>CM032762.1:4770580-7514647 GCA_019155195.1 Avicennia marina | reverse complement strand
TTTCTTTGAGCACGCACTATTTACTCTTAATTTTTAGACAGTTTGAGAAGTTTTATGGTGAAGATGAGATGATTGAATTAAGGACATAAGTCTTATCTTAAGTGTTGGTAAATTCTCTAGCGAATGAGGGACTTTAACTTAAAACGAGAGAGTGATGACTTAGAAAAAAATTGAATGAAAACAATCGTGAAAAATATATATATATGAGCATGACAAAAATTAGTCTATTTCACTTATTGGAGCATTTGAGTAACCAAGATTGCATAGTGATCCCTGTTGATTCTTACATAAAAATGTTACCTAATTATAAGTATGCAAAATATCTTGAGTCAGTTGTAAGTTGAGTAGCTAGGGATGTGCAGTAACTTTTATTCATTTTCATGTTAAAAGATTTCCAACTGCTTAAAAAAAATTAAAGGCATGATAGATAAGATGGAAATAAGTGTGGGGGAGAATGATAAAAAAAAAAATTATTAGACCACATGAGTCCTTTGGAGAGAATTAATGGTGATTGAACTTATTTAAAAGAAAGTGAATTAATCCCCAAAGTGAGAGGTCCTAGATTTGATTGTTATGAAATTGCTATAAAATTATCAAGAGATTGAAGTGATTGGAGGTTGAAGAATAACACATAGATAGGAACTCATGTTGAAAACACTTTAAATTGAAAGTACTATGATCTTGAATGATGGAGGACTAAGTGACATGCGCATATAATTAACTTCAAAAATTAAGAAAAATGGCGAAGTTCATAATTTTATGTGTCCATATATTAAGTGGGAGAGAGTGTTTGCTTGTGGACAAGTAAACAAATAAGTATAAGGGTATGATAACATTTAAAATTATAATATATTTGTACTTCTAGGATGTTTAGATTAGGCATACATGTGAGTTAAAATAGAGAAAATATATTGTCATGTATGACTTGTATTGAATATGAATATTTTGGACTGCAAAAGTGTAGATGTGACATTAATTATCGATTTTGGACATTTTTTACACTTAAAATATGCTTTGATGTTTGCAGGCAAGTCTCCTAATTACGAATGGAAATGTTGCAACCGCAAAAAGAGGATTCGCAATTGTATAGATCGATCGCAATCAACACTGGAATTTCAATAGTCTTTTGTCACAATTGTGGGGATAAAGAGTGAGGGCATGGGAAGTTGTAGCATGATAGCAGAATTGGGTCATAGAGCATTCTGGAATCTGTGTAAATGGATGTTGCAACTATAGTAGTGTAGGGCACGAGCGCGAGGAGAGATGAAGCAATCGCGGAACATAATTACGTGAAGGATGTAAATTTTGTGCCTGGGGCTATGGACGCGAGGATGCAGGGTGCAATTGTGAGGCATAGTAGCATAATTATGATAACCGATATGACAGAATTTCTAACTTCGACTCTACATGATTTTTCATGGGTTTTTTCATCTTTTCATTTACATACATGAACTCTAGGCACCACATAACTATAAATATATATTCTCCACGTCTTAGAGAAGAGAGTAGACTTAGTTTTATTTTCTTAAACACTTAGAAACATAGGATTACAAGATTGAAGGTTAGAGAAGGAAGAATTCATACTAAGAGCTTAAAGAACCTTCATCACACCACGTAACGCAAAATCATTATACTAAGTTTTTCATACTTTTTCTAGTGTTTTTACTTTGTTTGGATGATGAAAAATTTACACATGGTTTTTATTGAAATTATAATGTGGTTCTAAATTCCTTTCTAGTCGTTTGTGCTTCGGTTTGGTGAAATATGTATGCATGGGTTTTAATGAATTGTCCTTGCACGGTTATTTGCAATTGTTGAATTGAATAGTAATCAGTAATTAGAGAATCCACTAATCAATCTATGGTTGTGCGAAAATAATGGGAATGAAGCTTGCAAACTAGATATATAATTTGCAAAAATTAATTCTATGAGAATAATATGAGTAAAATCATAGAATTAATATGAGTAAATATTGTTAATCACCAAATTTGAATTCCTTGACTTGATTTAGTCTAAGAATACTTACTAAAATCTACAGTTAAAGTTTTAAGAGAGTTTGAAAGAATATTCTATAAACTTTAGGATTAACAATTTGTAATTAATACAATTAAACTGATAATTAACATAATTTGGCATACATAGGAAACCATCATAACATAAGTGACTAGATTTTTCAATTATTGGCACTCCATCACCTTTATCTTGTGTGCTTTGTTCTAACTGCTTGCATTTAGTTAGTATTCATTCCTTTTTTTTTTTCATTTTTGAGGTTTAATTAATAAGAACTCTATTATATCAATAAGCACAAAACATCTCCCAGTGGGAATGATACTTATACCGACCACAGTAATATGTTTAATTATAAGTTTAAATTTTGTTGTGGCGACGATCCACAATCATTACTTGCACTACTCCTATGATTTCACTCATTTTATTTCCACAAAATTAGTGTTTACAATTGTATGTCTATCGCATAGGTTTTAATTTTGTTATTCCTTGCATAACCATAAATTAATTAGAGAGTTGATCAAATCCCCCAATTACTATTTAATTTAAAAATAGGAAATAATAAAAGTAAGGACAATTAATTATAAAGTTGCTTATACATCTTCACCAATCACAAATATAAGAGATTAGAAAAGATATTTGCAACTCATCATGAAATTAATAAAAACCAATGCTAATTTGTTCATCATCCCAATCAATATGAAAAAAATAGAAAAGGTTTAGCAAAACTTAGTTTAAGACTTCTATGTTGCGTGGACCAATGAGTGCTTCTCCAACTATGTCATGGATTTTTCGTCTTCTTGGCTCCAATCTTTGTTTCTAAGCTTTTTAAGTGTTTTGAAAGATACAAACTAACTAAAGACCCTTAAAAACTATGGAGAATATGTGTGTGTGTGTGTGTGTGTATGGATGCCAGAAAAGACCAAATAGACCCCAAGATCACATGTAGGAATTTCATCTCATTGCGACTCATGGTTGCTATTGCCTTTCGCACTTGAGACCCTAAACTTAGGAATTGTGTTGCTCACTTCTCAAATTTCACGATCGCACCATCCTATCTTGAGATCGCACTTCTCTTTCTTGTAGTCACAATCCTCAATTGTGATAGAAACAATCCCTCATCAAGTGTGCACTGTGGTCAAGCTCGCACTTGCAAACAACACCTCTGCAATCACAATCCTCATATCTTGTGGTTGCCAAGTTCTCTCTTGTGGCCACGAACAGCTTCCTTGTGGGCATGAAACCTACATTTCGAACAAAATTGTCTTATAAATGTACATAATGCTCAATTTCCCTCAAATATCACCAAAACTACATTTAAATACTCCTAAGTCATTGCAATTGACACTTTATCTATATTTAAACATAATGCAACCATTTTTACCCAACATACACGC
This sequence comes from Avicennia marina, assembly GCA_019155195.1. NCBI lineage: Eukaryota > Viridiplantae > Streptophyta > Magnoliopsida > Lamiales > Acanthaceae > Avicennia > Avicennia marina. The sequence goes on along the minus strand of CM032762.1, from coordinate 7,511,243 downwards.
AAAATTAGACTACAATGTTGTAAAAATATAATATAAAATCATGACTTATTACATAATTATATGAATTGCATCATTTTGATCATTTTTAGTATTAGCATTAAGATTTTTTCCCACTTTATCACTCTCATTTCTCTTCTTATTCCTAGTTTCACTGCCTCCATTATCACCCTCCTTAAGCATCATCCCCACTCTCATTGTCTGTTTTCTCAATTTCTTCATATTCATTCATTGGCTCAGTCAACAAGCTTATTCACTGGCCCACTCACAAGCTAGTTCACAAATTGAAAAATGTCTTTAGTTTCAACATATGTATCGATATTCTCATTTGGTATAACCCAAACACCTGTGTAACATCCTCATTATTTTGTGCACACATTTTATCATTAATACTAGATTGCAACAAGTAAAAGGCAAGTGTTTTTGTTTAAATATTTAAAACACTACTTAAAACAAGGGTACCAACTTTAATGACCAAGAATGCATAATCATATAGACATATATTTTTCAATATTGAAACATTATCCTCATGGTAAACAATGAGACTATAATTTTTTTTTTCAACAATCAAGTGAGAAAACACGAAATTTATGTTCATGTATCTCAAAATTTAGGAAAAAAAACAAAACAATATAGTAATGGATGTTCATTAATAAATGCATAAGATTCCAGTAGAACTAGGGTTTGAAATAAAATTTGGGAATTTTAAAAAACCAATGTGAAGATCCATTCAATAAGCATATAAATTCAAGTCCAATCATTAAAAAAATATAATTTTTGTACAAAAATGAAAAATAGAATTAACAACAAGATATGCAATAACAACATAATAAAAGTAAACATCACAAATAGAAAAGCTAACTAAAGACTCCATAATAAGGCTTAAAATACCCTTTTTATTGTCATTTTAAATTGGTCTAACTGAAAATTAGTACACTAAATGAATTTTTCTCAATCATTAATAGCAAGAATGGCTTAGAATGTTCAAAATTGATGGTTTTTTTGTGAATTATTGTTGGAGAAGAGGTAATATTGATAGTACAAGGGTTTGGTGTTTGAGCACCAAGCACCCACATTTGTTTACAAAATATTAAAGGGTAAATTGTCCTCTCAACTTAAACACACTTTTGACCCTTTTTTCTAGTTTTACATTAGACGAGTAAAACAATCATTCCAATAGAAATTATTGGAATATTGATTGTTTTGTTAATTTAAAGAAAGTAATTGTAATTTTTTAAATCATAATGGTCTTACTATATCTATTGTAAAGATCACAAGCAAAGGCAACAACATAGTATATTAATTATAATATGCCTCTTTATTGGTACTTTTATGAAGAATAGAATTTGGTTATAATTTATAAATTTATCAATCTACTATGAAATATTTAATAGAAAATATTCAATTTTTTATTACTTTTTTGCAAAAATGTGTGCTCATATAACTAAGTATCCGTGACATATCATTGAGTATATAATGCTATTTAGCTTAGAAATTAAATTACACAATTGTTTTTATTTTAAGAACTTTTATTTTCGGTCATTTTTTGACTTATTATATTTATTTGTATGTTTTATTTCTTTATTTTCAAGTTCTTTTAATTTTTCGTAATTTTTTTATTTTAAATATTTTTTACGTTAAATCTATATTATGTTATCAAGGAAATAAGGCCTTTTTGATTTCACAATGTAAAATTATATAGCTAGATTTTTTGAAGTCCTTTTATTTTATTTTTTAATTTTTTTTCTTTTAACTTATTATTTTTATGCACATTTTCTCTCTAATTTTCTCTATGTTCAAACTCTTTTAATATATATATATATATTTATTCATATTATTTTGATTTTAAATAAAATTAATTTTATTATTTAAAATATAACAACCTTATAATTTATAATGGAATTTGCTAGCCTTATTATTATTATTACTAATTGACATTCATTGAACATAAATTTAAAATCTAATTTTGAAACTGCTGCAGCCCATCCGAATTGTCGCCATAGTCCATACCCGTCGGAGAAAAGGCACGCGCACGGAAAACCTACATAACTCGGACGCGAAGAATCAGCAGTCACAGACGCTAGAATCCCACAGCCTCCAACAGCACCACAGCAGCAGCAGCATGGACTTCGCGGAGCAAGCCATAAATCTATTCGGAGAATCTGATGAGGAAGAGGAAAACAACAACAATTACTCCAACAACGAGGAAGAGGAACAGTATAAAGAGCCGCGGCAGCGGAGCTCCTCCTCTTCGTCCTCGTCTTCCTCCTCATCCTCGGGCGGGTCTTCCTCGGCATCTTCTTCTGCATCCTCCTCATCCTCCAATCGCAGTAGCAGCGCTGAAGAGCACAACAACGACAATTATGGCGAAGTGAGGTCTTCCTACAATAACCACAATTATATCCACAACGATGATGGCAACGCCGACTATTACAAGAATGATGAGATGGTTGAGGATGATAAGGATCTGTTTGGCTCTGATAATGAGGATTACGTCAACATACCCGCCAACAGTCCCTACCCTGTACCAGGTATACAGCTTCTTCGTTTTTCTTTGGTTGATTCTTATGGGATTTGAAGTCGATTCCCGTTGCTGGTTCTTTTGTGGATTGTTTTATTCCGATTTCATTCCGGATTTTCTATCAAATTGAAGGATACCCTTTCGAAAATTTTGTATCTATTTTTGCGTCTCAGACCTTTCTCTTTATTCGTGACTTATAGTTTGGGTTTTAGGCATTTTTCTTAGGATTGCTCACAATTTTGTCTGCCTTGTGGTTTTTTTCTGGTTTTTTAATAGATAGCTGTGATTTGTGTTGGGCCACTGGTAATAAATATCAATTTTCAATCTACCTCCGGATATTTACGACAAATCCAAACACCAAAAAAGCAGAAATGTCGGTTGACAATAACATTGAAAAGAAAAAAAAAGTAAGCTACTGTGGTTCACTCTTCAACGAGCTATGCTTATGAGACAAGTTTTGAAATTATTTTTAGACTACGAAATAAATAAAAGCATAAGAGAGATTTTTATAAAAACCTTTTAGAGAAATAGCATGGCAAGTGAGTTAAAAACAAAATAAATGTTTTTTAAAAACTCTCCAAATAGTCATTTACTATTTTGTCACTTACAAGAATGTCCGTAAATTTTCTTTTATCTCTCCCCCACTCTAATAATTTCCTCACACACCAAAATAGCCTCACGCTCTTAATTTGCTTGCATTGCTTGCTTGAGCTTGCTTCCACAGCTTTGCACTCCAAAATGTTGTAGAAACTCATTTATTTATGGATGGGATGAGGTAGCGTAGAGGAAAGCTTAGCCTTCCTTTCCTTCTTTATATGTTTATTTAAATATTTTGAGGGGCCGCACTATTCTTGTTGTTGACCTTGGAATTGTGAGACTAGATGTCATCTTCACCACCAATGTGAAATTCTTATCAAAGTCAATCCCTTTATTTTAATGAAATCACATAACAACTAGAATTGTTTTGAATTGTGGTTGGAAGCTATGTTGCTCATGTTTGAACACTCACTTCAAAGCCTTCTTACCCTTTGGTAACTTCACCAATTTAAAACTATTCGTATAGGAACTTCTTGCACAACTCATTTGGTGTTTATTATTTAAAGCTCCTTTAAAGTTGTGGTCCTCTCCATCAGTAATACCACATATTGTTCTGAAATATTTGTCAGAGTGTAGTTGGATTCTAGTAGATTTTCTTGCGCTAGGGACCCCCTAGAGTTAGTTGTTGATCATGAATACTATCCTCATAAAAATCCTTTGATATATGTACATTTTGATCACCTATCTCCAACTGATTATCTTGAGCTCCATCTCTAACTGATTTTCTCGAGCTCCATCTCCAACTTATCTCTATAATATTACGATTATTGGAGGATTCAAGTGCAGGTTTACTAAACTGCTGTCAGAGTTGGAAGAATTTTCTTGAGGTTTCTTAACATACTTAGTAGTTTGATTTTTCACAAATACAGCATCATAACTCCTAATGAGTCTACTCTAGGTTGGATCGTAAATCTGTAGCCAAACTGATCTTGGCCATAGCCGATGAATACACATTGTTGCATCTAGACATCAAGTGTTGACCTTTCGTCCTTTGGCAAATGTATAAAGGCTTCACATATGAACACCTACAAGTGGTCTTAGTAAACATCCTTTACTGACCATGCTCTCTTTGGAGATATTTCTAAGAGGAACATAAGGTGAATGATTTAACACATGAGCAACCGTCAAAATTGCCTCACCTTAGAATGCCTCCAATAACTTTACATGTGAGAGTAGACATCTTAATATCTGCATCAATGTCTTATTCATCCTTTCAACTAATCTATTCAACTACAGTGTCTTTGAAGGTTTTGTTTGATGTTGAATCCATTGCTCCTTAAAGTAAGAATGAAAGGGCTTAGTATATTCTCCACTATTATCTATTTGAACACACTTCATCTTCTTGTTTGTTTACCTCTCGACTAAAGTTAAGAACTATTTGAAAGCTGTTAGCAGCTGGTCCTTGGGTTGTAGAAAGTAAACCCATATCTTCTGAGAATAATTATCAATGAAAGTCACAAAATATTAAGAACTACCAAGTGACTGTGGCATTGGTCCATATAGGTTTGATTATATTAGATCTAACATATTCTTTATTTTAGAATTAGGGGAACTCTTGAAAGCAACTTTAATTTGCTTTATTGCTAGACAATTAGCACACTTATTCAAATGTATTGGATCTAATCCCAGTAGTGCATTCTTTCACGCCAAACAAGTGATACTCTTTTCACTTGTATGACTTAACTGATTGTGCCTTTACTTGATGGCACTATCATTCTCCACTTTATTCACTGCATTTTGGGAGAGCTTCATCCACTCTTGGCCACCGCCATTGATACTTAAGTGAGCTTCTATTAGCCATTAAAGAAGGTGCTGCAGAAATCCTAAACCTTCATCATCTAACTTATATGTGGAAATCAAATTCGGATGTATGTTTGGAGTATGCCTGAAATCCTCTAGGACTAGTTGCGTACCATTCTCAATTTTCAAACACATTTTCCATATTTGTAACTTTTGAAAAATTCTCATTTCCATGCTCTCTGCACCAAAATCTTCAGGTATATATGATAAGAAAAATTCCTTCTAAGATGTTACATGAATGATACACTACTATCTATCACCAAATTGGTATCTTGAATAGCAAGATTGATAATATTATCTTCATAGACGAACCCATTGGTAACACTTGTTTATTCATTGCTGCTATCCTCCTTTTTTTCCTTAACCTTTGTTCTTCTTTTGGCCACCTTTGAACTTCCAACAAAATCACTATATATGACCTTTCTTCTTGTAGTAATGACACTTAACTTTGACTTATTTGTTTGACTTTCCTCTGCTTCTATCCTTTGGTTTTAGATCTCTAGTTGACTCATCCCCTTCAAATTTGCAACAAGGACATCTATTTGTGATTAAGCACCTTGTGACCTTGTCTCCTCAATTCATGACTCCACTTTTGACAAATTCCATGTTCACTAAACCATTTGGTGCATAATTTGTTAGTGAAATCTTCAGAGTATCCCATGACTTTGGCAGGGAGGCTAGCACTAACAAAGTAAGCACCTCATCATCAAATTTTATGCCCATCCTCGACAATTGTCCCACAGTTCTTTATAAATCTTTTAGGTGATTTGTCATTAATGTCCCCTCTTAGTACTTCATTTAGAGCAGTTTTGTGAAGTAAAACAATTTATTGTTATTGAATTTAGAAGCATACAACTCCTCTAACTTGTTTCACGGAGTTTGTGCATGAGTCTCATTACAAATCTGGTCATACACATCATCTTAGACAAATTTGTCGAATAAAAGCACACTTGCTCATGTTTAAATTTTCATTTCTTGTTTAACTTGCCTTTTGATTTAGCAGTATAAAACACTGGCAAATGCATTTTTGTCACAAACAAGAGGCCCTTTCTTTTTACTTATTCATTTATGGTAATTTGTGTCGTTCAAACTGATAATCTTACTCGTCCTTACTTCTATGGCTTTCAAATAAATACTAGGGTTCTGAAATTGATGGTTGGGCCCAATGGTAAAAAATATCAATTTGTGGTCTTTTCACTAAATACCCCGACAAAACTAAACATCGACATATCTAAAATGTTGTTCAATAATAGTTGCATAGCGAAAACATAAAAATGGAAGCTATAGTTTGTTAGGCAAGTTAGCCATAAAACATTGGGGCAAAAGGGCTATAGATTGACGGCAAAAAGTGAATAAATAAGAAATTAAATATGAGCAATAAAATAATAACATGCAATTTAACGTGGCCACCCTTTAATGGGATATGTCCATAGCGTAAGTTTCGAAATTGTTTTTTAACTACTAAATAAATAGGAGCAAAAAGGGGAGATTTTTGTAGAAACTTTTTAGAAAAACAACACAACAATCGAGTTAAAAATATAATAGTGGCATTCAAGTGTTTCTTGTTGAATAGATTGGAAGAATTCAATCATACATGATAATTGAAAAAGGTCTCGATTTATAATGTAGGATGATTACAATCATACCAATAAAATGAATTGTTTTAACTTAAATATAATCTTAAAAATTAAGAAATAAAATATTTTAATCCTATAAATATGAAAACTAAATATGCAATATATCAAAATAAATATTCTTAAATTTTCTCTAGCAATCCTCCTTAGGTTAAACATGGGGTAGTGTTAACATATGCAACTTAAGACTCCATATTGAATGAAATAGCCGCATTACTCAAGGATTTGCGTCACATGCGACAGCTAAAGTATCCAAAAGTAGATAATAGAGCTATTAAGGTAGCTAACACTAGAGAAATAATCCTTGTGTAGTTGGCAACTCTAGAAAATCACACTTGTATGGTAAGCAATAATAGAAACTATGAAGGTTAATGATAGATAATGGTAGCACTTAAAGTTGTAAATAGTAGATAGTTGACAATAGTAACAGAACTTGTACTATAACAACAATAGATTGATAGTTAACAATAGTAGCAATTAGCCAGTCCAGTAGCATAGTCATAGATGACCAAATAATTAATAGATAGTATCCAGCCAAAAGTCAACAATGTAGAAGCTAGTAGTTAGTGGTGTAGATAATCAGAAGTGTAAATAATGATCAGCTCGACAATCAATAGTAGCTAGTATATAGAAAGTTTGTGATAAATAATTGATAGAAAATCATGTTTTAAACAAGATGAGTAGAAATAGATGTGATCAGCACTACGCAAATGATAATAAAGGTTGCCAGAAAAACGAAGAGGCAGTAGCATTGAAGGTAGAACATAGGGAAAAAATTTCAACCATACGTTGCAGAATGTGAAGGATCGTGTTACCGCTTTGATATTGTAAATGAAATATTATTTTCTCTTATGTTCAAAAGATACAGAGCACACCTATATATAGTTTACAAGTAAAACCTATCCCAAATCTCTTAACAAAAATAACTACTATACAATCAACTAATTAGGAAAAGAAATCAACTCTACAAGGAAGAAATCAACCAATTCATAATTAATTACAATATGCCACAATCTTGACAAATATTGTATTGAAGAGATTAGAAGAATTAAATTATACATTATAACTGAAAAGATGTCTCAATTTATAGTATAGGACTATCACAATCATACCAAAAATAGAAAGTATTTTGGCATAAATCTAATTGTAAAAATTAGGAAACAAAATATTCTAATCTTATGAATATGGAAACTAAATATGCAATATATTAAAACTGATTTTCTTAAATATTCTCTAACATTTTCCAAAAACACTCCCAACAAGGCCTCAACATTTGTCCCTCACAAGAAAATTCTCACAATTTTCTTGTCTTTTCCCCAGTCTAATGATTTCCTCACCCACTAAAATAGCCTCATGCTATTTCTCTGCCTGCATTGCTTGCTTGAGCTTGCTTTCACAGCTGTGCGCTCCAAATGTTGTAGAAACTCATCTATTTATAGATGAGATGAGGCAGAGGAAGTCTTAGCCTTCCTCAATAAGTTTGCTCCTTTATTTATTTTTAAATATTTTATGTGGTGGGCGCCACATTTTCAGAGACCAACATCAGTTTGAATATTATATTTATCATCAAAAGATCAACTTTATATGTTTTTTCTTAGGCATTTCTATGTTGAGATTTGTCAGGTTCTTATCCTCTTTAGCCACGCTAATTTCTTTGTGTTGAAGTTGACCTCATGATATTTTTTCCTTGCTATTTTTTGATAATGCTGGATTTCATTCTTTTATCATAATATGGGCCGGTACAATTTGTAAAAACTTACGTTTGTGACTCTGACTGTAACATGAGCTCCTTCCTGGAATCACTGGAGTATGTGAAACTTTATTAATATAAAATAGATGTTCATTGGGAAACCGAGTTGATAGAGGTGGTAATTATTTAAATATTGATTTTTCTTGCGATATGTGTTTCTGTTGAAATGCAGGGTTCATATGACGAGATAGATGAAAGGGTAAATCAGCCAAATGAAAGAGAAGAGAATTTTGCTATCTCATTTAATGAATTAATAATTCTGGATTTCTATTTATAGAGGTTATCTCCTTTATGTCTTCTTTATGTGTCTTCTTTCTTATCTTATATACTTAGTCTTGCCACCTGTGCGCAATTCAAACAATCACACAAGAGGAGGTTTTGGGCGTGGACGCTGGCAAAATGATAGAGGGCCTGGTCTCCTTCCTCGTCCTGGTCCTTATCCACAAAGACAAAACTTTGGTCATGGTCCAAAGTTCTTTAATGGTCATCGTGATGACCGTTTTGTTTCTGAGTTGAAATTCTCAAAAAGTGAAGAAACATTAGCCAGAAAATCCATTGCTTTGCAGGAGGTAAATTTAATCTATCAATCCTTTATATGCTGCCAAGTCCTCAAACAGTCCAGAGTGCCTTTTTATTACTAAGGTTATGTTCGGTTCCTTATTAGGATAGGCAGGAAAATTTTGTTGATTTGAGTGGGTAGAAAATTTATGTTTGGTATGAAGATTTGAGTGGGTACGAAAATTATGTTTATATATATTTAGTATGTAATAATGATTGAATGATATTAAAGTATATAAGTTTATAGAGTATAAAAAATGAAAATGAGTAGGAAAATTTTAGTGATTAGTGTGCATTTGGTTGTGAGTATTTATTAGATTGAAAAATGATTAGTTGGATATAAAAGGTGAGAGAGGATAAATTTTGAACTTGAATTTGAGTCAAATTTGTATGGTAAGATATTTGGTTTGTAAGATTTTTTGAGTGAGTGTGAATAATACAAAACAAGGAACTAAACAAAGGTTAAATGTCTAGAGTGTAGATTGTCTTTTGAAAATTCTTGTGCTATCAAATTGGTTAATTTCATGGTAAGGTGTTCTAGGTATTTGTTAATGATGTATACGCTATTCTTTGCATTTATGAGGCCACAGAAATTTAAGTTTCAAGCCACGTAAATTGCTGGTATTGGCCAATACTCTGGTGTTTGGGCTGGTAGAGTTCTGTGGTTTCTTTGTTCTTTACAGTAATTGATGCTGTAGTAACTAGTAAAGAATTATTGCTGGCTACAATACTAAAGTTGAGTATGCATGTGAGCAAGTGAAGTGAGTGAAACTGCAGATAGTTATGGAAACAAAAAGAGGAAAGGAAAGTGTTGGTGCAGCGGATGTGGAAGGGGTCATCAGTAATTGGGGTTTTGGTTTTGAATTCCAGGCCAAAAAATGAAAAAGGAAGAATAAGAAGAAAAGATTGTAATTTGCCCTTATAAATTTAAGCTAAAAGTGTTATGCATGAATGTATTTGGACATATGTTAAATGCATGCACATATTTAAAAATAAATGAATTTTAAGTTGTATTGTCTCATCTGTTTTGATTATTTTTTCTTTCTTTTTTTGAAACTAGCCATGTGAACTTGCTTGTTTCAGTCGTGTAGAAGGTGGGGATGTCTACTTTGATGATCGCAATTTGGTGAGCCTTTCTTTTCTGGTTTCTCAGAATTCGTTTGCATCTCGATCCATTCATCTAGATCATTTTTCCTTTTTGCATCTCTAGAGGCTATTTAAGAGGCTTATAACTGAAGATATTGGAGCTGATCTGAGTCAGGGTTTTGACACTTTCATTGAGAAGAAAGGTATGCTGGGCTAGAATGTGTATTGGTATCAAAATTGTCCCCTGAAGTAGCTTTTTGTGCTTTTGAACCAAGTTTGAAATTATCAATTTGGTCAATTCTTTGTGTTCTCACCAGACTTGGGCTCTCAAGGCTTCGGTGACCTCCTTGCTACGATAAGAAATAAAAATATTCCTCTTCAAAACATGCACTTTGTGGTAAGACAGCATATCCAGTTTCCATGCACTTAAGAACTTCAAGAAGAAGTGTCAGATAATTAACCATTTGATTTTCTTTTATTTTGCATTGCAGACATATCGTAACAACCTTAACAAGGTAATTGTTGGTTCTTTTGACTGTGCTGTGTTATTGATGCTCTTGTTTGAATGACTATCTCAATAGAACTATTCTATCTCACTGCTTTGTCACACTGAATCTTGTATGAAAAGATCATAAATTAGTCTCCATTCAAAAGCACATCAAATAATTTTCTAGATTGCAACATTAAAGTATTTGTATGTGTTCTCTTTTCTTTTTCTTTTTCCTTTCCCCCCTTTATTCCTTATTTCATTCTGTGTTTCCTTTTCTTTTAGGGAAATTCTGTGCATGTTTTCTTAGTTTTCCATGAAATTCTCCTAGAAAATACAAAAATAAATCTTTACTACAGTAACAAGGATGCAAGGAACAAATAATAATATATGTGTCTCAAGCTTAGATAACAACTGAAACAAATATGTTGTTCCCTACGTGTCTAGGAATATTCAAATAGGTCAGCCTTTTATCAAATTTTAAGATAAGAGTTTAGTTACTTTTGCTCAAGTTCTTTTATCTTCTTCCTCAATAATTTAATTTGGTAAAGAGGGTTTTAGCCTTTCTTCACTGAAGTTAATGTGATTTAATTTGTTGTAAATTTCGAGAAATGTATAATCTAGAAAATCTCTTTGAAAGTTTCAGTCTTATATTAGTATATTCTCTTTATGTGGAATTCTGGATTTTTTGTTTCCAATAATAGAAAGTCAAAGCTGTAAATTAGTTATAGTTACATAATAAAGGGATTGTGATTATGTCATTCGCTTTCTTTAGTGTTAGTTCTTTTTTGAGCATTTTAGGAAAAGTTTTGGCTGTGAAAAACTAAAGAAAATGAAAAAATAAGAAAATATCGTAGCAGCCCAATCTAGCCCTTAAACAAGAAGCATCTTCACATTTTAGATGTTTCACTTCACAACAAGCTTCTATTGGCAATTGGATTGCTGGAATAAGGCCATTAGCACAAAGTTGTAATTGCATGAGTGATGTGTGTGCGGAAGTGTAAAGATACGAACCTTGGCGTGTGCCGAAATCCAACGAAACGCAACAATCTTCAATGAATTCAAGCGAAAGACAGACACAACTAACAGGCCCTAGTTAGTTTATTCGCCACAAATTAATCTAAGTTATGCTTGGAAGAACTTGATTTGGTGTTGAAATCACTAGAATTGAGGAAACACTCAAATCTAAGATAAAACTGAAGAAAGAATTTTATTCATCAAAATGCTGAAGATTTTTTTGATAAAAATAACCAAGGGTTCTTCAGATGTTAGGAACCCTTAAAACCATCACAAGGGTTCTTCATATGATGTTAGGCACCCTTAAAACCATCAAAATTTGTACATAAGGTGAAAATTGAAAAGAAATCCTAACTAAATACAATTCTTTGGTTCTCAGCCCTAATTTGGATCGATCTAGGCCTTCTTGGAATGATCTAGTGTGTTTGGGATTTGTGCGGGTTGATTTGGGACATCACGATTGTAAATCTAGTGATTTTGGGAGGGTTTGAAATTACGATTGCCAATCCTACGATTGATCTCGTTCTGTGCGATCATATGATTTAGAAGATTAAGATTGATCTTGCTGCTTTCAGATCTATCCGGAATGAGTGAGATCTATCTTGTTGCTTTGGGATCTTTCCAATAAGATTGAGATCGATCTAAATGTCGATCCGATGATGGATTTTCGCTGTTTGGATTATGTTTCACACTTGATTGATCCCGTGAGTTCATTTTTAACTTCTGGAACCTCTCTAAATACCAAATTGCTTCTTGAAACATGTGCAAAAGTGATTTTTTAGACCATTGAAGCTTGGCTCCTATATCTTGCACATTGAATCCTTGACTTAGCTCTTGATCCGTTCTGGCACTTGCGTCATTCCTCTCTTTTTGAAGGCAAATTGACCTCAATTTGGTCGGATTCTTGTTGCATACAAAACAAAATTTGAAATGAAAAATAATATAGTATAATATGATTAATAATCTTACCCCATACTCTTTCTTTGTAACTCAATTTTGTTGTGAACGTGTAAACACACATGGATGTCCATAAGTTGCAAGTTTAAACAAATTTCCTTTAAATTGTAGCTCAATTCCTAAATTAAATATAGTTATATGAAAGGTTCATTTAATAGTTTCAAAGGAAACCAATCTCCCCACCAAAATTATACTACTCCTTGACATATGTTGGCATCAACACTCAAACATAATTCGTGAAATCTCCTTTGGTTTTCTTCTTCTATCAATAACTCCAACATCTTAAAAGAAATCCTCTTAAAAAATCAAACCTCGTTTGGTAACACTTACGTGCTCTAATGGGTTAGCACAAGTGTACTCCAACAATCTAATTTTACTATTGTAATGATCAAAAGGAATATGCACTTCAAATACAGAACAAGCAACCACATCAGTGCACATCATCATGCCATCTTCAATCACATATTGCTCATGCACATGATAACACAACTCTTTAGTATTACTTATTGTAGTATACACATCACAATTCATGCACTTATGTACAATATGCGTAAGTTGTATACTAACTTGTTTATGTGTGTGCCATGACGTGATTTAATTTCATGATACTCCTTGTACTTAACCATGTCACATATAAGAAATTTAACACAATTGATTCCTAGGCCAGGATTAAACACAAGCCTTATAAATTCCTTTGGTAGAGGATAATCACTCCAAAATTTCAACATTTTCTTGATATGTGACCAAGACCCCAAGTGCTACAAAGGTTTGACATCTCAAATAACATCATACTTATGCAATGCATATGTGGAAAAAAGGTATATAAAACTTGTGATAATCACTAAAAGAATGAAGTTCATTATACTCAAATTCATCAAGTGACATTACTACGTGGTCATAACATGCATTCCTAGATTCTACTTGTGGAAATTCGGCGTATGATTCGAGACTATTTATCGTATATGTACCATGCCCCACATGTAATTCCAGATATCTCAATACAATCCACCTAATTCTTTTAAAGTTATGGAATTTCGATTGTCATCCTCTAAGGTCACACACATGCATGATGAAATGCGATTTCCAACTTCACATCAATATTATGCGAACCACTAAGAAGTATACATGCGAAACTCTTAACTCCATTGTTTCCTATAGGCTCACCATTGAATGCTAAACTCACTAAGTAAAAATCATCTTTAAGACTAAGATTAGCTAATAATGCAGTATTAAGCACCTCGTGTGACTAGTAACTCAAAGAATTACTGAACCTAAGATTGTTGACCTTTTTGCATGGCGTCACTCCTCATGGATTCATTCCTTCACTTGTGAAGTTTTATCAACTTGAGCTTCAAACTCCATCGTTAACTTTTCTCTAATATTTTTTGGGCTCTTGCAAGAAAATATCAACAAAAGACATAGGATAATATAATAGGTTAGTGAAAATGATCATCTCAACTCACTATCTTTCCTCCTACACTCTTTTTCTTTTTTCTCCCTTTCTTTTTCTTCACTCTTCTCTACCTCATCTTCTCTCTTGCTTTGGGTTGTGAAGATGTTCATCGTACAATGAATTATCATAAATTAACTTTAGAAGATGTGCAGGAATTTCTTCAACATGGCTGCAATCATTCTCCACAATAGATGCTGTAGGTGTTTCTAAATTTAATGTTCCATCTCCATGTTTTATCAATGTTACTCCTTCGACTTCTTCACTTGGTGCATCTTTTAAATCTAACTTATCCTCAATTTTGCAAACTTCTTATTCTTCAATGACTTCATCAACGGTCCCTTTATTACCATAGCATGCCTTTATCATTAATAAATCCAACTTTAACTCATTCTTCTCATTGGTTGCAACATCATCATCACAACCATCCAAATGTAAATATATACAATTTACCACTTTTGTTGGCATGGATGTAGCATTAATAGTACCTACATACGATCTTCTATCAACATCTTGTGTAGGTCTTGTAGCTAGAACTCCATAAGGGTCATATCGCATAGGTCCTCCCATCACCCCTGCTTTTAAGTTAATGCTCAATTCGAATGTCCCTTTTCACCATATCTTCAATACCCTCATAACTACAACACTCTACAATCTTCGCAATATCGTCATATAATTGATTGAGAAATCTATTAATGGCCACTCCAACACATCCATCTACATTAGCTCTTCTCATAGCTTATTTTAACTCATTATAATATTTTTCCACACTTAATCAATTTTGAGTTAAATTATCTAGCTGCATGGAATATGGAACATGCTGATTTCTCATTACCCTCTTTAATTCCTTCCATGTAGTGATTTGATTTCCTCTATAACTCATTCTACTATGTACAAATTCATTTTACCAATATTTAGTATATTCTATGAAAAGTCTTAGTAGCTTATGTTACCTTTCATGTCTCTGAACGTGAACGAGTATCGAACACCTCGTCTACCTTCCCTATGCCAAATATACATCTAGGTCAGCATATGCTACACATGGTGGAATATTGAATTTGGCTCTCCATATGACTCACTATCTTGCTTATGATGTCTCTAAGTATACCCCCCAAAAAGTTGAATGCATTACCTCATGGAGGATTGTTCAGGCTGGCAGATCACTGTGTGATTGATCTAGTAACGCTAGGATCGATCGACATTGACTTCCAGCATAATTCAAATTCTCCCACAAACTCACCAAAATTGTTCCTAAGATTCTACTTTTTTGATCCTTCAATGTTCTCTACAATCTAAGGAACTTTTTAAAACAACTTTTCACACAAAGATCACTTCTCTCTCTCTCTCTCTCTCACAATTTTGTCTGCACAATTTTCCTCTATTTTTTAGGTACAATTTATTTTTTCAAATTCCACTATAATTTTTTTCACACATTTGTCTTTTTTTTTTTTTGACTCTTTCAAAACTCTCAAATTAGAACCAAACAAAGAACAAAAATTGCTGGAATGGAGAACATGAAATTTAAACAATGATTTTTTTTTTTTGATTATAGGAAGAAGACAGAGAAAGAGGTGGGAAGAAGAATGAGAAGAAATGAAGGATAGAATTTGATACTTGGACCCATGTTTGGATTATAATCCGAAATAGCAGGCTTTAAGTTGACTCGTGTGCGGAAGCATAAAGATACGAAATTTGGTGTATGTTGGAACCTGACAAAATCTACTTGGGCGAATTGTGTAAAAATGTCTTAAAATGCATCGATCTTTGATGAACTCTAATGAAAGACATCTGCAACTAACATGCCTAGTTAGTTGATGCGTCACGAATCAATTGAAGTAATGCTTTGACTAACTCGATTTGGTGATGAAATCGTAAGAATTGAGGACATGCTCAAATTTAAGAGAAAACTAAAGAAAGAATTTCATTCATTAAAATAGCAAGAAGTTTTTTGATAAAAATAACCAAGGGTCCTTTATTTAGTGTTGGGAACATTTAAAACCATCTAAATTCGTCCACAGGTGTTTTAGGTAGATTAGGACTGAAAATTGGAAAGAAATCCTCACTAAAATACAAGTCTTGGGCTCTAGGCCATAATTTGATTCGACCTGGGCCTTCTTGGATCGATTTGGGACATCACGATTGTAAATTTAGTGAGTTTGGGAGGTTCTGAAATTACGATTGCAGATCCTACGATCAATCATGTTTTTGTGCGATTATACAATTTGGAAGCTTGAGATTGATCTTGCTTCTTTCAAATCTATCCAAAATGAGTGATATTTATCCTGCTGCTTTGGAATCTATCCATTGTGATTGAAATCAATCCAAGTGTCGATCCGATGATGGATATTTGCTCTCTCACCTACATTTGGCGCTTGATTGATCAGTGAGCTCATATTTGACTTCCCGCACTTCTCTAAATGCTAAATTGCTTCTTGAAACTTGTGCAAAAGTGATCCTTTAGACTATTGAAGTTTGTCTCCTTTAGTTTGCACGTTGAATCTTTAACTTGGCCCTTGATTCGTCCAAGTGCTTGCGTGAGTGCTCTTATTGCTAACAAAGAAAAATTAATTCATGGATTGTAGGCTTAGGAGCATCTAATCATGTGACTGAGGATGTCAATTGCTTTCATCATGTAGTTCATATCATAAGTCTTACTATATAAATTGACAATAAATAGTCTTCAAGGTTGGTACAATTTCAGTTATTGTTTTAAGATCTTACTCTTACATTTAGTTCATGTTCCAAAACTAGATTGTAATTTTTTGTCAATTGATGAGCTCACTCCATAACATTCTTATGTTACTATTTTTTTTCCAATATGTGTAAATTTTGTGATTCGGATTTAGAGAGTACAGTTGGCAATATTGAGGTGTGCTCTGGACTTCATCATCTTAGAGTAGATAAAAGCAAAAATCAGTCTTGTCCAAATCTTGTGCCATTTAATCAGTTCAATAAAGATGGTGAAATGTGGTTTTGGCATTATCAATTAGGTTATCCCAATATATTGTACCTCTAAAAATTATTTCATTCGTTATTATATGAAATGACCTAATTTTTCTTTAATGTTTGGTATGGCAATTTGCTGATTTTGTCAAGCATTAAAAAGCATCTCATCCATTATAATTAATTTTTAGTGACGTATGGGGGCCACCTAGTTTGTTTTTTGTATTAAAATTCATGATTATAGAAGTAGTAAATGAGGATGTTTGACTTGATTGTATTTGTTTTTTATATATAATATCATATAATGATAGAATGATGTGATAATATATAAAGGTAATGTTTAGTTTTTGGTTATAAATATATATAAATGTGAGTATAAGTATATAGATATAGTTAATGATTTGATTTTAGGAGGTAATTATTGAATGATTAAATTTTGTTTACATACAAGAAAGAGAGATGTTATGTTTGAAGAAGTATCATATTTTGGAATGTGTATTTTGGAGGATTAAAAAACATGATAAAGGGCTTCAAGGCATAGCCAAAATTTTTTTGAGACAAGATTCAGTTCACATGTAGTGATTTCTCTAGAATTATATGAATATTTCTTATAAAAGTAAAATCAAGTGCTTGACAATTTTTTAAATAATTCAGCACAGTGACTCAAACACAATTCCATATAGAACAGAGGTGTTGAAACTAAATAATGTGAGAGTATTTTGATATCTTTGGTGATTTCTAGCAAGTCAATGTGTTATTAGCAAAAGTTGTTTTGTAGATATGCCCCCAACAAACAAAGGGTAGCTAAAGAAAAACTATCACCTCTTAGTTGTTGGTTGGATCCTTATGTTCACTACTCATGTTCCTAAAGATTTTTGGGGTGAGGTGATAGTTGTTGCCTATCTAATAAACAAAATACCCTTACAATCTTGAACTTCCAATCACTAACAACGTTTTATTGAACCAGTGTTGAACTAGAGAACTAATTGGGTTACTGGTCATTAATTCGATTGGTTGAACTGTTTTAAAAAGAACTGGTTACTTCAATCAATTCTTTAGTATGTCAAATGATGAAATTTAGTTCGTTATTTAAAATCTTCATAATTCAACAGAAAAAATATTACACAAATTAAGTGCAAAAAATAAAAATATAAACATTGACAAATTAGTTGTGCAAAATTAAAACAGCCTAATCAATATAGAATTTAATAAGTATGGATGCAATATTTAAATTCTCAATAACTAAATTAGAAAAATATATTAATAAAAAGAAAATTAAATAATATGCAAGATGAAAATAAATAGTGTAAATTGCATATAATAGTACTCAACATTTAGGAAGCACGAAATATTAAAAATCTTAAATCTTAGACTAATATAAAAATTAAAAATGATGCTTTTGTTTTTGTTCCATTTTATTTTATACAAAAAGCCTAGTAGACCAAATCACCGGCTTTAACCGATTGAGGCCAATTCGCAATTGTTTTTTTAGAACATTCGATTTTATAATACAACTAAACATGGCCAATGACCAATTCCCCATTTTACTAGTTGAATTGGTTGGTTTGGTCTAGTTTTCAAAACCATACCCACTAGCCTTTCATTATTCATATTTAAGTATTTGATTCTTTTTCATTTTGTTTAAAGTCTTTGGCTATACTACATTTGTCCACTCATCCTCAACGTTGAAGTAAATTTGATCCAAAGTGTCAAGCCCTTGTTCCTCAACAAGCCTTGTTGTGCAGCACGTAGCTCATTTTCTATCTCTTACCATTAGCTAAACCAGCCTTTCTTACTTTTGTGAAGCGAAATTGTGAAAAATGTGGCAAAATTTAAAGCTTAAAAGAAAATGAACACACAAGAATTGCAAAGGAGCACTATTACATTTACTCTAATGCTCGATGGTTTACGAATGAGACATGACCCCTATTTATACTAGCTGCCTTTTCAAATGGACAATGGTGATCAAAATGATCTAACAGTCTCTAATAAAGCTCTAAAATAGTCTACAATCTAGAATAATGCCTAGACTGTGGAGTTCATTGAAATGTTTCTATGTGTTTTTATGACATTCTTACAAGCTTCTACAAGATTCATACGTACTTCTACATACTTCCACTTAACATTATAAGTACATTACAAAGTGGGACAATATTTAAAGTGAATTTCTTGGGTACTTGGAGTGGCAAGGCCTGTATTGGCTACAAACTGAAAAGGTTACAAATGTTCCTCTCCTATTATCAAGAAATTCAACAATTGCATGTATGCCTCCTCTCTTAATGTCTTCCTATTACCCCAAAATTGATATTTAGTTGGGGAAGGCAAGGTTGCCCCGCGGGGGGGGGGGGGGGGGGGTGGAATTTTACACAAGAATACTAGTGTTGGGATGTTGGTACATCAGTGTCATCTCCATCCATATCTTCTGCTGAGATCTCTCAAGCAAATATGGCTATTCCAGCTTAAGTCTTATGTTCAGAACCTCAAAACTCCTCAAGAAACTGAACCTACACATCTGCAGATCCTGTTATGTGTATTTACTAGGTGAAATAAAACTCAGAAAGGAAGAAAATAGTCCCTTGAACATGGTTAATCCAATCGATGTAAATTATGAGTCTTGTCTCTATTGAAGTACCTAATTGACAGGGACCTCCTGAACATCATACTCGGCGATCTCATGAAAGTTAACTTGGTAACTCAAGTTTTGAGTTTGTCTCTGCTGAAGTATATAATGTTGATCTTCACTTGTCGATTGCCTTGCAAAAGAAGTAAGGTCTTGTGCTCTCACACCATTTATAATTTTGTGTTACAACGAGCTGTCACCTGGTTATCGGGCATTTGTTAGCCACATTGGCAAAGTACCAAACCATACATATGAGGCACTTATTGTACCAGAAGGAAAACATCTATTTTGGAAGAAATTTGAGCATTGGAGTAGAGTGGAACTTGCATTAATTACTAGGTGGGAGTGTAAACATATCCAAAGCTTGGCTGGTGGCAACAGGTTTACTAGTCCTTCAAATTGACTGCCAGGAAGCGTTTGCTCTTGTTGCTAAACTTAGGTGATATAAGTCAAAGCTACAAATTAGTTAGCCCCATATTGGGAGTGATTATATAATTCCTTTTTTAGTAGGATAGTTTTTTCTTTTTGTTAGGAGATTCTATTAAGGAAGTCATTTATGTATCTTGTTCAGGAAGAAATGACATTTTCTAGATTTAGGAAGGGATGATATCTTCTTCCCCTACCCCCTCCTCCTCACTCTATACATATTGTACGGTTATTCATGAAAATGAGAGAAAATTATTCCTTTATTCAATTTTAGTTCAATCATATTTTTCCCTTCAGTTTTCCTTTGCCCCCACATTTTTTTTGGTTTCTTCGATGAAAGGTCACATGATTGTAAATCATTGATATGATATGCTAAAATACGAAAATTGAACCTTCGGTTATACATCAGATAAAAGAAATAATCATAAAGCTTTTGGTTAATTGGAAAATTCTAATTTATAGAATTTGGAAATAAAGACATATTACTTTGAAATTGTAACCTCATGACACTTTTCAATATATTTTTTTCCTGAATTTCAATTCAACCGAACATCTAGAAAAAATTCCACTATTTTTCTTCTCCAATTTCTTTGAAATAAGAGAACCTTAAGTGTAGTTTCTCTCGCTCTTGTTCATAGAGCTGAAATCATAATAGCTTTGCTATCTTTCTGGTCGTTAGAGTGTCATTCAACTTATCAATTAATTTCTGATCCCTTTCATCTGTAGATTCTGGCTACTGCTTATATCAGGCATGAGCCTTGGGAAATGGGGGTGCATAAAAGGAATGGAGTTGTCTATCTTGATGTGCATAAATTGCCAGAAAGGCCAAAAAGCGAACTGGATTGTCGAAGGTACGGTATGTTTCTGTTCATATATATATATGAAACTGTCATGATTGGTTTCATTTTTTGTTTTGCTGGAGTAAGAGAAGAACGCGGAAGGAAACTAACCAGTGAGAAATACCTGGCCATCTGCCCATGTTGTGAAATGCTTCAGAGGAGAAAAAATTTGGTTGTCTGTGTGGTTTCTGTTGTATGCACATGGTCATTCTTTCAGTCTATGCTATATGCATGTCTCTGACACTTGGAAAAATGCCCTCCTATTTGCCTTGATTTCCTTGCTTTAAGGTATTTTGGACAATGGAAGCAGAAACCAATGACATATGACCCCTTGTATTGTTAATTGGAAGTCGGGACGGAGGGCTGAAATTTGTAGGCATGGGCACAAGCTTATTCTCTAAGTTTTGAGCTTGTGCTTGAGCTCATCAAGCTTGTATGTTTAAGCCTCTGCTTGATTTGGAATATGAAGCTTGGATCGAGTAGGCTTGACTTAGTTTCATTATAGTCTTAGGAGTTTTCTACTTTGAAATGTTTCAAACTATGCCCTAATTGCTCTATATATATTTATCTATTTGTAGCAATACTATACATTGATTTTTTTTCTTTTCAAATTGCCATTTCCGGCTTAGATGTTACTGGGGTTACTGTTTTGAGACTCTTGCTACAGAAGATCCAAGAAGAGCTGATGGAGAAGCAATACATCATATTGATGCTAATGTTGAATACTGCACTGTGATTAAAACCAAATTAGGAGCTCATAGAATACTCATGGGTGCTGAAATGGACTGCTGTGATTCAACTGATGAGGGTAGGCGATTCTATGTGGAACTAAAAACAAGTCGTGAGGTTGGCATAGTTTGATTTTCCATTATTTCTTTGTCCTTGTTTCCTTACTCGGGTAAAAGCTATAATCTCTTTCATTCATGCTTCTACAGCTAGATTATCACACTGAGGAAAGATATGAGAGGGAGAAATTGCTGAAGTTCTGGGTAATATTCATAGCTAAATATTATTTGATTTATTGCATTCACATCTATAAAGCATACATTCTTTGTTTTTCTCGTTTTCCTTTATTCTGTTTCTTTGTTGCTGGCAGTGCTATTAAATGGACATTGTCTAATATATAATTTTGATCTACGCAACAGTATGTAGGTTGATGTGGAAAAGCTAGAGGCCCTATAGATGTTGGTTTTCTTCTACATTAAAGATTACTATTTAGTTGTGAATATTGTTGTGTAAATTTTATTGTTGTGAATATTGTAAAAAGGAAAAAAAAATAAAAATTCTTTTTTAAGCTCCACTAACTACTACTTGATTTTATGCAATCTATGATTGGTATATTCCTTTGTAACAGATTTCAGACGATAAAATTTATCTTAATATTCTCTTTTAGTTGATTGGATTGAGCATTTACATTTAATTAGGTAAATCTTTAAACTCTTGTTATGCTTCTAAAAACGGGCCACTGAATTCCTTCTCTGACAGTTGTCATTAATCCCTGCCATGGTTAACGGCAATGTTTTAAGGTTTGTTGGTTTTACTTAATAGGATATCCACTTCCTCTTCTGTAAAAAATGATACCTACCTCCTATTACAAGATGTAAATAAATTCATTCTTGTGGTTGCAAGCTGGATAAGAAGGGTTCCATCGTCAGAGGCTATTAGCATATCGATTCATTTTAGATGACTTTCTACTGTAAGGTGTTAAACTATGTATGCTATTTGTAACTTGTCTCTGGAGGTGGATTGAAGTGAAAGATGCCAATCTTCTGATTGAATTCCAATAGAGTGCTAATTACAAGAAATATAATGTCTAAAATTTTTATTATTTTGTGCAAATTGGCTTTATTGGGTATTTTTTTAATGATAGAAGACGACATGAATCTAGGTAACTTAAATTGTCATGCTTGCTATCAAAGAAAAAGTAGTTGCATTTATCTCTTTACCTGCACTGGTAAGGGTAACCCTGTTCTACCGATTAATTGTTCTCATCATAAAAAAATCTCTTTCTGCTAGATTTTATGGTGTGCCTTATAGGTAGCACTGAATTATGTAAACATATGTTAACCATTCCTTGACATGTAATTTCTTTTGTCTATTTGCATCATATATGAAGTTAAATTGCTCTTCTATTATGGCTCTTGATGTTTTGAATAACTCTTTGTTTCATTGTTTGAGTGAATGGTGACTGTTGAATAGAAGTTTAAATTTCAGGTACGCTGATTTTGCCATGCTGTGATGCCCAATGTGCATTCTAGTAGCTGATTTTTTTTTTCAGCAAGTGCTCTTTGCTTAGATGCTACATATAAAGTGCATTACCAAATTTTGTTCTGTGATAACTCACCTATCCTGAAATTATGGTGGAGAGTAATTCCTTTCACACTATTGGTACAGTTTGAGCAGTTACAGTTTTTCACTTGGAACTTTGCTCGTGCAGTACCCGATTGTTTCTTAGATGTTATTCACACTACTTTCATGGTCCTTAATTCTACCTAAAAATCTCTTTCTGCTTTGCCTCTCTACGGGCACACTATTTAGATCTATTTTAAGCAGATTTGTCTTGACTATTTCATGTTGCTTTGTACTGCTACCTGTGTTGCAGATTCAGTCATTCCTTGCCGGTGTACCTTATATTGTGATTGGATTTAGGTATTACACGTATCATCACCTAATTCCTTTTCTTTTCATCCCTGAATGGATGTTACCATGTTCTCAAATCTAATAACCTGGAAAAAAAATTCCACCTTGACAATATGTATGTATATCATGCATGTTGGTTGGCTTTTTCTCATTGCAGGGATGATGGCGGTCGACTTGTCCGTACGGAACGACTAAGAACAAAGGATATAACACAGAGAGTGAAGATGAAAAGTTACTGGCAGGTATATAAGGATCCGCATTTAAGAGCCTGGCCATCCTTCGATTCCTACCTCTTCTTGTAGTTTGTGTTACCCTATGGTTTAGGTCTGTATTACGTTATATGTATACCATTGGCATTCTGTGCATTGTTTCCAAGAATGAGAATGTTAAGGAAACATGTTTGAGAGACCACTATTGTGTTGGGGCAGATGGGATTGCAACTTCTCTGTTTTTTTCCTCTTGGATTGTTTATTTATTGTACAGTGATTGCCCTTTCAGCGAAAGTCTAGGCATGTTCTGATTCTTCTCAAGTGTACTTGTACCCTCAAGCTTGCCAAATGTAGAGGACTATACATTGTCATCAGAAGAATTGAATGGTTGGTCCATCACAGCATGCTGCCATATCATTCTTGATCATTTTCTTGTGTTTCTGGCAGGGAGGAGTCTGCCTAGCATTTGCAGATGAGGTGTTGTGCTGGCTTTATGGGACAGTCAAAGAGAGTAAGAATCTTTAATTATAGTTGATTTGGCCAATGGAATTTTGACTAATTGGTGGAAACTAGATAAGATAGTTCCGGGACTGCTATTTTTGAGATTTAAGTGTTTTCTTTCAATTTTGATTTTTTCTCGGTTTTCTGGTGGGGGGTTTGTGTCAAAATATGTTAATGTGAATCTCATGTATGGCTGTAGATGAAGACTATATATTGCAGTTTGCGCCGCCTTTCACGCGATTGGAGCTTCTTCAAGCTCAGTCCTGCCCAGATGTGATCACTTACCATGTTGAACAACTATAACCACTTGGCGTGAAGCTTTTTAGACAGAATTTTGAACATTGTACCGTATAAACATAGGGTTTAGGGGTTTTGAACTGTTGAGATAATTAATTATTGTTGTGATGCTTCTAATTTTGGAAGATTCAGCTTTGGTACCCTATATATTGCGCTTTACACAAGCAACTTGACCATATAATACCTTCATAATTAAGGTTTAGGGATTGGGGATTCTACGGTCTTAATGTTTTCGGGGGCCTGCTGGGATTTGTGGACAGCACCTTTGCGATTGCATGACCAATGTTCAATTGGATCCTATTAAGCATACCTTGAAAGAGAGCTATAGGGCCATTTAATCTACTTTGGTTTTTTAGCTTCATCTATGTCTCCGCCATTTTGACAATATTTCTAATTAAATCAAACTAGTGTGATGGATAG
Source organism: Avicennia marina (assembly GCA_019155195.1). Lineage (NCBI taxonomy): Eukaryota > Viridiplantae > Streptophyta > Magnoliopsida > Lamiales > Acanthaceae > Avicennia > Avicennia marina. The sequence goes on along the minus strand of CM032762.1, from coordinate 7,486,494 downwards.
CTGATGTTTGATTGCAACAGTGCTTATAAATTGTATGATCTTTTTTAATTATGATATGGTAACTGTAAAATAATTTAAAAATTAAAAGCATATTAAAAAAATCAAAATGAAAAAAAGAGTAAAGAAAGAGAAAAATGATAGGGGAAAAACAAAAGAGAGGAGAAGAAAAAAGGTTGAAGCTAGATCGGTGAACATATTACAAAAATTTTTTTTTTTATCAAATGGAGAGCTAAGAGAGGAAAGGGAATGATAAGCGAATTGATAGCTATTGGCGTATTGTACTTATTTAAACAGTGTTATAATCCTAAAAAAGGCTACTTTCTTGATCAAAATTTTGAAATAATAAAAATAAGATATAGATTTTACGAGCACAAAGTTATTACACGAAGAAAATAAAGAAATCATAATAGTGTTCGGTTGGGTTTGTAAACTCATAAGGGTATAGTTAGTATGCACAAATAGATAATATAGAAATTTAACAAATATAAAAAAGGAATAAATATAGAGATATAATGAAAACTGTATAAGTTAAATTCAAGGAATGAGAAATTGATAGAATTGTTATTAAAAATTTTATTTCTATAATTGGTAAATAAAAATGAATATATAATACTATAAGCTTACCTATGATGACAAAATTATAAAATGGGTGTTTACGAGCTTTTTTGATATATTTTTTGGTAAATAACTTATATATAAATTTAAAAATAACATATTTGAAGTTTATAAGTTCTTTGAATAACTAAGTTCAACAAAATTTATTTTAAAATATTTTACAAGTTACCTCATTTAAATATTGGAAATAACATTAATATCCTTAATTATATTGTATTAATAACATTTACCTTATTTTTATCATTATGGACAAAAAATTATAATTAACTATACTTATAAATTTCAATATGTCTTATAAGACAATCTAATTATTTTTATCTAAACACCTAACTTGCTCATTTTAAAAATAAGATTTATGAGTTTGTAAGTTTTAAAAAAAATTGAAAATAATGAGCCCATCAATAAAAGTTAAAAGAAATCTTCTTTTTCTTCTTTCCTTTCTTTTTTTTGTTTTTTTCCATTTTTTGTCGAGGAAGTTTTGTGAAAATAATTTCTAATGCCTAAGATTGACAGTTTCAGTATGTTGGTCATGTTTATGTATAAACATGAACAAAGGTAAATAGCTTGGATGGTTAAAAATTTTATTGACTTTTGTATTGCCATTGTAGTCTTATATTTAGTTTTCCCTAATCATAAAATACAATGGAGGTGAGTGGGAAGAAGCGAAGTGGTCGTTGTGCATCAAAATGAAGAAATAGACATGGTTTATAAATATAGACATTGTACTATCAACGAAACATAATAGAATGAAATTTTTAAGCATTTTAATGCATGAATAATGTAAATATGGATGTCCAATGATAAGTTTTATAAGTATCACGTGTTGCATGTGCAAAAACATGATTTTAAAAATGTAGCTTAGGTTAAAGTTCACAATATACCCTTTACAATATACCCACAATATTGCAATGAGGTTAGGAACAACCTCACAAATATGCAGCAACATAAAGTGAAACACTAAAGTTGCTAATGTAGTTCGAAGTAAAGTTTCCCACATTTTCATGACCTTGCCCATATAGAACTTTTTACTAAGTTCAAAAAGTAAAGTGAATTGAAAATTACTATTTCTAATTCACTATTTAAATCTTAAGTTTTTAATTTATCGTCAACACAAACCTAATAACGTATTAGTTTGTATCTAACATAAATTTACTTTAAGCTTAACATTTTGTTATAGTAAATCTCTTTGAAGGATTTGACACTCACACACTTTACTCACCAGCACAATGAGTAGTACGAAGATCAAGCCAACAAGGCCAAAAAAATTCGACTCTCAAGCACTTTCTTACTTTACTCTATAGCTTGTTTGCGTTTTCTATTCTCTTTACATCTTATCTAGCCTTCATATAAAATGAAAGACTCAAAGTTTTGGCTGAAAATGCCTATTGTGAATTAGCATTCACACTCCTAATTTTTAGGTGAATTCTCTGGTGTTTCAAATTTGTTGCCAACAATCCATGAACGTAGGACTAGATCAATTGGGATTCTTCACAATCCTTATTCATTTAATTTCCAAGCTCTAAGGGATATTTCCAACAACCTTCCAAACTAATTTGCATCACCTCAACTACGTGTCCAAGTTTATCAAGTTAAATTTCCAAAACAAATCAAGTTTGTAGAGTCCAACAAGTTAGGAAAACCTTGTCAAACCACTTGTGAATAATGTGCCAACAATTCTACTCAAAAACTAACAATATCTCTCTTTAACATATTGTGGCATAACACTCTTTTCCTAACTTGTTTCAGAATTAGTTAACCTCTAATAGCAAGAATCAGCGTATCAAATAGGATATTCTTAACAGCAGCAAAACATCATGCACAAAATATCGACAATAGAGCACAATAAAACTACAACATAGCGAAATCACATCATTGTAACAAAAACTTAAATCCATATCACAGATTATTTATCTCTTCCCCTTTCCTTGTAAAACTTTTACTCTCTTTTGTGTCATACATTCGCTAAAGGGCAAACAAATGTGATGGGGTACCAAACATCGCTTATGAGTAAGAGCAGCCAACTGCGTTTGCCGGAACATTACCATTAGGAGGAATATCACCTCCATTAGTGCTTGGAGTAGCAGGAGTACACAATATTGTGTACAGTGTAGCGACAATGTTTCTTAATTTATCTTTTGTTGCAACATGGTTCCTAACATCTGCTTTTCTTTTAACCATTTCTTGAGGAGTGGACCTTACAACAATTTTATCCATAATAATTTGTTTTGTAGGCAAGTCCTTGTTGCATCGTTTGACAAACAAAACTTTACTCACTTCTCCTCAAATATAGCTCAATTGATCTTCTTTAAAATTCATACACCTACATGAATAGCTTTTGTAGTTTTAAAAATTACCTCTATTATTAAAAAGGCATGCATCCTTTGAACAAGCCTTTGGGGATGTATGAGAAATAAGATATCTAAGATTAGATTTTTTTGACTTAAATTTGTCTACTTGAACCTCTATTATCATATTTATTGCTAACATTATTCACAATATATCCTCCTTGCAGCACATGCTTCAAGCGTGAGAAGCACCTTGCAATTAGATGTCCCAATTTTTTGCAAAAAATGGAAGAATTTTTTAGTCCTTTGCCTCTTTCTTTCTTCAAGATCTTGTCATTGTTGCATTCATGTTACGAATAAGTGTTTGGCATATCCTAAAAACAGAAAAGAGTTGTTCGTTATGGGAGATATGATCATGGTGATGGTCTTTCCTCTTTTAATCAAGCGATGTCGAACAAGGACTCTTCCATGTGGTTGGAGGCTATGTAGTCCAAGATGAATTCAATACATGTGGAATAAGTATGGATCTTAGTGGGTCTACTCGAGAGAATAGTTCCAATCAGATGCAAGTGGTTCTATAAGAGGAAAATTGGTTCAACTGGAGAGGTAGAAACTTATAAAGCTAAGCTTATAGCTAAGGACTATAATTAAAAGGAGGGAATTAACTCTAAAGAAAGCTTTTCACCTATAACAATGCTAAAATGCTTTGGGATTTTACTTGTGATAGCTACCTTCTTAGATTATAAGATTTGGCATATAAATGTCATAACCACTTTCCTTAATGGGAAGCTTGAGGAACATATTTATATGGTGCAACCACACGGTTTTGAAGTCCAAGAGGAATTTCATAAAGTATTCAAACTTAAGAGGTCCTTTTATATCCTTAAGTAGCCATTGAGGTGTGACATCACATTCTTAATATTGTATGTAGATGACTTACTGCAAATTAGGAATGATTTTGGAATGCTAATCTCAATCAAGACATGATTTTCCGATACATTCTCCATGAAAGATTTAGGAGAAGCGATCTACATCTTAGGCATTCGCATTTATAGGAACAGAGTAAAGAATTGTGAGGTCAGTTCTAAGCCTTAAACATAGATAACATACCAAAGAGGTTCAATATGGAAGCCTTTAAGAGATGGTTGCTACCGTTCAGTTATGACATTTATTTCTCAAAATCCATATACCTAAAGATAGATGATGAGAGAAGGAATATGGAAACTATTCCATATGCTTCAGCTATAGGAAGCCTGATGTATGCAATACTATATATGAGAATAGATATCACTTACGCCGTAAGTGTTGCAATTAGGTCTTAGGCGAATCTTAGCAAAGACCATCGAAATGCTATCAATTGCATCTTTAAGTATGTGAGAAGGATCTAGGATATGATACTTGTGTATGGTGATGAGGATCCAAGAGTAGACGAATATACCAACTTTGACTTTTTGTTAGATGTAGATGATAAAAAGTCTATCATTAGGTTTATCTTCACTCTTAATAGAGGAGCATTAAGTTAGAAGAGTTCCAAATAGAATAAGACTGCAGACTTCACCACTAAGACTGAGTACATCGAGGCATGTGACGCTACGAAGGAAGTTGTTTGGATAATGAAGTTCGTAATAGAGCTTCAAGTGGCTCTAGATGTGGATCGATTATTACCACTTTATTGTAACAACAACAAGGTAATCACATAGGCAAGGAACCGAGGTCTCATTAGGAATCCAAACACATAGAGACATGTTACCATATTATTCGAGTGTTTGTTAGAAAGGGAGACGTAGCCATATACAAAATAGCTTTGGTAGATAATGTGACTGACCTACTTACAAAAGTGATCACACAAGTGCAGCTAGATCGCCAATTTGAAAAGATTTTGAAAAGATGAGTATTAGATATTATAAAGATTGACATTAGCACTATTGGCCTTAGAGTGCTATTAGGAGATTGGTAATGATATGCCTTCTAAGGCTAATAGTTAATAAGGGAAATTAGAGGCATCATGGTTGTATATGTACATTTTCTCATATATTCATAAAATATTGTTTTCTTTATATCAATATTCTGACAAGTATTTCATACTTATAAATTTTGAATGGTATAAAGTGTTGTACATGCCCATGTGCTTAAGTTAAGAAGTTTTATTTATAAAGAGTTATTAATATGGACACATGGCTATCTTAATACATAATCACTAAAAACGGTACGCATGTCACAGTCACTTTACAAGGAATTAGAAAGTGGGTACAACTTATACACCTTGTATTTGTATAGTAAGGGTCGTGCCATTCAGTTTAAGACACTAAGAATACAAGTGTATGGATACATTATTAGAGAATAATCATTTAAACACTGACTTAAAGAAAAAAGTAAACACATGGAGTTCACTCTCACTTATTAATGTTTTGCTTCATGATTATGTTTAATACACATAGGCTTTAGACTTGAGACGACCTGGTTTTCTTATGTGCATGATAGTTAGTGTGTCTTTAAGAAATTAATGGCTAATATATGTTTGGGTATTAGATAGGTTTAGAGCCCAACGTGTCATTACTTAGGTGCGTGTGGAGGTATGTGTATATTCAATAAGGGATTTGTCTTTTTATAAGCGAGCAAGACATTTGTCCTATGTAGTTGATGTTCCATGAAATGAAAATCCTTAACCAAGGTAGTGTATAATTAGAAAGGAGTTTCTGATAAAAGCATTAATCTTGATGATATTGATTGGTCATATGATCAAGTTTGAGATTTTGATTAAATCTATGACTCTCGCTTGGTTAGGACAAGACAAAAGGCTTATACAGCATGGTACTAATGATCAGGAAGGTTCATGTGATCCATTCACTTCATCTTAATTAGGCTATGACACGAGCTATAAGTTAAGTGCTATCCATATCCTTCAGGCTATGCTTATTGGCAATTAAAGATAGAATTAGAGAATCGCACACAAAAGGTCGAAATGTATGACAAAAAGTAAATAGGTGGGATGTAAATGAGGTTTGAGAAAACTCATAAAATAATTTATTTGTTTGCAATTGGATTAGATCAAATGAATTTATCATAGTGCTTGTTAACAAGAAGATTGTTAATTGGAAGCACAATCAACCTTTAGTTTAACTAATGGGGATTAATTAAATTAAAGGGCATGACACAAGTGGACTTTAATTATTAATGGGGATTAATGATTAAAAGGCTGTAATTATTAATAGATATTAATAATTATCCATGGGCTAAGAATAACTTAAAGTCTATATAGGAAGCCTATGGAGTCCATGCCATATATGCCCTAAGTAATATACTTGATTCATGCAAGAAGGAAATCATTAGTTTTAGGCTTATGCCATCTATCTTAATTTATGTTTCTGTGTTCGCATTACTTGATATCAGAGCTAATTGTATCGGATTCTGGGTATCAATTTTGTTCTTTCATTTCTTTGCTACCACTTTCCTATCTTCTTTGTCTTTATCCTTCATAATTTTTTTAAAAAAAATTTCTTTTGTTTTTCATCAAGTTGCATTTGGTTGGTTAAATTAAGTTTATTGATTCAATAGTGGATTTGTTGGATATTTAGATAAGTACAAAAAAAGATATGAAAAAAAGGAGTTATTGTGAGAGAAAAAAATAATACTAAAATAGTTGTTGGCAAAAAAAATGATTTGGGAAGTTTTGATTGATATTAGAAGTAGAAAATTGAAAAGATTTTAATTTGGGCTTAAATAGTGGTAGAAGTTTGAACTTTGTTGGAAATTTTCGTGGTTGGAAATTTTCGTGGTGATGATTGATCATGGCTCATGTTGAATCAATCATCACCCCATATCACATTGGAACGATCCTGTTGCATAAAGCTTTGATCGATCAAACTCTGTTTCTAATTGATGGGACTTATTGTTTAGCTTCAGATTTCTCCTATTAACCTAGGATGGATCACGCGAGTCCTGTTTTGCTTTAAATTGATCTAATCACACTCGAATAGATCCATCAACCTATTTTTTTCATTCTTGAATTGATCTTTTTGTGTCTAGGTTGATTCTATACCCTAAAATTTTCCCTTTTCTGCACACTTACACACTTTAGGGGATATATCACTTGAGACTTTAGGCAAACACAAAAGTTGAGCTGGTAAGTTCATTAATTTAGTGTCTTTATATGATATATGAGTGAGAGGTAAGAAACAAGTGACTATATATTGTGAGGTGAGAGGACACTCACACACACCCCTTATTTCCTATCTTTCTACACATTTCAAGATGTTGGAAGAAGATACATTCTACATGCAGGCAGTTGATGAACACCCTAACTAGCATTAATCTGTAGTTGGAAAACTTGGTAGAATTTTGTACGGCTATATGAGGTTGTTCATTACTTCATAGAGTTAGGGGTAAAGAGGAGTTTAAGCTAGGATAGAATGATACCAACATTGAGATAAACAGATAATGTACGTAGATAATGATTATGATGAATTGTTAATGAGTTTAAGCTTAACGACAAACCTAGATGAAGGACATGGAAAATTGTAAGGATGATGGTGAGGCGGCGAAGGGGACAGAATTCACCATTCCATCATTCCAAGTTCATGTTGATCTAAACGCATATTTGGAGTGGGAAAGAAGATCAGAATTGGTATTTGAGTCTTATCATTTTTTGAAAACTTGCAAGGCAAAATTAGCCACTCTCGCCTTCATAGCTTATGCTAAATTTGGTGGAGTTAGTTTGTTGGTAATAGATGGAGGTATGAGGGAAGTCAAGTCACCACATGGAAGGAATTGAAGAGGATACTAAGAAATAGGTATGTTCCAAATTCTCTTTAGCATACATTGCACACAAGGCTTAATAATTTAACTCAAGAAGAATTAAGTGTTGATAAATATTATGATGAGTTGAGATTGGCAAAAAAGAGGGCTAACATAGTGGAGAATGTTGAAAAGACTTTGAATAGGTTCCTTTATAGGTTGAACGAAGAAGACATTGTAGAGGTAGTGAGCAATGTTGTTGCTATAAAGGCATTAAGGATTTGGTGAAAAGAGCCACCCGAATAGAATACTAGCTCAAAAGGAAGGGTGTTGGAAGGGTTACTCAACATTGACTCTCATGGGACCATTGTTGCATTATCTACATGACATAAAACCTATGGGACTATTGGTTCGAGTTCCTATAAGGAGACTACAGGCACTACATCCACGCTAATAGGTAGGTTGTTTGTATTCATACCTGAATGAATGTGATGTAGGTGATGCTACAATCCATGAGAAGAATAAGGAGGAGATGGACTTGTCGATGGTGAAGAGATAACTATAGATGATGATGTATTTGCTGAAGAAAAAGTTTGTGAAGCCATGGGTAAGTTTAATTTGGAAGTTGACAACATTGATAAAGAAGTGGGATAAGTGACATTGTTGGGACATGGAGACAAAGAATCAAGTGAAGATACACCTATAGAACCCATAGTTGAAAGTGATTGTAAGATTGTTGAAGAAATTATGAAACCTTGTAATTTACTAGCATTAGTTCATGAGAATCCATTATGAGTGGAAAATCAATGTAACCTAGAGCTAGAGAGAGAGGGAGAGAGAGAGAGAGAGAGAGAGAGAGAGTGTGTGTGTGTGTGTGTGTGTGTGTGTGAAGATGAGGTAATGGAAATAGAGGAAAAGGAAAAAGATTGTGAGAGAAGGAAAAATAAGTTAACAAGAACAAGAGACAAAGAGAGCTCTTTAAAGTTTAAGAGAGGTTTGAGGGCCTCTGAAGAAAGAAATGTTTTCACCAACCTATTAGATTGTTATATGTCTTTTGTTGTTCCTTCCTTGTAGCTCAACCAAAGTTTTAGAGTGGAGTGTACTATGGATATTCACTTCAAGAGAAGTACACACAAAGAAGTTGTCAGTCCATGTAAATTGATGTGGCAGAGAGTGGATATTGCATTATTTGCTAAACTTGGTCATGAGGATGACTTATACTTAATGAGTTGAATATTCAATTATGAGTCTTTGAGATATAATGAGATGGATGAGATATTAAGTTTCAAGTCCATAATTTGTGGTGATATGCATGATTGTAGCCTAAATGTGAGGAATAGCATTTCATCACGCATGTTTAACTTTGGATGAACATCGCACGAATTTTATACTCATTAAGAAATCTTGGAGGGATTTGAAGAGGTATAACTTGTGCCTTGAGAATTTGTTGAATAGACTAAGATATCATGCATTGCATAAGGTGAACATATGATTCATCCTAGTATCATATGTATAGTTTCCCTAAGTAGATTTTAGGAATTCATGGAACAACTTTGCAATGGCAGTGTCATCTGGACATAAGCATAATGAACATTACCCTTTTGATGACTATTACTTGAGTGAGTTCTGTATATCTTGTCCCATGCACACATTGCATATCTATGATGTTGTGTATGTTGTTGAGAGCTATGATGTGTGTGTGTTGTTGAGAGTTTGCAATTTTTGTAGCATTCTTGTTCTTGGTTGCATAATATTAAGATGATGAAATTTTAGCAAATTTACCTTAGGCCTAAGGAACTTGTGAGATTTTTGCTTAATCCTGGCTTAGCCATAAATGTGTTGAAATTCCTACACATGGCATGCTTGAGCATAAATATTATCATGAGATTAAATCAAATGTCATTGCACATACATATAGATAAATTGGTAAAGGTCTTACATATATTTTGCATGAGAACATGAGTGCATGTGTTGTGATGTCTATGGTGTCATAGCAATGCTAGAGAAATTTGTTATCATGTGCCTGAAATGGATGTGATTGCATATAGTTGTGAGCAAGTTTTAGAAAAATCCTTAGGATGAATTGTTAAAGCATATGTGTTGTGGACATCATGAAATGATGAGATGCCTTAGTGAAGGTTATGAGCTGTTACTCAGAAAAGCTTTGAAAGAAATGATTTCTAGTGATTGTTATTTTCACCACATTGGATGATTGTGAAGACATCATACCAAACTTTTGGACCACATAAGTGTTACCAAAATTATTTTAGTTTTACAAAAACATTTCCCTTGGAATACTAAAGTTGTTGCTAGACGAAGAAGACCAATGAGAATTCCAGCGCTTATGCTTGAGCACAGACAACTACAGTCTTCAAGGAGAAGCTAATGTTCATTGGCAATGATGTTTGTGCTTAATGGAACTAAAGAGCCACTTCACATAAATATATTTGACCCAGGGATTGAGCTATAATTGGGAGGAAGTTTAGTTGCATTTGCAACTTGTAGGAGTGAAAAAACTTCTAACGTTGACAAAAAATTCAAATTGCAAAACACACATATAAGGTTAGAGCATTACTAGAAGTATACTATATTATTTCTCATAGAAATTTTGTTTTGTAGGTAGAAAGAATTCTGTCAAATTGAGGACAATTCTCTTACAGAAAGAGGGAAATGACGTAAGCATCTGGTCAGAACAAGAGCTAATTAGAGGATTTAACATGCTCCAAGGGTCTAAGAAGGCACTTTTGCATGAGTTTCAAGAAGCAATTGGGCATTTGGAGAGCTTTAGAAAGTCAAAGAAGAGCTCAAAGGTCAATTAAGTGCAAAACATGGGTGAAATAGTGAGATGGAACATTTAGATCAATCTCACTTCAATTAGGATTGATCTCAAGTACTCATGATCAATCTATAGTTAATTAGGATCAATCCTAAGACCCCAAGATTGATCACAAGTGAATCAGGATCAATCTCAAGAACTCGAGTTTGATCTCAAATCCATCAAGATTGATCACTCAGCTTTAGGATTAATTGCAAGAAGGAGGATCAATCCCAAGATTTATCTCAAAGAGCAGGATCATCATGACAAAATACATAGCTTTTAGAATAATGATCGAGGAAGGATTAGATTGAGATATGGAGGACAATAGATCAATCGCAAGAAGGTCTAAATCGACCATGACAATAGCACAAAGCCCCAAATTTCCTTGTTTCATTAGATTTCTTTTCCATAATTAATGAGGACTTTCATAGAATAATCGAACACAATTTCAAGACTCTTCAAAAATCATAGATATAAATAGGAGCACTTAGCTTTTGCAACATAAGCTCTTTTGGTATCTTTATTAATGAAATTATTTTCTCTTGGTTTTCTCTAAAATTTGAGAATTTCTCAATTCTTGTAGGTCTAAATCCAAATCAAGTTATTCCAGGGATTCCTTGGAACAATTTGTGACATATCAAGTAGATTGGGAGGTTCGTTGAGCCTATGATTCGCATGAGTTCTTCAAGTTCATTGTACTTTTTCACATGGTTTGCACAAGCAAGATATCATTAGGTTCAGGCTCATGCCATCTATCTGAATTCACTCATTGATGAATGCATCAATAGTTCTTAGTATCTAGGCCCAATGAGTGGTAACTCTTGCCAACACACCTCTAATCTTTTACTTCTATCCATAGTTGATAAAACCTCATACATACAATTCTTAGCATCATGGGTTTACTTACATTATACCACTTATTAATAACTTGCAGGATTTGTAACCCTACCTATGACCCTTTTAGTTCTTAAGATGAATATCTTTTGAATGTTGAATCAAATGTATTTGAAGCTCTAAATACACAACACATGTGACCTCATAGATGTTATGATATCACATGCTTGGACTAGTAGATGGCCATGATGTTAACAATTTCCCCAGTACAACTTATTATTGAATGAGGAAGTTTTTGGTCTATATTTTTTAGGTTTCATCCTACACATTAGCCCTTTCCATGCATCTATCTCATACATGCAAAAAACAAATTAGGCAAATAAATAAATAAGATAGAGGATTATGGACTTATATATCCAAGCAAAGCTAATCATTAAATTGTACATATGTGCGTGAATCCTTATACTATTACATTGCATAATAATATTGATATTCAGTTTGTCTTCATACATTCAACACTTGGTAGGATACTTATTTCCTTGAATTAGCTCCTACAGCACACATGGTATGGGCTCTATGAGCTTCATACATGGATGATGCATGTGCAGAAGCATAAAGATACAAAATTTCAATGTATGCTAGAATTTAACAAAACTTGCTTGTGTGAATCATGTAGAAATGACTTAAAACGCAATGATCTTTGATGAACTTTAGTGAAAGACGACCATAACTAACATGCTAAGTTAGTTGATACATCACAAATTAATCCAACGAATGCTTGGAATAACTTAATTTGGAGTTTGCATCTACAAGAATTGAGGATGGACTCATATTTAAGACAAAACTAAAAAAATATTTCATTCATCCAAATACCAAAGAGTTCTATGATAAAATGACCAAGCCCCTCTATTATAGTCCTAACTAAGGCTAAAATCTACATAACAATCATCCATAAGAGTTTGGAAACAAATAAAATAAGTTTGGTGAAGAATCATATGCAAACTAGGAAAGAATCTATTAAAATCATCATTCTGATCAACCTGGTATTGTTAGCAATTGATCTAGATCTAGTTAAATTGAACCTAGTCAATCTAGGACATCATGATCGTAAATCTAGTACATTTGGAAGGTCCTGAAATTACAATCACAAATCCTATGATTGATCTCATTTTTGTGTGATCATATAATTTAGAAACTTAAGATTGATCATGCTTCTTTCAAATTTATCTAGAGAGTGAGATCTATTCTATTGGTTTGGATTTATCTAGCATGACTGAGATCGATCCAAATGTTGATACGATGATGGATTTTCTCTATTTCACACACATTTCCTCTCAATTGATTCGTAAGCTAATCTTTAACTTTTGAAGCCTCTCTAAATTTCAAGTTTCTTCTTGAAACTCGTGCAAAGGTGATCTTTTAGACCATTGAAGCTTGTCCTCTTTAGCTTGTACGTTGAATCCTTGACTTGGCCTTTGATCCATCCCAGCGCTCACGTTATTCCCCTTTTCTTGAAAGGGGAATAACAATCAAAATAAGAGATAAGATCTTTATTACCTACAAAATAATAGTCAAAATAAGAAATAATATAGTGTGGTATTAATAATATGCTTATCTTATACTTCCGCCTAACAACTTTTCTTTGTTGTGGACATGTGAACACTTGTGTATTCCTATAAGTTGGAAGCTTAGACAACTTTCCTTCAAATTATGGCTGAATTCTTGGATAAAATACAGTTATATGGAAGGTTTTTTAAATAGTTTTAAAGGAAATCAACATTCCCAACAAAATTATACTAGTCTTTGACACATGTTGGTGCCTATGCTTGAACATGATCTGCTGAATTCCCTTAGGTTTCTTTTGTTTAGAAATAAACACAACTTCTTAAAGGAAATTCCCTTACAAAATGATCCGAAATTTGGTAACACTTTCATGTTGCAATGGGATAATACAAGCATATTCCAACAATCTAATTTCACCAACATAATGATTATTAGAAATCAATCCATGACAATGTATATCAATTAATGGACAATTAATTAAATCAATGCACGTCATCATGCCATCTTCAATCATATATTGCTCATGCATATGATAACACAGCTTTCTAGTATTTCCTATTACTCTATATACATTACAATTTATGCACTTATGTACGATACGCATAAGACCTATACTAACTTGTCTGTGTGTGTGTGCCATGATGTGTGATTAGTTTCATGATACTCCTTATGTTCAATCATGTCATGTATAAGAAATTCAACAAAATTGATTCCCATACAAAAATCCTAATATCTTCTTAATATGCAACAAAGAACATACTAAGTGCTGCAAGTACTCATTACCATGAACATCATCATAATTATGTACGGTAAGTGTAGGATAAGACATATGGGATTCACTCACATAATAGCCATCAAAAGAATGAAATTCCTCATGCTTACAATGAACAAATGATATTTACCATGTACAACTATCACATGAACTCCTAAACATTACTTGAAGAAACCATGCATATGATTCTAGAATACTTATTGTATATATACCATGCTCCACCTAGATATCTTAGCACAATCCACCAAATTTCATAAAAAATTGTGGAATTTCAATAGTTCTCCCCTAAGGTCACAAATACACATGATGAAATGCAATTTTCCAGTGTCAGATCAATATCATGCTAATCTCCAAAGATTACACATGTAAGATTCAGGATTCCATTTACTCTTTAATTCTCATAAACTCAAATTGGAATGATAAACCCACTAAGTAAAAATCAACCATATGACAATTATTAGCAAACAATGCAATACTAAGCACCTCATATGAATAGTAACTTAAAGGATTACTAGAACTAAGATTGCTAACCTCTTTCCATGGCACCACTCTGCATGGATTCACCTACTCGTTCATTTGTGAAGCTTCATCAACTTGAACTACAAACTCCATAGGACATTCCTTTCCAATACTCTTGTGTTCCTACAAGAAAAGATCAACAAAAGGCATAGGATAATATAATGGGTTAGTGAAAATAATCTTTTCTTTACAAACCCTCATATCTTTCTTAAACTCTGAGATCCTCTCCTCATCTTTTGTCTTTGTCAACTTATTCTCCTTTCTTTCACACTCTTTTTCTTCTACTTCTCTTTTCATTTCTTTTCTTTGTTCTCTGCTACCTTATTTTTACTTCCTAACTCTTGAAGATATGCCAGCATTTCTTCAACATAGCTACAATCATTCCCTCCCATGGATGCTGTAGATGTATCTTCATTCAATGCTTCATCTTCTTGTCCTAATAGTGTCACTTTTGCCATTTCTTCATTACTGACTTCTTCTTTTAAATTCAACTCATCCTCAACTTTATGAACTTCCATTTCTTCAAGGGCATCATCATTTATGATCCCCTCTTTATCACCATTGCATGCCTCCATCATTGACAAATTCAACTTTGTCTCATTCTTCTCATAGCTGCAACATCTCTAATACTACAACCATCCAAATCTAAATATGTACAATTTACCTTCTCTATTAGCATGGATGTAGTGTTAACATTACTCACATATGATCTCTTACCAACATCTCACATAGATCTCTCAAGTAGCACTCCATAAGTGTCACATCGATTAGTCCTTTTAGCAATGGCTTCATAAGATTGTGTAGGCCTCTCAACAACATCTCAATGAAGGTCATACCATATAGTTCTTCTATCACCTCTTCTGTTGAGCCTACGCTTAATTCATATACCCCTCTCTACTATATCCTTAATTCTATCATAGCTATAACACTATAATCTTTATAATATCACCATCTAACCCATTAAGGAATCTGCTTATGGTCTTTTCAACACTTTCATTGACATTAGCTCTCCTTGTAGCATATTTTAACTCATCATAATATTTTTCCACACTCAATTCATCATGACTTAAATTATCCAACCTATCACATCACTCATACTGCATGGAATATGGAACACACCTATTCTGCATTACCTTATTCAATTCTTTCCATGCTCTAACTTGATTGCCTCCGTAACTCCAGTTGCAAACAAATTCTTTCCATCGATTTAGTAAATTTTACAAAAAAAAAGAGTGGCTAATTTTGCCTAATACACCTAAGAGTAAGGATGAGAATCAAAGGCTAGTTCCACCTTCTTTCCCATGCTAAATATACATCCAGGTCAGCACATCTAACAAACAATGGAATATTAAATTCGTCCCTCGGATGACTCACCATCTTCCTTGTGAGGTCTTTAAGTACTTCTCTTAAGAAAGTTATCAACTCCACAACTACTAAAAAATTCATTACAAATATCATCCACATACCTTCCTAGTCTACCTTGATGTGTAGCTCCTTCTAATCCATGCCTCAGCTCATCTTTACCCCAACTTTTGTAAAGTAATGGACTACTTGGTGCAGTAGTATATGAATCCTCCAAACTATCTACCCATTGGTTTATGCTGTCCAATGTTTCTATCAGTTGTGTTATGTACAATGTATTGTCTCCCAACATCTTCAAATTATGTGTAATATAAAGTGCGAGGAACGTGTAATGTCTGTGTGAGTGTCCTCTCACGTCACAAGATGTAACTCATTTCTTATCTCTAACTTGTGTATCACACAAATAAAACACTTAAAAATGTACTTACCAAATTAATTCTTGTGTCCATCTCTTGGAATTCCAAGAAATCCCTAAAAATTCAAGTGACATATCCCCTAATATTATGCAAGTACATGTAAAGATGAAATTTTGGGGTACGGGATCAATCTAGGCACAATTAGATCAATCTAAGGCTAAAAAGAAGGATGGTAGGTTGATCTAGATGTAGAAGGACTAATCTGAGGCAAAAGAATAGGCTATGCAATCAATCAAGAGTAGGCTAGAATTTAGATTAAACTAAAGTTAGGCAACAGACGTGCGATCGATCAAGTAGAGGGTGTGATCAATTGTAATTTTAGGATGCTAGATCATTTTGTGTATGTGAAATAGAGCATGATCCAACACGATCAATCGAGACTTAAACACAGGATCATTCAGGCCAGACACACAATGAGCACTTGATTTAATTAGGTTGTGTGATTGGCCATTGTTATGACATTCAGGAAAAAAATAATTGATTCTTACACAAATTTCACCCAAAATTCAATCTTTTTGATTTTGAAATTTTCTACACCAATTAAAGAACTCTCTTACATGATTTTTCTAGCAAAAATCATAACTTTTCTCTCTCTTTTTTGCCAAATTTTTTGCACTTGTGCTTTGTTTTTTCTTCACATTTCTTTCCTTTCTTTTTTTGTATTTTTTTCAACTCTACAAATCCCAGCCAAACACAAAACAAGTATCGTCGGAAAAATTCATGAACTCAAAGTAAAGATTTTTTTCTATTTTCTTTGTTGGGATTTTCTTTCTATTTCCCTTTTTTGATTTTTTTGATTTTCCTACTCCTCACAATATCACCAACCAACCAAAGAATAATAACGTGCTGGAAATCATAGAAATTTACCAATGATTTTTTTGAATATAAGACAAAGATGGAGAAGAAGGTAAGGAAAAAGAACGAAAAGAAATGAAGGATGGAATTTGGTACTTGGACTAGTGCTTGGATTAGAATCTAAAATAGTTGGCACTAATGCTAATGTGTGGAAGCATAAAGATACAAAATTTCAACGTATGCTAAAACCCAACAAAACTTGCTTGCGTAAACCCAAAACACAATGATCTTCGATGAACTTTAGCAAACAATAGCCACAACTAATACATCAAGTTAGTTAATACATCACAAATTAATCTAAAGAATGCTTGGAAAAACTTAATTAGGTGTTTGGATCCACAAGAATTGAGGAAGCAGTCAAATTCAAGAGAAAACCAAGAAAAATATTTCATTTATTAAAATGCCAAAGAGTTCTATGATAAAACAACTAAGCCCCTTTATTTATAGTCTTAACTAGGGCTAAAATATGCCTAAAAGTTATCTATAAGAGTTTAGAAACAAATAAAATAATGAAAATCATCATTTCGGCTACTCCGGGAGTGTTAGCAATCGATCTAGCTCTAGTCAAATTAATCCTGGTTGATATGGGATTCAGGATGAATTCAAACACAAATGGATCAATCTACAAGTAAAAAACAGAAAGGAAGGTCGGAGATCAATGCATAAGCAAGGCAAATCGATCTGGAACAGGTAAGATTCGTGATTGACCTAGGGGAATTTGAGATCAATCAGGAAAATCGCGATCGAGCTAGGTAGTGCATAGAATGAGGTGTGACTGATTTTAGGGTGAGAATGCGATCAATATTATGTCTAAAAAATTTGACCAACTTGATCCAATCTAATCAAATCACTTCTAATTCCAATGCTTTTGATTTGTCAAGGTTCTTTATCAATCAAAGAACACCTTGGTACAATTTTCTAACCAAAGATTGCAACTTTTTCTAATCTTTTTCTTGATCAATTTTTTTACAACACCTTTCTTCATGAATCACCAACCAAATAAGGAGCACAATATGCTGGAAAAATTTTAACATGAAAATATTTATTTCATCAATAACCAATGAAAGAATTTAGATGAACGACAGTCATAACTAACACACTGGGTTAGTTGATACATTACAAATTAACCAAGAACAAATTGGAAGTAATTTTGATTTGGATTTCACAAGAATATGAGAATGCTCACAATCCTAAGAAAGAAAATTGTATTGCCATAGCCAAAGAGTCAAAAAAATTGTAAATGAAAGCTAAGGCCCCTTTATATAGTGTTTAGGAAGCCTTAAATCCATAAAACATGTGTAAAATTGTTCCAAAAATAAAAATAAGCATGAAAAATTAAGTTTCCTAGCTAATTTGAGCTCCAACTACAACTCGAATCAAATTGGAACCCTTCTAGATCAATCTATCGCTTCTCAAATTGATCTGGGTGTTGATCGTGGCATACAAATGATAAAAACCAAACACCACTCAGCTAGAAACATGTCAATCAAGCTATACGTGATCAATCATGTTAAACTCGATCATAAAAATAGAGGATGCCAGAGAAGCAATCTTTGTCGTCATCTGGCCACACAAGGTAATCCATAGTTACAAGAACTATTCCTGCAGCTACACAAGGGCCTGCAAGTGCTGTTTCCGTGCTTTTTCAAATTCAAAACACTAGAAAAGGAGTTTTCCACAAATGAGATGTAAGGCATAAGATGTGTAAATCATAAATGCTTGTCCTAAATATTTTATTGTATCATACATGTGATGTATAGATATTGTATGGATATTGCGTGGATGTATGGATGAATTGTAAGCTTAGGACACAAGTGGAAGGATTTTTGTTGTTTTTGTTTTGGTTTTTTCAAATGTAACTAATTATTTTTAATGGTTGTAAGGGAATAAGCCCAAGTTTTTCTAAAGTAGAATAGGAATTATTTTCTGTGATATGCCATGACGTTATTGTAAATCGAAACCAAGAGTTAGTCCTCACTTGGAGGCCAAGGAGTTGGCGGTCAGTCAGGACCAAGAGTTGGAGTCCATTTGATGGTCCAAGTGCATTGAACCCATGGATAAGGAGGAGTCTAAGACTAACGAATAAAAGTATAAAGCCTTATATTAGTATAGGGCTTCACACATATGTGCATGATCTGATTCTTAGCTCCAATTGGATCTAGAAAGTCTATGTTTGATAACTGAAGTAAAATTAGACTTTATTTAAAAAAAATTATGTTCAAATTATGTTATTTAGTTCAAATTGTCAATCAAAAAAAAGAAATTTACCTATCTTATGCGTTGCAGTAATTGTATGATGAAAATAAGTGAAAAGAAAGAGATATAAGCTCATTTGGAGGCAATAAACAAAGGAAATGTAAGTGAAAGGTTTATTGAATCACTTAAGTGAAGCTATGTCACCTAAATGGTTACCTAAGCAAGCTGCTAGCGAGAGAGTATGTGGAGAACAATCAAAAACCATTGCTGGTCGCCTATGGCTCGCCTAAGCAATGAGTAGGTGATAGTTTAAATTTAGCTAGTTGCCTACTCATTGCCTAGGCGAAAATGAAGTGACCAACATCCCTTACTCCATTGCTCAGGTAATGGAACATGTAGCAATTCAATTTTTGGCCTCCTAACTCTCTAACCATTGGAAGAAAATGAAGGAAACGAGAAACCAATCAAGGTCTTTGGGCGATGGAGGCTCAACCCTATAAATAGGAGAGTGTTCTATAAGCTAAAAGCATATAGCTTTGAATTCTTATAAACATCATGATCTATTATTATAGTATTAATATAGTATAACTAGAGGGTTTGAGAATGAATTTGGTGCTCTCACAAAATGTAAGGTGTAGCATGGAAGTGAGGAATTGCTACGAGAGGAAGCTTAACAAGTGATAAGTATTTAACTTTTGTTTCCTAATTCCCAATGTATGGTTTCATTAAGCAAAACAAGTAAGAATTTTCATGTTATCATTTTTAATTAATTGCCTTCTTCTTTAGTTGTGATCAATTCTCTTCTTCTTCTCATCCTCTTCCTTCTTTGTTTTCTTTTTTTTTTCTTTTATTTTACCTAACTAGCGATTGTAATAGAAGTGAATCTATAAGTTAGACAAGTTATTTACAATTGTGAATAATGGACTTATAATGGAAGTGAAAGTCCATTATTCACAACAAAAATTGCGATCAACATGTCCTTCTTTTTTACCTTTATTTTCCTCCATCCTAACTTATAGTTATAACGGAGGTGAATCCATAAGTTAGAACAATTGATCACAATTGTGAATCGTAGATTTATTACGGGAGTGAAGGTTTTACATTCACAAGGGATCAATTATTAATCCATTATTTTTATCCTCAATTGAGTTAACTCTATAAATGATTGGATTAATTCAATCGGAATCTTAGTATAACTTGAAAAAGTGTACTAAGAACTCAAGGAATTAATAACCCCTAAATAAGAAACTAAAACTTGATAATTAATTAAATGATAATGAAAGTTCTTATATGTTTTTGCATGATGATTACCATTAGCCTTTGCTTATAATTGTTATTATGCTCATCTCATTCCATCTACATAGTTAAAAGTTACTTTAATGTTTAATCAACTACTATTAAATTCAACTTTAGATTAATTTTACTTAATCAAAGAACAATATTATTAAAATAAAATCTCCTACTACTTGTGGATGGGACAAACCTTACTCATGTATATTACTTAGTACGACTATTATACACTTGCAATGTTAAATTTCCCTACATCAATGTTCATCCATGTTATTTTTGTCTTATGTTTTACTGCATATATTAGATTCGTGTATGTAAAATGGCTAATGTGCAAAGTGAAAGAATAATATATGGACTGAAAACTTCCTTAATAATATTAAGTTGTAATAGCAAAATTGTTTCTTTGCGGCTCTCCACCGAGCTTGGAGTTCTAGGTGTAGTAGTAATATTATCACATTCATGGGGTCATATTGCGATGGCACATTTAGTGCTTCAAGTGTAGTGGATATGACATTTAAAGGATGCTTCACCTTAAGAGCTTGATGGCCACTGCTCGGGTTACGAATCCAACAAGTTGTCAGTTGATGAGTGTGACTTAAATGGACCAGAGGTGCAAAGAACTGTATGTGTGAGATTCTGTTAAGCCATGGGTTAAAGTGTAAGATTGGACCATGTATGAGATGCATTGGCAAGACCTACCACTCATTGGACCCATCATGCCAAGAACTATATATATAAGCTATGATTTGCCTAATAAAGACCCCAATCACCCACTAGAAAATATTTCCAATGAGATTTCCGTTTTCCACTTAAGGGAGTGTGGGATTCAAAAAAAATAGTGGGAGGTCCTATGAGTTAAAGTCCACAATCATTCAACAACAACAATAACAACTAAAGTAATAATCTTGCTTATTTTCTGTAGTTACATAATTCTAGAATGATGATAGTTGCTCTCATAGTTATAGTTATTGTTGAGACCATCATATTTATTGGCACCAAGATAGCCAATTAGATTCAAAGTTTGAGAAGAGTTCTCATACCTTAAGGAATTGGTGCAATCTTAGAAGTTGTCATCCCAAGCATTAGGAAGGAAGTTGTTCTTGAGGTGTCAAGTCCCTCAATTAGTGAAACTAAGGAAGGCAAGAGTGAAAGAAGGAAAACTATGTTCCTAATACTTAAGAGAGGGGCTGTTTGAAGCTCATGTTGGCAGAGGAAATAGTTTCCAATGCAAGGGAGGAGCATTGGAGGAGAAATTGCACTAAGTGCCTCAATCACTAATGCACGTCATTAACACACCAAAATTTAAATTTATAATAACTAGTATTGGGTAAGTACGAGTGTTGTATCCACAAAGAGGGTTTGTGTGTCTATTGATTTAACCAAGTTCTTATTAGTTAGGCTTCAAGACTAAAGTGAAAGAAAAGAAATAAAACTAAAAGTGAAGACCAAGAACAAAGTACGCCAAATGAAAGTATTGGAGTGCCAAAGACTAAAGAATCTAGCCACTTGTGTTGTGTTGGTTTTCTATGGATGCCAAATTTCATTAATTATCAATTTAATTGCATTGGTTACAGATTGTTAATCTTAAAGTTTATAGGATATTTTTGCGAATTTTCCTATAGCTTTAACTCTAGATTTTAGCGGGTATTCCCGGGCTAAATCGAGTCAAGTGTTCAACTTGGTGATTAACAATGGTTTCCTACACTAACTCTATGATTTCACGCCCGTTATTCTCACAGAGTTAGTGTTCACAAATTGTTTGTCTAGTGCGTAAGTTTTACTTTCGTTATTCCTCGCACTACTATAAATAATTTGAGAAGTGGCCAATCTCCCCTAATTACTATCCAAATCCATAATTATGAATACTCATGCAAAGATAATTAATTGGAATTCATACACACATCATACACCAAACACAATTACAATCGACCAGAGAAGGATTTAGAAATTCATAGTAAATTCAATAAAAACAGGTTCTAAATCATTTATTATCTAAGAAAACATCAAAATAATATAAAAATCTATGAAGACTTATTCCTAAGACTTTGCTTTGCGTAGAAATGAATTTTCTTCAACTTTTTGCATGGATCCCTCGTTCTCCAAGCTTTAATCTTATATACCTATGTTCTAGCATTTAAAAAAGAAACTAAAACCTAAAAAAATAGAAAATTTCCCTTTTTTAGATGCATAGATCTCCTATTTATAGCCCAAGAAATCCTAGAAGACGTGTAGAAGTGTGAAAAGTTGAAAAAACCCTTGAAAATTATGAAAAACGAGAGTTGAACATTTTTGGCATCGAAAAGCTGCGATCGCGCCACCAGGGACCAAGATCGAAGCTCAGATTCTTGCTATCGTGGATCAAATTCATGAAAATTCCAGAAAAAGACACGATCCAATTCCATGGTCACAGGACACCTTGTCGCGATTGCGGAAGTCGAAGCCGCGATCGTGGCTTTGATCGTGGAAATTCCAGTGGTTGACTGCTCTGTCGGTGTACATTCTTTTGCATGCAACGTCTTTGTCCAATGGTGGATTGACCTGAGTTTTGCTTCATTGGAAAGCTGATTCCATTTTATTGTATTCCTCAAAGTTCCAGCTCAATTGAATGTTCAAAAAAAACACGAGATCATTTCGAAGTCACTGCTCCTGCAACCATGATAACTCTCATTCCAAAACACTTGCATAATAAAATTTAATGTAATTTATGTAGGATAACATATTTGCTTCATTTTTACTCACATACATGCATAAATTAAGCATAAAATAGGTACAAATATGTCTATTATTTCACATGTTATCATAACCCCACATTTACTCGTATGCTTGTCCTCAAGCAAACACTTCTCTTTTAATGAAGTCATTGTTGCATAAAAATAATGAACTTGGCCACTCTTCTTAATTTCAAAATTTCTATATATAAGCACTTAGTATTTAGTCTACCATTATCCAAGTTCATCATGCTTTCAACTCAAATGTTTACAGCATAAGTTCCCGTGTGTGTGTCGCTCTTCAACTTTCAACCACTTCAACCCCTTGACATTTCTATAGTAATTCCAAGACAACCAAATCTAGAATTGCTCACTTAAGGCATTAATTCACTCTCTTTCAAATAAGTTCAATCACATTACTTCTCACTAGTGGACTTGTGTGGATTTTTGATTTCTTCATCATTCTCCCCCACACTTGTTTTTCAATATCTTCTGTGAGTTTTAACTTCTTTCTTAAGCAGTTGGGAGCCTTTTTACGCAAAAGTGAACAAGTGTCATTGCGCACCTCCGGCTACTCAACCCACAACTAACTCAAGATGCTCTGCATACTGATAATTTGGGCAACTTTTTTACGTGAGAATGAAGAGAGGTATCTACACAATCTCGATTACTCAGCTGCTCCAATTAGTAAAGTAAACTAATTTTTTCCATGCTCACATAAATTTTCTTGAATTTTTCTAAGTCCTTGCTTTCTATTATTAATATTTTTTAGTTAACTTCCTCATTCATCAAAGAATGCGCCAACACCTAAAGCAAGGCTTACACTCTCAACTCTATCATCTTATCCTCACTATAGAACTTCTCAAATAGTCTAATGATCAAAAGTAAAGAGTGTGTGCTCAATGAAATAGGAACTATGTATTCAACACCAAATCTAGCATGCTAATGTTGAGAACACTGATAAAACAAAGCGACAAAAATTTCTTACAAGCATTCATCATAAATTAAGTACAATAGCCACAATTTCATACCATGTTCATGCTATCAATTTAACCGTAATACCATATGTTAGCATGCATAAAATCTAAAAATTCTAGGGCATGCAATGACACCCTTCACACTCAATTTTTTTCGTCCCCACCATCCCCACATTCAGGTTGTTGCCACAATTGAACACAATCATTATACATAAACATGAAAACAAGGAACGAGACAACCTGGTTAGCTGGCGTTCATCCGTCTTCCTTCTTCTTTTGGACTTCTTCATGCATCTCATTCTTCCAATCTTTTGGAATCCTACACCAACTCACAAGAATGCGTGATCTCCATGCAACGCAAAAAAAAACAAACAAAACAAACTAAACAAACTAAAAGAACTGAAAGTAGGAAAAGAAAGCTTGGGTTGCCTCTTAAGAAGTGCTATATTTAATGTCTACAACCCGACTAGCTACTCATGGGCTAGGGTGGTTTAATTGAAGACTAGGGTTTCTACAACGCCCTATGAGCTACAACTCTCTCCTTCCTTTTCCACATCCTCTTTCTCTTCTTCCTTGCCTTTCTTCCATAATTCACTTCCTCCCTTTCTCAAGGCCATTCACATAGTTCTTCCCCCATATGTGGCTGTTGTTCCTCTTCCGACTCTTGTGCTTCTTGTTCACTAGCCATAGTTTTCTTTGCAAACTTGTCGAGGGAATTATTACACTCAAGTAATAGCACATCCTCTGCATTTTTCATTTGTGGTTGAGGTGATCAAGGGGTTGGGGTATGCAAAAAATATTACCTTTTTAGCCCCAACGAGTTAGGTCAAGCTACCCTACTCCACGTTTATTATTGCCTTTGCGGTAGCTAAGAAAGGGTTGCCAATGATGTACCTAGGCCCTTTTCGCCCTCCATATCTATTATGCCGAAGTCTATGGGGACAACAAAATCACTCACCTACACTAAAACATCTTCCATGAGTCTGAGTGGCCTTGTCACTAATTGATCTGCTAGATTGATTTTCTTTAGCATGGGCTTTACCGACTCCATACCGAGCCTAGAAAGTGGAGAATGACACTACATTAATGCTAGCACTTAAATCTCATAAGACATTATCAAAAGAGGTGCTTCCTATTGTGCAAGAGATGGAGAAACTCCCTAGGTCTTTTGGCTTCGATGGCAAAATATTCTCCTCTTCCAAGTTATCCTCTCTTTCTCCCAACTTTCTTTTTCCACTCATTATGTACTTCAGGCACTTTAACACATTTGGATTCTCTTTAATTTCTACAACTAATGGAGCATTTATATTTAACTTTTCAAAATTATTCAGAAATTTAATTACCTACTCCTTTAGCTTGACAGGAATGAGTCTTTGTCAGTATGGAATTCTTAGCTTGTAAGGAGGTGGAATACTGACTTCTTTTGGCTCCTTGGCTTATACCTTGACCTCTTTTTTCTCTTCTTCTTAGGCATTAGCAAGTGCATCCTCTTTGTCCTCTGCACTCTCTATCACATGCACACTTTTCACATGCTCTATTGCGTTAGTCTCAGTAGTGTTAGGTAACATACCTACTGGCTTATTTGTCATCCCTTTTGTTAGTTGCCCAAGTTGTACCTTAAAAGTTTTAATGGATGACAGTTGGTTCTGCAAAAGCGTGTCAGTCTGGTGCATAAAATCTTGTTGAGTCTTTGTAAGATTACCTATCATTTCGTGGGTAGACTTCGCAAGATTGCCTGTCATGTCCTCCAAAAATTGCTTTTTCTCTTGCTGTTAGAATGGTGCTTGGAAGCCTAGTGGGTTTTGAGAATTTTTCCAAGAAACATTTGGATGACTTGTCCAGCCTAGGTATTTGTATATAAATTGTTACCTTGAGTCCCCGCATTGCCTATATAATTTACTTGCTCTTTTTGCCTAGCACTTGTTCCTTCACTTTTACACTCATGTGTAAAATGGGGTCCTGTACACATATCTCATATAGGATTCGATAAAAATGACGAGGGATGACGGTGGCTTACTAAGATACTATCAATCTTTTTGGAAAGAAGTTCCACTTTCACTGCTAGGGCTGTTACTGAATCTAGCTCATGCATGCCAATGACCGTTCATGTTGTGGATCTCTTTGTTGGCCATGAGTATGCATTGGCTGCCATCTCCTCAATCAATTCCCAGGCATCCCTAGTTAATTTATTCATAAGGGCCCCCTCTACAACTACATCAAGCACAGTACGTAATTGACCAGATATTCCACTATAAAATGTTTGTACCTGCAGCTAAAGTGGACATCCATGCTGGGGGCATTTTCTGAATAGCTCCTTGAATCATTCCCATACTTCTGGCAATGACTCAGACTCTACATGCTTAAATGTTCCAATTTCTAGTTTGAGTTGTGCTGTTTTTGCTAATGGAAAGTACTTCGCCAAGAATTTATTCACCATGTCTTGCCAAAGAATTATGCTTCCAGGTGATAAAGATTGTAGCCACTGTCAGGCCTTGTCCCTAAAAGAAAATGGAAATAATCTTAATTTAATAGCATCGGCCGAAACTCCATTAAATTTTACAGTATTGCATAGTTCCAAAAAAAATGTCAAGTGCGTATTCGGGTCTTCTTATAGGGCTTCACCAAATTGGTTTGACTACATCATGTTGATTAGGGCAGGTTTTAGTCCACAATTATTCACGTTCATTGGTGGTCTCACAATTCCTATCATGTTTGGGTTCATCATCGGTTGCACGTAGTCACTTATTGCTCGTTGATGTGGTGGAGGAGGAAGTTCTTGTGGTGAGTCATTTTCAACCATCTATTGCGCTTGTCGGAAAAGAGCTCTACGTCTGTGCAATGTTCATCCAATTTTTGAGTCAAGCTCAAAATTAATACTCTTATTCCTGCGCATGCAATTGTACTTAGCAACAGAAATTAAATTCGATAGATAATACTATGACTCATAGAATGCATAGACAATCAGAAAGAATAGGAAAGATAACAGAAGAGAGAAAAGTAAAAAGCAGAAACAAAAAATAATATTAAAATAAATACGGCCTAATCCAGTAATCCCTCAGAGTATTCAATAGCACTCGTTGTCCTCCCTAGCAATGGCGCCAAAATTTGATGTGTGTCGTTAACATACCAAAATTTGAACTTATAATGACTCGTACTGGGTAAGTATGTGTGTCGTATCCATAAAGAGGGTTTGTGTGTTTATTGATTTAACTAAGTTGTTATTAGTTAGGTCTCAAGACCAGAGCAAAAGAAAAGAAACAAAGCTAGAGCAAACACCAAGAACAAAGTACACCAGATAAAAGTATTGGAGTGCCAAAAACTAAAGAATCTAGCCACTTTTGTTGTGTTGGTTTCCTATGCATGCTAAATTACATTAATTATCAATTTAATTACACTGATTACAGATTGGTAATCCTAATGTTTACAGGATATTTTCTTGAATTTTCTTATAGGTTTAACTCCAGATTTTAGTAGGTATTCCCAAGCTAAATCAAGTCAAGTATTCAAGTTGGTGATTAATAATAGTTTCCCACACTAACTCTACGATTTCACTCTCGTTATTCTCACAAAGTTAATGTTCACAAATTGTCTGTCTAGCACACAAGTTTTACTCCCGTTATTCCTCATATTACCACAAATAATTAGAGAAGTGGCCAATTTCTCCCAATTATTATCCAAATCTACAATTATGAATACCCATGCAAAGATAATTAATTGGAATTCATGCACGCATCATACACCAAACACAAATACAAGTGGCCAAAGAAGGATTTAGAAATTCATAGTAAATTCAATGAAAACAAGTTCTAAATCATTTACCATCCAACAAACATCAAAATAATAGAAAAAGTAATGAAAACTTATTCCTAAGACTTTGCTTTACGTGAAAACGAATTTTCTTCAAATTTTTGCGTGGATCCCTCCTTCTCCAAGCTTTAATTTTGTATTCTTATGTTTTAGGATTTGGAAAAGAAACTAAAACCTAAAAAAATAGAAAAACTCTCCTTTTCAAACTCATGAATCTTCTATTTATAGCCTAAGAAATCCTAGGAAACATGTAGAAGTGTGAAAAGTCGAAAAAACCTTTGAAAATTATGAAAAATAAGAGTTGAACATTTATGGCATAGAAACCGCGATTGCGGCGCTAGGGACCACGATCGTGGCTCAGATCTTGCGATCACAGATCAAAATCGAGGAAATTCTAGCGGTTGACTGCTCTGGTAGTGTAGATTCTTTTGTGTGTAACGTTTTCATCCGATGTTGGATTGACCTGATTTTTGTGCTGTTGGAAAGCTATTTGATTTTTGTTTTATTCCTAAAGTTTCAGCTCAATTGAATGTTCCACCAAAACGCGGCATCGTTTCAAAGTCACTGCTTCTATAACCATGATAACTCTCATTTTTAAACACATGGATGATAAAATTTAATGTAATTCATTATGATAACGTATTTTCTTCATTTTTACTGACATGCATAATAAATTAAGCATAAAATGGGTACAAATATGTCTATTATTTCACATGTTATCAATTGCCTAGAAGATGGCAAAAGAAGAGCGAAACTTTTTGTTAATGAAATATTTTATTCCAATGGTAGGTCCTTTACATCTAGGATCTTGGATTCTGGTGCTTCTTGCACCTTGAGCCAAAATTTGGCTAAGAGTAAGTCACTTCAAAAGAGAAAAGTAGTTGTTAATCAGAAATGGGGCAAGTGTTGCAGCCACTACCATTAGCACTGCTTCAATTAAATTATCATTTAGTCATATTTTGAGCCTGTTAGATTATCTCTTGTTACCAAATGGTTTAGAACATTGTCGCTATACCATTATTGTGACATGGGTCATCACTACACTAAAATTAAATTTATAATGAAACTAGTACTGTGCTGAATATAAGAATTATCCCATAAGAAGGGGTGAAGTGTCTATTAATTTAATTAAGATTCTATTAGTTAGGCCGAGCAAATGGAATGAAGATAAAAGTAAGTAAATAACAATGCACAGTCAGAAAATAGCAACATAAAATCAAAAGATGAAGTGAAATAGTTGAAACATCTAGCCACTTATGTTGTGTTGGTTTCCTATGTATACCAACTACATTAATTATCAATTTAATTGCATTGATTATGAATTGTTAATCCTAAAGTCTATCGGATATTTTCCCAAACCTTCTTATAGCCTTAACTTAAGATTCTCACATGTTTTCCTAAACTAAATTGAGTCAATAGATCAAGTTTGATGATTAACAATGTTACCTGTACTAATCTTTTGATTTCACTCCTATTATTCTCATATAATTAATGTTCACATATTGTATGTATAACATGCAAGTTTCACTTTCATTATTCTTCACCCTAACAAGTTAATTAGTGGATCCCCTAACTATTATTCAAAGCAACAATTGTGAATAAACCTTGCAAAGACAATTAATTATAACTTACATATACATCATTCACCAAATACAAACACAAGCAACTAGAAAGAAATTTAGAAACTTATATTAAATTTAGTCAAGTCTGATTCTAAAATGTTCATAATCAAAGACAACATAAAGATAGTTGAAAAAGTATGGAGAACTTAGTCTAATAATCTTGTGTTGGGCATGCAATAAATGTTCTTCAAGCTTTGATGTGGGTTTCTCTTTCTCCAACACTTCAATCTTGTGTTCCTACATTTCTAAGTTTTTTGAATAGTAAAACTAAGCCTGAGTTTATCTCCAAGACATGGAGAACATGTATTTATATTTGTATAGTACCTAGGGTCATGTACAAGTGGGGAAAATATGGAAAAATCCTTAATATTTCATGTAGAAGCATAACTCGATCATTTGTCGCAGTGTCTCCGATGGCCGCAAAACTTAGATCCACTATAACACCTCCTTCTTTTGCTTTCACAAACCCAGCCATGGGTTTGCATAAACTTTGTCTTTCAATCACTGTACTTGTGTCTCCACTCTTCACAGTCGCCAACTACCACACTATAGTGGCAACTCTCACTTATAGAAATTCCAAAACACTTCGCTCTTTCGTTCCACTACAATGATAAGGCTTCCCACACCCGCAATCTTCATCCTCATGACTACAATATATAGTTGTTGAAATTCCAAAATGCTTTGCAATTCTTCTCACTCTTGTGACTTTGGAGTTCGTGCTTCGGAACTCTCTTATGTGGCCACAACCTTCAATAGCGAAAATTACAGTGTGTATCGCAATTGCATCACCACTTTTCACAACTACCAGCTCTTCCTTTGCAATTGTGAAATTGATCTATAGACATAAAATTGCATTTTAGTGAAGTAAATGTCTAAAATTAATATTTAACTCTATATCGACACTTTTTTCACATCCAATTCGGTACTTAGTACAATTCATGTGAGACAGCATATTTTCTTTATTTTAATTTAAATGCATGTATAATTTAAGCACAAAAGGATACAAATAAACCACAAATTAACATGTTATCACACCCCCAAACTTACTCGTTTGCTTATTCTCAAGTAAACACTCTTTCTGCTAGTTAATTGATTGATACAGGAGATTATGACTTTGGCCACTCTTCTCAATTTCAGACGTCATATACATACACAAGTTACTTATCTCAAAATTATTCAAGTTCATAACACTTTCAACTTAAACATTTACAACATGAATTCCTCTATGTGTGGCACTCCTCAACTTTCAACTACTTCAACCAACTAATGATCCAATAGCAATTCCAAGGCACTTAAATCCTAGACTGCTCACTTTAAGCATCAACTCACTTTCTTTCGAACAAGTTCAATTAACTCCAATTCCAACCATAAGACACACGTGGCCCACTGATTTTTCTTTTTCTTTTTTTTTTTTGTCTTCTTGACACTAATTTTTTGCATTCCCTTGTGAGCTTTACATTCATTCTTAAGCAATTGGGAGTTTTTTACACAATAGCGAAGAATGGTCATCGTGCACCCATAGTTACTCAACTTACAACTAGCTTAAAATGCTTTACATACTCATGATCGGCAACCTTTTTATATGAGATTGAATAGGGGTCTTTATGCAATCCTATTTACTCAATTGCTACAATCAGTAGATTGGTCCTAATTTGTACTTGTGCTCACTCTTTTTTCTTCTTTCTCGTTTTTCCTCATGGTTTCACTCAATTTTTCTTCTAAGTCCTCGTTCTTTTTTTTTTTCTGATTAATTTGCCTTATTCTCTAGAGAACTGACCAAAACTCAAGCAGGACTTATGCCCTCAATTTAATTATCCTATCATCACCGTAGGACTTCACAAATGGTTTAACAATCAAAAGTGAAAAGTGTATATTTAATGACATAAGAACCATGTCTTTAACGGAAGGCCTACCATAAGCTCAAGAATAATAACAGAATCAAGCAAAAATAGATTTCCTTCTCAAGACATTCATCATAAATTAAGTACAACGGCCACAAAGTTCACAAGATACTTATGCTACCAATTTAACCATGTACACCATATATGTGAAAGCATAAAATTTTAGCACTAACTCTTACACAAAACTATACTATTTCCACTCAAAATTTCTTACATCTTTATCCACCCCTACTCCTAAATCTTTGCCTACATCTGTCATCTATTTAACAAGCAAAGCAAGGCAAAAGGATGAGACAACTTCGTAAGGTGTGGCTTCTACTTTACTTGTTTGCGAGGCGTGTACCATGCATTCTTTCATCCTTCTCCATCTTGGAGCCCACACCAAAATTAAGTCATAGAAGATAATCCACACAACATAAAATAAAATGAAAAAAATGAAGGAAATAAACTAAAAGTAGATTAAAAAAAGGGCTTAGGTTGCCTCCCAAGAAGCATTATGTTTAATGTTTGCAACCCAACATGATAATCATGGATCAAGGTGCATTAATGGAATGTTTGGGGATTCACATCTCCCATGAGTTACAATTTCTCTCTTCATCCTTTTTCTCATTCCTTTCCTTCTCCTTACCTTCCCCATATTCAACTCTTCTTTTCCTTAACATGGAAGCTCCTCATCTATACTTATTTTTTACCTTTTATCTTTTACCTGCGCTAACTATGTTTTTGCATTAGGCGCCTTAGTAGCATCATCATCATAAACTTCCAACACAGCCACATTCTCTTTTTCCTCATATGCCTTTTTCGGGCTTGGCGTATACATAAAGAAGATTACTTAACTAGGATCTACATACAATGTAAGACTACACTTCTCCATATCTATCAAAGCTTTGGCAGTAGCCAAGAAGTGTCAGCTTAAGATTAATGATGTTTCTCACCTTCTATCTCCATAACAACGAAATTCCTTGGCAAAATTAAGTCCCCTACCTTAACCAACACATTCTCTACCACTTCTAGAGGTCTTTAGGTCCTTCTATCTGCCTGTTTCACAAGCATGTGTGTTAACTTCACAACCTTCATGCTAAGTGCTTAAAATATAGAATAATACATAAAGTTTACATTAGCACTTAAATCACACAAGATGTTCTCAAAAGAATTACTCCCTATAGTTCATGGGATGGTGAAACTCCCAAGATCCTCCACTTTATGTGATAAGGTGTGTTTTTTTTCTTGATTGTTTCTTATCTCCTCTAACTTCTTTTTCCTCAAAGTAGCCTCTTGGAAGGACTTGGCAAAATGTGGACTTTCTTTGACCTTTGCAATCAAAGGAGAATTCACATCCAATTTCTTAAAATTTGTCAAAAACTTACATACCTGCTCCTTCATTTTTGCTGACACTAGTCTCTAAGGATAAGGTACTTTTAGCTTATAAGGTGGTGGGCACGTTGCTTCCTTCTTAGGTCATTTCTTTTAACCTCTATTATTTGCACGCTTTGTATATGTTCAATAAGGTTATTTTCCATGATGCTAGGTAGTGTACCTGTAAGTCTTGAAGTCATTTCTTTTGCAAGTTGCCTAACTTGTACCTCCAGATTTCTGGTTGAAGATTGTTAGTTCTGTAGGAAAGTGTCAATTCTATTCATATACTCTTACATAATCTTTGCAAGGTTACTTATCATTTCATCAGTCAACTTCACAATATTACCAACAATATCCTCTAATGATTGCTTCCTTTCCTACTACTATTGGTAAGGTGATTGAAAACTTGGGGGTTTGTGAATTTTTATAAGAAAAGTTTGGGTGGTTCCTCCAATTTGGATTATAGGTGTTGAAATATGGATTATTGCCTTGTGCTTCTGTATTCCCTACAAAATTTACTTGCTCCTTTGCACGACCGCCTATGCCTTCATCTCTACACTCATGTGTAGGATGAGGTCCTACACACATCACAAGTTTGAGATTTAGAAATCGGAGAAGGTTGAGAGCTACTTACCAAGACATTATCAATCTTTTTAAACAAGAACTCCACTTTAGCTACAAGTGTTGTCACCATGTGTATATCATACATGCCAACGACCTTGTGTGTAGTTGACCTCTCAAATGGCCATTGGTAAGTGTTGGATGCTATCTCTTCAATTCAATTTCAAGCATCTTCTGGTAATTTATTCATTAAAGCCCCCCGTAGCCACATCTAAAACAGTGTACAACTGACTCGATATACCACTGTAAAAAGTCTGTACCTATATCTAAAGCAGATATTTGTGTTGCAGGCACTTTTTGAGGATCTCTTTAAACCTTTCCCACACCTCAGGTAAAATCTTAGAATCAAGTTGTTTGAAGATGCCAATTTCAAGCCTTAATTGCACAATCATGGTAGGTGGAAAATATTTAGCTAAGAACTTGTTCACCATATCTTGCCAATGACAATGCTCCCAAGCAGTAATGATTGTAGCCATTGCCACGCTTTATCCATAAGAGAAAATGGAAACAAACGCAAATTAATAGCATCATCTAAAACCCCATTAAATTTAATAATGTCAATAATTCAAGAAAAGAAGCTAGATGTGTATCAGTGTCCTCATGTGAGGCTCCACCAACTTAATTCAACTACACCATATTAATTAATGCATGCTTCAATTTGAAATTATTCGCATTGAATAATGGCCTAACAATGCTTGTCTTGTGAGGATCATCATGAGCTGAACGTAATCTCTAATAGCTTTTTAGTTTGGTGGAGAAGGAAGTTGTTCATGATGCTTCTGCAATGCTAAAGGTGGTGGGTTGTCCTTTTCTATCCCTAATGCTCTTTCTTGTTCATGCTAGAATAGCACTTGACATCTGTGTAGAGTATGTTTAATCTTAAGATCAAAGTTAAGGTTTACGCCCTTACTCCTACACCTACAAGAAATCTACGAAGCATAAACATTCAACCTATGAAATGCAACATATATCAAGAAAAGCAGAAAAAAGAACTAGAGAAGGTATGCAAAGAGAGAGAACATAAAAACCAAAAGAATTAAGAATGCTCTAATCTAATTGTCACTTAAAGTATTCAATAGCAGTCATTTCCCTTCTCAACAATGGCACCAAAATTTGATGTGAGGGTCGTTACCACATCAAAATTAATATTTAATGAGACCAATACTGTAGTGAGTATAAGTATCAACCTAGAAGCAGGGGTGAAGTGTTTATTGATTTAACTAAGATTATATTAGTTAGGTAGCATGAATGGAATGAAAATAAAAATGTGCACTTAGAAAATAGCAACACAAAATCAAAGGATGAAGTACTAATAGTTGAAGCATCTAGCCATTATTATTTGTGTTGGTTTCTTATGTAGGCTAGTTATGTCAATTATCAGTTTAATTACACTTATAAGATATTTTCCCAAACTTTCTTATAGCCTCAACTTAACATTCTTGTGGGTTTAATCAAGCCAAGAGATCAAATTTGATAATTAACAATGTTACCCACACTAATCCTGCGATTTCACTATTGTTACTCTCACAGAATTAATATTTGCAAATTGTACATCTAGCGTGCAAGTTTCACTTTTGTTATATCTTGCACTTCCATAGATTAGTTAGTGGATCCCTTAATTACAATTCAAAGTAGCAATTGTGAATAAACAATGCAAAGACAATTAACCACAACTTAGACATACATCACTCATTAAACACAAACACAAGCGACTAGAAAGAAATTTAGAAACTTATATTAAATTCAATCAAACCTGATTCTAAATTGTTTATCATCCAAGAAAACATAAAAATAATAGAAAAATTATGGAGAACTTAGTCTAATAATCTTATGTTAGGCATATGATGAATGCGCTTCAAGCTTTGGTGTGGATTTCTCTTTCTCCAACATTTCAATTTTTCATTCCTATGTCTCAAACTGTCTTGAATAGTAAAACTAAGCCTAACATTATCTCCAAGACATGGAGATCATGTATTTATGCTTATATAATGCCTAGGGTTCGCTCCTGCAAACCTAAATGTGGCATTGCATAAACTATGCCTTTCTATTACCACACTCGCACCTCCACTCCTCACAGTCACCAACTACCATGCCATAGTCACAATTGTTCCCTATAGAAATTCTAGAACACTTATGGAAATTAACAATCGACATGTCTTGGAGATAATGTTAGGACTGGAGGTGACTATGGCATGGTTTATAGGAAATTCTCCCATGGTTTCCTGTATCTGTGATCTTCATCCTCACGACCATGATCAACAATTGTGGAAATTCCAAAATGGTTCATAGTTCTTCTTGCTCTTATGACTTTAGCAGTCATGCTCATGGACCTCTCTTGTGTGATTGTGACCTTCAGTAGCAAAAATTACAGTCTGCATTGTAATTGAATCTCATAGTTGTATCACCACTTTTTACAATCATAGCTTTTCTTTTCACAGTTACAAAGCTGACCTGTAGACATGAAATTATATTCTAGTGTAGAAAATATTTAAAATTAATACTTAACTCTACAACTACACATTTTTTATGTCTAATTCATCATATTTAGTACAATTAATGCAAGACAACATATTTCTTCTATTTTAATTCATATGCATGCATTATTTAAGCACACAAGGGGTACAAATAAGTTACAAATTAACATGTTATCATAATGGTAAAAAAAGATTATAAATTTTCTTTTGGAAATAATAAGTGTCAAATTTATTATTGTAATAAATTGGTTGGTACCGTCTTATAGGCAAATGACTTGTACTTCTAGAATTTAGATAATAAGATTGTGATGAATGCCATAACAAACAAGCATATCGGAGATGTTTTGAATCCCAAGTAATTGTAGTATCTCAAACCAAGCCATATTGTAGAGGTTAGAAGTAGTAGGTTTAAGAGAGATGGGTTTGTAGGCCTATAGGGAAAGGAGCCCCATCCAACTTATAAACCTTCGTGTTTGGTAGAATGGGCAAGTGTCCATTTGATGGGCATGTCTAAAAAGCCACATCAGTGTTAGAGTTAGTCTTCACCAACATTTGTGGGCCGTTTAATGAAATGGTAAGGGGAGGATATCACTACTTCATTACCTTTACCAATGATTTTTTTAGTTATAGGTATGTATACTTGATAAAGTATAAACATGAATCTTTTAAAAAGTTCAAAAAATTCAGGACTAAAGTAGAGAATCAAACTGGCAAGCATGTAAACACACCACGATAGGATCATAGTGGTAAATACATGAGCACTGAGTTTTTGGAATTCTTCAAGGAAAATGGCATTATATCACAATTCACACCACCGGTAACTCCTTAACTAAATGGAGTAACTGAGCACAGGAATCGGACTTTGTTGGACATGGTTCGGTTAATGATGAGCTTCGCTGACTTACCTATGTCTCCATGGGGGCACATCCCCTTGACAACCACCCACATCTTGAATCGGATTCCCTCTAAATACGTACCTTCGACCTCACATGAGATGTGGAGTAAGAGGAAG
The DNA here is from genome assembly GCA_019155195.1 of Avicennia marina. Classification (NCBI taxonomy): domain Eukaryota; kingdom Viridiplantae; phylum Streptophyta; class Magnoliopsida; order Lamiales; family Acanthaceae; genus Avicennia; species Avicennia marina. The sequence continues at coordinate 7,449,757 of CM032762.1, read as the reverse complement.
TCAAGCTTGAAGCATATCAGGGTTTGGGGATGTTTGGCTTACCTTAAGAAGAGTAAGGCAGATAAGTTAGAGGCAATGTCCGTTTTTAATTGCTTGGTGGGGTATCCCAAGGACTCTATGGGATACAAGTTTTACCTACTTGATGACCAAAGAAGTGTTGTTGGTTATCAAACAAGCTTATTGGAGGAAGAGTTAGTTCGAAAAGGGGGTGTAGGAGGACAATGGTGTTGAAGGAAGTTAAGGATGAGGGACAAAGCAAGGAACCCACATGGAAGTTACCAATATAAGGAACACCCTCTATTATTGAGCCATTTGGATGATCAAGTAGAGTCTCTCATGCACTAGTGAGATATGGTTACCTCTCAGTAAACAAACAAAAGTTGTTCATTATAGTAGGTAATGATCATGGAGATCATCCTTTTACATATGATTAACCAATATTAGATAAAAACTCTACCAAGTAGGCAGAGGCTACATAGTCTGAGATAGATTCGATGTATTAGAATTAAGTTTGGACCTTAGTGGATCCACCTAAGTAAATAGTTCCCATTGGATGCAAATAGGTCAACAAAGGAAACTTGGTTCAACTGGCAAGATGGAGACCTATAAACCCAAGCTTGTAGTGTAAGACTATGGTCAAAATGAGGGATTAACAAGGAGGAGTCCTTTTTGATTGTAGCTATGATCAAATCCATTTGAATACTTCCCACGATAACCACCCACTTAAACTATGATATTTAGCATATAGATGTCAAAACTATTTTTCTCAATAGATTTCTTGAGGTAAATATCAATATGGGGCAAGAACATGGTTTTGAAGTCTAAGGCAAGTCTCATAAAGTATGCAAGCTTAAGAGGTCCATTTATGGCCTTAAGCAGGCATAAAGGAGTTGGAATCTTCACTTTAATGGTGTAGTCAAATTGTTTAACTTCATCAAAAACGAGGATGAGCCCTGCATCTACAAGAATGTTAGTGGGAGCGTAATCACATTCCTGGTGTTGTATATAGATGATATATTTCTCATCGGGAATGATGTTAGGATGATGACCTCAATCTAAACATGATTATCTAGTACATTCTCCATGCAAGACTTTGGAGAAGCGACCTATATCTTAGAGATTGGCATCTACAAAGATAAAGCAAAGAGATTGATGGGTTGCTTCTAAGCTGTGTACATATATAAAATCCTAAAGTGGTTTAGGATGAAAGCTTATAAAAGAGTGTCGCTATCAGAAAGGCATAACATCCATCTTTTTAAATCTTTGTGCCCATAAATGGATAAGAAGAGCAGATCAATGGCCACCATTCCATATGCTTCAACAATTGGCAGCTTAATGTATGTAATGCTATTGTATAAGGCTAGATATCACCTATGCCGTAAGTGTTACAAGCAGATTCTAAGCAAATCCTAGCTAATAGCATTGAGATGCTATCAAATGTATCCTGAGGTACTTAAGAAAGACAAAGAGTATGGTAATTGTATATAGAGATGGAGAATTGAAAGTAGATGGCTATACTGACTGGCTTTTGCTAAGATGTCGATGATAGAAAATCTATTTTTGGATACATTTTAATCTTTAATAGTGGAGTGGTAAGTTGGAAAAGTTCCAAACAAAGCACCAGTGCAGATTTCACCAATCGGGTTGAGTATATTGCAGCATGTGATGCTACAAAGAAGGATGTTTGGATTGAGAAGTTCATAATTAAGCTTCAAGTGGTTTCAGGGATGGATTAGCCACTACCACTTAATTGTGGCAATAACGACAAGATATCATATCATTTGAGAAATCATTAGAAAGGGTGATATTACCTTAAAAAAGATAGCTTCAGCAAATAATGTTGTTGACCTGCTCACCAAGTTGATGACGCAAGAATAGTTAATCACCATAGTGAGAAGATAGGTATTAAATGCCATAGTGATTGGCATTAAGGTCATTGGTGTTAGAGTGCAAGTAGAAGATTGTTAGTTATATGCCTTCTGACAGCAAATTTTTAATGATAGATACTTGAGCGATATTAGTTGTAAATATTATTCTTATTAATTAATAACATATTAATGATTATTTTATCAATATTTTGGCAGTATTTTCATGCATGCAACTCTTGGATGGCGTAAAGTGTTGCATGTGCTCATGTGATTATGTTAAAAGGCCTTGTAATTAAGGGTTATAAATATGGACATAAAACTGTTTTAATACACAATTATTAAAACCAGTTCGTGAGTCACAAATAGTCTAAAGGACAATAAAGAGTTGGTACAACTTGAGTGTCATACCATTCAATACGAGATATTGAAAATATATGGGTATGGATGCATTGTTAGAGTATGAGCATTTAAATACTGAATCACATAATGAAGTAGATATATGGAGTTTACTCTTTGCTATCAATTTCTTGCTTCATGATCATGTTAAGTACGCATGGACTTTAGACTTTAGACAACATGGTTGTCATGTGTGCATGACAATCAATGTGCCATTGGTGGCATTAAAGATTAATATCTATCTTAATATGGGACAAGATCATGAGCCTAAAGTACAATTACCTAGGTACATATGGAGGCATGTGTGCGTTTAATTAAAGATTTGTCTCCTTACAAGTGAGTAAGTGTTTGTCCTGTGTAGTTGATGTTTTATAAGACAGAAATTTTTGGCCAAGGTACTGTGTGATTGCAAAGGAATTTCTAATAGGAATATTAGTCAAATAAGGAAATATCAATTGGTTATATAACTGGATTTACGAAGTTGACTAAATTGGCTTTAGCTTGGTTGGGATAAAGTAAGAAAAAAGGTCAATATTACATGGTATTCACGATTAGAAGGGTTCAATATGATCCATTCACTTCATCTTAGATGGGCCATGATATGGGCACAGGCTAGATGCCATCTATATCTTTCATGCTATGCTCATTGCTAATCATGGATGAACTTAGAGAGACACACATAAGAACAAGATAATAGCTTAAGGCATTTGCAAAATGGTGATCACAAGGCTTGAGAAGTCTTATAGATGAGGCTTGAAAAGTCACATAGTAGTATTAATTGGGTTACAATCAGATTGGACCAAATTGGAATAATTTATTCATCATTATGTTTGTTAGTAACGAGATCATTAATTAGAAAACTGATGTGCCTTTAATTTAATTAATGGGGTTAATTAAATTATAGAGATAAGGTACAAAAAAAATTATTTTGCAATTATTATATTTGTTAATAATGGGCATTATTAATTAGAAACATAATAGGACTTTAATTTGATGTATAGGATAAATAAATTGAAGAAAATAATTCAAATGGTCTTTAATTATTAATTAGATTAATAATTAAAGTTGTATAAGTTTGAATTAATTAAAGTCTATGAGAAAACACATATAGCTCATTCAACAAGCCTTGGATATCTTAGTATAAATAGGATTGTCTTGAAAATGAATCATGTGGAAAAGTTTCAAAGAGAAAATTGCTATTCACATAATAATAACGCCACTATTGTTCACACAAGTACTATTCACTTTCAGCACTTGCACATGAGAGAAAATAGTTGCTAGTGTCCCTCTCAGATTTTCTTAGAAAATTCTCTAAACGCTAGGAGTTTCAGGATTTTATGAAAGATTTTGTAGAGATTCGTTGAAAAGCCTTAGCCAACATGCTGCTCGTGTAGATAAACTAGAGGCCAGGACCTTATCACGGCTTGAGAATCATAGATAAAGATTGCAAGAGTTAGATTATAGATAATCATCCATGCCACTATTCTAAAATTATTGTTTATGCATTTTATGCAACGAAAAATAGATTTGGTTGGCATTTTATATTCTGCTGCATTCTCTGATTATTTTTTAATTAAAATTTGAAAAACTTTGTATCACATACTTAGGGAAACTCAATAGTAATTCACTCTAATTTTACCTTTCACTCAAGTATCGCAAAAATAATCACCTAAATAATCCTCTTACCAACTCAATTCTTATGTCCACTTCGTAAAATTCCAAGAGTTATTAGAAATTCAAGTAATGCATTCGTAAATGGTAAGTGTGTGAAACGGTGGAAACTATGGACTTGAGATCAATCCAGACAAAAATGTATCAATCTGGGGATGGAAAGCAATATGTTAGGTTGATTCGTGCATAATCAGAAGATCTTAGGTAGAAAGGTAGGCTTGTGAGCAATTCTGAAGTAAGGCAAATCAATTTGGTGTAGAAAAGGATTCGCAATCGACTTGAGGGAATTCACAATTGATTAGGAAAATCTCAATCAACCTAGGGTAGTGCACAGAATGGCTCATGATTGATTGATTGATCTAGGCTGATGGTGCGATCAATCTTACATCTAAAAAATTTGACTAACTCGATCCAAACTTAATCAAAATTAACAATTAAGGAATACTTGGTGCAATTTTTCACCCAAAGATTGCAACTTTTCCCACTTTTTTTTCTTGATTAATTTTTCTACAATGCCTTTTTTTCACCAAATCACCAATCAAATAGGGGGCACAATGTTGGAAAAATTCAAAATAAACATGAAAATATTTTTCTTGATTATAAAAAGATGGGAAGACCATAGGTAAAGAACAAAAAGAATAAAAGGGATATGAATTGGTACGTGAACTAGTGTTTAGATAAAAAATTGAGCCAACTGATGCATGTGCAGAAGTATAAAGATAGATTTGTCATATGCCTAAATATAACAAGGATCTACTGGCATGAACTGTGTAGGAAATGACCCAAAATACAATGACATTCGAAGAATTTAGATGAATGGTGGCTACAACTAATACACCAAGTTAGTTGATACATCATAAATTAACTAAGAATAGATTGAAAGTAATTCAATTTGGGTTTCACATTAATATGAGACTACTTACAATCCCAGAAAAGAAAATTGTATTACAACAGCAAAGAGTAAAAAAAAAATTGTAAAATAATAGCTAAGGCCCCTTTATATAGTTTTTAGGAAGACTAAAAATCCCTATAACTTGGGTAAAATTGTTCCAAAAATAAAATAAGCATGAAAAAATAAGTTTCCTAGCTAATTTGGGCTCCAACTACAACTCAAATCTATATGGAGCTAGTCTAGATCGATTAACCACTTCTTAGATCGATCTGGTTGTCAACTGTGGTAGCTAAATCATAAAAATAGAACACCCCACAACTATAGACATATCAATCAGGCTAGGTGCAATTGATCATGTCAGGCCTAATTGTAAAAATAGAGGATGCTAGATTTAGAACTAGTCGATCCACAACTGTGTTGGTCAATCAGGGATCTTCAAAATCGATTAGGGCTAGACCTAGATCCATATCCATTCTCTATGAAAAGGAGGCTAGAGTGGTCAAAGTTCTCTTTAAAATGGATTTTGTCTATTTAGGTTAAATGTTGATCCCCTTTTTATAAGTAAATGGTGCACCTTTAACGCAAGTTTGGTAAAGCTCGGCGGGAGTTGGAGGAATGTCCACATAAATACAACACTATGGAGCATCTAAGGGAGAAAATCTTTTAGGAATATGATTGTTTGATTGATGAGCTCATAATGCACCAATGCTATGTGTGTCCTAGGTCCATGTTATAAAAAGTCCATGTATAAAGTCCACAGAGCCCATGCTACGTGTGCCTTAGGTTCTATATATGGAAATAAAAATTCTACCATGTATAAGATGTTGTGTCTTAAAAATAAATATATTTGGAAGAGTTCCTAATCATTAAAGATCAAAATTATGCCTAGAAAATCCAGAAAATTTGTCCACCCTCACAAGCTAGAAAGAGAAAAGTTCTCTTATCACCCTCTTGCTTCTCTTTCTTTTTCTCAAGCCCCTTTGTCCAAAGAGTTTTGAGTTTGCAAAGGTGTAGGAAGCACTTGTTCACGTTCCAATTATATGGACAATCTAAAGATCAAAGTTCAATGGCCTCAACTTGAGGATCACAAGTTCACTCAACTTGGAACAGGATTCCAAATAGATATTCTTTATATGCTTGTTGACATTATTCAGTTAATTCATATTGTATGGCGAAAATGAAATGAGTTTAAGCATGTTATTTATAGTTTTAAAGTTTTAAAATTTCACCCCAAAACTTGATGAAACTTAACATTAGGCTCATTACCCCATTTTATATCAAAATAGATATTAGTCCCTAATACCCTAATAACATGTTGACTATCACGTACGTAAGACAATCACATCACCTCAAGTCAGAGGCCCATGTACACTTAACACAAGCTTGAAGGAAGACATTAATAGTAGAGATTGAACTCCATATATGTGCTCCGTTCCTCGATTCAATGTTCAAATACTCATTCTTTAATGATGCATCCATACACATGTGTTCTTAAAATCTCATACTAAATGGTATGATACTTACTATATAAACACATAGTGTGTAAGTTATATCAATTCTCTAATGCCCATTTAGAGAATTTATGATTCGCAAACAAGTTTTAATAATTGTGTACTAAGAAGTTATATGTCCATATTTATAAGCCATTATGAATAAAAAATTTTAACACAACCACATGGGTACATGAATAACTTTACACCATTCAAGATTTACACACATAATAAAAGTGCCACAATATTGATATAAGCAAATCGAGTTATTTTGAGTTGCCTCTGAATGATCCATGACATATCAACCAATGTGGCATATTGGTTGTAATTGTCTTCAGACTTAAGTTCTTTAGGTCCATTGTGTCTAGGTCATGTACTCATCGATTCACTCAAGTAGGACCCATTTGGGTTCAGGTTTTGCCTCTATCTCTATCATATGCTTCCTTAATCGCATCAATTAGCTTCTGACCTGACTGCATTGAATCTTAGTTTGATACCTAGTCCAAGTACAAATTGTATCTTTTTCTTAATTCTTTCTTCTAGTTTCCTTCATCTTTTTTCTATTTCTTCTTAAAATTTCAAAAAGAAAAGAGGGTTTTTAGTTTGTGATTTGCTCACTTTGCTGGTGTGGGCATTTTAATTTTTGTGGGAGTTGGAAAAGACAAAAAGGAGAAAAAAGTTTGAAAACAATAAAAGAAAAGTTGAGGAAAAGAAATATAAAAACATTTTCTGAAGTTTTTGGAGAGTTTGGAGGTAAAAAGGATTCAATTTGATTAAAATTTGTGAGAAAAGTTGAATATTTTTGTTGTGATCACCACCATGATTGATCATAATTCCTTTAAGTTAACAACAACACTCTAATTGCAGTATGTTCGATTTTCTACGTGACCTCTGAGATTGGTTACAAGTTACCTGAGATCATCACATCTTGTCCCTTCAGCCTAAGATCAATCTTTTTATCTTGAGATCGACCACACACTTATTATTCAATTGAGATAAATTGCACTTGCTTTGAGATTGATCACTCCATCCTTTTCTTCACTAGATCAATTGTTCTTGTTTGCAATTGATTGAATACACACTTTGCTCCCAAATCAATCTTTTTGTCTAATATTGACTTTTCTAACTATGCTGTCATTTTTCTCACACACTTTCATGTCATTGGTGATACTCACTTGAGTCATTGGGGGTTTCATTGGTATCCTTTGAGGACATAAAATATAGAGAGGTGAGAGCATTTCTTGAGAGTTCTTGTGTGATACATAAGTGGAGGTAAGAAATGTGTAACATTATTGTGAGTTGAAAAGGTTCACATTACACACATGTATTTACTTTGTTCTACAATATTTTTTTTAGGATATTTGGAGCTTTAGAAGTTGGAGACAATAGCTTTGATATAAAGTAGTTGATGGAAACTTTGGCTAGCATTAATAAGAAAACGGACAACTTTGCTAAAATGAATCATGATGATGATGAGTTCTTGAACGAGGTCAAATTCACCATCCCATCATTTTAAAGCTGTTATGATCCTAATGGAATGGGAAAGGAAGGTTGAATTAGTCTTTTATTCTCATCAATATTTGGAATCTCGAAAGGTGATACTAGCCACCCATGCATTCATGGATTATGGCATAAGTTTGGTGGAATAAATTTGTTACTAGTGGGCAAAGATATGAAAAATGCCAAATCACTACTTGGAATGAATTGAAAAAAGTGATGAAAAAGAGGTGTGTGCCACATTCTTACCAATGTATGTTGTGTGAAAAACTCCATAATTTAACTTAAGAAAGTTTAAGTGTTGAGGAATATTGTGATGAGATGAAACTCGCAATAGTGAAAGCTAATATGGTAGCAGGTGTTGAAGAAACTATGAGCAAATTTCTTAATGGGTTGAATGAAAAGATTTCCAAGATAGTTGAGCTCGTTAGCTATGAAAAAATAGATGGTATGGTGAAAAGAGCCAACCAAATAGAGTGATGGCTCAAGATAAGGGGGTGTTGGGAAGTCTACTTGACATGATACTCGTGGGACCATTGGTAGAAGGTTATATTTGAACACAAATGACAATGAATCCATGCCAAATGGGTAGGCAACTTGGACATATCTTTATACAAATAATTATTATGTTAGAGACATTATAAACTATGAGATGAAGGAAGAGCCGAAATCCCCTTTGATTAAGGGGAGCAAAGGTGATGATAAACTATCTTTGAATGATGAACTATCCATCGAAGTTGGAAGTTTGTGAAGTAAAAAATGAGTAGAATTTGGAGAATGAAGATGAAGAAATATGTTAAAAAGTTAAGGTATTGAAAAGAAATAAAGGGCATCATGAAGTTTCACCGTCCATGGAAGGGTGTTGTATTCTTGCATAGGAAATTTCTTTACTTTCTTGTAATCCTCTAGAGTTAGTTTTTAAAAATTTATTGTATTTGAAAAGTCAATGTGAACTTGAACTAGAGAGTAAAAAGAAAAAGTTGAGGATGAGGTGCAAGAAAAAAAACTGAAAGAGAATCAATTGAGTTAGCAAAAACAAAATATGAAAAGAGAGTTTTAGAACTCAAATCAACTTTGAGAGCTTATGATGAAAAAAATATTCCTACTAACTTATTGAAATATTATTTGTCTTTATTGTCTCTTTTTTATAGTCCTACAAGTATTTTGAAAAGGATTTTTCGATGGAGAGTTGACACCAAGCTAAAGAAGTCTTACATGAAAAAGAGTTGGTAAATCCTATGAATTTATGCCATGGAAATAGTAATTTTATTGTTGGTTGCACATCATAAGGATAATAAAACTACGAAAAAGTTTTCTAAGGCTAAAGAAATTTAAGAGGTTTATATTAAAGATTACGTGTGTTGAAGTTTCTATGCATGGTGAACTCAAGCATAAGAGTTTTGTTGTATTTAAATTTTGTTCGAGTGTTCGTGCTTGTAAACAAAGTGTTGAAAATCTTGTACATGATTCACTTAATTGCATGAGTTGTGGTGTTTTTAAGTTCATAGGATATGTTAGGGTGATTTGTCATCATTTGCATGAGTCTTGTCAGGTTCCGTATGAATGTGAGCAAATTATTAGAATTCATATGAATGATTTGTTAGATTATGTGAATCTTGATAACCATAGGTCAACGTGATGTTGTAGGGTAACTTATTACATGTTGCATGAATTGTTTTCTCATGATTTATTTTCTAATGACTACTATGTTGGTGAAATCGAACTAGCAGGATGTATTATTACTAATCCATTGGGAACACTTAAGTGTTATCAAAGTTTTGGTTAATCTTGTGAGTTTATTTTCCTTGGGATTTTAAGGTGATTATTATTGGAAGTTAGTAAAGATACATGTTGGCAATGGGATCTCAAAGAATTGTACTTAAATGAGGACAAGAAGATTCTTCATTGTGTGGTTGTATTTTGTAATTAAAATTAATTTAAAACTTGGAGAAGATTTGAATAAGTTCGCAACCTATCAAAGTTAAGGAAACTTTGTGCATCCACAACAAATTCAAGTTGCAAAAAAGAATTGTGAGGTAAGAATATTATTAGTATTATACCATAAAGTTTCTTATTTGGATTTATTCTTTATAGGTAATAATAATACGCTTGAATTAAGAATAATTTACCTTCAAAAGGAGAGATATGATACGATCTAAGAGGAGGTGCACATGAAAATTAGACTTAAGAATGAATATTTAAAACTCTAGGAGATAAACTAGATGAAAATGTCATTTTGGAGAAAATTTGAAGCTTTAGAAGTTAATGAAATCGAGATGGATGTTGCTTACGATGTCCTGGAATATGGATCTCAGCGTAACAAATAGATTTTAAGTCAAGCTGTTTTTTTGAAACCACCATTCGTGCATAATACTCATCTAACTATTTATGTTATGTATCATAATAACTTTAGCTACTTTAAACTCTTTAAAATATTTTTCTTAATAAATTTATTTACACTATTTAATAATTACTTTTAGTCTAAAACATGAATGAATTAAAATCCCTTCATTTTTTAAAAAAATCATCTTCTTTACAATTACCTTAAGTTCTTTCTTTCTTTCTTTTTTTTTTAATTGATATTTAGTTTTTTCTTTCCCCTCTTTTTTGTTACCTTCAATTTTTTTCTTTTTAACTTTTTAAAAGATATATAATTGAGTAGTTTTATTTTATTATTGAATTAAAAATATAATAATTTTATATTTTATTATCATTAGTAAAATTATATATATGTATTTTATATAAATATGTATATATATAGGATGTGCAAGTTGGGTTAGTTCATAATAAAGTGAGAGTTTAATAATAAATTACATGTTTGGATCATACAATGTTCATAATTTTTATTTATTATATTATTAGTAAATATTATCTTTTTTTTAGTTTATTAATCAAGTTTTAAATGAGATATTTGAAATGGTGAATTCACATCCTATTAAAAAAGGAAAAACTAAGGCGGCAATTAGATAGATACTAAAGATTTTTGAATAAAAAGTAAAAAATAAAAAGATTAGTAAAATAGAGTGTGCGTGTGTGTATCCATTATTTTATTTTATTTTTTTGCGTGGGGGGTTCATAACATTACGAATGGTGTTATAAGTTTTTTTAAGGGCTTACAATAGGTTTAAGTGATAAATAAAAATCAGATATGAAAAATGGATCATAAATAACTTTATGATATGTTTGAATTGGAGGATTTGCAGAAATAAATTTCAAATACATAATGTATCCATCAAACAAGATTTTATTTCCTTAATTCTCATTTAAACTATATTTTTACTAGTTGTAGTGTATTTGAATTTTTTTTTATTTAAAGTCATTCAAAATCCTTTAAATCAAATTCTTTATTTAAATTCAAATATTTGAGTACAAATAGAATCTTAAAGAAATTTTTAGATCATGCCAAACATACTTAAAATTTGGATAGTCTCTATAAAACTCATTTCTATCAAACATAGTAGGTTGGAGCTTAAAATATTTGAAAAGTTAGTTGAAATAAGATATGGTATTATCGATTTTTGTTAGTGTGAAAATTCTTATCAAGTCGATTCACTAATTTAAGAATGATAATCAAATATTTAAGCCATATCAATATTAATTAATTCATAAAAATTTTGAATTTTCTATGATACTATTGAATTGGAAATGTTTTATGGTTAAATCATGAGAAATTTTTAATATGAGAAATTTCTAATATGTAGGAGTATTCATTAGATAACTGAATACCAAATCAAATCGAAATTTTGATTTGTCAAATTTTGCATATTGAATGCAAAATCAAATTTCAATAATATTTCAATTGCGGAACTTCATTTGAAAAACCAAAATGAAGAAATGAATTGGGTGAATAATAAAAATAAAAAGACAAAATTAATGAAAATTTAAAATAAAAAAATCAAAATAAAAATAAAATTTGATATTGAATTTGTAAACCGAACTTAAATGTTAAAAGTGAATAGAAAATACAATTTTAAAAAAAGTTGCATCAAAATTTTATTTTTAAATTAATTTGATCGATTTATCAAATTACAAGACTTCGCTAGTAACTCCCATCATTATCGCAACGGCATGCCATAAGTCTTAAATTAACCGAAGAATAACGATTATGTCTGTTTCTCTTTGTTTTCCACCGTTAATTATCATTAAAAAATTTTGTGAATGAAACATTTCATTATATAAATTTTATTTAAACTTAAATTTAAAATTTTTTGTTTATTTTTTATAATTAATAAATAATTTTTAAAATTATATCTAATTATTATAATTTTTTTATTCATATTTAATTTTTTATTATTTTATAAACTATTACATTATTTTATCATTATTATATATTAAATATATATAAAATAATTTTTTTATTCATTCAAATTTTAAAAACTAAATATAATTTTTAACGGCGATCAAATTACCCAAATTATCAGTCAGAATAAACATGGCTTATATTTTCTGAAGTATCATTATTGCGTTTGTGTTTCATTTTATTTATGTTTATTTATATTTGGTATGGCAGTGTTTAAATTTAAACAGAAATATTCGTAAATCACGATAGCGCCAGCGCATTGAACAGACCAGGTTACTGGCCGTTTCTCCTCCAAAAATTTCAACCAGATTCATCAAAAACCAGTACCACATTGCCTCTATCCCAATTCCTTCCGCAATTAATGCGGTCAATTTGATACCTTTTGACGTTGTTTCATCGGAGTCATAATTTTTCGGATTTTTTTTTATCCGGTGAAATTTTGTGAAAAGAGATATTTCTGAAGATCTTTGACTCGGATTTGGGTTTCTGATTTACTGGGGCAATGGTGAGCGAAGAGCTCGCGGAGATCGAAGGCCAGATTTCAGATATTTTCCGAGCTCTTTCGTATGTTCCTTTACATTATCTTGAATGTGGGACAAAATGTGACGGTGATATTTTGTTTTTGTGTTTCTATGTATGTATGTACGCATATAAGCTCTGCGTGAAACCTGAGCCTGTCTTTACCTAAGGAAGTTAAGTTGAAAAGCTGTGCGTTTTTAAGCATTATTGTACTGATTATTTCTTCAATTGAATAATGAAGGAATGGATTCCAAAAATTGGAAAAAATTAAGGACTCCAACAGGCAGAGCAGGCAGCTGGAGGAGCTCACGGACAAGATGCGAGAATGTAAGAGGTATTTGATCTGGTCATAAAATGTTTGTTATTGTTCTTGATTGTGCGTATTAGCTTCTTAAAATTATGCACTTTGCTGGCTTTTTTCCTTTTGTAATTAGTATGTGTTTGAAGTTGAACTACAACAATGTTAACCAAGGGCAGCTGTCGGTGATTTTCCCAGCTCATAGAAGGTTTTTCTGACAGAAAGGTCAATATGTTAGGATTGAATGCTGCTGGCGATTCAAAATTTTCTTCTTTATGATGCATCATCGTCACATGTATGAGTTTCAATTTTCATTAGACCCCAGAATAAATTCTACAACATTGCATCTTCTCAGTATTGGACCTCAACAGTCATTAGAAGTACAAATAATAAACATAGGGCTTTTCTCCTATTGGAAATCTGGTTTGGATTACATGTATTCGCTTGAATGGACCAAAATTAGATGTGCCATTTTGGTAGGAGTGGTGATGTCTTTCTTTTGAATTGTGAGAAAACCTTGGCTATGTTTGTTTTTATTTTTGGGTGTGTGTTAGGTAAATTTTTTTCGAAAACTATGTAAAAGTTAGTGAGAGATAGAAAATTTAAAATTGTCATGCATGTACTTTGGGTTTAAAAATGAAAATAAACAAAGCCCTCAAAATTTAACCATGAATTTCCACCATATTCACTTGTGTAGTAACAGCTCTATTTTCTAGAAATACAATAAAATAGAGAAATTTTAGACAGGATACAACATGTATTACTTGGAATATACAAAAAATTTGAGCATTTGGGTTGTGGAAATAACTACCTGCCATTGTGTGATTGAACTTTGACAAATATTGAGCATAAAAATCCAAAGCGATCTAAATCTTGGAAGCCCATGGTTTGAGTAAGAATGGTTTTGGGCAGACTGTCCAATATGCAACTTTATTTTTCTATATTTTGATTTCATTTTTCTATCAAGACTCTTCATGGATATGGGTTGTGATGCTGATTTTAGCTCTGAGGGATCAGATCAGCAAATTTTTAGTGGAGTTAGTTATAATATTGAAATGAGAATCATTAGTTATGGAATTTTTGACCTTCAAATCTATTAGGTCCTTGCATATATATGGAAAACTAGACCTTCTTGATTTATTAGTTTTGCACGCATCTATTTCTGAGGATGATTTTCTTATGTTTAGAATATTTCCATTGTTTCCCCCTTACTAGCAACATTCCACAAAGTTTATAGTTATTGCCGAAGGATAAATAACTGTGAATGAGCATTCGGTTTACTTTGGATTATTGTTTAGCTTGAAGAAAAAACCTGCGACATCGGTTCTTATGAAAAACTTAAATACCAGCCAATAGAAAATCCTCTCTTTTTCTGTCATGCATAAACATTAAGCATTTCCCAATATATTGAGACATGCTTATACATGCACCCGCGTGTATAGTGCATACGTTCTAATGTATGATGTATGAAATGATCTTTCTTTATGGTCCAGGCTTATTAAAGACTTTGATCGAGATTTAAAGGACTCAAACAACAAAAATGATCCTGACACAAGCAAGATGCTTAATGAGAAAAAACAATCAATGGTAACTTCCAATTCATGCTATTCTTGTTTGCCTTAGGTGGTGCAATACTTTTTGACCCTTAATATTCCTTCTTATGCAGATCAAAGAGTTGAATTCTTATGTTGCTCTCAAAAAGCAGTAAGTCCCTTTGCAATAATCAAAATAGGTTTGTTGGCGTCTAATATCTCTTTGACTTCTTATTGGAGTTTGATGGCAGTGGTTTATTTGATATCCTTTACCCTTGGCGAATTAATTTCTCTATTCCCTTTTTATTTCTATTTGTACCGACTAAAGTTGTTTTTCCAAAGCTTCAAGAGCTGGCATATTAGTGTAATAGCAACAATGACTGCACCAAAAACTGTCCTAACACACACACACACCCACACACACACACACATCTTTTAAAACCTTTATTTCCAGGATTCTTATTTTTAGCATTAACTAATTGGTGAACGTGTATCTTCTGTTTGTCGTTCTGATTATTTAAGGATTTCTTTTTTCTTTTAGGTTACATGTATTAAGTTCATCAGATTCTTTCATGGTTGAGGAGCTAAATGATTGACATGCGTGGGTGTTGATTAAATATAAGAGACCATCTCTGCGAAATGATCTATCATTTAATGTGTCAAAGGGCTATAATTGTGGGACATTTGCAGTTTTACCAATTCACTTCGCAATAGATCATTTGCATGACATTTTTGTATATGAGGCTGAAGTGGAAAACCTTAAAAACTTGTTTCAGTAATCAGTACATAGTAGCCTGGTCCAAATAACCAGAAAATAGTTTGCAACACCTCGTCCTTCAAGAAAATCATTAGTAAATTATATTCAGGTCAAAACTTGTTTGAGGAAATTGATTTTGAGCAACCCTGTTCCTGTTAAAGCCAGATCAAATACAAAAAACAGTAAACCAATTTTGGTGCGCTAATAATTATTGATCCACTGTAATTTCTTGAACTAATTTAAAAAATACTATCAATAAAATAAAGCTTACATGCATTTTATGAATGTCATTAAGTCTGAGACAGTAATGCGGAAACTAATATGCAATCTGAAATAATTTATTTAGAGGCTTATTTGGAAAATAACAAATTAATGCTGCTAGACTCGGATTAGCACTGAATGTTAAAAAGATTCCTGTAGGGAGTAAAATTGATTTTATTGTACTAGAGATTTGATTAGTGCCAACCCTTAACAATGATTTTTGTGAAGAATTCTATTGAATGACATAGAAGAGAAAGTGCATGGCCTAGTATGTGACAATATTATGTTTCATTAATGAACTCATTTATCTAGGCTTAGGGGGGATCTCAGGTGTGAATTAGATAAAATATGATGATTTTGGTTGACTAAAAGATTTTAAATAATTTCTGTGCAAGAACAATGTTTAGCCAGTTTGGCCTCACCACTATTTCTTTAAAAAGAAATAAATCAAGATGAAGGCACGAATGTTTTTCTATCATGTTTAGTTTCATATTTGTTGGTTAAGCAATTTGTTTCACGGGCTATTAGTCTTATGTATCAATTCTTACTGCAATTTCATAGAAATTGATTTTTCATGTTATGAAGCGCATTAATTTTTTCAGAATTCAAATAGTCATAGATTTGGAGCACAGTAGTTAAAGGGCCCAACTGCTGCATGGAGTGCAGTGCATTATTTTGTGTGTGCTTTATCTGATTGAGGCACTTCATAGTATAGATAAATTACACACACACACACACACATATGTAGTATTGTTAGTAGCTCTCCAAAATTCGCAATTTTAGCAATAGTTCTAATCTCAGCTCTTTTAAGTAAACTAAGCATTTATTTCAGCATCAGTGGTACACTTTCTTTTGGTTCGAAAAGGTTTGAGTAGAAACAATTACTAGGGTTTTTAACCCAGTTTCATGAAATGAACTTCTGAACTGAGCTTATATCAGTCAGTCTTAGCACTTGTAGCCTCAACTTGCAAGCTTCACCATCTAAGCACAAAGTCTTGAAGCAAATGAATCATAGAAGTTATTGAAGAATTTGGCTTGAAGCAAATGAATCATAGAAGTTATTGAAGAATTTGGATTTAAAAACACTGGTTTTCCTTTGTTTCTATTTGAAACTCCAGATATATATTCACATGAAGAAAATGACATTGCAATCTAGTACATTTCTTCTTTCTATCCGACTCTCTCTGTGTCTATTTCTTTTTTTTTTCTTCTGCATGTATGGGAAACATTTAACTTGTGAGTGATAGATTTCATAATTACGTCCTGAAATAGAAAGTAGGCCCATCTAATTAATATAGGCAGGTCATGCACTGAAATGGCCTTGTTCTTTTTATGATATCTATAAGGGTAATTAAAAAGTGTGGGCATGGTAAGCTGCTTGAATGTTTTGCGTGAGCTGTTAGGATGTTTTTGGAACATCCTGTTCTTGTCATTTGTTGCTCAAAAAAGAAAGGGGTGGGAAGTCATCTGTATTGTTGAGTAAATCTAAGAATAGAGGGGAGATTTTGAGAGCTAAAAATTTTGTAGGCTGTAATTTAAGCATTTGGAAAGCAGCAGAAGTTATAACTCATTAATTCTACAGAAGATATGGGTGTATGGTTCACAAGACACAATTAAGTTTTGAGAAGCTTGTGCCACAGATGTTGACTCGAGGATCATTGGTTTGTATGAAACTATGAATATATATCCATAAATATATATTTATGTTTTGATTGTGTGGTTGATGAAAGCTTAAGAGTCTTGAAAGAAATATAGTACCTGAATATGATAATGTTATGCGAGAATTAGAGTTGAGATAGTTAGATGGTGGAGCCAATGCTGAGAACAAGGTTTGAGGAATAATATGGTTGAGACAGTTTTAAAGGGACCCGTCACAGATTTACCATGAAAAGAACTGTAGAAATATTATTAATGAAAACCTAGAGGAAGAAGTTAGTTTACAAGAACGAGGTAAATAAGAAAGGTTTGACTCTTTGTGGTGCATTAAAATGTGTATCGCTGATGACAAGGATTCATAATCAACTTCTAATAAACATCATAAATTCTTTAAACTTGTGTCAAAATGAGTGGTTGCACAATCTATAAGAATCAAATAATTTTTCTCCTTTTTTCTTTAAGTTAAACTGTTTAAAGTTATTAATTATTCAAAATCACACCCAAATTAATTTCTGTGCTTTTATAGTATTAGAGGAAGGCCTAATAATGCTAGTTTCAAATCTGGGTGCTGCACATTTGTGAAAAAGAGTTTTGTGCGCTAGGCTTCACAAATGAATTATACCATCTGCACACGAAAGGACACTTTATAGTTATTTGATGTATTAAATGGCTCTTATCTCTAATAACATGACCTCCTAGGTCAGATGGTTATTCAATACTTAAGTTATTGAAATTCTTAATGTATGACATAGGGTTGGGACCATACTTACTTGGCCAATTACTTAAGATAAAGCAAGCTCAAAGAAATATGATACAATTTGAATTGATAAATAAATCATTTCCTTATCTAGTTTCATTCCTAAGCATTTGCATAACCCAGCTGAAGGCATCAATGCTTGGGAATCAAATTCATAGTACATTGACGCATATTTCACATTCTATTCTTCTTTGTTTCGCTGTTGAGTGCATATAGGACAACTTTCAAATTTAATCTATGTATCTTGCCTAGTGAATATTTGGTTCATTTAAAAATTAAAATCTAGATGCAAAATAAATAATGTGAGCTAGTTATTTTGAACTCATACTTTGAAGTTAAGATAGTTGATCACATGTAAGTTCAACTGTCTTCTGGATGCCGTAGGTATGCAAGCAATCTTGAAAACAAGCGAGTAGATGTCTTTGAAGGCCCAGGAGAACAATTTGCTGAAGACAATGTTCTGCTTGCTTCAAGTAAGCAATTTCTACTCTAGCCATCTAAAGGAATGTGTTTTGATAAACTATTCACGTTAATTGTGTCATGTTTGCTATTGCAGCTTTGAGGTGTTTTTAATATTCCTAGTATTAACTAATTTAATGGCAAAGGGAATTATAATCAATTCCTTTTACCTTGGCCTTGTGCTAATTCTGATAGCCGATTGTTCCAAGGAAAGAGCAGCATATATTAATAGACAGCAGTAAAAAGTAAAGACTATGGTTGGTTCCCTAATTTCCTTGGTTTTGATCAGATGAAAATAATTGTGTTTTATGTGTAAAAATTTATTGATAGTATAAAAGTAAGAGAGATGTGTAGACACACAATTTTGTCTACCAATTAAATAATGCTGCATGAAAAACATGACGTTAAAAATATTAATCAAATCAATTTTTATTTATTTAGGAATTTAAATAAATACAATTTCTAAAATAAATAAATAATTAATATTTTTTATCAGACAATCAAATGGCAGTAAGTGGTATAATCCTGCTAGAAGTCTAAAGGCGAAGACTCTAAGCGACTGAATCTTGCTAGAAGTCTAAGTAGTGAAGACTATTGAGTTGTTGGGAAAAGTACAAATTCTAACGGCCAATAAAATCATGCCACGTCAGCAGGCTGATGCAGCTACTCTATTTTCCTATAATTATAAATAGGGGTTAAACCCATAGGAAGAAATTTGAAGAGAAAAAGTAGTTGAAGACCTCTCCCAATTCTCTCTGGAATCCCCAAGAACATTCAAAGTGTTCTTCGTCCAAATTCAAAGAAGTTCGCCGTGTTCTTCGTCAAATTCAAAGAAGTTCATTGTGTTCTTCCCAAATTCAAGAAGTTCGCTATGTTCTTCACCAAATTCAAGGAGTTCGTCACCAAATTTAAGGCGTTCTTCACCAAAGTCCCCAAAATTCAGTATTTGATATAAGATTGTGGTGTTAAACCCAAAGATCAGTACAAGCCCTTTCCTTGAAGATTGTTCAAATTTCAAGTTAAGCACTCTTGAAGAAAGAATCAAAGGACTAAAGTTAGAGAGTAGAACCCGCAAAAATTTAAGTTGATTCAAATTATTCAATCAAACACTAAATTTTTTTGTTATTTAAGAATTTTGTCATATAGATTTCTAGCACGCCCAGTGGGACCTCTCTACCTTTCATCTCTTTCTTCATCAAATTTCAAGCTAGCTTCAAGCATTCAAGCAACTCACTATGGCCAGCAACCAAAAAAAGTCTACCAAGGCTGCTATATCAACTGCTGCTGAAACTGGCATAAGAAATGCTAGTGCTGTCACCAGAAGTATGGCAAAAAGACTTGCATGCTTCGAGCCAACTCTTCTCTCTGAGGCTGTTGATAATCCGCTCTTTGCAAATGAGGGCCACAAGGACAACTTTACACTTTCAAGCCTTCGCTCCAATGCTTTGTTCGCCTCCAACATGGTGCTAGTCATGACGACTAATACTTCAAGGCTAGAGGATCAAATCGTTGCATTAACAAAGGTCATCGAGGGCCTTGCCAAACACGTCGAAGAGCAAGACTCCTGAATCTCTAGGTTGATGAATAAAATTGACAATGCCAAAACCAGCAGGGAGGCTGAAAAGGTGCCTGAAGTGCCTCATGAAGCTGAAGCATCTGCCAGGTAGCCGGTTGATGACCGAACGAAGTCTGCAGTCAGAGAACTCCAGATTTCCTCTGACGACCTAATCTCCATTGATCAATTGAAAGACTTCATTGAGGGCACCATCAAAAGCAAATTTGATGGGAGCATCAAGTCAACTCTGACATATGCTAAGTTTTATTCGGCACGAATTGACAACCTCAAGATGTCGATGGGCTATCAACCCTCCAAATTCCAACAGTTTGATGGAAAGGGAAACCCCAAGCTGCATGTGGCTCACTTTATAGAGACATGTAATGATGCTGAGACATATGGGGACCATCTGGTTAAGCAGCTCGTCCGCTCGTTGAAAGGAAACGCATTCGATTAGTACACTGACCTGAACCATCGACAGTTGGGAACAAATGGAATACAAATTCCTCAACTGTTTTTACAGTATAAGACGAACTGTTAGTATGATCGAGCTCACAAATACCCGTCAATGGAAAGATGAGCCAGTCATTAACTACATTAATAGGTAGAGGAACTTGAGTTTGAATTGCAAAGACAGACTCTCAGAAGCCTTAGGCATCGAGATGTGCATATAGGGAATGCACTGGGGGCTACGATACATCCTTCAAGGGATTCGGCCTAAAACTTTTGAAGAATTAGCCACACGGGCTCATGATATGGAGTTAAGCATAGTTGCAAGTAGTGTTGGTGGACCACCTATTTCGGAGTTCTGTAAATCAAAAGATAAGCAAGACATAAAGAAAGAGGGCAAACCTCCCACCAAAACTGCCATCAAAGAATTAATGGCAGTATGTGCTAAACCTATCCTAGTCAAAGGGAAAGAAAAGGTGAATGAGAAAAGGAAAATAGCTCAGAAGCCAAGAAGGCCAACTTTAAAATAGTTACAAGCCAAGACATACCCATTTTTGGATACAGACGTCTCTGGGATCTTCCATGACTTCCTAAAGCCAACCTCATCGAATTACCCGAAATGAAGTGGCTTGCGGAAGCCGGGAAAACAGATGATCCTAAATACTGCAAATATTA
Organism: Avicennia marina; assembly: GCA_019155195.1. Taxonomy (NCBI): domain Eukaryota; kingdom Viridiplantae; phylum Streptophyta; class Magnoliopsida; order Lamiales; family Acanthaceae; genus Avicennia; species Avicennia marina. Next base: position 7,428,724 of record CM032762.1, on the reverse strand, counting down.
TTGCTTGGTCGGGCACCCTATCCATGATTATTTCATATTCAAAGAAAAGATCATGAACTCGCCCACTAAAGGAAATTACGCTAGAGGATGGTAGCGCGAATGCCAACTTTATCACCCTCAGCAACCGAATGGAGAAAAGTCACTAAATGGACAACTTTCCAAACGAAGCTGGCTGCTTCCATAAGAAAAGCTAATTCCCTGTAGAAGACTGCATGGCTATTATAGTCTTCACGGACTGGCGTCCCAACCCCACAACAGGCTATTGTTTGTCACTGGCTATGCTTACGAACAGAAGATCAATCAAATGCTGGTCGATGGTGGCTCAGCTGCCAACATTTTGGCCCTACGAACTCTTAAAGAGTTGGGGATCTCCACTGATGAGCTTTCAAACAGCCATTTGGTGATTTAAAGATTCAACTAAGGGGGCAAAGCGCTTTGGGAACCATAAGGATGAGGCTACTCGTAGACGATATGGAATTAATAGCCCTATTCCTCGTCATCGATGCTAAGACATCGTACAACCTACTCCTCGGCCGACCATGGCTCCACGAGAATGGAGTAGTCTCTTCAACCTGGCACCAATGTTTCAAATATTGTCAAGATGCTGTCGTAAAGAAAGTCCTCGGCGACTGCAAGCTATTCATTGAGGCTGAGTCCCATTTCGCCGACGCAAAATATTATCTAAGTAAAGTCGGGACTTTTGAAGTCTCTGGCTCTCAAGAAAACAAGAAACAAAACAACTTAACAAGAAAAGATGCGTCAACTGACATGGCATACGCCAAAAGATGCATGGGCAAAGAGCCAACAAGAAAAGGCTTGACACTGCTTTTAACTTGAATTGACAGTAGAGCACATACCTAACCACCCACAAAGCTGTGAAGGAACGCCAGGAGGCTCAAGAGTTAAGGATTGCGAAATGCTTCGAGCCCAAGGCATATAAATTCCTCATTAAGGTTGGATACAACCCGCAGGAGCAATTGCTATTGGGAAAACTTCCGCAGAAATAATCAAACTAAAACTTGCGAGCAGGACTTGGGTATGAGTAGCCAAAAGGTCCTGTTCGCATTGCTATAAGAAGGGTTTCCACCTACGCCATTACAAAAGAAGATTGCTCTTCATGGATTGAAAAAAGGCCAGCATGAGTATCAGTTTTCGAAAGGCTTGGCCTACTCAAAAAATAAAAATGTTGGAAGCCAAAAGAGAGCATCACTGAAGCACCAAAATAAGAGGGAAAACTCTGAAGCTTAATCCCTTCTCATTTGCAGTGGTAAACAAACTTGATCATGTCATGTGACAGAGTCCTTAAGGTTAAATTTCAGCATCCTCTTCGGTGGGTTTCAAGTCAACAGTGGATGAACTTAGAGAAATAAATTTGAGAGATAATGACGAACCTCGTCTTATTTACATCAGCACCCTACTTACGAATGAAGAAGCTAATGAATACATGGAACTATTAAAGCAGTTCAAAGATGTTTTCGCCTGGTCATACAAAGAAATGCCTGGCTTAGCCATCATTTAGTTGTGAAGAAAGGAGCTTGTCCTGTCAAGCAAGCACAACGTCGATTTCGACCAGAGCTTCTCCCCTAAATTGAAGCAGAAGTCAACAAATTAATCGAAATTGGATTCATCTAAGAAATCAAGTATCCCACATTGATCTCTAGCATTGTCTCGGTAAGAAAGAAGAACGGGCAAATTCGAGTCTGTGTTGACTTCAAGGACCTCAACGAAACATGTCCCAAAGATGATTTTCCTTTAACTATCATGAAACTCATGATTGACGCCACATCAGGACATGAAGCACTCTCCTTCATTGATGGATCATCCGGGTATAATCAAATACGCATGGCGCCCGAAGATGATGAACTAACGGCCTTTTGAACACCTAAAGGAATATATTGCTACAAAGTAATACCATTCGGCCTCAAAAATGTTGGGGTCATGTATCAGAGAGCCATGCAGAAGATCTTTGACGACATGCTCCACAAAAACGTCGAATGCTATGTTGATGACCTTATGGTAAAGTCTAGAAAAAGAAAAGATCATTTGCATGACTTAAAGAAAGTCTTTGAGTGCTTAAAGAGGTATCAAGTAAGGATGAACCCATTAAAATATGCATTTGGAGTCGTCTTTGGAAAATTTTTGGGCTTCATTGTCCGCTACAAAGGCATCGAAATTGAATAAACAAAAATTGATGCCATCTTGAAAATGCCAGAACCTTGAAACATTCACGAACTCAAGAGCCTACAAAGAAAGTTGTCGTATATCAGAAGATTCATCTCCAATTTAGTAGGGCGTTGTTAACCGTTCAGCCGCCATATGAAAAAGAGTATTCCATTCGAATGGGATGAGTCTTGCAGAAAGGCTTTCGAAAGTATCAAGTCTTAACAAATCCTCTAATGTTGGTCGCCTCGGTACACGGCCGTTCGTTGATCCTATACATTTCTGCGCAAGAATGCTTGGTAGGAGCTCTACTAGTACAAGAGAATGACGAAAAAAAAGAGAACGCTCTCTACTACCTGAGCAAGATGATGGCGCCAAATGAGCTAAAATACTCACTAATTGAGAAGATTTGCTTGGCACTTGTCTTCGCCATTTAAAAGTTGAGACATTATTTCCAAACTTATACAGTCCGTTTGGTGTCCAAGGCAAACCCATTAAAGTACGTCATGACAAGGCTCGTTCTTTTCGACAGACTTGCCAGATGGTACGTTTAATTTCAACAATTTGAAATCATATATGTATCCCAAGAGTTGTGAAAGGACAAGCATTAGCTGACTTCTTAGCAGATCATCTTATTCCAGCTGAGTGGGACCTTCCTGATGACCTGCCTGATGAAGATGCTTTGATAGTCGAAATCACTCCTCGATGGAAAATGTATTTTGACGGAGCTTTCCATAAAGGAGCCGACGCTAAAGTGGTGTTTGTAATATTTGAAGGACAAGTTCTGTCCCACTCGTTCACTCTGATGGAAAAATGCTCCAATAACGTAGCTGAATATCAAGCTTTAATCCTCGGACTCGAAATCGCTGTAGAGATCAAGCAACTGCACCTTGAAGCCTATGGGGTTCTAGGTTGGTGGTCAACCAGCTATTGGGGGAGTATGAAGTCAAAAAGCCTGAACTATTCTCGTATTATAACTACGCCAATATTTTTATGAGATAGCTTGAAGACGTAACTATAAAGCATGTGTCAAGAAAAGAAAACAAGCTAGCTGATGCATTAGATAAATTCGCCTGTTCCTTAATCCTACCCGACGCAGAATACTGCGTGCCTATATGCCAAAATAAGTGGTGCCACCAATACTCGAGGACGAAGAAGGTAAAGAAGAAAATTATTTCTTAGAGGTCTTCGAAGTTGAAAGGAAGATTGGCGCCAAGCTTTAGTTGATTACCTAAAATATGATAAATTAATAGAAGATCCACGCCAAAAGGTAGACATTCGACGATGAGCAGCTTGTTTTATCTACTTCAATGGCACATTGTATAGACGCTCTTTTGATGGGATATTCCTACGCTGTCTGAGCAATGATGAAGCCATATAAGCTATGGAAGAAGTACATTCTGGCATTTGCGGTGCCCACCAATCAGGACAAAAACTTTACTTCCGCATCAAAGGGATAGAGTATTACTGGCTGACAATAGTAAAAGATTGAATGGAATACGCTTAAAAATGTCAACCATGCCAATACCATGCCAGCTTCATTCACTAACTGCCTGAGCCCTTGCACCCTACAACTGCCTCATGGCCCTTCGATGCTTGGGGATTGGATGTCGGACCTATAACGAAATCATCTGTCGGCCATCTCTACATTCCCACTGCAACCGACTACTTCTAAAAATGGGCAGAGGCAATTCCGTTCAAAGAAGTAAAGAAAGAAAATGTCACTGACTTCATCCGTATCAACGTCATCTATAGATACGGGGTCCCTCGGTATATCATTATCGATAATTGAAAACCGTTTGTCAACATCACAATTGACAAACTATGTCAGAAATTTGACTTTCAATAGAGAAAGTCCTCAATGTACCATGCCCCAGCAAACGGTCTTGCGGAAGTTTTTAACAAAGCTTTATGCAACTTGTTAAAGAAAGTAGTATCAAAATCAAAAAGGGATTGGCACGAAAGAATTGTGAAGCTTTATGAACCTATCGAACTACTCACAGGATTCCTACACAGGTAACCCCTTATGCATTGGTGTATGGTGTCGAGGCCATCACCCCACTTCAATGGCAAATTTCGTCTTTATGAATTGGCATACAAGAAGGGTTGATCGAGGAAGACAACGCTCGTCTACGCCTTGAAGAACTAGAAGCATTTGACGAAAAGAGGCTCGATGCACAATAAAAGATTGAATGTTATCAAGCTCGCTTATCTAAGGCATTTAATAAACGAGTGCGTGCTCGATCTTTTCAAGTCGGGGAGTTGGTGCTCGCAGTAAGAAGGCCTATAATCATCACTCACCGCACTGGAAATAAGTTCACCTCCAAATAGGACGGACCGTATGTTGTCAAAGAAGCTTACACGAACTGCGCTTACAAGTTGGTTGATCAAGACGGCGTAAGAGTTGGCCCGATTAATGGGAGATTCTTGAAGCAATATTATGCTTAAAAAAAAAAATCCCATCAAATCAGGGATGCAAAAAGAAAAGAACGATGAAAGTCTACCCTCCTTGACACGAACATAAACTGTCAAACTAAATTCAAATTAAATTCCCTTAACACGAATTGAAACTGTCTGCAAATGTCCAAAATTCCTTGACACGAATTAAAACTGTCTACAAATGCTGAAAAAATCTCTTTAACACACGAGCCTAAATTGTATGTTACTCTTGGCACACAAGAATATAAATTGTGAACAGCCCGACCTTTCACAAATTAAAAATATTTGAATTACATTATAACTTAATCTCATTTTTATGGATATGTAGGCGGCTTGGATATTTTCTAAGTCCAGTCATAAATTTGTGATAAGTTATGTTTTAATTCTTAATTACTGCTGGAGGCACATCCAAATGAAGAAAGTAAAAATAATAATAATATATGTAGCAAAATAAGATATTTTATTGAAAAGGACAAGTGCTTGGTGAAAGAATAATGAACATGAACTAAGCACTAATCATGATGAAGCTAAGAAGAAGGGATTCAAGCTCTCCAACACATCCTTGGCAGCTACTAAATCCCCTTCTGCAGTACGTAAGGCTTGTGTAGCTACATCATCTGAAGGCTCGGTAGATTGGATTGCAACAATTTCCCCATGGAGCTCTCCAACTTCCGCAGCCGCCTCTCTTAAGGGTTTTTTCTGCCGCAAAAGGGAAGTAGACAGCTCATCCCGTTGTTTGGTCAAAAGTTCAAGTTGCTCCTTAATGCTCTTAAACTTGGCTTCTAAAGCCTTAACTTGCCTAGTTTCTTCAGTTTTCCTATGTAAAGCCTTCTGAAGTCAAGACTTGACATCCTTCAACTACTTAGCAAGGACCTCTTTGGTAGACATATCAGCTATTGTAGATCTCGCTTCATCGTATGCAGCGGCTTTAGTAAAAAGCGCCTCTAAAAACTCTTCTATAAGAAACACATCCACATGCTCAAAACGTTTCATGGACTTAAGAACAAGCATAACTTCATCTTTGAGGGAAAAAATAAGATTGGGCGAGGTGCTAGCTAACCTCTCACGGACTCTCCCACAGTCGGCAAAGGAATTCCTCTTCGTGGCTCTAAAGAAACTTCTCTGCTTTAAACACGGAAACCGCCATAGGAGAAGGTGCTTAATTACCCTCTTTCGAAACATAAACTTCCTCAAACATTACAGGAACAAGTGGAATCGGCCTTGCAATAAACCTATGACTACCACTAGAACCCCTGCCATCACTTCCAAAAGCTTGTCTCTCTACCTGGAAGAAAAGAAAATATGTTGGTAAATTAAAAACAAAGACAGAGAATGCAGTAAAGAGAAAAGCAACAAACTACTTTCTAGGCAAGATCTCTGACTGAGTCTGGGTAACTTGAAAGTTTGTCCTCTTTCGGGTTTGAAGAAGAGGGAGGCCTCCTGACCCTCTTCCAGTGACGATCTCCATTATTGCTAGCACTATCGTCTAAAATCTCCAAACACGGTCTCTTCTCTATAAGGACAGCTGGAACTGCAAGTTTACAATGAGGATCTCTGATATCAAGAGACGAAATTTCCATTTCAGGGATGCCACCTTGGGATGGAGTAATGCACAGCATCGCGGAATGTTCTTTAAAGTAGTTCCCTTGAATTTTAGCCCACCATTCCTTATAAGCATTGGAATGAAACTTTCTCACAACTGCAGGAACACGGGGAAAGCATACTTTGGCCTATGAATTAGACAAGGTAGACACCCTTCAAAAGTCTAGGCTTTCCTCTAAAGAAATCTCACGGATGTCACACCAGGAATATTCTTATAAAACTCAAATTAGCGGCTAAACCGATGAGGATTATAAGATTCAACGATAAATTGATTATCCTGTCGTAGAAAAAGATAACCCGAGCGAATGGCAGCAAAATAATCATCTTCAAACTGGTTACGACTATTATCGTCCATGTAGAAGATATCCCTTTGCTTCGTAATCATTGCTTCAGTCCAACCAAAAAGTTCACCTTTATGAATCCTTCGACGCGCTTCGCATGGGTCGTAATATCTGGCTCCACCTTCACCAAAATATGCGATCATCTTTGGATTGTCAACCGTTTTGTGAACCACATAATGGGTCTTGAAATAATAAGCAGACCACGCATAAACAAAATGAACCGAGAAAAGGGAATACATTCGTGAAGGTCTTTAAGAATGTCCAATCCTGCCCAAACCCCGATAAATGCTAGCAAGAACGGGAACAGCTAGGCTTACTGCCCTCTCAATCGCCATAATGCGAGCCATCTTGAAAATACTCGGACGAATGAAGCCAGCATCCTCAATTGGAAGAACAAAAACACAAATCCAACACGCAAGGAACGCCGCCAAATAGGTCTCTGCTCTAAAATTTTCAATAATACTAAGACAAGAAAAAAGCTCTATATCGACAGATTACCAAGGCCCACAAGTGCCAATCTCGCTAGAGGGATTGCATGTGGACTTAGGACGCACCGCCTTCTCTTTTCGAGCAGGGGGTGTTGAGTATCTTACCTCCCTTTTACATCAGAAGCTAATCTAATCTTCAACAGAAACTAAAGGAGCTCGAGCTTCATTTGGTTCTCCCTGAAGCAAGTGATAAGCATGGAACAAATACTGACAAGATTAAGGAACATATCTCTTCCCTTGCTCGTTAGCACTCGTAAGTTGTTTTGCACTCAGAACAACCTCATCATAGAGCCTCCTATAATTGGAGGACTTGCCAGGTTTCGTAAGTCGTAAAGGGATATTGACACCTCGCTGTAATAAGTAAAGAGCGTGCTAGTAGAAGGACATCATGCCTCATAAATCGCCTGCAGGATATTCGAATTGTGATCATAAGTAAAAAGTGAGGCATAAACTGCATTAAAAATCTAAGCTGCCTTCAGCTCGCGTCCACATCGGCCAAGTACGTCTTCAGTCCACTCTTAGTAGCCTTTGGTAAAGTGAAACTCACCAACAGATGGGGGAGCATCCCCCCATTTGCCCTTTCCTTCAATGATCCTGCGACCTAAAGTCGGCAGTAAAACTGATTTAACGACATGATGATGGTGAGACAACAGTAGGGTCCAGGCCTTTGAAGTCTTGCTAAAAGGAATCTCCCGGGTCCAGTTATTCACCTGCTGAGAAATTGACAATTTAGGCCAAGGACGACTATTAAGAAAAGCATAAACGGCCAGAATAGTGCCTTTCTCTATATGATGGCCTTCTTCGTCAAGAATAACCAAGTATTCTATGCCGAAAGAAGACGTGCTGCACTTAAAATACACCATGATGATCAAATTGCAGAAGAGGGCAAAGAACGTTAGAAATAAAATTTGAAAAATGAAAACCCTATAAAAAAGAATGAAGGAGCTAAGTAAATCAGCAAAATCCAAAAAGAAATTAAAGGACGCCAATAAGCAACTCCGACAAAGCCAAAGCTTTGGGCCTTGATCCATGCAAAGGCTAAAAAATTCAAGCTTAGATGATACTCGTGGGCGAAGCCAAGCTTAATACTCAAAAGGCTCTAGAAATTCAAGCATAAATGGCGCTGTGGGCTAAGCCAAGCCTGGTACTCAAAGGTTCAAAAATTCAAGCCTAGATGGTACTCGTGGGCCAAGCCAAGTTTGGTACTTAAAGGTTCAAAAATTCAAGTTTAGATGGTACTCGTGGGCCAAGCCAAGCCTGGTACTCAAAAGGCTCCAAACATTCAAGCTTAAATGGTATGCGTGGGCCAAGTCGAGTCTAGTACTTAAAGGCTCAAAAATTCAAGCCTAATGGTACTTGTGAGCCAAGCCGAGCCTGATATTCAGAAGCTCAAAAATTCAAGCTTAAATGGTACGCGTGGGCCAAGTCGAGCCTAGTACTCAAAGGGTCAAAAATTCAAGCCTAGATGGTACGGTACTTGTGTGCCAAGCTGAGCCTGATACTTAAAAGCTCAAAAATTCAAGCTTAGATGATACTCGTAGGCTAAGCCAAAGTTAGTACTCAAAAGGCTCTAAAAATTCAGGCCTAAATGGTACGCGTGGTCCAAGCCAAGCTTAGAAAGGCTCAAAAATTCAAGCCTAGATAATATTCGTGGGTCAAGCCAAGCCTGGTACTGAAAGACTTAAAATTTCAAGTCTAGATGGTACTCGTGGGCCAAGCCAAGCCTGGTACTCAAAAGGCTCCAAAAATTCTAGCCTAAATGGTACGTGTGGGCCAAGTCAAGCCTAGTACTCAAAGGCTCAAAAATTCAAGCAAAATTCAAGCCTAAATGGTATGTGTGGGCCAAGCCAAACCTGGTACTTAAAAGGTTTCAAAAATTTAAGCTTAAATGGTACACGTGGGCCAAGTTAAGCTTGGTACTCAAAAGCTCAAAAAATTCAAGCCTAGATGGTACGCGTGGGCCAAGCCAAGCTTGGTACTCAAATGCTCAAAATTTCAAGCCTAAATAGTACTGTGGGTCGAGTTAAACTTAGTACTTGGAGGCTCAAGAAAATCTATAGCCAAGCACTGTCTTATACCCAAAACCAAAAAAATTTGCAGCCAAACATGGCCTTATACCTAAAACCAAAAACAAAATGTGCAGCCAAACATGACCTTATACCCCAAACCAAAAAAAATTGACAGCCAAATGCGGCCTTAAGGGGGTGAACCAAAATCTGCATATAAACATGGCCTTATCCTTAATCTGGAAAATTTACGGCCAAACACAGCCTTATCTCAGTTGAAAATCTACATCCAAACACCGTTCTGTCGCCAGAAAACCCGCACCAAACACAGCCTTATCTCAGCAGAGAATCTACATCTAAACATCGCCCTGTCGCCAAAAAACCCGTGCCAAACACAGTTTTGTCTCAAGACAAGAAAACAACCTAAACATGCCCTCCGTCTTTCTTTTTTTCAAAACATGTCACACCCGACGACAGCAACGCTCCAGCCTTATCCATCGTTGCTTCGCGCTGCCATCCGTCGGGAATCCATCGCCTCACCTTCACCACTCTCCACCGAATATCACCCGACGCCGCTGTTAAACACCCACGACCGATGCAAGCACTGCCTAATGCTCGAGTAGTCCCGCAACCGCTCCTGCGATGGTCGATACCACCTTATGCGAAAGACAAACAACGATACTAGCTGCTCACACCGTCTTGTTCCTTGGCGAACACCACTGCCACCACACGTCACCCACACCACCGTTAGTTATCAAAAAAAAAAAAAAAGAGGAAAAACGCGCTATCACTGCACTTGCGTCTCTGTAGAATCGCTGCCAACCACCACAAGGAACCATGACATCCCACCACCACCCCATGGTGGGCTTCGGCGAATGAATGGCACAAACGGGTCTCTCTCGTTCTTAGCAAAGGTGGTGCGGCGCTGGATTGGTTAACCGAGCACCCTGTGCAGTTGTGGCCAAGAGGCCGCCTGTTACGGAAACTGCGACCAGAACCACTGCTTCTCGCAGCATTCACAGCGGAGGATCCCTCGAACTCCAACCTATGTCGCCTCCACTAACCGCTCCGTCAAGAACTTGGCTGTGTGGTAGTGGCGTTGGAAACTGAACGTGTCGTGACAATAAACATGGCAGACAAACAAAAAAGGGGGAAGAAAAGGAGCTTACTCTGTTAATCTTCCGACGTAAGTGGCAAGCCTATGCAGATAATGTCTTCAAGTAATCCTGCTTCCAGTACCGACGATGAAGGGCTGCATGCCATTTTATGCAGAACATGGTGTATGGAGATAGAAGTTGATAAGACACAGTTTCTTTTGATGAATATCAACGCTAGGGGTTGATAGTGAATAGAGATAGCCCACTCTTTTGGCTAGTATCTATCTCCTATGGTAGGCCGTCACTAAGAATGAGTTTGTGTGGAATTCAAACTCCAGATGCTTTAAGGGATAAGAGTATAGGATATGGAATTCTAATATGTGGCGAGAATTTGCATGAACTTCTTATGAAAGAAAGTTTTAGTCGGCGAATAAATAAAAAGTAAAAAAAATCGAAAAAATTTGAGATTTATTCATTTAAAATAAAACTTCATGAACAAGTCTCGAAGGGGCATTTGTAGACACAATTTTGTCTACCAATTAAATAATACCGCATGGAAAATATGACATTAAAAATATTAATCAAATTAATTTTTATTTATTTAAGAATTTAAATAAATACAATTTCTAAAATAAATAAATAATTAATATTTTTTATCAACCAATCAAATGACAGTAAGTGGCATAATCCTGCTAGAAGTCTACAGGATGAATACTCTAAGCGACAGAATCCTGCTAGAAGTCTAACAGTGAAGAATCTATTGAGTTGTTGGGAAAAGTACAAACTTTGACGGTCAATAAAATCACGCCACGTCAGTGGGCTGATACAGCCACTATCTCTCTCCTATAACTTTAAATAGAGGTCAAACCCATAGGAAGAAATCAGAAGAGAAGAAGCAGCTGAAGACCTTCCCAAATTCTCTATGCAATCTCCAAGAATATTCAAAGTATTCTTCGTCCAAATTCAAAGAAGTTCGCCGTGTTCTTCGTCAAATTCAAAGAAGCTTGTTGTGTACTTCCCTAAATTCAAGAAGCTTGCTGTGTTCTTCCCTAAATTGAAGAAGTTTATTATGTTCTTCACCAAATTCAAAGAGTTCGTCACCAAATTCAAAACGTTCTTTACCAAAGTCCTCAAAATTCAACATTTGATCTAAAATCGTAGTGCTAAACCCAAAGATCAGCGTTGCTGAGAAACAAACAACCTTCAAGGAAGATCAAGCACAAGTCATTTCCTTGAAGATTGTTCAAATTTCAAGTCAAGCATTCTTGAAAAAAGAATCAGAAGATTAAGTTAAAGAGTAGAACTCACAAAAATTTAAGTTGATTCAAATTATTCAGTCAAACACCAAATTTTTTTGTTATTCAAGAATTTTGTTCTAAAAGATGAAAAGTTATTTCTGCAGGTTACTGAATTTGTAGTGTGTGTATTTTGGTGGGAGGAAAACACTGAATTATCCATCACCATAAATTTGGGAACTGAAGGAAAGCATGGTTAGAGATTGAATGAATTAATGACTTATGTTTTTCTATTATGATTGAATTTAATATACTCACTATTGTGTAAAGGCAAAATGTAGCCTTTGGACGTGATTAGCACTGTAGCTCATTAAAATCTTTCTTCTGCAACTTTGAATTGGATTAAGAGTAAATAAGAAATAACTCATGATCAGCCCCTAGTTGCTGTTGCACCAGTAATTATGAAAAGATTTTCATGATCTTACTCTTAAAATTTAATCTAGGTTTATACTATATTTTCAATTTTTCCAACTGACCCAGGTGGTAAGACTATGTCTTGTCATGCAAATAGTGGTGTTCAATTTCTTTTGTATTTGTTCCTTGTTCAGTTTTTCTAAATTTCTCTATATTTATATTTTCTGAGTTCCAGTAGTTCACTTTATCTTCTCTGGTTAAGCTGTGCTTTTAATTTTTGGTTGCTCAGCTACTAAAAAACCTGTTCTCATTAGTGTTATGCCAATGTATTGTGGAACAATTTACGAGCTTGGTTAGAATCCTTACATTAGAAAATCTAAAAAACTTGGCATTTAGAGAAAAAATAATTTTTATGTGCTTTGTGTATTTTATTTTAATAGAAAAAATTTGGGGGCAAATGTGATATTGCAGATATGACAAATCAGCAGTTAATAGATCATGGAAATCAGGTTATGGATGAGACTGATCAAGCAATTGACAGAGCAAAAAAGGTGTGTAACTTTAATGCTACCAAGGTTCTCATTTTACCAAGGAGAATTCATAACTTATGTTGCTAGGTGGTCTATAGAAAAATTAATATCCTGTCTAAGTTTTAATTCTCTTGTGCAGTTTTCAATCCTCATTGTTTAAGTTGTTTTGTCTGATATTTGGTCCTGGTTCTTGGGTGGCTAAAAGCTTCGCCAATCTCCATATGCAAAAGGGTGGTTTCATTGTTATTGAAAGCCATTAGTCTGGCAACTTTGTCTTCACATGTTGATGTGGTTTTTGTAGTTTGGAAAAAGTAATTAGTAATGACCTGTTTGGATGGGATGGTGTTCTGCAGAATAATTTTCATTATAGTTTTGTGGAAGAGTTTTGCTGTCCTCATATACTGAAAAAACTATTTGGATGGTTTATATCTGAAATATGTTCCTGACCATTTTCTTTATTTAAAAAACAGTGATGTGATTTTTACAATTGTTTTGATTAAATGCATTTGGTTGGATGCATTTTGAATCAATGTGCATTTGACATGGTGTTCCATTTCTTATACAAGGTCTTTTTGACAAAAGAAATGTAGATTGTTTTAGTCTGCCGCGTAACTGACATCTAGCATGATTATTGCATCTGAAGATTGAAATCAAGCCATCAAAATCCAGTCAACCTTCTATTGATGGGTTTTCCACTTGAAGGTCATTGTTCACCTGAAATTTGAAGCCAAATCTTCTGGCCTGAGTGGACAACACATCAAGTCACATAGCTCTACAAGTTTGAAACTAATCCATCCACCAACATCCTAATTTTATGGGTCGAGCATGGGAAGGTCAAGTGCAGAACAACTCACTCTAACACCACAAACCACCTCTGAACTTGTTCTATCAAGGCCATGATTTTTCACTTGAATTCTTAAAAGCATTTTTTTTATACAAATATTATTCATGTGTGCTTTTGTTTTTTCCATTCTTGGAAACAGAAAACATTGGACATCCAAACAAGCCTTGAAAATCTCTTTTTTTAGCTCAATGCATTTTGTATCTCGGAAAATTAGTTAAACAACAATCTGCAATCCTGCTCCCCCACTACACCCCAATTCGATTCACACCTAAGATGTGATTTATTTGTTAACTGCTGCTCAGTTTCATTTAGTCCAAAAGGGGTACACTTGGAAAGATGGTGTAAGAGAAATGCTTCCGAATGGCTCATCTTAACTTTAAAATTTGATTCATGTATGCTTTGTTTCTGATAGGTTGTCCATGAAACCATTGATGTGGGAACAGAGACAGCTGCAGCTCTCAAAGCACAGGTCAGTTTTGGACCAGGAGAGGCTTTAAATTCCCTAAAAGTTTTAGATATGAGATAATAAAATTAATTTTTTTCATATTCTAATGTTATCAGACCGAACAAATGAGCAGAATTGTTAATGAGCTGGACTCCATTCATTTTTCTATCAAGAAGGCCTCACAGCTGGTCAAGGAGATTGGTAGGCAGGTCAATATCCACAATAATCAACTCTTTTCTGTCACATGCCCAATTTGTGTCATCTTACAGTTCACTTGCTTCGGTTTGTTAGGTTGCAACTGATCGGTGTATCATGGCCCTCCTTTTCCTTATTGTGATTGGTGTAATAGCTATCATTATTGTAAAGGTCAGATTTCTGCCTGCTCATTTTCTTTCCTGGTTTCTGACGTAAGCTGCCCCCTCATATTTCTCACAACAGACAAATGTTACAGTAGAAACTTGTTACTTGGATTGTTCTTACTCACCTATAGTTAAGAATTTTTCTGTGTCCAATGTCTAGAACAACTTGGCCTGATTGTAGATTCTTTGGCTAAAAATGTTAACTTCAAATTTCCATACTTTTATCTTGCTCACATGTTAGGTTGAGCATCTTTGGCAATATCTGACAAAAAATTAACGGTTGAATTTATTAAAGGTTGTGTTTAACTAGATTGCAAGTACTGTTAAACATTGAGCCATCATCCACTATTAATGAGGTGCATGTCTGAACCAAACCTCCACATTCTTGTAAAGATATTATTTTTAGGGTTGAAATCCACTGTAAAGGTAACACTAGTGCTGCTGGATGTCGATTCAGGATTAAATTTAGTCAATATCTTAAACAAAGATGTTAAAATATTGAAAGAATTGAATTGTGAGTGAAGAGAGAGACAATGAGGCACAGTGGAAGAATTGCATGGTTCGATCATTTAGGCCCACATCCATGGTCAAATGTCTAAAAAGCAAAAATATATTTTTTTCTCTCTTAATTGTCTCTTATAAATGTGTTACAATAGTCGCCTATATATAGCTTAGACTTACAATGTAATAATGGAAAGAAATTAGCATAATTATATCATATCAAATATTCTTAATTTTAAAGATATATGATTTCATCTAATCAAATCAAATCTATTACTAACATATATGATTTCCTTTCCGAAACTCCTCCAGTTAAACACGGAATATTCAACTTGACCAATGAGACTGAACTCTTCATATCCTCATTTAATAAGAGATCAACAAGAGTGAATAATAAAACAGCAGAATAGATCTAAAACTTGCCACAACTCTGCATACTTGGGTAGAATGTGAAATCCAAAATTGTTCTTTGGGGGCAACAAAACAAAACATGCTTAAAACCTATCAAAACTTCTGCTCACTTGGGTAGAAACCAAATTCCACACAATGAACCAGAGTTGGGAAGTGAGAGCACCAATCTACCAAAAATTGACCTCCAAATCCGGTAAGGTCATTTGGAGGGACAGCTAATTTAAGGGCGACAAACAAAGTCCAAGTGGCAGTGAGAAGAAGCTTGATCTCCAAGGTGCAAAAATAAACTTATAAACCAATTACTCTCTTGAACAAAAGGAGCAAAGTCTAGAATTGCTTCAAGAGCAAATCCGGCTTTGATATTATGTTAAAATATTGAAATAATTTAATTATGGGTGAAAAGAGGGACAACAAAGTACAACAAAAGAATTATGTGGTTTGGTCATTTATGTCTACATCCATGGACAAATGCTTAAAGGGCATAAATATATTTTTTTCTGTTTTGATACTCTTTTACAAATGTGATATAATTTCATCTAATCAAAGATATGATTGATTTCATCTAATTACATCAAATCTAATCACATCTATTACTAACATATCTGATTTTCTTTTCAACAAGAGAAGAAATGGAGTTTTTAAATAAATGGGCTACATTATTATTACTATTATTTGATAAAACAAAATAAGAATCTCAACTTAATATATGGAGGGAGATCTTGGTTCAGTGGACAAATGAGCACCACCATATTTTTT
This sequence comes from Avicennia marina, assembly GCA_019155195.1. Lineage (NCBI taxonomy): Eukaryota > Viridiplantae > Streptophyta > Magnoliopsida > Lamiales > Acanthaceae > Avicennia > Avicennia marina. The sequence continues at coordinate 7,413,096 of CM032762.1, read as the reverse complement.
TGGCGATAAAAGTCCAAGCATTTTGTTCGTGCATATATTAAATAAATAAAGAGAAAATTATAAGAAATAAGGTAACTTACTAGAGGAAAAAAAAATGAAAAACTAAAACTATAAAGCATCTTACTTAGAATTGAAAATAAATAAATTGCAGCTCAAGAATTGTAAAGGTGCGTTTAGATAAAAGGTGCCTGTAAGAATGGTTCTAGGCTAATGCCTTTGTGCATCGCACCATGCACATGGTGCCCCATAACTTGTTCCATATACAACTATGAGAAAAACAGTTATCAATTAAGTTGTTTCACTTCTTATCATTTTTCAATATGCCAGCAGACATAAAGTGAACAGTTGGAGCAGCTTCAAATATATGACCTAGCTGAAACTGAGTGAACTGGTTTCCTGAATATCATTCAGCATCATAGCATGTGTTACATTAAGAACTTGTTTTACAGTCAATGTTGTAGTTCAGGGCCTTCGGGCCGATTGTTTCTTCTGTATTGCTTTCTGCTACAATCTTCTGTGCTGGCCAAATTCAAATTCACCTTGTGACTCAAAAACTAATCCCAGCTTCCATGTTAGCCTGCTGACTGCCTAGACTGCAAGGGCATTACAGGAGACTGCTGTGCCTCATGCTGCAGCCGTTTAAACTATAATCTAAAAAATTAGGGTGTCCAACTGATGTGTTAGAAGCTGTGAAATTCCACAACAATAGGATTTCTGCTAGCCAGGCAATACTTGATGTCTTTCAGCTCTACAAACTTTAGCACTGCTTGACATTGCCTGATCGTGGTAGCACTACATAGCACAACAGTGTATGCCAAATCTATTTTCCTCCACTGACTTCTCTGAATTATCAGAAATGTGCAGGCAGCGCAAGCACATTTTTAATTGCTCAGATTAATTGTTCATGACCATCCTACTTTTCACCAATCTAGCTTGTCTGATATATTTTGATCTGGCTTAATTTTCAGATAGTGAACCCAAACAACAAAGACATTCGAGATATACCAGGATTGGCTCCTCCAGCTCCCACCCGGAAACTACTATGGATTTCAGATTGAGTCAATCTACTTTCGAGGATACACAATTGCCTGGCTTTGATTGGATGGAGTTTTGTTGGTGCGGTGCTGGGGGGATACTACACTAAGCAAGATGAGATTTCAAGGATTAAATATCTGCATGACTATCTATATCCAATAGGTTTTTCGATCGGCAGCCAGCCATATTTTTACAAACATTAAATGAAACTGGGAATTACTGGTTTATTATTCACTTGTATTTTATTTTTAGTATGAATTGTTTTCCATTTGGATGAGGAATATTTGATGTATATGTGATTGACATTCTTCTAAACAGTATCTTCTATATGCATTACTTGATGATTCATAGACCACGCATCTGCTTTCTTTCTCTTGCACGTATACACTCACTAGTTGTGCTGTGAATGTTTTGTTGATTTTTGAACCGCGGCTCAAATTGTTTGACGGGAGTTGTCTATTTGATATAATGGTAGCCAGAGAGGAAAGTCATCTTCTGGATTTGAAAGGCCCAAAGACTGGAATACTTACATGGAAGCTATAGGATTGTCAGTGATGAACTATTTGTGAGGTAGAAATCAAGCTTCGAGAACAAGTCAAGTTCACAGATGAACGCAGATTCCTTGCTATAGTTTGTGTCAAGTCACTTCATGGAGTATAACGTGACAAACTTGATTTGAATTTTCAAAATCCCCCACCGCCCCTGCTTTATTGTGTGTGTGATCTGATTGAATTAGAATATGAGTTGAGCTTCATTTATGTTTAGTTAAAACCTTTTGAATTCAACTTGTTTAATACTAGGGTTAACCTCTAGAAGTTTTCACTGCTTGACAAATAATCCCATTGGCCTTTTTTTTGGTGAAATTATGTAGTGAATTTTTAAAACTATTTTGCCAAATATTTTATTGATGTAAACGCCCTTTGTTGGTTACGGGTAAGCTTCACACCAATGAAGAATGAATTTTTGCAATGGAACAAGAATACGAGGGATGTTATAATATTTTAAAAATAATTTTCAAAGTAATTATTCAACATCAAAATAAAAATTAAATATTGGATAAATTATATCTGAAAAAATATATAAATGTATATATATTATGCAATGAATGTAAATACGTGTGTACAAGAATCTATAACTTGTTAACAATATAAAAATATAAAATGTATATTTATGCAATAAAAAAATTCACAAAAGTTTTTAATAAAATATATTAAAATATAAAAATACTTTAATAATATTTATATTTGTAAATGTAGGAGGCTGAAATATATAATAAGTAATTCAAGTGTGATATTTTGGAGAGTAAATCTCGTCACAAAACCAATTATTCAATGCCCCAACAATTGCTACAGGAACAATTGATTTCGCACTAGTCAACCACAGACCAACAGTATCTTTATAAATGATTGATTTCTGTGAAAATCAAAGACGTGATATTAAGAGGATGTTTATAAGCCTTCTAAAACATCTTATACAAAATTTGAGAGCTCACGAGCTCCTAAAAAATATTTGATAAATTTTTTAATAAAAGAGTTTATAAACTTTTAAAATAAGATGTTTGAAACTTATAAACTTCCGAAAAATTAGTTAGTTTTTTCCAACTTATTTTTAAATATCTTATAAGCTATTCCATTATATATATTAAATGATATAAATATATTCTATTATATTATATAGATAATATTTAATTTATCGTTATTATTACTATACTAAAAAATTATAATTAATTATGAGTATAAATTTCAACAATATTTTATAAGATGTTACATCCAAACACCTGAAGGGCTTATTTTTAAAATAAGATGTATAAACTTATAAGTTTTAAAAATATCTTACAAGTTACATAATCTTATAAACTATTTAAAATAAGATTAGCCAAACACGCTCTAAATCTGGTCCCTGGTCCCAATTGTAGGATTGAGAGTTTGTTGATACGACAGGAGTTACGGTTGGAATCTACAATGCAAATCATTTATTAAACTATAGGCCGACTCAAGCATTATATTTTGACTGTTGTCCTGCCTTGAATAAAATTGTTGTTATACACATACTAGTAAATTTATAAATCTTTGTATGATTTTAGACATTCTATTAATAAATTTTTTTACTTTAAATGCATAAATATAAATATATATTTATATAAAATTTTGTCACATTCTAGATATAAATATATGAAGTTTTAAGGAATATTTTTATTATGAAACAATTTTTGTTATATATAAATATATATATATACGTATTTAACATATGCCAAATTTAATTGATTAAATCCAATAAGATATGGCAATTATTTTATAGTATTGAAGCTGTAAATAGTCAAAGATATTACACAAGTACTCAATTTTTTGTTTATTAAAAGATAATTTATTTTTATTATTTTTTAGAAGTACCCAATCTTAGAATGAATTGCATTTTAAGTATTACTTTTATTTAAAACGAATACACGTGAGTAGCTTACAATTGAGGGTTGTTTGTCATTTGGAATTGAAGAATATTTTACTATATTTGAACCGTATCTCAGTAAGCACAATAATTAGTATGTTTGATGTAAGTATAATCATACAAAATTTCATGTCCAATGAAATAATGACATTTGAATTTCTTTATGTTAAATAACTATTAAATAAATTTAAATTTTAATCAAATACAATTCTTGAAATAAATAATTGATATGTTATTATAAATAATCTTGGCAAATCAAATCACACAAAGTGTTTAATCTTGCTAATTTAATAGTCAAATCAAATCTTTCCAAATCATAAAACATAAATATTGTCAACAGAAAAATAAGACTATACTAAATTAAATTTGACAATTAAGTAAAGGAATGCAAAGTCAAACAATTCTGGCCATCAAATTGTGCCACCCCACCACTATAAACTGCGGTGGTCTGCTCATAATGCAACACATACAATTGAACACACAATTGGAACACAACTTGAAGACAATTACAAAAGGATTCAAGTGAATAAGTTCTAAGGAGTTTCAAAATTCTTTTCACAAATTCTAATGATTTCTATGGTGTTTTTGGCGAAATTCAGAACATTCATTATGGTATTATTCCAAATTTGGTGTTTGATCTATGTACATAATATCAAATCCCCCAAATTAACATTTTTTGGTTACTAAGTTAGCTCTAAGGAAATCAAATCAACAAACTCTTCTGAATGTTGTTTGAGCCCCTCAAATTTTCAAATTAAAGAAAGAATTAGAGGATTAGAATTAGAAAATTGTACTCTTAAATTTGTATTTGATTTAATTAAATCCAATCTTGTACGTTTGATGTGGGTCATCACCATACCAAAGTTAAATTTCTAATTACCCCGATATCGTGGAGAGTCTAGGTATTGAGAGGAGGAATTTCGTATTTATTGATTTAACTAAGTTTTTGTTAGTTAGATTGCATAAATGTAGTGAAAGTGAAAGAAACTAGATAAAAGCAAGCATTTAGAAAAGAGCATATAAGATGAAAAATGATTAAGTACCAGTAGTAGAAGTGTCTAGTCACTTATGTTGTTTGGCTTTCTTGTGTATGCTAGTAACATTAATTATAAATTTAATTACATTAGTTTCGAATTGTTAATCCTAAAGTACATAGGATATTTTTCTGAATTCTCCTATAATTTTGGCTCAAAATTCTTGCAAGTTTTCCTAGGTAAATTAACTCAAGAATTCAAGTTTTGTGATTAACAATATTTACCCACACTAATTTTATTTTTTCACTTCCGTTATTCCCACAAAATTCAGTGTTCATAAATGTACATCTAGTGCACTAATTTCACTTTTGTTATTTTTCGTACAGCCACAAATTAATTAGTACATTGGTCAATTTCCCTAATTACTATTCAACATACTAATTGAAAATAAACCAGTTAAGGACAAGTAATTACAACATATTCATACATAATTCATCATGCACAAATACAAGCGATTAGAAAGAAATTTAAAAATCATATTAAATTCAATCAAATCAATTCTAAGTTATTCATCATCTAAACTAATGTGAACACAATAGATAAAGTACGAAAAATTTAGTCTAATGGTCTTACGTTGCGTGGGTGATGAATGTGCTTTAAGCTTTGGTGTGGATTTCTCCTACTCCAAGCTTCATAATTTTCTATTTCTAGGATTTTAAGTGATTAAAAGAGTAAAACTATGCTTCAGATAGCCTATGAACCATGGAGAAGGGGTGTGTGTGTGTGTGTTTGTGTATGCATGAGGACTAAGGTTCATGTACATGAAAGCAAAGACATGAATACTCTTAAAATTTCGTGTAGGATTATGGGTTGATGTATAGTTGCACTATCTCTTGCAGACACGACGATGTATCACATAGTTGTGATGCTCTCTTCCACATCTACAAACTCGGGCATAGTCTTGTATAAACCTTGCTTCTCAACTCCTACAGTCGCGGTTCCTCCACTTGCTCTCGTGCCATAGCTCATTATAGTTGCGAACTCAACCATTGACCATTCTACCAATTCACCCAATACATTTTGTGGCTCCCTTTGCTTCTGTTCTATGTTCTCTTGTACCCATGGCCTTCTGCTTTACAACTACAGTTGATGAATGCGGTAAATTCCATTCTGCATTGAGGTCCTTTTCACTCTTGTAGATGAGGTCCTCATGCCCATGAATGCTCATTCTGCAACCTTGAGATATGAATATGGCCAAATCCAGAATGACTTGTGGTTGCTCTTTGCAGTTGGAATTCCTCTGTCCACAATAGTGGCGCGCATGTTTGTGCTTGTGACCCTGACTTGTGGACAAAAACTTGCATTTTAAGTGTATTGCATGTTCAAAACTAATACTTTGCTCCAAAACACACTTTTATACATCAAGTTCATCATATTTAGTATAATTTATGTATGATAACATATTTTTTCTATTTAGTACACGTGCATGCATAACTTAAGCACAAATGGGGTACAAATATACAACATTTTCTCGTCCTCATGCTTTTGACACCACACTTACTCGTTTGCTATTCCTCAAGCAAACACTCTCTTGTTCAATTAATTCATTAATGCATAAAATTATGAACCTAACTAGCCTTCTTAATTTCAAAAGTCAAATATACACACAAGCCACTTAGTTCAAAATTATTCAAGATTATAGCACTTTTGATTGAAACGTTTACAACATGTGTTCCCACGTGTTCAACTCTTAACTACTTCAATGATTTGATGATCCTATAGTAATTCAAAAATAATTAAATTTAGGACTGCTCACTTTAAGTATCATCAACTAACTTTCTTTGGAACAAGTTTAGCTAACATTTTTCTGCAACCAACAGGACCAATGTGAGTTAAATTATTTCTTTCTTCTCTCTTCTCTCGCACACTTATTTCCACATTGTTTTATGAGCTTTCAACTATTTGTTAAGTAGTCGGGAGTCTTTTTACTTGAAGGTGAATAAGAGTTACTACACATTTCTAGTTACTTAACTTACAACTAACTTAAAATACTTTGTATACTCATAAGTGGGCAACCTTTATATACAAGAATGAACAGGAGTCTCTGCGTAGTCTTGGTTACTCAGTTTCTCCTATTGGTGAAGCACAAATAATTTTTTTACTCATGCTTACATATCATTTTTGTTCTTTTTTTTTTCGAATTTCTCTCTCAATTTTTTTTCTATGTCCTCTCTCTCTTGTGTTTTTTTTTTGGTCAATCTCCCTGGTTCTCTAAAGAATTCTTCAATACTTAAAGTAAGACTTATGTCCACAATTTAATTATCCTCTCCTCACCATAGAATTTCTCCAATAGTTTAGTCATCAAAAGTGAAGAGAGTGTGCTTAATAAAATAGGAACTATATTTTTAACACTAGGCTTTGCATGCTAATCTCATGAACAATTAAAGAACAAAGCAACAATCATTTTTTTTTCGCATGAATCTTATCTTAAATTAAATATGGAGGCCGTAAAGTTCACAACATGTTCATGTTGTCAATTTAACCATGAAACCATAAAGTTAGATTATATCCTCATAACACAAAATAAACAAAAATTGAAAGCAATAAAGATAGCTTGTGTTGCCTCCTAAGAAGCATTGCATTTATTCTCTACAACCCATACGGTTTAGGGTGGTTTGGTAGTAGCTTTGGGGATCCACAATCCCCCATGAGTGTCACTTCTCTCCTTTTTCTTCCTTATTCTCTTCCTTCTCTTCCTCGCTGTCCTCTTGAACTCAACTCTTCTTCCACTTGCCATGATTGCTCCTCCTCTAAACTTGTCTTTGGTTTTTCATCTTGCACTTGTGTTGCACTTTCTTTTGTACATGTCGCATCACTGAATTTATTAGTTATATCATCAACCATTTACAGCTTAGATACATTTTCTTTTTCTTATTCCTATCATTGGTGGAGGGATTTGAAAATATCAAAAATGTTACCTCATTTAGGTCGACATGCAATGTAAGGTTACCCTTCACCATGTCTATAATTACCTTGGTAGAGCCAAGAAAGGTCAGCCTAACGTTATGTTGTACTCCTTTTCACCCTCCATGTCTAAAATAATAAAATACATAGGTACAACAAAATTACTCACCTTTATCATAATGTCCTCTATAATCCCAAGTATCCTTACCGTAGATTTATCTGCCATTTTTATTCTCATGCATGTGGGTTTCATTGACTCTACCCCTAGTGCTAGAAAAGTGAAAAAAAAAAAAACATTACATTTGCACTAGTACCTAAATCACATAATATATTATAAAATGAGGTGCTTCCTGTAGTGCAAGAAATGGAAAAACTCCCTGGATCTTCTAGCTTTGGTGCTGACACATTCTCCTCATCTAGGTTACCTTCAAAATCTCCAAGTTTTCTCTTCCTTATTACCACATCTTTCAAACACTTGATCACACTTAAGTTATTTTTGATCTTTGCAACTAGTGAAGTATTTACATTTAATTTCTTAAAGTTATCAAGAAATCTACTCACCTGCTCCCTTATATTTGCTGGCAGAAGCCTTTGAGGATAGGGAATCTTTGACTTATAGGGTGTTGGCTTAAATTCCTCTTTCTTCTCGTTTTCCTTAGCTATGGGCTACACTTCTTCCTTCTTTTTTCTCCATTGTAGGCACTTCTTTATCCTCCACTACCAAACACTTTTGACATGTTCAATTGGATTAGTCTTAGCAGTACTAGAAAGTGTACTTGTAGGTCTAAAAGCTATCTCTTTTGCTAATTGCCCCACTTTTACCTCCGGATTCCTAATGAAGGATCATTGGTTCTATAGGGAAGTGTTAGTTTTATTAATATAGTCTCGCATAGTCTTAGCAAGGTTACTTATCATCTCCTTGGTTGACTTTGCAAGATTGCTTACTATTTCTTCCAATGATTGCTTATTTTCTTGCTGTGGATAAGGTGCTTGAAACCTAACAGATTTTGTGAGTTTCTCCAGGAGAAATTAGATTGATTTCTCTAGCCAAGATTATAAGTATTTAAATAAGGATTATTGCTTTGTGCTCCAACATTACTACAAAATTCATTTGTTCTTTTAGCCTATTGTTTGTCCCTCCCCTACACTAGTTTGTAGGACAAGGCCTAGCACTCATATTCTAATTTTGAGAAATAGAAATTAAAGAAGGGTGTGTATTGCTTATCAAGGAACTGTTTATTTTCTTGGATAAAAGCGTCACTTTTACGGCAATTGCTTCTACTGTATATACTTCATCTACATTGGTGACCCTACGTGTAATGGACATCTCAGATGGCTATTGGTAAGCATTGGATATAATCTCTTTAATCAAATCCCAACATCCTTAGGTAATTTATTCATGACTGCCCCCTGCACCAGCATTATGACAAGTACGTAACTAAGTAGATATACCACTATAAAATATTTGTACTTACATTTAGAGTGGATATTCATGCTGTAGGCACTTCTTGAGGATCTCTTTAAACCCTTCCCATAATTCTAGTAAATTCTTAGACTCTAATTATTTAAACATCCCAATCTCTAGTTTGAGTTGTTCAATTTTTGGAAGTGAGATGTATTTCTCTAGGTATTTGTTTAACATATCCTGCTAAGTGACTATACTCCCTAGTGGTAGTCATTGTAGCTATTGTTTAGCTCAATATTTGATAGAAAATGGAAAGAGTATTAATTTAATAGTGTCATTTTAAACTCTATTAAATTTAATTGTATTACAAAGCTTGAGAAAGGAGGCTAGATGAGTGTTAGGATCTTCGTGTGGAGTCCACCAAATTAGTTTAGTTGTACCATGTTGATGAGCACAGGCTTTAACTTAAAATTTTTGGCATTCATTAGCGGACTCACAATAGCTGTCACATTTGGAGTCTTCACCAGCTACTCATAATCTCTAATAGCTTGCTGGTTTAGTGTAGGAGGAAGTTGTTCATGATGCTCCTCTAGTGGTAGGTTATTTTCTGCCATCTTTATCTCTTGTTCCTGTTGACAAAGAGCTTTGCACCTTTTATGAAGTGTTCGTTCAATCTTTAGATCGAAGTCAACATCCACACTCTTGCTTTTGCACATATATAATATCTACCAAACATAAATATTCAACCCACGAAATGGACAGTTATATCCAAGAAAGCAAAAAGAGAACCAGAGAGAAGAAGTAAAGAGAAAAGTAGAAAACAAATGAAAATTAAATAGCATAATCTAGTAGTCTCTTAGAGTGTTTAATAGCATTGATCGCCCTTCTTAACAATAGCACCAAAATTTGATGTGTGTTATCATTACACTAAAATTAAATTTCTAGTTAACTTAAACCGTGGTGAATACAGGTATCATTCCTACGAGCAGGAGATTTGTGTCATTGATTTAACTGAGTTTTTATTAGTTAGGCTGCACAAACGCAACAAAAGTAATAGATACTAGATAATAGCAAGCACTTAGAAAAAAGCACATAAGATGAAAATGATGAAGTATTAGTAGTTAAAGCATCTAGTCACTTGTGTTGTGTCCTGTGCATATTAGTTACATTAATTATCATTTTGATTGCACTAGTTATAGATTGTCAATCTTAGAGTCCATTGGATATTTTCCCAAATTCTCCTCTAGCTTTAACTCAAGATTCTTGTGGGTTTTACTAGGCTAAACCGAGTCAAGACTTCAAGTTTTGTGATTAAAAATGTTTATCGACACTAATTTTATGGTTTCAGTTATGTTATTTCCATAAAATTTAGTGTTTGCAAATGTATATCTAGTGCGCAAGTATCACTTTTGTTATTCTTTGCACAGTCAAAAATTAATCAATGGATTAGCTAATTCTCTTAATTACTATTTGATTCACCGATTGCAAATAAACCAAGTAGGGATAATTAATTACAACTCATGCGTACATAGTTTACCATGTACAAACACCAATGACCAGAAAGAAACTTAGAAACTCATATTAAATTCTAGCAAAACTAATTCCAAGTTATTCATCATCCAAACTAACATAAAAACAATAAATAAAGTATGGAAAACTTAGTCTAATGGTCTTACATTGCGTGGGGTGATGAAGGTGCTTTAAACCTTGGTGTAAATTCATCATACTCCAAGCCTCATAATCTTGTGTTCCTAGGATTCTAAATGTTAAAATAGTAAAACTAAGCCTAAGATGTCCTATGAATCATGGAGAAGGTGCATATAAGTATATATGAATGAAAGCTAGGGATCATGTACATGTGAGAAAAGATAAGAATGCTTTTAAAATTTCAAGTAGGATCATGGGTTGATGTTTTCTCATTCTATCTCTCGCGGCTATGATAACATGCCTTGTAGTCACGACATCCTCTTTTATGACACAGTCTCATAGAAACCTCGCTTCTTAACTCTTGTAGTCACACCTCCTTCACTCGATCTTGCGCCATACCTTACCGGAATCTCGAGCTTGACTGTAGACTATTTTGCGTATTCGTCTAGTACATTTTATAACTCCTTTGACTTTTTTTCCATCTTCTCTCACACCTATGGACTTTTACTTCATGACTGCAACCAATAAATGCGGTAAATTCTAGTGTGCATTGCTGTCTTTCTCGCTCTTACAGTTGAGGTCCTCATGCTTGTGAATGCTCATTCCTTGACTATGAGATATGAATGAATGCAGCTAAATCTAGAATGACCTATAGTTGCTCTCTATAGTTGCAATTCATTTGTTTGTGGCTGCGGCTTCCATTTTTGCGTGTGTGACCCTAACTTGCTAACAAAAACTTCCATTTTTGTATACGGCATGTTCAAAACCAATACTTTACTTCAAAATTCACTTTTATACATCTAGCTCATCAAATTTATTATAATTCATGCATGATATCCTTTCTTTAATTTTAGTTCATATGCATGCGTCACTTAAGTACATAGAGTGTGGCAAAGAACTGGCACATTTTGAGCTAACATCGATTCTTAAGACCTTGGACAACCTATTCTATGCAATCAAGGGAGATGTAGCTTGCAAGGATGATTTTGCACCATCCACTCCTTTCTCTAACACCTTATCTACCTCTAACACGGCTTCATTCATGATAGCCAGTGCCTCAAGCTTGGAGGACCAATTGTTGCACTAACTAAAGTTATTGAACAGCTTGCTAAGCATGTTCAAAAGTAAGACTCATGGATGCTAGGTTGATGGATAAGATGGATAATCGAGACGCTAGTAGGGTTATTGAAAAAGCACCTTGAAGCCTATGATGAAATAGAAACATCCATCAAATAGCCATCCAATGAGTTGATGAAGCCTACAAGTATAGAGCTCCAAGTTTTCTTTGATAGCTTGATCCTTATTGGCCAATTGAAAGACTTATTCAAGGGACTATCAAGAACAAGCTTGATGGAGGTGCAAAGTCAACTCTAACATATGCCAAGCCCTACACTATAGGGATTAACAATTTGAAGATGCCAAATTGCTACCTAGCCCCCTTAGTTTCGACAATTTATTGGTGAAGGAAATCCAAAATAACGTGTGGCTTACTTCTAGAGCCATGCAATGATATTGAGACCAATAGAGACCATTTTGTCAAACTATTTATCTGGTCGTGGAAAGAAAATGCAATCAACTGGTACATAGATTTGGAACCTAAGTCCATTGATAGTTGGAAGTAGTTCAAGAATGAGTTCCTAAACCACTTCTACAGCACTAAGTGTATTGTCAGCATGATCAAGCTCACAAACACTTCCTAGTGGAGAGAAGAGCTTGTTATCGACTACATTGATAATTAGAGGAACCTAAGTCCTAACTATTGGGTTTTGATGGGCTTGGTGTAGAAAAATTCAAACTTAAAAACATTAAACTTGAAATAATACAAAGTGAAATTAGATAAACCAAACCTAAGCTATTTCATCGCATAGCATGCATTAAAAAATTCGAACAAGTGATTAAATTGTACCTCTTGAAATCTAATTCCAAAAGGAGTGAACTTGTGATCATTCGAGTCGTGGTTGTCAAGCCTCGACCTCAAGTTTTTCGACTTGATTGGAATGTCGACAAGCACCTGTTTCATCTTACAAACCCTTCTGCAAAGCTCTTACTCATAATCTTTTTGGACAAGAAGGCTTTAAAGCAAGGGAAAAAATGAAGAAGGTGGCTAGAAATGTTTATTTCTCCTAATTGGAGGGTATGCACATTTTTTTTTTATTTCTTATAATTTAGAACTCTTCTAAATCTATTTATTACCCAGAAACAACTTCCTACACGTGGTAGTATTCTTATTTTCATGTAAAACACCTTGGGTATACATGGCATAGGCTCTATAGATTTCCTAAATGGACCTTTCACAATTTTTAGCCTATAGATTATTTAATTATTAATCTCCATTGGCCCTTTAATTGTTAATACCGAATAATAACTAAGGCTTACTTGTGCCTTTCACTTTAATTTAATTAATCTCTATTAGTTAAATTAATAGCCTATTGTACTTCTAATTATCAATCTTATTATTAACAAGCACTATGCAAATTCCATTTAGTCCAATACAATTATAACCAAATTAATAGCTGCATGAGACTTCTCAAGTCTCATTCACATCCCAACCAATTTACCACTTGTCAACGTTCCAACATTTTGTGTGTGATTCTTGTTAGTGATATGCCCTTTGATACCAAATTGTCAATGAGAGATTCTTGAAGAATATTGGTTATAAATGGTATTATTATTATTTAATAAAATATTGATGATTATTTTATTAATATTTTGGTAGTATATTTATGCATGTAAATTTTAAATGTCGTAAAGTGTTGCATGTGCTTATGTGATTGTGTTAAGTGGTGTTATCCATAAGGGATTTGAATATAGATACAAAATTGTCTTAGTACATAATTACTAAAACCAATCTGCAAGTCATAGACACTCCAAGGGGTATAGAGAGTTGATATGACTTGCACATTTTATATTTGTATGGTGAATGTCATGTTTTTTAGTATGAGATATTGAGCATAAATGTATGTGGATGTGTCCTTGCAGAATGAGCGTTCAGATAATGACTCACAGAATGAAGCAGACACATAAAATTTACTCTTTACTATCAATGTTTCATTTCATGATTGTATTAAGTGCATGAAGACATTAAACTTGAGATGACATATTTGTCTTCTGTACACTATGATTTAATGTATCATTAGGGCATTAGGGACTAATATCTATTTTAGTATGGGCTAGGGTTATGAGCCTAAAGTGTCGTTGTCTAGGTATGTATGAAGGCATGTGTGTATTTAATAAGGGATTTGTCTTCTTGTAAGTGAACAAGGTGCTCGTTCTATATAATTGATTTTCTATGAGACAAAAATCCTTGGCCAAGGTAGTGGGGGATCAGAAAGGAACTTTTGATAGAAACATTAATCTCATGAGGAAACGTCAATTGATCATATGACCTAGCTCGTGAGTTTGACTAAATCCATGGCTCTCTTGTTGGGACAAAACAAGACAAAAGGTCTATACCACATGATATTCATGATCGGGAAGGTTCATTGTGATCCATTCACTATACATTGGATACACTACGATATGAGCCATGGGCTAGGTGTTGCCTATATCCTTTATGTTATACTCGTTGCTAGCTTGAGAAATTTACAAAGTTGTGATCGCAAGGCTTGTGAAGTCTTATAGATGAGGCTTGAGAAGTGTCATGGTAGATTTAATTTGGTTGCAATTGGATTAGACTAAATTGGAGAGAATTATTCCTCATTAATGAGATTGTTAATTAGAAACATGATGAGCTTTTAATTTAATTAGTGGACATTAATTAAATTAAAGAGATAAGGCACAAATAAATTATTTTGTACCAATTATGTTTTTTGGTAATGGAGATTATTAATTAAAAATATAATAGGCCTTTAATTTAATTAATGGGATTAATTAAATTAAAGAAAATAATTCAAATTGGCTTTAGTTGTTAATTAGATTAATAATTAAAGGTAAATGAGCCTGAATTAATTTTAAAGTTTATGTGAAAGCTTATAGAGCCCATTCCATAAACTCTAGGCATCCTATGGGATTGCATCTTGAGAATGAATTATTTGAGGAGTTCCAAAAGTACTATTCACATATATAGTTAACCATGTGGCACTATTCGCATTACTAGTGTCCACTGGGCACTATTCACCACTTAAATATGAGAGTAATTAGTTGCTAGCCTCCATCTCAGAATTTCTATTAGGAAATTCTCCTGGAGTTTATGGAGTTATGTTGGATAACCATAATCAGTGACTTATTTATATGGATAAACTAGAAGCTAGGACTTCATCTCAGTTTGTAGATCATAGATAGAAACTACAAGATTTATTTCTAGGTAATCATCAATGCAACTATTTTAGAATTTATATTTATGCATTTTATGCAATGAAAGAGGATCGGGCTACGGTTATTTATTCCAATGCATTCTTTTATTAATTTATGATTAAAAGTTGAAAAATTTTACTTCCCATACATTGTGAAATGCAATAGTGGTATTAGAACCACCGCTTTTCTTCATATAAATGTATGTAAATATACTCGTTTTATGATTTTTTGTAGTTCTTCATTTGAAAATTACATAAACTTGCAAAAGTGTTTTGTAGGTGATTTGGATTAAGAAAGTGAAAAATTGTATCTCGAGCATCAAGAAAGAATGTCAGCATTGTAGTCACCATTGTTTCATAATTGTAGGAAAAATTCTTGCACTTGCAGAGCCCTTTGTCTTAATTGTGTGGCAATAGCTTGAGGCTATAGAGAGGACCTTCGCAGCCATTAATCATGGCCACAAAAAGGGGGCTCACGGCCGCAAGATTGATTCTTGTAGTTGCGGCCCTAGCTGCGATAGAAAGGCAATTTCTACCGCAGATTACCTTGCGGCCGCCTTCGAGTGGCTTTTAACTATGGGAATCATTCTCGTGGTTATGGTAAAGCCTCTAGATGGTTTTTGGAGCTTTTTCTCAAAATTTGAAAGTTTGGAAAAGAGTTTTCCGCAAATGAAAACCAAGGTAAGAGATCTATAAATCATAAAATGATTGTTCCAAATATTTTATTACTCCAAACATGTGATGAGTGGATGTTGTATGGATGTATGGATGAATCATGGACATAGGAGACTTGTGGATGGATTTTCTTTGCTTTGGTTTTGGTTTTTTTCGAATGTATAAATTATTTCTTATGGGTTGCAAGGGCGTAAGTCCAAGTTTTTCTAAACTAGAATAGGAATTATTTTTCTTATGGTATGCCATGATGCAATTGTAATTTTGAGAGTTGGTCATCGCTTGGAACCCAAGGAGTTGGTGGTCGTTTAGGACCAAAAGTTGGAGTTCGTTCCATGGTTCAAGCATGGTGAGCCCATGAAGAAGAAGGTGTCCAAGACCTATGAAGAAAATTTGAAAAGCCTTGTGGTATAGGACTTCACACACGCATGGACAATCTGATTATCTACTCCAATTAGATCTAGAAAGTCCATATTCATCCTTATTATTTTTGTCTTATATTTTACTGCATATATGAGATATGTGTATGTAAAATAGCTAATGTGCAAAGTGAAAGAATAACACGGGCTGAAAAATGCCTCAACAATATTAAGTTGTAACAATAAGATTGTTTCATCATGGCCCTCTACCGAGCTTGGAGTTCTATGTGTAGTCTTAGCATGTGATCTCAACACATTCATAGGGCCTTGTATTTTTATGAATGAATTATTTTCTTTGGTTTTTCTCTAGAATTCAAGTGTCGCTCAATTATTGTGATTTCCAAACACCAAATCAAGTTATTTGAAAGTGTTTCTTCGATTAATTTGTGATGTATTAACTAGCACACCTTGGTGCGTTAGTTGGGCTGTCCTTTGCTAAAGTTCTTTGCAAATCATTACATTTGGATTGTTTCTACATGGTTCACACAAGTAGGCTTTATTGGGTTTAAGCTTACATCATTTATCTAATTTTCATGCTTTCGTGAAAATGTCATGAAGGCTTATGTCCTTTGCTTTGCCTCCAGACCGAAACTTCTACCCCTTTCTTCATTCTTTTCATTATTTATGGACAATGCAATTCTTGTAAAACTTTACTCTCACCTAAAAGCTTTTTCTCCAACTTATCGTTCATTATTGTGAAGATATCATCATCAAATTTAAGGGAAAAAATTGCAGTATCACTTAGAATGATAACAACATCACTCTGAAAATTTGACAAAGAAAATAAATACATCAAAGACTTAATATCCTTAGCAAAGACAGCACTTACTGGTTTAAGTTGAGCCCTGCCCCTATTGTGTTGAATCCATTCAAGTTAACAATAGAGCTATTTATAGAGATTTTCAAGTTAAATGTTTTCTTTTCATAAAAGATGTTTATTTGAAGCTAAATGATTTTCATAGAATTTAGATAGTTCTAACATCAAACTTGACATGGTGCTTTCCTTGATGATTTTAAATGCCATTTGTTTCATATACAATCTAATTTGCCATAAAGCCATCCTGTCTAATAAGCCCTATTTTTTTTTTAACATAATTTGGGTCCTGTTTCCTATCAGTGGAAAATATTGATGAATTTAATGCATATAATGTTACATATGCATCTATCACCTTTAGAAGCTTTTGTTGTCAAACTTTTCAACCAATCTATCACTACTTCTACTCAAACTTTACACTGTATGAGTTTTTGAACATAATTCTAATGACACCTGTTGCATTATATATTAGTGATATGTCCTCTATTGCTAAATTTTCAATTAGAGATACTTGAGAGATATTGGTTGTAAATGTTATTATTATAAATGAATAAAATATTAATGATTATTTTGTCAATATTTTGGCAGTATTTTCATACATGTAAATCTTAAATGGTTAAAAATGTTGCATGTGCCCTTATGATTGTGTTAATAGGCTTTATTCATAAGGGGGTATAAATATGGACACAAGGTTATCTTAGTACATAATTACTAAAACCAGTCCGTGATTCACAAATACTTCAAAGGGCACTAGAGAGTCAGTACGACTTTCACTCCTTGTATTTTTATGGTGAGTGACATGCCATTCAATATGAGATACTGAGAATATATGTTTATGAATGCCTCCTTGGAGAATGAGCATTCAAGCGGTGACTTGCACAATAAAGTAGACACATGAAGTTTATTCCTCGTTGTCACCATCTTACTTTATAATCATGTTAATTATGTGTGGATCTTAGACCGGAGAGGACATGATTGTCCTGTGAAAATAATGATTGACACGTTATTAGGGTATTAAGAACCAATATCTATCATAGTATGGCATAGGGTCATTAGCCTAAAGTGCCGTTGCCTGGGTGCGTATGGAGTCATGTCTGTATAACGGATTTGTCTCTTTACAAGTGAGTAAGACATTTATCTTATATAGTTGATATTCTATGAGATAGAAATCCTTGGACAAAGTAATGTGTGATCAAAAAGGATTTTTTGATAGAAACATTAGTTTCATGAGGAAATATCAATTAGTCCTATGATCGAGCTTGTGAGTTTGATTAAATCTATGGCTCTTGCTCGGTTGGGACAAAGTAAGATAAAAGGCTTATACCATATGGTATTCACAACCAAAGGGCTGCGATTCATTCACTTCACTTTGAATGGGCTACGATATGGTTTACAAGCTAGGAGTTATCCATATCATCTGAGCTATACTCGTTGCCAATTAAGGATGAATTTAGAAAGCCACACACATAAGAACAAGACAATGGCTTAAGGAATTTACAAAGAGGTGATCACAAGGCTTGAGAAGTCTAAGAGATGAGGCTTAAAAAGTCTCATGGTGGATTTAATTTAGTTTTAATTGGATTGGATCAAATTAGAATAATTTATTCCTCATTATGTTTGTTAGTGATGAGATCATTAATTAGAAACATGATGAGCCTTTAATTAAATTAATGAGAATAATTAAATTAAAGAGACAAGGCATAAAAGGATTATGTTATACCTGTTATGTTTGTTAGTAATGGGAATTGTTAATTGGAAACATAATATGCCTTTAATTTAATTAATGGTATAATTAAATTGAAGAAAATAATTCAAACGGGTTTTAATTATTAATTAGATTAATAATTAAAAGTGATGGGCTTTAATAATTTTAAGGCCTATGTTAAAGCCCATTCCACATGCCCTAGACAACTTAGTATAAATAAGGCTATGCCTTGAGAATGAATTGGAACAGTTTTAAATACTATTCATTGTGAACAGTAGCCATTGGGTACCATTCATAGGGCACTATTCACTTTTGTCTTTGTACGTAAGAGAAAATTAGTTGCTAGCCTTCCTCTTAGATTTTCTCTCAGGAAATTCTCCAAATGTAGGAATTGTAGGACTTTATGAAGGAGTTTGTGGAGTTTTGTTGGTGAGCTATAGCCAACTATTTGTTTGTGTGAATAAATTAAAGGCTGAGATTTTATCATACCTTGTGGATCATAGATAGAAACTACAGGAATTAGATTCCTGATAATTATCCATACAACTATCCTAAAATTTATAATTATACTTTTAAAATGACAAAAGTAGATCAGGTTGAGACTTTATTTTCCGTTACGTTTTCTAATGATTCTGTGATTAAAATTTAAAAAATTTTACATTCCTTACCCAATCAAATCCAACATTATAACCATGGGATAATCTCTGATTACAAAGGCTGAAGAAATATGTAAAATGAAATCAACAAAGAATAACATAATTTATGAGATCTAAAAATGTGGCTATGTTCTTGAGGATAACAATTAGAAGTTTTTAGTATATTCAAAGAGGTAAACATCCTCTTATCAAAATATTATGAGGAACTCTTCATTTTAGTTGAAAAACACAAAGAACTCTCTCTCTTATTCTTTTCTCTCAAAGCTCTCTTTTGTCTCTACAAAGCTTTTACAATTCACAACATAAAATTTATGGTTTACAATACCCTATTTGTACTGTTACACAAAAGCTAGCATGTGAAACTTTCCATATTTATTACAAGGCTAGAATATGGAAAAATTGTTAAAGGAAATATTTCCATGCATCATGTAAGTAAAAAAAATACCTAAGAAAAAATGAAAAGTTTCCACAAAATTGCATTTTTATTTTATCATCTTTACTGAATTATTAAGATATCCAACCTCAAATAATAGTCCAATGAGTGAAGCAAATCAATGATACCTAGATTTCATAAGCACTTAATTTTTTTTAAATATTGCCTAGTATCAATTATAATAGTAAGGGTGAATTACTTGTACCACATCTGAGATTTGACCAAATTACATCCAACCACTTCTCATTCACAAAACCACTAAAACACCTCTAAAATATTAAAAAACCATACAATCAATCATAAGTGAATGCAACATATTGCCCTTACTTTTTCTCACAAAAAAAAAAAAAAAAGAGAGATGAAAGTTAAAATGTAGATTACCAAAGTGCCCCTCCTGTTGAAGAAAGTAAGGGAAGCAAAAATGGCTTAAACTCAACCAATGTTTGTTTTCTCTCTCCTTAATATAGCAAACCCTCTATAACATTTTTTGAAAATTTCTCATATCTCTATTGTATTAAATGTTGAGTGTGTATTAGGGGTGGAGCTGCGGAATTTTGGTAATACTAGGGTAAATGGAAATATATATTGGGCAAACCCACCTCTACCAAAACTATGAGCAATTGGCACCAACTGGGTTCTGCATTGTCAAATCTCAATTCTCATCCAGCCATTTACTTAGCTGTTGATAGGGTGGATAGAGTCGAAGCATCCAATACAATTCTTTTGTGGGATTCTTATTTCTATAGATAACACTTGGGCACACATAGTATGAGCTCTATAGACTTTCTACTTAGACCTTTAATTAATTTAAGCCCAAAGTATATTTAATTATTAATCTAATTAATAATTAAATCTCACATGTGTCTTGTCTTTTAACTTAATTAATCTAAAGGTCCACTATGCTTTTAATTAATAATCTTATCATTAAAAAGCATAATTGGAACTTCATTTGGTTTAATCTCATTGCAACCAAATTAATTTCTCCACGAGACTTCTCAAGCTTTATTCACATCTTAACTAGTCTACTAAGTTATTCTCAGTCTAGCTCTATGTGTGTGGCTCTCTAAATTTATTTTTAATTAGCAATGAGTATAGTTTAAATGATATAGGCAATACCTACCCTACTACCCATATCATAATCTAATCAAGATAAAGTAAATATATCACATGAACACGAACCTTCCTAATCATGAATACCATACAGTATATGCTTTCTGCCTGCTTGTCCTAACCAAGCAAAAAGCTTGGATTTAGTCAATCTTTCTAGCTCAGGCATATGAACAAATCAACATTGCTTCATGAGAATAATGCTTTATTGAAAACTTCTTTCCACTCACACATTACCTTTGTTAAGAACTTCTATTTCATGGAACATTGATTGCAAAGGATAAACTACTATGTTTTAGTGGGATAGGGATAGAAATTTTCAAATTTTAAAACATAAAACATATATAATACACAATAGAAAAATATAATCCAAACGCATTCTATTTTCATCATATAACACACATAAAACAATAAACACAAAAAGGCATATGAGTTAAACCTTTGGAATCATATTCCAAGTCACACAAACTTGTGATCCTTGAGTCGTGGTCCTTGAATCTTAACTTCTAGTTTCTCCACAATATTAGAATATGAGCAGATGCCTCCTACCCATTTGCAAACCGCCTTTTAAGGCTCATACTCAAAACAATTTTAAGCAAAGAGGCTTTAGGACAAGAGAGAAAAGGAAACAAGTAGCTAGAAACATTTCTCTCTCTCACTTGAAGGGGATGGATGAAAATTACTCTTAATTTTTTGATTGTAATGTGATTTAGAACTCTTTTAAATCTATTTGTTTCCATGACTCAACCAACCATACTTGGTAGGATTCTTTTTCTATGTATAGCACCCAAGGCACACCTTGCATATATTCTATAGGCTTTTTATATGGACATTTAATTATTCTTAGCCCATAGATTATCCAATTATTAATCTCATTAAGGATTAAAGTCCATTGAACCTTTAGTTATTAAAAACATTAATAAGTAAGGCCCACTCGTGTCTTTAATATAATTAATCCCCATCAATTAAATTAAAGGTCTACCATGCTCTTAATCAATAATCCCATTATTAACAAGTACAATGGAAAATTTATTTTTTCCAATCCAATTTCAACCAAATCAATTTCTCCACAAGACTTCTTAAACCTCATTCTTATCCAAACCAATTTACCATTTGTCCTATGGTCTAACCTTTGGTGTGTGACTTTCTAAGTTTATTTTTAATTGGCAATGAGTATAGCTCAACGATAGGTGTAGCGCCTAACTTATGGCCAATATTGTAGCCTATATAAGATGAAGTTATAGATCACATGATCCCTCTTGATCGTGAATGCCATGAATTATAGACCTTTTATCTTACTTTATTCTAATTGAGTGAGAGCCATAAAGTTAGGCAAACTCACAAGTTTATCATATAACCAATCATTGCTACCTTATGATGCTAATACTTCTATCAAAAACTCATTTTTGATCACAAAGTAACTTGGCTAAAGGTTTCCATCTCATAGTACATCAATCGAATAGAAAAAATGCCTTGCTCACTTGCAAGGAGACAAATCCCATATTGAATTCACGTGTGCCTCTATACATACCCGAGTAAGGCACGTTGGGCTAATGACCCTATCTCATGCCCTAATGCCGCGTTGATTGTCATGCGCATAAGACAACTATGTTGTCTTAGGTCCAAGGCCTAGGAGCACTTAGCATGCGCAAAGCATAACATTACAATGGAGAGTGAACCTCATATGTCTACTTTGTTTTTTAAGTTAATGTTTGAATACTCCTTCTTAATAACGTATCATACACGTGTTCATAGTATCTCATATTAAACAACATGACACTCATCATATAAATATGATGTATGCTAGTCCTATTGACTCTCTATTGCCTTTTAGAGAGTTTGTGACTCACAAGTTGATTTTAGTGATTAAGTATTAAGATAGCCTTATGTTAATATTGATAACCCCTTATGAATAAGGCTACTTAACGTAATTACATGAGTACATGCAGCACTTTATACTAGTCAAGATCTACATGCATAAATATAAAAATAATATTGATATAAAATGAATCAATATTTTATTCATGTGTGAACTTATACTTATAGAACCAATATGCCTCCAATATTGCTCATTAACATTCTCTCTCTTGCCATCTAATACAAGTAATCAAAGTTCTAATCACTATAGTATCTAATACCTATATTCTTAAGATGATAATCTAACTGCACTTATGTTATTGGCTTTGTGAGCGAGTCGACCACATTATCTAGATAAGTTATTTTCTAAACGTCTACGTCACCCCTTCTAATGATTTCTCAAATAATATAGTAATGTCTCTTTATGTGTTTGGATTTTTGATGAGACCAAGGTTACCTAGTGTATGTGATTGCACCATTACTGTCATAATAAAGTGGTAACAGTTGATCCATGTGTGGAACTACTTGAAGTTTTGTCACAAACTTCCTAATCTAAGCAACCTCCTTTATAGCATCACATGCCGTAATGTACTCAGCCTCAATTGTGGAATCCTCAATAGTACTCCCCTTGGAACATTGCCCCTCCATTCAGGATGAAGATGTACCTAAAGATAATTTTTCTATTGTCCACATCTAATTGGAAGTTAGAATGGGAATATCTAATCTATCCTTAGATCCCCATCTCCATACATAAGCACAATATTCTAGTCCTTAAGTATTTATGGGTATACTTAACACCATTCCAATGCTCTTTATGATCATTTACTTAAAACTTGATTGTAACACTTGTAGTGTAGGAAATATTTGGTCTTCTACATAGCATCACGTACATCAAGCTTTCAATAGTCAAAACATAAGAAATAGTTTCCATACTCCTCTCATCATCCATTTTTGGGTTCATGGATTTTAAGAGATGGATGACATGCTTAAATGGTGGAAATCCTCTCTTAAAGGCTTCGATAATAAACCTCATTGGTATCTTGTCTATGTACAAGGCTTGGGAAGGACCCATCAATCTTTTTGCTCTAGCTTTATAGGTGTGAATGCCCAAGATATAGGTTGCTTCTAACATTTCTTTCATGGAAAATGCATTAGATACCCATGTCTTGACTAAGGTCAACATCCTTACATCATTTCCAATCAACAAAATGCCAATGGAACTCCCTACAGAAATGTAATTGCACTCCCACTAGCCATCTTGTAGACACATAGCTCATTACCATTCTTAAGGAAGCCAAACAATTTAACCGCACCATCAAAATGAAGATTCTAACTCCTAGATAATTGCTTTAGGCTATAACTAGATCTCTTAAGTTGACATACTTTCTAAGATTTCTCTTGGACTTCAAAAGTACATGGCCACACCATTTAAATTCCTTCCTTAAGCAACCCATTAAGGAAAATAGTTTTAACATCTATCTGCCAATTCTCATAATCTGAGTGCATGGCTATTGAAAGAAAAATCCTAATGGATTTGAGCATTACTATAGGTGAAAAAGTCTCCACATAGTCAATTTCTTTCTTTTAACTATAGTCTTTCCCCACTAGCCTAGCCTTATAGGTCTCCACCTCGCTAGTTGAACCAATTTTTCTTTTGTAGACTTACTTGCATCTATTAGGAACTATTCCCTTAGTTAAATTCACTAAGGTCCATACTTAGATTACCTACATCAAATCCATCTCAGATTGCATAGCCTCTAGCCACTTAGTGAAGTCCTCGTCCAACATTGCCTGATTGAAGGTAGAAGGATCAGCTCCACAATTATTATTTGCCATAATGATCAACTATTATTTGTTCTTTAAAACATAACCATATCTCTCCGATGTAGGAGAGAGATCCTATGTAATCATTGTGATGCTTGTTTTATAAAAGGTTGTTCTTGAATAGGAATTCACTATAGTAGCTCGTGGCTTTATTGCTTATGCTCAACTTCCTTAAGCACAACCATCCAACCTACTCCACTTTCTCGAACAAACTTGTATACAAGAAAACATGCCTGGTAACCCACAACAATCTTATTATCCTTAAGTAGGTAGAACTCATATCCTATGGTATCTTTAGGATGTCCAAAAAAGTTGCTCATAACTACCCTAGTCTCAAACCTATTTCATGTGAGGATGAAGGAATGGGCTTAAGGGGAATTTTATTCAAGATGTGTGTGATAGTTAGGAGGGAGTGGTGCCATAAAGATATGGGAAGGTCTATGACGAGCTACTAATGGTGTTACTTGTAACATAATGCCATTGACTTTGATGAACTTAGCAAATTCAGCGCTCATACATTTGCCACCACAATTTGATCACAGTGCTATCACATGTTTACTAGTTTACTTCTTTACTTGCGCCTCACATTCCTTGAACTTTTTAGAGGTTTCATGCTTGTGATTTATCTAGTGCACATAACCATTCCTAGAATAATCATCAGTAAAGGTTCTGAAGTAGTTGTATCCTCCCTAGCCATTTCATTAAATGGCCCGCAAACATTAGTGTGGACTATCTTTAACAACTTCACAATCGTTTCGACCTTCCTATCAAATGGACTTTTAGTCATCTTTACTAGGATGCAAGGTCCACAAGTTAGACAAGGTTCCTCTCCTAAGGGGTCAATAAGCCCATTTTCTCTAACTTGCTTATCTTTGCCTCTCCAGCAAAGCCTAATCTAAGATGCCACAATTGTTTAGGATTTAAACTATCCTTTGTGCATTTTTTGAAAACGGTATTCATCACACTTAACGCTTATCAAGCGTCCTACTTCTGATCAAATCCTAACGTGAACTACAAATGCGAGATGAAGTACTAGAATATAAAATTAAAGAAGTAGAAAAAACAAAAATGGAAAAAGGCATTTCATAAACATAAGGTTCCTTATCTTCAGAACCATTTTTCAGGCTCTTGAGGTACTCAATGCAGTTCTTCTTCTATTGTGCATCATTTTTGCAATGGAAATACTTTCCTTTATTTGCAGGAGCCTTGGCCTTCTTGATACTCTCACTCACCTTGGGAAATATAAGCTTCTTCTTCTTTGTCTTGCTCTTCTTGGTCTTACCAGTGAAGCTAGACATAATATGAACCACCTTTTTCCCTTTCACCTTCGTGGAAGATTGTACAATCACTAGACTATTAAAAAGCCTAGTCAATATGTACTGTACATCATTAAGATGAAAATTCATAATAAACTATGAGAAAGAATCCAAAAGGGACTAAAGGATCAAATCCATTTGTAAATTAACATCCATGATGAAGTCTAGTGACTCAAGCATCTCAATGAGTGAGATTATCTTGAAAACATGCTCACTAAAATCATTAACTTTTGCCATGAGCATCTTGAATAACTCTTGGATATGTTATATCTAGTAGTATGCCTCAGCTCACTATATTATTCCTATGGGTAATAAAGATATTGGATTCTTGTGGGATTTTCCCATAAAAATCAACACTTTTAAACATAAATACATCACACATGTATAACAGAAGATAAAGGAACAAATCTCACCCACTTTTGTTATAAAATATCTAAGAAATCATACATATAAGTAAAGGTATAAAGTTGTTACCTTTGGAATGCTTCCAAACGGTTTTGAACATGATCGTTAGAGTTCTAGTTGTCAAACCTTGAACTCTATTTCATTTACATGATTGAGATGATCGCGAGCTCTTTCTTCACTCTACAAAACCCTTTTTGTGAAGTTATAACTTAAACTCTTTGGGTAAGAAGGAATTTTGACAAGAAAAAACTTGAGAGAGGGTGGCTAGGGCTTGTTCTTTCTTTACAAATTTCTTAGGTTAAAGTGTGTCTTGAACTCTTCAACCACCTCCTTAAATAGTTAAGACATAAAGGTTAGAGGTATAGGCTCCATGGGCCATTCTACATGGACCCTTTAATTAAAACTTTCCCATGGACTCTTATTAGTTAATCTCATTAATAAATCAACTCAGATATCCCTTAATTATTAATCTCCATTAATAATTTAGGCCTTTTTGTGTTTAATTCATCTAATTTAATTAATTCCATTAATTTAATTAAATTCCCACTGTGTTGTAATTAATGATCTCATCATTAACAAATACCATAGTAATTTACTTAGTCCAATCCAATTACAACTAAATAATGATTATATGAGTTTTGTTAAGTATTGTATGTGACCCATCAATTTAATACTTGTAATACATCCTAACCTTATGTGTGTGACTCTTAAGGTTCATCCTTAATTGCCAACGAGCATAGCTCGAAGGATATGGATAACATCTAGCCTATGATCAGTATCGTAACCTAAATAAGATGATGTGAATTAGATCACAATAAACCTTTCTACCATAACTACCATGAGTCATAGATTTAGTTAAACACAAAAACTCAATCATATAACTAGTCGATAATTCCTCATGAGATAAATGTTCCTATCAAAAACTCCTTTTCGATCAAACACTATCTTCACCAAGGTCTTCCATTTTATAGAATACCAACTATATAGGAAAAACACTTTACTTACTTGCAATGAAACAAATTCCTTATTGAACATAGATATGCCTCCATATGCCTTTGTGCAATAGCACATTGGGCTCATGGCCCTATCCCATACTAAGATAGATATGGGCCCTTAATGCTCTAATGACACGCCGACAGTCATACGCACAACCAACCATGTCATCTTAGGTCTATGGTCTATGAAGCAAGATGTTAACATTCTGAAGTGAACTCTAGGCATCCACTTCATTATGCAAGTTATTGCCCAAATGCCTATTTTCCAATGGCCCATCTACACACATATATTCTCAGTATTTCATATTGAACAACATGACACTTAGTGTACAAATACAAGGCGTGCATGTCATACTGACTGTTTAAAGCCTTTTAGAGTGTCTATGACTTGTGAACATGTTTTAGTAATTGAGTACTAAGATAGCCTTGTGTCCATATTCATAACTCCTTATGAATAAGTCTTCTTAAATTAAACACATGGATAAATGCAATACTTTATGCAAATTAAGATTTACATGCATGAGAAACTTGTTAGAAGAATGATATAAAATCAATATTTTATTAATAACGAGTGAAAGTATATATACAACTAAATGTCCTCTACTATCCCTAATTTTCTATTAGTGTTATAGGGCATATCACTAATAAAAGAATCTCCAGAATCCTCACCATGCACACATGGATGCTTTAGAGATCATTGGTCATAGTAGCAAACATGTGGCTCTGGACACCCGAATTGTCTTCAACCCATCTCTTATAAGCGGACTTTCCCTTCTCACCAGCCGTCTTTATAGGGGCTAGTGGGACATCGGCCTCAAGTACATAACTCTAGATTAAGTACAATTCTCAAATTCTAGAGCCAGTGAATATGGTCGGACCTAGTCAAAGTATTCGCTGCAAGCAACTTACTAAAAATCATAGACATTATTCCAGATAAATATAACTACAAAAAATAAACAAGATACATTAGTTTCATCATATTATGTGTTACAGCATGATTACAGCCTTTAAATCATAATAGCCTCCCACTAGATTTTTTAAATTATTCACACCATTAGGTAGAAAATGGAAATTCAATAGGAAAATTTTCCTAGTGAGTGATTGAGGTTTTCATTGGACATAACAAATCTCACACATATAGTTCTTAGCATGCAATGCCAAATGAGTGGCAGCTCTTACCTCACATCTCATGTGCAGTCAAATCTTCTCCTTTGGCCTATAGCCTGACAAAACCTCATGCATATAGTTCTTAGCGATGTAAGTTCATTTAAGTCACACCATTGCATAGGAAATCATTAATGTCTTCTCATGTCTTGGTCTTAATGGCTTTCTTCATTGGCCTCACCATGCCATGGAACTTCAA
Source organism: Avicennia marina (assembly GCA_019155195.1). Taxonomy (NCBI): domain Eukaryota; kingdom Viridiplantae; phylum Streptophyta; class Magnoliopsida; order Lamiales; family Acanthaceae; genus Avicennia; species Avicennia marina. Next base: position 7,384,771 of record CM032762.1, on the reverse strand, counting down.
ATGGTAACAGCTCTTGATCTCTTTCATGTTATGTATATAAATGGCATACCACCAAGATATAACTCATATTCAATGAAAAATATAGAACTTAAGTACAACCAATAGAAAATAATTATAAATCCATGAAAACTAATTTGAAAAAAATTCATTTAAAAGTGTCCTAAGTCTATAATCCATCTATAACATTCATCCATACAAGTAGTATTGATTCTTGATGCTTAAAAGTTGATTTTCAATGCCTTTTCTCAATTTAAAACACTCAATAAAACAATTTTCAGGTACAAACAGGTATTAAATACATGTTAAAACTAATATTCAAACAAAAAATACCATGATTCATAAAGAGATCGTTAAATTTTGTAGTTATATGAGGAAAGTGGTAGCTCTAGTACTATTGTTGGGTTTCGATAAATTTCATGTGGAAATTTTCAAATTTTAAAATGTAAAACATCAATGAATCCACAAGAGAAAAATATAATCCAAACCTATTCCATTTTCATTGTAAAACATGCAAAAAACAATAAAAACAAGAAGGCTTTAAGTTATACCTTTAGAATTGTATTCCTAGTCACACAAACTTGTGATCCTGAAGTCGTGGCCCTCGAACCTTAACCACTAGTTTGTTAGAGCATGTTGTCCCACACCAACATAATAAATAACGTAAAGGTAGTATAAGATGAGTGCAAAAGTTGTATCCATAGCAAGAATGCAAGGATGTGCCTATTGATGTGGCTAAACATGTATTAGTTAGGATATCTCAGTTGATTGAAACTGAGAATAGTCAAAAAAAAAAAAAGAATTCTGGTGCCTTGACGACAGAGTAACAACAAAATCCAGAAGGGGTCTTCGTTAAGAAGAGGTCTAATCCCTTGTATAGTGTCAATTTTTATGGAATAGTGAATCCTATTAAAAATCAAATTTAATTGTCTTGAAATGAATTGCTAATCCTCTCACCTTTAGGACATCCTCCTTGACTCTCTTGAAGCTTTAATTTCAACTAGATGTGTTTCCACAACCTAATTAAATTGAGATTACGTTTTGTGATTAATAATTTCTTCCACACCAATTTTATGGTTATACTTTCATTTATCCCACAAAATTAATTTTTGAAATTGAAATTCTAAATTCTGAGTTTCACTTCCATTATTTTTCTTGCATCCACAATTCAATAAGGGTAACTAAGCCTTTAAAAGCACTAAAATAACAATTGTAAATAACAAAAATAAAGAAAACTAATAAAAAATTCATTCATTGATCAATAATCAATCACTAACACAAGGTCCTAAAAAAAATTTAGCTATTCATAATATTTATTGACAAAACCAAACTAAATGTCATTATCCACAATTCTAAAACTGGAGAAAAAGACAAAATAAAGTTTATTCTATAGTCTCGAATAGTTGTGCATGAGATGAAGTCTTCAAAACTAAGTGAATTCCATTGTGCTCACCTTCTTAATGTGTTTCTTTGCCTCTAAGACCACCCACAACTCTCTAGAAGCTCCTCAAGACTTAATTTTTGTGTGCCTTATATATGTGATTGCTAGGGCTTAAAATGTGCTACTAAAAATAATTCAGACTGTTGTTCCTATGGGTCTCATGGTTTCGACATCAACTTTCACAAGCACCAAATCGCTTTCTACCATCGAAAACCCAGGTGCAGTAATTAAATCAAATCTAAAATTGTGATCCATGGTACATCCCTTTCTTTTATGGCCACACAACTTTTTTTTGCCCTCACAACCATCAACCACGTACTTGGACAGAATAATTTGTAGCTTTCCTTTGTGTGCACAATCTCGACTTCTGTCGCCATGACTTTTGACCTTGAGGTTGCAACCTTTGATAGCGAACAATTCAATAATGCTCTGTGCTCAGTTATGCTATCACCAGTCTCCTCCTCATGGTCACATCACCTTCTGCTGTGGGCATGAGGCTTTCTATGCTAATTGTTTTGGTGTTTCTATTCACACCGGCATGCTTTCCTCATTCGTAGGAGCAATAACTCCTAATGTAGTTGTGATCAACCAACAGAAAAAATCTATGCTAAAATTTTATCTAAAAATCCTATTTTTCACTCCAAATTCATCAAGTTACATCCCTAACAAATGATTTTCCACTAAGAACACTTTCACATAGAATTTCAACACTTAAGATCTCAAATAAGCATAAAATCTCTGAAGTTATAGGCCAAAATTTGCTATATAACCAAGCATTATCACACCTCTACACTTGAGGTTTACTAGTCCCTTGGCAAACGTAAATTCAACAATAAGACACTTACTACTAAATGTAAGCATGATCATGTACACAGCAGCAAAATTGGGTTGGTCACCCTTCTTAATTTCAAAAGATTTTATTTAAAACAACCAAGTACTAGTTTTAAAATTATGCTAGAATATAACATCCCTAACCTATCCGTCTTTAATGCAAATCCCTGTATAAGTGTGAGCCACTCCTAACCTCTAGTTACTTTAGTCATTAAGCTATTGAGAACCTTTTTATATGAAAGTGAACAAGGGTCACTATGCACCCTCAGTTACTTAGCCCACAACAAACTTGAGATATTTTGCATATTCATAGTCAGGTGACTGTTTTACATAAGAATGAATAGAGGTCTCTACACAACTTTGTTTATTAAGTCATTCTAACCAGTGGAGAAGACCAAGTATTTTTGGCTCACATTTTCTTTTCTCAACCTTTTTCACACTTTTCTTAGTGGACAAAGTATTTTTAGCTCTCTTTTCTTAATCTTTTTCACACTTTTTTTTTGTTTGTTTTCACTCCCTTCTAGTGCCTCTTTTATCTCTCATACCACCCACCATTTTCATTCATATTCTAATGGTCCATGAACTTCTTAAGGTAAGACTTACACTCGCTAACCATCATCCCTTTCATAGCAATAGAACTTCTCAAACTACTAAGCAACTAGGGGTAGGGTGGTATGCAAAAAATAAGGGATCTTGTTTCCAATAAATAAGCCCAAGAGATGTCACGTCTAAGAAAAATTAAGAAACCACAATATAAATTATTCAATTTATACTTCAACATAAACTTTTATCATAAATTAAGTTTGATGGCCATGGAACCATACCATTACACTACTACTAATATCATCAATATCCCACTATCATCAAACTTTTTCAACCATAAATATAAGACATTGAAGCACACAATGCATGTGTAGACAATGGGACTATATGCTAGATAATTACCTAACTTAGCAAGTGCAATCTAAACGTCCAAAAATGCATCATCCACATAGGTCAACAAGAAGAGTAAAGAGTTTGGAGTTTACAATCCATAGCCATTACATGTCTTCAATGATCAAAAAGAAAAAAAAAAAAAAGGGCCCTCATTACACCACATGCCTCCCTCACATTTAGAATGTTGCATTTTTCTCAATACAACTCCGAACATGAAAGCTCAAAATCAATGAAAAAAAGGAAAAACACAACCTGGCATAATGGGGTAGGAACTCCATCATATCACTCATCTAAATTAAAATCCTTAGCATCTGATTGGAAGCAATGATGTTGGTTCAAAGAACAATAACCGACAAAGCGCTCATCCTCATACAACCGAGGTTGATAGCAGTAGTGCTGGGCTAGAGGTAGCTCTTGATAAAGGGGCCATGCAACATCCGAGAAATTCTCCTAAAGGTATGCTATAGCTTGGGTGTGAAATGTGTGTTGGCATTCTTAAGGTGGTCAATTTTATAATCGACATGCTAGCCTAGAAGTTGGAAGTTATGCTATATCTTAGCCTAGATATCCTCATTCCCTACCTTAGGCAATAGCCCTCTGTAATGCTGCTATTGAGGTGCCTCACCCACTTGTCCCACCTATCCACCCTTAACTTTTAGTGGGTCAATAGGTTCCGTAGGTACAACATCATCATGAAAAGCTCCCAAATCAACCCCAACCTACTCACACAACTCAATAATAACATAAGTGTGTGCCATGCCAGTCTTTCTCTTGTCTACAACTTATATAATATTATCAAAAATTAACTTATCCAAGTCCAATGGAATCTTGTGAAGATGGCATAAGGAATCATGAACTATTTAGTGTTGATAATTATGTGATTTTAAGAGGGGTGAATTCTTCCACAAGTATAAAGCCACCACACCCACACCAGCTAGGCAAGCTGCTACAATGGAAGTTATAGTTTCGGCCATCATCTTACTAAATTCTATTAGGGCAGAGCTCCTAGACCAAGCTTTCCTTAAACTATGTGGACTCCACAAAGTGTTCAAATCTCCTCATGTCCACAAGGTTCAACTAAAATAGGCAATTTATGTCATGTGGACTAAAAGGGACTGACACACCTTGAATGGTAACTAAGTTGTTCAACCAGTTTGGCACATTAGCATAGGACTTCTTGACTAACTTCTTTGAAGACCAGTTGGTCGAGTGCACTACAGTAGTCTCCTCTCCCCGTTAGCCTACTAGCTAGGTAAAGGCTAATCAATATTGTTGACTACAGTGAATCTAAGCTCCGGTACTTCTTTCCTATACATTAAGTCATTCCTGTATCAATCCTGTGCATCTTTGAACATGAAGCGTGTAGTGTCATAAACAACTACTAGTGGAGTTAGTGGTGCCCTAGAGGAACAATCACCTCCTACAATATATCTCCTTTTCCTTGCACTTGTAATATAAATCAATCAACATGGCACAATAATGGAGTAACAAGCATGTCCCAACTAGACCAATTTCAACAATATGAAGTAAGAGGCATATCAAAAGACATTGCGCACCATCATTCATAAAACAAACAAACTTATGCAAGTACAATGCATTCTATGTAAGCTTTAGAGTTATACTAAAGTTCTAAAACAACATAGCTCATGTCTCAAGAAATTTTAGATACTAATAAGCCCATTCCCAACATAACCTTGATATATTAGCATCATTGCTTATAAGTATATATAACAACATACTTAGCTAGCCTCTAAACCCAAGAAGGTCCCAATAACACACTTTAAAGGCATGCCATAGGTTATTAAACACAAGACCTAAGTCAAATAACCTAAGTCAAATAACCTAATCCAATAACCCAAGTTCATTTAGCATTTTGTCAAACATCTTACAAGCATCACATACAACCCATTTGTACAAGCAAACTTTCAACAATAAGCGCATCCCACTCCAAGGCATCAGTGCTAAATACATATATTCTCAACAAGGCTTTAGGATGCTTGCAAAATTTTTGTACAAATATGCTTAAAACGTATGTTATTACCCCAAGCTAACTAACTAAACTTGCTAGAAGCATCCTCCGCACCCCTTATTATGCCAAAAGGGAAGTAATTAAGGATAGAATAAAGGGACTTATTTGACATGGTTAGGTGTGAGGGAACAACTCTGTAAAGAGCACAATCCTCAAAGGTCTTTCCAAGAAGATGTCTTAGTTGCTTGGAAGCGATGTGTGCAAGTGTGTGTTTGAGATGGGGTGAGAAAGAGTGGTGTGCAAGAGCGTGTGGGTGTGCCACAATAGTGAGGAGAGTAGTTATGAGGGCTGGGAATTAAAAGTGAAGAGAAAAGTATGCCTTATTTCGTTTTAAAGCACATGGGTGCCATCTACGTCTGTCCCTTGCTTTTGACATAAGACCTATAGTCACAAGGTGTTGCTATGTGGAATTGAGAAGGACCACATACCTGGATAGTGTGTCTTACGTTATTTATTGTGACTACGCCATCTAAATTTGCAAGTGCAAGAGCCTTATCATTGACTGTGATATTAGAGAGTGAACATAAGCAAAATATATTATGGTTAATGTTGTCCCCACCGTGTCTAACTTTATGAACGTAGACATAGACATTATAACCATAAAAAGGAAAAGCAGAACAGAATAGAATACCATGTGGTCTAAGGAGTGGTTGCTAGAGTTTCATCCATGTTCATGAGTTTAGAGTCAACAGTTGTAATCGTGAATAGCTAGCGTCTTCCAAAATGTTGTGCAGTTGATCCCACGATGTGGTTAGAGATTATATGGCTACAAAGTTAGTTTATGCAACCGTAATGAGCCCCTGCAATGCAATTTTGTGTAGAAAAATTTGAAAAATTACAATTTAAGCCCAAATGACTCTAAAACACATAAATTTAAGATGAGAACAATAAAATAGCAAAAGAAAAACAAAAATAAGCTAAACTAAAGTTGATAAAACACGTATTGTCTCCTAAGAAGTGCTACATTTTATGTTAGCAGCCAGCCTTCTAATAATTCAACATAAAGGGGTTTTCAAAATTAATGCATCAATGGCCTAAACTTCATCTCCAAAATAAGGTTTAAGTGTGTGACCATTTACATTAAATGTTTGATCCCCTAGCTTTCAACTCCACTACACCATAGTTAAAGGCATTAGAAATTTCAAGAGGTCCTAACTAGTGTGATTTTAACTTAGTCGATTAGCATCCTTTGTATCAAACTAGTATTTAATGGTCGAATGATCAATGCAAACAATAGTTTCATCTCCTATCAGATATGGTCTAAATTTTTCAAATGTAAATACAATTGCTAAAAGATCCTTTTCTGTTGTTGCATAATTTAATTAAGCATCATTTAGTGTGTGACTAGCATAGTAAATGACATGGAGTTTTTCTTTCTTCCTTTACCCCAGAACTGCTCCAATTGAATGGTCTCTGGCATCAGACATCAACTCAAAGGGCAACGACCAGTCCACAAGAATGATGATTGGTGTACTTGTTAACTCCTCCTTCAACTTGTTAAAAGTAGACAAACATTCATCATTAAAGTCAAACGGCACATCTTTGACAAACAAATTAGAAAGGGGAATTGAAATTTTTGGAAAAAATCTTTAATGAAGCATCTGTAAAACACCCTAAAAAGCTTCAAACACCTTAACATTAGTAGGTAGTGGCAGGTTAGCAATGATAAAAAATTTTTCTTTGTCCACATACAATGCCTTTAGCTGACATCCTGTGTCCCAACATAATTCCTTCTTGTACCATAAAATGATACTTTCTCCTAGTTGAAAGCTAGGTTAGTGTCTTCACATCTCAGCAAAACTTGGGAGGGATTATGTAAATAGTTATCAAACAAATCACCCATCACATAAAAATCATCTATAAAAATTTCAATAATATTTTCAACCAAATCAAAAAAGATGGCTATCTCGCATCTTTGAAAAGTGACACCAGTATATTACATATGCTAAAGGGCATCCTCCTACATGCAAATGTACCATAAGGGCATGTGAAGATGGCTTTCTCTTGATCTTCTAGTGCTATAAGAATTTGATTATGCCCCGAATAACCATCCAAAAAGCAATTGTATGGGTGTCTTACAAGTCTTTCTAGCATTTGGTCCACAAAAGGCAAAGGAAAGTGGTTCTTATGGGTGGCACTATTAAGTTATCTATAATCTATGCACTAACGCCATCTTGTTAGTACTCTAGATAGAATTAGTTTATTTTGTTCATTTTAAACCATTGTTGTGCCCCCTTTCTTGAGAACTACTTATGTTGGGTTTACCCACTTATTATTAGAAATTAGATAAATTATTCCTGTATTTAGCAACTTCATTACTTCCTTTTAACTACCTCTTGCATATGAGAGTTTAGCCTTCTTTGAGGTTGCCTTACAAGTTATACCCATTTTCTAACCAGATTTTATGCATGAAATAAGATGGATTAATACCTCTTAAGTTGGCTATGGACCATTTTATTGCTTGTATGTGATCTCGCAGGACCCTAACAACCTCTTTTCTTCTTCCTTACCTAAATGTGCAGAAATAATTACAAGAAATGTGGAAGATTCACTTAGAAAAGTGAACATTAAATGGGAAGGAAGTTGTTTCAGCTCATGTTTTGGGGGCTCTTCCAAAGACATATTTGGTGGGTTTATCGACTTAAACAATGGTTGTATAACTTGTTCCACCACATCCTCTTTCTTTCTTTCCTCTTTATCAACTATTTCCATTAATTTCTCCAACTTAAAATCAAGTTCGTGCTCTACCCTAAGAAATTCCAGTGTAAAGTCATCGAAGTGTTTAGTTTTTAAATAGGTGTCAACATCAAAGGGGTATTTGGATCATTAAATACATCAAATATTACCTCTTTGCTGCCTATCCTTAATATTAACTTACCTTGATACACATCAATCAAAGCCCTACCTATAACTAGGAAAGGTTTCTCCAGTAAGAGTAGCATTTCCCTATCTTCTTTCATATCTAACATAAGAAAATGAATAGGGAAAAATAAATTTATCAGCCTTTACCAAGACATCCTCTATTAATTTTAATGAAACTTTCTCATATTTGTCAACTAGCTAGATGGATATCCTAGTGGGTTTCACCTCTCCCAAGCTGAGTTTCCCGAATAAAGTATAAGGCATTAGATTAATACTATCACCCAAATTACATAAAACTTTACTAAACTCAATATTACTAACATCGCAAGGAATCATAACACTTCTTAGATCTTTTAATTTTTGAGGTAATTTATTTTGAATGACCACACTACATTCCTCCGATATCAAGACTATTTCTATGATCCACAAGCTTCATTTCTTTGGCAATACTTCTTTCAAGAATTTTGCATAACTAGGTATTTGAGCCAACGCCTTTACAAAAGGAATATTAATGTGAAGCTTTTTAAATGCATCTAAAAATTTAAGAAATTTCTTATCTTCCTATGAGGCCATTAACCTCTGCGAATAAGGAATGGGCAGTTTGTATAGTTTGACTGGTAATGCCACCCTCTCTTCTTCTTCTTTGTTCTTTCTTGGTCCTCCTACTTGCTTTGATCCTCTTCTTTATCACCTTTCTCCTTGGATGGTGTTTCTTCCAGTTGCTTTCTACTCCTCAAGGTGATTTCCTTGCAATTTTCTATTGGATTAAACTTTGTGTTTCTCGGCAAGTTTTCTTAAGGTCTACTTGCCATATCCGTTACCAGTTCATCAAGCTACTGCTCCAAATTCCTCAATAAAGCATGTTAGTTCTGGAGCACTATAGTTGTCCTGGGTGGTTTTGGCTAGATTACCTATGATTTCTTGTGCAGACTTAGCTAAATTACCTACTATATCCTCTAGTGATTTCTTCTTTTCTTATGTCTAATATAGAGGAACTAGGGTTGTTAGCCTTTGTGCTTGAACACCCTGGGGATTTGATGCACTTATTTGATTTCTCCATGAAAAGTTAAGGTGACTACTCTATCCTGAATTGTATTTGTTGGAATATAGATTGTTTTAGATCTTTCCTTAGTTGTTCACTTAGTTCATGTGTTCCATATCTATCTGGCTACAACTTTTGCTTCCGACATAGCATTCACGTGTTGGGTATGGACCTACACACATGTTACAAACTTGCATAAAAGAAGAAGGAGAAACATTAGAGTTCATATTTAAGTTATCAATTTTTCTAGACAATAAATCAATTTGAGCAGTTAAAGTAGTGAAAGCATCTAAATCATGAACTCTTGCCACTTTTCGAGTGGTAACTCTCGCTAAAGGCCATTGGCATCCGTGTGATGCCATTTCCTTTATGAGATACCAAGCCTCTTCTAGTAGCTTGTTCATCCACCAATTGTGGCATCCAACACTATTCTTAAATTTCCACTGATATCCCTATAGTATGTCTAAATTTGTAACCAAAGTAGGTATCCTTGCAGTGGACACTTCCTAATCAATTCCTTGAACCTCTCCTAAGCCTTTAGAAGTGTCTCTAAGTCCAATTTCTTAAGGGTTTTAATCTCAAGACACAACTTAGTCCTGGTAAGAGGGAACAACTTAGCTAGGAATTTGTTACCATGTTCGGGCAAGTTGTGATGCTTCTTCTTGAAAATCTTTGGAGTTACTGTCTTGCATGATCCTGTAGAGAGAAGGAAAATAATTTGAGCTTAACTGCATCGTCAGATACTTTAGAAAGCTTGCTAGGTGTGTGTGTATGCATCCTCGTGTGGGCCTCCTCTAAATTAGTTGAGCTATACCATGTTGGCTAGTGTAGGCTTTAACTTAAAGTTGTTTGCTTTAACCAGTAGTCTTACTATTCCTGCCGTGTTTTGGTTCATCAATAGTTGTACATAATCATGGAAGGTTTTTGATTAGATGCTAGGAGTTGTTGGGCTGTTTATAATTGTTCTCCAACTCCAATTCTTCTAGTAGCCACCTACATAGAGCTCTTCTTCATCAGAGTATTCTCTCAATTTTTGGATGAAATTCTATTAATTCCAAGCTCTAACTATGGCACATACAAGAGTGCTACCTATCTAAATGTCTAGCGCAACAAAAGATAACAATACTAAAAGAAAAAAAAAAGCAATAAAACTAAAACAAATAAAGAGAAGAAAATGGCCAAGTCTAGCACATAATAAGAATATTCAATAGTACTCATTACCCTCCCCCAGCAACGGCGCTAAAAATGTTATGCATGTCATCCTACACCAACATAATAAATAACAAAAAGGTAGTATGAGATGAGCACACAAGTCTTATCCACGAAAAAGGTGCAATGATATGTCTATTAATCTGGCTGAATGTGTACTAGTCAGGCTATCTCAATTGATTGAAAGTGAGAAGAGTAAAAAGAAATAAGAATTCTGGTGCCTTAATGACAAAGCAACAGAAAAATCAAAAATGAGTCTCAATAAAGAAGAGGTCTAATCCCTTGTATAGTATGGATTTTTGATGAATGGTGAATCCTATTAACAATCAATTTTAATTATCTTGAAATGGATTGCTAATCTCATTGTCTTCAGAATATCCTCCCAGACTCTCTTAAAGTTTCAATTTCAACTAGATGTGTCTCCACAACCTAATTAAATTGAGATTAAGTTTACTGATTAACAATTTCTGCCATACCAATTTTATGGTTTAGCTTCCATTAATCCACAAAATTCATGTTTGCAACTAAAAGTCTAACCTATAAGTTTTACTTTTATTATTCCTGACATAGTCACAATTCAATTAAAGGGTAGCTAAGCCCTTACAAGAACTAAAATCACAATTGCAAATAACAAGAACAAAGAAAGCTAATAAAAAACTCATTCATTCATCAATAATCAATCACTAACATAAGGTCGTTAGAAGTAATTTAGCAATTCATAATATTTATCAAAAAAATTAAACTAAATGTCATCATCCAAAATTTTAAACCTATATAAAAAGATAAAAGAAAGCTTGTTCTATAGTCTCGAATGGTCATGCATAGGAAGAAGTCCTCAAAATTGAGTGAATTGCTTCATGCTTACCTTCTCAATGTGTTTCTTTGCCTCCAAGACCACCAAAGACTCTCTAAAAACTCGCTAAGACTTAATTTTCTTGTGCCTAATATGTGTGATTACTAGGGCACAAGAAAAGAGTCCAAAAATCGTGTTAGAATATGCTACCAAAAATAATTCAAATTGCTATCGCTATGGGGCTTATGGCCATAAGATTGACTTCCGTAGGCAGAAGATCACTTTATGCCACCACAAAAGTAGGCATGGTAATTACATCAAATCTAAAATTGTGATCCATGGTTGCATCCCTTTCTCCCAAGGTCGTGCAACTCTTTTACACCCTTGTAACCATCAACTGCATACTTGGATAGAATACTCTATGGCTCTCATCCGCATGTGCGACCTTGGCGACTATGACTCTCAACTTCATGGTTGCAATTAGACAATTCCAGAATGCTCTGTGCATAGTTATGTAGGCATTAGTCTCCTCCTTGTGGTCGCATCATCTTCTGTTGTAGGCACGAGGCTTCCTACACTAATTGCTTCGATGCTTCCATTCACACTTGTGCACATTCCTTGTTCACAAGTGAGATAACTCCTAATGTAGCCGCGATCTACCTACAAAATGGATCTTTGCTAAACTTTTGTCCAAAAATCATATTTTTCACTGCAAATTCATTAGGTCCCATCCTTAACAAATGATTTTTCCACAAAGAATACTTTCACATAGAATTTTAACACTTAAGATCACAAATAAGCACAAATCTCTTAAGTAAGAGGCTAAAATTTGCTACAAAACCAAGTTTTATCATTTGTCTACATGATTATAACATGAACAAGCCTCCTACACCTCTGAAAACCTCTTTGCAAAGCCCTTACTCAAAATTCTTTTAGCCAAGAAGGCTTTAGCATGACTAGAAACTTTTCTCTCTCTTTCGTAGATGGGATGAAAGAAAATTACTCTTAATTTTCTAATTGTGTTGTGATTTAAAATTCTTATAAATCTATTTATTTCTAAGACACAACCTCCTACACTTGGTAGGATTCTTTTTCCATACATAACATGTAGAGCCTACATCGCATGGGCTTTATAAGCTTCTTACATAAGCCTTTAATTATTCTTAGACTATAAATTATTTAATTAATAATCTCATTATTAATTATAGCCCAATTAACCTTTAATTATTAATCCCATTAATAATTGAGAACCACATGTTTCCTATCCTTTAATTTCATTAATCCTTATTTATTAAATTAATCACCCACCATACTTCAAACACATAATCCCATTATTAACAAGCATAATGGGAAACTAATTAGGTTCAATCCAATTGCAACCAAATCATTTTCTGCAAAAGATTTCTTAAGCTTTTCTCTTATCCCAACTAATTTACCACTTATCCTATCTTCCAACCTTTTATGTGTAACTATCCAGGTTAATTTTAATTGGCAATGAGCATAGGTCAAAGGATATGGATAGTGCCTAGCCTACAAGCCATATTGTAGCCTAATTAAAATGAAATGAGTGGATCACATGAACCTTTTTGATTGTGAACACCATATGATATAGGCTTTTTATCTTGCTTTATCCTGATCGGGTGAAAGCCAAGGATTTAGTTGAGCTCACAAGCATAGTCATATGAACAATCGATGTTGCCTCATGGGACTGGTGCTTCTATCAAAAACATATTTCTAATCACATACTACTTTAGCTAAGGATTTTTGTCTCATAGTACATCAATTGTATAAGACAAATGACTTGCTCATTTTCAAGGAGACAAATCCCTCATTGAAGATACACATGCCTCTATACATAGTCAAGCAATAACACATTTAGGCTCAAGATCCTATCTCATACTAAGATAGATATCAGTCTTAAATGCCCTAATGACATATTGAGTATCATGTATATAAGATAAACGTGTCATCCTAGGTCTAAGGCCTATGAACAAGATATTTGCAACAAAGAGCAAACCCCATGTGTCAAGTTTGATTTTCAAGTCAGTGTTCATATATTCATTCTCCAATGGCTATATCTCATATTGAATGGCATGACACTTATTGTACAAACACAGGGTGTGCATGTTGTTTTGACTCCTTATTGCCCATTTGAGAGACTATGACTCATATTAGTGTACTATAATATACTTATGTCCATATTTATAACCCTTTATTAATAAGCTTCTTAACACAATCATATGGGTATATGTAATACTTTATGACATTCAAGATTTAAATACATGAAATACTTCCATAATATTGATCTAAAAAGAATTTATGTTTTATTAATGTATGAAAGCGTACATATATAATCAATGTGCCTTCAATATCCCTTATTATCTATTAATATTAGAGAGCATATCACTAACTCAAACAACTTGCTTACTTACAAGGAGCAAATCTCTTGTTGAATGTACACATGCCCCCCTACGTACCCAAGAAACGGCACATTAACCTCAAAATCATATCTCATATCAAGATAGATACTTTTCCTTAATGCTCTAATGACATGCCAACTGTCATGCACACAAATCCATGTCGTCTCAAATCTAAGGCCTACATGCATTTGACATGATCATGAAGTAAAACATTGATTATGAAAAAGTGAACTCTATGTGGCTACTTCATTTCTTAAGTCAATGTTTGAAAATGCATTTTTCTAATGATATATCCACACATAAGTATTTTTCAGTATTTTTATTGAGTAGCATGACATTTAATATACAAATATAAAGTGTGCAATTGGTATAGATTCTCCAATGCCCATTCAAAGAGTTTGCAACTCACAAACAAATTACTAAGAATCCCAGTGTCCATATTCATAACCCTTTATGAATAAGGCTTTTTAACATAATCACATGGACACATGCAAAACTTTATGTCATCCAAGATTAATATGTTTGAATAACTCCTAGAATATTAATGTAAAAAATACAATATTATTAACTAATCTAAAGTTAAACATATTCAACTAATATCCCTCACTATCTATGACATTAAAGGGCATATCACTTAGGTGAATTAATGTTGACACTTTGTAGCAGGGGCATTTACAGCTCTACAATGTATAAACATTTTGCATGATCTATCCTTCTTTGGTGCTGATAACACCAGGACCACACATGGGTTCATATTCTCTCGTGCCATTCCTATGTTGCTCAATTTTGCAACTTGCCTTTAAATTTTCTTCATCTCGATGAGATAGGTCTAATACGCTAGTTTGTTTGGAATGGGTGGTAGTCTACTTGGTAGCTCCTCTGATAACACATTTGTATGATCTTACAAAATTGATAGCACAATTTTGGAGAGGGATGATGTGACACTCTTCAGATAGAAAGTAAGTTTCTTTGTATAGGAGCATGATTACTCTCCTCTCACTTCCTATTTCTACCCACTTTGTAATGACTAACATGCACTCTTTCCTCTCTTTTTCTTTTCTCACTTTTCCTTTCACATTTTTGCCATTCTCGCCTTCTTCTCACTCTCTTTTTTCTTATCATCTTTTCTAACTCTAGCTCATATTGTTGCTAAAGCACTTTAGGCCCTTGTGGACTACCTTTAGCATGACCAATACCAACATGATCTTGTTGTGATAGTAGAATGTATACCTGTTAGTCTTGCCATCGACCACTACCCTTTTTTCATATTGTCATGGCCTTCCTAATAAAATTTAGCTTACTTGTATGGAAATAACATCACACAAAACATCTCATTGTGTTTATCAATATCAAATGCAACAAGTACCTGTTTAGTTACCTTGACTACTCTACTGTTGTTCAACCATTGCAAGTTAAACAACTTGACATGATCTCTTGAAGGTAAAGATAGCCTTTTTACCAATACTGATCTAGCAATATTTGTACAAGTTCCTCTATCAATTATAAGACTACATGTCTTACCACTAACTTAGTACCTTATGTAGAAATGTTTTCCCTTTGCTCTTCATACTCTTTCTCCTTTTCTTGAGCATTCAAGATGTGCATGACTACCAATTTGATTTCTCTAGTTCTAGTACATACTCCATCATCATCCAAAGTTATCTCCTCTAAAGGTGGCATTTCATCTCCAGTAATACCTTCTTCATCTGTAACTATCTATCCTTTATCCATAAATACCATGGCTCTTTAATTCAAGCATTGTGTAATAATCTACCCTTTACCTTAGCACTTAAAACATATAATATCCTAGCTACATGAATAGATGAATTAAGATTTAAAGGAGTTGGTAACTTTGGTGCTTCTTTCAGTTTTGGGTCCCAACTGATGGGGCTTTGTCTTCTCTCTTATGAAATGTCCTAGAAGCGGTGCATAGCTGAACTTAATTTCTATCCTTCCTCTTAAGTTGCTTTTCCATAATAACGGATTTCTCCACATTAATGGATTTCTCTACCAAATCCTCCAACTTTATGTAGTGTTGCAACTTAAGCATATTTGCAATACCTTTATTCAAACAAGCCATGGATCTCATGATGGTGGCCTCTCTATCCTCCATAACATCAACCCTCATTAATGTCATTTCCATGTCTTCATAATAATCCTCTATGTTCCAACTCTTTTATGTCAAAGTTTTCAATTTCTAGTGTAGAACACTATGATAATGGTTAGACACAAATTTCTTTCGCATTGTCGCCTTCAATTCATCCCAAGTGTGGATGGGATGCTCAGCTGCTCTCCTCATACTAGTACAAAATTGTTCCCACCATATTATCACATAATATGTAAATTCAACAACTGCAAATTTTACATTTTGAGCCTTTAAGTAGTGGTAGCAGTGTAACATTAACTCCACTAGCCTCTCCCATTCTAAGTATGCATCAAGGTCAACGTTGTTGGAAAGCAAAAATGGTGAGTTTTATGCCTTTTAGAACCTCATTATCCTCACGTCTCCACTTACGTTGTCTCCTTGGGATGCCATGATTCTCAAATTCATTAAGGAAGTTAGAATTATCAACATTAACATACCTTCTTCTTCTCATTTGGTGGGTAGGTTTGTCTTGCTAAGGCAGTGATTCTTCCCAACTCCGTTCACCACAGGGTACCAAAGTACCTCTTATGGTAGCATCAGATGCATCAAGGTTTTGCAATTACCAATTGATGCTTGCTAAGTGTTTATCAATTACTTTAGATTGAATATATTATCACTAACACCTAATTCTCTAGAAGTCTTGAAATATGTGATGTGTATAAAGATAGGAAATGTGTGGTGTGTGTGCGTGTCCTCTCATCTCTTAAGAACTCACATGATGTAATCACTCGTTTCTTACCTATCACTCATATATCACACAAAGTACTCAAAATAATAGACTTATTTGCTTAATTCTTGTGTCCACCTCTTAAAATTCCAATTACTCTTTGAAAACTCAAGTGACGTATCCCTACAAGCATGTCAACAAAGGGAAATTTTGAGGCATAGGATCAACATGGATGCATAAAGATTAATCTAAGAATGAAAAACAGGTTGGATGGTCAATCTAGAAGTAAGAAGATTGATCTAGAGCTGAACAAAACAAATGCAACTAATATCGAACAACTAAATAGGTCTTAATTTGAACAACATACGGTATGATCAATCAAGAATAGGGTGCGATCAGTACTATGCACAGTACAAACATTCCAGTACAAATCAGAGCAAAATCAATCTAGAGATGAGGTGCAATCATTCACCGCTAGGTTTCTAGCTAAATTTTGAATTTGTTCTCCGAGTTTCAATCTAAACTTCAATTCACAAACCACAGCCTCCAACTCTCAAACAAAATTCTTCTAGATCACATTTTTTTTTTCAATTTCTCTATCTTTTTTTCACATTTTTTTGTTTTTTAAATATCCAACAACCTAACGATCAACTTAATAAAATATCTTAAAGAAATGAATGTGATTTGTTGGAAAGTCTAGAATAACAAATATTACTTTTTTCAGTTTTTTTGAATTTTTTATAAAGAAAGATGGATAAAAAGATGAGAAGGAAACAAAAAATATAGGAAAGCTACAAAACTGGTACTTGGACCAGTGATTAGACCAAAATCCATTACTGTCGGCTTTGATGACAAATGACACATACACGGATAAAGTCATAAAACCACTAATCAGAGGAATGAAATAGATACATGCAGTTCACTCTTTTTTATCAATGTCTTACCTTTTAATCATGGTAAGTGTGTGTGGGCCTTAGAATTGAGAGAACATGATAGTCTTATGCACATGATGGTCAACGTATCATTAAGGCATTAAGAATTAATATCTTTCTTAATATATGATAAGGTCATAAGCCAATGTACTATTTTTTAGCTACAAATGGAGGTATGTGTGTGTTCAATAAAGGATTCATCTCATTACAAGTAAAAAGTGTTTGTACTATGTACTACACAATCGATGTTCCATGAGATGAAACCTTTGGACAAGGTAGTGTGTGATTGAAAATGAGTTTCCAATAGAGCATTTGTCTCACAAGGCAACATTAATTTGGTTATATGATTGAACCAATGAATTTAACTAAATACATAGCTCTTGCACAATTGAGACAAATTAAGACAACAGGCCCATATCGCATATATTCATGATCAAGAGGGTTCATTTGATCCATGCACTTCCCTAATATTAAGCTACAATATAGGTTTTAGGCTACGTGATACCCATATATTTCAAGTTATGCTTGTTGCCAATCAAAGATAGACTTAGAGAATCACACATAAAAGGTTGGAATGAGGAAAACTTGGAAAATTGGTTGGAGCATTAACAATACTTGAGAAGTCTCATGGATGAGATTGAGAAGTCTTGTACAAGGAGGTGGTAAAGTCATAAAGCCCAATAAAATAATCTTCTTCAATCAAAAATATACCTATTATGACTATGAATGTATTATAAAGGATTCCCCGAAAGCTTGTAGAAAAAGAGCAAGTAAATAAAGGTGTTTCAGAATTTATTTTCTTTATCAAACATAATTGACAACAAGAGTTTTGATTTTTTTTATGAATTCGATATCGATCAATCTGAGAAGTTGATTTGCTTGTAATTGGATCAGACCAAATAAATTTCTTGTTGTGTTAGTAATTAGATTATTAAATAGAATAGTGAGCCTTTAATTTAATTAATCCTATTAATTAAATTATAAGACAACACCCAAATAGAATTATTTAGTTCCTATCTTGTTTTTTAATAATGTGATTATTAACTAGAAACAGTATAGGCCTTTGATTTGATAATGAGATTAAGTAACTTAAATGATTTAATTTCAATGGACCTTAATTATTAATGGGATTAATAATCAAAGGTTGAATGAACTTTAATTATTAATTGTATTAATGTTTTAAGAGTGGTTGATCTCATTAAAGTTGTGGTTGATCTCATTATGGGTCCACTAGGATTGGGCTTTTATGTTGATCTCATTAAAGTTTTAAAATTTCCATCTCAAACTTGTTAAAACCCGATAGTGGTTGCAGAGCCACCATTTCTCTAATATAACTATAAAATTTAACGATATTTCTATGATTTATAATGGTTCTTGTTTAACAATTGATTAAACATGTATTTGACAATTGTTTATGGTTACAAAAATTGTTTTTTGCATAATTTTGGATCATGGAAGAGGTGTTTGTGTAGCTACCATGACGAGCACAATGCATGCACATGACATGTGCTCAATAGCCACCCAATGCGCAGTTGATATTGCCTAGGTAAGGGCACTCCTAGAGCATGCTATGTGTGCATGGTGCACACCTAACGAGTGAATAAGCACACTTCTCACCTAACATTGTGCTAGGCAACATGTGCTATAGCCCAACGCTTATGGTGTGTGCATGATATTTGAAAATATTTCCTAAAAAGTCACTAAATAAATTTATTAAATTATTCATGCGATGTATAAGAGCATGAACTGATGTAATGGACAAATTATGGAATTAGAACACTTATAGATGAATGAATTTTACTTTAGATTGGTTTTTCATAGACTTGTAATTTATTTTCCATGAATTATAAAAAGCAAAAGCCTAAATTTTTTATTTTATATAGAATAAGAATTATTTTCTATGGTATGCCACATGTAAAAGTAAGATAAAAGAGATCAAGAGTTAATGTACGTACGGAGACCAAGAGTCGTTGCCAATTGAAGTTCCATCATGTAGTGGACCCATCAAGGAAGCCATGAACACCGAGACAAAGAGAAGATCACTATCATTATCTCATGTTTAGGGATTAGCACACGTGTGCATGAACAAATTGTCTACTCCAATTAAATATTAAAGTTCATTACAAAGCTTAAGGTTTTAAGTGTAGTCTTAGCATGCAATATCATTACATTCATGAGTTCATATTGTGATAGCAAATTTAAGGCTTTGAGCACATTTGATGTAACATTTTAAGGATAATTTACCAGAAGAATTGAAAGAGTGACGATTGGGGTTACAAATCTAGGGAATTGTTAGTTAATGTGTATGACTTGAGTGGACTCGTGATGCCAAGAACTACATGTGTAAGGTTTCTTTAGGCCATTAGCCAAATTAAAAGATTAGACCACAACATGAGATGCATCGATAAGAGTTACCACTCCTTACGCTAGCATGCTAAGAACTATATGCATTAAGTATGTTATGTCTAATGTAAACACCAATCACCTGAAAGAAAATTTTTCCAACGGAATTTTCGTCTTCAACTTAAGGGAGTGTAAGATTTAAAAAATCTGGTAGGAGCTTGCCTGACTAAAAGCCCATAATCATACAGTAACACATTTTACAACTAAACTAACAAGTGTTTTCTACATTTTTATTTATCTTAAATAATGTACACTCTCTTTATACTAATTGAGACTGTTATGTTAACTAGGGCCAAGTTAATCAATTGGTTTCAAAGTTTGAGAAGAGTTCCCATTCTCAAAAGGATCGATAGGATCTTGGAAGCTGCCATTCCATTCCATGGGAAAGAGATTGTCCTCGAGGTGTCTAGCCTCTTAGTTAGTGAGACTAAATAGGACAAGACCTAGAGAAGAAAACCAATTGTTCCAAAGGTTCATGAGACAAATATGAAATCCATTCCTCATGTAGGCAAAGAAAAGAGCTTTTGATGCAACAAGAAGAGGCAAGCAGGAAAAACTTTTTCAGATGCCTTAAAGGCTAAAAATGGGCAATATAGGTGAGGAACTCTACGTTTTTCAAACACACAATTCGATTGATGTGTTCTCTACATCTTAATCCTAGATTCGAGTGCATCTTCTCATATTTACACTTCAAGTCAAGATTTGATCAAGAGTAGATTGTTTGAGAACCAAGTGGTGATTAAGATCAATAGTAGGGAAAGTGTTGTAGCCACTATGATAGGCACCACTTTGGTTACATTATCATCTGTTCATATATTGGGCTTAAGAAATTGTCTCTTGTTACCAAATAGGCTAAAGAATATTATCTCTATACCATTATTTGTAAAAGAAGGTTACAAATTTCATTTTTGAGATAATATCTCTTAGATTTTTTTTATTGTGATAAATTGGTTAGAATTGCATTGGTAAATGGCATTTATTTCCTTAATTTGAATGATAAACTTATGATAAATGTTGTTTCCAATAAGAAAATTCAAGAAAGATAAGCAAATTAGAGATTGATAAGCTTATTAGCTTATTGGGACGGGAACTCTTATCCTACTTGTGAACTTTGCATCCTATGTAAGATAGTCAAAAGTCTAATTGATGAGTAAGTTGAAAGCACCATGTTAGTGTAGGAGATAGTCCACACTGATGTTTCTAGACCATTTAATGAAATGGCTAGAGAAGGCTTCAACTATTTCATAACCTTTATTAATGATTACTCTAAGTATAGTTATGCATAGTTGATGAAGTATAAGCACGAATCATTTGAAAAGTTCAAAGAATTCAAAGCTCAAGTAGAAAAGTAAACTGGCAAGTATGTGGAAGCACTACAATCAAATCACGGTAGGGAATACATGAGTTCTAAATTTACTAAATTCTTATAGGAAAATGGCATTATATCACAATTTACACCACCACTAACTTCTCTATTAAATGATGTACCTCAGTGTAGGAGTTGGACTTTTCTGGACACAATCAATCTATGATAAACTTCACATGCTTTCCCATATCATTATGGGGTCACACCTTTCTAATAGCGCACATATCTTAAATAAGATTACCTCTAAGTCTATTCCTTTGACCCCACATGAGATGTGGAGTGGGATGAAGCTAAACTTGAAGCACATTAGGATTTAGGGATGTCTAGCTTACCATAAGAAGAGTAAGATGGATAGGTCAAAGGAAGGGGTCGTCATGGGCCACTTTATCGAATATCTCATGGATTCCAAGGGATATGAGTTCTACCTACCCAAGAATAATAAGGTTGCTGTCAATCATCAAGTATGCTTTCTCAAAGAAAAGTTTATTGAAGATTGTAGTGTATGTAAAATGGTCGTACTCAAAGAAGTTGAGCATGAGCAATAAAGCTATGACCCCATAGAGCAAATTCCTATTCAAGAACAACCATCTATGATGCAAGTTTTGCGATAATTGGTTAAGATCACCCATGCACTAGAGAGATATACTATACCCAAGAGAACAAATAAGAGATCTTTTAATGGGAAATGATGATCATAGAAATGATCTTTCTACATCAAATTAAGCAATTTCAGATAAGGATTCCACCATTTAGTTGGAGGGTATTTAGTTCGAGTTAGATTTGGTGCATACAGTCTGGGTATGGACCTTATTAGATCTACTCAAGGGAATAGTTCCCATTGAATGTAAGTGGATCAATAAAAGAAAAATTAGATCAAATGACAGGGTGGAGTGGAGGCCTAAAAAGCTAAGCTTGTGGTGAAGGTCTATAGTCAAAAGGAAGAAATTGACTATAAGGAAATCTTTTTTCTTATAGCTATGCTTAAATCCATTCAAATACGACTTGTGATAGCCATCTACTTAGATTATGAGATTTGACAAATGAATGTCAAAGCCACTTTCCTCAATGGATTTCTTTAAGAAGAAATTCACGTGGTCCTACCACAAGGTTTTGAAGTTTAAGGAAAATCTCATAAAGTATGCAAGTTTAAAAAGTTTATTTATAGCCTTAAGTAAGTATCAAGGAGTTGGAATCTTTATTTTGATGGTCCAATCAAATCATTTAGCTTCATCAAGAATGAAGATAAACCTTGCATCAATAAGAAGTTAAATGGGAGTACCATTACATTCTTAGTACTGCATGTGGATGACATATTATTGACTAGGAATAATGTTGGGATACTTACCTTGATCAGGAAATGGTTATCCAATACCTTCTCTATAAAAAACATAAGAGAAGTGACCTATGTCATGAGCATTCACATCTAAAGATAGAGTGAAAAGATTGATGGGCCTCTCTTAAGCTTTTTATATAGATAAGATACTAAAGATGTTCAGTGTAGAGGCCTCTAAGAGAGGATGGCTACCATATAGGCATGGCATCCATCTATCAAAGTTTATGTGCTTACAAACAGATGATAAGAGAAGGAGCATGAAAGTCATTCTGTACACCTCAATTATTGGAAGCCTAATGAATGAAATGCCATGTACAAGGTAGATATCACTTATACTATTAATGTTACGAGTAGGTTTTAGGTGAATCCTAACAAAGAGCAAAGTAATGTTATCAAGTGTATACTTAAGTACTTGAAAAAGACTAAGAACATGGCACTTGTCTATGGAGATTAGGATCTAAGTGTAGATAGTTACCAAGTCTAACCTTTAATTCGATGTGAATGACAGAAAGTTTATCTTAAGGTACATTGTCAACCTCGAAGGGAAAGCAATGAGTTGAAAGAGTTCCAAACAAAGTACCGCTATAGATTCCAATAGTGAGAATAAGTACATTGCAAAATGTGATGCTACAAAGGGAGCTATTTGGGTAAGGAAATCCATACCAAAGCTTCAAGTCATTCCAAATAAGGATTGGCCATTTCCATTTTATTATGACAACAATAACATGATTGCATAAGTAAAGCAACTAGTATCTCATTAGAAACTTAAGCACATTGAGAAGTGTTATCATATTATTCAAGAAATCATTGGATGGGGCAACACAAACATACAAAAAATAGTTTGAACAAATAATGTGGTTAACCCACTTACCAGTCTAATGAAACAAGTGCAGTTGGATCTCTATCTTGAGAGGATTGGTATTAAATACTATAGAAACTTGCGTTAGGATTATTAGTATTAAAATAAAAATAGGAGATTGTTAGTGATATACCCTTTAATGCCAATATATAGTGAGGGATATTGGTTATATAAGCAAATCTTCGATTATTTAATTATCAAAGTTTTGCTAGTGATTTTTAGTGATATGTTAACCTTTGATTACATGCATGTAAATCCTGTATGGCATAAAGTTTTGTAGTGTCCATGCAATCGTGCTAAAAAGCCTTATTCAAAAAGGGTTATGAATATGGATGCAATATTTCTAAGTATGTAATCACTGAAATACGTTCATGAGTCACAAACTCTATAAATGGGAATTGAAGAGTTGGTACACAGCTTGCACAGCTTATGTTTGTGTGGTGAGTATCATGCCATTCTGTATGAGTTACTAAAAACACATACCCCTGTGTGGAAATTCATTAGAGAATGAGTATTTAAACATTAACTCAATGAATAAAGTAGACACATGTAGTTCACTTTTCACTCCTTAGACCTAAGATGATATGGTAGTCTTATATGCATGATGGTCAACATGTCATTTCGGTATTAATGACCAATACCTATTTTGATGTGAGATAGGGACATAAGCCTAATGTGTCGTTATCCAAATGTATATGGAGGCATGTATGTGTTTAATAAGAGACTTATCTCCTTATAAGTGAGTAAGCCATTTGTCTTATGCAATCAATGTTTCATGAGATGAAAATTGGCAAGGTAGTTAAAAAGGAGTTTTGATTGAGTATTAGTCTCATGAAGCAATATTGATTTAGTTATATGACGAGGCCAGTAGGTTTGGTTAAATTCATGGCTCTTGCTCAGTTGAGATAAGTAAGACAAAAGGTTTATACTGTATAGTATTCACAATTGGGAGAGTTCATGTAATTTATTCACTTTGCCTTAATTTGGCTACGATATATGCCATAAGCTAGGCATTAACCATATCATTTAAACTATCCTCGTTGTCAATTAAGAATAAATATAAAGAATCACACACAACAGGTAGAAACAAGAATAGGTTAGAAAAACGGTTTGGTTGTGAATGAAACTTGAAGTCTCGTAGAGAAGTTGATTTGATTGTAATTGGATAGGACCAAATAGATTTCTCATTGTGCTTTTATTAGTAATGGGATTATTAATTAGAAGCATAGATGACCTTCAATAAAATTAATGAGATTAATTTAATTAAAGGCAAATACACAAATAAAATTATTTACTTCCTATTATATTTTTTAATATTTTGATTATTAACTAGAAATATGGAAGGCCTTTGATTTGATTAATGAAATTAATTAAATTAAATGATATAATTCCAATGGGGCTTAATTATTAATGGGGTTAATAATTAAAAATTGAATGCACTTTAATTATTAATTGGCTTAATAATTAAATAAGCTTTGGGCTAAAAACAATTATAGGTCCACATACAAAGCACATAGAGTCCATACCACAGGTGCCCTATGTGCTATATAATGAAATAAGAATCCTATCAAGATTACCATGTTGTGTTTTAGAAATAAATAGATTTGAAAGAGTTCCAAATCATAAGATATTAAATGTTTTTCCAAAAAATTCGTCACCACCTCCTAATCAAGAGAGAGGAAACTTTCAAGCATCTTTCTTGTGCCACTTTCTTGTCCTAAAGCCTCATCACCCAAAAGTGTTTTGCATTAAAGCTCGGTAAAGGAGTTTGTAGAGGTTTTGAAGGCACTTGTTCACATTCTAATCAAGTAGACAAACAAGGGATTGAGGTTTTAGGGCCGCAACTTGTAGATTACGCATTCACTTCATTTGGAATATAATTCCAAAAGGTACACTTCATACGCTTTTCAGATAGATTCAATTTTAGCGTGTTATATGGCAAAAAAAGCTCTGGTTTGGTTTGTTATTCCACTATGTATGCTCAAGTGAATTATGGTTTAAAATTTTCAAATTTCCACCTCAAACTCTACACTTCACTGTCGACCAAACAATAGGCAACATCATAGTTGTTGACAATAACAACAACAATCAATGCATCTTATGTTAATGATATTCCCTCAACATTAAATTATCAATGAGGGATACTTAAGAGATGTTTGTTATAAATATTACTTTTATTGAATAATAAAATATTGATGTTTGTTTTGTCAATATTCTAGTAGTATTTTCATGGATATAGATTTTAATTGACATAAAATATTGCATGCGCCTAGATGATTATGTTCAGAGTCCTTACTCATAAGGAGTTATAAATATGTACACAAAGATGTTCTAGTATGCAATCACTAAAACTAGTCTACAAGTCATAGACGCTTTAAAGGGTAGAAGAGAGTTGATCTGACTTGCACATCATGAATTTGTACTATGAGTGTCATGCTGCTCAATATGAGATGCTAAGAATACATGAGTGTGGATGTGTTATTAGAGAATGAGCATTTGGACAATAATTCACTGAACAAAGCAAGCACATGGAATTTACTCTTTATTGTCAATAGCTTGCTTTGTGATCATATCAAATGCGCGTGGACTTTAGACCTGAGATGATATGATTATCTTATGTACATGATGGTCAAGATGTTTTTAGGGCATTGAGGAACAAAATCTATCCTAATATGGGATAGGGTCATGAACCCAACATGTCGTTGCCCAAGCACTTATGGAGGCATATGTATGTTCAATAAGGGATTAGTTTCCATATAAATGAATAAGGTATTTGTCATATACAATTGATGTTCTATGAGACAAAAGCCCTTTGCCAAGGTAGTTGTAATCAAAAAGGAGTTTTCGATAGGGACATTTGTGTCACAACTTTGATTGGTCATATGGTCAGGTTTGTGAGTTCGACTAATCCATGACACGCTTAATTGAGATAAAGTAAGACAAAAGGTCTACAAGACATGACAGTCACAATTAGAAAAATTTATTGTGATTTGATTCACTTCATCTTAGTTTGACTACAATATGGACCACAAGCAAGACAGAATAATTCATTTAGAAAAATACATCATGGAATAATTTATTTAATTACAATTGGGTTGGACTAAATAAATTACTATGATGTTTGTTAATAATGAGATCACTAATTAGAAGTATAATGAGAGCACAACTAGCTTTGAATTTATAAATGGGACGATTAACTGGAAACATAATGGGCCTTTAATTTATTTAATAGGATTAATTGAAGTGAAGGAAACAATGCAAATGGGCTTTAATATTAAGATTAGTAATTATAAATGGATGTGCTAGAAATAATTTTAAGGTCCATATAAAAGCCCAAAAAGCCCATCCCACATTCCTCAAGTCTTAGGAATTCTTGTATATAAGAATGTATCTTGGGAATACATCAATTGAAAGTGTTCCAAACAAGGGCACTATTCACACATGAATAGTATTGCTCTTACTATTCTTCCAAGGGTAGTGTTCACTCGACACTCTGCACATAAGAGAAAATAATACTAGCCCCCATCTCATGTTTTCACTAGGTAATTCTCCAAAGTGCAAAAAGTTGCAAGATTTCATGAAAGAATTCATGAAGCTTCTTTAGAGAGTCCTAGACAACACTTTGTTTGTGTGGACAAACTAGAAACTAGGATCTTACTACAGCATTTGGATCATGAACAGAAACTATAGGAATTGGATTTCAGGTAAACGTCCATTTAAGTGAATTAAATTTTAATTTATGCATTTTATGCCCAAAAAAGTGGACTAGGTTTGGAATCTTAATTCTGTTGCATTCTTTAGTTATTTTTGCGATTAATTTTAAAAAAATTTTACTTCCCAAACCTAATGAAATCCAACATCTTGATGCAAAGCAAAGATGCCCTTTCGCTCCTCTTCCTTGACTGTAATCACCAGCTTCTACCTCTATCCTAGTTCAACCTTTCTTCTCTTGTTAGTAAACATCACCTCATGCACTTATGATTTCCCAGCATGATTAGAGACAACCCCAGTAGGTCCTCCTTTTATCATACGATCGAATCCTTTTGTCTGTTGACTTTCATCAACTGATTCCTCTAGCTCCAGCCCTTTTTCTGTCGCCACATTTCTAGGTTGTTCCTATTAGTAATATGCTCTCTAATGGAAATGGCATATGAGGGGTATTAGTTGTAAATGTAACTTTGATTACTTAATAAAGTATTGGTTTTCTCTTTATATCAATATTTTGGCAATTTTAAATTGAATGTAAATATTTTATGGTAAGCTATGCATGTATCCATATGATTATATTAAGAAATCTTATTTATAAGAAGTTATAAATATAGACACAAGAAAATTTTAGTACATAATTATTTAAAACTTGTTCACAAGTCACAAATTTTCTAAATGGGCATTAGAGTATCAATATAATTTGTACACCATATGTTTGTATGGTGAGTGTAATGTCATTTAGTACAAGATACTAAGAACAAACGTATGCAAATATATCATTAGAGAATGAGTAGTTGAACACCAACTCAAAGAACAAACCAGACATGGGGAATTCACTCTCAGCAGTCAATGTTTTGCGTTGTGATCAAGTTAAGTGTGCACGGTCCTTAGACTTGAAATGATGTTGATGGCTTATGCGTTAATGGTTAACGTGTCATTGGGGTATTAAGAACCAATATTTTTCTTAGAATGAAATAGGGTTATAAGCCCAATATGTCATTGCCTAGGAGTATATGGAGGCATATGTGTAAACAATAAGAGATTTGTCTACTTATAAATGAGCATGGTTTTTGTCCAACGCGATCAAATTGTATGAGACAGAAACACCTCTTTAGGGTAGTGGAAAATCAAAATGGATTTTCCAATAGATGTTAGTCTAATTAGATAATATTGTTCTAGTTATATAATCAAACCAATAAATTTGTCTAAATTCATGACTCTTGCTCGATTAGAACAAAGGAAGACAAAAAAAAACCCATACTACAAGTTATTCACAATTAGGAGAGTTCATGTAATCCATCCTCTTCGGCTTAATTAGGCTATGATATAGGCCATAGGGTAGGTCTTATCTAGAGTTGTGCTCATTGTCAATAAAAAATGTATCTAGAGAGTCACATATGAAAAGATGGAATATGAAGAAGTTAGTGAATTAGTTTAGAGCTTAAACTGAAGTTGAGAAGCCTTTAGAGAAATTAATTTGGTCGCAGTTGGATTAGGCTAAATAGATTTCCTATTATGTTAGTTAATAATGGTCAAAAAGTTCAAGATACATATGAGCTTTAATTATTAATGGAATTAATAATTAAAGATGTCATTGGCCTGATTTAATTATTAAAGGTCCATGTAGAATCTTATAGAGCCCATTTCATGTACCCTAACTGCACATAGATGGAAATGAGAATCTTGTGTTGTGTAGGACTTTATCTTGGAAATAAATAGATTTGAAAGAGTTCTAAATCATACAAAAAATCAAATTTTAACCCAAAATTTTAGTTTACCCCCTTCCAAGCAAGAGGAAAACATGCTCTAGTCCCTTTTCCTACTTACTCTCTTGTTCAAAAAGTCTCCATACATAAAGATGGTTGTGTAAGATCCTGATGAAGGTGTTTATGGAGGATTTGGAGACACTTGTTCATGTTCCATAAGTGTAGACAAACTAGAGGTCATGACTTAAGTGTAGTGACTTTTAGATCACATGTACACTTCACTTAGAAATTAATTCCAAGGCATAATTATTTGTATAACTTCCTAAATAATTTAATTATGCACGTCATATAACAAGAACGGATTAGTTTAGGATTTTATTCTACTTTGTTTATTCTAATTTCTAAGATGTTTTAAAAATTAAAATTTTCACCCAAGCCCATTAAAACCCAATAGTAGTACCAGAGTCATCATTTTCCTCATATAACCGCAAAGTTTTTGGCTTTTCTCTGATTCAAGTAGTTCTCATTTAAAATTATGCTTAAAAATATATTTGGTACTTGTTTATTGTTTCAAATTGTTTTGAATGTTTTGAATTGTTGCAAAAACATTGAAAAACCTAAAACTTGAGTGTCAAGATAAAAACCAACCATTACTTGCAACTACAAGAAGTGTTCTCATGACAATGGCATGAATTTTCTCAGTCATTGCAATAGAAAAGTTATGTAACTCCCACAACCAAAGTTCCTAGTCATAGAAAGACTGACTCACAATTGTGAGCCACCAAGCTATAACAATAAGGGTGGAATTGTGAGAACTATTCTTGTGGCCATGCTAAATTTTAGGTTTTTCATCTAATTTAAAATTTAGAAAAAGAATTTTTTTCACAAATGAAAACGAAGGCATGAGATGGTAAGTCATAGATGACTCATTAAATGGATTTATTAAATTATACATGTGATGTATAATTGTTTGAATAGATTATAGACCTAAGACACGTGTATGTGTCTTATTTAAGTTTTGGTTTTGGTTTTGTGAATGTATAATTAATTCCATGGGTTGTAAGGGTATAGCCATAAATATTTTTAATAAATTAGGAATTATTTTCCATAGTATACCGTGTCTACTTGTAAAATGGAAGATCAATAGTTGATTATCATGCAAAAGCTAAGAGTTGGCGCCATTCGATATTCCATGGCATGGTAGGGCATGGTAGGGCTATGGGGTGAAGTCCATGAAGACCAAGACAAAGTGAGGACTAAAATTTGAGCCTTGCAATAGTATATGGCCTCATACACATGTGCACATTCGAATTGTTAGCTCCAATTATATTATATCAAAAAATCCATAATCCTCAAAATGTTTTATTTACTACAAATATGTGATTTATGTATGTAAATTAGACAATGTGTGAAGTGAAACATTAAACCACATGGACTAAAACCTTCCTCACTATAATATTGAGTTGTAATGGTGAAATTGTTTCATTGTGGCTCTCCATCGAACTCATATTTATATTCTTAGTATGTGACATCATCACATTCATGAGGTCATATTGCAATAATATATTTAGGACTTTGAGTGTATTTAATGTGACATTCAAAAGATTTTTTACCTTGAAAACTAAAAGGATCACAGGTAGGGTACCAACCTAGTGAGTTTTCAGTTAGTGGATGTAACTTAAGTAAACCCACATTGCAAAGATGTATACGTGTGAGGTTTTGGTTGGCCATGAACTGAATTAATTTTGCACTATGCATGAGATATGTCAGCAAGAGTTGCCACTCATTAAGCCCAGCATACCAAGAACTGTACATATGTGGTATGTTATGCCTAATGAAGACCTTAATTACTAGTTAGGAAATTTTTTCAATGAAAGTTCTATTTTCAACCCGAGGGAGTATAAGATTCAAAAAATCTAGTGGGATGCCATTTAATTGAAAATCCATAATCATGTGATAACATATTTTACAAACTCACTAATAATTTTGGCTACTTAATGCAATTTAGTTAATCTTAAATAATGACTATGATTCCTACTAAACTAAATGAGACCAATACACTGACTACGTCCTATTACGTCAATTAGCTTTGAAACTTGAGAATTGTTCTTAACTTGGAGTGCATCAACTATGTTTTAAAGGATAATATCCTACCACACCTTGCTAAAATGGCTTTTGAGGAGGAGAAACCTACCCAGAAAAGATTGGTTGAAGACAATCCAAGGATCAAAAGCTACATGCTAGCCTCAATGACCAATGATCTTTAAAAGGCCTATGAGGGCATGGCAAGTGCTTGGGAGATACTTTATCGCTTGAAATAGTTGAATGGTGAGTTAAGTATAATCGCCAAATATTAGACATTTAATTTGTTGTTTATAATGCACATGGCGAAGGGCACTGATATTAATGAGCACGTCCTTGAGATAATTTTGCTCATCGAGAGTCTAGAATTGCTCGACTTTATCATGGATGCCACAAATGAATTTGGTTCTATAATTACTTCCAAATTCCTTCTAATAGTTCATTATCAACTGAATTATATTGAGTTGAAATAGTGGGGCTTCTCAATAAGATGGTGACCACAAAGGTCACATGATGACGAAAGAAAAGAGGTGTTTCTTACTACATCTAGCTCATCTGGTAAAAGCAAGAAGGGAAAGAAAAAGAAGAAGAAACCTATCGTTCTTAAGGTGAGTGTGAATATCGTGAAGGCTAAGGCTTCTACTAATAAAGGAAAGTGTTTCTACTACAACAAGGATGGTCACTAGAAGGAAACTATGGTGAGTACCTCAAGAACATGAAAATTAGAGTCAGAGGTCAAGAACTTTATGTTTGTAGAACATCTTCTCTATTGGTGTATTTTCTACTATGTAGATTTTACATGTAGGTGTTTTATCTCATATTTGTACTTCGTATTAGGATATATCCAGAAGTAGGACGCTTAAGAAGCATAAAGTAGTAATCAAGGTAGGTAGTGGAGAGAGTATTGTACCCAATGCAATTGGAACCACTTTAATTACATTATCATCTAAACATACTATCGTTTTGATAGACAGTTTGCCTTAACCTAATAGGTTGGAAATCATTATTTCAATTCCATTGCTAATAAAAGAAAATTATGAAATTTCTTTTAGAAACAATGTTTGCTATATTTATTATTGTAATTAATGATGTAAGAAATATAGGTTTCGCTAGGTTTTGGCACATAAAAATCCAAACTTCAAAACTTAAACATGCAGTAAAGGCTAGTGCAACAAATGCCATCCATTTTCATTACAAAACATGCATAATATCATAAGAATAAGATTAAGATGCAATAATTCCTCTATGGAATCATATTCTAATGAACGCGCTTGTGATTCTTGAATTGTGGCCCTCGAGCCTTGACATCTAGGTTGTGCACATAATTGGAATGATAAGGAGCACCTTCTATACCTTGCAAAATTCCATTTGCAAGGCTCTTGTGTAAATTCTTTGGGCTAGAAGGTTTTTCATGACAAAAAAGAGAGAAAGGGTGGGTAGAGAGTATTTTTCTTTCTTGTTGCAGGGGACACAAAAAATAAGTTTCTTAAGTGTGTTTAGAACTCTTCTAAACACGCTTATATAGTTATAACACTAAAATTTCAAGACTTGAGTTCCATGAGCCCTACTACATGGACTTTTAATTAATTCCTAGCCCATGAATCTTTTATTATTAATCTCATTAATAATTCACAGCCCATATGTCCTCCTTAATTATTAGTCTCCATTAATAGCTAAGGCTCACTTCTGTCTAATCTCCTTAATTTAATTAATCTACTTCTAATTAATGATCTCATTAGTAACAAATACTATAGCAATTTATTTAGCTCAATCCAATTACAACTAGATAAATTATTTCATGAGTATTCTCAAGCCTCATTTGCCATCCACCTATTTAACTTTCACCAAATTTTCAGACCTTTTGTGTGTAACTCTCTATATTGATCCTTAATTAGTAATGAGCATAGCTTGAAGGATATAGGTAACGCCTAGCCTACATCATATTATAGCCTAATTATGACAATATAAAATGAATCGCAATGAACCCTTCTAATCATGAATACCATATAGTATAGACCTTTTGTCTTACTTTGTCCCAACCGAGAGAGAGTCTAGAATTTATTCAAACTTATAGACTCGATCATATGACCAATCGATGTCACCTCATAAGACTAATGTTTTTACTTGAAACTCATTTTTGATTATACACTACCTTGTCCAAGGATTTCCATCTAATGGAACATCAACTACATAGATGGACACCTTGCTTACTTGCAAAGAGATAAATCCCTTATTGAATGTAAACATGCATCTATACACACCAAGTATAACGGCACGTTGGGCTAATAGCCCTATCCTATACTAGGACAGATATTAACTCTTAACACCCTAATGACATGTGGGCCATCATGCACATAAGATAATCATATTATCTTAAGTCTAAGGTCCATGCACACTTAGCACAATCACAAAGTAAAACATTAATAGCCAAAAGTAAACTCTATGTGTCTACCTTGTTCTGCAAGTCATTGACTGAATGCTCATTCCAGTTATGCAACCATACACATGTATTCTTAGTATCTCTTACAAATTGACATATGACACTCACTATATGAATGCAAGGTGTTAAGTCGTACTGACTCTAATATCTTTTAAAGTGTGTGACTCGCAGACTAGTTTTAGTAATTGTATACTAAGACAACCTTATGTCCGTATTCATAGCTCTTTATGAATAAAACTTCTTAATTCAATCACATAGGCAAATACAATATTTTAGAATATTGATACAAATAAATCAATATTTTAATAATTAATGTGAAAAGGTGCATATACAACCATCATGTCTTCTAGTATTCCTCATTAACTATTGACTTTAGAGGGCATATCACAAACAATCTCCCACTTGTACTCTCAGGCCAATAGTGCTAATGCCAATCGCTATAGTATCTAATACTCATTCTTCTAAAGATAGTGATCCAACTACACTTGAGTCATTGATTAGGTAAGTAGGTCAGACACATTATTTACTGAAGCTATTTTCTACATGACTACGTCATCCCTTCCAATAATCTCTTGAACAATGTGGTAATACCTCTTTATATGTTTGGATTTTTTATGAAACCTTGATTCCTTTGCTTGTGCAATCGCGCTATTGTTATCATAATAAAATGGCAACAACCGGTCCACATCTGGAACCACTTGAAGTTGTTTCATGAACTTTCTTGTTCAACCAACCTTCTCCACAGCATCACATGCCACGATATACTCAGCATCAATGGTTGAGTCCACAATTATTCTCTATTTTTAACTCTTCCAACTAACTGCTCCTCCACTAAGAGTGAATATAAATCTAGAGATAGACTTTCCATTATCCAAATCCGACTAGAAGTTGGAATTGATGTATTCATCTACTCTTAGATCACAATATTCATATACAAGTATCATATTCTTTGTCCTTCTCAATAATTAAAGATACACTTGACAACATTCTAATGCTCTCTGACAGTAACGCAAAAACACCAAATTGGGTGACTTCTACTTTCCTTTCTTTACATGAGTGTTTATTGATTCTGCTTCTAATTCATCTAGCATCAAGCAGGATTAGATTTCTACATGGTATTAGAGCAATGTTGAAGGAAGGAAGAGTGAGGCATTCCAACCATCCAACATGTCTGCATCTTCATCATCAATATGAGATCAGCAACCATTGCCAGCAGAATGGTTCTTCAACTTTGCAAATCCTACTAATCCTTCTAGAATAGATAATGGTGACAATCCTATAGTACCACTATTTCCTGATCTACTAACAATCGAGAATTATGTCATTTAGGCACATAACATAAGGAGAAAACTTAGAGCAAAGAACAAGTTCGGCTTTATGACAGGACAAATTGTAAACCAACAAATCCTACTTTACTTGAAGTTTGTGAGAGATGCAATGATATGGTAGTTTCATGGATTTTAAATTCAATCTCACCTTTGGTAAAATCTAGTCTGATATTTGTAGGTTATGCTTTTGAGCTATGGAATGACTTAAAGAAAAGAATGTCCCAACACAATGAACCATGAATTTACCAACTGAAGAAGGTCCTAAGTTCCCTGATGTAAGGAGATTATTCGGTCATGATTTACTAGAGTAAGCTTAAGAGTATTTGGGATGAACTCTCCTTATATGATATTATGCCCGAATGTGTGGACAGGAAAATTCTAATTGAAAGGCATGAGAAGGATTGTGTGATGCAGTTATTGATGGGGTTGAGTGATTCCTATAAACACATAAAGGATCAAACTCTTATGATGGATCACATTCCTCCAATCAACAAGATATTTGCTATGGCACAACAATAGGAGAAACAACACCAAATTGTGGCAAACATGCTAGATGCAAAGGGACAATCATTTTTGGCGCACACCAGTATAAGGACAAGAAATAGAAGGGAAAAAGCATACTATACCTCTTGTAAAATCTCTGGTCATAGCCTTGGAAACTGCTTCAAAGCTAGACATGAGGATCCACCAACATGTTTGCATTGCAACATGAAAGGTCATATCGCTGAAAGATGCTATAAGTTGAAAGAATTTTCCCTCGGACATAAGCTACACCAAAAAGGAGGCATAGCTACAAGATCAGCACTTCTGGCTCAAGCTAACTCTTAGCAACTAGTAAGTCCATTCGATGAGAATGGTGAAATGGTGAGCTTAACCAGAGCCCAATACCAACAATTGATGGTACTTCTTTGTGTTTGAAAACCAACAACTAACAAAACAGGTGATGAAACACCATCTGCCACCCTTTCTGCTACAAACACTGTCATTGCACCCTCCAGCTCTGCTCATAATGTTGTAACCTTAAGCATGAATGGTAAGCCTTTTGTTTTCACTTGCGCATACTCTTAATAAATTAGTAGGAATCAATTATTCATGGATTTTTTTTATATTAGAGCAACATACCACATAGTCTGTCACCCAAGCCTTTTTATAGTCATTAGCTCTAGCATTTCCAAGCCAATCAGGCTTCTAAATGGATCATAGGTCACAACTACACATGTAGGCACAATCTAAGTCAATTACATTAAGAAATGTATTGTGTGTTCCGTCATTCACCCACAACCTCATATCAGTAAGACAGCTCATGAATGATAGCTTATGTTTCCTTAAATTTTCCCCTTCCTTCTGTTATATCCAAGCCCTTACTTCTTAAAAAATGATTAGGAGAGTGAAGCCAAGGCAGGCCTATACAGATTTAAGGAGAAACAAGTGCATCTGCAACAACTGACTAGAGAC
Source organism: Avicennia marina (assembly GCA_019155195.1). NCBI lineage: Eukaryota > Viridiplantae > Streptophyta > Magnoliopsida > Lamiales > Acanthaceae > Avicennia > Avicennia marina. The sequence goes on along the minus strand of CM032762.1, from coordinate 7,348,786 downwards.
TTTCCAAAATTCTCTCAATCCAGCCACCATCAAACTTTTCCTATAGTAAGTCACAGTGATAATCATGTCCTTTAGCATTATGAACTTGGCCACTTATCAAATAGGAAGTTAAAGTCAATAGATGATCCCATTCTAAACTCTGTCAAGAATAACATGAGTGAATTCTCTTGCCCAATCTATCCTCTTACAAAACTGCACAGAAAGCCCTTTGGTAATAGTGTACATAGATCTTCAAATGCTTTTCAAATGATACATTGTAACTTATGGGGTCCTTGCAATGAATTAGCCTATGATGGTAGTTATTTCTTCCTTACTATAGTGGATGGTTTCACAAGAACAATTTGGGTTTATCTCCTTAAAACCAAGTTAGAAACAAAGCTTTCCATTAACATCTTCTATAATCTTGTGCTAAACCAGCTTAATAAGAAAATAGATGTTGTTAGGACTAACAATGGAATAGAATGTAATCATAGGGAATTTTACCAAGAGAAGGGAATAATACACTAGAAAACATGTGTAGAAACTCCCCAAAAAAATGGGACAGTTAAGAGAAAACACCAACACTTATTGAACATAGCAAGAGCCCAGAGATTCCAATCAAATATACCCCTTGCATACTAGATTGAATTTGTGCTCATAGCCACTTATATAGTAAATTGAAAACCACCCTCTATCCTAAATAATAAAACACCTTACCAAGCACTCTTTGGAATGCAACCTTCATACCAACACATGAAGACCTTTCCCTATTTATGCTATGCAACCACAATTAGACAGTAAAGAAGAAAATTTAATGTAAGGGGAAGAAGGTTTGTGTTCAATAGGATACCCTTATGGAGTGAAGGGTTACAAACTACTAGACTTAGAAAATAAAAATGTATTTATCTCAAATGATGTGATCTTCTATTAGCACATTTTCCCTTTCAAACTGAAAGAGTCTAACCAACCTATTACATGTCTCAAGCCACAACATCACACTTATATACCAAACACTTATCCAGTAACCTACAACGAGTCAACCCTTGATATACAGAGACAACCCAACTCTTCTCTTGATGATCCTAGACCAAGAATTCCTAATAACCAACAATCAGTCTTAGAGTCAACACCCAACCAAACACCAAACAAGGTAACAAACTTTGTTCAGCAGTCAATAGTCCATTGGATAACCAATTTCAACCCCCTTAGAGAAGATCTGGTAGGGTAAGAAATGTACCAAGGTATCTCCAAGAATACTATTGTCAGCAAGCCTCCTTATCCTCACCACCTCAGCTCAACAAAGTAACTTCAACACCACAGCCTCAACTAAGCACCTACTAAGCACTATCTTGTCAAATAATAGGTTCCTTCTTCATCATCAAGTTTTCTTGGCTGTTATTTCTATACAAGAAGAGCCTAAAACATTTGGAAAAGCCTCCAAGGATCAACGATGGTGGGGGGAATGTAAGTTGAGATTGATGCCCTAGAAAAGAACATTACATGGACTTTGATAGATCTACCAGCAGGAAAGGAAGCAATTAGATGCAAATTTGTGTACAAAATTAAATTCAAGTTAGAAAGTAGTATGGAGAGATACAAGGCTAGACTGGTGGCAAGAGGATTCACATAAAAGGAGGGAATAGACTATTAAAAAACCTTCTCACTAGTGGCTAAGTTAACCGTAGTGATATGTCTCCTGGCAGTGGCTATAATAAAGAAATGGAAGCTACTCCAATTTGATGTAAACAATGCCTTTCTACATGGTTATTTAAATATAGAGATATATGTGAGAAAATCTCCAAGATACAACAACGAAGAACCTACACAAGTGTGCAAATTGAACAAAAGCTTATATGGCCTAAAACAAACCTCCAGATAGTGGTATGCCACATTATCTCAACCACTTATCAACTATGGTTTTATACAAAGTAAGGCTAACTATAGTCTATTTGTGATAAGGAAAGGAGTTGAATTTGTAGATTTACTAGTCTATGTTGATGATATAATCGTAGCTAGCAATTCAGACAATGAAATCAAAGAGGTGAAGGAGTTTCTGTATGGGACATTTAAGATCAAGGACTTAGGAAGTCTTAAGTACTTTATAGGAATTGAAGTAGAAAGAAACAAGACTAGAATACATATTACACCTCTAAAAGATCCTATTGTTTATAGAAAGCTAGTAGGGAGGTTGTCGTACTTAACCACTACTAGGCTTGATATCTCATATAGTGTACAAACTTTAAGTTAATTTATGCAGAATCCTACAAAGCAACATCTAAAGGTGCATACAATGTGCTACATTACATTAAAGGAGCACCAGGACTAGGCCTTTTCTTTCTAGCTAATAGTGAACTCAAATTGAAAGCCTTTTGTGACTCCGATTGAGGATCTTATGTGGACACTGGCAAATTGATTACTGGTTATTACATCAATTAGTCGTGGATGTTGCTTAGTATCTTGGTGTTGAAAGCCTTTTGGATGTTGCTTAGTATCTTGGTGTTCAAAAAAACAATTAGCCATGTTAAGATCATCAGCAGAAGTGGAATACTGAGCCATGGTATCAACTTGTGCAGAATTAACGTGGATAAGGTATATACTTATTGCAATTGGAGTAGAGCATCCTGAACCCTCACAACTATATTGTGACAATCAAATAGCCCTTCACATTACTAGGAACCCAGTATTTCATAAGCAAAACAAGTATATTGAGATGGATTGCCATTGGGTGAGGGATCAACTCCAATGTGACAATCAAATAGCCCCTTACATTACTAGGAACCCAGTATTTCATGAGCAAAGCAAGTATATTGAGATGGATTGCCATTAGGTGAGGGATCATCCAAGTAAGACTAATCAAAACCTACTTTATACAAACTAAAAGGTAGATAGCCAATGCGATGACTAAATCATTAGCTTCTGAATTGTTCAACTGTCATTTGAGCAAGATAAGAATGGTAAAGTACCACTCCTCATCTTGAGTGGGGCTATTGTGATGTATGGTTTTGACTATATCAGCTACAAGATATTGTTGGTGAGAAGAACTACCTGATCTGCTTTGACCTCTAGCTTGGCAGTTTTTAGTTGGCCTGGTAGTTTGTTTGTTTGTTTGTTAGTTTTGTAACGGTAGTAGCTTCTAGTTAGTGGTAGAAGGGTAGGTCAAGCTAGTATTTGATTACTTATTGCTTCATTTCTTCTGTTTGTTCCAATTCCAATAAAATGGTAGCACAGAAACACCAAAACATGTGACTTCTACTTTCCTTTCTTTACATGAGTGTTTATTGATTTTGCTTCTAATTCAGTTGGCATCGGGCAGGATTATATTCTACAATTTTTAAAAGTCTTGATTTTTGTTGAAAGAGAAATAGAACTTGATTATTAAAAGTCTTGATTCTTGTGGAAAGGGACACAGCATCTTGGAAGTTAAATGTAGTGTATTTTGTCGTAGTTTGAAATAAGTGAGATTGTTGATCTTCGTATTATTTGCATTTTTTCTTTCGCTTGGAAATTTTGTTAATTAAAATATTCAGCCCAAAGCAACTTTTTAAAATTATTGTTTGCATTGTTATTGTTTCATTGTTACTGTTATTATTTTCAATACTAATAAATTGGCATTATCAAATTTGATGCAAAATTTTTTTTGAACAGTTTTTTCTTTTCCTTTTTCTTTTTTTGGTTGTTGTAGGTGGAAAAGGAGATCAAGAGATTGGTTGTACGCAAGTTTCAGGAGTGGTTGTATTTAGTATTCTCAAATTTTTAGATGTTAGGAATTGATGCATATATAGAAAAAAAAATCATTTTTCCCTAAATATCTGCTCGTATAAATTGATCATTGTGTATAGAATAACTTGGTTAAGCTATTTGATTTTTTACTATTCCACCAAATATTTGATAATAAAAACAATTGAGAAAGCAATCATTGAACTACATTGGCATTTTGGTGAGAGCATTAGTATCGTGTTAATGCCCCTCTTGTGGTAAAATTATTTGTTAAATTTGATTAAAAAATAATTTCAATGAGTGTGTAAGTGTTAATATAAGGAAATATTCCTCACAAGTGAATTTTTAAAGTCAAATTCTTTTAAAAAATAATAATGTAACAGCGAGGAAGTCTTCCTCAAAAGTAAGTTTGTTTATAAATTGAAGAAAAATTAAAGTGGGAAAATTAGTTTAAGTATACTTTAAAATAATGTGTAAATTTTAAAATAAGATGATACTCCTCTCAAATAAATTTTTAGAACTACTATTTTTTTCCAAATAATAATGTTATTGTGAGGAAGTCTACATCACATTTAATTTCATTTATTAATTGTAGAAAAATTTGGCGTGAGGAAATTGTTGCTGCATTATGTTAGTAAAATGGTGAAGGAAAAATTGCATGTTGTGATGAAATTAATTGTCTCATTGGATCATTTTTGTGAGGAACATGTTATTTTGATAAAAGAAATTAGTTTTTATGAGGATGATATCTCACCATACTCTTTTTTATGAGGAAATTTCCTTCTTCGCAATTATATTTATATTTCCTTACATCAAACTAATGTGAGGCACTATTTGTGACGAGTTTGTGATGAATTTTTTTTGTCACATTTAACTTAATGTAATGAAAATTTTCTCCTATATGAGGAAAATTCCTAACTAATAGTAATTTCTTTGGTGTATAAATAGAAAATATTGATAGTGTGAGCAAAGGGGGTTTAATGAGATATAGTATGGAGGATGAAAAATGATTGGTATTTAGTTAGAGGAATTTGATATGTGTATGAAGAAATAGTAATAGAATACATATATATATATATATATATATAAGTACAAAAGAAGAGGATTGACATGGAAGTAGGTAGAGATAAAAGGAAATTGAATATGACAATAAAACCCATGCACATAAATAGGGCATGAGAATAATAAGATTATATATTTGCGCACACGCGTGTGTGCACGTAAGTATGTCACTTTATAAGCTTAACCCCATTCTGGTAAAGGAATAGAGAAATCGCCCATTCTATATGGCTATTTAAAAGACATATATAATATGCATAAGAAGTTAGAAAGTGTTCAAGATCATAAATTTGGATATTATGTTAAATTATGAAAATATTGGGAAAAATTTAATTTAAGTTAATAAATAGAAATCGAAGTTTATGTTGTACTTTTGTTGGTTTAGATAATGAATAAGGATTAATTTTATAGCCTTTCAAGAGCACAAATCAAGTGTCCAATTAAATCAATTAGAGATAGATTCGGCTAAGTGGATGTAAAAAATAATTTTTAATGAGTACATGGGTTTTTTCTACTATTATTTTGCACAATGTGTTTTCTTGTTTGTTTTGTGCATACTATTTAAATTAATATATGCCAGTTCCTAGTTAATAGTATTTAATTGAATATTCAGTCCATATATAAAAGTATATATTGTGTGTAATATTGTTTAGAAGTATTTTAATTATTTAGTGAAGTATATTGGCTAACAAATAACTGTTGATTCACACACACACACACACATATTTTTTGTAGCAATAACGTTGTGACAATGAAGGGCATTGATGTAAAACCAAATCTTATTGGAGGTCAAGGTTTCACATAGTAGTTTATAGATAAGGTGAACCAATTTGTAGACTATACAATTAGACAAGAGCATTTTATGGATAGACAAAATATCAAATGCTGCTATCATCAATGAAAAATTTATAGATATCTTAGAAATAATTATTATAATTGAATATTCCATCGTGAACAAGAGTATTACAATCCAACTTTTGCTAATTCAAGTTATTATCATGCAGGAGATGGTAAAAGGTTCATGATTCATATAATCAACTAAATTGAGAACAAAGAATGGTATTTAATGTTGTTGCTTTAAGTACAACTACTAGATGGAGTGTTGAAGTGGGCACAAGTTCACAGATACTACAAAATGTCAATTAATTAGTACATTGTAAAGTAGAAGGGTTATCTTATGATCATACATGTCCAAATTTTGCACCAGAATAGAGTGAAGATCACATGAGTCCTAGTAAAAATACTGATAAGGGTTATAAAGCCAACAAAGGTATTCAGGAGAGAAATCAACTAATTCTAATAACGCTATTACACATTTGACCAATTCCTAGATGTTCTAAGTGTTGCATATTGGAAGCCAAAAGTACTCTCCATTATCTACAGCAGCTCATTCAGTTAATATCAAATAGAGTACAACATTCCTAAAAGTGGTTTGATGATTAGTCCTAATTAATTGGACAATTACTTCCTAGTGATGACCAAATACTTTCGAATTATTAGGCCACTAAAAATCTTATATGAGAAAAAGGTTTGACCACAATAGAAATTGATCATTGAAAGAAGAAGTATATGTTGTAGAGAAAGATGACAAATCACTTGAGTATTGCAAATTATGTGGGAACTAAGGTAAAAACCAATAAGAATTAATAATTTTCATCGAAAGAAGATTCCATGTTTTTTTATTGCAGTGTCTATCTTTAACTTCAAGACTTCAGAGACTATGTGCATCTATTGTTAAAGTGGAACACTAAACTTGCTACATTGCACATAAATTTGATAAGGATTCCATGTGCCATGCTTCAAATGGTGAAGCATGGAAATATTTTGATAAGTCTAATCCAAATTTTTTGGCCAAACCACACAATATGGATTTAGGTCTACGTGTAGATACTTCACCAAATGTATGTTACAACTAATTGTAATGACTCTTTGCAACCTTCCCTCAAAATGTGCATGAAAATGGTGTCAGTTTCTAGTTAAGCATAAAAAAGAGAGTTGGAAGGACACATAGTGTTTATTGTCAAAACATTTGAAAGGAAAGACTAAAAAATTACCATTTTAAATTTCTAATATTGATTTGAACTAGCATCATTATGATATGGGTTTCTAACTATAAGACAATTTTATATGGTAAATAAATATCTTTAAAATGTTGTTTACTTAATTATTGTACCATTGTATTTCTTTCCTCTAATATTATATATATATATATATATATATCAATAATTTCTTAAAATATTGTTATCTTTATTACAAGATTTTGTTACACCAAATAAATATGAGATCACTTTTTAGTGTGAGTCAAGGTAAGGGTCGAAGAGTTGCACCAGTGCACCCTACTAGCCTATCTTCTACAATCACACGTTCAATTGGTTTGTACCCATCCAACAATATAACTCCTTCAAGTCATTGCACCTCCATCCAATATGGCCACCTTTGAGAATTTACTAAATGAGAAACCATTATCTATAAATAGCCTATCTACACCACCAACAAAGCCTTCACTATCAGTTGATAGCACATTACATGCACAATTAGGACATGAAGCACCTCTAGATGTAACTATCTTACTACATGACTTATAATAAATTTCATATTCCGATTTGATTAATATTCTTGAAATATTACATTTTATCTTTTCCATAATAATTGCTCTTAATTGTTTATAACATTTTTGCATGAATTGTTTTTAGAGATATCATAGAGATTTCAAACAATTAAAAAAAAACGTATGAAGAATGTCATAAAATGTAGCTCTCAGGGCCATGAAATTGTCTTCATCATGTTAAGGTATTTAAGTCATTCTATCTTATTTATTGTGTTGTAAATAATAATTGTTATTTCAATTATCATTATTTTGTTATTATGATGACAACTATTATTGTTCTTCCATTTTCTTTTATAAATGATGTTAGCTTCTTTTTCCATTTGAGTTCGAGGTTGAGAGCTTGAAGTCTAAAAGAACATTTGAGTTTCATGGCTTGGAAGTGCTTACAAAAGAATTTATGATAGTTGTCATCCATTTTAAAATTTAATAGTTCTCTTTCCATTTCAATTATCAATGATGACGGCTTCTTTTTCCATTTTCAATTATCATATAATTAATAGAATTTATATAATTTTCAATTTTTCTATGCATAGAGTGCATAGTTTTCATTGTGATGTTGTTAACAATATAAACAAATTTCTCTATCCTCTTTTTTTCTAAACTAAAAACTGTCGCAGCAAAATTGCTTTGAACCATCCATTACTGATGAAGATGTCATGTCTACTTGCCTCTAAATGGGAAGTGCTTCCCCTTAATCAATTTTAGACACCACTCGTTTGTTTCTAACTAATTCCACCCCCTCATCTCTACCCTTCTTTCTGCGAACCAAAAACCCTAATTCTCATATTCTCACCATTAATGAAAAACTACTAAGGGAGATTGTCACCTTTCCTCTCACCTTGCTCTAGGCTGTCATTTTCTTTGGGTGTTTGTTAGATTTTCTTCTGTTTGCTAGTTCAATATGGACTCATACTTTGGCTACTTTCACCACCACATTTGGGGTGCTTCACCTAAACCTTTTTCGCCTCACTTTCACCTAATTCTTGATTGATATGGACAACATCAACCCCAAAAATCATCAAGCTACACTTTCCTTTTCTAAAACCATCTCTACTAACCAAATCTATAGGTTTTTTGCTGAGATGTTGAAGAATGCTTATGGATTTATTAGATCCATAATTGGTGAGAAAAGATTTATCAGAATTAGTAACTGAGAATGTTTTGGATTTGGTAATGGATTCTGCAAGAGTTCCATAAGCATTCTTCAACATCTCAGCAAAAAACCTATAGATTTGGTTAGCAGAGATGGTTTTAGGAAAGGAAAGTGTAGCTTGACGAGTTTGGGGCTGATGTCCATATCAATCAAGAATTAGGTGAAAGTGAGGTGAAAATGGTTTAGGGGAAGCACCCCTAATGTGGTGGTGAAAGTGGCCAAAGTATGAGTCCATATTGAACTCGCAAATAGAAGAAAATCCAACAAATACACAAGGAAAATGATAGCCTAGAGCAAGGTGAGAGGAAAGGTGACAATCTCCCTTAGTAGCTTTTCATTAATGGTGAGAATTTGAGAATTAAGGATTTTGGTTCGCAAAAAAAAGGGTAGAGATAAGGGGGTAGAATTAGTTAGAAACAAATGAGTGGTGTCTAAAATTGATTAAGGGGAAGTATTTCCCATCTAGAGGCAAGTAGACACAACAACTTCATCAGCAATAGATGGATCAAAGCAATTTTGCTGCGACAGTTCTTAATTTAGAATAAAAAAAGATAGAGAAATTTGTTTGTATTGTTAACAATATCACAATGAAACTATGCACTCTGTGCATATAAAAATTGAAAATAATAAAAATTCTATTAATTATATGATAATTGACAATGGAAAAAGAATCTCTCATCATTGATAATTGAAATGGGAAGAGAACTATTAAATTTTAAAATGGATGACAACTATTATAAATTCTTTTGTAAGCACTTCCAAGCCATGAAACTCAAATGTTCTTTTAGACTTCAAGCTCTCAACCTCGAACTTATGCTTATCACCCTCAATAATGATAAAGACTTTTCTAGGCTTTGGTTGAGAGGGACTTAGTTTTTCCAAGGCTTTCCTATGAGGATCTTTAAATGGTCACGAAATTCAATCATGGTGGAGAATCTTGAGTGGTGCTAGTCTGGATCAAGTTTCCTTTGTTACTAGTTTACTTTTTTGACAAAAATGCCTTTCACTCTATTGCTCAAATAATTGGTACACCTTTTTTCGTTGATGATCCTACCTTCTCCAAGCCTAGAGTTAATACAGGAAGAATTTAAATTGAAATCAATTTAACAACTCCCCTTTATACTTATGTGAAGTTGGGTATTGGAAGAGAAATCATTTATGAGGTTGTACACTATTGTTCAATTTGCAAACATTTTAGGCATATTTCAGAAGAATGTTTTGCAAATGGGGTGGTTCCCAAACCTAAATCAATGGAAAAAAAAGTGAAGAAGTAAGGTCATTACCTTGGTAACTCAAGGTTTGAGAAACGAACTACTAAAAATGGTGTGGGACAGCTTTTTTACTAAGACAAAGGAAAGGAACCAATGGATACTTCTTCAAAAAAAGTCAATAATATTACACTCAAAGGGACAAACAAGTGGCAACACTCAAGTATGATGTTCAAGAGGCATTCAAAGCTCAGGTAAGAATCCTCCCTCTAATAGACCTGATCTATTGTCTAACTTTGATGAGAATGTGGTTGAATATCGAGATTAAAATATTCATGAAGTTCTGGATGTTAACAAGGCAGAATGTGAAGTTAAAAATGTTGCTCACAAGGCAAATTGTAGAAAGGATCCTACTGTTAATAAATTCTTTCATGTTGTTGAATCTTTTAGTAACGAGACTTTGTTGTGGTGTTACTGATAATGAGGCCAATTGTTGTTTAAATATAGTTTATGAGGCTGAATGTGGCATTGAGAATGGTGTAAATGAGGCTTGTTGTAATGAGCAATAGGTTGGTACTAAAGCTACATGTGATTCTCTTGATTTTGTTGTGAATGGTGCGGGATGTTGTACTGAGTTTGGTGGGAAAAAACCTAGTTAAGTTGCTATCAAAACAACAAAAAGTCCCTCTAAACATATAGAAACAAGTACTAAAAGTGAAGCCACTAAAATATTGCTTAGGGATACTATTAATGGGGAGAGAAACAAAAAAGGGCTGAATTTTGGTGATGGAAATGCTAAACATATGGCCTCAGATGAACCATGATTTCATGACGAGGCTTTTGATGGAATCTTGGTTAAAATTAGTTAACAAAGAAGGTGTGGTTGGGAACAAAACTCAAGTTGATAGAAGTGAGGAAAAAATTGATTTCAAACTTGTACACTATTCTTCTAGGAAACTACATAAAAACCTTGACAACAAAGCCGCTCAAAAGAACTTTGGAAAGAGTAAAAGCAGCAAATATTTTGCAAAGAAAGGAAGTGTTATATGGATGAGAATGCACTTACAATTTAGGGGAATCACATTGGAAAAACTGATCCATGCATCAACAGACGAGAAATTAGTGAACCTGAAAATTGGAATGATTCTGTTAACAAAGTGGAAGGGGCTAAAAATGCTTTTGCAAAGCATATGATTCATCGCAACTCCAACCCTTCAACAGTCTGCAACGAGATCTAGGATTCCTACCTACTAAATCAAAACTAGAACCTCATGGATAGTCTCGGTCCAATCTCTCCTATCCTCATCAGCGATAGATTACTTCACTCTTCCCCTTCTTCACTAATTTGTCACTTTCACATTTTTCCAAGTAAAGATGATTGTTCAATGATCCCAAGTGTGGATGATTCCTCATCTTCCAACACATTTGATCCATGGAAAATCAACCTCAAGCGTTAGACAACACAACAATCTCTAATATGGACAAAATCCCTCTTTCAAAACTCTTGGAAGTCTCCCACAAAGCAAGACACACTCGATGCAAATCCATCCCACCAAAAGCTAAGTCATCTAGGAGTAAAATCTTTTACTCCATTCTCAGTTCATAGAATAATTACAAGATCCATGTCAAACTCTCTTTCCTTATCTAACTCATTATGAATACTTTGGTTTGGAATATTAGAGGAATTAAGAGATTTGCAAAAGTCACAACATCTAGATACTTGTCATTCCTAAACCAATGGTGAAAATTAATGACAAATATTTTTGCAGGAGGTTGGGATTCTAGAAAGTGGTTGTGAACTATTCTAAAAAAATTTGGATCTTTGTTGCCATGGGTTTTAATATTGATATCACTATGAATCATGATCAGTTCCTTCACAACTAGATAAACTCTGGAACTCCGACAAGTCCTTTTTTCTTTACTGATATTTATGCAAAATGTTGTAACATCCAAAGAAGATTACTTTGGAATGGCTTATAGGAAGTCGCAATAACCATGGTAGACCTTCCTTGGCTTCTTAGAGGGGATTTTTATATCATTCGTTATACATCATTAAGAAGGCATACAGGCAAACCCAAACTGAAAGCCATGGAGGAATTTGCTCAAATAATTCAGATTGTAACATCATTGATGCCAGTTTTTAGCCCCTAAACCCTAATAAGAGAACTTGGGAATATTCGAACAAAATTTTTTAGAACCATCCATAGGTTGATTCCTCTTCCACTACAAAAGTTAAACACCTTTTCAAAGGACCATCTGACCATGCACCACTCCTTATCTGCATGCCTTTCAACAACTCCAATTCTAAGCTAAGTTTTTTATTCCAAAATATGGGATTAAACACCACCTCTTTTTTGAAACTATAAGACAAAATTGGTTGGTCTCGACAAGTTACACAAGTCTCACAAACCTTCAACATAAGATTTATAGGTTGAAAAAGCACCTCAAATGGTAGAATAAAAATGCTTTTGGCAATATTTTTGATGTTAAGCGAGTAGAACAAAAAGCAGCAATTTCTAAAAGGAATTTTAACCATAGCCCAACACAAGAGAATCTTTCAGAGATGAATAGAAATACAACCATCCTCACAAAAGCACTCAGATTTGAAAAAGAATTTTGGAAAAAAAAAAAAAGTTAGCCTGTAGATAGATTGAAAATGAAGAGAGAAATACTAAATTTTCCACTCAATTGTAAAAAGAAAAAAAGGTATATTTCCAAAATCCATTCCATCTCCCATGAGGAACAGTTTTTTGCAAGTCAAGAAAATTTAAGAAATTTAGCTACTTGATGTTTTCATTCTCTCCTCTCTGATGATATTACCTAACTTCATGAAGACAATTTGGAGTGCATACCAGCCCTCATCACCTCAGCTGATCATGAAACCCTTTGTAGTATTCCTTTTCATGATGAAATAAAGAAAGATGTCTTTAATTTGAGTGCAAATAATGCTATTGGGCCTAATGGTTTTTCGGGCTTTTTTTTTTCAATCTTGTTGGGACATCATCTCTAAAAACCTTCATGAAGCAGGTGAGGAATTTTTTAAGGGTTCTCCTCCACCAAAAAGTTTAAAATCCTTCTACCTCAAGTGATTTTAGACCCATCAACCTTTGTAATGAGGTCAGCAAAATTGTCTAAACTTCTCAACAATAGATTAGCTTCATTTCTTCCATATATTATTTGTCTTTCCTAGAGTGGTTTTGTTGAAGGCTGATTAATCCATGACTACATCTTCTTACACAAGAACTTATCCATGATTTGAATATTTGGCATAAGCAACAAAATGTGGTAATGAAATTAGATATATCTAAAACTCACAATAGAGTTTGGTAGAATTTTCTATATAGAGTCTGTAGAAAATTTAGGTTACTAAAACATTTTATCCTTCTGATCTCACACTGCATTGAAAAATTGCTTCCTCTCAATTTTGGTCAATGGTGAGGTTAGTGGTTTTTCCACTCCACTTGCAATCTTAGGCAAGGAAATCCACTATCCCAATCTCTCTTTATTATTGTAGCAAAATTCCTTTCTAGGGGATTGGACACACTCTTCAAGAAGGAAAATAAGATGTCTTACCATTGCAAAGAACATTTTAAAATCTCTCACTTTTCCTATGTCGCTAATATTATCTTCACAAATAGCAAGGAAGATGGCATCAAAAAACTCTTGGATTTCTTAAAATACTATGAGAAAGTATCTAAACAACATATCAATAATTTCAAAAGCTCATTGGTGGTAAGCAAAAAATGTTCAAGTTTAACCTCTTGAAGGCTTGCTCTTACCACAAATTTCACTCTCAAATGACTTCCCATCACTTATCTTGGAACCCCACTTTATGCAGGACGTAGAAAAGCATCCTTATTCCATGATTTGATTGGAAAGATAAGAAATGAGCTTCAAGGATGGAAGAAATCTACTCTTTCTCATAGGGAAGGTTAGCTTTCATAAAAAGCACCTTGTCTACAATGCCTTTCAATTGGATACAAGTACTTCAACCCCCTTTCAATGTCCTCCGTAATAGTGATTAAATCATGGCTAAATTCGTTTGGGCTTTTTTCTAGTGATCATAAAAGAGGCATTGGTGCTCTTGGAATAAAATTATTTTCAAGTGAAAGAAGGAAGATTCGATCTCCGAAAATTAGATGATGTGGTCAAAGCATTTACATGTAAATTTTAGTGGAGATTCAAAGAACGACGTTCACTATGGACATCTTTCTTGTCAACAAAAAGTTGTGGTAGCCTTCCTAGAAATCTAAAAATTCATAGTTATGATAGCCTCACCTAGAAAAGGATGTGCAAAATGGAAAACACAACTCAAGATCAGATTTTTAAAGTTTTGGGAAATGGTAAGTGCATCTTCCTGTTTGACCATTAATGTGGATCTTAGTCGTTAGCTCAATCTCTTGAAGGAGATCATGGTCTTGAAAAGGTGAACTACTATTGATGCAATGGAGAATGGGATACCCAAAGATTACAACAAATCTTACCAATCCACTTAGTGGAGCAAGTAACCCAAGGGCCATTTTCCATTGCTAATAATGACTTTATGAAATAGAAACTCTCTTGTAACAGGCTTTTCAACTTTAAATCAACATAGAACCTAATTACAAAATCAACACTAATTCAACTCTATAAAGGCTTGTGGACGCAATTCCTCACCTACACCATGTCAACCTTACTTTGGCATCTCTTCCATAACTGGATTCTAATTGGTACCTTATTTAAAAAATTTGGAATCACACTTGCATCCAAATGTCTTTGTTTTCATGCCATTGAATCTATTCCACGTCTTTTCATCCAAGGCAAGTAGGCTCACCGTGTTTGGATTTTTTTTTTCTAACCTCTATCATCTACCTCCTCAATACTTCAAATATGAACATATTTTCTTTAACTTATGGAAAATTTTCTTCTCCCTTTTCCCATAAACTTCATATTAAAACCCTTATCCCTTTACTAATTTTGTGGTTTATTTAGATTGAAAGAAATTATGCTAATCACAGGAACAAAACTTTTCTTTAGATCAAAGTTGTGTGGAAAGTTTATAATCATTTGAAAGTACATTTCAATAGCAAAAAGATTGATAGGAGACATGGACATTGCTCATCTTTTTAGACTCCACTTCCCACCAAGCCCTCCCTATTATCTCTTCCCAGTGATTTAGAGAAAACTAAAATCAGGATGCTTCAAGCTTAATACAGATAGTATAGCAAGAGGAGCAACAAGAGCAGCAAGTATTCGAAGAGTTATTCATGATTGGAAAGGTAATGTCATTTTAACTTTTTACATTAGTAATGCAACCAACACTTTTGTAGAGATGTAGGCCCTTTCTAGAGGTCTAAAGTTGACTTTAGATAGAGGTATTTCTTCACTTTAGGTCGAGCTAGACTCTCAAGTTGAGATCAACATCCTTTCTTCCCCTTCACACAAGCATTGAACTCTTTAACAAATGGTCTCAAAGATCAACACTATTAGGAGTATAATACAAGTGCACATTTTTTACATTTATAGAGAAGGGAATACTGTTGCTAATTTTTTTGCAAACCAAGCATACTCCTATTAGTGACATGCCCTTTACCACCAATAGTCAATAAAGGATACTAAGGGCATTACAATTTTATATGTATGCTTTTAAATTCATTAATGAAAGATTGATTTTAATATCAATATTAAGATAAGTTTTCATACATGTAATTCTTGAATGGCGTAAAGTATTGCAAGTGCCCATGTAATTAAGTTAAGAAGTCTTATTCAAAAGAAGTTATGAATATGGGAATAAACTTAGTACTCAATTACTAAAATCAGTTTGCAAGTCAAACACTTTAAAGGGCATTAGAGAATCGATACGACTTGCACACCCTGTATTTGGGCAACAAGTGTCATGTTGTTCAGTATGAGATACTGAGAGTACATATGTATGGATGCATTATTGAAGAATGAGTATTTAGATAATGACTCACAAAGCGAAGCAAACATATGGAGTTAACCCTTTGCTATCAACATCTTGCATCATGATTGTATTAAGTACGTATGGACCTCATACATGAGAGATATGGTGATCTTATGCACATGACAGTCAATATGTCATTAGGGCATTAAAGGCTAGTATTTATCTCGGTATAGGATAGGGTCATAAACCCCATGAGCCATTGCTTAGATGCATATAGAGGCATGTATGCATTCAATAAAGGACTTGATCCTTTTCAAGTAAGCAAGATGTTTGTCCTATGTAGTTAGTGTTCTACAAGATGTAAATCCTTAGACAAGGTAATGTGTGATGGAAAAGGAATTTTCGATAAGCACATTAGTCTAATGAGGTAACATCGATTGGTCATATGACTGAATTTGTGAGTTTGGCTAAATCTATAATTCTCATTCAATTAAGACAAAATAATACAAAAAGTTTATACTACGCAGTACTCACAATTAGAAGGATTCATTGTGATCTGTTTCACTTTGTCTTAATTGGACTAAAATATGGACCGCAAGTTAGGTGTTACCTATACCTTCGAGCTATACTTTTTGCTAATTAAAAATGAACTTAGAGAGTCACACACAAAAGATTATTGTGTATGATAAGTGTTAAATTAGTAGGTAGCATAATTTATTTGATAGCAATTGGATTGAACCAAATAAAGTACTATAGTGTTTATTAATGATGAGATCATTAATTACAAGTATAATGGAAACTTTAATTTAATTAATGAGATTAATTAAATTAAAGGGATAAGACAAGAATAAAATTATTTGATATTAATCATGTTTGTTAATAATGTGATTATTAACTAGAAACATGAAAACTTTTGATTTAAATAATGAGATTAAATAAGTTATTAATAGAGATTAATAATTAAGAGTTGTCGGCTATAATTATTAAAGAGTTTAATAATTGAAAAGTGCTTGGACTAGTAATTGCTAAAGGTCCATGCAATGAGCTCGTGGAGCCCATAACTACCATACTCTAGTGTTTTATAAATACATGTTTTAGAAGAGTTCTATGCATGAAAATTTTGATAATTTTCATATGCCACCCTCTAAGCAACAAAAGAAGTTTTTCTAACCTCCCTCTCTGTCTTTTTATTGCCAAAAGTATTCTAACCCAAAAGAGTTGTGTTAGAGTCTTATAAAAGGTAATTTGCAAGGTGTAGAAGGCACTAGTCATCACAATAACTGTGTAGACAAATTAGACGTCGGGGTTTAAGGACAACGACTTAAGAATCGCAAGTGCGCCCATTAGAATATGAATCCAAGGGTACGTTTTTTCAATTATCTTCGACACTTCTTAGTTGATGAGTATTGTATAGCAAATGCTAAATGGGTTTGATATGTTATTCTACTACATTTATATTATTGATTTATGGTTTTAAAATTTTAAAATCTACCCCCAAACACATTGAAACCCAACAGTTTCACTTGTACATCTGTTGTATATGATTCACATTAGTTACAAAGGTATGCGCTTGGTTTGATTAAATTAAATGAACTCAATCTTCCTAACTTTAGATACGAATAACTACTTCCTTTTTTTTTTGAAGACAGCTTTGATACTTTTTGTAAAGTAAGTAATACTCATTATTTTCTTCCAGCACAATGAACAATTATTGTACTTTTTTCGAGTCTTTTATATACGAGTTGGGGGTCTCGCCTTAACCCCTCACCTGTAGTGGTGTTTTTGTGTTAGAAAAATATATTACATATATGGCTTAAAAATTTATTTTATCTTTATATATTATTATATTATTTTATTCTTCTTGTAGATTATGTTTGTGTGTGTGCATATATATAAACAAAAAATTTTAAACTAATTAAAATTTATTCCTATTAAAAACATAACCAACAACATTCTGATTTATAATTAGTTTTATATTACTTTTATTAATCATCATCATCATCTTCTTCTTCATTGTTATTTTTCAACAACATTAATTTTCACTAGTTTTCTAGCTATCCAAAAGCCTAAATATTTTAAAATCATCTTCTCTAACTATCCAAAATTTCAAAAGACATATAACATCACTAATTATTTTTCATTTTATTAATTCATTTTTCACTTTTTTTATGAATCACCTTTTAAACAATGATGCATTCATTGCAGTGTCTCGTGAGTCATGAAGTTATTCTTATTTGATGCAATTAAATAAAATTATAAGCCATTAAATCATATGTGACAATATCTATGTATCAAGTTGTAGTAGCTCAGTTTAAATGCATATTTTTTCGGAGAATAAAGTTAGTGTGAAAAGTTAAGAATAAAATAAAATAAAATCAAAAAAATATAAAAAATTATTTTAACAGACAATAAATTTGAAAATGTAAATTTTAATGGAACGCAAATAAAAGGAGTAAGCACTCAAACAAAGCCAATGGCTATGTTTGTCTTTCAATACATTGCTCTTTGTGTTAATAATAAATTCATCTTGTCTTGTCTTCAAATTTTTCTTCACTTATTTCTCTTTCCCACAATACGTCATAGTAATGCCAACTACTCTGGGAATATTTGGATACAAATTATGAAATTATGATGGAAAAAAAGAAAATGACGAAAAAAACTTGAAAGTAGCGTAAAAATATGATAGGAAAAAGAAATAAAAATAATTATTTTTATTGTGTCATATTTTTTAGAGTATTGACAAGAAGAAAATTGATGCAAATGTACACCCAAATATAGCCTTTATTTACTTTCACAATTTCATATATGATGTGCATTCATTTCTAAAACCTTAATAGTTATCTAAGAATAATAATTAAAGTAATGACTTGCTAAAATTAATAAAGATTTCTAAAAATAGTAAGAATACTTTGTAACTTATATTTCTTCAAGAAGAATGGGTTGCTATTTATAAAATGCATTAGCTGCTATAGCTTGCTATCACCGTTCATCCTACTATTAGGTTAACCACCCAAAAATAGGTTTGCCGCCCAAGTAAGAAAAGGAGGGTGTCAGGCTGGACCATTGATCATGTAAGGAATGATGTCATTACTCATCATCTCACCCCCTTAATCCCTTATCCTTATTATAACACTATATATAGGGGATGATCTTCACATTTATTGCATCACAACTCTTTCTTTTAAATTCATTGTTCTTCTTTCATGGCTAAACCAAGCATCTCTCCTGTTTCTGTTCCTTGTCTAATAAGGGGCCTCCATACTTCCCTGAGTTTCCATTATGAGAAAGTAAAGTTTCCACAACTTTTGACACTTTTTATGGTCTTTAACAGCTCCAAATGGAATATATCAAACTATACAGTAGGCTAAATGTAGATTCTTTTTTCTATGAATAGATGGAGCAACTCCAGCTTCAATTCGATAGTGCTCACTTGGAATTAGATGAGTGTTTGAAAAGATGCAAAGCTCTGGAAAAATCTCAGGAGGGATCATTGAGGACTACCATTAGTTTTTTGAGGAGCTTCGATAGTGCTGGGCTACTCACTAGGCTCAATGTTAAAATATTTGTCAAGCTCTAAAGGGCAACGATACCTCCAGAACTTTTAGGAGGACAAGCTCATGAGCTACTATGCTTTTTCTGCCCTTCAAGCACTAATGATCAAACACCTGTAGCAAAGCTATCAGCATGGCTTTCATGACTATTTAGATCAACTCTTTTCGAGAGGCATAGTGAAGGCCATCGATGCCGAAGTCCAAGATGGGAATCACGATTGGGACTAGTTTCATGAAGAGATAGCGTGCTAGGCTGATTGTGAAGGTCTTAGAATGGTTGACTCTAAATAGCACCTTATAGGCACTTACTTTTGAAAGGTAAGATTTTACTTTTAGGAATGCTTTCTCCTGTTCTGTTTTTAGTTTTTGTAAAAATTATATCTTTTCCACTGAATGGAGGTAGTGTCAATTTTGCACTATATTACTAAATTTTATAAATATTAAGAAAGAATTTCTAACTTCCTTCGACTAAGCTAGCTTTACCCCAAAGAGTCCTTAGTCAAACTAAGAAATATCAAACTCTAACAAGGACCTCAGTCACTGAGTCCCTTTTCATTCCAAGCTCTTACTCAAGAGGAATCCTTCTCAAGCCACACATCTCTTTACTTTAGATTTTTGTGGTAATCATATCTTTTGTCAAGCAGTTATAACCTTGTAAATTCCTAAAGTGGAAATCCTTCAATTTCCCCTTTAAGTCCTTTCATATTTCAAGCCATGAATCATGTTAGGGTCTTATTAATTAAATGCACGTGTAGGCATTTTGTCTTCTAGCAGCACTATTGTGTAGGCATTTTGTCTTTTAGCAACACTATTTTATTCCATTTCTTCATAATCACTTTACATGTATATGACTTAGATTGCAACCATTACTCTATATAATTCTTCCCTCCTAAACGAAATCACTTTTTAAATTTCATCTGTGTGAAAAAAACCTTTCTCTGAAGCACTTCATCTGTAACCTTTTTCAAGATGCTTTTCTTCTTCTTTCTTTAACTCAAAGGTTAGAAAAGGTTTGAGCAACTTGTAATTCAGAAAGGGTTTGGACAACTTCTAGCTTAATGGCGCATTGAGGACATGATCACCTAGGAAATTTAACTATAATATCTTTTTAAATTAAGTACATTCTATAGTCTTCCTAATTCTCTCGCATCTAGGCTAATTATTCTGTAACTTTTTTCTAGCAGAACTTTCTTTACTATGTATGGTCCCTTCCACTTAGCTTCTAACTTCCCTACAAGTCTTAAGGCTTGCATCTTGCATAGCACTTTTTCCCCTTACTGAAACTTCCTCCATTGCACCCTTATATTAAATGAGGTAGTGATTTGTTGCTTTTATTTTAAATTTTTGATTTGGGCATTCCTCCTTTGTTCCTTTATTAACACTAGTTTATCTTGCATCATTTCTTTGTTCTGCTCTAAGTCGTATGCTGACACCCACTAATACTCTTCCCCTACTTCTACAAGGATCGTAGCATCCACCCATATGATAGAGCATACGAGCATTCTTAAGTCATGTTTATAGGTGTTGTTCGGTATACCCAAAGAATCTTTAGTAATTCTTCCACCCAACTTCCTTTTGATCCTTCCAATCTAGTCTTCAAACCTCGAATGACTCTTCTGTTGACTACCTCAGTTGTCTATTAGCCTATGGGTAGTATGTCGCTCTAGAATTTTGACTAATTTTCAAGTTTTCACACCAATCTTGGATGGATTTTCCTATGAATAGTCTTGCATTATCAATGATCAATTCCCTAGGTACACCATATCGACATACTATGTACTTCCATATAAATTTTATCACTTCTTTCTTAGTTATCCAAGCTACGAGCTATGGACTCTACCTCAACCTACTTTATGAAGTAATCCACTACTATTAGGAGGAATGTTTTCTGCCCTACTATGGGTAGGAAAGGCCCTATTATGTCAACCTTTTATCGTGCAAAACATGTAGATGATACTATGCTATTCATTTCCTAGGCCAGTATGCTGAAGTAATCAATGTATCTTTGGCATTGATCACAAGTTTGAACTACTCGCATCACGTCTTCTTTTAAAGTAGGCCAAAAATTGTGGACAATTTTCCTTATAAGGCTAATGGCTCCAATGTCGGATCCAAAACATCCTTCATGAATTTCCCTCTAGATATACTCTGTTTTGCCGAAGCCCAAACATTTGAGGAGAGGTTGCCCATGCGACCTCTTGTAAAGGATGTCACCTATTTTTATAAACCTAATTGCTCTTCGTTGTGTCTCTTTGTCCACTTCCTCGCCTTTGAGGGCCCAAAATATGAGGGTTCTCCAATCGTTCGCTTCAACAATCTCTCTTATCATGGTTTCATTTGCTTTTTGCAATATGACTCTCTTTGAAGCTTCTACCTTCAAAGTTACTGTCATTTTAGCCAATGAATCTGCCTTATCATTCTTATCTTTAGACAGTTGGCAGAGCTAAAAGTTCTCAAACCTTAGCTAACTCTCAAATTCATTGAAAATCTTTCATGGTCTACTCCATTATGTCGAACTCCCTATTATACTCTTTGCCTCCAACTGATAATTTGTGTATGCTACTATCTTGGGGATTTTTATTATAAGGGCAATCTTAACTCCTTATAAGAATGCTTTCAATTAAATCATTATTTGAAGCATGGAAATCTAAGTGTAGTCAGTATTTAAATCCATCTTTCTATGGGTTGGTTAGGACGATCCTTAATCTATTACCATGCTGTGTTGATGAGCCATCTATGCACATCATGTAAGGTCGATCATCAACTTCCTTATATATATCCACCATAAAATCAGCCAAAGCCTGACTTTTAATGGTAGTCCTTGATTCATAAGAAATGTCAAATTTCCCTAACTCTATTGCTCACTAGACTATTCTTCCTAAAGCTTCAGTCTTGGTTAATATTACCTTCAAAGGATGCCTTGTAAAAACAGTAACAAAATGGGCTAGGAAATTAGGTCTAAACTTCCTAACCGCCGTAACTAATGCAAGAACTATTTTCTTTATCTTTGAGTACTTAAGCTTTGCACTCTACAAGACCCTACTCTTGTAGTAGATCAGAGTCTATTGTTTTTCAGTTTCCCCGACTAAGATCGAGCTGACTTCTATGTGTTAGTACGACTTTTCTTTCTTCTCTGGCTTTGCTAGCAACACAGGAATAGATAAGTATGACTTTAGGTCATCAAAGGCCTATTGGAATTCCTTTATCCATCCAAGGTCTTAACTTTCTTTAGGATCTTGAAGAAAGGAAGGCTCTAGTCAGTAAAGTGGGAGATAAATTAGCTCAAGGCAGTTATCATTCTATTCAACCCTTAGACCTATTTGATAGTTCGAGGAGACGGCAAGTACAACACTACTCTTATCTTTTTGGGTTGGCCTTTATGCCCCTCAAGTACAACACTACTCTTATCTTTTTAGGTTGGCCTCTATGCCCTCCTGGTTACCATGTACCCCAAAAACTTCTCTCCTTTAATGCTAAAAGCATACTTAGTTGGATTTAACGTGAGTCCAAACTTTCTTAATGTTGTAAAAGTCTCGTCTATGTCAGTTATATGGTCTTCCTTCTATTTTGTTATAATCAATATATTATCCACATAAACTTCTATATTTTGTCCTATTTGGTGTTGGAATATTTTATCCATTAACCTTTGATACGTGGCTCCAATGTTTTTGAGTTCAAATGGCATGACCTCATAACAATAAGTTCCGAAGAGAGTAGCGAAACTTACTCTATTCCAATTATCCTTTGCCAAAGGGATCTGGCGATATCTTTGGTATCTTTGGTAGACATCTATCATGTTGAGTAACTTTGAGATAAACATCTGAGTAACATCTGTCTTTGGTATAAACCTTGGACCTATTTGATAGTTCAAGGAGATGGCAAGTACAACACTACTCTTATCTTTTTGTGTTGGCCTCTGTGTCCTTTCTTGTTACCATATACCCTAAAAACTTCTCTCTTTTACTGCTAAAAGCGTACTTAGTTGGATTTAACTTGAGTCTAAACTTTCTTAATGTTGTAAAAGTTTCTTCTATGTCAGTTATATGGTCTTCCTTCTATTTTGTTTTAACCAACATATTATCCACATAAACTTCTATATTTTGTCCTATTTGGTGTTGGAATATTTTATCTATTAACCTTTGATATGTGGCTCCAACGTTCTTGAGTTCAAATGTCATGACCTTATAATAATAAGTTCCGAAGAGAGTAACGAAACTTACTCTCTTCTAATTATCCTTTGCCAAAGGGATCTGGTGATATCCTTGGTAGACATCTATCATGCTGAGTAACTTTGATCCCGTCGTGGTATCAACCATTTAATCTATCCTAGCAAAGAGTAACAATCTTTAGGACATGCCTTATTTACATCCCAAAAATCTACACACATTCTCCATTTTCCTCCTGCTTTAAGCACAACCACCACATTGGACAACCATTTTGGAAACTGTATTTCTTTAATGTGCCCTACGCTAATTAGCTTCCTAATATCTTCTTTTGTGGTAGGGATCTTTTTTAGACTAAATTGCCTAAGCTTCTGTTGCCTCTTAGGTCTATACTTAATTTATGCTCTACTATCTTCGGATAAATTCCCCTCTATTCCTTTGTCGATGTTGCGAATATATCCACATTATTCTTTAGAAAGTATATTAGCTATGACTTGCAAGGCTCTTCCAACTCTACTCTAACCTGTGTGGTTATGTTTGAAGCCAAATTTACTTACATTAATTTTTCAACTAACTCCATTTGCAAGGGATTGCTTAGCCTTACTCTTTCCGACTGGCTTTTTATCACCACTTTTAATTGTCACAATGTGGCATTTTCCAAATACCAATTGGTTTCCAGTTATCACCCAGACTTTATTTCCTATTGGGAATTTTATGGTCAAATGGTATGGGGATGTTACTACTTGGAATTCGACCAATACTAGCCGCCTTAAAATGACATTATAGGCTGACAACATTTCTACTAAAAAAAAGTTGTACAAATTTAGTCGTGGACACCTTGGTCTATGCCATTATGACAGGTAGCATAATCCTTCCTAAAGGCTCAACAATTTTCCTAGTGAATTAGAACAAAGTTTAGCTCACTGACTCCAATTTTCCCCTATCCATTTCCATTTTCTCAAACGCAATGAAGGTTAATATATCTATCAAGCTCCCACTATCCACTAGGCATTGGCCATCAAAAATGCTATTACCACTGTTGCTACTAAGGCATTCGAGTGAGGTGTCATAATTCTTCAAAGGTCTTCTAGTCTGAAGGTTAGAATGGATCCTTCTACTTCCTTCAAGATGAGCTTCCCTATTTTTCCTATGTTTGCTACCATGCGAAGGCTATTTTGCCATTCTTGTGAGACTATCATCTGGTTTTCATGTTTAGAAGTCTTTTTCTTCTCCTCTTTTTCCCTACCTTTCATTTCTCCTTGCTTATCTGTAAATTGTTGGAGGAATCCTTGTTTGACTAGGTTCTTTCTTTATTTTTGAAGGTTAAAACATTCTTCAACTATATCTGCAGACTCGTTGTAGAACTTACAATATTTATCACTTTGCAAGTTTCTTAGTGATAGAGATGCACCTCGAGACCATTCGATCATCCTGCAAGGCCCCCAACATTTGCTCCCTACTTATCATTTAAAATTTAGGCTTTCCTGTGGTCTTTTCTTTAGCTGCCACAATTGCAGCAGTTATAACTAGTCTCATCCTCCTATCATCCTAAGCCGCCTTCCTATTGATAACTTTCTCCCAACTTACTTCCTTCATGTTGATATATTTCTCGAATCGGGATAGGTTCTTATCAAAATATTTTTCCAGTTTCTTAGGTAGGGATCAAAGAAAGTCCCTTTTCGTAAGCCCTTGTACAAACATACCTACTAAAATTTCCTATGTTGTAGATAAGAATGATGATAAGAATGATAATGAAGGTAGGTGATCGTAGGAACCTACCCCTAGAGGTAGAAATGAGGTAGGTGTTGGGATGGAGCAGCAGTGGAGATGGGGGTAGATTTTTTTCCCCTACATGTAAATGGGATGAGGGATGGGGAACTTCCCCCACCCCACTCCCCATATCAATTAAATAATATATATAATTATATTTATTATATACATATAAATATATATTATTTAATTACAATAAATAATAAACTAACAAAAATATATATTATTTTAACTAAAATATATTTGAAAATAAAATTAATTTTGTTAAATGTTAGATAAATAAAATTTATAAATAATTTTAATTTTATTAATTTAAAAATTAGTTCACTAAATTAGTAATTAGATCACTCTGCTTAAATTTTTTTAAAAAACATCTTACAAAAAGAATTAATTTTGAATAAATATAGATTTTAATTTTTATGAAATTTACACTTTCTTACAAAACTAATATATTTTCTTACAAAACTCTTCTTGCGAAGCTCCAACACAAACACATTTAGGTTAGGAGGATTTTATAACAAAAGAAAATTGAAAGCGGATTGCTAAGGGTTGCAGTCTCTTTTACTTGGAGGATGTATGAATTTTTCTAATTTTCTTACGTGACTTGCGCCCTTCCAGACCCATATAAATAGTTGCGACATTAAGATTTAGTTCATGGGATCCATGGCCTTTCTACATAGACTTTTTTAAATTAAATAGCTTATAGTCTTTTATTTATTAATCTTGTTAATAAATCAGCCTATATGTTTTTTAATTATTAATTTCATTAATAATTAAAGTCCATATATATCCAACTAAATTAAATTATCATTGTATTTTGAATTAATGATCACATTATTAATAGGAACCATAGCAACTTATTTAGTCTAATTTAATTGCAACAAAATAAATTATGCAATTTACCAATTTAACACTTACAACACATTCTAATTTTATGTATGTAATTCTTTAGGTTTATTTTTAACTAGCAATGAGTATAATTCGTTAGATATGATTAACGTCTAGCCTATGATCCATACGTAGCCTAATCAAGATGAAGTGATTAGGATCACAATGAACCCTTCTAATCATGACTATCAAGCCGTATAAACACCTTTGTCTTACTTTGTTTCAGTCGAGCGAGAGTAATGGATTTAATCAAATTCACAAATTTGGTTATATGACCAATTAGTGTTTCCTCATAAAACAAATATTCCTATTAAAAACTCCTTTCCGATCACATAGTATTTTGACCAAGGACTTTTATCTCAAAAAATACCAAATGCATAAGACAAACCCCCTTTCTCACCTGCAATGAGACAAATTTCTTATTGAATGAACACATGTTTCCGTACATACTTGAGCAACTGTGTGTTAGACTCATGATCTTACCCTATATTAGAATAGATATCGGCCTTTAGTGATACATTGACCATCATATGCACAAGATAACCATATCGTCTCAAGCCTAAGGCCCATGAACATTTAACACAATTACGAAAAAGGATGTTGACAGCTAGTTAAAAGTAAACACCATGTATTTGCTTCGTTCTACAAGTCATTGTTCGAATACCTCATTCCTTAATGATGCATCCATTCACATGTATTCTCAGTATCTCATACTGAATGGTATGACACTTACTATACAAATACAAGATGTACAAGTTATATCAACTTTAATGCCCTTTAGAGTGTTTGTAACGCATAAACAGATTTTAGTGATTGAATACCAAGAAAACCTTATATTTATATCTATAACTCCTTCTAAATAAAGCTTCTTAATTCAAACAAATAAGCACATGCAATACTTTATGCCAATCAAGATTTATATATACGAAAATTTGTAAAAATACTGATATAAAAATTAATATTTTATTACTTAGTATGAAAAGTTCATATACAACCAAATATCTTTTTATTATCTCTTATTTTTCTATTAGTGTTAGAGTACTCCACTAACAAGAATACCCTTCACCATACTCCCCTTCTTCTTCCATCTATATTCTCCATTTTTCTTTTTGTATTCTTAACAAAAGGTTTCCACATGCGACACTATTGGTGTGGGTTTGTTTCTAAAACTTTATTAATTATTTAAGAATAATAATTAACAAAAGTAATAGCTTACTAAAAATAAAAATTTTTGAAAATAATAAGAACACTTCGTAATTTATGTGTCTTAGATGAGAAGGGGTTGCTATTGATAGAATATATTAGGTGTCATATCTTGCTATCATTATCCATCTTACTATTAAGTTAATTACTCTGAAATAAGTTTGTCATCTAAATTCAGAGGGAATGGCTAAGATACAAATCATGGGTAAGATACAAATCATATCAAGAATAATGCCATTACACATCAATATATATTATTTGCATTATTACCATTATAAGAATTTGACATGTTTGTTAAATATTCATTTATTAAATGATGTTCTTATTTTTGTGATGATTAGGTTTATTTCTTAATTTTTTTTTTCTCTTTCATAAGTTTTTCCCTAAAGCCACCTTCATTTTTTTAGTCTCTTGTTTCCTTTAAGCTTTGTCTCGTGCTCTTAATTTTTAAATAATTTTTATTATTAAAGATATAAAATTTAATAATTTTTTAAAATTAACATGTTTGTTTAATTTATAAATAATTTGTTAGATGAATAAAAAGTGTATGGTATGAACTAATTTGTTGCCATATATATGCGTTGTGTATTTGTGAGTTGCATTTAGTTTATGTTGGTTTGGATTTTTAAGCATGTATTTATATATATATATATTTGAAATTATATAAAAATAAGATAAGCGAAAATTTAGTTTATATTGATTTGGATTTTTAAATATGTATTTTTATATATATATTTTAAAAATTATATAAAGTAAGAGAAGCGGAAGATTAAATTTTAAAAAAATGCAATAATGGGAATATGCAAAGATTAACTTTTGTTGAGTCTTTTCAAGTCTCAATCCTGCCACGCGTTAGGTTTTTCTTGCCTCTCACGTCTTTTTCTCTGAATTTTTCCTGTTCCTCGGAGTGAGTTTCCGTTTCCCACTTCAATTTTGGAGTCTGCGGTCAATTCTCCGGCCCCCTTTTTGCGGGTTACCCCGCGACCTTTCTCTCTTCAAAGTCTAGAATCTTGATTTGCTTTTCCTGAAGTCTCTGGCCAGCCTTTCTGGTTTTAATCTGCTTCCTATCTTTTCGTCTTTCTTTTGCGGGACTTCTTCTCTTTTCCTTCTCGTTTTTCTTTTTAATACCTCAATTGGGGGGTGCTGGCCTCGGTTCTTCATTTGTTCGTCGTGTAAAAGGTGAGAAAGCACCAGCCAAGAGCAATCATTCTAGAAAATGAAGTGCTTTTACTTATTTAAAGACAAGTGCAAGTCCAGGGCTGGGAAATCAGCGCCTGAATTGAGTAACAGAAGTAGACCTGGTGCCTCTGGACCAAATCGTGCAGTTAAATCTACTGGTTCTATTTCATCTGCCCGGAGCATACCTGAAATGTATAAAGAAAGAGAGCAAAATTTGAGAGTGTTTTCTTTGTTGGAGCTCCGAGAAGCCACTAACAATTTCAACAGGTTGCTCAAGATTGGGGAAGGTGGCTTTGGTAGTGTTTACAAAGGCTCGATTAAGCCTGCAAATGGGCAGGGTGATCCCACGGTTGTTGCCATTAAGAAACTTAACACACTGGGATTGCAGGTAGCTCCAAACTTCTTTACTCTTTCGATCAATAAGCACTGCCCTTTGTCTCTGTTTCCTATGTGTGTGTAAACGAATAGCATTTTCCCCTTATTGTGCTGCTGACTAGTTTTGATAATTAGAACGAAAGAGCAAAGGAATGGCGGACCGTTGTGTTGGAGTTTAGGCAATCATCTCATCTTATGTATTACAGCTGACATAGGGTGACCGATCCCATATTAGTTATATCATTTTTAGCCAGTTACAGCTTACAATTGATAAATCAACGAGAAAAAAGTGATGATTCAAGAGAAATTGCTCTTGAAATAGTGAAGTTTATGGCAGTTTGCTTGCCGAATTAATCATATGTCAGAATTTGCTTAAGCTTATTTGTCTTCTCCTCTCTCCTGACAAATAACCTTCAGCCATTTTTGGGCTAAACAAACTCCTAAATGTACAGGAATCAAATTTGCTAAACAAACATTGAAATAATTTGTCATAGATTTCAAATGATTGCTACCCCCACAATCGTTCAGTGCCCTTTGGGACTATCAAAGGGGATACTAAGGTGAATCTTTTGTGGTGGGCCTTGGTAGAAAGAACGTGTTTACCAGAACTTCCATCACCCTATAAGACCAAGCATAGAAAGGGTTCCAAAATTTTGTGTAAGGCCAAAAATTATATGGAAGTTGTGTCATTGTGCTTGAACCGCACAATTAACCACACAGTGCCCAATGACTGAATTTTTTGGCTTCATTGTTGGGCAATAGCTAGGCTGTTTACAGAAACCGAAGCTCTGGGAGGTTATTCCGAAATATACTTGTCGTGATGATAAAAACATCTGATATGAAAATTTCCCATATGCTGATGTATGATTGATCTATGCCTTGGAACACTCATGTTCGAACTAACAGGGTGTGAGAACTTGCCACTGTACCTGCTAACTGGCTGTAAGAAAGCAATTAAAATCATGAACTGCTTGATTGACCACTTCATAAACCAGTTGTTGGCATCGGGCACGAATGACAGTCCTTGTTCATGGAAGTGAACCAGATAAATGAGCCACTGTGCGTTGACTGGGACTCGTGCTGTGTAACTTTTGACTGTGAACCATCACTAGCAGTAGCAAGGATCCGCAGCTCTCAAAGGGCTACCAACAACTCAAAGAAATGCTGCAGCATGAGAAATTAAATTCATGGCCTACTCTTATGACTTCTGTAGTTTGTGCTTAGTTCATGATCAGTTATTATTATTTCTGCAGGTACTTAAGTTAACCATTAATTTTTCATGTATGAAACAGGGTCACAAGCAATGGATTGCAGAGGTCCAGTTCCTTGGAGTGTTAGATCACCCTAATCTTGTGAAGCTTGTAGGATACTGTTCCTTGGATGGAGAAAGAGGAATCCAACGACTGTTGGTTTATGAGTACATGCCTAATAAAAGCTTGGAGGATCATCTTTTCGACAAGGCTATGCCAACAACAATTCCTTGGATAACTAGACTAAACATTATCCTTGGGGCAGCTCAAGGAATGACATATCTGCATGAGGGGTTGGAAGTCCAGGTAATCATTTTTTATTCTAGTGAAATTAGTTGTTCCTTTGCCCCTGGCTACAGTGTTGAGTTCACAGCTCAGCAAGCGCTAAGTGTGTCAGTTTTTCATTGGCTGGATAAGATCCGACTCTCTCATTTATATGGATCAGCAAGTGTATGCTCCGTGAAACTAAAGTATTTTTGAACTGAAAAAAATTGAAATCAACCATGTTATACTGGGAAATTTCCTGTCAAGCAAATTCAATTCAATACATTTCTCTTTCAATTTTTTATATGGGCATAAAAGTTTCCCAGTCTTTCTGTAAGATGATAGTGTTGTACATGAACCATAAAGTGCACATCTATAAATTAATATGAGATTCAGACAGCCAACAAAATGAGATAAAGTTCTAGGGAAAGATACCTTGGAGAGGCAGTAATGGGAGCCAGGTACTGGCAAAACCCTTGTCTCTGGCTACTCTACTGATTTTCTGGAGTAAAATATCTGTCAAAATAATCTTATCAGACTGTTCTTCATATTTCTTATTCTAGGTGATATATCGAGATTTTAAAACGTCCAATGTGCTACTGGACAAGGACTTCAATCCCAAACTTTCTGACTTTGGGCTTGCAAGGGAAGGCCCAACTGGGGACCGATCTCATGTGTCTACAGCAGTAAGTTCACGAAATGCTTAATTGAGTTAAATAATAATTGGCTATTGGAGACCTACATCATGAACCCTTTTATTTCTTCTAGACTTTTGCATTGCTTGGGGCCGTTCGGTGCAGAATTTTAGTTTCATTTGAGTGCTTGTGATGTCTCATATTCTGGTTGCACATGCAAGAGCACTTTATTAAAGAGAATTTGGGAAAGATTAACTTATTGTATGATGTAGTATTTTTTTTTTAACTTTTTATGTCATCTCTATTTCTGCATTTATTTTACATAGCTTCCATACAAATCTTCTCATTCAACATACCTTATTCATGGAGCTTGTTAATATCACGTAGTTGGTTCTTTTAAGAGCTCTTTGTCTGATATTTTGTATTTCTATGAATTTAGCCTGTGGGGACACGTGGATATGCTGCCCCAGAATATGTTCAGACTGGCCATTTGACAGTCAAGAGCGACATATGGAGCTTTGGAATTGTACTTTATGAGATAATTACAGGAAGGCGGGTACTGGAGATAAACCTTCCTTCAGCAGAGCAGAAGCTACTAGAGTGGGTAAAACAGTTCCCAGCTGATAGCAGGAGATTTAGCATGATCATTGATCCTCGCCTCAGGAACCATTATTCCCTAAATGCTGCTAGAAACATTGCAAAATTGGCTGATAGCTGCTTGAACAAAAATCCAAAAGATCGGCCTGCTATGAGTCAAGTAGTGGAAATACTAAGGCAAGCCATGGAGGAGTCACAAGGAACATCTTCAGATCTGAGAAGTTCTCTTTCATTAGAAACTAATCCAGCTGCTCAAAGTAATCATTTCAGAAGAATGGAAGCTGCCAGTACTTCAAGACAGACACCCCATGTGGCTCAGGCAAGCATTTCCGGTTTCTATTGAGTTCTAGAATTTGTAGTAGTTTTTCTTTAGAAACCATGATTCTTGTTTAGTGCTACTTTTTCTGTCTTGACAGGCTTGAATACAAAGGATAATGAAATCGGCTTGTTCACACCTATTCATGAGGTAAGGAGCTTCACATGTAAGCAAGAGAATCTATTGAATATCTACAGTTGTATTGCCCAAAGCAAGAGAATCTATTGAATATCTACTGTTGTATTGGCCCTTTATGTGTTTAGGATATCATTTTCTGATTATGAAGAATTAATTTATATATAAACACAGAAAAGAGCAAAACTGGAGAGTGAGGTTAGATAGGCTCTAAAGCTTTGTTGATCTTCTCCTCGAATGTATGCATGGTGTGGGATTTGAAGATGCAGATTTGCAAGATCAGTAAGGCGAGAGATTGACTCTTGACTAGGTAGATATTTGTGATGGACCCTGTATAAATTGTAGGAATCTGTTGTATCTTTATCAGGAGTTTGACAAGGATACTCCGTTGGATGAAGATGAATGAGCAAATTCATGTTTTTTGTGGGCAAAGAAGGCCAATGCCATGACCAGAGCAAGTTTTTGGGGTTTTTGTCCCTTCTATAGTAATTGGATGGAAGCATTACTACAAAGAGTTACAAAATGTACAATTTGAAATCTTAAGCAATGAGTACTAACTCCTTGCAAAAAGAGTACCAAAAGTTTTAAGATAAAGACAAAATATAAACAAGGAGTCCTACTCCTTTTAAAAAGTTGTATAGCATCTATTTTTGTAATGCCAAGAAGGGTGCTTTGTTTCTTATAACCTATTGTAAAAGCTTGGGTGTTACAAGCTTGATTAACTAAGAAGATTGCTGCTTGATTACCTTCTCTGTGTGTGTGTGTGTGATTTTGTATTCCAAAAATCTAAAATGCTCCCTTATATTGTGCCCTAAATTGGGATACTTCCAAACTTTTTGTGGTTTTAAAATGAGGTGGATAACACTTAGAGCATCAATTTTAATTCAAACTTCATTGAGCCCTTCATTTTTGCATATTTGAAGCCCCTTATGCAAAGCAAGAAGTCAGCATCTGTGTTGGTGGTTTCTCTTAAAGCTTTTTAAAATGTTAAAAGAACTTCTCTATGGTGATCTCTAATGATCCCTCCAAGTCTTGTAGTCTTTGGATTCCCTCTTGTTGCTCCATTGGTGGGAATATGTTTGTTATCGCTAGATTTCATGAACACGGGTGTTGATATGATGAACTAAAGGTTAAAGTTGAATTGTCAATTTTCAATAGAAATGCAAGCATTAAAGAGTTTCTAAACTGGTTGTTTAAAGGGGAAAAGTTTTTGAAATTTTGAATCTTTGCTAAGAAAACCAAGTCAAGTGATTGCCTACCATTTGAAAGGGGGTGTTGATGCTTGGTGGGAGCATATTTAATTAGGGTGTAGGTGTAAAGGGGAATCACCTGTTAATTTGTGTGTGAGAATGAAATAGTGGTTAAGGGAACGATTTTTGCCATTGGACTACGGGCAAATATTATTCTCTCAATTTTAGTATTGCACCTAAAGGGCTAATAAATATTTTAATGAATTTTGTATTTAATGTCTTGCAATACTTTGTGGGAAAGAGTGGCTTTGTTTCGAGATTCTTAGATGGGTTCCGTTTGGACATTATGAGTGAAATAAGGGTGTAACTAGTTGCTGCAATAAATCAGACATTTAATTTAGTCTTGAAAGCAAAAACATTGTTGTGATAAAAAAGCTGACATAGAGAGGTGAGGGCTTTGGCTCTAGTACATCATTTGTGCATGAAGAATGTGGAAGAATGGCAAGCCAGAGTTCATGAGGAGAAGTTAATAGAAAATGAATGTGGATTAATGAAGAGGGGTTCACAATAGGCACCGTATGCGAGTGGCACTAAAGCTCTCAACTTGTTTGCTAGATGTTGGGAAATAAATGCTATCATCGTGGAGAATTGAGACATACATCTAATGTGTGCCCAAAGCGTCAATTGGTGAATGTTGTTGAACATTTGGCTAAGGGCAAAGGTAGTGAATTGGATGACAAGTAATGTGATACGAAGGTGACAAAAGAAGAGACTAAAAGATCTGCAAAAGAGAAGCACGAGACCACAACCTATGTCCTTAGGCGTATGCTTATGGCTTTGAAGCAAGAGGACACACAATGACATCAACTGTTTAGGACAAGTTGTTGTGTATCCGTTCAAGTTTTTGATATCATTATTGATAGTGGTAATGCTAAAAATATTGTGTTTGGACAATTAGTAGATAAATTGGGGTTGCTAAGGGAAACACACCTAGAGCCATACAAGATCGGGTGGATAAAAGATGTGGATCCAATGCGGGTGTATTTTAATGAGGTGTTGTCTAATGTGGAAATAGATGCTTGCCACATTTTATTGAGATGACCATCACTACTTCATTTGGATATTTTATTACTTGGCTAAGAAAATAAGTACTGGATCATTAAGGATAGGGAGCGGTTTACATTAAATCCGTTGAAATAAAGTGAGGTTTCTAGTACCCTAAAGAAAAAGACGAGCAAGAAGGATGTAATGATTATGATATCGACAAAGGAGATGATAATTGATGCTAAGGAGATGCGAGAAATTCTTTCACTGGCAACAAATTCGCTGAAGAGGCTCAAGACATTTAAGTGGATGTCTGGGCAAAGTGGAAAACCGCAAATGCAAAGTATAATGCAGTCATGGATAAGAAAAGATGGCATGTTGAATTTAGAGTAGGGGATGAATTGATGGTGTTGTCATGCAAGGAAAGATATCTAGTTGGATAGTACAATGTCTTTCCTTAATTCATTTAGAAGACAAACCTTTATACTCGAAAAATTCAAGTAACTTGAGAGCGACTTCTTCTTAAGAGGAAAGGCTAGAGGCTTGATGTGGAAACATTATTGGACCAAAATTTGGTTGAAATGGGATCTGGGGACATTATTGGACCAAAATTTAGTTGAAATAGTATTCGGATCAATCCGGACTTTGGAGTGTCAATAGGCGAATTAGGATCAATTAGCTACGGGGGTGATTGACATGCATAACAATCACGAGGAGTCACGATTGATAGTGAATGAAGATAGATTTTTTAAAATTACAATTTTGGTGATCTTAGATCAATCGCATCGATCTAGAGTGCTGTGGATCAATTCGGGGCACGTGTTTCAATTAATTGCCTACTTTGATTAGGATTTTACTATATTTTCATTTAGGACCTATTTAATTAATATAAATAGGGTTGGAGGTGTAGAAGATTTTTTTTACCGTTATTTCATCATTTTATTAAAGTCTCTTGAAATTTTTACAAAAATTTTTGTTGAATATATCGATTGTGAGGAAGTGTGATTGATTGTGAAGAGGGCAATCGATAATGGGCAAAGACTGACATGAAATTACGATTTAGGTGATATGGGATCGACTTAGATCAATGTGAAGTGATATAGATTGATCTAAGAAGACCTCCATTGATTGGGGCAAGGGATTTTTCAATTAATTACCTACTTTAACTATGATTCTACTATATTTTGATCGAGGTTTATTTAATTCATATAAATAGGTTCCTTTGGGTTCTTTTATAGACTTTTGGTATATTTTAGTGATTCTTTACATTATATCATCAATTTATTCAAGGTTATTGAAATTTTAACAAAAATTTTACTTGAATTCTTGTTCTCGAAATTCTAACATATTTCTATTCCTATTTTTGGGAGTTATTTGTGTAAAAATTATGTTGGTACGCCAAATTTACTTTTGAAATTCGAACTCGTGTAAATTTCCATTGCCACTCTAGTGTAGGTGTTTGTTTTTATGATAGTTATTGGTTAATTTTCTATTTTTACTAGTTGATTAGCAATTGTTGTACTTGCTTATGTTTCATAATTTGAAAAAAGGTGGCTCAGAAATCAAATTAATTATGGATTTTTACGTGTTTTTTGTGATGACTGAAGGACTGATAATTAATTATTGCTTAATTTATGATCAAATGACGTTGCAATCATTTCAACCAACAGAAGGAAGAAATAACCTCGTGTTTAATTAAAAGCATGTAACATCAAATTTACAGAGTGGAAAATTAGTCGGTTTTTAATTTGTCGATGATAAGCAGTAAATTGTGAGAAAACTAATTCGTTAAGAGGTTCATTATTTCGAATATTATACTTTGAAAAACTCTCACTTTCAGTTCATTGTGATGTTACTGTTGTTTTCTAGTTGTAGAGTATAAAGCTATTATCAATAGCGTTTTGACACACTTGTGCATAGAAAGTATAAGAATTAATCATAATTATAGTTTAAAACTAATAAAAAAATAAAATATTAAATACATATCATTAAACATAATAAGTCTCATCATAAAATTGGTTTGTGTAAATAAAAATAATTGTCAAATGTTCTAGTAATAACCATAAAATAATGAATTAAAAACTTTACGAAAAGATAAAGCGTATAGTGGTCAGATTGCAATTTGCTAATTAGACAAATTATAATTGTTACTCGCCGCATGACTCGGATGTGGTAGATTCAAAAATTTTAAAAGTGGCACTGTTTATCATAAAAAATTAGAACTGATGGATCAAAGGCAATTTAACGCAATTTTAACATGTTGATCTAGTTATGTAGATTATGTCGACTCGTACTTAAAATACTTGGGTTGTGAATGAGGAATCTTTCTATTTTAGGGGACATAGTCATTAAGGGGGTGGACACTCCAACTGTTTTAAACAGTTTCAAAACATCATCAAATAGCTATATTAAGTAATTATAAAAATTAATAGTTATTTTTTTATTTTAAAAATATTTAGAGTTATAAAGTATTTCTTCTATTCATGAAAAGTAGCTCCATTTGTGATGACATGAAGTCAGAATTTTAATGTTTTTTTCTAATGTGTTGTATTATTTCTTTTTGTTGATATTGTTGGTGTTATTGACATTTTAATTTTTAATGTTATGCTATTTAATATTGCTTACTATATTTTTAAAAATACTTTTATTTTACTAAAAAATAGATAAATTGATAAATCCAACCATGGAAATTCAACCGTTTTTGAGATGAATTGAGAACAATAAAAATTAAGTTTTAATTTTTAAAATATATAAGCAATTTAGTATATTTAAGTAGTTCGCTATTAGCTGACTTTTATATGTAGGTTTTTTTCCTAGAATTGTTTTATCAATTTAATCATTGTAAGCATAGTAATAAAAAAATAAAACTTCTGCAATTACACGCTTAATCATGGAGAATATGAAATATTGATAAATTTAAGTATACATGATAAGACAACAAAATATAATATAAACATTTGACACATAATAAAAAATTAATATTTTTAATTGAATCCAACATCAAAATTAGTAGCAATTAATGAAAATAAATATATTAATAAAAATTATTTAAAAGTAATTTTCATCCTCATAAATATGAACATTTTTTAAAAAAGTCTATGCATAAACTTAGTATTAAAAGAATCCTTTAGTTATAGTTTTTTTTTTTTTTCTGGAGAGTCCAAACTCTAAAATTTAATTTAATTTATATAATATATATCACCAAATAGTATACTGCATTTAAAATTCTTGGGGGGTCACGGCCTCACCTGACCCCCCTTAATCTGTCCTTTTGTTTTATTTCTTATTGTTAGTGATATGTTTTTTAACGTTAATAGATAATGTAACATATTGGAAGCATATTGGTTGTATATGTACACTTTTTATATATTAATAAAATATTTATTTTTTTATATCATTATAATAGTATTTCATGCATATAAATTTTGAAAGGTATAAAGTGTTACATGTGTAATGTGATTGTCGAAAAAAGTCTTATTCATAAAAAGTTATAAATATGGATATAAAACTATCTTAATATACAATCAATAAAATCAGTTTGATAGTTATGACTCTAAAGGGGGATTATAAAGTCGATATAACTTGCACACCTTATTTTTGTATGGTAGTGTTTTATTATTGAGTATAAGATATTAAGAATATATATATATATATAGAAACGTCATTAGAAAATGAGTATTCAAATACTAACTCAAAGAACGAAGTAAATATATCGAGTTTACTCTCAACTGCTAATGGCCTGCTTCGTTATCATGTTAACTACACGTGGGCCTTAAACTTGGGATAATATTGTTGTCTAGTGCGCATAATGATCAACATCTCATTATAGCATCTAGGGCTAATATATATCTTGATATAAAATAGGGTCATTAGCCTAACATGTTATTGTTTGGATGCATATAAAGGTATGTGTGTGTTCAATAAGGGATTTGTCTCTTTATAAGTGAGTAAGACATTTGTCTTGTGCAATTAATATTCCATGAGATAGAAATTCTTAGTTAAGATAGTGTGTAATTAAAAAAAAGTTTTCGATAGAAGCATTAATTTCATGAAACAATATTGGTTGATCATATCATTAAATTTGTGAGTTTGACTAAATCCATGATTCTCATTCAATTAAAAAAAGCAAGACAAAAATGGTTTTATCACATGGTACCTACGATCAGAAGGGTTCATATGATTTATTCACTTCATCTTGGGCTACGAGATGGGTCGTAGATTAGGCATTATTCATGTCTTTTGAGTTATGTCTATTGTTAATTAGGAATGAATTTAAAGAGTCACACACAAAATGTTGGGATAAGTGACAAGTGATAAATAGGTTGGAATGTGAACGAGGCTTGGGAAGTCTCGTGGAGTAATTTATTTGATTGCAATCAGATTAGACCAAAAGGAATTATCATGATATTAGTTAATAATGATATTGTTCATTAAAAACACAATGAGTCTTTAATTTGATTACCAGAGATTAATTAAATTAAAGGGTAAGACACAAGTGGACTTTAATTATTAATGGGGATTAATAATTAAAGGTTATATGAGCTATAATTATTAATAGAGATTAATAATTAAATAGTTTATGGGTTAAGAATAATTATAAGATCATGCATGAAGCTTATATGCCTAGGTGTTATACATAGAAAAAGAACCTACTAAATGTAGGGCATTATATCTTGGTAATAAATAGATTTAGTAGAGTTCTAAATCATAAGAAAATTATAAAATTAAGCAAAATTTTCATGCAACTCTTCCAAGTAAGAGAAAGAACCTTTTCTTGCTATGCTCTTTATTTTTTCTCTTGTCTTAAAGCCTTCTTCTTCAAAAAGATTTTGAGTAAGAGCTTTGCAAAAGCGTTTGTGAGGTGAAGAAGGTACTTGTCAATGTTCCAATTATATGGATAAACTAGATGTCGGAGAATGAGAACCACGACTCAAAAATCACAAGGGCACTTGTCTTGAAATAGAATTCCAAAAATGTATCTTATTTGCTTACTTGTTTTAATTATTTTATGTGTGTTATGCAATGAAAATGGCAGGGTTTTTTTTTTTCTTTTTGCATATTCTCTAATATATTATGCTTTAAAGTTTGAAATTTTCCCCAACATACCCATTGAAACCCAACAATTATTGCATTCGAAACTTTTTAAAAATAAAAGTAATGAAAAAATAAGTGTTAGCCAATTGACCTACTTGATTTAGCTCAGTCGATGCTTGACTTGACTTGCATTGTAAGTTAAGTTTGAATTCCTATCTAAGCTTAAGCTTGAAGGATGTTTTAGGTAATTTTAATTTTCTTAACAGTACCCCAAGACCTAAAACCCAAATTTGATTGTGTCTCGTTCGTTCATTCTTCATCTTTAGCTACTGCATCCAACCTAGTGCCTTAGAACCTATTCTCTACTTCAAAAATCACATCGAAGAGAAGATCCATAAAATTTCCATAAGTCATCATTCTTCACTTAACAATCTTTCCAATTGAGCGGATTGTCTTAATTTTTTCCCCACACAACTCATCTATATCCTTTCTAAGTTAATACTATTATAAAATATTCTCATAGTTTGATTTTTGAACATGTAAAAGATTCAACTTTCAACCCTCATACCATTTTGTCTTAGACTTTGTTAAGAGAACAATACATTTGCTATTAATAGTTAAACATATTTAAAAACAAAATAAATTTACTCGTTGATGTAAAATGATTAATAATGATTTCCTAATCTAATATGATGAAAATTTAGAACTTTTAATTAATTAAATTTTGGCATACCAAATTTGTTTCAATAATACCCAAGCATCATGAAATAAAAATATTTTTTTTGGGTTGGTAGGTTAGCAGATTAAATCCAAGTAACTTGCGAAATTGGTAGGTTGGGATCAGGTCAAATTTTTTGACCCACAAAAGTAAATGAGCCAGGTTTAGGTTGGTAGGTTTCATGTAATACCCGTATCTCCACCCGACTTGCCAACCCGCCAACCTAACCTATTGCCACTCTTAAATCTAATGTGTCATTGTTCAGGTGCATATGAAGGCATATATGAGTTCAATAAAGAATTTGTTTTTGTGCAAATGAGTAAGGTGTTTGTCTTATGCAGTTAATGTTCTATGAAATGAAAATCCTTGGACAAGAAAATTTGTGATTAGAAAGGAATTTTTGATAAAAGAAAGAAATGAGTCTTATGAGGCAATATTGATTGGTCATATCACCGAATTTGTGAATTTGACTAAATATATAACTCTCATTTGGTTAAGATAAAGCAACACAAAAGCTATATGCTACATAGTATTCACAATCAAGACAGGTCATTGCAATCCATTTCATTTCATCTTAATTGGGCTACAATATGGGCCAAAAACTAGGTACTACCCATATTTTCAAGTTGTACTCATTCCCAATTAAGAATGAACTTAAAGAGACACACAAAAGGTACTTTTGTATGATGAGTATTAAATTGGTGGCAGGCATAATTTCTTTGATTGCAATTAAATTGAACTAAATAAAGTAGAGTGATGTTTTTTAATGATCAGATCATTAATTAAAAGCATAATGAGAACTTTAATTTAATTAATAGGATTAATTCAATTAAAAAGACAAGATACAAGTGGAATTGTTTGATGCTAATCATGTTTGTTAATAATGTGTTTATTACTTAGAAAACATGATAGCCTTTAATTTAATTAATAGGATTAATTAAGTTGAAGGATATGATTCCATTAAGCCTCCTTTATTAATATAGATTAATAATTAAGAGGCTAAATGGGCCTTAATTATTAATGGAAATTAATAATTAAGAGTTATGGATTGCAATTATTAAAAAGTTCAATAACTAAGAGGTACATGATTTAGTAATTGCTGAAAGTTCATGCAGTGAGTCCATGAAACTCATAACTAGTGTGCCCTAGTGTAAAAAATAAAAATATATGTTTTAGGAGGGCTCTAAGCATGAAAAATTAGATATTTATTTTGTACCACCCATCAAGTAAGAAGAAAAATTATTTTAACCACTCTCTCCTTATTGTCTTGTCACCAAAACCCTTTTAGCCCAAGGTAGTTTATGTTAGAGTCGTGTGAAAGGGATTTTACAATGTGTAGAAGGCGCTTGTCATTACAACAACTGTGTGGACAAAATAGAAGTTGGCGTTTAAGAGCCACACCCTAAGGATCACAAGTACACTTATCGGAATATGATTTCCAAGGTATGTTCTTTCAATTTCCTCCAGCACTTCTCAATTAATGTGTGTGTTATGGCGAATGTAGAACCAGTTTAGTATGTAATTCTCTTGCATTTAAATTATTGATTAATGGTTTTAAAGTTTTAAAATTTGACTTCAAACCTATTAAAACCCAACACATAGTACTATCATTTCTCCTTATAACCTTCACTTCTAATGATGAAAGTGTCTAGTCGAGGCCATAATGTGCAAGAATAACTAGAGGTCAAATTAAGTGTTTCAAGGCCCAGAAGCTCAAAGAGTTGGCGGTGGCACTTGTCATGAAGTTTCAAGAAGGATTTGGATGTGTAGAGATCCTTAAAGAGTCCACAGAGTGTTCGCAAATCAACTTAATGCAATGCAAGGAAAAAGATGACACTTAGATAGCACTAAAATTGATCCTAAATAGAGTCAAATCGATCCCAAGAGCTTCAGATTGATCCAAGGGAGAAGAGGATCAATACTGCATGGAAGTGACTTTTGGAAATATGATCCAAAGTTCGTCGGATCAATCCCATCGAACATAGATCGACATTGATGTCGATCGCACAATCTTAGGTCAATCATAGGGAGAGCAATCATTGTACCAAAACCTCAAAAAACCCTTTAGAAATATGATTGAAAGAGGCCAATCAATATTAGGATTGATCTAAATAACATAAGAGTAATCGCAAAGGATGTCAGAGAACTTACAATGGCAAATTGAATCTTAAGGTTTCCATGTTTAGCTAGGGTTCTTTACCAAATCTACAAAAGTTTTCCTAATTAGTTTGGCTGTATTTTAGGTATTATTACTGGACCCCAACACTACAAAAAAGGACCTTAGCATATTTTGGAACAACTTTTGGTACCTATTGCATCTTCATAATTGAATTATTTTATTTTCCTACAATTTAAGTTCTCTCAATTCTTGTGAAATTCTCCATTTAAATTGAGTTATTCCAAGTGCTACTTGGAAGATTTGTGACGTATCAAATAATGTAGGCATGTTAGTGGTTGTATTCGTTCGAGTTCTTGCAATTCTATTTCATTTGGGTCATGTCCTATGATTCATGCAAGTAGGATTTGCATGAGTTTAGGTTACGTCTTTATTAATTTCATCTCAGTCTTCTATGCATGCATCACCTGGTATCATATTTATTTCACCTAAATGTTTTATATCGAAATTAGATGACAAAAGGCATTTAGTATATTCAACAATATCTAAACTCAGGCCAAAAATAAGCATGTCATCATATAGATATATTATCACAAAGTGATTATTTACAATTTTAGTATACACACATTTATCTACTTTGATGGATAAAATTCTATCTCTAGTTAATACATTATCAAATTTGGTAATGTTTATTTTTTTTACGGATTTAGATATTATTTATTATACTAAATATTTCTTTGTCATCTAACTTTAATATAAAAGATTGGAGTGAAACAAAAAAAGATATCAAGAGTGAAAGTCATAAAGAGAGATGATGGGATTACTTTATCACAAGATCATTAAATAGAAAGGCTTCTTTAGAAGTCTAGATATTTTAGTGTGACACTTGTGAGCATTCTTTGTACTTCACACTCTTAGTTTAACCAAAATAAATAGACTTAATCACTTAGTATAGATATGCTCATGTTACTATGAGTCGGATGCATTTAATGAATTTCACAAGATGATGATGATGATGACGACGACGACGATGATAATTAATAATTTTGACACAGTCGACACCCACAAGCTAGCTCATAGTGCTAGTGTAGTTACTAACCAAATGCCAAAGCACCTAAGGAACATACCTAGTGACGTTCAAGCTCTATTTTTGTCTCTCAGATGCAGTAAAGATGTTTTTTATTTCCAAAAAATATATTATTACTAATATTCAAATGCATTATTAGTATATATGTTAATATATATTATTAATTATGAAAAAATAATAAAGAAAGATAGTTTCTAAATGGAGAAAAATGAGATCAAACTCTAGTCAGGTTTCAATTGAGCATACCTGACTATCCTTGCATTCCTAATCTGTGTTCATAGTCATACATTTAAAATTTGGATTGAGGTCGATGTTTCGATTGCCCTTCATATGAATCAATCTCATCAAATTGGATAAACGGAGACTAAAATTCTATTTATCCAAAATGAAAAAAAGGACTACAACACTTAGTCAACATGTTGCATACTTTTGTGTCAGTAGATGTTCATGCCATCATTGGTGGTAATGAGGATTGGACTTAACAATATTAGACAAAAATTTCCATGTTTAAGACTCAAGGGAATTATATAAATGAATAGTGTTGGGTTATTTCTCCATACTACAATTCGTCTGAACTAGTACTATTGCATATGTCTCTCTGCAAACAGTGTTTGTATCTTCTCTTTTCAATCTAAACATAAACCTTACTACAAATTAACTTATTAACTAATCATATGAAAAATGTAAGTATGCTTATTATATAATTAGTTAGTCTTCTAATATTGTATATCAATCACATTACTTGCATATTTTGTTCATTATATAATTAAATTTGATCCAATCTAATTTTTTTTTATGCTTATATGGAAATAGTACATCTCTTTTTTAGTTATTTATATTATTGTAAACTCCTTCAATACTTATTTTTTAAAAGAAAAGCAAAATTTGAAAAGAAAATATCTTGAAAGCAATATTTGGAATTTTTTCGATTCCTTGAAAAATATTTTTTAATAATTGATATGTCTATTTAACTGTTTTCAAGAATTTAAAAATAAAAATTCTAAACATTTTTTCCACTCAAAATATTTTACCTAAAAACCATTAAAACATTCAAATTCAAACAAAATTGGTTTTGAACTTGAAAACAAAACAATTTTGTTTGAATTTGAATAAACAAAATTACACTTGGTTAAATAAAAACAATTATGTTAAACAATTGGTTTAAACAAATCAAGTGTAATTTGGTTTAAATAAAAACAATTTCAACAAACTAAGTTTAACATTTAAACCAAATTACACTTGTTTAACGTAAAGTATAACCAAAAAAATGCGCTAAATATCATAAAAAGACATTTAAACATGAAAACAACTACAAAATTATT
The DNA here is from genome assembly GCA_019155195.1 of Avicennia marina. Taxonomy (NCBI): domain Eukaryota; kingdom Viridiplantae; phylum Streptophyta; class Magnoliopsida; order Lamiales; family Acanthaceae; genus Avicennia; species Avicennia marina. The sequence continues at coordinate 7,304,341 of CM032762.1, read as the reverse complement.
TAGCTAAAGATAGTATTATAAAAAAACAATTACTTCAAAAATACCAAAAGTTAACATCCAACTAAAATTTAAGATTTTGTTTGTTTACTAATTTTGATGAGCCCCAAAATTATTTTCTACCATATTATATTTGCTTCAATTAATTTTGGGAGTCTCAAACATTGATTATTATTCTAAATTTGCGGGACTTAACTGCTTGATGCTCAACATAAAACCTTTAGTTCATTTCAAAAATGTAAAAATCTTCTTGAATCTTACACTACAACATTTTTGTTGAAGTGCTAATAACTATTACTTATTCATTGATTATCTAGATTTGTGAAACTTACCTGCTTAATACTCAACATGAAACCTTTAGTTCATTCCAAAATTGAATCTCACACTGTAACATTTTTATTGATAGGCAACGATTGAAAACTATTTCATATTCTATGATAAGTGTCGTATAAAGTGTTGGCAATAATCTTAAAGTGCTACCGAAAGTGCATTACTTTAGATATGATGTAACCATTTTTAAAATTAATTACAACGCTTATGTGCAACAGGTTTTTTTTATTTTGCAATTTTTTTTAATATGTCAAAGTTTAAATAATATTTTTAACACTTTATGCAATACTTTTGGTCAATAAACTTTAATTCTGTCTTGGAAAGTGAACATGTCTAAGGATGAAAGCCTTTGATTAATTATAAACCCGTTACTACATAACTAAAATACATGATAAATAATCCTATTCATATGATAAAATAATCTCTTATCTAATTCATTAAAGCAAACATGACTTTTTAGGCATTTTACACTTTACTTGATAGGATTGAGGTTCTATAAATTATTTTGAAAGATAATTTAATCATTGCATGATTTAATGATATGTTCATAAAGTTGGTTTGTTTAATGTGATTATTTTTATTTTTCTAAAATACCTTTACTTTATTTTTTTAAAAAAACTATATATTTTTTATTTATTACTTACATCTCCTCACAAATTAATATCTTAATATCCACTGTATAAATTCAGTTGATATTTTTTCTACAAAACTAAATTATTGCTAATATCAAAAAATTATATTTAATTTTAAATATTATAAAAAATATTAGTGACAATCATATTGAGAATCATATTGAAGGTCACAAATGTCTTTTAAATAAAATATTAAATGAGTCAACTAATTGGAAATTGATAAATTATCAATCAGATCAACTAATTGAGATTTGTTTTATCACACCGAGTAAATTAGATTATCCGTCTATGCTTTTGATAATTTAACATTGAGCTCGTGTTTCATTATAGGTCTTTATCCATCAAAATAAATAATTGATTAGTATGAATAAATTAATTAATTAAGTCCACTCGCTCTAAGTGAACATTTCCTTAGTTGAAAAGGTTAAGACCTTAAAGATTATTTTAAAAAATAAATTAATTATAAAATAATTTAATATTATATTCAAAATTAAAATATAAGATAATTTAATGATAAATATATCAAATAGGCCAACATATTTAAGTTATTTTATTATACATGTTGGGATTGACTATTTTATCTAATATTTTATTAAACTAATACTAAAATTTTGACTTTTATCTCTTAAAGTAAATATTTGATTTATCTTAATAAATTAATTTATCAAATCTAATTCTTAGAAGCAAACAAACCCTAAGAGTTAGACTTCTGCATTATTACACTAATTAAATTTACACATATACATTTTCTCAACCCAATAATAATAAAGTTTTCATTTATTTGTCATTATTTTTTCTTTTTTCTTTTTGTTTTTAGTTATTTTTATAATTATAATATTTTTGCGTAACTATAAAGTAAACATTTAAATAAACAAATATAGACTAAAAATAAAATAGGCATAACGGGCCTACAACAAAATGAATTAGCCTTTGACTATTGCGACGCTACCGAAATAGGAAATGCAGAAGAGCTTCACTCTCTTACAGACCGTAGCCACCGCTGGCATCTTCTCGGCCTTCTCCTTTTGGTGTTCACTATTTCTCTCTCTCTCTCTCTCTCTCTCTCTCAAGGATTACTGCTTTGCCATCTTTGTTTTGTGATACTAATATCGCAATTTGATTTTTATTTAATGTCAGGTACGGTTTCATGTTTGGCAGAGAGTCAGCGCGTAAGGAGCTTGGTGAGTTGATTGAATCCCTCCGCCGTTCTAATGCTGATCCCGCCAATCCAACGCCGAATCCTCCCGAATAGTCCTAGAGCGGGTATACTTACAACTTCTCTTCTAAATATTAGAGTACTAGTTAAGTAGGAGTGTGTACAGTAGTTGTTTGTACCCTGGAGAATGAGCCTGTCGTGGCTTATATGAATGTTATACTATTAAGTGCGATACCTCGTGAATACTGCCGCTTCGAAGTAATTTTTGGACCTTAACTAACATTTTGCACCAGGGCTTGCCTTTCCAAACTAGAATTATGTAAAGCATATAAATTAGCGTTATATGGAATTCAAAGGACTTCACTTCAGGTTTGGCTAAGTCCAAACTTCGAAATTAGAAATTGTTGTAAAATGGTATTTGAAGAAAGTTTTTTGTCCCAAATTGGAAGCAAAACCAAACCATAACCCCCTTATATTGGGTTTCACCTGATTGGGCTTTTGATGAAATGGGATAAGGATGTGGGCTTGCTTGCTTGGGCCTTAACTTGGGCTAATGCAATTTAAATGGGCTGATTTGCCCCCCTTTGTGCAAGAGTAAGACCAACCCAATACTGAATTTTACATATTTGGGTTTTTTCAATTTTTTCAACCTTACAATCTAGAAAATTTTAATTCTAAACATATTCAAGTGTTGCCTAAATTTGCATCGCTTAGTGCTAATGTTGTCAAAAACAACGATCACACCCCTTCTAGACAAGCCATGGAAAACCAACCTTTTATTACTAGCCAAAAAACAAATGTTGCAACTCTTTTGCAATTATACACATCACTAAACTAACACAACTGTGTAATCATCACCTTTAGATATCTATAAATACATGGGGTGATCACCCATTTCGGACCATCTTCATAAGTACTGCCCGTCTATCTCTCCTTTGCCACTTGCCCATTAACTATATATATATTTTACTCCTTGTACACGCTGCTTGCTTTGTTTCTGTCCACATATAATTGCTGATTCTTGGTTTTCCCAAAGTAATTTGATAATCTAAAGAAGGCTTGTTCAATCTTGAGAGAATATTACGATTGCCGAAATAATTCCTTAAAGACAGTATCTTTAACACAACTTAAGTTCCTATTCCTTTTATCCTGTTCTAGTTGATTTATAGGTATGTTCCACTTCTATATCGGCCATTATTTCTCAACAATTTTAAGGAATTATGGTATGTTCAGTTCCTGCACCCGTTTTTGTTGTTGTTGCTTTAGTACCCGAAAGCTCCCAAGTTTTAGTTGCGCTGCCATTTGCCAAGCTCTTTTCAAATGCGTCCAACATTGAAATTTTTGCCAACAAAAATGTTTATTTCCTATTGGATATAGATGGAGTTGTTTTCACACTGATCATTCCTCACTTGACTGATGTTGCTGCCCTTGAAGCCTCACAACATGCAAATAAGATTTGCAGACACACCATATTAAAAACCCGTTTCAATGATCTCTTCTATGTTTATTGCAAGTACAAGAAGGCAAACACCATTTAGTAAGCATTAGTTTCAAAATATATTGCTGAAAATGGCACAAAACAAAAATTTGTAATTGGAAAATATTACTAGTGGCAAATGGTAGATGACAATGTCTTGAAGGTTCAGATTGAGTATCAAATATTACTTGAGGATTTGAAAAATAAAGAAATTTTCTTGCCAGAAAAGTTTGTGGCCGGAGTTCTAATTGAAAAGCTGCCAAAATCATGGTCTGACCATAAGAATAGTCTTATGTACAAGCAGAAAACATACAAGGTCAAGGAGCTTGTTTGGCATAATTAGTTGCAAGGAGGTAAAGGTTGCTAAAGCAAAGGAAATTATGGACAAAGCCAACTTGGTGCAGAAGGACAATTAGTAAACAAATAAATCTTGAAATTAAATGCCCAATTAATACATCTTTAAGGAAAGAATAGGCTTCTGTTTTGCCTGTGGAAAATAAGGTCACCATGAACATTAGTGCAAATTTGACAAGAGAGCTAACAAACACATAATAATTCTACTCCTAAGGCTAATTTGACCACTGGAGATGAGATTATTGCTACAATCATATCCAGGTGAACATTGCAGCTATTGTTAAAAAATGGGTAGTAGACTTTAGGGTTACTTAGCATATCTGTGCTAATTGAGAAACGCTTTCCTCATATACCCTAATACGAGATAATGAGAAAGTGGTCTACCTTGGAGACTCCAGAACAGTTGAGGTTCTGAGAAAGGATAAGGTTGTGCTAAAATTAACATTCGAATAAACTTTGGTGTTGTGTGTTCTTAGTGTTTAGGTAAACCTGGTTTCAGTGGCTTTGTTGAGCGAGGTTGGGTTAAGAGTGTCATTCAAATTTGATAAGATTATAATGACAAAGAATAATGTATTTATAGGCAAAGGGAACTATAATTAAGGACTTTTTGTACTCTATGTTATCAATGTTATTAATGTAAGTACTTAAATTGTTGATTTTATTTCTTTATGGCAGGCTAGCCTAGGATATGTTAATTTTAGATATATAAAAGGCATGCAATCAATTCATGACATAACTAATAATAAAAATATATGAAATTCGTGATGAAACAAAATTTGTTAAGAAAATCTGGTGCATTGGTTTATAGAGAAATTCAGCTATTAAGTCTAGTACACACATACTTAGATGATTTAAAACAAACTATGACTACAAGAGGAAAGAGACACTATATCACATTCATAAATGATTTATCTAGGTTTGCTAAACTTTATCCCTTCAGAAATGAAGATGATATCTTTAAGGCTTTTATATTTTATCAATTAATGTAGGTAGAAAATCAACTTGACCAGAAATAAAGCGAGTAAGATCAAACAGAGGAGCTAAATATTTATCATTATATATTTTTATTTTAAATGAATGAATAATACACTAAAGAACACCTCCTCCTCCCCTAAATCTAATGAAGTAGTTGAAAGGAAAAATAGATCTTCAAAAGAAATGATGAATTCCTTATTAGTTAGTTCTAATGCTCTTGATAATTTGTGGGAAGGAGTAATATTAACCACTTGTTACATACAAATTAGAAAACTATATAGAAGTACTGGTAAAAGTTTTGGGTTTCGATGGGTTTATGCTAGAAATTTTCAAATTTTAAAACATTTATCATCACAAAGTACGCAGCAGAAAACCACAATCCAAATCCATCTTGTTTTTTTCGTATAACTCGAACAAAATAATATATGTATAGAAGTGGTTAATTGTAACTTTGGAATCGTACTCCAATTTGAGCGAACTCATGATCCTCAAAATCATGGCCTTCAAACCCTGACCTCAAATTCATCTTCACGGTTGAAACACAAACAAGTGCCTGCTACATCTCTGCAAACTCCTTAGTAAGGCTCTAACTCAAAATGCTTTTGGGCAAGAAGGCTTTAGGATAAGAAAGAAAAGCAAAAAAGAGGTTAGAAACTTTCTCGCTCTTGCCTGTTAGGGATGGACTAATTTATTACTTTTTTTATTATTGTGTGATTTGGAATGCTTCTAAATATATTTATTTTCAAGACAAAACTTCCTACACTGGATGAGATTTTTATTTCCATGTACGGTAACTGGGATACATATGGCATGGGCTTCCTACTTGGAACTTTGATTATTTTAGTTTATAGATTATTTAATTATTAATTTCATTAATAATTAAAGCTATTTAACTTTTAATTATTAATCTTACTAATAATTAAGGCCCACTTATGTCTTGTCCTTTAATTTAAATAATCTGATTAATTAATTTGAAGGTCCACTATACTTCTAATTAATAATTCAATTATTAACATGTATAATAGGAAATCTATTTGGTCCAATCCAATTGCGACCAAATTAATTTCTTCACTAGATTTCTCATGTCCCATCCATGAGACTTTTTGAGCCTTATCCACATCTTAATTAATTTACCACTTGTTTCTCATTCTACCTTTCTGTATGTGACGCATTAAATTTATCCTTAATTAGTAATGAGTATAGCTCGAAAGATATCAGTAATGCTTAATCTACAGTACATACCGTAGTTTAATTAAGACGGAGTGAATAGACACATGAACATTTTCAATCGTGAATACCATGCAGTATAAACCTATTGCCTTGTTTTGTCTTGACCAAGCGAAGTCATAAATTTAGCTATGTTTGCTAGCTTGGTCATATGACCAAATCAATGTTGCTTTTTGAGATTAATAATTTATCAAAAACTTCTTTTTAATCACATATTATCTTAAGCAAATAATTTCCATCTCATAGCATAGGACGAACACTTTGTTTTCTTGCAAGAAGACAAATTCCTTATTGAATGTATATATGCCTTTATACACATTTGAGCAACTGCATGTTGGGCTCATGACTATCTTTTATTAAGATAGATATTGTCTTTGATACTTTAATGACGCATTAACTGTCATATACATGAGATAACTATATTGTCTTAACTTTAAGGCCCACACACATTTAACATTATTACGAAGTGAGACATTAATATATGTTCTCAGTATCTCATATTGAATGACATGACAATCACTATACAAACACATAGTGTGCACGTTGTGCTGACTCTGCAATGCTTATTGAGAGAGTCTGTGACTTGCAAACAAATTTTCGTAATTATGTATTAAAACGGCTTTGTATCCATATTCATAATCCCTTATAGATAAGGTTTCTTAACACAATCATGTAGACATATGTAAAACTTTACGCTATACAAGATTTACTACGTGAAAGGTTGCTATAATATTATTATAAAAGAAATTAATATTTTATTAATATGAGAAAAGTATACATAAACAACCTATATCCCTTACATCTATATCCCTTAGAGATCATATCACTAACAATCTTTTTCTTTTGCTCTAATGCTCATAATGTTATTACCAGTCATTATAGTATTTAATATCCATCTTTTAAAGATGGCGATCTAATTGCACTTATGTCATCGGCTTGGTAAGTGGTCAGCTACATTATCTGTTGAATCTATTTTCTGCATAGCTACGCTGCCCCTTTCAATAATTTCTCAGATAATATGATAACACTTTTATGTGTTTAAATTTCTGATGAAACCTCAGTTCCTTTATTTATGCAATCGTACTATTATTGTGACAATAAAGTGGAAAGGGTTAATCCATTTTCGAAACGATCTGAAGTTTTGTTACAAACTTCGTTATCTAAATAGCCTCCTTCGCAGCATTAAATGCTGCGATATTCTCAGCTTTAATGGTGGAATCTGCCTTTGAGCATTTGGACTTTGAGAGATGGATGCCACATTTAAATGGTAGTAATCCTCTCTTAAAAGCTTCCATACCGAACCTCTTAAGTATCTTATCTGCATACAAGGTTTAAGAGAAATCCATCAATCTTTTCCCTCTATCTTTATAGGTGCGAATACCAAGATGTAGGTTGTTTCTCCCAAGTCTTTCATAAAGAATGTGTCGGATAATCGTATCTTTATTGAGGTTAACATTCCAACATCATTCTCAATCAATAGTATGTTATTTATATACAATATTAGGAATGTAATAGCACTATCATCTTCTGGCTGTGCCTTTAGAGAGCTCTTTATGCCATTGAACTTAGCCTTATTTTCTCTTATATTGTGACATGTAGAAGATCTAATCTCTCGGGCCACGTTGCTTCTCCCAAGTTACACACCAAGCTGCAACGAGTTCTCCTCTTCCTTGCATCATCTTCTCTTGAGCGCCACCATTCCACCATCACTTGTGGTTGCATTGCGACATAACTATTGTTGTGCTTTGTTATATGAGAAAAGAAAAAAAGGGGGGCAAGCCTAAGATTCTTCAACCTTAGCAAGCAAGACCTCTAATTAACTGGGCTAAAGTTTAGGCCAAACAAGGATTGGTATCTTAAATTTGATCAGTCTTGTTTTAAGCTTCTTCTCAAGTTATTGGCTGATAATAATTAGTCTTTTATCCTTTGGGCACTGATGTTTAATTTAGTCCTTTAATAATTTATTTCATTGAAGTCAATTATTGCTGTTTTTCGGTATTTGTTGCATTATAACACAACCTTTTGTGTGTTGTCCTATGTACCTATATTCAAGTATTTAAATGTTGTTGTACGACAATTGTTTGTGAGTGTCACCTTATGACATGCATATTAAAGTATTACCTTACGACATACATTCAAGCGCCATCTTATGGCAAAGACCTACTTTTGCCTTATAAAAGTTATTTGATTGTTGCCTTATAACAATTCACTTTATTGAAGAAAAATATTTTATGCGATATTTTATATATATTGTTGCCTAATATGTATATAAAGGTATATTGTATTTTATATTAATAGATGAGTATGATTTATTTCCTTTTCTTTATATATTCTCCCCCAAGAAGAAAAAGAGAATTTCTAAACTATTGAGTTGAAATATATTTGGTTTGTTTTAGATCCTCTCTATTTTATGTTGAATTGAGTGAAAAACATTTGTATTATTGAGTTATTATGGCTGACAATAGTGTCTCTTGTAGCTATGTGGCTTAATTTAGTGATTTTAGTGGTTGGCTCTCTATTTTAATCTGTACCTATATTATTTGTGTGGTGTTATTTGTATCTATTACTATTACATTTGTGTAGGTCTAGGATCTATGTCTTTTCGAGTATGTGTGATGTTTGTGTAGGTATTGTGAAAGACTTCTTTTTATAAGTCAAGCACCTAACATCACTAATGATGTTGTTAGTGTGTCAAATTATATTTATCAAGCTTGTTTCTCGTATAGTTGTAGAGGTGAAAAGCTGGTGACAATCATGTTGTTGTGTATGATTTGTGTTACCTATATGGTATCACTAAGTAACATTTGGAAGTTGTTAGCATTTTGTAGTTGTTAAGTGCTCAATAGTTTGAGATAGTTCAAGCGGAACAATTTAAGTGGTTTTATCATGTTTAACCTAAGGGGAATTGTTGAATAATATTTCAAATGATATTTTGTGTTTGTTTTTACCTAGTTTGTGAATTTGCGTTTCATATATTATAGGATTTGAGTAGGAGTAGTATTATGTTAAGTTGTTTATTTATGTTTGGTAATTATTATAATTGTTTTCCATTCTTACACTATAAATTGTGGTGGAATTTTCAATAATGTAGTATAAGATAATTCTTTTATTCTTTTAATTCTCTTTTTTCTATGCACTAATAGTCTAAGTTGAACATATCAAGAAGGTTTACCATGTCCAATTTGTGTAGTATTATAATATTTGTTACAATATTTGATAATATTTGATGTTATTTTGTCTTAGATTATAGGTTTTAAATATTTGGTTTCCTAGTATATAGGATGGTTTTATGTTAAGTTATTTCTTATTTGGTATTTTTTATAATTGTTATACATCCTCATACTTTAAATTGAGGTGGGAGTTTTATTAATGAAATATAGTTTAATTCTTTCAATCATTCTAAAAGCTAGGAACCTATTTTAGAAATTTGAATTTACTAGAATTTATCCTTTATATGCTTAAAAATAACTGCATTTTACAAAACTCACTACCTAGGAGAAAAAAGTACACATGAGAAAAATTGGCCAAATGTTATTGTCTTTTGGCAACTCATACGTAGCAGAAGAAGAAAGAGTTCTACAAAGAGAGAAACTTAAGTGGGAAAGAAGACATGTTTGCCATGACATTTGGTGGATCAATAATGTTCCTCCACTTTTTGATGTGTGCGTTGTTTTTTTTTTAAAGAATGCTGCTTTGTTCTTGTTGGTTCATATGGGGGAAGCTATTGCGCTCTTTTTCACGCAAATACTTAACTAAACTGTGGACTGTGAGCATGTTCTATGAAGTAGTCCATTCGCTCATCCTCATTGCCCTTTTATTTTTATTCAAGTGCCATGGACAATGGTCCAAAGAAATACTACAATTGTCGTAAACCATCAACTCAAATTTTGTGTCCACAATTTTCGTGTTTCTCCATCTCAACTAGTCCATCTTTAGTGAAAATTATATTGTTAATGCACATGATTGATATTATCTTCAAGTTGTCTTTCTCTTTATGGAAGAACAATGTGATTATAATATGCTTATCCCTAATGTTTTGTCATCTTTGTACAACTTTCAAACTAAGCACCAAGTGACTTCTTAATGTAATATAGGCTTTTTTTTTTTTTTCATTTTACATATAATTTCTTCACCATTCTTTCAAAAATGTGGTGTAAATATCATGCATACTACTTTTTTCAAATTTCCATGCACAAAAGTGATCTTGATATCATAGTTGTTAATGCTGTAAAGTGGCACGTCATCCATGAAACATGGTGACCACCTTTAATATGGCACACCTGTGGTTGCCATGGCGCATGGCGCAATGGTGTGTGCCATATTGAAGATAGTGTTCTAGAATTTTTTTTTCATATCAACTTTTTCTTAAAGGAGAAAAAAACCATACAACATGAAAATTCACTTGAGATTTGTTGAATCTCATTTTTGCCACAAAAAAGTTCTAAGACACAATGATTGCTTTCTTCTATTGTGTGATATTACTATATTTTCAAAGACTTGAAATGAACCCTAAAATGAAAGACAGAAATAAAAAGTGTAATGATTATAATATATGTTTTAGAGGGGAAAAATGTAAACAAACATAGCCCATATTTCTGGATACAGTGGGCTCATTCATCAATTAGATATTTAAAATCAGCCATTTACCTTAAGGTCTTGGCATCTCTCAGCTATATATTGAAGCATTCCCTTGCACAAAGTACTATATTTTGAAGGTTTCGCTTGCGTAGGTGCTAAATATTGATGAAATGAACTAATGATTAACTACTTTTAGAAGCTGAGACATCAACCATGTAAGAGACACTCCAGGCATTTTTTTATATAAATTTTGTCTTTAATGGAGCAAACAAGGATATTAATATGCACAACGTTCCAGATTCCAAGATGTCAAACCTAAATAGATTATTTCATAATCTTGTGAATGATTTTCAAACTGGTCTTGTGTTTCTTAAGAATACAAAGATAATCTTGTTCTTTTGTAGGTCCTTTGAATGTTGACAGATTCAATTCTAATAATCCATTGTATGTGCATCAACAAGTATAAAGGATGGATACATCAAGTGAACTGGGAGAAGTGGACCTCCTTGATTTGTTCTTGGATGTCCGTTGGGTTCTGCTGCTGAAGGTACTTTGGGCGGTCCAAAGTTTCAGTTGTGATGCACATTGGAATTATGCAATTTTTGTATCAGTCCTTTACTTTTTGCTAAGAATTATCTATTATGCTGAATTATGATCATAGTAAACTTTCTGGGGAAATGCTTTGTTGTTGATGGTTCTTGAAATGGTAACATGCTTCTATGTTATATGAGATTGATGGATCCAAATACCTGAAGACTGCAGAATGGCCTTCATACAATTTTAGCTGTTTAATTTGTTATAGTAATTTCACCATCTGGCATTTTGGCTAGTTTTCCTATTTGTTTGAAGAGTAAGAAAGAGGGATTAAATTACAATCTCAGTTTTTCGTTATGCAAGTTTGATTATATCGAATTCTACCTTTACATTCTTTCTGAACATTACTACTCTACCATATTAATAACAGTTCGCAGTGCTTTTGTTGATGTAAAATAGGCTGCAAATGACCTTGAGAGTATGATTAGTGACTAGTCCAATCTTAAGAAAGATGTGAATCTTACCCAAATTTTGATTTATGTGCTTATTGTGGATGCTTTTGGACCCATTTTCAGATACCACAACTCCAATTTCATCCTCCTCTCTGAACCATGAATGTTTGAGAAAAGAGGGCAGGAGAAAAATTAAAGAATTACTTGACTTATTTAATGCAATTAACGTTATTTGAAAACGCATAAAGTATTGCAGAGATTACAAAACTGTGTGTGAGATTAGACATTGGATATGCATAGATCAGATCCCTTGAATATCTTTTATCCCCTGGACATAATTAATTTTGACATTGTTTCATACACGCATTGGATGAACGCCTAACCCTTAGTTTTTACATATTGGTCTCTGTTGAACCCAAGACTTTTCTCCTTTTCTAATTTGTTTATTAAGTTTCTGCATATGTGATTTTTGAGATAACAAGCAGTTCTCTTGGTATTACCATGCATGAAGGTTGTTGGTGTATCCCTTGAGTGGTTTGTCACGCATAAAGGCTCTGCTTATTACTTGGGATCACAACAAATACCTCAGAAGAGGATATATTTTTCTTGTTCCTGGGTCCAAGTTGCTTCATATTTTGCCAATAATTGTATTGTGTATGGATATTATCATTGTATTCTAAAATCCTTTCACTTGTTAATGAACTTTGTGGTTCCCCTAGTGAATACCTGATGCTTGCATCCAATTTGCGTCTTCTTGTTGTGCGTGTATCCTGTACATGTACTGTATTGTCCTTGTAAATGACATATGAAGGCAGATAGATTGTATAATCTACGATACAAAGATCATCATTATGTGGATATGAATTTACTGACGAAATACTGCAGACATCTAAATTATAGTACCTTCTGTTTTGTATGTTAACAAATAGGAAGGAAAAGACATTGTAAGTTCTTTTTCTACAAGAATGAATATCAATTATTACTGAAACAGAATGTGTATTACCATCTAGTGCTCTTCTCACCCTTGGAATATGTCAGATAGTTAACCTTGACCTCTAGCTTCTTTACAAGAGTTGGCTAGAGCCAGTGAATTTGTAGACTTTCTGGAGCATATTTTTTGGTTAACTTTTCTGCACCTCTTTTGCCTTTCCCCACTTGCTATTATAGAGTAGTTAATGTTTCATGGTATACATGTATGTCATCATACAAGGACTGCTTCACTTGTCTTCCTCACATTATTTTGATCGATGAATCCAACATAAAAGCCTGTCCCAATCCTGTCACAGTCTGGAAGTTTTGTGATTTGTCCACCTTCAGACATGCTTCTTATAAACTCAACCAAATTCCTCCAATTATCTGATTCAAACAACCGCTTATTCATTCTCAAATAAGTAAATGCACTGATCCCATTTCCTGAATCAGACATTCTTGTTGTCAAAACTTGGGAGTATGCTGCTCCATCATATCTTTCTAGTGCATTTTCTCCTGCAAGTTCTGTTCCAGCAGTTTTAGATGCCGTCTTGACTTGCCTAACTAGACCTTCCGGAGAGCAGTTGGCTTCATTTGGCTGTTCTCCATCTCTCATCTCCATACATGTAAAGTTGAATACAACACTGTGTTTACTCAGCATTCTGGCTATTGGCAGGTAACCATCTCTATGCCTTGTATTGTAATATCCTGCAGTCAGTTCTGCTGCATGTGATCTTGTTTTGTAATGCCAATGAATTCCAGCCACTTTTCCAGATAGCTTGGCTCCAGTTCCTTGAAATATTCTTTCTGCTTCTGTGAGAATTTTTTCTCCATGTTCAAGTAGCTTTCCAGAATACCATTCTAAGAAGAACTGTCCATACTCACTGTTCCATGTACCATCCCTCCAAAAAAATCCAGTGTCTTCTGGAAATTGGTTGTATTGTCCTGCGTCGTGAGGCCCTCCTCTTCCCCAGTCATCCTTCCCAATTGCCTCTGCTGTTGCAGCTAATGAAGCTTTCATATACTGTTTTACATAGAAAATTTAGTGACCAGGTACATATACACAAGATTTGTATTCTGGTGCAATTACTATTTTCCTAAACTACCTTGTCATAGCATTGGAATTCCCCTATTCCAGGGAATCTCCAGGTACCATTGCTTTCTGGATAGGATGGATATCTTAACTCTCCACAAGGTCCCATCCCCACTTGGATCTCCTGCATTAAAAGAGAACCTTTTTTTAATTTAGGAAGGGTGATCATTATTGTTTCTTTGTTTTATTGGTCAGATATCGAAATGAGCATGTTATGGGTCCTCAAGTACGGATATTTTTAGCATGCTCATACGACTAGAGTGGTACCTAATAGGATTATTTAGATATTTCAGTTATATGTATCAAAGGGATACTGGCATAATACAATTTATTATTCCATGGACCTGTTCTATCTTTTCTTGTTTGTTTTATTGTTTGATTACTTGTGCTCATTCTTCTTGCAGACCTTATCTTTAACTTAGCTAAGTTGACTTCAAGCTAGACTGCAACTTATTTGACAAATAAAAGCTCTGCACTTCCAATAACCAGTTGGACTAATTGCTTTATAATATCACATTTCAAGTCTAATTAAAACACCATTAATCATGACTTCTTGATCATGCTATTTCAGTTTCACTTATATCTTATGAATTTGTTCTCCATTATTTTCTTGTTGATTGTATAGAAAACTTCATTACCTGATGACAGTCTTTTTGCAGATTCAATTTTTGGCAAACCATTAGATCTCTGAAAAATTCCTTATCAACTGTCATTTTTTTCTTGGTATCTTTCTCTTGTTGTTGTTAGCTCTATTATGAATATAGCGCCAAAAAAACTACTAATTTTTGTGAATCCATTTGTTGCTTTCTTCTGCATATGTTACCATTGGAATAACTAATTTGCACTGGCCAAAAGAATATTGTTAAATAAAGTAATATGTTGTGATGAAGGACGAGGAAAGGGAGGATCGATACCACAATAACATCTCCGAGGTAATCCTTGAATCTTTCTCTAAAACTTCTCATGTAGTCCGTATAGACCTGAATTGGTGTTCTTCCTCTAAGAACAGGTACTAAGTCGCAACCCAGGGATATATACTCGGGGTTGCGCCTACCGGATTTGTCTGTATAGACAAGGTCAGGATTTTTGCTAATCTCTTCAAGCACCCACGGTGGTAGGGCAATGCTGCAAAATATGAGATCAGATACTTGCAGCACCTGTGACTTGATTATTCCCATCATGATAATTGATAAATTTAAGTTTTTAATTGTGACAGTGGTATCCAGTGCTACCTTTTTTAACTAAGGAGGAAAATTAGAGGACCAGAAGAAATTCCTAATACACAACCCTTAAATAATGGAGTATGGTGACGACCCTAATTTATAGTGCAGGGTGAATTCCATAGGTTGATATAGAACATCTGATACCAACCTAGTTGAGAAACGCTTTTTCCTGTAGTTGTGAGGAACTCTAATGTCTAGTTAACTGATATAGTCTGGTTGGAAGAGATTTACCATCTGCTGAATAATTCCAACTTCTCCAAAATTTAATTTAATATGCTTAAGATTGTAACCAAAGAAAAAATATATTTTTGCATCTGCTGAATAATTCCAACTTCTCCAAAATTTAATTTAATATGCTTAAGATTGTAACCAAAGAAAAAATATATTTTTGCAAAGCTGATTTCAGGAAACAACTACAGGCATATTTGAGAATCACTGCTAAAGCTATTTTTTTCAAGATAGTTTATGCATATCAGAGGTAAAAATTCTAGAGTAGGCTTCATGTTCCAATTGATAAATAGCAATAGATTGGTTCATATATGCATTAATAAAGTTAGCAAAACAGGATTTTATGCATGATTAAGGGGGGAAAAAGGAAATAATTGCAGTTGAATCCTATTTACCTGCAAGAATCTCCTACATTTCCTCCACACTGGTGAAAAGACATGACAACTTGAAGCTTCAAACCAAGCTTTTCTACAAGTTTTATGAGTTCAGCACAGCCTTCCCAGTTGTATTTCAATGGTCCATCTTTCTCTACTAGTCCCCACCATGCATCAACCATAACTCCTTCGACTCCAGCACTCTTTAAGGCCGTCAAGCTTGCTAGCATTGCTCTTGGTTTGTTCAAATTCCCCCCTATAGACACAGTGTCAAGGGGTAGCATCACAAAAACAGGTACCCTCAAATTTTTGTGGCTGTGAGGAGCTGCCATTCCATGAAGTTTCTCCCTCTGATCATATTTCCTCCCTTCTGAATTCGAGGAGGTTTGTTCTTGTTGCAAGAGTTGAGCTTGTTGTGTTGAGCTCTTTGCTCGCAGTTGACATGATGGCTTGATTTGAGCAAACCCAACTTTGCTAGAGAAATCATTGTGGGTTTTCAAACTTCTATTATCTTTTAGGTTGATGAAAGAAGTTGAAGAACGAAGTGTTAAAACCATTTTTCCCCAGAGAAGAAAAAGGGTTTGTGCATAAAGATAAAGGCTGCCAGTGTTAATTTATGAAGATAACTAATGCTTTGAACCAGACGACAATTTTGGTGGGCTCTAGCTTGAAAAGAAAAAAGTGCAAATGATTCAAAAAAGTTGAATTACTGTTTGAAAGCCTTCAATTTGAACACGCATATGCTTTTTCGATCTTAAAATACAGAATTTCCATGGAAAAGGAATCTTCTATTAATTTCAAATTTCAAATTTTAATATTTAGATGTGGGATTGTAAAAATTGGTTAGCCTATGGTATAATGTTGCATAAAATGGTCTGCTGCATTGTGTATCTCTGGGACTGATCCTGCCCATTACATGTAATTTCACCTGTAATAATTCTACCCCAAGCACTTTTTGATGTAACTGAAGTACTGAACACCACCTTGATGTGGTGAGAATTGTGGTATGGTTACCTTAAGTTGGACTTGTTACCTTAGCTTATTACAGGCATAACGGGGACACATTAATTAACATCTTTCAATTTGTGCTTGCTTTTTGGGGACACATTAATTAACATCTTTCAATTTGTGCTTGCTTTTTGAGATTAGCTTAGGGTGGCATAACTTGTGTTTATTTTAATAGAAGTCTATGTTAATTTAACCCATCTTGAGTGCATTTTGTATGTTCACGCGGAAAGAAGGGTTTGACATGGCTGTGGTGGAGGCTTAAGTGGGACAAATGTGAAAAGTATGCATATATTTAGTTTATCCCCTTGCTTTGTCATGGATCCATGGAGCTATCAAATGTGTGTGAGTGGTTTTACAAAATATAGAAGCTGCATGCATTTTTATATTCCCAAATGATGTTATCACATCTCTGAGAAAAGATTCATGGCTTTCGTTAGTTTACTGGGGAGAAAAAACTCATTTAGATGATTTTATAAGATTTTCTCATATTCATGTCATTATCATATCAACTTCAATGTGAAAGTAATCCAAGTTAAATTGACAGGGAAGCTAACCTGGTGGAATGTCAGCCGTATCTCTTTGATAATCAATGGGTGGCTTTCTTTTTCTGTGACTCAGCTGATCCCACAAATTTTGCTTGTTTCTCAATGTCCTTTATGATGAAGACACTGTGGATATGTGGATGAAAAAATCTTGGGTTTTGAATTCTCAATGCCTTTTATTGGGTTAAGGATAAGAATGAATAGCGCATCCTCGCGAGACTATTAGAAATTGTGGTTGTAATCAAGTCTACTCTTGCATGATGTGATTAATGGTTTTAATTGAACTGTATACCTCCACGCCCTTCTGGTACCTCTAAATCTGAGGTGAGCATGCCACGCCTGGATGAACTAACTGTTTCGGTATACAGGGTTTGGAACATAGTACATATGCAATGTTGATTTTGTTTTTAAGGGATGACTATACTTTGATACGTAGATTAGATAAGAACAGCAATGGTGTAGATTTGGATGCAACATATCCAGTTTCTTCGTCAATGGCTCTTTCCCTTTGTTTATGGATCATGCTCAATTAGACAGCTATACTCGGCTGGTAGAAGTTCTATCACTATGAATTCGTGTCTGTAGGAATACACGTGTCCGTAGAAGGCATGTGTCTGTGACAGAATGAGAACAAAGACTCTTCCGTGTCTATTCTGTTGCAAGCGATACCACCATATGGGATTAGATCCGACAAAGATGAATGCTAGCCTGGGGGCTCACAATTTTTGAAGTGTTGGGTCTAAGTTTTAAGCTCTTCGTTTTTCTCCAAACATTTTCTAGGGCTTTTGAATACATCAAGAATGTGACAGAAATGCTACACACTATGAATCATGTGCAGACATCCTTAAGCAGGGCACCCCATTGTCATGGAGTAGTTCAGAAATTTGAGACAACTTGATTCATGAGATAATTTTCTACCACTCTGGGGAGAAAAAAACAAAATCTCCAGCTGCCCGACATTGATGGGTTTTTTGTATTTTTTTGGGGTGGGGTATGTTTGTGGGGATAAATTGAAGTCAGATTACATTTTTACTTCTCAAAAACTGTCAACTGAACTTTAATTAACACTCAATTTGATTAAGGAAAAATGAAACATAAAAATTGACATGAATATGGTACAAATGGCCAAGCAAAACAAGAAAAAGACAAATGCAAAAAGAAAAAAAAAAAAAGAAGGAAAATTGTGTAACGTCCACCTATTCTAAATCGGTGTCCAATGTAATCTGTTTAGACCAAGATGGATGTCGTCGAATGAAGTAAGTATTCTTGTTGGGGAATGGGCGCTTAGTTTTATTTGCATTCTCAGTGCCTAAATCTTATGTGAGATTGATGTGTTTTTGTTGATTTTGTGTGATGAAGGAAAATTTATTTTGATTTATGTATTTCTCTATATGTATTATTAAAAACTTGGACCTATTTAGTTTCATGAAATAAAATTATTTATCTACCTCTGTTTATTACACAACATAAAATTACAAATTTACTTTTGTTTTAAACTCTTTTTTTTTCCCGTTCTTTGTTTTATGTCTCTTTTCTAATGTATCTTTATCTGAACTTTATTTCAATATTTTGTGACCTTTAAATTTCTTTTAATTCTTTTTATTGTCTTAGTTTAAATAATTTTTATATTTTTTTATCTTAAATAATATTATTTTTATTATTTAAATTTCATTTGTTTCATTCACTTCTATTCTTTTCAATTTTATTTGTTTTTAATTTATTTTTCCTTTTATTGATTTGGTGAATGATATTAAATTTGTTTAAAAATATTACCTTTTTATATTCATATTATATTGAGTGTCCTTCAATTTTAATTTGTATTTTTTTTCAATTAGTTCTTTCAGTTTCTAAATTATCACATTCTTTTAAAATATAATTATTCACTTTTAGTTTGTACATTATATGATATTTACATTTAAAATATTTATATATTTATTTATATAATTATAGGCTCAAACGTCTCTCTGTTTTTTTTTTGATTAAGTATATTATGAAAGATATAGGGCAATGTTTGGTTGTAGAATGTGTAATTCGTAAATTACTTTTAATTCTTTATATTTATTTATTAATTTATTTTACTCAATTTTTGTTTATATCATTTTGTTCTCTCAATTTTAATTATTATATTTGTTTTTCTTTTTTCAAACTACTTTATTTCTTTTTCATTTTATAAATGCTATAATTACAAACATACCCTTTCTTCTTTATCTATTTTATGCACTCTACTTTCTTAATTTTCATTTATTTCTCTCTTTTTTAATTTATTATATTCTTCTTTCAATCTTTTCTTTTAATTTGAATTTAGTTTTTTCTCTTTTGAGGGTTATTTTTTTTCTCTCTCTCTCTCATTTTGTAAATAATATGAACTTTACATTTATTATTAATTCCCTCAAATAAATTTTCCATATAAAGTGATTCATAATTCTTGAGATCAAATATCTATGTATATTATAAACGTATTAATCCTTATTTGGTGCCTTGTCTAGTGTTAAAAGCATGGAGAACGATGTCGACGCACATCATACTCTGACAAGCCTATAAACTAGCTTGGTAGAAGTTAACTATAGCTTGGGTGGTCAAGCTAGACTCTGTCAGGTGGCTAGCCTACTAATAGATAAGGCGATAGCTGTAGGCTATGGCAGTTGTTGCATAACTAGTTTGTATGGATAGAAACTCCATCTACCAAGGCAACACAAGTAATAAGGTATCATTACTATTTTGAAAAAGAATCCACGTCAGTGGCACCATTTGTAGGAAGTGTTTTAAAAAAATGAAGAACAAGAATAAAGTATATACAATATAATAATGGAGAAAGGAAGGGAATAGAAGGAAAGAGCATTCTTAGGATTGGGACATAAGGGAGGCTTTCACACTAAAAGTTTCTAGGATAATCGCATACTCCCAGTAGGTAACTAAACAATACAATGGGTAATTCAATATAAGAGAATAAGCCATGAGGAATTTTATAGGCCAAATGAAGAAGTTGGTGCAGGAATTTGAGGATTCCAACTTTGCTTGACCGTTAGGAAAGAGTATGACAAAACGAATTTCTTGGTTAAATTACTAGCGACATTAAAAATTACAGGCACCCAATAAAATCACGCTACAAAAAGCTAAATAAATCATGTTGAATTGGATATGTGAAGAAAATAATTGAAGAATCCTCATACTTAAGGCATTAAAAGGCCAAGAAATGGATAAAAAAACACAACAAAAGGCTGTCAGATTTTTGAACATAGGAGAAACTCTCTATAAGAGGTTTTATGGACAACGTTTACTCAAATATTTGGGTTTAAGCAAAGTAGACCATGTCTTAAGAAATAAATGAATGAAGCTATGGGTCACACATAGGGGAAACCAATCTGGTAAGGAAGACCATTAGAGTTGGGTAATTTTGGCCAACCCTAAAAGAAGATGCAACATAAATGGTAAGAACTTGTGAAAGGTGCCAAAAGCCTGCTGATTATTCCAACATACGTACACAAGAAGTCAGTATCATGGTATCCTCAATCCTTTTTGTATGGTGAGGGGTTAACATAGTAGGGCCCTTTTCGCCAGCTATAGGACTAAAGAAATTTCTACTGGTAGTAAGGGATTATTTCACAAAAGGGTTAAGGCAAAGCTCATGGCAAGAATAACTAAAAGAGAGGTTATGAAATTTCTGTGGAAAAACATAGTATATCGATTTGGAGTGCTAAGGGAGTTAATCATGGAAAATGGGAGGCAGTTCCATGGGAAGACTAGTCAATAGTGGTGTGAGCTGTTAGCATGGCAACTAACTCGGTGTTGACATAGAGATGAAGTGGTGCAGATGTGGCAATCTATAGGGCGGATGACATGGTAGTTGATGATGTAGTGATGTAGTAACATGGAGTCAAGCATGCACAAGTGTTGGCAATAAAGTGGCATTAACACATACACATTTGGAAAGCCTTTGTGCAATTTTATTTGGAAGGATTAGTAAGAATTTTCATTCCTAATTTTAAGGATTTGTTTTTAAAAAGTCGAGTGTTTATTTAAGACAAGGAATTGACTAATCTTATTTAATTAGATAAGGAAAACCACGTGTATCTTGCTAATGATTGGCAAAATCCGTTTAAGAAAGAAAGTATATCTTGCTAGTTGAGAAATTCAATACTAATATTGGAACACCAAGTGTGGTATCTAGGCGAGAAATTGTGTAGCTGTGATTTGGTGTAGATTTTTTGGAGATAACATGCCTAAAATGATTAGAAGTGACCTTGATGAGTATAATTTCTAAAGACTTCATTTGGCGACTTAGACCTTTAGAATTTCACGAGTTGAGTGAAATTGAGTCAAAACTGTGTCCTTCTGTGGTGAGGATTGATATATATATGTCAAATTAAGTTAAAAAAGAGTAATCAAGTAAGAGAAGAGCATAAACATGTTCTGTTTCACCTAGCTAGGACCGGTGAACTAGTTGTATGAGCATTTTGACATTATGGGTTGCTTGTAAGTGTGGGAAAGGTTAAAGACAAAAGGGTTAGGTTAAATGGGTTGTTTTCTTGAAACTTGGGCTTACACTTGTTGAATTTGACATAGTGGAATCCTTTATCTAGGCAAGTGCCTTACAGACGTAAGAGGTGACTCCGAATTGTACTACCAATTATTGTGTTCATTTTATTTATTTTCTATTTGTGTTTATTGTATTCCAACATAACAGATTCATAGCAACACTTGGTGTTATGGTACCTAGTTAGAACTAACAAGTGGTATCAGTGCCATGTTACCTTTTTGCAACTTGATTTTCAAGTAGGTGAGGTTCTAAAAATTCTAATTAAGTCATGAGTACGACGGAGTAGCCTTGAGTATAAAGATGGGAGTGTCAGTTTCTCATCCACTGTTGCTTGATATGTCAAACTATCTATACTAGAAAACCCACATGAGGGTATTCATTATATCTGTTGATGAAAAGGCTTGGTGTTCCATCACCAATGGATGAAGTCCACCTATTTAGATGAATGATGGAAAATTGATATCCAAGGATGTCAAGAACTGAACTATTGAGAAAGAAAAAGCTGCCTTAGGTAATTCAAAAGCCATCAATCAACGCCATATTTTCAGGAGCTAATAAGGAGTAATTCAAGTTAAGTTCAACTTGTGAATTGGCTAAAGAAGCATGGGAGATACTATAAAACGTGCATGAAGGAACAAGTAACGTATGGATGTTAAAGCTGAAATGCTTGTCTCCTAATTCAAGAGCCTTAGAATGGAAGAGGATGAAAATATAGCCTTGTTTAATGTCAAACTAATTGACATAACCAAAAAAGTGTACCAACTAGGGAAATGGTAGTTAAAAGTGAAATTGGTACGCAAAACACTGTGATTTTTGCTAGAGAGATTCTCAACTAAAATGGCTGCCATTAAAAAAGTTTGGGTTGTGGAAAACATGAGGTTGGATAAGTTGATGGGCTTTTCTTAATCATACGAGATGAATTTACTTTATATTAAAAAGGAAAAAGGAATAGCTTTCAAAAATGAATAAAGCTACTAAGGTGGTAGATGTTGCAACATCAAGGACAAGGTCATACTTTCCACATAAAAACTAAAGAACCTACAAAAGAAGGATAAGAAAGGATCCCAAAGCAAGGCAGCTAGTAGACCTAAGAAGTTTGGACATGAGTGTTCCAATAGAAATGGAGATGTGGAGATTGAACAAAGGGAAATTAGTGTCACGACTATGGTAGCTTCAAGCATGTCCTTGTTGAATTTGAGAATACCTTAAAGAAGTAGGAGAAGTCAATAGCAAGTACATGGAATGAGGATGGCCCTGACCAATTTGAGGAGGAAGGACTTGTGTTAATGCATATGACCTTGAACATCACATAAAAGAACAATCTTGCTTCTATAGCCCATGTTGTAACACTAATGGAATTTGGAGTGATAGTGACAACAATTGTGAGGTTTTACAAGAGAGAATAATATTTGCCTATAATCTTCTATTGGACATGTTACACGAGTTGAAAAAGGACCATGAGGAGTTGAAGCTAAAACAACAAAAGTTAGAAGGAGATCATGCCATAGCTATTTCCAAAGCAGAGGATGCAGCAATAAGACTAAACAAGTTGAATTTATAAAAGGTAAAGTTAGAAAACATCTTTGGCATGGGAAAGATGTCAAAAAATCACCATGGAGTTAGCTTCTTCATCAACCTAAAAAATGGCATGGAAGTGAGTACAAAGATTAAGTTTGTGATGGAATCATCATCTAAAGTTGTAATACCAATCTATGCTAAACCTTCGCCAAAGAATAACTGTGCTAGTACATCTACCTTAATAGAAGAATGCAATTGATGTTTGAGCACTAGTTTAACAAACTCATCCCTCAATTAAAGTACTAAAGAAACCAAGTTATGTCAGCACCCCAAGTGGGATGCATTAAAATACATTGTCCACTAGGGTGATGTTGGAATAGTAGAGGAAGTGTAGACTTGCTAAGAAATCAAATGTTTGTGAGTGTTGTCTAAAGCTAGGACACCCCATTTCTACTTGCTTTTCTTCCTTTAAAAATCTAATGAATGGGAGATAGAATTTTTCTAAGTTTTTAGGCAAGTTTAAAGAAAGAAAGATTGTACAAAAAATTTGGGTAAGAAAGCAGACTTGAGCTACTACACTTCAAGCATTGTTTTGAAGGCATGTTCCAACACCAGGTGGTACTTTAACAGTAGATGCTTTAAACACATGATTAGAGATGAGGAAAATTTAATTGGTTACAAGGATCACAAAGGTGGCTCTGTCACTTTTGGAAATGGCTAAAAGGGCAAGTAATTGGAAAAGGTATTCCAAGTATTAAAGGATTACTACCTTTGAAGAATGTACTTCTTGTAAAAGGGTTAAAGGCGACTTGATTAGCATCAGCCAACTATATGATTAGAATCTTTTGTCAAATTCACAAAGGACTAATGTAGTGTCTACAATTATGAGGACTGACTTGTAATGAGAGGGACTAGGTCATCCGACAACTGTTACTTGTTGGATGGTATTGCAACATGCCTTAAGACCTAAACTAGTGATGATGAAGTTTGGCGCATATGACTTGGGCATATAAATTATTGTGATCTTGCCAAACTCTCAAGATTTGGAGTAGTTAAAGGCTTTCCTTGTATAGTAGATTTTGAAGTCACAACATGTAAGGCTGTCAACATGAAAATGAGTGGAGAAATAGTCACCCAGTGTTGTGACACCTATGCACATAAAAAATAATGGAATTGTGGCATATGGACATCATACAATCAACAGATGTTACAAGTGCAAGAGAAAAATGGTACACTTATGTCTATGTGGAGCATTACTCGAGATACATATGAGTAGGTTTAAGTAGAAAAGTGACACATTTGTTGCCTTCAAAAAACTAAATTTAAAAATGTATGACTAAAAAGGCAGAGAAAATCACATGGCTGTGAGAACCAAGAGCAATCAAGGTAGGGAATTCAAAAATAAACACTTACTAAATTTTTGTGAAGAACGGGGAATCATTCATGAATTCTCTACACTAAAGACAACATAACAAAATGATGTCGTGGTGAGAAAGAACTAAATTGTTCATGAAATAGCTTGTGTCATGATTAATGTAAGAGGAATTAAAGTGAAATGGTGAGCTAAAGCAGTGAACATGGTATGTTATATCATCAACTATGTCTACTTAAGGCCAGCATTGGAGAAAACATCATATGAACTCTATAAGGAAGACATCCCAAGATTAGGTACTTTCATGAATTTGGAAGTAAATGTTACATATTTAATGATCATGAGCAACTAGGAAAATTTGATGCAAGGAGTGACGATGGGATATTCCTTGGATACTCAATGACAGGCAAGACCTATAGGATATATAACTTTCAAATTAAAACTGTTATGGAAAATATTAATGTTGTTTTTGTTGATTAAGTAAATAGAATTAGGAAAGAATAACTTGAGAAAGGTATAAATGATGTAAAGGATGGCCATTTTGATAATGTCTCTAGGGTAACTGGAAAGGAAGGAAGTTAGTAACTTGATGCTCCAACACTAGACAATGAGGATAGCGGTGATTATGTAACACCAACACAATTTAAAAAGGAATCCAGCTCCAAGATAAAAAAGTATCACTCTCTGGATGCCATCATCGGAATAGTAGATGAGATAAGGCATACTAGAAATGTTGAAAGGATCAACTACGAAGATCTTGTAGGGTATCCTTACTTTTGTTCTATATTGAACCAAAAAATATAAATGAGGCCCTGAATGATGAGTTTTGGATTATTGCAATGCAAAAAGAATTGAACCAGTCACACAAAGTGATGTTTGGACACTGGTGGAACAACCTTAGGATGTGAACGTGATAGGCACCAAATGGGTGTTTAAGAATAAGATAGACAAGCATGGAGTTGTAACACATAATAAGGCGAGGCTAGTTGTGCAAGGCTACATAGAAGTTAAAGGAGTAAATTTTGATGAAACCTTAATGCATGTGGCACACCTTGAAGCAATTAGATTGCTTATCTCAGTTGCTTACTGTCTCAAGTTACACTAGATAGACGTAAAAAATGCATTTATAAAAGGAGTATTATAAGAAGAGGTTTATCTAAAACAACCTAAAGGGTTTGAGAACATCCTAACTATGTTTATAAATTTAATAAAACTCTTTATGGTCTAAAATAGGCACCTCGAGTATGGTACAAGAGGTTTACAAAGTACATGTGGAAATAAAGATACAAAAAAGGGGGAGTTGATTGAACACTGTTCATCTGACATTGTAATGCCAACATCCTCATTACACAGATTTATGTTGATGGCATCATCTTTAGGTCTAACTCAAAGTAGTTTGTTGATATTAGTGATATAACCTTTAACACTAATGGAAAAGGAAGGATACTAGAAGGGCACTTAGTTGTATATGAACACAAGGCTTGCTAGATATTCAATCATTAAAATTAGACCATGAGTCATAGACACTGTAAAGGGGCATTAGAAAGTGAGCATGATTTACACACTTTATATTTGTATAGTGAGTGTTATGCCGTTCAACATGAGATACAGAGAATACATGTGTGTGGATGTTTCATTAGGGAATGGAGTATTTAGGCATTAACTCAGAGAACAAAGCTGGTGCATAGAGTTCTCTCTTAGCTATTAATGTCCTGTTTCATGATAGTGTTAACTCATGCGCATAACTGTCAACATGTTATTAAGGCATTAAGGGCCAATATCTATTCTATTATAGGATAGGGTCATGAGCTAAGCATGCCATTACCCAAGTGTGTATAGAGGTATGTGTGCGTTCAATAAAAAATTTGTCTTTTTATAAGTGAGTAAAGCGTTTTTCTATGTGGTTGGTGTTTTATAAGATAAAAATTATTAGCCAAGACATCATGTGATCAGAGAGAAATTTCTAATAGGAACATTTGTTTCAAAAGGAAACGTCGATTAATCATATGACCAAGTTTGTAAGTTTAACTAAATTCATAACTTGTTCAATTAGGACAAAATAAGATAAAAGGTTTACATGGCATGATAGTCACTTCATCTTAATTGGGCTACAATATGAACTATAGGATAAATGTTACTCATACCCTTTGAGTTATGCTTGTTGCCAATTAAGAATGAACTTAGAGAGTCACACACATATGATTGGGATGTGTTGTGAGTGTTAAATTAATGGGGTGTATAATTCATTTAGTTACAATTGGATTGAACTAAATAAATTGCCACAGTGCTTGTTAATGATGAGATCATTAATTAAATACACAATGGAGAATTTAATTTAATTAATGAGATTAATTAATTAAATTATTTAGATCCAAGTAGACTTTGAATATTAATAAGATTAATAATTAAAGGCTTACATAAGTTTATTAAAAAAGGTCCACGTAGAGAGGCCCATGGAGCCCTTACACTTAACTCTAGTGTCTAAACTATAAATAGGAGTTTTAAAGAATCCAAGACATATTCCAAGACATAAAAATTCATGTACCCCTCAAGCGAAAGGAGAGAAAAAACCTAGCCATCCTCTTGTATCTCTCTCTTGTCATAAAGTCCTCCTACCTTGAAATGTTCATGTTGGAGCTTTGCAAAAGAAGTTTTATGAAGTGTAGAAGGAGCTCACAAGCATCCTGATTGTGTGGACAATCTAGAGGTCGAGATTTGAGGACCACAACTCCAGTGATCAAGAACGAAAAATTTGAAAATATTTCAAAGGTACCATTTTGATTCTTGCACTTTTTAATTCAATATCTTGCATGTTTTGTAACAAAAATAAATGGGATTTATTTTGTTACCCTCCACTATGTGTTTGGGATTTGTTTATGTGATAAAGTTTTAATTTTTAAGCCCAAACCCCAACAAAATCCATTGTTAACAAATTTGTGGAAGTAATAAAGGAGTTCAAAATTAGCATGGTTGGAGAGCTAACTTATTTTTTAAGCTTACAAATAAAGAAGGTTAATGGTGGAACATTCATCTTACAAAGCAAGTGTGCAAAAAGTTTAGTGAGGTGTTTTGGTCTAGAGTCATCCTGACTTGTTGCCACACTAATGTCAATTAACATAAAGCTTACCAAGGATGATGTTAGAGCACCAGTCAATGTAAGTTTATATCACAACATGATAGGGAGTCTTTTATACATGACCGCAAGTTGTTCAAATATATATTATAATGTTGGAGTATGTGCAAGGTTCCAATCCGATCTTAAGGTGAGCCATTTAAGTGCTGTGAAGAGGATTAATCAATGCATAAATGATACAAATGAACTTGGTATTTAGTATTTAAAAAGATCAATTTTGGACTTAATTAGGTTCATTGACACCAAATGAGTAGCTAATGATGATGACTAGAAAAGCACCGCAATTAAACGTTTTTGTACAGGCGATAACTTGGTCTTATGGTTTGGTAAAAAAATAAAATTCAATCTCCTTGTTTATGGCAGAATCTAAGTACATAGCCTTAGGTGCATATTGTGTACAACTTTCGTGGATGAAACAAATACTTCTGGATTATGCAGTTCCATAAGAAATTATGGTGGTTAAATGTGATAATTTGAGTGCCATAAACATTTACAAGAATCTGAGTGCCATAAACATTTACAAGAAATCAGATTGTCATAAACATTCTTGGACCAAGCATATTGATATTAAATTTCACTTCATTAGAGAGCTTATGGAAGAAAGTGTGATGACAGTGGACTATGTTGTAACATCAACCCAGCAAAAGAAAATCCTTACAAAACCATTGGACCTTGTACATTTTAAAAAGCTGAGAATGAGACTAAGCTGCTACCTAGTCTAGTTGAAGGCCCATACTGGGCCTAATCCATAAAGAAAATAGATGGGAAGGATTTTGGAGGGAAGAAAAGACAAAATCATATTGAATCTCTGCATCAAAATTCGCTTTCCATATTCCCTAGGACTCTTAACCGTTTGTTATCCCTTCATATCAATCTAAAGTCATTTCCATCTTAAATATCTAGTTTCTCTTTGCACTTTATATTGCTAGTTCTTGCTTGTCTTCATAACTTATTTCAGCACTAGAGGCTTTATTCTTTACCTTTTTTACAACTTCAAAAGAATTAAGGGAAGAAGACGAAAGGGAGCAGCTAAGAAAATGGGTGTTGCCAGGATGTTAACTTTAGTAGCTCCACAATTAGATGAGGTTATAGCATTAGTAGAGGAACAAGTTCCACTACAACACCAGTAGAATAAAAAACCATGGAAGAGGACATTGCTATTGAAGTTGTACCCATCACAATTGTGTACCCCAAAGCTTACATTCACCTTGAACTAAGAACAACAAGAAAGGGGAGGAAAAGGGCCACTAGAATCCCAAGAACCTAATGCTGTAGTAGAGCTAGAACTCATCATCAATGATATTAAAGCACCGTCGCTAAGAGTTGGAGGAGAACCTATTCAAGCTAAACCTGAACTTGAGCCTAGGCCAAAATAGGTAGAAGAGGAAACACCACAAGAAGACATTAGTAAACACTCTGAACCACCGAAGAAGAGGAAGAAGAAGAAAGGTGAAACCTCATCCTTAAGGAAGAAAATTACTGATGTTTCCAAAGTCTCTAGCCTTAAGTTCTATGACGCTAAGTGTAGGAACAAAATAACTATGTTGTTGGACGCAAGATGGTGGTTGAAATATTTGTTGACCTTAAAAAACATAAGGAATTAGGGCTCATCGATTTGTTGAAGGAGACTGGATTGTTTGATGTCTTAAACTTCCTTTGATGTGTATTACTCAAGTTTGGTGGAGTAATTTTACTCAAATCTAAAGGAGGCTACAGATAGTGAATCAAAGTGGTTCCACAAGGTGTATGTAAGAGGCAAGATGGTTCGATTTTTACCATCTGTGATTGGGGTGATACGACAACACCAAGAGAACAATTTTAGTGGAACGTTCCCAGAAGACTTCACCCTAAAATATGATGAAATTGGTAGGGTGATTACTGGTTACAAACAAGGTACATGTACTAACCTCTGCCTTACAATCTTTAGCCCTAAGTGTGAAGTATTTTCTTTTTTAAAAAAAAGATTCTATGAACAACTTTATGCCAACAACTAACTCAACATATGTATCTTGTGAGATGAGGTTTATGCTTTACTTTCTTACAACTTAAAAAAGGCTAAATGTTGGTGTAGTTATCTTCAATAACAATACCCAGCATGCGGAGTCTTGCAACACCACTTTAAATTTGACACACTAGAGGATGATATCAAAGTGTTGTTGAGGAGGTTAAAGATTGATCCCTCTAAACCATTTTTTGAATCTCATTGCTATGCAATATAATGGTATGGCGTTGAGACTTAATAAGGTAAATGATCTAATTGTCATTCCAACACCAGGGTCAAAAAGTACCAGTACACCCTAGTCTACTAGTGAACATCTTTTTAGAGTTATTGCACGTTTTGAGGCTTTAGGGTGTGGACTTGATGGGTAAATTAATTAGTTACAATTCTAGTGTCATGCGTTAAACTTGTAACTTGCTACCTTAAAGTCTATGTATGCCTTTATTCCAGATTACGACACTAATAATGTTCCAACACTAGCTTGTTGTAGGGTTAGACCTTCTATCTTTTTTAGCCTGCCCAAGCCTTCCTCTTGCTTAGAATCATTTTGTGCCTAAATTGAAAATTGAAGGAGAGTTAAGGGAGAGCAAAATGGGGGGAGTAAATTGAGTTTGCTGAGGTTTGGCTGATTCTTAGGTTGCTTAACTGGATGGGGATGTTGAGGTATAGGTGCTCTTACTAGTTTTCTACTATTGATAGTTTTTGTTTTATTGCTAGTGATGGATGTTGAAAGATTAATGTTGGAGCATGGGTGCTCCTGATGCTTTTTCTTTCTATTGATGATTTTTAGCTTTGCTATTGATGGACTTACGCTAATGGATTATAGCTATTCTATTTCTTATTATTGATGGCTTCAACTAGTTTACTTTTTGGCTCTTTTGGCTAGTTGTTGTTGTTCTCTTGGTGGTTATATTTATGATGTTAACATGTAGTTTGTTTTGAATGATTATGTTGCGATTATAAGTAATTTATTTAAATTCTCCTTAGGGAATAATTTGTGTTGCAACCTAGGGCTTCAATTCTTCCTCTACTACTTGCTGAAAATCCATTGTACTCTTATAATGTTGCAACACTAGTAAGGGGTTGCCACTTGGGAATTGTTGATCATCGAACGTGGACATTTAGAAATATTATCAGAAAAATTGGGAGATTATTATGCCACACAACACTAGAGTGGGAGATTGTTAGGATGGCAACTAATTTAGCATTGACATGGTGATGATGTGGTGCAAATGTGCTAGCTGACGTGGCAGATGACACATGTGGAAAGTCTTTACACAATTTTATTTGGAAAGTATTTATGGGAATCTTCATTCATAATTTTGAGGATTTGCTTTAAACAAGTCAAGTGTCCATGCAAGGTAAGGAATTAACTAATCTTATCTGACTAGATAAGCAAAACGATGTGTATCTTATTGAAGATTGGCAAAATCTGCCTAAGAAGGAGAGCATATCATCTTAGGTAGGAAAAATAATGCTGGCGTTGGAACATAGGTGTAGTGACGGGGTGGGAAACTATGTAACTTTGATTTTGTGCAGATTTTTTGGAGATTGTAGGTCCAATATGATTAGAAATCATTGACCTTGATGGGTATAAGGTCTAAAGACTTCATTACATGACTTGGACCTTTGGAACTTCACAAGTTGAGTGAAGTTGAGTGAGAATTTTGTCCTTTGGTAGTGAGGATCAATGTCTAAATCAAATTAAGTGGAAAAAGAGTAAGAAAGTGAGGGACGATTTTAAACACATCCTGTTTAACCTAGTTAGGATTAGTAGGACTGGTTGTGTAAGCACTTAGACATTATGGGTTGTAAGCGCGGGAAAGGTTGAGCCTAAAGGTGTTTAATCAAATGGAGAGTTTCTCTTGGAATTTGGGTGTAATCTTATTGAATTTAATATAGTGGAATTTTTTACTTGGATAGGTGCCCTGCAAACATGGGATATTAACTCTGAACTGTGTTATAAATTATTGTGTTCATTCTATTAATTCTCTGTTTATGTTTATTGGTGTTCTAATATAACAGATTCAAACCAACACTTAATGTTGCAGCGCCTAATTAGAACCAATGCGAGGACGTGAAAATTCACTAGAAGTATAGTGCAACATACCATCCATAAACTAATGAGCAAGTGGAGGTAATTAATCGCATTATCATATGGGGGTTAAATACCAAACTCAAAAGATAAAAGGGTAATTGGATAGATAAATCATCAGAGGTGTGGATGCTGTTATGCCCATGGAATAGGAGAAGAATCCCAGCGGGTCATGATCTATGAACTGCAATAGAATGAGCAAGTAATAAGGGATGAACTTGCACTGAGAAAGGAAAGTAGAAGTAGCGCCAATCTGAGGAGCCTAAAGTACAAGCATAAAATCTCCATTTCATTCAATAGAAAAGTGAAAGGGCAAAAACTAAGGGAAGGGCACCTAATACTATGAAAGGTATGGGTCATTAGATCAATTGGAAAGTTGGAAGTTAAGTGGGATGGACCATTCAAAGTCAAAGAAGTCTTGTTAGAGGGAAGTTATAAATTAACTAATATGTCGAGAAAAGACTTAGGCAGGCCTTGGAATGTACTTAACCTGAAAGAGTATTATAGCTGAATTCCTTGAAATTAGTATCAGGACTACAAGTTGCCCATAATATTATTTTTTGAGTTACAAGTTACTTGTTAAGCTACAAATTGCCCATAATATTATTTTTTGAACTACAAGTTACTTATTGGACTACAATTTTCCCATTATATGTTTTGAACTATAAGTTGCTCGCTAGGCTACTAGTTAACCATTACATTTTTTTACCTACACATTGCTCACCGGGCTACAGGTTGCCCATAACATTATTTGGAGCTACAAGTTTGTCCTAAACTACAAGTTGCCTATTACATTTTCCAAGTTACAAGTTGTTTATTTAGCTATAAGTTGCCCATTACATTTTTTGAGCTAGAAGTTGCTCTCGGGCTACAAGTTGCCCATAACATTATTCAAACCTACAAGTTGTTCTAGGACTAAAAGTTAACCATTATATTTTCTAAGTTACAAGTTGTTTGCTAGGCTAAAAGTTACCCATAACATTACTTGGAGCTGCAAGTTGCTCTCGAGCTACACGTTGCCTATAACATTATCTAAAGCTACAAGTTGCTTTTAAGCAGTAAGTTTCTCATTACATTTTTTGAACTACAAGTAGCTTATCAAGTTATTATGCTGCAAGTTTCCCATTACATTTTTTGAACTACAAGAAGACACTTTCACCTCTTCTTTATAGTAAGTTCACTTTTCTCTTTTACGAAACTTGCAAATGAAGAGAACTTATTTCAACTAAAGAAGAGGCTCAAGAGAATGTTTCCTTAAACCAAAAGGTAGGAGCCATGTTCTTGGAAGGGTTGTCATGTCACCTGACCTATGATGTCATCTAGAACTGGCCCTGGCAAAGGTTGCTCCATAGTTTGATCGACCTTGATCCATCTTAGTAGAGAACTAATGCCAACTATGGATCTAGTCTAAGGTTTCCATATGGTCAGAGAACAGCAGATGCCTTGAAGTATTATGCTCCAAACAATAGATGAAACCACGCCAATAGCCTTAGCGGGTGTGTTTTATCAATAAGTCGTAGAAAGCGAGAGATGAGTGGCACTAGGCCAGTTCTTCCTCCCAAGAATTTTACAAGTATTGCTGACCATCTAAACTAAATAAATATTAAGACACCAAACTACTTTGAGCAGCTCAACATTAGCGAAATTCCTCAACTATGTGGAGTTAGTCTTCAATAATTTCCTCACAAGATTCATTTAGGGCCTCACATCTTTTCAAACAATCATCTAATTTTAGATGAACCTCGTCAAATTAAAGTTAAGGGTGCTCCATCTATTTGCAGAAGAAGAGATCCACATTCAACATTTTTGATAAGTTAGCATACTCTAATTAATGTTTCTCAAAGCCATGTAAAGCTTCAAAGGTTTCAAAGATCTTTTTGCAATGAATTGAAAGGGAGGTATTAAGGTCCCTCATAAGGAAACAAAGGGAAACATGAGACATGTTAGAACCAGCCATAGTAAGGATTACAAACACAACAAATATAAGCACTACTCCCTTATTTGTAGTTCATTGGTACAGGTAGGTACAAAGAGGGCGCAAAGGTGATGTCAACATATATCATACTTTGACAAGCCTGTAAACTAGCTTGGCAAGAGTTAGCTATAGCTTCGGTGGCTAAGTTAGACTCTAGGTTGAGCAATGGCTCTAGTAGGAAGTAGGATAGTAGCTATAAGCTATGACAACTACTTCACAACCAGTCACCATAAATAGAAACACCAAGTGTCTAAGCAATAAGTAATGAGATACAATTACTGTTTTGAGAAGGAAAATCTACATTAGGAAAAATATGTTTTGTTTAGTAAAATAAAAACATAAATTTGTTTATTTCGTTAAACATTTTGATATTTATATTATCTTTGACTTTAAAATCAAGAAGTCAAACATTAAAGGTTAATACTAAAAGAGATAGTTCGTATAATGTGAGGTATATTTATTTATTTTTGGTTTTGCTATTGTTAGTAGAACGTGACATAAGTAATTACATAGATAGAGAATTATCTAAATACAGATATAACGATTCATTCAAATTTTGAAATACATGGCATATTTTTACTTGAGTGTTGCTTTTAAACTAATTTCAAAATCAAATATTTTGATTGAATCTTTAAAATATTTAATTTTTTAGAGAATTACACTGCCTTCCCCTTGGATATAGAACATGTATAGCATCCTTCTTTCAAGTATGAAGAATTTCAAGGGACTCCTCTAAATTACTTGTCGGACAAAAAAATTTAGTTCATCCAACGAATAGGTGGCAGAAAAAAATGACATCAACAAAATAATTATATGAAAATCCAATTTTACCCTCGTTTGAACTTTTTGTCCACTTGACTATTTTTTATTTTTTTATTTTGTTTTGAGAGAATGTTATATAAAAAGCCCAAATCTCTGGGGAGGCACCATAATTATCTCATTATAATTTCATAAAATAAACTTTTTTATATTGTTTTGATAACATTTTTGAGAAATATTCTAAAATCTGAATTTTATATTTTTGAGAAAATATAAATCTTTATATTCAATCTTCTAGAAATTTTAAAAATTTTAAATTTATATTTTAAAAATTAAAATTTATAAGGTAGAACATAAATTATCTAAGAGCTTTAGACAATAAATTAAAAAATAAATATTTCTATATTTATAGTATACACTTTGTTCAATATTTTTGTAGTTTAAAATTTTTATATATTTTAAATGCTTTATAACAAACACATACCTCTAACATTTGTTTTTACATAGTAAAATGATTTCTAACTTATAATTAAATTAGAAAAACAATTTGAAGATTTATTTTACAAGAGCATAAAATTTTATTTTCTAACTCATAAAAATAAATTTAATATTTCAATTTTAAAATTCCTAAAAATGAAAAAAATATATATTTATATTTTATAAAAATTAAAAAATTAAAAATTTGTTACTTATTCCAAATATATTATTTGAATAATAAAAATATATATTTTAAGAATTATATTTCATAAAGTACAAATTTAAATTTAATATAATTTAGAATATCTTCCAATAAATATATTATAATATATTTTTTAAATATATAAGGTAGCAAAAAAATAAGTTTTATAAAATAATATAAAAATAAATATTTATATTTTTAACATATAAACCATAAAAATATAAAATAGATACCTAAAAGAGCAAAAGAATCTTTCAACAATTTTTAAAATTTGAGTTTATTTTATTTTATTTTAGTTATTTAGCATATGGGCATATCAGTCTTTTCATAGATTTTGGTCGAAAGTCGGTTAACAAAGTCAATTGAGGGGAGATCCCTATAATTTTTCGTACTTGAGTGGAGTTTGTTGTATATACTCCGAATCTTAGGGGAGAGCAGTGTAATTGCTTCTTAATTTGTTTATTCTAATATCACCATCTAACTAAAAAAAAAGGAAATCCTAACATGTTTTTTTGTTTCTTGATGGAATTAAAAAAAAATTGTTTGCAAGTAAAAAGGAATCAATGTATCAATTACAAAAAAACTATTTTCTAACCCCACTCTCCCTTGTTTGTAAGATGGGAGATATTTTGATCCGAAAGAAAACAAAAAATATCACACATTAATTGGTGTTGTTTGTGAGAATGAAGTAATGACCTATCATGTACATGTTAGGCAACACTTGCACAATAGAAGAATAGGAATCACAAACACTGGTGGCACTAACAAAGGTTTCAAGGAATGTTAGAAGATAGCTCTCATAAAAATCAACAATAGTCTGTGTTAGGTTAGGTTGATTATTAGCAATACTACTCACAAGTGTTTTAATAAGTGTTGGGAACACAATACACAGCAAAAACAGAAAGTAAATGAGACATGAAATCGTTAATGCAATTTAGAGCAATAACTCCTACATCAACAAGACTTAGCCCAGTAAATTGCTTTCACTAAACAAAAATAGTAAAGAGATAACCCACAAAATCCCTCACTCAACTCATTAGTCTCAAGGTTCATGACTTGTTAATAATACACTTTATTTAATAGTGTTTACCTAGCACTTACGAGAGTCAACATCCTATCATAGTGAGCTCCCTCGAGATTTTATTTAACACCCTCTTTGCTCAGTTCAACAAATCATCTCAATTCTCATTTAGCTCTCTATCTAAATGACTCAATTACACAAAAGAGCATCTTGGACTCGTTTCCACTCTAACTCTCTTAATCATTCTCCATGGCCATTCGAAGTTAAGCAACCTAGTATTTATAGGTCTTCACCAAAAAGTCCTATTGAAACTTAGTTTCTTGGTAGAACTTATCCAGCCTCCAAGATTTTAAGCAAAATGTTCTTGGTTAGCCCGAGGGGATCGGCAACAACTTGACATAACATAGCTAGATTCCTATCCATCTTTATTTCCGCCTCTTGAAGTGCTTTAGAACTCTTTAGTTGCAAACTCCTAATAACATCAAATTCCTTAGTTGTTGTTTCAAGATGTTTGACCATCATAAAAGTCTTGACAAGCATTCTTTCAAATAGGTGCTTGCTAGCCAATATATTAACAATCTCCGCCTTTGGCATATTGCGATACAACACTTGTTTCTTAACTTGTTCTCAACATAACGAGTAACAAAAGTTGTGAACAAACTTCCAAACATTGCTATTACATTCGTTTGGCTAATTTAAATCATACATCGTCTATGCCTAAGTACAACTATCCTATTTCAAGCCAAATGAAAAGTACAAAATCATCGTTCTCAACAATTACACTGAACAATTTCATATCACCAGCAAATAGCAACGAGTTTTTCCTTTTTTTCAGTTCCTGCATACTTCATTAATGGTCAAACAGGCAAGAATATATCCAAAGTCATCAAAAGTATAAGTTCATCAACTTAGTCAACAAAATCAAATCAATCAACAAGCATCAAGCATAAACCACCTTATCACACAAATATGGCATTGAATTTCATTGTTGTTACCTATCCTCCCCCTCTCCCTCCACATCCATATTGTTCTCCCACTTTATGCCCCCAATTTGTCGAAGGGCAAACAAATGTGGTAGAGACTTTTACTGCATATCTTGTTAAAGGAGGGACCAACCTTGTCAGTTGCTAAAGAGATAGGCAAGTCCAATTTTAGTAGTTTTTCTTCTTCAATGCTTCATGTGTGTCCCATGCAATACATAGTGGATTTATGTCTAATGTGGTCCCAAAATTGGAAAATTAGGATTAAATTTTCCCAACCATGTGACATGTTCAATGGCTACAATATAGTTCCACTATTGCGACATCTTGGTCTAGGACCATGAGACCTTAGTCCACATTCGCGATGTTCAACCACCAAACGTATTGAAATTTTGTTATTCCTCTTACAATCATAGGGTATTCTACAACTCCCATGCCCAAGTTTTTGATTGCTTCAAGCTCTCTTGCAACCGCATAGCTATAGACCATGATAACGTTAGCAGTCACGACTGCCTGCAGAACATTGCGCAGAGCACTGTTCGACCTTATTTTTTTTCTACTTCAATGTAATCCCCTAAAACTACTTCTAACTGGTTTTTATGATCCTTAGGCCTCTTTTGTAGGTTAAAACTTATGGAAAAACACATTCTTCAAATATCTTCCAATTTTGCAACATTGGGACATGTTTTCAATTATTTGCGTGTTCAATACATCATCCTACAGGTCATACACAAAATCACTTGATTTTTATTTAATTCCTACTCTTGAAACACATGTAAAACCTTAATAACTCATATTTTAATTGTGCCTATATTGTAAAATGAATGGCCTTGTGTACATGAAAATGAAGTGACTATGCATAGAAATTACCTTAGGTTTGAGTATTGGAAGGTCTAAATTTCTCTCCTACTTTTCAAAATGCCATTAGCTTCTCCAAGGTCAAATAATAGGGTTTTTCAGCCCATTAAAATTGTATTTATACCTAGGTTTAAGTTAGGGTTTGCATGGAATTAGAATTCTTAACAATTTAGGTCCTTATAGATTTCTTACTTTTTTGATCTTAGGGCCATTTCACCCGAATTTCTCATGAATTTAGGCTATGTTTTCTTATTTCCAAGGCTTAGAAATAACCCCTCTTAAATTTTGCCTAAAAATATAAAATTCCTTCTTATGCTTCCCCGCTAAATTCCCAATATTTTTATTCGAAAATTAATCACGAAATACTAGATTAAAAATAAATCAACGATAATCCCACATAATCTCATCCAAAATTATGTGCTACTAGTACCCAAAATTTGGTAAGGCTTAACTAGCTTAATAATATGTATTTTGCCTTCCTTGTGTAGTTATTATTAGCCCAATTGATTCAAATGTCATTAGTTTAATTAATAGGCTTGTAATTAAATAAGTTGACCACCAACATTATTTTTATAACCATTATTGTATCCCAAAAAGGTTTTGGGTATCACACAAGGCTCTTCATTTCTAACTTTCAAATCTAGACTCATGTTTTGTTATTCCTTCAAGTGTTGCCAATGTGGTTGTTAACTTGTCCTCCATAGAACATGTGCCTTAGTAGTGAGAAGTCTCGATTCATTTAATGTCCTACTTTCTTGTAGAAATTGCAAAAATTATTATCTCTATGCTTCTTACTTCTACTATATTGACTTCTTGTTATCTTCTTCTTATTGAGAACATCTACCTCAACAACTGAAGCAGCTTCTTTGACAAATTTTATTTTGCTTTTTTCTGAACTTCCAGTTGCCATGACTTGTGTATCATATTCCCGTACAATCTAATACTAACTTTCCTATTGATAATACATCCTCCAACTTGGCTCTTTTATATTTAATTTTTTCAAAGTTGAATCTACCTCACAATATTGTTCATCATGCTTTTAGCACTTAAACTGCAATTTTGAGCACTAATCATTTAAACATGCATTCAACTCTTTAAGAAATTTTACCTCTTCTTTTAATGCATGATTTGCAATTTGTAAGGCTAATAACTTATCACAGGCTAATTGATAACGAGAATAAAGTTCATTATCAACATCGGTATTGTCATCATTAGATGTTGCAACATGAATCACATTCTTTTGTTTTATAGTCATCGAACTTGATTGCTTGTGTGATTAGCTATGTCATCGAACTCCTCTAACTCGTCTTCACTCCATGTAGAGTTTATAGACTTGTCTTACTTATTGAGTGTGTTTGCACATTTTTCCTAAATGGGATTAAAGCCCTACACTCATAACACTGCACACCCCTTTTCATGGGTTTACCCTTTTCCCATTTTTTAAATATCTTATTTTGATCTGTGGGAGGGTTTTAAGTGGAGATACTTTTTTTTTTTTTTTGGTTGAAGTTTGGCTTCTTTTTACTTAGTAACTTTTTAACTTCCTGATGAGGTAGGTTGTGACATCATCATTATTGCAGTAGCCATCTTTATCTTCATCATCACTATGTTTTTCATTGCAAAAGACAACTTCCTTTCCTTCTTACCAACATTTAAATTTATTACATACATCAAAAGTGGACCCATAAGCTCACCTAAGCATAGGATTTCCACACTTCATGTTTCGTCAATTGTAACTACTTTAGGAGTGAATCTTTCGGACAAGGACCTCAAGGTTTTCCAAATGAGTTTTGCCTGTGAATACTTCTTACCTAATTGATAGGCTTGATTGGAAATTTGTCTCAACCTACCATTGAACTCTATTATGGTTTCAATTTCCCTCATCTTCAGTATTTCAAATTATGTTGCCAACATCTAAATTTTTAAAGCCTTGACCCCACTGGTTCCTTCGTGGACATTTTGTAGGATGTCCCTAGCTTCCTTTGCTATTTTACATATTGATATAAGCTTGAATTGCTCTTCATGTATACTTGTAAATATTACATTAATAGCTTTAGAATTACCTAATTCTACCTTATCATATTCAATAGTCCAAGTCTTCACATCCTTTAAAGCTTTAATTCTTCAATCA
Organism: Avicennia marina; assembly: GCA_019155195.1. Taxonomy (NCBI): domain Eukaryota; kingdom Viridiplantae; phylum Streptophyta; class Magnoliopsida; order Lamiales; family Acanthaceae; genus Avicennia; species Avicennia marina. The sequence continues at coordinate 7,264,135 of CM032762.1, read as the reverse complement.
GTTATAACAATGGGCAAATTCCAATCATGCTCAATGGCATACCATGCTTTTTCATCATGGGATTTTATGAACTTTTTTGTTCATGCCTTCCAATAAGGGTAATTGATTCTATCAAGGAGCAGAGTATTGTTACAGATGTTTCTTCTCAAGTCCTCATTGTCAATCCTTTAGGATCTCATTTGCTTTCACAAACCCAGCAAGGTTGATAAACTAAATTCTGATACCACTTCTTAGGTTGGCTTGATTGTTTATAATACATCCTTGGGTGTTGGGAACACAATACACAACGAAAATAGAAAGTAAATGAGACATGAAATTATTAATACAGTTTAGAGCAACAACTCTTATGTTTATGGGGCCTAACCCAATAAAATGCTTCCATTAAGCAAAAATAGTAAAGAGATAAACTCATAAAATCTCTCACTCAATCACTACCCCAGTCCTAGGATTGACAACACACTTTACCTAATAATATTTATCTAATACTTATTAGGATCAACATTCTGTTATAGTGAGCCCGATCGAGATTTTGTTTAACACCTTGTTTACTCACTTCAACAAATCATCTCAATTCTCCTTCAGCTCTTAACCTAATGGCTCAATTACACAAAGGAGAATCTCATACTCTTTTCCACTCTAAATTTCTTAATTGGTTTCCCATTTTTAGCTGAAGTTCAGCAGCCTTGTATTTATAAGTTTTCACCAAATAGTCTCAGTGAAACTTAGCACCCTCATAGCACTTATCCAGCCTTCGAAGTTTTAGGCAAAAATAACACAAACAAAATAGAAAGTAAATGAGACATGAAATTATTAACACAGTTTAGAGCAACAACTTTTATGTTTATGGGGCCTAACCCAATAAAATGCTTCCATTAAGCAAAAACAGTAAAGAGATAAACTCACAAAATCTCTCACTCAATCACTACCCCAGTCCTAGGATTGACAACACACTTTACCCAATAATATTTATCTAATACTTATTAGGATCAACATTCTATTATAGTGAGCCCCATCGATATTTTGTTTAACAACTTGTTTACTCACTTCAACAAATCATCTCAATTCTCCTTCAGCTCTTAACCTAAATGGCTCAATTACACAAAGGAGAATCTCATACTCTTCTACACTCTAAATTTCTTAATTGGTTTCCCATTTTTATCTGAAGTTCAGCAGCCTTGTATTTATAAGTTTTTACCAAATAGTCTTAATGAAACTTAGCACCCTCATAGTACTTATCCAACCTTCAAGGTTTTAGGCAAAAATAACACAAACAAAATAGAAGGTTGTAATGAGTTAAAGAGGAAGATTCCTAAATTATATCAAGAATTAAAGATGACACAACTACAATTATGAGCCTATAAAAGGAGAGGAAAAGTAGCCTATGCCTAAGAAATATTACCTAATTGATTACCAGACACTTGATAGCTATAAATTAATAACAATCCTAAGATATAATGGTGGTCAACCACTTGCTAAATTTTACAATCTAACTTTGTATCATCAATATTCAAAGAGTGAAATAAAGGGTTTTCTTTATAACATTTGGTGGGTTAACACAGAAGTAGTTCAATATTTAGTTAGGTCATAAAAAGTTTTGGCAAATTCACCACGTTGTTTTACATTGATTTGTGCTAAAAGATGGCAATGAGAGCTATATGAATGCTTGCTAGCCTCTCGCTTATATTTTCTCTCAAAAAATTCTTCAAATGCAAAGAGTTATGGGATTTCATGAATGAGTTCATGGTGGTTGGAGAGGCCTAGCCAATGCCTTGTTCGTGTGGACACAAACTAGAGGTTGAGACTTTATCATGGCTCTTTGATCATAAACAGAAATTATAGAAATTAGATTTCAGGTAATCGTCCATAAAAATAGTTTGTAATTTTGTTTATGTGTTTTACACAAAGAAAAGCAAATCGGGTTGGGAATCATTATTTCGTTGCATTTCCTAGTTATTTTTGTGATTAAATTTGAAAAATTTTGCATCCCAAACCTAATGAAACCCAACACTTACTTGGTGTTCGCTTCCTTGATTCAGTTGCTCACTGTTTACAGGTCGTTAAGTACATATTCAATCAAAATAATTATCATTTAATATACAATTTAATGAATTTCACATTCTACCTTTTCCTTAATTGCAACCTATTTCCTCAAGTTGTGATTGTGTGGATTGCATTATTCTCATATAATCCTGGCAATTTTCACCTAATTGTTGGGTTTCTATTCTCAATTTGTGTGAAAAATGGTGTTCATTTGTCCAATGTGGATATTTGTGGGTGCAAGCTGGGTGAAAACATCAAACAAGTGAAGAGGCCATGAAAAACATGTAAGATCAATTTCAAAACTGTTGGATTGATTAAGGTAGGTCGGATCAATCAGGCAACACTACGATCGTACTTTGAAGGTTTTGAAACAATCTAATAACCATGTGATTGATCGCTATCGATCACACTACATGGATCTACTAAGATTGATCGTGCTGTGAGGAGGTGGTCGATCCAAAGCCTTCTATAATTACTATAATTCACTTGCGATCGATCTCGATCAATCGCTCCATTTTGAGATTGACTAGGATCAATCCTGTAGATTAAAATGTTGATCTGGAAGACACTGTCTTTACAATTGCGGCTTCCTACAATCAATCCCCGTCGATTGCACAGCTCAAATCAACAGGGATCAATCCGTAATCCATTTAGATCATCCTAGATGTCTAAAAAATCCCAATTTATCCATTTTCTAGGCAATTATTTGGTCTAAACTTCTTATGTAAGGCTATTTCATGTGTGAATACATCATTAGTTATGTTTAAACCTATAATCAGCAAGGCTTAATCCAATGCTGAGGAACATGGTTATGTACACTAAAATCCTTGTCATTTTTCTATGTGTATGCATATATGCCTTTGAACTTATATATATAGTCATATAAAATTAACATACGTGCATGGAAAATGCATGCAATGGTTCAAAATCCTAACCCTAAATGAAGTAGAGAGTTCGGTCTAGGGATTTACCTTGAGGTTGTTCCAATTTACTATTTTTCTTTTTCACCTAGTAGCTGGCCAAACTCCCTTTTGGGGTAGAAAATTGTATTATTCTGCAGCACTTATGAGTGGAGTTTTGGTTTTTAAAGCTAGGGTGAAATTTGCACCAAAACCTCACTACATGTTCCCTAATTCACCCGTAAATCAGCACCCAAAATCCCTTCAGTCTTGATAACTTGATTTAACCAGCCTGAAATCTTCTCTATTGGCCATACTTCTTCCTCCATCAACCCACCATCAGCCCTCCAATTCCTCCATGCACTTAAGGTGTAGTTTGACAGCATTAATACTCACTATTATGCATGATGAAAGGCAGCATTAATGCCCGTTATTATTATTGTCATTATAACGATTAAAATCATCGTTGTCACCATTATTATCACCAGAAAGTTTATCTAGGGGTCAACTGTTGTAGCAATAAATAAAATTAAAAATTATTACTTCTTATTTCTTTTTATGCATATTGCCCATCAATATACACAGCCTATATCAATAAATAACATAAAAGATTTTACAGATTTTTAAGTAGAAAAAATCAATTATTTATATCGTTACTATATAAAAAGTGAGAAGTGCGAATAGTAACTACCTTTAACATTTGATATTAATTTACTAAAATGTTCTGTTCTTTGTTTTTATCTTTCTTTACATTTTTTATATTAACTCTTTTTATTTTTTACTTATTATTTTGTTAACATCATTTTTCTCCCTCATTTAATAAAAATTGTCTAAAAGAGTTTTTATTTTTCTAACTTATTTTTATTATTAAAATTTTTTAAAATGTAATATATATGAGTTTCAGTATCATAATTTTAATTTTAATAATTCATTTTTATATTTAAAATTTATCAAATATAATTAATTTATACTTTATTATCATTAATAAAAAATTATATATGGATATAGAATAAATTACATTTTACGTAAATTATAAAATAAAAAATATATAATAAAAATTAAAATTTCATGTGTAACGAAAATTATGCTTTGAATTAAGATATGTAAATATTAAGTGTGCAGGCTAGCTAGTGTATTTTATATAATATATATATGTATGTATGTATGTATGTATGTATGTATGTATGTGGCTTGGGCAAAATGACCATCAATGGTAATTTGGGGTTTTGTTATATTTTATGACATTTATAAATTTTTTATTATTGAAGGTGGGGAGTAAAGTTCAACAAAATAAGTTGCGTGGGGAGCGAAATTAAGAAATATAAAGTAGAGTAGGAATTGAACCCAAAATTTGAAACAATGTTTTATAATTTGAATCAGAAAAATTATTAGTTTAATGAGTAATGGTTCAATCAGTGATTAAATTGTGGTCGAACCAATGGTATTACATTAAAATTATTAATACTAGTAAAATTTGTACATTTGATGTATGCGTAAATTTATTTATAAATTATATAGTTATTTAAATAATTAAAACAAAAAAAATTAAAATAAAAGTATAGAAAAGTATTCAAAATAATTAAATAAAGAAAGTCCAAAAGAATTTGAAAAGAAAAAAAATTTGAGAAAAAAACACAAATAAAAATAGTAAGTCAAATAACAAAGTGAGAAACAAAAGAATTGAAAATTGAAAAGAATTTTAAATAAGGGTAAATGTGTAATTTGAAATTGTTTAACTAAAAAATTTTATCAAATTAATAATATAATAAGATTAATTAATATGCTAAAAATATATAAAAAATATATATTAAAAAACTTGAATTTAATTTTAAGTATTTTGCTATTACTGTTAATAGTTAAATATAATAAACTTATAAAATAAAAACATCACAGAAGATAAAATGGAAAATATTAATCCAGTAAATAAAATATAAAAAACTTAAATGTTCATTTTGGGCGTGTTATATCAAAAATTGTATAAAAGCCTCCATTTTTATTTTGTAAGAATGAAAACACATATACCTTAGGAAAATGATATCTTAGAGAAATATTTTATCAAAATATAGTAGAATTTTGATAAGGTTCATGTGTATTCAGTATGTGTCAAAATCAAAGACTAATATTATTTTGATACAATTTATTTGATTCCAAGATTTGGTATGAAGGTGAACATGCCAAGAACCAACCGCAGAGAAGAAAATGAAAATTGAATTAACAAGATGAACAACAAATAGAATTTAAATTTTAAAATATATTAATTTATGAATTTGGAGTGTCTGATTTTTATGAATCATAATCGGTTTAGCGGCAATTTTAGTTGATTCTTTTAAAATAAAATAATTTTATATAATTTTCAATTTTAAGATTTACTTAAACCATTTTGCTTATCAATCGATGGCCTAACCAATTCAATTGAATCAATTTTTAAGACACGTGTCTGAAGCAAATTAGAAACACACATTACCATTGATTGTTTCCACCACTTTCAACGTAGGGCTTATGTTGTAAGTCAAGTTTTGAGATTGTTATTGTTTATAGGACTGTATATAAATCTACTTCAACTAACAATTTGCTCAAACCGCCGGCAAACTATCCACAAATCATCAATTTTAAATTTTTAATATATAATAGCTTGTAAATATGAAAATCCACCACCACTTGCAGTCCGACCATTTGTTTTAGTTTGATAATATGTTTTTTGTACCTTCTATATTTGCCTTCCTTTGGGCTTGAATTATAATTGTTATAACTTATATATTTGACTGAAAATTAATAGTATATTTATCAAAATATGTTGGTTGATTGAGAATACACCTGTCCTCATTTTTGATTTGATATTTATTTTTATAATTTCAATTATTTCACACTTTATGGTTAAAATATTTTAATCTAATAACTTTTTTTATAATTTTTAGACAATACGTTTAGATTTACTTTAAATAATGATATGCTAGTAATTTGATTTATGTATAAATGTCGCAAAGAATTAAGTAGTTAAAATAAAAAAGAAATGAGTATACTTTTTGTTGCTAATGTAAATTTTGGTTGAATTTATGAACATCTTAAAATTGATTGCAAGAGGGATATAAAATTGAAGGCAAAAAAAGATGCAAATGAATCTCCATTTTGTTTAATTGATATGATTTTTTTCTTTTGCATAATATACTAATCAATAAAAAAAATTATAGTTACATTTGTCTTCAATTTTGGATGTGTTTTTATTTAAAATTGTGTGAAAGTAAGATATATGTAAAAAAAAATTAAAAAGTGTAATGATTGTAATATGTATTTTCAAATGATAAATTTAAAAACAAACATAGTCTAAGTTTTATACCATTAAAATATTTCAACTTTATTTTCAAATAATATATATAAAATTTATAACCCAACGAACCACTAATCCAACCGTCAAATAATATCAAACCAACCTACCGAAACATTAGGTTTGAAAAAAAAAAAAAGTTTAAAATTTTCTTATCATGTCTACATCGGGTCCGATGAAATTTTTATTATTAATCTACCTGAATTCCACCGTGCACACCCTTAATTGCTTACATGAGTGGTTTATGAATAACATAAAAATATTAAATCATATATTTGATCCGTTTGTTGCTGAATTTTATGGGACAAAAAATATTAGAAGATGTTAAATCATCTATTATGAGGGAGACTTTTTGTTAATATATATATGTATATGTAATCTATACTATTTAACAAAACTATCTCTTTAACTTGTTGTTTGTCGTTTTTTCTTTTTCTTTTTGTTTCTTTTTTATTATATTATTTTTGTATAAGGTAGAAAATAAATAAATAAACATAAATACTACAAATCAAAAAAAATAAAATAATTGTTTTTAATTATATATATGTCCATTTTTTAATTTAAGCACACATCAAGTGAGCGACATAAGTGATTACATCCTTCTTTTTTTTGAACCCAAAAAAAATGTCTTCCAAAACAAAGCCTATAACCCATAGTTAGACTAAAAATCTTTATTAAGAACTGAAATTTCCTATATACAGTCAGCGTTCCAACTTTTCGTTTTAAGGAAAATAATAAAATCATATTGAGTAACTTTTGTCAATGCATTTCTATTTTCGTTGAATTCAATGCTGTGTTGACTCGGATTCTCTTCCACCAATCAATCTTTACCTAAAACAGCTCTAAAGTCCAAACGAAATGAATGCGTAACCCATTAAAATATTATATATTTTGAAGAACAAAACAACTTTCATGGCCCTCAAAACCATACCGAATGATTTGCACAAAACATAGTTAAGAAGACAGTGGTGGAGCCGTAATTGGAAAGTAATGAGGAGGAGCAACATTGCAGTCGAGCCACCTCCACTTATCATCACCATCACCGAAAAACCTATTGTTCAAACCACGGAAGGACATTGAAAACCACTGCCACTCATGATTCGAGGGTCAGCAGTCGCAAAGCAAATTGTGCTCCCGTGAACAAGGTCTCAACAATGAAATGGAGGTCGAAAGGGGCCACAAAATGGGTTTTAATTTGTAGATCTCTGCACCAGCAACAAATAGGTAGTAAAATCCCACAATTTTTTGATAACTCTTGATTATGGAATTATTTTCAAGTGTTAATTGAATGAATTTTGGCATTTTGTCATATGTTAGCCTAGTGATTCAAGTAAATTAAGAATTTTCCATGGAATTGTTGCTACTTTGAACATAATGAATTTTTGGACCGACATTGCACTAAAGATTGAGTTTGTTGTTTTGATGTTGGGAAATGTGATTTGGGGCTATAATAGAGGCATTGTGTTTACTAGAGATGCAACTACACAAAGAACGAATGAATGGAATAAAAGAAATTACAACGGTTGAAAGTAGGAAAGTTGTAACCACAATAAACTATCCAACAGAGTTTTAATTCTTGATTTATAGCCATGAATTTGAGGTTTTGATTGCAACACGCACGTCCTAGCGATTGTCAGCAATCCAGTGGAGGGTAAAAAGGAGATTAAAGGTTAAAAGTTTAACCTACTACTTAATTGAATGATTAGAATTGAAAACATCAAGAAATCATTCAGCATGGAGAAGAGATGGCTGGAGCTTGATAAGGAAGAAAAATAAGATGACAAGAAAGGAAATAGGAAGGAAAAAGCTCCCATCCATTGAAGAACCTTCAAAAAATCAGCTTTCTTCTTTTATTATTTCCTTGTAGTCTTTTTCAAGGATGCCCATTAAGATGAATTTGGTTTTACACTTTGTAATTATATTGGTGTGAACCTTTGAATTCCAAATATTGATGTGAATGTGAATTATTTGACTTAATTCTTTGATTGTCTTTACAATTTGATTATGCAATTGATCAAGAAGCTTGGCCAATTTTTTAATAGCTTGATTAATTGAAAAATAATGAAAGTGAAATTTAATAATCAATATTAAATTCATTCTAAATGTGTAAGATTATAGGAGTGACTTATATGTTTATGCGGAGTGATTTATTATTCACAGATTAATTGAATATCAATTCAATTGAATTGACATTGCTGACGAGTGTATGTATATTTCTTTTGAATGGGGTCTTGTGAAAACTAGAAGATGATTATAAGATATTTTAAAATAATGAACTGAATCAATTGTAATTAAATTAATAATTAGATGATTCATGGAATAAGGATCATTAAAGTTATATCCAGAATGCTTTCTAGAAATATAGTTGTTGCTCAATTTGGTGCTTCCTACCCTACTCTTTTTATAGGTTTTGATTAGTTTAATTCATCTTTTTTAAAATTATTTTGATTTAAATGACATATATTAGAAATATATTAATAGACACTTTAGAAGATTTCCTGAGGATACAATAACTCTTTTTCTCACAATGTTATTTGAGTGACGTTGTGTACTGGCAATGCCATCATTTTCAACATGTACAAAAAATTATATATTTATATATAGTAGATACTTGAACGAATATGTATAATTGATATTAAATTTGTTTATTATAAAATAATTATTTATATAGTTGTTATTCTTAACTTTATATTGATATTCACCATACAAAAAATAAATATTCAATTGATATTACTACATTAACTACCTTTTTAATATGCTAAACACTTATGAAACACACACACACACTCATATATATACATATATATATATATATATATTATATCTCCGTTATCCCAACATACCCTATACTTGAAAATATTTATATTATTGCTAAAATTTAATTTAGTTCTTTTATAGGATATATTAGATTGTGTTAAATTATATATTGTTTGTAATTACCAAGCCATCTATATTGGTAATTAATGATGTTGCTTTACTATTGTGAAAATGGATTTAAGTGAGCACATGTGCTTACATAATTATATGCGAGCTTACGCTATATATAAGTATAAATTGATTGATTGCATTGAAACGGCTGTTCAAGGGCTTAAAGTGGAAGCAAAAATCTAGGCCTGTCACGGGGAAATTTCATCCAAACCAGCAGCACCGATTGACTGCCCATCCTGTGAACAACTCCGATCGATAAGATCAGATGAGACAAGGAAGAGAATTTTCACTCAAATTCAGTCGGGTTATGAAGGCTAATGAAGGACCTTAAAATTCAGTAATGATGGGGTTGACTGAAAAGCACACACACAGTACAAAAATGCGCAAGGCCTCCTCTTGGACTTTGCGCAAGTCTACCCTTAGGCAAGACCACGAACCGAGAAAGAAAACTCAGACATAGATTGCTTGTGCAGGTTCAGACAAATTCACTCGTAGCCGAGAAGTGAAGGAGAGTAATAAGCAACCATCCCTGGCCCAAGACGAGAATACGTGAATCATCCAGCCCTGGGAAAAACGAGGGAAGTGAAGGCCCTTCTTCACAAGGCACCTGTTCGGTCGGCTAGGTGAGAAAGCTTCAAGGCAGTTCTACAGCATTTCGACGTAGGGAAGACTCCCGACTATGCTTTCGCCTTAAATGTGTTCATGAACTTCCACAACGCTGAACATAGTTGCGCGGATATTTTCAGAACTCCGGATCATGAGTTTTAGGAGTAAGAATTTTGCAGCCAGAATTTGAGCTGTAAGAACAACCAAGCCACTTCGCCAGCACCCTTAATCGGCCGAAGAGCAAGGGAACGGGCATCAACGAGACTGCCATAAGCCACGGCTCCCATTTTAGTACGAGAGGCTGAATTTCCATATCCTGGGCTGTCGGATTCAAAACTCAGTAGCGTCCGAGAAAAAAATAAAACATGAATTTTTGTTGTTGAATTAGAAATAAACGGAAATTTATTTTGATTTAATAGGAATCCAACAACTTGAGAATCTCCAGTTCAAGCGAGGTAATGCTAAGTGGATTACTTGGAAATTTTTTATAAATTGTTTATGAAAGTATGATTTTCTTAAATTTTTCCTGAACAATGCTTATGTATTTTTGTAAATGTTTCTGTTCTTATATTGGAGAATTATTTTATGCTAAGTTGAAATTATTTCCTAAATGTGTTTTAGACGTAAACAAGTATAATGATGCATTTATAACATGTTTGGTACTAAAAATTTATATTAAACTCTTATGTTACAAAAATGTTTTATGTGAATATGCTTTTTGGAACATTTGTTAGTGTAGAAAAATTAGTTCCAACCATTCAAATGTGGAAGAAGTTTTTGGTCTTTTAGCTTGGAAAATACACTAAGCATTTCAATCAAATATATAGATTGAGACAATTGATTTGGATGAAAGATTGTTTGATTGCACATGACTCTTTCAATTATGGTTGAAAATTGAGTCATGTAACTCTCTCAATCGAAAATTCAAGTGACCCTTTCTATTGGAGTTGGAGATTGAGATAACTTTTTTGATTGAATGGTTATTTTGGTGTTGTGATCCTCGTTAACTTGAATTAAAGACTAAGGTTTTGATTATTGAATTTGAAACAGGAAACGTTTGAACCTATGAGCAATTTAACATAATATAATAATGTTTGACAAGAATTTTTCAACTAATGTCCAATATTTATGAAAATGTTTACTAAAAGTTTTTAAACTGTTCACGTTCACTTAAAGCAAGCAATTCTTTACTAGCATTTTCACTTACAAAATTTTCTTTTAAAATTCCTTTTTCAATTGAGAATATTGAGGACAAGTTTATATGGGGTTGGTGAAGAAGCTACATCGAGAATAGCTTAAGTTCGAAAATTTGTTCCTTTCTTCACTAAGTTGTAATTTTGTTAATTCTACTAATATTGATGTATTAGAAATGCTAAAGAATTCGCTCTGTGTAAGAATAAATTTCTATAAATGTTATGAATATTACAATGCAAATGAATGGTTTAGATTACCTAATGCAAGTGGGTTTTGGTATCCTTAAAATGAATGTGCTGAAGATACTGCCATGTCTCATACTTAGATTTAGGGTATGATATTGTTGTTTAGGGGTGTTTTTGTGTGTGGATGCATATGAATAAATATTTACACATTTAGCATATATTTTTAGTTGTATTACAAATAAAAAAAAGATGATATATATATATATATATATTGATAATACATTTGTATATATTAAATTTTAGGTGTACTTGTGCAATGTGTGTGTGTGTGTGTGTATGCAAATTTTCACATATGACATTTTTAATATTTAGTTTATTTATTAATAACATATAATATTGGTTGATAAATATCTTTTAAATTTAAAACTTAATAAAATTATTTTAATAGTGTAAAATATAAGTCATTTCTAATAGTAGGGGAAGGAGTAAAACCATTGGGTTGGAGAGGAACCAATATTCTTTACTAATTCTCAACGGAATAATGATTCTTTAATAATTCATTATATCAATCGTAGAAATAACTATGAAAGTTACCATTCCATTCCTATCTCATTCTTGCCTACTAATCATGTTATAAAAGTTTTAAATATGGTTTTTAGGCATGTTTATTATAAATGTGTGAAAGTAAGAGATGGAAAGAAAAAAACTTTAAAAACATAATAATTGTAGTGTGCATTTTGATTTTATAAGAATGATAACAAATACACCACAACAAAATGATTCTTATAGAAATATTTTATGAAAACATAGTAGAATTTTGATAAGATTCATATGCATTCGATATGTCAAAATCAAAGACTATTAATATTTTTATTAATAATTTATTTGATTTGCAAAATTTTTGATATGAAGGTGAGCATGCCAAACACAAACTGCAAAGAATGATAATTGAAACAATAAGAAGAAAAACATTTACAATTAAATTTAAAAATCTATTTATTTATAAATTAGATCTGTTTGATTTTTATAAACCATAATTAGTTCAACAATTTAATTATGGTTTTAGTTGGTTCTTGTAAATAAAATGATTTTTAAACAATTCTTAGTTTTTATACAAATTGATTTTTAGAACACTTATTTGAAGAAGGGACTAAAATTGAAAACATCCATTACCATTGGTTATTTCTACCACCTTCAACATTGTGCTTGTGTTGTAAGTTAGGTTTTGTTGCTATTATTGCTTACATGAGTGGTTTATGACTAAAAAAAATTAAATCCTATATTTGACAAGTTTGTTATTTGGGTATTTATGGGACAAATCAATAGATATTAAATCATCTATGATGAGTGAGACATTTTGTTAAAATATACATGTATTCTATACTAAAAAAGCTATGACCCTTGCAGCATGGCTAGTATTCAAGAATTGGTTGGGAATTGAGTAAACATTCCCAAGTTTATTTCTATTTATGTGGTATTCATGTGGTTGGTATATTTTTTATGGAAGAATAACCATTCCCAACAAAATTTTAATTCTCATAACGAGAAGTTTAATGATTCCAATTTTTCCACCTGGGTTTGTCCCTCCTAATATGTCAAGAAATAAGCACACACACATATATACTTGACGAAATTATCATTTTGTAATCTATTTACACTATGTATTAAGAATATAAAGAACTTTGGTATATATAATTACTAAAATACTCTTATTTTGATTTTTAGTCTATTGTCTAAATTTTTATTTATTTCATTCACTTTCTTTAATTTTAACTTGTTCTTTTTTTTTTCAAGTAATTTTAAGTTTTTTCTTTATATATTTTTATGTAATATAAATTATTATTTACATCATTATCTACACACATAAAAGTGTAGACTTTATCACTATTTTATTTTGAAAAACTATGTCACTAGAAAAAGCTTATATGCTACAATTGCCATATATCTTACTGTTTTCTTTTTTATATATATACAATGATATAAGAAGGGTAAGAATAACTTTCATTTTTATTCTTATTTTAGGTCTGTTTTTTTAATTAATGAAGTCCTATTACGTTGTGAGAAAAGTTGACGATGCATTGAACTGATTATTTATTTTACAACTATCAATTTAATCAAATATGAAAATATTTTTGCATGAAAGCTTTCCTTGAAGGATTTTTATTTTTAACTAATTTAAGTGTCAATGAATTTATACAATTGTATAAAAAATTATCATTAAGAAAAATTTTGACATTGTAGTAATTTCATTCCATTTCATGTTTATTTCTAATTACTAAACATGGAAATGAAATCAAGTAAGAAATAGTAATTTTCTTCCTTTTTTATTTCAATTTCTAGTACAGACTAGCTATAATTTATACATTTTTCATTTCCTTCCTATCTTCAATCTATGTCTCTATTCCTTTCTTTTCCTATCATATTCCAATTTATGCATATTAGCATGAATGTCACATATTTACTATTCTTCAACTTCATAATAACAAAATTGTCCTTTTTCCACTTATTATTTTTTAATTTTCTTTTCTTTTTGTTTCTCTTTTTTTGATTATATTATTTTGTATAACATTATATATATATATATATATTACCAATAAACGAAAAAAATAATTGTTTTTAGTTATATATATATATATATATTACAAATAAACGAAAAAAATAATTGTTTTTAGTTATATGTATATGCACATTTTTTTTAATTCAAGAACACATCGAGCGAGCAAAATACAATTACATTCTTCTTTCTATAAATAAAAAAGTGCTTCCAAACAAAGGCCGTGTCTCACCCACGGTTTGACTGGAAATTCTTTTATCATGACCTGAAACCTCCTACATATGGTCAGTTTTCCAACTTTTCGTTTACAAAAATAATAAAAATCACATGATAATGCCCTATACTCTGTCTCAACGGAGTTCCTTGCAATCATATTTTGCTTATCTGATTTCCAACTCACAATATTATTTTTGGACAAAGACACAATAGCCTAACAATAACCTTCTTGTATTAAGACATACTCCCCAATTACTGTTAGTATATGCCTTCAGATCTACACTGCTGTTCTTGGTCAAAAAAAATTTATTTTCTTTGATGAGCTTCAAGTATCTTAGCACTTTTGATGTTACTTCAAGGTGACTCTTTTCGGGCATGTTCATAATTTGTGACAAGACCTAAACAACCTAAAAAATATTAGGCCATGTGAAAATTAGATAGATTGACTTTCTATCAATTCTCTATAGTGTGTCACATCTTCCAAGGTTTGTTTATCTCTTCTGCTAAGCTTTTGGTTCATCTCAATAGGAGTGTTTGCAGTCCGTGCTCCCAACATTTTGTGAGTCTTCCTATGTGTTGAAGTGTCTGTTTGATGTATTGAGAGTAAAGAAAGTTTGTTACGTTCCTCGTTGATAAAACACGTATCAACGTAGGTAGAGATCAAAAGGAAATTTGATCAAGACATAGACAAAGAAGTTTTTAATAGATGTGTTTACCAGTTGAGGGTCTATAGATAGATTGTCTTAAATTGTGTTAAAGCAAATAGAGCTTGCATGTGATGAGTGTGTTGTAATATCACATATATTATAATAAAATTTTTGAATTAGGCAAGGCCCCGTACAAGTAAGAATAATTGATACTCTGAATTGCTTAAACAATTTGGTATTGCTTCTTCACTATTTTGTATTTTATCATGTGCGTGTGTTGCAATAAACAACATAGCAAGTCTCCCATATGTTACAATATCCAACATCTTTTGGTTCGGTTAAGTTTTAAATTTCTTGTCTCAACAAAACAAGTGCAAACTAACTAAAATGGGCTATAAATGAAAACCATTTTAGCTATGTTTTGATAAAAATGAAAACTAATTAACTAATTTTCTTGATAAAATGAACAAAATATCTTTTTTTTGTTTTTTTAATAATTTTGAACATTTTTAACCCCTAAATATTTATTAGTGTGCATAATTTTCACTATTCCTTTATTTTGACTTTTATTTATTTAATTTTTTTAATCAATATATTATTCTAATTGAACTATTAAAAACTTTTATTATTGCTTCTTAAGGTTAATCTTTCATATTAAGTGAGCTGTTCTCATTTTACAAAACTAACTTTTCAATGTTTGTATTTTCATTTTCTCTTTGAATTTAATTTCCATTTAGATTTGTGCAATAATTTTTCCTTTTCGTTGAATTATTAATTTTCTTAAGATTAAATATAAAATTCATCATTTGGCACATTAATAAATTGAGTTGAATTTATTTTTTAAAATTGATTTAATATTATTTTATATGCACATAAAACATTATATAATTTAATGATTGATTTTTTTTAAATGGTCTAATCAATTGCACCAGTACTTCAATTAGCTTTATTGTTCTATCTAATTTTTAAAACGCTGACTCCTGTCAAATAGATACATCCATTTAGAATATTTCAGTGACAATTCTCTCTTTTTAACGTTAATTTGATTTTAAAGTGCCCATCTAAATTATAGCAAAATATAAAAAATTTTATTCGATAACAAAAATTAATCAATTAGAATACAATCGAATAGATAATGATAGTTTGTAAAAAAATAAAAAGGTTTATGATGTTTAAAACTAAAAATTCATGAATTAACACCATACCCTCTATCTTAAACATCGTGCCGAGTCAAAATAAATAAATAAAGTTTATATATCGTCTTTAGTTAATTATGTAGCCTCCCACTGCAGGGCTAATACCAGGCCGATCCGGTGTCAGTATGGTGGCAATCATGGGAAAGAATAAGTCAACAGATGTTTCAGTCTCAATTGAAACTTTGCAATTACCCATTTTCAAATTCAAAACAGACACAATTCATTTAATTTTTTTCAAGTACTGATCAATTTGTGATGTCACAAAACCTGATATCACAATTATATTATGGAAGTCAACTTCCTCAGTTTCTTCCCAATATAAGATCCCTCGGTTGGAAAACAGGTGAAATTTCCACTTCCCCAAACTTTTTAGACTTTGTTTGTTTTGCAATTATTTACCCCTAAAAATACACTCAATTATTACTTTTTTTTTCTCTATTTTACTTTAACAAAATTCCCCAGACAAAAACCCCTTAAAACACACATAAATTTAAAAACAAACAAAGCTATAGTTATTGAAAAATTGACATTGGAAACTTAAACCACTGACAAATAATTGTGCCTGGAAAGCCATTTCATCTCCTTTCTTTCTTCTATCTGAGACATGACTCTTGAAGACACCGCACTCACAGCAACAGATTTACAAGCAAACATAACTTCCAATCACGTAAATACTCACATATGTCTAGGAAAAGACAGCAGTACTTGCACTCCATGATACTTGTGACTAGCTATCATCATCAGAGTCATTCAACTCAATAAATGAATTTTAAGGATAAAGTTACATATCAGCAGGGATGCGGTAGAGAACTATCAGGGCATGCTGTGCAAAGTTACAGCAGTAGCTGCTCCACTGAACAATGCCACTCACTGCGCATTACTTGCCTGCTTCTAGAACCCCTTCAGCAGAAAACAGCATGCTGTGTAATGCTATCTAAATTTCACAAGATCACTAGGGTTATCTTTCACCTTGCCTTTAGTTGTGCAGCCAAGTGTTGCCCTGAAGCAACAATCTTCTATGGACTGAAATAAGTCTGATCTAGAAGGGCACTGTGTTGTCTATAAACCTTGTATCTTTATCAAGCTCACAGCATTTTGAGGCCAGGGCAGGTAATATAGACAAAATAACGGCGCAAACCATATTTCTGAATGCAAAGATAATAACCCATCATCAATTCAACCAGCCCAACCCTCAACCGTTGAAGTGGAGCTTCTGAGTCTGGGAACCTTGAGGCTGCTGGGATGAGTGCTGTTGCTGAGAATTTTGCACGCTTAGTGGTTGTGTGTTGTAGTTTGCAAATGGCTGTGAATAAAGGGGATTCAGAAAACCCTGCAGCCAAACAAGCAAGAAAATTTGATAACCAAATCCAAGAGCAATTGCATGTCATAACTGGGATTCTCAGACTACACATATAAGCAAAGCACTCTCTCTCTCTCTCAAGAATTTTTATCAAAAAACACAGGTATGACCATGGATGCAAACAAGTTGACAGTTGATTCCTGGTAAAAATTTTACATCAATTCAAGCCTAGCTTGAGCTTGAGCATGAGCTCTGAAAAAAAAAATTCTAGATACAACTCTAATATTTTGGAGTTCAAATCAAGTTGAGCTCATTAATTTTTTATATTTTAAAAAATATTTTTCATTAAAATTCTCTAACTTGAAAAAAATTTATAAGTGAAGCATATTGGAATTTTAGTTCAGTTCAATATTTAAAATTATAAAACTAATATTAATTTAAAGCCATTGACAGATTTTAAACAATATTTAACGTGAATACTTACTAATTAGCACAATAATTTAGCCTAATTACGTATATAGTAAGTTATAAAACGAATAAACATCTATGAGTATTTTTTTCTGCCTTGATATATAAGTGAATCAAACATTTTTTTTTTTTTTTTGCCTTGAATTAAATTATATAATAAGTTAATAGCAACGGTAATGCCCATTAACTATTTTACAAAATAAATATAGTTATCATTAACCAAATTACACTAATAAAATTTTATTTTTTAAAATACTGTAAATAAATTATTAAAGTACATATAATTGTATGCATAAATTATTAAACAATTTACACAATAATATTGTGAATGGATAGAAAATTGATCTGCTGATGCACAAATATGCATTATAGCTATTATACTAAAAAGTAAAGAGTTGCAAAACATGATTGATAGGACTAATTTATTTATATATATGTCTCACATAATATTGGCAAAAACATCCCATTTACTAAATATAAATTAACATGTTATATAGTATTTATAATATCTTAATTTGATTATTGTAAATATATTTGAATACATTAAACATTTTATAAACAAAAATATAAAAGTACTTAAAAATAAAAAAGCTGCAATAAAAGAGATAATTGAGCTTCAAAGTCAGCTCACAAAAAATTTTGAACCAAGTTGAGCTCAAGTCAAGCTAGCTTTTCCAACTCACAAGCCTACTTGACTCATCTCGCACCCTCAGGTAAGACTCAAAAGAGGACTACTACAGGTCAAAGCAAAGTTCAGCAAACCTCCTCAAGGATATTGTCAAGAGTTAAAAGAACTTCAGCAGACATAACTTACAATCAATTTATTTATTTGCCACTGTAGTCAATGAATTTACTGATACTCAACAAAAAAGAAGAACCTGCGACTGAAGCCGATTGGCACTGGCCATATCAAAGTGGTTCTGAGAAGCATCCTCTTGAGACTGATCATTGAACGCACCCTGAGTGAATAATCCTTGAGAACCATGAGCCATATACTCCTGGAATAAATAACAGTGTCACATTCCAAATAAAAAGTAAATTAAGAGAGGCAATCGGAAACTCCACTCTTCAAAGTGGGGGAAGGGAAGTAAATCGAATGGAGGATTATCTTTAATATTAACAGGTGTTTTGAGTAAATCTAAACTCAACCATAGGAGAAGTCCCATAGACCCCGCTAATAAGTCGTCTGCCATTCAGACTTGTCAAAGGATGAATCTTATTGCAATCAGGAAAATCTTATATCCAATTTGGGTAGGTAAATCTTATTTTTCTAATTTCCAAAACTAAATTAAGATTCAGAAAGGTCAACAGTATTGTTTTCATAGATTAATTTGTTAACTCTCAAGCAGAAAGGTATATAATGAATTCAAGCAAAATCAACCAAATATGAGGAGCTTCTATATTTAATTTGAAGAATCTGGTCTACAGTAACTTCACAACACAAAAACAAAAATGTGATCATGCCCACCTATAATAATAAATCTGATATCATCCATTTCTAGAATAGTTTGAAAAGGTATAATACCACAAAGATTTTGCTTGAATTATACATAATTTTATTTATCAAACATATAGCATCATGAAAATGTAATAGTGCATAGAAAAAACTGCAATGCAAGTTCAATTTTTCAAGTCATTTTACTCCTGCAACCAAAAATTCCTTTCTGCATATTAAGTGAATTATGAAACTACTTTTAAATCTTATATTTTTTTTTTCAATTTACCTTCAGGATGTGCTAATAAAAAAAGATAAACTTGTAAACCTTGTTGGTTTTTCTCAGCACTGTACCTTTTAGAGGAAAACACAGCTAAAATATGAGACTTCTACAAAAACACAGTAAAAAAATAGATGTCTGATAAGTTGTTATTGGCTTGGATGCATGGATATTTTCAAAGTGTAAATACTTTAAAATATGTAAAACAAAAAATGTCAAAACCATTCCTAATTTAAATTTTTAGATTTTTAAAATTTAAAAATAAAGGATTACATTTTAGCATTTGGGGTCAAGGCTTAAGAAGACTCTATTTTGGCATATATCAACAAATTAAAAGAAAATTTTGCAATTTTATTATTCCATTGGAACTATCTGTTAAAAGCTTACAGTCCTCAATACAATCAACAGTCATCCAGGTACTAATCCAGACATAAAATCTCATTACATACAGGACTTCTTGTCTTCCTCAATAGTTTGACCCAAACGAAAATTTCTAGCATCGTCCACAAGGAAAAGTAATTTTTCCATTTATACAAATCAGATATTATTAAGAACTTATTTTTGCCCTTCAGGTTTTGTATTGAAAAGGCAAGGCCAAAGAGAGAAACTCAAGCCCCAGGCAAGTATGGTAAAGCAAAAAAATTTTAAGTACTTAAACCTGAGACATGTAGTCATTTCCTGGGGCAAAACGAGCATATCCAGCTTGAGAGTTCTGGTTTAGAAAGCTCCCAGGAAATCCACCTTGAGACCCTTGATTAACGTAGTCAACAGTGTACCCACTCTGAGAAGTAAACATGATAACATGCATCAATGCAAAATGTTCAGATGATCGGGAAAGGATTGTCAAGTAATCCTATCACTATAACAAGAAAGAGGGGAGAATGCAGATTCTACCATAAAATAAAGGTTGTGCATTTTGATGAAAACAAACATAAAGAGATTCATTTACCGGAGTGGAGAATTCAGTAACATTATAAGGGACATGTGATCCCTGACTTTTAAAATCATCACCTAAGAAATCCTGCATCATAGTTGAACAATCAGCAAAAAATAAAATATAAAGTCATCCATAAGTATACAGTGATCAGTATCGATGAAATTACCTGAGACATACCACCCATAGAGAACCCATCCCTATATGTTTGGCTTGTTCCTTGACCTGACACCTGCAATTTGCAAAAGGAATATCTCAGGGCTCCATAAAATAAATTTCAAAGAACATAATCTGATCAAGAGAAACATTGATAAAATCAAATTGGAACTAACATTAGAAACATAACCAGGTTGAGACAATGGTCCACCCACTGTTGGCTGGCTATTAGCACTCTCCATGGATGGGAAATTGAAGTTAGATGCATGACTTCCAATTGGGGATTGTGCACCTTGCTGGTGTGGTAGATGATTGCCAATGGGCGCACTGGAATTCCCACGCCCAGCCCCAAAACCTCGGCTTCCTGGATGTGGTATCTGAGGAACAGTTCCAACAGGTCCGTGTATAGCACCACGAGTAGGAATGGCATATGGTTGCGATGGAGGGCCTCCATGATATGGAGGAATGGGTACCCGAGGCATTGCATAACCAGAAGGATGAACACCAGGTTTATGACCACCGTTAGCCGGGCCAGGTGGCAAGTAAGCACCTGCATTATGAATAAATCAATACTCACCCAGGTTGTGGGAGATACCTATTTCCTAGTTTTCATACTCCCTTATAGAAACAGTCAGTTTAGACATGATATTTCTAGCCGCAAATATCTCTTGTGGAGTTCAAGATTGAGAAGTTAATAATGAATAGATGAAATTTATGTACTAATGGTAGCAGGAATAACAAAACCTCTAAAGAGTTTTATTTAGAAAGAAGAGACTAACCCCTAGAACGAGGTCCCCTCCTGTCGGCATTTGGGCTTGAGGCAACGGATCCAAAAGTATCATTGGGAACAATTCCTGGCCCACCACCATAGAAAAGTCTTCTCTCATTGTATATCTGTGCAACATTAACCAAGTAAACCATGTCGATGAGTCCAAAAACAACTAAGTAAATAAAATAAACACAATTGGAAGAGTACTAGGAAACACATTTGTGCTTACCTTCTTGGGCTTTTGGAATTGAACCAAACTCTGCTTCAGGTTGTTTAGAGGTCCTTCAACCAAGCACTCATGCTCCTAATGAATTAACATTTCAGAAAGAACAGCATGTCATGAAAATTTCCCACGTGAATGTGCTATATGCATATATAAATTTAGATATCCTGAGAGATGAAGAGAGAAGAAAAAACAGAATTCCATGCTCACCCATTTGGCCTACATCCACATACAAGTGCCATTATGACAATATAATTATTCATTCTTTCTTGATTTAAGATTACATAGATCAGCTAATTTACACAAGTAAATTACACATACAAGAAATAGTAAATGGAGAAAATCACTTCAAAATCAAATCTGATCAAAATCCAGCTTAATCAATTATTCACATGTGATCTTACGAATGCTTCAAAATATCAACTTTGATTCAACATAATTCAAGAAAACAATTGCAAGAACCCAGTGAGAAAACCCACCAAGACAACCAAATGCTAGTCCTACATAAGCAGCAAATTCTACTTTAAACCGAAACTTTTTTTAAAGATTGGATAAAAACAGAACAAAGCACAAAGTGAGTAAATACCTTGTAGTGTGTTAACAAACCATTCCACAGAGGTTGCTTGCTTAAAACTTTTGGATTTCCCAAGATAACAATGCCATAACGAGCACGTGTGAGGGCAACATTAAGCCGCCGGGGATCATTCAGGAAACCAATTCCCTAAGCATGAAAAAATATACCATTAAATTACTGTATAAAATGTACACATAAACAACTACAGCTTTCCACAGCCGTGTCATCACTTTAACATTATCCATCAAAAAATTTATCAAGTTCAACCAACCAGGATTCTTTTAAAAGTACCAAGACATACACATCCTATACTGAATTTTCACCAACACATGACAGTAAGTTGGTCTTACCAACATAGCAAGATACAAAAAACAGGGTTACCCATCTATGACCAGAATTTTCAAATGCACTGTTGAAGTCAACTAATTGATGTCGAGTCATTGGCTTGAGAAATTGGTGGAAGTTATAGCACTCACAAAATGTATACAGCAACAAAATTCTTTGTTCTGCTGGATTGAGATGAATCCTACCTAATAAAGTATGCTTCAATTTTTTAGGCTCCAGTTCCAGCTATAGGAGGGATAACCATATCCATGGGAAGTGGTTACCCTTCCCCAACCAGGATTAGGTGCTAAGTTACCAAATTATTCTCAATTTGATTATTCATGATATTTATATTATTGCCACAGTAAATCTCTATTTCCTCCATTAGGGTGAAATCAGTGTAGGCAAGAATAGGAAATTGGCTAAGAAGGAGATGAAGTGGAAAAGAGATGCCTGTGGCAGCAGCAGGTAGTGGATCTGCTACATTGTTAAGAAAGTGAAGAAATAGAAGGGGAAAAAGAATAGAGAAAAAGCAATTTAAAAATATAAACAAATATAAGAGAGTAATGTAAACTTATACACCATATCCAAATCTAACACACAACCTACCAAAGACAAAATTAAACTATTATATCCTAGGCCAGCCAACAACTAGATCCTCATCAGTCTTGCTAATGCCACCCCAAATGTAGTCCAATAAGGAAGATATGCAGCACAAGCTTCAGAACCCACCTGATGTTCATTACTCCTCACACAAGACAAAATTATGTAGTCTTTCTCCCTCCCCTGGAAAGAATCTACACTGGCCACCTGAGGAGAAAAAGAAATAGAAGTGTGAATTTAGTTTATACCTTGGGAGATTTTGTAAAACCAATTAATCAATATCTCGTCATACTTCAATTTCTTTGTATAGTTGCTGCCGCAAAGCACCATTTCTAGACATATAATTCACAATGTATGCTCGCTGGCCTTCATAAGGTGTTATAACACCAATCTGTAGAACATGAAAATAGAACAGTCATTTATCCAAAAATAAAAATAGCATAAAGCAGCATACCTAAAAAAATTGAGAGCTTCCATTGTACCTGACTAGGAACAACACCACTCTTCAAAAATGTAGTCACAATTTTCTCAACATTTGCAGCCTCAGTCCTATTTAAATATGATGTTCCACTAGCACTTATCTCCTCTTGTCCCATCTACACAAGTCAACTAACAAATTTTAACAAGCTACTCAGAAAGTAAAATGCAAGGGGATAAAAGGAAGACAAAGCATGTAAATGTGCTACAAGATTTAAAAAATAGAAATTTATTTGGAGTTTTGATTCAAATTCTTGGCAACTATTTCTTTCATAAAACAGCAGTTAAGAATGCAACAAGGCAATGCAGCATAAGTCTCTCTCTCTCTCTCTCTCACACACACACACACGCGCGCGCGCACACACACACAAAATCCTTTTGTTTTGGCATAACTATAGTAGAAGCCAAACCGGGCCTATAAAACAGCAGATAAGAACGTAACAATTACAGATAACACAATGCAGCATAAGTCACACACGCACACATATAAAATCCTTTTGTTTCAGCATAGAGATCCTTTTGCAGTTAATGAGCATGTGGTGTCAAGGATGAGGTCTTGGGTTCAAATACTTGAGAGTATGTGTTTGGAGTGGGGGTGTTAAAAGAAGGTCCCAACATTCCAAAACATGTTTAAGGAATGACGCAGGAGGTCCTCAAAATGATACAAATCCAAGTTGCATAAAACAATTTGCTATACCTGGACATAGAAGAACATGGGGCGGTTTGGTACTGGCCAAGGGAAATCAATGCCAGGTGACTGCCTTTCATTTATTGTTACCCCATTTTGGAGAGTACCCTCATAAAAGCTGTTAGACGGAAACTCAGAAAGGGCAGGATGCATCCTATATTGAACCTGAAAGAAAATTACAACAATAAATAAGGTTAAAGGTTCCAAGCATCAGAGAAAGTAATATGAGAAAACTTGATGCAATGTCAATGTAATTTAGGAAGTGCAGCCTAACAGATGAAGTTTTCACCAATGCAAACATCTTATGCATAAGCCACTATGCGCTTTTAGAACCACTATTGATTAGTACCCCTTTGTAAGATAAGAGTATATAGCTACATTTGATTTCAAATTATAGACTACAGAAACACACTCAATTATTACACTTTTTAAATTTTATTTCTCTCTCTTATTTGTACACAGAGTTCGAGATAAAAAAGGCTTAAAAACACACACCAAAATTTGAAAACAAACAAAGCCTATATATTTTATAGACCAAGAAGAAGAAAGTTAGAACAAGGAAATAGTGAAGGAGGCATAAATGGTATCTCAAATTTTTTATGCTTTGTTTGCATGCAAATTATGAGGGAAGGAAAATTTGCACCAAAATTTAAAATTAGTGCAAAAGTAAGAGAAAGAAATAAATAAAAAATGATTATTTTGTTGGATAGTTAGTTCGGAAGTGTAAATTTTGATGGGGCGAAAATAGATGATAATTCACATCCATAGCCTTAGTTTCTTGTTTTTTGTGTTCTATTAACAGTTTCCTTTTGATTGGTAGAACATTGGTAGGGTGTAGGAGAATGGAGTTTGTGCAAAACTGTAAAATCAGCAAATTTACAAAAGTTTCTCCCAATTAACTATAAATATGGGTAGTAAACTTGTCAGGTTGGGTTGGGTCCAAATTGGTTCACAATGCATGGATCTTAAATGAACCCAATTGTGTCAATTTTGATTTGGTCCAATGCCAGGAAAGAAAAAAAAAGGTAAAATTATTTTGTTCATATGAATAGTTCCAAATTGGATAGATCTGGGTTCAAGACAGAAAAACAATTAGTTTTGGGTTGGATTCAGTTTGGAACCAAAGCCAAATAGGGCCAATAGAACCTGACCCAATCATTTCCAATTCTAAAAATTCCAAAAACCCAATCCAACAAGAATCTAGTTCTTTTGGGTCAGATCCAATTGTAATCCCATCTAGCCACCACGTACACAAATAATTAGTAAATTAAAGAGATCATATACAAGCTTCCCTGACATGGACAATTATAAATGCAGGGAGTATGACAATTACCTGCAATCTAATTGGTTTTACACCAAGCAGCACAAGCCTTTCAAACAGAGACTGTGCTAAACCAGCCCGTGCAGCTTTTTTACACATAATGACAGGACCAAGCTGGCAGTGATCGCCAACCAGAACAACCTGCAACAAACATGTTATTAGAGTTAAAGCAATATGATCAAGGGTTAATGACAGCTTGGAGTTGTCCAACATGCAAGCACCTCTAGTACGGTACGCTCCATAGTACAAGGATTTTGAATTGGGAGTGCGAGTTTACGAGAACAAATATAACTACAATGCAATTTTTATTTTTGTATTTCAAGAAAATTAAAATTCCATCATTTACCCTTGCCACTTTATAATAGAAAAATAAGAATATAATTGCGCAAAAAAAACATATGATGCATTTGCTTAACGATCAAAGTCTTAAAAAAGATATAAACATATGAGATTTTGTTCTTCTTAAATAGAGAATATCAAAAGTTTGTCATTATACAATGGAGACTAAGTTAATAAGTCATCTTATATAGTATATACCAAATCTCAACAGAGTATTTTGCAAATTAGATAAACTTTAGGAGGCGTTTTGTGAATTTAGCCAAATGACGGTAGTATTCTAAGTGTACCATCCACAAAACACAATGCTGAGGTCCACTACTTTATGTGATTTATCTTATTCCATCACAAGAAAGAACAGAACAGAACATTCGCAAAGACATGCAGAAACCACTCACAACATATGACGCTGAGGTTCACGACTTAACATATTTTATCTTATTTTGTCACAGAGACAACCGAAGTGGACATTTATAAACGGAGTTAAACAGATAAAAGGGCCCACTACATGGAAGATGCCAGCATATTTTACAAACTAATGGGTAAGAAACCCAACAATCTTACACAAAACGAACCTATCTCCATCAATTACCTGCTTTGCTCCAAGAACCAAAGGAATAAGACATTCAGGCTCAGTTGCTTGGGTGGATTCATCAATAAGGACCTACAAATGCTTTTGAAATTAAATTGGAGAACAGCATAAAGGCATTCAGATGAACATCTCCAAAAAAACAAAAAATAAAGAAAGAAATATGACAAAAAGGGAGGACACGTTGAAAGACTGCCAGCACTGCAACTGCCCATTTTACCTGGCGGAATCGAAAATTTGACAACCGAGGATCCCCAGCCCCAACACATGTACAACAGATAACATCAGCACTCTGAGATATCTCCCTCTCAGTTGCACGCTTGAGTGCTTTGTATTTTTTCTCATCACTGCTGGATAATTCTCCTGTAATTCGCAAGTCAATCTTAAACACTCAGGATCTTAAATGCATTAACTTCAAGACAAGCTTCTTGATCATACAAACATATTTATTAATGGTGCAGGGTGGAGTATGGCATAAATGTCTCTTCAGAGCTGTGGGGCACAGCACACGTCTGTGCACACAATTTAGAAGCATAGCACAAAATTACACAAATACAGAAAATATTTATACTATTAGTAATTCTCAATAAAATAAAAATTGAACATAAAAGCATTTTAATCTCCAAATTACATTATAAATTCTACACTATAGCTCAAAGCACTTAACAATAATTTCAACATTTAGTAAACATATGTCAACCATATCAGGAATCTAATTAACTAATTAACTACTTAAATAATTTCAAATCAAGCAATTTCAACAGGTGAAAAATAAGGGGGAAATGACTGACATAGAAACAGAAAAAATACAAAAAGAAAAGAGACTAAAAGACTAAAAGACTAAAAGCAAAAGAGAGAAATGAGAGAAGGAAAAGCAAGAAGAAAGAATAAAAAGATAAGATTACTTTTAAAGAATATTCAATTAAGAAGACAGAACAAGTTGCCTTCTAGGCATGAGCCCTTTTTTTTTCCCTCAATAAAGAAATATAAAATAAAAGGGTATCTTTCATGCCACCTGTGGCAAGATGACGCTAAGCCCACACCTTAAAAGCCTTGAGCCATGCCAAGGGCCATGACAACTATGAATACAAAGATGAATAGGTAAAGTAATCCAATAAACTCATACCCTACTCTCCATGTAACAGAGGTAAACAAGAAGAAATTTTAAATCATCCTGCATGCTCATCATCCCTCTTAAGACATAAAAATAGAGACCAAGAAATGAACACACTCTTTGCGCTTTTTTGTTCGGAATTCTGCTTTGTCATTATTTTGCATAACAAATTCTTGTTAAAAACAAATGAGTAAATACACTCCAAAGTCTGCTCCTCTATAACAGGCTTTCACTTGTGGTACCTTATGCAATAAATCAGTTATTGAGAAAATAACATTTTTCGGGATATAAAAGAACAGCCTTCAGACATAGAACACCCTCCAAATGAGGTGCATGTATTCGACCAATTACAGTAAAATATTTGGCTTCCTCTCATTTGCTATGTGCCCAGAGATTATTTTCGTCTTTAGCAAATTAAAATTTACCAAGTGAAGCAGACTGTCTTTCAATTTCACTCCTTATTTGACATCCAATGACATTCCAAAATTTTTAATGTAATGCTGCATAAGAATGCGCATAGTCTGATAGAAAATAGACAAGTTTAGTGCTAGTAGCTTTCATTTGTAAAATGCAAAGCAACACCAATGATGATCTACAGAGATCATTTTGAAAATATAGCATCAAAAATTGCATGAATTGCAATACTTGCTATTTCAGTCACCTCAGCTTCCCCCATATTTATAGAGTTCAACCAGCTACACAAAGACTCACCAAGCCGGCAATTGCATGAGTTTCTTAGATTAAGATAAGAAAAAATCATCAGGGTATTCATGAAGCATTAAAACAGCAATTCTGGAACTTTATCATTTCCATAACTCCCCCCAGTGCCATTCTCTCTCTTCTTCTCTCTGACTTTCTCCCAAAGCTTAATTTTGGAGAATTACACTCTTATTTATCTTTCTAAAAATATTGTTATTCTTTACCTATCACGGTTTCAAATGAAAACATAAATTATCAAGAAAGTTAGAATCGTTACATTAATGAATAATAATTATTTGATTTTTAAATGTTCAAAAATAAAGCATGTCTATCATAGAAGAAAAGAAAAATGCAGTAATGCATGCCTGCTCTTATTCAAAAAAGCAATAAAAAGTGAAATCACAGGAACAAAATGCTAGCATGAAAACACACCTTGTTCATCTTTCAGTTGCTGCAACTTGTGAAGTTCACTCTTTTCAGATGTGTCAAGATGTCTAACCTGTGAACAAGAAAAAGAGGTACATGAAGTTAAAAATGCAAAAATACATAAGGTCAAAATGTTTAACATGGGCATAGTAAGCCCTATAAGATATGTAAATAAAATAAGTCAACTATTCATAGAAGCAGCAAACAAGACAACATAAAATGCCAAATTAACCAAACCTGATAGTGCAAGGTTAAATGCTCAACAGGTGAACTAACAGCTTCTCTGGATTTAGCACAAAGCCTGACAACCTATTCATTGCGATAAATAAAAAAGGAAAAAAATTACATGCTAGAAGAAATGGTTTGATCTTTATAGCACTCTCTCCCTCCCTCCCTCCCTTCAGGGGGTGGGGCCGGGGTTGGGTGGGAGCATGGAGGATTCGGTGGGGGTACAGTGTAATGGGGTGACAAGTGATCCCATCAATCAAGTTGTTCAGCATAAAAACAAGGCATTGTAATTGATAATTTTCAGAACTGAGCATTAATGTTCAGAAGTATACTCATTTGGATTATGGAAACAATCACTTAGAAATAATAATATCCACACCTTTAAACCAGTGGCACTTATCTTTTCAGCTAGCTGATCTACAGCAACATTACTTGGAGCACAGACTAAGACCTGAACGGAGAAATTTATCAGCAAACAGAAACAAGAGCTACAAGGCAAGAAAAGCAGTAAGTTCTACAAAAATTAGAAAGCAAATAAACCTGCCCCTGGCCTTGTTTTGCCATGTGATACACAATTGTAGCAGATGTCACAGTTTTACCAGTTCCAGGAGGACCTTGGATGAGACTTATAGGCTTTTGTAGGACACTCTTGACAGCAAAAACCTAAAAGTGTTGGAAGGTCAAGACAACGAAAAATAAAGAAGAAAAAGAACAACAGCAGCCAATAATCTGCATCAGTAATGCATCATGTGATGAAAACTCCATGGAAACATTTGGATGCCTATTTTGATGGGCATTGATGGGATGAAATAGCATGTCCCAGATACGTATATCTACAAATCTTGCATAAGTAAGAGAGAAGAAATTATTGAGAAATTATTTCTGAAGGTTAGCATGTTCCAAGAGTGTGTATTTAGATGGGATACAAAAGAGAACCAAACCAAACATAACCTAAGTGATTTCACAAAATCTTTATTGCAGACCACAAGAATGGACAGAATGCGTAACCTAAATCTTCTACAAAGAGATTGTGCTGTGTGCTTAATGCTACTTGTCAGAGAGTTCATAGTTTTTCCCCAAGCACTTACATTTGCTAAACAAAAATAAAAAATAAAAAAAAATCAAAGAACAAAAAAAAAAAAATACATGGTCTGGCATTTTCGCCTGACATCTCTTTAATAATGCAGGATCTAACATTTATGTCCGACATCTCTTTTAGATTAGAGACTTAATATGCATCATATCTTGATAACATGGGACAAGAGCAAGAAAAAAATACAAGACACAACCAAATCATCCAAACTAATAAAGAATTGCCTTAAAGATGACAGGAAAGAGCATTGGACCATACTTGAGATGCATTGAGCTCTGGAAGACCCGGTGCACCAAAACGGCGAGGCAAAGTATTGCGAACCATCTGCATCTCAACTTCATGGCCAAGCAGATGATGATAAATGTACCTGCATTTAAGAAGCAATTCAGTAGAAGAAATGACAATGTACATAGCAAACAAGCGAGTATCACATAATGAACAATTAATCTAACTGAAAAACTAGATATACAACAAGACCAAATCTCCCAATCACAAAAAGAAAAGAGGGAAAATAAGAACAATGGCTCAGAAAATATCTGAAATCAAGTTTGACATGTCGAAAATCATGATAAATTTTGATAATTTTGTATTTGTCATCAGTTGGTCATGCCTTAGATTAATTTATTGCTGCAATAACAAATTTAGTGTTGAATGGAGAGAGAGAGCATAGCATGTCTTCAAACCTAATATTGGTTTGAAAGAAGAGGACTGCATTCTGACCATTTGCTCAGTGCCATTTCTTTCTAATACAGTTTTGAACACCGGAAAGCATGATATTAAAGGGCATCACAATGCTTTTTCCATGTGAAAAGTTTACAGTGGGCAGGAGCCTCTATCAGGAGAATCTGATGTCCAAACACCTCCCCAATATTGTTCCAATGTGACAATGACAAATTTTATAAGTATTGCATGCAGGAGCATACAGGCGTTTGCTCTTAATTTCTTCGTCTATATATTTTATAGGTGCACACACAATAAAGAATCATGAACAAAGAACAATTTTTTCACTGACCCACTGACACTGGTTTCATCCACAGCAAACGTTTTCATGGCCCCCTGCATCCGATCAAAACTCGTGCTCTTCCAAACAAAGTCGACACTAAAACCATGGTTTACATCAGCAGGAACACCCTGCTACAACATTGCGAATCTAATATGTTTTTTTCTTTAATTTTTGGTAATGAACAACAAAAAACATAACATAAGATACCTGACTTGCACCAAGCTCAAGAGCAACCTCCTCTTGTGCAGTTAACTTTATCTGAGAAACAAAAACAATTCTCAACAATCCTTAAATTCTAGAATACATCTCTTCCAAAAAATATAAAAAACAAGTCAGATCCACTGATAATCAATATAAAAATTAAGAACCCAGAGGTCAGCCTCAGTGCAGCAGGTTATGCAAATTCAAGAAACAATGAGCAGGCTAGCTGCAAAAACCCGACAGAAGACACAAAAAGTAGAACAGTTCAGAGCAAGATGCCATACCACATGACCCACAGACTGCCAGGCGGGATGAGCTGCATCACCTGAATAACGCAATCGTAGTTCATCACCAGGTACAAGGCGTAACTCGTTATCTTCCTACAAGAAACAGACATTCTTTATCCCCAAAAGAATAAAGAAAAATGTATAAATACACAAAACAAGCACCAGAACAGGTTACCTTAGGAAAGACAAAGTAAGCAATGCGCTTTTTGTTAAGACCAACATCCCATCGAATGGTGATATTGTCTTTGCTTTGAGACTCTTTCATCATCTGCCAAACAATAAGTGTAATTAGACCTCTTTTAGAACAAA
This sequence comes from Avicennia marina, assembly GCA_019155195.1. NCBI lineage: Eukaryota > Viridiplantae > Streptophyta > Magnoliopsida > Lamiales > Acanthaceae > Avicennia > Avicennia marina. The sequence goes on along the minus strand of CM032762.1, from coordinate 7,232,511 downwards.
TCATAAAGTTTCATGTGGATCTCTGATTCCAGCTAAAACATAATAAATCAAAGCATTTCCTCTATTTTGAATTAAAAGAAAACATTGGGGGGCAGATATCGGTTTCCATGGTTTGGAATTTGGCTGCAGCAAACCACTGCTAATTGACACATCAATTCTCTTTCTTTTGCACAACACTTATCTAATTTACATATATCTATATATATAACACAGTGAATCTAGTTTCTATAGAAAATTATAGAAAGTTGATGAAAATCAGCTTCTTCTCATTGCCTTTGCTGCTTCACTTTCCTTATGTAGACCAGCCATAGTGAAATTGAACTGGTAGAGCCTGAGTGATCCATCTCAGACAAAAAAAATGAATAATGTAAGATGGACAGAAAAAGGAGATTTAACAAACCGAAATGGAAACAAATCATCATGGGGGTTAACCAAATGTAGTTTCTCAGTCTCTGGCTGAATGTTCCCATTAATTTCTTTTCTTTACCTTTTCTTTTTCCAAAGTGATAGCACTTAGGGTAATGTTACGACACTATCAACTCTTGCCCACTACTATTGGGGTAAAATATTTAATGAAATCCAAAACTTCCATTTTATTTAACTCTCCATCTAAAAGCTAACAAGGATATTCAAAATTGAAGGTCAGGGAGAGTACTATTATTTCTTTGTTTTTCTCAGAGGCAGTGAAAAACAGCAAAATCATCACAATGTGGTGTAGCCATACCTTATCATAGTCTGCTTCAAGCTTGATGAGCGGTGCAAAAACATTTTGATACTGGAGAAGAAATACAATAGCAATAAACTTAGTAAAGATGCAAACCACGCTAGGTGCAAAAAAAACTAAGACTGCACTAAACCTCACTTAGAGCACCTGGTAAGCATCTTCATACTTCAAAGCTACAGGTTGTGGCTCGTCATCCACACCAGGCTTCTCAAGATCTTCTAAGGTGGCATCAGGATTTGTCTTCCAAAGCTCTTCTATTTTATTTATCTGCTGGGCACTAATTTGCCGGGCTCTCAATTGTTCTTGTTCAGATGGGACCTGCATTTTGCATCAAATTAGTAAGTCAACTATAGGAAATTAACTATACCATTCTGCAAAATATACGCACACCCAACCTTTAGTAACCACTGCAAGAAGCATCTGTCATCAATAAGTGGACACCACTGACTCAGGTCCCAGTTCATGTCCTTCAATGCATTGACACTAAGGCAGGGTTCCCTACAGAGCAGCACAACAACACTTTCTGTCTTGGCAGATATGAATCCAAGAAGGAAAACATTTCGACAGCCACAGTTATAACACTCAAGAATGGTTTCTCCAAGGGGACTGTCTTTGTGAAGACAAACTTCCTTGTGCTTTGCTCTCACCTGAAACGGGCCAAAGCATATCAGGTCAAAAGAATCTATAAAATTAAAATGAATACTAAACCACAGAATCTACTGCATAGAAAAATTTATTATGCCAAACACAGAGAGGTACACTAGCAATATTGATGTTATAAACTGTTCTAGTTGGATAATATAAAAGCATAGCATGAATGGGCAACAATCATATGGATTTGTAAACAAATATGCCACCTGTCATGCAAATAAAATTTGCCATTGTTTTTTGCTATTTTGTCATATATCGCAATGATCTTTCAAGTAAGCAAATTTAACAGGAACAACTGAAACACCAAGTTTAGGATTCTTTCATAGTTTTCCTAGGACAATCAGAAACAGATGATGACAGACATAAACCTTAACTTCATAGGCCAAGTGTATGCATGCATCAGATGGCAGCGCTGTTCAAGGCAAGGGAAACAAGTTAAACTCAATGTATCGCCAATTATTTGTGATCGCAGCTCTCATTCTGGTGAAGCATGTTAGCTTCAACACTTCATTTAGGCATGCGATGTTACTTAGACTAGTATTGGCGTCCAATGCAGACATGTATCCAGATGTTGGATTTTTCAAAGCTCTACAATAGACGAAGAGTGAAGACATTGCCATTTCTTTTCTTTTACAGTGCTGTAGTGATGTAAAAAGCTATCAAAACTTCTAAATCTAAGTAAAAACATATTTCAAATAGTACCACAGAACATCATTTTAACACATATTTAGGATCATCCCAACATAATAAAAAAGTGCCAAGTAAAAAGCATCTCATTCCAATACGGTTTCCTTCTAATACAAAATTCTTTCCCAACGACGATCTTTCTTAGTCATAGGCTCACAGCTATATTCCCTTTAAAAAAACTCAACATAAGAAGCTTAAAACATCTCATTCAGATACTGAATCTTCCTAACTCATAAAGTTTCCAAATTCAGGATGTTTCCAGATACAATAGCAAAATAAAAAAAGAAAGAAAGAAAAAAAAAGTCTCTCTCTCTCTCTCTCCCTCCAAATCCCTTCAACCATCTCAGAAACCCTCCTAATAACATTCACATCAAAAAAAGAAATCCAGAAGAATTCAACTGAAACTTCCGCTGTGCAGTAGATCAAACGGGAAACAAAACATTTATTCAGATACAGGCATTAAACCCTACGAAAAAAGCTTATCAGCATCCTGTTGGCCTCCAAACTACTTACCAGATGATTGACGATGTGAGAACCAGAAGTATTCCCTCGAGAATTACAAAACCATTTCCTACAGGACGGCACGTTGCAACGCGCTACGCATGCCGGGTTTGTGACCCCACAGTACCTGCAAGCATGCTCCGTAAAGTCTCCTTTCCCATACTCGAACACCTCATCATCGACCCCAGTGTCTTCAAAGTTCAGGCCGCTCATCCCCGCTGCCAACGCCTCCACCACCCCGGTCTCCTTGCTGTTGCTATTGCTATTACTATTGCCGCTGCTGTTGTTAATTCCGCCGCCTCCACGGTTTTTACTAGTGGATTGGGAGGCTTCAGAGGAAGAAGGAATCTCGGTGGCGGAAATAGAATCGGAAGGAGTGGGCCACACGGACGCAGATGATCGAATAGGCTGCGAAAGCTCTTGGAATTCAGGGTAATCGAAGTCCTCCTCGCCCTGGGTGTTGAACTCAAGGAATGTGTAAGCATCACTCCCGGTGTCCGGCTGCGACGCCGTGTCGTACAGATTATTCGACTGTGAATCCATTCCTGGCCTATCTGTGCCTCGAGCCAGGTAGAGAAACGAGATCAAAAAACTGGAGAGATTTATGACAATTGAATAAAAAATCTGAGGTGAATTGGGGAGAAATTGGATTAGGGCTTGGTGATGGGCATGGGGTGGGCCAGGAGAAGTTAAGACCTGAAAAGACGGGATGGCAAAGGAGTTAAATCGTCGCGGACCCAGAGCCGACCCGGTCACGACAAATGATAATGAGTCGGGCCGGGTTCCGGGTTCCGGGTCCGGCTTTTGGGAAGTATGAACACAGCGTTCATCCAGGCGGGGGTTTGACATGCGATTTTTACAATCCGCACCGTGCGACCATCAAGTGCCAGAACTGCTCGTTAAATTGAAAAGTGAGCAGATTAAAGTAATTAGCTGAGTTCCTGTGATATCATCGTAAATAATAATTAATACCGTATAATAATTTAAAATGCTACGTAACAATTGTGAACTTAATTTTAGAAGACTCTGTATTTCTTGTTACATTTCTTAATTGAAATTAATTTTGTCGATATCAAATTCAAAATTTTTAATTTCTCTAGAGTCAGTAAAAATCATTTTGATAATTCTTATTTTTATAGCTTAGATACAAACGGATTGGATTCTTAATTATTGAATTCTTCTCGGTCCATTTTTGAGACAGCATGATATTTGTTTATGTTAAGGAATATTATTTATAGTCACTAGAATTTGAAGTAATTTGCATGTGACTAAGGTCCAAATATGTTGAAAACAAATTTAACCAAAAAATTGTTGCATACCCCAATTTTTTATTCTTCGTGTTATCATAATTATAACCGTACTAAAAAGAAAGGTCTAATTCACCTCAACCTAAGAATTAATTTAATCAAAAAAAATGTTGCATGGACCAATATTTTATATTTTAAATCTTGTCTTTTAATTTCATCATTACCCACATCATGCAACATTTGAGTTTTTTATTTTTTATTCTAATTAAAATTAGCTTTTTACAAAATAACTCAAGTGGAGGAAATTATATTTTTGACCCATCTCACTGTTTTCAACAACTAGACAACTTTTGCATATTAATAAATTTTAAATGAACCCAACAATTCCATGTGTTTTATTTCCAAACACACCCTTCTTCTTCTCTATAATCAGCAATGAAGCTGCAAATCGGAATAGGCAGCGGTGCTTGTTCCAGATTCGTCCATGGGGCTTCCGAACAAAGCCCCAACCCATCGACACTCACCATTTTATTCAAAAAGGACCAGATTTAGAGAGATTGTTTCACTGTAACAACAGATCAACTCGTGTTTTCTCGTCCGACGGTGGCAGCAGCAACAGTGGCGATGGTAGGCTTCACCTCAGATATTGCTAGACCAAATTTATAAATAAATGAGTGGTCATCTTTATCTTTTTGTTTACCAAAAATAAATCTAAATAGCTAGAAGAATTCATGGATTATTTTTTGATGCATTCTTTGAAGAATTTAACTAGAGTAAAATGATAAATTTGTATGGCTTTTGTTTACGTCCTTTTCTTTGTTTATCTTTTTTGTGATAATAGTTCATAATTCACAAAATATAAAAGGGCATTTGATAAGAAAAATTATACTCTTATCAAATTAAGAGATCAATTAACATTTGTCTCACAGGGTCATCTGAGGGGTATGATTGTCATTACAGTTAACACAAATTGTATGATAAATAGTTTGGTTTTGTGATATTGAGCTTCTAAGAATGACGATAAAATGTAAAATGTATGTTTGATTAATAGTTTTTTATGTATAAAATATTGATAGTATTTAGGATTTATGTTTTTTTTTATACAAATATAGTTATTTGTTATAGTAAAAGATACAATTATTATATTATAAAAAATTAAATAATAAAATATAAATATTTAAAATTAAAATTAAATTGAAAAAAGTCTGAAAAATGGAAGGTAATAGATGTGACTAAATATAAAACAGAGAATAAATTAAGAAGTTAGATCAACAAAAATAAAGAAATAGGTATAATAAATAAAATAAAATAAAGAAAAAAAAAGGAGAATTTAGTACAATATCAATTGAGTACCAAAAGTAGTTGTTAAAATTTAAAAGTCCTATACTATATATCAACAAGAGCGTTGCTGTTGTTGAAATGGCCTGGGATTAATATTAGGTGTATTTGATCGAAAAAAATATTAATTTTACATATATTAGCATTAAAGGCACAAATGTAAATTTTCAAATTAATTCAATAAAGAAAATAAAAATTAGAAAATACTACAATAAAATGCAATTAAAAAGAAGCATCACAAAAACAAAAAATGCAAAAATATAAATATATTAATTGTTATTTTGTTGAATGAGAATATATAATTATGGAAATTCATGCATGAAAAATTATTTTATAAAAATACAAACAAAAACTTATAGTTTAAATGTTCAATTTTTAAATAATTTGTTCTTAATGTGAAAATTTTTACACAAGTTAGAAAAAGTGATGGTTATATTTTAATAATTTGAAAAAATTATTTGCATTTTTATTAAGTTCAAAAAATTTCTGTTGATTGGACTATTAAAATATAATGTGTGTAATTAAGTTTGAACATGTAAATTTAACTTTGTCATATTATGTAATAGCAATTAATGTTACATGTGACGTATTCACAGTGATTAAATTTAATTTATTGGGTTATACATAGGAATTGTTTGTTTTGAAAATATGGCATTTGAGAATAAGATTCAGATTATGTTTTGTTAGAGGATTCAGTTATGCAAAATCGAATAACATAAGTTACAACATTGAACCTCATTATTTGAAAACATACTTCGGAGTACTAATTTTATAGAGTTAGAAACGATGGTGTATGGTTTAATTAAAATAGATCGGAATCAATTTTTTATTCATTTAAAAATGAAGTTTGTGTTGAGAAATACATACGAGGGACATGATTTGTCATACGAGCGATTAAGAATAATATAAATTTGCTATTCTTGTTAAATCTGATGAATTAATTGATGTATTTAAATTTGTATATCGAAATAGAATAGCGAGAGTGTGACAACATGTCTTATATGCCACGTGTGGAATGTGAAATATGTCAAGCTTCTCACTAGTCATTTTTTGGAACTCAAAAGTTAAGCAACATGCCTTTGGTCACTGAAGCATTGACTTAGATGGGCATTTAGCCAAATACCATGTTACTTGACCTTAATACCTAAGCATCATATTTTGAACAAGAATATGGAGAAAGGCCCTGTATTCCATTGCAGCGTATAGCAAATATTGGCATGGGAACAAGGGTACAGGAAGATGATGTTCATAAGATGACTTGTGATGCCTATTAATAACATGTATGCCAATTAAAATCTAATATTAATGATATAGATTATAGAGACGAGAGAGATGATGAGGACGAAGAAGATGAGAATATAATCAATATCAGTTTAATGCAACAAGTATTGACAACAACAGATGCTAGTCTATTAGCTAGTCCATGCCCTTAACATGTGGCAGAGTAGTTTAGCATCGTGCCATGATATTTTTCAACTCTTCTAGTATATGAACATGCAATAGAACCATCGACTATGCCATTGTATTCATTAGCCTTTTTAGTACTTAAACATATGACAGAATTATTGAAGGTGCTATTATATACGTTTGTGCCCTTCTTCTCACAACTACTATCAGAAATAACTGCTAATAGTATTGAAAATCTCAATGATAGATGGAGACCATACTATGAAGAGCACAAAGGAAAACTTCATTTGGATATAGTGTTTTAGAGCAAGGGTCATGTCTAGACAACTATGAAGGATTACTCTGTAGCACATGCAAAGTGTCAATACCGTATGGTGAAAGCACGTTAAGTAAATGGAAAATTAAATGTAGGTACAATATAATTGATGAATTTTGTGATTGGCACCTTAGGACTTCTTTGTGGTAGAAAATGAGGTTGTGAAAAATAACAAACCACCGCGGAGCCCATACTTATCTTCTAGGGACCTGTGCATGGATCATGCAAATTTAGATAAAAATATGGTAGCAACACTTATCATAGGGTTAGTTTGTTAAAACTTTACTATTGAAATAAAAAAAATGTCATTTAACTTTCTAAAGATCGATACGATTATGAGATTAATTATGCAAAAGTATGGTATAACTTGAAATGTGCTATTGAGAATGTGTATGGTACGGGGGAGGATTAAGTGAAAAAGTTGCCCGCCTACATGATTGTACTACAAAAATAGAATTTGGCCATTGTTGTTGAGTGGAGACACATTGGCATAGGAGTGGCTAATAGAATGATGCTATTTTATTTTTTTTGAGATTTCAAACCTTGTATTGATGGATATAGGCATTGCAAGACATTGATTAGTGTGAACAGCGTGCGCCTATACATAAAGTATCATCATAAGCTACTCATGAAAATTACCATTGTTGCCAATCAGCAGTGTTGCCCCTTACCTATACCATGGTAGATGATGAAAACACAGAGTCATGGCATTTGGTCTTGCAAATGTTGAAGAGACACATTATCTATGGCAGAGAGTATACTTGTTTTGCATTTGACAAACATGCAAGCCTTCTTTCTGCTGTTGAGGACATTAATGCACTCAAAGCCTCACGAGGAAGGCACTGATTTTGTCTTCATCATGTGTGTGCAAACATTCGAAAAGCTTTCAAGTCTCGAAACTAGCATGACTAGTACTCGAGAGGGGATGCAGAGAACTACAAGAAAAAGTTTTTCCAGACTTTAGACCATATAAAGTAAATTAATTTGAATGCCTATAACTACTTGTAGGAAATTGATATGGAGAATACGTTCTATCATTTGATAGATGTCGGAGGTATGGGGTGCAGACAACCAACATATCAAAATGCATTAATAGGATAATGAAGGGAATACAGTGGTTGCCAATATGCTCCATTATGCTGAAGATGTTTGATCGGGTCATAGCTAAGTTCAGGGAGAGAATGGCTAATGGTGAAGCTATGATTATAAGAGGGATGAGTGGTCCACTTAGCCTGCAAAAACATATACAAGGGCAAAGTGCAAATCCATGTGATATTTGGTGCAGTTGTATGGTCACAATATACAATAGGGTAGAGTGATCTCAGCACAAGATGGGGCAAGAAGTGGATGAAATGTATATGCTGTAGAGATATATAGTAAGGATTGCACATGCAAGAAATGGTTGTTACGCGGTGTTCCAGGCTTACACATGATCGTAGTGTATAGAAAATATGATGTGAATTCTAAGAGGTTAGTGATGCTGTACTCTTCTATCCATAGCTATATACACACATATGTAGGGAGATTCAATCCTATTTAGGTTGAAGATTATTGGAATGATCTATTGTTTAAGTTGGTCCACAACCCCCGTAAGTGTACGACTAGACATGCTAGAAGGGACCTGTCGCACCGAATACTAAATAAAGTAGATTAGGCATAACATCGAGCCTGACAGCAATCGCAACGGGAGGCCCAATGTCAATTGCAGGATTCAAAAATACCCTCATCTTCCAGATAGCCACGCTAGTTCTACATGTGTATAGATCTTACGTTTGTTAACAATTCATATATGGAAATGTGTGGTTGTGCATTAGAGATAAGGATAAAAACCATCTCTCGAATGAGTGAATTATTTAGGTGCATTTTAAATAACTAAATTTAACTTTATATTACTCTCTTCTTGCAAGTAGATTTCACTTGTTATTATTTATACAAATAATTATTTTCGTGGAAATAAATTCTTTTTTTTACTGTTTTATCATAATAACTTTACAGCATGGGTATCACCTTTTCTTTCTACTTTTTGGTCATTTGTATTTATAAAAGCATGCATTGTTTATAACACAATTATTAATATTTTTATTAAAGTTGAAATAAGGTAATGAATTTTGTCTTCCTCATGTAGTTGTTATTAATTAGGTATCCAATCATTGTGGGCGATTCTTCATACAAGATTTTTTACGATGGCTATGAGAGCTGATTCGAGCCTACTAGATTGCAGTCAACTCTTCTTGTAGTGTAACCATAGGTTAGAGGCTATGTGGTTGGGAGACATAGACACTATGCTTCGGCCACAACACCAAGCTAGGGCACTAGCCAGGATTTTTGATTTGAATGACCGGTCTAAATTTTGTTGCACCAACTAGGTTTCTATGGGGTTTGTAGGTACGGACATATAGCACTTGACTGGTACCTAATCACAGTGATGGTCGAGAGGCAGCATTACAAGACTCACACATTTTATTTGGTGACTAGGAAGGCAACTATTACATTAGAAGATGTGGCGTTGATTTTGGCAGCTACTAGCGAAGGGTATCCTAGTTATAGAGGTTGATAAGCGTTGGGATATTAGTATTTGGCAAAAGTACTACATGGAGTATTTTGGATTTGCACCTGCAATAGATGTATTATGTGACACCACTACACCACTTTTAATTTTAGTTAAAGAGGTCTAACATCAAGCGCTCACTATCGATAGTATAGATGATGACATCGCCCAATACACTCGATGTTGCGTGTTGCTATTATTAGGTTGCCGGCTTTTTCTCGATACATTCGGAATTTTAGTGAAGTTACTATACCTACACATGTTAGAAGATGTCACTAAGTTCAAACTATATAGTTAAAGGAGCGTGGTATTGGCATACAAGTATCAAGAGTTAGGCTTCGCGTGCATGCGAGACAAACAAATGATAGGTAGTCCACTAAAACTTTTACAGATATGGATCTGGATTAGGATCTTGGGGTTGAGACTATATTCTTATGATTGTGACCTTTACATTGGCTCATTGATTGTACCTAGTGTGTACGATTAACCCCCACACCCTTCAAAGCATGGTATGTATCATTAAATTACATTCTTTATTGAGTTATCATCATGCAAGTGTTAAATTTGTCTTTTTATTATTTTCCATGCATACAACTGGACCAGGGCAAGGAGGAATAATATATAAAACGCATCTCACTATATCAGCGTGATACATGATACGTGATAAGTTAGATGGAGAGGTGGAATGTCAGGTATGAGTAAATTGTGACATATTAAAAACTTCATCAGGTCATTTTGTTGTGTATATCATCAATTGCATGTACATTGCATTTTTCATTTCCATTTTAGTGACGGCCTTACCTTGAAGAGGCATATGAGTTGCTACCTGACCATTGTAATCACAATTGTGGACATTCTATGGTTTGATTATTTACTATGAGATAATTGAGATGCACTGTATTGATCGAGTATTAAGGTAGGTTAGAATGCCATAGGGCATCCCCACTAATTCACCACGGCATAAAGATACATGTCATAGCAACTAGCGACGCGGGCGCCCAAGGATTAACTGGGCGTAGTTAGGACTGTTCCATCGGTAAAACCCAACTAAACCAAAATTTCAATAAGCCAAAATCACATACCAAATGCCGAACCGAATTTTTTGGTTCGGTTCTGTATGTGCTGAATTTTTTTTATTGGTTTTGGTACAGTTTTTGGTAAAGTGAATTTTTGCAAAAAAACTAAAAATTAAATTCTTTATTACTAATTTACTATTTATCATTGATAATTTTAAAAAATATATTAAAAAATTTAAAATATATTTAAAAGAAGTGAAAAATATATTAAAAAATTAAAAAATAAAAGGAGTCGGCATTTAGTTCGGTTTGGTATACTGAACCCAAATATTGATATCAAACTGAAAATTGAATTTTTTGAATTCATTTTAGTATTCAATAGATACTGAAATTTTGATTTTGACACAGTTCGGTTGGTATACTTAATTATGCATAGCCCTAGGCTTAGTGCCATGCTGTATATATTTAAGAGTAAGATAGCGAAGATTATATTATAAGAGGCCTTGTCTTTTCAGACACACAAGTGTCACGAGATTACTTAGGGTGGTACCATAGAGTTATACTCTAGTTCATCATGCCTAAACATGTATTCATGCACACCAAATACATGCCTAACTACGTCACTTATTTCTTTTAGGTGGTACATTTCATATTACCCCTTTTAGTACATTATTGACTGTACTTAGTTTATGCACTTATGTATATATATGTGTGAGTGTGTGTGCACGCGTGTGCGTCACTCTTTAACATGCAAATAGTTGATTGCAGGTGCAGCAAACACAACTACATACCGGTGAATATAATCAGCAAATTGTGGATGGTATGGAATGATTATCACAATAGCAAGTTCAATGAGATTTTCCACCATACTTCTGAAAGGGAAACATGACCTCCGCACAACCCAATCCAAGATCTAACACATTATATCATCAGACGTAGTAGATCCTAACACATCATACTATCATAATATAATTGGTCCTAACAGTGTATATTAAGAGAATGTGTATTTGCCTCGACCACCAGATCAAAGCACTCACTCTCTATAAATGCCACAAGTAGATTCTCCTTACATGATACTCTCTGAATCCTCTTACACACCCTTCAAAAGTATAGTCTATATGAGCGACTTTGACAACACTGTGGATCCCTATTGTCATTCCAACAATACTTAATGAATACGAGAATAAAGTAGTACCATACTATGTAGGATCCCTAAAGAAATCTAGCACCACGGAGAGGACGTCGTACTAAATGGCCCATACATTGTGGCACCGGTAGTTAGCCTAGGGGACGGGGATAGCATGTAGCACGTACTAGTTCCTCTTATATGTATTAGATGTTCTGTTGAATGGGATTGAATAACACATTTTGTCTATTGTTACAATTTATATAAGTACACTTTATTTATGAATGATCAAGCTACACTGTGCTGCTAATAAAAATAGATTATGTGAAACTTCCATAAATATAAATTTAAATTATTACTAATATCACATAAATCTTACTAATAGTTTTGAAACAAAGTTAAACGAAAGCATAGTGCATACATATTGCCTATATATCCTACAAGAAGCTCATACCTAGCAGAACATGTATAAATATCAAAACCATACATAAATATATTAAATAAAAAATAATTACATATCAAATTATATAGTTTTTAGATTAGAAACATAATTTCTAAGTAGCTTAAAAATAGAGAAAAGTGTTAAACCATAATTATAATTAACATAAGAGTAATTTTCTTAATTTACTTTCTCCAACAAAATTTTATTATTAAAATGCAAATGTAATATATTATTGCACAAAAAATTAATTTAAATCTCAATTTGTTGAAATATAAAATTTTTGTATTGAAATAAAATTTTCAATTTTAATTCAAATTAGGATAATTTTATTTAATTCAATTTATTTGACTACATCATCTCGCTTTCTAAAACGGCAAAGTGATGTCAGCATAGCCCTCTAGTATTTCATCTGAAACACGACCATTTTATTTTATTTTTAAACAAGGGGATATCTCGCCATTTTAGTTGGTGTCACAATGGTGAGATGACACCATCTAAAACGACAAGATAGGTTAATAAATTAAATTTTCCACAATTGGGTTATTTTGTGAATTTTTAATTTTAATTAGAATTAAAAAGTAAAAATTCACAAAATCATTTACTAGGTGGCTCCCTACACATTGAAATCAAACTATATACAAAATCATTCATTTTGGATCTGGAATGGATGAAATGAAACCTTTCATTCTATATATTTGTTTGGTTCAATTATTGGAATGTATATAATTAACATGGTTGATGTTTGGTTCATAGATTCTTTCAAAATGGAATATAAAAAGTTTCTAGCTTTTAACGCCACTTGAATAAAGTTAAAAATAAAATATTAAATATAATTTTTCACTAACTTAAAAAATATTAAACATTGTTAATAAATTCATTATTTAATAACAAGTTATCGTAAGCATAAAAACGTATTAATAATTACTTAGAAGTAATTTTATGACATAAATAATGTTTTGGCTTCTTCAATTAGTCAAATGGAAAAGATTCCCTGTAAAGTCATCAAATCTCAAATTTAGAAAATTATGCTAGCCCATGTAAATATAATCTGATGAAAAATCCACAATATGTTTTCCATAAATTAAAAAAATTGTCATATAATATTTCAAGATAAGCAACTAAAAAAGGTATTCCCAAAGAGTTGGCTACCATATCATCCAACCAACTCTTCTAAAAGTTCATAATATGTAGCGACGTTTTAAAATTAAATGAAGAAAGAAGGAGATTGATGATATATTGCTTTTTCATGTCAGATGGAAGGTTATAGAGCATGTTGAACTCTGTTGAGTTTGCTTGTATAACATTGTATGCTATATAAACATTTGTGTTTGGTAATCCAAGACTAACCAACTCATTAACCAAATTGTTTTTCATATCTATTGCTAATTGCTCACATTTATCTTCATTTGCTATGACAATTGCATAGTCGTAATATTAGTTGAAATGCCCTTTATAAAAGATTCAAAAGTGCCTTCCTAGCTGTTGACATTGAACACCAATGGTCAATACGGCTATACCTAATTTCATCTTTTTTAATAGATTTCCTAATTCTTGGATATGTGTTCTTTTGCTCTGCCCTTTTTTTTTTTAAGTTTTTTGCACTTATTGAATTTGTTTGTGTTGCTGAATTTAATTCATTCTTATCATTCTCATTATCATTAGTCAAATCTACTTAAACAACAACTTCTTCCACCTCTTTTCCCATATTTTGGACTGTATGTACAAAATCTTCGTCAACAACTTCAATAGTTGTTTCTCTTTCGTACAATACACCAAGGTTATCCAATTATGAAAATTTTAAATTCCAAAGACCTTTTACTTCTCTAATCACCTGAAAAATAACAAAAAAAGAGAATGAAAATATTATGTTTTTAACAAAATAAAAATATAAATAATTACTAATCATCAACAGCGAATAACAATACTATTTTTTTTTTAAAAATCATATACCAGTTTTCAACAACTTTCACATCAAATCTTTTTATCTATATCATTTTGTTGATAATTGCTTTCTCTACACATGTTGGTGATTGTGTGATAATTGGATTTCCAACACTTCACTTGTGATTCCAAATATAGAATACCTTAATTTTCAAATGTAGGAAGCCATTGTAGTATTATTTTATTTAATGCATTCATATATATTTTTTAATTTACTTTTTTTCTTCCATAAGGTATCATAAGTTAACTCTTGCAATATTTCAATTAGCAACTTACCTTATTCTCATTCCAAAAACACTTCTTTTTTCCCCTTCCACGAATGCTTTTCTCATTCTTCATTTTACCATTAAAATACCATTCTAAATAATGGATTAATAATTTAACAAATATCAACAAGTGAATTTTAATTAAAAAAATAAATCTCAACTATAGAATCAATATACTTACAACAACAAATAGTTAAAATAGAGATTCCAAAGATTTAAAAATGTCATTCAAATTAATATTGCATGCAAATCACAAGAAATTGTAGCATAACAAACACTTATCGTTTAATATTAACAAAATTCAACAATTGGCTAAAAGGTGAAAAACTACAAAAATTATCATATGTAGTTCCCCAAGTATTAAACATTTCTTTAGCCAAATTGTTTTTAAAATTAGCCCAATCATCACTTGATGTATGGTTGTTATGTACTCCACATCTCCATCTTTTGTATCGCTTTCATTATTTCTGTTGTTAGATTCTTCATATGACATTTGTTCTTGAGGATCATAATTCATGAACTTTCAAAGAAGATTGTAATAAATAGCAAGCTATAATAATTTGCGCTAGCATTCAAACAGTAAAAAAACAAAGGAGATGCTATAGTTTTCCATCTTCCTTTTAATAAAACAAAACACCTCTCTATCACATTTCTTGTTTTGGAATGCTTCATGTAAAAAAAAATTCTTTTGGTGTCTTTAGCCCACAATCATATAATTTATTAACGTGATATCTTTGCATTCGAAATGAGGCAAGAAATTCTTTTGCATTATAATATCTAACATCCACCATATAATAACAACTTTCATGATTAATCACTAATTTTTTAAGATAACTGTACTACAAGACTAGATATTTTAATGATATATGAGCTTTTGGTAATCTAAGACATTGGTGACGCGTGCATGGAAGTGTGAGATAAGATAAAGGCATAAACTCAAACTTAATAAAGTCTTGCTTGTGTGAACCATAGAAACACAATTCAAAACGCAATGAACTAGAAGAATTCAAATAAAGGACGACCACAACCAACACACCTGGTTGGTTGATACATTACGAATCTTTAAAGGATTAATCTAGAATGACTTGATTAGGATTGAATTTGACAATAATTGAGTTGCACTCAAATTTAAGAGAAAACAAAGAAGAAAGTAATTTTATCAATCAAAGACCGAGAATGTTTAAACCATGCCAAAATGTCTATTTATAGTACTAAACCCTAGCTAAAATAACCTAATTTGCATAGGAAATAAACTAGAAAATCATATTTTAATTATGTAAAGGAATTCTAGATAAAATAGGAAAATTATTTATTTCCACCAATGTCACAATTGATCCAAAGTGTGCTCCAATCAATCTGAGTTTCTTTAGATCGATCCTGGTGGGTAGAGATCGATCTTGACCAATTTATCTAGGCTATGCTATGTCGATTCACACATGTCCGATCGATCAATGAGTAGTCTAATCATAAATTCAAAAATTGTTTTGAAGCAATGTTGATCCATGACAGTGTGATTGATCTATTCCTTATGCGATCATTATTGCAGAAGATTACATCTTCATGTCTTGTTTGAGGCTGATGCAATTAATTAGGATCAATCCTAGATTGATTTGGCAGTTCTAATTTCATTATTTTTGACTATGAATTGCATCGGGTTGATCCACGAGCTTTTCTTTAACTCCCAAAACCTCTCCAAATGTCCAAACCCTTCTTTAAAGCCTTGAACAAGTGTCACCATGTCTTTGAACTTGTTAGTTTTAGCTCATTCAATTGATACTCCAATTATACTCGATTTAAGTTTCAAGCTTGTGTCATCCCCTCCTAAGCATTGCTTTCTATTTGAGTGCATCCTTATGACCTACAAAGAATAAATTCAAGTGTGAAGTATTATGGTCTATCACTAATAATGCTCTTACCCTTTAATTTCACTTTGCAACTTGAATATGTTGTGGGCACATAAATGCTTCTTGACTTCCATGAGTTGCAAGTTCATTCGAACTTCCCTCAAATCTTAGCTTAATTCCAAGGTCAAACATAGTTATGTTGAAGGGTCTCTTAGTTACTCCAAGTGAAAACCCCCCTGTTAATAGGATAGGGCCACCTTTTGAAATATGTATTTGTCCATGTTCAAATACAATCTAGGAATTCTCTTTGGCTTTCTTCTACTAATAATAATTTTTGACATTTTAAGATAAAAATTCCTAAAAAATTAACCTAACTTTGGTAACATGTGTGTTTTCCAACAAATTAGTAACATTGAACCTCAATAGTTCAATTTGGTTATCGCAATATTCATAAAAAACCATTTACGAGAAAGCATCCTAAGCACTAGCCAATAGATCTCCCTAAAGCATCGCATCACCCAATGGTTATCACAACTTTTGTGCTTCATCTCTTTATTCTTAAGAACCCTCACAATTGCTGCACATCCATATGCAATCACAAAAAATTCACACAAATGATAACAAATCACATTAACATTCTTTGTAGGCTTAAACACACCATAACTTTCACATTCATGTAAATCATAGTGCAAGACTTTTTCTACTTTGTGCAATGACATGGGATTTAAACTAAACAGAATCCTTATGCTTAAGCGTGATATGCATAGGAATTCCAACACACTTATTTATTAATCCAAGATTAAACACAATTCTTTCAAATTTATTTGGTCTAAGATAACTTTGCCAAAGTTCTATCACCCTCGTAGTAATAATGAAATTGTTGCAAAAGTAGTAGATTCTTAGTAACACAAAACTTAAAAGTAAGTGATTCGTGTAAAGAATGAGAGACGCAAAGCTCACTTAAGTGACATTCATCAATGAAATGAAGTTCATTACATTTGTGTCCAACAAATAATCCTACCATTGCATAATCATTGTAGGAGCTAGCAATTTTAACCATTCGAGACCTAGCATATGATCCTAGGATGTATACCATGTTTGTCATATAATTTACATGCAACTCCTTGCATCTTAACCAATTCAACAAACTCTTATGTTTCAAGTCACAATTTTTTATAACTCGTTGAAGTTCCTTAATAAACATGGGATTCATTAAGTGTTTATTAAAAATTATGCACTTACATGATGAAATACAATTTTTCAAATCCCACTTACAATCATGTGAATTACCTAGAATTATGAACTTGAAACTCAAGATTTCATCAATTTTATCAACTCCATTAACTTTCAAAAACCCATAATTTGATGTAAGCTAATTAAGTAGAAGTCATCTTTAAAGTTAAGTCTAGTGAACAGGTAGATGAAACACTACACTTATGATAGCTTACCTCTTTGTATGGACTTACCAAGTCTCTTTCATGAGCTTCTTTGGCTTGAGATTGAATATCTTGCAAGAAAGAGACAACAGAAGGCAAAAGATATTTTAATAGGTTAGAAAGAATATTTTCCTCATCATGAGCTTTCAAAATTGGTATAAGATCTAAAACTCTCTTCTTATATTTTGTTTTTGGTAACTCATTTTCTTTCCCCTTACATTCCTTTTCCTTTTCCTTTCTTTTTTTTAGCCCATCCTTACTTTTTTTCCTTTTTCACTCTATAGTTATAGCTCACATTATTTTTTAAATACAATGAATTTTTATGAACTAACTCTAGAGAATTACAAGTTGAAGAGACTTCTTCAACAAGACTACACTTTTCTTCCTCCATGAACCCTATAGGTATATGCTCACATGATATTTCCTCCTCATTTTTTGTCAATGTCACTTCTCAAACTTCTTTACCAATTTCTTCATCTTCCAAATTCAACCAGTGTTTGACTTCTCAAACTTCTTCTTCAATAGATATTTGATTATTCAAAGATAACTTTACATTACCATCACTCTCATCCACTAGCAAAGAATTTGCCTCCTTATTCTCCTCATAGTTTGTAATGCCACCAACATCATAATTATTTGTAAAAGAATTAGTGCAACTTACCTCCCCTATTAGCATCGATTTAGTGCTAATGGTGCCCACACATGATTTATCAATATTCCTATGAGTGTTGTGTCATGTAGACTTTCTAATACCCCTCCTCTTAAGCCATTGTTTTACTTGAATGGCACTTTCTACCATATCATCAATTTTCTTGTAACAAATAGGCTCAACTATCTTAGCAATATTTTATTCAATCCTTTAAGAAATCTATTCATAGGTTCTTCAACACTTTTGACCACGTTAGCTTTCTTCATCACCAACTTTATCTCATCATAATACTCCTCAACACTTAATTTTCCTTTAGTTAAATAATGAAACTCTATCTACAACATGCGTTGGTAAGAATATGACACATACCTCTTTCGCATCACCTTCTTTAATTCACTATATGTAGTAATTTAACATTCTCCATGTCTTCACCTACTACCAAGAAATACATTCCACTAAAATTAAAAATAATCAATGAATGCAAAGGTGGCTAATTTCACCTTTCGTGTTTTTTGGATAGTGATGAGAACAAACAATAATAATTCTACCCTTTCCCATTCTAAGTATCCATCTGTATCAGAACGATCTTAAAACAATGGAATGGCGAATTTTATCCCTTTCAAGCTCATCATCATTATCACAATTTCTCCATGAGTGTCTCCTAAGAATGGATTCAACCTTAAACCTATCAGTAGAATCATTGTCATCATACCTACCTCGTTTAGCATGACATATAGTGATGTCTTGTCTAGGCATCAATTCCTATCTACTCTCATCCTTCTAAGATATTAAATTACCAAATGTAGTACTATGAAACATCTCCAAGTTTTCCAACCTTCGATTGATGCTAGCTAGTATCTTCATCAATTGCTTCATGTTAAAGATGTTGTCCCAACTCCAGATACTCTCGAAATTCTAAAGTATAATGTAAAAAAGAAAATACATGCAATGTTTGTGCAATGTGATCCTCTTGAATCACAAAATGAAATTCACTCGTTTCTTACCTCCATTCACGGCTCAAACATCTCAAAATAGTAATCTCACCCTCTCAATTTCTTGTGTCTACCTCGTGGAATTCCATGAGGTCCCTAAAAATTCAAGTGAAAATCATCCTAAGACATGAAAATACGGGAAAAAGTGAAAATCTAAGGTTCAAGATCGATCTAAGATAAGAAATATCAATATAGAGATGAAAAGTAGAGTTAACGATTGGTCCTAAACCAAAACGATCAATTTAAGTCTGAATTGGATGAAAGCAATTGATCATGGAACAATTACAATTCATCTTTGTTGAAGAAAGTAGGGTATGATAAGATCGATTGGATGGACAAGCATTCGATTTGTTTGGGCTCGATCTTTGTTGAAGAAAGTAGGGTAAGATAAGATAGATTGGATGGACAAGCATTCGATCTGTTGGGGTTCTAGCAAAATTGTTCTTGGAGCAATCAAAATCAATAATCAATTTAGAATGAGGCACAATCAATCTTAGTGGAAGTTTCCAACAAAAATTTAGATTCTGTTCACAAATTCCAACACTAATTTGATTTCTTTCAATTCCTACCTCCCAAACTTCAATAATATTTTCTTATATTACTTCTCAACAACTTTTTTTTGATTCAAATTCTTCTTTCTTTTCTGCAACTTTGAAACATCCTTTTTCACCTTTTTTTTTTTTTGACTTTTTCTATTCTCTCACGAAATTAAAAAATCAAACTAGTGAAAGTAGAGGAAAAATCACCAAAAACACAAGCAACAATATTTTTATTTATTTTCTTGAAAGAAGAATGGAGAAGAGGTAGAAAAGGAAAAAAAACTAAGAATACAGAAGAAAGATATGAATTGGTACCTAGTCTAGGCAGAGAATTAAAATTCAATACAACCAACTCTGATGCTAACTGACATATTTACAAAAGCATGTAGAACTTATTTAAGTAATTTTCTAAGCAAAAACTAACATAAATCTAAGAAAGATCAGTAAATTTCATAGTTATATGAGGAAAACGATGGCTCTAATACCACTGTTAAATTTTCTTAGGTTTAGCATGTAAAAATTTGAAATTTAAAACAAGAAATAATAAAGAACATGTAGCAAAAATAATCAAACCAGACCTAAGTCATTTTCATCATATAACACGTATAAAATCATACAAACAAGTAAGCGTTTAAATATACCTTCTGGAATCCTATTCTAAGACGTGTACTCTTGTGATTCTTGAGTTGTGGCCCTCAAACCCCTACTTCAAGTTTGTCCACATGAGTGGAGCGTCGACAAGTGCCTTCTTGACATTGAAAACACTTTTGTAAAGCTCTTATACAAAACATCTTTAGATAAGAAGACTTTAGGACATGAGAAAGAGTGATGAGGGAGGCTAGAATAGGTTCTCTTATTTGCTTAGAGGGGATGCATGAAAATTTTCACAAATTTTCGTACTTCATATAATTTAAAACTCTTCTAAATCTATTTATTATTAGGACACAAAATGCTATACTTGATGGGATTTTTATTTCCATGTTAAATATCTAACATATACATGGCATGGGCTCTATAAACTTGCTACATGGACCTTTAATTATTCTTAACCCATAGATAATTTAATTATTAATCTCGATAAATAATTTTGCCCCACATAGCCTATATTATGAATCCTTCTTAATAATTAAGGCCCAATTGTGTCTTATCTTTTAATTTAATTAATCTTTATTAATTAAATCAAAGGCCCACTGTACTTCCGATTCATAATCTCATTATTAATAAGCACTGTTGGTAATCTATTTGGTTCAATCCATCCATTGCAACTAAATCAATTACTTCATAAGTCTTCTCAAAAGCTCACCCACGAGTTCTTAAGTCACATTGTCATCCTAACCAATCTATCACTTGTCCTACATTTCAATCTTTTGTGTATGACTCCTTTGGTTCATTTTAATTAGCACCAAACATAGCTCAAAGGATATAGGCAATGCTCAGCCTATGGCTCATTTTATAGTCTAATTAAGATGAAATGAATGGATTACATAAACACCCCTGATTGTAATTATCATGTAGTATAATTTTTTTTGTCTCTTTTAATCCTAATTAAGCAAGAATCATGGATTTAGTCAACTAAGAAATCTGGTCATATGACCAATAGGTGTTTTCTCATGAGACTAATCCTTCTATCAAAAACTTGTTATTGATCAAATACTATTTTGGCCATGAATTTCTGTCTTATGGAACACCAATTATATAGGATAAATGTCTCGTTTACGTGTAAGGAGACAAATCCCTTTTTGAACACACATTTGCCTCCATAGGCACCTAAGCAATAACGTATTAGACTCATAATTCTATTTCATTCCAAGATAGATATTAGCCATGTCTGTCATGCACACAACTCAACCATATCATCTCAGGTTTAAAACTTACGCGCGCTTAACACGATCATAAAGAAAGTTATTAATAGTAAAAAGTAAACTCTAAGCGTCTATTTCTCTCTTTGAGTTAGTGATTAAATACTCATTCTCTAATGATATATCTACAAACATGTGTTCATAGTATTTCATACTAAATGACATGACGCTCATCATACAAACACAATGTATGCAAGTCATATTAACTGTCTAATACCTTTTAGAGAGCCTTAAACTTACAAATTGATTTTAGTGATTATGTACTAAGATAGTTTTTTATCCATAGTCAAAACTTTGTATGCATAAGATTTTTTAATACAATTATATACGGACATGCAACACTTTACGCTATTTAAGATTTATATGTATAAAATACTTACCATAATATTGAGACAAAGAAACTAATATTTTATTAATATATGTAAAATTATACATGTACAACCAATATGCCTCGAGTATCCCTCATTATTTATTAGTGTTAAAGGACATATCACTAACAGTAAGTCACATGTACTTCTCAATTGAAATACAATTCCAATAGGTAATTTTACGTAATTTTTAGACTTATTCAATTTATGTGTATTATATGATGAAAGCTGTTTGGGTTTAATTTTATTATTCCTTTACATATATTCTGATTATGTATAGTTCTAAAATTGAAAAATTCCACTTAAACTTAACGAAACGTAACAATTATCATTGCAATCCATGATCAGCCAAAAGGTGAACTCATCACTTGTATGTGATTAGCCAATATAAATCAAATTGTCATTGCAGTGCATGATTATCATAATAGTAGGTCACACAACCTATTATTTGTTTCTTGTTAAGTAAGTTGAACCTAAAATTGACAATCCCTTTTTTGTTGTCTTCTTTCATTGAATAAAACAATAATTAGCAAATAGAAGTATGGAACTTAGGTTTAAGGAAACCATATTATGAAGAAAACATAATTTGCAATGAATCTAGAAATTTAAAATAATTATTGGTTGTTCTTTATGGCATTCTACAAAATTTATGTATAACCACAAGAAACAACTCTACAAAGATTCTGTTTTGAAGTAGAACAAGAATATCAACGACACGCATGCCATAATCCTCTAAATAAAAAGGTAAAAAAAAACTTAAAATCCAAAACCTTATCACCAAAAATTGACAAAAGAAGGGGGAAGGTGATAACAGAGGAGAAAAATAGTTGATGTTATAGATTTGAGAGATAAAGGATAGAAGAGGAGGGAGAGAAGATGTACTTGAGGGTATACCGTATCTTTCTCAAATGAAGAGAAATGAGTTGGAATGAGTTATGGGTCTCATCCGAAGTTCTCCAAATTACTTAGGAATTGAGAAACTCAAATTTTTAGATTTGATTTTGAAATACCCGTTGAAAACCCTCTTACCAAATACCCTTTTAATTTATTTCAAACATCATAAAGCAACATCCTCCACGAAAAAATATTATATGTGACATAAATTTTTCTCACATGTGATATAATTTTCTCACATAAATTTATTGTGAGAGAAAAAAAATTCTATTATTGACTTGCCACGAATTATGCCTTTCCTTAGTTTAATATGATGAAAGAACAACTCTTGACCTACACAAATAATGCAATTGTGAAGAAACCATCTTTCTCATATATAATAACCTAATGTGACAATCAATTTGTCAACAAAATAAATATTTTATAACATTAATTAATTTTTTGATAATAAAATTCTAAAAAAGATAATTAGATTCATCACAATATAGTGGTACTCATCACAAAAATATCTTTAAAATGCAACAAAATGTTCCTTGCAAAATTTAATCAAAAGTGGTGATGAATTAAGTTTTTATTCGTCATAATAAGATGGCTAAATGCAACAGTATTTTTTATAAAAATAATTAAAGGTGATGTTTAATTTCATCACATTATAATATTCTATTCATATAGCTATTTGCAACAACACTCTTTCTGAAAAAATAAAAAATAGAAAGAGAGATGTTTGGTTTGTCACAATATAATACTTTATTAATCTTAATAAGATGACTAAATACAACAACATTTTCCTCACATGTACAAATATTGCGGGGAAAATATCATCTCAAAAAACTACCATTTATATTAAATGGTTTTTAATGCATTCTTGAGGAATATTTCATCATAGTTTACTATATATTTCAATTTAAATTATTTTATGTTAATTTTTTGTACTTATATGATAAATTTATTCATCACAATATTAATTTATATTTTTGCTAACCAAAAATGAGTTATATTTTATCTCAAAAATTATAATTAATGTAATTCAATTGTCATTATAATATTCTATTTAATTATGAAAGTTAGAAATATTTCAAAAAAAATATTTTACTCCATTTACAAACTATTTTAATACTTAATGAATACATTTTGCTAATCAATATCAACAACTTATGTCAAGTGTAAAACAAATTGAGCTTATGTCCTCACATTGCAACTGTATGCAATAAGGTTTCATATTTACATTAACAAATCTCTAATAAGACCAAATAGTTAAATATAAGGAGCATGGATGGTATACAAAAATGAGTATTCTCAACTCTATTCCAAATCACGTAGTTAATATAATTTTGATATAGAAATAGTTATTCTCAAAAGAATCTTGATTCTCAAAAGTCTGAAGTTTAATCATTGTCTTCTTCCACATGGATATATCTATTCCATGTATGTTAGGAATTACTTATATTGTATTTGATGAAATTATCTCTATATCGTTTATCTATACTATATACTAAATATATAAGGGACTTGGGTTGCGCAATATGTAATTACCAAAATACCGTTAATTCTATGTGTGTGTTTGTGTATATATTCTTGTTTTACTATTATCTCCCTCTTTTATTTATTTCATTTACTTCCTTCAATTTAAATTTATTATTTGTTTTTCTTCAAATTACTTTCTTCCATTGATCATCTTATGAATTTTATGAATGATATAAAATTCATATTTAGAAATTATTATAATTTTATTCATATGCCCAAATTCTAATCATAGAAATTCTAGTTTTATGTTTTCATTTTTTTATCACTTTAAGTTCTTTCTTTATCTTTTATTTTTTAAATTATATAAAACATTATTTTCATAATTGCATCTATACGTACATACACACACACACACAAAGAAAAAAAAATATATCTATTGTAATTACTATCTCCTTCTCTTTTTATAGTATTCTTTAATGAGATCAATGGCTTTTTCATCTTTATTCTTTATTAAACATCGGCTTTTTTTAAAAAAAATGAAAACTCTATATCTGGATTGATTTTAGATACAATAGTTGTCAATCCAAAACGTTATGTGGTTATTTATGATTACAATTGACAAAATAAGCAAATAAATTTTTGAGCAAAAAATTTCTTACTTGGTGGATTTTGTTTTTCAACTAATTAAGTGTTGAAAATTCTAATTATCAATTGAATTTTTAATGTACGATTATATGAAAAATTGTAATTTAAGAATAATTTTATATTCTAAGTAATTTTGATGTATTCCTTTGTTCATTTCTATTTATTAACCTCAAAATGAAATCAAGGAAGGAATAATATTTTCATTCTTGTCTCACTCTTCATATGCACTAATCATGGGATGATTTATATATTTTCTTCATATGCACTAATAATGGGATGATTTATAAATTTTCATTCCGTTTCTATCTTTATTCTATTTTTATATTCATTTTATTCTCTTTTTATTCTATTTTTACATACTAAACATGATAAAACTATACTTAATATTCCATAACCAAATGCCTAAATATAAGCCTTCATGTGAAACAAAAGAAATAGAATCTTTTCGAAATCTAATATTTTGTCATTCTAAGCAAGCTGCTCCCTCTCAAAATGAGATAAGTATATTCTTATGCCAGATGCACATTACAACGTAGTGCTATTAAATTTGATATAATTGAATTTCAAGGACCATAGAGAAATCAATAACAAAAATATCAAGTAGAAAAATAAAAGTATTAATGCCCAAAATGATAAAAGACCAATATGTAAAAAGTGACAAACTCTCATGAAGAATTTGTCTACTACATCTTGTCCTAAAGTATAGAGATAGATTCAGATTTTGCAAAATAACCTGCCTCCCTTTTTTGTGAGAAATCTATTTCCACTTGTTATTAAATGTAGTGATTAAATAAAAAAGAGACGACAATTTTAAATTGTATCTATGAAAGAAATAAATTACACAATTTAAACTAACCAAAAATAAATATTCTAACTTATATACGATTATACAAATACCAAACAAAAATCAAAATTAAAAATATAGCAATTGTTAAATGAACAACAATTTCAAATTACGATTTCTCTCAATATTACACAACACCATATTTTTCATTCCAAGTTACATCATGCAAACACAACTAAAATTTACACCAACTAATAAACCAAGCGGCATAAACCAACCATAACCAAATATTCAAATTTGTATGAACATACTAATATAAAACATATATCAAAAATAAAATACATAATAAATTTTAAACGAACATCAATTTTGTATTATGACTGCTCTCCACAAGAAATCGTATTTCCCACTAATGCACAAAATAAAAATGCAACTAAATATATAAATGTACAAATACCAACTATCCATCAATTCAAATCCCAATCAAAATATATCATTATGCCGCTCTTATATGATTGCAATCTATGCCAACTATTGAACTAAATGGTCTAAAAAAATAATCACCAAATATTCCAACTCATATGATAGTACAAGGGTTTTTTAATTTAATATTCATTTTTTTTCTAATTTTTAAAATAACCAATCTATAACCAAATTTTGGCATGCACCATACCATCATTTTAAATGAACGATGGAATTCATTCTATCAATTTAAACGACATAATGCAGATAGAGTTTTGGAGGATTAAGTTGTATTTGACATTAGGGTTTAGGGTTTGGTTTTGTGTATAATGATTATGGTTTTTATTGAGCAAATATAATGGTTTGTACATTGATTAGGATTTCGTTAGGAGAAAATTGTAGTATATATATACATATACATATTCATTAGGGTCCTAGTTAGAGAAGGTAAGGGTTTTTATATTGTTTAGGGTTTTGAACGACGAGAAATATGACCCAATTACACACAATTGTGCATTAGTTAACATAGTAACAACATTTAGTATTTTAATGTTAAAAAATGTTTAAGTAACTAATTTATCTAAACATGTCATTAGTATATACAACTAATAAAAAAAATAAGTAATGATGCAAAAAATGCAAAATAATAATAGCATACTATAAATGGCCCCTAGTGCCTCACTCCCATGGCTGTGTAAGACAATGTGGCCTTTGCGATTGCTGTGGGTCTTGTTCCCACGATGCTAACTTATTGTCATAGTCTTGACTGGTGCCCTAGTGATATTTATGAGTATTGAGGCCAATGTCACGGTGGTGGGACAATCCCATATAATACAATAGAGATGGCAAAAATGTATCAGAAAAGGGTATAGTACATATAGAACACTGAAGCTAGGAGAATCCATACCTAGCATTGTTCAACATTGGTGATGTAAATCCTAGTCCCAACTGTAAATTTGTTTGCATGTAGAAATACTATGTCTAAGATTAATCTAATCCTAATGGCATGTATAGGGAGTGCATGTCAGTGTCTAGTGGTGTCGATATGTAGCAGTCCCATGCGAACCTAATGCCTGTCGACGCTCCCATGTTAGCCACATCTGTGAAAGCAGAAGTGTAAGATGAAGGCCCGAGTATATTTGGATGAGAAGGTGGGTGTGATGGGTCGGGCATGAGCTGCGAGGCAAAGGTAGATGGAGTTAGGTTCGTGGATGCACCAGAGATCTAGGTGTATGGCTAAAAATCCCAAGTCAGTTGTTGGGAGGTAATGGTCTCAATCTATCCAAACATTGCAGCATCATACCTGTCTAAGCACATCTACTGCATCTATTAGGCTTGTAATGAAGTGTAGATAATCATACATCATTATACTGCATTATGTGATTTAGTAAGATAGATGTATACACAATGTATGGAGGTTAAATAGTGCATACCAAGTGTGTGAAAACCCAATGTCTCCCAGCTAGTAACCCCTAGGAATGTAATGGTGTATCGGACTAATAATCGACCATGTAACTCGTTGGTACCACTCTAGGTATCCCACCTTGATGCAGGGCCTGTCATAGAGATGTGCAGCAAATTAGCGCACCAAAGATGGATTGTCCCATTGTTGCATGTACTTGCAATGTTTATGGGTTAAATCCTTATTTTGATAAGAGCGTGATAGGTGTGTTGCAGTACTTGTGGACATTAGTCCGAGTCCTCTAGTATAGACTGCATTGCCCTAAACTGTCTGATTATTTTCTTGGGGTAGTGATGCTCAATTATCTCATAGAAAACAAGAGTATTCATATGGAGTTGTCATATGAATTTCATAGAATGAATATTATAGTACTATAATTGTATTATAGACATCATTAGTTAGAGTAGAAGATGTAGTAATACAAACCTAGGTCTACATCTTACCTTCCAAAATATCAAGAATGATACGCACTAAGTGGGAAGCTATCTAAAACAACTCCTTCTTATAAGCAATGTGCCTATAATAACAAAAATAATACAATGTATAAATTGTATAATATAATTATGGCACAATGCATAAATGAATACTCTTATATGTAAACATGTACCATGCACCGAATAGAGCTGCAAGAAGCAATTGGTCATTAGTTAACTACAATAGTCACATATCTCTCCACTCATTGCCTAAGGAGGACACAGGCTCGGTATTCTAGACCATGCCCGTATTTATACAAAAACATGGATTGGACATCAACAATAAAAAAAATATATATACACAATGTGATGGGCACTTGAAATACAATTGGACTTATGTTACTTATTGCAGCTCGACTCCTTTAGCTATAGTCTCTATCCTTGCATTAATGAGGAGTATAGTTGTCTATATAGCTATGCCAGCACTGTATTACCCCAGCTGCTTATGTACGCGATCCAAGTCTTTGAAGGGCTGGTAAAACAATAGCTTGAACATGTTCTCAAAGGAATTGGGGATCATCATACATGTCATCAACATCAACGCACATTCTTATGTGTTGTTTGACCTGCTTGAAAGTGCTCCCTGCGTGCAATCGGATCTCCTGTAAATGTTTGCATAGGTCAGTGATCAGGAGGGTGGCACCCTTAAATCGTGTTGTTGTTGGTGTGAATCCCAAGTATTGCTGGACGTAATCCTACTACTCATTCATAGTCTAATGGACATCAACCCTTGTCATTGGTCACCTATCAATAGGCAGCTATCATATCATTGCCACATCTTGTAAAGTTGATTATGGTATCTCCTGACACCAAGTAGAAGGTGTGGCTCTTTAGGCTCCATCTCTCAACTAAAGCAATCACTAATGCCAATCCATTTGAATGTAATTGCACCTATAGACTTTATAGAAATTGATGTCATGTAGAAGGGTGACCACCTTATTATCTAATGGACATAGCCACCATAAATCCTTGTCAAGACGGTAATGGTGAAGAACCATGTCCAACTCTCTTTCCCACACTTGCACTGATCCATGATATTGTTGTTGGTGCTACAAAGCAAAATCAATCAACTTGAGCTCCATCTTACAACATGAATCAAAATGACTTATGGGTATAATAAAGAGAATAATTTTGAAATTTTTGAATATTAGGAATTAAAGTTTTGTTGAGAGAGAATATTAGGGTTTATACATTAAGAGAGAACATTATGGTGTGTGTATATATATATATATATATATATTCATTAGGGTTTCCTAGTGGAAGTTTAGGGTTTTTATATTGATTAGAATTTTTGAGTGTTGAAAATTAGGGTTTTGTTTGTATAATTTTAGGATTTGTAGTAGAATTAGGGTTTTTGCATATTAGGAATTGAGGTTTTTGAATATTAGAATTTAAGGTTTTGTTTGGCTAATTTTAGGATTTGTTGCATGATTAGAGTTCTTGAGGATTAGGAATTAGGGTTTTTGGGTATTAGAAATTATGGTTTTGTTGGAATAATTTTATGATTTGTAGCATGAGTAGGGCTTTGTTTTGAGATAATATTAGGGTTTGTATATTCATGCAGTCAACAATGTCATTAATTGTAATAAATAAGTAACAATAGCATAAATATAAATACATAACAACATATACATAACATCAAATGTGACAAGAAAGCATAGAACATTTCATTACAAAAGGTGGAAGTTACAAATGTTGACAACTTATACAAGTACATAAAGTGCAGTGTGATCGATGGCTAAATAGTATCATCAGCATAGCTGTTGGATTGAGGATGGGATAGTCTCAAGTCGATGATAGGCCTTCTATTCACTTTTTTTTCGTGTTCAATGCTCTGACCTATCCATCTTGTTTAGGATTTTGTACTTGGGTTGCACTTTCTATGCCTAATGAATCGTCGATAGGGGGTGTGAACCAATTTAAACCGTGGCTGCTCCTGATAAGCCTTAGCCCAAATTAGATAAAAACTACCCCATGTACGTGTAAACATAAGCTGCGGAGGAGAATTAGGGCTTCACAACTGACTTTTGGTTTAATCCTCATTTTCTACAAACTTGTATGACATGCGAACAAAGAATACCACGTAGCGCCTACTTGCCGTAGGTGGAATACCCATATCTGATGTACACAATTTAGATGTTCTCACCTTTGTGACCTCAAGTGCTTGCAGTGATGACTTAAGCTAATCCCTAACGCCTATCAAATAATTGGATACTATAACAACTAATTTGGCCTTCGCATCTGCATAAATGTTGGTCGGCTGCATTGGCTAATCATTCCCTACTGCTACCATTCCTAGTGCCTTTGTGTACCTCTTATTAAAATATGCAATCAAATGTTAGCTGAGCTATGGCATAAATAGGCTACTGTTTGATTCCCTTAATGACCTAATTTGTGGATTTTGAAATGTTTATTGTTGGTATCCTACTACGTAAGCCACTATCTTGCTTGTGCGATCGATATGTGATAGCCAATCATACACTCGTGGTTCTAAGGTCTTTATATACTCCATCGTTTGATCAAACGTAAACACTTGATGTTGCCTCTTAGATAGAATCAATGGGTACCTCAAAGGGAAGGGTGTTTGAGATCATCAAACATATCCATTAGCTAACAATAACCCTGTACGATAGTCAGACATAAGATAGGTACTTGATCTATTTCGAATTACATATATAACAATCATCTATAGAAACCAACGCTACCGCTCAAAACTCTCTTCATCCACTAATGAAATGGAAAGATGCAACACTTGTTGGATAACATCAATAGCCACAACAATTACCAACTTCTGGTTGCATTGATATATAAATGAGTACTGTCAATATTGATGACCTGTCGGCAATGAGTGTACCCATTTATACATGGTTTGAATGTCTAAAATACATAATCCAGCATCTTAATCGTGAGGGTATTGGTGTCTTTAAAAAATGAATATTTAATTAAAAAACCCGATAGTACAAACACTAGACAAATATCAAAACTAAAATAATGTAAAAGTTTATATGAAAAACAATTTCAAGTTATGATTGCTCTCAACCTCACACAACACTATATTTTCCTTTTTAATTCACATCATAAAAATTTGCATTGTGGAAAAAAGTTTGCTTTGAGTCTCTCCTTCCTCTTCCTCCGATTCTTATAAATAAATAAGAATTTATTTATTTATGGAATTATTTCAAATTAGACTTCCTATATATATAACATATTCAATTCGAAAAAACTTAAATAGACAATATACAATAGTGAACACCAAAATATAAGTTCAATTAAATGGAAGGCACATACAATTGAAAGAAAAAAATTGTAATCCAAAACAAATAGATTTTATAATCTTATACATAAGCTTTTTATTAAAAGAGAGGGATTTGAATTTACATTTTAATAACTTAACAAGATCCTTTAATTTGAACATATAAATTACAACATTGTCGGCTCTGACGTTTTCCAAGAAAAAATGGCCATGTCGTAAAGATCTGTCATCTTATAAACTCCGAAAGAAGAAAAACTTATCAAGCCATGAAAAACACCATATCAATTGTTTATAGTGCTTCGGCATCATCTCCCCATAAGCAAAATCAAGCCCTTGGCATTGGACTCAACTGGCCCGCTTGCTCGAATTCAGGAACTGCATTGAATATGTTTTCTGTTTGTTACATAAATGGAGGTTGATTATGGGATATCTGTACCAGGAAGCTGGTGCTCTATACTATATAGCTCATTGATTAAGAAAAACAGTGATCAATGTAACACAGTAACGATTTCGGAGCAGAATATATTCTCCTTTCAAAAGCATTAAAATAATGCCTAATTTATTAAAATAGCAATTCACCCTATCAACAAATAAGAAAGGTTCATGTTAAGGGGTATATCCCCATTAAGAGCAAAATTCAATGACTTACCAAGAGTAACATATAGTTTGAAACAAGTTTCTGAAACTAACCAATGATGTTTGCTATTTATTATTCGGTGAGTGATGATTTTCACACTTGGAAATGTGAAAACCCATTCATAATCATCCTTCCCATAACTCCCATCACTCTAGAACCTTTTATCAAGCTCATCAAGGGCAGTCCAAAGTTTTGGATCTTCGTAATCCTTGATGAGAAAAGCAGGCTTTGCTTCCATCAATAGTTCTGCTGGATTCCTAGTCGTCAAGCCAACGGTAGGCAACCCGGCGGCAACCCCAGCCTTTATTCCTGAAACAGAATCCTAAACAAGCAACAGTCTATAGGAAGTCCACCATCCAAGTAAGGGACTTAATTACGCAAGGGCATCAATACAGACAAACCTCAAATACACATGTGTGCTCTTTTGACACCTTGAGTACTTCGAGTGCCTTTAAATAGGGATCCGGGAATGGTTTTGGACGTTCACAATCACTTCCAAGGATAACCGCATGGAAGAAGTCTGATAGTCCAAGCAGTGAGATCATCAACTCAGCATTTTCTCTAGGAGCGTTAGTGACAGCAGCTCGCTTCAACCCACGATCTTCAATCCATTTTGTTAATTTATCTAAGCCTTTTATAGGTTGCAGTTTCTCTTTAACTATTCTGTATAACCATTCCAATGAAAAGATATAGTAATATTAAGAGTGTCTGAAGTGATTTACTTGAAAATCAGGAAGAAGGGAAGGGAAGAACCTTCTAAACATCGCCTCCTTGTCGTCCAGAAATTTTATACCCCTCTCATGATCATTTGGGAAAAGTATAGTAGCGATATCTTCATTGTGCTTCCCAGCAATATTTGCAATGAAAAATTCCTCATTAATCGGCACACCACCATTAAAGCCAATCTTTTGAACAAATCCGAGCCATTTGGGTCCAAATTCAGTGTGAGATATAATGATTCAGTTACACCAGAATAATAACCAGTAAGTTACATTGAGACATCTTATGGAAAATAGAATAATAAAACAAAATTATACATTTTACCTCTTGAAGCATTTCACGGAAAGCATAATAGTGAAGGGGATCCGAATCACACAACGTGCCATCAACATCAAATAATACAGCTTGAAGTGGAGCAAGTTGCAACAATGGTGAACTAGTTCTGATTAACCGACAAGACAATATAAAGGTTTTTAAAAGACAGAATGTTTACATGAGACATAACAAATTAATCAAACCAACGATAAAGAATTTCATAACATGATAACTAAATCACTATAGTTGATACCATCTTTGTTATACAAGACTCAAAAATTGACAGGCTTGATAAACAAAGCATACTCCTTTTCCACTCTCATTTTCTATGTGCTGTCTATATACTTCAGCAGCTAATTCTGAAAAAAATTAATAAAACAAAAGGGCAACCGGCAAAATTATTTTAGGCACAAACCCAGCATGCGCTTAAGTCTTAACAATGCTACTTCATTTTTATTTATTTGAAAGCACGTATTTTTGCATTTACTCGAATAAGAAAACTATTTAACACTTCCATAATTGCATTTCTTGAGAAATTTTTATTTGCACCTATCCATATTGATTAATCAACCTAGTAAAGCATTTGGTGTTCAAAAAGACAGAAAGGATCCATCAACTGCTTCAAGAATTGCTTAGGTGATGGGTGATCGCGTGAACACAACTAAAAGCAAATACCATATATCTAAGATAACATTTAAAATCACAATTTTTTTTTTATTAAATATTAGGCATAATAGTAAGTATGAGCATAGGAAAAAGTGCAGTTCTTCAATTGAACTTGAGCATATTAAGTGTGCACAATACAAGCAATGCAATCAGAGTATGTGCAATTTGCATGGGCTGGCAGCCCTGCTAACATAAATATTGGGTCTAGCAAAATGGATCTTCAATGAAGTTGGTTCAGTCAATAGAAAATAAGAGAATCACTGGCCATTAAAGAAATTAATGCTGCAGTCAAAGGTGCTTAGGTCTCGGAATTGGGTTGTAAAATCAATCTTTGTTTTCCTCTAAAAAATCTGTATGTATTTCTGTGTTTAGTTTCAAAGGAAACAGAAAAGAAATGTACATACACATTTAATTACAAGGGCAACCTGTTAGCACGATTAAGTAGGTTCATATATGTCATCAGAAGTTGTTACAGTCATCGAGTAAATCTTCATGATACTCAACAGAAAAAAAATTGATCGAATAGGTTTTATAGACTTTTGCTTTGAATATATGTGCAATCCTTAATCCAAGCATTACAAATAACAGCAGGATTGACATCACAAGAAAGCAGAAACGCAGGTGTTCAAAGCCATCATCCGACCATTCCCTTATACCATATTCACCAAAAACTTTAAAAAGGCGCAAGAAAGACAAAAAAAAAAATCCAGCCAAAATCAAGTAAAAATGTTAATCTAAAAACAAATAATTATTCCTAAAAAAACAGGGCCAAAAACCAGAACGCTAGATTCCCTCAAAACAGAGTCGTAATAAGACAATATATTTATTTCATACATCGGAGGGGAAGTTAGGGATTTGAAAAGAATAAATCTCCGAATTCAGAATACCATTATATATCCACAACATAAAACTCAGATCATAAACAAAAACTTGATCTTATAAACAAATCTAACGGGCAATCGCACAATCCAACCCATGCCATCTCTGTCTCAGAAAGTAAATCAAACCAAAGCAAATATCAGATGCCGAAGTACACCACAATCTCATCCTAAACACAGGACACCATTTAAATACCGACGACAAAGAACCAGAAAAACGGCAATAGACTTCGAGGTAAAGAAGAAGAAGACGAAGAAGAAGAATGAAGAAGAAGAAACTGGGATCGAAGACTAGGAACAACTTGTGCATGGAATTTACCCGTCCATTGAGGCCGATGCGTTATCACCTGAAGAAATCGTCATGGTGCGCTTCTCTTTGGTGACTGTTTTTCGGATCCTCTGATGCAAGTCATTCGGCTCCTTATTTATAGACCGAAGGCGCGCGTGCACTTCCTACTGAATAATATATTATTTAAATTCTTTCATTTATATTGTTCTATTTTTGTGGTTCCCAATTTAACTCCTACTGTTATGGCAGAAAAGTACCCCTCAATTAGTGTTGAAAAATTAATCAACCTGCTCAATACTCATAATTTATTTATTTTTTCTAAATAACAGATCGTTTGGCTCCTCCACCAATTTTGTCTATTTATTATTTTTTTCAAATTTCTCAATTATTTTATTTTTCTTTGATCTCCTCTCTCTCAATTTTAATATTGTGTTTTTCAAGTTTCTTCATTTGCTCTTATTTTAATAACTATATAAATTTCATATTTAAAATATTATTAATTTATTTATATAACTATGCACATGTTTTTCAGGTCACCAATAATATTTATTTATAAGTTCAAATTTTATTACTTCAATAATTAGATATGTTTGCCTTGTTTTTTCATTCAAAATAAACATTACAATTATTTTACTTTTT
This sequence comes from Avicennia marina, assembly GCA_019155195.1. Lineage (NCBI taxonomy): Eukaryota > Viridiplantae > Streptophyta > Magnoliopsida > Lamiales > Acanthaceae > Avicennia > Avicennia marina. The sequence continues at coordinate 7,197,033 of CM032762.1, read as the reverse complement.
TTGACAAAAAAAATAAGAGAAAGCTTTTAGTCAACTAGCACCATGCAAAGCACATTTTACAAATTGGTACGGGTGACTTGACACGGAGTCAAATTATTTGCATTCCTAATCCAAAACATGAGTTGCTTCATTTGCAGTTCTTCTCACCCAATGAACATCAGTCCACTCAAATTGAGCCAGCAAGTTCTTAATGCTTTGTCCAATTGTGCTAGTTGGGGAAAGATCCTCCTCATGCATGCAAACTTTAGAAATCATGTCATTCAATCCCCTTCAAGAATGATTTTCGTCCAACAATGACGGAATGCCAAATTAAACTCCCTCTCGAGCAGCAATGAATTTTGCATGTTCTACATTCATCACGGACTCTAACCTCTTCATCATTATAGCAACCATAGGCCCCCAGTCTCTCTCACTATGATACCAACCCCTACGACTGTCCAATCTCGATCGATTGGCCCGTCCACATTAATCTTTATAATACCACCTGAAGGTTTCATCCATTTGTCTTGCGCCACTACTTGTGATACATGTCCGGATGCTGTAGTTGCTTCTATGAAAGTTGGGAGGATTTTGTAGGCAATGTTGAAAGTTTGTAATGTAGTTTTGTTGATGTGCTCCATCTTCCTTTTATTCCATTGTCCCCAAAGTGCCCAACACACAGGGAGGAAAATACCAAAATGTTCTGTAGGTAGGATAGACTTTCTAAAACCATGATTCTATGTCATCTATCCAACCCGAAATGGCAACCTAAGGGATGTTTGAGATCACCTACACTTTCCCAGCAAATGTATAAGTTAGAAGAATATGCTTACTGTCTTTTTCATTGACACCACACGTTGAGTACATTTCTATACCAGGTAGACTCCTGCCAAGATTAGAGCATGGAGGAAGTGCCTCTTTACAAAACTTCCATGCATTAACTTGGACCCTGTTTGGAACCCGAGAGTACCAAGTAAAGTTCCAACTTTCATAATGAGGCTCACTTTGTTAACCAATGTCCCGTTCCATTCCCCTAATTGATTAAATAATAAGTACTTCTAACAGCGAATCAGCCATTCCGGAAGAAATGCCAAAAGTTGTATCAAACATATTTTCACACCCTAGGGGAATACCCAAAATAACGTTGACATCCTCCTCCCAGAACACTTTACGAGTAATATCATCTTTCCTACTGTTTGTTTCCCAATTTATGAGGAGGTTGACTTTCTTATCTTAATCAGTGGTGTTTGGCGGTGTTACTGGAGGAAAAAAGTAGGGCCGCGGTATCCACCAATCTCGCCAAGCATGTATATGCCTCACTGCACACTCTTCATCTTGAGCCTGCTGTTAGCAAATGTTGAGTTTCAAGAATGCTCTCTCTTTCAAGTAAAAAACGGCCTATTCAGCAACTTAGCTTTGAAAAAACTAGTATTCAAAGTGTATTCTGATTTCAAAATACGAGTTAGAATGCTATTTAGTTTTGAGATGACTTTCCTCGCTTGTTTGGTGAGCCGATACCCCCATCCTTTTGGCATCAAAAGATCCCATTTGGCCTAATATATCCTTTTGTTGTGCTTCATAGACCTCTAGAAATTTGAAACAAGTCTCCTAATTTCACTAAGAAGATTATCTAACAACTTGAAGTAGCTCATCATATACGTTGGAATTGCTTGAACCACAAATTTTATGAGGGTCTCACCAGCTGCCTGTGAAAGGAATTTTTCCTTCCATCCTGAAATTTGCTGCCAGGCTCCATCCTATATGTACTTGAAGACCTGTTGTTTCCCTATGTATTTTTCATATGTTTGTTTGTTTCTGAAACTTCCAAAATGGCTGCCAGTGTTAATCTCCTTCCAAAATTGACATTAGAATTGAACGCTAAATTGGGATTCATGGGAGTCAACATCAACACAGATTCCTTGCCAATCTTCTGCGGTAATTTCTTAATGTACTTGAACCCGTTAAATTTTTATCTTTACGTATTTTTTAAATTATTGTACTTTTTAAATTTCATCTTTATCTATTTCTTTTTTTTTTACGTTATTCTTGAAAAAAAATCACCTAAAAATATACATTTAAAAATTAAAACAAACACAGTAAGTTATAAATACATGAATCCTATCCAAAGTAAAATTGAACCCGCAAATCATGAGACTGTAGCCTTTTGGTTTACTTTTTGACATTGTTTCACTTATGGTCGTGGTGTGTTCTAATATAAGCGGGGCAGACATTATTTTACTCGGATCATGTAAGCATTGAAGTCATACAAGTGCCTGTCATGTGTGTGCACATTTAGATAGTAATTGAAATTGTTGTCCATGTTAGTTTAGAAGAGTTTTATATTCGTCCAAATAAGTTTATTACTAACAAATTTAAATTTAAATCTTTTTTTACCTGATATGTGCATTCTACTAGAGTTTTATAATTAGTTTATCTATTGATTTATTTAATATTAGATAAACACAAAAATTTTTGGTTAATCAGTTAGTTAAATATAACTAGATGAAGAATAATTTATAAATTTAGTTTTTTCTAAGCCTTATAAAAAATTGTGTTTCATGTAAATTCATAAGTTAATTAATTGAAAATTTGAAGCTTCAAAAATGTTTTGAATTGAGATCTTATTCTAATTTGCTGAAAGTATGAAGCAAAATTAAAAAATTATTGAACTATTTCGTAGTATTTTTTTCAAGCTAATATGTTGACTTGGGATTTGAACTAGCATAATCATATGAATGAATTAATATTTAATTTAAGATACAAAAATTAAACTTAAAAAGAAAATTGAGAAAACATTAAAATTTAGAAAATTTATATACAAATGATAAATTAAAATTGTAGGGAACGAATGAAATAGATGAATATTAAGGGAGGAGACTGAATTATTAAGGGGTGAGATCGAATAAATGCTAATTCCGTTGTTCATTATACATTAGAACAAATTATTAAAATTTAGTGACTATGAGATATTCATGAAATTATGATAAATTGGAACATGAAAACTTGGCTTAAGATTTGGCTTTCAAGATTAAGTTTTAAAGTTCTTGTTTATTTTAAAAATTTCCCAACCAAAAACTGACTGGCACTTTTTAAAATTTAGCTAGCGTATTTTAGTTAATAATAAAAACATATAATCGGGTTTCATGAATCTAGTTCTGAAATTAATATTTTTTCCATTTTCGCACGTTTACTTTAAATGTTTGATTTAACTAATTGTTTTCTTGTAAATAGAAATGAAAAACATCATTAACACATATCATAAAAGGACATACGTATATCAATAAATTTTTTTCTTTATTAGAATCCATATTAACAAGATATTATATGTACTTTCTTTTATGTATTCATATCATGAATACATATGAATAAAGTATTATATACACACCAATTATTAATTAATCATTTATTTACCTTTACACATTTATCTTTTTATGGATTTGGTTTCTTTGAATCATTCAACTTCCTTTATTAATTTTTATATTTTACAATATATAAGACACTAAATTGTCTGTGTAGATTAAAAGAAACGAAAAGAGAAAAGAAGAGAAGAAAAAAGAGTAAAATTTTATTGTTATTTTGGGCTAAATGTTTCTACCTCTATTTTTGTTCAATAATTAAAGGTTGTTTAAAAAGTGTGTATAACTGAAGGCTACAATTGTGGAACTTCGTTGAGCAGCCTTAATTTGTGGAAAAGGCACGCGCGGTGTGTGTGCTTAAAAAAGGCGTAGTTTGAAACTTTATAAAAAGAGTATAGATTTAGGTACTTTGCATCATTCAAATTGTCAAAAGGAAGCAAGTCCAATATTTTTTTTAATTCATAAAAAATAGTTAAATAAATCAAAATGATCAACGTGTAACATCTATACTCTTTTATAATCGTTTGGTACTCCATGGTTTAAATTTTAGTCGAGATAATTTTAATTGTTTGAAATATCTTCTTATTCATAATTTAAAGTAGTTATTGAAGGAGCTTTTAATACATTTATATTTATTTTCTCTTCCAAATCGTATAATAGTCCGTGAAACCATTTTTTTTTCTATTTTCTAACAAATCAATTCATTTCCATCTCCAAAACCATTTTATTCTTTTAAATATCTATACTATATTATTAAGTGTTAGACCCTTTTTTGGTTGTACAGTATAAAAAGATACTTTTACCCTATTTTTTGTTTCACATTTAAAATTACGCGCTTATTCTTATTTTAAATTCTTATATTTTTTAAATCTTTTATTTCTCCATTTTCTTTGAGTTTGTTTTAATTTGTGGTTTCATTTTAAAATTTCTTACTTCCAATTCTTTTTATTTTATTATTTTAAGTATTTTCTTTATTTTAAATTTCAAACAATATTGTTTAATATATAATAACATATAGATAATTTTACACACACTTCAATTTTACTAATTTAATATTGCGGACAATTATGTCAAATAAACTCCTTTTCTGGGGTCAGACTTGAACAACTAGGCCCATTGCTTAAGATGGGAAAAAAACTCCTGACCCTCCAAGTCTGACTCCTTTTGTTGCTGTCAACAGTTAATTTTATTTTAATTAATAATTTTGAAGCACGTATACTTAAATGAATATAATATAAAAACAAAAATTATTTTTTAATTTATTTTATATATAAAATAATAATAATGATAATGATAAAGACAATTTTGTCATTATCAAGTTGAATAGGAATACATTGACAAATTTTATTGAGTGTCATTATATTAAAATTAAACTCATAATAGTATACATACAAATATAATATAAATTTAGTTAAAGAGGATATATATGTAAAATTACTTGGTGCACATAATAGTACAAAAACTAGTATAGATAATACGTGTCCATATCAACACAAAGCCACGTTTCCCAGTATCAACTGCTGAAATCATACCAGAAGGGTCATTTGTACAGAATTGCATGTTTTTCAGGTATTTATTAACCAATTTTTTTTATTGTAAAGTTTAGTTACATAGTACTAATTTATTAACTGATTTTTGTTATTGCAATTATTATGTTTAACATAGATTTATATATCTCTAAACACGCACAAAAAGTGTGCACTGTATGCTAATATTAGTAATTTATAGTTAGTTTAAACTTTCTTTTAAAAATTATTTTTTATTTTTAAATGGTTCAATATATTTTTTAATATATCTTTTTGATTGAAATAATTGACCGTTGTTAACTACATCTTTTAAACATAATGATATAAGCTATAAAATTTATAATTTCTCAATCCTTTGATTAGAATTTGGGTGTGGAATCAAAGTAATCCTACAATTTTAGAACAGTGAGAATTGTATAGGAACAAGATTCCCATTAACAAGTACCAACTTACACTTTTCTTAAATAAAAATTGATTCTCCCCAAATGCTTTTTAATTTTACAAAAGTTTTAAAAATTCATTTCTTTAAAATTTTTAACAAAAGGGTATGTTTGTTTTGGTTTTTTAGGTGTGTGTTTTTAAATGCATTTTTGTTAAAAATTGTATAAAAGTAAAAAAAGAGAAATAGATACAATTTAAAAAGTGTAATAATTGAAGTGTGTGCATTTTTTAATTGTGAAGCAAAACAAACATGGCCTTAGGTTCAAAGAGCTTTTTCTTGGTTACTTTCCCATTGATGATGAAACAATTTTACTAACAAAAAAAAAAAAAAAAGTTAGGTAGCATGTTCTAATTCATTTGATTTTTTTTTCCTCAAAAGAATAATCCTTTTGTTCCAAAGTGGCGTTTGATTTCTTCTAGAAAAGTAGAAATAAGAAGGAAAGAATCCAAATTGAGTTGTTACTTCTCTCCTAAAGCAGAACACACGAGTCAAAAGGAATTGTCGCTTTTTTAATCCCATTAAAACTTTTCTTATGTCGTGTATGATTTACCTTAGCATGTAAAATATAGGAGGAAAAAAAAAGGTGTATAAATCAGTTACATACCATTGAATAATATACACCTTCAGTTATATTCTAATATATCTCGTTGTAATGAATATTTTGAAAATTCATACAATCGATAATTTCTAAAGTAAAGCTATGTGATAATCCAATTATGCTTAGCTGTGAAAAAATTATGCACAATTATTTATTCTCCGTGTAAAAAGTATAAAACTAGTGATAAAAGGCATTCAATGGGCGAATAGTATCCAAAATTGTATTAATGTGGTGCAGAAGCACAGATGGATTTTGAAATTATTAAATGAACAAATTTAGGCATAAAAGAATGGATCACATTCAATACAAGCACACAAATACAAGATTTGTATGTTAAATAACACGAATCTATGTGTGAAAATAAAAAATAATATAAACTTTGTATAAAAATATGGAGGCTTTTTTAAAAATATTTCTGGGAAAATAACTTTAAGAAATTCTAAATCAATTAAATAATATCAAATAATAAAAATCCTGCCTAAACTTGATATTGAATCCTATCTAAATAAATAATAATAATTCTAAAAGAATCCAAATCAAAATATGCAATTAAAATAAAATCCCATAGGTCGAATAGATTCGATGCCTTCTCCGATTGATTCATCTCACTCATATCACAATTTTAGAACCTCCACAATGTTGCTGGATCTAACTTTTAGGAACATAGTTATGCGATGATTCTTCACATGGAGCTTTTGAACTCCATAAACATGGCATCAATTCTTTCTCCAATTCAACATACACTAAACGAGTTTGAAATCTTCTCCAGTGACTTCGAATTGTGATGGCTGCTTGTACTTGTTTAAAGTGAAATTCTCTTCGTAATAGACTCTGAATTGTGTGGCTACTTGTACTTGTGATACTTGCATTCTAGCTTGATAAAAAACTTCTTCCTCGTAACATTGCCTTTCCTTAGCACTTAGGCTGTTAATCTTGTTTTGAAGGAATCAAAGCACACATTGACACAATCATAGAAGTGTATGACAGAAAATAGTGTAAACTCAAACCCAATTGGATGCTGCTTGTGCGAACCACTGTATACACGATCTAAACACAACAGACATGAAGAACTTTAGTTTGAAGACAGACACAACCAATATGTCATGTTGGTTGTCATAAAGCATTCAGGGATAACTCGGAATAACTCAATTTAGATTTGAATTTACAAGAATTGAGAACACATTTAGTTTCAAAGAAAACAAAAAAGAGTAAATTTATTATTCAACAAAGAGTAAATTTTTTATTCAAGAAACAAAAGTTGTTCAAAGCCTTATAATCCTCCTATTTATAGTCCTAAATATCCAATAAAATATAGTACAAAATTTGTAGAAATAAGTTGGAAAATTCCTAGTAAGATATGGAAATAATCCTCTTCAAGTTGGCAATTCGTGATCTCCACATTTGCATTGCAATCGATTCAGATTAAGTTTGATCAATCATGTATTGGGTTTCGTTCGAGTTTAAAATGTAAAAATTCAAACTTTAAAATTTAAAAACATGAAAAGCATGCACTAAAGTAAACATAGAAACCCCATTTGTTTTTGTTACATAACATGCAGAATATCACATGAATAAGAAAGCATGAAATTATACCCCTTGTGATCTAATTCCAACAAGTGTGCTTGTGATCCTTTAAGTTGTGGCCCTCGAACCCTAACTTTTAGATTGCCCTTATTTTTAGAATGTTGATGAGCATCTTCTACTTTACAAAACCCTTTTTGCTAGGCTCTTACTCAAGCACATTTAGACAAGAAAGCCTTTTTTGACCAGAAAGAAAGAGGGAGAGAAGGTGGTTAGAAGGAATTTTCTCTTCTTGGTTGGTGAGGTGCATGAAAATTTTAGGTTAAGTGTGTTTAGAACTTTTCTAAACATATTTATGTAGTTATGACACTTGGGGCACATTAGTGATAGGCTTATTATATGGACTTTTAGTAATTTTTAACCCTTGGAGCTTTTCATTTATTAACCTCCATTAATAATTATAACCTATAACTCTTAATTACTAATCTTTATTCATAATTAAAACCCATCTAACCTCTCAAGTATTAATCTCTATTAAGAATTAAGGTACAATGGAATTATGTCCTTCAACTTAATTAATCTTATTAATCAAATCAAAGACTACCATGTTTCTAGTTAATAATCACATTATTAACAAAAATGATTGGTACGAAATAATTCCATTGGTGTCTTATACCTTTAATTTAATTAATCTCCATTAATTAAACTTAACATCCATTGTGATTCTAATTAACAACCTCATTGTTAACAAGCACAATGACTATTTATTTGGTCATATCTAATTACAATCAAACAAATTATTCCACAAGTCATTTCAAGCTTCATTTGTAACCTATTAATTTAATACTTATCATACATTCTAACTATTTGTGTGTGACTTTTAGGTTCATCCTTAATTGACAATGAACATAGCTTGATGATATGGGTAGCACATAACCTACGACCTATACTAACTTATGACCCATATCGTAGTCCAATTAAGATTAAGAGAAACACATCACAATGAATCACCCTGATCCTAAATACTATACGTATAGACCTTTTGTCTTTCTCTGTCCTAATTGAGTGAGAGCTAAAAATTTAGTCAAACTTACAAGCTTAATCATATGACCAATTGTTGTTACATCATGAGACTAATGCTTCTATCAGAAACTCCTTTTTGATCACACACTATCTTGGCCAAGGATTTTCATCTCATAGAACATTGATTGCATTGGACAACTGTTTTGCTCATTTGCAAGGAGACAAATCCTTTATTGAACACACACATGCCTCCATATGTGCCTAGGTAACAGCATGTTGGCTCATGACCTTATCCTATATTAGGATTGATATTGGTTCTTAATGTTTTAATGACACGTTGACCAACATGTGCACAAGACAATTATATTGTCTCAACTCTAAGGCCCACACATATTTAACATGATTATAAAATAAGAAATTGATAGTTAAGAAAGAACTCCATGCTTAATTATGCGAGCTATTGTCTAAATGCTCATTCTCTAATAGTGCGTCCACGTACATATATTCTTAATATATTACACTAAATGACATGATATTCATCATACAAATATAAGGTGTATAAGTCATACCGACTCTTTAATGTCCTTTAAAATGCTTAGGACTCGGAGACTAATTTTAGTGATTGTGTACTAAAAGAGCCTTATGTCTATATTTATAACTCTTTATAAATAAGGTTTCTTAACTTACTTACATGGGCACATCCAGAATATTATGTGAAAAGGTACATAAACAACCACAATACCCACTAGTACCTCTTATTAACCATTAGCATTAAAGAGCATACCTCTTACATCCTAGCGTATTGCGATCTATCCTGGCACTCATTGATTAGTGATTTGACTATGCTTTAATTGATTTCAGTGAGATTGATTGTAATTACAGAAAGTGTCAGATCTATGCTTTGTCGATCTGATCATCCCAATTGATCCGTGGGATGCCTAATCATGATGCAAATTCTATGCTCTATGGATTCATTAGCCTGTGATTGAGGTCAAGCCTTATTATGAAATTTTATTTGGAAGGCTAAAGTTCAAAATGAAGTGAAGTTTTTAGGCTGGAGAATGTGTCGAGAAGTGTTTCCTCTTTCTTTCCAATAGTGTAGCATGTTTGACAGACAAGTTCACAGACTTGTAAACCACTTATGGACAGTGGTATCTCTGGATGGGTTTCATGGAAGGGTGTCTTTGTGCACTAGATGCAAAGTTGCTATTAATTGTGTGTCTCAATTCTCTATTAAGCTATGTGGCAAAATTGAAATGCTATTGTTACATTGAGAGCAAGGAAGATTGGTGATTAAATTGGTGACACGACAGTGGAGTTAGAAGTAAAGCTAGAAGGATTGGATAACTTGGAAGTTGGAAGTTTTGTCTTGTTCTTGTTGACCAATCACCTTTAATCAATTTGTCAGTGGTAGTTCAGTAGTTAGTTCAGTGATAGTCATTGTGCTGCAATTAAAGCTACGTAACAGTGACTGCGTGCAACTTACTCAAGAAAACTAATGAGCTAATTCTTGCTGCATTAAAGAATGAAGTTTCCCTATTTCAATATCAATTTCTATTATAGTACCTAGAAAGGTTCTTCTAAAGAAAGCAGCATTTATCAATGAACTTCATCAAAAGTTAATACTAATCGTGAATTCATCATTTAGATTAGTAAACAGATAGAATCATCCTCACTTTCATCCCAATGTCCAATCACACCCACCACTGCAGGATCCCAATTCTCCATTCTTCATTCATCCATTTGACAACCACAACACAACCATGGCTCATCTTGAACTTACTGGATAGAATTATTCTGCCTGGAGAAAGAAGTTCATATTGGCCTTGTCTATGAGGAACAAATTGGGATTTGTTGAAGGAACAATCACATAGATTGCAAAGGATGACCTGCTACATCAATCTAAGGCTAATTGCAATGATCTGATCATTGCATGGCTTTATGAATCAATGTCTCTATCACTGGCCTCCATAGTTTTCTAAATGAAATATATAAATCAAATATGGGATGTGCTATTAAGAAGATTTTTATAGCTAGATGATTACGAAGTATGCAAGCCTCAAGTAGTACTATACAAAGCTGATGACAATTTGGGAGGAGCCTAGGCTTTATAGACCCCCCTCTTCATTGTACTGGTAGTAGATGTAATCAAGGATGCTTTCAAAAGTTAGTGGAACTCCAATAAAGGGATAAGGTGCACAAATTTTTGAATGCTTTAAATGCAGTGTATTCAGCTAACAGGTCCCAATTTCTTAGACTAAGACCATTTCCATGAACTTGTTAGATTCAAAAGAGAATAGCCAACCAAGTGGGACAAGGTCACAGCAGTAGCAGGACCAGGGCAATGTGCAAAAGTGACCTGATTTCCATCTCTTCTCAAACTTTGCTAGTAATAATCATAACCACTTGTCACTTAAACCCTAGCATTTTTGCCATACTTCTCACCTTGAATCTATAGAAACAATAATAATAATAATAATAATAATAAGAACTTGAGATCATGCTCTTCGATCATCGATACTGGTGCATCAAACCACATGTGTGGATTAATTGATTTGTTTCAGTCATTTACCTTATCTCAAATGTTTTTGTCAACCTCTCAAATAAGACTAAAGTCCCTATTACTTATATAGGGATTGTGGTGCTCTCTGAATCCCTTATCATAGATAGAGTTCTTTTTTATTTTTTCCATACTTTAGTTTAAATCTACTTTTTGTTTGTAAACTTAGTCAAACACACAATTTTTGTTTTGTTTTTAACTCAAGTTCATGCTATATCCAGGGCCTTTCTCCATGGATGAGGATTAGAGTAGCTGAATAAAGCCATCACTTTTATATTTTGCATTAAATAACAGGACCCCTTTCAGTAGGAACGTGTTAATAAATGTCTCTACTAGATCAGATTTTGATGTGTGGCATTTAGATTAGGATATGCATCGCATAGTGTAATTAAGAAACTACAAGAATGTCATGCCTTCATTAGTACTATGCTAAATAAAGTGTGTGAAACTTGCTCTAAGGCTAGGCAGAGCAGGTTGCCTTTCTTTACATGTTAAAAATAGTAAGGAACCTTTTAAACTTGTGCATGTAGACACTTGGGGACCTTATTATTTTAGTGGTATTGAAGGATATCATTTTTTTCTTGACCACTATTGATGATTATACAAGGTGTACTTGGACTTATTTGATGAAACACAAGAATGAAGCACATTAGATCATTCCTACATTCTCCAAGCTAGTTTGGACACAATTTAGTCTAAAGATAGAAGTAATGAGGTTTGATAATGCTCTTGAACTAAACTTAGCCAATTTCTTCATTGAAAATGGAATTATTCATCAGAGGTCTTATGTTAAAAGCCATAAAAAAAATACTATGGTGAGAGAAAACACCAACATATACCATGCATTGCAAAAGCTGCCTTGTTCCAAGCCTCCCTGCTTATGAAGTTTTGGGGTGAAGGTATTTTGACAGCAACTTATATCCTTAATAAATGGCCTTCTATAGTGATAGATTTCAAGTAACCTTTGAACTTCTTTTTAAAAGATCACCAGACTACAATAACTTGAAAGTTTTTAGTTTTTTAGCCTTCTGTTCATCCTTAAGGAAGAATAGAACAAAATTTGATGCAAGAGTTGAAAAATGCATTTTTATAGATACACTAATCTAATGACGGGACACAAGTTGTAAAATATTAATACACATGAGATTATTGTCTCAAGAGGTGTCATTTTCTTTGAGCGTGTTTTAACTTTCAATAGCCAATATCAAGATCATCTAAACACTCCTAAACCTGATATTCTGATCTTTTGTATTGTTGATGAGGATCAACTTGATGTGCACAATGATCTTGATGTCACCAATCATAAACAAGACACTATTGCCAAGCATGATCTAGAAAACCATGACACAACATACAAGAACAAACACAACCATTCACTTGTAGAAATTCCTATTGAACCAGTTAACCATGGACCTTCATCACCATTGAGAAGGTCAACAAGAACTAGAAAAGTTTCCATATATCTTGATGTATACCATCATAATTTGAAAAACCATAACTAGCCCTCACATTGTACTAGACATCCCACATCCAACCATATCAACACCCAAAATCGGTCACAAAACTACCTTTGCTACTTAGTTAAGTTGAATGAAGTGCATGAACCCAGTTCTATTGTTGAGGTAGTGGCTAAGTTATATTGGAAACACGCTATGATGGCGGAGTTGCAAGCTTTGGAGGAAAATAAAAGTTTGGAGTTGGTGCAGCTAAGGAACAACACATTATAGGTTGCAAATGGGTATTCAAGATAAAGTTGAAGGTTGATGGGATTGTGGAAAGGTACTAGGTTGGGTTGGTGGCTAAGGGATACAACCAAATGGAAGGCTTTGATTATCATGAGACCTTTAGTCTAGTGGTTAAAAGGTGACAAAGAGATTGTTCCTATTGCTGGATATGAAGAAAAGGTGGAGAAAGCAACAACTAGATGTGCATAATAATACCTTTTTAAATGGAGACCTCAATGAAGATGTGTATACGAGGTTTCCATCTATATGTGAACTATTAAAATGAGAAAAGTACAGTAGCCAAGAAGTGGTATGTAAACTTAGAAAGTCACTATATGGCTTGAAACAGGCTTTAAGACAATGGAAAGAAAAATTTACACACTCCCTTTGTGAGAATGGATTTAAGCAATCAAAATTCGATTATTCCTTATTTGTAAAGATGATTCAAGGAGGGGAAGTGATAGTACTGCTTGTATATGTTGATGATTTGGTCATTGGATGCAAAGGCCAGAAAGAATTGAATGATACAGTGAAATTCTTGAAGAGTAATTTTAAGTCAAGAGACTTAGGGAACTCAAGGTATTTCCTTGGCCTGGAAATTACATAGATTAAAGGAGGTGCTGTCATCTATCAAACACATTGGACCTTTTAGAAGCATATGGGTTGTTGGGATCAAAGCCAGTTCTCACACCTATGGAAGCATGACACAAACTAACAAATGAAGAAGGTGATGCCTTAGAGGACAAACATACTACAGATAGTGGGTAGGAAAGCTTATCTACGTAACTTTTACTCAGCTAGATATAAGCTATGTAGTACAAACATTATACAACACATGAGCACACCAAGACCAATACATCTGGAGGTAGCTTTTAGAGTGTTGAGGTAATTAAAGTTAGCACCTAGAAAGGGAATACTTCTAAGCAACAAGCACAATCTAGAACTAATTGCTTGCTCTAATCATTATTAGGAAGTTACACTGATTCAAGAAAATTTGGGTATTGTGTGAATTAGGTGAATGCTTGATCAGCTGGAAATCAAAAAAACAATCTGTTGTAGGAAGGAGCCCTATAGAGGCTGAGTATAGAGCCATTGCTACCTGCACTTGTGAGACAATGTGGCTATTGAACCTGATGAAGGATTTTGGGATTAAGATGAAAGGATTGTGACTATACTATGTGATAATCTAAGTGCTATACAAATCTCCAAGAATCCAACATATCATGAGAAGACCAAGCCTTTCAACTCGGATATATATTTTGTCAGAGAAAAGGTGAATGAAAGAATAATAAAGGTTGAGTCCATTAAAACTGATGAATAGCTAGTTGATTTGTTGACAAAAGCTTTGCACTCTGGAAGGTTTTTTGACTTGCTGAGCAACAAAAGCATGAAAGATATCCATACTCATCTTAAGGGGTGTTGTTAAATTGAAAGCAATGAAGATAGCTGATCAGTTGATGACATGGCAGTGGAGCTAGAAGTAGAGCTAGAAGGACTAGATGACTTGGAAGTTATGTTGTGTTCATGCTGGTCAATTACCTTTAATCAATTTGTAAATGGTAGTTATAGAGTAGAGTAGTTAGTTTAGTGATAGTTATTGTGCTACTATTAAAACAATGTAATTGTGGCTACATGTAACTTATTTTAGAAAAACCAGTGATACGATTCTTGCTACATTCAAGAGTGAAGTTTCCTTCTTTCAATATCAATTTCTATTAGCTGCAGTTAAGAATAAAGCTCACCCAATTGGTAGAGTTTGCCTGTAGCTATTTGGATGACTTCTCCATATTCAAGCAATCCATTCTACCCAACGGTATCGAGGTTGGTCTAAATCTCCCATGGATGTTAAATATGATTTCAATGGTTTTGTACATCAGAATGAATCAGGAGTTGGATTGGAGTTATTGCTTGAGATCATGAATGAAGATGCCACGAGAAATTTTCAATACTTCTACAAAGTGGACATGCAGAGCTTCTCACTATGAAAATGACAATCGAATTATCTTTCTGGAAAGGTTGCCAAAGGTGGTTTTTGAGGGGGAGTGCCTCTAAAATGCTACTGGAGGCATGCTAGTAGATTTTATTAGGTCATTGGCTTCTTCTTTTTCGGAATGTTCTTTACATTTTGTTTATTTTGAGGCAAATAAAATCGCTGATGCTCTAGCTCAATCAATTGGGATGCTAATGAGGAGGGTCTATTTCTCTGTCCTTTTATTTCCTCTCTGGTTCATAAGGATTCTGAATAAGATGTCTCAGCTTTCGTTTTCAAAAATATGTGTGATTTTATCTAATTAAAGAAAATAGGAAAAACAAACAAAGCAATTGCATCTTCTCATCCATCAAATTTAAAGGTGTACATCTAAAAAACAAATAAAGAAAATGACATATATAGCACTTATCATTTCATCAAGTTAACCGCCAAAGAATGACATATGATCAACCACCACCAATTATCTTTTGCCTTTCCCCTTGTGTCCCCAAATAGCCATGGAGTTTTACCCCCTTAAAGTTTTCTTCATAATGTTCTAAATAGAAGTTTATTTCTACTTTCCCTTCTTCGAATTCAGTGATTCCCCTATAATTACAATATAAAATATCCATCCCTTGTTAAAATGGCTATGGCATGTTTTGACACAGAAAATGGAATAAGTAGACTAAGTTCGGTTGAAGTATTTTGAAAAGGAAAAAGAAAATTATAGGAAAAGGATTATAAAAATAAAGAATTCAAAGTTTAATTTTTTATTTTTTTGAAAGGATTTTAGTGAAGAAAAGAATTATTTTGAAACAGGGGAAATAAAATCAACAAAAATTTAAAATTAATTTTTATATTACTTTGGAAAAATAATGAAGGAATTGATGTAAAAAATAGATGAGGTGAAAGTTTTGAAGAAGAGAGATTTGGATTAGTTCTTAGGAGAACGGGTTTTCTCTCTTTCAATTATAATTTATTTCTACTTTTATTTTCGTTGGAAATTTTCTTGTCATCCAAACTAGCAAAAATATTTTCCTTCCGTTTTTTTTCCTTTTATTTTTAAATGCAAGAACCAAACATAATATTAGCAGAAATGCTTCTAACATTGGTTTGGTTAGCTTGATTGTGAAAACAAAAAATTACAATGCTCAAGGGCAAGGCAACATATAATATTTACTTAATTAGCTTAGTTTGCTGACAAGAAAGCATGGTAGGTAGTTTCACCAATGTTGGCAAGTTCATCTCACTTGAGTTTACGAAAGAAATTTCATGTCGAACATATGTCAATTGATATATACGTTCCCTTCCCTTTGTATTGTTGAGCACTAAGGAATGTGCTTGAACTATCCACCTATGTCATTTGGCATTGATGGACTACCTATTGCAACCACCTCTAAAGATATGACAAGGATTCATTTTTCCATACTTAAATTGATTTCGGGAAATTAAAATAGATATCACTTAATCTGGACAAAATCTGAATGGAATAATCTTGAAAAATGGCAAGGATGACAATCAAATCAACTTGAAATTAATCTAAGATATGGAGTGAACAAATATGGAATGAATTCCAGTTAGGAAGACGAAAAGTCAAATCTATTATAACAAACAAATTTGATAGATTTGCTAATGAAGTAAGGAATTCAAGAAGATAATATTATTCCCACATTTTGTGGGATGTGGATTGATGCTTCCGCCTCGTAAAAAGGGTTCACAGTAGAAATGATGTAATTATTAAGAAAAGAAAACAAGAGCAAGAGGGTGAAGCTTTTTGAGCTTCAAGGTCTCCATTAGATGTTTTAGAAAAAGTGCTAAAAGGTTGCTATGAGAACACACAGAGGCAAAAAGGGTTTTGGTTGGGGCATAGACAAGTGGTGTTTTGAGAGGTGCCCTACTAATGAAGTGTCATTGTGATAGTTTGTTGTAATAATTTCATATTCATAGTGTGATAGTTTGTTGTAATAATTTCATATTCATAGTGGAAGTTTTACACTGGGCAGGGTCCCATTGATATTTTGAATAGTGTGAACAATTTGTGTCTCTCTTTGATTATTCTACTTTCTACTATGTGCGTGTGTTACATCGAGCCATATAAATATGATCTTCTACATTTCAACATCTAATCAGAGCTTACAAGTGAAATCAAAGCCATACCACTAGTTGTTGGAGCCTTTCCTAGGGTGAGAGAGATGGTGGGATATGCTTAAGGTTGGAAAACGTATATGAGAGAAAGAGCCACCATTTCTAGACCTTCATTACTAGAAGGGACAAATTACTCCTATCGGAAGCTGAGGATGAGAGCCTTTATTAAGACACTTGATGAAAATACATAGAGTACCATTGAAGAAGGATGTGAACCCCCAAAGATGACTGACAATCAAGGCAATGTGGACAACATGCTCCTTAATGAACTCATGGGCTCATCACTAACTTTCAAGATGAATTTGACTAAACAAAAGAAGGACAAAGATTTAGCATGAGGGCTTGAGTGGAATAACAATGATAACAGATGATCTAATATTGATGAGTATGTTGTTGTGGTGGCAAAGAAACTTAAGAGTATCTTTAAAAGGGAACAAAATAGAGGATCTAATGGAGTTGGGAATAGACCCAATGAAAGAAACAACAACCTTGAGAATAAAAAGCAAGGTTGGAAGGAGAAGGCACCTAGAAGTAGGATACAATGCCACGAGTTAGGAGGATCTAGACATATATAGATTGAGTGTGCCAACACACTTAAAAAGAAGGAAAAATCCTTTGCCCTGACCTGGAGTGAAGTTGAATTTGAGGGACCTAATAGAGATGAATAGACAAGAAACCAAGTTGTATTCAACACTAGAGGCAACAATCGTAAATTGTCTGATGCAACACCAAATGCAACAAACAACTCTAAAGATGAAGTGGACAGTAATGGAGAAAGTGACATTGAGGTATCAAATTATGATCTTGCGTCTAAAACTGAGTTTCTCTACGACCAATTTGTTAGGCTTAGAAAATAAAATTTGAAGTTGAAAGAAGACTTGGAACGAGTGAAGAAAGTTAAAAATGAGTTAGAGAAGATGTACCTAGAAACTGTGCAAAAAGTCAAAGCTTTGGAGGCATTTGAGGAATCCATAGCAACAATAAGCTTTCTCTATTTTATTGCTTCTTTGTATTCTTTTCTTATTAATATTTAAAGAGTGCATGTTGTGAGGAACATTTTTTTGCAATTCATAATCATGTTGGTGTAAACCTTGCAATTCTTGATACTGACATGAATGTGAATTGTTCCATTTGATTGATTGATTGTCCTTACAATTGATTTTGAAGTTGTTTATGCCATTGACTAAGAAATCTAGCCAATTTCTTATTTTCTTGATTATTTGAATAATAAAGATAGTGAAATTCAATAATCATTATTAAATTCAACCTAAACATGTAAGATTGCAGGAGTAATTTGTATGTTTTTGTAGAGTGTATCATTATTCATTAATTGAATGTTAATTAAAGGCTTACGATTCTACATATATTCTTTTGAATGAATTCTTGCAAAAGCCAAGAGGTGATTATACAAACTTTGGGAATAATGAATTGAATCAATTGTAATTCAATTGAGAATTAAGTGATTAATGGAATAAGAATCACCCAAGTTAATTATTGGGATGCTTTCTTTAAATATATATATTTGATTGAATTCATATTTCTTTGCGAATTCATTTTAAAATTTTAAATTAGTTTAATTAACCACTTTCACTAAATTTTTGTTGATTTAAATAACACAAATTAGAAATATATTAATAGACACTAGTAAAGCCTTCCTTGAGGATACAACCCCTAATCCCACTTTGTTACTTGCTCAAGGTAATGTATGATTGGAAAGGAATTTCTGGTAAGAACATTTGTCTCACGAGAAAATACTAATTGGTCATATGATCAAGTTTGTGAGTTTGACCAAATTCATAATTCTCGCTCGATTGGGACAAAGTAAAATAAAAGGTCTATACAGCATGATAATCGCAATTGAACAGGTTCATTGTGATTTGGTCACTTTATCTTAGTTAGGTTATGATATAAGCTGTACGCTAGATGCACCAACACTCTTTGAGCTACCCTCGTTGTTGATTAAGAATAAGCCTAGAGAGTCAAACACATAAGATTGGGATGTGTTGTGAACATTAAAATGATGGGGTGCATAATTTATTTAGTTACAATTAGATTAGATGAAGTAAATTGCCATGGTGCTCGTTAGTGACGAGATCATTAATTAGAAGCACAAGGGGAATTTAATTTAATTAATAACTTCAAATATTAATGAAATTAATAATTAAAGAATATATGGGTTGATTTATTAATGGTATTAATAAATTAAAATCTATGGGCTATTTAATTAAAAAGGGTCCATGGACCTCATGAACTTAACTCTAGTGTTTAAACTATAAAAGGGAGTCTTGAAAAGTTCGAGACAACAACAATTCCTCAGCCAAAAAAAAAAAAAAAATTCGTGTGACCCCTTCAAGCTAGAAGAGAGAAAAAACCTAGTCATCCTCTTGCATATTCTTTTGGTTAAAAATTTTTCCTAACTCAAAGTGTTTGCATAAGAGTTTTACAAAAGGTATTTTTTAAGGTGTAGGAGGAGCTCATAGCCATTCCAATTAGGTGGAGAATCTAGAGGTTGAGGTTCGACGGCCACGACTCCAAGGATCACACAAAAAAAGGTTGAAAACATTTCAAAATTTACTGTTATTGATTCTTGTGCTTGAAACATTAATATCTCACGTGTTTTGCAACAAAAATGGATAATGTTTGTTCCTATTGCTTCCGCTGCATGTTTTTAATTATTTCATGTGTTAAAAGTTTTGATTTTTATGGCCAAACACGTATGAAACCCAACAGTGGTATTAGAACCACTGTTTTTCTTGCAAAATCATAAAGTTCCATGTTTTGATCCATGTTCTATATTAGTTTTCCATTTAAATTCCATAAAACATGTATATGATGCATGAAAAACCTTTTAAAAGTGTTTTAGAAGTGTTTGGAATCGAAGAAATTGAAAAAAACTGATTTTGGGCTGAATTTTCAAATGCGCAAAATGTCTGTAGTGTTCTGGAGTGTTCTGCAACTAGCAGTCATGATCATGAAATGGTTCTCGTGGTCACACCACTTGTTTTCCTGGTCACACTGTCAATTGTAGAGTTGCATGAACTCCACGATTTAATACGCGCATACATGTAGAACTACTATGGTCATGTAGAGGCAACTCGCAACCACGGTAGTGATCCCCGTGTTCATGGCAGATTTTGTGGAAGAATCAATTTTTCTAATTTTACTTTTGGAATATTTCTTTTTGGTGGATGAAAACTAATACATGAGATGCATAGGCATGGGAACAGTCATTGAATGGAATTGTTTGATTATACACGTGATGTATGATCGTTTTGATGAATGTTATAGTTGGATTAAGTACTCAAGACATTTGAGGATGAATGCACTTTATTTTGTTTTGGTTTTTATGGGTTGTATAATTAATTTTTCATATGTTGTAAGGGCATAAGTCGAGTTTTTTTTTCTTTTTATATTATGTAGAATAGGGTTTTCTGTGGTATGTCACATGTATTTTGTATAAAAAAGTTTGGAAGACATCAAGAGTTGGTGTTCGTGCAAAGGCCAAGAGTTAGTACTGTTTGAGGTTTCAAGGCGTGGTGGACCCTACGAAGCCATGAAGACCAAGACAAAGGCATTCAAGAAATCTTTATGTAAAAGTGTAGGATTTCACGCACTTGTGCATGATCCAACTGTGGCTTGAGTTAGATCTTGAAGTTCATAATCCTCCACTTTTATTTTTGCATATTATTTGTGATGAATGTATGAAACACATGGAAAATTAATAATGTACAAAGTGAAATCTAATTTAAATGAACCCTATAAACTTCCTCAAACAAATATTAGGTTGTAATGGCAAAATGTTTATCATGGTCCTTCACCGAGCCCAATTGCCTTAAATGTAACCTTAATGTGTGATATCATTGCATTAGCATGGTCACATGATGATGGTGCTTTTTTACTTTAGGTGCATTAGATATGACATTTATAGGATACTACACCTTAAGAGTAGTTAGCCACAGGTGGAGTTCAAATTCGGTGAGTTGTAGTTAGTGGGTGTGACTTAAATGGACCTAATGTGTTAAGACTCAAATTATGTTATGGGCCATGGGTCAAATGAAAGATTGGAATGTAAATGAGATGTGTTGGAAAGAGTTTCCACTCAATGGTCCTAGCATGCAAAGACTTGATTACGTGAGGTATGCTATGTTCAATAAAGATTCTAATCCCCATTAAGGAGATTTTACCAATGGAGTTACCGTTTTCTACTTGAGAATGTATTAGATTTAAAAAATTTAGTGGGAGGCCATTTTGATTTGAAGTTCATAATCATGATAATAACATATATAACAACCAAACTAATTAATCTTGTTTATTTTCCACAATATCAATTTAAATGAATAATGTCTACGTCTCTATCTAAACTGTTTGAGACCAATGTTCTGACTGAGCCCAATTATGTTGATTGGTTTTGCAATTTGAGAATTGTTCTTAATCTAGAGCAACTTAGCTAGTGCGGAGGAATTGATATCCCCTGAGCCCTTGCTGATTCAACTAGTGAGGAGGAAAAACTCACTCATAAAAAATGAGTGGAAGACGATCTGCGGGTCAAAAGATACATGTTGGCTGTTGTGACTAATGATCTTCAGGGGACCCATGAGGGTATGGTGACTACAAGAGAGATCTGATTCCACTTGCATAGTTTTATGGGGAGTAGGGTCATACTACTAGATATGGATATCTAAGTAGTTGTTGAAGATGCATATGGTAGAGTGTGGTGACGTGAGTGAGCATGTCCTCAAGATGATTTCACTCATCAAGAGGCTTGAGACGGTAGATTTCATCATAGACACCAAGTGACTAGTCACTTCTGGCTTGCTTTTTATAGTTTATCATAAATTAACATATGAATGATGTTAAGTGCACATTAGTTGGACTATTGAATAAGCTAATGATCACACAACAAGCCATGAAGGGGAAGGGAAAGGAGGTGGCTCTTGCTACGTCTAGTTTGTCTGGTGTGACCTATAAGAGCAAGGCAACGAAGAAGAAGCTTACCATTCCTAAGGCTAATGGGAGTGTTAAGAAGGTCAAGGTTCCTGCAGAAAAGGGAAAGTGTTTTCACTGTGGAAAGAATAGGGCACTGGAAGAGGAACTAAATCGAGTACCTCAGCTTTAAGAAAGCAGCAAGAGGTAAGGAACTTTATGTTTATAAAAAATTTTGTTCTATTAGTGTTTATTCTACTTTTTTGGTTTTAGATTTTGGTACTACTTCTCACTTTTGTACCTTACATTAGGATTTGGTCAAAAGTAAGAGGCTTAGGAAGCGTAAAGTGGTGATCAAGGTATGGAATTGAGCAAGTGTTGTAGCTACCGTGATTGGGACCGCTTTAATAAAAGTATCATTAGGCCATAATTTAGTTTTGAGAGATTGTCTTTTATTGTCCACTGGGTTTAACAACATTGTTTCCATTCTATTATTAAGAATAGAGAATTATGAATTTTCTTTTAAAAGTAATGTGCCCTATTTATTATTGTAATAAGTTAGTTAGCATGGCATCTCTCATGCATCGCTTATATTATTTGAATATAGATGATGGTAATGTGATTAACACCATCTCAAACAAACGTCCTAAAGATGGTTTAAATCCTAATACTTGTGGCACCTTAGACTTGGTCAAGCCAGGAACACAGGATTAATAAGTTGGAGGAAAATAGGCTTATTAGCCCTTTGGGATAGGAACCCTATCCAACTTGCAAACCTTGCATCCTAGGAAAGATGGCTAGAAGTTCATTTGATAGACATGTTAGAAGGGCTGCCAATGTGTCGGAGCTAGTCAACATTGACATTTGTGGGCCATTGAATGAGAACCTTTACTGATGACTCTTCATACTATGGTTGTTTACTTATGAAGCATATGTATGAATCGTTTGAAAGGTTAAAGGAATTCAAGGCACAAGTAGAGAAGCAAACTGGTAAGCATATCAAAGTACCACGATTAGATTATGGAGGTGAGTATATGAGTATTGAATTTGTCCAGTTCCTTAATGAGAATGGAATTGCATCACAATTAACTCCACCAATGACTCCTAAGTTAAATGGTGTAGCAGAATGTTGAAATCAAACTTTGTTGAACATCGTTCGATCTATGATAAGCTTCACCGACTTACCCATATATTTATGGGGACATGCCTTGCTTACTGTAGCATATATTTTAAATAGGACACCTTTTAAGTCCATTCCCTCTACACTTCATGAGATGTGGTTTGGAAGAAAGCCAAGCCTAAAGTATTTAAGGACCTGAGGATATCTAGCTTATCATAAGAAGATTAAGATGGACAAATTGGGGGTGAGGGCTGTTATGGGCCACTTTGTTGGATATCCCAAAGATTCCATGGGATTTGAGTTTTACATATCTAAAGATAATAAGATTGTCATCGGGTATTTTGCATGCTTCCTTAAAGAAGAGTTCATTTAAGAAAGTGGTGCTCAAGGAAATTGTGTACGGGGATCAAAGCATTTTGCCCAAAACTCATCTTTATTCAAAAGAAACCTTCTAAGATGCAACCATTTCGACGATTAGGTAGGCTCTCTTAAGCACCAGAGAGATATGGTTATGTCCTAAAGAATGGATAAGAGTTGTTCGTAATGGGAAATAATGATCATGGTGATGATTCTTTTACCTATGATAAAGCAATGGCAAACAAAGACTCCTTCAAGTGGCAAGAGGCTATGAAATCCAAAATGGATTAAATACATGCGAACTAAGTATGGACTCTCATAGATCCACTCGGGAGAATTATTTCTACAGGATGTGTGAGTGGGTCTATAGAAGAAAGATTGGTTTAACTAGCAAGGTGGAGACCTATAAGGCTAGGTTGGTGGAGATGGGCTATACTTAAAAGGAGGAAATTGACTATGAAGAAACCTTCTCACCAGTAGCCATGCTAAAGTCAATTTGGATTTTAGTTGCGATAGCTACCCACTTAGATTATGAGATTTAACATATGGATGTCGAGACCACTTTCCTCAATGGAATGCTTAAAGAGGACATTTGTATGCTGCAACCACGCGGTTTTGAGGACCAAGACCAATATTGCAAAGTGTGAAAGCTTAAGAGATCCATTTATGTCCTTAAGCAAGTATTTAAGAGTTGGAATCTTTGCTTTGATGATGTAATTAAATCATTTAGCTTCATCAAGAACGATGATGAGCCTTGTGTCTACAAGAAGGTTAGTGGAAGTGCAATAACATTCCTTGTGTTGTATGGGGATGAGATAATATTGATAGGGAATAATGTTGGGATGCTAACCTTAGCTAAGTCTGAGTTATTTAGAACCTTCTCCATGAAAGACTTGCGTGAAGCAACCTACATCTTGGGCATTCATGCCTATAGGGATAGAGTAAAAAGATTGTTAGGTCTCTTTCAAACCTTGTACATTGATAAAGTACTAAAAAGGTTCAGTATTGAGACCTCTAAGAGAGGATTATTACCTTTTAGGTATAGCATCCATCTCTCAAAGTTGATATGCCCAAAGACGGATGAAGAGAGAAGAAGAACGACAGCCATTCCATATGCTTTGGCTATTGGGAGCCTAATATATACAATGCTATGTACAAGGCTAGATATTGCCTATACCGTAAGTGTTATGAGCAGATTTCAAGCGAATTCTGGTAGAGATCATTGGAATGCTATCAAGCATGTCCTTAAGTACTTGAAAAGGATTAAGGATATGATACTCGTTTATGGAGATGGTGACTTAAGAATAAATGGATACACTAACCCAGACTTTCAATTAAATGTGGATGATGGAAAGTTTATCTTTGGATTTGTATTCACTCTTAATGGAGGAGCAGTTAGTTGGAAAGTTCCAAGTGGAGTATGACTACAGATTCCACCACTGAGGTTGAGTATATCATTGCATGCAATCTAATTAAAAAGGCTGTTTGGATAAAGAAATTCATAACAGAGCTTCAGGTAGTTTTAGATATGGATCAGTCTTTGCCAATTTACTATAACAACAATGGTGCAACAGTAAAGGCAAAGGAACTAAGGTCTCATTACAAATTAAAACACATAGAGAGGCGTTACCATATTATTTATAAAATCATTGGAAGGAGCGACATATCCATGCTAAAATAGCTTAGCTGATAATGTGCCTGACTCACTTACCAAGCTGATGACTCAAGTGCAGTTAAATCACCATCTTGAGAAGATAGGTATTAAATACCATAGCAACTGGCATTAGTAGTGCTGGTACTAAGGTTTAAGTGAGAGATTATTAGCAATATACATCTAATGTCAGTAGATAATGAGAGATACTTAAAGGGTATTTGGTTTGTATTTGTAGTTTTCACATTAAATTAATAAAATGTTGATTTTTATATCAATATTGTGGCAACTCTTCTTATGCATATGAATCTTGATTGACGTAAAGTATTACATGTGCTCATATGTTTATGTTGACAAACCTTATTTAAAAGGTGTTATAAATATCGACATGAGGCTGGCTTGGCACTTAATCACTAAAATTAGTTTGTGGGTCATAGATACTCTAAAGGGGCATTAAAGAGTTAGTACAACTTGCACACCTTATATTTGTACCGTGAGTGTTAAGTTGTTCAGTATGAGATACTAAGAATATTTGTGTATAGATGCACCATTGGGGAATGGAACATTCAGATAATGACTTACAGAACAAAACAAATGTAAGAGTTCACTCTTAGTTATTAACATCCTACTTTGTGATTATGTTATGTGTCCGTGGACCTTAGACTTAAGATGTCATGATTGTCTTGTACACATGACTGTCAACGAGTCATTAGAGCATTAAGAGCCAATATCTATCCTAGTGCAAGATAGGATCATGAGCCTAATGTGCCATTGCTTGAATATATATGAAGGTATGTGTGTGTTCAATAAGAGATTTGTCTCCATGTAAGTTAGTAAGACATTTGTCTTATGCAATTGGTATTCAATGAGACATAAGCCCTTGGCCCTGGTTATGTGTAATTAGAAAGGAGTTTTTGATAAGAACATTTGTCTTATGAGGAAACACTAATTGGTCATATGACCGAGTTTAACTAAATCCATGACTCTCGCTTAGTCGGGACAAAGTAAGATAAAATGTTTATACGGCATGGTAATCATGATTAAAAAGGTTGATTGTGATTTGGTCTCTTCATCTTGGTTGGGCTACGATGTGAGCTGTAGGTTAGACCCTATCCACATCCTTTGAGCTATGTTTGTTGCCAACTAAAAATGAGCTTAGAGAGTCACACACATAAGATTGAGATGTGTCATGAGTGTTAAATTTATAGGGTACATAATTTATTTAGTTCTAATTGGATTAGATTAAATAAATTGTCATAGTGCTTGTTAGTGATCAGATCATTAATTAGAAACACAATAGAAATTTAATTTAATTAATGAGACTAATTAAATTAAATTAGTTACACACAAGTGGTTAATAATTAAAGAATATATGGGCTGATTTATTAATAGAATTAATAAATTAAAATCCATGGACTATTTTATTAAATAGGGTCTATGTAGGAGGACTCATGGAACCCATGAATTTAACCTTGGTGTCTAAACTATAAAAGAGAGTCTTGAAGAGATCAATACAGAAACAATTCCTAAGCTACAAAAATAAAATAAAATCTTCTGTCCCCTTCAAGCCAGAAGAGAGAAACAAACTAGCCACCCTTTTGTATCTTTTTTTGGTCAAAAATTCCTCCTAACTTAAAGTGTTTGTGAAACAGTTTCACAAAAGATGTTTATGCAGTGTAGGAGGAGCTTGTAGCCATTCCAATCATATGGACTATCTAAAGGTTGAGGTTTAAGGGCCACGACTCCAAGGATCAAGTAAGAAAAGGTTGAAAACATTTCAAAGTATACTATTTTTTGATTCTTGTGCTTGGAAGCTAAATATCTCACATGATTTGCAATAAAACATATGGGGTTGCACCTATTATTTCTGCTGCTTCTTGTTAATTATTTCACATGTTAAAGTTTTGGTTTTTATGGCTAAAACCCTATGAACCTAATAGGAGCATTTCAAGGAGTTGTTAAGAAAATGCCCTCAGCATGGTTATGTGTAATGGTTGTAGATTTAGTTGTTTTATAGTAGGATTAATGTATAGAACATAACATATTGGTTATAACTTCATTTAGTTCTCTTATGGAAAAGTCACTAGAGGAATCCTAGAAAGTATTGGAGACTATGTTTTCAAATGCATAAGAGTACCTCCAGAAATAGAAGACAGGGAAGGAACTTAATAGGTTTACTGCATTAGTTGTTCAAGTTGATATGCTTTCTACAAAACTAGAAAATATGAATATGAAACCTAATATTTCCCATTTTGTGTGATATGTGTTTGAGATTTAACCCAACACATGAATATAGAGGAGGAGCATCAAGTTCAGGTGCTGAATAGGGAATAGAGGAAGTTAACTATTTGAATAATACGAGCAGAAACCATGGGTACCTATATTCAAATACATACAATCCAAGTTGGTGAAACCATCCCAACTTCTCTTGGTAGAATCAAAATAATCAACAGCCACCTCTTCGACTTCGGCCTTAGAAATTTATCAATTAATCCATTCAACAACAAGCATAAGCACAAACCTAGGTAGAGAAAAGTTCGTCATTGGAAGATTTGGTTGGCAGTTTGGTAAAGTCCACATAGGACTATATGAATAGAATCGATAATTTTTTACAGAATCAGTAATCATAATTTCACAATTTGGAGCAACATGTGCACATATGGCAATGGAGCTAGCAAACAAGCCTTAGGGGACATTTCCTTACTACATTGAGCTAAATCTAAAGGAGCAGTGCAACGCAATCACATTAAGAATTAAAAGACAGCTTGATGAAGTTCATGTGGAGAAATATGAAAAGCAAAAAGAAGAAGTCGAGATTGAAAAGAAAGTGAAAGGAAAAGGAAAAGAAATTGCAAATGATACAGTGTTGGAAGAAGAATCATCAAGGCATGTGATGGGCGATAAAAGTGTTCTAGGGGACCACAAGAAATTTAATAGAGGACTAGTCACCTTTGGGGATGGAGAAAAAGGAATGGTAGTGGGCAAAGGGGCTACTAAATGTTACTAGAATATCAAGCTCACTAATTTCCTTCATGCAAAAGGACTAAAGGCCAACATGTTAAGAATTGGCTTACTTTATGACTAGAATTTATTTGTGAGGTTCACTAGAGACAAGTGCTCAGTGAATAATATAGAAGACAAGTGTGTGATGATGAGAACCGATCTGTAGACAAGTGATGCCTGTTAACATTATTTCAACATGTCTAAGAACAGAGGTTGAGGAATACAATCTATGACATAAGAGGTTGGGATACTATAACTACATTGATCTTGTCAAAGTCTCACATATTCGGACTGTTCAGGGAATCCCTATGCTGATAAGGACAGAGAAGCAATTTGTAGGGCATTCCAACACACAAAATAGTAGAAGATGCCACACTAGTTGTTGCAATAAGTAACTAGAACCAGGATACTTGAGCTATTACACATGAACTTGATGGGTCCTATAGATATTACTAGTGTTGGAGGTAAAAAATATATTTTTGTGTGTGGATGATTTTTCTTGATACACATGGGTAGGGTCTTTAAAAGAAAGTCAAAAACTTTTGAAGTCTTCAAAAAATTATTCCAACAACTTGAAAATGTGAAAAGTGCAGGGACCAAAATCTCTTGAATAAGAAGTGATCATGGATGGAAGTTTGAAAATCAATCCTTTGTTGCTTTCTATGAAGAATGAAGAATTGTGCATAAATATTCTTCTCCTGAAATACCATAAAAAAATGGTATTGTGGAGAGAAGGGAGTAAGTAAGAAATGATAGATTAAAGCTATTAATACAAATTGTTATATCACAAATAGAGTACACCTCAATTAATCATCAAGAAGATGCCATACAAATTGTTGAAAGTGAGAAAATCAAACATCTTCTACTTCTATGTCTCTAGACACACTTGCTATATCCTATGGGAGCATGATGCAATAGGTATATTCGATGATAAATCTAACAAAGGTATGTTTCTAGGTTATTTAGTGACTAGTCGATCCTACTAAATGTACAACTAGCAAATAAAAGGTATAATGGAGTTCGTAAATGTCATAGTAGATAATGGGGTGCCAAACGCCACCGTCAGGCAAATAACATTAATGGATAAGAAGGTCCTAACACAATAATCAATGAGAATGGATTGGTGGACATTTGGAATAGGAGTAAAGAACAAGGAGATACCAATGATGTAACAAGCACGATAACAAGCTCTGAACTCAAGTTAATCAATGCAACAGATAGTGAGCATTTCTCAAGGATTAAGAAAAATCATCTAGTGGAGAGAATCACCAGTGATCCAAATGAAGGGATGAGGACTCCAGATACAAGTAAAGTGAACTATAGAGAAATGGTTAGATACTCCTATCACATCTCCAAACTTGAGCCCGTGAAGCAAGCTTTGCGACATGAGTTTTGGGCCTCACAATGCAAGAACTTGCTCAATTTGCAAGTAATGTCATTTGGATGCTTGTCAAGAGACCTAATAATGAAAATGTATAGGAATGAGGTAGGTCATTAAAAATAAGATCAATGAGAATGTAATATAAAAAGGAATAAAGTAAGATTTGTAGCACTACGATACGCACAAGTTAAAAGGTATAGACTTTGAAGAAAGCTTCACACTTATGAATTGGCCTGAAGATATAAGGCTCCTTATGGTAGTTGCTTGTGGATTGAATATCAAATGCTTTCTAATGGATATAAAGAGTGCATTTCTAAATGGGCTTTTGCATGAAGAAGTGTTTGTTAAAAGGTTGGCACATGCTTGGTACAAAAGGTTAGTACAAGCCCCACGTGCTTGGTATGAAAGGATGGCTAATTTTTTTCTAAAAATAGGCTATGTTTGAAAACACTATCTAAATCAAAGAAAAGGAGAAGATGTGTTGGTGGTATAAATCTAAGTTGAAGATATAGTGTATATGTCTATATCAAAACAATTAATGAAACATAGTTGATCACATGCTGAAAGAGTTTGAAATGAGCATTGCTAGAGAATTAAGCCACTTTTTAGGGTTTCAAGTTAACAAAAACTAAGGAAGGTAAGTTTATTTCCCAAAGTAAATTTGCCAAAAATCTCATTAAAAATTTGATTTGTAGAATACTTAATGTGTTAAACTCCTATGCTGACACACACTAAATTGAGCAAGGATGAAAATTGAAAATCAATAGATGTAGGCTTGTATTGGAGCATGATCGGACATTTGTTGTAATTGATAGACAGTAGAGTTGACTCTGTTATGGTGTAGCAGTATGTGCAAGATTTCAAGTTGCACCAAAGGCAAGCTACTTGATAGCTGTCGAATGGATTATTCATTATGTCAATGGTGTAACTGACGTTGGCTTGTGGTTCTCTAAACACTCTAATCTCAATTTGATCGGATAAAGAACTATAGATTGGGCCAGAAATGTAGGAAGAGCAAAACCGGTGGCTACATTGTTGGAACAAACATGGTGTCATGGTATAGTAAGAAACAGAATTCCATGTCACTCTCCACTACTAAAGTGGAGTATATCGTGGCTGGAAGCTACTACTCTCAACTTGTCTAATTAAAATAGCTGTTGTTGGACTACAATGAAGAAAAAAAAGAACTTCTTGTGCTTTGTGACAACTAAAGTGTAATAAATATTTTAAAGAATCTAGTCCAACATTCTAGAACCAAACACATAGATATTAAACACCTTTTCATAAAGGACTTGGTTGAGAAAAAGGAAGTTATTGTTCATTATGTTTTAATAGAGAAGCAATAGGCAAATATCTTTATAAAGGCATTAGAGGCTGAAAGGTTTTGTCAACTGATATGATAGTTAGGCATGTGCCTACTCTAATTTAGTCTCAAATAATATTTGCATTTACATGGGAAGAGGATTTGTCTATTAGAAGAAGATTTTGTTTGATACTCTAAATATATTATTCCTATTATTTAGGAGTCCCTTTTTTCACCATCTCCGCTTTCTATATCTCATAAGGACTCTGTAATCTGCAGCATCTGACTTCAAATATTTATATTTAATGTGTCATTGATTTGGCTCATTACTTCATTATCCATTTCCTCTCTCTCTAACACACTACTACAACTGTGATTACCTAAAGCCCTAGATTGATAGAATATAATGACTATCCCTCTCAAATCGAATTAGGTGCTGGAGATGCTTCTCAAGGAGGTAGTTCCTCTACCACTTCTTCGATCAAGGCCCTTGCACCTCTCATGGAGGCAATCATTGTTGCTCCACTGGCTGTACTTCCTCCTAAAGGAAGACCTTTCTCCTTCAAACCTTCATCCTCTCAACTAGAGAAAAAGGCCAAATCACACACCACTGTTGGTTCATATGAACTATCTGCTATTAAGATGGGGACAGAGGATGCCAAGGAGATTAGAGCCATAACAGATCCCATTGGATAAGGCAAAACCTCCCCTATAGGTGAAGAAACCCCTATTACAACAAAAGTTTCCTTTAAGGGGGAGCCTGCTACAGCAACCTCACATTTGGTGAAACCCCTAATGCATTAGCTTAAATAACAACGAAAGCCCCTGTCAAGGTGAGTGGTAACAAATGAAAAGGTTTAGCTATTGCAACATTTTATTGTGCTCAGAAGAAGCTTGTTGGAACACAAGCCATGCTTGTTTTTGATCTCGAGGCCATTCTTGTTATAACAAAGAGAGAAGGTGCAGCGTCAATGCTCTGTCGCTTGAAGAGAAAGATTGCTATTTCACCACCTATGATGATGGCTAAATTGCCTCCAAAACAAGCTAAAGGCTCTCAGGATTCATCCACTACTGCCATCCTTAAACCTCATAAATTTAAGGCCAAGGATGCTTATGATGCCACATTCAATAACAAGTGTTGTAAGACACTCTAGAGGTATTATTGTGGCTGCAACATCACTGTCAAACGTAAGTTGAATGTAAAACTCTTTGCTAAAATGGCTTCAATTGTGTTCTGGAAGAGCTTAATTTACTAGAATTTGCTACCAAGTTTGACCTTTTCTACCTCTGCTAGTTGATAAATTCTATTAGCAAGGACACTGGCCACCTTTATTTTGGTCAGAGGTTTTGAGTTTATGTTTGGGAAAGATTGTGAAGTTCACCCCAAAGAAGATAAACTTAACAAGGGCTGGATGGGTGTAGGGCTTGATGTAACATACCTAAAGGACTTTTCACCTAACTTTGATGAGATTATTCTAATGTAAATTGGGTTGTTTGGATAAATGGCCTAAGGAATCCATCTCTAACTCATTTGCATTAATAGTTAAATACTTCCTATTATTCGAGGTAGCTATCTACAATTGGCTGTATGAATCGAACTCCACTTATTTGACCAAGGATATGAGCATGCCATTGTTCTATTTAGGTGTTAGGTTTTGTTGGGTTTGGCACATAAAAATCCAGACTTTAAAACATAAAAACATCATTAACATGTAGCAAAAGTAAACAAACCAAACCTCATTTGTTGTTTTTGACACATAATACGCATGAAATGACAAAAACAAGTAAGCACTTAGAAGCACCTTTGTAATCCAATTCCAAGATTAGCGAACTTGCGATCCTTTGAGTCTTTGTCCTCAAACCCCAACCTCTTGTTTGTTCACATGGTTGGAATGTTGACATGCACCTTTTCACCTTGAAAACTCTTCGGAAAGCTCTTACGTAAAACAACTTTTGGCTAAGAAAGCTTTTTGGACAAGAAAGAGGATGAAAGGGTGGCTAGAATTTCTATCTTTTTCTTACTTGAAGGGATTCACAAAAATTCTCTCAATTATTCTCAATTATCTTGATTTATAACTCTTCTAAATATATATAGTCAAGACACAGAGTCCTATAAATGGTAGGAATCGCTTTCCATATATGACACCCAGAGCATGCATGGTATGGGCTTCTTACATGGACTTTCAATAATCCTAAGTCTATAGACTTTTTACTATTAATCTCTATTAATAATTGTAGTCCATATAGCCTTTTAATTCTTAATCTCTATTAATAATTGAGGCTCAATTGTATCTTGGCCCTTTAATTTAATTGATCTCCATTAATTAAACTAAAAGCTCATTGTACTTTCAATTAACAATCTCATTATTAACAAGCACCATAGTAATTCATTTGGTCCAATCCAATTGTAACCAGATAACTTATTCCTTGAAACTTCTCAAGCCTCATTCATCTCCCACCAATTTACCACTTGTCACATTCCAACCTTTGATGTATAACTCTCTAAGATTATCTTTGATTAATAATAAGTATAACTATAAGGATACGGGAAGCGCTTAGTCTACAACTCATATCATAGCCCAATTAGATCACAAGAACTCTCTAGATCATTAATATCATGCAATATAGGCCTTCTGTCTTACTTTGTTTCGATCGAGCGAGAGCCATAGATTTAGACAAACTCATAACTTGGTCATATGACCAATTGTTGTTACTTCATGAGACTAATGCTTCTATCGAAAACTCCTTGTTGATCACACCCCACTTGGCTAAGGTTTTTCGCCTCATAGAATATTAATTGAATAGGATAAATAGCTTGCTCAATTGCAAGGACACAAATCCCTTATTAAATGCACACAAACATCCATATGCACTCTGGCTACAACATGTTGGGCTCATGGCTACCTATCTTATACAATGATAGATATTGACCATTTATGCTCTAATGACAGGTTGATTATTATGCGCACAATATAACCATGATGTCTTAGGTTTAAGGTTCACGTGCACTTAGCACAATCATGAAGTAGGACAATGATAGTAAAGAGTGAACTCCATGTGACTACTTCATTCTTAGAGTTAGTGTTTGAATGCTCATTATCTAATGATACATCCACACCCATGCGACCTCAGTGTCTTATGCCGAATGGCTTGACACTTACGGTACACCACAAGGTGACTCGTGAATTAGTTTTAGTCATTTTGTATTAAGAAAGCCTCGTGTCCATATTTATAACTCTTTATGAATCAGACTTCTTAACTCAATCATATGGGCACACGTAATACTCTATATTATTTAAGATTTACATACATAAAACACTTGCCATAGTATTGATATAAAAGAATCAACATTTTATTAATATATGAAAAAATGCAAATATACAACCATAATGCCCCTAGTATTCATAATTAACTATTGGTGTTAGAGAGCATGTCACTAACATGGGGAACTCACATGGAGACCAATTTGGGTTAGTTTATCTTCAATAATATCATTGTTGGGTTTCATTGGGTTTACGATGGAAAAATTCGAACTTTAAAACATTAAATAATAGAGAATACGTAGCAAAAAATTACAAACCAAACCCATGCCATTTTTTTCGCATAACATGTATTACACAATTGAATAAATGTATAAGATATACCTTTTGAATCCTATTCCAAGACAAACAATGATCCTTAAGTCAAGGCCCTCAAACCCTAACCTCAAGTTCACATGATTAGAACATTAATAAGGACCTTTTCACCTTAAAAATGCCTTTGCAAAGATCTTACTCTAAACCCTTTGGGGCAAGAAACCTGTTGGAAGAGAGAAAGAATAAAGAGGGTAGCTAGAAAGGTTTCTCTCTTGCTTAGAGGGGAATGCACGAAAATTCTCTGAATTTTTTGGTTGTTGTGTGATTTAGAACTCTTTTAATCTATTTATTTGTAAGACATAATATCCCACACTTGGTAGGTTTCTTATTCATGTATGACACCTAAGGCATGAATAGAATGGTCTTTACGGGCTTCCTATATAGACTTCTAATCATTATGAGCCCATAGATTACTTATTTATTAATCTCCATTAATAATTACTTCCCATATATCCATTAATTATTAATCCCCATTAATAACTAAGGTCTACTTGTGTCTTGTTCTTTAATTTAATTAATCATATCAATTAAAATAAAGGCTCATCGTTCTTCTAATTAACAATCTCATTATTAAACAAGCACTATAGGAATTCTATTTGCTCCAATCGAATTACAACCAAATTAATCACTCAATGAGACCTCTCAAACCTCATAGATGAGACTTTTGAAGCTTTGTTCAGATCTCAACCAATTTACCACTTGTCCTACATTCCAACTTTTTGTGTGTGATTCTTTAAGTTCATTTTTAATTGGCAATGAGCATAGCTTAAAGGATTTGGATTAGATTCATGTAATAGGAGAAATATTTCCCATTCCTTAGCTTAAAGGGAGATTAAGTGAAACAAAATTGATTGGGGTTAGTTCTTAAACTACAACCCATATCGTTGCCCAATTAAGATAAAGTGAGTTGATCACTTGAAACCTCTTGATCATGAATAGGATTGGGTATATGCCTTTTGTCTTACTTTATTCCTATCAAATGAGAGCTATAGATTTAGTTAAACTTAAAAACTCAATATTTTGACCAATTAATATTATCTCATGAGACTAATGTTTCTATCAAAAACTCCTTTCCAACCACATACTAACTTGGCTAAGGATTTTTATCTCATGGAATATCAATTACATAGGATAAATGCCTTGCACACATGCAAGGAGACAAATCCCTAATGGAATGCATGCATGCCTCTATGTGCATTCAGATAATGGCATGTTACGCTTATGACCCTATCTTATACCGTGATACTTATTGGCCTTTAATACCACAATAACATTCTAATTGTCATGCTTACATAACAATCATGTTATCTCAAATTTAAGGCCCATGCTCTCTTAACATGATCATGAAGTAAGATATTGACAAAAAAAAGTGAACTCTATGTCTCTGCTTCATTCTTCGAGTCTGTATTTGAATACTCATTCTCTAATGTCGTATCTACACACACGTGTCTTTAGTATCTTATACTAAATGACATGACATTTATTATACAAACACAAGATGTGCAAGTTGTACCAACTTTCTAATGCTCTTTAGACAGGTTATGAAAAGATTGGTTTTAGTAATTGCGTGTGAAGATAACTTTATATCCATATTCATAAGTCCTTAGGAAAAAGGCCTCTTAACTCAATCACATGGGTATATGCAATATTTTACGCCATTCAAGATTTATATGCATAAACAAACTTTCCAGAATATTGATATAAATAAATCAGTATTTTATTAATGTATAAAGAAGTGTACATATACAACCAATATGCCTCCAACATCCCTTATTATCTATTTGTATTAGAGGGTATATCACTAATAACCTCTGACTTACACTCAAAGGCCAAAAATCCTAGTGGCAATCGCTATGGTATCTAATACCCATTTTCTCAAGATGGTGATCTAGCTGCACTTCGGTCATCGACTCTATAAGCAAGTTAGTCACATTATCTGCTAAGCTATTTCCTTCATGGATACATCTCCCTTTCAAATGATTGCTTGAATAATATGGTAACATATCCTCATATGTTTGGATTTCTAATGATACCTTGGTTCCTTTGCTAGTACAACGCACTGTTGTTGTCACAGTAAAGTAGCAACAACTGATCCACATCTAGAACTACTTGAAGTTTTGTTATGAACTTCTTTATCTAAATAGTTTCCTTCGTAGAATCACATGCTGCGATACACGTAGCCTTAGTGGATGAGTCTATAATAGTACTTTGTTTGGAACTCTTCTAACTTGCTGCTCTTCCATTAGGAGTAAAGATGAACCTAGAGATAGACTTTTTTATCATCCACATCTGATTGAAAGTCAGAATTGGTGTATCCTAAACCCTTGGATTCTTATCTCCATACACAAGTACCTTATCTTTAGTCATTCTCGAACTCTTAAGGATACATTTGATAGCATTCCAATACTCTTCCAAGAAGTGTCTGAAACTTGCTTGTAACATGTATGGCATAGACAATATCTGGCCTTGTACATAGCATTGCATATATCAGGCTTCCAATGGTTGAAGCATTTAGCATGGCTTTCATGATCCTCCTTTCATCATTTATCTTGTGCTCATGGATTTTTAGAGATAGATGTCGTACTTGAATGGTAGTAA
This sequence comes from Avicennia marina, assembly GCA_019155195.1. Taxonomy (NCBI): domain Eukaryota; kingdom Viridiplantae; phylum Streptophyta; class Magnoliopsida; order Lamiales; family Acanthaceae; genus Avicennia; species Avicennia marina. The sequence goes on along the minus strand of CM032762.1, from coordinate 7,160,219 downwards.
TCCCCTCTTAGAGTATTCCATACTAAACCTCTTCATTATCTTCTCTATTTATAAGGCTTGGAAGAGAACCATCAATGTTTTCACTTTATTTCTATAGAAGCAAATGCCTAAGATATAGGTTGCTTCTCCCAATTCTTTCATTGAGAATATACCAGATAACCATGTCTTGACTGAGGTTAACATCCTAAAATCATTTCCAATTAGTAGTATGTCATCCATGTATAGTACCAAAAATGTAATAGCGCTCCCACTAACCTTTTTGTAGATACATACCTTATCCTTATTTTTAATGAAGTCAAATGTTTTTCTACACCATCAAAATAAAGATTCAAACTCCTTGATGCTTCCTTAAGTCCATAATTAGACCTTTTAAGCTTACATACTTTATGAGATTCTCATTGGACTTCAAAACCATGCAGTTGCACCATATAAATGCCTTCCTCAGGTAACTTGTTGAGGAAAGCAGTTTTAACATGCGTCTTCCAAGTCTCATAATCTAAGTGGGTGGTTACCACAAGAAGAATGCACATGAATTTGGGTATTACTATAGGTGAGAAGGTTTCCTCTTAGTTAATTCCTTTCTCTTGACTGTAGCCATTTACTACAAGCTTGGCTTTATAGGTCTCTAACGCGCCAGTCAAACCGATCTTCCTTTGGTAAACCCACTTGTATCTGATGGGAGTTACTCCCTTTGGTGGATCTACTAAAGGCCATTTGGTTCACTTACATTGAATCCATCTCAAATTACATAGCCTCTAATCACTTGACAGAGTCCTTATCTAACATCACTTGATCGAAGGTACAAGGATCATCTGTGAATTGAAAAGAGGGAAGGATAATTCCTTCCCTCTTTGGGAACTTAGTGCTCAGATTCGTATCACACAGATCCTTCTCTCAAATGCTGCCCTAAGAAGAACTCTGACAATCAGTGAATCAGAAACTACTATCCATGACATGGCACTTTTACTCTTCCAGGCTCAGCAGCTCCATTATGACAGTGCCACCATGATCATGAGACTAAAGGCCAAGATCCAAGGTTTTGAAGAACAAATGAACTCTATGAATGAGAAGAGTTCAAAGTATGGACAAATAGCAGCTGAAGAAGTTCCAAAGAGCTTGTATTACCTTGGTGTCCAATTGACAAGTGAATGCACGAACATAAATATGCTGAGGAAATTCAAAGACAATAGGGAAACCGCAGTTAAACTCAAAGATAACAGTTTGTATCCTTTTGTGTCTTTTCTGAAAACATCCTTGCAACTTCAGTAGTCGTGAATCCACAGCTGCAAATTCCAAAAGTCTTGATAGGGTAGTTTATCACCTTGTAACTGATGAAGTAAATTATGCGGCAATGAAGGCTGGGTTCACCATGAATAGTTTCAGGGGCGTAACTGTTGATGTCCAAAAGATAGTAGACTTTAGCTGGTTGAATGCTTCCTATGTTCTTGTTATTAAACAGCTTCAAGACTCCGAGACCCAGAGCTACTACTTCTCTGGTAGTGATGGTAGCAGTGGCAATAACTGAAACCCAATCAAGTTCAGGAACCCTAAATATTCGTCCATGCTCACTCACCTCAGGTTCTACATTCCAGAAGTTCTTCCTGCTCTGAAAAAAGTGGTGTTTCTTGATGATGATGTTGTTGTACAGAAGGATCTTTCATCTTTGTTCTCTCTTGAACTAAATGGCAATGTTAATGGTGTGATTGTGGCATGCATGGAAACATTTCATAGATATCACAAGTACCTGAATTACTCTCACCCTCTCATTCGTGAGCATTTCGACCCTGATGCGTGTGGGTGGGCATTTGGAATGAATGTTTTTGATTTGGTTGAATGGAGGTGAAGGAATGTAACAGGCATCTACCTCTACTGGTAAGAGAAGAATGTAGACAGGACTTTGTTGAAACTTGGCACCCTCCCTCCTGGCTTGTTAACCATCTATGGATTGACGGAACCTTTAAACCCCACTTGGCATGTGCTAGGTTTGGGCTACAGTAATGTTGATCCCTAGTTGATAAAGAGAGGGGCTCTACCGCATTTTAATGGCAACTCCAAACCTTGGTTAAAGATTGGAATGGAGAAGTATAAACCCCTTCGGGATAAGTATGTTGATTATGGCCATCCTTTATTACAACAGTGCAATGTCCATTAATTAAGAATCTAGATATTGTTACTCTGCATGAAATACAAGCTCCGGACCAATTATGTGCAGCATGGGACAGATAGGACATTGAGTGGATCAAGTAATTTACCATTGATATTTAGTTAGATATTTGATTTCCTTGTTGTAACATAACGGTTCAGCATATAGCCCATATTAGATCCGTGGGAGGCTTGTTGAGGAATTGCGGCTGCACATATTTATTGCAGCTTTCCGGTGTCCTTTGTTGTGCTCTCTGTGGATTGGGCTGTCAGCGGTCCATGCTCTTTTAGGACTCTTCCAAGCCTTAGGGGGCCTTTTCTTTTCCCCTGAAAATATTCAGTTTAGTTTGTTTCCTCCTAAACTAACTTGAGGCTCAGGTTTCTTTTTTTAATTTTATTTTATCTATTCTCAGATGGGATATGTTGAATCAGACCCATGTTTGAATAGGGACTCTGATGCAAGTCATACATTTTTGAAGCGAAGAGATTATTTGGCTAAAATTATTTAGAAGAGTTAACACGATCATGTATTTTATAAGATTTGTTTCCTTTTTTTTTTTGACGAGTTTTGTGATGTTAGTTTTAATTTTAAAATTAAGCTATTAAAATATTTAAACAAAACAAACTGTAGCTCATGAAATATTGATAGCATATCACTGCAAGAGTTTATAAGTTGTCCTCTTAATACTTCCAACATATTAATCACGTTAATTTGGAGTCTTCCCACTACACAAGGTGGGAAAAAAACTCGACACTACAAGAAATTTGGCTAATTGGAACGGCTTTTTGGCACAATTTCTCTGTAAAAGCCGTTCCAAATTTGATTTGGGACAATTTTGGAATGGTATTTTTTCCGTTCCAAAATGGCACGTTCCAAATTTTTTTGGCACGGCTGCCGAAACCCGTTCCAAAAATTTGGAACGGCTTTGTATTGCCGTTCCAAATTTGGCACAGTTACAATAACCCGTTCCAAATACGTACCTAAGCCACAGTATTTGGATCTGCAATGGGTCGGATTTGGTACAGAAATTTGGAACGGTTTTTTTATTGGAACGGTTTGGGGACGGTTTTGGCACGAGTCGTTTTGGAACCGCTGTGGCACGGTTTCATTTGGCACCACTTTGGCACGATTTTTTTGGAACGACTTTGGCACGACATTGGCACGATTTTATTTGGCACGACTTTAGGACGGTTTTATTTGGCACGACTTTGGCATGGTCCTTTTGGAACGACTTCGACACGGGTATTTTGGAATGACTTTGGCACAACTATTTTGGAACGGCTTTGGAACGCATTTTTTACAAGTATTGGCATTGAGAAGGATCGTTTTGGACACAGATTCAAATTGTATTTTGTTTTTTTTGCAAAAAATTCTTATACAATAATTGTCAAAAATATTTTTTCATCCCTGCTTTGGCGTCAACTAAAATATAAAAGCATACAACCATTATATTACCCCATTACTAGAAAATAAAATTCAAACTATTCAATCCAAAAATATCAGATGTATTGTAACAATAACATGACATACGAAGGAAGATTCAAAACTCTAAGTGACATGGCATATTAGTCAAGCCTCTCATAGTCATCATCATCTGCATCTTGATTCGGGGTCCGGGATGGCTGAGCGGGAGTGAAAGCTTGAGGGTAGTTTGTGTTAACCCAATTCAATAATTGATTTAATTGTGCCTCATTTCGCTCAAGCCTCTCTTCTGCACTCTTCCATTTCTCCTCAGCCATAAGTAGTTTCTCTTCAGTTTGAAGTAGTTTTTGCTCCACATTGCGTAACTCAGGAGCAGGTGAGGAGGTTTGCGAGGTGGATCCCCTACAAAAATTGCGAAAGTTCTTACCCTCTGATCCGATGCCCGACAGTCGGCCTTTCTTAAAGTTAGATGAACTGTAAGTTGATCCCCCTGGAGTGGTTGGATCATCGGAATTCATGGCATTTACTTCTTCTAGTGCATTTGCAATGTTCTCCTATATATTAATTTATTTTTATAAATGATGAGAATAAATTAGGATATAAGTAATGCATACTATGTAGAAGAGACAGACAAAGTTACCGCTTGGATCTGTGCACGAGGTCCTGCCTAATCCCCAGATGCAGTCTTCCAAACCTTAGAGTACAACTCTAATAGATTTGGCGGCCTGCCCAAAGTTGTCTCCTACGAGAACATAATTTATGATTTTAAATAATGAAATAATATAAAATTTCATATTACAGGAAAATAACGTGCGTTGACTTTTTGAATATAACTCAACTAACCATTCGGTGGCTGTGGGCAGTAATGGATATCGAACCACCTCGGTAAATAGTGGATGCTGAAGCCGTATCAGCTAGTCGGTTGTTTTTATTTTTTTCACACGTTTCAACATATGACTCCTGTGCCCACTCATTCTTCATTTGTACCCAATTCTCTTAGGATACCCATGGTGGCTTTGTATTTGAAACCCTTGCGCGGTGTAAGTGCTTTCTTAGGAGATCAGAAGCTTTCTTCTTAAAGTTCTTCTCAATTGCAGTCGTGTCTACATCGTTCCATGCAAATTCTGCCTGTAATGAATTTTATATTTTTTACACAATCACATGTCAAGGGTACGTCATGTACGCATATAACAACTAATGTGCAAACACCACAGGGACATTTAATGTTTACTATGTAGAAACCGCATGCTGGTATATGGCAAACTTGTACTCGGACTCTTTTTAACACTAGTTTAGTCCACCACCATGCATAAACTCGCTGGTTTTCTTGGTCTCTACATTTTCATTTAAATCAATACTGAGATTCACTCGGGGATTACAAGGAAATTTCTTATAATTAATTAGCGAGAAATAAATCAGAAGAACAAATATATATGGTATCTGATGAGTTCAAAGGGCCAGCAGGACAAAGAAAGCACATGTGCAGACACAAACACGGTCCAACATATATTAAATCATTCATACTATTGAATTTGTTCAAATAACAGATATAGCTATTTATGATACATCCATACATCTATGTCAAAAAGTATATATTAATTAAACAGCTCGCCAACAATAGAACACCACAGGGGACCAAACATATATGTTCATTTATTTTGAAAAAGTACACCAACATGTAACACGTTATGTGCATAATTTTTACAATTTATGCATTATACAAAAGCGCCCTAGTACTTGTGCACTAACTAACCTTAAACAGGCGAAACTAGAACTTACGGTTGTCGAGCTCAACATCCGTGAATCGAACCCAAGCACCATTATAATGGCCAAATATAACCTCTCTTATACAGTCAGTTACTTCTTTATATGCACTGTGAAAACAACCTATGTTATAACAAAACTCCAATAACATATATTGATGAGTAGAAAATGAGATATGTATACATACTGGAAGGTTCGCGGGGTTATGTGTATAAGCCCTTCAGTCCTCCAATAAGATGTTTCTGATGGTTGTACATTTGGAGCTACTTCGGCTATATAGTTTTCTTGTTGGGCACCGGAGGCGAATGAACCACCCTCAGACGGGAGATGGCGAGGAAGACTATTATGTAGTGGAGATTGTGTTGGTGAGGGTGGCTGCGTTTCAGAGTCTTCTGAAATAAGCCTACGTGCAGCGGAATTACTTCGATTTATATTGAGTCTTCCACCAATAGATTGTAAATTATGTCCATGTCCCCTTGAATAAGCACCACATGTCATTTGAGAACAATTAAATGAATAAGTAATAGTTCCAAATAATGTGGGACAGTTATGACTTGAGAAAAAAATTATCATACTTTGCTACCACATTACCCCCTTCACTCTGAATTAGTTGTATACAAAATATAGCCATCTAAATTATGTCAAACATGATTGATACGACTAGCCAACATTCAAGTTGAAATGCTATTTGGCACAGCTTAACATGTTAACATCAAACAAAATCGGAATGCGGCACTATGAGAACATGTTAACAAATGTGCTTGAAGTCAACTGTAAATTTAAACTACATATACACATCATTGTCCACTTCATTTCTTCTATGTTATTTGGCCTAAAAATAAATTGAATTTCACTTAGACATTTCATCGAACACTTATCATGCATAATTTATGTAGCAAAAGTTTTTCTAATACATTCTTACACAATCAAACATTTCATTCACCATAGACAATAACCACACTAGTTTAATGAAATTTAGCACAAACATCAACCAACTACGTTGTTGAGAAAATGCAAAAAAAAGTCGACCAAATTTTCGAAAATAAGAAGGAATATTACCTTGAAATGTATGGTACACACTATTTTCGCTTATCACGAATCAAATATGTGCAATACTTGGCTTGAATGACTTGACGAATTTCACCTTTTCGCGAGCAAGAGAGAATTTTGGGCGGATGCAAGTTTTTGAAATGAATGACATGAGGTCCGGCAGGAGATATATTAAATATTTTGGAACGATTTTGGAATGTTACATGGAAAAATATCGTTCCAAACCGAGAAAAGATCCCAACGTTGCCACCGCCGTCGCGACGATAGAGACGATAGCCCAAAATTTTTCACGGCATTGCCCGATTGTCGCGACGGCAGCTCCAGATTGTGCTGGATCGCCATTGCGCTCTCTGTCGCGACGGCCAATGGCGACGGCGGGCAAAAATGCGCCGTTGCGCTCGCTCGTCGCGACGACGAGCGCGACGACACTGCTTATATATTTGGGGATGGGGGGAAAAATCGCAAAAAACTCACATTCTCTTACACTCTTTCTCATTTTTCACCAAAATCTTCAATCTTCGTCATTATAGTTGTGTTCTTCGACCGTGTATCTTTCATTCACGTCGTAATTAGTAAGTTTACATTACTGTCATTTATTTAGATGATATGTTTATTTAATCTCGTGATTGAGGTTTAGTATGAAATTGAATAGTATGTCACGTTTATATATTTTGTTGATAGATTTGTGGCCCAAAATTTTTAGGTTTGTATGTTTACATATATGTTTAGGCTTGAAATGTTTTGATTACAACAATTTCATTCAAAATAGTTTTGCGTATAAGGTGTTCGATGAATTGCCCCTGTTGATAATTAGCAATATTGTGCCACTGAACGACATGGTACTATTCCTAAATGGATGATTGAAAAACTATAAACCACATTTCAGTTGTGCTACTTAATGTGTGGATTACGGACCGATTTGATTGCAACAAAACCATTACTAATTGCATTGCATATAAGGTGTTCGATGAATTGCCAACGTTGATAATTTATAAAATGTTTTCACGTTTATGCTACGCCGTTGTTGAATGTGGATAATTGGGGTGCAAATATGACACATTATGTGTATGTTGGCATGTGTAGTGTATGTGAAATGTTGATTAATAGTGGGATTTGATAATATGTGATAAGGTTTTTATACGTTGATAATTAAAGATATGATCATGTATTGTGTTGTTTTGCAAGATAATGGCACCGAAAAGAACCCGAGATACACCATCATCCAGCTCGGTTGAAAGGAGAATCTTCTAGTCCGACGAAGCAAAGGAAAAATATGAAACTGTCATTAAAAATCAAAGTTTCGTGCCTAAGTGAGAGATAGTTCGAGCGATGCGATACCACCAATTATACCACCCAACTATTAATGCTTTGGGTTGGTGGCAATTCACTCAAGAGCCCGAGCACCCGGCAGTGAAACCTGTGGTTATGGAGTTTTATTCCAACATGGAGAAATATCAAAGTGATCAAGTTTGGGTTCGAGGCGTTAATGTATATTATGATGCGGCCATTATAAACCGGGTGCTGGGAACACCGCAGAAGGAACATAGTGCAAGATTTAATCAGCTATTGAACTTACACAACCCATTAGCAGAAATAGCTTGAGAGTTATGTCTAAGTGGAGTCCAGTGGACTGAGCCTTCTGTACGAAGTGCATTTCGGAGTGCTGGGTTAAGTGATGTGGCTCGTACATGGTTCTATTTTATGGCTGCTCGAGTGCGACCTATGAATCATCATACAAGCATCACCAAAGAGCGAGCCATACTGTTATATGCCATCATGAACAGTATATACTTCAATGTTGGATGGGAAATTAGCGAAGGCATATTCAGGTGTTCGAAGATGTCGAGAGAGGCAATGTGGCACCCCCATCTGATCACTGAATTATGCAGGGATGCTGGAGTAGCTATTGACTCCACGGAGGAGACACTTGCGACACAGAATGAGATTATTTTTGATCTCCCACTAGATGCACCAATAGAGCCAGCAAGGGAATATGAGGAGCCCTCTGTTATTCAGCAACCTCCCCCACAGCGCCATGGTATCTGAGGTATGAAACAATTACTTATAAATTTATCAGATCGTATGGATACGGTTGTCGAGCTACTGAGGGAGGAGAGAGAGCATAGAACGCAACAGGATGAGCGCATAGGACGGGCTCAAGGCCCAGCTAGCTTCTCTCAATGCTCGACAGGATCATTATTACCATTAGACTTATCAATATTAGGGTTACGCCACAGCACGAGACGAGGCCATATACGACTACCAGCGCATGATGGCCACTCACAGTGCAGTAGGACCTATGCCGACAAGGCCGCGTCTATTCAGACCTGTCCCGTATCTCGTACCCCAACAGCCGCACTCTCCTAAAGATCTGGGCCCATCAATGTCTGCAGACCACGCCGCGTCGGGAGATGAAGGTGGTTATTAGTGCAGCATTTTATATTCAATTTATATATGTTGAACGACATGGTATTTATAACGAACTTTCATGTATGAACTTTTTCCTTTAGTTCTTCTGTTTATAAATATTTGACATGTATTTTGATATTTAACTCACAATTTGGAACAAATTCATGGCGACAACCTTTGTGGCACCCCCAAAAATCTATATTCAAAATTATGCTTCCATATACAACAACCACAAGATTTGAATTCCCAATAGGAAAGATTACACATTACATTCTTCTCACCAATCATCAGATTCACTACCACTAGGTGAGGTACCTGTCGAGGTATCTCTAAAACTATCAGTTGACGTATTACTATAAATATCAGCCTCTATATCCTCGTCTGAATCTACATGCAGTCCAACACTAGAAGGGTCATGCAGAAGAGGAACGTCTAACTGCGTTGACAAGGCACCGCGCATGAATTCATTGTCAGGTTGAAAAGGGACATCACTCCACTTCACTTCCACAGTGCTTCTGGCCTTCGTCTTGCACGCAGCAATCCAATCAACTCTGTTCCTTTACGAACCCGGGTAGCCTACATAATATAATTGAGTAGCTTGTTGAACGAGCACAAATGGTTCATCTATTTTGTAGATACGTGATAGGTTAACATCAATTATGCCATATTTAGGATGTATTTTTTGTCTTGTTACAGGGTCAACCCATCGACACTTAAAGAGTGTAACATACATATTTGGCAAGTTACAGTATTGAAACTCCAATAGTCCATAAAAATCGTACTTTGTGTCATTATAGCAGGATGATCGTACGCAAACCCCATAGTTCATTGTTGATTTATCTTGGGCATGGTCTATCATGTGGAACCTAAATCCATTTACCATGTATTCTGAATAGCATGTGACTCGATTTCTCGGCCCATAGGCTAAGCTCCTCAATAATGGATCACTTATGCTGCTACTTGGATGTAGGATCTGTTTCATAAAACAAATCTAACAACGATATATGCTATATAATGATTAAACTCAATATTGGTGTTATTATGCTTACATATGTTTTAAACCATGAGAGGAACTGCTCAGCTACTGTCTTGTCTATGAGGAGATCAGCCTCGTCATACTGGGAAACAAATAGTCTGCCGACACCACCATATATTAGCTCAGTGCGAAACCATTCAAATGCAATTATATTTCTGCTACAGGGTGCGTACCTATAGATTGGTTCAACCTTTGGACAATTTAATAAAACATATGTTTCTGCTGCGTGCTTCTCAGGAGTAGTGAGATAACATGGATGCCTATGGCGAGATGGTCGACTGGGATAATTGAATATGGAGAAAGCAGCAACTGTAGAGGGCACAACTCGTGGGTCATTACGGACCGGTCTATTTCTTTTTGATGAAACAGTCGAGTCAAAATAGTATGATGCAAATGTAGCTATTTCCTCCACAACATATGCTTCACATATTGAAGCTTCAACACGTGCTTTGTTTTTTACTTTCTTCTTCAGGGTTCGAAGGAACCTGTTAAGAAAAATAGTAAAATCACCTTCATCTTTATCAAATAGAAATTAAACCAAGAACATTTGAACAACATTTGTTTTGCAATCAAACCTTTCGAACGAATACATCCATCTATGTTGCATTGGCCCACCAATCCTCGTCTCATATGGCAAATGAATAATCAAGTGTTCCATTGAGTCGAAAAATGATGGTGGGAAAATTTTCTTAAGGTTACAAAGTAAAATTGGGGCCTTCTCCTCCAACTCTTGTAGTTGCGTAACGTTTTGAACAGGTAAGCAAATTTGTTGAAAAAACAAACTCAATTCAGTAAATGCATTCCACACAAACCCCGGCAACAGCTCTCTAAATACAATGGGAAGTAGGCGCTCCATGAACACATGCGCATCGTGGGTCTTCATACCATGTAATTTCAGTTCCATCATGTCAACGCACCGACTGATGTTCGAAGCATACCCATCGGGAAATTTTAATTGCATAAGCCACTGACATATCATACGTTTCTGATCTCGACTAAGGGTATATGCTGCCTTGGGCTTAGGCCCACCACCTTCTGGTGGAACTGCAATCTCGGCCCGATCACAAAAATTACTCATGTCCTTACGACCATTCAAGGTATCTTTTGTCTTTCCTTTAATGTCCATAACTGTGTTGAACACGTTGTCGAACACATTCTTCTCGATATGCATGACATCAAGATTGTGCCGTAACATATTATCCTTCCAGTAAGGTAAATCCCACAATATGCTTCTCTTTGTCCATTTATGTTAAGTACCATAACCAGCCACTGTTGATATTGGGTCATCAATGACCCGGGGCAGGCCACATACCCGATTCCATATAAATTCACTTGACATAATAAGAGGTGGGGTGTGGTACTCTAGACATCCTTTTCTAAAATTTTTCTTATTCCTCCTATAAGGGTGATCAGGGCAAAGAAATCAGCGGTGACAATCAAAATAGCTTGGCTTTTTATTATGGAGAAGATAAGTTGCTTTAGTGTATTCCATACATACTGGACAGGCTATCAACCCAGCACAACTCCACCCAAAAATCATAGAATACGCAGGCAAGTCATGAATTGTCCACAATAAAACAGCCCTCATATTGAAGGTACTATGCCGTGATGCATCATATGTTGGAACACCTTCATGCCACAACATGAGTAGTTCATCGATCAAAGGTTGTAGGTAAACGTCAATAAGTCTTTTAGGATTTGATGGACCAGGAATCACTAAAGACAAAAACATGTATGGGTTCTTCATACACAAACCTGGCGGAAGATTATATGGTGTCACAATGACGGGTTAAGATGAATATATCTTGCCATACGAACCATGCGGTGCAAATCCATCTGCACATAAATAGAGCCTTACATTGCGTGGCTCAGCAGCAAATTCAAGATGCTTCTCATTAAAACTTTTCCATGCTGCCCCATCTGAAGGGTGACACATAGTTCCCTCATCAGTTGTATGTGCTGCATGATCATCTGATCTGCTGTCACATTTGATGCATACAATCTCTGCAAATGAGGAGTCAAAGGCAAATAATGTAGGCGAGCTAATGGTATCTTTTTTCTATGGTTTTGGGAGCCTGACCTTGCCTTGTATCTAGGTCCCTGGGAAAATTTGCAACAATGAAGGTTACTATCAGATTTTCAATATAACATGCAACCAGCCAGACAACAATCTATCTTTTGCACAGGAAGTCCCAAATCTCTTATAAGTCGTTTCGTACTATAATAGTCTACCGGCATTTTATGGTCACGAGGTAGGACCTCATCAAGCAAACTACATATATCATCAAAGCAACTTTCTGACATGCCATGGTCTGCTTTTATACTCACCATTCTTGCCACAGCTGACAATTGAGAAGAATTTTCACATCCGTCGTACAAGGGTTCATCTGCCACATGTAACACATCCAAGAATTTATTTGTTAGCCCATGAACATCACCTGCTTCAACATGCTCTGTGCCATCAGCTTTGTCATCACCATCATATATTTGATTTGTACCGCTACCACTTGCTTCCCACACATATGAGGCACCATGTTCCATTTATGCATCGTGCAACATCCTTTGTTCCCATGAAATCCTTTGATAATTGCTTTCACTTAGGTTGTATTCACTCAATGTGACAGTTGGTTCAGCTACATCGGGGTGATTTAAGCACTCGTTCTCACCATGACTAGTCCAATTGAAATAATTCTTCACGAAACCCTTTCTGAGCAAATGCAATGTCACCTCTTCAGGCTCCAAGAACTTACTGTTCTTGCATCAACAACAAGGGCACCTAATTCTAGAACCATCCATATAACGTTCTTGTTTTCTTGCCCATTCAACGAAATCATTTACACCATTGACAAACTCCTTAACCAATCCTCGACGTCTAGGGAGGTTTTTGTTGTACATCCAGACCCTAATATCTCTCAACATTGTGCACTATAAATTTAAATACAAATACAAGTATAAATTAAATATTTTTAACACAAATAAACACATTTTGGCCTAATATCTCTTAACATTGTAGATTCATAGCCCTAATATTTCTTAACAACATAACAAAAATTTCATCCTCACTACAAGATTCTCATCATCCAATTAAAAGATTACAAAACACAATTATAGTCTCACCTCATTTATTTCATATCCATGCACAAGCTAATGGGATATTCACAATAAACTAAATACCAAAAGTATAAAAATCTACACAAATAACAACATTAACCATATATGTCAAAAATTGACGGTTCATTAGCAAAGATACCTCTAAAATTAGAACATTACCTTGGACAATATTTTAAAAAGCCTCTCCTACCGTTTGAGAATGGCTTGAAGGTGATTTAGATGGGAAAATTGCGTAAATGGTAGCTGGTGAGGCATAAGGGTATTATATATATCTGTAATAGTGGAACAGATTTGGAACGGCAATAGAAAGCCGTTCCAAAGTCCTGAGTCAAATTTGGAACAGCAGTGAAAAAATCGTTCCAGAATTTCCAAATTAGAACGGCTTCTAAATGCCATTCCAAATTTAAAATTTGAAATAAATTCGGAATGGCAATGAATGCCATTCCAAATTGAGAAATCAATTTTTGGAACGGCTTCCTGATGCCGTTCCAAAAAATGGAACGGCTTCGTTTTGCCGTTCCAACATTTGGAACGGCATCAGGAAGCCGTTCCATTTTTGGAACGGCAATACGAAGCCGTTCCAGTTTGGAACGGTCTTGGAACAGTTTATTAAACCGTCCCAATTTGGAACGGTCTTGGAACAGACTTTTCGTATAATGTTATTTATGTTCCAAATTCGTGCCAAATTTGTGTCAGATAGGCACGATTTTTTGGAACGGCTGAAAAGCCGTTCTAATTAGCCAGATTTCTAGTAGTGCGAGAAGAGCTTTTTACACTCAACAAGAATGGGAATTCTAGCTCACATCTATTTAATCAAACGTTGTAAATATTATTTATTTGCTTCAATTGAAACGTGACGATATAGCCAAGCTTGAAAAGTAAGCTAAATTATTAAAAGCCTTTGGTATTAGTTTCATTTGAATCCAGGAGCTCAAGAGGTAGCTAGAATTGCAAGTATGATGACATACACTTTCAAGTGTTTCCAACTCTGATGTTGGCTTGAATTAGGTGAAGAGAATCTCTAGGCATGAGATTTATTTTTTCCCAACCTTTCCTACTTTTTGATACCTATTAATTAATTTTCCTTAATATGTTGTTTCATTATTTAAATGAGATTTATGCTCTTAATCGAGTTAATTGAACCTTAATCTCAATCATAACTCTGATTTTGGTTGATTGGATTTGCTTTGGCAGGTCGAATCCTAGAAAGAAAAGTTTTTTTTTTTTATTTTGTCTTTTTTCTATTGAAAACTCCTAATTATGGAGTTATTTTCAAAGTCTAAATGAGTAAATTTTAGCATTTTCCTTTCATGGTGCTAAGTGATCTAAGTAGATTTCATGACATAGCTACTACTTTGGATTTAAATGAACTTTTGGTCTAATATTACACTAAATTTTGGGTTTATTGTTGTAATGCAGAAAAATAATGATTTGATGCCACGTCGGGCGTGCATTATGGCAGCAAGAAATGCAACCTGATAAGGCTACGAACACCCACAATAACAGCAACTGCAAGTTTTGGAAGCAGCAAAGTTGCGGCCGCCATAATAGAGATGCGGCTGTGTCATGCGGCCACAAGTGAAGATTAACAAATAAAGCATATTTTGCAATTCAGCTGAGGTGTAGCTGCATCAAATCACTCGTGGCCGCAAGAGGTGGGTCCACGATCTAAGGGGCGCAACTGCAATAGATTGCCAAGAGTTTTAACTCTTGATTTGTGGCGGCAACAAACATGACCCTCCAATCATTAGAAATCTGGTGGGGGGTAAAATAGAGATTTGGGGCCAAAAGTTTAACCTACTGTTTAAATTGCAAGACTAAAGGCGAGAGGGAGATAGATAGGGGGCAACTGGGGCTTGAAGGAAGAAGAAAAACAAGAAGAGATTAGATAGAGAGAAGGCTAACATCTATAAAAGGACTGACAAGAAGAACAAGTCTTCTTTCTTTTGATTGTTCCTTGCATTCCTTTCTTGTTTATATTTCAAGAATGCCCATTGAGATGAATTTGGTTTTACAAGTTGTAACCATGTTGGTGTAAATCCTTAAATTTCGGATATTAGCATGAATGTGAATTTATTTCATTTGATTATTTGATTGTCTTTACGATTGGATTTTAAATTTGTTTATGCAATTTAATTAAGAAACTTGACTAATTTCTTAATTACTTGATTAATTGAAGAATAATATAAGTGAAATTCAATAATCAATAGCAAATTCAACCTAGATGTGTAAGAACATGGGAGTGACTTGTATGTTTATGTGGAGTAATTCATTATTCATTGATTAATCCAATGTCAATTCTATTGAATTTACATTGCTTATGAGTGTATGTATATTTCTTTTTAGTGAAGTCTTAAGAAAGTCGGGAGAAGATTAGGAATAATGACTGAACCAATTGTAATTAAACTAAGAATTAGGTGATTAATGGAGTAAGGTTCATTAAAGTTAATATCAAGAACGTTTTCTTGAAATATAATTTGTTGCTAAATTTTGTGTTTCCTAACCTACTAATTCTATAGGTTTTGATTAGTTTAATTCATCTTTTACCTTAGTTATTGTTAATTTAAATAACATATATTAGAAATATGTTAGTATACACTTTAAAACATTTCCTTAGGATTCATCAACCTTTATTTCCACTGTATTACTTAAGTGATGTAACACCCCACCTGCCGACTCGAAATAATTGCATGCCAAATTATATATGTTTTATGATTTGAAAAAAAAACAATTAGTAAGATTTTTTTGTCGGGGTACTAGTTTGAAACTATGTTGATAATTTTATATATTTCAATTCGTGCTTTTTCGTAGTGTTTGGCAGTTGGTCCAAAACAGAAGTACTTGTGGGTGATTAAATGTTCTATATTGGCTCAAGTGTTTTAGGTTGAGTTAAGCATCTGACTATTACCTATGGCATTTAAAAAGTCACAATATAAATTACGTAGGGTAGGGTTATTAATTGACAGAATAATAGCATATGAAATTCAAATCAATTCAAACAACAGGTTAGTAGCTAAAACAATTGTGGAACTTCGTAATATTGAGGGTCCTCCACTGCGGTTATATACAATCCCTATGTTGTTTGTTGAGCATCTAAAGGAATGAAAGCAATTGAAAACAAGTTTTCATAATTTGTTTGAATTATTAAGGATAAGGGTGTAGACAAACTCCTTTAACTCGATTAATCCGCTCAAACTGCCTGCAAAACATTGATTTTAAATTTTTAATAAACAATAGCAATTTATAAATATTCAAATCCGCTAAATTCGGATAATGTGGTTGGTTTAATAATTGTAATTCGCCTAACTTAGAACCCAACCACTTATAATAGTTTTATAATATGTATTTATACCTTTTATGTTTGTTTTTTTTTCTTTGGGTTTAAATTATAATTGTGCTTTTTTATTTTTTAGTTATGATTTATATATTTATATGTAAATTAATAGTATAATTTTTAAATTGTTGGTTAATTGAAAGTACACTTGTTACAATATTTTTAAGTCTGTCTTTAGTTTTTTATTCTTAATTATTAAACACTTTTTGTTCATAGTATTTTAATATTATAACGTTTTTTTATAATTTTGATATAGCACGTTTAGATTTTATATTTTAGTAATCTGATCTATGTATAAATATTGGAAAGAATTAAGTAGTTAAAATTAAAAATATAAGTATTTTTAATTTTTTTCCTTGTCAATGTTAATTTTTAATTGAATTTATGAAACATCTTAAAATTTATATACGGAATTGATTATAAGAGTGATATAAAATTGAATTTAGGATAGATAAAAAAATGAGTTGTTTAATTATACAAAATTTAATTTTACATAATATATTAGCCAATAAAAAATTATTACTTTTTTCACTATTAAAATGCTACTACTTTACTTTTAAAATATAAAATTTGTAACCCGTCGATTTGTCCACTTGACCGTCAAATGGTATTAAATTGTCTACCCAAACCATTCAGTTTGAAAATATTTATAGCCTACCACAGTTTAAACTTTTTTAACTTGCTTATAATAGATTGGGTAGAATTTTTATTATTAATCACCAGAACCAACTGTATATACCCCTTCTTAAGGACACTATTTGTACCATAGCTAGAAAGTTACTTGATATGGTGGCAATAATTTAGTGGGGTATAACTTCGTCAGGCATGATATTTTTCCTTTGTTCGATGAAATTGGTTAATAGTACTACATTGACTTAAACTACATTACAGTATTCAACTTAATTCGAACACTAGTGGTATGTCGAGACTCTAGATTTGAATTCTAAAAACTTATACTAAAATGGTATGTTTGAAATAATAATAGCAATTTTTAGACAAAACAGCAAGCTATAAGATTTAAAAATTTAGTAGCTGGTGACGATGACTTGATCAGTTAAGTGATTATTTTGAATTTTTTACCATATATTCAAAAAAAAAAAGGAGTGAATTACCAAGCTCTACCAATAGAGACCTTTTTCATTTTGCTAGCATTCTTTTTGTAATGATTATTAATTAAATTGTGATATCGATGATAAGTTTTTCTATTTTAACATTTTTATTAAGTCAAGTATCCTATATATTTGTATTTTTTATATATTATTTTATTTATGTGCATGTTTTTCTATCACATGCATAGAGTGTGTCCCAGTTACTAGTGAAACGAAAAATAATAAGTGATGCAAGCACTGATCCTAAGCCAAAAGAATATCTGAGGTTGATAAAAGGACCAATTATACAAGCTAAAGTTGGGCATGACCCCGGATCTAGGAACCGGACTAGACTGAACCATGTTGGATCTGGAACTAGAATCGGGATTGGAATCATGGAACAGGAACTGTGCATCATGGTTCTGATTCCAGAACTGTCGAAAAATAAAATAAAAAATAAAATAAAATATAATATATATATATATATAGTAATATATGTTAATTTATATTAATATTAAATAGTTAAATGATGCAATGTATGTTTTTTCTATTCAAAACGTTTGTTAATTGACAATGTAATGTATTTTATAAAATTTGTATCACTTATTCTTTGCTTCATAAAGAATAATAAAATTGAATTATGATTTTTTTCATTTTAAAAAAAATTACACTTGTTAAAAGTATTAAAATGTTCTTATAAAAAAAGTATTAAATAATTTATCACATTATTTTTATAAAAATTAATAAGAACAATTAATAATTTTTTTTTGTAAAACTAAAATCTTAAAGAACTATCATCGAAGACTCAGAACTAAAACCAAAACCAAAACCAAAACTACTATGCATGGTCTAGTTCTGGTCTTCATTTTTCTGGAACCAAAATCATGGCCATGCTTAGCTAAAACCAAGAAGCTCAAAGAGTCTATAATAGTGTTTGTTCAATATTTCCAAGATGAATTTGGGCAATTAGGGACATCTTAGGAACCACAAGAGAGTACGTGGATCTGCTTTGTGTAATGCTTAGGTAAAAACAATAAAGTTGAAGCATCAAGGTCAATCGCTTACTAGTTCGATCGATTTGAGTATGAGAGGATAGATAGTGCAAGGTATAACTTTCTAAATCAGCAATCTAGGCAAAGACTTGAGTGATTTGAGGGTGTTTGAATCAACATCAATATTAATTGCAAGGACGTGGGATTGATCACAGGGGCCATGATTGTCAGAGTTGTGGGAATAGTTTCTAAAATAAAAATTGCGAGTGAAGCCAATTCAATCTAAAGGAAAATCAAAAAACTTTACATCAATCATAGTGCATATGAGCACCCTTAAATTTTATATTTGGACTATGATTCTTTAGCATACTTAAACTATGGCTTTTATAACTTATTTCCTACTTAAAGAAGGATTATTTGGCTATGTTTAGTACTATAATAGTCCTTTTGGCATGACATAAAATTGTTTGTGATATATCTTTTAACGCTAATACATAGTGAAGGATATTCATTTTATATATATACTTTTCACATATTAATAAAACATTGATTTCTTTTATATTAATATTATAGTTGCCTTTCACACTTATAAACCTTATATAGTATAAAGTTTTACTTGTGCCCAAGTGATCAAGTTAATAAGTCTTATTTATAATGGGCTATGAATATGAACACAAGACTGTCTTAGTGCACAATCATTAAAATTTGTTCATGAGTCATAGACTATTCAAAGGGCATTGGAAAGTCGATATGATTTGTACACCTTGTGTTTGCATTATGAGTGTTATATCATCTAGTTTGAGATATTGAGAATACATATATGTAGATACATCATTAGAAAATGAGTATTCAAACATTAACTTGAAGAACGAAGTAGATACATGGAGTTTATTCTTTACTATTAATGTCTCGTTTCGTAATTGTTTTAAGTACGCATAGGCCTTAAATCTAAGATGGCATGATTTTTTATGCGCATAACAGTTAGTGTGTCATTAGGGTATTAAATATCAATATCTATCTTGATATGACATAGGGTCATGAACCTAACATACCATTGTTTTGGTGCATATGGAGATATGTGTGTATTTAACAAGGTATTTGTCTTTTAGCAAATCAGTAAAGTATTTGTCTTTTTGTAGGTGAGTAAGACATTTGTCTTATACGATCAATATTCTATAAGACGAAAATCCTTGGCTCAGATAGTATGTGATCAGAAAAAAGTTTCTAATAAAGAATTAGTCTTATGAGGCAACATTGATTTTATAAAATGATCAAGCTAATTAGTTTGACTAAATCTATGGTTCTTACTTGATCGAAACAAGTCAAGATACAGGCCTATATGACATAATATTCATGATGAGAAGGGTTCATGTAATTTATTCACTTCATCTTAATTATATTATAATATGGGCCATAGGCTAGGCGTTGGTCATATCTTTCAAGTTGTATTCGTTGTCAATTAAGAATGAACCTATGGAGTCACAGAAAAAAGGTTGGAACAATGGATAATTAATTTAGTTGCAATTAGATTGGACTAAATAGATTTCCTATTGTGCTTGTTAATAATGAGATTATTAATTAGAAGCAATGTGCGTTAATTAATAGGATTAATAAAATTAAAGGACAAAACACATGTGGGCTATAATTATTAAGAGGACTAATAATCAAATAAGCTTTTAGCTAAAAATAAATAAAAGTCCATATAGAAAGCCCATGAAGTCCATGCCATGTGTGTTCTAGATACTGTGTATAGAAATAAGAATTCTACCAAGTGTAGGAGGATGTCTCTTCAAAATGAATAAATTTGGAAGAGTTCCAAATCACATATACAATCAGAAAATTAAAGGACAAATCATCCACCCTCCCAAGCAAGTAGGAAAGAAAGATCACTAGCCACCCTCTTACTTTTCTTTTTTGTCTTAAAGCCCTCTTGCCCGAATAAGTTTTGAGTTAGAGCTTTGAAAAGGAGCTTGCAAAGGTTGAAGATGCACTTGTTTGTATTTCAACCATGTAGACAAACTCTAGGTTGAAGTTTGAGAGCCACAACTTGAGGATTACTAGTTTGCTCAATATGGAATATAATTCCAAAATGTATAATTTAAATGCTTTTATGTATAAATTATTTTGTACCTATTATATGGCGAAAGCAAAATGGGATAGGTTATTCTTTTAGTTGTATATTTTATGTTGATGAATGCTTTAAAGTTTGAATTTCTTTTCCAGCTAAACCCATTGAAACCTAACGAAAACAACCTTTAACTATTAAAGTAGTATACAAAGTTTTTTCCTAGTAATTGAGTGTTTCTTAATTCTTGTGAAATCCTTCCTAAATTGAGTCATTCCAAGTTTTCCCCTAAGGGATTCATAACGTATTAATTAACAAAGACATGTTAGTTGTAGTCGTCCTTGCATTGAGTTCTTCAAGCTCGTCATGTTTAGGTTCTTTTCCTATGATTCAAGCAAGTAGGGACTTGCTAGGTTCAAGTTTATGCCTTTTATCTTAATTCATACTTTCATGCAAGTGTTAATGGGTGTTAGAGTTAGTTGTATCAGATTCTTATTTGATACTCAGTCCATGTACCAAACTCATATCCTTTTTCTTTTTATTTCTTCTCTTAATTCCTTTTCCTAATCTTCATTTTCTCTATTCTTCACATTGAAATTTAAAAAAATGCGATTTATGTTTTCTGGAGGTTTCCCTTGTTTCCCTTAGTTTGAATATTTGAATTTGTTAGAAAAATGAGCAAAAAAAAAAGGGACGAAGAGTGTTTGAAGCGTGAAAAAGAAAAAAAAAGTGATTAGAAGTGGACAAAAATGTGATAAGAAAAATTGACTGAAGTTTGTGGAGGTTGGAATTGAAGAAGTTAAGTTTGGATTGGAACGATGAGAAAAATCTGAGTTTTTATGGAAAATGCTACCATGATCCATTATCTGTTTACTCAAACCAATCACAGCTTGCAGTGTCACTGAGATCATTCTACTGTAACCTATCTAAATCGATTGCAATGTACCTTAATCGATTGCAGTCTGTTTCTCCAGCTCTAGATTGATCCTGCTTGTTCCGAGATCGATCACACTTATCCTCTTTAGCTCTAGATCAATCTTCTTGCTTCTAGATTGATTGCCTAACTTTTTTTTAGCCTTTGGATTGTTCTTACTTGCTCGAGATTGATCCTAAACCTCAAATTTTCACCTTTTTTTTTTTTTTTGCACAGTTTCACCTTTTTTAGGTGATCTTGAATTTTTTAGGACTACTTATAATCCCATGAGGCAGAGAATTAAATAGTTGAGATTATTATTTTAAGGGCTTTTTTGTGTGATACATGAGTAAGAGGTATGAAATGAGTGATTACATGTTGTGAGGCGAGAGGTACATGTTGCGCATATGCGCACACACACACACACACATACATATTTCCCTTCTATACATTATATTCTAGAATGCCGAGAGATTCAAGAGTTGGAGGCAATACCTTTAGTATGAATTAGTTAATGGACACATAAACAACATTAACAGAAGGCTAGAGAATTTGGTGGTGTCCCACATGTCTACATGAGGTAGTTCAATTCCTTACAGACAATGAAGTAGGGAGGAATTAATACCTAGGTGAGATAGACCTATACTCTAAGCAAGAAAAGGCAAGTACGTGAGTGATGAAAATTTTTATGTTAATAACGAGTTCCAAGATGATGGTGATAGTCGAGACAGTGGTGTGAGAATTATGAGACTTTAAAGGGCATAAAATTCACTATTCCATTATTCCAAGGTTGTTTAGACCTTGATGCTTACTGAAAGTTGGAGAGATGGGTAGAACTTGTGCTCAACTACCATTAGTATTTAGAGGTGCAAAAGATAGAACTTGTAGCCTTAGAATTTACTATGTTATATTTTGGTGGGACCAGCTATGCATTACTACCAATCGATTAGCATCTTATTTGTACATTGGATGAATTGAAGGCAATCATTCAACATAGGCTTGTACCTAACCATTATCATAAGGACTCGCATCAAAAATTACAAACCTCAATGCAAGAGAATCAGAGTGTGGAAGATTACTACAAAGAGTGGAGACAGCACTAACGAGTGTAGCTTTTGTGGAGGACTACAATGCCACCACGACAAGGTTTATAGGTGGGCTTAATAAGGATATTTTAAACGTTCTTAAGTTGCACCACTATGTAGAGTTGGAGGACCTTGTAGAAAAGGTTATAAGAGTATAGAAGTAGCTCAAGAGAAGGGGAAGGGAAAAGAAAAAGTACCATCCACTGGAAATCTTAAGTCAAAGGCAACATGCTAAGGGTGGAAGTGCCTAATTTACTTCTACTTACTGTAAAAGAGATATCATGTATTTTAAATGCCAAGGGAGATAGCATATTGCTATGCAATTCCTAAATAAGCGAGCTATGGTGTTGATAGACCAAGGCATGACTATTACAAAAGAAGAAAATAGTAGTGGAGATGAGATGCCACTGTTGTAAGAGGCGTTGTCAGATGATGATGAAGTCTATGTAAGTGACGGAGGGATTAATTTAGTGGTGATGTGCACTTTAAATGCCAGGCTATGGAAAATGAGTATATGGAATAATGAGAGAATATCTTTCATATAAGGTACCAAATATAAGGTAAGTCCTACAATTTAATTATAGATGAAGGTAGTTGTACAAATGTGGCTAGCATTATGTTCTTTGAGAGATTGTCATTACCTTTGAGAGACCATGCTAGGCCATAGAAACTGCAGTGGTTGAATAATATTGGCAAAGTAAAGGTGACTAAGTAGGTTTTAGTAGCATTTAAGATTGAGAAAAACGAGGATGAGGTACTTTGAGATATTCTACCAACGTAGGCAAGTCATGTGGAAGTATGATAGAAAAGTTCATTGAAGGTGTCACCAATAGGTATACTTTCTATCATGGCAACAAGAAAATTATGTTAGTCCCACTTACACCAAAGCAAGTTCAAGAAGATCAAATGTATCTATAGCAACAATATGAAGTGGAACTTGAGAAAAGTAAAGCCAAAGAGAGGAAGAAAAGAAAATTGAAAATGGTAAGGAAATTAAAGAAAAGTGGTAGAAGAAAAAGAAGAGAAAAGAATGCATGTTGGCATCCGTGAAAGATGTGTGGATAGCTATAGAATGTGAGAGGTCATTGATACTTTTGTTGTATAGAGAATTCTATTTTCTTTCAGAAGAAGTCCCATCGTCCCTCTTTAAGATTGTTTTGCTTGTTTTGCAATAATATAGAAATGTGTTGCTAAAGGATCTACCTAGTGGATTGCCACCCATTTGAGGAATAGACCGCTAAATTGACTTTGTGATGGGTGTAGCCATACCAAACAAGCCTTTATATATGACTAATCTAGAAGAGACCAAAAAAATTCAATGCTAAGTGGAGAAGTTGATCAACAAAGTTTGTGTCCAAGATAGCATAAGTCCATATGCAGTCCCACTATTGCCAATGCTAGAGAAAGATGGATCTTGGCATGGGTGCATGGATTGTCATGCAGTAAACTCTATTTCAATAAATTAGTACCATCCTATATCTAAATTAGATGATATTTTACATGAATTGCATGACACTATTGTGTTGGTCCAAGTAGATCTTAAAAGTAGATATTAACAGATAATGATGGAAGAAGGAGATGAATGGGAAATGCCATTTAAAACTCAATTTGGAGTTAGTAATGCCCTTTTAGACTTACTAATGTGCCTAGTATGTTTATACTTTTGATGAATCATGTTTTCCATGCATTCATTGGAAAATTTTTGGTTGTATATTTTGATGATATTCTAGTTTACAGTAAGTCCATGCAAGAGCATGTCGAGCATTTGCATTGTGTATTTGAGGCATTACATAAGGAGAAACTCTATGCTAACCCTAAAATGTGCACATTTTATTGATCATTTCATAATTTTAAGCTTCGTTGTGAATGCACAGGGTATACAGGTGAATGAGAATAAAGTGAAAGCCTTTTGAGAGTTTCTAGTGCCTACAACTGTATATGAGGCAAGGAGTTTCTATGGGTTGGTGAGCTTCAATAGGCAGTTTGTATGAGATTTCAATGCTATTGCTGTGTTACTTATTGTGGTTATTCAGAAGAATGAGAAGTTCTAGTTGCGAGAAGCACATCAACGAGCATTTGAGACTTTAAAGGATAAATATGCTAATGCTCGTGTACTTGTTTTACTAAGACTCTAGAACTTGAGTATGACGCATCCTATGTAGGTATTAGAGCCGTACTAAAGCAAGAGAGAAGACTCATTGCAAACTTTAGTGAGAAGCAATATGGAGCAGTACTTAACTACTTGATGTATAACTAGGAGTTGTATTCGTTAGTGAGGGCTTTGGAAAGTGGCAACATTAAATGAGGCTTAAAAAGTTCATTATTACATAGATCATAAGTCCCTTAAGCATTTCAAGAGCAAAGTTAAGTAAAAGGCATATTATGTAGGTAGCTTTCATAAATAGGTTTCCCTATTTAATTAAGTACAAAAAAGGGATACATAACATTACCACCTTAAATGTTAAACTGTTAGGATTTGAGCACACTAAAGAATTATATGTTGGCATGAATACTTTGGCCAAATACTGGAGCTAACTAGCAAAGAAGCATATGAAAAATACATCTACCATGATGGATACTTATTTTATGTAAATAACTTGCATATTTCAAGATGTTTGTTGCGAGAGTTATTTGTGAGAGAGGCTCATGATGGTATATTAATGGGATCCTCTAGTGTTACCAAGACTATCTTAATTTTTTAGGAATATTTCTATTGGATACACTTAAGACAAGATGTGGAATGAATTGTTGAAAATTACATCAAGTGCAAGGAAGCTAAATCTAAACCTACCTAGGGTTTTAATCCACTAACACCATTGGATTTATTTCCATTACCTTGTGATGTGCAAATGAGTGTAGATGGTGATAAAAAGGCTAAGCATGTGAAGCAACAACATGAAAAGGTCCGACAAAACATAGAGAAAATGAACAAACAATAAACTAGCAAGCCAACAAAGGGAGGAAACATATAGTGTTCAAGCATGGAGAGTGAGTTTGGGTGCATATGAAAATAAAAGTTCTCGCAGCAAAGAAAGTCTAAACTTATACCTTGAGGAGATGAACCATTTCAAATACCAAAAAAGATTAACGAAAATACTTACAAATTGAAACTTCTAAGTGAGTATGACATAAGTGCAACATTAAATGTTCCTAAGGGAATAATGGTTTCTAAAATAATGATTGTGGTTGAAGGCGGTTCTATTTGAAGGAGGCACAGTCGACCAAAAGAATTGCCGATTGATCTTAGTGCACACCAACAACCTTAAATTTCCTATTTAGACTATGATTCTCTAGCATACTTAAACTACAAATTTTATAACTTAATTCCTACTTGAACTAGGATTATTTTGCTAGGTTAGCACTTTAAATAGACCGTTTGGCAGGGCATAAAAAAACCTTTGATTGTTGATGTTATATACTTTTTTCCTAGTAATTAAGTGTTGTTCAATTCTTGTGAAACTCTTCACAAATTGAGTCATTTTAGGTTATTTCTTGAAAGATTCATGGTGTGTTGATTGAGTTTTTCTTTGCCTTAAGTTCTTCTAACTCGTTGTGTTTGGACATTTTCCTACATATTGTGCAAGTGGGGCCTTATTGAGTTCAAGTCTATGCCTTTTATTTTAGTTCGCACTTCTGTGCACGAATCAATGAGGAGAGAAAATTTTGAAGCCAACAGGTCAAGAACCAGTCAATTAGATATTTGTTGGTCCTAACTAGTAGGTAATTCAACCTAAAGTTTACATTATTCCTATAGGATTATCCTTGCAACATTATAATTTTCTTTTTTCAATCCTTTTACCAATACATTTTGTTTCCTAATATGTTCAACTTTAAACTGAATATTTATTATTTTTTTAATAATAACTTAATTCAAAAAATGTCCTTATTGTTAAAATAATTTTAGTTTCTATTATGGAGTTATAGAGTTATATTTATTCTACTCAACCTAAATTAATTTATAATAATTTTAAAATTATTTATTTGTGACAATTCTGTCCATATTAGTCAATTTTTCTTATCGACACATTCTTGAGTTCAAAAATTAGTTTTTGAATATTATTTTTTAAATCCATACATAAAATTTCATTCTCCTTTTATACTGAGATTCTTATTACATTGAATTTTATATTGTTATCATATAAGTCTAATATACCAAAATCATTTCTCATGTTATGTTTATATATGAATTATTTTTACTACATGTTTTAAATTCTTGTGAAACTTCTATCGCATTTCATTTTTTATTGAATTAGTTTTTTAACATGTCATTTTCGTTTCCATAGTGTAAAATTATATCTGGTAATATATTTTTATAAAAATATATTAACATGAATTTATTAAAGATTTTTTAATCGAGTAGAATATTTTATCTTATTGGTTAATGTTGCATATCTTTTTTAATGATATTTTACTTCAATGGTATTGTATTACAAAAACTTAACTTTGGAATTAAATTAACATTATGCAAGAAACTGCTGCATACTTAATAAATTTAATGGCCAGATGTTTACTTAGTTTAGATACTTTATAACACAAAGTTTATTTTATAACATTAATAATTATATATATGAACTGTTTATCTATTAATGTGTGTGTGTGTGTATTTGAAGCTTTAGCTTATTATTGAAGTATCAATGATGCTACTATTTGTTTATAATATTTTGTAATTTTGTCTAAACTTATGTTTATAAATTTTCTACACATTAATTTATTTTCTATTTATTAGGCATTATGAGTATGAAGTCATCATCTTCCAATAAATTGGTTAGCATCTTTAAGAATAAAATCATGTAACGGTAATTTAGTCGATTATCAATTATTCATATGTAAGTAGATTTAATCATTCCCTAAAATATTAAAGTATTAATTATATTTCTATCTTATAATCAATGGTGCACTATTTGTTTAAATATAAAAAATAAAAACATAAATAATTTTGATAATTTTGTTTCTAGTTCCTAATACTAAAATCTTTTCATTTTGAATAAAATTTGTTATTACCTAACAATGTTGTGTGGTAATAGATATGATTATATTTAAAGGGTATTTGACTAAACTTATTTTTAAGAGTTTATAATCTTTTCATTATTGTTGTAGGATTTCTTTCTAAAAAAAGAATTGTTGTATGCCAAGTACTAGGGACCAAAATTTAGTACCGTTTGATCTAGAGGTTGAAATAACTTTCAAGAAGCTAATAGTTCAAGAGAAACAAAGGAAAAGAGATGAAGAAATGAATAAGGAAAATACATTGCTTCCTTCATAATCATATAGAGATATCTATAATTACATTCAGCCAATAGTACAACAAAATATCATGGGAATTATAAGACTCTTTGTAAATCCTACCAACTTTGAGTTGAAACCAACTTTTATAAGCATGTTGCAATAGAACTAGTTTGGGGGAGAGGAGCATGAAGACATTCCTTTGGCAATCGTTTTGGAAATTTGTGATACTATCATATACAATGGCGTGTGAAATGATGCTATTAAGTTAAGTTAGTTCTCTTGTTCCTCGAGAGATCAAGTAAGAAGATGATTGCAAAGCCTTCAACTAGAAAGCATAACCACTTGGGTAGAAATGGCAAATAAATTCCAAGCCAAATTATTTCCACTAACTAAAATGGCTCAACTACATGTTAATATGGGTACATTCATGTAAAATGATAATCAGGTGTTGTTTGAAGCTTGGGAGCACTTTAAGGAATGGTTGAGAAAGTGTCCTCAACATGGTTATTCAAAGTGGTTACAAATTCTACAATATAACAAATGCCTAGAGTAGAATAATAATGGATGTAGAATCAAGAGGTTCTCTTTTGACAAAGTCAGTTGAGAAAGATCAAGAATTGTTGGAGACTAGATCTTCAAATGCATAACAATGAGCCACTGATAGGAGTACAACCCGTAATAGTACATAGGAAGTATTTGAACTCAATGGTTTTACTACATTAGCTACAAAGGTCAACATGCTTTTCGAGAATCTAAATAATATAAGAATACAATCTAATATGTCTCATTCGATCTAGGTATGTGATATGTGCTTGGGATCACACCCTGCACATGAGTATAGTGGAGGAGTATCAAGTTCTGGAGTTGAAACAAGAGTGGAAGAAATCAGCTATATAAATAACATAGGTAGGAATTAAGGGAACCCAGACTTCAACATGTACAATCTAGTGAAACCACCCTAATTTTTTATGGAGAAACTCGAACACACAACCACCACCTCTAAGATTTTAGCCATAGAGACCACCTAATCAGTCCATTCAACAACAAGCACAAACATAGCCACAACAGGGAAAGAAATCTTCATTAGGGGAATTGATTGGTAGTTTGGCAAAGTCCACATTGGATTATATAGACCAAACAGATTCTATCTTGCACAAGCAACAAGCATGACTTTGCAATTGAAAGCAGCAAGTGAGTAAAATAGCAAGAGACTTAGCTAATAGACCTCAAGAGACACTACCTAGTAAAATAGAGTCGAATCCTAAGGAGCAGTGGAAGGCAACTTCATGAAGTTCAAAATTGAAAGAGTAAAATGCAAGAAGAGGTTATGATAGAAAAGAAGGAAAAGAGAAAAAAAAAAAGAAGAAGTTACTAAAGGTATAGATTCAAGGGTAGAAGCACCACCTTAAGTTAAACTATACAAGCCCTTATTGTCAGACCTATAATGAATAAAGGCTGCACACAAGAACATTTGAATTTTTGAAAATTCTTAGATGTTTTAAGAAGTTACATATGAACATTTCTTTTGCATAGGCTTTAGCTCAGAAGCCTAGCATACTAAATTCCTAGAAGAAATCTTATAGAAGAAAAGGAAATTGAAAGACCACGAGATAGTGCTTTTAACTAAAGAGTGTAGTGCAATAATGCAAATAAGCTTCCACATAAGCTTAAAGACCCAAGTAGTTTTGCAATACATTATCGTGTTGGAAATATTGAATTTAGTAAAGTTCTAAGTGATTTATTAGCAAGTACTAACCTTATGTCATATTTCCTTTTTTAGGAAACTAAGATTAGGAGAGATGAAGCCAATTAGAATGCTAATTTAGCTTGTTAATAGATCAATCAAGGTACCAGTGGGTGTTATTAATGCTATCTTATTCAAAGTAAATAATTTTTTTTTCCTATTAATTTTGTGGCATTGGATATGAAAGGGTATAGACAAGTTCGACTTATTTTAGGTAAACCATTTCTTACAACTGGACGAGCACTAATAGATGTTCATCAAAGTAAGTTACTTTAAGAATAAGAGAAGATAAGGTAATATTTAATGTATTTAATGCTTCGAAATACCCTATGGATAATAATATGTGCTTTCTACTTCATCATATTGATGATTTTGTTACTGAATTGTTGTAGGAATTCACAAGAAGTATTTAAATACTATATTACAAATCCACAATGGAAAATCAGCAACAAAACAGGAATGAGGAAAGTGAAGATAGGCAACCAAATATAAAAAGAATTTGGATACCGATTGTACACTTAAGAGCATCGTTAGAGATACCTCCAAAACTAGAATTGAAACAATTCCCTTCACATTCAAGGTATGCTTTCCTAGGACTAAATTCTACATTACTTGTAATTATTGATACAAACTTAAAAGAAGTTGATGAAAATAAACTATTTGATGTTTTGAAAAAGCATGCACAATTTATAGAATGGTCTATAGTAGATCTAAAGAGAGGAAGTCCTATAGCTTGTATGTATAAGATCTTTGTAGAATATAACTTCAAACATATTAGGCAACCTCAAAGATGTTTAAACCCTCATATGGAAGAAATGGTTAAAGTTAAAAAAGTGATGAAATTGCTAGATGCTAGAATTATATACCTTATATTAGATAGTGAATGAGTGACTCCTACAAGGATAGTACCTAAAAATAAGAATGACAATAATAAAAAATGAAAATAATGAACTCATTCCTTCTAGGATAATGATTGGGTAGTATGTATGTCTTGACTATAGGAAATTAAATATTGCCACCAAAAAAGATCACTTTACCTTTTTAAACTCACTAAATGTTAGAAATGTTGGCGAATAACTCTTACTACCTCTTTCTTGATGGGTATTCTAGTTATAATCATATTCCTATAGCCCTAGAGGATCAAGAAAAAAACCACTTTCACCTATCCTTATGGCACCTATGCATATAAGAGGATGTCATTTGGTTTGTGTAATGCACCTAATACTTTTCAACAATGTCTGATGGCTATTTTCTTTGATCTTGTTGGGAAGATAATTGTGATTTTTTTGGATAATTTTTCCAAGTTTGAGGATTGATTCGATAATTGCCTTGATCATGTTTCTTTAGTTCCATAGAGGTGTGAAAATAGTAAGTTGGTGCTAAATTGGGAGAAATGCCATTTAATGGCACATGAAGGGATAGTTCTTGCCCTTAAAATCTCATAGAAGAGAATTGAGGTAGATAAGACAAAAGTTGAGGTAATAGATAATTTAACCCCACTAGTTAATGTAACAAATGTGCGTAGCTTTCTAGGACATGCAAGTTTCTATAGAAGATTCATTAAGGATTTTTCCCAAAATTGCACAGTCCCTTAGAAATTTACTGGCAAAAGATTATACATTAGAATTTATTGAGGGATGCTTTTTTGCTAACAAATTGAAGGAGAAGTTGATCACAACATTGGTTATCACTCCCCAAGATTGGGAGTTACTTTTTGAATTGATATGTTCAGGCATTGGGCACAATCCTAAGATAGAGGAAGGATGTAAAACTTCTTGCTATTTATTATGCAAGCTAGACTATGAATGAACTCAACTTCATTACTCTACTATTATAAAAGGAACTTTTATCTATTGTTTTTGCTTTTGAAAAAGTTCGACCATATTTAATAAGAGCCAAAATAATTGTCTACATTGATCATGCTACAATTAAGTGTTTGTTTGTAAAGAAAGATTCAAAACTAAGACTAATTAGATGGATGATTTTGATTTGGAGAGTAAACACAAGAAAGGACTTCACAATGTTGAAGCAGATCACGTTTCCTATCTATGATTCATTAATACTCTTGAAGACATAAAAGATAACTTTTCAGATGAGCATATTTTAATCTTATATTTTGCTAATGTTTCCTGGTTTGAGGATTATTCTAACTTTCTTGTATGTGGTAACTCTCCATTGAATTTACTTATCAACAAATGAAAAAAAAATCTTTAATGATCTTAAAAACTATTTTTGGGATGATCCATGTTTATTTGGAATTTGTGTTGATTAGATGATTCATACGTATATCCCTAAGAAGGAGATGGAAAAGATTTTGGGACAATGTCACTCATTACCTTATGGAGGCCATTTTAGAGCTAATTTGACAGCAAGCAAGGTACTACAATGTGGGTTTTACTAGCCAACAATTTATATAGATGCTTTTAATCTTATACAAAGGTATGATAGGTGTCAACGAGTAGGATCATATTCTAAAAGAAATGAAATGCCTCTCAAAAACATTTTTGAAGTTAAATTATTTAATATGTACAATATTGATTTATGGGGCTCTTGTTGGTGCCTAGGGGTAATAATCATATTTTTCTTGCAATTGGTTATGTGTCTAAGTGGATAGAAATAGTAGCTTTACCTTCAAATGAGGACTAACATGTGTTAAACTTCCTTAAAAGAATATATTTACTATGCTTGTGGTCCCTACAACTTTGATTAGTGATGGAGGTAGTCACATGCATAGCAGATGGTTAGAATCTTTGTGTAAAGGGTATGGAATAAATTGTAAAGTAGCTACAACTTATCACCCCTAAACTAGCCATGTTGAAGTATCTAATAGGGAATTGAAGCACATTTTAGAAACTGTTGTAAGTCACAACAAAAAAGATTAAGCAACCAAATTAGATGATACTTTATGGGCTTATAGAATTACCTTCAAAACAGAGAGTATAGGTTTTCAATAAGAGTATGTCAAGGGCACTATATTGCCCTTCCCCAACAACAGTGCCTAAAATTTGATGCATTGCAAGTTGCAAGTGTACAATTATCACTACCAAGTAATATAATAGGAGAAGGGATATCGTATCCTCGAGGAAGGTCCCAGAAGTGTTAAATATGTGTTATTTAAATATATGAAAATTAGGGATGTGAAAAGAATTTAGCAACTAAACAAACTAAAAGAAATTTATAATGGAGAACACAAATTGAACCAACAGTGTATCAAGACAATTTCTAGGTATTGAAATTAATGATCCTTATTCCTATTGGTTTCTTGATTTTCAATTTAATCATAATTAATTTGGCTCACTATTTCATAATTTCCAATAAGAACATCCCTATTCTCACAAGAATTACATTCAAATGAATAAATCCATAAAAGAATAAATTCAATTAAATTACAGTTTGGGCAATGAATATAATGAATACTCCACATAAACTAATAGTTCAGTCTTGCAATCCTAGAAGTTTAATTTGAATTTGACCTTTGGTTATGGAACCTTACTTCCATGATTACTCAATGAATCATACTTACAAGAAATTTGCTAAATATCTTGTATGAATTCCAAACCCAAATTCAAAATTAATTGCAAAGACAATCAAATAATTAGATGGACTAATTCACATCATTAGTCAATAGCAAAAAATATGAGGATTACACTAGCATAATCATAAAATCAATACATAATCCATTATGGAATGCATTCTTGATACACTAACAAGGGAAGCAATAAAAATAACAAAGTAAAGAATCAGAAGCTGTGTTATGAAAGCATGAACTTGACATGTTGATTTCTATGAACTCAAAAATGTTTATTATTTTCTAAAAACTTATATGTGAGTTATTTGTGAAGGAATTATTTTAAATTGGTTATTTTGAAGTTGACATACATATGATAAATATAAAAGGCTCTCATGTGATGTCAATGACAATGTAGGAGCTAGTTCTGCCCATTTACTGGGTAATAGGTGAGATTCTAACCTACTCAATTGGAGTTGTAGGTTGGGATTCTAAACCATTTAACTAGAGTTATAGGTTGGGATTCTAATCTACTCAATAGGGGTTATAGGTTAAGATTTCTAACTTACTCAATCGGGTTTGTAGATTGAGCAATGAGATCCTCCTTAGCTAGGGTCATAGAGTATGGTCCTGATCAATAGAAATGAGTACACAAAGTACATATTAGCATGAGTGGGCAAAGGAAATAGACATGTGAACAATATTAATGTTAAGATGTTGGAATTGTTGTGGACTACTATGATTTCTTTTATAAACCATTTCAAATGTAATTTCTACTACCTGTTTTTGAAATTTGTTTTATGCAAAATCCTAATTTGTGATTTCTTTTATAAAATGTACCTTACTCAATTGCATTATTTATTAGGCTCACATCCTTTAAAAACAAAATATGGCAGGAGGTACCATTTACTAGGTGGCTCGTCGCTCACCACTTTCAGTTAATGTTTTTGTAGAGGAAGGAAGTAATGATGGTCAAATTTGGGACTTGTATATTCAATGATGGGGACCTAGTTTACATTGCTTTAGTTCCATTTGACACTATTATTCATTAAGACAATTTCTCATGTAATAATTAGGATATTTTATTCCCTATACATATGGAATTTCAAATGTTATAGTGGATGTTATATTGTTTTTCCTTTGAATTATTATGAAATTTATTGTTGGATTAGTTGCTATGATACATATTGGCTTTGATATCTACTAAGGTTATTCGCGAGGACTGCCGTGTTAGGGTCTAGGATTTAGGACGTGATAGAGTAGGTGAGCCCAACATAGGTAGTTCCTAAAAAAGGAGGCCTGATGGTTGTCCAAATGAGCAAAACAAACTAATTCCATCTAGAGTAGTGATGGGATGGCAAGTACATATATATTATAGAAAACTAAATAGTGCCACCCAAAAAGATCACTTCCCTTTGCCTTTTGTGGATTAGATGTTAGAAATACTTACAGGGCACCCCTATTACTACTTTTTGGATAGTTATTTGAAGTATAATCAGATTCCTATTATGTTTAAGGATTAAGATAAAACAACATTTACATGTCCTTACAGTACATTTGCATACTAAAGATGCCCTATGGCTTGTGCAATGCACTAGCCACCATTCAAAGCTGTAGGATGGCCATTTTTTCTGATTTGGTTGAAAGCATTATTAAAATTTTTTTAGGTGATTTTTTAGTGGTAGGTGATTCATTTGATAATTGTTTTCCCTAGTCTTAAAGAGATGTGAGGACACTAATCTAGTCTTAAACTAGGAAAAGTGTCATTTTATGATACAAGAAGGGATCAAATTAGGACACAGGATTTTAGTGAAAGGCATTGAGATGGAAAAAGCAAAAATCAATGTCATTGCCAACTACCACCACCAACCAATGTAAAGGGTGTCCAGAATGCTGGGTTTTACAAGTGTTTCATTAAGAATTTCTCCAAAATTTCTAAATCCCTTTCTAATTGGCTTGTTAAAGATGCACCCTTTAAGTGTGCTAAATATCACTCCTCCTAATTGGTCCTTGCCCTTCGAGCTAATGTGTGATGCCAATGATCATTCAATTGGAGTAGTTTTAGGACAAAGAAAGGAGGAAAAGACCATGTTATTTACTATTCTAGTCCCATACACAATTATGCATAATTAAATTATGTAACAACCAAAAAGAAGCTTTTAGTAGTATTTTTTGCCTTTGAAAATTTTAGACCATATTTGATAGGAGCTAAAATTGTTATTTATACTGACCATTCAGCTATACAATATTTGCTTGATAAAAAGGATGCTAAACCTTGGCGCATTCATTGGATTTTATTGTTGCAAGAATTTGATATTAAGATTAAAGACAAGAAGGGTTTAGACAATGTGGTGGCCAACCATCTCTCTAGATTGGACAATAGGAAGTTAACTGAGGAACAAAAAATCACTGAAGAATTTTCAGATGAGCATTTATTTACCCTGTTCACTAGTCTTACTCCTTGGTTTGCTAGCTTGGGGTATTTTACCCCATAACTTGTCCTTTTAGCAGAAGAAGAAGTTTTTATTTGATGTCAAATATTATTTCTAGGATGAGCCTTATTTATATAAACTTTTTGTTGACTAAGTTATTCGCAGGTGTGTCCTAGAAGGGAACATGGAAGATATACTACACCATTACCGCGCAATCAATTGTGGGGATCACTTTGAAACTAACTATATGGTATATAAAGTACTTTAGTCTGGTTTCTATTGGCCTACTTTATGTAAAGATGCATATACATTTGTCAAAAAGTGTGATAGGTGCCAAAGGTTGTGGAATATTTCTAAAAGAAATGAGATCCTCCTACGAATACCGTCGGGGTAAAGTTGTTTGATGTTTAGGGTGTTGACTTTATAAGTCCATTTTCCCCTTCCCATGGCAATAACTATATTTTTGTTGCAGTTAAGTATGTGTCTAAGTAGGCCAAGCCATTGCACTTCCTACTAGTGAGTCCAAACATGTTTTAAAATTTTTTCAAAAGAATGTGTTCACTAGGTTTGGGGTCCTTAGGACAATCATAAGTGATGAGACTTCTCACTTTTGCAATCGGCAGATGGAGTCTTCACTTAAGAAATATAGTATTTTCCATCATAACCCCTTATCATCCCCAAACCAGAAGTCATGTTGAGATGTTTAATAAAGAACTCAAAAGAATTTTAGAAACCACTATGAATCAAAGTAGGAAGGATTGGATTAGAAAACTTAATAATGCATTTTAGGTATATAGAACTATATTCAAAACACCCATAGGCATATCCCCCTATAGATTGGTCTTTGGCAATGCATATCATCTCCTGGTAAAATCAGAGTATAAAGCATATAGGGTTATAAAGTTTTTAAATTAAAAAGTGGAAGAGAAATGGTTAATGCAATTGCATAAATTAAATGAATTCCATTTCGGTACCTATGAGAATGCTAGGTTATACAAAGAGAGCACAAAGAAGTGGCATGACCACCACATTTACCTTAGGATTTCAAGGTGGGAGACAAGGTTCTTTTGTTTAATTCATGGTAAAGATGGTTTCCAAGTTAAAGTATAAATGGTTAAGTCCTTTTGAAATTGCTAATGTGTTTGATCATGGTGTAATGGAATTGAAAATGGGAGACAAGACATTTTAGGTGAATAGTCACAAGCTTAAACTGTAATTTGGAGATGAGGTTCATGCCATTAACACATGGATTTTACAAACCCCCTTCTGTTGAATTGGTAATAGTCTGGCTGCTAACGTAAAATGCAGCACTTATTGGGAGGCAACCCATTTTTATTCACTTTTGTTAGCATAGTTTTGTTTTATTATTGTTCTTTAACTTGAATTTACATGTTTAGGACTCATTTGGGATTTATATTGTAATTTTTCAAATTTTTTTGTGCAAAGCAGTGCTGCAGGGCAAACCACAATTGCAAGGACATACACTAGCCTGCGACATGCCTATCCACATGCATCGAGTCAACCGGAACTTTTTTTGCCCGCCATCACAATCACAACACTCAAATCCATGGCTATGGATGAAAACATCATGATCGAACTCATAACCATAACACGCACTAGAATTTCAACTGTCAAGGGCCATGATCACGGGTTTATGGATTGCGATTGTGAAAAGCTATATAGCAAGCACACAAACGTATGCAGCACACACTGATAGGTTCTACAGTCCTTGCCAACCTCACAGATTCTCACCTCATGATCATGAGACTCATGTTGTAATCATAAAAGAATGAGTGCGAATAGTGCCAAGTATGTTTAAAAACATTAGGGCTTCATTTTTTTTATTCACTTTTCCCACCTGTAGCTGCCCAACAGTCACATAACAACCCTCCACTACTAAAAAAACACATGCACGCACTAGCACACCATCATCTTATGTTCCTCACTACACTGCCATCATGAACCTACCCCTACAACAAACAGTTTCAAACTTGCACCTCACAATTTTTTTTCAACTTTAGATGTTTGGTATGCCCTTTCTCTTCTCTATTTTCTTATTTTTGTTCTTGGAAATAGATAGAAGATGGTTGTCATTAGGTGGCTCTTCCTCAATTATGAGGATTTAGGTGCTTGTGCTACTAACTTTTTTTGACCATGCTAAAGCTTGGTGTTTTTATACACTGATCTTACTATGTTTGGGATTTATTGAGTTTCATTGGTTTCTTGATAATATGTGCTTGAATGGGTGGTTTCCTATGTGATTTTATCATGAATTATTATTTATGATAGTGTGCACATTGTGTTCACAAAAATGCGTCAATGGAGTTTTGAACTGAGATTAGTTTAAGTAGGTGATTTTTATGGTTGATGTGTTTCTAACCCCTTTGTTGTTGTCTTTGAAGCAAATTTTGGGGTGAATGCTCAATGCTTACTTGTAGGATTGGATCATATTGTTTTAGTTTCAACATAAGTTTTGCAATCATTGGATTGGAAATTAAATGGTGTTTAGCTGTTAGGCTAGCTATGTTTCACTTGTCTTGCATTCTAGTTTGATAGTTCATTCATTAGTTTGTTTTCCAAATGCTATGCATTGCATCATAGATCACCTTGTTAGGATTAAGTTAATTAAAGCATGCTTATTGTCCTATTATTGCACAACATTGACAACTCTTTATTACAAGAGCAAGGAAAAGGAGCATAAATATAGGAGGTGTTAATTCCTTGCAAGCACCTCCACCCCTTCCAACTGCAATCTACAACACCAACTGCTTCATGTATAAAGATGCACGAGGCCACTACAGGAACGATGTGGTCCACAAGAAGGTGGTGGCTGAAAGAGGCTTTAGGAAGGCCAACAATGTTGATCCTAAGTTCACCTAACTTATGGGCCAATGAGGATGGGGATTTGCTATAGAGCACCCGAAGAATTGGTCTTCAAAGGAATTAGTACGAGAATTCTACATTAATGCACCCAACTTGGAGAATGACATAGTTATTATTAGAGGTGTGTCTGCTACTTTTGGTCCTAGTGATATTAACTAGTTATGCCATTTGGACCATGTTGATATGAGTAGGTTTTGAGAATTGGCAAATACAAGGTTCGAGGAGGGCCTAGTCCAAAAATTGTTCCCCGATGGCATCCAATGGGAGGATGTGAGGCAATTTTCATTACAAGAGTTTGCCACAAGTAGTTAGAGTTTGGTGGGTCTTTAAGTATAGGCGAATTCAACCTAATCAACACCAAACCACTATTAGCACTGAGAAATTTATGGTCTCTTATGCTATTTATGCAAGTATCCCTCTGTACTTAAGCCATTTGATTTTTGATAATATTGTACATGTTGCAAATAAGAGAAAGGTAGCCAAAGCACACACATACATAATCAGGAAGTTGTGTTGGTAAGCTTGAGTGGACATAGGAGCCTTTCACATGGATGTACCATCGGTAGGTCCCATCAACCCTCTTAAAGTGCTTGTTGTCTAAGTGGCATCAGGAGTAGAGGCACCGTAGCAACTACATTGCTGACAACCAACTCCTGAACCCAAAGACTAAGATTTCTAGGTTAAGATCTAGCAGAACATGCAGTTGATGACCCAACATCTAGATTTTAGGTTGGACTACCTAGATCATACCATTAGTAACTTCCAAGCTCAAATGGTGGCAAACCTTCAACAGGCTTCCTCAGATATTCTATTTGTGCCCTTTTAGTGGCCCGCTTTAGTCCCTCATTTCCAATACCAGTATCAACACTATCCACCCTAGCTGTTGACTAATGAGCCTTTTGCTGGCTACTACGCTATTGACCTATACTATAATGAGTTACCTACACTATGATGAGTTATTGCCCAAGTCATATGATGGAGTTCCCCCTCAATTGTGCCAAGTTATATTTTTCTTGTTTTGTTAATTTTGAGCTTTCATGTTTGTAGTTGCATTGAGGCCAATGCAACATTCTCTATGTAGGTGAGGTGTAGTTAAGGGCTAGCTCTTTTGCTTTTTGATCATTCAAGATATGTAATTTCCAAAGCTTGTAAATCTGAAACTCCCTATTGTTCTTGTTGATGCATTCTGTTTATGTTTAGATTTGTGGATCATTTGACTTCGATTAGCCTTGTGTCTATGCATGCATGATGATCTTTAATGTCCTATGTCTATGATTGAAAATATAGCAAGATGCTGATGATAATGCGGCAATAAAAAGTTACAATTTCATAGCCATCGAACTTAATTTAGGATGAAATTTAATTTTAAAAGTATACATTGGTCTTTTAGTCTCATCGTTTCTTAATTATTCTTGAACATAACATTTTTAGGCTCATTTGTTGGAAGTGGAATCCCCATATTTTTTATGCACAGCGCCCTACTCCTAGTTGCTAAGTAGCCTGAGAAGTTTTATTACTATAGAAGGGATGGTGATTTGTGGGTGTAAATCTTAGCTTATGGAGCTCATAAACTATAGGAACATAAATGAAAATGGTGTGTGGAATAAGCGATGAAATAGGCAATAGAAAAGTGTGAAAAAGAAAGGTCGTGGAAAGAAAAATGTGAGAAAACAAAAAAAAAAAGAAAAAAAGTGAGTTGAAAAAAATTGACCTACTCCACCAGTTGGAATGACTTAATAATCGAAATTACATAGAGACCCCTGATCATTAACTATGAGTGTGCAAAGCATTTCAAGTACATCATGAACTGAGTAACTGAGAGTGCGCAATGACCTTTGTTCACCTTTGTGGAAAAAAGTTTCTAGAAACTTGAGAAAACTAATGAAAAGGCTCCTAAGAAGGTTAAAAAAGAGTAAATGTGGAGGAATAAATACAAAAGCCCTTACTCTTTCTCTTAACCCAACGTAAGTCTTATAGATTTTGTGTCATCCGTTATTTGAGTTGGTGTGAGGATGGTAGGTGAACTCTTTAAGGTGAGTTGTAAATGAATTAATTGTCTTTGTTAGATAATAGTACCATCAAGTAACAGAAGTGATTGGAAGTTAAGAGTGGCCAACACACTTACATGGGGATTTTGATTGAAAATGGGTGGTTTAGGGGTATTATGTTCTTGAATAATCTTGGAACCACTACTTGACTGTTTTTATAAAAATTCTTTTGAAATTAAGAAGGGTGGCCAACCCAATCGTACTGCTACACATTACTTGAGAAATTTTTAATATTAAAATTCTATTAAAAAGTGTTTTAATGGGAATTCATGTGTTAGGGTGTGATTTGAGGAAGATTAAGGGAAAATTTGCATTTCTTGGACAACATAACTGTAAGACTCGTTTATAGGCAAAATTGCATTTGCTAAAGCAAAGTTACGATCGCAGAAGGGATAATTACACTAGTGGATAGTATGGCAAGACAAGTTTTGGCAAAATAACTCCGCAACTGAGGAAACGCACATGAGACTACGGAAGTAAGCACGGTGATCATGAGAACAAAGCATAGAGTGTTCTGGAATTTTCACTATTGAGGATCGCAATTGCGAGGCTAGGGCATGTGATAGTAGAAGCTAAGGTGGCAATTGTAGGAGTGGAAGGCAAGGCATTTTAGAATTTAAGGAAGTCAATAGCAGCGATGGCAGAATATAGAGTTTGACCGCACATAGAGATGTTGAGATCATAAGCCACAATTTTTTGTTTTAAATGTAATTCTAGCACCTGAGTTTTTGAAGGTGAAACTCAAGCTCGCAACTATGACACTTATTCTGACGACTACGATAGTGCAACAATAGCAATCAGAGTTATTTGTGGAAGCATATTATTACACAATTTTTAGACTCCTTTTCGATTACCTAGCGGTCTACTATATAAGGAACATGAAAATAAAGTTTTTGAAGTTCTTTTTGGGGAGTTTGTGAGGTCCTTGGAGGTGGAGAATCATAAAGAAAAAGGTGTGCACAAAGGAATTCATTTAGTTTGAAGACTCCATCCTGCACCAAGAATTCTAGACTTTAGAATAAGCTTTCTTTGGTCTTTTTCTTTAGTTTTTGAATTGTGCATAGTGAAATTTAGTTTGGTTTTGTTGACAATTATTTTGAGTTGCTAAATGTTTTTCTAGAACCTTATGTTGGGGTTTGAATTTTGGATGAATAAATGAATTTTGGTTAGCTTTTTTTGTTCTTATTATTTGTAATTGTGATTTTTATACTTTTAAAGGTTTAGCTACCCTTTAATTGAATTGTGACCACGTGGAAAATAACGAAAGTGAAACTCATAAGTTAGACCAACAATTACAAATATTAATTTTGTGAGATTAACGAAAGTAAAACCATAAAATTAGTGTGTAATAAATCATTAATCAAAGATCTTAATATCAATTTAATTGGATTGCAAGAACACATCTAACTTGAATTGAAGCCTTGGGAGAGCCCAACAAGATATCCAAAAGACAAAAGGATTAGCAATCTATTTCAAGACCATTAAAATTGATTATTAACAAGATTCACCATTCATTGAAAATCAACACTAAACAAGGGACTAAACCTCTTCGTAATTGAAAATCTTTTTTGATTGTTGTTACTCATTCATCTTGGCACTCAAATTCTTATTTCTTTTTATTTTTTTTCCTTTCATTCAATTGAGATGGACCTAACTAATGCATACTTAGTCACTTTAATAGACACACCACCGCACCACCTTCTCTGCGAATACGACATCTATGCTTGCTCAGTTCTACTTTTTATTGTTTATTTTGTTAGTGTGGAAGGATTTCATTTTAGAATACTAATGTATTCATTTTAGAATATGGTGCAGTGTTCATTTTCACTATTGAGGATTTCATATGGTTACTCTTAGGGTGGAGGGATTTAATTTTGGAAATTGCAATAGAAGCCGTACAATCACTATGTATGTAAATAGGCATCATCTCATTCTTTATGTAAAGTGTATTGGTTGAGAAATTTCTTAACTAATCAGCCTCTCCAGAGCTACTAATTTTGATTCCATTATAGATTGAACCTCTTCCTAGAGTAAAAACTTATCAACTAGAGGATTTGGTTTCATTATAGTAGAATATCTAATTAACATCACTATATCCTTCCAAAACAATGGGTATCCCTTATTTAGGGTATCATGTGTTATGGTACCTCTCAAATACTTTATTGATCTTTCTAGTGCAAACTAGTTATCACAATTGAGATTTTTTGTATATCTACTTGGCTTATTCATAGCATATGCTATGTTAGTTCTTGCAAAATTCATCAAATGCATCAAACTCCAATAATCTGAGCATATCTAAATTGAGCAACTAGGTTTTCTTTTTTATGTTTCAATTGAGAATGCGGGTCATAAGGAGTGTTTACAGGTTTCTCATTGAAATATCCAAACTTTTGAAGAAGTCTTTTAATATAATGTTTCTATAACAACATAATACCATCAATCCTCCTTGTGACCTTCATTCCTACTATCATTTCTATTTGACCTAGATCCTTCATGTCAAAGTTAGATGACAAAAGACGTTTCACATAATCAATAATGTCCAAAATCATACAAAAAATTAGAATGTCATCCACATATAAACAAAAAAAACATATTGATCATTTAAAACTTTAATATATGAACATTTATCCACTTTGATGGATAAAATCCATCTCTAGTTAACATTTGATCAAATTGCCCATGCTACTACTTAGGAGTTTGTTTTAGGACTTAAAGTGATTTAATTAATTTACAAACCTTCTTTTCTTGTTCAGGTTCAATACATACTTCTAGTTGTGTCATATAAATTTCCCCATCTAATTCACAATACAGAAAAGCAGTTTTAACTTTCATTTAGTGAATACAAAGTCTATGGATGGAGGCTAAAGCAAATAAAATTTGAATTGAAGCAATTCTCGTTACAAGTGCACAAATATCAAAATAGTCAATATTATACTTTTGAGAAAAACCCTTTGCTATTAAACAAGCTTTATATTTATCTACAAAACCATCAGGCTTAAATTTCTTTTCAAATTTCTATTTATATCCTACAGGTTTTGTTTTAAGTTGTAAGTGTACTGAAATCCAAGTATTATTTTTCTTAATAGATTCTATTTCAAATTTAATTACTTCTATCCATAAGTCACTATCTGGTGAAGAAATAGTTTCGTTATAAGATCATGGGTCACTATCAATAAGAAAGGTTTCAAAATCATTTCCACAAAGAAAATATTCTTTCCTAAGCCTATTGCTCATTCTCTACTCATTAATAGAGATACTTTGCCTAGTAGTTTCAATAAGTGCATGAGAAATTTTATTAGAAAGTGGAAAATGTATTAATAAAATTTTGCATGTTTAGACTCAATAATAGTATTGTTTTCTAAAATATCACTTCTCAAATTAAGAAATCTATATGCAACACTATGTTCAACATATCCCAAAAACATGCAATCACAAGTTTTAGACACTAATTTCCTTTTCTTCAGATCAAGCAATAATACTTTAGCAAGATATCGCTACACTTTCAACCATTTTAAATTTGATTTATAATTTTTCTATAATTCATAAGGGGTTTTACCAGTTCTCTTACTGGGATTCTATTTTATATAAAACAAGATGTAATGATAGCTTGCCCTCACAAGTTATCGATGCACTAGAACTAACCAACAAGGAATTCATCATTTCTTTTAAAGTTCTATTTTTCCTTACAACTATTCCATTAGACTTAGGGGAATATGGAG
The DNA here is from genome assembly GCA_019155195.1 of Avicennia marina. NCBI lineage: Eukaryota > Viridiplantae > Streptophyta > Magnoliopsida > Lamiales > Acanthaceae > Avicennia > Avicennia marina. The sequence continues at coordinate 7,116,247 of CM032762.1, read as the reverse complement.
ATATTGTTTCATGTATTATTTCTTCATTTTCAAATAATTTATTTAACACTAGATATTCACCTCTTCTATCAAATCTAACATGTTTTATTTTCCTATTAAGTTGATTTTCTACTTCAATCTCATAGGACAAAGGGTATCAAATGTATCAGCCTGATTTTTGAGAAGATAAATTTTAGCATATCTAGAGAAATCGTGATATAAGGGTGATATAATATTTTTTTTTACCTCCTCTAGTCTTAATTTGTTTTAAGTCATTAAGTCTATATGTATTAGACTTAACAATTCAGTTTCCCTATGTACTGATGCACTAGTTTCTTAGTTATTTTAGTTTTAGCACAAATTTCACGTTTATTTTTAGTATTTGTTATGCTCGATATTAGTTTGTATGTATGCATATTCTTTATATATTTAAAATTTGCATGTTTTAATCTAGCACGTGACAAAGAAGCAAAATCAATAATATAAGCAGAAGTAACACTTTCATTTATCACCTTTGGAAACATTAAGTATATGGAGTCCCTAGTTACCATTGCCCTTTTCCACAAATGCATTATTCTTGGTCATTACTATTTTATCAGACTCGAATGTCACCTACATCCTAGCCTTACTCAATAGTGCCATAGAAACCAGGATCACCCATATGCTTAGAACATTAAAATTTACATGTTTCAATCTAGCATGCTGCAAAGAAGCAAAATCAACAATATAAGCAAAAGTAAGAGTTTCATTTATCACATTTGGAAACATTAAGTATATGGAGTTCCTAGTTACAATAACCCTTTCCCACAAATGCATTATTCTTGGTCATTACTATTTTATCAAAGTCGAATGACACCTTCATCCTAGCTTTATTCAATAGTGCCACAGAAACCAGGTTCACCTATATGCTTGGAACATGTAGCTCATCATTAAGGGCTAAAGGTTTTCCAGAACTAACTTCAGGAGAACTTTATCCATTCCTAATATTTTTATAGTTTTGGAGTCTCCTAGGTAGACCACGTATCATTCCATATACGAATGTAGGAGGAAAATGCTTCTCGATTTGCACAAATGTACCAAGTAGCCACAAAGTCTACCACCCACTCCTTAACATTTGCCACAATGTTAGCCTGGAAGATGACAGCAACAATTATTTCAGCTCTTGTAGCCATATTAGCCTTAGAAGTTGATAAGCTAAGTAAAATAAGACTTTATGCAAATAAATTTTATGTTCAAATTATGTTATTAAATTCAAATTATCAATCAAAATAAAGAAATTTATTGATCTTAGATGTTGCAACGGTTATATGATGAAAATAAATGAGAAGAAAGAAATATGAGCTCATCCAGAGGCAACAATCAAGGAATGTAAGGTCAAGGTTTATTGCATTGCTTAAGTGGAGTTTTGTTGCCTAAAAGGTCAACTAAGTGAGCCACCAGCGAAGGAGGAGGTGGAGACCAATCAAAAACCACCATCGGTTGCCTACGGTTCACTTAAGCAACAAGCAGGCAACTAGCTAAAATTAGCCTGTCACTTGGGTGACAAGGAGGTGACGGCTATCTCCTACTCAGTCACTGAGGCAATGGTGAAGGTGACAGTTCACTTTTTGGGTACATAATTCTTAGACTAATGGATGGAAATGAAGGAAACGAGCAACTAATCAAGGACCCTGGGTGGTAAAGGCTCAACCTTATAAATAGGGAAGTATTCCATAAGCCAAAACAACTATCCATAGCTTTAAATTCTTATAAGCATCATGATGTATCGTTATAATATTAGTTTAGCAAGAGTAAAGGGTTGAGATTGAGTTTGGTGCTTTCACAAGATGTAAGGTGCGGCATGAAAACGAAAAATCGCTGTGGGAAGAATGCCCTAATGAATGATAAGTATTCATATTTTATTTTCCTTATTCCCAATGTATGTGTATCATTGATCTAAGCAAGTAAAAATATTTATTTTATCATTTTCAATTAATTTTCTTTTCTTATTTAGTTGTGATAAATTCTCTTAATACTCTTCTTCTATTCTTTTTCATCTTTTTCTTCTTCTCTTATTTTTATTTCGTTGCCAAACTTAAGGTTATAACGAAAGTAAATCCACAAGTTAGACAAGTTGTTCACAATTGTTAATAGTGGACTTATAATGGAAGTGAATGTCCTATATTCACAAAAAAATTTATGTTCAACTTATTGTTTATTTTTATTTTTCATCTTCTTAACTTGTAGTTGTAACAGAAGTGAATCCATAAGTTAGGACTATTGATCACAATTGCAAATCATAGACTTATAACGGGAGTGAAGGTCTTACGTTCACTAGGAATCAATTATTAATATATTGTTTATATTCTCAATTGACTTAACTTTATAAATAATTAGATTAATTTAACTGAAACCTTAGTATAACTTGAAAAAGTGTACTAAGGACTTAGCGGATTAATAACCCCTAAATAAGAAATTAAAGTTTGATAATTAATTAAATGATAATGAAAGTTCTTATATATTTGTGATTGATAATTTCCATTAGCCTTTGCTTGTGATTACTACCACACTCATCTCATACTATCTATTTAGTTAAAGTTACTTTATTGTTTATTCAATTACAATTATATTCAACTTTAAATTAATTTCACTTAATTAAAACACAATATTATTAAAAAAAAATACTCCAACTTACTGTGAATTTGACAATCCTTACTCCCCTGTATTACTTGGTGCAACTGCTGTACACTTGCAACATTAAATTTCTCCTGCATGACGAGTGTTCCCATGTGCTTTGTCAATTCCCATTTTAAATTTGCTGGTTTTCCATGAGCAAAGCACAAACTTCTCTTTTTCTTAAAGTTGGGTTTAAATGGCTAATAACTTTGGACTAGTTTACATAATTGTAGTCCTTTTGCACTGGGTTAGCTTTTCCCGTCATTTGCGCAACTGGAACTTGTGTGTGCTCTGGCACTGGAGTTATAGCATTTGAAATTGGGGCATATCTAGGAACCTTTTCTAGCATCAAGGCAACAACAAAACTAGGAATAGGTGTAGGAGATGCCATAATTCCTTAAGATTGTAGGGAAATTTCATTAGAAACCAAAAAGAAACATTAGTACAAAAAATAATTAGTGGCTTTAGTCGTGCACGAAGCACTGTCCTTAAGGAATCGCTTTGAAAATTTTGAAATATTCCCCTAAGATTAAATAAGTCATATTCCAAATTAATTTTTGGAATACCAAGAATCAACAATACAGTGGATTGAAACAATTCCAACAACAGGGAAGAGGCAGTAAGCGAAATGGAAATGCTATTTGTTGTAGAGGGTAGATGTAATACTCCAAAATTTTAGGCAAGCACATTGCTTGTAAGTGTAATACATTATTGTGATCTCATTTTATTCTACTTGTACTTTGGATTGGAAATTTTTGGGAACTAAATGTGAAGGCTTGCGATGGTATATGAATATTTAAGAATACTAGAAATTTTGTCATATGGTTGAAATATTTATTGAAGAAAACTTCCAAGCCTTGAGGAGAGTAAATTTAGGGCCTTAAATTATAAGAAAATTCGGCCAAAAATACAATGGAAATTCAAAGAAAAGGAAAATTGCGCATAAGGACCTAGAAATAACGTACTTAGATACCTAGGCTATTTTCAATTGAACCTAGGTATAAATAGCAAACAAAAAAGGGTAAAAGCCCTATTCACATGTCTGAGAAATGGGAGGCAGTGGCCAGAGTGCACTCGAGTATTTTTCAACTTTCAAATGCACTATTTCAAAGTAATTTTCTACACCAAATCCTTACATATCCATGTGCAAGTGTAGGGTGATTAATTCCATGCGCTTAGGCACTCAAAGACACAACTATTCTAGGGATTAAACATGTTAAATCATACAAAATAATGTAGGCATGTGATTATGTAAAAAGAATTGTAGGAATTGGATATTAGCATGATATGTAGTTAGAATCAAAGAGAATTGTGAAAATGTGTAAGAAAGAAATTCCATGGATATACAGTGTAAAATCATCCCTGGAGACCTTTAAAACAAGTAGGAAATTGAGATTGATGAATTAGAGATCAAATTTTGCATAAAAAGTCAAAGAGCAGTAAAACAATCGTGATTCTGCATTGCATTGTGGTCACTAGCGCCATCATGGATCATTTTGGCATTATCACGAGAAGAGAGACAGCAATCACAAGGGTCGATCGTAAGATTTCCAGTGCTTCCGACAGTTGAATGTTGCAATCATAAGACTTGTTGCCATAATTGTGGAATCATCGGTTATGGTTATGGGACAGACCACAAAATTTCTAGTATATGCAGCAATCCGCTATTTCAATCGCGGCTCAAAACACTATGGTCATGGGATTGCATGTCATAGTTTCAAGTACCATCAGCAGACACTGGGTAGAATGTGTAATTTTGAGAATTCAATAGGTTTTTTTCAATATTGGGACCAATTTAGGCATCAACACTATATAAGATGATTAGGGCAATAATGAGAAGGAACTAAGGGGCACATATAGGCACGAAATACATGAGAATATTGCCAGACATAGGCTATGAATTAAATAAAGTGTTAAATAAAGATTTAGTTATGTGAATCACTTGGTGATCACGAGGCTTTAACCGAGGAGGTCAATAACAACGCAAATTAAGTGACGATAAGTAAAAACCCTACAAACGTTTGTACTACCTTCTAAAATGACTCCCATTTCTATTGCATGAGCGATTTCATCCTGCAAATGTTTTTTCAACTACTCTATGATTTTATTTCATTGCAACTGTTTTCTAATATTATTTGCAAATAAAATTTTAACTACAAGCATGGGTTAATGTGTACTCTTATGAAAATCATATTTCTCTTTTTGAAAATCAGATGTAAGCCCTTTGTGAAGCAGTTTTTTTACTACGAATGTTTTGGACTTGCACATGTGCTATAAATGTACTTAAATACAGATAAGCCACACATGTAATGCGAAGGAGCATAAGGAACAAATTCCACCCTACCAATCAGGTAATAGATTGGGATCCGTCTAATTGGCATAGAAGATTGGGATCAACAACGAGTGGGAGTTGGTATTTAGCTCTACTAGTCAGGCAACAATAGATTAGAACACCGTCCAAGTGGGATTGAAGCCTTGGGGCCATGGTAGCATAGTTGAAGATTCAACGTACCTACCTTAGTCAATGGAAGATAGACTAAAGTCCTAATCAGTGGTAAACATGCACAAAGTACATGACTATGAGTTAGCTCTGTAACGGAAAGAAAAAAGAGAAGGGATAAGAGGATCACGTGCATAATGCAATGGTTTGCCAAATGATATCTATTCTCCTCAATGTTATTAAATGCTCTTAAACGCTTTGTTACCTATTTACCTTCTATAAAATGTTTATTTCATGAAAAGTCTATTTCTGAACTATTACCGCTCACATCCATTAGCAAGTTAAAAAGAAAGGTGTTTCGATTTACTGGGCGAGTGATATTTACTGGGCGAGTTATCACTTAGCACTTCAGTTAATGTATTTTGCAAAGGATGCTAACAGAAATGACCAAACTTGAGGATAGTAGAGGAGAAAGCATGGACACTAGAGTAGGATGTGGACTTGATTTTTATACTATTTTTAGACTATCCACGAATGTAATAGATAGGCTATTTTTAGATCCACTGCTAAGTATTATTATTTCAACTACAAGTGACAAATGAAATGTTGAATTACTTTTTGGCAGTTGAATAGATATATTTGGATAAGATTGCTCTATTATACGTTTGGCTTTGGTATTCACTAAATTGGTTCGCAGGTACTGTCGTGTCGTGGTGCCAGGTTTCAGGGCGTGATAATAGAAAAGACAAAAAGGCGCTGGGGGGATGCAGGAGGCAGACGTGAAATAAAAGAAGGTTGATCATTATACAGAAATGGTGATGGGTGATGTAATGGTGATGTAGGATTGTTGTGGCAATGCAGACGGATGAACATTAGCAAGACAGAGAACTCGATGATGGAAGAACAATATGCCCTGAATGCCTAAAACTCTCAATAATTTATAGGTCGTGATGGGTCGTGATGTTAATTCAATTAGAAGGGGGCATGACAGTTTACACAAAAGGTAACAATGGGCAAATTTCAGGAGAGGTGTGTTTAGCTATGTCCGATTGTGTAAGTTTAATCTAGAAAAGCAGCATTGATGAAAGGGCACATTCGGCTTGATTTCTAAAAACGTGCAATATAAGGCCGTCTTTAGAAGTAGTAAAATATGAGGGCAAAAAAAGAAATAGAAATATATATAAAATGGAAGAATTCGACAATGGCCTACCCTTACTCTCATGCGCAGGGGGGCTGCAATCAGCTTATTTAAACTAATTTGACCCAAGTCTAAACCAATGCGCGCATGCCCAAGTCCAATCTATGAAAACCCATACACACACACACACACACATACATACATACATACAATATATATATATATTATAAAAAAAATGAAACAACAACCAACTGGTTAGCTATTTTTTAAAAAGAAAAAATGTAACAGCAACCGACCCTTAGGAAGAAACAACCGTTCCCTCTACACGTACCTTCCTTGACCATTCAACTAAAAAGTCCCTTGGGTGTTCATGGGCCATAATGGGGATTAATAAGTGATTAATGGGGAAGAGGTTTAACAGATGGAATTAAACCACATCACCTCACTTGTTGCTGCAATTACTATGATACAATAGAAACAGAGAGAGAGTGAGCGAAAAAGAGGAAGAGAGGAAACAAAGAAAGGAGAACTGCCCAAAGAGAGAAGGAACAAGACTGGGGAAAGACAACTAAAACCTACTAGGAAGAAGAGGAGAAGAACAATCGTGACAATATTAGAACACTGGCTTAGGAAGATAAGGAAAGAGAAGAGATCAAAAGTTATGCCAAGCAGCTGAAACAAAGCAGAATTTGAGAAAACAAGAAGGAAAATTCAAGAAATTTGTAGAAAGGTATTTACACAAGTCACGCATTTTTCTTAAATACTCATTTCTACTTGAGTTACACCATAGAACTAAGCGCTCTGAGACTCGTAATGTACTTCTTGCTATGAGTTTTCCTGCTTGATAAAAAAAATCCAAAACATATGTAAATATACGTAGGAAGGTGAAAGACAAAACAATTTTATGTTGTATTGATTCAATTGCTCTTACCCTTATTTTGATTGTTCAAGTAAACGGATCTTCAGGTCAAAGCAACCACATAAGATTTTAGTAGACATACCCATTCATGAAGGGAAACAAAGATGGTCTTCATTAATCGTGCTCAAAGTTTTGATAGAATCATATGAATGGGACAAATCTTGTGATTATATGTATAAACTTCCTACAAATGTACATAGGACAGAATTATGGCTTCTACATGCACCTGGGAGATGGTATCAAACTATTAATCACACAATTTGGGTTCTAGATTTAATATCTTGTGCTATGAGTCTGCGAATTGCTGAATGAAATGAAGTTTGAATTGTAAATCCGGCCATGGTTGAAATTCCTATTCATGCAACTCGATTGTATAAATAAATCCATAATCTTAAATCATAGAATGAAAGAATAAGGACACATGCTCACAAGATTTATTTCTTATGCATAGAAATTTGGTATCTATAAGATATATAGATACATACGTGTATATATATATATATATGTATATATGCATACCTCTATGAACTTACGTTAGGATCCTACATAGACAAGCTTGGTATCAACTACATAAAACCTGTTTAAGTTTGATATGGATGATGAAATAGTTCATAAAGAATCGTAGAATGAAGGTTGAGACCAAGAATTTATCCATGAAATGGGTAGAAAAGCATGAAAAACCGAACAAGCTACAAAGATGCATGTTGAATGCATTCTACACAACTTTAGTGTAGGGACCATAGCTTTCTATAGAAAGCCCAAATTGTAAAAGGTTTGTTGCATATTAAACAACACTCATAAAGCTTTTCAACCTGCACGTTGAACAATACTGTTTAATTCCTTAAGTTGACTGAATAACACCTGTTGGACTACCAGATTTAATTCTACAAAACTTTAGTATAAGGGTAATAACTTTCTATAGAAAGTTCCAAATCAATCACATTTCATTTCATATTAACTAGACTCATACAAAATTTCCAACCGTCTATAGATCATAGCAGGAGTATGCCTAGATTGATACAATTTATTTTTATAAGTTGACAGTGAGGCTTGAACTTTAAGTGAAAAACAAATTATTTAATTCCATGTATTTTTCAACCAGATAAGAATTTTAATCATTTTTGAGCGATATTATATAATTAAGACTTATAGTAATCATCAATTACATGAATCTCAAATAGAAAAGATTTTTCCAATTAAAAGAATTTGGTCTAGAATTAGTAGAACAATGTAGAATTTATACTGTGGTGAATGATATTGAGATGTAAGCATGTTGACTATATTTTACGAATACATAGGTTTTAAATTTTTGTTTACTTAGAATTACCTTGACTAGATAGGGACCCAAGGATTCAAACGTGACGAAACACAATATCAAGCAAGCTAACATCTATAAGTGTTCTACCTATGAATTTTATCAACTACCATATATTTTCTAAAATTTTCTTTTATCCTATAAATAAAAATTTTATCATAAAATTGTTTTTCTTGAATTCTTTTACAAATTTTTTGAAATTTTAACTGTTATTTATTATTAAAAATGCTTACATATTTCTCAAAAATTTTATCACTTTCGTACTGTAATTCCTTATGTGCCAACTTAACTATGTTTTACAATGTTTTGTATGTGAACTAAATAGTGAAATTGCTTTGCATGGAAATCTATGGAAACTTGAGATTTTATGAAAAAAATTATGCTCATTAGAACGTTTACTAGTAAGAAGTAACTAGTCCTAACCCTCTCAATCGGGATAGAAGTTTTGGATCCTTCAGTGGGATCAAGCAGACCCTCTTAATCAAGGTTATAGATTGAGACAACCATTTCGATTAGAGACAGCCGCTTGGTTGTATGTGGCTCTCTAAGTCGAAATTAAAGATTGAGCCACGTGACCCACTTAACTTGGGTTAAATATTGAGAATCAAGTAACCCTCTCAATCAAAATTATAGATTTAGACAACCGTTTTACTTTAATAACTATTTCAATTGCACATGACCCTCCTTACTCAAGGGTATACGTTAAGGCCCAAATCTATAGATTGGTACACAAAATATTTAAACCATGAGCAGACTTACAAGATGGAAAAAATAAATGATTGAAAGGTTGACTTACTCTGAAAATGATTTATTGATGAAAGAATTTAGAAATGTTTTGAAATATGCTTTTATCTTGTTCTCATCTGTTACAAGAACACCCTCTTACTAAGTGACTTATCGCTCACAAAAGAAATGCTTGATTTTTGAAGAGGACAAGCCTACAAAGGATTTCACGTGGGGTTGGTAACATTACCTTGGAAAAAAGAATTTAGTTTGGTCACCTCTCAAGTTCTAGGAATGATGTAATTTTTACTTTTATTTTCCGCAGCAAGGGATGCATCAAAAGGGATATTGTTACACTGAGATGTAAGCTTCGAATTTTCTTTAAATTTTTGGAATATCTTTCAAGCGTTAATTTAAAAGTTTGGATACAAATGGCTTTGGTATCCTTGAGATAAATGTCTTAAGGATACTATTATATTGCATACCCCAAGTTAGGGGTATGACAAAAGTGGTATTAGAACATAAGTTACGATCCTAAACACATAAGACATTTGAACTTAAACGTTGTACCACGTAATACCCTCGTTACACTACCTTGGGATAACAATGATTAACAATTAACCCTAACCATGATATTCCTTTTGTTAGACAGAGTTATGGCAATGACATTAAAATATGATTATTGTAACAGTCTAAGTAATTGAGATCCAATGCCGAGCCCCAAATCAATCGTGGCCCAAACACGGGATCGAAGATAAAAAACAAGGACATGGGGATATTCACCTTGAATCAAAAGGAAGTGGATAGTGATAATGACACAAAGGCCAATAATAGCCTTCTAATGACTTGCAAACATATTCCTTATGCGATTAGGGTACTATTAGCACACTTATTTTAAAGAAAGTTCCTAGACACTTAGGGACATAGTATTTGAGTCCAACCCAATGCCAAGAGCTACAACCATTGTCTAAAATATCCTCGGCAAGAGCAAAGGAATTAGAAGTATAATAACAAAGAGATTGAAGTGGGGCAGTAGAAGTGCCGGATGGCCTTATCCTATTTGAGAAAAAGGAAAGGTAGGATCTTGAGATTGATTGTGAGGGATATGAAGCTCGATCAGGTCCTGATCAAGAATAAAAATCACATGCTAAGATAAGTGATCTACTTAACTATATTATCTAAGCTTGAATTAAAGTTGGGTTACCATCAAATTAAGATCAAAGTTGAGGATATACTCATGATATATTTAGGATTAGGCATTATGAAATTTTTGGATACAATCTGGGTTAGTTAAGGCCTCATGATTTCTATGGATTACATGAATCTTAAATTTAAGCTTTAACTAGATAATGGTGGTAGAGTCTATAGATGACATTTTGGTTACTCTCCTAAACTAAAGAGAAAAAAAAAACAACTAAAGATAGTCCTATAAAAATTAAAGAGAAACTGTTGAAACCACTCAAGTGAAGGGAGAATGTAATGCATTGGTCGAGCACTTGAAGGATACATTAGCAGTTGACAATTGAAGGAATTCAGTTAATGAAGTCAATAACACTGCATTACTGTTCCATTGAGTTTACTATTCCACTATGCTAGTTGATAGTTAGAATTAATTTTAGTTAAGTAGTTTTGGAGCAGTTAGTTGCCTCTAAGCCTTAGGAATTTTGTATATAAACCCTGCTGCAGAACATTAGTAAGCAAGTGAATTGCATATTTGTTCATTTTTTTCTGCTGTTTTAGTTCAGTTTTACTCCGGTTGATTTGGATGGCTTCTTGATTAGCTTTGAACATAGTATCAGGGCTCTGAATCTTTATCACTCAGCGACATGGCATCATCTTCATTAAGAAACACCATCTATCAACCTAATGCCAATCATGGATTTGATGATAACAACTCCCCTTTGTATGTTCACCCTGCTAACAATCACTCTTCAGTCATTGTGGCTCCAATTCTCAATGGAACCAACTACATCACGAAGAGTAAGTCATTTAGCTTGGCTCTTTTAGTAAGAAACAAACTAGGTTTTATCAATGACAGCATCAAAGAACTACAAGAAGAGGATCCACTATATCCAGCATAGGTCAGGAATAATGATTTGATCATCTCTTGGCTTTTGAAGTCCATAGAGCCCCAACTCGCATCTACTGTGTTCTATATCCAATATGCCTATCAAATTTGGGATATTTTGTAGAGGAGGTTCTCCACTCTAGATGATACTTGAGTTTACAAGCTTCAGCATGAATTGCTACATCACACAAGGATCCAGGGTTGTTGATGTCTATTACACTAATTTGATAAGAGTTTGGGAAGAATTAAGGCATTTTAGACTGCCTCCCCACTACACATATGGAGGTTGCAATCTTGAGTGCTTCCAGAAGTATGCAAACGTGCATGAAAAGTATAAGGTGTATAGATGAGGCTTTTACTGCCAACAAATCTCAGCTCTTGAGACAAAGGCCCTTTCCTTCCTTGAATGAAGCATACAAGGCAATAGCGGTAGAGAAGAATCACAAGTTAGGAGTCCCCTTACTCAATTGCAGTTTGACAAAGGTCACAGGATTGATTGCCTCCATAGAAAAGAAAGAGAGAAAAACAAAAGTCACTTGCACATACTATGGGAAGAAAGGCCATCCAACGGAAAAGTGTTACAAGTTTATTGGTTTTCCCAACACTTTTATGTTTACTAAAGGAAGGAACAAAGCCTTTCGGACCACTACAAACTAAGTCTCACTGGAGAAAAGGGGTGAGGCTATGGCAAGGGTTGAGAAGGAGGACATATCATTGTCACAGGATTAGATCAGAAGGCTAATCTCACTGCTTAACTCCAATAGTGTAGTTCAACCTGGCATGGAATGCTCACAGAATCAACAAAGGGCTTAACCTTCCCCAAAACGCCAACACCTATCCTTCTCCAACTTTGCAGGTAAACTATTACTTAATAGCCCCTTCTCCTTGATGTTAATAAAGCACCATACACTTTGTGGTGAACCAGTACCCACCTCAGCCACAAGGATAATTAATACTGGGCTTCTGATCACATGTGCAATTTTCTACCCTTATTCCAGTCACATAAAACTATTTTGGCACATTTGTCAACCTACCAAATGGAAGCAAGACTCCTATCGATAGTATAGTAACCATTAGAGTGTCACAATCTCTCATCATCCATAATGTGCTTTTTGTTCCCTCTTTCTAGTTTAACCTATTGTTAGTCAGTAGACTTGATCAGTCCCACAACTACTCCCTGATTTTTTATTCCAAGTCTTGCTGCATTCAGGTCCAATCACCTATGATAAGGATTGGGTTAGCTCAACTTGATCAAGGACTATCTATCCTGCATCAATAACTCAGCCAACATGTCTCAATAAAACCTAGTGTCTCGTGGTTTGTCACTTAGGGCAATGGGGGCAATGGCTCCTTGCAAAGGTTAACACATATAGTACAAACTCCTTTGATGTATGGCATTTTAGATTAGGACATACCTCACATCAAGCAGCCAATAAGATACATGAACTATCACCTTGTGTGAGTGTATCAGCAAACAAGCTCAGTGATGTATGTCCAAAGGCAAAACAAAATATAATTCCCTTTCTTATTCATCCTAAGTCTACTGCCAAACCTTTTGAATTGTTACATATGGACACATAGAGCCCCTACTCTACACCAGCACTAGGCAATTTTCACTACTTCCTCACTAGTATGGATGATTGCACAAGAGTCACCTGGACATATCTTATAAGACACAAGAGTAATGTCACACACCTCATTCCCAAGTTCTGCAATCTAGTTGTAACACAATTCTAGTCCAAGGTTAAGGTAATAAGAACTGATAATGCACCAGAATACACAATGCCTACCTTTTTCAATGAAAGGGGGATAATACACCACACTTCTTTTATAGAGAGTCCACAAAAAAATAGGGTTGTTAAGAGAAAACATCAGTACCTAATCTTCACTTCCAAAGCTCTCCTTTTTCAGGCCTCATTACCAATCTAATTTTAGGGAGAAGCTGTTCTTTGTGCCACACATTTGATAAATAGACTTCCTTCTAAACCCCTAAACTTTAAATCTCCCTACCAGTGTCTCTTTGGAGCCTTACCAGATTACAGCTAACTCAGGGTATTTGGCTACCTTTGCTTCCACTTCAAACAGGGATAGGAATAAGTTTAGGCCTAGAGCAAAGAAATGAATTTTTATAGGTTATCCGATTGAAGTCAAAGAGTATAAGTTGTATGACCTTGAGACACATAAGATTGTCATCTCAAGGGATGTGGTCTTTCACGAAACCACCTTCCTATTCAGTCAGTCTCAACCTGAGTCATTCAACAACTCTGTTCCTCAATACCTACATCCTGATTTTACCTCATTGAATCCTCATCCTCATTCCAAAACTGAGGATGACCTTACTTCTAATTATGACATAGCTAAGGTTGACACTAGTGATCATACACCATTGCACCCACCTTCAACATCAGTTGAATCAACATTAGTGATTGATGGTGCCCAGTCCGGTCCGTCATCTTAACCAATTCCTTTAAACCACCCACCAGTCCTTTCACAACCTAGGCAGTTAAGAAGATCCCTCAGAATAAGAAGCTTGCCTAAATACCTGGAGATCTATCACCATCCTATTAACCAACCATAACCTCCCACAATTCATCCTTTAGCCACCCATCTTAGCACAACCCACTCATCTTTAATTACACAAGTTTCTTATCTACCCTTGATGTCACATTGGAGCCAACATCCTATGTTGAGGTTGTGAGCATGCCAACCTGGAGAAAGGCTATGGCAGATGAGTTGCAAGCCTTGGGGGCTAATCACACTTGGGACATTGTGCCACTTCCAAGAAACAAAAAGCCAATTAGATGCAAATGGGTGTTCAAAGTTAGGTTGAATTCGGATGGATCAATTGAGAGACATAAGGTTAGACTAGTAGCCAAAGGATGTAGCCAAGTTGAAATTTTTGACTACCAAGACGCCTTTAACCCTATTGTGAAGCAAACAACTATAATGATATTCTTTGCCATGGCAACTATGAATGATTGGAAACTTGAGCAGTTGGATGTCCACAATGCCTTTTTGGATGGAGAGCTACAAGAAGACATATAAATGGACATACCTCCAGGATACAAACTGGATAGAGCAATGGCTACTACATCTCCCTCACCCCTAGTCTACAGGCTGAAGAAGTCCCTATGGCCTCAAACTAGCCTCAAGACAGTGGAACACCAAGTTTACTCAAGCCTTGTGTGAATATGGGTTCAAACAATCTAGGGCTAATTATTTATTGTTGACAAGGGAGGTTAAAGGTGAGGAATACATGACACTGCTAATGTATGTTGATGACTTAGTCCTTGCTGTGAAGATCAGAGCAAAATTGAAAAGGCCATTCACTTCCTTTAATTAAAATTCAAGCTAAGGAAGTTGGGGACCCCAAAATACTTCTTAGGGGTTTAAGTAGTAAGGTCACAGGCTAGAATTGTGATATGCCAGAGAAAGTATACCTTAATTTTATCACTGCCCATGGATTTCTAAGAGCAAAGGCGACAAGGACACCAATTGAAGTAAACCACCAACTAAGAATGATGGACTAAGACTTACTTGAAGATGCATTAACTTATAGGCAGCTGGTTAGGAAGCTCATCTACCTGACCTTCACTAGGACTAATATATGCTATGCCGTCCATACCTTATCACAATTCATGAGCAAACAAGTAAGGTGCATTTAGAAGGAGCTTTTCAAGTGTTAAGATATTTAAAGAAAGCATCTAGGAGAGGGATCTTGTTTGGCAGAGAAAATGAACTTAACGTTCAAGGATTTGTAGACAGTAACTGAGGGAGCTGCCCTGATACGAGAAGATCTCTAACCGGTTATTCTTTATTCATTGGACACTCATTGGTCAGTTGGAAATCTAAGAAACAAGTAGTAGTATCAAGATGCTCCACTGAGGCTAAATACAGGTCCATTGTAGATTGCCTGCGTGACATTATGCGGATTAGGAAGCTGCTGCAAGATTTTGGATAGAAAATAAGGCATTCAGCCAAGCTCTTTTGTGACAACAAAAGTGCACTACAAAATTAAAAAATCCCACACACCATGAGCAGACCAAGAACTTCGATATAGACCTACACTTTGTTAGAGAAAGAGTGGAAGGAGGAATCCTGAGGTGGAATACATTGCAAGCAAGAAGCAACCGGCAAACTCTCTAACAAAAGGGCTAAGTGGAACTTAACTTAAGCACTTGCTCGACAAGATGAGAATGAAGGATATCCATTCTCTTCTTGCGGGGGGGTGTTGGAAGCACTCAAGTGAATGGAGAATGTAATACATTGGCTAAGTGCTCGGAGGATACATTGGCAGTTAACAGTTAGAGGAATTTAGTTAGAGAAGTTAGTGACACTGCATTACTATTCCATTGAGTTTACTGTTCCACTATATTAGTTAATAGTTTAACTGATTTCAGTTAGGTAGTTTTGGAGTAGTAAGTTGCCTCTAAGCTGTAGGAATTCTGTATATAAACCCTGTAGCAGAACATTAGTAAGCAAGTCAATTGTAGATTTGTTCATTTTTTTCTGTTGTTTTAGTCTGGTTTCTGCACTAGTTGGTTTGGATAGCTTCTTGATTAGCTTTCGATAGAAACAACCTTGTGCTAAGTCGGTGAATGTAAATTTGAGCTAGAAAGTAGAATGCCTTGGTATATATTCATCAACTACCACCTAGATAAAGTAAATCGGGTGGTGGACACTCTAGGTAGAAGAGGAAATGAAAGTGTGGCAGCGATTCTAGCAAGATAGATTAACTCACTGTATCCAAAATTATAAAGTCAATAGAAGTAGTGCTAGTTGCTTTAAGCATCGAGCCTACACTTTATAAGGAAATTAAAAAGTTTCAAGACATGGAATCTAAACTCAAAACTTAAATACTTTAAGCAAAAAGCTAAGAAAGGACAACTACAAGAGTTCCAACTTAGAGATCACGATGTTTTGTGCATGAAAGGTAGGCTGTGAGAGGCACACAAATCTAATTCTTAGTCCGCCCAAGAAGTACAAAGTTGTAGTAGTATTTAAAAAGAAATTTCAAGTGGATTGAGATGAAAATAAATATGACCAACTTTAGCCAAGTGTTTGACATGTCAAAGGATCAAGGCTTAACACCAAATACCAAGAGGCTATCTCCAGCCACAGGGATAGCTAATTGGAAATAGAAGAATATCACGATAGGTTTTGTGGTGGGACTGCCCTAAACACCATAAAGTTATGATGCCATAAGGGTAGTGGTTAACTAACTAACCTAGATAACTTATTTCGCTCCAATCCAGTCGACATATACCTTTGATAAGTTATCTAAGGTGTATATTTATAGCATAGTAAGATTACATAGAAGTCCAACTAACATTGTATCAAACAAAGATCCTAGGTTTGTATCAAAATTTTGAGAAAGTTTTCAGAAGGCCATAGGGGCGAGAGTAAACTTGAGCATGGCCTATTACCCCTAAACTGATGGACAATTAGAGAGAACAATCTAAACACTTGAAGATATACTGAGGGCATGCATGTTGGACTTCAAAGGAAATCAGAGTGAATACTTACCCTTGGTTGAGTTCTCTTACAACAATAGTCACCGTAGTAAGATAAAGTTGGCACCTTATAAGGCATTGTATGGACACAATTATCACTCTCCTAGTAATAGTTGAGAAAGTAGCAATCATCCGAAAGAAACTTAAAGAAGCTTAGGATAGACAAAAATTTTAGGCAGAAGTGAAATGGTAATCGTTATAGTTTCAACTAGGAAATATGGTATATCTCAAAGCACCGTCAACCCAACGGGTTAGTGCATTTTGAAAAAGCTGGAAAGTTAAGCCTATAGTTAGTGGAACCCTTCGAGATATTAGAGAGGGTGCAAAGTAGCATATCGCCTAGCACTACCCCTAACATTATATAGAATGTACAACGCATTCCATGTATTCCAATTATAAAAGTATGTGCTAAATGCAAATCGCATATTGGAGGATGAGCCACTAGCTATAAAGGAAGATTTAAGTTATTAGGAAGTTCTAGTACAGAAAGTAGACCAAAAGGAACAAGTTCTGAGGATCAAAATCCTTCCATATATGAAGGTTCCATGGTCCAACCACACTAAACAAGAAATAACGTGAGAATTAGAAGAAGATATGCGGAGTCAACATCCTTGCTTATTTGTTGAGTATAGGCAGTAAAGTTTCAAGGAAAAAACTTTTTGTAAGAGAGAGAGAATGTGATAACCCACACACACAGATATATATATATATATATATAATGAAACAACAACCAAACAAGCCTTAGGAGGAACAATCATTTCCTCTACACGTACGTTCCCTAGCCATTCAATTGAGAAGTCCCCTAGGTGTTCATGGGCCTTCATGGGGATTAATGAGTGATTAATGGGGAAGGGGTTTAACAGATGGAATAAAACCACATCACCTCATGTAAACGCTGCTATTGCTATGATACAATAGAAATAAAGATAGAGTTAGTGAAAAAGGGGAAGAGAGGAAGCAAAAGAACGAAGAACCGCATTGAAAAGGGAAGGAACGAAATCGAGGGAGGACAACTAGAACCAAAGAGGATAAGAATAGTCATGTCAATATTAGAACACTAGCCTAGGAAGAGAAGGAAAGAGAAGAGATCAAAAGTTACGTCAAGTGGTTGAAACGAAGTAGAAATTGAGAAAACAGGAAGGAGAATTCAAGACATTTGCAACGAGGTATTTAAACAAGTCACACATTTTTCTTAAATACTCATTTCTACTTAAGTTACACCATAGAATTGAGTGCTCCAAGACTTCTAATGTACTTCTTGCTAAGAATTTTCATAGTTGATTAAAAAAATCCTACACATATGTAAATATAAATAGGAAGGCGAAAGACAAAACAATTTTAAGTTATACTGATTCAATTGCTCCTACCCGTATATTGATTGTTGGAGGAAAAAAATCTCTAGATTAAAGCAACCACATAAGATTTTAGCAGACACACCCATTCATGAAGGAAAACAAGAATGGTCTTTATCAATCATGGTCGAAACTTTGATAGAATCATATGAATGGGACAAATTCTTCTAATTATATATAAACGTCCTACATATGTACATAGGATAGAATTGTGGCTTGTACATGCACCTAGGAGATGTTATCAAACTATTAATCACATTATTTGGGTTCCAAATTTAATATCTTGTGCTGTAAGTCTGGGAATTATAGAACAAAATGAAGTTTCAGTCATAAATCTGAACATGGTTGAAATTCCTATCACGTTCAACTCGATTGCATGAATAAATCCATAATCCTAAATTGTAGAATAAAAGAATAAGGACATGTGCCCACAAGATTTATTTTTCTTATGCACAGAAATTTAGTAGCTGTAAGATATGTGTGTGTGTGTGTGTGTGTGTGTGTGTGCGCTTATCTATATGGACTTACGTTAGGATCCTACATAGCTAAGCTTGGGATGAACTACATAAAACCACTTTAAGTTTGATGTGGATGATGAAATAGTTCGTCAGGAATCATAGAATGAAGGTTGAGACCTAGAATTTATCAAGGAATTGGGTAGAAAAGCAAGAAAAACTGAACAAGTAGGAAAGATGGATGTTGAACGCGTTCTAACCAACTTTAGTGTATAACATTTTGTAGAAATCCCCAAATTGCAAAAGGTTTATTGCATGTTAAACAAGACTTATAGAGCTTTTCAAGCATATATAGATCACCACAAAGCTACATGTAGATCAATAAAATTTAATTCTTTAACTTAACTAAACAGCAGCTTTTGGACTACCTAATTTAATTTTGTGCAGATTTAGTGTAAGGATCATAACTTTCTGCAAAAAGTTCCAAATCAATCACTGTTAAATTCATATTAAATGACACTCGAAGAGCTTTCCAACCATGTATAAATTATAGCAAAGTATGCCTAGATTGATGCAATTTATTTTTACAATTTGATGGAGAGGCTTAGACCTCAAGTACTAAACAGATTATTTAATTCAATGTATTTTTCAACTAGATAAGAATTTTAATCACTGTTCAGCAATATTATGTACCTAAGATTATAGGAATCATCAATTGCATGAATCTCAGACAAAAAAAGATTTTTCCAATTAAGAAAATTTGATCTAAAATTAGTAGAACAATGTAGAATTTAAATTGGAGTGAATGATATTGAGATATAAGCAGATAAACTATATTCCAAGAATGCGTAGGCTATGTTCGGTTTAAGTTTTGCACAAGCAAGTTTTTTTGGTTCATGAATTCCTTATGGTGTAAGCCATTCATGAGCAAGGCATAGTACAAATTGGTTTGGCTACAGTTCGAAGCTTAGCGCTGCAGCAACCATGATGACAAGCAAAGCCGTGGACTTTTCGTTGACCAAGAACGTGCTAAAAAAAAAAATTAATATGGGAGCACACGTCAGACGTTCTTTTACTTCAAAGTTGATTGGCCCATCAACTTTACAAGGTTGCATGGCGAACATTTCTAGAGGATCTTGGACGTGTCCAGCAGCTTGGACAAGTGTTCGTTGCAGACGTCAGAGTTGGAAGGGAGACTTTGTGCGCGAAGTTGACTACTGAGCATTTGATTACTCGGACTGCAACCGCTTGCATGGATGTTCTTTATTCCTGATTATTTATAGAAGAGATCATATGTGTTAATAAGTGAATGGCAAATTCAACCTTTTGAAAATGATATCCACGTGCAGTTGGAGGAAATAATCTTAGGGTAGTTCAGAGCAAGGACTTATGCAGCTAGTGTACTTTTGTCCAAGTATATTCTCACTTGCTGCTATAACTGTCGGGCTGTGGGGTTTTGATGTCCTGTCCTAAAGAAGAAAAAGTTTAAACAACGAATGATATCACAAGATTAGGAAGCTTGACAAATTTCTTAGTTAGACTAACAGGGGCCTTCTTTGACATGTACATTGGTGATGTTCCTGTTGCGAGCAAACGAAGCATGAAATAGGGAAAAACGTTAAAAGGATCATTAGGATGTGCTGAGTCTGAAATTCCTGCTCAACAATGAAGCATTGGAAACAAAAAGAAACTATTGGCAGTGTTATTGCCCTTTCACTCTGGTTCTGAAAATATGGAACCACAACCAATCTGTGGACATGACAAGGCAGAAGCTAAACAACTCAACAGCAACAGAAAAAACTTCTAACCTGTTAGGTAGAACAATCAACCACTGTCAAAAAGCTAACTAGACAAATATACATGCCACAGTCCATGCAGTAATACAGCCATTTGAACGAAATCATAAAATAACTGTTGCCAAGAAGCTAAGATGAACAAGGATAGCAACCAACCTCAAAAGTGAAGGTGTGACCCAACCTTACTCAACCGATACATACATACCCGTGCACAATTCGGGAACCAGGGTGAAGGCCTGGGGATTAACTGTGGGAACAAAACTAGCGTGGCAGCCAATGGACACTAAAAATCCTCTACCTATTGTAACTTGCCCACGGAGCACATGCAATGTCGTCGCGAAAACATGCCTGCTCCCTAATCTCCTCTTGATTGGGCACGTTCCAGTGACAAAATGAGTGAATGTCTGGCTCAATACCATCCAAAAGAGCATCGAAGAGCTTGTCGTCACAGCTGTACTTCCAAATGAAATTGTGCAACGCGCAACACGCGAGGACAATGGTCACCTGGGTTTTAAGCATGTAGCTAGGCATCCCCCAAGCTAGGATGGGGAACCTCTTCTTCAATAGACCGAAGCATCGCTCAACACAATTTCTAAGCTATGAATGTTTGTAGTTAAATAACTCCCTGAGGCCAGAGCAAGGCTGACGAGTATTGCGGAACTCCTCCAAGTGGTATTGTTAGCTGCGATATAGGGATAGAAAGCACATGTAATTGGTGAATCCTGCGTCAACAAGGTAGTACTTCCCTGCACAAAAGTGTGGAACGAATCATGACAAGTCGTACACATGTACCTAATATCAGAAGGCACTGCCCGAGTAACGTACCTGCTGGCAGGAAAGGGAAGTGATGGTCGCCCTGAATGGCATCGAGTAGAATCCTAGCGTCATTTGCACTACCTTCCCACCCGGCATACACATACATGAAGTTCAGATTGAAGTCACATATTGTGAGCACATTTTGAGTGAGCCTATTCTTCCAGGATCGGTACGGAGTTACGCTTGCACGCGGGACCCAAGCAGGTATCAAAGTGCCATCTAGCGCACCAACAGCTCCCTACCCAAGTTGCTCGAGCCCTTCAGAAAGGTGGAGAAGGATGACTAAACTAATAATAGTGTCAAGTGAGGGTTACTTGGAAGAATGTGTAGAACGCAAGGGACTGTGCAACCTTGTCTGGGGTCACACTAAAGTCTGGTGGGGAGATTAGTAACAAAGCAACAACATTTAATGCGTGCAATACTCGATGAAAGTGTTGGCTAATTGTCTCCAATGAGTGTTGGAACTGCTCCATTGAGTCACGCTAACGCCTATGCATGCCGACCGTCTAGAGGAAAAAGAGTACCTCTTCGACAGGTGTCAGCCGAACTTGCTATTATGTGGGAAGGAGGCCCTGTTGGCGAGCATCTCCACTAACTCAATGAAACACTCTCTCGATATGCGTGCTTGATTATAGAGCCGACCTATGTGCTGTGTACTTAGTAGTTCCACCACCCAGTCCTGCCCTTGTAGCACACTAATATTGCGTGGTATGCGTTGCAAGGGTTGCGCGCATTCTTCAATATCTCTGTGAAAAACGGGTACTCATCCTCCGAAGGTAACATTACTACATCAGCAGTTGCCCCATCACCAGACCGGGCAATGACGAATGGGCAATCCCCTTGTGCGACTGCTTCATCTCGCCAATTCCACTATATAACACGTGGGCTAGGGAATGCACCAACAATGTTAAACAAGTGAACGAGATGAGAGAAATGTGAAACAATCATCTTTTAAGCAACGATGCACAGTCATTACTTAGGAATGATTGCGTAGCGGATTATAGGTAATGTGTAGTCACAAGGGTGTAGTCACTGTTAAAGACAATGGAGCAAAATTTTGGAACTAGGTAATAGCAAAAGCATGCACGTCTAATTCGAGCAAGATACTAACAGTAATAATCTTGGAGTCTGGCATAATACAAACTATGCTCACTAACATGATACAATACAAACACAACGAACAAAACTAGCGGCGCAGTAACACTGTATATTAAACTATGTCGTAGTCTGACATAAGAGAAAGACAAACTCTACTCGTGCAGCATGTAAAGCATTATTTGAAAGCTAACTGCGCTAATGCTAACACTAGCATGGGACAAGGGAGATTACTGCGAAGGTGGCAACTCCATCACCCATAATGCCCGCTCCCAAGGAGACATCCGGAGGAACAGCTAGCGCCATGTGGGGCTGTAAAAGTAGTGGACTCGAGCACGGTGCACATCATCAATGGCCTCAAGCTGTCATAGGGCCTGTAGGGCTTGCTTCATACTTTCCCATCGTTACTACCAATGACATCAAGATGAGCTTGGTTCACCTGGTCCCAACGGTCAAGCAACTACTCGATGCTAGATGTAGCTATGCGTTGACATGCTTTAGCCTGATGCCCTTGCGTGCCTATGTCAGTGCCATCGTCTATAGCCTGTGCCCCTTCCTCACGTCCCCTACACACACGACCTTGAGTCTAAAATGGAACGTCCTCCCGTGGCTTGTGCTGACTTGAAGTGGGAGCGGACACGTGCTGTTGTCGGGACGTGCTCCCTGAACCGACTACGCCGGCCGACGAACTGCTTAGCCCTCCGGTAGTGCAGCTAGAGTGCAACATCTCTATAAGGAGGGTGTAGTGTGGCACATCTCGTACGAACGACATGCTGCGCTCAGCATGTGTCTGCAACCATGATGACATCAATTGAGTAATCGAGGAACAGTACGACAATCAACTTACAGCTGTGTACAACATTCACAAGCACACTTTTAATATAACAGTCAAAACTTGTAAATGAAACACTTAGGTAAGGTAGCGTAGGATCTCGTCTTTCAGACCTATCACGACCCCTGTCTCCGGATCCACTCCCCAACCCGAACAACCTGGGCCTCCAGTAATAAATATTGATAAGTTCGCCATGCTCCCTTCATTCTAGTCCACTTGCCTTATGCTTTCTAACGGTCACACATACTGGGCCTCCACCATGCCATTGAATTCTGATTTAATGCAGCTCTAGATCGTGGAGGAGAAATTTGTGGTTAAACGGTTGTGCTTTATGAACTAGTGGTAAATGAGCTGCACAAAGAGTTCTTCGTTCGTCCAAGTCCACACAACCTTCTGACTGTCCCGCTCGTCATCTGTGGCTGCCTTCCCTTTCCCACGAGCCATCTACATATGGATTGTCAATCCTGAACAGGCAGCCAGCCAACACAGATGTATAATGGAGTGCTCAAGGTTGATAATCATTAGGACTGCTACACAAACTTAGTGCATGAGTAATATTTCCAAGGAAACATCTACGAACCCCATTTTGCACAACAGATTGTACAGTCCAGTTCCCTTAACCGAACTACATCAAAATATAGACACTGCCATATACACATACGTTTAGTTTGTAACCGGACCTATGTTGTGTGTGCATGCTTAAAGTGAGGCACAAATGCATAAGTTACTGTTGCATCAGTAAGAGCCTCTCATGTCCTGAACGAATAAAACTACTCACATACGTTTAGCGTTACTTCACAGAATCATAAAATGCAAATATGCACGGCAACATGGGGTCATCCACACGGCAATAGCACGACAGAACCACACTCACAGAATCACATACAGTGCGCGAAGTAAATACAAGACATCACATGTAATTTTCCGCAGGCATGTACAATTTGGAGGTGCAATTGGCAGAATCGTAATATTTATGAACCAGTATCGATTGAAAAGGAGAATAGAATTCTGCACACACTGTACAAATGACCAAACATTGCCGTTTTTGCAAACACATAGGTCGAATTGTCAGGCGGGCACTTACCATGTGGGTGCATGAGATATTATCTGCTTCACTGGAAACTCCGAACAGCGCCGCCTGTGCCTCCCATGTCTAGTCCCTCGGCCTATGGGTTCCGATATCACTGCGCATTGGGAAGCTGCCTAAACTGCCTCTAAAATTGGGATGAGGTGAGTTAGGAGAATGGGTTAATCACAATCATGTACTCCACTAAGGCATGCATGTGCGACGGCGAGAATCATGGGTGCAATTGGTGACTTACCGACGATGAATGGTGTCTGGGTCGTGCAATAAATCAAATTTTAGACCCGTGCACTTGCTGCCGGCATCTGCCTCAACGCACCAGAGAGGTCTGGGGCAGTCCACAGCGTGGGCGGAGTCTGTCGGAGCGGGCGGCTTCTTGATTGAGGGATCCAGACTTGCCTTCTGTTCGTCGATGAGCGATGTCATTGGATGCGGGGCTAATGCATCAACAACCCAAGGATGCAAGAGTAAAGGAGCTTAATCACTGTTTCAAATGTCAGTGAAGGCAGGGATTCCCTGGCTAACGGTGAACACTATCCGTTGCTTTCCAGATGAGCAAACATCTTTGACCGTTGTCTTGGCACATTGGAACAGCACGTGGCAAGCAACCACACCTACGGACTTTATTTTACATTCAGAAGGGCCTGAAGTTTTCCTAGTCCACACCACCTAGCCAAACATTTAGCTTGTCTAAAATATTTTTTCGGTCCCCAAAACTCAAACCAAACATAGCCATAAGTTTTAAATTTTTGTTTACTTGGAATTAAATTGGAATTACCTTGACTAGATAGGGAACCAAGGATTCAAGCACGGTAAAACATAACATCAAGTAAGTAGTCTACCCGTAAATTTTACCAACTACCATATATTTTCTAAAAATTTATTTATCGTATAAATAAAACTTTTATCATAAAATTGTTTTTCCTGAATTCTTTCACAAATGGTTTGAGATTTTGACTAAAATTTATTATGAAAAATGCATATGTATTTCTCAAAAAATTTATTGCTTTCATACCGTAAATCCATATGTGCCAACTAAACTATTCATTACAATGCTTTGGATGTAAACTAGATAGTGAAATGGCTTCACATGGAAATATGTGGAAACTTGAGATTTTTTAAAAAGATTTATACTCATTGGAATGTTTACTAGTATATAGGAACTAATTCCAACCCTCCTACGTAGGAGAGAAGTTTTGGACCCTTCAACTACGATCAAGTTAACTCTCTCAATAAGGATTATAGATTGAGACAACAATTTCGGTTGGAGATTACATATGACCTTTTCAATCGGAATTAAAAATTGAGCCATGCGACCTATTCAATTAGGATTAAAGGCCAAGAGTCAAACAATCCTCTCAATCAACGTTATAGATTGAGATAACTATTTCGATTTAATAACTTTTTAGGTGACACATAACGCTCTTTAATTAAAATTATAGAGTAAGGCCCTAATCTATAGAGTAAGGCCCTAATCAATAGATTAGTATACGAAATGTCCAAACCATTAACAGATTACAAGATGGAAAAACAAATGATAGAAATGTTGACTTACTTTGAAATTGATTTATTGACGAAAGAATATAGAAATATTTTGAAATATTCTTTTATCTTGTTCACCTCCCTTAAAAGAACAGATAAATCTCTTATTGGGCAACACATCGCTCACAAAAAAAATGCTTGATTTCTGAAGAGAACAGAGAATTTTACGTGGGGTTTGTAATGTTGTCTTGGAAACAAGAATTTAGTTTGGTTACCCTCTCAAGTTCTAAGAGTGATGTAACTTATACTTTTATTTTCCAGAAGTGATGTAACCCTCTCAAGTTCTAAGAATGATGTAACTTATACTTTTATTTTTCGTTGGAAGTGATGTAGCAAAAAGATATTGTTACATTAAGAAGTATACTTTGATTTTCTTTAAATTTCTGGAATATCCTTCAAGTGTTCGTTTAAAAGTTTTAATATAAGTAGCTTTGATATCTTCAAAATGAACATCTTAGAAATACTACCATATTAGCTACCTCGAGACGGTGGTGTGACACAATCCCATTTTTCTTTGACAAGTCTCTTATTGACCAAATCAATATAAAGTAGTTCAAGCTCTTTTATATTTCCCATGTGGAATGGAAAAACTTGAAATGCCCAACACATACAATCCTAAACTAATAATATATATGAACAATTCTGTGTTATGCATGTGTAAACCCTAGATACGTTTATTTGATATCAAATTATATAAAAAATTTAATGACAAATGTTACATAAATATCAAATTTATTTTATCTAAATTAAATAACAACATAATCATGATATTGTTTTACTTAAATACAATTTAAAAACTATGAGGATTTTTTTTATCATACATAATTCTTTATATGAGTGTTTGAATATAAGGAAAAAATCCTAAAAATAAATTTCAAGACATAAATATAAACGTATAAAAAAATAAAAAAATTATTTGATAAAATTAAATTATTTTCTTATACTTATGTTATATTCATTAAGTAAGATTAAAAAGTTTTGAAAACAAAAACTTGAAATAACATCAAGTTGTTTCTAAGGGTATATTTAAAAATGCATTAAATAACCAAAAGGTAATTACTATCAAATATTGAAACTTTAAAAATATAACTAATTAAAGTTGCACACTTGATGCAAGTATATATTTGTTAATAATTAATTATAATATTATTGTATTTAAATAATAAAAATAAAATTACTTAAATTAAAAAGTATGAAGAATATTTAAAACAAATATTAATGAAAGATCAAAAGAATATTAAATAAAAATTTGAGGAAAACAAAAAATAATAATTTAAAAGAAAAAAGAAAAAGAAAATTATAAAAAAATTAAAATTTCAAGTAAATATGATTTTGTAATTTTATATTGTAAAAAAAATAAAAATAAGAAATGAAGAAAGACGAAAAGAGTTTAAAATGGCAAAAGAAAAAACAAAGCATTACTAAAATAACATGTTAAAGAATTGTCTGTGTGAGAGAATAAGAGAAACAGAGACAGAGTTCTAAAAAAATAGCGCAATTTCACAATGTGCAACCATAAAATTTTATTTTGCACAATAATATAGTACACATAGATAATAGAATCAAAAAATGGGCAATAAAATAAAGGTCAATCGCATTTTAAGGTACTTAAGAGAGTCTTGCACCAAAGCCATGCTTACAATTTTTTTTTTTTCTTTTTCGCTTTAATATCATCTAATGGCTAATGGAGCACAGTACAACTTGTTATAACATTATATAATGGTTGATGGAGTCTACGTCATGGCCAGCTTCCATAGTGTGATAGACAGTTTGATAAAGCTCAGAAAACGAATTTATTGCCATATGGCTGACCATCAATTACTTGCGATTTAGACTTCATGCAAATGAGTTGCAGCCTGCAATGTGAATTAAAGACGGGTTTTTGGAGTTAACTCACCCTCACGAGATCACAACCCTTTGTCCCAACTATTGCAGCACATGCGTCGCACAGGGCATGAGGGATATGATAACTTGAAGCTATCCTCACAACTTATTATAAATTTTGAAAGAGAATAATTTAATTTTCTTTACCTTCATGGACGTGATATAATTCTAAATACTATTTTCTTCAATTCATTAGAATTTGATGGACTTATAATTAAACCACAAGTTCAATAAAGAGTTTTAGAATACAGTGTACTTTTACGGTAGAGTAATAGTAGTGTCATTTTGTATATGTATATTTTTTTCTTTATTTCTTTTAGGTCAAGTATTCGTCTAATAAACATCAAATTGAGACAAATTAATTTAGTTATGTGTGTGTGTGTGTGTGTGTGTGTATTTTTTTTTTTTTTTTCTTGAAGAAAGAGAAGCATTACCCACATTTGGAATACAAAATTGACGTATTAAATTGATTGTACATCTGCTTCTCTTCAAAACTCCTCGTTCAAGCATCTTTATTCCAAAGAATCTGAAGCTGTAAACATTGTTCTAAAACATTGCCAGGCAATTTTTATGTTAATACCTTGTTTTACTGATAGTGTTCGCCAAACATCCATGATACCATCGAGGTATCACCTTTTATGGAAAAAATGAAAGAAAACTAAGCGTCTCTTAGATTAATAATATCCCATATCAGCATAAATAGGATGGTAGCATGGTGGACATCGTGAAACATCACCACTAATCCATGAACTCCCCGAGAGAATGGGAACCCCACAGCCATCTAAACATGATTATGGGTTTAGGAGCTTAAACTCCAGCACTTGGATTGCCTGAACCTGCAGCTACAACGCCCATGCCACCCTCCACTGTGGCCCCAACATTCTCCTCACCACTAGTTTTAGTAATAGACACTCTATCACCATTCACTTGCACAAGTTCATCTATTTGTCGGAATTGATATGGCCACCTTGCATTGTAAAGGAATTGGCGTAGATCAAACCTATTATCCTCTGGAGAGTAACTCTGCAAAAAGCATTTGAGCTTAAGTACGGTACCGTACTGCCATTTGAAGTTCAGTTACACATAAACACATTGATGCAAAACTAAAATTAAATAAGACAAATGTAGAAGAGTACCTCTGCGTGATATGAAGGTGTTAGAACAGTCATTTTGTGTCTATTGATAGAATAGTACTTGAAGAAATGTTTAACTTTGTCAGCGATCTCTGCTGGAGTTAGCTTCGTTCCCCATTTGTAACAGAGATTCTACCATGAAAAGCAAAAAGGAAACGTGAAAATGATTCAGAATAAAATTCAGTAATTTAGTCAATTTGACAATCAAGCCCACGAGGATACTCAGTTTGAAGACGCTTTAATTGCAAATGATAATATTTAGTTGTGGCACTTTCGTACAATTGGGAACCCATGTACCAAAGCCTTCCTATGCATGCCCACGAATTCCGGCTGCCTTAAACTGGCCCCCACAACGTAATTGTTACCATATACTAAATTACTATGAGGTTGCTTAGAATTTCTCCACATTGAGCATGCTTGAAAAATTGCTTACAAGCCTAATTGAGAGTTAAAAAGTATTGGATTGGGGTAATATGAAATGCAGAATATAACTTTATGTCTAGGTAGGTTCCTATTAGTCAGATTATAAATTAGTTTAGTCAGGATTCTATATTAGTTCTACTGGACTTCTAGTCTATCTCAGACTTGAGTGTGAGGAGTCACATTTCAATTCTTCCCAATTTCTAAGAATAGACACAAACCTTAAACATAGATACAGGCCCACAGCGAAAAATCTTACGCAGCCTTCCATATACTGAGAGTTCTTCGTATGTCATTCCCATATCCACTTCATCCAGCTGTTTTCAGATAATATATAATGTCAGTTCTGAAATGTCTAAATTTATTATTTACCATTCATATATAAATAACTTCAAAATTTAAACACTGCAAGACATCCTATCAAAGATAATTATTTCCACAGCAACAAGAAAATTGAATGATGGGCACAGGCACAAGGGTCATAACACAGGCCGCATGAACAAAGAAAAGGGAGAGCAAAGAATGATCAGAAAATAGAGAAAAATTAAGAAAGTAAAACAGTATCTTTCAAAAACAAGTTCAAATGGGGAAGGGGAACACAAGCTCAAATTAAATAAGTTGCGAGCACATTATCAGACATACCTG
Source organism: Avicennia marina (assembly GCA_019155195.1). Taxonomy (NCBI): domain Eukaryota; kingdom Viridiplantae; phylum Streptophyta; class Magnoliopsida; order Lamiales; family Acanthaceae; genus Avicennia; species Avicennia marina. The sequence continues at coordinate 7,086,443 of CM032762.1, read as the reverse complement.
GCTGTAATCAGATCGTATTGGCTCCAACTCAGCAGTAGGGGGAGCAGCTTCAATCTCTGCCAAAGATGAATAACCCAGATGGACGGCAGCCCATCTCAAAAATCTTCGGAGGTCCTGCTTGCTGATACTTCCAATTGGATTTATATCAGCTGAACTGCAATCGTACTGCGTAATAAAATTGTTAATAGAAAGCCACTGATTATAGCAATCACTATGGCTATGTTTGTTTTCATTTTCTAGTATATGTTTTTAGGTATATTTTTCTCCAAAATTGAACAAAAATGAGAGAGAGAGAGAGAGAGAGAGAGAGAGAGAGAGAGAATTTTAAAAATGTAATGATAGCTTTTTGAGTGCAAATATCAAAACATAGCCTATACTTGCATGGGGTGCAGGGTAGAGTGCTAGATAGGGGTTTGAATTAATGTAATGCATTTGAAAAGTGCATGGTCGAATGAACCTAAATTAATGCTCCTGCCAAGAAACTTTGGAAACTTGAAACATCTGTACCTTAGTTAAGTACCCACGTAATCCTTCATCAACATTGGAACTTCCTAAGACCAGATAAAAACCAGGTTTGCTGTGAACCCATGGCAAGAGAGATGCTAGCATAAATGCTAAGACCATTCTTACTCGAGCCTGAATATTTTGCAGTCCTAAATTTTCAATGTTTGAGCCCCCATCTACCTGAGACAAGTAATTAAATAAATATTGCTAACAACATCAATAACAAAAATAATGATTGAAGTTTACATACACAGCATATGATAAATATCATACACTTGTTAATTGAAAAATACAAACTGCTCTAGTCACATGCATAGGTAATGTGAAGGCACAAATTAAACTTTTAGCCTCTAGCCCTTACCTTGTAGCGTGGTCTTTTTCCTGTAAGTGTCTGAAATAAAGAGAGGAGGGCAGAAACCACTCCATCAATTGAGACATCAAGATGCCATGACCCAATTTCCTCTGCAAGCACCTTTGCCCTCATTCTTGTGGCTTTAGAACTGTAAGACAGAACACTTACTGTTGGTGATGCTAGAAAAATAGTCTTTACTTCAAGAAACCAAAAAAAAAAAAAAAGAAAATATCAAGCGAATGACACGTTGAGTTTGGGCCAAGCAAGCTAAAGAAGCAAAAAAGTCAAAATGAAAATTTATTGTTACAAAAACAAATTAACTAACTTTTTTCATTCACTTGAAGTTAATTTCAAAAAGTAAACAAGGAGTGAATCCAATCTTCTCAAACATTAATCCAGTTTATTAAAAAATTGTCACAAGTAATAAAGCATTTTAATATCGGATTGAATAATGGCACAGATATTTTCTGATGAGATATGTTTCAGGCTGCATAACCGATCAAATTAAAGTGGGAGGTTCCAAACAGACAGTATTATCACAACCGGACTACACACCTCATAGCCAGGTCAGAATTTGCATGTAGACTGCAGATACTCAGAATCAGCTATCAAAATCCCTAACAAAAAATGTTATAGTTCAAAAGGGCACTATTTGCTCTATTTAAAAGAGACCACGAAAAGCCATGGCATCTGCCAACCGCTACTAAGGCAACACTTAAGAATGGCTCCAGAAAGGCCATGTAATTTAACAACGGTTGATTTTGATTTCCACATTTTAGCTGAAGCAACTAATAAAATTAGAAGAAAGATTCAAAATGAATCAAACAACATTAACTCCACAGATATAGTATTTCATACTTCTACTTGCCACACAGAATCTGTAACTGTTCACAAGCAGAGCGCTCATAAAATTTGAGTCACTTTACAGTATTAGTTTACGTCAAGTAAGCCAAAGTATACAAAGGTTAAAAAATTCATTCTGCTCACTCATTCTCACCTATTTTCGGATCCCATGAAAACAGTGTAGAATATGCGTCTAGCAAATTCTGTGCTGTCTGTTGGAAATTGTCCATCAGTGTAATGGCCAATTCTGATAGCATCAGCTTTGACTTGTTCATCACCATTTGATATTTCTGAAGTACCAATTGCAGCACAAATCAATACTTCTACTGTAACAAATCATGGGATCTAAAAAAGAAGAAAAAAAAACTCTATCTCCAGATTGCGGGCTCATATAAACTTCAATCTGAATGATTCTTTATGTTTGTTGAGAACAATCAGTGGACTGTTACAAATGCATAATGGCCACATATCAAGAGAATAAAATAACCACCCAACTCATACGCTTGACAAGATGGATCCTTTGCTTGACCTTTAATTTTAAATTAAACAAAAAATTTCTGTTCCTTCATCAGACAACCAGTGACTTCTAGAGAAAAATTCCGGAGTAACAGAGAGTAGAAGCCCATCATCATTATATTGTCACAGGAAACATCCAAAAGATGCTGAACAAAGCACATCATTCAAAAGTTCATGGATTGACAAACTATAATAGGGGTTAACAGGTTAAATAGAAATGCACCTTTTACTACTAGCTGGCACATGCAACCAACTATGGCAGCAACAGATGAACTATCTGCACCACCTGAAAGTGGAAGTAGAAAGCCAGATGCACCACTTCTTCTCAAGTAATCCCACAACCAGCAGCCTGGCCCGAAAGCTATTTCCTCTTCGGGAGAATGATATTGAATCTGATGAGGAAGAAAAAGTTCAACTCTAAGAAACTAAATGTATGTATATATATATAAATGAAAATACAAATAAATGTATATAAGTGCATATCCGCACGCATATGTTAAGCTTAGAAGCCAGGGTACAGATTGGACAAGGCTAAATTTAAACCAGAAAATGCAAATAAGAAAAATTAGTTTAGAATTCATAACCCAGAATGGATAGATATTATTAATGAACATGATTTCATACATTAATTTTGTAAGTATATGATCAGTTCAATTCCACATCTAGATCCTAACAGTAGCCATCACATGTTTAGATATGTACAAAACTAGATAACTAAATCAAATATGCCACCTAAGAAATTAAATAATGACAGTTGACATTATTTTCATGTCCAATTCCCTTCCATTGAATAATGCACAAAGACTTTGTACACTTTCAAGGATGGATTAAAGTCCCTTGGATTATTCTGAAGAATTATTTTATCACATTTGATGTATGGGATTAAGCATCCTTCACTTTAGTTATTTTATACCAAACTTGACATTAATCAAGGAGTTTTATCCATCATCAAGAACATGCAATTAGGCTTAAAAAAATAATTTATCCAACCTAAATATTCAAAGTGAGCATGGCCAAAGTGTTTAACCTAGTCAATTTTTTTCTAAGGAATTCAACCGAACAACAGTTAATATTAATTTTGACTTCTGAAACAAGAATTTTGGCTCTATAATATCTCCAAGAAAAGTATCGTGTAGACGCACATTAACATTTTTCATGAAATTTTTTCAACGCCACCTCGTTTGCTCACCTTAAGTGGACTTGAAAGTGACACTTGGAGATTAAAAGACTCGCAAAGTTTGAAAGCTACGGGAACAGAGGAAACTTTTTTCTTGCAACTGGCTTGTTCCTGAAAGCTACTAATAGATCCTCTAAGACTGGCTACCTGCAATCATAATATAGTAAAATCAAATTGCAGCATACGTAAGTTTATAGTGAACTCAACCAGTAACTAGTTATCGTAACAAATTCCATTTATATCTTGCTCATTGCCTTATCAAATTATTTCAATAGAGCGTAACCTATTAGGATAACTGCTCTACATATTTATACATTAGTCACACATTTCCTTTAACATGAAACTTGGTCACCGCTTTATAGCAGTTAAAATAACTTAGATATGTTATTAAGAACAATCAAGTATTATCACAAAAAAGGGAGGAAAGCTTGATATCCTTCTGGAAGTTAATATGGCGAATCAAGTCAACTTAAGATTTTTGTGCTGTAACAAATAATTGTGACTTTACAGACACAAATACACAGAAATGACCCCACGAGTCCCAAACAAATAGTTAGCATAGGGCATACCGCATCTAGATCTATTTGAGCAACCACCAATTCAACATCCTTCAAGGAAAACTGTGAGCCTTGGGCAACTACATCTCCATTCACAACAACACAAGAGCATCCATCTGCACGCATACAATGGTTGAATAAGATGTCCTCAAAATGCCAATTTCTCTGTGTTGCAATTGAATTTTAAATCCGGCATTCCATGCAACATTGATGGATCACAACTGACATAAAATGTTGCTTGGAGTCCAGATGATTCAGTTAAAAATCATCACTCCTATTTGATTAAAGGAAACAAATCTAGTAAATTTGCAACTCTATAAGCTTCTTACCAATAATTCAATGAACATTGTAAAGAAAAACAAAATTAATAGGTTGGCAATATTTAATCATATACTAAAGTCAGGAACTCACCTGTTTTATTGAAAAGTGAATCACCTTGGTTCCAAGTTCAAAACTTGAAAAATCAGGTTGAAAATGAAAGATGAATTTTTAAATTTCTATATAATTACAATTTTCTCATTAGATGAATTTTTAAATTTCCATATAATTACAATTTTCTCATTATAGGCATTATAAACCAACGAATATCAGACTTAATTTCTCTCTTAAAAACATGTGATGTGTTATAGCAACAAGCAAACAACAATGAAGAAACAACTAAGACCATCCTCACCCACCATAATATAGTCGTCCACCATCACATCCTTGGTGATTGCTATACATGTATACTCCTCCACGGGTATGTGTAGCACCTATAAAAGCACGGAGGCGAAGATCAAGTTTCCGTAATTGATGGTGACTGCCACTAGCATTCATAAAAACTTCGACACCATTCAGTGCAAGCTCAGCATGAGGAGGCATAGGACTAAAAAGTTCCTCACACACTTCAGCTGCAACAGCTCTGAGCGAAACATAAATTTTGTGGCATTAGAAATCATGAACGGTTGGCCAAAGTTAAAAGCTCAGCTAGAACTATTTGTATCAGGCCATGCACCACATATCATTATGAAGTCATGATGCAAATTCTATAGCAAAATGATGCACTAAAATGAGAAGAAAAACAGAAGTAATCAAATATCACATGTGATAGACACTAGACACTAGAACTTGAGTAGCAATCACTGGAACTAATGTAATTCATCAGAAGCAACTATAATTATCTTAAGCATGTGCAAGGCTAATATCATCTCATATAAATAATGCTCCTTTTCTAACTACAAATTCTCATAAGTTCAACCACATTCTTCTTGAATATTTATAAAATTCTCACGAGTTATAAGCCAAGTCCTTAAATTCCAAACCATATTAAATATGAGTTATAGAAAAACATACTTGGGAAACACACACACACACTACAAGGTCACAAGACGTGAGGACGTACGTATCTAGAAATTGAATATATCCATAGCCAAAAGGTACTGTTGTTTGGGACAAAGCCTCAGATACATCACTTGGCAGCAAAAAGTCTTCAAGATGCTCTTTTTGCTTCCATGCCGTAAACCATCTAAGTTCCCTGTAGTTTCCATCATTTGCAAGCCACATTTTTGGACGCATCATCACTATTTTTCTATTCAAACACAGCACTTGACAATTGTAACGCTCTGACCCCTTGATTATAGGCATACCAAAACTGCACAAGATGCCATCTGTCCAATCACCAAGCAGTAATTCTTTTAGGCAGTCCCACCTGCAAATTGATTCTTCAGAATGTTATAACACCACCCCAACACCAAAAAAAATATGTATGCATGGATGTGTGTATATATATTGCATTCACATAAATCGTAAGGCAAGCCTACTTGATGGAGGCATTTCAAACTCCAAATACATTTTCGTCGTGCCAAAGGATGCAACCATGCTTTGCTTTATGACTACCGTCCCTTTCGAGAGACTATATGCAATGCATAGATAGATAGCTATCGTATTATATGGAATTGTCATTCTTCTTCCCAGAAAAGAGAAGCAACCAGCATCAAGACCATAGGAAACAGACAACTTGATCGTGAAACAGACAAGTTGATCATATGATTATTGACAAAACACGGCACAATTTTTATCATACCACAAACACTGTAACGTACAAACTTAAATGCATTAGCATTTAACAAAAACAAAAAACTCGTTTCTCTTTTGTAGACAAAAATGCACCTTGCCAATGTGCATAATTTTCCAACTGAATGTCGACGCCGGATTAAATTAATTACCTGAGGCCCCTTATTTTTGCAATCACTGAATTATCCGTCCCTGACTCGCAAACACGTAAAAATGGAGTAATCCCACTTAACTAGACATGCATAGACTTAGGATTGCAGGCTTACGCATGGTTGACGGTGTCGAGTTCCAAGAAATGGTCTTCGCAGCCATAGCCAGTGATTTCAAGCTCGGGGCCGAGGCGAATTACGGCGCCGGCTTCTTTAGCCCTAGAAATCGACTCCTTAATATTCTTCATATTGCAATCGAAATCCATAGCCCATTGATTCAAGTTGCACGTCGCTACCTTCAGAAGCCTCATGCTTAAAATTATCTGCAGGCTCTTCGAGGGGCAAAGGAGAAATAAATTGTAATCAGAAAAGAGAGCGCAATGGCTGTAACGGAACAACGTGGAAAAACCAGTAGGCGGAGAAATGAAGACGTATAGTTCGAGTTTAATTCTCTTTCTCCGGAGGATTCGGACCTCGCCTGCTTGTATGAATTGTCTGTGGAAGAGAATTTGCCCAACTGCTCGCCATTTCTTATGTGTATATAGAGCAATATTTTGAGCCGCTGAAGTTCTATTTTGAATTAGACTCCATGGACTGTAAATAAATTTTAAGAATTAAAAATAATAATTATTTTGTAACCAGCGGGGGATGGCTATGACACGTGACGGTCGGGTGGACAAAGGTCCTTTTTCCAATCTTTTCTCGCGCCCCGTCCTCCGCTCCAACCCACTACTCCCGCAGACGCAGATGACACGGAGACAAGATTTAATTTTTTTCAAAAAAAAAAATCACAAAAAAATAATAAATAACGACATTTTAAATAAATTATTCAGAGTAATTATAATCGTGTTCTTTTTCATCAATTAACATATAACTTACACATAATCTTCTTTCAAAGTATAGCCAGTCGCTATATTAGAATTAAAAAATAGTAACATATTAAAAAAAGTGTACCATGTTAAATTCATAAATTCAAACCTTTATTTGTCATTTACTTCATTTGACAAGCAAGTAGAAATTATATTTCTTTTATTGTGTCAAAACTAATTTTGTAATATTTCACTATTTTTAATTGTGAAAAAAATTATTGATTTTGTTAAAAATATATATATTTAATCAGGAGGACAGCATATATTTTTGCGACTAATTTTTTATAACGTTTTTTCTATGTCTTTACTATAGTGATTATTGATTTTTAAATTAATCAAATATCAAATTATTTATAAAATTAATAAATTAACATCACACGCAATTAATTGTCAAATTATAGTTTATTCTAATTAAAATAATATATATTTATATGTAATTGTTATATAATATATTATTAACGTATGGAGGCGATAGATGGTGGGAGATGTGTTTTCCCATGCCTGCCTCATTTTAAGGCGGGAAAAAATTGTTCCCCTGCGCCCTACTCCCGTTACCATTTGTGGTAGATGCTCTAATCAAAAGAATTTTTTTACCAATTACAGCTTAGCAAATAACTACTTATTATTTTCATAAATTGGGTTATATAAAAAGCAAAAATTTTTTGTGAAATAGAAACTACCGACTATTTATTGTTTGTGTGTGTAGAGAGAGTTTTAGACTTTGTTTGGATACACACACACACACACACACATATATATACATATATATTTGTTAATGATGAAAATTTGTGCAAAATTTTGGAAATATTATAACCATAAGAGATTGGAAAAAATTATTGTAGTAAATAGTATGTTTGAAGGGGGTAAGTTTGATGGGAATGAATATAAAAATTTATATTAATCAATATTATGTTTAAAAGGTATAATTTTCATGACCCAATTAATTCTTATGGGGAGATAATTAGGCTATATTTGTTCCACTTTTATAAATTATTCTTCATTACTTAAAAATTTTATAAACCAAACATCTTACCATACAAATTTTATTTAAATTCAAATTCAAAATTTTTATCTTTGATAACTAATAAATTTTTAATCATTCACAATGAAACCAACACCTACCCCTATAATTTTCTTACTCACATTTAATTTTTTTTATTACTCTATAAATTTATATATCATCTCACTAGTCAATTATTGTTGCATATTAAATATATACAATAATAATTTTCTTATTTATCGAAATTTTACAAAATAAAAATAATTTTCATCCACGCTCAAATCACCCAAAAAATTTTTCCCTTCCTAATTGGAAAACAAACATAGCCTTAATGTTTTGAATATTGTGAGTGAATTCCATCTTTAGCTGGCGGAAGGACCATCAAATATCACATTTGGCGTCTCCAACGGAAGAACTCAGTAACTTAATTTTAAATGTTTCATATATACACACATATATCATTGACTAATGTATCACACACACACACACACATATCGAGTTCAAATATATTGATGTGTTGAATGGTTAATTGCATGAACAAAGGAAATATTACTCAAAACTTGCTAAATTCTTGGAGGGAGGGCTATGAGAAATGGAAAGATTAATCACGATGAGAAGTGACATCTTTAACATGTATTAAGTGGTAATTTTGATTCAAATTCAAAATTTTTTATTAGAGAAAGTTTGTAATTATTAAAATATTATTAATTATTTATACATTTTTTCATGCTATTCTTTTTTGTTATTTTATTAACTTTTTTTCAACCTTCATTTCTTGCATTTTTTACAATATTCTTTATTTTTTTTATTATTTTATGAATGATTTAGAATCAATATTTTAAAAAGATTAAATATCGTATATACGTACAAGTGGTGATGTCCTTCAATTTTAATTTCTCTCATTTTTATTTTTTAAAGTTGTTTTTATCTTTTATTACATAAATAATCTCAAAAATATCATTTACATAATTATGTACATGTATCATGTACTTTTATCATTATTAAATATAAAAAATGAATATTGAAGCTTTGAACGTGTTTTTGGAGAATAAGGGGTTAGACTTGCAAGGGAGCACACCCCTACCATCTCACAAGTATGTGGAGGGATGTCGTGTAAAATTGATTTAAAGTAAAGACAACAATATGAGTCAAATGATAAGTAGCTCCCGCCTCGCAAGAAGACAAATAGGATTGGCGTTAGTCTCTTGGAATTAGATTGGAGTAGAAGAGATTTTTTCCTCTCGCTTTTAAATTGGGTGTGCAAGAGAATAATTTAATTTTGTATATAATTTTAAATATGGTTAAATTGAAAATTAGTCTACTAAGTCATTAATTTGTTCACTCTACTTAAAGTTAATATAAAAATCTTTAAAAATAAGTACGCTTTAATTATAATGAAATATACACTTTTTCAAACAATTAGTATCTTTTTTCTTACAATAAAAACTATAAAATATGAAAAACTAAATTAGTTGCAATAAATAAAAATATAAAATTTTTTAATTTATTTAATATAAAGATTGAGACTCATCTTTTACTACCTTAAACTTGTTAATTTTTATTATAAACATGACAACAATATTTTTTAATATAATAATGTTAATAAATTAGTTTTGAATTTAATTTTTTTCTGCTGACAAGGTATTTGCAGAGAAGTAAGGCAGGTGATGGCGCGCGGACGAGCGTGAAGAGGAGAGATGGACGGGGCAGTGAAACTTTTTGGACACCCCATCCTTCCCCATCCATTGCTATTCCTAATCTAACGACAACTGGACATTTACCTTATTCTATATTTTTAAATTAATGTGTCTTCTTTCTCATGTATTTACACATCGTTCCAAAATTAACCGAAAGGGGTGTCCCATGCAGAACGTGGTCTAGATTCTAGAACAACGTGTCATGGGGATGAAAGGGTGCAGTCCCCGCACCAGCCGGTACGGCGCAAAGGCTAGTTGACATTTTAGTTTGACACTCTAGAAATATAAAACTTTATTCTGTATTTGATTTTCTTTTTTTCAAAGAAAGAAACAAATGCTTTCTAGAGTGTCAAACTAAAATGTGTATATATATATATATATATATATATAAGATAAAATCTCATAATTTCACTTAGAAAACTGTGGCTTTGTTCGGATACAATTTTTAAAGTAAAAAATTTGACACAGAAATTTAAAAATAATATTAAAATCTGAGAAATAAAATGATTAAAAAATGTTATTTTGACATGCGATGTGTTCGAAAAAGGTTGAGTTGATGGATGCAAATTTGTATCCAAAGACAATCCTCTTGTTCTTACCGTCGTAGCGAACAAAATTCAAGAATGAAATCTCATGGTCTTAACTGTTTTCTTCGTCTTGAACATGACCTCATCGACAGAACGGACTTGAACACAGAGTTTCTGTCCAAGTAAATGGTGTGTAGATTATAAATTCTTCGCTTTTCATTGTGGTCCATTCTGATCAAAGTTTACACGCGCAACGTGTCTTACCCGTTGGAGACCAAGGATTTTCCAAAACTAAACATCTCAGTTTTGTGGACAAGAAAGAAAAATCCAGCATCTGGGTCAATTATTTGTCTCTCATTTCCGAGAGAAGCGAATCTGCTTTTATATAGTGGCTTTGCCTTATTCTCTGTCCACTACGTACCGTGTCAAAATGGACTTTTGTGTGCGTGGGCTCCAATTTTGGTCGAACGAGTTGAAGCAGGTGGGTTCTTCTGTACCCGAGAAATTGGGACTAGCCCAAGACCAAACCCAATTTTACTCATCTGGGGCTGCAATTGTTTTGATTTTTTATATTTAAAAAAATACACTGTAATTATTATATTTTTTTAAAATTTATCTTTATATATCTCTCTCTTTACTTGTATGTAATTTTTTATAAAAACATACACTCAAAAAATCCTTCATTTCACCTCATCAAATTTAATGTTTTAATTCTTCTTTATTTAACGTTTGTTCCCCAAAAACATTCAGCCTAAGCCTAATCAATCACCAACAATTTTCTCTGTTTTAGGATCTTAACATTCAGATTTCTTTGCTACCAATATTTTGATCTGTTCTCCTATAAATCACAAATTCCTTTGAAGCCAAAATAAACATTTAAATTTGCCTCAAACAAAAGTTCAAAAAGGTTTGGAATATTTTCATCGTTATAGTATATATATTTAATAATCTTTGGCTATTTAATAAATTGTTTAAAATACTTCTTTTAATATATATACATATCTATATTATTATATTAATGTTAAGACTCTTATTTAGACTGTTTATGGCTTTTTTTAAAAATACACTTCACAACCAATTTACTCTCTGTCTCTCTCTCTACGCCATATATCATGGCTCTACAACCTATAGTAACTAATTTTTGATTATTTTAATTGTTTCTTAAAATATATTCCTTTAATAAATCTATTTATGTTGTTTAATAACTACTTTGGACCTAAATATATATTAATCAAAATACAGTTAATTTTCATTTTCGTCTTTATCACCATTCCTTTAAATTATTTCTCTATTCTTTTTAATTATTATTTAACTTCTTTATTTCTCATCTATTGTATGACTCTAATTTTTCTCCATCTTTAAAAAATAATATAATTACTTAATTTTATTTTACCATTGAACTACTAAAAAAATATAAATCTATTTATGTTATTTAATAACTAAGTTGGTCCGAAACATAAATTAATCAAAATACATTTAATATTTTACTAAAAAAAATCTTCAAGGACAATTTTTTAGATAGCATTATTAAGAACAACTTTTAGCCAATGCATTAAGAAGATTTTTATCCATCACACATCATCTAACCTACATTGATTGAAGTTCAACATATCTAGATGAAGGAAGCATGCGTTTTCAATATCAGAGTTGAGGTTAAGAAAGAGTCTTAGTTAAGGTAATGCCAAGGCAACTTGTTGTCTAGAGAAGTTAGGTTATAAATGTGTCTACGAGTGAGGATCAAAGGGAGTTTGGCTCATATGAGTATAATTGTGAAGGAATCTAACTTGTTCTATTTATTATTGTAATAATTGTGTTGGCAAAAATTTCTGTGCGTTGTCTCGTAGACATAAATTGTTATCTCCAAATTACATAAATAATTCTGAGTGTCTATTTTAATTTTCCAATGCATGAGTGTGTTGCATTAATTGTTTTAACAAAACTTGCAACAATAATCGTCCAATCAGCTCAACAATTTTCACCCACTCACTCACTCACTCTCTCTCTCTCTCTCTATATATATATATATATATACACACATACACACACAAAAATATTAGAAGAAGAAGTCTTCACTCTCTATGTTAAGAGCATTTCAATATACTATGCTCATTAGCAAAGATGGAGAGTGATGTGTTTCCAACTAAAAGTGATAAAATTACAAGAAAGAAGAATTGTTACAATTCAATATACCAAGGTTGTTGATCAAGCTTGATGACCATAAATAGGTCTCTATATCCGAAAAACTTGATTTGGATATTGCAAATGGACAAAGCATAATAGTTGTTTTTAAGAGTGCAATATATTTGAGTAGAGCTCCTTACTTATCATCGTCATCATTGATATGGATATTTGAACCAAAGGCTCTCTCACCTTGCCACCTAGAATGATGGTGTGAACCTAAGCATGATTGGCTGAGTTGCCTTGAAGTTCTCCTTGGAAGAAGTACCAAAATTGGGTGGTGAAGATAATTTTAGATCATGGAAAGAGCCAAGAAGCGGGTTGTAGCTTCAAAATTTGGTCTTAGGAAAGCAAACGAGGTTCAAAGAAGTTGAAATTGTGATCTTGGCTAGGCAAGATTGATTTAGAAGGAAAAGATTGGTCGCCAAGCATTCTGACTTTATGGTTAACCAAAAACCGAATCGATTGCAAGCAATTGGATTAACCTGGCACCAGATGAAGGACTTTTGGAATTGCAATTGTAAAAACACAATCAATCGCTAGAACTACGATCGCAAAGACAACATAACATGCTGGACAATTGCACACATAATGGATCGACACGACATGACCTTGAAGGGACACAATCGATTGCCTTTTAGACCAAATTGATCTTGATGTGTAGAAAATGCAAATTTTAAGTTAAATTTCAGATTTTTGGCCATTTGAGACATTTTCTAGAGGCATTTTGGACATTTCTGACTTGTATTTTCAAATTTGGCTGGTACTCCTTTAAATATCCCTTGGGCAATGACTTGTAAACCAACTCGTATCCAGTGAACTATTAAGTGATGAAGATTTCTTCTTGTCTCTTCCACGGGTTGTTTGTGAGTGTGAGTATTTGCACACAAGTTCAAGTATCAAATCGGGTCATTTAGATGCATTTTGATAGTTCATGGCCAACATTTTCACCGCGTGGGTGTTTAGTTCCCTAGTTGGATTTTTTTTCAATTTTCTTCAACAGTTTACCCTAAGTGAGGTAAGTTTTTGTTTAGTTGAGTTAAATTCAATCACACCATTTATTCTTTATGTTTTTATCCTTGTTTTACTTGTTTTTATTTTCCCTTTTATTTATCCCATTTTCTAAACCATGTTTTGATCCTTTGCTTCCGCTGTGTTTACATCAATTGTCATTAGAACTGGTTAATCAGGTTTCTAAATCTAGTTGATTGTTTGGGACACATAGTTATTTCTCCATATTTTTCTTTATTTTATTCTCCATTGCATCCATATTCTCCATTTTTATTTCAAAAATTCAAAAAAAAAAAAAGACTAATAGGGCTTGTTTGGATGAATTTTGAGGATTTTGTGGTATTGGAAATTTGGTATTATTGTTGGTCATATTTTGGAGTATCTTGTGTGTTATTGGGAAGAGAGAGAGAGAGAGAGAGAGAGAGAGAGAGAGAGAGATAAGAAAAGAAAATAAGTAAAAATTTTCGTACAAAAAAAGAGGAACGAAAAATAGTGCAGAAGAACAAAAGGGAGGAATTTTGTGGATTTTGTGCTATTTGGAAGTTGAAATTTTAGCCCAAACTATGTGTCAAATTGATCTTAAAGAAGCCCAGATTGATCGGGCCGCTAGGGTTATCAAAAACCCTAATTGCTAAAATTGCCTTCCAATTGACCGCCCTTGACATCAGATCAATCACATCTTCAACTTCATGACATCAATCTCATTCTACCTGAATCGATTGCATTTTCAGTTTCTTTACACCTAGATCGATCCTAAAGCCTATTTCTTGATTTTTACACAAAATTTCCCAAATTTATTGGTCTTTACGCTTAGGAATCATTCCAAATTTTCCAAGACAACTTAAATTAGGTCAGTAAGATCAAATGAGTGATTCAAAATTCTTGTTCATTGTACATAAATACATTTGCACACCCACACTTTATTTTCACCATTTGCCTTCTTTATGTCAAATAGCTAAGTAAGTTCGCCTAGAGAGTTATGTAACATGAAATTAATACTTGAGGCTATCAAAGGGGAGGTGCAACAAATTATCCCAAATGGTTCAAGGCATGCATGACTAATTGGAGAGGGTTGAAGCTTCCTAAACCACAAAGATTTAGGATGACTTGTCGCCACACGATGGTCTGGTTAGGGGCCTTAAGCATGGCCCAAGGGCAGAAAGAAGGTCCACAGATAACCTTTTTCGACTTCAATAAGGATTTATTAGAGGTGCCACCACAACAACAAAGGATGAGACTGACAAAAGATGATGAGAATGAATTTAAGGGAATTTAACTCAAGATGCCACTGTTCCAAGGAAAGTCAGACCCCAAATTGTACCTAGAATAGGAGTGTCGAGCAAAGATGGTGTTCAATTGCTACTAATACACAGAAGACCAAAATGTGAAGTTGGAACTTGTAGAATTCACCAACTATGTGGGGATATGGAGGGATTAATTAACCATAAGCCAAAAAAGAGCTGGTGAGGGCCTATATAGTCATGGACAAAGTAGAAGATTGCCATGAAAAGAAGACTCATTCCATCACATCACCATAGAGACATGTACTAAAGGTTACAAAGTTTAACACAAGGGTCTTAGAGAGTAAAGGACTATTAGAAAGAAATGGAGTAGTTGATGATGAGAGCCAACGTGGTGGAAGATAGGGAGGCTACCATGGTTAGAATTTTAAGTAGGATGAACCAAGGCGTTGTTGACATCATAGAGCTACAATATTATGTTGATTTGGGTGAAATGGTACAAAAGGCCATTAAAGTTGAGAAATAACATAAGATGAGGAGTCAAGAAGGAATTAATCATAGCACAATGAGTACAAAGACCACTTCACAAGAGGAAGACCGAGCTCTTATGCTCGTACTTCTAAAGCCAAGAAGGCACCAAAGGATGGCCTACGAACAAAGGTACCACCCTTACCCCTAGTACTTCTCATACTTGTGATATCATGTGCTTTAAATGTTAAAGGTGAGGACCCTACACTACCTAGTGTCCAAACAAAAGAACCATGATTTTTAATGATGTTGGTGAAGTGATGATGGATGAGGAGAAGCAGAACGGAGGTGAAGTTGTGGTTGGAGTTGATGAGAAAAATGATGAGGAGGCTTTTGAAGGAGAAGGGAAGCTTAATTTGGTGAATCTAGAGGTGTTTAGTACTCAATCTAGAAAAGAATGAGAAAAAGAGGAGTGTATTTCATACCCGGTGTAAGGTGCAAGGAAAAATTTTTAGCTTGATTATTGCTAGTGAGAATTGCACCAATGTGGCCAGCACTATTCTTGTGGATAAATTGGGGCTAGTCATTGCCACTGCACCTTAAGTTGTATCAATTGCACTGATTAAATGACACTGGTGAGGTGAATGTGACCAAGTGAGTTTTGGTTGCTTTTGGTGTTGGAGGATATGCCGATGAGCTCGAATGCAATGTAATTCTGATGCAAACATGCCACATATTGTTGGGACGGTCGTGGCAATATGACGAGTAAATGACTTTTGATGGTTTCACGAAGAGGTACTCTTTTCTTTAGGGTGATCGAATGATCACCTTAGTGCCCTTATACTCAAGTCAGGTACAAGAGGATCAAGCTTAACTTTAAAGGCAAAGTAAGTTAGGATCAAGAGTGTTTGCAAGTTAGGGAGCAAGATTTGAGCGATATATGTGAGGAAGACAGAACAATGAGATCATTAACCTGTAAAGAAAATTTGATTATTCATAATAAGGTCATTTTTTCATTTCCCAAATGTTCTATGTCCTTAGTGCAGGAGATTAAGGATGTACCTTAGGATAAATGGCAAGATGGGGCACTGCTGCTCCATGGCATAAGGCATCGAGGGTGGAAACAAGCTGAATTCAAGTACCTAAGATATCTAGAAATCTATAGTAACATTTTTACATTAACTATCCCATGGGAGGTTTCTGATAATATTAAAATTGATGGCTTACACGATGGGCTTGCTTTCACATCCACCTTGAATTCCATGTTGAATGTTTACATGAGTATAATTATGATTTTGATAATTTGTATGCTCTGGTTCATCTCCATGTTATGACAATTTCTTTTTTTTTGGTAATAGCTTGTATGACCTTGTGCATTCATTGTATTTACTAGTGGTTAGGGTTGTTAAAAATTGTAGGATGATCAAAATTGAGGACACTTGTCTATTACATAACACAAAAATCTTTTAGGATGATATGTGCACCTTAAATTGTTGTATAACTTTGTTCAAATTTTGTTTAGAAGGCAAATGTTTGTATTTTGTTAGGGGGACATTAGTTTGTCAATACTCATGGCATGGGCTAATTAATTGGGGGAATTTTGATCTTAAATGGTTGGGACACCTTGGTGTCACCACAAAAGTAATTTTCTTGTACGGTTACTTTCAAGGGTGTAAGTTTAGGAAATGTAATGCCTAGAAGAAGTTTGTATTTGACCTAGGAGATTAGATTTTCTTACGTTTTGAGAAGAAAGAGATCAAGAGCTACACTTGTAGCAAAGAGCAAAATTAGTTAATGGAACAACCTTCACAAGATGAGAGGAATGAAGTGGACATTTGAACCAAAGACCTTTTCTCCTTGCCTCCCAGAATGATGACGTGGACCTAAGCATGATTGGCTGAGGAGGTGTTGAAGTTCTCCATGCAAGAAGTACCAAAATTTTATGGTGAAGATACTTTTGGATTATGGGAAGAGACAAGGAATTGGTTGTAGCTTTAAAATTTGGTCTTGGGAAAGTAAACAAGGTTCAAGGAAGCCGAAATTGTAATTTGGGCCACGTTGGATCGACCTTAGGCATTCTAACTTTATGATCAGTTAGAAATTGGAACGATCGCAGGCAACTAGATTCATCTGGGCATCAGATGAAGGATTGCTAGAATTGCGATAGCAGATTAATGAGTGATCGCTGGAATTGTGATTGCAAAAATAGCATTACATACGGGACGACTGCACACATAGCAGATTGACTTGGCACAATCTTGAAGGGGTGCGATCAATCGCCCTTTAGGTTAGATCGATCGCGATGGGCAGAAAATGTAGTTTCTGAGTTGACTTTCAAATTTTTAGCCATTATGGCCATTTTCTAGGGGTATTTTAGTCATTTTTAGCTTGTATTTTTAGATTTGGCTTTTCCTACTTTAAATATTCCTTAGGAAATGACTTTTAAACCAACTCTTATCCATTGAACTATTGAATAAAAAAGCTTTCTTCTTGTCTTTCCTGTACTTGTTGTTTGTGAGTGTGAGTGTTCAAGTATCAAATTGAATCATTCAGATGTATTCCAATGGTTTGTGGTCAACATCTCCACACTGTGGGTATTTGGTTCTTTGATTGGATTTTTCTTCAATTTGCTTCAAGGGTCTATCACAAGTGAAGTAGGTTTTTGTTCAATTGAGTTAAATTCAATCTCATCATTTATCCTTTGTGTTTTTATCCTTGTTTTCCTATGTTTTTATTTTCCCTTTTATTTATCCCATTTTACGAATCATGTTTTGATCCTTTGCTTTCGTTGTGTTCACCTCAATCATCGTAGTTGTTCTTGTTCTTGTTCTGTTTTTTGTTGTTGATTTTGATTATGTCTAGAAAAGTTTGAGATCAAGCTCAATATACAAGTGCTGAGCTAAAACTTGAGTAAATTTATGTTATCTCTTCAAAATTTTAAATATCATTAACTTAACTATTTTATAAATTTAATAAATATGTAAAGAAAACAATTTACAACTTTGTGATTAAAAATAGTAAAATATATAAATTTCACTATTTAAACTATGAGAATAATTACAAACATAAGTATTAAGAATGTAGCTTTATTTTGAGACAATATAAGAAAGAAACCAAAAATAAATTTAGAATACAAATTCAATCGGTATAACAATCTTGAAAAGGGGGTATTTGTGTAAATTTTTTAATTAAATATTTGAAACATTTTGTTAACTAGATAAAGATTAAATTTTTTAAAAACCCATAAAAAATTGCAAAAGTGATATAATTTTGATTCTTCTGAAAGCTTTATGTAATTTGAAATGATATTTGATAAATCACATATATTTATCATTTTAATAAAACATTTACTAGGTTTAACTATTACTTTTCATTAAATTATATCTATTTTTATTATTTTTAACTTATAATCATGAGATACACCTCAATTGTATCATTTGACAAAACTTTCCATGCTTATATCTTGCAATTTTTTCTATCTAAAATACGCACAATTTTGTTAATTTATAATATTTACATTTTTATGTAATTCTATGGTTTTATAAATTTGAAATTAAAAATTGAAATATTTTCTTTTTTTTTTTTAAAATTTTATAAATTTATAATTTAAGAAAACATGTGAAAATTAAATTATTATGTTACATATTCATAAATGAAAATTAATATACTCTAATATATTACTAAAATACTCATACTTTTTATAATTTATGACTTTCAAAGTTTCAATTCAAATTTATAGTTTATGTCATATATTTTCATGTATTATTTTATGTCAAAACAAAAAAAAAACTTATCAAACAATTAATAATTTAATGTTTTGAAGTGTACACCAATATCAAATTGTAATACCTTGCACATACATATATATAAAAAGTATATGACATCATTGCAAAAAATATTTTCAAAATTTTAAGGCTGAATTTTTGAAGCATATCCTTTGATGTCTTTCATTTAGTAGCTATTATAATGTTGTTTTTATATAGAATGTTAGTGGTCAGCTATATTTGGCACTACATCATGTCAGTCAATTTATGTTTCTATTTTTTAGCATTTTATGATGCTTTCTTAACATTACATAAGGTATTGTAATGAATGGTTTTATTTAACATCAAAAAACAAAAACTTCAAAAATTTGAGTATGTGAATTGTCCCTGGATATTTTAATCTCTCCTTCCTTCACCAACATTTTGTACTATCTAAGCCAAGTTTCAGTCCAAAATTGAGGAAAGCTATGGCGAACATTAGAGGCAACTCAAGTGCTACACCTAATTTCAAATTTTAATGGTAAAAAGTATTACCATTCAAAAATTAGTATTGTGGAACTTAGGATGGGTTGAAGAGTTGTATCCAATACTGGTTGAACCTAAACAATGACAACAAGCAAATCACAAAACAGGATGCAAAGGCGTTACTACTCATTCAATTAACATTGGAGAATGATATGTTTTCTTAGATTTCAATAGCGACCAACTTTAAAGATGAATAGTAGATTCTAAAGTAAGAATATTTGGGTGACAACAAGTAATTATTAAAAATTTACAAACTCTTTTGATTTTGATACTCTAGTATGAAAATAAAAAAATTGTTCAAGAATTCTTATCTAGGCTGTCTGAGATTGTTAATCAAATAAGAATTTTGGTGAAACTATGAGTAATGAAATCTTTGTGAGTGTAGTGTTAAGATTTTAAACTTAAAATTTGATTATGTTGTTGCTTCAATTGAATAGACTGGCAACCTATATACTTATAGTTTTGATGTAATGATGTGTTTTCTTGTTACTCATGAAGCTAGACTTTGCAAGTCCCTTAAGACGTTTAAGGAAAGGGTTTCTCAAGTGAGAGAAGATTTTCTAAAGGAAAGAAAAAAGACTCAAGAGACTGTTGTAAAGGCATAGATGGTTTCCATGAATAATAGCGATAGATGTAGAGGCTAATTTGTTGAACCATGTTAGCACAAGAGTTTAATCCAATACAAATATTGTAGCATACAGAGGCATAAAGAAGATGATTATGGGACCAGACAAAGAGACGAACATAAACAAACAAATTTTACAAAAATGGTGAAGAGGAAAGCTATTTGTTCATGGCCTATTCACCAATTCAAGATGATGTTAACAAGAAGTAGATGCTCTAACCACATGTTAGGAACTAAGTCATTATTTAAAGAGTTTGGAAAATCACAAAAATGTGAGGCTTAAATTAGGGAAGACCAGAAAGTGAAAGTTGAAGGAAAAGGTACTATTACCATCAAAATTGTGCAAGGTTAAGTTAAATTTCTCTATACTGGACAATTAGGGCTGAGTTTATCTCACAATTTATTGAATGTTAGATTGTTGATGACTAGTGGATATTCAGCTATAGTTGATAAAGATTCATTTTATATTTGTGATGATAAAATCTAGTTAGACCATTAGTAATAGTTCATATAAAATAAATAGGATGTATCCCTTTGATGTTTTAAATGTTGTGAGTAAAGCCTTTATTGTTAGGAGGAATAATGGGATAATTTTTGGAATTTACATTGTGGGCATTTGAGTGTAAATGGTTTGAAACTTTTGATTAAGAAAGAAATGGTTGCTTGCTTGCTAAAAATTGGTGAACTTGATTTTTGTAAAGGGTGTGTTTGTGGAAAGCAAAATAGAAGTTAATTGCCTATTGAAAAATCATGGAGGGCATCTAATTGTTTTAAACTTGTACATTCCAATTTGTGTGGTCCTATAAAAGTAGAGCAATTGGTCGAATTCGTTATTTTTTGCTATTTATGAATAATTATTACCAAATAAGTTAGGTTTACTTCTTGAAATTTATATGTGAAATCTCTAAGAGTTTCAAGAAATTTAAGGCACTAGCAAAGGAGCAAAGTAGGAACAATATAAAAGTAGTTTAAACTAATTGTGGTGTGGAATTCTTACCAAAAATTCTACAATTTCTTTTGATGAGAATGGCATTTGTAAGGAACTTATAGTACGATATACACCATAACAAATTGGTGTCACATAATGAAAAAATCAATCATGGTGGAAATGGCCAAAAAACCTTGCTAAAGGAAAATGGGCTTCGGTTTTAGGAAGAAGCAATTGCAACAACATTGCACCTCCTAAGCATCTTATCAACACAGGCAGTTCTAAATCAAACAATTTATGAATCTTGGATGGGCTAGAATCCAAAGTTTAGTGACTTAGAAGTTTCTTGTCATATATTGTATGCTTTAGTTAATAATCATTTTGAACTTGAGGAAAAAACCTGGGAAATGCATTTCCATTGGCTATAGTTCTCAATCTAACGCATACCATCCATATCATCCTATTAATGACAAAGAGATCACTACCAAGGTTGTTTTGTTCACTTAAGAAGTGGATTTGTAGTGGAATTTTGACAAGGGAGGCAAAAAAAAATTCAACTCCAACAAAATTTGAAGTGGGACAACCAACAAGTTTAAACTCGTCAACACCTTCAAGTTTAGCTTCTTCATCCCTTGCAAGTTCATTTCCTTCTTCTCCTAGTGATAACAATATTATGAGTCTTGCCAATTTTGATTCTTCGACATCTAGCTTCTCTAGTAGCAATAGTGACACACGACTTGATAAAATCCATCTCTCTTTACTTTATTGGTCACAATTTTATACTTTTGAAGAAGTTGCAAAACAACCTAAGTGGTAGACTAACAGAGGAGATGCGGGCTATTAAAAGAAATTTAACATGAGAATCAGTTGATATTCCAAAAAGTAAGAAAAATCTAGGGATTAGGTGTCCAGGACATATTGTAATTCTAATAGAGACATTTAAAAGTATAATACTAATAAACTGATGTGATAGGCAAAAACAATGAAAGGATAGACAGCGTTGGTAGGACGACGACAATTGGCATGCATAGTTAATTGATATATTATGATTTAATAAGAATCACTCATCATTGAATCGATTTAGAATTGTTTATAAGATTTAGGAATCATTCAACTAATTTTGGAAAATATTAGAATAACTTTGAATTTGAGAAAACACACAATGGAAACTGTTATAACAAAAATAATAATAAAATATGAGAAATAAATCATTCCAATTTGGTCCAATTCAATTACAACCAAATTAAATTAACCATGAAACTTTTCAAGCCTCATGATCACCATTTAAGCCATCGTCTTATTCTTGTGTGTGTGACTCTCTAGGTTAATCCTTGGGTGGCGATGAGCATAGCTCAAAGGATATAGGTAACACCTAGCCTATGGCCCATATCATAACTCATCTGAGGTAAAGTAAATGGGTCATAATAAACCCTTCCGATCATGAACACTATACGGTATAGACCATATGTCTTACTTTATCCCAATCAAATGAGAGCTATAGATTTAGTCAAACTCACAAACTCGGTCATATGGTCAATTGACATTTTCTCATGAGACTAATGTTTCTATTGGAAACTCCTTTCTGATCTCACACTATCTTGGCTAAAGATTTCCATTTCGTAAAACACCAACTGCATAGGATAAACGCCTTACTCACTTGCAAGAAGACAAATTCTTTATTGAAAACATATATACCCCCATACGCACTTGGGGCAATGGTACTTTGGACTTATGTCTCTATCCCATACCAAGATAGATATTAGTCCTTAATGCTCTAATGACATATTAACCGTCATGCGCACAAGACAATTATGTAATCTTAGGTCTAAAGTCCACATGCACTTAACACAATCGCTACGCAAGACATTAACAGCAAAGAGTGAACTCTATGTGTCTTTCATTCTGTGAGTCTTATCTGAATGCTCATTCTCCAATAACACATCTACACATGTGTATTTTCAGTATCTCATACCGAAGGGCATGACACTTACCATACAAGTTCAAGGTGTGCAAGTTATATCAACTTTCTAATACCTTTCAAAGTGTCTATAACTCATAAACTAGTTTTAGTGATTATGTACTAAGGTAGCCTTATGTCCATATTCACAATCCCTTATGAACAAGACTTTTTAACACAATTACATGGGCACAAGCAACGCTTCACACCATTCAAGATTTACATGCATAAAAACACTATTAAAATATTGATAAAATGATCATCAATATTTTATTAATAAATAATAACAACATTTACAATCAATATCCCTCAAGTATCCCTTATTGACAATTTGGTGTTGAGGGCATATCACTAATAGCATCAACACCCTATATATATGTTAAATGGTATATTAGATGAATTACAGGGTTTTTTAATGTTCTCCAAGTTCACAGTATATTTTATCAAATTTGTATGAATAAGTAATGTGAATGCAAAGAGCTCATGGACAAACATTAAGTTCAGGGTGAATATTTGGGCTAAAAGAAGCAAAACTAGGCTAAAGTGCCATTTGGAAGTAAAATAGCACAATCCATTGTCTTGATGATGATTGTGATCAGAATTTGCGATTGTCTAAAACCATGCAAGAGCAACATATGACACCACGGCCACGTGCACTTGTCTAACAACCATGATAATGCCAATATTTCAAGGGAAATAGTGCTCTATGGTGAGTTTTTATAAGCATAACTTATTTTTAAGCATTTTTTTAGATTTTTTTTTTTACTTTTTAATGTATTTTGGGCACATATGAGATCTTAGGTCTAGGTTTTTATATATAGTACTATAAAAACTTATTTTATTTATTTGTAGAATATTAGTTAATTTTGATATTTTGAGTTCTCGTTAGAACGAGAGTTTCAGTTGTCTCTTAGAATTAGTTGAGGATCTTGAATTCTTATGAACAATCAAAGTGAATTATTTAGATGAGATGCTTTAGTGGTTTGTGATGCAATAGTAAACTTGAATTGTTGATCATGGCCACCTTACCTATGCCCCGATTGATTTCATCACTTCCACATATCGCATCAACTGGTATCAAAGTTGGTTGTGTCAAACTCTAATTCCTAGTCCAGGCATCCAATTCTTTTTGTATCTATTTCTTGTTTGTAATTTCTAATGTCTTTCTTCCATCATCATTTATTCAAAAAAAAAATTGTGGGTTGAATCCATTAGATGAGATGCTTTAGTGGTTTCTATTGAGGGTTGAATCTAAATTAAAAATTTTGTGGGATACTACGTAATTCCTAGGTATTCTTAAACAATTTCTAACATTAATTGGGTTTGGAAAATTATTAGAATACTATTGAATGGAGTTCTTGGATTTTTTTTTATTTTTTTCATTTTTTTGGCATAAATTTACTATCTATGTATTTTTGTCGCCACTCTATAGTCACTACAGCAAATCCACAAATGCAAAATACCCATACACAAAGTATTTGTGGTTCCATTTTGTGCAATGTCAATTTCTCTTTGCCGCAACTATGTTCCCACTAACCACAACTATGGTAGTATCACCAACAAAAATGTGGTCATGTTGTGATTTCATTAATCACACAGAAACTATTTTTGATAGGTTTACGCTATTGCTGAGCCTTTTCTTATGTTTTGCGTCCTTTTTGAGTTTTCTTTATACCTACACTTGTCCATACACATCTTTACATAATAAATTGTGTATCACTTGAGTGACTTGAGCAATTTGAATGTTGTATGATACACGAGTGATTTGTAAGGAGTGAGTATGGTTATAAATGAGGAGTATGATGAAGCCTTCAGGAGGAGGGATGCCTTTGAGCAATGAGATTGTACCTTTAAGGCTAGAATTGAATTCGTGGATAAATTTTGTAGTTTGGATATTATAATAGGAGTTGGGCAAATCTTGAAAGCACTAATCTTGTTTATAGGTAGTTATTGCCATAATTGAATCATTCTAAGTCTATCGATCGCACTAATTAGATGATGGAAAAGCTTCATAGGTGACCATAAGGTTCTTATTTCATTTAGAATTGGTAGCTTCGAGGATAAGGAATTGTGAGACTTGGTTGCTATGCAATTCGGTCATAAGTCGCTTAGGAGACCATGGTAGACGAATGATGAATTAGCTATGATGAAGTTATAAATAGATATTTTTTTTCATTTGAAGGGGCATCGGATCAACCTCTTACCACTATCACCAACATCTGTGATACAGAATAGAGAGTATGTAGAGAGGTAGTGGAGGAGAAAAGAAAAATTGTGCATGAACCTAAAAGAAAAATTGAGTGTAAAATAGAGAGAGATGAAAATAAAAATTGAAGAGATTGAAATTGCAAAAGAATTGAGTGGATGGTTGAAAGGAAATTGAGAGCAAAAATTCAAGAGAAAAAGAAATGAAAGAAAAATAGATGAAAGAAATTGAATGGGGAGATAAGAGCATAAAAGATCATGTATATGTTGACCTATTCAATTGTTCTTTTTATTTCATGGAAGTTGGAAATTTTGCTAATCAAGGGGCATTCATGTGTATATCCTATTAAGGCATTCGAGAAGCCACTTAACATCTTATGCGTTTCATTAGTGATCTATAATTGTTGCCTCCAAGCTATTTTAAAGGAGTTTTTCATACAAGTATACAACCATGGGGTGTCGAGATGTTAGCAAGCTGTTAAGAGACTTTTGGAGATTTGTGTTTGATCTAGGTAACCATGAACTTTAATTGAGAATAATTTGCCCTTAAAAGAAAAAGGAACGATGTGATTCTCAAGAGCCCATAAATGAAAATCAAGCTTAGGGGTGAACATTTAGGGCTAAATGAAGCAAAATTGGGCAAAATGGTATCCAAAAGTGAAACAGGCTAGGATCAAAATTCATGGTTGTTTGTGGCTATTCCAAACCAACATGCAACACGAGACTATGATCAACTGATCATATTAATATCACAAGTGTAATAATGCAATGTAGCATGTTATTATGAGTATAACTTATTTTTAAGCACTATTTTTGAATTTTTGGGTTTTTATATATTTCGGGCCTATATGAGATCCTAGGTCTAGGTTTTTGTATGTATTGCTATAAATAGTCTTTTTTTATTTATAGTACACAAGTTAAAATTTGATATTGTGAGTTGTCTCCAAAATGAGAGTTTTAGATGTTGAGGATTTCTAATGCTTATGAACAATCAAATTAAATTAAACTACTTGGGTAAAACGCCTAAATAGCAGGTAACGTTCTCAATTCCCAAATATGAAGTAGTGCATGGAGTTTCTATTATTTATTCTTTTATTCTTCAATAAAATTTGCTTTCATTCATATATTATTCTAACTAAATTATCAAAATTATAAATATTGTAGCTCAAACTTATTATTACTATTTCTATTAATTCAGTTTTTTTTATTTTATAAATATAATTTATCGATACTTATATTTATTTTTTTTTCTCCTTAAGTTAATTATGTCTCTTCTGAATTTGTAGAATAACTTTTCTTTCTTGTTGTGTTGTTAAATCTCTAAATATCATATCTAAAATTCATCAATTGACATATTAATTAATTATATTAAATCTATTTTTGAGAACTAATTGATATTGTACATTCACGATCTAGTTAGTCAGATAAATAATTCAATTAGTTTTTCAAATCTTCAGTCAAAAGCTAATCAAGAAGCCATCCAAACCAACTAGTGCAAAAACAGGACTAAAATAACAGATAAAAAAATGAACAAATATGCAACTGACTTACTTGGCTAACGTTCTGCAGCAAGGTTTATATACAGAATTCCTACGGCTTAGAGGCCAATAACTACTTCAAAGCTACCCAACTGAAATCAGTTATAACTATCAACTAACATAGTGGAACAGTAATGCAGCGTCACTAACTTCACTAACTGAATTCCTTCAACTGTCAACCGCCAATGTATCCTCCAAGTGCTCGGCCAATGTATTGCATTCCCCCTTCACTTGAGTGCTTTTAACACCCCCCCCCCTCTTAAGATAAGAATGGAGACCCTTCATTCTTGTCTTGCCGAGCAAGTGTTCAAGTTGAGTTCCACTTAGCCCTTTGGTTAGAGAGTCTGCTGGTTGCTCCTTGCTTGCAATGTATTCCACCTTTAGGATTCCTTCTTCCAATCGTTCTCTAACAAAGTGTAGGTCCATATCTAGGTGCTTGGTCCTCTCATAGTGTGTGGGATTTTTGCAAATCTGTAGTGCACTTTTTTTGTCATAAAAGAGCTTGGTTGAATGGCTTATTTTCTATCCAAAATCTTGCAGCAGGTTCCTAATCCACATAATGTCACACAAGCAGTCTGCAATGGACCTATATTCAGGCTTAGTGGAGCTTCTTGATACTACTCCTTGTTTCTTATATTTTCAACTGACCAATGAGTGTCCAATAAACACACAATAACCGGTTAGAGATCTTCTCGTATCAAGGTAGCTCCCCTAGTCACTCTCTGCAAATCCTTAAACGTTAAGTTCATTTTCTCTACCAATCAAGATCCTTCTCCTAGGTGCTCCCCTTAAATATGTCAATACCTAGAAAGCTCCTTCTAGATGCACCTTACTTCGTTTGCTCATGAATTGTGATAAGGTATGGACAGCATAGCATATATCAAGCCCAGTGAAGGTTAGGTAGATGAGCTTCCCAACTAGCTGTCTATAAGTTGATGCATCTTCAAGTAAGTCTTAGTCCATCGTTCTTAGTTGGTCATTTACTTCAATTGGTGTCCTTGTTGCCTTTGCTCCTAGAAATCCATAGCAGTGATTAAATCAAGGGTATACTTTCTCTAGCACATCACAATTTCAGCCTGTGATCTTGCTACTTCAACCCCCAAGAAGTATTTTGGGGTCCCCAACTTCCTCAACTTGAATTTTAATTCAAGAAAGTGAATGACCTTTTCAATTTCACTCTGATCTTTGTAGCCAAGGACTAAGTCAGCAGTGTCGTGTATTGCCCACCTCTGACCTCCCTTGTGAACAATGAAAAATCAGCCCTTGACTCTTTGACTCCATGTTCACACAAGGCCTGAGTAAACTTGGTGTTCCACTATTTTAAGGCCTGTTTAAGGTCACATAGAGACTTCTTCAGCCGACAGACTAGGGGTGAGGGAGATGTGGCAGCTACTGCTCTATCCAATTTGTATCATGGAGGTATGTCTATATATATGTCTTCTTGCAACTCTCCATTCAAAAAGGCATTGTGAACATCCAACTGTTCAAGTTTCCAATCATTCATAACTGCAATGACAAAGAACATCCTTATAGTTGTTTGCTTCACAACAGGGTTAAAGGTGTCTTGATAGTCAAAGCCTTCAACTTAGGTGTATCCTTTGGCCACCAGTCTAGCCTTTTGTCTCTCAATTGATCCATCTGAATTCAACTTGACTTTGAACATCCATTTGCATCCAATTGGCTTTCTGTTTTTTGGAAGTGGCACAATATCCCAAGTGTCATTAACCTCCAAGGCTACAATTCATCTGCCATAGCCTTTCTTCAGCTTGGCATGCTCATAGCCTCAACATAGGATGTTGGCTCCAATGTGTCATCAAGGGCAAATAAGAAACTTGTGTAATTGGAGGTAAGTTGGGTTGTGCCAAGATGGTTAGTTAAAGGATGCATGGTGGGTGGTTCGATTGGTTAATAAGATGGTGATACATCTCCAAGTATTTAGGCAATCTCCTTATTCTGACGTGTCTTCTTAGCTGCTCAAGTTATGAATGGACTAGTTGGAGATTCAAAGGAAGTGGTTAAGATGAGGGACTGGACTAGGCACCATCAGTCACCAATGTTGATTCAACTGATGTTGAAGGTGGGTGTAATGGTGTATGATCCCTAATATCAACCTCAACTATGTCATAATTAGGAGCAAGGTCATCATTAATTCTAGAATGGGAAGGATAAGGATTCGATGAAGTAAAATCAGGATGTAGGTACTGAGGAACAGAGCTATTAGATGACTCGGGCTAGGACCAACTGAATGGGAAGGTGCTTTCATAAAAGACCACATCCTTTGAGATGACAATCTCATGTGTTTCAAGGTCATACAACTTATACCCTTTGACTCCAACCGGATAACCTATAAAAATGCATTTATTTGCTTTAGGCCTAAACTTATTCCTATCCTACTTTAAAGTGGAAGCAAATACCCTAAGTTAGTTGTAATCTGGTAAGGCTCTAAAGCATATACTGGTAGGGAGATTTAAAGTTTAGAGGTTTAGAAGTAAGTCTATTTATCAAACGTGCGGCACATAAAACAGCTTCTCCCTAAAATTTGATTAGAAATGAGGCTTGAAAAAGGAGAGCTCTGGCAGTGGAGATTAGGTGCTAATGTTTTTTTTCAACAACCCTATTTTGTTGTAGACTCTCTACATAAGAAGTATAGTGTATTATCCCCCTTTCATTGAAAAAGGTAGGCATTATGTATTCTGGTGCATTATCAGCTCTTATTACCTTAACCTTGGACTGGAATAGTGTTACAACTAGATTGCAAAACTTGGGAATGAGGTGTGCGACATTACTCTTGTGTCTCATAAGATATGTCTAAGTGACGCTTTTGCAACATCCACAATGGTGAGGAAGTAATGATAATTGCCTAGTGCTGGTGTAGAATAATGGCCCCATGTGTCCATATGTAACAATTCAAAAGGTTTGGCATTAGACTTGGGATGAATTGGAAAGGGAATTCTCCTTTGATTTACCTTTAGACATATATCACAGAGCTTGTCTACTAATACACTCACACAAGGTGATAGTTCATGTATCTTATTGGCTGCTTGATGTGAGTTATGTCCTAATCTAAAATACCATACATCAAAGGAGTTTGTACTAGATGTGTTGACCTCTAGTAAGGAGCCATTGCCCTGAGTGACAGACCTGGAGACACTAAGTTTTTTTGAGACAGGTTAGCTGAGTTGCAGATGCAGGACAAATGGTCCTTGATCAACTTAAGCTAACGCAATCCTCATCATAGGTGACTGGACTTGAATGTAACAAGACTTGGAATCAAAAATTAGGGAGCA
Organism: Avicennia marina; assembly: GCA_019155195.1. Taxonomy (NCBI): domain Eukaryota; kingdom Viridiplantae; phylum Streptophyta; class Magnoliopsida; order Lamiales; family Acanthaceae; genus Avicennia; species Avicennia marina. Next base: position 7,056,473 of record CM032762.1, on the reverse strand, counting down.
GTTGTGGGAGTGAACAAGTGTACTGACTGACAAGAGGTTAAACTTGAAGGAGAGAACAAAAAGCACATTATGGATGATAAGAGATTGTGACACTCTAACAGTTCCTATATTATTGATAGGAGTCTTGCTTCCATCTGACAGGCTAACAAATATGCCCAAAACAGGTTTATGTGACTGGAATAAAGGTAGCAAATTGCACATGTGATTAGATGCCCCAGTATCAATTATCCATGTGACTGAGGTGGGTACTAGTTCATCATAGGGTTTATGGTGCTTTATGACATCAAGGAGAAAGGGTTGTTAAGCAATGGTTTACCTATAAAGTTGTTGGTGTTCCACAGAAGGTTGAGCACTTTGTTGATTCTGTGAGCATTCCATGCCAAGTTGAACTATAGTATTGGAGTCAAGCAGGGAGATTAGCCTCCTGATCTGATCCTGTGACAATGATATGTCCTCCTTCTCACCCCTTTCCATAGCCTCACCCCTTTCCTCCAGTGAGACTTGGTTTGCAGAGGGCTAGAAGGCTTTTTTCCTTCCTTTAATAAACTTGAAAGTGTTGGGAAAACTGATCAACTTATAACACTTTTCCTGTGGATGGCCTCTCTTCCCACAGTATGTACAGGAGACTTTTGTTTTTCTTTCCTTCTTTTTTGTGGAGGCAATCATTCCTGTGGCCTCTGTCCAACCATGGTTGAGCAAGGAGACTCCCAACCTCTGATTCTCCTCTACCACTATTGCATTGTATGCTTCATCCAAAGAAGGAAAGGGCCTCTACCTCAAGAGCTGAGATCTGTTAGCAATGAAAGCCTCATTGAGTCCATTTAAGAATCTATACGCCTTATCCTTTTCATACACATCTGCATACTTCTGGAAGCACTCAAGGTTGCAACCTCCACATGTGCAGTGGAGAGGCGGTCTGAAATGCCTTAATTCTTCCCAAACTCTCATCAACTCAGTGTAATAAACATCAACAACCCTAAATCCTTATGTGATGCAGCACAATTCATGCTGAAGCTTGCAGACTCGGGTATCATCTGGAGTGGAGAACCTCCTATGCAAAATATCCCAAATCTGATAGGTATATTAGATGTAGAACACAGTAGATGCGAGTTGGGGCTCCATGGACTTCAAAAGCCTAAAGATGATCAAATCATTATTCCTGACCTATGCTAGATGCAGTGGATCCTCTTCTTGCAGTTCTTTGATGCTGCCATTGATAAAACCTAGTTTGTTTCTTATTGAAAGAGCCAAGCTGAATAACCTACTCTAGGTGATGTAATTGGTTCCATTGAGAACTAGAGCCACAACGATTGAAGAGTGATTATCAACAGGGTGAACATAGAAAGGGGAGTTGCTATCATCAACTCCATGATTGGCATTAGATTGATTGATGGTGTTTCTTGATGAACATGATGCCATGTCATTGAGTGATAGAGTTTCAACTATGATTAAAGAGACTTGCCACCTCTGATACCATGTCGAAAGCTAATCAAGAAGCCATCCAAACCAACCAGTGTAGAAATAGGACTAGAAAAACAAATAAAAAAAATGAACAAATCTGCAATTGACTTACTTGGCTAACGTTACGCAGCAGGGTTTATATACAAAATTCCTATAGCTTAGAGGCAACTAACTGCTCCAAAACTACCTAACTGAAATCAGTTATAACTATCAACTAACATAGTGGAATAGTAAATTCAATTGAATAGTAATGTAGTGTCACTAACTGAATTCCTTCAACTGTCAATTGCCAATGTATCCTCTAAGTGCTCAGCCAATGTATTGCTTTCTCCCTTAACTTGAGTGCTTTCAACATCTTCTTTTTTTTTTTTTTTTTCTGAAACCCCATATCAATCACACCTAATGAAACAGAAAGCCACACTCTCAAAACATTGACTATGACCTACAATATCCTCCACTAATACCCTACTCAGCCAACTCCTCACCCGGTCTTCACAGCTTATTGATCGACATAAGGCAATCACCATTCAGAAGCACATTAGTCTAGCCATCCATCCCAACTAGATCAAGAGCTGCTCTAGCCACCTAGCATTCGACTACAAATGGATCCACCACATGTCTAATGTACCTTTCCAAATGTCCCACCAACTTACCCTCATCTGTCCATGCTTCTACACTGATTGCAGCTCCACCGTTGTCCCTGAAAATGGGCCCATCAAAGTAAAGGTCCATGGCATGGGCCTTATTTTTTTGCTCACACATCCCACTCTCAATCAGCGCCCTTCATTTCAACATCACCACTTCATCAAAATCTTGCATCAATTGCATGGTAGAATCCACCATCTGTTGCGTTGACACATCCTTCTACCTATGCAATTTCATGTTCCTTGTCTTCCATACCGCCCGTAATATAATGAGAGCAAGCCAAAACTCATCCTCTCCAAACTACCATGCATCCATTGCAACCATTTGATAGGCATGTCACTCCATTGTTGGACTATAATTCACAGCACATTTGACAAGGCCCACATTTGTCTAGCTAAATAATAATCTATTAAAGCATGTCGAGTATCCTCAGCCCTCCCACACACCACATAATAGGGATCCACTTTACATCCACAGTGCACCAAGTTTAGCGTTGTGGGGATAATATCATGTCCGACTCGCCACACAGTAAACCAAACCTTTCGAGGGACTCGAGCTATCCTCAAAAATTTCCATGTGTCCTGCAGTCCTTCACCACACTTAGTTGCACCCACCTTTTTCTCATAGAGACACATGAGATGCCCTAGATGATATGCCGAGTGGATTGAGTATAATCCATTTGCTAAAAAATGCCAAGCTGACACATCATTTCTACCGCTCCTACACAAAAAAATTCATAAAATTACTTCAGCATCGTCTGAACATAACAAATTGGAAACCAATCCATGTCCTAGAACTTTCATCAATGAGCTCTCATACTCGTATGTCCCGCTGCTCTAGTGAGCAAGGTGTTAAGAGGCTTGAATTTCTGTGGCTTGGGAATCAAATTATCTTGCCAAATTTTGACCTTGACTCCATTGCCAATTTGCCACTGAATACCTACCTCCAAGAGCTTCCTGGCCGCTAAAATGCTCCACCATCCAAATGATGGTCTACTCCCCATTGTAGTCCCAAAAAAAAATCAAATTTTAGGAAATACCAAGCCTTAAAAACCATGCTCATCAAACTATTAGAACATTTAAATAAATGCCATCCTTGTTTCACCAACATTGCCATTTTAAACATATGAATATCTGGGAATCCAACACCACCCGCTTTCAACCCTTTGAGAAGAATCACCCATTTCCTCTAATGGATAGATCTGTTCTTAGTATAAATCCACCAAAATCAAGCTACCGTCATATTTAGCTCTTCCAGTAAAGACTAAGGAAGTAAGAAACATACCATAGCGTAAGCCAATATAGCCTGGAGTGTCATTTTAATTAAGGTACACCTCCCAGTATATGGCAATTTCTCGTTCGACCCTAACACCCACCTCCACATCCTTTCCCTAATGAAATCAAATACCCCTTTCTTCATCAACCCCACTACAACTGTTAGCCCTAAACAATAAAAAGCATAATTCAGATGACATATCCCAAGTAGCTACTCTATTCTCTCCCTGATTACTGGGTAAACATTTAGGCTGAACATAATGTGTTGAAAGTCAACGAGATGACCTGGACTTGGGTTCTATTTTTTTTATTTATCATTAAGCTTAAAGGTTAGGTTTGTGTGTTTAATTGGTAGATTAGGAGTAAGTATAAAAGGCTAAGTTGGCTTGTACTGTGCTAGATTTTTTCATTCTTTCTCTGGCCTTGTATCCAAAAAACTCTCATCCTTTAAAACCAACAGTGGAAGTTGTTTCTACTGATTTTTATTTGTTTCCATGGAGATCTTAGGTATTAGTTCGTATCATTGTATCAGAGCGAGGTTTTCACCGTTTAATCGGTGGATCTTGAAGCACTGTTCTGGTTAGAGTCAAAGTTGCTCATTCTAAACAGATTTCTCTTATTTATTTTCATTTCATTTCAGTTTTTTGACATTTCCACCATTTTATCGGTGAATCTGGTCAGATCTGGACTAGATCTACTTTGTTACTTTTGTCTTTTTTTTAGATCTGGTTGTTTTGAAGCCGGTTCATCGACAAATTGGTTGGTGTACCGTCAGTTTCATATGGAGCGTTGTCTTTGTGATTTACTATTTTTCTTTTCTTTATATTGACTCGGTGCAGTTCATACTACTCATCTATTCCCACACACTTTGTTAAGCAGACTTTCAGTTTTTTTAAGCATGCAGGCTTCTACCTTAGTTATAGGTAACGATAATCACTCTGATTTTGGGCCTAATCCTTTAGATCCTTTAAGTCCTTTCAAACTTGAAAGTAGTGATAATCTGATGGTGCCTCTTGTCACCGAACTATTAACCACTGAGAACTTCATGAGTTGGTCATGAAATGTTAAGCGAGCTTTGCAAGCCAAAAATAAAATTGGCTTTCTCACAGCTCAGATTTCGAAGCCTACCTCCATTATTGATCCATCTTTTGAACCAAGGAAAGGTGCAATGACATGGTTGTGTCTTGGCTATTAAATTCTATTTCATCCTCTATTAAGTCAAGTCTGATATTTGTTGATGATGCCCGAGAATTATGGGATGAACTTCATGATCGTTTGTCATAGCACAATATTGCTAGAATTTATCAATTAAAGGAGCTAGTCAATCTAAAACAGGGTGCAGACACTTTACTAGTTTCTGTGGAAAGTTGAATGGTACGTGGGATGAATTGTCGCTTTATGGTGATATGCCTAACTGTACTTGTGGTCATTTGTGTGTTCTAGGTAATAGCTATTGGAGAGATTGTGTGATGCAATTTCTCACGGGTCTCAGAGATATCTATTCACAAGCAAGAGATCAGGTATTGATGATGGAGCCTGTACCTCCTATGAACAAGTTATTTGCCATTATTCAAAAACATGAGAGGTACCATTTGGTAGTAGGAGGAAGTGGTGAAGCTAATTTGTTGGCTATGGCTATACAAAGGCCTACTGGTAACCACAAACAGGCGGGAAGAAAAAACAGACCATTCTGTACCTACTGTAAAATCCCAGTTCACAGTTTTGAGAAGTGCTTCAAAGTTGGGAATGCACAACCACCCAAATGCAGTCATTGTCAAATGACTGGTCATTTAGTGGATAAATGTTACAAATTGAAGAGTTATCCACTGGACATAAATTACATCGGAAAGGGGTTACTAACAACTATATTGTTGCATAGGTCTCCGTGGGTGATTCTTCACCAGAGGAGGAAGGCTTTCCTTTCACTGAGCCACAGCTTCAATGGCTTATGAACTAGTTGAATAATAGATCAGACACCAGAAAATAATAGGAGACTCACAGTGATGATATTCGTGAGAATGTCAATTGCTTGAATGCCTCAAGTAAGTACACTAAACATAATGTCAATTTCCAGAAGACCACTGTTAAAGATGCTAGCCTGTGGATCTTAGATACTAGTGCAACTAACCACATGATATGTGTTGATTCCCTATTTACTGGTAAATATACTAAGTGTTCTTATACAGTTAGATTGCCTGATGCTAATGTAGCTAATGCTATTGGATTGGGAAATGTTTAGTTATCTCACAATATTTTACTACAAAAAGTTCTATTCATACCTTCTTTCACCTTTAATCTCATTTCAATCATTGACTCTTGACCTTAATTGTTATGTGTTCTTCTTATCTGATAAATGTATTGTCCAAGACCGAGCATCTTGGGCCATAATTGGTAGAGTTGAGGTAAGGAAAGGTTTATATTACTTCAAAAGTTTGAAACAGACTACTCCAGCTCGTTAGCTAAAGATAAAACAACTGTCCTCAAGGATTCATCAAATTTTTCTCTCTCTACACTCACAACAATCTTATGTTCTATGGCACAATAGGCAAGAGTATTTGTCAATGATAGATTGAAGTTAGTCAGTAGTGAGGGATTGAACATTTCTTTGGTTGATTGAGAAAATTTTCCCTATACTACTTGTCATTTAGGCAAACAACACAGGGCTCCCTTTCTAAACTGCCCACATAGCATGTCAAAGCTTTTTGAACTTGTGCATTGTGATCTGTGGGGGCCATGTAGTGAGACAGCACGTAATGGCAGTAGGTATTTTCTAACCATTGCTGATGACTTTTCAAAGGCCACTTGGGTCTATTTACTGAAAACCAAAACAAATGTCATTCAGTATCTTCAAAATTTTTGCAATCTCATTTGGAATCAGTTTGATTCCACCATTAAAATTCCTAGAACTGATCATGAAACTGAATTTAATCTTGAAACTTTCTGTTATGAGAAAGGTATTATTCAATAAAAGTCTTGTGTTGAGATTCCACAACAGAATGGAGTTGTGGAAAGAAAACATCCACATTTGCTTAATGTAGCTAGAGCCGTAAGATTTCAATCACACTTACCTTTCGAGGACTAGGGTGAGTGTGTATTTATTGCTGCCTACATTATCAACAGATTACCTACACCCGCTTTAGGTAACAAAAATCATTTTGAAATGATTTTTAAAACAAAACTAGTTTATAATCAAATGCGAGTTTTTAGGCATTTATGTTTTTGTACAACACTTAAAGCAAGAAGAAGGAAATTTAACCCCAGAGCGAAGAAGTGTGTCTTCATAGCATATCCATTTGGTGTTGAAGGGTATAATCTTCTTGATCTTGAGACAAATCAAACTTTTGTGTCCAGAAATGTGGTCTTCTATGAAAATGCATTCTTTTTTGCCTTTATGAACAGACAAGATACAGAAGAATCTGTTTCTTTCTTGCACAATAACAGTGAGAGTATCTTTGATTGTTCAATACCTCATAATCATAATTTTGACAATGATTCCCATAATTCATCAATAAGTCAATCAGAACAGCTAACTTGTCCCAATGAAAGAAACATTGAGAGCTTATAACCTAATTTGTTTGGACAACAATTAAGTCCAATTGAGCTTGAAAATAATTCACCCTTGCTGAGAAGATCAGCAAGGCCAAGGAACATGCCAAAATACTTAAGTGATTACTATTGCCAGCAAGTAACCAATATTGCTTCACCTAAATAGAGTTGGTGAAAACTGTTATTGGTAACCTAATATTTGAATGCTCTGCTTCGGAGGCTAATAACGTCTCTGAAATTTGTAGTGCAAGAAATTTAACAGTTAACAACCTCAAGAAAGAACCAAGTAATTACAATGAGGCCTCACAATTTCCAAAATGGTCTGATGCAATGGAAAAGGGATTGACAGTATTAGAAAAAAAAGGTACTTGTTCTCTATTTGATTTACCACCAGGTAAGAAAGCAATAGGCTATAAATATGTTTACAAGATAAAGTATAAACTAAATGGATCCATTGAAAGATACAAGGTTAGATTAGTAGCTAAAGGTTGCACACAGCAATACGAGCTGGATTATCAGGAAACCTTTTCCCTTGTAGCAAACATAACAATTGTAAGAATTTTATTAGCTGTTGCTATCAAAAGAAATTAGTTCCTAGAACAGCTAGATATCAACAATGTCTTCTTACATGGTAATCTGGAAGAGGACATTTATCTGATAAAACCTCTAGGCTATAACCAAGGCAAACCACATCAGGTATGCCAATTGAATAAAAGCATTTATGGGCTTAAACAAGCATCTAGACAATGGAACCATGCATTTTGTGTGGCAGTAAAGAAATTTGATTTTGTTCACACAAAGCTAATTACAGTTTTTTTCCTACGATGAATCAAAGTTCATTCACTGCTATTGTAGTTTATGTTAATGATGGATTATTGTAGGGAATAATTCTGAGTTGATCAAACAATTGAAAACTTATCTTAATGATGTATTCAAAATCAAAGATATTGGTAATTATCTTACTTCTTAGGCATTGAATTGACAAGAACAGAGAAGGGTATACACCTTTCCCAACAAAAGTATGTACAAGACATATTGGATGACTGTGGAATGACAAACTGCAAAGTGTCAAAAGTTCCAATGGAGCAAAATATCAGGCTGAGCAAATATGATGGAGAAGCCATTCCAAATCCAACACATTACAGAAGATTGGTTGGGAGACTGTTGTACCTGATTGCTACCAGACCTGATATTGCTTTCGTTGTGCATATCCTTAGTCAGTTTATGGAAATGCCCACTAATACTCATTTAAAGGTCGCTTATAAAGTATTATAGCATTTAAAACTGACTATGTAGTAGGGAATTTATCTATTTGCAAATGTAGATTATCAATTGACAGGTTTTTGTGAAGCAAATTAGGGATCTTATCCTGATTCTTAGAGATCTATAACAGGTTACTGTGTATTGTTGGAAAGTTCCTTGATATCTTAGAGGTCCAAGAAGCAGTCTTCGGTTTCTAAATCTTCAGCTGAAGTGGAATACAAGTCAATGGCTACTCTTTGTACTAAAATAACTTAGATAAAATATGTCTTGAAAGCTTAGTAGGTAGACCACACAGAACCAATCACAATATTCTATGATAGCCAAGCAGCCCTTCACATTGCTTCCAATCTAGTTTTTCAGGAGAGGACTAAACACATTGAGCTGGACTACCATCTGGTAAGGGACTTACTGCAAACTAGGGTCATCAAACCCAAGCACGTGAATACACAATTACAAGTTGCAGATATCTTCACGAAGGCCTTATCAGAACACACTTTAAAGACACATCTTAGCAAGATGGGAGCTGTTTGTTCATCACTCCCAATCTTGAGGGGGATTGTTGAAAGTCAACGAGATGACCTAGACTTGTGTTATGTTTTTTTTTATCATTAAGCTTAATGGTTGGGTTAGTGTGTTTAATTGGTAGATTAGGAGCAAGTATAAAATGCTGAGTCGGCTTGTATTGTGCTAGATTTTTTTCATTCTTTCTTTGGCCTTGTTTCCAGAGAACTCTCGTCCTCTGAAACCAAGAGTGAAAGTTTCTGTATTTTCTTTGGCTTCTTTTCTACTGATTTCTGTTTGTTTCCATAGAGATCTTAGGTATTGATTAATATCACAATGGATGACTTCTACAAATTTAGTAGTTGTCTAGATGCTCAACTGTAAATCTCCAAAACCTCTTTTAAAGCTGCAAAATTTTCATCATTTGCTCAACTGAAGATAAATGTATTATCAGCAAATAATAGATGCGAGACTCTTGGCGTCTGTCTCGCTATATGAATGCCCTGAAATATACCCTACGCTTTAAAATGAGATAATAGCGACAAGAGGATTTCTGTGCGTAGTATGAATAAATGCAGCGACATTGTATCCCCCTGTCGAAGTCATTGATTTGATTTTAAAGCCAATAGTTTGTGTCATAAAAGAGAGTAGTAAAATAACATATAAATGTTAAATTGTGTCTCGATATTGTAAGTACATATTATGATATGATTTAAAAATATGGAGATATTACATATATATATATATATATCAATTATTTTTATTTGGTCAATGTTTTTTATTTAATGGTGAAAGAAATCTCAATCATTTATTTTGGGTACTTGATGGACACACTAGATTAAAGCTATCAATATATAAATTGGTCTCTCTCTACCTATTGGGGTTATAGAAAATATTCTCCATCAAAAATCTTCGTAATATAATGAGGGGTTTAGAGGGTGAAATTAATTTTATTTAAAAGGTGGCGCTTTTTCAGTGCCTTAAAATTTTGTCTTATGCATTAGTATGCAATATTATATTTAATCAATTTGTGAAAAAATGTTTATTTAAGATTCTAAATTTATGAATGTTTTGTGTCAGGTAAAATTAAATTTTACATACTGTATTAAAGCATGTGTTTTGAATAAATAATTTGTCCATTATTTATCATGACTGTTTGGCCAATTTTGATTTAAATTTTTTGGCAATTTACGAATAATGATTACTGATTTAATTTGGTTTTTATGATTGGTTAATTAAAAAGAAATAACGAGCTTTTTGTCGAGCATACTTTGCTTCTACAAACCCATTCTGAGTGTGATTTATTTGTTTATCATAATGTTTGCAAGTTTCTGTCAAATTAAATAGAATATAATTCCACATGATGAACTTTGGATATAATTTATTTGAAGTTATGATTGTAAATATGGGAGGTGGTTAGATTGTACGTCTATTTATTTTATTATTATCCTTGAATTTTTTAATTAAATATTCATTTTTTTTTCTAAATTTTAAAGTAGCAAACCTGTGTCCAATTTTTCAGAATATACAATGGAATGCAGACGTGAATTAAAAAAAAAAGGGCCAACAGCCTGACCAAAATGGCTGTAATAATTGTATAGTTATTGTTTGAATTAAGGATTTTGAGGATTAAGTTGTATTTGAAATTAGGGTTTTGTGTGTATAGTTTTGGTTTTGTGTATAATTATTAGGGTTTTATTGAGAAAAATATTATAGTTTGTACAATGATTAGAATTTTGTTAGGAGAAAATAATGGTATGTATAAACATATACAAATTCATTAGGGTTTTGGTTAGAGAAGGTTAGGGTTTAGGGTTTTGAATGACGAGAAAACAACACAATTACATAATTGTGCATTAGTTAATGTAGTAACATAATTTAGTATTTAATGTCAAAATTGTTTAAATAACTAATTTATCTACACATGTCCTTAGAATATACAATTATTGAAAATAAGTAATGGTACAAAAAATTTAAAATAATAATAACACACTATACATGGCCCCCAGTGTCGTACCGTCGTGGCTGTGTATGATGATGTGATCTTTGTAATTGTCATGCCCCAAACCTAAGATCATAACACTACAATATTCGCAAATCAATTCGGCAAATACTAAAACCAACATATAAATAGAGCAACTAATCTAATAATTTAATTAAACAAAACATTCCAGAAAATAACATATATCCATGACAACGGCATCTCATTTTAAGTATATAGTGGAAGAACGAAAACCTATCTACTACATCCAAATGTCTCCAATAAATAACATAAGTGAATATAAAGCTAGTGCCACGAGTCCTCTTTTGGATCCTAGTCTACCATCTTCTAGTCTGCCCATGGTCATTTGTTTCCTTTGCAAAAGGTTAACTAGTGATGGTGAGCAATGAATCGCCTAGTAAATGATAACACCAATCTATTTATTTCTCCAAAACGAATGCGAATAAGCAAATAACAGTTTAAAAAATGCACAATTGTATAAAACAATCATTTTTAGAAGAAGTACATAAGGAATAAAAGACATGCACATTACATGTAGAAAACAAGTCACAATCATTCATTTCTTTTCATTATTCTTGTAGTCACACTCTCATTTCTCCACCAACTCATACTCATGTACATTGTGCATACTTTCTACTGATTAAGGCCTGAGCTTATGCACCCTTAGCTAAGGAAAGGTAACATCTAATTTGGCTAAGCTATTGTGGCCCCAAGGCTTCAACTTTACTTGGGAGGTATTCCGATTTACTAATACCCAACTGATAGGGTCAAGTATCAGCTTCACCCACTGCTAATTTTAATCTTCACCTCAATTGTGCAAATTCAAATCTATTATCCAATTAATATGGCAGAACTCGTTTCTCACACTTATAGGTAATCACATGAGTGGCTATTACATTTTCATTACAAGTACTTGGTTTCCAACATATAAAATCACATATTTACAAATAGCTCACAACCAGGTTTCAAAAAATAACCCTCTCTTGTTTGTAAATCATCACATAAACTCCATACTTCTACCAGTGGGAAAACACTTAGAAACTTGATTTAAAATCTGTATCAACATTCAGTTATAAAAGTAAAATAGATTTAGAAAATAGTTGTAAAATTGGCGAGATGTTACCACTCACTTAGCTTAGTTGAGTATTGAGTTCTTTGACTATTGCCTCTTAGTCACTTGTTCAATCACATATGCAAACCACATTCAATACTTAATTCATCTAATAATTCATGCCTATGTATGCTCAATGCATGTTTACTTGAATCTTTCCAAATATTATTTCCTATATTTAATTATGCCTTATGCAGTAGGTTTATGCCTATTTTGCTCCCAAAATAAGATAATTTAGCTTGAATTCCTTAATTCATAAAATCTAGCCAGTGTCAATGATCCTAGTCCGTGATTGCGTAACCTCAGTTTATGATGTTCGACTACGAAACCCACTAGAATTTCTATTATCCTCCCCATGATCATGATGAAGTGCTTTGCGATGCAACGTTAGAATTCACAATTGCACCCATGGTTGGGGGTGTTCTGTGATTCCCATGCCCAGGTCCGCGATTGCATCTCACCTTCCCAGGATTGTTATAGTGCACTAGCTATCGTGCAAAACACTCTTCAATCAAAATTCCTATTTCTACCTCAATCCAATCTCCAAAATTCATCCCTACACTTATTCCTATGGTCCTCAGGCATGTTTTTATAGATTGAAAATCATGGAAAACCAATTCTACATTTGTTTACAAATTTTGGAACCTTGTGGACATGTTTTCAATCATTCATGTGTTACACCGATACGCACCCTTAGGTTTCTACTCATTGTCCCTAGACTTTTAATTGATTCTCACGTGTGACGTGCATCTTGGTCCTTAAGAATTTATGTTTTGAATGTGTCTATCTGTGAAAATTCAACAACCTACATGTATGCATAATAACCGAGCAACTAGGTGCAGAATTTACCTCATGTCCATGTGTTTGAAGTTTAGAAAATCTCCCACAACCCTCTTTAGTACTGTCACTATTCTCACATCTAAGAATAGGGTTTTCAACCCCTTCAAGTCACTATTTATACCTTAGGTTAATTCATGTTTGCATGTGACTAAAATTCTTAATAATTTAGGTTTTTAAAATCAATTTCACACTTTTTTTACTTTTGGCTCATTTTCCCATCCGAATTTCCAAGCTTTTAACTCTATTTTTCTTGTTTCCAAGGCATGGAATTATCTTCCTTGAATTATTAAATCATATAGCCAAATTTCACCACCTAAATATGCAAATTTCCTTTCTAAGTTTAAAATTCAACTTCTAATAATTTCACTTGAAAATAAATATAAATTGTGAATTAAAAATAATTTTGACTATAATTCCACAAAATTTCAAGGTATTACAATGGTCACTGTGGATCCTATCCTTGTTGTGCTGACTGATCGTCATAGTTATGACTAGTGCCCTTATGATGCGTGTGATGATTTAGGCCATTGTTTATGATTGTGGGATGCTTTTATGTAACATAGTGGCAATGGCAAGAATATATCAATGAAGGGTATGAGAGGCATAGGATACTAATAAGAGAATCTAGACCTTGCGTTGTACTGTATCGACATTGAAATCCTAGTCCTAGTTGTAAATCTAGTGGAATGTAGGGGTACTATGGTTGAGATAAATCTAATCCTAGCGGCATATACAAGGACTTCATATTAGTGTCTAGTGATGGCAGTATGTAGCAGTCCCTACTCGACCCAATGCTTATTGATGCTCCTACATTGGGCATATTTTTTAACATAAAAACGTATGATGAAAGCCTGGACATGTCCGAATGAAGAGGAGGGTGTAACAAGCTGAGCATGTACTGTGAGGCATAGGAAAACAGGCCTGGGCTAACAGATGCACCTAAGATCTAGGTCTATGGCTAGAAATCTCATCTCAGTCGCTAGGAGGTGATGACCTCAATCTATCCAAACATCAATGCATTACACCCTCCTCCTTAGCACATCTGCTGCATCTACCAAGCTCGCAATGAATGTAGACAATCATACATCATTATACTCTATTATTTGATTTAGCAAGGTAAATGTGCAAACAATGTAAGAAAGTTGAAGAATGTACAACAAGTGTGTAAATACTCCAATGTCTCCTGATTGATATCCCCTATGAACATAATGGTGTGTGTGACTATTAAGCCACCATGTAACCTGCTGGTACCACTCCATGTACCCTCTCCTCGATACATAGCCTGTCATAGGGATGTGTAGCAAAATAGCACACTCGAGATGGATCATCTCACTACTACACATGCCTGCAATGCTTATAGGCCCAATCCTTATTTTGACTTAAGAATCAATGGTTGCCATGCAGTGTTTGCAAACGCACGTTAAGGTCATCTAGTGTAGACTGTACTGCCCCAAACTATATAGCTACTCTCTCTTGGGGTAGTGATGCTCTACTATCACATAGAAAATGAATCCCATGTCCTTGAGCAATAACGCAAGGTCTTGATGATCATAGGCCTACCATATAAACTGCATATAATTAAAACTATGTAACTACAATTATATCACAAATGTCAACAATTATAGTAGATACTAATGTTGTAATAATAACCTGGGTTTGCACCTTAGCGTCCAAAATATCACAAATGATACACACAAAGTGGGCAACTCTCTCAAGTAACTCCTAGTTGTATGCAGTCTACCTATAACAACAAAAATCGTTATAATATATAAATTGTGTAATAAAATTATGGCACAATGCGTAAATGAATATGCAGCCACCATATCATTACCACATCCTACTGGGTGATTGTGGCCTCTTGTAACACCAAGTGGAAGCTGTGGGTTTGATATCCTTTTAGCTTAGAACAAACCTTCCTAACCATTCTAATTTCTACACGGAAAAGGAGTAAATTCCACTTACTAGTGATGAGGAGAAAACCAACCTCAATGATAATAAAAACCCATTACAAAGAAAAATATACTACATAAAGAAAGTATTAGTGCAATATGCAGTCATAGCACAATGTCCATCCATTACGACATATTTAATGTTTATGAAGCTCAGTAAAAATATTTGCTGACTATTTTAATTATGCAATAAGGAAAAACAATCTCATAATTGCATCCCCATTGTCAGATATTAATTATTAACAACTGCAATTTGATTTTCCTAAATGCAAGCAACAATTATAATATACTAGCGATCGAGGTATAGTCAATGTCGTGCAAATAAACAAGTGAGTATATATATCTTCATAAATCCACATCATAAATATAGTGACACATAAGCTCTATATATATAAAAATAAATAGAAAATTTAAGAATTTAAACACCACTTACATTTTTCCAAGTATAAAAGATAGTTCATCATAAGTAGTTGAACTCAATAATTATGTTCACCCTATTCACATTCCAACTTTACAAACATCAAATCACAAATTTTGGAGCATAATAGCACGAATATTCAAATTTCTATCGATCAAAAAACCAAATATTCATTACTTTCTAATACTAAAAATTCATAGCACTAAACATTAAGACATTCAAAAGCACTTAAACATCATGTGTAGTTACTATGAGGTACCCAAACATTCATAAACACTGTGCATAGGGCAGACATTCTAACAACCATTCAGAAAACATGGTTACAATATTCTTTTCCATTTTGAAAACCTAAGTTGCATAATTTACATTTGGATAGAGTATAGGATAAGTTGTGGAAATTTATGATTGTACTAAATAGTCATTTCAGACACACTAAACCTTCATTTAACCTATATAAAATTTGAGTGACACTTAGTATGATTATTGCTCTAGGGAAATAGAGTACTGTGGATATACACATGATTCATACAGGTTATATTGAAATAAAACGTAGTGATAAAAATATCAAAATAAAACTAATTAAATTTGAAGAACATCTACATAACATAATCATCTTAATTCTATACACAATTAGTCTAGACAACAATCAAACAAAATTCTCAAAATATTAGAGAGCAAGATCAGATAATGATTTTTTCTTGTCAATAGCAAATAAAAAATGCTCTTCTTGGTTTCCTTTGCAGCAAAGGATTGCAATATTCAAGAAACTACAATATTTCAAAAGATGCAAACAATCAAATTTCACATACAAACAATACAAAGGATAATATAGCTTATTGTAAAGGACTAGAAGCTCAAGATAGGGCAACCTCTCCTCCTTGCACTCCTATTTTATTAAGATTTGAACTCTTCAACTTTAACTTGCTTCATCATGTTTGCTATAGTTCATTATAAAATTCTTACTATAGCATTGTTACACCCACAAACTGAGACTATAACACAGTGGTACCCATGAACAACCTCAATAGACACCAAAGTCAGCATATATCATAATAAAATTAATCTAATAATACAATCCATAATAATTCCAAAGGAAAACATTGTACATACATCATATTCTCCAAAATCTCATATGCAGCGAAATAAAATTGACCTAACTATTACATTCGAAGTTGTCCATATCAGTAACAAAATGTCAATAAAGCTATAGCATCGTAATCCAAGTCCTTGCCCTTGATTTTATCAGCCCCATGTCTGATCCTCTTCATTAATTATTCCTGCAAGAACGTTAGCTAGAAGTGGTGACTGACTAGTCACCCAATAAATAGTACATCCTGCCACTTTTCTTTGCTAAAAGATGCAAGCTCGATAAAAGCATACTTGAATAAAATACATTTTATAGCAAAAATCGTAAATCAAGATTTACATAAACTAGTTTCAAAACCTGACTAAAAATTACATTTGAACAAAACATAGAATTTCAATATTTGCAATCATTCCAACAACTTGCCATTTACATAGTTTACATGTTCATTTCCTAGCCTGCTCAAGAAGCTACATTCCTCAAGTACTTATTTCCACAGATCATAGTCTCAATCTATTATCCAGACTAAGAAGAGTCTAGAATCCCAACTAATCACCTAGTTAAATGGGGTAGAATCCCAATCAAATCACTCAGTTGAGTGGGGTAAAGTCCCAACCTATATCACTTAGTTTAGTGGGAGAAAATTGGCTCCTTACACTTCCGTTGGTCTTGCATGAGAGGCTATTACGTATTTATTCCATGTATTCTAGTTTTTAAAAACATTCAATTGAAAATAGTTCATTTTACGGATACTCTCATCCAAGTTTTTAGAAAATAATAAACATATAGAGTTCCAAAAAATCAAAAGGTCGAGTTCATAATTTGTAAAACAGGAAAACATTTGAGAATAATTTTAATTAGGAAATAGAATTTTGATGTATCACAAGACAATTTTGAAAATAATCATAAAAGTTGGCAGGAGTAACCACTTACCTGTCACTAAATTCTATAGCATAACAAGTTCCTCAGCTATTGACTCATGACTTCCTAATTATACACACAATTTTTTCTTTAATGATTAATTCATATGAAGCTCATGTTTTCAGATGTGTCGTGAGTGTCCTACATGTCTTGTTTCCTAATCCATTTGATGTTCGGTTATTATCGGAGTTGTCATTCTTATTCAAATTCTTTCAATTACTATTTTTTCGATTAGCATTTAACTCAATTACTAACCCTTGTCTATGACACTTCACGTATATCTGATATGTTTACGCTTACTTGAATCCTCCTAAGTACTATTCCACATGTCCCAGTATGTTTTATTCCATAAATTTATGCCTATTTTGGTCTCAAAATCGAAAAGATTTAGCTCAAAATATGCAACACATGAATTATATCCAGCTTCCACAGGCCAAACCACGACCACGAGACTCAATCTTGTGACTGTGAGGCTCTACTCTGTGATTGTGGGCCTCAGTTCCGTGCCTACAAGGCACGACTACGAGGCATACTATTTTTCCCATGATTTGCACCTCACCCTCACGCTCGCACCGCCGCCCTTCATGATTGCAACAGTGGCCGTGGTAGGGTTCTGGTCTACGCGACAAGTACTGTTTGTATAGGTTTTTTCACCTTCTACACCATTCTAATTACCAAAGCTCTCATTCGACATGATTCCCAAGTCTCTAGGCCTATTTTTACACATTCAAATTTATGAAAAATATGATTCATTTATATCTTTAAATTTTGAAAGATTCTAGAACACTTTTCACTTGATATGCCAATACACATTTTTACACCTCTTACCCCTGTATACATGTCCAATTCACCGTTTCTACGTATCAACTACATGTTTAATTCCTAAAAAGTCATATTTTCACACGCCTATGCATGGTTAATTGGTGTTCATACCTGTGTACATGAATAACTATAGATTTATCATAGAAAATACATCAAAATGCCACAGTTAAAGGCAAAAGAATTTCCGAAGAGCACTTGGACGGCTGTTAGGCAATGTTTTTAAAACCGAACCGGACCGGCCGGTTTTCCGGTCCGGGTTAAGGTGTAAAAATAAAATATTATACAACCGGTCAAGAACCGGTCAAAAAAGATAAAAAAACTGGTCAAAATCGATTTGAACCGGTTAAAATGGCTAAAAACCGGTTTTATCTAAAAAATTAAAAAAAAAAGAAATTTTTAGCAATTTTTTTTTTAAATTACAAAATAAATTTTTAGACTTTTTTCAAATTTTTCTTACATTTACAATCCTTAATATTAGTTAAATATACAATTTTTATTTTAAATTTTGTTTTTAATAATTTTTATCCTTTTATTTTTCTAATTAATATTTTGAAAATTGAATTATTGTATCTTAAAATTAAAATGAGTTATATTAATTAATATGTTTATTTTTCAAAAATATTTTTTCAATTTTATACTTTTAATCATTTTGAATTTAATATATTTTTTAATTTGTGTAATAATTTTTATTTTAGTCAAATTATTTAATTTTTAACATTACATCTAAAATTTATTTTATACTCTATTGTTATATTGGATTACATTTATTTTGTAAATTATTTTTATAGTAATATATATAATATTATATAATTAAAATAACCGGTTTTTTCAACGGTTCAACCGGTCGGACCAGTGACCCAGTGACCCAGTAGATTTTCCGATTCAGTCACCGGTCCGGTTTTAAAAACATTGCTGTTAGGCTCTAAGGTCCAAAAAATAGGGTTTTTGTATCTATATATATATTTCCAAGGTTTGCTGAGAAGTCCTTGGGATGTCAAATTCTTTCATTTTAAGCCTAAAAATTATATGCTAATTTCTTAATTTCCCATACACTATTCACATGAATTTCTGGGCAAAATTTTCCTCATTTTGGGCCTCTCAAACATGTCTTGACTTGAAAAATAATGCATATTTTACTTGACAAATTTTTGGTTGCCAATTTATGCCCATATCCCTTTCCATACTTACTTTCTAATTGCCAGCGAATTTCCATATGAAAATTATAATAATAATGATTATGACGTAAATTAATTCATTAAGCACTTACCCAAAAAAAATATCAATTAAAATTTTAGTTAGGTAGTTCTCAAAATTCGATAAAATTTGACTAGCCTAATTGTGTGTATTTTGACTTCCAAATGCACTTAATATTATCCCCATAAATTCCATGAAGAATAATTGAAAAAAATTAGGCTAGTACCTTAATAAATCATCCACAAAAATCATTTCTATAAGCATTATTGTGCCAAAAAATCCAGTGTGTTACAAATACAATTTAGTAACAATTTTTCAGAACCCATCTATGAAGCTTGCTGGTTTTGGTTATGTTGGTTATGCCGAAAAAATGCAATGGAGGAGTTTTTTGAATCATCTCATCCGTTTTTGTAGAGAGAGAAGTTATTAAAATTAAAACTGCAAATAGGTTATTTTATTAAGTAACCCTTTTATCTTTCATTTGTAATTAAAAGAATAGGGTCAATTTTGTAAATATATGTTACATGACCAAATTAGTTACCATAAGAATTTTATTTTTAAACTTATTTTTCTTTTCAGTTTCTTATACTTTCTCTTTTTGTTTTTTACTTATTATTTTATTATATCATCATTTTACAAAACATGTCTAATATAATTTTTATTTTTTATAACTTATTTTTATTACTAAAAAATTTTAAAATATACTAGATTTAAGTTGTGTTATCATAATTTTTCATTTGAATAATTCACTTATATTATTAAAATTTTAAAATATGATTAATTTATACTTTATCAGCATGGATAAAAAAAAGTATTTAAACATGTAGAATAAATAATTTTTGCTAAATAATAAATTATACAATAAAATATATATTTAATGGATTTCTATATATCATATTAAAATGTAGTATGTGAAGTAGCGAGTTATATAAATAATATTTTATATTATTCAAAAAATAAGAAGTAAAAGAATAAATAGATTAAAGTAAAATTGAAAGACACTTAATGCTTGTATAAACAAATAAAATAATAATGTTTCTAATGTAAATTTTATGTCATTCATAAATTCTATAAAATTCAGACAACATGAATTGAAAAAATGAGAATTGAGGGAGTAGATTAAAAGAAATAATATTAAAAATTAATAATGCTTTAGCAATTACACACTGCACAACCAAAATTTTTTATATTCTAAATCTATCTGTCGATCAATACTATACATTAAGGATATGCCAATTTTTGGTTCTACAAAAGTAAATTATCATAATGTCATTAATTGCTTACATAATTTATTTTTACTTTTTTTCCAATTTTTATTTATTTATTATCTTCATTCAATTTCAATTTATTGTATTTTTCTATTGCTTCTTTCAAATTTAATTTATTCTATCTAACTCTTTTCTCGAGTTTCATTTATTATTTTATAAATAATATCATTTATTTATTTATATGGTGCGAGTGTCTCGAATTACTCTACACTTTTTTTTAAAGGTAAAACCCTAAAAACCAACTCTAGTCTAAAGAAGAATTACAAAAATAGACTTATTTTTTTGTTAAGAGGTTAGAGAGCAAAATTATTCTCCCTCCAACTTTTAAGTACTGCTCCATGAGGGGAATATATCTATATATATATATATATATATATATATAAAATACCGATTATCTACGGAAATTGCCACGTTCACATAGAAATCCAGACCACATCTTAAACGGAAAATCTGAAATGAAGTCATGCTTTATGGCCTAGGCAACTCATATGAGTCATCCTTTTTCGATTTTTCCTTTGAACTTTTTTATTTGTGCTTTATCTTAATTTTTTATTCAAATTCTCTTGATATTTATTTATTTTACTATTCTTTATAATTTTTAACATTAAATACTTATATTTTTATTAATTAAAATACAACATTTATATATCTTATAAATAAATCCACACAAACATAGAGTGTGCAAATTTTAACAGTCATTATTATGTCAATAATAATTTTTTGTTATATATTGAATAATTATACAATTATCCTTATTTTACATTATCTTATCTTTTCTATCATGTTTTCCTTTCTTTTAACTTTTTCCTTTTGTTTGTATTTCTCTCAATTTTTCTCTTCTTTAATTCTTTTGATTTTTACTTTTCTTATCTATCGACTATATACTATATATTAAGCACTTCATTTTTTTGTTACACAATATTAAATTACAAAAATACCTTTATTTCCTTATATGAGTTTTGAATTTCTTTCCCTCGATTATAACTTATTTCATTTTTCTTTCTCAAGTTTAACTTATTTGTTTCTTCAATCTTCTCTCTCAAATTTAAATTATTCTATTTTTTTCGGATTTCTTTCATCTCTTATTTTGTAAATGACATCAAATTTATATTTAAAAATACTAATTTGTTTATATAATTATGCACATTCATTGAGTATGTCTCTAATCCCCAAAACTAAAGATATGGGGCAATTTTAGTTGCCAAAAGTATATTTACATAAATAACCCTACTCCTTTACTCCTTTTCTTTTATCCATCTATACTCTTTTAACAAAGAGTCTGCTCCCTATACTTTTAGGTTTGATTGTCATAAACTATATTAATAATATAATCCTTTCTACCACATTATATGTGTAGGCTAAATAAGTAAATGTATTTCCTTCTTAACCATCCACTCAACAAAACCAGCTCTGGCTCATGCCCCTCATTTAGTTTTCCATTTCTTACACTCTCTTGCGGTTTCTCGATTTTAGGTTGGAGACTTGCTCCTTCGTTTTTCCACCTCTTACTCTCAGTTTCTGAGTGTTCGAATTGGAGAAATCATCAAACATAAGACAAATTAGTGCACGTTATAAAATTGAAGCATTGATCAAGATTTACTTACATTTTTCTCCTGTTTCAAGGTTCTTCTATTATTTTTTCAAGGTTGTGCTAGCTTGTGTGTTGTCTGTGTTATAATCTTGCCTCATATCTATTATGTAGACCGTTGATAATGATCTTGCGTTTAAAAATTTTATCAAAGCTAGAGCTATACCAAAAGTTGTGGCGACTTTTGCCGAGTGTCAGAAGTTCGACAAAATCTTAATATACTCAAAAGAGGTCTTGAAATTTCTCCATCTGTATTCATATCCTGTCGTTGTTGTACCATGTGTTCCAATGAAAATAATATTTATCTTGATA
This sequence comes from Avicennia marina, assembly GCA_019155195.1. Lineage (NCBI taxonomy): Eukaryota > Viridiplantae > Streptophyta > Magnoliopsida > Lamiales > Acanthaceae > Avicennia > Avicennia marina. The sequence continues at coordinate 7,034,274 of CM032762.1, read as the reverse complement.
AGGTTGGGTATACCCCAAACTATCAGTTCCTTCTGCAAACAATTCTTTAGACAGATCTTCAGGTATGTTTGATTCAATGAAGCGAACAGTAAATGTGATTATATAGTGCTTGATTGACTTCCCTTATTATAATTGCAAGTACTTAAATTTTGGAATTATATTCTTCAATGTTTTGGTGCCTGCGGGGAGCTATTAATTTTGCCCCAATGATGTATCAAATGGAGGGTGGTTGTCCTATCGACCATAATACCATTATCGAGCTCTCACTTAATCAGATCACACTTAATGTTGTTTTCACCAGATCTAGCAATTATATTCATTGGTTTAATCTTTGACTTAGTCTCTACACCTTTTGAAATTTTTTAGATGGACGTCATTGTAATGTAGATGAGCTTGCATTTTGCATACACGTTCTAAGTAATAATCAAACCTTGGCCATTCTTTTCATGCTTAATAATAGTCTTGCGTATAGTTTAAATCTTTTTATTTGTAGATCCATAGCTGATTTTTATTGTCAGAATCTTTAGGTATGAAAACATAATTTTTTTGATTTGGTTTTAATGATTTCGTAGTATAGTACTGTTAAATTGTATTTCATTATCCAATATGACAGTTTAAATATAATTTTTTTTATTTTACATAAATATAATATTAAATATTTATTTATTTTATTATTGTATTTATTGTGTCTATCATACACTTACATATATAATTGTCTTTTAAGCATACGTAATGAGTGTACCTTGTTTTTAGTAATACTTACAATTTTTGTTTTTACTTTGTTTTTTAAAATTAATTTTATTTGATAATATGTCTAAACTTATTAATTTTTTGCATTAAAAAAAAAATAGAAACTTATATCTACATTTGTGTGTGCGTGCGCGTGCATTATTCATGGTATTTATTCTATCTATTTACAGTTTGACAATGTGGGGCATTCATTTTAAAGTATATAAACAATAAATATTTGTTTGCATCTTAAGTTGCTTTTGTTGTATAACATATATTTCATCAATATTTTTATTTTTTACAATTGAAATAATTCATGCTTTCCACATATATTTTGCATTTTGGTAATTTTTTATTTTGTACTTATAGAAAATTATTTTATTTAATTTTGTAGACTCATAGAGTGTGCCACACCAGTAGATGTAAGGAAAAAATAAGGATTAATTTAGACATTTGATATTACATAATAATTTCTTCTACTCTTTTGCAACTTCTTCCCTACCATTCCTCCACGTTCCTCCTTCTTCTTCAGTATTTCTTACCCTATTTTTTTGTAGAAATCAACGTTTTGAGACTCAAATCAGATGGGCCGGTTCAACCAATTTAACCGAGAACCGTCTACAAGTCCGGTCTAAATATAATTTAAACTGACCATGTGAAAAAACTGGTGGGTAAAAGTTTAAAGAAAAAAGAACACAGAGATATATAAATTTGGGGCTTGTTGTGCCAATTGCTGAATCTTTGTCTCTTCCTTTAGTTTGAATCACTTCTCACCCAAGAGAATAGTAGAAATTTTTGACCTCCAATATTCACTGTTTGCGGTTGCCGTCACCATTTTCTTTAGTTAATGTCATTTTTCATTTCAATCCCAATTTCCTTCACATGTTCAAATGAGTGGAATTGCTTTTATTTCGTGGCCCTTTTTGGGTTCTTACCTCAAGTCTCAAATGTTGTTGGGCCTAATTTTTGAGTGATATACTCACAGAAAAAAGATATTAGTTTGAGACAGAGTGAAATCAAAAGGTGGGTATTGGGTTTGACAAATTTCATTTTAGGAATATGGGTGCTCATAACTGGCATTAATACTTTGTCCCCATCCAACATCTATTTATTCATGAAAGAGAAGGTTGTTTAAATTTGATGATGTCTAATGATTGGATGTGAAATTTGGTGGTTACCTTGACAATATATTTGGATCGTTGTTGTTGTGTGTATGACCATTAGAATTGGTTTTGTGTTACTCTGAGAATGTTGTCAATGGAGGACAGGGTGACATTGTGGCTGGAGGCTAGGAAGGGCACGATGCTTTTTTCAACTATGAAATTATAGGAATAAATTTTTTGATGATTTGTGATTGATTGGGATTATGTTTTAGTAATTTGAATAACATTTTTGCTTCAAATTTTTATGAATATTTGCAATGTATTTGTCGTATTAGGTCGGATTATTTATTTAATTTAGAATGTATTTTTATTTTTATTTTTATTTATTTAGTAAATTATTTTATGCATAGTAATATTTTGTTAAAACATATTATCACACGCATATATGTAATCATATAGATACATAGTCAGAGTCAAGCAATATTTTAAGAGTGGTTGAACCGGTCGGACCAATGACCTGATGAACAAGTAAATTATCCGATTCGATTATCGATTAAGGTCTGAAGACATTGGTAGAAATTATATATAAATTTAATAAGGAATTATTATATTATGATAATATTTATTCACATACGATGTTTTATTTTTTGAATCAAAATAAATCTTTGGTATAATTACGCTCTAAGTTCGATTTCTTTCTCATATAAATAATATAATAATTTATATTCAAAATATATCTTACGATTTTTATGGGAATTATATATGGAAATAATCAAAGAACAGGTTTTTATGGGAATATACTTGACATGTTGCATTTTATTTTTCTTTAATGAATTAAGTATTTTTTATTATTTATCTATACTATATTATCTATTCTATATCTATACTATATTGTTAAGTTAATAAGGTTTTTTGGTTACACAAAGTTAAATTATACAAGGACTCTTATTTAAAATTCTTTTCATGTTTCTCTTTCTATTTCTTGCTTTTTCTGACAACTTGATATTTTTTATTATTTAAAATATAATAATTTTATAAATTACAAATAAATTTACATATACACCAAGTGTGTTACTTTTATTAATTGTTGTTTTGTTGCTGTTACTACCTATACTTATTTATACTATATATAAAGTTAATAAAGCTTTATGATTGTATGATGTAAAATTATATAATTGTTCTTATTTTAAATTTTTTATTTGTTTTATCATTTTCTTACTCTCTTTTTTTTAACTAACCATTTTAATTTATGTTATCTCTCAAATTTCCTCTCTTTTAAAATTCCTTCAATCTTTCTTTATTTTTTATTGTAAATACTTTTATACTTTTATTTTAAAATAATTTCGTTTATATTACTTAAAATAAAATAATTTTATAATTTATAAATAAATTTATACATAGGGTGTGCTACTTTTACTATTATTATTAAGTGTTTAAACTTACTTTAATTGCATTATATGAATTTACACATATACTCTTGCTTTAAATTCTTGTTCGGACCTCTACTTCTCTATTTTTAATATATATGGTATTTGTGTTTATTCTTTTTTCTCACTTTTCAATTTTCTTCTGATCTTCTTAATTTTTCAATTTAAATATTATTTATATTTTTAATTTTAAATAACATTATTTTTGTTATACAAAATAATATAACAACATTATAATTTATGAAGAATTTTACATATGCATAAAATTTGTTAATTTTATTAGTTTGTTATGAAGTCCCAATAGTGAGCATCCGCTTGTTGACTTTAACAGAATTTTTCAAAAACAATTACAATTTAAAAAATCGTTTAAAAAAATGGCCAAAAAATAAAAGGTTTTAAAGTTTTAGACTATTGACAGAAACTGGATTTCTGACATTGGAAAGTCAAAAACCCAATTTCCGGCTTTAAAACACACACATACATATATATATATCATAGAGCTGGAAATGGGGTTTCTAGCTCTATATTAAAAAAAAAAAAAAAAAAAAAAAAAAAAAAAAAAAAAAACCACTTATCGTGGTCAAACCCCAAACAAAAAGTGTAAAGTAAATTCCAGCTTTTACTTTAATTTTAAAGCCACAACCAAACACGTGCCTATCTAGACAACCGCATGTTATTGTTCCTCCACCTTTCAGCCACCGTCGGCCAGATTTCGCTGTATCTTTAAATAGATATGCTGTATCTTTCCTATAATTTTTTCTTATTGTTTGTATTATTTCTTCCATTTTCTCACATGTACCGTGGTTTTGCACAGCACCGCCGCCGCCGCCGCCGTTTCGGTTTTGGTAAATTTTGCCGGTTGGTTTTGTGGATTTAATTTTTTTAGTGTTAGCTTGTAATGTTATTGAAATTGAATTTTTGAGTATTGTTAAATTGTTTGAGTGTTGTGAAAATTTTTTGGTGTTAGTTAATTATTTTTTGAGTGCTGTGAAAATTTTTTGGTGTTAGTTAATTATTTTTTGAGTGTTGTGAAATTTTTTTAGTGTTAGTTAATTATTTTTTGAGTGTTGTTAAATTTGTTTTTAGTTTGTAAATTTAAATGTTCTTGATAATGTTGTTGTTGAAATTAGATTTATGAGTGTGGTTAAATTTTTTGGGTGTTAGTTATATTTTTTGACTATTGTTAAATTTTTTGTTAATTGTAATTTTAAATGTTCTTGTTAATGTTGTTGATGAAATTAGATTTTTGATTATTGTGAAAGGTTTTTGAGTATTGTTCAATATTTTAAGTGTTGTTAAATCTATTGTTAATTTTTAAATTTAAATATTTTGGGTATTAGTTAAATTTTTTGGGTGTCATTAAATTTTTTGTTAGTCTGTAAGTTTAAATGTTCTCAATAATGTTATTGTTAAAATTGGATTTTTGAGTGTTGTTAATTTTTTGAACATTGTTAAATATGTTGTTAATTTCTAAATTTAAATGTTTTAGGTAATGTTGTTGAAATTGAATTTTTTAGTGTTGTAAAATTTAGAGTGGTGTTAAACATTTTGAATATTAGTTATATTTTGTGGGTGTTGTTAAATTTATTCTTAGTTTGTAAATTTAATTGTTCTCAATAATGTTGTTGAATTAGATTTTTGATTGTTGTTAAACATTTGGGTGCTAGTTAAATTTTTTGGGTGTTGTTAAATTTGTTCATAGTTTATAAATTTAAATGTTCTCGATAATGTTGTTGTTAAAGTTGAATTTTTGAGTGTTGTTAAAGTATTATAGTGTTGTTAAATATTTTGGGTGTTAATTAAATTTTTTGGATGTTGTTAAATTTATTATTAATTTATATATTTAAATATTCTTGATAATATTGTTGTTGAAATTAGATTTTTGAGTATTGTTAAATTTTTTTGGTGTTAGTTAAAATTTTTGGATGTTAAAGTTGCTGTTAGTTAGTAAATTTTAATGTTTTCGATAATATTGTTGATGAAATTAGATTTTTTAATGATTTTAATTTTTAAGTGTTGTTAAACATTTTGAATATTAGTTTCATTTTTTGAGTGTTGTTAAATTTATTGTTTGTTCGTAAATTTAAATGTTCTTGGTAATGTTGTTGAAATTAGATTTTTCGTATTATTAAATTTTTTGTGTGTTAGTTAAATTTTTTGAGTGTTAGTTAAATTAAAGTAAAATATAATATATGAATGCTAATCTACTAGCTGTTGTAAAATGTGTTCCTGATTTTCAGCCACTTCACGAGGTTAACTAGTTTTGCTTGATACATGTGTGTGTCAATTTCACTAATATCTTTTTGCAGTCGGGCATTAAAGAACTTGTGTTGAAGGGTGGGCTCGATGCATGAGTTCATCAATTTGACAGGTGCATGATGAAGATTAACAATTTAAATCATACTGCATATATTGGCTTATGGCGATAGATTTTGAGAAGTGGGATCTTATACATGACAAGGGATATCGAGCAGGAATATTAACGACTAATATCTCAAAATCCTTAAATAAAGTGTTGAAAGGTGCACAATAGTTCTTAATTTCTGCTATTGTGCAACTTACATTTTAGCGTGTCATTGTATTTTTTCTAGATAAATTAACTGAGGCCACTAACATGCAAGCAGATGGTCAAGATTGACTTATATGGCTAGCAAAAATGTACAAAAACACAGAGCAAGAATTTGTTTGGCACATATCACAATTGATTGATTGGTACATTTGTTAATAGATGTGCACGCAGTATATCGAGTGGATCGTCACGGGACTAATTATTTTGTGCACATCACATAGCAGATGTGCAATCGTGGAAAATGGAGTGCATACAAGAATCCATGCTTGCATGCGATGCACATTTGTAGAAGACATAATATAAATCCCAAGGAACTTGTCAGCCCTTGTTACTTTGTTAACAGGTGAGCGACTATATATTTAGGCCAATTTGAGATCATGTGGAGAGAGGAGCATTAGGACTTTCCACTATTTGCACTGGTGCAGAACACAGAACGCAACAGTAGTAATGACGAGGTTGGGACTGAACGACACGTAAACATAATAAGATAGATCGTTGTAAAGTGTGAGCCAGGTAGAGTGTGCAGCATGGAGATATTGATCTCGAGGCATCAAGTTTGTAACATCTATTAGCTTACTTGCTTTTATATATGAATATTTGCGTAAGATACATCGTGTACTTCATTTGTGTAAGTTAAGATAATTTTTTCCATTTATGCTATTTTATGTATTTTATATATTCTATTTGGTACATGTAAGTTGATATGGTTTCTTTTTTAGTTCTCCATCGTTTGTCATAGAACAAAAATTCCTTTGTAATTTACCTTTGTTCTAGATTTCATGAATATTATAATAATTCACTATGTTGACTAATATAAACGAACATTATTCGACTAACAAGATGTCCAATGACCCTTTTTTTTTGTTGTACTTTTAATTAATAATTTAATAGTTCACGATGTGCCATAACATAAACAAACATTGTTATACTAAACAGGCTGTTTACTAACCCTCGTATGCACCTCGCCTGATTGATGGAGTGTTGCTCCGCTTGCAGTTAGAGCTACAATGAGAAGACATGTGGGTAGGACAGAACAAATTAATGACACAATGACATCAACTACACCCGATAGTTATTAGACAGGGTTTTCAAAAGTTGACCTTCGTGTATTGGACATTTTGTATCTTATTAACTTGTATGGTGCCTATAGATGTGGCATTACACAATTGGATCATCTTATTGCCACTTGATTGCTTAGACTCAAGATAGTAGGATGGAGGCAAACTTTCACCGACACATTTACCTCAACATGATCTAGATAATGTGCAGGGGAGTGATGAGCCCCCTCTGAGAACTTGTCGAGTAATGTGCAGTTGTCAATGTTAGGTTGGGGGTCATCTACCTTGAATCGCACATTTTATTGTATATGTTACAATTAGGGTTTCTTAGATATTTTTTTATGATTTTTTTTATCTCATTTTGCATTGTGTAAAACAAGATCTCGGTATTAATCTGTTTCATGAAGTTTTCTACTCATATTTCATTATGTGTATTACGCATGCATAAATATTTTACATACAACATAATGAAATATCAAAAATATTTCACAAATGATACAATTTATAGAATGTAAATATAAATTTTATAGTTGGATAAAATGATCAAAAAATGTTTAAAAGTAAAAGTAAACCACATAAGAATAATTGTATAAATTTACTTTTTTCAATCAAAAAATATTATTATAATAATACTAATACAGTATAGATAAAAATAGGAAAAAAAATTTCTGTATTACCAAAAATTTTGTGAATAAAAATTAACTATTTTGCATTATTACATTTGCGAAATAACTTTTGTAACAATACGTGATATATATTAATAAAATTGCACATAAAAAAGTATCGCTTATTTTAAAATAAAAGTACTACTCCTCTCTTTGTATTGAAATTTATCATTCCAATTTAGATTACATTTCATTGCACTAAAAACCCTAAACAAAAATCTCTATGGATCATTTCAATAAAACCTCACGAGGGACTATTTTCTAAATTGATTTTTTATTTTGAATACAAAAATAAAAAACGTGGTTGGAGATTTAGACTTGGTCATTTTAAATTAATTATCAAAACATTTACACCCTTCTTTTTTTTGTAGCCGGACTATATAAAGAAAAATTGTAAGGGGTCTAGCAATATATATGTTCTTTTTATAGATCCAGCTCTATTATATGTATTTTAAAGCCGGAAACTGGCCTAAAACTTTAAAACCTTTTATTTTTTGGTCATTTTCTTAAACAATTTTTTAAATTATAATTATTTTTTAAAATATCCTAACTTTAACTCGATATATCGATTTTCGGGTATTATAATAAGAGAAGAGCATTGTTCAGTTTGTCTTTGTTCATTAAGTTTATATTCAATTTTGATGTGTTGGTTCTTAGTGATACCAACTTGTACATGGGATCAATTCTCTTCGTTGTACAATTTAATAATATTCAGTTCTATTTCTTTGATTACTGCATTTATTATGGGTATACATGTACTTATTTATATTTTAATTTTTATTTTTTTAAGCACACACAAGGCGCGTATTCGAGTTGTTAATACTATTTATTAATGCTAAAAGCTCGAATTTGATTGCACATCATTGAATTAGTACAATACCTTTCTTTCTTCATATATATATATATATTCAATTTATTTTTCCTATTTTTCTTTTATTTCATTTTCTCTCCTCAATTTTAACTTTTTTTCAATCTTTTTTTCTCAAATTTTATTTATTTATTTTTATTTTTCTTAATTTTGTAAATGATATTAAATTTAGATTTAAAATATTATTAATTTATTTACATAATCATGCACGCTAATTGAGTGTGCCTCTGGTAACTAGCATTACATTACTAGAAGCTACTTTGGTTTCGACTTGAAAATTTGTACTATTGTCATTAATTTATCTACACTATGCCTATATGTGTAGGGTTCACATCAACCAACGTTTGGCCTTTAATATTAAATCATCAAATTATTTTTATTTTCATTTTACTTAACTTCTCTTAATAATCTTATTTTTTAAAATGTTTTTCTCTTTTCTCTTGATAAAACTTGAATTTTTCCAATTCTTATTTGCTCTCATCTCTAATTTCTTATATGTATATGTGTGTGTATATATATATATATATATATATTGCATTGAAAATCTGTATATCACGACACTAATTTATGAATTTATGACTCAATCCTAGTCCGTTTAGTAACTATTTTTTGAAAATATAAAAATATTTATTTCCAGCTTACAATATGCAAAGTTTCTAATTTGATTCTTCTAATTTAATTTTGTATTCTATCATATATATACATAAATTATTATATTTCATGTAAAATATTTTTTCAAATTACACATTTGCATTTAACTTTTATGAATTGTTGTGCGCTCATAAAGCGGAATATGAAATGTCATTCGGAGTAACAAAATGCCATTATACATATTGTAATATTTATAATTTTGATGAATGTCGATGTACTATTTTCATAAATACCAGGGCCATGTTTGGATATTAATTATCCAAAACTTTTCACCTATCAAAATCCATACTTTTAAACATATTACTCATCAAACTAACATTTTTTAAATCTTTTAATCCTTTTTTTTTTAACATTATTTCTAAATTTGGGTGCCACTTCAACCCCACAAAATAATGTACCCAAACAAGGGCAATCGAGTTAATGTTACATGTCTTGAAGTGTACTGGATGTCAATCTGAATTATGCTAATTTATAAGGACTATGTTTGGAACATATGTTCCACTCCCCTAACTTTCCTTCAAACTTTAACTAGTCAAGTATATCACTCAACAAACTTTTATTTAAATTCAATTTTAAATTTTTATTCTCTTTCATATACAATTAATCAATTATTTTTTATTCATTATATTTATTTATAATAAAATCAATACTCACATGTACACATATTTACATATACTTATACTTATAAATTAATTATTATTCTTATATATTATCATATTATTCAATAATTATTATATATTTTATATATACATATATTCAAATAAATCAAAAATTTTAAAACATCACAATTTTATAACTAAATATATTGCTCATCCTAACATTCTTTAAACAAAAAATCATCTTTCAACAAAATTACTCTTCCACACATATAGAGAAGGTAAGTTTCTGCAATTTACTTTATAACATATTTCACAAAAAATGTAACACACACACACACACACATTTCCTTCAATGTTACATGAGTTGCGATCATGAATATATACAGCCGTACTTTCTAAAAGAAGAGTTGACCAAAAGGCAGCGTAGCAGCAAAGTTGGAATTGGACCTTTTGGGTGCTTGGACAAAAGAGTCAAGACCACACGGCACACGCCAAAGAACGACCCTAGAGAAAATATTTAAATTAAAAGTTTGACAATGAAAATAAAATATAAATTTTCTACACACGTATTCTTATGGTGAACATTATCGTGCATGACAGCATTAGGGCAGAAGCAGCCCATGAAGACAAACGCGTCCTCAATTCCCTACGTTGACCCTACTCCTTTCTCCAAAGCCCTCTACAGTCCAAGACGCAAACGGCCGAAACAAACAGGCCGTCCTCGTTCGTCATTTCCCCAATTTCATCATGCCTAAAACCGTCAGTTCACAGAAAAGTAAAAAACCGAAGGAACAATTCACCACCTGGCTCCTTTCCCCAGAGGTGGGCCCCATCCCTCGAAGTTCTTCAAAACACAGTGAAGAGTTGCTGTGTCAGCCACCTAAAGTATATTCAAAGGCCTCTCCCTCTCCTTCTCTCACCTCCCTTGCCCCAATCGCCAGCTTCTCGTTATCCTACACTTGCGTACTTTTTGGACAAATTTACCCCGTTAAGCATGTGGAAAATTCTTAATTGATTGGCTTTGTTTGATTTTAAATTTTAATGTATGTTTTAAATTATTTTTGTCTAGATAATTATATAAAAATAAAAAAGAATAGATTTGAAAATAAAGATAATAATTGATTATGTGTTTTTTATAATACAAATTGTAAAACAAATGTACATTTTATTATAATCTTTTTTTTTACTATTTATCTCTTTTATTTTCACAAGATTTGTGAAATAAAATACGTACTAAAATTTTAAAATAAACAAAGCCAAATTATGTTTGGGTACAAGTTTGACGATTGTTAGTTCTAAAAAATTAAAAATAATGAAAGATAGAAGAGAAAATCGAAAATATTATTATTTTAATAAAAAATATATTTGAAATATAAATTTTAAAAATAATGAAAGATAGAAGAGAAAATTGAAAATATTATTATTTTAATAAAAAATATATTTGAAATATAAATTTCAATGAGATGAAAAGAATCTAAAAAAAACTTCCAAACACCGTTAATGAAATTGGCCTCTTGTGTGTTGAAGGAAATAATTACATGCAAATTTACATATACAAATTTAACATTTGTTTAACATATATATCTTCTTTTGGGAAACAAAAACAGTGACATGAAATTAACAGTGTCATATTTTTTTATCTCAATAATTATTTGTGAAAAACTATTTGAAAAGATTACTTTTTTATTTAAAGAAATGATAAGTAAAAAAGATAAATAAAGGCAATATTTGAATTAGAGTATTTCAGGGCTGTCCAGAAATGAATGAGTTGTGGACGTGAGATGGTGACATTTTCTATTTGACCTCTTCAATTTTAAAACTCGTCAAGCTATACAATGGTGGAGTACAACAGCAAAGCAGACGAGCAAACCCGGCAACCAACGCGCACTCTCACTGACTATCACCCTCTCGAAAAACGATAGGCACCTACTCCCGCTACTTCTTCTCTCTCAGCCTTCCCGCTTCTGCCGCCTCGTTTCCCCCCTTCGTATTGTCGATAAACTACAACACACACCCAGGACGGCGATACGGAGACAGCGAAGGGGTTTTCGCATCTGCTTGTTGATTCACAATCTTTTCTGGGACATTGTCTTTTTATGCTGATTTGATAATTTTCTTTCGGAATATATTGCTTTGGGTGGTTGGGGTTGAGATGTGATGGGGGCGGGGTTTTCGCAGGCGTTCCGCTGTTTCAACCCCAATTCCGGCCCCAGCCGGCCCGAGCAGGATGCCATTTTCGCTGCCAATGCGCCGCTGGACGAAACCCTGGGTCACTCCTTCCGCTACGTTCGGTCCTCCGCTCGATTCATCTCCCCTACTCAGTCCGATCGCTTTACTTCCCTCTCTCAGCCCCTCCGCTTCGACGATCCTGGGCCCTCCAAGCCTCCCGTGTATCCGGAGACCGGATTCCGAGCTTTATCCGGTGCCTCGGTCAGTGCCAACACTTGGACTCCCATAACTGTCCACCTGCTAGGAGATGGTTGCGATGACGCCTTCAACCAACATCATAAGAATAATGAGGGTTTCGCAGCTGGACCCCCTAGGGGTGGTGGTAATAATGTTACGCTGGATGGGTTTGAGAGTACGTCGTCCTTTAGCGCCTTGGCCCTGCAGCGGGTGCCACGCGGTGGTGAGCCTCCATCAGGGCCACTGGAGAGGGCCTTCTTCATGTCTGGCCCCATCGAGCGTGGTGCCCTCTCTGGACCACTGGATGGCGCTGCCTCTGGTGACAACAATGGGGGAGTACCATTTTCGGCACCACTTGGTAGCATTTACGTAAAGAAGAGGAAGAAGAAGGGTATATCGAGAATACGCAAGGCTTTGTACCGGAACTTCTCGGTGGTGCCTGTACGGAACTTGATTAGTGGGGGACGGAAGGATGCCCCTTCTCGAAATGATAGCCGCAGAGAGGCGGCCGAGATGGGCTGTGAGAGCAATGTGCAATGGGCATTAGGGACGGCAGGCGAGGATCGGGTGCATGTGGTTGTATCGGAGGAGTTAGGCTGGCTGTTTGTTGGAATCTATGATGGATTTAATGGACCTGATGCCCCGGAATTTCTGATGAGCCATTTGTACAAAGCCATGAATAATGAATTAGAGGGTTTGTTTTGGCGCACAGAGGATGTAATTACAGCTTCAAAAAATGCAGATATTACAGAGAATTGTCATCCATCGGATGTAAAGACAGAAGATCGCCAAGAGCTTGAAGAAAGTAAAGAAGGCGAAATGGAGCCACAATTAGCTAAAAAGGTAATGTTTATAGGGGAACAGATTGAAGTGAGAAGGAGGAGGAGATTATGGGAATTCCTGGTGGAGGATGATCCAGAAGATGGACTTGATTTATCCGGTTCTGAAAGATTTGCATTCTCAGTTGATGATGCATTGAGCGTGAACAATGCTGGTTCAGCTGTGAGTAGGAGGTCTTTATTGTTGTCAAAACTAAAACAAGGGTTGTTGAATAGGCATAAGGATAAAGAGGGGATTAGGTTATTTCCTTGGAGATATTGGTTGGAGGGAAAACAAAAGGCAGTGGAGGAAATGAGGGAGAATAATGTAGCAGATTTTGGGGAGGTTGAGGGGGATAGAATTAGTAGAAATGGTAGGAAACGAAAGGTAGGTTTAGTTGATCATGAATTGGTTTTAAGTGCTATGTCTCAAGCGCTTGAAGGGACGGAGCAAGCATTCTTGGATATGACCGATAGGGTTATTGATCGTTACCCAGAGCTTGCATTGATGGGTTCTTGTGTGTTGGCTGTGTTGATGAGGGATGACGATGTGTATGTGATGAATGTTGGGGATAGTCGAGCCATTGTGGCACAGTACAAGCCTGAAGAGGCAAACTGTGGTACAGAATTGCAAGGTCCTGCAGACGATGGGTTTAATGAAGAGGCTATAGTTGAAGAGTGTGGTGATATCAGAGACGGGGACAGTGAAGTAAATGCAGCTCATTCTCATCAACCTACAAGTTTGATTGCACTGCAATTATCCACTGACCATAGCACAAGCATAGAAGAGGTAATTCCTCAGTTTCTTTATTTTTTCTTTATCCTGCATCTAAGTATGCATAAAAAAGGAATGTTTCCTGATCTGTTGTCCATATCTCTTCTTTAAGTCTAGGCTTGCCAGGTTATGTTTCACCTTTTACTTAACTAGTTTGTGTAGGGCTTGATCAAAATATTCTGTGTTTCTTTGACTGAACTTGTCAAAGATCTCCAGAGTAAACTGAGGCAAATGTAGGGGACTTCTCTCCTATATATCTCAGTGCAGTATTTCTTATGTTGTGATCCTTGTTCATGGGTGTATTTGTCTTTTCTTTTAATCCATGCTTTGTTTGACTATCTATGATCCTTGTTCGTGGGTGAAATTCTCATTTCTTTGAGTCCAAGCTGATTGTCTGAACTATCTGCCCAATGCAAAAGATAATTTCATTGACTTTGATTAATTCCTAAACGTCATAATTTTAGATTTTAGTCATACGATTATTCTCCTGCAATCTGACACACTGTGTCAACTTTAGCTTGTCTTTCCCATACATACTAAGAATCAATAAACTTGGGTTAATAGTAGTTGTAAGACACTTAAGAAATACTGCTTTTCCTTCCCTTCTGCATCTGGTCCAAGCCTAGAGCTATCAGTGACTTGATTTTTTGATATAGAATTAGTCACGGAGCTTACTTATCTTTTTGTTATAGAAATTGTCTATGGTACAATGGATGCTTCAGCATCACCTTTGTATATTCTTGGAAAATACCTTTAATCCTTCTCTGGTTAATAATTCTCTATGTTCTTGAAACCTCATCTTTCATGATGCCCTTGCTCTATTATACGAGTCTTTTCCAAGCTTATTCTTGCTTTTGTGGGTCCTTCTCAAGCTTAAAGTTATAGAAGAGTTGGACATTATCTTGGATTTCAAGATCCACAATTTAAGCTCATTCGCAATGCTTTCAGTAGATTAAGATGGTTACTAGCTGACGGAGACAGCAATAGATTTGAGAATTTGTTAGTTGAATTGTGAAATGTTATAATTGTTTCTACTCACAAGATGGCTCTTTGCAGATTATTGCCTTGAATCATCCTAAGCTGGTTTTTAAGTGAATTAACTCTACTTTGAAGCTTTTTCTGAATCTTCTTTTTCCTGGAGAAATATAAATTGTAATATGTCCTAAATTAGAATTTCTTTGTTTTCTGTGTTTTACTTGGATCTTTACTCGTCTAAGATTAGCCTTGATATTAGTTGATCCAAATTTTTGGGATGAAAATTTTGAGTTTTATTTAATTTTTTCCTTTTCTTTTATTAAATTAATTGATGTTTACTACTGAGTAATTGTTCTTAGGAAATACTTCTGGAGTGACGTTGCCATAAAATTAAGACACCTGATATTAAGCTTGAAATTTTGTTGTTGATACAATTAAAATGACGGGCTCACAGGGTCAAGTTTGTTGACAGAATATAGAAATAATTTGTTGCAACAAATAGATGTACTGTTTTGGTGAGCATTGGAATAGACGTTAAAAAATTGTGATATGGTTATTGAAAGTATCATGTTAACAATTATTGTAATCCCATGTCACACAATAGAATAAAAATTAGAATGAATAAGATTTGTTTAACAGCAAAATAAATTATACAAACCAGGTTTATCATTGTAAGTATAGAAGTTTAGGTAACAGCAAACCGAACCAGTCCAAAGAGTTAATTTATGGGCATTAACCCTAGTTTGGTCAACTCATTCTTCAAGAGGACAATGTCTTGAACAATGGATATAGGGGATGGCTTAGCTGATGACACGGATGGTGATTTAGAAATGAATCTACATATAGAACAGTTAGTGCGAAAGGATGTCTCTATTCTATTGGTCACTTGTATGAAAAAGTTTGAATGCTTTGTCAGAATATTGTTCTTGTGTGTTCTTGAAATCTGTTCTGGATTGACTTCATTGCATACAGCTTTCTTAGAAGTTAGAATGTTAATTAGAAAGGAAAGTTAATTGAGATTGAAGGTGTGATGGAGTGATATAGGTGCCTTGATTTAGGGAGCTAATGATATAGTTAGCAATCAAGATACCTTCAAAGGATGTTAACTGTATGTGAACTAGGAGTTTGGTATAATTGAATATGACTAAACATATATCTAATATTAGGGAGGACTATTGATGCTTGAATAGCCTCAATTATAGTAGAACAAGCAGTCAGAGTATGATTAGTCACATGTATGTTGAAATATAACAGTTGAGGCAATACAATTGAGCACAAGAGCATGCTATGATTTTGTTCATAAAGTTTACATCAACAAACAAAGGCTAAATGGTCAAATTATATATTATTCTCTCGAGTCAATATTACAAAGATCATTTATTCATAAATATGAATAAAATGGACCCTGACATTTAACAAATAAGAATCTGGACAAATGTCAGTATAAGGAAAATATATATTTTTGTTATGTTAATCTTGTAACAATGGTAAACATTCTATTTTTGATTATCGGTAATTCTCTTTTAAGTTGAATGTGGTAATCTTAAATGGAAAGACATTTTTCCCCATGAAGTCCAGTTATAGCAAGAACTTTTTTTTAAAAATATTTGTTATACAGAAGAAACTAACCAGATAGTATGTTACCATTATATTGAATTTGAATATAGTAGTTCTAGTTAAAAAGTGGACATTTTATAGGTAAATTTTCATTCTAATAAATAATCCTCTTGAATCACTGAAGATCACTATTTACCATTGTACCAATCAAATCAATTGGAAATATTCGAAATCAATAAAAGACGACATGAGTTTTAAACAAAATCATGTATAAAATAGATTTATAGGTTTGTTACCTTGTCTAGAACTCATTTGAAAAAGATATTCAATCAGGTAGAGTCAATAAACAAAGTGGGTTATTTAAAAGTTCGTAGTGAAAAATGCCCAAAAAAAGTAAAAGAAATGAAAATCGAGTGCTTTGTTGTTCAAGATTACATTTGTCAGGACTCTTTGACTAAGCTCCTTAGCTTGGATGGGACATTTAGTACAAGTTGCTATTCCTAGATCCAAGGAAAAGATTGAAAAAATAAGTCATTCACAATAATTGGAGAAGAATTCCTGAAAGCTAGCTGGTCAAAAGTCAACAAGTTGACTAACTAGAAAGATCACCTATTTATGTGGTAAATAAATATGAATCTCGACATCCAAGATTGAGGAACGTAGACATACAAGGAATATAAATATTTTTATTATGGTGATATTGTGATTATGCTGCTAAGAGAATTGAAAGAATTAATTTATACTTTATTGATAACAATTATAATGTTACCAAACACATTGGTACACACTTAATATAATTCTTATACTAAAGGAAATAAAATGCACCATTCCTATAAAATAGGAAATGTAATATACTTAGGATGCGAATTAAGAAACAATATATACACAATATCAATTAGAATATTTTTTCAACACTTTTCCTTACGTTGAACATGATAAAACTTTTGGAAGCATTCAATTTGAACTATCTCAAGCTATTGAACTTCAACAGATATAATGGTGAAGCTGTACTTCACGCAACAGTTGGTAGATAAGATTAAACACAATTCATGACACAAAACATGAACATTCCAACAATGTTTACATGTTTTGGTAGTAGAAGAAAGGCCATCTTTAGGTGATCATGTTGTCATCACTTGTTTTTTTTGTCCACAGCAATACCATCAGTAACGGTGGTCACTTGAAGTTTGAAAAGACATAGGCGTAATACTATTAGTAACATGAATAACACCATTAACACTAATGTTTATGACAATAGAAATCTAGTCACAAAAGTCGTTGAGCTAAGCCATAAACGGCTAAACAGATGCACTTTTGTTTGCCATAAAAACTTAATACTTGCATCTTACACGCAAAAGTACTAACCAACTAAACACATAAAACTAGTCTATGTAAATTTTTCCCACAGATTTAGCCCCTGACAAACAAATTATCCCGTGCATATTAAAGCCCAATGCTAAATCACAAATAATCAATCCACAAACAAAGCCTACATAAAGTTTCTAAGCCCACATTATATAGCCCAACAAAAAGAAAAAAAAAATACTTCAACTCTCAAAAGTGAAATGTATTAGCCCAACAGAGACCAGATTGGCCCAAAAGGGTCTATTTGACCCTGTTTTGGATGCTACAGAACGTGAAATCTCATGTTCAGTGATTCTTTTTTTTTTTTAATTTCTATTAAATGTAATTAACATAATTACTGTTTTTATTAATTACGTCTATTATAAAATATAATTAATTTAATTACAGTTTTTATTAATTACATCTGTTGTTTTAATTTTATAATAAGTTAATTTTTCTTTAATTATTTTTATAACTTAATAATTGTATAAACACATAAAAACAAATTATAATAAATATAAAAATTACAAGAGTATATTAAAATTTTATTTTATTTAACTTTATTTTTAATTTGTTAACAATTGTGGTTAATCAATATCCACACATATGAATGAGTCAAATATATGATTTTATTGAATAAATAATTTTAGTAAATCAACTTTACCATTGAAGTAAAACTTTTAGGCAATACGCTAATTAAGCAACAAAATCATTAAAACTTATTTTAAATTAAAATAATAGGTAAATTTAATATTTTCACTGAGACAATACATTTTATGTACAAGGAAAAATTAGTAAAAAACTACTACACTAATTAAGCAATGTTAAAATTGAAACTTATTTTAAAATTAAAAAGTAGGTAAAATTAACAAAAATGAAAATAAAATAAAAGCATAATTTTTAAATTTAAATATTCAATTAATTATAATTAACAATTTATTAAAAAAGCTGAAAATAAAAAAACAGAAAAAAATGTTATGTTTTGTGGCACCCGAACAGATCGCCCTAAAGAAGGCAACCTAACTCAAGACACTAACCTAAACAAAAACAACACAAAACTATGGTTTTTTATTTTTCTCTACAATCGCATATTGATACTTTGATTGCTATAATGAAACTTTACGATTGGGATTGTTGACTTATCATGATAGGGCATGACGGTGGCGTTGTTGGGGTTTCACTGGGTTTGGGTTGTAAATTTTTAATTTTAAAACATTACATAAATTAGAATAAATGCATTAGAATAAGAAATTCTAAATCCAATCCATTTTCGTTATAAAACACGCATAATTTAATTATCTAGGAAGTTGTAGGAGTAAATATCACTTGGAATCTTATTCTCGATGAAGTGTACGTGTGATCTAAAAGCTGCAACACTCGAGTCGTAACCCTTCAGTTTGTTTACATGGATGAAACATGGAAAAGTGCTTCAAAATCTTCATGCAAACTCTTTCATCAGGACCCAACACAAACACTTTTGTGTATGGAGATTTTTCGAATAAGAGAAATGAGAAAGGGGCTAGAGTGAATAATTCTATTGTTCTGAAGGGGGCACGCGAATTTTCTTTAATTTTCTAATTCTCTCTAATTCAAAATCTATTTATTTTCAAAACACATAATTTTGCACAAGGTAGGATTGTTATTTCCATCTATGTGCAACTAAGGCAATTGAAATGGGTTTTATGGGCTTCTATATGGACCTTGAAGTAATTCAAGTCCATTCCATATTTAGTTATTAATCCTATTAATAATTAAAGTCCATATGCGTCTTGTCTTTTAATTTTAATCAATTCGATTAATTAAATTAAAGTCTATTCTGTTTATAATTGATAATATATTATTAACAAACATAATTGGAAATCCATTTGGCCTAATCCAATTGCGACCAAATTAAATTTGTTATGAAACTTCTCAAGTTTCATTTAAGCCCCAAACTAATTTACTTACATGTTATTGTTTCGGCTTTTTGTGTGTGATGTTTTAGATTCACTCTTAATTAGCAATTAGTATAATTTGAAGAATATAGATAGCACTTAGTTTATGGCCTATATTATATCCCAACTAAAGCAACATAAATCCTCCCGTGAATACCATATGGTATAGGTCTTTTGTATCGTTTTGTCCTAATTGAGCGAGAGCTATGGATTTAATTAAATTAACTTGCTTGATCATACAAGTAGATCAATATTTTCTTAAGGGACCAAGATTTATCAGAAACTCCTTTGATCACTCACTACCTTGATAAGGGATTTTTGTCTCATAAAATATTGGGTGTATTGTACAAACGCCTTGCCCGCTTGCAAGGAGACATTTTTTTATTGATTGCACACATATCTTCATACACATCTAGGTAACATCACATTTGGTTTGCAACCCTATCTCGTGTCAAGATAGATATGAGTTCTTAATGTCTTAATAATACGTTGATCATCATGTGTACAAGATATTCATGTTTTCTAAAGTTTGAAGCCTACACACACTATCACGAAGCAAGACATTGACAGCAAAGAATGTATTCCATGTGTCTATTTTATGCTTCAAGTTACTGATTTTCCAGTAATTTATCTACAACATGCGTTTTAAGTATCTTGTACTGAATGATATGACGCCATACAAATACACAGCGTGCCAGTCATATTGATATTTTAATGCTCATTTAGAGAATTTATGATTCGCATATACTAAGGAGCCTTGTGTTTATATTCGAAACTCCTCATGAATAAGACAAACAGGCTCATCATGAATGAACTACTTTGCAAAATGGGACATGGGAAGAGGCGCATAGATGTTGCGTATGATGTAGTGGCTAAGATTTTGAAACTCCTTTGTGGTTGATGTTCCATGATGGTGTGCTGAGGTCTGGGCTGCGCAGGAATGGTGGCACAGTCACATGAGGCCTTGGTTTATGCATCGCAATGATGGAAAATGGAGGAGAAAGTGCGGCACTAGGGATTTCTTTGTGCACACTGATTTGGGATGCAATGTGGGCGGTGGATAGCATGAATTGTGTAGGTAGCTATATCTTGGCCATTCATTGTTGATGCTAAAGGTTAGGCAGGCAATTAGGGTTTATGGTCGCTACATTGGGTTAGGAGGATAATGACGGGCTAAAATTAAGGTTTCTAGTGTAGGGCCTATTTGGTCACACATGGTTATTTTTGTTTTGCATTATTTTTTAGGGAGAAAATATGTGTAGGTGGGTTTTAACTTGCGCTGACGTCATGTTAAGAGAATCGAAAGAATTAATTTATACTTTATTGACGAAAAATTCTATTTCAATTTGTAGTGTGATATTGAGAAATAATTATAGTTGTTACTTAAAACATAGGTACACACTTAACATAATATAATTTCTATACAAAAGGAAACAAAATATATGCGTCCTAGTTCTTTCTTTTCATATGTTGAGAGTTCCATGGGGAAAATGAGTTGTAGGTTTTGAAGAAAGCCATGGATATGGTTACTAGAGGAATATGATCACAAGTTCGATGTTAATTGGTGATTAAGGTGGGAACTAGGAGATGAATCCATAAGGTAGTTTATCTCTATGGTGCTGGTTGGTTAGAATTTTGTGGCCTGACACAATTTGTAAAACTTGGGGCCTGACAGAATCTAAAAAATTTTGATTTAAAATGTTTCTGAAACCTTAATTAATTTTTCCTGATTTTTCTATTTGTTATACTTATGCTAAAATTAGAATCTAAAAATTTCTGTACCGTGCCATAAATTCTGGCTTTCAAAATCATCATGACTGCTCTAGAATTTTTAGCCTCTATAGATGTTTTATCCCTTTTCTATCTGTGATCTTGTTTTAGCATTTCTTGGATGTGTTTTGAACATTGGTGTTAAATGGCTTGCAAGCCATTACTTTTTTCACTTATTTCTTCTATGATTATCATTTTCAGGAAGTTATTAGAATCAAGAATGAGCACCCAGATGACATCAATTGTATTGTGAATGACAGAGTTAAAGGTCGCCTTAAAGTTACTCGGGCATTTGGGGCTGGATTCCTCAAACGGGTTTGTCCTTTGAGTCATTATTTGATGTATCTTTGAATTTTTTTTAAATTGTGCCATCATGGGATCATATGGTTTTTCAATTTTAGATGAAACATCCTTAAATTTTAGTGCCTTGTGTTATATTGGAAGTTGCGTAAGTGTTTTTCTGATTCACCGATTCTAAGATAATAAAAACCTTTTTCTTGGTAATGATTGTTTTGTGTGTGTGTTGTGTGTTTTTTTTAATTATCCCTTTATATAGAGTGAATGAGGCTTGGAGTATAAGCACATGTTGATTCTACTGAAAATTGTTTTATTGTATCAGTTTTGGATGCCATCCTTCTCAAGAATAAATCATTTAGACATAATCTAAGTACATTTAGACTGCATACCGTGCAAATCTTTCTCCTTTGATTCTATTTCTCTCCAATACCTTGAGGTTACTACCTTTTTTTAAATTTCTGTCGGTTTTTTCCCCATGGCTCTTTAGAATCGCTTGTTGTCATGAACATATTTGTTTATTGGACTGTGTGAGTGTTGTAACATATCTTATGCAGTTTGCTGGGTTTTTGATGTTTTGATTGGCATGTTTTCAGCCTTTCTAATAATTTGGAATGCATGTTAATGCAGCATAAATGGAATGATGCCTTGTTAGAAATGTTTCGGAATGATTACATTGGTACTGCACCCTACATATCATGTTCACCTTTTCTTCGCCATCACAAACTGTGTTCCAGAGATCAATTTTTGGTGCTTTCATCTGATGGCCTGTATCAGTATTTTAGCAATCAAGAGGTGGTTTCTCATGTCCAGAATTTTATGGAAAGGTTCCCCGATGGAGACCCCGCTCAACACCTGATAGAGGAGCTTCTGTTTCGTGCTGCCAGAAAAGCTGGTAAATTTTCACCCTAAAATAATGAATGATGATTATTAAAACCTACTTCAAATGGACGGAGGCATCAAATGCTGTGCCACTATGCAGCACATAACAGCTGGTTGTGGATAGTATTCCCCTACACCTATATACCGTGCTAGATGGTGATCAAAGTGCAAGTACTTGTTTTACATGCCTCACCCATGTCTTAGTTATTCAGTTCATAATTTGCTCCCTTTCGTTTTTCATGTTTGTCTTTTTTTCTCCTAATCCTTTTTTATTAATTTTTCTGATTCGGTCATTCTTGCTTCTTTTGTTTCCTGATGAAATTGCATGAATTTGAAATTTTTAAATAGTCAATTGGTTTTTATATTATTGGTACAATTTTATGAAATTGTTTTATATGCTGATATTAGAGGCTTAATGCATATTGAGATTATTTTTGTATACTAAAACTCAAGTTGAAGAGTTTATACTGTGATTAGTGGTTGGATGCTTCTATGTTTGTCTATTTTTGTTTTGTTGAAAATTACTTGTGTTAATCTTTAAATATGTAATTTTGCACTGTGTGCCATAAATAACTATGGTTTGGTCATGTACTCATTATAACTATATGGGTAATCAAAGTGTTTGTCGAGACACGTATAGGATTTGCTGGCCCTGTTTCGCTGCTGTGTACATTTTTGGGAATCATGCAATGCTATGCCGGAATTCCGTTGTGAACCATTTTCATATTTGTTTTGCAGGAATGGATTTTCATGAGCTTTTGGACATTCCACAAGGAGACAGGCGGAAGTACCATGATGATGTTACTGTCATGATTGTGTCCCTTGAAGGAAGAATTTGGAAGTCCTCAGGGAAGTATCTGTGAGTCCTTGTAACATCTATACGCTGCGCCAGCTGTGCCTGTCAAATTCACATTGACAAAGCTAGGGCATTGTTTTGACTACTGGCTGATGTGTTAGGAAGCGTTTAGAGAACTGGAGGATAGCCCAGTTTCTGTGCCTGGAGGATCATTCATCTCGCATCGCATGCCTGTAAAGTGAAGAGAACTGATGATAACTGGCAAGAAGTCTGCAGATGTTCTGGGCTCAAAAATTCGGGGAAACGGAAAAAGAGGGTTCCCGGGAATAGGAAATTTTTGTGGTAGCTGGTGTAAACTTCTTCTGGGCATTAGTAACAATACCATTTTTTTCTTTTTGTTCTTTTTAAAGTTATGCAAAGATGCGAGGTCCTCTTTTCTTTCTTATTCATAGGAGGGTTTTAGCTGTAGGGCTTCGCAGCATGCTTGGTTTTATAGATTTGGAGTGGAAAGGAAAATGAGAGAAAAAGAGAGAAAATAAAAGAAATTTAAAGTTCTATATAGTGACTAGTTAAAAAGGTTTCAATAAGGAAAAAAAATTAAATAACATTAAACAAAAATTTAAAATTAAAAGTTTTTATCATTTAAGAAAAAATAATAATGAAAAAATAAATAAAAGAAATAGAATTAGTGAAATTTTTAGTGAAACAATAAGAGTTAGAGTAGTTTTTTTTTTCATTTTTTATTTCCGCTATTTTGTGGAAAAAGTAAAGTTTTTTATTAAATTATAATTTCTCTTTAAAAACATTTCTCTCTTATCTAAATATCTAATTTTTTTTGATATTTTCTTTTCTTTTTGTACTCTAAATGTCAAGGACAAAGCATACTGTTGATATCTAACACGCTTTCTCTGAAGGGGGAAAGTTGTGATTCTGGAAGTGGGCTCTCCATGTCGTTTAGGGAAAGAAGTTAAATTCAAAAGCGTCTGTAGATTTTCTGATTAGGCAAAGAAATTTCGTTAGACGACTTTGTCCAGTCATCCAGTGAAGTTTGACCCTCAGTCCAAATGACTTTTTAATAAATTTTTAAAACAATGGCGTTGTAGTCACTTAACAATGTGTAATTCAATTTAGACATTTAACATTAACATATAAGCATGGCTAGATGGAAGACAGATTAGTGAAAACATGAAGGGACATGGTATTAAATGACCAAATAGGATTTACCCAATTGTTGAATATATGTTTATTTTTAATATGAATTACCAAAATATACATTTAATTATTATATTTTTTAAATTTTTATTTTTTTTATATAATTTTTAAGATAAAAAATATTTAAAAATATATATCACCATAGATTCTAGCGCGCAGTACGAGATCATGGTAAAAGGCAGCAGCTGATTTAATTGGAGGGATGTGGTCAAGTGTGGACAGGAGGGAGGTGTTTCCACAAGACAAAGCGAAAAAGACCTGAGCATGGCGGTGCCGTAAATGGAGGGCCGTTTTGGTGACTAAGGATCATTGGAAAGAAAATTTGATCTGACGGATAATATTATTTATTTATAAATATATAAAAAATATAATAATAATTAAATAATATAATAGCACGTATAATAATAATTAATATATATATATATAAATATTAGTGTATGTGTATATAGATATATGTATTGATTTGATTATAAATATATTTAATATTTAAAAAATAATTAGTCAGTTATGCATATAAAAAATGAAGGGCCGTTTTGGTGATTAAGGATCATTGGAAAGAAAATTTGATGTGACGGATAATATTATTTATTTATAAATATATAAAAAATATAATAATAATTAAATGATATAATAGCACGTATAATAATAATTAATATATATATAAATATTAGTGTATGTGTATGTAGATATATGTATTGATTTGATTATAAATATATTTAATATTTAAAAAATAATTAGTCAGTTATTCATATAAAAAATGAAAAATTTACATTTGAATTTGAATGAAAATTTTGTTACGTAAGATGTTTGGTTGTAAAGTTTGAAAAAGATGAGAGTTAAAATATAGTGTTCCAAACATAGTAATTCCCTATATGTATGAGTTCTCAGTTTTCCCTCCCTATGCGGATCGCCATAAGTGTATAAGTGTTGAGAGAAATGGACTTTAAAAATAGAAAAAAACTTTTAAAAACGTGATACTTTATATTTGAGTGTGTATAATACACAAAAGAAATAAAACAAACAACAAAGGCAAAGGAAGAATTAGAACTCTTAAAAAAAAAACCTCACAAGGAACACTTTTTACACACATACACTCGATTCTTGAATTTGAACTGATGTCGAAGCTTGCCAAAACCTCCTTTATTTATAGTTGAAAGTTTTGCACTTGATTAGCCACATTTGGAGGCACCTATCCCTGCACTCAATTGGTTACAATCTTTGGCTTATTCTTGTTGGTTGAAATGGGTGGCCCTTGATGTATAAATAGGCACAAACCTTAACATTCCTTCCCCTTTGTTACTATTTATAAACTTTCTCGTAACCCAGTAATTTTTTTACACGTGTCAGTCTTTTCTCTGGGCAACGCTTTAGTTAATATGTCTGCTCCATTGTTGTTTATATGGCTCTTTTGCAAACTTATTTCCTTTCTTCCAAGGCTTATCGAATCCAGTGATAACGAACATCAATATACTTGGACTGGAGATGGAATGTTGAATTCTTGCTTAAGTGGATCACACTCTGACTGTTACAGTTGATGCCATACTTCTTTTGACTCCATCATAACTCTTGAAGGAACTTCTTCAACCAAATTAATTTTTTACACGCCCCGGTTAATGCAATGTATTCTGGCTCTGTGCTTGAAAGTGCAACACATTTTTGGAGTTTATTTTGCCAAGATACATTAGCACCTGCAAAGATTATTAAATAACCAGAAGTTGATTTTCTTGAATCAACATCACCTGTCATGTTTGCATCAGAAAATCCTTCCAGAATAAGCTTATTCCTTCCTCGAGTATAGCAAAGCCCAAGTTTGATTGTTCCTTTTAAGTATCTTAAAATCCACTTGATAGCATTCTAATGTTCCTTTATGGGATTTGGCATGTAACGACTTACTTGTCCAACTGCATAAGTTAGGTTTGGCCGGGTGTAAATCATTACATACATTAAGTTTCCAATAGTTAAGGCATGTGGTATCTTACTCATATACTTTTTTTCATCTTCACTGCTAGGACACTGCTTTGAACTCAACTTGAACTATCTGCCTAGTGGAGTTGTCACTAGTTTTACATTTTCCATTATAAACTATTCAATCATCTTTTTGATGTAGTTTTCTTGAGATAGCCAAATTTTACTATTTGGCATATCTCGTAGAATATGCATGCCCAAGAGTTTCTTTACTGGTCCCAAATTCTTCATTTCAAAGGACTTATTCAACTCCTTTTTCGATTTGTTGATCTTGTTTAGATCATGGCCAATAATAGGCATATAATCAACATACAACAAAAGAATGATAAAATCAACATCAAAATTCTTAATGTGTACACAATGATCTTTACTTATTTTTCTAAAATTGTGATTGGCCATGAAGGAGTCAAATTTTTTGTACTACTGTCTCAAGGCTTGCTTTAGTCCATAAAGGTTTGTCTTAAGCTGACAAACTAAATTTTCTTCACCTTTTACTTGGAAGCCTTCTAATTGTTTCATAAAAATTTCTTCTTTAAGTTCTCCATTTAAGAATGCTGTTTTCAGATCAAACTATTTTATTTCCAAGTTCAGACTTGTAGCTAATCCAAGGACAATTCGAATGGAATTCATTTTCACAACAGGAGAGAAGATTTCATCAAAATCAATGCCAGATTTTTGTTCAAAGCCTTTAACTACTATCCTTGCCTTATATTTTGGTTAAGAACTCCTTTCAACTATCTTTAACTTGAATATCCATTTGTTTTTGAGTGCTTTTCTTCTTAGAGGTAGACTTGTTAAATCATAAGTTTGATTTTTATGGATGGACTTCATTTCTTTCTCTATCGCCTTCCACTATTCTTTGGTATCTTTATCATCTACTGCTTCTTCAAAGGATTCTGGTTCACTATTTTCTGTCAGCATTAGGTATTCAGTTAAATTATACCTTGTTGATGGCCTCTTTTCTCGTTCAGATCTCCTTGTGGGCTGAGGTGGAGTTGGTGCGGTTTCAACTTCATGCCTTTCTTTCATGTTTTCCTATGAGACTTCAACTCTTTGTTGAACTTGTTGGGAGGAAGGATAATTTACTTGAATTTTTTCAGTAGTCCTGTTCTTATTTTTTTTCTTTACATCTCTATAGTTGATTTTCAAAGAAAATAACATCCTGACTTATTATTTTCTTTTCATTGGGGTCTCACAATTTATATCCAAAATTTTCATACCCATATCCCAGAAAGATGCAATCTCTTAATTTAGAATCAAGTTTATTTTTTTCATCCGTTGGGATATAAACAAATGCCCGACACTCAAAGACTTTTAAATACTATAAATTGATAGACTTACCGAATTATACATTTTCTGGAACATCTCCATTCAAAGGAATTGAAGGCGAAAGATTGATTAAATCAATTGTTGTCCTCATAGTCTCCCCCCAAAACGGATTTAATGGATTTGCATGTGATAGCATAGCTTGAATCCTTTTAGTAATTTTGATTCATTCTTTCAGCAACGCCATTTTACTGCGGGGTCTTTGGCACGGTCTTCTCCAGTCAGATTCCATGGCTGTTATAATATTTCTCGAATGGTCTTTGGTATTCTCCACCATTATTAGTCCGAACACATTTTAATTTAAGGCCCATTTCTCGTTCAATCCTTTATGAAAATTTTTGAAAGAATCCAAAACTTGATCATTTGATTTTAATGTATAGGACCAAACTTTTCTAAAAAAATCATCAATAAAAGTCACCAAATACAAAGCACCACCAAGAGTTTTTTCATTCATTTGACAAACATCAGTGTATACAAGCTTAAGAAGAGGTTTTTCTTTCCTTGTAGGGGGATAATTTTTGAAAACAATTCTTTATTGTTTCCCTTTTATACAGTCGGAACAAGGTATGAAATCCAAATTTTTAAATTTTGGCAAATAATTATTTTTAGCCAAAATTGACATACCTTTTTCACTCATATGCCCCAGCCTTTTGTGCTATAGCTCCATTGATGATTCCACCATTGCAAAAGCATTGCTATCAATTTTTGCATCAACAATGTAAAGGGTATTTACCTCTCTCCCTTTGGCAATAATCAAATTCCCTTTGTTAATTTTCAAATTCCACCAGTGAAATGACTGGAGAACTCTTCATCGTCTAACTTTCTCGTAGAAATTAAATTCAACCTCAGGTTCAGTATATGCCTCACATCTTTCAATTTTAATTTGCATCATAAGACAGCAGTTATTGAAACATCACCAAAATCATGAATTTTATAGGTGCCACTATCATCTATTTTATAAAGCCATATTCTACAGAATGGTAAAAAGAGAAGAACTCTTTATGTAGAGTAACATGGTAGGAAACTCGTAAGTCAATCATCCAAGAGTAACCTTGAAAAGTAAAATTCAAAGAATTTTCATCACTTACAATTATCACATCTCTATCTGAAGCTGTGGCTGTTGTTTCATTGATTATGTTTTCTTGCTTCTTTTGCTCCTCTTTTCCTTTGTTAAAATCCTATTTCCAATTCCAACAATCCTTTTTGATGTAGCCTTTCCTTTTACAGTGAAGACATTCAACTTCTTTTCTATTAATAGATTTATCCCTTGAGAGTCCTCTTTGTTGATTTCGTCCTCGACTTTGGCTTTGTCCATGTCTTTCATATTTTTTGAAAACCAAGGCCTGACTTTCAACTTCTTGTTCAATCTCTTTCCTCCTTGTTTATTCGTTGAGTAAGGCTTTCTTCACTATATCCAAAATCAAAACTTCGTTTGCAGTAGAGTTAAAAATATTAGCAAATAAGGTTTCTCAACTATCGGACAATGAACTAAACAACAAAAGATCTTAAACCTCGTCATCCAAATTTAATTTCAAAGTTGTACAATGATTAATTAATCCTTGAAAATTATTTAAATGCTCCGACATGCTAGAACCCTCCTTATAACAAAGATGAATAATTTTCTTTAACAGTGAAGCTTTATGTAAACCATGTTTCCTTTCATACATTGCTTCAAGTTTCTTCCACAAAACATCAACCCTTGTTTCTTTAGAAATATGATTAAAAATATTTTAATCAATCCAAGTACGAATTTAGCTTACCGTTTTTCTGTGCATCCTTTCCCACTCGGCTTCGGACTTACATTTGGGTTTTACAACGTCTTCAAGCACTAGATCCCACAAGTCTCATATGAAAAAGTGGTCCTCCATTTGAGACTTCCAAATAGCATAGTTGCTAGGATTCAACTTGATTATGATGCCAATCGATTCTTCAATTGCTCCTTGAATTAAAAAAAAATGACAGAACCTTGATTTTGATATCACTTTATTGGGAGAATGGACTCCAAAAACAGAAAGAAGCTTTTAAAAACGTGGCACTTTATATTTGATTTTGTATAATACACAAAAGAAAGAAAACAAACAACAAAGGCAAGCGAGGAATTTGAACTTTTCAAAAAACAACCTCACAAGGAATACTCTTTTTATACACACTCACACACTCAATTCTTGAATTTGAATTGATACCGAAACTTGCCGAAACCTCCTCTATTTATAGTTGAAACCTCCGCACTTGATTGGCCATATTTGAAGACGCTTACCTCTGTACCTGATTGGTCATAATTTTTGGCTTATTTTTGTTTGTTGAAATGGGCGGCTTTTAACGTATAAATAGCGACAAACCTTAATAATAACAAAGAGGGACAAATATCAAGGTAGATTTCTTGATTTGCTCTATTTGATTGAAACAATGACGGAGTGTGGACAAATAATACTTAAGGATGCAGCTATGCATTGTTTAAAGGGGTTATAGAGAATTCATCTAAGTAAGGTTTTTATCAAACTTTGAGTGGTGGTTTGTCTTATTTCATGTAGAGTTTAAGGAGGAATATGAGAAGCAACAGTAATGCATGAATACAAAGATAAGTACTGATTTATCTTTTTGGTAAGGTAGAATGTATAAAAATATTTGTGTACGTTGATTCTAATTACCACGGATATTTTTTTTCTTTGTGTATGTGGATTGAAAAACTTGCTAGTGGATGGGGAATCCAAGTGACATGCTTACATGGAAATATTTTAGGGTTCCAAGGGAACTCGTTATCTTGGCTTGCCTCTCTTAATTCACAATCACATGAGGGAAATACCCTAAGGAGTTCTTCTTTATCAATTACTACGTTTAATGTCAGCGAAAGATGTCCATGGGCAATTTTTCACGTACTTTTCTTTTTAGGTAAGAATCTCTCTCTCTCTCTCTCTCTCTCTCTATATATATATATATATAAGTATGAATGCTTTAGCATATTGCAAAAGAACATATATATTCTTAATTAAATATCTACAGTTGTTATAATAGATAAAGTTGCATAGGTAAAAGCAAAATTCTATTTAAAATATTTATCCTTTAGTAATAAAAGATTGATAGAGTTCTAATATGTTTGATCCACTTTTGTAGTTATCATGAAATTATGTAAAATAGAAATCTTTTAATTATTGGAAACTAATAGAATTTTTAATCGATATAATATGTGTTTTAGTAGCAGAAGATTAATATAGTCCCAATATATTCAAACTAATATAATTGTTTCTAAGTTGAATAAAATAGAAATTTAATAGTTGGAAACTAATAGAATTTTAAAATATTTAAAAATTAAGTAAAATTGAAAAATTAATAGAATCCTAATTTTTAAAAAATATTTATAAGTTTAAATTCATAATAAACTAAATTATAATAGCATATAAGTGTTTAAAAAAATAACAATGAATTCCATGAAGGATGTTGACTTAATAACTATATAGCTTAATAAATAGAAAATAAATATATATGATAAAAATTTACAAATATAGATATCAAATTAGTTAATTAAACTACAAATGGTAAAACTAATAGTTATAATAATGAAGTAAAATTTTAAAAAAATAACAAATTTCATATATAAAGACTTCGCAATTGTTATAGCAATATGCAATAAAATATCTAAAATGAGTGAAATTTTGATCATCAAATTTATTAAGCATGTAGGATTCATTTTATATTATTATTTGACTTCATAGTTAATTATATTCAAAAAATATTGTAGAGAACAAATAGCCAGAAAAATAAAATTACAATAATGTGTTAAAAATAAATAAATAAATAAATAAATATATAAAAGAAATCGATATTCTTACAAAAAATAATATGCTGTAAAATATTAAAAACAATAAATTTATGACTATCTACTTTATTAAATACGTTATTATTGCATTATTGCATTTTTGCTTTTTGTGAAAACATAACAATAAACTAATTGAAGGATATTGATGTTATAATTAGATAACCTAATAAAAATAAAATAAAATAATTTGTTAAAATATTGTAAGTATAAATGTCAATTTAATTAAAATATGTAGCAAAGGCAAATAGCAACATAAATAAAGTTATAATAAAGAAATAAAATTTTGATTGAATAAATACATTACATACATGTTATAAAAATATTTAAAATGATTGAATAATTGACTATTGATATTATTAAATATGCAACTAGTTAAAAAAAAAAGATAAAGCGAATTTTTATTATAAAGAACACTATTCTTGAAACAATATATCATAAAATATCTAAAATGAATCAATATTTGATCATTATTTTTATTAAATATGTGATAATTCTTTGAATATTATTATATTTACTTATAGTTAATTATATTATGATTTAATATCATATAAAATAAATGAAAATGGAATATGGTACAATAATGTGTTAAACTTTTAAACAAATAAATAAACTATAATTTCAAAAAATAATATTCTTAAAATATACACTATGAAAATTTAAATTACGAAGACCAAAAATATTTTTAAAAAATAATAATTAAAACTATATTGACCTGATATTTTGGATTAAGAAAACAAAGGAAAAAAATGAAATCAAATTTAGTAATGCATTGACCAAAAATTATATTAAGAATTTTAAATATATATATATATATATGTGTATGCAAGAAGGTGGTAAATGATAAGTTAAAATTCAATCTAATTAACATTAATGTAATTAACTATATTTAAAATCAATGCAAAACAATAGAGAATTAATATCAATAATTTAATTATAGAACTTTACAGTACAATCTAATTTATGTTAATATTAAGATAATTTTCATTTTAGTAAATCTATTTAAGCAATCAATAAATTTTAGTTCGTAGTGTGTCATTTAAAAGCAAAATATATTGATAAATAAAATTAAAAGAAGAGAGAGAAAGTTAATGCCATGATAAGGTAATTAAAAAATTGTTTTCTCATTAATAGTTTAAAAGAACAATTTTGATCTTTATATTAAATTGTTTATGAAAATAAATTTTATATTAATACAAAGTGTTTTTTTTTATAACTTTTAATTTTTATTATTATATAAATTACATTTTATTATATCGTCCTGACGTTGAGTAAGTGATAAAGCATCGAACAAGTGATAAACATGACTGTGTATTTAGATCAGAAGGTCAATAGGTTACATAGGAAGATAAAGTAATTATAAAGATAATATACAACTGTAATAGCAGAATTGGCATCTCTTCCGTTTTTCAATTAATTCTGAAAGATACATGAAACTGTAATAGCAATATTGGAAAATCAATCCCTCCCAAAGTTCGTCTTTTGGCTAAATAATTATTGGCTTCTCCTTCAATTCTGTATTACAAACTGATTGGGGATTGTTGGTTTGAGTCATGCATGGTGTCTTTTTGTACATTAATGGCATGCTTGTGTTGAAGCACTAATGCAAGCGTCCAATAATGTATCCCTTTTTGTTTTTATTGTTTTAAATATAGAAAAGGAAAGGAACGTTTGTGGTGCCAAATCACCTTATTCATGAATGATTGTTGTGTGTTGAGTGGTTAATTAGGCTTCTGCATATTGTTGGTGGTTCACACCACATAACATGTTCATTCAATCAACAAATGGATGTCATAATCCGATAATGCCTTTGCATTCTTATGAGTGCTGTTCAAGAAGATAATGAATTTTCAACTTGTACACTCATTCCTCCTCACACATCAACCTACCACCCTTCGTTTGATGATAAGTGAGTTTGAGTATAAGATTGTGACATTCTCATTATTTGAATCAAAGATGTAGTAAATAAAAAAGATTATAGCATATATTTTAATTATATTGATTTTTATAATAAAAAACGTCAAGGTGTTTGGAGTAATATCTTATAAACGAAATAGAATTTCAAGGAAAAATACATTTGTTTTTCCCCTTGACAAAACTTTGGTAATTAAATATATATGATCTTTGTTGTCAAATCTAAAGCATATGCATATGCATGCTTGTGTAAAATCTTGAATTAATCCTTCTAAAAAAATTTATTGTATCGCTATGCTGAATGTATAATATTAGTTTATAATATAAATTGAGACCATTCTCTTTAACAACAAAGTATGCTACAGGTTCTTTATATTCTTCTATCAAGTACATTTCACCATATTGTAACTGTCAGATTAAGATTTTTTTAAAAAAATATTTTTTAATTAGCCTTTAAAAAGGTGACCCAAAGTTGGGGCCTTTAAATTTTTTAAACTTTTCTGGAAAATTGGAATTCTGGTATCATATTACTGGAATCCCAATTTTCATTTTGGAACTTTTTTTGTTAGATTAAAATAAGTGCTAGAATCTCAGATTTTGACACTTCTTCAAAATTAAACAAAATTTATTATACCCTAAAATTTTTGAGTATTAGTGACATTATTTTCCGAGAAAATACATCGAAGTTATGATGGATTTATTATTGTGTTTATATTATTTTCATGTGGAATTATTGGGAATTAAATATGAAGGCATAGGAAATGTATACGGATATTTGAGGTTAATGGAAAGTCATGACATTATTAAGGTATTATTTGAAGAAAGTTTCCAAGTCTTGAGACAAGGAAAGTAAGGCATAAATTATTAAAAATTTCGGATGAATATTAGGAGGAGAATTCATAAATTACGAATTTACACTTAACGACTTAAAAATAGGAATATTTAATACCTAGGATACCCTTAATAAACCTAAATACATGAGTAAAAGGGCCAACACCCTACCTTTAGACCTAAAAAAAATTAGATGGCGTCCGAGGAGTTCCAGAGGCTTTTTGGCTGTTCAAACACAATAATTTTCATATTGAATCCTTCGTTATTCATGCATACATGTAGAATGATCAATCTTACACGTATAGTCACTCAAAACTATGAAATTTCGAAGGATTAAATGTGTTGAATGATAGAAAATTGGTTATGGGACATGTAGTTATATGTAGAAGTAGTGGGAACTGTGCATTGGTGAATTATGTAGTTGAATTGAAAAGTAACTTGAGACTTTTAAAAATCATGTACACGTGTAGGTTATGATTTCCATGGATTCTAATGTACAAAATCATGCCTAGAAACCTTGAAGATAAGTGTAGAATCGAGTTTCTGGATTGGGAATTGATTGTGCATAGGAAACTGATTGAACAGTGTTCAGATGCAAGTCTGCATTGCACTGTGGTCGCGGGCGCTATGCTTGGTGCAGTTGTGCAACTAACTACAAAGTTTGAGGCTTGCAGCCACGCAATCAACTTGGGTGGTCACAATGGTGATCTCGCGATTACAAGAAGCCACCTGCAGTCGTGAGATCAAGCGTGACAGAGCATGCTACGACTGACTGCCGCGAGTGTGAAACGCAACCCCACGGTCACAAGGCCTGACCACGAGGCTGAACAGAATACACACATTGCATATTTTGGATCGAATTTTTCGATTTTAGGACTTAATTCGACATAAGATCATTGTAAGGGACACAATAAAATGTGAGAAAATAGGAATGAGAGAATCAAGATAGAACGAACATATAAGATGCAGATGAAGCATTGCAAGGTATAAGTTATTGATTGAATAAAGTGTTAAATTAGAACTTGTATGTGTAAATCATTAGGTAATCACAAGGCAATAGCTGAGGAGCTTGATAATGAGTAAAGCTAAGTGACATGTAAGTGATTATATCCTACCAATAGATTTCAATTGCTTTTAAATTAAATTTCAATACAATTGATTTTTCTACTACTTAATGGCGAGTGAGATTTCAAATGTTCTTCCAACTACAAGGCATGAATTTAATGTGTACTTTTGCAAAAATTGAATATTTATTTATTTTAACAGTCGAGGACGGCCTTTGCGCAAGTGCAACCTTACTTCCCTCAATCGTGAAGTCAAATGTGGATGTGTCTAGAACATCTTATGGTTCATCTTGCGGTCGTGGAACCCATTTTTGAGGTTGTGAACGATGTTTTTGCGAGGGCAATATCTAGAAAGTGGCCAGCATTTAGTTTTAATGATTTTTAATGTCAATTTTATCACTTTTAACCTTAAAATATGTCGAGTTAGCTAGAATAAGGTCTTACGGGATATAGGGCATTGCAAACATGAAACTTCAAATAAGGAACTCTTTTGGTAAACAAATTATATATTGAGACTAGCAAGAGTTAGTACAAAACTTAGAGAACGAGTTGACTTATAATTCAAGGCTTAAGATTGCATTATGATGCACGTAGAAATTGAATTTCTACTGAATTTGGAATTAAATCAGGAAATTGTTTTGATTTGAATAAGGAATCAAGAACCCCCAACTTGTGAGTTTCAAGATGTTGTAAGTGGGAATTACATAAGTGGTTATCTGCAGGTTTTCACAACTGTCTTTTAAAATAAAATATTTTTTGTAAAAATTTTGAATTTTTTATTGAAATTTATTTCAAAATATTTTCTAAAAATTTATGTTTTACTGAACTTATTTTGAAATATTTTCTGGAAAATATTCTCATTGATTTACTCAAATTGGTATGTTCTTAGCTTAAAATACTTTATCTTTCAAATATTTTGGATGTGAATAAGTACTAACTTTGTGTATTGTAAATTACTCTGAACATAACCTATAAAATATTGGACTCTATGATATGATGCTGATGGGGACCAACCGAGATAGTGTATGAATTAGTTCCACCCACTCATCGGGTAGTATGTGAGATATGTGACCCTCTCAATTGGGGTAAAAGATTAAGCCAACTAACCCACTCAATTAGGGTTATAGGTTGGGATACACGACCTTTTTAATTAGGTTTATGAATTAAGATAGCCACAAGATTGCATGTGACCCTCTTTAATAGGAGTAAAATACTAAGGTCCTGATCAGTGAATATAGTACACGAACTGCTTGAGTCTCTGGGCATGCCAAGGAGTAGTATAGTGGATGAATTTGTGGCGCATTACATGTGAAATCTTACCTAGTTATTCTCTTGCAAATTTTTAAATAAATGTTTGAATTTTGTAAATATTTTCCTATGTTTATATCCTAACAAAGGGTAGGTAATCACTTACTAGGCTATTAGTTACTTACGCTTTTCAAAAATTCTTTTTGTAGAGAACCCCAATGTGGAAGAACAAACATAGGAATGGTAGAAGGTATGGGAAGGAAGAGTTTAGCTATAGTTTCACCAACTGAAGAAGACTATGGATGTAATAGTATAGGGTTATTTTATTTCCACTTCAAGTATGTGAGACTTATTACTTAGTTTGAATTGCAATCTATAGATTAGTATGTTATGATATTTTGGGTTTTGGTACATGCTAAGAGAATTGTCTCGCGGGTATTGTCATGTCGCAACCTTGGTATGGGGGCATGGCATACTTATGCAATTGAAACTTCTTCTCCAATTATTGTGCGATCTGATGCTTGAAATCTTTAGAGGGAAACCAAAGTGTTAAGTATTCTCTCAAAATCCAATGGCTTAGAAAAAGGTGTATCCTCAGTAGGAGAAGCTCTCTTCAAACCATTCACCATTCCAGTTTTAAGAGCCTTCAAAGCATATCCCATAATAACCTTCATTCAAAAGTTGTTACTTCAATCTTCTCTTTTGAATAATAGATGGAATCTTTCTTAAAACCACTATTACTTTGGGTGATTCAACTTCTATTAAATTCGTGGCAACTGTTGTTAGAATAGGTGACCTAGTCAAAACTTTTTCTTCAACACCAACTTCGGTTAGGTTTAGTTTGTGCCATTTCTTGAACAATAGTTTCCACCTGATTTCTTTCTTGCCAACATGTTTTATTTTTACTTCTAACTTGCTGGTTGTTTTGGTGTAATAGTGACGAGTGGTGAAACTTCAGCTGACGGTTTGTACACTATGCACCATGGCCAGCCCTATGGTCCTCGAAGACAGAGGTTCATCAATAGCCTCAATTCTTGTTCCATTGCTTGATGACAATGAAATCCCTATGATTTTCTCTAAGAAATTCTTCAAGGACTTGAGCAAAAGTGTATGATTGAATGTAAATTTGAAATATTAGTACATATCTCCAAATATAACTGTTAGGTACAGGGTCTATTACGAGGAAAGTTGTATCATTGCTTGATATAAAATCTCAAAAATCACTTGTGACAAGAAAGATGTGATTCTTATTTGATTTTAGCTACTGCAACACATGAGATAGTCATGGAAATATATATTTTTCAAGCTTGCAATGAAATTCAAATCTTCCCCTACCACATTAGCCTCTTTTACCTCCACAATCCATTTGATCATCATCAAGTTCTTCAAGAACTATAATGGTTGAGATTCATCCTTCCTTTGCCAATAAAAAAAAAAAAAAAGAATTGGTAAGACCAGAAAATGAAAGAAGATATTTACAAAAGCTAAAATATACAATATAGGAGGTGATCTAAAAACGTTAGAATTAATGAAGGAATGCTGGCACACCTCTTGAACTCTAAATACCTAACAGGTACACTTTTGCATACTTCATAGGACTTTGAGGTTTACAAAAGTCTTTGTATTACATCTTGCACTTATATATATAGTAGATTGTGAGAATTTTTCTAGAGAATTGTAGTAAGGAGTAGAGTAGTGTAGGGAGTTCTCTAGAACTTTCTGGACTATATATAATATATTTCTAGAGATGTAGTATTTTGTAGAATTCTCTTATGAGTCAATATTAGCTGTTGTATGGAAAAGATCACCACCATCTGTTGAAGAGGTGGGGTACCATAAAGAGTGTTAGGGACTTCATTTGTAGCCATCAAGGATTAAGTTCAAGAGTTGTACTCAAAGCCTTCAAATAATACAAAGGAGCTATCTGTTGTGTACAAAGATATTTGCCATCTTTCTAAGTTCTTAAGCACGCTCTTCACACACGTGTATAAAGAGGATGACTTAGTTTACTGCTGGGACAACAAATGAGCTAAGTGTCGCACAACAAGGCTTGTTTAAGGAACAAGGTTGTGATAACATGCTTATTGTATACCGTAGTGTCTTGAATTTCAATACATCAAGGGCTTTAGGTTAGCATATTGATGGTTTGTTGGAACATATTCTACCAGGACGACCTCATATCTTGCTAGCTTCTATTAGTCAATCCTTTGAATATCTCTAGTACTCATTTTATCAGTTAAACTTCTAATAATAGCTTCTAAAGGGTCATTTTGTCTCACTCTAGATGACTGTCAAGGAATGTCAACGTTATCTCTAGAATCCTCAATGGTTGTTCCATCATATGTTGCAACACCTAGTGGCACATCAGGGCTTTCTTCAGTAATATGCTCCACTGCTTCTCTTAGAGGTTCATCTTCTTCTATATGTTTTTTTAGAGAATTGTTCCGGATCAATATCAATAACCACCACGTTGATTGACTCCATTATCGTATCAACCTTTTTGTTGAACACTCGATAAGCTTTGGTTATTGTAGAGTATCCCAAGAAGATTCCTTCATCTAAATTTGTTGCAAACTTCCCCAAGATATAACACTGGCTTTTGAAGATGTGGAAGTAGTTCACATTTGATTTCTTTCCCTTCCAAAACTCGTAAGGTATCTTTTCAAAAGTTGGTCGAAGATTGATCCTGTTGATAATATAACATACAGTATTCATAGCTTCGGCCCATCATTTCAAATTTAATTCTTGGACATTTAGCATCACCCTAGCCATTTCTTATAGCATTAGAATCTTTCTTTATACTACTCTATTTTGTTGTGAAGTCTTAGAGAAGGAAAATTCATGCAAGATGTTGAATGCCTCATAGAAATTTGCAAGCTCTTGGTTTCAAAGCTCAATACCATGGTCAGTTTTGATTTGAGCAACTCCTTTGGCTTGAGCTTTTTGATAAGTCTAGTACAAAATTTCGAAATACTTGTAAAGCATAAGACTTTTTCTATGAAAGCCTATCCAAGTGTAACTTGAATAATCATTAATACAAATAAATATGTATTTGTTACCTCTATAGGCCACATGGATAGTAGGCAGCTAGATCAATGAGTAGGATTTCAAGAATTTTGGATATTCCCACATGTTACATCATTTTGCGGGACTTCACCTCTATTAGCACAGTTGACATGCTTCACACGGACTTTTGTACTTTTTTGTGCTTAGGACAGGTAGCCTATAAATAACTCCATGTCTAGTTATTTTCACTAGATTACATTGGTTGGTTTAATTTAACTTCTAGTGCCACAATTCTACCTCATCAACTTCGATTTTCAAATAGGGATCAATGTCTTCCAATAGGTAATAGTTATCAACTGATCTCATCCCTTTCATGATGCACAAGTCACTTTCAAAGACGCAATACTCTACTTTGTTGAATCTAACGTCCAAGTTGTTGTTACAAAGTTGGCTAATACTAATGAGATTTGCTTTGAGATTCTCCACATATAGCACATTCTTTAATTTTGAGAATCTTTTTATATTTCAAGTTCCTTTTCCTAGGACCTTACTTTTTGTCCATTATTGAAGCTAACTGTACCATCGGTACAAGATTTGTAGTTGCTTAAGTAATTTTTATTTCTTGTCATGTGGCATGAGCAACCATTGTTGAAATACCAACTACCATATGAGGTGGCAAGAAGTGGGGTATTTGCCAAATAACATTTCTTATTAGCTTTTTTGACCTATACACATTTAAAAAAGGTCTGCTTGGTAGGGACTTACCTTCTTTGCATTATGTGCTTCAGCATCCAGTAACAAGAAGAAATGTGGTAACCACTATAACAACAATAAGTACATTTAGGACTTTTTTTGCTTCTTTGTTCTAGGTAATGTTGGAACATTAGCCACAACAGGTTGAGACCATATTGAAACATTTTCTGAAACAAATACAGTCTTCTTCACGAATTGTACTCTTTTGCTCCTTGAATTACTTGAACTAGGTTATTTAATGTACCTGAGACAATGACCATCTCCAAATGCTTTGCTTATGGTTAGAATGTGCACTAAGATTGCCTTTCTAGTATTCAATTTATTCAATGTTGCAGCAGAGTGCGTAGGACATCCCCAAATTGTGAAAGTTTTCTAACAACTTAGCATTTGAGGCACGTGCTTTATTTTTCCTCCTACGTTGCCTTGATATCCAACTTCTAACTTTTACTACTGTTGTGGGTGGTAGATAGCTTCTTTAATGGCATCTTGTTCATCTTTATAAGCTCATCATAAGAGATCTCATCCTCGCTCTCGCCATTTTTGTCAGGAACACGAGATGTTACAAGGGATGTAATAATATTAGATACAATATTATGATTGTTTTTCTACAAGATTGAGTTGTACACCATGTGGTTGCTGGTATGACCATCATCTTCTTCACAACTCACTTTTGAGCCATCATAATGAATGTTAAGAATCTCCCTTACTTCTTTCGAGCGTTGGCATATTTTGATTGGGTGTGCCTATAGCCTTCACATTCCTGACACTTTATTCCTTTTCCAACATTTGAGACTTTAGGTTTCTACTATTTTCTCTAATTCTTAGTTGAACCTTCCTTTTTACCTTTATTATTATTGGGAATGTTGGAACTTTTTATAGGTCTACTTAGTTCCTTAGCAAGTCTTTCAGTCAAATAGGTAACTCCATCCTCAACATCGTCAAAATCCTTTTCCTAATGATTATGATGGAAGTTGGTGGTGGATGTCTGTAGCGCCATTTCTTTATCTCTTTTAGCCTATGTGAAATTTATTACGTATGCCTGCAATGACCCCATCAGTTTGTCCCATTGCAATGTTCTAACATCTCGTTCCCCTTTGATGGTAGGGACCTTCGGGGCAAACCATTTTGATAGTGACCTCGGAGTCTTCCTCAACATCATTGTTTTGGAATATTTTCCCCCAACTAGTAAGATTGATTGACTACATCTCTTAACAATAAGTTGAGTGTAGCTACTATCTCGTCATCATATATCTAGAGATTTTCGAACTATGATGCCTACTGTTGTAATTTTAGACATCCGCACATAACTCATAAAATTTGATGTGGGTTGTTATTACATCAAAATTAAATTTATAATTAAACTTATTACTGTGGTGAGTATAGGCATTATCCTATAAGGTGGAGTTTTATGTCTATTGACTTAACTAAATTCTTATTAGTTAGGCCTCAAAATGGTAGTGAAAGAAAACAAATAAATGAAAGCAAACACTTAGAACAAAGCACAAAAGATGAGAGTGATGGCACACCAGTTATTGAAGTATCTAGCCACTTCTGTTGTGTTGGTTTTCTATGTATGCCAAATTATGCTAATTATCAATTTAGTTGCTCTGTTTGTGGATTGTTAATCCTATCATTTATAAGATATTTTTCCAAACTCTTTTATAGCTTTGACTTAAGATTCTCATGTGTTTTCTTAGGCTAAATCTAGTATAGTGTTCAAGTCTAATGATTGACTATGGTTACCCGCATTAAATCCACGATTTCACTCCCGTTATTCTTGTAGAATTAATGTTCACAAATTATATGTCTGGCATGCAAGTTTCACTTCTATTATTCTTTACATATCCATTAATTAATTAGTGGATCCCTTAACCATTCAATCCACCAATTGTGAATAACCATACGAAGATAATTAATCAAAACTCATGCATACATACTCCACCAAACACAAACACAAGTGAC
This sequence comes from Avicennia marina, assembly GCA_019155195.1. Classification (NCBI taxonomy): domain Eukaryota; kingdom Viridiplantae; phylum Streptophyta; class Magnoliopsida; order Lamiales; family Acanthaceae; genus Avicennia; species Avicennia marina. Next base: position 6,991,962 of record CM032762.1, on the reverse strand, counting down.
TAGAAAGAACTTAGAAACTCATTATATTTACAATAAAAATCATGTCTAAGTTGTTCATCATCCAAACAAATTAAAAACACTAGAAAAAGTATGAAAAACTTAGTTCAATGATTATGCGTTGCGTGGGGTGATGAAGGTGCTTCATGCCTTGGCATGGAGTCCTATGAGTCCAATCCTTCAATCTTGTATTCCTATGTTCCTAAGATCTTAAAGAATGAAAACTAAGTCAACCCTCCATCCAATATATGGAGAACATGTATTTATAGTGACACAAGTGAAAAGATGGAACAACCCTTTTCATGTACGATTGAAGTTTGAAGTTCTGTTGGGTTATCTCTCACAATTGTGATACCCAACTCCACAATCGTGCCCCCTTTCCTTGCATTTGTGCACCTAGGCACGTGATTTACATAACTCTGATAGTTGTAGTTTGTAGTTGTTCTCGCTCTTCCCTCGGTTATGCCGTTTATTCTTGCGATTGCGACTCTCACTTGCAAAAATTTTAGTGTGGTCTGTGGTTCGATTCACTGTTGCACTTGAAGCCCTCGCGCTTGTGACCTTTACCTCCACGACCAACGATCGTAGAAATTCTAGAATGTCCTGCAGTTGAGTTGCGTAGTTGCATCCTCCTCCTTCGTGGCCACGATGTTCTCTTTAGCGTTTGCAACACTAGCCTGTGATATAAAATTATATTTTAAGTGTAGAAAATGTATAAATTAATAATTAACTTAATATCTACACTTTTTCAAACCAAAATTACCATGTTTTACATAATACATGCATGATAACACATTTTCTCCATTTTAACTCACATTCATGCTTAAATTAAACGCACAAGGAGTACAAATATAATCTAGTTCCACATGTTATTACATACCCTCATGCTCATTCTACAAAATCTTCCATGCTTCATTTCCTGTATCACATGTTGCAATAAGTTTGAATTGTTCTTCGTTAATACCTAAAAAAAGAGCATTTGTAGCATGCAAATTTCTGAATCCTGCTTTCTCTTTGCTTAGGCTTTATAACTTTGCGTCTTCTTGGATAATTTAGTTGTCAACTTCATGCATAGATGGTGTCTATCTTTCTTTCACAACAATCCATGCCTTATCATCTAAGAGGGGACGATGTGACACGGGTGCTTCTTCTTTGGTTCTTATTCTATCAATCAATTATTGTGGATCTTTCTTGGCAGAATCACAAGCTTGCCTAGGCAACTAGGCTTTGATACTACTTGTTAGTAGGTTTGTTGGTTAATGTTGTAAATTATGTTAGTACCATTGTTATCTCAAACTCACACACATAGTGGAAAAGTAAAGAGACGCCAAGAATTTGTACACGTAATTTGGAGACAACCCTCTTATGTTTGCGAGGCTACGCTAAAAAAAAATAAAAATTCCACTAACAAATAATCCAACAACTGTTAAGGAAACAAGTTCAAATTTGGGCATAAACCCTTGCCTAACTTAAACTTCCTTTGAGATTAACTTGTTAATACATTTCTAGCTTAACTCTCTTAGACAGTTATTCCACTTACATCTACTATGCCAAGACTTCCTCTTAGCTCCAACTACTAGCATTGATTGGTGAGACTTTTCTCCTAATGATGGTTTCTTCACTAGGTAACCTGGGCAGTTTTGGTTGATAGATGGAAATTCAGCATATCATTTAGCCTCTTTGTTTTCTTAATAAGGATGTAGATAGTGAAGAGCACTTTGAACTCTTTGACAAATGATCACTCAAATATAAGTTCTAGAAGGAGTCTGAAGAGTTCTCTTAAGAATGCATGATTTCTCTCAATGCAATCCTTGTATTTTCTAGTCTTTTAGCTATCTAAAAAGTCCAACCTATTAACTGTAAAAGATGAAAATGAATCCCAAAAAATGAGTAAAAAATTTTTTTAATATACCTGAATATGTTACTTTTCATGTTGGGACTTTTGTTATAATATTTTCAGATTTCTTTCTTCCTTGATTCTTAGGGCATCAACAATCTTTCCTAATTAAATTGATCTGAAAATCATATGCAAATCCTTCCTTTTACGGCTAGATTGGATTGAATATGAATAAATTAAGAATTGTCAACTCTAGGATCTTCTCACATCTTTATGGATATGATAAGTCAACCATATCTGATCCATCAATTATATCCTCATTAGATCAGTTTAAATTGGTTTAGTCCACAACACATAATCATATATTGGAAGGAATAAATTAGATTGAATTATTATAACAAATGAAATTGATTTTGTGGCTTATCATGATATAATAGGTACTAGGACATGCTACCAAAAATCTCGAATTTTCATATGAAATTAACCTGCCATGTTAGCTCTGTATTGAAAGTTGTGTCAAGAATAATGGTAACACCTTCGTCTTTGCACATGTGGCACTAATAGTTTGCATTCATTTTTATACAATTATCATGTTATGTTGGGCTAATTAAGAAATTGTGAATTCCTAAGCAATAAAATAAATGAATCAAGGTGGCTGATCTAATTAGTATATAATTATGATTTTTTATCGCAAATTTAAGCCAAAAGAAAAATGTCATCTTAAAATAACATAAACAAAATTTAATTATTCATTGCTAAATGTAGGCTAAAAAATGAAAAGACTTTTAAAGTTCAAGCCAGTTATCATGTTAGTTTAAATTAACGTCACTTGAATAAATAAGAGATGTTTTGAAGTTTAAAAAATTTATCTTGATTATTTTTACATTCCTTTTATTCCATTTATAATATCATATTGTGGTTAATTAAGAAATTGTGAAGTCCTAAGCAATAAATTAAATGTAAAAGAAATTTAGGAACAAAAGACGTAGGTTAATATTATTTTATTTCACTATTTTTTTTTTTGTGATCACATGAAGACAAATAAGAATGATTTTATCTTTATTTACTCAATTCGTTTGTGCAGCAAGTGATCATAATATTTTATATTTTTAAAAATGGACAGAAAAATAAATGCAAATTTTTTTTTTTTGAGATCAAATGCAACTTATAAACGAAAATAAATTCCAAGAAGGAAGACGAAATGAAAAATATGATACAAAATTCAAATGGTTTGGCAATATTTGAATTCAAAATCATGCTATCAAAAACATTGGTTCTATCTAATTTGACACATTATTGATATGATTTCTAAATATTAGGCACCTTGTACAGAAACCTTAAAAGATAATTTGAAACTGAAAAAAAAAATAGCATTCGTGTATTACATAAGACACATTAATAAAAGTGTAAAACATAAACTGTTAAAACATTTCAATTAGAATTGAAAATTATATATGTATTATATGATATGCTATAAAAACGTAAAATATTAACTGTTAAAAGAAAGACAATTGGAATAAGAGAATGGTTTTGAAGTATAGAAGTAAAGCAAATTTAAGATTAATATATGGAAATATATCATCCTATCCATAATAAAATTAGTAGAAAACTCTCAAATGCTTTAATACATTACAATACACAAAATAAATAAAAAATTACTCATTAAACATTGAGTAATTATCATATTAAACTACTTACTTAAAAAGTCATTTAAATTTAAACTTGAGCACCCAGCCATTTTTTTAGAAGTAAGAGTTGAAAGTATGATACATACATACATACATATATATACATATTAAAAAATTATCAAATGCTTTAATATATTACAATATCCAAAATAAATGCAGAAATAAAATAAATAAACGATTACTCATTTTTTAATGAGTAATTATCATACTAAGCTACTTAAAAAGCCACTTATATTTTCACTTGTGCACCTAGACACGTTTGTAGAAGTAAGAGTTGAAAGTATACACACACACACACACACACATATATTATATGCGCTTCATTTTTATACATCACAGCTTATCATTTTTGTTGGGAAAGTTGAAAAGAAAGGAAGAAATGAATTTAAAAAAGGGGGCACTTTGTGTTAGAATGTATATGATACAAAGGAAAAATAGTTACAAGACTTGGGAGGAATTTCAATTCTCCAAAACAATACTCATAACGAAGTTTTGTATACACTAACACTCTAAATTCTTGAGCTTGGATTAATGCTAAAGCCTTTAAAAACCTCATGTATTTTATAGTTGAAAGTCCTACATCTGATTAGTCAAGTTTGGAGGCACCTACCCCTATTTTATGGCCTCCTCATCCCTTGAGCGACAAGGGAGGTGCTAACAAATTTGTGTTGTTGCCTAAGCTATCACTTAGGCGACAACATTGCCTATAGTGTTGCCTAAGTGATATTGCTAGTGATGGGTTGGTGCACCTACCTCCTTCTAGTAGCTTCCATGCATTTTAATTGACTACAAACTTTGACTTACATTTGTTGGTTGAAATGGTGGCTATTGGGCAACTCTTAGTCTATGAATAGTCATAAAACTCGAAATTCTTCCCATTTTGTTGCTATTTATAAACGTTCTTGTAACTTAGCAATTTCTTTCCACATATTAGTCTTCTCTCCAGAAAGCACCTTTGTAATATGTTTATTCTATTGTCGTCTATATGAATAGTTTGCAAACTTACTTTGTTTTCTTCTAAAGCTTGTCGAATCTAGTAATAATGAACATTAATGTGATTGGACTGGGAATGGAACATCTAATTCTTACTTAAATGGATTGCACCCTGACTGTTACAGTTGATAACATACTCATCTTGGCTTCATCTTAACTCTTGAAGGAACTTTTTCAACCAAATTAACTCCTTGCAAGCTTCGGTAGGTCTAATATATTCTACCTTGGTGCTTGAAAGTGCAATATACTTCTGGAACTTGCTTTGCCAAGATACAACAGCACCTGTAAAAGTTATTAGATAACTATAAGTAGATTTTCTTTAATCAATATCACTTGCAATGTTTGCATCAGAGTATCCTTCTAGGATAGACTTATTCATTCCTCGAGTTTAGTAAAGTCCAAGCTTGTTTATTCCTTTCAATTATCTCAAAATCCATTTGATAGTCTTCTATTGTTCCTTTTCAAGATTTGACATGTAATGACTTATTTATCCAATTGCATAAGCTAGGTTTGGCCGTGTACAAATCATTACGTACATTAAGCTCACAACAATTGAAGTATATGGAATTTTACTCATATACTCTTTTTCATCTTCGCTGCTTAGGCACTGCTTTGAATTCAGCTTGAATTGTCCTCCCAGTGGAGTTGTCAATAGTTTCGCATTTTCCATTTCAAAATTTTCAATCATCTTTTTAATTTAGCTTTTTTGAGATAGCCAAATTTTACCACTTGGCCTATTTCGTATAATATGCATACCCAACATTTCTTTGTTGGTCCTTTCATTTTAAAGGACTTATTCAACCCCTCTTTCAATTTATTATTTTTTTAAAATCATGGTCAATAATTAACATATCATCAACATATAACAATAAAATTATAAAGTCATCACTAGAATTCTTAATGTATACACAATGATCACCATTTGTTTTTCTAAAATTATTTTTGGCTATGCAAGAGTCATATTTTTAGTACTATTGCCTTGGGGTTTGCTTTAGTCCCTAAAGGCTTTTCTTAAGCTGGTAGACTAAGTTTTACTTAAATTTCACCTCAAAGCCTTCGAGTTGCTCCATAATTTTTTTCTTCAAGGTTTCCACTTAGAAATGCTATTTTCACTTTAAATTGTTTTATTTCCAAGTCCAAACTTGAATAGAAATCATTTTTACAACAGGAGAGAAGATTTCATCAAAATCAATACCAAACTTTTGTTCAAAACTTTTAACTACTAACCTCACCTTGTACCTTGGTTGAGAATTTCCTTCAACTGTTTTTAGCCTAAATACCCATTCATTTTTAAGCGCCTTTCTTCCTAGAGGCAAATTTACCAAATCATAAGTTTAATTTTATGGATGGATTTCATTTTGTCTTCTATTGGCTTCCACCATTATCTGCTATTTTTATTATTTACTGCTTCTTCAAAAGACTCTGGTCCACCATATTCAGTTAACATTAGGTATTTAGTTAGATTATACCTTGTTCATGGCCTCCTTTCTTGTTCGGATCTCCTTATAGGTTGAGGTGGAGTTAAAGCAACCAACTTCGTGTCTTTTTTCTATGTTTTCTTGTAGGACATCAATTTCTTGTTGAACTTGCTAGAAAGGAGGATCTTTCATTGGAATTTCTTCATTAGTTCTATTCTTTTTTTTGTTTTTGTCTTTATATTTTCAATAGTCTGATTTTCAAGGAAAGTAACATCCCAACTTCTTATAATTTTTTTCTTATGAGGGTCCCACAATCTGTGTTCGAATTTTTCGTGTCCATATCCTAAAAAGATGCAATCTTTTGACTTAGAATCAAGTTCATTTCTTCATCTTTAGGGGTATAAATAAATGCCCGACATTCAAGGACTTTTAAATGCTGCAAATTAATGGACTTACTAGACTAGTCCTTTTTCGAAATATCTCAATTCAAAGGAATTAAAAATGAAAGGTTGATCAAATCAACAGCTGTCCCCATTGCCTCCACCAAAACGGATTTGGTAGCTTTGCATGTGACAATATAGCTCGAATTTTTTCAGTAATGCTTCAGTTCATTCGTTCAGCAAATCCATTCTACTGTAGGGTCTGTGGAATGGTTTTCTCCAATAGGATCTCATGACTGTTACAATATTATTTGAATGGTCCTTACTATTTTCCACCATTATTAGCCATAACACATTTTAATTTGAGGTTCATTTCTTGTTTAACCTTTTTATGAAAATTTTTGAAGGAGTCCAAAACTTTGTCCTTCAATTTTAATGCATAGGATCAAACTTTTTTAGAAAAATCATCAATAAAAGTCACAAAATACAAAGCACTACTAAGAGTTTTTTCATTCATTTAACACCTATATCAATTTGTACAAGCATAAGGGTTTTTTCCTTTCTTGTAGGGGGATATCTTTTGAAAGCAATTCTTTGTTTGTTTCTTTTTATATAGTTTCTACGAGGCAAAAAGTCAAAGTTTTCAAATTTTGGCAAATAATTACTTTTAGCCAAAATTGACATACTTTTTTTAATTATATACCCAAGTCTTTTGTGTCATAACTTCACAAATGATTCTAGCACAGCACAAGCATCACCATCAATTTTAGCATCAGTAATATAAAAAGTATTCACCTTCCTCTCTTTGGCCATTATCAAATTACCTTTCTTTAGCTTTCATATTCCACTGGAAAAATAGCTAGAGAATCCTTCATTGTCTAACTTTCTTCTAGAAATTAAATTGAGCTTTAGATTTGGTACATGTCTTACATCTTTTAGTTTAAATTTGTATCCTAAGGCAATAGTTAACAAAATATCGTTAATACCATGAGTTTTACAAGTGCTACTATTACCTATTTTTACAAAGTTGTTTTTATGGGATAATAAGAAAAACAGAACTCTTTATATAGAGTAATATGATAAGAAGCCCCCAAGTCAATTACCTAAGAAAGACTTTGAAAAGTAAAATTCAAATAATTTTTGTCACTTACTATTATTACTTCTCCATTTGAAGCAATGACAGTAGTTTCTTCGAGTATATTTTTCTACTTATTTTGTTCTTCTTTTCCTTTTGTAGAATCCCATTTTCATATCTAATATTCCCTTTTTATGTGTCCCTTTTTTTTTCACAATAAAAACTCTCAACTTTTTTTTTTCTATTCACAAACTTACCCCTTGAGTGTCCTCTTCCTCAATTTGATGTTTAGCTTTGGCTTCGTCCTTGTCTTCTATGTTTTTCAGAAACCAAGGCCTAAGTTTTAACTTTTTGTCCACGCTCTTTTCTCCTTATTTTTCATTAAGTAGGGTTTCCTTCACCATATTCAATATTAATGCTCTATTTCGAGCAGAGTTTGAAATAGTGACATGGATTTATCGCGACTATCCAAGAATTTCAGTGTGCGAATCGAGAGTTCACACTCTAAAACTTATCTGATTTTGTCAATTTTTAGAATTTTTTCTCGAAGAAAAATCATGCATTTTCTAGGATATTATTAGTAAGGATCTCATCGAAAACTTACAGCAGCTTGCCAAACAAAAGCTAAGAGAAAAAAAAGCACAGGTATGACTGGCATAACATCTACGATTGGATTCAAAAAAGCATAGGCTTCGGGCAATTTGCCGAAGAAACAAGGTTTCCCAAGTATCGGATAATGAACTAAACAATAAAGAGTTTGAATCTCATCATCCAAATTTAATTTCAAGGTTATATAATGATTAATTAATCTTTAAAATTCATTTAAATGCTCCGACATACTTGAGCTCTTCTTATAACAAAGGCTAATAATTTTCTTTAATAATGAAGCTTTGTTTAAATCATGCTTTCTTTCATAATTGCTTTAAATTTTTTCCATAAAATATCAACCTTTGTTTCTTTAGAAATATGATTAAAACCACTTTAATCAATGCAAGCATTGATTGGACCTACCTTTTTCCTATGCATCCTTTGCCATTCGGTGTTGGACGTACTTTCGAGTTTAGCAGAGTTTTCGAGCATTGGACCCCATAGGTCTTATACAATCAAGTGATTCTCTATTCAAGGCTTCCATATAGCATAATTGCTATGATTCGACCTGATCATGGTGTTGGTCGATTCCTTCTCTCTTTATCGAATCAAAGTATTAGAATCGTGACTTTGATATTACTTGTTAGGAAAGAAGAAAAGAATTTTAAAAACGTGGCATTTTGTACTAGAGTGTATATGACACAAAGGAAAAATAGTTAGAAGACTTGGAAGGAAATTTAACTCTCCAAAACACCACTTATAACACTTTCTCTCTTTGGAACTTTTGCACACACTAACACTATGAATTTCTGTACTTGGGTTGATGCCAAAGCCTTTCAAAACCTTCTTTATTTATAGTTGAAAGTCATACACTTAATCGGTTAAGTTTAGAGGCAAGTATTCTCGTTCTGTTGCCTTGTCATTGCTTGAGCGACAAGGGAGGCGCTAGCAAATTTGTGCTATCACCTAAGCCGTTGTTTAGCTAATAGAGCAAGCTACAGCGTTGCTTATGGCATCGCATAGGCAATACTATTGGTGATGGGTTGGTGCACCCTACCTCCTTCCAGTAACTTCCATGTATTCTAATTAGCCACAAATTTTAGCTTACATTTGTTAACTTTAGCTTACATTTGTTGGCTGAAATGAGTAGCTATTGGGAGGCTCTTAGTTTATAAATAACTACAAACTTCAACAATTTTATCATCTTTGTATACATGCACAATAATTAATGTAGACATCTTCTTTCATTGGCATGATATCCACGTTATATTCGATAATCCTCTTTTTAATATATACGACCACTTTAAACCTAATTGTCGTCAAGTTTTCTTTCTATTTTTATCTTGAATTCATTTCGATTATAATTTGTTTTTTGGGACTGGACTCTTAAGGTCTTTAACTGCCTACAGAAAAATTTGTGGAATACATTAAAATGACTAATTTAAAAGCCTAACGTTTATAATTTTTTTTACCCTTATGGCAATATGTTTTATTTGTTCAAGTAAGGACAATTATGTACTCAAATTTTTAGCAATCGAAATATGATCATTAGATGTAATAATATAATTCGGACACAGATTATAATATATTAAGTGTGATAGACCAAGAAATGTTTTTTTAGTATTATACACGAAGTGAAAAAAAATATTAAAATGCACTCTCTTTGCCTGAATTTTACTTTTTTTTTATCCAATGTTTATATTTTGTCTTATATTTCCCCTCCTGGCAACTAAAATTTCATTGATTTTGCTTTTCTTGTTATGTTTTTTACTCTTAATTTTTCTTTTTTTCTTTCAATTTATATAAAATTTAAATATGTTATTAATTTTTTAATAATTTATTTTTATCATTGCAAAAATACTATAACTAAAAAGAGAAATGAGAAGAGAGTAAAAATAACAAGAAAAAATAGCTTTGTAAGTATTAAATTAAAAGAAGTTGTCTGTGTAATTATATTGTAGAGATTAAGTTAAAAAGGGGTATACGCATATATAAATTACTTAGTGCAACCAAATTTGCCCCAAATTTCAATAATGCAGCAGAGAAAACATACTTTGGCATCTGTACCTACAATCAAAATTTGTTCAACCTGAACACAAGAACCGAACAAAAGAACTGAATAATGCTGATCAAACACTTAAAACATCAGTAAAATATCCCACCTATAATTAAAGTAAATAAATGAATTTTTATTGTTTCAAAGTCAATTCTTAAGGACCAAGAAAAACGGATCTGCACAATCAAATATTATAGTTCTTTCAACATAAAGTACACTTTTTCATGTTAACAATGAACATAAACAATAAAATTTGCTCATGAAAAACATACCAAAAAATCTCAATCTTTATCGAATTTTGCTGTTTCAGGAGAATTACCTTCCACAACCTTCAACATCTCTTCGTTAGTGGAAATCTACGTGGTGGGCAACCAAATCTCTGGCAGCATTCCAGGAGACATATGCGACAAAGCTTCCAAGCTTGAGTACTTGTCACTTGCCAACAAGTTTCAAGGAGAGATACCTTCAGGTCTGTCGCGCTGCCAGGCACTCGAAGGGCTGATTACAGACTCTGTTTCGGAACTTAACCAATCTTCAAGTTTTGGATTTGACAGATAATAAATTATCTGGCACTATTCCACCCTCGATTGGCAATTTGTCCGACTTGTGGGTGTTGTACATTGGATCCAATAGTTTTCATGTGGCGATACCTCCAGAAGTCGGATACTTGCCTAGTTTGACAAAGTGCAGTCTCGCATTCAACATGTGAAATGGGGAACCGCCTAACTCTATTTTCAATCGGTCGACATTGAAATTACTTGAGCTTGTAGGTTATGAGCTCTCCGGCAGCCTTCCATCTTCCATAGCGGATGGGCTTTCTAATCTTAAAATTCTTTATCTTGGGGTTAATAAGTTCAGTGGAAGGATTCCAAGTTTCAACCTCGAACATCTCTAGGCTTTCTGATCTTGTTCTTAATGCTAACTTGTTTGGTAGGCACATACCCTTAAACCTTGGAAATTTGCGTGAACTTGTATCACTAAGATTGCTAGGAAACCAGTTCACAAATGACTTATCTATACCAGATCAAGAATTTCTCACTTGGCGAACTGCAAGGGCCTCAAGTATGTAAGGATAGAACTAAATCCCATCTCAGGGGAGCTTCCAATATCTTTAGGCTCGAGTAATTTGTCTGCAACTCTTGAAGAATTCGATGCTTTTTCTTGCCGAATCAGTGGTACAATCCCAAGTGTGGTTGGTAATCTAAGCAGCTTATATGTGTTAGAACTACAAGGTAACAAATAGACAGGACGGATTCCTGTGGCATTGGGAGGTTTAAGGAGCTTGCAGTGGCTATCCCTCAACGGGAATAAGCTGCGGGGATCCATCTCTCATAGTATATGCAATTTGGGAAATTTGTATGTTGTGAATCTGGCAGACAATAGGCTCTCAGGACAGCTATCAAGGTGTTTTGGAAACCTCTCTTCACTGCGAGGCATTTATCTAGCTGAAAATGCTTTCAATTACATTGTTCCTACAACTTTGTGGGTAATGACCGCATTCTGGATGTAAACTTGTCTAACAATGTCTTTAATGGCTCTCTACCTCCAGACATTGGCAACATGAAGAGTTTGCAACGATTGGATCTATCTAGCAATCAACTCCATGGGGACATACCAAGTGTAGTCGGGAACCTTCAGAATCTAATGAAAGTATCTTTATAATATAACAAGCTACAGTGTCCAATACCCGATTCTTTTGCCAACTTAAAGGGCTTGGAATTTTTGGATCTTTCACACAACCATATCTCGGGATCAATTCCCACATCTTTGGAGAACCTTCCATATCTTGAATACTTTAATGTTTCATTTAATGAGCTCACAGGAAAAATTCCAGATGAAGGGCCTTTCAAGAACTTTACAGCTGAGCTTTTCGTAGGTAACAAGGGCTTATGTGGAGCTTCTCGATTCCATGTCACGGTATGTAGAACACCCAAAACTGCAAAGAGGAGAAAAATGTTAAGATATACAATCCCACTAACGGCATCAATGGCTGTAGTAATAGCTATACCTGATCGTACATGGTAGAAAGTCAACATTTCCACCTGTATTAGATTTGCCTCTTGCGCTCAGGCATGAGAGGATTTCATATTATGAAGTCCCTCATGCCACAAATAATCTTGATGAAAGAAACTTGATTGGGAGAGGTAGTTTTGGCTTTGTTTACAAGGGAATATTTTCAAATATGATGATTGGTGTAGTGAAGGTCTTCAATTTAGAAGTGCAAGGTGCATTTAAGAGCTTCGACATAAAGTGCCTCATAATGCAAAGCATTCATCATAGAAATCTTGTCAAGGTCATTAGAAGTTGCTCCAACCTTGATTTTAAGGCCTTGGTGATGGAATACATGCTCAATGGAAATCTTGATAGATGTCTCTACTCTTGCAATTGTTTCTTAAACATCAGACAAAGATTGGGAATAATGATAGATGTGGCATCGGCGTTAGACTATCTGCATCAGGGTTGTTCATCCCCAATTGTCCATTGTGACTTGAAGCCTAACAATATCCTTTTAGATGAAGAAATGATTGCACATGTAAGTGCTTTTGGGATTTCCAAACTTTGGATAGAAGATCAACTTGTTACTCAGTTTGAAAATTTCAGTACCATTGGTTATGTTGCACCAGGTGTTCAAGTTTTGCTTTCTTTATCCAAATAATAACTTTCACTTATTCTTTGTACAAGTGTTAAGTTTCATAATTCAAATATTATGTTAAAATTGATAATTTTATCTTGTATTGCATGCAACACGTGCAAGACGCATATATAAATCCACAAATTTTCAATATTAATGAAATAGCTCTAAGAGTTCTAAGTATTCTCAAATATTACTGCACGTGTCTCTTAAATATACACGTTGATATTTATAGCTATAGGATTATGCCTTACTTGACTGCTATTTTGATTTCATTGAATGTGTGTTGACATGTAAGTTTATCTTTTACTTTTGTAGAGTTTGGATCTATGGGACTTTTGTCGACGAAGGTGGATGTTTATAGCTATGGGATTTTGTTAATGGAAACATTTACAAGAAAGAAGCCTACTAATGAGTTGTTCTCGACAGAGATCAGAATAAAGTCGTGGGTACATCGATCTTTTCCTAATGCCATATTGGAAATAGTAGATTGTAACTTATTTAATGTCAATATTAGAGAAAGTGTTGGAATTAACTATGAAAGATGTCTAACATCGATCATGGGGCTAGCTCTAGAATGCACAACAGATTTACTTGAGAAGAGACTAAATATGAAAGATGTTCTCGTGAGGCTCAAGAAGATTCAAGTCAAACTTGATAAACATAACTAACTAGCAAATGTAAAATTTTAGGCTTGATGACATAATGTGTGTATTAGTTGCGTGGATTTTATAATATGCTTTGTACTCGAGTGTTAATGTTTTGAATGTGTAAGTTAACCTTGTACACTACTTGGACGAAATTTCCACCATCATCAAAACAACATTTCTACGATTTTTTTTGATTGTATGAAAAATGGAAGAAAATAAAATATTTTTTGGAAAAATTGCAATTGTTTGGTTCCACTTGAAATTTAAGAAAAAATATTCTATTATCTTTGAAATAAACTCTCTTTTCTTAGTCTCCAAAATACTTCATGCTAAGTTCCTTTACTTATTTGATAAAGCATCAAATAGAGGGTAAGTTGCAAATCCTTTATATATGATTTCCAAATATCAATTTACTAAACCAATGAAATCCAGCAAGAATTAGTTAAAAAAAAAATCTTTCATATGTAGGATACAATATGTTAAATAGGTGTACAACATTAAACTTGAAATGAATAATCTCATAAGAACACATGACATTCTCTCTGTACAACATCAAATTCTAGATAATCAGAACCCAAGACAAATATAGCTATACTTGGTGAATTGTTGAAAGAACAGAGCAAACTCCTTTCACTAAGGTCTTTAGCCACCTCGTGGCTTTAATCATTCTTTGTATCATGGGAAAACCAACTAAAATTTATACTCATTTCATTTTAATTTGAAATTCATAACCTCTAGTGCTAGGCCTTGTAATGTTAATAGAATATGAGAGATATTATTTATAAATGTACACTTTTGATTAATTAATAAATATTAATGTTTGTTTATATCAATATTCTGGCAGTATTATCATGCATGTACATTTTGTATGCCGTAAAATTTTGCATGTGTTTATATGGTTGCGTTAAGGAGTCTTATTTGTAAGAAATTATGAACATAAACATAAGACTACATAATTATTAAAACCTATTTGCAAGTCACAAATTCTTTGAGTGGACATTAGAGAATTGATGTTACTTGCACACCAAGTGTTTGTATATTGAGCATCAGGCTATTTAATATAAGATATTCAGAATACAAGTGCAGGATACATCATTATAGCCTAAGCATTCAAACATTAATTTCAAGAACAAAGCAAACAAATGGAGTTTACTCTTTGTTATCAATATTTTACTTTTTGATCGTGTTAAGTTTGTGGGTCCTACAATTTTGATGATATGATTTTCTTGTGCACATGATGGTTAACATGTTATTAGGGCATTAATGACTAATATCTATTTTGATATTTGAATAAGTATTCGAATATTAACTTCAAGAACAAAGCAAACAAATGGAATTTACTCTTTGTTGTCAATGTTTTACTTTTTAATCGTGTTAAGTTTGTGGGTCTTACAGTTTAGATGACATGATTTTCTTATGCACATGATGGCCAACATGTTATTAGGACATTAATGACCAATATTTATCTTGATATGAGATATGGTCATGATCCTAACATGGCATTGCCTAGATGCGTGTGGAGACATGTATATGATTAATATGTTATTTGTCTTTTTATAAATGAGTAAGGCATTTGTTCTATGCGATTGAGGTTTCACAAGATGGAAATTCTTGTTCAAAATAGTGTATGATCAGAAAGGAGTTTTCAATAGGACATTAGTCTCATGATGTAACATTGATTTGGTCATATGGCTAAGTTAGTAAGTTCAACTAAAATCCATGGCTCTCGCTTGATCGAGACAAATTAAGACAAAAGGTCTATACTAAATGGCATTCACAATTAGAGGGTTCATGTGATCAATTCATTTTGTTTTAATTCGAATATGATATGTGTTGTAGGTTACGTGTTATTTATATTTTTCAAGCTATGCTCAATTCCAAATAAAGATTAACCTAGCCTAAAGAATCACATATATAAGGTTGGAATAAGAACAAGTCAATAATTTGTTTTAGGCCATGAACGAGACTTGAGAAGTCTCGTGATGAAATTAATTTAGCCTAATTTGGTTACAATTGGATTGGCTTAAATGGATTTTTTATTGTGTTTATTCATAATGAGATTATATAAGAAACATAATGGACCTTAATTTAATTAATATGATTAACTAAATTAAAGAACAAGACACATATGTGTTTTAACTATTAATGGAGTTAATAATTAAATACGGTGTGGGTTTGAATTAATTAAAGTTCTATATAAACAGCTCGTAGAGCCATGCTATGTGTGCCTAAGTGATATACATAGGAATAGGAATTCTATCTTGTATAGGATTATGTGTTTTTAAAATAAATAGTTTTAAAAGAGTTCCAAATCGTACACAACAAAAAAAAAATTAGCTAGAAATTTGTGTCCCTTTCCTAAGCAAGAGAGAAAAAGTTTTCTAGCCTCCTTTTACTTTTCTTTCTTGTTCAAAAGTCTCCATATCCAAAGGAGTTTGCATTAGGTCTTTGCAAAAGAGTTTGTGGAGGATTTTAATGGCACTTATTCACATTTTTTCTGTGTGGACAAACTTGAGGTTGCGGCTTGTTGGTCATGCATATGCCTCACTAAGAATAAGATTCTAAGAGGTAATCTTATATGTTCTTTGGGTATTCGTTTGATGCATGTACGATGAAGTGGTTCAAGTTTGGTTTTGCTATTTTATTGCATATTCTCTAATTATTTGATGTTTTAAAATTAAAACCTTCAAACCCTTTGAAACCCAAAAGTGCTATCAAAGTTGCCACTTGTCACATATAACCATGATGTTTAAAGATTTTTCTATGATTCATAGTAGTTTTCATTTGAAAATTAATCAAACATGTACTTGATAATTTTTTTGTGCTTGTAAAATTGTTTTGTGTGTATTTTGAATTGAGAAAATCTGTTAAAAAAATTGAATTTTGAGAGTCGAGATGCAATTCCAGTACTGTAGTCGCAGTTGGCTTGTGGCTATGAAAAGCATTGTCGGGGGTGGTAGAGTGATGGAGCATAGCCACAAATATGTAGCAGGTTTAAACTTTGCAGTTAGGGCTGTGGCTGCAGTATGTGGGCTCGTACCTACGAGCCTCCAACTCTTGACTGTGGCCCTCCCTATGACCACTTTTAGATGTGGGTGTTTTTTCTCAATTGTAAAACTTAGAAAATGTGTTCTCCAAAAATGAGAAGTAAGACATGAGATATACAAATTATAGAAATAATTATTAAATGGATTCGTTAAATTATACATTTGATGTATGATTATTTGTATGAATGTTATAGATAAATTGACGTTGGACATATATGCATGGATTCATGAAATGGATGTATAATTATTTTTCATAGATTGTATGTGCATAAGCCCTAGTTTTTATATAGAAGGGAAATGTTTTTTCGTGGTATGCCATATGAGATGGAGTCTCGAATGGTTCTTTAAGGGCCAAGTTTGAGATGAAGTTTATGTATAATCTTTAATTGCCTACTTAAAGTTAGAGTCCATGATTACCAATTTCACAATTTTGTGATAGTTAGATCTAGATGTTTTTAATTTGAATTTGAACTTATTTTATAGTTTATGCTGATATCTAGAAGTCTTCAATTTAGTTTTAGATTTGTTTAATAGTTTACCCTTGTATTAAGTAGTTTTCAATTTGTTTAATAGTTTATACGTACATCATGGAGCTTTTGATTTGATTTTGAATATATTTGATAGTATATGCTTGTATTAGGGAGGCTTCAATTTAATTTAGAATTTTTTTGTAGGTTTATGCTCATATTAAGGTGCCTTGGTTTTGATGTTCAAAAATTGATGCTTATATCATAAAGCTTTTGATTTGATTTCAAATTTGATAGACAATTTGTGCTCTTATTATGGAGTTTTCAATTTGATTTTGAATTTGATCGACAATTTATACACATATCCAAGACCTTCAATTTAAATTTGAATTTGTTTGAGAATTTATTCTCATATCAAGGAGAATCTTCAATTTGATTTTAAATTTATTTGACAGTTGATGCTCATATGAAGGAGTCTTCTATTTGATTTTTGTCAATCTTCAAATAGTTTTAACTTGTGCCTAGCATGCCTTGAATTTAACTTACATTTTTTTATACAAAGGGCTTATTCTTTGAGGAAAGATCCAACACAATGCAAACTTATGATTTAACTTTAAGAATAACCAAGCCACCTACATACCATAGTAGATTATCAGGTCATGTCACAATTCAAACATTGCAAGTTTACCGAAGGGATGGGCCAAAGTTACTACCTTAAGCACTTCGAATACTTCAAATGATGAAACATCAGGAGTTTATTGACATGAATGTTTCAGAAATATTACAATTGCTTGAGGTAACAACTCTAGATGCTTTAGGTTCATTGGCAACCATTGTATAACTTTGAAAATTGATGAAGGAAAGAGATGAGAGATAGAAAGGTTGCACTAGGTGTGCCTAAATTTGAATTAATCAACAAAAAAGAACCATACAAATTGAATTTGAACTCAATGAATCAACTTTTGTAGGTACAAATCTTTAATATAATAACCTCATTTTTTTTTATATAACAAAATTTGAAATTTGGAAGTATTTGATAAGAAATTTGATTTTTGGTCTTCTCCAAGCTTGTTGAATCATTAAATAATTTTGGTTTGCTGGCTTAATACCACAATCAAACAGCAAAATTTAAGGAATCACCACAAAGAACATTTTGAACATCACTAGTAATGATTTGTTGAGGTTTTCATTTGTCCAAAAATGCATCAAGATACCAAGTTAATGAACAATCTTCAAAAAGGAAAGTTCATGAATCAATACTTGTAGTTGAGGTCAAGAGAGAGCCTTGGTTAAGCGGGGGCATTGCGACTTGTAGCCTAAAGGATCTAGATTACAATCGTGTCAATAAATTGAAGCTAAAGGGAGTTTGCTAGGTTCATTTGTACTAGTAGACCTAGTTGTCTTAACAATTATTATAACATTTGTTAGTGAAAACATTTAGGCGTGGCCAGTAGATGTAGGAATGTTATTTCTAAATTGCATAAATGAATTCTTAAATTGTGATTTGATATATGCTCCATTCTTGGAATAAAATATTCTTCGGATAAAATGAGAAAAAGTGAAATAATTTTTGTTTGAGATATGATATATGGAAAGTGAGATATTGTATATGAATGAATGGTATTTGAAAGAAATATAATAATTAAAGTGACATGGCAGGTAGGTATTAATAACAATTTGAGTTAATGTGATAGGTAGTTGCTTATGTAAAAATATATATATTTTAGTAATGGAATAAATGAACATGTATTACTGAACATTTTCCTAATATATAAAAATATATATTATATATAATATATATAATATAATATACTATAATACATATTATAGTATATATTATATATATGGAGACGAGAGAACTTTGGGAAAGTTGGGAAAGAGAGAAGTTCGGGAAAAAGATAGGGCAGCATTGAAAAAGAGTGAGACTATGTGAGTGTATAGTAAATGTGGGATAGTGGGATAAGATAAAGTTTTTGGAAAATGGGACATTTTTCTAGAGATATGGTCTAATGAAAAAATGTGATAGGGATATGGAAAACAAGACACAACCTATTATCCAATTATGGCCCTGGTGTCCCTGTTACGTTGACACAACCTATTATTCAATTATGGCCCTAGCGTCGCTGTCACGCTTTCATCGTGTGTGTAAGTTTGTAGTACTAATTGTTCTAATATAATTTACAATATAAATAGTTAAACCAACACAAACACTATTAAAGGTTAACTAATTCTTCACTTTTCTATTTTTAATAGTATATATTATGGATTTTTGTTTTAAAATTTCTGTTCATATATAAATAAACTAATCAGTAAGCTAAGATTTCAGAAAGATGCAATCAAGTTATCGAGGCTTTGTTTTGATACAAGTTTGCATCTACAAAAATAGAAGTTTCCAAACATACCACACATTAATTTAACACTTTTTTTATCTCTTTGTTTCTTACTTTTACACTATTCCTAAGTTTTTGTGCTAGATTTTCTATCTTCAAAATTTGCACCCTAACAAATTCCCAAGTTTTTTTTGGTCATGAAAATTAATTAAAATTAAAACATTTAAAAAATTCAGTTTCTTCTAGAAAATTTAAAATAAATTTTAAAAAATTGAATAACATATTCTTCACTTTGAGTTGAGATTTTTTCTTACTGTTAACATTGTATCATTTTGATAAAAATCATTTTTAAACAAAAAAAGTTGTTTACTATTAAGATATTCAGAAAATTTCTTTAAATTTTGATATTTTTAAAAATTTTCAATCAAAAGAATGTTGCCAAACATATATTTGGTTATTATACTTGCATGCACAATTGCATTGAAAAATATTTGCTTTTATTTTTTCTTTCTTTTTCTTTCTCCGCCTTTCCTCCCCTTCGTTGGTTGACTCATCAGAACTTGCGACCATCATAATATAAACGATCAGTTATAAGGACTAATAATGGTCGGATGTCAATTATCTCAATTTGGTAACATTTTCAAATTTCTGTCTCTAAATATATATATAGACGTACACAGACATTCTAATACCCTGAATTTTTAGGCACAGTAACAAAAAAAAAATTATTAGAGGGAGGTTGGTAGATTAATTGTTTATTTTATTATTATTTTCGTGTAAATAATGTAGGGTAATATTAAAGGTATATAAAAGCTAATATACACAACATTAAGCTAGTCAAACTTTACCAAATTTTGGGGACTAGAACCAAATTTTAGTTAATATTCTTGGTGAAAAATTAGAAATTAAATTAACTCATACTTTATTATTTTATTTTAATTTTCGTGTGCAATTTTTGAAAAATAAGAAAAGTAAGTATGGAAGGAGACATGAATATCATAAGGCAACCAAAATTTTGCCAAATAATATAGATATTATGGAAAGAGTTTTTCTTGTTTGGGAGACCTAAAATTTGGAAACTTATACTAGAAAATTCGTGTAAAAATCCCTGGGATTAATTAGAATTATGTGTAGGAATTTTTGGGCCCTAGAAATCTAGAATTTGACCCCTCTTAAATTCTTTAATGAAAAACCTTAGTATAAATAGGGTTAAGAAGTGGAGAACGAGAAAACTTTTCCTGGCTATCAAATGCTGTACCTTGAGCTAATTTTTAGGCTGAATCTTCCATTTATCATGCATACACATAGAAGACATTAAGTTGCATACTTAGGCACATGAATGCATGAATTTAGGAAGCCTACACATGAATTAATTCATAGGGATCATCTTTAATTCGTGTATTTATGCGTAGGAAATTTTAGAAAATGCGTATTAGCACATCATGCAAAAATTTGAAGTCTGTCCCGAATTATTTTAAAAATTAGTCAACATGCTTAAATCATGTTTATCATGATTGGGATTTATAAAAATATGTCTATGGACCCTTAGAATAATTGCGTAGACAAGTTTTGGTGGTTGGAATAATGTAGTATGAGAAAAGTCAACCAAATAGTATCTTATGTACACATAGGCGTGTGTTACGGTTGTCACTGTGGTTACAGAGTCTAGAGTTGCAAGTGCAAGGAGCTACGTCACACACGTAAACCAAGATTGCAAGACAAACAAAATGGCTCATGGGTGAGTATCGCAAGTGCAACACCTAAGCATGTAGTTGCCGCTCTCTTGTTATGATTGTAATACCTGAGCATGAGAAAACTAGAATGCCTTGCAGTTGGTAGTTGCGGGCACAAACAAAGGCCTCCTAGTCGTGGACATGACTTTCATGATCACAAAGTTAGACTGTAGGTATGGACAAAATGTGACTTCTGTGTAATCAAGGTCAAAATTTTGAATTCTGGGATTGAAATAGGCTCAAACACACTACTCGAGACGTGACGAAATATGAGAAATAATGACTGAAAGAATTTAGGTAGAAAATTTATCCAACCGGTAATCGTGAGATAAAACGAACCACAATACATGACACATAGGATATCTATTCCTCCCAAATTCAGGAACGTAACATGGTGGTACTCTTAGAACTTTCATTTTGAGAATACCAATCCTCATACATCAGAGAAACTAAAATCATATATTGTGAAAGCATAATGCAATACTTAAAATATTTTAAACTTATATAAAGGCTTTCTCAACAATCCCAAACATTAATTGTAACATAACATTAAAACTAAAATAAATCAACGCGCAATTCTCCAACTTAAGGCATGAAGATTACAACTCATTGAAATTTTAAATAATAGCTTAAACTAATTCCCAAGTAGCTTCTTCACCATCTCCACCTCAACTTATCTTCAGAATCATCAACTGCAAAGGGTTTTAAAAAGAAAGTTTGTGAGGTAAGACCCCTAGCAAGGGGTCACCTATTTCAAGGGGATGTGAACAATTCAAAACACTTACAGAAATCTTTTTCAATGAAGTTTCACATATAAAACATCTTTTTTCCAATAACATGTTATAATAATGTTTGTACCTATGAAATTCTTTGCAACACCATTTGTCACACAAATTACTCAAAGGTTCAGACATTTCATATACTAAGTTTATTGATTAGGACCTTAGTGTTTAATCTTGACTGAGGAGGGTCATGTGTAACTAAAATTGTCATTCAACCAAATAACTATCTTAATCTACAACCCTAATTGAGAGAATCACTTGAAATCTCAATATTTAACTCCGATTGAGAGGGTAACATAGCTCAATCTTTAACCTTTGTTGCAATAGTCACATGTAACCAAACTGATCTTTTAAGTAAATTGGCTATCTCAATTTATATCCTCGATTGAGAGATCAGCGTGTTTCTTGACTGAAGTGCCCAAAATGTCTTCCGCATTTGGGTGGGTTATAACTAGTTACACTATACTAATGAACATTTTAATAAGCATCTTTACTCAAACTTTTCTTGTAATAAATAGTGGTCATCACAAAATTCATTAAGACATTTTTAGAATATTTGTTTGTATCCAAACATTTCAGTAAAGCCTTTTAAGCTCGGCATAAATAGAATTTTTTACAAGAACAATAACATTCATGGAAATATTAGATGCATTTTCTAAAAATATATGTCATTTAAGAAAACCATAATTTCGTAAAATTTTTATAAAAATTTTAGGTAACCTACTTACTTAAAATTAAATCACTTGATTCAAGGACCCTTGAGTTCAGTTCTTTGGTTCCCTAATCATTTCAACAATAATCCATTTACTCTAAAATCATATGAATTTAATTCTTGATCATTTCCAAAATGTGACTTAATTTCTAATTTTTCGCACCTTGGCCTTATATGATCTCTACTTTAATCATGATAGTAATTGACATCCCACGTGGTTGTGAAATTAATATTTAAACTATGACTTGCAATAATGGCCTAGTGTCCATTTATACTTAGTTCATTCAAGTTTTCCACCTATTCTCACATTTTCCTCATCCTTAGTTCAGTTTAAAGGAGTAATTCGGTTATTACTAATTTCAAAAGAACAATTCAGTCCAAACTTAGGTGTTTGCAACCCTATCAAAAGGCGTAGACTTGACCATGGGGACACACTGGGCGTTTTTGTAGTCAAGTTTCGCTATCATGAGTCTAAAGGCCACAGTCACGTGCTAAGGTTATGTGGCTGTAAGTTCCACTACAAAGTTTACTGGAAACTTTGGAATTCTTGCTTGCATGCATGAGCTCACCTTTTGAGGTTGCAAAAAGTAAGGTTGTGGTCGCGAGAATAACTACGAGCCTTATTGGAAATTCTACATTCCTTGCTCGTGATAGTAAGATGGCTTTCTACAATCACAAGAACTAATGTTATGATCATGAGAATAACTGTAGGTCATTCTGTGAATGACCACGGCTCGATTTGCGACTGAGCCCTTATTAGTCATGACAGCAGTGCCATTTGTTGCAATTGCGGGCATGATTGTGGTGACCACTAGATGTTCCTTGCCTATTTCACAAATGCATTATGGCACATCGCGATTCCAAGACTGACTTCCACAACTGTGGCGTGTAGCATGCTTATTGCTACAAAATGCGTTGTTCGACTCGTTTGGTTGTTTTCATTTGTTCCTTTCTTTTCCTTTAGTTCCTACTAGCATTAACAGATTTGAGTCATGATTTTAGGGCTTATTTTGGGTCAATCCATGGTTATGATCAAATTTTTGATAGGGTTTCAAGTGAGTTTTTTGACTAAATGGGCATGCCACCTACATTGTAGTCTCCCTACTTCTAAATCTTTCGTTTTTGTGAAGCTTTAACAATATCCTACTATTGTCAAGTAAACCACTTTGCTAATCTGTGTAGTCAAGGTTTTGGATAGGAACTCTTCTAAATCATAAGGTCAAGAATGGTGGATTAGTTTACCTCAACACAATAGATGCAAGTTGCTAACTCTCCTCACTTTGAATTGCGGTGATCAAATATTTGGAAAGGAATAGACATGGAAGTTTCTACAACAACAACTTGTGTCCTGAGCCCTAAAGGTTCTTTCAAATCCAGTTACATAAATGTTTAAATGTTCATACAAATACATTTACTTTAATATTGATTTGTCAAGCCCTTTTTCCTTACTTCTGTTGGTGAAGAGATGTTATTCCTTGCATTGCGCTCTTGTCATTGATTTTTTGGGTGTGGAATCCCTCATCTCTATAAGTCGGAATGCTTCTGGTGTTGGAGTATGTTCTTGCATGTGCAGCCATCTAGAATGCAATTTCCCTTAGTTAACTATTCCCACACATGAATCTCATTTAGTAGAAATTTCTTTGCATTAACATTCACCCCATTTTTCGTCAGTCTGTGTGAGAATTGTGGCCCTAGTTTCCTTTTCTTTTGTTTCTCATTTTGCAACTTCCATGCCCGAGTAGATTCTTAGCTATCAGCCCTTCTCTTCCCTCAAAATAATTCCTTAGTTTGGTTGCCCCGTTTGATCATGGGTTGTTACCACACTAAAATTAAATTTATAATTGAACTTACTACTATGGTTAATATAGATATCGTTCTCATGAGGAGGGCTTTTGTATTTATTAATGCAATGGAGTTCCTATTAGTTATGCCTAAAAAATGTAGTGGACTTAAAAGAATAGAATAAAAGAACTAAAGCAGACACTCACAACTTCTATGGTTGAAGTGCCAAGAATTAAGAAGTCTAACCTCTTGTATTGTATTGATTTCCTATGTATGCCCATTAATGTTGATTCTCAATTTAGTTACTTTGTTACGTGTTTTTATTCCTAATATCTCTAGGATATCTTCCCAGAGCTTCAACTCAAAGTTTAGTAGGTATTTCCAAGTATTACCGAATTGAGTAATTGATTCTATGAATGACAACATTCCCTCCAGACTAATCCTATAATTTTACTCTCATTATTCTCATAGTTTAATGTTCACAATTGTACATATAACGCATAAGTTTAAATTATGTTATTTCGAGTGCCACCACAATTTAATTAGAGAAGTGACCAATTCTTCTAATTACTATTCAATCCTAAAATTGTGAGTAATAATAGCAAGGACAATCAATCACAAAACTATGCATACATATTCAATCAATTACAAGCACAACACACTAGATATATAATTAGCATTCCATAATATTATTGATAAGAAATGTTGCTAACATGTTCAACATCCTAAATAATATAAAATAGCAAAAACAATTGTGGAAAACTTACAGTATTATCCTTGCATTGCGTGGGGTACTAAAATCTTCACAAGACTTCACTTGGATCCTTTTGTTTTTACTTCTACAAGTATATGGAATTGTTTTTCTAAGTGTTGGAAATTAAAACTAATTCCAATTCTTCTCTCCAAGATGTGGAGAACATGTATTTATAGTTTCATAGTACCTAGGGTTTGTGTATGTGTGAAAAGATGGAAAAACCCCTAAAAATTCATGCAAAATCAAAGTTCCACATTTTTTCGAGCCAACCACTGTGATCACACCACTAAGCTCTGTAGTCACACTGTCTCTCCTCACAATTGTGCACCTGGTGCGAGACTTACATGAATTTCATAAATGTGTTCTACAGTCGCACTAACTCTTATTGTGATTGCGATCCTTTTCTCTACGATTGTGACCTCATTTGTGAAAATTCTAATGCTGTCTATGTTCTCTCTATTATCGTGACTGATTCCCTCATGATTGTGATCCTTGCTTCTGCAATCACACCCTTCAACTAAGGGATTTCCAGAATTCATTGTAGTTTCATCTCGTAGTTGCATCTCTTCCTTTCACAGTTGCGTTCGCAACTCTTGCCTGCAGACATCAAATCATTTTTTAAAGTGTAGAAAATGTACAAAATCAATAATTAGCTTAATATCTACACTTTTTTACTTCAAAATCATCATGTTCAGTATTTTTCATGCATAATATCATATTTGAACTATTTTAGATCCCATGTATGCACAATTAAGCACACAAGGGGTACAAGTTTACTATAATTTCACATGTTATCACACCCTTACGTGTACTTGTTTGCTTGTCCTCAAACAAACATTTTCTCTTCCAATTAAGTCATTGATGTATAACATTATGAACTTGGCCACCCTTTTTAATTGCCGAAGTCAAACATAGGCTCACATCACTTAGTCCATCATCATGTAAGATTATAGCACTTTAAACTTAAATGTTTACAACATGAGATTTTGTGTATGTGTGGCACTCTTCAACCACCACTCACTTCAACCATTTGATAATTCTAGAGTAGTTCCAAGACATTCAAATTTTGAACCGCTTATTCTAGGCATTAATTCACTCTCTGTTAAACGAGTTTAATCAACATTAATTTTCACTGGAGGACTTGTGTGGATCAATAATTTTCCTTTTCATCATTTTCCCCCACACTTATTTTCATCTTATCCTTAATGAGCTTTAATTTCTTTTTTAAGTAGTTGAGAGTCTTTTTTACGTGAAAGTGAACAAGGGTCGCTATGTATCTTCGGTTACTCAACCCACAACTTAACTTAAGATGCTTTATATGCACTTAACTGAGCAACCTTTTTACACGAGAATAAATAGGAGTCTCTACGTAATCCCGCTTTCTTAGTTGCTTTAATAAGTGGAGTTGACTAATTTTTTTCTTGAGATTTCCTTCATTTAGCCTTTTTTTCTATGTCCTCACTCTTTCCCTTTTTTTTTTCAATTAATGTTCCTTATTCGCTAGAGAATTCACTGACATCTAAGGTAAGACTTATGTTCCTAACTTAATCATTCCATCCTCACCAAAGAACTTTTCAAATAGTCAAATAATTAAGTGTAAAGAGTATGTGCTCAAAAAAATAGGAACCATGTCTTCAACACGAAGTCTAGCATGCAAATCTCAAGAACAATGATAGAACAAAACAACAATAATTCCTTACAAAGCATTCATCAGTACTTAAGTACAATGACCACAAGTTCATGCTATCTTTTGCTATCAATTAAACTATTAAAACCACACACTTGCATGCATATAAATGTTAGCAATTACACCACATGCAATGACACTGTCTTTCCATTCTACAATTTTCTACACCTATACCCACCTCCATACTTATCTTGTTGTCTCTATTAATCATCTCATCACAAGTAAAAATAAAATAGGCAACAAAGAACATGACAACCTGGTAGGGTGGCACCTATTCTTCTTCATCTATCATGGACTTCTACATCCTCGCCAATCTTCTCTATTCTTCTCAAAATCCTACACTAAGACAAAAATGTGGATAAACTCTATGCACCACAAAGCAAAACAAAACAACTCAAATAAATAAATAAATAAATTGAAAGCAATGAAAATATATCTTGAGTTGCTTCCTAAGAAGCATTGTATTTAATGTCTGTAGCCCAACATGCCACTTATGGCTTAGGGTCATCTAGTTAAAGCTTTGGAGATCTACAACCCCTCAGGAGTTGCAAATCTCTTTTTCTTCCTCCTCATTCTCCTTCTTTTCTTCCTTGTCTTCATTTCGAAATTTGTTTCTTTCCCTTCCCATTGCATTTCATTCGACTCCTCTCACATACTTAGTTTTTTGTCCACCTTCTAGCCCCTGCACTTTTTCATTTGTTGCCATTGTTTTATCACTAGCTTGTTAGCAAAGTTATTAAGCTCAAGCAACATTACAACATCTCTGTCCTTCTTTTGCATGTGAGTGATCAACGGTGTTGAGTACATAAAATTTTTTACCTTTTCTAGGGCACATTTGTAGTGTCAAGCTACCTTTTTCCATGTTTATTATTACCTTCATGGTGGTGAAGAAAGGGCAGACAAAGATAACACTTTGTTCTTTTTTACCTTTTATGTCTAATACAACAAAATCCATAGGGACAATAACATCACTCACCTTTACCAAGACATCCTTAATAAGTCTAAGTGGCCTTACTACCAATCTATTTGCCAACTTTTTCCTCATGTGTGTAGGCTTCATAGATTCCATCCCAAGTGCCTAAAAAGTAGAAAATGACATTACATTAATGCTAACACCTAAATCACATAAGATATTATCAAAAGAGTTGCTTCCTATAGTGCAAGAGGTGCTTCAAGACGATGATATAGCAGTATTCGCAAACTGAGTTAGTGAATACCAAAGCTAATAAGTACCTAGGGTAACTAAATCCAACAATGAGATTTAAACTATCATTCAAGAATATAACTTGTATGACAATAATGTCTCCTCGAGTCCATAGTGGAAAATAAAACCTTATTTATTACATCAAATGTCCTTCAATGAATTGTGTCAATGAACTAAGACTAGGCCAATTTCTATGTCTGGCTCTCAATCTTAGATTACCATCCCTAAGCCTGCTCATTGTCATTCTGTTCCTCTACAAAATGTTAGTTAATAAGGGTAAGTGATAATTCGCCTAGTAAACAATATCACCCACATTTGTTTTCTTAATAGGATGTGAGTAAAAACAACAATTTACAAAATATATATTGCATGAAAACACATTTTAGTAAATATTTGTAGAAGTAGTGAAAACATTTAAAACACATTCAAACATCAAATCAAGGATAATCATATTATCTCATTTAGCCATGTCATTGTTTCTCAATTATTAGCCATCTCATGAGTACACTGTGCATGCTTTTTCACTGATTGAGGCCTTAGTTTATATTCCCCTAACTAAGCAGGGTATGTTGAATACTGGCTTCGCCCTTCGTGAGTCCTAGCTTTCAATCCCAACTAGGTAGTCTCCCAATCTACTATTGCCTAATTGATAGGGTCACGTATCAGCTTTACCCACTGTTGATCCTAACCTTTTACCCATATTGGATAGGTCCCAATCTAGTATTTAATTGGTTGGATAGAATTCGTTCCTCATGCTTATTAGTCATCACATGAGAGGCTACTGAATTATTCTCATTACACATAGTTAATTGCTAATCAGTTAGTTTAAAAGCATTTAATAATAACTATCTCACATCTAGTTTTCAGGAAATCATAGTTGCAAGTTTTTCAAAAAGCCAGATCAATAGCTTGCTTTTGTAGGCAAAAATCATTTAGAAATTTCATTTGAAAACATGTATCAAAGTACTTAATTGCAAAGCTAAAAAAAATTCAAAAAATAGTTTAGAAATAGCTATAAGCCATCAAGGAGTAAATATTTACTTGTTTCCTAATTTCAGCAGGTATCGGCCCTTCTACTATTGCCTCTCAATTCCCTATTGAATGACATTTATAGACTTTTTTTAATACATTGGACTTAGGTCATATGTATGCTTTGTCAATACATTGTGCACATACTTAGTGTTCATGCCTACATGAATTTCCTTAGTTAATGCTTCATTTATCCTGCTATGCATTATTAGATGGATTTTACTTATTCGGGTCTCAAAATCAGAAAAATTTAGCTTAATTTGTTCAGCATGGGAATTCTATTTAGTGTTCGCACTCTTCTTCTACAATCGTGATACATGCTTTTGCAACCTCACGACCTTCATGTGTGGTCATGACACTTAACCACAAAATGTCTTGGAATTTCCATTATTCTTTCTCGCAATCGCAACAGGTAGTCTTGTGACCATGGTTGCGAGGTTCGTGATCAGGCTCGTGGCCATGGGGCATTTTTTAAATCCTATAGCCAAGTTCACGACTACGGGTTCGTGTTCCATGCTTATTCTAATAAGGTCTGTGACAGCGCCTACGATCATAGTGCGATGCAAACTCCCCACAGTTCACTGTGTGATCGTGCTTTTTTCATGCCATATCAATTTTAATCCACACAATCCAATTCTCCCCTTATCTTCAAAGTTCCTAGGCATTATTTTATGCGTTGAAGTCCTTGGAAATCATAACTTACATATTCACATGATTTGTCAAAGTCCCCAAACACATTTGGTTTGACTACGTAATACACAATACTCAGTTCTTATGACTTCCACATGTGACTACATGTCCAAAATCATATTTGCTATTATTCTTCACATTTATTCCATTAAATCTCATGCTTTTAAGTTCCTAAACATGGGACATTAGTCTTCCTATGCATGTGCATCCATAACAAGTGGTTTGACATTGAAATTACCTCAAGTTTATCACGTTTGAGGAATCAGAATGTCTCTAGAGTTGCTAGGGTGCTATTAAACATGTGTAAGGTTCTAAAGTAGGGGTTTGACCCTTTTTGTCTTGGTATTTATACCTTGGTTTAATGTGAGAGGGCTAGATACCCAATTATGCGTTTTTTTGCGTACTTACGTGTAGTTTTTATTTTCTGAATTTGCCCCTTATTTTCTAGCCTAATTTTCATTAATTTAGGCCTTGCTTCTCTTGTCCCAAGGCTTGAAAATTTCCTCTAATTAATACCATGATAATTTGACCAATTTTTCGTCAATCACAATTATCTATACCCTATCTTATGCTTCCATACTTAACACCTAATAACTCCACACGACAATAGTATGTTCAAATACGTGCACACACACACACGCATATGTATATATTCATCATAATTTCAATATAATCCTACTCATGATAATATGCCCAAACTTTAGGGGTATTACATCCTCCCCCTTACACTAAGTCTCACCTTTGAAATTTGTATTTACATCTAAGCAAACAGTTAGGGTATCGCTTCCTCATTTCCTCTTCTAATTCCCTAGTTGCTTCTTACTCTGAATGGTTTGACCATTGCAACTTGATATAAGGTATTGACCGGTTCTGCAGGTGCCTTTCTTCTTTACCTATTTCTCGAACTGGAGATTTCTTGTACATCAGATTCTCATTCATTGACAAGCGTTTTGGTTTTAGCACGTGACTCGAGTCGGGCACACTTTAGCAACTATAAAACATGAAACACGTTGTGTATTCTTGCCAACTGCAGACGCAATGCTAGTTGATAGGTGACCTCCTTAATCCTATCTAGTATCTCTAAAGGTCTAACAAATTGCAGACTTAACTTTTGAGTTTTTCCAAACTGCATTACGCCATAGGTTAAGGATATCTTTAAATACACTTATTTGCTAGGCTGGAACCCTAATGGTCTTCGCTTTAAATCAACCCAACTCTCTACCTTCTCTCGACCTTCTTCATCCGTCTTTGTATGATATTTGACCTTTCAATAGTTAGTTGTACCAAGTCCTATACAATCACCTTTTTCTCCACCACTTTGTTCCAACAAATTGGGGATTTACATTTTCTCCCATACAAGGCCTCATACGGAGCCATCTTAATGCTTGTGTGGTAACTATTGTTGTTGGAGAATTCTATTAATGGTAAGTGATCATTCCAAGTTTCTTTAAAGTCTAAAATACATTCCCTAAGCATGTCCTCTACTATTTATATAGTTCTTTTTGACTGTCCATTTGTTTGAGGGTGGTAGGCTGTGCTCAATTCCAACTTCATACCTGTGGTCTCTTAGTAGCTCTTCTAGAAGAAGGACTCGTACCTGTGGTCTCGGTTGGATGCTACACTCGTGGGCATACTATGTAACTTTACTACGTTTTGCACATATAGCTTATCTAAGGTGTTGGTCGTTCGTATTGGAAGGAAGCATGCGGACTTGGTTAGACGATCCATAATCACCTACATTGCATTGTAACCTTGCGGTGTCCATGGTAAGCCTACCATGAAATCCACAGAAATACACCCTACTTCCACTAAGGCACATCGAGTGGTTGTAGATAACCTCTAGGATGCTGATGTTATGCCTTAATCCTCTAGCAGGTCATGCATCTCATCATGTAATCGGCAATGTTCCACTTCATTCCTATCCACTAGAAGTTCCTTTTAGGTCCTTATTCATTTCGGTGCTTCTCGAGTGTATTGAGTATTTTAACTAGTGTGCCCCTTATATGATTTGATTCTGTATCTTCTTGACATCTAAAACACATAATCTTCCCCTCATATATACAATTCCATCTTCTCTTACTTGGAAGTCTGAAAGTTGCCCTTGCCTAATTTTGTCCTTTAATTCCACAATAGTCAAGTCAGTTGCTTGAAACTTCTTAACATCCTTGACAATCATGAGTTCAGCATTAAGGTTCACCTGTGGTCCATCGATTAACTTGATAATCTCCAAATGCAGTGAGTTGAGTGGGCTGGCTAACATGGCCACCATAGCATTAGCTCTTTTCCTACTCAAAGCATCAACCACTCTATTAGCCTTTCCAGGGTGGTAGTTCATCTTTAATTAGTTCTAACCACCATCATAGCCTCATGTTCAACTCCTTTTATGCAAAGAAATATTTGAGGCTTTAATGATCCACGTAGATCTCGCACTTTTTGCTATACAAGTAATGCCTTTATATCTTAAAAGCGAACACTATCACTATTAGCTTAAAGTTGTAAGTCAGGTAATTTAACTCATACAATTTCAAATATCTCGAAGTGTAAGCATTGACTTTTGTTCGTTTTGTATCAAGACACATCTAAGTTTGCTCTTACTGGCATCACTATAGATTGTAAACCTACAGCTTTTAGTAGGTTGGGCAAGGGCTGTGGCTGAGGTCAGCTTTTCTTTTAACCCTGTGAAACTCTATTCATAGTTTAGGGTCCATTAAAATCTCCTTAGTTTTGTAATAGCTGAGTTAGTAGGGTAGCCATCTTGACAAACCCTTCGCTGAACTTTTGGTAGTAACCTGCTAGTCTGAGGAAACTTTGCTCCTTAAAGACATTAGTAGGTCTAGACCAATTTAAGATGGCTTCATCCTTCTTAGGGTTCACTGACACTCTTTCCTCAAATTTCACATGTCCCAAGAATACCACTCTTTTGAGCTAGAATTTGCATTTGTTGAATTTGGCGTATAGTTGTCTCTCCTTTGGAGTTTGTAATGCTACCCTTAAACACTTCTCATGCGTTTTGTCATCTGGCGAGTAGACTAAAATATCATTAATAAATACCACTGCAAAATTGTCTAAATGCAGCTTAAATATCCTATTTATTAAGTCCATGAAAGTCATAAGAGCATTAGTCAATCTGAACAGTAATACCAGGAATTCATAGTGTCAGTATCTTGTTCAGAAGGCCTTCTTCGGAATGTCTTCTATCTTTATCTTTAGTTGATATTATCTCAACCTTAAGTAGATCTTCAAGAATACCCAAGATCCCTTGAGCTGGTTGAACAAGTCGTCGATTCGAGGTAGAGGGTACTTATCCTTAACGACCACTTTTTAGTGCTCTTGGTAGTCAAAGCACAACCGTAATCTTCAATCTTTCTCCTTCGCAAATAGTATCAGAGCTTCCCAAGGTCATGCACTTATTCATATCTACTTCTTATCCAATAATTCCTCTAGTTGCACCTTGAGCTCATTTAACTTAGCTGGGGCCATTCTGTACAAAGCCTTTGAAATGGGCGCCATGCTCATAATCACGTCTATATCAAACCTGATTTCCCTATTTGGAGGTAGTCTGGGTAGGTCATCTAGGAACACGTAGGCAGATTCTCTGACCACCGGGATGACTTTAGTCTCGACTCTTGCTCATTAGCATCTACAACACATGCAAGGTAGGCCTCACATCCTTCTCTCATAGCCTTCTCAGTGCTAGCTGTGGAGGTAAGGTAGTTAAGTTAGTTGGCCTTGCTCTAAACGCCTCCATGGAAAGAGAAACCATTGCTCGCTAGAGGCTGAAAGTTGACGACCTTATTCTTACAACCCTCGGCATTGTAAACATTCTCTTAAGTCATGGTGAACACTCCTACATTTCCTTTAGGCCTTTGGTTGGTTTAGCCTTGACTATGGCTATTCCGTTGCTATTTTGGAGTCTGCTATTAGGGTTTATACCACCTTATCTGCCTTGGTTGATGTCACCGCCACCATTTGAGTTATTGAGGATTCCTTTCATTATTCGGGCATTCGATAGCCTGGTGTCCATATTGTCCACATGCAAAGCATTATGCTAGTGAGGGGTTAGCAAACACTGATGTGTTGGCATCTACATGTGTTATGTTCTGGCTGGCGGGAGCTATTGTCCCACTAGTCCTTCCTTGATTTGGCCTCTAGTTATTGTTAAGTCAATTAACAGATGATCCTTGAGGCTTAACATTGGAATTGGCCTTGGTCACTTGAGGTTGTTCTTAGCTTCTTATTGATTGATATTTGTCTCAGCTTAAATAGTAGGCTTGAGCAATTCATTGAAGGTTTACACCTCATAGAGGGCTAAACACATTTGTAGTCGACTCGTCAAGCCTCAGCTAATCTTATGCATCTTTAGCTGAATTAGCTGAGGATTAGTCATCATCATTGGAGAGTACTTGCCTAAGATGTGGAGCTTGATTTGACCGCCAACATGGTATGACCCTAAACTAAATTATCAAACTCCATCATCTTTTGGAGGCAGAGGGCACTTGGGATGAAATGTTTCCCTAAAACGGGCCCATGAGACTGACCTTTCCTTAAGTATGGTTGGCGAGACTTTTTTCCACTATAATGCGGCTAAACTAACTAGAAATGGATTTACCACCTTTAGCGCTTGTCTGTAGGCTCCTACATGAGCTCAAGGTTGTCCTCCATTTTCTTAAGCCATTTCGGCAATACTTTAGGGTTATCAAACCCATCAAAAGTCGACATATACACCCTGCTCAATGCCTCGTAGTATGCCTTGGTTCCTTCGTCATGCTAGGCTACAGGTTGAGCAGGTTGTTGTTGTTGTTGATTGCCCATTACTTAAGCCAGCATTGTAGCAATGGCAGTTATGTCCTCTCTCCTTAGGCTTATCGTCCAACCATCGATTGCAGCTGTGGTCGTGCCGGGAGTGGAGGCGGAGGATAGGAATATGTTTATCCAATAAGATCCTCTATAGGCATTAGATGAGATGGGTTTTGTGCAACACAACGTGGTTTGCATGCCATTTTTTGATATGTGGGAAAGGAGTTTCGTTCAGTAGGCTGAACGTATATCTTATCAAGTGAAAACATTAACGAAGTAATAGATGGACATCAGGAGTCGTAAGTAACATATATAATTTAGAGGAAAAAGAATTTATATAGTAAAACTCGTCTCAAACGTGGAAAAGATATAAAATGAATAGAATAATCAAGGGAACTATTTTAATGTCATGACTAAGTTCTTAATCGTGTTAGTCCTATCTAGCTCATTTTCCTAATCTAGTCTCCCTCTCCTAGTGCATTCTAGTTCATCAATATGTCCTCTAGCTCTGATTTTAGTGCTGGCTCTGGTGCCTCTATAAGATCCTTTTCATGATCTTCTTCTAGTTCCTCTTTTGAAAAGTTGTGTATCATAGCTTACAATTCATCATTTTGAAATGCAAGCTCATTCACTTGGAGCATCAATCCATGACACTCATCCTGGAGTTTGCCCATGTGCAGCTTGTGCACTTCCCTATATGCCTTAAGTGTTCGTATGAGCTTTGTGTACTGGGACTCTATGTCATCCAACTTCCTCTTCAATATGCTATTGTGTTAATGCACCTCAACATTCACTTCCTTTGGTTCTTTATTCTCAATCTCGAACTTAGTGCATCGTTGTTGGGTTTCTAGTAGCTCAATGGCTATGGTGCTAAGATGGGATAGTTTTACAAGAAAACACTCATTGTCCTCTTGCAACAAGCTACTCTTCTCCTTTGGTGTTCGTTTTTTGGAACCATTGCTTTTGTCCATTTCCTATGCCAAATCACACTGCTAAGGAAAAGAAGATGCAAAGCAATACAATATATGCATGCAAAATGCGTGCTACTAATCTCTTGGATCCTCACGATGTGATCCTTAGGGCCTAAACTAAGTTATACGCTTTAGGTTGCTATTATCAAACCTAGGCTTTGAAACCATTTTTGTTACGCTCTAAATTCGGAACTACGACATGACAGTATTTGTTGAATCTGTTCACAATACTGCTGTGTCAAGGTCTCAAATTTGGGGCATGATCATTAAAGTATTTTCATTAGTCTATAAGACAATTTTAATGTAATAACTATAGGAAAATTTAGGATAATATCTTGTAGAGTTTAGGATTAAAAATCTATAATTAGTGCAATTAAATTGATAATTAATGTAATTTGGCATGCATAAGACACTAACACAACACAAATAGCTAGATTCTTCAGTCTTTGGCACTCCAATACTTTCATCTGGTATACTTTATTTTTGGTGCTCTCTTTTAGTTTTATTTCTTTTCTTTTGCTCTAGTCTTGGGGTCTAACTAATAAGAACTCGGTTAAATCAATAGACACACAAACCCTCCTTGTGGATACGACACTCGTACTTATCTTGTACTAGTCATTGTAAATTTAAATTTAAATGTGTTAACGACACACATCAGCAGTGATTTGGAAAATTATTACAAAGAGCAAAAGCATTATTATTAATGTAGTGTGCTTGCTCTACAGTGTTCAAGCCATTCACAACAAAGGTAACAACCATGCTTTCAATAGATCTATTAGAAAAGTCCTTAACAGTCAACTGAGTTATTTGGTTGCTCAAGACAAAGACTTGAGCACTTAAGGCCATCAACTAACCTACGTCAATCATGCCTACGCCAAGCCTTCTAGATTGGTTCCTTTCATTTAGCTAGCAGTAGTTATTGGATGACATCTCTTTAAGTAGGCAATAAGCTTCATCCATTGTCATCTTAAGCATACTACCACCAGTAGTGGCATCCACTGTCCTAGTTTGATCACTAAGATTGCTATAGAATAGTTGGATTTAGAACCAATCTTGATAGCCCTACTGAGGATATCCGTGGAGTAAATCTTTGAAATGCTCTCATGTCTCATACAAAGGCTCATAATCCAACAATAAGAACTAAGCAATCTCACTATAGATCTAAGAGGTTTTAGAAGGAAGAAAGAATTTATTTAGAAATTTTTGGTAAATTCCTCCCATGAATTTATGCTTTCAAGCTACAAAGAATGTAGCCACTCTCTTGCTTTATCCCAAAGTGAGAAGGAAAAGCCTCAAGTGGATGGTCTCTTCAATAACACCATTAATCTTTATTGTGTTATAAATTTCAAGAAAAGTGGCTAGATGTAGATTAGGAGCTTCGTGAGACAGTCCCCGTGTAGTTTTGTTGCACCATGCTTGTTAGCGATGGCTTCAACTCAAAGTTATTGTCTTGGATAGGTTGTCGTTGAATGCTAAAGAAATTTTGGTGCACAACGGGTTGGTAATAATTCTAAAGTGCTTTGGGCATTTTGTATTTAACAGGTTAGATTCTCAATTAGATTTTGGATTATTATTAACTCCTTCCATCTCAAAAGTCAAGCTTCTCTTTACTTTAGTCTCTTTACTTAACCTACGACAAGTTCATTCTATTTCAACATCAAACTCAAGGTCTTCTAGCCCTATAGTTTGACGTATAAACTAGTGAGACCATAAAATAAATTATGTTCTCCTAACCTAACCTAAAATCAACCTTGAAAGCAAATAAACAATTAACTAAACTAACTAGACTTGATCTAGAGTTTAGCAAATTTCACATTATTAACACTAAATGATGAAACTTGATCCTTAAAAATGGTGCCAAAAAACTTAATCATGTGAAAATAGAATTTTCAATAAGCCACAAACACACAATGTCAAGTTACAGTACTACGATGGGTATGAGTATCATCCCACAAGGATCGGAAATCAAATTATATCAACTACTGCTACTAAGTCCCAAATTCAAGTAAAGCAATCTCAATAAAGGTAGAAATAATAATGATGATGATGATGATAAGCAAAGAAAAATAAATTTGCAAGCAATTATTTATTTACCAAACAATCACAACACAACATGGAGATAATATGAATATGGAAATCACCTTGGAAATTAATCTCACTCCTCCTTACTAGATTTAATTATTCAACCAATTTTAACACTCATTCTATCCAAATATTAATCATTGCTTTTAATTTTATTCCCATTACCTCTCTCGGCTGTCAAAAGGAAACTTATGCGAATTAATTAAGAATCTCTTCTTGAGCTCATCCAATTCTAAATATATGTATTTAATTACACCTTTTGGATTCATTAGAATCTATCAATTTCTCAACTCAAAATTTCACCTAACATGTGTACCCTACTTCTAATGCATAAAATTGGCTCTCTTGAGTCTACAATCTCATGCATAACATATTGTTGAATCACATCGACATAACTGAAATCCAGCACAAGTAACACAAATAATTGAATAAAAAATATTTTATTAAAATAAATAGAATAAATTAAGTCATAGTTTGGATTCGTTTGAATGATTCCTAGGCACTAGAATTTTAGCCAAATATACTCTTAACTAATCCCATCGCAAGATTTATCAAATAATTTAATCTTTTGGAATAGAAAATAAAAAGAAAAGAAAAACTTAGGGGATTATCGCCGAATCGCCGATTTACACATTTTGCCTACGATCTCCCAAAATTTCTTTCCAAAATCACTTTCTTGATCTTGTGTTTCTTATACAATATTTTTCTTCTAGTTTTTCTCTCTAAAAATGGTGCTCTCTCCTCCTTTCTCTCATTTCGATGTCCTTTCATAGTTCTTTAGGAACTTGGATCATTTAGTGCTTGAAACCATATTTTTTCAAATTTTCTGCCATTTGGATCAATCCAACTAATTATTAGATCAATCGCAAAGCTTTTGAATCAATCATTGTAGATCCACCTTGTTCCGATCATATTTCTAGTGTCTCCTAGATCGTTCTTTAGCTTTAACATGTTGATCCCAGTTGATTAGGGGTGCTGCAATCAACATCGATCGATTGCAACTCACACGATTATAGTTCCAAAAAGTTTATAAGCAGATCGCTCTATTTCTCTTACATTCTAGATCAATTATGATTGATCTTGAGCATTCTAGATCATTCATAATTCACTCTAGGATTGATCCCATGTCAGTTTTTTTTCTTTTTTCTTCTTTTATCTTTTTTACGCTCCAATCCATTTTAACCTAGAATTACCTACTCTGAACTAAAGTAAGTCAGTCATAATTACAAATAATTGAAGTATTTAAAGTACAATTATCACGTCAAATTCTTATCAATGCATGTGAACTATTAGCTTGCATGATCTAAGGTATTATTGATTCAAATTACATTGAGTAATAAAAAAAAGAAATTCCATATATAGTTGGGAAAAGGCATGATGTGTCATGAGCTAATTATTATTAGTTAGATCTTCTACCTCAGATCAACACTTCATGGAGTCGTGACTACATATGACTTTAAATAAAGACTAAGAGTACTTGAAAGACGTGCTCCCCAATTAATCACCAATTCATCATAGAGGAGAATCACCTTCTCACCCTCATTAGCAGAGTGTCTGAAGCATCCACAAATAGCATATCTGCTATTGAAAAGCAATTGTAGACGGCACTTGTTGGCTAAGGTGGCTACATCTATGAATAGCACCCTTTCTCCGCCTCTTGGGAAGCATCCCATTCCAAGTTTCACCCTTTTTATTTTGAGCTCTCCATGCTTAAAGTTGGAACTTATTTTAGGCATTGTGATCCAATTTTTGAGGAAAACCTTGTTGGAGTTTATGGAAGACAAGTCAACAAATACAAGATACGAATCTCCCAGCATCCAAACAAGGTGTTTCTAGTTAATCTACTTTTCTTGTACTATTCACTATAATAAGGCCTAATTCAAGGTGTTTCTAGTTAATCTACTTTTCTTGTACTATTCACTATAATAAGGCCTCAATTAACTAAGAATAATTTATGAAAGAACTTGTCTATAGCTTAATTTGCACTACACTTTTGGTTGCTTGATCCAATTTTCTATTGTTAGTATTTGTTAGATTATTTTCCATTTTGTTGGGTATGGAAGTGTTTGCTTTCTTTATTTTTCAAGCCACTTAGTGGTGCTCCTATCAAGAAAGTACTTACCTTCTTCATTATGCAGTTACCAACACCTTTACAATATTCATTTCAATCATCCTTCCAAACTAAAGTGTACTAAGATCACTTTCATTTGACTCTCAAGTTAATTTAGACCCTTTTCACTAGTGAATTTTTTTGGATAACGAAGTTAAGATTATGAATAAGCTAGACATTTTTTGTTATTTTTATCCGTAGGATTACTATAACCCTTCTACTTTTTAGTTCAACTCAAATAACTAATCAATCCTTTATTTTGATACACTCTTGTTCTCAAATTTCTAAATATCCACTTTATGTTGATATGAGACTTGTACTCATTCAAAAAAACTACCACTAATAATTGTGTACTTGTGGTTAGTTGCTATCAAGGTAATCCTTTATCACCATTTCTACTTATTAATTATTTAGCAACACTGAGTACCTCGATTGAAACTTAAGAAAAACAAGGACTGACCAAGAGTAAGTTATTAGCTTGGGGTGCCCTAAGAATAAATCTCCTACTCTGTGTTGGTGATATTCAATTTATAATGAAAAATATCCAAACAGTGAAGCACCACAAAAAAAAAATGAAAAATGTATTCTAGAAAAAATTTCATAGTGATATTCATCATTCCATCAAGTCAATTTATAATTGATTGATTGAGTTATTGCTTAATCAAGTAAAGTTTAGTCTTTGATCAATTGACTTATATAATGAGGATAATTTTTGAATTAATTAGACTAATTTGTATTTGATTGACAACTTGACACTAAAATATTTAAATTCAAATAGAAGACAGATCTCCATTGTCATTAATTTTAGAATTTGTCTCCCACAATCCAAACAAATCAACATGACCAAACGTTAAATCTATAATAATACAATCACCCAAAGATAATAACAACAAATAGACAAATTACAAAATGACAACCTTAAAAACACATTAGAAAAATCCCACCTCAAAAATAATCCCAAAAATTAACCTAATTTATCCTATGTATTTTCCATAGAAAAGTCACATAATGAATTCTTTTAATATAAAAATTGATTTTAAATGTTTAATAAATTTTTGCATTACAAATGTAGTAACTGTAACGCACAACCTAACTGGAAAATTTTCACAATGGCAAAAATAGTCCAACATTCCAAAGGTGCATATAGTGTATTATACACTGGACGCTCATTTTATGTACCGTATACAAGTGCAGCAATAATAATGGGCATTTTGACATGTAGTATGAGATAAAAACCTAACAAAAATGCACCAAATGTAGCATATTATGTATTGTCTAAAACCGACCATAATATGTGCCCAAATTTTATTAAGAGTTCATAAAAGGGGCTAGATAATAATTTGCTTATTTATGTATTTCTGTTGTACTTGGTTGATTTTAATGGTGAAATCCATACATTTATATGTTCATACAACATCACAAATTGTTCATATTTTAGGAGCAACAAGCACTTTTTGTCACATCATACAATTGCAGAAAATGATAGAATTAGTGGGGACATTTGTCACATTTTACTAAAAAACTAACAAGAAGTTTTAGCCACCAAATTGTTCCTACAAAAGTATCATTATATGGGTAAATATATGCACCAAAATATATAATTTTACATTGAAATGTTACATATTACAATCACATGATTAATTTTGAGCACAACTCATATATTGTTGATTAATTGTTGTAAGGATATAAAATTATTCTTTTAGTTTACAAAAAATAGAGTTTTTATTATAAAACCTAATTATTCACTAAATTTACTTAATGACATGGCAAAACAATTATTCATACATAATATAGAATAAATTAAAAATATCAATCAAAATTTTCCTCTACAATAGAAGGAAAATTATTTTGTTTGATTTGATTGGAGCAATTTAAGAGCACAATTATTATTATTATTAATTTTTTTTTTTTGTAAATTTCGAATGGGAAACTATTTATTGCACACCACACTACAACCAATGAAAAACATCAATCCAGTAGAGCTAGCTTGTGTATTAGTTTGTTTGTTGACTTCAACATTTCTTCTTTTTTCATTACAAAAAAATTAAGCTTTATAAATAATCTGTTTTGCATGTATAAAATGGGGAGGAAGATATGATGAGTTTTATAACTAGTGATTACATCTTCATATTTAACTTTCATATAGGAATGTTCTCTTCTTTCGTTTAATTCTTTCTCGATTGTGTTTATTTCATCTAGTTGGATGTATAATAAAGGTTTCCTTTTGGTTCTTTTTAAAAATTTAATAGGCACTTTTGTTTAGTATTGAATAATAACTACCAAGTCATGCATGAATAACAATAGCAAATAAAGATAATTTGCAATTGCAAGCATGAGTTTATTACATATATAAGGTCTACCTTCTAAACTCCATATAACTTAGGATAGATTTTCTTGGTAAGAACAAAAAAAAATGTACAAGATAAACTAAATTGAATCAAATAAAATTTGTGGATACAATCAATTGATTTTTCCTTCAATTTGGAAAATTTGAAGGCTTTGATGACTTTTAAAAGAATTTGCCAATATAACCTTTTTTGAAGCTAACTTGACCACCAAGAAACATTATTTAATGGTTGACACTACAAACAGGATCAAATATTAAATTTGAAAAGTATTGCAATGAAAGTCTTGAATTTCACTAATAACATTATAGATCTTCCTTGAATTTGGGAAGAAACTGTATTTGGATGCCTACAAGTTGCATCATGTAGTAGACTTCACATCTTATTTATAGTTGTGGAATAAATAGCTCAGTCTTATTTCCATTATCATGTAACATAAATTGAGGCATTTGTTTTTTCATTTGCAATATTTTGATTTGATGCAATTCAACTAACCAAAACCCCTATATCCTTGTTCCATATTTTGAGAATGAATGATTTAGTTTCCTTATAAACAATATATGACACTTAGTGTGATTTGATTGGCCAATTGAACTTATATTAAAATTTCAATTATTCAATTTAGAAATTGTACTTCATTAAATTTCGAAAATATTTAATTGATATTTAAAATGGATAATTCCACATTTCAATTTTCAAGTAGGTACAAATTTTATATGTCTACAAATGCTCCCGCAAAAATTATTCACCAATAATTTATTTTAAGTGAATAGGTCTCAAATTTTTTTTGTTCTTTTTCTTTGTTTTTTCTAGGATTGGGCTTTGCAAAATTTTCAAGCACTTAAGCGTGTTCTTCCTACCCTCATTGCTTGCCCCGTAACTTTTGTACAAATACCATTGGGTTTTCACTTTCCCTCCTATTTTGCTTCTTTTAAGAGGGAGACTTAAGACCTATTTAGCAAACATATTAACCTAAGACCTCTTTATCAAAATTTAAATAATTTATACTTGTATTTAGGAATATTTGAGGCAAGTTTAATATGCTTTGTCTTTCTTCACAAGTGCCTTATTTTTCTTTTCACTTTTACCCTTTTCATAAGGCTTAATTGGTGCTATCTTTACTACCATAGATTCATTACTTGTAATTTTAGGGAAGGACTTACCTCCTATTTGAGTTCTTGAAGCTTTTGAATAAGTTGGTCCTTATTATTAAAAATTAATGTAGGCATGCAGTCTTCATCACTTGTATGACTTTTCACTTCATAATGGAAAGCCTAACTAGGGAACAATCACCATTTTCGTATGACACATTACATGTGGTTTGATCATTTTATTTAATGACATTGAAGGATCCAAAGGTAATAGTCTCAAGATTTGTGGTCACATTTTCTTTTTCTAGTGAGACCTTTTCTTCATGAGCTAATTGCATGACTTTGTCTTTGATAATGAAATAATTATGGATTGAATACCCTATCAAATGGTGATACTATACTTCACGTTGTTAGTCCTTCTGGCTTATTTAAGCTACCTCAATTGAGGTAACTCAAGTAAGAGCATCAAGCAAATCAGACAATATTCTCAAAACATCTATATCAAGGAGTAAGTACTTCTTAGCTTACATTTCCTTGATAGTAACTTTCTCTAGACTTATTTCTTGAGGGACATCCCTCTTTTCTCCCATTTTGGTTTTCCCTAAAACTTCGAGGACATTGCATTCACCATCATAGATTCCTTACTTAAAGCTTAAGAAATGGGCTTGCTCCAAATCTTTACTTTTCACTTGTCCTTATTCATGAAAGGCTCTTGAATAGGTAGACCATCAACTCCACTTATGGCCAAGCTTAACTCCATGTCATGCTCAATTGGTCCATTCTTTGAACATCTTCAGTTAAATCCCTTGGATGTATCTTAGGCCTCATTACATCCATTGAATACATATCTCAATAGCCAAAGCTTCAAATAATCGATCTTTGCAATTCAAGCTCAATTTTCTCCAATGGTTGATGTACTAAATGATAGGCTTATCCTTACATTACTGAGAATTTGTGAGTTTAACCATACTGATAGTCCTTATGGTGCTATAAACATAATTGAAGAATTCTTACTTCAATTGTTCCCAGTTATCAATGTTGACCTAAGCTCTAGATCCGTGAATCAATCAAATCTATGATCAGACAAATAGTTTGACATGGTGGTCACATATGTCCCAAATCATTGTACATCTTAATAAAGTGAGTCATGTACTGCTTTAGATTTTCCTTTCCATTAAACTATAGAACTTGAGAGCTTGATAGCACACTAACATATTTAAATTATCAATCCTCCTAGTATAGGGCTTAGGATGCATCTGGGATGGCTTGGAATTTTTGTTGAGTGTGTTCTTAATGGTCCTCATGACGAAAACTTTTAAGGAATTAGTATGGATTAGGCTATCGATGGAGACTTGAAATTCCTTAACCATAGGCATCTTCCATTTGTTATACTGTTGTTTCATGGATGTTTTGATCTTGACATGGAATTTGTGTAGGTTTTTCACTACAAAATTGGCATTAGCATTGTCAACTTTGTCCATCAATCTCGAAATCCAAGTTTTGCTCTTGGACATTTGCCGAGCCCTGATGGCCTTAGTCAATGTAGCAATTTATTCCGTTAAACTGG
Organism: Avicennia marina; assembly: GCA_019155195.1. Lineage (NCBI taxonomy): Eukaryota > Viridiplantae > Streptophyta > Magnoliopsida > Lamiales > Acanthaceae > Avicennia > Avicennia marina. The sequence continues at coordinate 6,947,468 of CM032762.1, read as the reverse complement.
TAGAATTTGTCACCAGTACAACTACTATGTTGGAGGTGAATGAGTGACGCGACACTGAGTGAGGACTGGATGGCGTGTAGTCATATTGATAGCTTTTATCATCTTCATTTGCTTAGGTAACATAAAGAGGTTCCTTCCAATAGTTTCACATGGAGTGAATGACTGACTTGATCTAGAGAGGACTAGATGGTATGGAGCCATCTTGATACCTTCCATCATTTTCATTTGCCTTGGCAAGAGAAGGTGGCTCCTTCTCAACCATTTTAGCTGGGGAAGTCATCTTGTAGTATGCTTTTTGTAACTTCTTTCACACACTTCCAATGATAACTCCCTTGCTCTTAGTAATGGTGTTGAAGAAGTTAAATATAGCAACTTTTAACACCTTAGATTTGTTGCCAGCCATTTTAGTACTTTGAAGTTTACTAAAGGAGTCTAATGAAGGTGGAAAATTCTCACAAGGCAAGTTAGAATCTAGGGAAAAATTTCTAGTATATAAACAAGAAAAATTGTACAATATAAACTGAATTGAATCAAATACAGTTTTATGTCAAATATATATATATATATATATATATATGTTATTTTATTAATTATAATGTGACTGAATATCATTATTATATTTTAGTAGTTCAATAATAAATAAAATTACTTTATTATTTTAAAGATAGAAAAATTAAAAATAAGAAAAAATAAGAAAAAATAAAAGTTAATTTAAAAAAAGAGTTTAGAATGATACTGACAAAGTAAAGTGAAAATAAAAAAAGAAAGTAAATTAGTTTATCTATATTTAGGATGAAAAGCAATTATTGAGTAGTATAAATATATTATTGAGAATGATATTATTAAAATAACTAAAATTAATTATTTTAACAGTACAATCATAATATCTATCTATATCTATATTATTTATTAAGGTTGAGAGCCTCAAGGAAACTGAATTTGGTTTTGATAAGTGTTTTTACCACTTTAACCTAAAAACTTTAGGATAAAAGTTATATTTATTTTGTAATTATGCATTATTTAAAAACACACACTCATTTATTATTATTCTTTTTTATTTTTTTATTTTTTTTTATTTTTATATAATTTTTTAAATAAAAATACTTGAAAACTTTCTTATTTTTACATAATTTTTAAAATAAAAATATTTAAAAATATATACTAAAATTTAAAAATAAACAACACCCCTCGTTATAGAATTTACACATGTGGGTTTAAACAAGATATAACTGTTGCCAAACAACACCTTGGCACCCTTATGTTCCCGACTGATAGGGTTAGAGGCGCCGTCACAACACACCTAGGGTTTCTTTAGGCGAACATCAGACGCTATAAATAGTCTCCTCCCCTGGTTTCCGTCATTTCTCTTGCGAAGCTCAATCGCGGAATTTAATTTATTTTAGTAAATATTTATTGTGTGAATGGTAGTCATTATTGTAGTTTTGTTTACTCAATATCCTCGGCAGTGATGAATTTACGAGCCGTAGGCGCTATTCGTCGGTGACGGTGCTCAATCCTCTAAGAAGTTCTGAGCTTTCCTATTCAGTTGATATTTTTTGCTTTAATTTCGTAAATTTTTGGCCCGATTTTGTATGAATTGTGGCGAAATGACGATTAAGTTCATGATGTCTGTCAATCCTCTGATCAAGTGTGATGTTAACTATGAATCCCGACAGGTTCTGATCGCTTATTTTTCTTCTTCGTGTATTGTTCTTCTGTACGTTTTTCTTCTCCATCTATATGTGTGTGTATTGGTTTTATGTAATTACCGGAGATATTTCATTTGGAAATTACATTTTTATTCTTATCCTGTAATTATAGTAGCAAGTGAGTTTATAATACTGGGGCAAAGGATGAATCCAATGTGAAAAAGGGTAATTTGCGTCTGAATCTCATTCTTGATGCTAAAATCACCTTGGAGACCTGATGCCCAATTTCCCAATTTGATCCTATCCAATTCCAAGTTTTCCCATTGAATGTCAGATTATTTCTTCAATTTCGTGAATTTTTTTCCCGTATTTTGGTCCATGTACTCTGACGAGCCATCACTTCGCTGTATATGATCTAAAGAACACCGACGTGTGTTCGTCTTCTTTGACTCCTTTGTATATTTGTAAATTGATTTCATATAATCACGTTAAATATTTCATGGAAAGAAAAACCTGCACGTTATTTTTGTTACTTTATTTCTTAATTACTGTATCTGGGTATCTCAGCAATGATTTTATGGTTTTGGGGCAGAGGATGAAATATTGATCTGAATTCACCTTGGAGAACTGAATTTCATCATTGATGTTAAAAGTCTCCTTGAGATCTGATGCCTTAAACGGTAGTTTCATAAGTATTCCTCTCAAGATTTATGTTTTGTTGGTATTTCTGAATCATATCGCATTAATCTCATTTTCTTATAAATTTTGTTAACGGCACGTCTATTTATCAAATGATAATGAAATGTTCTTTAAATGCCTATCTTGAAATTATTACTTCGATTGAGTTTTGCTTATTAACTAAGGTACTTACTTGTGAAATGATGCTAAAAATTTGCTAATTTTTGGTTCAATTGTTGGTAGGTGACAGACCTGTCATCTTTCTTACCTTGACCCCTTGGAATAGGGTGCCTGTGTTTGGAAAATCTGACAACAAATCCGTCAAAAATAATGGGTCAGTCCCTCCAATTCCCGCAAATTAAGAGTAGACAAAATTTTAATTTTTGTAATTAAATTTTTATTAACGAAAAATTTGAATAAATTTAATTATAATTTGAATTAAATTTTTTTAATGAGTTTTATTCTCTAATTTAGTTTTTTGAGTTTTTTTAAATTTGAATAAATTTTTTTTAATGAATTTTATTCTCTAATTTAGTTTTTTGAGTTTTTTTTAAATTCATAAGATTTAAATGTTATGAAATTTTGGTAGATTTGGTTTTTTTGAAAGTTCACTAGATTTATGAGAAACATTAATTTTTTGATTTTATACGAATCTGTTACATTTAATTGAATTGTTATATTTTTAGTAAAATATCAACTTATTTTCTTATTTAATTTGAGGAGTTATATTTAATTTAATACTGATTCTACACGTGTCATTTTTCCATTGGATTAAAATTTGTCTTTCTACAAATGCTCTTGAGATTTGTTCAAAAAATAAATTGAACTTGTAGTGAATATGTCTTGAAGTTTTTTTTAATTGTTCTTCCTATCTGTCCTCTTTTTCTGTTTTTTTAATTGGGCTTGTTTTAGTTTAGTCCCACATCCACCCTTTTCGTTGTCCTTGTATGGCCTGTTCATGCTTAGGTCTATCAAACAGGTCCATTTACCAAACCATTTGAGGCCTGAGTCGTTTTTCTTTCTTTTTGCTTTGTATTTATTTATTATCTATCATTTATTTATTTCATATTTATTAATCCTTTTTTACTTCTTTTTTTTTTTAAAAATTTACTCGTTAACATCCTTCCATATTCACAGTGATCTGAAAACCTAGTAAACTTCCATGAATTTGTTTAGGTACTCTGACGTGCAAAATCTCCTTATTCATGGCAAGGTTTTCAGTCGATTTGTCTTTGCTTAAAAAACGTGATTTCTCTTCCCCTTCAAAGCGGGGCAAGTTATCTTGATTTCCAAGTAAGTACCAACTGAAAATATTCCCTACTCAAAAAAAATCCTTAATAATTAGGAATGTTTTCCATGGTTCATCCTACCATTAGCGTGAGGAGTCCTTTTCCCGTACTGCAGTTGAACGCCTTTCCGCCGTTCCATCGTGCTGTTACTTCCAATTAACAGAGTTTGTAATTGACTGCTGATCAACCTTAATTTTTTTTTCAGCGAGTAATGCGTCTGGGAAGCAGCCACAGTGACCTCTCATGCTCAATTTCTGCAATTTCCTTGTGTTTCCTCTGTTTGCCGTCGGTCGCCACCGCCTTAGCCATGCTGCGTCACTTCCACCACCCAACGCCGCTTCCAAAGGCGTCACCTTTGGCGGTTAGTGCGCTGTCAGCCCACCGACCCGGTGACGAGCCGTTGGGCGCCGGTTGGCGATCTAGGCCGACGGACGCGAGCGGACGGGGCCTGGGTAGCATCGGTTTCGATTGTGCGGTGGCACTTTAGCGACTCTGCGTGAGGGCAACACGTGAGACTGCTGCTGGTGAGCTGACCACCGGGTATCGGGGTAGAGGAGGGCTGCGTTTGGTTCGGTTGTGGATTAAAGTGGGAGAAGAATAAGGGTTTGTTTGGCTGGTTTTAAAGAAAGGTGGGGCAAGGGCGTGTTTGCCCACCATGCTGTTTTTTTTTTAACAAGGTAAAAGAAATATTTTCTTTTTTTTTTCTTTACTTTTGTTTTTACACAAAACAATTTTTTGGAAGGCAAAATATTTTCTTCTTTTTCTTTCTTTTCCCTCTTTTTCCTTTAATAAATGTTTATATCTTTCTCCCTCTTTTTTTGTTTTACAAGGCAAAACAAATATTATTTCCTCTTTTTCTTGTACACCAAAAATAATATTTTTTTTTAACAAGGTAAAATGAAAATTCTCTTTTTCTTTCATTTTTTTTAACACCAAACCACCACAAGGTCGAAGATAATTTTTCTTTGTGGGCTTTGGTGCTTAAATCTTGGAGGTTAGTCTTCAATCTTAGACCTTGGGCCTTGGGCATTCAAATTTAGGCTTTGGAGTTTAAGCATGTAGGTTTGGGCCTTAGAGCTTGTTGACTAGGGTTTTAGGTTTATAGACTTGGCTTTAAATATATGCATTTGGGTTTGGATTCAGGGCATTAGATTTGGATTTGTGTACTTGGACGTTGAACTTCTAGATTTGAGTTTAGGTTCATGCATTTAGGCTTTGAACTTCTGAATTTGAGTTTGGGTTTATGTATTTTGATTTTGAATTCCTTGACTTAGATTTGGAACTATAGTAGGTTGGTCTCATGGCTTTAGGTTTGAATACATCTACTTAGTTTTCATACTGTTACGCTTGGATTTGGATCCGTTGAACTTTGATCTCATATACTTGGATTTGAACTCTCATCATACATATTTTTGTTTATATATAGTTTAAACATCTCTTTAATTTGAGAGCGAGTAATATAATTTTCTTTTATGTGTCAAAGGTATATCATATTTCAAGAGTGACATTTTATCGTTTGGAAAGAGTATTTGGTCTTCTTTGATGACATATATCATCACATGGAGTGGGGCTCTTCTTTGACTGTTCCTATTCCCTTGGCTGGTCACTTTGAAGTTTCTTGGCTCAAGTTTAATATTTCCCACCGAATTGAGGAATGGTCTCAGCATATTTCCTTTTGTAAGTCTTTCAAGAAGTGGACTTTACAATCAAGTCATCACTAAACTACGAGTAAAGTTGTCTTATTTTTAATACTTGGTCATCGCATTGTTGATAGGAGGATAGATGGAGGAGTCACCTTCATTTGACTAGAGAAGTTTAGTATGTCCTAATTTATTGAGAATAGACTGAAGATGTTCTTAGCAGTTGCAAGTTTAAGTTGTATGCTGTCAGAATTTCTAACGTTGTGTATAGCTCACTCTTCACTTATGATTGGAATGTGGGTATCATGAAGGTGTTATGTGAGGTCTAGAATCCTTTAACAAATGCATTGCTGACTTTACTTGGTGAAATGTTCATCTTTCTCTATAATATGCGCACTATAGTTAGATTTCTTATTAGAGGGAAATTTTATGATGAAGGTATCCCAAGTGCTTGCGAGCTTATCGGGATTAATGAGACAAGTATTAAATTTGTTCCCCTCTCATGTAAGTATTTGTTCTGCACCTTTCATAAATTTTGTTATGGAGTCCCCGTTTGCAATCTCAAAGAGTGTTAATTGTCTAATAGGTAAAGCTCTGGTGCAAGAAATCCATGAGATGCCATGCACTTCTTACCCGTAAAAAAAAGGTGTCTCGTCCTAAGTCCACGTCTAATCTATTTGAGGATATTGGAGTACATGAGTCATGATTCGCATCAGAGGATGCTGTATTTGTGAGTCTGAACATTAATGGAATTGTTAGGAAGAGGCATATCTACCAGCATTTTTGACTTGCTAGCTTTGTGCCTTTGTTCTCCATGTTGAAAATGTTGGATTTATACGACCCATGTTTAAATGTTGCAACATTTGTAGTTTATTATGTTTATAGGTGGATATTACACTATTTCAAGACTCATTTTTAAGTTTTCAAGGATATCCCGAACGCTAAAATGGTAGTATACTCTGATGAGGGATGTGTCAATTATTATGATCCAACCTAGGCTTGGAAGCACATACATAAGGGTGAGCAAGCTTCTAGACTTGCAATGTGATTATTTGAGGCAATGATATCTTTTATCGGACAACGATGACCCAATACATTAGAGTTGTATTGGCTATTAGAGTTGTCCAGATTAGGACAAAGATTAGAGTTGTATTGGCTATTAGAGTTGTCATCGAGAAAGTAAGTTAGGCCATTTTTGTTCACCACTATGCCTTTTAGTCACCTTATTTAAAAGGTTTTCTCTTCAGTACCCTATTTAAGCTTAAGAATAAATAAGGGAGAGTACATTGACTTATCTTATGAATAAATCTTAAACATAAACTTTCCTCCAAAATTAGAAGAGATTGGTGTTCATAAGGAGAAGAGGAAATCGTGTTGAAAATAATGAGGAAAATGTTGATGAAAAAAATTGATGATTGAGCTTTGGGACAAAAGTGAACTACTTTTCTAATTTTATCATTTAGTAACCCCCATTCATGTGAAGATGAGTTGTGTCTATCACAAACGTACATGGACTTGTAAAATGGATAGAATTATAATTGTGCCAAACATCTTAGATCTGTTATGGATTGAGTAATGGGGGCATTCACGACAAATATTCATATTCATGTAAAAAGGCACATAATATCCTAAAAAAAATTGAAGAAAAAGCTCTAAAAAGTAATGCCTTGATATGGGGGTGGAAATGAAGGAAAATATAGTACTCTAATCTCATATTCTTGCATCATTATCTTTTTTGTTACCTGACAACCTAACCCCATATAATAATCTTAGAAGTTTTAGTGGTCCTCACAAGAGTGGCGACAACAATTATTAGAATCATTCATGTGTGTAATTTACAAGTTCTCCATCTGTTTAGTGTTTTATTTTTAATAAAAATACTTTAATGGTGATTCTGGTATGTTGAGAGTTGTTGGAAGATTGAAGTGGAAGAATATTTTTGATCAAAAACAAGGAAAAAAGGATGTCTAAAATTAAAAAAAAAAAGTTTCTACTACAATGATGGACAACAAGAAGTACAATGCCAACACCTTGTATCAACACAACAACAATGCAAAGAAATAATAGATGAATATAAATTGTGAGTTCAATGCCATAGCAATAAGACCAAGTGATGGGTATGTTGATGTGACTTTTAGGGTTTTTACTTTAAAACATAATATCAAAGAAGAAGCAAAATATAAAATGTATTATCTACATAGAGATGACTTTATGACAAATTTTAACATATAAAATATAAAAAGAGTTTTCATCTCCTATTATTAAGCATGATTTAAAGCACTTGACTACATCTAAAAGTTTAAAAGGAGATTGAAGCAAATTAGGACTTTGAAATAGTACATCAGAATAATATTTTCATTTTTCCCTAATGTTATTCAAATTTCAATATTTAGGATGATGATTGATAATAAAATTTATTTGTATTGAATTTCGTTTAAGGGGATAAGTTATTATTTATAGGGACTTGTAATAATGAGATTCTTGTTACTAAATTGCTTTGATGAATTGGTTTTTTTCTTCTTGTTTTTCTTTATTTGAATATGGCACAAGTGCCGGGTCAAAACAAGGGATATTTGTTGAACTATGGGCGCAAGTTGAAGTTTATGAGTTCCAAGAAGTCAAGGAAAACCTTAAGCACAGGTTTCAAAAGATTCTTTGAAGGTTTATTAAGGTTCTAGTAGTCCGCGGGGAGCTCACGAATCAACTTACTACGAAACAACATTGAAGACGATCTTGGATCAACATTTAGATCGATCACACTCCAATTGGATAAATGACACTCATGTTGGATTGATCACAAGAAGGATCTAAAGATTTTGGATAGATGACAAGGCATCAGGATCAATCGCACCAAGCTTAGATCTATCCAAAGCATAACAAGGATCAACATAACCAGTTTTTAGAATTATGATTGCAGAAGATTAGGATCAATTGAAAGATTTGTAATTTTAATATTAAAACCTTCCAAGATCACTAGATTTATGATTTTAATGTCCCAGATCGACCAAGATCAGTTCAAATGAAGTCTAGTTGATCACCAAGATTGCAAGAGCGATTGGAATGGTGATTTGGAGCACATTCTTTCCTAGTTTGTGTAGGATTGTTTACCAAACTTATTTGATTTGTTTTCAAACTCATATAGATGACTTTAGGAGTATTTTAGTCCTAGTTAGGACTATAAATAGATGCCTTAGTTATTTTTATGATAGAATTCGTTTTGTATTTATTGAATAAATTATTTTCTTCAGTTATCTCTTGAATTTGAGTGCTTCCTCAAGTCTTGTGATTCCAAATGCTAAATTGAGTTATTCCAAGTATTTTTAGATTAATTCAGGATATATCAAATAACTAGGCATATTAGTTATAACCATCATTTATTAGAGTTCATCAAAGATTATTGCATTATGGGTTGTTCTACATAGTTTGCGTAAGTAAGTTTTGTTGAGTTCTGACACACACCGTTATCCAAAATTTTGTGTTTTTATGCATGCGTCAATTGGCATTAGAACTAGCTGTTTTGAATTCTAATCTAGACGCCTGTCAAGGTACCAAATTCCATCCTTAGTTCTTTTTGTTTTTGTTACTTACCTTTTTCTCCATCTTCTTCATATATTAAAAAAAAATTATTAGCAATTGCTATGATTTCTAGCGCTTTATTGTTTTTTTTGTTTGGCTTATGATTTGTGAGTTTTAAGAAAAGTAAAAAAAAAGGTCATAGAAAAAAAGAAGTTGTGTAGAAAAAAATTGAAAAAAGGAGAAAAAGTAATGTGAACTGTAAAAATAGTATGTATATCTTGCCAATCTTTAAATATCACCTAAATATCCAATTCAGTCATGGTGTAAATTACACAAGAGGGCCTTAGGTTTAATTTTAGATTAATCTATTCTCATTCTTGCCATAGGGTGAAAGAACTATCCATACTCATCTAAAATTCACCCACTCTTTTAGTACACTATTACTTCTCTCAATTATAATTAATTTACATGGTGTTTTTAAGAAATAAGGAAATTTTTGGGTTCTCTGTATGAAAAATTGTTTTGGGAAGTTCCTTCGGTAGTAGAGAACATTGAAAACTCAAAAAGGTTGAGTATTACGAACAATTTAGGTGAGTGTACATCGTTGTTGAAAAAATCACGATGTAGTGATCGATTCTAGTGCTACTGGACTGATCACATAGTAATTTACAAGCTTGAACAATCTTTTTAGGGTGAGTCCCAATTGATCGTGCCCTATAGTTGATCGAAGGCATATGTGCCACCCAACTTTATATTGATCCAACCTACCTTAGATCGATCTCATAGCTTATTTTCTTGTTCAAGATTGATCCTTTGCTCTCTTACTGACCCACTAACCTCTTTTTAAACCTCAAATTAATCCATTTGTATCTAAATTTATCCCCTACTCTAAATTTTCTTCCATTCACACTTACACTCCTTTAAGGGATATGTCATTTGAATTTCTAGGAATTACTTAGAATTTCACGAGGCCAACTTGAGAATTGAGTTGGTAAGTACATTATTTGAGAGTTTCTTCGTGTGATACACAAGTGAAAAGATAAGAAACGAGTGAATTACATCTTACGAGGTGAGAAGACACTCACACACACATTGCATGTTTCTTGGTTTACCACTTTCATTTGCAACTAAGTGATAGAGAGGCAAACATAGCGCGTCCCTCGCTTCTTCAGGAAGAATCCTTCTTTGATTAGTATAAGCCTGTCCGCTTGTGGTGCAGTAAGGTACCACCCTATTATGCCAACAGCCAACTCTGGTATGTCATGCTCTTCAAGCCACTTACTTGATGTTCAAGATGTTAAAAGGTAGCACATTTTACATGAGGCAATTAGCAAAGACATTGGCTAGCATAAACTGGTGGTTAGATGGTTTGGAGGATTCATATGTTGTCCTATAGGGCACTTCATTATTACATAGGAGTTGGAATAATAATAGGTTGAGGCCTAGATTAAAAGATACTATATGATGGGATAGGCAAGGAAGGTATGTAGATTAAGATGACTTTGATGATGAGTGTGAAATCGATAACTTTTCTAGTAAGTGTTTGAGAAGTCATGAGGATAATGATGAGTGATCAAGAATAACCGAGTTCACCTTTCCACTGTTTAGGGGCAGAGTTGATCCTGATGCATATTTGGTGTGGGAAATGAAAGTAGAAGAAGTGTTCAATTCTCATTTGTGTTTAAAGACCCATAAGGTAAAGTTAGCCACTCAAACTTTTGTAGAATATGCTATATTTAGTGGAATGAATTTGTGTACAATAAGATTTATAAAGGAAATCAAGTCATCACATGGAAAGAATTAACGAGAGTAATGAGAAATTAGTATGTTCCATATTCCATAAAGCGTGAGTTGTGTGATAGGCTTGATAATCTAACATAAAATGGATTAAGTGTGGAAAAATATTATAATAAATTGAAATATGCTATGAGAAAAGCTAATGTTGACGAAGGTGTTGAAGAAACAATGCATAGATTTCCTAACAGATTGAATGATGACACTGTAGAGATTGTGGAATGTCAAAGATATAAGATCATTGAGGAGATGGTAGGGAAGAACATCCAAATCTAGCGTAGGCTCAAGAGGAGGGGTGTTAGAAGATCTACATGATACGATTCTCATGGAGATGTTGACGGGAGATTGCGTATGGGCATTGTTCATTGTTAGCCCTACATCTATGCTAATGAAGGAGATAAATTGTGCATATTTGCATTTAGATAGTTGTAATATTGGTAATATTTCAATTCACAAGGAGTATAAGGTGGAGTTAGACTTACCCACAGTAGAGGGAGAAAATGATGGCTAGTAGCAATATTTGGGTGAAGGTGTATTTATCAAAGAGGATGTTTATGCAGTTTGAGATAACTAGAATTTAGAAGATATGGCCAATAGTGAAGATGTTGCGGAAGTGCCATTGATGGAAGACAAGAATAAAGCAACAAAGGTAAACATGTCGATGGAGCCTATGGAGGAAAGTGATTTCAGCCATGTCGAGGAAATTACGACATTTTGTAATTTTTTAAAATTAGTTCATAAGAGCCGATTGTGAGGAAATCGAAGTGAGCTAGAGCTAGGGAGTGAAGAAAGAAAGGAGAGTGAGGAAAAGAAAAAAAAAGAGTGAGAACAAAGAAAAGAGTATGAGAGAAAACGAAGATAAATATGAAGAGAGTGCTTTAGAGTTTAAGAGTGATTTGAGGGTTCATAAAAAGAGGAATATTTTTATTAACTCATCATGTTATCCTATACCCAATGTTGATGCCTTTGTGCTGGCTTGTACGAGGTTTGGAGAGGAGCGTACCATGTTCAAGTTCAAGCTCAATCTAATGAAGTCCTACATGCAAGAGAGTTGGTGAATCCATGTGAAGTGATGCCATGAAAAAAGGTAGGTTATCATGAGAATAGCGTCAGATCTACTTGCTATTCAAATGAGGTGCTTAGTGTTGTATTGTTTGTTAATCTTAGTGTTAAGGATAATTTTTACTTAATGAGTTTAGCATTCACTAGTCAGCCTATAGGAATTAATGAAGTTGAGAGTTTTTCATGTTTAATCCTTGGTGGTTTGCATGATGGTAATTTGGTATTGAGATATCTAGAGTTGCATGTGGAACAAAAGACATACACAATATGTACCCTAGGATTATATGCATGGTTGCCACAGAGTGGAACTTAGGAGTTCATGTAATAATAGTGCAATGGTAATATCATTTGTTGGACATGCACATGAGAGCTTTCATTCTTTTGATTTCTATTATGTGAGTGAACCCTATATGTTTCATCATATAGATGTTGTGCATAACTATGATAATGTTTATGATGTAGTGTACTTGCACACATATTTTTGGTTACATGTCATAAAGATGTTAGGATTTTGGAATGATTATCTTAGGCTAAAGGAGTTTAAGAGACTTGTGTTTAATCTCAGTTCAATAATTAAAAGTGTTGGAATTTCTACATGTGACGATTATCATAATATTGAATTTTATGTCTTTTTACATACACAAAGGCCAAGTACTATAGGACTTACACATGTTGTGTATAAGTGCCTAAGTTGTGATGTGTATTGTGTGGTAGGAAATGCTAGAAGGCTATTTTATCATTTGCATGAGTAACATATGATTGAAGATGGCATGATGATGTTTATTAATGTGATTGATTATCCATTATATGAAATGCATTGTCATTAGTTGATTCCTTGTGACCATTATGTTGGTGAAATTGGATTGTAAAAATGCACTTGTGCTCACCTTTTGGAAAACAAAGTGTTACTAAAAGAGGCTCGATTTAATAGGAGGATTTCCTTTAGGAAGTTGTGGTTATTGCTAAAAGGAAGAAACTAATAGGAATTCTGCAACTTGTGTTTGAGTGAGGTCGCAAATATCTTGCAAGACGTCGTTTTGCTGTAGTGGAGAGGATACCTTTATCTAAAACCTTCAAAAGACCTTTCTATATAATCATATTTGACATTAGAATTAGGGAAAATTTGTTTAAGTTTGCAACTCATTGGAGTACATGAGTGTTCACATGTCTACAACAAAAATGAGTTGCAAGGTAGAAGCATAAGGCAAACATATTATTAATACCATATTATATTATTACTTATAGGAGTTTTTATAATGCAGGTAACAGGAATCGTAACGAATTGAGGTCAATTCACTTTTAAGAAGAGATGAATGATACAAGCTCTAGGTCAAAATAAGGGATATTTGTTGAACTATGGGTGCAAATTAAAGTTAATGAGCTTTAAAAAGCCAAAAAAAAACCTTGAGTGTGAATTTCAAAGGATTTTTTGGAGGTTTAGATAGGTTCTGGAAATCCAAGGGGAGCTCACAGATCAAGTTAGTGTGAAGCAATGAAGAAAACGGCCTTTGACAGCACTTGGATCGACATTTGGGTCAATCACACTCTTGTTGCATCAAAATTACACTCATGTTAGATTGATCACAGGAAAGATCTCAAGCTTTTGGACTAATCACAAGGATTGATAGTGCTAGCGATCGCATAGGATCACGATCCATCATAGGATTTGTGATCATAATGTCTAAACCTTCCAAGCTCACTAGATTTATGACTTGATGGGATCGGTTAGGATCAATTCGACTAAAGCCCGATCAATCACCAAGACTGCTAGATCAATTAGAAGAACAAGTTGGAGTATATTCTTTCCTAGTTTGTGTATGATTCTTTATCAAACTCATTTTATTTGTTTTCAAACTCTTGTACACAACTTTAGAAGTATTTTAGCCTTAGTTAGGATTATAAATATTGGTCTTAGTTATTTTTGTGATAGAATTCTTTTGGTATTCGTTGAATTAATTATTTTCTTTAGTTATCTCTTGAACTGAGTGTTTTTCTTAATTCTTATAAGTCCAAATTTCAAATTGACTTATTGTAAACGTTTCTTAAATTAATTCGTGACATATTAATTAATTAGATATGTTAGTTATGGGCATCCTTTGTCAAAGTTCATTGAAGATCAATATATTTTGAATTGTTTCTACACAATTCACGCAAGGAAGTTTCATTGAGTTTCGACATATGCTGATATCCAAATTTTCATGCTTTCCTGCAAGTGCATAATATTTAATGTCTTTTGCGTGTTAGCCACCCTATAATAAATAGTTGATATGGAGAAATTAACAAAAGTAAAATATTTGAATTAAACCTTACCCAAGTAAAATCACATTATTTAAAAAATTAACGAAATTGAGATCTTAATATGTGAGTCTTATATATTGTTTAAAGTGTATACAACTCATTTTGAATTATATAAGACATCCAAGGACACATTTGCAATTCATCATTGAAGTCTCACTAGAAATTAGAATTATTCAATGAGAAAATTTTATGCAACAAAAGGAGTAACTGTAATTGAATTGATTGTTAATAAAACTATGATATAGTTGAAATTTTCATAAAATACATTATCCCCTTGATTTTAATCATTTGAAAACATTCCTTTCAACCAACACAAAACAGTTGTCAACAATTCAAATTTCACATACTAAGGACAATTTTCTCCTAGCAACTTTCACACAAATTATCTTAAACAACACCCACGTTTTAAATTGGCACTTCCATGCTCCTAGCGCTTTTACTGGCCCATATATTACTTAAGGTGACATTGTTAACTTACAAGAAGACAGCCATCATCACTCATAACAATCTTCCCCCTAGTATATGCATAAAAAACCTTCATTTGCTCACCTCGTTACTAATGTTGGAACCCTCTTTATTATTATTATTTTCATATATACTTGTTGTAATTGATTAAGGAACTAATAATGCTGTGAGATGGCAAAACGAAGACAGAAGATGCTTGTTGATATAATTATTTCAAGATGATGTTAGTACTTTGATTGACATAAAATGTGTACCCTACATATGAAATGTTACCTTAGTGAAGTACCTTTGGAGTGATGGGACTCTTTAATTTGGATAGATTACTTCAGAGGATTTATTTTGAACAAGGTAGGAAAGTAAATTAATTTAGCATTCAATGTAGTGCTTGAATCTTATATAACTCCAATCATTTGTTTAGTGATAAAATTCTTCAAATCAATTGCTTTAAGAAAAATTTAACATTTACAAGAATAAGAAAATTTTATGCCAAAAATTTAAGACAACTAAGACGATCTGTCAAATATAGATTATATAAATATTATTAATTTAAAATATAAGTTATAGTCTTCTATTTATTCCTTCAACCATAATATTTCTTCTATATAATAAACTCTAATAGTCACATTTAAATAATTTAGAGCTATTCCATGACATCAAGTACGCACATTGAGTATTTAATCTCGTACATAGCAATCATTCAACTAGCATTTGGTAAGCACTTTAAAATCAAATTTGAATTAGATATCATTCATCCTATATTTAAAATAGAGTTATTTCTTCTAATAGATCTTTTTAATTCATTGCTTATAATGTGTATCATTGCTATATTTGATATTTGGTTTGCCAGTTCTCTTGAAATGGGAAATAAAAATAATCAATTTCAATATATATATATATATATATAAAATAAAATAGGCAATTAAATATAAACTTTCCCATCTTTAATTTCAACCTTGATATGCATAAAAAATAGACAATTTCTTCAATTTATTTTTCCTTCTTTCAACCAAAATTTGAAAATAAAATATTTCTTTCTTCTAGTTTGAAGGTGCATTAAAGCATCAATCGCATCAACTTTATTTATTTTAATTATTGAAAATATTCAATTCATATAAGAAAATACAAATTGATTAATTACACTCTTAAAAATGAAATATTTATGCAACCCCTTTCCAAGTTATCATGCATGATTCTATCCCCAATAATGTGGTTAATCGTGTATAAATTATTGCTCAAATATAAAACATAACAAAACTAATCAAAAACTAAAAAATGAAAACAAACACATATGCTATTTTTATCAGTAGTAAAAAAATTTAAAATTATTTTATGACATAAAATTCATTTAATTGTAAATTGTTAATATGCAATAACTAATAAAACAGAAAAAAATATGAGTTTTTTTTACTGTTTGTGTTAATTTTTTTATCTCATTTTTTAAAATATTTCAATATTAAAATAGTTGATGAATTTGACTCAATTTTGCGAAATGAAATTACAAAATTGTAATTCCATACGGAAATGGAAAAAAATACAAAAAAAGCAAAAACAAATGTGTAAAAAAATAAAAAAAGGTGGATGTCATGATTTGAGTTCACATAATTAATTCTATGAGCTCAAAAGGCATTCTGTTAGTGTCTTGTTTGTTTAAATTGAGTTTTTTTACTATTTATCTCGAATTTTTATCTCATTTTTTAAAATATCATCATTTTGATATTATTTATCAAAATAAATATTTAAAAACACAGAAAGAAATATAATTATTATATAACAAAAAATATTCAAACAAGCATAACAAAAGATAAACATGACATAAGATAAAATATATCTATATCAAATATTGTATAAATATATTAAACAAAAAATAAAAAAATTACTTGCAAATGAAATTTATTTACGATCATATGTTGATTAATTTTTTTTAACAATTTTAATTTTTATATCAAACATCCAAATCATAGAAATTGAAGATTCTCAATTTATTATTTACAATTATTATGCTTTAATGGAATAATTGACAAGAAAAATTATGCAATAATTTCAGTTAAATTTATTTAATACAAACATTCATATATCGATGATAAATTATGTTTGTTTGTATATTTTTTGTTACATAATAAATTATATTTATCACAAACAAACAAAAAATAAAGGAATTGAATTTTTTTTTCATATTTCAATTCCATGATTCCAAATCACAAAAATCTAATTCTATGATTTAGAATTATTGAATATGATTAATTTTGTTTTAAAAAATAATTTTTTAAAATTAAATAGTAAAAAAACCCAAAAAAGTACTGATAGGTTAGAGCAACTTTATATAAAAGGTTGTTCTAACTTATTCGCATGATTTAATCGTATAGATAAAAGATAAAATTTATTTTAATTTATCAGTAAATTTAAAAGATTTTTGATACTCTTAAACAATGTAATATTGGGAAAAAAAAAAACAAAAGACAGTTTACTTTAGATTTAGTTATGCATGTGTAAAATTATTTATAGAATATTATAATTTTATTAATTGTAATATACTATAAAACTATCACATTTTAAATAATTAACAATTATTCAAAATTAAAATCGTAATGTAGAAAATAGAGAGATATATAAGGAAGTTAATAGTGGGTAGAGAAGAAAATAAAAAACAAATAAAAATAGATTAAAGATAGAGGATAAATAAATAAAATTTTAAAATATAAAATAGGGGTACTTTAATAAGTAAATGGATCGTGGAGAAGAAAATTGAAACGAAAAAAAAAGGTTAAAAGATGGTAAAAGTTATTTATCTCTCTCACGTTTTTTTTTCTTGCACCAATTCCATTTAACGTTTTTTATGTGCCTTGCGACACGCTTTATATCCGTTTTCCCCATAGAATTCCCGAGGTGGAACGCTATTCGCAGACGTGCATATTTCGGTTCAAATTGTATCGAAATCAGTCAACTGTGGAAGGCTGATCTTCTTCTCGTCCGAGTGGATCGGCGCTTTCCTGAATCGTAGCGATGCCCGTGGCAGCTTCTGCTATATATTTCCTCAATCTTCGAGGCGATGTCCTCATTAATCGTCTCTATCGTGATGATGTGGGGTCAGTCCCTCCTCATTCTCACTGTTTTTTCATTTTAATGTGCGTTTGCGTTTACATTGCTTTTGTTTCTGTAACTATTAATCCGGATTGAATTGAGTATTTTTGGTGCATATATACGAAAATTGTTTAATACGTGGTCAAAGTTTTGTGGTTTCTCTTGACCCTTTTCATATGCAATATAGTTGAAGATGAGAGGGGAAATGAGAGGCTACAGGTGAAAGCAAGGAACCGAGCTAAGATGTGCTTGTTGTGGCATTAAAGGTTGGGTGGAGAATAAATGGATTTTGAATCAGAACTTAAAATCTATTGGAAAAATCCTGTGATGGAAACGATTTGGAGTTTCAATGGATTTTTTTTCCTAGCTGTTTGAAACAGAGTTTCCAAAAGAAAGATGATGGCCCTTTGCTTTTATTGGATGACTTTGTCATTGTAATTAGCAAGTGAAGGACTGATTCTGTCTCCTCTGAGGCAAGGATGTCACTTCAGTATTCACGTATTACAGGTTAGCAGAACAACATTTCAGTTAGGTGCAACAAGCTATCTTCATCTGTTAGATCTGTTCAAAAGTAAATTGGAGTTCTAATAGCCACATCTAAAATGTCTAATTATCTATATCAGTAAGGAACCATAACCACTAGAAATGAGGAAACTTACTAAAAGAAAGATTGGATAAATAATGAAAGGAAACCCAAAAAACTTGCTTAGAGTTGGAGAAGAGAATGGGGAATAAGAAGGAAGGAAACTTACTAAAAAAGAAAAAAGGAGAAAAAATAGAAAGACAGAAAGAGATTTATGTAGAATTGAGAATAATGAAAATGGCAAACTTCTAGAAAAAATGAAAGCTGGAAAGAATGAAGCTAACCAACAATTTCAAAAGAAAATTTAGAAGAAGATATTTGGCCATTTTTGGTCTATTGTTTCCTTAAAGGAACAAATCGTCTGGTAGCACAAGAATTGCAAAGCTGTGCATCATGAGTTCCATAAACAATTGTGATTATAGCTAGTTGTCATTTAAACTTTAGCAGATCTCCTATTAGTAATTTATCACTTTTATGATATATCTTTAGAAATTAAAGTTTTCTATTAATACAATTAAATAGGTTAACAAACTGCATATTAGTACAAATATAAAATATGATATTAAAAAAATATCAACGCTGAACCTCCAAAACATCCTTACCTCATTGGTGCTAAGTACTGCATCTAGGATTCACCCCAAAGGCACCATGATGCTAGATAATATGGCTGGAATTGTCTTTATCCCCATCAAAATCATCATAAATCATCTCATGCATCAATCCTAATTCTTAAAAAGCTGATTTGCTTGAGTACTTAATTCCAACAATTCTTTTTCCATCATGAATGTTAAATTTCAATATGGTTTCTGAATTAATATTTCTGAAACCAGGTTCTGGACTGCTAAAACTTGCTATAAAATGACATATCTGATTATGAACATCTAACCCTGAAATTTGCTTGTCTTAGGCTTTTTGCATCTTATAACATAGGTTTAATTTGTAATTCTTAATGTATCACTACTTAATGGAGGTTTTGCTTTTATTTCATTTTGAAGTGTCAAGTTCTATAATCTTGTTCTAAGACTAAATTCTGTGTAAATTCATATTGGATGTCATTGTTGCCATTTTCTTGAAATAGTGTTTAATTTACTTTTAATCTGTATTGTTTGGCATATTCAGTTTTATTTGAGACCTGATAATTGCACAAACTATCGCATAAAGTTGTAAATTCTTGTCTGTCTATTGGTTGAAACTAATCAGAGGCAACATGGTGGATGCTTTCCGAACGCATATAATGCAAACTAAGGAACTTGGCACTTGTCCTGTACGGCAGATTGGAGGTTGCTCTTTCTTTTACATGAGGATTAGCAATGTTTACATTGTGATTGTTGTAAGCAGCAATGCAAATGTTGCTTGTGCGTTCAAGTTTGTTGTTGAGGTACCTCATCCATTAGGATAATTTTGAAGTGTTTTTTCTTCTCTTATGAACTATTTGTCTCTTGAGTCTTTTCTGGAGATTTTGTCTTTCTTTGAGACAACCTGCAGTTGAAGTTAATTATATATATACTGAGTAGGCAATGGATTCGAAAGAACATCTAGTTGTTCAAACCATCAGCATCTAATTCATCTATAATTTTTATAGTTTTTGCTCTCTTAAATTTGAAGTAATTCTTTTCACCTTCCCCTCACTTGTCCTTTAAGATAGATAATCAGTGTTTTGCCTGTTTTAAACTTTCGGGCCCTGTCTATTAGCTCACTTTTTTATGGATCTGAATGCACTTCGAATCCAATAAATTAAGTTTTTTAGCTGGCTTGACATGCCCTTCTGCATTATGTGCAGGCAGTCACGTTGTTTAAATCTTACTTTGGTGGGGCTTTTGACGAGGATGCTATCCGCAATAATTTTGTTTTGATATACGAACTGTTGGATGGTATGGCACTGGAGAAGTTTTTTAAGTCTTAATCAGGGACCACTTGATTTGTTTACATTTTTTGTCACCACCGTTCGGCACAAGTTGTTAATGACAACATATAATACGTGGGTATAAACTGTAAGCAAATGTATCAACCTCCAAATTTGATCATTCTAGCATCCAAAAGTTACTGGGGGTTAAGCATTCTATTTCCTTCTTAAGATTCTTGGAAGTCTTTTCAAGCACCAGTAACATCACAAAAATTAAAAGAAGAAATATGTAGTATCTTTATGAAGCCAAACTAACCGAATGGCTATATTGACATTCTCATCACATTTCAATTGCAGAAATAATGGATTTTGGTTACCCTCAAAACCTTTCACCTGAAATCTTGAAGCTTTACATAACTCAAGAAGGAGTACGCTCTCCATTTTCATCTAAGGTTAGATTTTTTCTCAAATTTCTTATGGATGTGTTATGATTTTGAAAATTGGAGAGTTGAAGAAGTGTATTTCTGTTTTTTTAATATTCTGTATTCTTGTGGGTGAATATCCTGGGTGTTGGCATATATTACTGATCAGGCTGCTGACAAACCTGTTCCAAATGCTACTTTACAAGTTACTGGTGCTGTTGGCTGGCGAAGAGAAGGTCTTGTCTATAAGAAAAATGAGGTAGTACTTTCAATAATAGGTTACCATCAAATGTTCTATTATGGTTTGCTATTGGGCTGGATTGACTTATAGTTTTCAACAGGTGTTTCTTGACATTGTGGAAAGTGTCAATCTTCTTATGTCTTCGAAAGGTATATTTAGCCATATACTATGAAAATCTGCAGTTAATGCATTTTTTATACTTGTTTTGCTTTTGCCTTTGGCAGAACCATTTATTGGCTTTATATTTGTTATAAATCTTATTCATATAAACAGTTGTTACCAATCTGCTATGTGGCCTTTGTAGGTGGTGTCCTTCGCTGCGATGTTACTGGGAAGATTCTTATGAAGTGCTTCCTTTCTGGAATGCCTGATTTAAAGTTGGGATTGAATGATAAAATTGGACTTGAGAAAGAGTCACAGATTAAATCCCGTCCTGCTAAGAGGTATTGTATTCATTGATTAAATTCATTAAATTACAACTTATACCAGCTGGATATAATGCAAATTTGATGAAGTGACATGTTAATGATTAATATCTCTCCTGTAATTCTGATTAAGAAAAATAACGAAGACAGGTTTGGTATTATATACTATTGCAATTAAGAGCTTTGAGGACAGATCTCAAGCACTTGATTTTTTGCATGTGAACTTCCAAGTGCCTGCTTAATGTCTTTCAGTTATCAGATATTTGTACATCTTGCCTTCTGTTTAGTTTCTTAGTGATTGCATGGTTGTGTGTACACCTGCCTGAGTTTAGACGATTTATATTAATAGATAGTTTGCATTTTTACAGTTTCATTTAGAAGATTTGTTGCAGATCTTTCTTATTCATAAGTCAAATCTGTGGTAGTACATCTTGGGAACATTCTGTTAGCCTCTTATGCAACGCGTGACACACAATAACCATTTTCTGTTGTACCTTTCGCTTCCTGATATTATGTCCCTACCTCTCTCACTAAGTCTATCATTAGATATATTATTTATTCAGCAAATTAGTACAGGTAAATGGGCTGGAAATATTTTATGTCTCTAAAAAGAAGGTACTGTTTTCACTTGTTACTATATGGGTTTCTGCATAATTTTGTCAAAATCTTTAAGGTAAACCCTGGACTTTGGAATTCATATAAATGTTGAGATTTAATGATGTCCATTAATAGCATAAACCATCTCGTTTAGAAGAATTGAATCGCATCAAAATGGTATCAGCCTTAATAATAGAAGGATTAGGCAAAATTTCATAAAATTGTCTAACTAAAAAAATATTGCACAATAAATTGATTGAGAAAACTTGCTTTTGAGGGTGGGATACTGTACCATCATAATGAAAAGATTTGTTTAGACAGTTTATGGCTTGCATGTTACTGATAACTAACTTCAATAATTGTTTATTTATGCAACAGTTAAGGAATATGACATCCTCCCATCTTAATAGTCATTATCATGCTGCCATGTTACCTTTCATTCGTGCTATTAATTCCTGTAATATAATCAATTGGGTTATGACTTTATAACTGCTTCAAGAAATTGTGATGCATTTTCATTGAGAATTACTTTTCTTCCATCTTGCAGTTGCTGCTGTGTTTATGTTTTCCCTGATAAACTTGTTTGTTTATGTTGCTTTACAGTGGAAAGACTATTGAGCTTGATGATGTCACTTTCCATCAATGTGTAAACCTTACAAGATTCAATTCAGAAAAGACTGTTAGTTTTGTTCCTCCAGATGGTGAATTTGAATTGATGAAGTAAGGCATTATATTAAATATAATTTATAACCAGAAATTTCTCAGCATTATGTTGGTGCAAGATAAATTAGTGAATATAGTTTTCTTACTTTTGTTTTTGTCATTCTTTCATAAACATTATCGCACAAGCAGCTTTTATACCCAACCAGATTTCCAAAATTTGTTTTAGGGAAGATCTTGTTCAATTTAAACGGACTACAGGAAACAAGATTAGATCTGACTCAGTCCTCTCCTGATAGCTCCCACTGGCCTAAGTAGGGAAAATTTTGGCTAATAAAATTCCAAGTATTTCTAATGTTATTCTGATCCTGAAAAATTTCCCTTCTTCGTGCAAGTGCTCCATATCTGTGGACAGGCTATTTGGTTGAGTCTACCCGAGGTTTAAA
Organism: Avicennia marina; assembly: GCA_019155195.1. Classification (NCBI taxonomy): domain Eukaryota; kingdom Viridiplantae; phylum Streptophyta; class Magnoliopsida; order Lamiales; family Acanthaceae; genus Avicennia; species Avicennia marina. The sequence goes on along the minus strand of CM032762.1, from coordinate 6,924,782 downwards.
TTTGCACTTGTTCATTATGGTTTTCTTGATTACTTGAGTAATAAATAAAAATTGGATAATAATTTGAAATTCTTTGAATTTCTTATAACTTGAAACATTCTCATCTTCAATTTTATTCTTTAATATTTTCATCTAACTTGAAACAAAATAGGTTTTCTTTTAACTTTCACTTCCTTAGTGACAAGTTTAAACACCTTCCCCATAGGTACCGTATTACTGAGGGTGTTAATCTTCCATTTCGGGTTTTACCAACTATCAAGGAATTGGGTCGAACACGTATGGAAGTGAACGTAAAGGTTAGCCATCAAACTTTATTTTTTATACAGTTGCAAATAACTAACCAATTTTAACATGCTCATCCACATCTCAGGTGAAGAGTGTTTTTGGAGCAAAGATGTTTGCCCTTGGAGTGGTTGTTAAGATTCCAGTACCAAAGCAAACAGCAAAAACAAGTTTTCAGGTGACATCAGGCCGAGCTAAATACAATCCTTCTATTGACTGTTTGGTTTGGAAGTAAGTTTCTTGTTTATGCTATTCTCTGTCTAGCATTACTCACTTTTATGTCATTGCAGCATCCTTGCATCCTCATGCACTCAGTTCACTTACTTTAAAGAAACTGCAAAGGCAATGCACTACCGTAAATTAAAAATCAAATTTTGCAGGAACATGCTCTTTTCTGTACTCTCCCCCCGGCTAACATTCATTTTAGTGGTTGCATCTCTATTAATTTAGGGATATTCTGTACCATAACTTTATTTTAATTTTCTTATGCTTGATCTCTGATAACGCCAAAATTTGTACACTTGTCGCAGAATCCTTGATACTGTTGGGGCATTCACTACCTGTAATCTCTGAATCTGGGCATCTATGCCAATCTTGGTTTTATTGATTGAGATAGTATTTAATTCCTTGATGAGAACATAATATTTACAAACAACACTAATGCCAAACCTTAGATTGTGAGGAAAAGTAAAGGCTGTGTTCGGATGACTTTTTATTTTGTCTTTTAGGCTGTTTTGAGAAATGAGTGCATTTAATATTACTGAAAACTGTGTTGGTGTTTAGTTTGTTCACAAAAAATAGGTAAAAGCTGGTGGAAATGAAGAAAGATGCATTTGGTTTTACTTTTATTTGTTTAATAGGATTGAAAGTACATAGATGTTAAATAATGTCTGGTTGTTTATGATCAAATGAGGTTATTGAATGTTTTACAGACTTTTCACATTTAAGTTTAATTTATATGCTTTATGGAGAGTTTGCTGGTTATTGTTATCTTTGTCTCTTAACAAGGGCCATATTTGTGTTCATGTAGTTATATATTAGTGAGTCTATGTCAATGAAATTAATGTAGAAGTATCTTACTAAGCTGCTCCGTCATCTTTGTTATTAAAATTGATCATGGGCATGTGGCTTCTTTGAAGAATACGGAAATTTCCTGGACAAACTGAGCCAACATTGAGTGCTGATGTAGAGCTAATATCTACCATGGCCGAAAAGAAGTCTTGGACACGGCCTCCAATTCAGATGGAATTTCAGGTGCCTCATCAAGTGATATTCTATTACTAGATATTCATAGAATTTGTCGGCTTTTCAATATTTTGTGCTGTTCTGCCTTAAAGTTACTTAAACAAGATTTAATTGATATGTGTGAGGTTATTTTATTATCATCCTTTGATGAAGTTTTGTGCTGCTCTCAACTTATTAGAACTTAACTTGATTTGCCAATACTGGCAAGGTCTTCTTAAGAAAAGAATGTGGATTTAAGCTTTGAAAATTGTGGTTTGATGGTTGTGGTTATGTTTTTGGGAAGATCCTATTTTGGGTTGAATGTGGCGCTTCTCTTATGGGATCCTTTTTTTTTGGCTTTTTAGGATGATCATCAGCAATACACAAGTATCGTGCCCTGTAGGTGAAGCTAGAATGTAACTTCTACTGTCACTTACAATTCAGGAATCAAGAATTAATAAAAAACTTGAAAAAGTACAAAATGAATACTCAGAAGAATTTTCATTGGGCCTTGACACTATATTTAGTTGGAATTTGGTGAGGAAAAGAAAAGAAACTGCAAAGGAAAATATTTTGGTTTGGTTAATAGGGAAAATCTTATGAAAAAGAAAATTAGATGAAAACTGTAGTAGGACAGAAAATTCATTTTTTCAAGGAATAGGGAGAAAACGAATTTTACTCTCATTCCTTCAAAAATATCACCACATATATTTTTGAATCAATTTTTTCATTATTTTTTTTTCAAATTATAAAAAAATTAATTTTGAATTTTTGTTGATTTTATTTTGTCTTTTAAAAAATTTTCCTTTCCCCGTTAGAATCCTTCAACCAAACAATATGTGGAATTTTGAATTTCTTTAATTTTCTTTTCCTTTCTCTATCATTTTTTTTTGTATTCAAAATCCTGACATGAAACTTTTTTGTAAGGTTTATGTTAGAATCCATTTGGTCTTTAATTTTGGGAGCATAATGTATTCTGTTTGTTAATTTATTTTCTGGGTGGTTGTAATGTGGAATGCTGTGAATCTAATGTCTGATGGATCTGTTTTTAGCAGACTGGTACTTGGGAGTGAAGGTGTTGGTGGGATGGTGATGGCTGAAGAAAATGTGTGTGCACAGGTGAAATAGAAGGCTGTGGAAATGATTTTGGTGTGTCAAAATGGTGTTGCTGAATGAATTGATGATGATCAATGGAGAAAAAGAAAAAAAATATATATTGAAGTAATGGAAAAACGGAAAAGATGTGACAAGAGAACTCAGTAAAGGAAACTTAAAGGAGAGCTAGGCCTTCAGAGGGAGATCAGAAAAAGGGAAAGGGAGAATAGAAGTGTAGGAAAAAAGATCGAAATATGCTTCTTGCACATGGAGAGGAGAATTATGCCCTAATATGACACTAAATCTGATGTACGATTCTTAACTGGACATAAAAAGATACGGTATATATGTATTACTATAAATAAATAATATATTGGATACTCTAATTAATCAAAGCCATTATTCTAACAACAGAAATATGATACAAGATATTATATCAGAGTTCAGAACTAGGACCTGGCCTACAGACTTTGTAGTAGCCTGAGTCCAACCAAGGTGTTAATGCAATAGTTATGTATGCACTAGTGTTTTTTTTGGTGAGTTTATTTCTCTCTGCCATTTTGGCCCCTACACACTTTCTGTTTCTTAATGCTCATCTATACTTGTTTCTCTGGTTATTTTGAGACATTCTCTACCAGCACTGTACTATGGATCACATATTGTAAGCCACGTTAATCTAATCACTGAATATTGTTATTATTCTTTCCAGTGAACATGTTGTGAACCATGTTAATCTAATCACTGAATGAAATTATTATTCTTTCCAGTGAACATGTTGTGAACCATGTTAATCTAATCACTGAATGAAATTATTATTCTTTCCTCACTTTCGGTATTTGTGAATCAAGGGAGTACTAAAACCATCAATCTGGCAAAGAATGATATTTATATGTAAAAGTAGGGAGGAAGAAGATATTCATTATCCCTATAGGGTTTCACAGGAAACCCTAATCTTGTATAACTGGGATTTGAAGATTCTGTACGAATGCAAAATTATCTGTGTTTTCTGCCCTTTCTGTCTCATAAACAAACCCTTATGTGTGGCAGGTTCCTATGTTTACAGCATCCGGATTGCGTGTTCGTTTCCTCAAGGTATTTTGCATTCCCATATGGCATCCCATGATTTTGCAAATAATTGTAGGCCTGCATTAATTGTGGTCAACTTGCTGCAGGTATGGGAAAAGAGTGGATACAACACTGTAGAATGGGTTCGCTACATTACAAAAGCTGGTTCATACGAAATTAGATGCTGAAGTAGATAAGGGTTCTGGGATTTCACTCGTGACCTGTTTGGTAACAATGTTCTTCCTGCATGAGAAACAAAGGGATCATTTTCCAGCTATGTAACTCCGTCTGGCCCCCCAACTTGGTGCATCTTCTCTCTCCTACCTCGTGTATTCTTCAAGGTAAAGATTATAAATGGATACAAAGATAATTTGAGGTCAATGTAGTTTATGGAATGCAATCAAATGACAATTTCCAATTTATGTTCAGACATTTTGTTGTATAGAGTAGGCATAACTAGCACAACAGATTGGACATCACTTTGTTTTCTATTATATTGGTGTAGTGTGCCCATCCATTGATTTGTGATTGTATGAAATATGTTTCCATTGTTTGGGGCGAAACTCTGGTTCGTTCTCCAATTCTAGGATTTATATTGCTGATTCCATATTCATTTTGTTCACTGGTAGAAACTGAATTGCCCTTAATATTTTTTTGGGGGAAAATTGGATATTGATTATACAATTGGATTCTGAGGAACGAAAGTCATGAATATTGGCATTGAAAATGAGTTTGGGCGCTAAGCACAGACACGGCAATAAATAAAACTGTACGGGCGTAATGTATTTGAAAAAACCGAAAAAATAGGACATGAGTCATTTGATTCAGTTATCTATATTGTTATATTATTAGGGGTGAATTGGGTCAAACTGTATGAGGTTTATTTACATTACATTCAATTTTCTTTGCTTTACTAAGAATTTTTTTCTATTTTGCGAAACTATCAAAAACTCTCTGAACAATGGAATGGTCTCACACGTTGTCTTCATTGTTTGTTATTTTCCTCTCTTTTTTGTATAATTTGTTATTATCCACAAAAAGTTGTGTTGCCATTTCAAGAAAGGTAAATGGGGCACGCAGGTTCAATGGGATCAATTGTTTTTGGAAAGATATGAATATTGGGATCCAGCTTGGGTTTTGGTTAATGTCTATTGTCTTGTCATGCTTCATTCGGACTCTTTAATTTATTACAGTTAATTAAATATAAAGTAAGAAAAATGTATCTTATTATGTTGTGGTGTTACATAAATTTGCCAAGCGGGGGACTTCCTTTTAGGGAATTGGTGAACGTTAGAGTGGAGTGTCAAAAATGCCTTGCAGGCAAATTGGTTAATCGAATTCAGGAACCATAATACTCTTAGATTTAATTATAATATAGTGTAAATATTAAAAGGATCTATATGTAATATATGTGATAATTTTTTTTTCTTTTTTGCAATTTTTTTAGTTTCCTTTTATCAATTTTTTATTTTCTAAATATAATAATAGCTAAATGACAAGTAATCTTATTTTTATTGTTAAAATTCAAATTATATAATTTATAAATAATTATGCGAACATGTAAAGTGTAAATTTTTTCTGATTTTTATACATTAACCATGAGTATTTACTTTTCAAAACATGAATGATAAAGTTAATTACCATAATAACCATACTTTATATCTCATTTTTCTTCTAATATTTTTTGTTAACTTATTTTTATTTTTAACTTTCTTTTATTTTTTAAAATTCTAACTTTTGCTATATTCGATTCGCTATTTCGGTTAATTGAATTTTAATTATAAAAATGAAAAAAAAAATAACAAATAAACAAATTTATAATTAAAATTATAATTAGAACTGCATAGTTTGTAAATAAATATTAAATATTTTTAATATTTCATTATTTTAATCAAGATATTGAAGCATAAAAAATATATTTATAATAATAAAATAATTTTGTTTGACAAAAATATTCTTCACTCAATGTTTTTCAACTTTTTCAGCTTTATAAATGCCTTTTCATTTCGCTCAGTCTCTTCACCATTCACAAAATTTCACTCTTTTTTTTTTTTTTAACTCTTAATTTCTGACTTAACTTTAAACTTTTGCAACTATTTTTTTTCAATTCTCTCAAATCTTTGAATAATAAAAAATAGGGTTTTTCATAATTTCATAAATCACATTCTATCTACTTTTCTTACTTTTCTTGTTAAAAATATATCTAACTACTATTTTTATTATTATATATATATTTTGCATTTTTTATATTCTTTTCTTTTCTTTTCTTTTTTGCACATGAACTTAGTGTTCCTCCATCACTGGTTATATTATTAAGGAAATAAATTTATTTTTGTTACACAATATGAATTTATATAATTAGTTTTATTTTTAAGTAACTTATTTTTCAATCTATCTTTTCTTTTATTTTAATTTAAATGTATTTGTTCTTTCTTTTTAATTTAAATAATTTTATTTCTATTAGTAAATTACAATAATTTTGGTATTTATTTCTAATTTTTTTACACGGATAGTGTTTGTCTTTTATTAGTGCTATATTATTAAGTCCGCACGATGTGTAACTATAGTATTACTCTTATTTTAATTTTTTATTTTTTTGGTTTTTCTTTCTAATATTTGTATGTTTTTTCTCAAATTTTCTATCTTGTTGATTTTTTAGTCTTTCCCCATTGTTCTTATATCAAATAGTTTTGTATACATTTAATTTCAAACAATTTTATTTTTATTCATTAAAATGCTATGACTGTAAACTGTATATATAATTTTGCGTATACGTAAAGTATGCGACTTTTACCATAGTTAACTATGGAGTTATTGGGACTAATACAATGAAAATAAACGATATTGATGGTGTCTAAATTCTATTTTGTAATCCTTCAAGTCTTTATTTTGAAAATAGAATATTTTAAGTAATAATATAAAATTAGTTGGTTGAGACAATATTAGTTTTTTCAACTATTCAAAAAATATTTTTTTTTATTATTCGTGTACTCTCTAAAATATATTAACACATATTTTGTATTATTCAAACATTGACCTTCTTCACAAATTAAAAACTTGGCGTGTGTTTGGGTGAGCACTCAATCTCAATCACATTATTTTTGGCATTTTTTTTAAATAAAAAAAACAACTTTTTACTTATCTCCCCAAAACCCGCATTGTCAAAATATCCTCTTTCATACGAGAAAAGATTTTCAATTGCAAATCAGCCATTTCTTCTACACACTTTTCGTCTAACTATTCCCACTATCACAAGGCACAAATGAAGATCCACCTTCTCCATTTTTACTGTTGAATGATAGGTTATGAGGGGTTGATTTGAAGGGACAAGTAAGGAAGTAGAAGAACGAAAAAAGGGAGAGAGCGTGGAAAGTGGAAGCCAGCGGTGGTCGGTGGGGGGAGGCGACGGTGGAAGAATGAGTGGGGTCGACGGTGAGTGGAGGAGCTGGTGGTGGAAGAGAGGCTAAAGTGGGGGAGGACCTAAAACGAACGAAGAAATAAAGAGTGGAGAAGAATAAGACACGAGGAGGGAAAAAGGATGGAAACAAAAATGAACGAGATGAAGGAAAGAATGAAAAAGAAAAAAGAAAAAATAAAAGACAGAGAACAAAAATTTTATAAAGAAAGGTTCAAAAAACACTTTTTTCATCCAACAACTATACGAATAATATTATTAAATTATTTTCCTACGCACATGCAAAAAAATATTGAAATTCACACGTATTAACAAATTCAATGACAACAATGATATTAATAATCTTAATTCATTAAATAGAGAAGCAATTATTATTAATATTTTATTTTATTTATACTCAAAACACCATAACAACCTTTCACTCATGTCAATATTCGATCAATATAGTTAAAAGTATTATTAATAGTAATAATAAAATTAAAATAAATTTAATTACATATTATTACTACTGCTGATGATGATGATAATAATAAATCATTAAAATTTATGCACTATAATTACCTTTCATTTTTGCAAACAACTCAACATCGCTTCACCTCAACACGGAAAACGGAATTCACAATATTTCGCATCAAACAACAATTACTACTTTTGTGTAATATAATCTTCATTATGTGTTTCTGTTCTGAAGCTTTCATCCAATTATATCCAAATTTCTACAAATCTATTCTAGCCTTTTTGACAAATCTATCCAATTATATCCAATTCTAACATTGAAGAAATTTAATTACTTAATAGTTATAAAAAGTTAAATAATCACATAGTATTCTTTTGATTATTTGACAATGCTTTTTCATCTTTTGTAGGCTCCTAATGATTTCCAAGTAATTAACCAACAAAATACTCATTTTTTTGACAGAGACAACTGTTAAAAGGATTGGAAGAATTAAATTGTGTTTCATTGATGAAAATTTCACCTTAATTTATATAGTATATGATTTGCTAGAAATTATAGAAGATGGCAAAAATAAGTATACAAGTTGATAAAAATTTTAATCCTATAAAACAAGAAACAAAATATTCTTGCACCTATACTTGCTAACAAATTTAATACAAAATATTATTATACAATTTCCCCAAGTATTCTAACAACAACGATTTATTTTAAACACATATGGTAGTATGATAGCATCATCAGATTTACTTATGGGGATTTTTTTTTTTCCTAAATCCCCAAGACATAGGCTGTTGCATAGAGCTCTTATTTCTTTTCTGAGCTACTGTGAAATATGTTATACAAGATTAAATAATTGTAATGAACATACTTGGTTACTCATCAGTTTTCCAATTTAAACTTAGGATATTTAGTATACTCTTGATTCAATCACCGTTTTATACGAAGGTGAACAGTTTTGGTGTGCATTCTCAATTATTAGGTGACATGAATTAGAAAAGTAGAATTTCAACCATGAGATCTTCTCCTAATTTTCCGGAATTTTTTAAGAGAAGTGGTTCTATCTTTTCCAAAGATTACATCTCTAAGACTAATGACTCCATCATAGAAATTTTCAACCTTTGATTATTTATTTCAAAACCAACTGAAGATTTTGAATAAGAGAAACTTCTCTTTATATTTAACAAGACTAAACCAATGATGAAAAAATTTTACTAAAGCGTGAACATAACTTTTAAAAACTTTTATGCCTTTAAAAGTTCCAAATAAATGATAGTATAATAATTAAAAGAGTTGTGCTAATCTCATTAAGTTCGGGTATGCAAACATGAAATTGTCACGTTTCATAAAAAAAACTATTCATATATTCATGACTAACTTTCAACCATATGACCATGAGCTTATAATCAATAGAAATCTAGTTAAATGACTCGATGACTTTTAAATTTGAGCGTATTCGTTCATTTGTGCATAGACTCAAGATTTTTTCTAAATATCTCATACATCTTTACAATCATTACTACAATTGCATAATTGTATCAATTAAGCATTTGTGTTATAATATATAAACCTAGAAAAACTTTCTTCAAAACACTAAGGCATGCTTCTAAAGAAATTGAATTTCTCAACTTTATGCTATCACAAGAAGTTGAGGTTAGAGACTTACCTTTTGTTTTTCAATAATATGAAAAGTGAAGATGATGGTTAGAATACATCTTAAAGCTTAACATGGCTGGAGACTTTTTGAAATATAATGGATTTTCATCCCTTGTATAATTTTGAATTGCAGTGCATCTAACTTCATGTACTTGTGGCTATATATGGATATAATTTTAAAGCCTCTACAATCTAAGGAGAATAAAAACAAGTAGTTGAAACTAATTAAGTAGCAGTAATCCTTAATACTAAGTCAAGTCATCAATGAAACATCATGCAACTTCTCCAATCGACAAGTAGTTGAAAATTTTCATACCTTTGATAGCTTACCCCTTTCCATGGTGTAATTTCACATGTACTTACTAATTCTTTTGCACGCACTTCTCTTGCTTGAAGTTGGATCACCATAGAAAAATTTGTCCCAAAAATTTGGTAGGGTTACAAGAAAGAAACAGTAGAAAGCAATGGATATGGGTTAATAAAAATTTGCCTCTCATTTCAAGCTCTCATAACACTTTAAAACTCTAATGCTCTGCTCTTGTCTTTTATTCTTACTATCTCATTTTTTCTCCTCTCACATTCTTTTCCCTTTTCCTTTCTTTCTTTTTCCTTTTTCTCTTTTACTTTTTCATCCACATCTCTCATCTCATCCTCACTTTCTTTCTTTCCCTTATCTAGCTATAGCTCACATTGATTTTCCAATCACAGTGAATTCTCATGAACTTTCTAAAGGTTTAAAAGGTGTGGGAACTTCTACAACTATGTTGCAATTATCTTTCACCATGGGCTCTATAGGTATATCTTCATTTGATACTTTACTTGCATCATCCACCAACGTTACTCCTTTAATTTCTTTGCCATTAGCGTCATCCCCCAAATTCAACTCACTTATGGCTTCACAAATTTCTTCTTCAATAGATATATGATCACCTAAAGATAGCTCTTCATTGTCACTACTCTCCTCTACTAGCAACGAGTCTATCTCTTCGTTATTCTCTTCATGGACTTCAACATCTCCTTGAGCAGTCACCGAATCCATCCATATCTTCTATGATTCAGTCCCTCCTTGTGCGGGCCTCATTTTTAGGCTGAAAACCTTATGCTAGGCATAGGTCTAGCTCCTTTCTTAGGGTCCTGAATTTGCTTGCGTCAAGGAGCTTGATAAATATGTAGGCTGGTTGCTTATCTATTGCAACATGGTCTATAGTCACAACTTTGTCCTCAACCAATTCTGTGATAAAATGGTTCTTCATGTTAATGTGTTTGGTCCTCGAATGTGACACAAGATTTTTGTTCATGGTAATAGCACTCTAGTTGTCACGTAGGACTACCAACTCTTCTTGCTTGATTCTATAATTCATCATCATTTGTTTTATCCGTAAAAGCTGTGAATAGTATAGCTTCTAATAACTATGTACTCTACCTTTGCCATGGATAACGATATGGAATTCTATTTCTTACTATACCATGAGTCCAAATTGGTCCCTACATAGCAGCATCACCTTATTATGCTTTACTGGTTGTCAGCATTTCTGGCCCAATCATCATCATCAGCATCACTATATGCAACGAGGGTTAGACTTGAGCACTTAGAATGCTAGAGTCCTAAATCAAATGTGCCCCCCTTGTATCGAATGATTCTTTTCACTACACTCAGGTAACTTTCTTACGCGAGGAATGATATATAGTAAATACTTCTACACTAAAGTATATGTCTGGCTGACTAGCTGTCAGGTAGAAAAGGCTACCTATCATGCTTTTGTATATGTTGGGATCTACAGACTTGCCACTTTCATCTTTTGTCATCTTGTTAGTTGTTAACATGGATGTTGCAACATGTCTGGCATTCTCAAGACGAAACCATTTGATGAGATTTTGTGCATATTTGCTCTAGTAGATAAGTGTTCCTTTCCTTGCTTAACTTGCAGCCTCAAGAAATAGTTGAGCTTGCTTACTAGAGTCATTTTGAATGCCTTTTGCATTACCTCCGCAAATTATTTCACAAGATGCTCCAAAGTCCCTCCAAATACTATGTCATTGACATATATTTGAGTTATCAGAATATTATTATTACAACAATGTACAAACAATGTTTTGTCCACTCCCCTTTGGTGGCCGTGCTTTTGAGGGTGCTTAGTGAGCCTTTCATACCATTCTCTAGGGGCTTGTTTCAAACCGTACAGGGCTTTGCTGAGTTTGTAGACATGATCAGAGAATTTTAGATCCTCAAATCCCCTAGGTTATTCAACAAACACTTCCTTATCTAGATACTCATTTAGGAAGGCACTTTTAACATTCATTTGATGTAGCTTTAAACCCAAGAATGCATGATATAGCCATAAGTAGTATGATTGTTTCTAGTCTTGCCACTAATGCAAGCGTTTCATCAAAGCCCACCTCTTCAACCTATGAGTATCCTTATGCGATGAGGCAAGCCTTGTTTCTTGTGACATTTCCCTCCTTATCGGTCTTGTTTTTGCACTCCCATTTAGTTTCAATAATATTCTTATTTCAAGTCTTGGAATTAGAGACCATACATTATTTCTCTCGAATTGAGCAAGTTTTTTCTTACATGGCATTTATTCAGTACTCATCTTGCTAGGCTTCCTTCACACTCCTTGATGCAACTTAAGAGATGAAGCAATTTCGTCTAGCAAGTTCCTTGTAAATTATCCATTTCATCTCCCAGGTCCTCATTCGTCCAGTTGATTCGGTGGTGCTATTATCCTGTGAGTCACCCAAGTCCATACTCTACTATTCTTTAGTTGTTGCAATAGCCATTTCCCTTGCTATATCAAGATCACTTGTGTCCTAATTTTCTTCACTTATATAAGTTTCAAATGGCTCAGCTTCAGGTTCTTCTCTACAATCCATGTGTATTTTAGGTTCCTCATCACCCACTTATACATTAATCGACTCCATTACTTTCCTAGTTCATAAGTTGAAGACCCAATATGATTGGTTATTAGTAAAATAACCCAGGAAGATCCCTTCATTACTCCTTGAGTCAAACTTCCACTATTCTCGGTCATTTAGGATATAACACCAGCTTTTAAAAATATAGAAATACCCAGTGTTTGGTTGTTTCCCTTCCCATAACTCATAGGGAGTTTTCCCAATTGTTTCCCACGGATGCACTCAGTTATTAATGTAACAGGTAGTATTCATGGCCTCCTACTACCATTAGGCACTCATCTTCTTAGAATGAATCATTACTGTCGTCATCTTCTACAAGGTATGATTTTTTCTTTTAACCATAGGTTTTTTTTGTAGAGTTTTTTAAGATGAGAAATTATGCGTGATTATAAGATTTTGGCAAAATTTATCAAATAATTGAATCTCAAATTCCTTACTATAATTGCTCCTTATGTGATGTATCCTACTGCCCTCTTTTTCTACTAAAACCCTTAAGCAAAGTTTTTTAACAAACTTGGTTTCCTCTAACTTTTCCTTAAAGAACTTCACCTAAGTATACCTTGAGTGGTCATCCATGCACACTACAACATATGACTTTCCACCAATGCTAGCAATATTCGTTGTCCCCATACGATCCATGTGAATGAGCTCTAAGATCCTTCTATTGTTCAATTGTTGCAATTATCGATGTTGCACCCTCTGCTGTTCTCCTTTTTAACAATCTCCACAAATACTTTGTCTTTTTTCTATAAGTGTTGGGACTCCATGTGCAACCTATGTTCGAGATGGCTTTATTAAATCTTGATAATTGAGGTGACCAAGATGCCTATGCCACAATTCACTTCCTTTTATTGATGACCTGTTTCATCTTGTGCCATAATTTAAGAGATAACAATTATTTGCAGACCTTCATCTAGTTAGAACACATTCTCCCTTAATGTCATTGACAGTATATTTGTCCTTCGTAAATCTCCCAAATAGACCTTGATCACATAGTTGGCTAATATTGAGGAGGTTTGCCTTTAGTCTTTCCACATGTAAAATACTTCTCAGATGTGGCATGCCATCAACATTCAACACCTTTTTTTCCTACAACTTTTCCTTTCTTCCCATCTTTGAAGGTAACTATTCCCCCGTCTATTGACCTATAGTATGTGACATTGCTCGTTTTTCTAGTCATATGTCTTGCGTAATCACTATCAAAGTACCATTGATTTTGCTTGCATGCATGCAGTGCAATTTGTTAGGTAAAACACATGAGACCTCCCTTTTTAACTTATATTTATTTAGTTTTCTCACCCTTTAACTTCCTGAAAACTTGTAAAAAAGAGTGGCACCTCACAATAGGATGTCTTAGTCATAAGCAGAAGTAACACTTGATTTTTTTTCGTTTCCGTGACCTTTGATATTGAGCTATTGCAATAGCTAGAGGATTGTGGCCTTATTTCCTAGATTATTTATATGTTGCTACAATATTTGGGCTAGTCTCACTTTTTTCCTTAACAAACTTAATCCCCTTTCTATTATCCAAGAGTAATGATTTCTTCCCACTGTAGCCCAAGCTAGTAATATCACTTCCTACTCTTCCAAATGTCAAGATGTCTTCCAATTTTGCTTTTCCTTTGTTTAGTTTTGTCAGATTCTTTCTGTAGCTTCAAGACTTCGTAGAATACTTTGATACTGTTTTCCTATGGTGTCCACCTCCTTTTCTTTTTCAAACATAATGTTTTTTAGGTTTCCTATAGTCTCTTTCAGTTCATTTTTCACCACTTGCAAGTCTTTGCAAGTTTTCATCAGTTTTGAAATTTCCTGTTTAATCTCATCAATTTCAACTTTTGGTTTCTTGATCTGATTTCAAGAGTTGACCCATCGATCGTAAATCAATTAATAGGTCTCTAGGAGTTTAGAGTATGAGCCTTCTTCATGTTCCTTTAACTCACTACTCTGTTGGATCGCTATTGCAACACATTCTCCTCCGTCCTTCTTTCGACTTGTGTTGTTGAAGGCCAGATGGTTACTATGCTAGTCTTCCTCTTCAAAGTACTTGGAGTCCTTCTCACTCCAAGTAGTTGCCATTGATTTTCCTCGTCTTTTTTGGGTGTTGACGCACTCAAACATGACATATCCGAAACCTCCAAATTTATAACACTGTGCTTCTCCCTTTTGAGCATTCGTTCTACCCTCCTTCTTTGTCTTCATAGAATTATTTTCTCTAGTTTTTCTTAGGTGCTTATTACCATTATTCTGTCCTTGTCTTTTATGTCTTTTGATCAGTTCTCTTAGCTTTTTGCTAAGAAGAGCTTTTCATTTTTGTCGCTATTATTGCAATAGTCATCACTTTTAGAGGTCTTCTTAATATGCAAGGTGATGTTTTCTCATTCTTTTCCTAGAACAAATTTATCTCGTATGTTTGAAGGGATCCCATTAGCTCATCCAACAGCATATTGTCCACATCTCGTGCCTCTTCAATTGCCACCACCGCAACCTTGGCGGCAAATCTCTCTGGTAGAGATCTTAGTACCTTTCTAACTAGTTTGCTATCAAAGTACTTCTTCGAAAGCTGGTAGGCTTGGTTCTTGATGTCTCTCAGGCATCCATTGAATGTAGCAACGGTTTCTTCATCGTCCATGCATAGATTTTCGAACAGAGTGGCAAGCATCTATATTTTCAATTGTCTTATAGTACTTGTCCCTTTGTGAACATTCCTCAGGATATCCAAAGCTTCTTTCTCATGTTGAGATTAGTTTAATCTATTCTTCATCCACTCCAGTGAGGATGGCATTTAACACCTTAGAGTTAGCCCAGCTTATTCCTTATCTAGGGTCTAGTGCTTAAAGTCTTGATTACCGAGTTACCCTCTTTGGTATCAACAAAAGGTGGTTGCCATCCCTCATCTTCAGCTATCCAAGCCTTTTTATGAAGTGACTTTAAGAAAGTTTGTATTCGTGCCTTCTAATAAGGGTAATTTGACCCATTAAACAAAACTCTTATGTTCATAGTCTTCACACACCGACCAGGATCTCACCTGCTTGAATTTCCAAGTCGAATGTGATAACATAGCTCTGATGCCACTTGAAGGTGTGTGTTGATTGATTTAGTAGACTGTTGAGGAACTACTATTTTAACAGATAGCTAACAGTCTTCTTAGTAGCGGAACTTGTATAGTTTAAACTTGATGAAACTTGTGAATTGGAACTTTGTTTTGTTGATGTTATGATGCAAACAAAGCAAAATAACTAGGAAAGAGAACACACTAAATTGTTTACATAGTTTGGTGAATTAAACACCTACGTCTATAAGGCCTAGCCTAGTTTCAAGCATCTACTAAAGTCAAAAGTTTTTACATGTTATACAGCTTCCAAAACTCTTCACCAAACTCAACTTCCACACCTTTCAGGATTCACAACTAGATATTGATCCACTTCCTTCCACCAAGTAAACCTGAACCTATTTTTAGTCCATACACCCTTTCGTTAAAGTGAATAGTCTCCCTACAAGAGGACTCTAGGATACTAGTCAAAGTTACAAGAGCAAGTACATCAGCATTCTAAATAGTTTTTCGACCACTCTACACAACTGGTTGCTTAACGTATTTTTTTTTTAAACTCTAGCTCCAATGCACACTATCCTATTTGCTCAAAATGATCTCACGCTGCACTTCTTGCATAAGTAGATAATTTTCAATGACTTTCCTTTAAGTTCTTGATTCACATGATCAATTAGAATCTCCTTAACTTGGCTAATTGGTTAACTGTCACTGTCTGTTGATTAGCTATTGCAATAATTTTTGTTGACTTTCCTTCTTGATTGAGATTCTCACTCCTCTACTCTTGGTTTCTTTTAGGTGTGATTTTTAGAGATTTTTTGGCTCCAAATGATCCGACTTTCCTTAGACAAATGATCCATGCTTCCACTTAGTCAAAGTTTGTATTCTATTAAGCAAGATCCTACAATGTTCCCAAGATTTGCCAATGAAAGTCAAATTCAAACTTGTCAAATATTTATGATAACATGAGTCCACATGTACATATATGTATGCCACATAAATTGCAACACCATAATGCCAACAAAAATGATAGTGAGCCTCTTTAACAAAATGCATTTGGCATGCTAATTGCCACCCTCAGCATAAATGAAAATATATAGATCAATGGCATGATTGTTGGGTTTTGATGGACTTGTAATGCAAAGTTACAATTTAAAAGTGTAATAAAAATACACATGCACTGCCACAATAATAATCTCCATCTAATACATTTTTGTTCATATAACACATATAATTATAACTTGGGAGATGGGAATAAAATTTACTTTGAAGGGTGCTTTCAAAAATCCTTCTTTGTGATCTCATGACCACAATATTCAAGAATGAAGCAAGAGAAAAACTAAAATAGGCTAGAAAAAATTTTCACTCCTTCTCGTAAGAGGGTTGGTGGCTGGCTGTAGAAACTCTTGAGGTTGGAACATCTTTCAACATTATTTATTTTATGGCATGATCGACTAGAACATCTTCTTCTATAATTTACAAGAAGGTTTATGCCAAGGGCCAAATCAAGCATTTGTATGAACTTTAATCCTAATTTAAGCCCAATCTTTTTTAATTATTATTCTAATCATAGTTCAAGCTCAATCATGTCTTGTCTTTTAATTTTTATGATCCCATTAATTAAATTAAAATCACAATGGGTTTCCAATTGATAATCACATTATCAATAAATATATTGAAAAATAAATAAATTTCTTCAAACCAATCTCACTATGGCCTATTAATTTCTATTATTGGACTTTTAATATCATGATTACCATCTTTCCTTTGCATTGCTTTTTGTGTGTGATTCTTTAAATTCATTCCTAATTGTGACTGAGTATAACTTGGATCATTATATTATTATAAATGTTTAGTATATTACTTGTCCTAATAGTCAATATGCTTATATCAACTAAATATTTACTTTTTCAAATAATATATATCAATATAAAGTTAAAAATAAAATTATATAAATATCTATTTTTTGCTTACATGTTAAATATTAATTATATATGTCCGTTCAAATATTTAATATGCATATAAGCATATAATTTTTGTATACAATATAAACATTGTATTATGATGTTACTTTATCAATATTAGATATTTATTAAATTTCTAAATATATATATGTGTGTGTGTGTGTGTGTGTGTGCGTGTAATCATATAACAAAAAATATAATAATTAATTTAATATTTTGAAATAATGTTCTCTTGATTAAAAAATTATTTTTGATTCATACTATTTATTTTTAAAAATCATTCTTAAATATAAAATAAAATAAAAACTTTCATTCCATTCTCATTCTTAATACCAATTCTTATGCATACCAAGCATGAGATATATTAAAGCATCTTATTTCTTAATTCCACTCTTAAATTTATTTCATTTTCATCTCATTCTATTTATGTATACCAATCATGCCATAAGCGTTTGGGTTTGAAAGCTAGGTTTACAAAAAAATAATAATTATAATTTATTAATTCACAATAATTTATTAAATTATTATTTATTTTATAATATTTGTATACTTTTCTTCAAATTTAAAAAAATTAATTTTATTAATTCACAATAATTTATTAAATTATTATTATTTTTATAATATTTATATATTTTTCTTCAAATTCTAAAATTAAAACATATAGCCAATGATGGAATGGCTCCTCCATTCTCATTTTTCCATTTATGTGGAAAAATGTCTATGAGATACCCCATGAAAAATCTCACAAAATCTCTTCCATTTCCTTATCTCATATTTTCTAGATCCTTCTCTCTAACACACTCACACACTCACATGCTCCCACTCTCCCCCTTATTTGGTTCTGTTCCTCCAACAACCTCTTTGCCGCCTTGTCTCTCCCCCCTCCCCCAAACTCTTCTCTTGTAGACCCCTAAATGTTGCTTGCTATCATTAAAAAAAAAAATGGTGGAAAATAGTGAGATTTCACCACCTCTTTATTTCCTGCTTTAAGATTTACAAAATGATATCCATTTTCGACCCCTTTTACTTGTTGTTTCATGTTACCTCAAGTGGCAATTCTAATGTGGTGAAGGTGGTATTGGGCACTATAGATGATGAGTATGGGCCACCCACTCCCTTACTCTAGGAGGCATGGGGACCGTGTCTAAGGTCATGGCCATTATCCACTTGGAAAACTCAATCTGTGGTTGTTAAACTGAGGACTATGTTATTCTTCGATGATTGACTACAAGTTAGACATAGTCGTTTTCAGTGCTGATAGCACGAAGTGAAGGTGGCCTGGCTATAGTGCTTTTCATCGTTGTTCTTCAACGTCAACCTCTACCTTTATCTTCTAATATGTTTGTCTGTTTTATGGTGGCATGTTTGTTTCAGGGGGCTTCATTTGTAGATTTATTGGGCTATAATCTGATTGTTTGGCCAATAGTGTTTTCTAGTGGAGGGGAATGAATCAATGGCATATCTTAGCAGGGCAACCTTTGTGGTTTGCTACCATGGCATCTCTAACATGTGTGAATCCCTGCTAATACAAACTTTGGAAATGGTCATGTATGAATTATGTACAGGTTAACCACCTCCTTAGGATATTGATGCTTTGGGGACAGATCAAACCTCATGATATTTTTGATATCAGAGTTTACCCAATGCATTGATACCCAAATGGGACCCCTTGTAATCAACTCGGAGGATGGGTTGGGCGTAAGTGCAATCTCACGCGTAGCAACTTAAAGAAAGAGATCAATGCATGCATTCATACTTGAAAGGGGTTAATGCTTGGGGTATTACTACGCATACATGAGGACGTGCATAGATTTTGAGTGAGGAAGAATGTGAAACCCTATTAACACCAACTTTGGGGATGATCTTATATAAACTATGTACAGGCTAACCACTTATTTAGAAAATTGGTGTTTTAGCGACAGATTAGACCCCGTGATAAATTGTCTCTCCTTCATGTCCCTTTTGTTTGTAAATCTGAGCCCAGATATAGCTATAATATGATAGTGGTTTTCATGTTGGTGTGGTAGTTTCTAAATTTTTTTTAATTAACTTTTTGCACAGTGTTGTTGGATCACATGGTTTCCAGCCTCAACCAATAGGTGGGTGCGCCTGTAGATGACACTAGCAACGGTAGACCAAGGAGACAATAGGAAGTAGTTCATTGGTTTACCAGTTTCTATTTTGGCTTAATTACTACATTAGCTAATGTTATAGTATTTAATTAAGATTTTATTTTGTTTGATATAGTTTAATCATCAATTATAAGTTGTTAACTGAACATGATTATTAATTTTTGTAGTTTTAATTAGTGTGTGATCTAGATTATGCAATGTAACCCTTTTTTTTTTTTTTTGGTAGCGCTTGTTGACTATTTAGCATAAGTTGGGCATTCCCATGATGGGTTCCAATTGTTTAAACAAGTTGGAGGGTTGGTGAAACTTGAAAGTTGATGGTGTTAGAGATAGGGTATAGAAAAGATTGAATATGTACAGTGCATTATTATATTGTATTATTGTAGATTACATAATTTAATATTTTTTATTTACTTTTGAGTTTGTATGAATTAATTGAGGCAACTATAGTGTAGGGAAAATTGGTAGGGGATGTGACAAAGGAAGGCTATGTATTAGCTTTTAATTGTATCTTGTCTATACTTCTTGATGTCCTTTTAACAGCCCCTCCTCTCCCAATCACACACTTTCACATAGTGTTTATGCACTGCCTACTTGGTGTACTATTTATGTTGGTCATTTCTAGCTCATCTTGTTTTTTACATTCTGCATATAAAATATGTCTTACATACCCAACTACTACCTCTCCACCTAACTCAAATGGGTTATGCAGAGGTATAGTTGAAAATGTAAAAGCATCACTTTATGTTGTTAACTCATTAAATATGGCTTAACGAATCATGGTTTGTTGTCTACAAATGTTTTGGTCAAATAGTATGTTGTTGTCATATAATGGCATGTATATGTGACATCTTACATGGTCATGCTATCATGTATTACCAAATTTATGAAGGTTACATATTATGTTCCTGCTTAACTATATATTAAATTATGATTCCTTAATCTATTAATCCATAGCAATGTGTTGCTTTAGTAGTCTTGATATTGTAGTCAAGGACAAATATTTGTGCTATAGTTGGTGGGGTTGCTTATGTGGATATTACATTGTGCCTAAACTTTGATTATGGTTGTTTAGTTGTTCATGGTTGTGATGGTAGATCAATAGTGTTACGTAGAAAATTCGATTGCTACCTTATTCTACAAATCCACACAAAAATTTGTAGATCGTTATGCTTGGTTGAAAATTTGAGCATTATACTTGAACTTATTTATGTTTAAAAACAAGATATGATGGTATTGTTGATGATGGTAAATACATGTTCAATTGTACAAAGTAGATTGTGTAGTCATTTGCAGAAGTATTTAGCAATTTATATAAGACTAGAAACAGTTATTTCCAATTGTTTTGTAATTTATTACTTGTGTACAACCCAAGCTATGCATGGTATTTTTAATTTTAAAAATATTTTGAAAAAAAGATAAAATTGATTATTAAAAACAAGTTCGCTGTAAATTACATATGTATATAGATATTTTTTGGTCAAAATAACAAACCTTTCATGTAAACTAGTTACATTTATATGCTAACATAGGCAATCATTTTTAAGAAACTTATGTCAAATAATGATTCAAAAAAATTTAATTTAATTTAACCATAGTTTGCAAAAATGTAGGACACATATTTAAATGTCATACGTTAATATAGCAAAGAATAGCAAATACATATCATCTAGAAATATCTTATAAATCTTACAACGAAGTGCAAAGTAAATTTGAAAAGTGACTTTGTGAAGGGGAAAAGTTAATTTTTTTTTTAAATAGTGAGACATATGTATATTATATATGCATGTATATTGACATATACTTAGTGTGCAAGTTACAAGTACTAGAAAAAAGAAATGCCACCAATAATAACAAATAGTAAATAGAGAAATACACAATTTAGTAAATTCCAATGTTGGGATTTGGCAAAGCAAAAATACAAAACCAAATCAAAAATTGTATAGCCCTCTAAAAAAATTTTGTTTTAAAGTGGACAACACAATATGGAACACTAACTTAAAACTACTAACAACATTATCCCAGGGTGCAATAGTATACCATAAAGCATCTCCAAGAAAAATTCAACCAGTTAAAGGCGAAGTGGAAGACTTACTACCACCTGACTAGTGAAATAACTTTCGGTTGGGATGATGTGAATGACATTGTAATGGAAATAGTTGAAGTCTGGGCTTCCTAGCTTGTGGTAGGTTATAAGCCTTCCCCAATCTAGTTTTTTGAACACCCTATCCATAATATGTTCAAATTAATCTAGAATGTGGCACAACCTTCTATTGTAGGAAAATCCTAAAGATAAATCATTGCATGTAAAGGGTCTCGCACATTATAGATACTTGACTAGTATATTTTCCCCCTATACTATGACTAGGATGGGGCTTGTGCCTCCACACAGCCCCTAGCCCCTCCCTTTAGATGTCACCAATATGAAGAAGCATGCGTGTACAAGGGTAGGGATATATATATTCCAAAGGTCGATGCAACCTTGCAAGCATCACAATGTCATTCACAGCCATCAAGCAGTCGCATGTCCACCAACCACACAATTGCCTCCTCCTCCAAGTGCAAGAAATCCACACCTCTTGATGTTATCTCGATATTAAAGTCCTAGGAGTGGGTAAACAACATGGCCTCCCAGACGAGCCCTAGTTTTATCACCACCATTGAGATGTGCATTAAGGCACTTAAAGAGGACTTGACCGTCAAAAACATGTGTATTTACAATGCCCTCATGAATGTCTTTAAAGATCCTACTCATTGTTGGATATTTTGTCTCCTACCACCCCACAAGAGGTATAGCTACTTAGAAAAATGAGGATAATTGTTAGGGCTATTTCCCAATTTGTATCTAGCTATCTACTATTATAAACTTGAACTCTGTTATGTTTGTTATTAGGTGTTTAGCATAATCCTAAGTTCATTTTGCATTCAATCAAGTATGCCACACTATATTTTATACCTTAGTGTTATGGATAACTTACATATTAGCATATTGGTAAATAAATACTAGCAAATCAATCCCAAATTGTGTAACAATCATGCCGTTTTTACCCTGCAACACACTTCCATTGAGACACCATTGAGATATCCTAGTGTCTCCCATTCATTGATGTATGTATGGCTCACTTAAACGATGATGTCTACATTGATTAGAACAAGTAATGATGTGTAGAATGACGTTATAGACGACATCCCCAATGATGTCCATGGGTCTAGTAGTTGGGCAAGAATCCACTTGTAGAGGGGTAGCGGAACTTTATATTTTTTGTTACCACAAAGGGCGCCTCGATCATTTCATTTGATAACATGTTCAAATGACCATTTCAAGATTCTCACTTCTGTGGGTTAGACTGGATCAATAAGCTTTTTCTAGGCTTAGATGATTGGTTATACAACAAGTCGTACATGACGAAGCCTACCTTTCATTTGCTATGTGAGAAAATAGTGTAGATTGGTTACTTACCACAGCATGACAAGGTTTGTCTACTCAAAAAGTAGTATGTGACTATATTCTCTTAGGATAATTGCCGTGCATCACCAGCATCAAGATGCAGTCGAGCAATTTTAATGCTTCCTTAAGATAATAATCCATCGCCTGCACATGGTGTGGGACACATTGCATGCAATGGCAGTAGAGTATATCTAGTTTCTAGACATGACATTCATTCCTCAGTAAATTCTCAACAATTTGCACTGGTATCCATATCCATACTTTAAGGTCAGTGAATACCATGTGTTCATATTTGTCTCATATTTTTTTTGCATTACTTTAGTTGTTGCACTATTAATGATTCTACTCCATCGTAGGATTGTGTTGGTGCTATAGACGGGACGATAGTCTAAGGGTAGGTCCCCACAAGTAGGTCATCTACTTAGAAGAATAGAAGAGCGGTCCTTAGCCAGAATGTGACGGTTGTGGGCTTGTTCAACCTTAAATTCACATTTTTCATATCTAATTGGGAAGGAATGAGAGTAGATGTTCAAATTCTTCAACACATCTTATAAAATCTAGAGTAGAACTTCCTATGGTCTCTCCTAGGTATGAAGGTTGTTGCTTAAAATGGTGTAATGATTATTTGCTGTGCAAAATGGTGATGCTTAGTGTGCACTTGTAGGCAAGTACTACTTGGTTGATTTTGGGTATACTAACCTCTTTTGCTTCCTTGTATCATACTGCAGGGTTGGAATTTAAGTGGTGTGGTCTGAGTTGGAATCCACACATAATAAAGGAGTTATTCAGTTAATTCCACATAACACATTGTAATGTCAATTATTTTTTGAATGAAGTTGTAGATCCTCATTAGGTTGATGAGGACCCCAAGGCATATGTGTGTTAGTATGTGCAAGAACAATATCATAACTAGGTGTTACGCATATCCTTCAAGCAATACTTGTTGCTAGTTAATAATGAATTTAAAGAATCACACACATAAGAACAAGGAGTTGGAACCTAAAGTGGTATGGTCCGAGTTGGAACCCACACACAATAAAGGAGTTATTCAGTTAATTCCACATCACACATGTAATGTCAATTATTTCTTGAATGAAGTTGCAGATCCTAATTAGGTTGTCGAGGACCCCAAGGCATAGGCGTGCATTAGTATGTGCAAGAACAATATCATAACTAGGTGTTACGCATATCCTTCAAGCAATACTTGTTGCCAGTTAATAAAAAATTTAAAGAATCACGCACACAAGAACAAGACAAGAGTAAAATAATAATTTTATTATGGGTGATTTTGGTCAAGACTTAAAAAGTCTAAGGACCAATTTTAACATTAATATTGGGCTAAGAGGAATTATATATTCTTTGTTACGAGATTGTTAATAGAAACATAATGGAGCTTTTAATTTAATTAATGGGATTAATGCTAAAATATAATTGGACTGTAATTATTAATTTAATCAATAATTAAGTTGGTATGGGTTTAAATTAATTTAAAGGTCTATACAAAAACCTATCAGAGCTCATTCCACGAACCTTGGCATAAGCTTATAGAAAGATTCTTTATTTCCTTAAGTTTATGATTGTGTTTTGAATAAATAAAAGTAGAGGACGATCAAAACCCTAAAACATCAACTTCATAGCTACCCACAACAGAAGAAAAGAGTGAAAACTTTTCTCTAGCCTCCCTCTTGATTTTTCTCTCTAGTTTTCTCTAAAATTTTATGAAGAGTTTATGAGGATTGTTGGGAAGATCTTGGCTAGCTTGTTCATGCGGACAATCTAGAGGTCATGGCTAAAGAGTTGTGGCTTTGAGATCACACACAAAAGAATCTGATGGCAAGTTTGAGGTAATATTCTATGCATCCTATTCGTATGTAATTTATGCGTGTTATACAAAGAAAAGTGTGCCACCTTGAGAATTTAATTCTATTATGCTTAAATGCATGTTTTGTGAAATTTTAAATTGTATCCTTGCATCCTAAATGTGGCAAAAGCTAACATTAGCTTCGTCATAAGCTTCTACTTGTTGTTTGCCATTATATGGTTGACTTCAAGGTCTTTCACTTTACTCATTAGCTTTTAAATTTTGAACTCTCATTCTCAAACATGCTCAGCAAGACCCTCTATGTGTTTAGTTAAGCTTGCAATTTATTCCTCCAAGCTTGTGGAATTCGTCATTATCATGAGCGCGATTTTAGAGGTAAATGAGAGACTTAATGTTGAGCAATGACTAAACAGACGAAGTGGATTCTTCTCAATAGTTTGCGGTGGAGGGGTCATCATAGGGGTGAGCCTATCACTTCGTGATTTAGTGAAGAAAAGAGATAAGAGGTAGAGAGATCCTATTAGGTGTGTCGAAAATGTTTAGGGACAAACTCTTATAATTGAATTTATTGAATAAGAAAATTGGTACAAATTTAATTAGATTTGAGTCAAATAGACTTTATCGATATGAATCACTAAATTCAACAATCTATTTCTTCCTTTAAGATTAAAATTTCGAATTCAAATAATCTTTAAGAAGAAACTTGTGCTTTAATCTTTTTTAAAACTTGTTAGATTTTTAAATAACATTAATCCATTAGCTTATTAGTACAATTACAAATCAAAAATTAAAGTTAGATAATTTTCTATGAAGAAGTCTTAAATTTGGAGAAAAATGTTGTGGGTCTTTTCTGGAATTCTGGATAGAATTTATAGAACTCCCTGTAACTTCAATTCTTTGCAAGATTTTAATTGTTTTTCTCTCAATGGAAGCCTCTTCTATTTATAATCATAGGAGAGGGAGTTTTGCTATATTACCATGCTTACATTTGTGCAATTCTATAGGCCATTGTAATTTGCAGCTTATCACACGAAATTTAACTAATAAGTTTGGACTTGCTAAGATCATTAACTTCCATAGTTTGAGGATATTTCCCCACTTAGCATAATTTTGTTACTCAATTAAAATATCAAATATCTATTTATTTATTTTAGAAATTTGTACTTGTATAAATTCCAAAAATACAAATAGAAAATATTTGGTTGATATTTTAGCATCATATTTTTATGTGGTGTAATTTGATTGGGTATAAAATTTTTATGTGTCTACAGCTTCCTAGAGGCTTTTTCTATCACTTTATTATCTAATTCTAAGCAAACATTCATGCGTGCTATGAAAAACCAAGAAAGAGCTAAGGCAAGTTAAACTTTGTGAAAAAACATAGATTGACTTGACAACTCAAGTGTAGAATGAAGTAGAGACTTGGATAGAAGCTTGAATTGTTAGACCCCCCACTTTCAAGTGGATATACTTTTATGCTTTGACGAAGTTCATGCATTTACACAGTGTGTAATATTATATCCTATCAATAGATATGTTTATGAATATCCAAGTTAGTTTAAAAAATTTATTTATTTTATAGTTTAGTAAGAAATTATATATAATTTTGAATTATTTTTATTGCTTTTAATTATTTTTGTTGCAACGGAAACAAAATGTTAGCATTGTATTCTATTCAAATGTTAAAGGCTGACATTCAATGTAATGTAGTTTGAGTGTGTTATAGAATCATGAGTTGTATATCAAACTATTTTTTCTAATGTCTAACCTTTTTATAAATATTGGGAAAAATATAATTTTGGTCTACTAAATTTTAGAAGTTCCATTTTCAGGACAACTACTTGAAAAAGCAGCAATTAAGGTCTTCAATTTTTTTTTTAAAAAATGGTACATTAAGAGCAAATTTACCTCAAATTGCATGTTTTCATTGGAAATTAGCACGTGCATGCATAGACAAAATTGGGGATTTTTGTTTTTCTAGTCAATTTGTCCCATGTGGCAATTTCTCATGTGATATGATTAGTAACATGCATACTAATTTGGATAAAAAATGCCATGTGACATGCCACAAGGTTCTCTAATTACTGGTTTATGCTTGCTTAAGGTGTCCATCAGTTGCTTCAAGTTGACTATGTTATCTCTAAGATCCGATTCTCCATACATCTTAAAAATATGTATTACATAGAAATATTGGAAACATGTGGTGTGTGCGAGTATCCTTTCTCTTTACAAGATGTAATCATTTGTTTCTTACCTTTTACTTGTGTATCACACACAGAAGTATTCAAATAATAGATTTACTGGCTTAATTCTTATGTCCACCTTATAGAATTCCAATTAATTCTTGAAAACTTAAGTGACACACCCCTAATAGCATGTAAGTGTATGCAAACGGGAAAAATTAGGTATATGATCAATCTAGACACAAGAGAATAAATAGGTTGGAGGATCGATTTGGAATCAAGAAGCTCAATCTAAAGTTGAATAAGGTACATGCAATCAATCTCTAATCAATTGAGACCAGTCTTAGTAGAATGTCACAATGTACGATCAATCAAGGTGAAATACAATTGATTCAAACAATCTCATTAGATCGTTACAACACAAAATCAAAGGCGCAATCAATTCGAAAACAAGCTTGATTAATCATCATCTGGGTTTTTCCTACAAAATTTGTTTCTTTCACTTGAAATTCAATTCAAACTTCAAAGTTTTCAATTTTCCATCTCCAAATCTTAGTCAAAATTTTCCAAAACATATTTTTTTTGTTAACAACTTTTTTTTCACACTTTTTCTCCACTCAATAATTCCTTTTTTTAACTTTCAAATACCTCACAACTCAAATAATCAAGTCAACGAAGATAATTCAGCGAAGCTAACCAAAACTTGCTGGAACGGTAGAACAAGAAACAAAAAAAAATAATATATATATATATATATATATATATATTACATTTACAATAAAGATGGAGAAGAAAAGATAGGAAGAAAGCAGAAAAGAACGAAGGAAAAGAAAGTGGTACTTGGTCTAGTAATTGAATTAGAATTTGATACAGTAGCACTGATGGCAACTAATACGTACACAGAAAACGAAATTGATAATGCACAGTTCAAACCCACATAAATCCTACTTGTGTGAATCGTATGATATGACCCTAACACAATGGAATTGCGAGAACTCAAACAGTACATGCCCATAACTAACATGCCACGTTGTTGGATACATTATGAATTTTCTAAAGAGTACTTAAAGCAACTCGATTTGGAGAAAACTTTCACAAGAATTGGGAGCACTTGAATTTTGGAAAAGAGAATAAATTTTATTCAAAGTTGTAAAAAGGTTTTTTTTTTTTCCAAAATAATCTAATGGTGCTATTTATAATGCTAAGTATGATATAAGTATCCTAAAATTCAGCCACGATTAATTAAGAAAAGTCCTAAGTGTGTTTGGTAAAGAATTCTAGCCACATAACGAAATCTTGGTATACATGTAGCTGTCGCGACCAATCCAATGCTACTTGTGATTAATTACCTGTCTTGCAAATCGATCCTAGTTGATTTGATGCTCACTCAATTGTATTTCTAGGGCGTGTAGTGGGTTCTATCATGTTGATCACTCCTTTTGCGATCATTCTTTTTGGCTTGCATTGACATGTGTGTCAATCCGCAGTTTCTCGGATCAATCCATTTCTCTTTGGATTGTTATTTTGGAAAGCACATCCATCTCTTGTCGATCTACTTCACCTTTGGATTGGTTTGAAGCTCCTAGGATCGATTTGACTCTGCTAAGGATCGATCATAATTCTATTTAAGTACCATAATCTTCTTTACATTGCAGCTGGTTAATCCATAAATACTCTTTAGCCTTTTTAAACCTTTCCACAAGTCTAAATTTTTCTTGAAACTCCTTTACAATCCATCATCGACTCTTGGAACTTCTTAGCTTTAGAATGCATTATTAAATCACAAGTCAATCTCGAATACTTTTGCTTTGGTTGGACGAATGCTTGCATCACAAACCTTGGCAATAGTAGTTCTAATTCACCATTTTGTCTTTTTAGCTTTGTTGTCTCTCTTTGGCTATGCTATAAACTATTTTTGAACTTATACCTCCAAGCATGTGCGCACTCATAGTTCAAATATATAATCTCCACAAAATAACTTTATACCTCATTATCTATCATCCTTTTCTTTATTTTTGAATTTTGACGTCTTAAATGTAGGAATTATATTACACAACAAAATTTATAAGTATACTTCTCTCTATACCCATACAAATATTCAAAGCTATTTATTGCATAAGTACAAAATTGTTATCAAACACCTTTATATTTATAATTTAAAAATTAATTATTATTGATGCATACGTCTACATCAATGAAACTTGTATAATATTAAGCATAGAAAAGATAAAGGAAACAACAACAAAGAAACCCGCACTCACTTACACATTTACATTCATAGAACATTTATATAAAAAATACACACACCATTTTTTGTTTTAAACATATTATATATTAAAATATTATTTTTATTTTTTATTTTTTATTTTTATACTATTATTAAATTTTTATACTAAATTTTAGACATTAATCCAAACGCAACCATTGTGTGCCGTTTGTATTTCTAACTCCTTTTCATTCCCAAATCTATTTAATTTCATCATTTTTCGCAATGCTGAACCCCATTTCTGTTCTACTACAGAATTCAATAAAGTCCTCGTCAATAAATGAAACTATAAAACCCTAATTATAAACCCCCTTTCCTACTCCGTAGGACAAACGACTTTTGACCAGCCAGTTTTTCTTCTCACTCTCTCCGTCCGTCCGTCCGTCCGTCTGTCTGTCTCTCTCTCTCTCTCTCTCACACACACACACGTATGTACACTTTGAAGTCACTTGAAATTGGATTCTGGATCAGCCTGCATTCCCATTTTCGAATACATTAAGTTACAGTATCACTTTAGATTCTCCTTGTTACACTTATGGATTCCCAAGATTCCTCCGCTCCGCCACCTCACCACCACCACCACTATTCTCATCACCTTCAGCCACTGACGCCCTCACACCATGCCGTTCTAATGGGTCCACACGCTCAAACGCCACAGCATCCTTCCCACAGTCCGTATCCGCTATCCAGCAGCATCAATTCCTTAGCTCCCACCACCTCCGCCACTTCTAACACGGCGGTGATGCACCAACACAACCCCCGGTTTCCCTTGAACTCCGTGGCCGCTGCCCAAAAATCGCTGGATCACCATTATTCTGATGGGCCACCATCCGGCAGTGGTGGTGGCGGCTGGTTCAACATTGAGCCGGCCAGAAAGAAAAGGGGCCGGCCAAGAAAGTACTCACCTGATAACACCATTGGTCTGGGTCTGGCCCCTGCTCCTGTTAAACAGATCTCTCCGGCCGTGGGCCACGCGGACTCTGGTCGGGGTGGCGAGCCCCCCTCATCTGAGACACCCGCCAGACGCAACCGGGGCAGGCCTCCAGGTTCTGTGAAAAAACAATTGGATGCACTAGGTTGTGATCTTGTCCTCTGAAGTGCTAAGTCAATGTGCATATCTTGTGGTTGCGTGATCCTGATGTTGTTCCTCTTTCTTTGGGCAGGAGTGCCCGGAGTTGGGTTTACACCTCATGTAATTATGGTGGATTCAGGAGAGGTAGATTGCTAATCCTGGTTTGGTGTCTCTAAACTTGTTAATTTTGTTAAGATTTTTCACCACAGTTGCTTGGTTTCCTGCACATTCACCATGTGAAGCACTTTATATTCTGCTAAATTCAGCTGTAGGCAATATTTTACGGAATGAGAAGACGATAGCTTTAAAACTTATTCTTTTTATTTATATTTATGTGTGTGTGTGTGTGAATCTTAATTCACAGATTAATGCTAAGAACGAGCTCTTGTTGGCACTTGGCAGAGTCAAAAGTGGAAGTTTTTGAAAAATCACAGCGAAGATAACAATAATATAATGATTCTCAATGAGCAAGATTTTTTTTCCTCAGATAATAAAATAATACTAAGAAAAATTATAATTAATTAGATACCAAAACCAGATCAACATATAAGTAACATAGAATGGATAAAAAAAAAATCTTAATTGGATGTGTGCTCATGTTTTAATATGCCACGGGATTGTTTTGATGCCAATGCCAGTAATCTTGAGAATCACCAGTCATCTTGAGAACACATTCCATCCGAACTCTAAATGGTATGAGATTGAAAAGTAGGCATGGCCTTTATTTGGCCTTCCAAACTTGTTATTCTAGTATGTGGGTTAGGAACTTTGATTTATAAGACTATACCATTAAATTCCATTTTTTTGTCCTTTTGTTCAAGTATTAGGATAGATATTTAGGCTTAGGGTTAATTTGTAGTATAACATGGAATTAGTTTTAAAATGTTTCTAGCTATTGCTACCATCATTGACACACATTTGAATTAAGGCTGGTTTCAAAGTTGAGTTGATTTGAATTTGTATTTCATTTTGGTTTAGAAGTTATCAAACTGAACTTGACTATCTTTGACCTGACTTAATCTGTTTTAAAGAGGTCATAAATTTCTTTCTTTTCTTTCTTTCTTTGTTGGGCTTTTTTTTAAGTCAATGTAAAACCAGATAAAAGTAATCTAGACCAGCTTAAGTGTTGACAAAAGGCTCATAATTATCTGTTATTAATTTTTTGATCTTCTCATCACTTCTAGGACATAGCTTCAAAAATTAAGGCTTTCTCGCAGCAGGGACCACGCAATGTTTGCATTCTTTCTGCTATTGGTGCCATCTGTAATGTTACCCTTCGCCAACCAACAATGTCCAGTGGCGCTGTGACTTATGAGGTGTGTACAATCTGTTATGGCTTATGTTAGATTGGCTGTTGATACATGGTCATTATCCAGGTATGTACTAAATATGCTAAATAATGTTTGCATCTATTTCCTACATGAGTTATGAATAGATAAATGATTACATGAAGCACTCAATATTCTTTGCACCTCAAATGAGTTAGCGCCAACAAAGGCTTGAGGATATGATGGAATTAATATGAGATATTGAAGAGGAGATTTTCACATGTATGATGAAGCCTTTCTTTCTCTATTTTTCTCTGCAAATCTGTCACAGATGCTTTAGAGATTCTTTCTTTGGGTTTTCGTGTGAAATGTCCTAACTCACCTAGAATGTCATAATTCTCTTAAATTCTAACATGAGCATGTAGCTTAAAAATGAAAATTAGTATGTCCATGTATAAAAAGATTTGGACTGAATTTGTTATGATCAGGTGAAACTATATCTTCCTTTGTATTGTAATTATTGTTTAATTCTAGTTTTTACAGTTGGTGTGCTTTAGATTCAAGAGTCTTGGCCTCTTCAATAACATTAGAAACTGTTCAATACCTATTTTCCATTGGGTTATCATTTTGGGTGAAAGGGCTCCTGAGAGTTTACAATACTTCTAGGTGGGGGTTTAATTTTTCACATAGTTTGATGACACCATGCCTTCAATTAGGATATAAACACTCTTGCAGACTGCAAAAATCATTTCTTAAGTAGTGTAACCACTACTTCTCTGGTAAAACTTTTGAATTGTTCCAAGCCTTCAGGAGTTTAATTTTGGGAAGATAGTGTTTTGGAATTAGGATTGAGTAATGTATGGAAAATGACTCTGTTTGGATGTTTTATTGAACTTTTTGGATAGTGGTGTCAAGTTAAATTTTTGTGAATATTATTTATGAAAATGATTGGAATATGTGCACAAATTTATATAGAAGCATGGTCAGGTATGTTTATATGTGTATATGATAGGAACTTCTTTCATGCTGACAATGAATTCTTGTTTTGAGAATCCAAAAATGCTTCATCAAGAATGAACCAAACAAAAGAGGGTCGGGGGGGGGGGGGTAACTAAATATCTATATTGTTGCCTATGGTTTTGGTAAAGGAAATGTAGAAGAGAGGGACTTACATCAGCTTCCATCCTTCATTGGTTGGAGAAGCTGCTCTTCCTCTTTAGTAACTAATATTCTAGGAATAATTGTTCCAGTGGAACCTTTTGGGTGCCCAAAGGTTTGGGACATGCATTTAAGTGCTCCTGATGTAGCTAGCTTATGGTGGGTCAGTCCCCGTGTGTGAGTGCATGCATGCATTGGGTAAGGGAGAATGTTAGAATTCCATCCCAACATCAACTAAAAAAGGGGTGTTGAACCAACTTATATAGTGGTGTATTCTTATTTCCTAATAACCAAACTTTTAGGTATTGGTTGGGCTCATGATATTGATAATATGCAGACCTAGTTTATACGAAAGTTGAAAATTATTTCATGTTAAAGTTGATGCTAATTTAGGTTAATTTTTTATTTTAATGATTGTTGAATTAGGTACATGGAAAATGAATCATATCTTAATTCTGCTCTCTTGCCTTTTGTTGTTCAGAATGTGTCACAGTTGGACTTCCATAATTAACAGTGGCTAAACATTTTACATCCCTAAAGTTATATTTAGAGGCATGGTCCTTTTTATCATGGAATGCTTTGCAGTCCATAAAACGGGTTTACTCTTTCAATTTACTGAGTTCATTGTTTGGAAAATTAGATTGTTTTTGCTATGTAGATTCACCAAAGGCTTCTGAGGGCAAATAGTTTTTCTGCTGCAGCTGCACCATTTTTTTATCACTTACTTTTCCGACAAAATATTATTACTTTCTTAAGGACCGTTCCATCAGTACCCAAATATACTATAAGACAACCCAGAGGTAGCTTATTAAAGATTTGATGTGAGAAAAAAGAAAATATACTCTGTTGTTGTACTGGGAACAGTAAAAATAAAGAAAACATGAATTGAATCACTTGATTAATTAAAATTGAATTTCCATGTGACCTCCCCAGTATGTTGAATTAGCCTTTTTATGTGCGTGAAGTGGAAAACCTAGGGGCATTGTGAGTTCTTCTCAGGAAACGCCTTCACTACCTGTGAAACAAGAATGTATTAATATGCGAAAGACTGCAACAGATTAAAAACTCATTTCCTGAGTGAATTTGTAGAAAATAATTATTTATTTTTCAAGATTCTAAATGATCCTTGAACTAAAACTATTCATGCCAAAAGTGGAAGGCTGACTAGGATTATGCATCTATACAGATGAGTGCCATATTTTGAATGGTTTGCTTAAAAAATGGAAAATTCAGAATCCTTTTGTCGTGTGCAGTATGCTACTCTAGTTGAGGAAATCTGATTTTGAATATTCATTCAAGTGTAAATTTGAAGCTGGAACTGGAGGCAATAAAGTTTCTTGAAGCAAATATTTCTCTCCTCTGCGTTGAGCATATAGAGAAAAAAGGGATATTGAACTTGTTTAAAAGATTGATAGAATTGAACCTTGTTTTATTACTAAGGAGGGGTCTCAATTTATGGTATGAGATTAGTTCAAGAATAGCAAATATAAAACCTTATGAACTAGGAAACAAAATATCCTAGATCTATACTAAAAAGCTAAATATTTAAAATAGTAGATTAATTATATTTCAACTATTCTCTGACACTCTCTTAAGTTGAATATGGTAAATCTTTTTGAAGTGTTCAACTTAGATATTTGGGAACTTGATGATGGTAAGTGCAAGCTTCTTGTTGCAAGACGACAAACACATTAAAAAAGTTGATTGTATCTTCATTCATGACAAAAAAACGTAAAAGCAACCTTTGATTTCCAAGAGAGAGTAGTAGTCAGAAGGCCAGCAGTAACACGTCATTGAATGGAAGGCCATCTATTGTCAATCATAGTTGCCACTATTGAATGTAGAGGGTGACACATTTTTTTCAACCTTAAACAACCCAATGGCAAAGGCAACTGGGGGACAAACAAGTAAAAAAATCAAAGGCTCAAATTCAACTAGTTATGTATGTCAAACTAGCCTAAACTTTAAAAGAGTCTAAACTTCTAACATAGCCTCACAGAGTAGCCCATAAAACCCAAAAGGGATCAGAGTTAAATATAAGAAACCCATAATAATTATTATCATTTATTTGGCTTAAAAGAAACATCAACCAACCTTTTAAACTTTATCCCATGACATAAGGGATACAGAGGAGTTGAGAAAAGGAGATGACCAATTTGTGGATGATGAGTACATGAAAGGGACAGAGCATTGGCCTATGGGCAGAAGTGCAGAGTTACTGTTTGT
Source organism: Avicennia marina (assembly GCA_019155195.1). Taxonomy (NCBI): domain Eukaryota; kingdom Viridiplantae; phylum Streptophyta; class Magnoliopsida; order Lamiales; family Acanthaceae; genus Avicennia; species Avicennia marina. The sequence continues at coordinate 6,890,090 of CM032762.1, read as the reverse complement.
TTTTTTCCTTTCCTTGTGCAATAGTTAGAAGGAAGGGCAGTGGTAACACTGGAGGTTGGCTGCAAGCCCCATGCCTAAGAAAGCCTATGGTTGGTAGAAACGCTGTGTGAGCCTAATGATAGTCGCTGCATGATATAGACTTGAGTACTTTTGTCCATGGGTAATACAGGCAACAGTGCTTTAAGGTTTTGAATAGAGGCATTTGAGGACAAAGGGCTAGGATATCTGGTGGGAAAATGACAATTAGGCTTTGGTAGTGGCAATAGAAGAATGGGTGGTGCAGTAGACAATACATTTAGTGGACACAACAACAGAAGTAGGGCAGGCCAAGGCTAAGTTTGGGAATTAATTTTGGGGTTAAGGATATGTTTGGATGGGCACTGAAATTTTTTTCATAAATTCATTTTGGTGCTATATTTGCATTTGGTGTTAAACTAATGTCGGGCCTAGCAGCCGCAAAGGATTGAAAAATGAGTTTGACTAAACAAAGAATTTTGATAAAGAATGTGCTCTAATACCTGCTGTAAGGATTGAAATAATTGGGCCATAGTTCATTATGAAAGGCATTTTAATTTGTAGTATGAGACTAGTACAAAAATACCATATATAAAAGCCAATGAAATAGGAAATAAAATGTTTTAACTTTATACTAGGTAACAAAATATTCAAAATAGCAAACTAAATATTTTTCAAATGTTCTCTATCAGAACCTTCTGTTATACCATATAAAATTCGTCTGGAATCAGAGTCAACATTTTTTTGCTCCTTTAGTATGTAAAACTTTCAAATGTTTTTCTGTTGCACTTTTTTCTTTTTTCATTCCAACCATATGAAATTCATAAAAACATTCTTGTTTTCTAGTATTGTACCCAAAGCAGTACACACGTCTCCTTTTTGTCAAATGCTAAAGCTGTATCTAAAATTTATGCTGAAACTTCTTGTAATTGTAATTGGTAGAGATTATCTCAAATTATATTAGAATATTTTGTTTGATAATCTGTATATATGTTGCCTAGTATAGACTTCAGAATATTTCTTTTTAATTTTATATAATTAGTTTTAGATTATGCTGTTTCATATTTTTAGTATGTTTGTACCTATCTCAACTATTAACCAAGACAACTTTTCAGTAATAATCTACAGCATAATTTTCCTAATTATTTTTAATGTGGTACTTGAGGGGTATGGCCTTGTTTCTACATGTTTCTCTAAGAAAAAGAAAAAAAATCTAGTTGAATATTTTTTTGGGCTAATTTTCTCAAATTAATTTTTGTCCACTCTCTACTGTGATGGATTCCTGGCTATCTGTTACAATTATTTTGGTTCATTATCAGGTTGCTATTGTGAAGCATGACCTCTACTATTATCTGCTACCGTTAAGCATGACTTCTATCACGAATTATCATGATTTTTGGTGTAGCTTATGTTACTGGTGTGATCTCTGTTGTTGTCAACCAGATTGACTTTTGGTGTTGCTGACCATACTGTCTACTAGTGTTGCCTACTTTATTGGTTATCTTTTCTGGCCGCATATACCTTCTATTGGATGCCTGACTACTTTAGTTGCCTACTTTGGTTATCTACTTGTTTCAATTTGAAGTTTCAAGCCAAACATTTTAATACAACCCTATGTTCATGTTGAAGGGTAGTGTTAGGAAATACCTCAAAATATATAGGATATTTGTTTAAATATTTTGAAATATTTTATTTCATATTCCATTTATTTTTTTACCTAGTGAAAGATTGAGAATATTTTATTTCCTATTTTAGAGAATTCATCTTATGTTAAGTTTTAATATGTTTATATTTGCCTCATACTATAAATTGAGACATCTCTTTAGTAACAAAGTAAGTTACAATTTCTAATAGTAACTAATGTTGATATTGTAGTAGTATGTTGAACGTTAGTAATAAGAGGAAGATCATTGTAAAACTTATCTGGTCTCGTAATAGGAAAAAATCTAGATGGAGATTGCTTTTGAACTTGTTGGCTCAGAATTCAGAGCTGATAGCATCCTCAAAGTCAACCTGGTTCTCTTTGGCTTTATCCATCTGTTGGATGATATTGTGCATCTGTCCATTGTGAAAGGGCAGCAATGGAAATGCTAGTTTTTATATTTTCTCCCAATAAACAATTTTACATCTAGAACTTATATTTTGTGAGATAAAAAGAACTTCCATCTTATGTCTGTTTAACTTGTAGATTATATCAGGGTTACATAGATTACCTAAAATACTAAAATTGGGTGTCAAAAATTATTATTTGGAACCAGGCTAGCCATCTATAGAACTAGTCGAGTTATTTAACATTGAAATGCCATAACATGACAACAGAACAGGGCAGCTTGAAATGCCATGTTTTGATATAAAATTTAAGGCAAAAATGCATAGTTGTTCCCACAAGATTAGGCCATTATGGTTTTGATCCCCTGATATTTGTGAGTTTGAATTTAGTCCCAGGTATTGTAGGTTTTTTTTGATTTAAGTCCAATTTTTGTTAATTTTTGTTCCACAACATTGTAGCTGTTAGAAACTAATGGAAAATTTGGGGAAATAAACATGTGAACAGCATGTGCCATTAGTTTAAAAATTATGGGATCAAAAATGAAAATTTTTTATTTTATTTTGAAAATTTAATTATTTTTTATTATGCAACATTAAGATTTAATGAAATTATAATTTATTCTATTTTTTAAGGTTCAATTGTGCTAAAATCTTAATTAAAATATAATAATATATAAAACTAAATTAAAAAATAACAAGGATGCTAAAATAGAAATATTTTGCAACAATACAAATTTATAAAAAAAAATTAAATTCTTTCAAAATTAATATTCTATTTTTAATCGGGAATTCATATGATAAAAAGTTAAACTGAAAAAGTTAATTAAAATTTTAAAAGAGAAATAGTTTTTTAGTATAATTTTTATTTAATTTAAATTTTTGTGAATTTTTTCTTGTCATGATTTATATTTATAGAACTAGTATTTTTAAAGTAAAATAAAGTTCTGATTTAATTTAATATAACATTTTACATGAGAAAAATACGCACACACACACACACACACGCAAAATCAAGGGTCATTAGAAAGCTCAGGAAATGCAGGTATTTATTTGACATTCCCTTGCTGAAATCCAAGGTCCAAAGTTGTCAATATTCTCGTCTTTTGAGCATGATGTTATTTTCAAGGATTTTGCTCTAGGCATGTTCTTTGTTTTAGATGTGATTGGACTTTCAACAGCATATCTATGTGTCATTACTGCAGAGTGCTAATTCTAACCAGTACTCTGAATATCTTCTTATCTATTTTTCGTAGACTGGAAGTTCATAAGAATAATGTTTATTTTGCCACCCAAAATGCATTTACATGTATACCCATGGTCATTCTTATATAGTTCACCAGTTGAAATTTTACTGTATTTTTGAGTTCTCAATTTTGACTGGAAATTTAAGATTACCCTCAAGTAAATAATGGTTTGTTGCTCTAGATATTGTCTCTAATAAGCTTGTTTTCTTTCAAGATGTTACGGAGAATGTAAATTTTTAGTCCACATGCTGGTTTGAAATTTCTAATAATCTGTAAAAATGCCTCCAAAGGAAGAAATACTTTTAAAATGTTGTCCTTGAAGTTCTATCCCCAGATGCTTCAAGGCGTTCTTAGATGTATACCAACAAAATTGGTTGACTATTATATTCCCAGTCAATAGTCTGCTACTGTACGGAATATGCTTAATTGGCCGTCATGTTATGGTTTTACAAGAAAAATTTCTTCTTGCATTGCTCAACACTAAGATATTTAGTTCATATACTTTGCTTCTTTCTTTCAGCATATGCATAATGTTTAACTGTCGTCAACTTGCAGGGCCGTTTTGAGATAATCTCTCTCTCAGGATCTTTCCATCTGTCAGAAATTGATGGTAGCCACAGTCGAACTGGTGGTCTGAGTGTGTCATTGGCTGCGTCAGATGGTGAGGTATTGGGTGGTGGCGTTGCAGGAATGCTTAAAGCTGCATCGACTGTTCAGGTATTCCTTTACAATGGTTCCCTCCACCTGTTAGTCTCCCCAGTGCATGAGCTCCGTCACAGGGCATTGTCTAATCCTACCTTTCTCCAGGTTATTGTTGGAAGCTTCATTGCAGAAGGCAAAAAACCAAAGGCTGGGTCCTCTTCTACTCCTTCGAACATGTTGAATTTTGGTACTCAAGCCCCAGGGTTCGGCCCTGCTTCACCGGGAGCTTCAAGTGAGTCGGCCGAAGAGAATGATGGTAGCAGTTTTCTTGATCGTGGTTCGGGACCTTATTCTAATACTGGGCGGCCAATACAGAATATGCCAATGTATTCAACTATGGGTTGGCCAAACTCTGTAAATGCTCCCTAATTAAACTTACATTTCCTGCAGCACATATGTGGGTTCTTCTGCTGCAATGCTAATATGAGATCATAGGAAGATCTTTGGATCCCATCCTAGGAAGAGTCCTTCTGTAGCTCTCGTAGCCTCTGTTGTAGGTTTCATGTTGTGGATTCAGATATGCCTATTAATTGCATTCCATGGACCATTTTCTGTGTTCTCCCCGTGCCACGTGTTTTTCTCTACTTTTGTCATTTTCTGTGTATGAAAGCCTTGTTTACAAATAAAGCCGTGGCATCGAACTTTGTCCAGTAAGATCATATTATGCTAAATAGCTAGACTGAAATGAAGCTCCCATGTAAGTTCTATGTTGATACCCAGCACGACTTCATTGGTGAACCTTGCATCATGATATGAATGGACGTGGGAAAGAGAAATTATTCTTGATTTTGTGCTATGCTAATTCTCATTTTGTTGTGTATCTTTTGTAAAATTACATTAGTGGCACTGAATATGACCAAATATAACATTTTAATTGGCAATGATATACGAATAATCCTAAATTATTTAAACTATATGCTTAAATGTAATGCTGAATATGATTGTACCTGCTACTACAAGAGAGTAACAACAAATAATACTTTAATGAAATTTACACTACCTTAAGAGTTTTTAATATCAGAAACTATTTGAACACCAGGATGAAAACAATGCGCGTTTGAGGGTGAATATTAATGGACTAAATTATAACTACATAGCAGCAATTTTCAAACTAATAATCAATGTGTAGGATAAGTTAAATATGAAATAAATTAATGTGTTAAAAATTTATAAATATAAATCTGTTAACTACTGTTGCAGAAAATAAAAAACATTGCAGCATAAATATAATCACAATAATATGCTAACATTTGAAACAAACTGACAAATAAATTACTTTTTAAATATATTTAATAAATAATATATAGAGTTAATGATAGTGTGGTAGGGAGCTGAGGCAATACAAGCCACCACCTCAGTGCCCATGTGGTAGATGTAATGTTGCATGCTTCTAGGACATTGTGGAGTCTCAAGAAAAGGATAAAGTTTACAAATTTATTAAAGGATTGAACAAGATCTATTCTACCGACAGGTTACAGCCATTGAGGCAAAGGTCATTCTCATCTCTTGACAAGGCATATAATACCATAATGTTGGAAGAAGTTTAAAGATCAAACATCACAAATAGAGTTTCAACAAATGCCTTTGTTCTTGCGGCCATTGTGGAAAGAAAGGACACATGAAGGAAAAATGCTATAGGATTATGGTTTCTCTCTAAATATCAAATTTGCAAATAATAAGGGGAGGACATACCAGCTTGAGCTAATCAAATGACATCAGAAGGAAATTTGAGTGAAGAAGGGAAGACTAAAGACAAACTTACGTGATCAAATTAGGAGGCTAGTGAACTTGTTAAACTTCGAAGATATGGCTCAATCTAATGTGGCCTTAGCATAGAAATACCTCATCCAACTTTGTAGGTAACCATCTACTTAACCCCTTATTTGGACTAGAATCCTTTTGCTGTACTTTTCACTCAAATAATATCCAAGAAACTAAAATTTGTAGACTACATTAGTTTCATCTGTGTGGATCTTGGATATAGGAGCAACAGATCACATGTGTTGCTTCTTTGACCTGTTTCACACATATAAAGTAGTGATAAATATGTGTGTGAACCTTGCTAATAAAACCAAAGCACTAGTGACTTATATAGAAACTATGAGGTTGCTTGATGATATGATAATTGATCATGTTTTGTGTATACCCTCAATTAATCTAAACTTGATATCAATCAGTAAATTGGCCAAGTACAGTGCTATCTTATCTTTGATATCAATCAGTAGACTAGCTAGATAGCACCAAGGCTTGTATACCATACACCTAACCAAATTATTGCTAATCTTTGCTCCAAGTTAGCCAATGCGGATAGTCAAAGTAAAGCATCAACCCTTAATGACTTTGACATATGGCATTTTAGATTGGGCCATCCTTCTCACTAAGTAGTTTATAGGTTACATCATTCACACCCCATTATCAATGCAATACAAAAGGTTAATGAAATTTGCCCCTTAGCCAAGCAGAAAAGATTACCATTCCTTGATCATCAGCTAGATAGTGCAAAACCTTTTGAACTGATACATGATGTATGGGGTCCATATTCCTATGCTGTAATCAATTGCTATCATTTCGTTCTCACTATTGTTGATGACTTTAGTTGTTGTACTTTGGATATACTTGATGAAACATAAAGGTGAAACCACTCATATTCTGCCGGCCTTTAACAAATTGGTGCTTAATCAGTTTAAAGCCAAAATAAAAGCCATTAAGTCTAATAATGCACCAGAATTCCATTTTCCTTCTTTCTTCACTAAAAATGGAAAAACACATCAATTCTCCTATGTTGAGGCACCACAGCAAAATGTAATGGTGGAAAGAAAGCACCAACATATTTTGTCTACTGCAAGATCACTCCTCTTTCGAGCTTCTATGCGAAAGAAATTTTGAGAAGATGCCATACTTTGTGCAACCTATATTGTCAACGAACTTCCAACCCCTTCAACTACAGAACACCCTATGAAGTTCAATTTCCTGAACAACCAAACTACCATCACCTAAGAACATATGGATGCTTGGCATTTGCTTCCTATTGAAAAAGGGGAAGATCAAACTTTGATCCAATAGCTAGAAAGTGTGTTTTCATTGGATATTTCACTGGTATGAAGGCCTGTAAACTATACAACTAGAACACCCATGAGATATTCATGTTTATGGATGTCCTTTTTTACGACTCTTTTCCCCATTCAAACAACAAACACAGTTGTCACCCGATGTTTTCCCTAAAGGTTAGTTGGAACTTGTCATCACTATTCCTTCTAAACACCTTTTAAAAGATCAACCATGTGAGATTGAAGTTACTGGCCAAGAAACAATTGATGAGACTAAAGAGGGTCGACACAACCATTCAACTTTACAAATTGATCAAGCATTAGAGGATGTCCCTCCAAGTCAACCATAAATTGAGAATGATAATGCCCAAACTCGAAAGTCAAATAGATTGAAAAAAAATACCTAAATACCTTAATATATATCAACTTAACCTAAGAACACAAGCTACCTAACTAAACACCCCATAGCCATTCACATAACAAAGCTTTCAAAGGAATACACATGTTATCTATCATCACTTAACAATATCCAAGAGCTAGGTTGCTTTGCTAATACTATGAAAGAGCCACATTAGAGGCAAGCCATGTTGAAGGAGCTATAAGCCCTCGAAGTAAAATATGAGAGTTAGCCCATCTTGCTGGATTTCTATGGGATTTGCCAACAAAAATTAAAACTATTGAACATAAAACATCCTACAATCACATTGGAACTAATAGGAACAAATCCCATCTATATTTGAAGCAAAACATGTAAGATATAAAGAAAACATGATAAAGATGCAAGCTTGTACCTTTGGAATATTTCCAAACAGTTTATGTGTGATCCTTAGTTAAAGCTCTCGAACTCTGATCTCTAGTTTGTCTACATGATAAGGATGCTCACAAGTTATTTCTACATTCCACAAAACCTCTTTTGTGAATCTCTAATGTAAACACTTTGAACTAGGAGGAATATTTGACAAGAGAGTGCTCAAAAGTGGGTGATTAAGTGTTGCTCTGTCTTGCTTGATAGGGGTGTATGAAATTCCTAGGGTTGCGGATTTTGAACTCTTTAAGCACTCCTTTAAATAGTTATGACACAAGAGCTTGGGGTATGGGTTCCATGAGCACTGCTACATGAATCCTTTTAATTAAAATAGTCCATAAATTTTTATTTATTATTCTCATTAATAAACCATCTCATATGCCCTTTAATTATTAATCTTCATTAATAATTAAAGCTTAATGTGTCCAATTAATTTTATTTAATTAATCTTATTAAATAAATTACATTTCTATTGTGATTCTAATTAATGATTTCATCATTAATAAGACCATGACAATTTATTTAGTCTAATCCAATTGTAATTAAATAAATTACACAACTTATCAATTTGACACTTGCATTGTATTCCAATCTTCTATGTATGACTCTCCAGATTCAATTTTAATAAGTAATGAGCATAGTTCAAAAGGTATGAGTATCATCTAACCTATGGTTTATATTGTAATCCAATTAAGATGAAGTGAGTGAGATCATAATGAACCTTTCCAATCGTGACTTCTATGCCGTATAGACTTTTTGTGTTAATTTTTCAAAACTAAGCAAGAGTCATGGATTTAACCAAACTTACAAAATAGATCATATGATCAATTGGTGTTTCCACATAAGACAAATGTTTCTATTCGAAATTCTTTTCCAATCATATATTATCTTGTTCAAGGGCTTTCGTCTCATAGAACAGAAAATAGATCTGATCAAACCCTTGCTTTTTCCCAACAAAGGTAACGTTTATAGCTCAATCCATTCACACAAGTCAGTACAACTTTTTTTGAATTTCATTTAGTGAAGAAGCTTATAAAAGAAGAAAGTGACAAAAAGACTTGGCGGAAAGCTCTTAGGAGGTAAAGCTCCTTCTTTACCCATTCTATTCTAAAACAAGCTCAATTAATTAGATTGGATTAAAGTTAAAACATGTATTCAATTCAACCATTCGCATGGTCTCCCTTAAGGTTGACCTCTTTTCAAAATGAGCTAAACCTCTACATAGGCTAAACACCTTGTTTACTTGCAAGGAGATAAATTCTTTATTGAACACACACACGCATTTATACGCATTAGGCAACATCACATTAGACTTATGATCCTATACTATATTAGGATATATATTGACTTTTAATGCCCTAATAACAAGTTGACCATTATACATTCAAGACAACCATGTTATCTTAGGCCTAAGGTCTACGTGCACTTAACACGATCACGAAGCAGGATACTGACAGCCAAAAGTAAACTCCTTGTGTTTGCTTCATTTTGAAAATCATTATTTGAATGCCCCATTCTTTAATAGCACATTTACACATATGTATTCTTAGTGTCTCATACTAGACGATATGATACTCATCATATAAATACAAGGTATGTAATTCACATTAATTCTCTAATGCCCTTTAGAGTGTGTATAACTCGGAGATAGGTTTTAGTGATTAAGTGCTAAAACAGCCTTTTGTTCATATGTATAATTTCTTATGAATAACTCAAATATATGGGTACATGTAATATTTTATTTCAATCAAGATTTACATGCATAAAAACTTTCTAAAAGATTAATGTGGAAACCAAAATTTTATTAATAACTGAATGGAAGTACTTATACGACCAAATGTCCTGTAGTATCCCTCATTTTCTATTGGCGTTAGAAGGCATACTATTAACACAATTACTAAGAGGACAAACCTGTGAAGTGATTGAAGGATAAAATTTATCTATAGATTGGTGTCCATAATGAAATCCAATGACTTAAGCCTCGCGATGAGTGAAATCATTTTAAGGACATGTTTACTAACATCACCACCCTCTACCATGCACATCCTAAATAGCTGCTTGGATATCTCATACCTAGCATTACAACTTTGCTTACCATATAAATCATGCTAGTGGTATAATATCTCCCTAGTAGTCCCTATACCCTCATGGGTCCTTTGAAGATTATTGGTTATCATAGCCAAGATGTAATTCTTAACCCGCACATTATCCTTCGTTCATTTTTTATGAGTGGCTTTTATAGCCAAGATGTAATTCTTAACCTGCACATCATCCTTCGTCCATTTTTTATGAGTGGCTTTTTCCTTCTCACTGGCCATGTCAATAAGGGCCTGTGGGATATCACCTTCTAAAACATTAGTAAGGTGCTCTAGGTTGAGAACAATTCTCAAATTCTAAAGCCAATCGACATAGTTAGGTCTAGTCAAAATATTGATCTGAAGTAATTTTGAAAAAACATAGACATTATTCAAATGAAATTAAACTGCTAAAAATAAACAAGATTTATCAATTTGTTTATATGTGCTACCATTGTGATTATAGACTTTAAATCAAAACAACCTCCTACTAGATTTTTCAAATCTAATACTCCTTCGGGTAGAAGACGAAAATTCCATTGGTTAAATTTTCTTATTAGGTAATTGAGGTCTTCATTAGACATAACACAAGTCATGTAATCATCTTGGGATACTAGGCCTAATGAGTGGTGTCCAATCTTTGCTTTGGTCCACAGTCTAATAATGCCTCACATAATTGGTTCTTGGCATGTTAGGTTCATTTAAATCACATTCACTAACTGATAACTTGTCAAATTTCAACTCCGCCCATGGCTTACCCCTTTTAAGGCATATTATCCTTTGAATATTTCCTCTAATGCACCTTAAGTCACAAATGTGCCGGTGTAATGTGACTCCACTATTGTGATGACATGACACACTAAAACTACACTTAGAGCTTTAAGCTAGGTGGAGGGCCACGAAAATGTTTTATTGTTACAACTTAATATTTGTTTGAGGAAGTTTTCCGGGTCCATGTAGATTAGCTTTCGCTTTACACATTATCCATTTTAAGATCTTATACATCCATCACAAGTAATATGTAAAAATAAAAATAGAGGATTATAGACTTCCAAATCTAATTTGCGCTAAGATTAGATTGTGCTCAAGTGTATGAAACCCCATACTATTACATAAGGATTTCTTGAATGCTTTTTGTTTTGGTTTTCATGGATTCATGGGGTTTACCAAGTTTTGGAACCTCGAACAGTATTGGCTCTTGGCTCTACACGAACACTAATTCTTGATGTCTTTCATACTTTACAAATACACATGGCATGCCACAAAGAATCCTATTCTATGTAATTGAAATAAAAATTGGGCTTATGCCCTTATAAACTAAGAAAAAATAATTATAGAACCCATAAAAAACCAAAATAAAGTAAATGCATTCACCCACAATTGACTTAAGTCCTTAAGTTGACCACAACATCCATAAAAACAATTATAAATCATTTGTATAATTAAATAATTTCATTTAATGATAATTTCCATAATCTATGCATTTCGTGCATTAGTTTTTATTCTTGGAAAAATAAATTTTAAAATTAAAATTGAAAAAGAAAAGTCGAGGTATAATTCATTTGTAGTTACAAAGGCTTCTACCATAGTTAGGAGCTACCTAACCACGATTGTGGAGGTTGATTGCAATAGAAACCCTAGGGTTCTGCTTTGCACCTCCTGTGGTCACAAGATAGCCAATCTCAATCGTAGAAAGGCTCTTGTAATTGAAGAATGGGACCATAGGTTCATGCAACCCCATGGTAATGGTGCACTTGTGCGACCTAGCATGACAATTGCGAGAACTCTTCACATTGTTGCGACTACCAGTTGCAAGATGCTATAGAAAATGTGTAACTTTGGGTTTTTGATTCTAATCCATTTCTTTTCCAAGTTTTTTGATTTCAATCACCTCCAAAATACTTTTAAAAGTTTCTCATTCATCATATACTTGTTTAAAGGAATTTAACATGAAAACTAATGTAGAACATGAAAAAATTATTTAACTTTGCAGTTTTGCAAGAAAAATAGTGGCTCTAACATCACTGTTGGATTTCCATGGGATTTCTCTAAAAAATTAGGACTCTTGAACAAAAAATTCTACAATCACATCAGAAGTAATATGAACAAATCCCACCAGTTTTTGATGTAAAACATGTAAGATATTAATAGAATTATACTTTCGAAATGTTTCCAAATAGTTTGTTTGTAATCCTTAGAGTTGTGGCCCTCTAACACTAACTTCTAGTTTGTCTATATGATAAAGATGGTTACAACTTCTTTATACACTCTACAAAAATTCTTTTGAGAAGCTCTAGTGTAAAAACTTTGGGTTAGGAGGAGTTTTTGACAAAAGAGTGCTCAAAAGAGGGTTGATAGAGTCTACTCTCTCTTGCTTAATAGGCGTGCATGAATTCTTAGGGTTGTGTTGTGTTTTGAACTCTTCAAGCTATCCTTTAAATAATTATAGTACAAAGGTTTGGGGTATGGATTCCATTTGCCTTCCTAAATGGATTTCTTTAATTAAAATAGCTCATGAATATTAACTAAATAATCTCATCAATAAATCAACTCATATACTCTTTAATTATTAATCTCTAATAATAATTAAGAATCAAATGTGTGCAGTTAATTCAATTTAATTAATCTTATTAATTAAATTAAATTTCTATTATACTTTTAATTAATGTTCCCATCATTAATAAGCACCATGACAATTTATATAGTCCAATCAAATTACAACTGAATAAATTATGCACCCAGTTAATTTAACACTTACAATATATCTCAATCTTGTGTGTGTGACTCTATAGGTTCATTCATAATCAGCAGTGAGTATAACTCGAAGGTTATGGATAACTTCTATCCTACGGCCCCTATCCTATCTTAGATAAGATGAAATGAGTTGGGTCACAATAAACCTTGACATTGGATTATATATTCACAAGAGATAGAAACTGTCATATAGTTAATCTACTCAATTTCAACTTCCCTAAACAAGAATTAAACTAACAACTTTAGAGTTATCAACAGCAAGTAGAAAATTTCCTTAGCTTCCTTGTCATCTTCCAGCCAAGCAAAGTCTATGACGTGGCTCCCTTTTAACTTCCCTTTACTGTAGCTTCATTGTAGGTAGTCTAATAGCAATTATCATGGGAGATATCCGACGTGCACTGTAACACCGCAAAAATTGTCTAAAAAGCGGCCGGTGTGCGATTTCACATCGCAACCTTCATCAGAGAGCCACTTGATGCCACCTGGATGCAAAGCTCGTCCGGTAACATAGTTAGATTATCCATAAACTAGTCGGAAGCTTGGTGGTTTGTAAGCTCGACCCTACAACGCCAGGAGAATTTGCCTGCACCCCGAAGAAGGATTCATCGGAGAATCGCACCAAGCAAAGCTCTTTGTATAGAATCGTCTTTTTTTTGGTAGGGGCAAATGTTTAGTAGGTCCCCAAAAGTATTCCGGACACAAGGATCGCAGAAATCGAGCTGAATGTTGACTCTGCAGAGCGTCATGGCATAGGCTCGATCGGAGCCCTGCCCACGGACGCGTTGTAGAAACTATTGTCGCCCATGCTTGATGAAAGTGATGAAAGGAGGGTTTTAAGGTTATTCCCTTATGCACTATTGCGAGTGTAATTGCCTTTGTTGCTTAGGCTCTGAGGGCTGTTTAGGGCTATGACAATAGTGGCCAAAAGGTCCATTAGAATGAGGAAAATGAAAATGAGCCATGTATGAGCACTCACGGATTATCTGGGTTTGAGTCTTCTAAAATATGGAACCAAAAAGCAAGCAAGATGACAAGTAGGACTTGCTTCTTGCAGTTCCATGACAGAGAAGGTCTGCTGTTGTAGTAGAATCCGCGTGTGCTCTTGCATTTAAGTAAGTAGGGATAAAAAAGTTAAAACGTATAATATTGTGTCCTCAGTTTCGATCTAGCTAGTTTGATATTATTGACTGTTCAGAAAGAAGAGACAACTAGTCGGCTACAACGATATTGAATTATTGAATCGAAAATGGCTTCATAATTCGAGTTCGGAGAAGAAAATTATACTCGCTTCGTGTTAAATTTATGTTTCTACCTTGATTTGTCGCCGAGTTTTGGGTTAGAATCTGGAAGAAATTTGAATTTTATCTTTCTTTACATCATTAATTCAGAATAATACTGGTTGATAATTAATACGTCCTTCTATTAATTAAAAAAAAAAAGAACATTCTGTGAAAAGCAAACAATTAACTTATCTGAATTATTAAGATCTTATTTTGAAAATCCAAAAGAAAAATAAGAGAAATTAATTGTGGATAGAGAATGGTAAAGAAGCAGAAACTCATGAATTAAGCAGGTATCTTAATTAGGCTAAAATACGGTATAACTAATACTATATCTCTGAGGTTATTTTAATCCCGTTTTTAACTTTTATGTAATCCATTTTGACAGCAACAATCGAAAGGCTCACTTTTTACTATCCTTTATTGAAATAGATTCAAGGCATTAAATTTTCATTGACAACTCAAAATATTGTAAAGCACCTCAAGGTTACAAGTAAATACACCCTTAATAAATTTTACAATAAAATTCAACTTGTAATTTTATTTTACGAGTTTCTTGTAAACATTTAACTCTTGCAATTACTGATTTAGTAATAACAGTTTTAATACTTATATTTATAGTTAGATTAATTAAAAATTGAAAAATAAGAGAAGTTTTCTTTAATTCATGCCATTGACTGAGTGTCGTCAACCTCAAACTAGGAATTTGCACTTTCGGTATGAAAATTTATATAAAAAGCTTGGTATCTAATCTATTTATAAATTATCCACAGTACTTCTTGTTGTTGCCCAAGCTATGTTGGCGCATTTGTATACAATTTCATTTCTGAAAAATTCAACAGTATTTGATGTTAAAATAAACTTAGATTTTTTATGATTGATGTCATATTAGATGGATATATTTGATCAATCTTGGAGATTAATTAATTAATAAGGATTATGGTTGGATACACTACCGTAGTAAAGATAAAATTTAAAGGAAGTTGGAAGTCTTGAAGTAGACAAATTTGAAATTAAGTTGGATTAGGTCACCTACTTATTGGATATGCATAAAAAACTAAAACACCTTAGACTTCCCCTACTATGTTGGAAGTAACATTACAACATTGGTTTGATATTAAATTCCACTTTCTAGGAGTCAAAGGTTATCCACTAAGAGTTTGAATGGAATGGAATATTTGAATACCACAACCACAAGTAGCTCCCCATCCTAGACATGAAGAGCAACCTTTGGAAGGCTCTAATTATTAGCTATGAGAGAGCTAGTGTTTTTAAGTGATTTTCTTCTCTTTGTGAGTCTTGGAGTGTGCAAACAATTATGTGATTAACAAACCAGTTGAATGTTAAAAAGTTGAGTCTAAAGATAGATATGTTAAATACAAAATAAGAAAGATTTGGTGCTACCAAATAATTGACCATCTTGAGAAAAGGCGTACGGTTTGTGTGGAGAGCTAAGAGTGTTGTTTACCTTATTTTTTATTGCTTTTTGGTTGTGATAGTAAATGTATCCTAACTTGGTGCCCGCAGATGTATGAGTGGATCTCTGAACTGCATTAATAAATGTTGGTATTCTATATTTTACTTTACTATTGGTGTGTGCATGTGCATGTGTGATTGTTTCTTTAGGACCCTAAGTTGAACTATGTTATTGCAACATCACCTATGACACTGCTATGTTTTTCACTTAAAATAATTAATTACATTAATATTATCCTCATTTTTACACCAATATTCCATCTCATGATTTTTGCACTACTTTTGCAATTCACTTTAATTGATTAAAGTTGACATGTAAGCAATGCATGTTACACAACTTAATAAGGACAAGCAAAGACCATAGCAGGCTATGATTGAATAGGTGGTTTTGCGACTTGTTACTCCAAGAGGCTATTATCGACTTGTTTATAGATCTACTTCTTCAAACTCCATATCTAGTTTCTTAAATTCTTATAGGGAGATTGTTAATACTGAAGAAATGATAATAGAAAATTTCAACAAATCCATGGATGATTGGAAGATTCCAAAAGTTTCCAGAGATTAGATTTACAAAACATCTAAAATACTTTCTTTCAATATAGATCTAGCCATCAAAACTGAAGAAAGAGGTATTCAACTCATAAAACTATTTGAAACAATTCCTCTCTTTCTGAAACATTTTTACAAAAACATAGAAATAAAGAAAGCAAATACATAAATGTAGGATTAATACAAGTCAGTATTAAACCTTTAACTAAAGAAGATTTAGATACTTCAATTCTTGCTATACTTAGAGATACCAGATTTACAAAATTTGAGGATTCCTTGGTTAGTTCTGGTGAATCCAGTCTTTGCACGAGTCCAATATCTTTCGATTGCTATCCAAATTTTACGATTTCTTTAAAAGACAAAAATATTTTCAAATATCTTATTTTACAAATCAAAACTCATAACTATAAATGCTTGAAGGATCAATTTTGGTGGTAATAGTTTTCTGAATCTATTACAAAGTAGTCCTTTCAGCCTTTGCAACCAAAGTTAGATTTCACAACAAAAAGGGAGAAACCCTCCTATTACAAACAGATCTTACAAAATCAAATGCCGTAGTTTCCAGATCTATTCAACGAAAGGATATATCTCTTCTAGAAGAATGGATTCTTGAAGAAGCTACCCAACTAGAACATATTCGACCTATGAAACCAAATTCACATCTCAAATCAATTACCCAATCAATGGATGGAAAAGTTAAACTTTCTTTCCACAGAAATTCAATTAGTAGTTCTAGATCTTTTAGATTTGAAGACTCTGATTCAAACACAATAGATTTAGGAAGAATTTCTCAAACCCTTCTGTTATTGATATTTCTACAAAACCTAGATATTCAACATCTGATATTCCAAATCTGATCTTTAGAAATGTTGACAATACTTCAAATATTCCAAAACCAAGCTATACAAATCCTATTGATAAAAAATCTGAACAAGATCTCTTTAGTCCAACCTTTTCAGTTGTTACTGAAAATATTAATGAATTAAGTATTTTAGAAAAAGAGTTTTACGTTAATAAGACTCTTCTTCACAATGACTTTTATTCTCAAGAAAATTCCAAAAAGAGAGAATAGTTTTTCAAAAACTTCTTAGATATTAGAAAACAAATGCAAGAAAAATATTATGAATTTATTAATAATCACAAAACTCATATTTAATTCTTTGATTGGTTTGAAATCTATGCTTCACAAAACTCAATAAACTATCCTTTTTCCAAAAAACTTAAATCCGATTACCTTTAGGAACAGAAAACGTAAGTGGGAAACAATCACTGATTCTTAAAAACTTCAATCTAACCATCCTCATCTACAAGGGATTAAAATTACCGTTCAAAACCAAACAGTAGAGGCTACACCTCTTAAAAACCCAGGAGAAGATGATAGGAAAAATATAAAAAATTTAATAACCCAAAATAATTATACAAATATCAATTTAAATACTATAAGAAAACATTTAATAGAATTGAAAATCATATTCAAAAACAATATTCAGTCTTATTTGAACCTAATAAATCCAAAGAAATACCTGTCAGAAAACCTCTTTTCAAGTCATATGAAGTTTCCAAAGGAAGTGTAAAAAATATTCAGGATAACAAAATTGAATTCATTAAAGAAATTCAAAGTCAAATGTCCAAAATAGGTATGACTTCTAGTAGCACAAATCCTAGTAATGATTACTTTTCTCTATAAACTCCAACATCCCAATATCATATCAATGCTTTAGATTATGAATTTGAAAATCTTGAGCAACCACCAACACCAAAATCACAAGTAAATAAAGCTTGAATGGAACCCTCAACCTTGACAAATGATTTATCTTGATATTATTCCAAAACCTATTGTCCAAAACTGTTTCAATGCCTTCTTCTATAATTGGAATTTGGATGGTATGAATGAACATCAAATCTTGAACATGCTTCAACAAATGACCATGGCTTTAAATGCTTACAGGACCTAAAATGGTACTCAAGATAGAACCATTGCGGAACTCCTTATATCAGGCTTTTCGGGTCAACACAAAGGATAGTGGGATTTCTATCTCACTCCAATTCAACAAAAAGAAATCTTAAATGCAATCAAAACTGATGATGAGGATATTCCAATATTAGATTAAAATGGCAACCTTCAACAAGATGTTGCAACCTTAATCTACACAATATCTCTTCATTTCTTAGGAGATCCCTTACATATCAAAGATAGAAATATAGAGCTACTTTCAAATCTTAGATGCAAAAAACTCAGTAATTTTCAGTATAACAAAAACACATTTTTAAGTAGAGTTATGTTTAGAGATGATTCAAACCAACCCTTTTGGAATGAAAAATTTCTTGTAGAATTACCAATTCTTCTAAGTAAAAAGGTTAGGAACAAAATCTATGAATTATTTGGAAAACAAATAATCCTTTATGACCAATATCTTTACAGCAAACTAGTTGGTATTATTCAAAAAGAAAAATTGAAAATCTGTCAAGATTTAAACTCCAAAAACATTTGAAATGGGAAATGAATAAAACAAAGATAGAATTAGGAACTTTCTGCCAATAGTTTCAAATGAATCTCGATAAACTTACTTCATCCAAATGTCCAGGAAACTGTCACAAATCCTACAAAAAATCTTACAAAAAAAATCCCATAAAACCCCTTTGAAATATAAAACACCTTTCAAATCTCAATAAGGATATTTTAAAAAACATCGTAACAAAACTTATAAGAAAGACAAAAAGCCCCAAGAATTCTTCAAAAACATAAAATGTTATAGATGTAATAAACTAGGTCATATTGCAAATTATAGTAAACTCAAAAAAAAAAAAAAAAACTCCAACAACTACAATTAGACGAAAAACTTTTAGATCAAATTTCAAATCTCTTAATTGATTCTTTTAAAGAAAGATCAGATTCTGAATCTGAAAAATTCTCATGAGATTCTAAGAAAATCTTTCAATTAAAAGATGATATTATAAATTCCAATTCTAAAAACTCAGATTCTCCCTTAATAAATACAATCTTTAAAGAACAACAACTCCTTATTGATGTTATAAAACAAATCGAGAATCTAGAAATCCAAAAAGAATAATTAGAAAAACTTTTTAAAACTTTTCAAGATACAAAACCTTTTAGTTCAGAAAACATTGAATCAATAATTTCAAAAACTTCAAAAAATATTTATGATCTAACAAATATTTTAAGAAATTCAAAATAGATTAAAAAAGATGTAACAATCTAAGACTTACAAAAGGAAATAAAAGCAGTAAAAATAGAGTTAAAAGAAATAAAGAAAAACATAAACAAGACTTAGAAACTGTGAAATAGATCATTGAAGCAATCAAGATAAATAAAGAAACCATGATTCTGATAAAGATAAGATTCAAGAAAAATCCAAAATATCCAAAATGTTGCTGAAGATTTTCTATTTGTCTTAAAAGAGAATACTTCTAGAAAATACATTATCAAAATTACTCTTGAATTCTACAAAACTTTTAAAATGAATGCAATTGCTTTGTTTGATACAGGTGTTGATTGGACTGTATAAAATATGGTTTCGTTCCCAAAAAATTCCTTGAAAAAACGCAAGAGAAACTTTCAGCCATTAATAACTCAAAACTCCAAATTAATTCAAAAGTAGATGAATCAATCTTAAATGAAGAAATTTCTTTAAAAACTTTATTTCTTGTTGTCAAAGATATTCACTATACTGTTATTTTAGGATCCTTTTCTATAAATTTACTTACTCCTTACAAGGTAGGAACCAATTCAATATCTTTTCGTGTTAATTCCAGAAAATTTTATTGAGAAACCAAAAACTAGAAATATCAATCTTCTCAAAGCCTATTCCATATATGAAAATTCCGTCGATAATATTATTTAAATCAAAACTTTCCACTTACAAGAATTAAAGAAAGATATCTCTCTCACTAAGATCAAATCCCAACTTCAAACTATACAAGTCCAAAGTTAGATCAAAAAACTTCAAGAATAGATAAAACAACAGGCTTGTTCAAATCTTCCCAATGCCTATTGGAATAAGAAGAAACATGTTGTTGATCTCCCTTATGAACCAACTTTCAAAGAAAGAGACATTCCTACAAAAGCTAAACCAATTCAAATGAACCAAGAATTTGAAGAATTTTGTAGAAAAGAAATTTAGGATTTACAAAACAAAAAACTCATTTGCAAATCAAGATCTTCGTGGAGTTGTGCTACTTGCTATGTCAAGAAAGCATTCGAAACAGAAAGAGGTACTGATGGCAGGACCTAGTAACCCCTCTTCTATGGACATTGGCCCTTTTAATCTTAGAATTTATCCAAAAGGTACAAATCTTGACTTTAGAACAAATAGAAACTACAATTTGATACTTCAGCAAAATGTTTTGATCGATAACTTATGAAATGCTTAAAAAGCAACCTAAAAGGTTATTACTTTAAATGCCCTTGCTTGGTACTTTAGCAATAATAATATTAAAAATAGAAACTTGCAAATAGAAATTAGAAATTTAGAAAATAAGGTAGCAAATTTAGAAAGACAAAACAAAAATCTGATGATGCTTCAGTACGGACATACTATACAAATGACACAATCATTTGTAGAAGGTATGATTGAACTGCAAAGCATCCTAACCGCTTTTGGATAGTTCTTCTCTAAAGACGAAATGGCCTAAAAGGTGATAGTGACACCATCTTATGCATCATCATAATTAGTGCAGAAGGTTCCACAAGCACCTTCTCACACTTTCACCTTGCATGACGGACCACAAACCCGTCTACTCTATTATAATTCTATGGCTTTCAAAAATTACAAAAATAGAATATTTTTTAAAACTGTATAAGTTATGTATCACCTACCTCAAAATTTAGTAGATTTGATCACACAAAAATTTCTTTAGATTTTTACAAAACTTTTGGGAAAATACAATTACTTTTTGCAAAAATTTATCAAGAAAGAGAAAAGGCGGTCCCAGGATTGAGAGTACTTCCATTAGTCTCTCTCCGACCCTTCTCAGAAATGACTCCTTGCAAACATGGAAATGTCAATGATTGCAAACACAACACCTATTAGATCCTGTCCAAAGCCTCAATCAAGCAAAAAAAAATTGATAGATTGATGATTGAAAATGAAAAAATATCATTAGCAAAATTGATGGATTTGGGAGTCGTCAGTCAAATTATCTTCTCAAATCCAGAACAAATAGACAATTTCGGATGAAAGTTGCCAACCTGTGTATAACATCTATTCTCCTAAGAAATAAGAAAGGTGGATGTTAAAATCTGCCATGTTCCTTTAGAATAGGATGGATTATTCATCTAACAAGTTTATTATAGAATCTGAGTAGGAAATTACACTAGAAATATTGACCAATATTAGTAGAAGATAATTTGCCCCAAAAACTTCGCTAAGAGACACAGGCATTGGATTGTAGAATTAATGGCCGTTAACGATTATGATAGTTATTTCCCTTACAAAATTATGAGATTTATCACTGAGGACAAGTTTTGAGAAGACAAAGTCTCAGTGATAAGTCTCATAATTTTGTAAGGGAAATAATATCACAACCGTCCATGGCCATTAATTCTTCCTTCTAATGCCTGTGTCTCCTAGCGAAGTTTTTGGGCAAATTATCTTATGTTGATATTAGTCAACTTTCCTAATGTAATTTCCTGCCCAGATTCTGTGATAGGCTTATTGGATGAATAATCCTTCCCATTTTAGATGAATATAGCTGATTCTAACGTCCACCTTTCTTGTCTCTTGGGAGTATAGATGGCATACATAGGTTGCCGACTTCCGTCTAAAATTATTTGTTTGTTCTGGATCTGAGAAGATAATTTGACTAATAAGTCACAAATCCATTAATTTTGCTGATGATATTTTTTCATTTTGAATCATCAATCCGTCAATTTTTTTTTTGCATGATAGAGGCTTAGAATAGGATCTAATAAGTGTTGTGTTTGTAAGCATCGACATTTCCATGTTTGCAAGGAGTCCTTTTTGAGAAGGATCGGAAGAGACTAGTGGAAGTACTCTCCATCCTAGGATTGCCTTTTCTTCTTCTTGATAATTTTTTGCAAAACATAATTGTATTTTCTCAAATACCAATTGTAAAAATTTGAAGAAATTTTTGGTGTGATCAAATCTACTAAATTTTGAGGTAGGTGATGCATAACTTCCACTGGTTTGAAAAATATTCTATTTTTGCAACTTTTGAAAGCCATAGGATTATAATAGAATAGAGCAGTTTGTCGTCCGTCATGCAAGGTTGTGAGGAGGTGCTTGTGAGACCTCCTACGCTAATTGTGATAATGCATGAAAGGGGGTCACTACTACCTTTTAGGCCATTTCTTCTTGGGAGAAGAATTGTCTAGAAGTGGTTGGCATGCTTCGCAGTTTAGCCATACTTTTTACAAATGATTGTGTCATTTGTATAGTATGTCTGAACTGAAGTATCATCAGACTTTTGTTTTCTCTTTCTAAATTTGCTACCTTATTGTCTAAATTTCTAATTTCTATTTGCAAGTTTCTATTTGTAATATTATTATTGTTAAAATACCAAGTAAAGGCATTTAGAGCAATAACCTTTTAGACTGCTTTTTAAGCATTCCATAAGTTATCGATCAAAACATTTTGCTGAGGTATCAAATTGCAATTTCTATTTGTTCTAAAGTCAAGATTTGTACCTTTTGGATAAATTCTAAGATTAAAAGGGCCAATGTCCATAGAAGAGGGGTTATTAAGTCTTGCCATCAATACTTGCAAAAATTTATTTATGTTAGTTATGGAAATAATTTTATGAGAAAAAGTTTTGAGAAGTTTGAAATGCTCATCTATGATTTTTGAGAAAATAAGGACGTCATCAATATAAACAATACAAAATTTGTGGTAACCATTAAATGTGTCATTCATAATTCTTTGAAATTTTAAAAGAGCATTTTTGAGACCAAATGGTATTACATTCTATTCTTATTGACCAAATGGGTCTATAAAAGCCATTTTGTACCTATCTTTTTTAGGTATTTGTATTTGTTAAAATCCTAACTTCATGTCGAATTTGAAGAATATGAAGGCATTATGAAGTTTTTAGAGTAAATCTCTTTTATTTGAAACTAGATATCTAATCTATTGTATAGCTTTGTTAAGGGGGTATAATTAATAACTAATTTAGGAGTACCTCTTTGTATTTCGGTTGCTTTGTTGTCATACAAAGCAGCACAACTCCATGGTGATCTTGATTTGGAAATGAATTTTTCGTTATGTAAATCTTGAATTTTTTTTCTACAAAATTCTTCAAGTTCTTAGTTCATTTGGATTGATCTAGCTTTTGTGGGAATGTTTTTTTCTTTGAAAGTTGGTTCATAAGGGAGATTAACATGTTTCTTCCTATTCTAAGAGGCATTGGGAAGATTTAAACATGCTTGTTTTTTTTTTTCAATTCTTGATATTTTTGACCTAGATATGGAGTTGTGTAGTTTGAAATTGGAATGTAATCCTAATTAAAGAGATATCTTTCTTTAATTCTTGTAAGTGGAAAATTTTGATTTGAATAATATTATTGATGGAATTTTCATATAGGGAACAGGCTTTGAGGAGATTAATATTTCAAGTTTTTGGTCTCTCAAGAAAAGGAAAATAAAGTTTTTTGGAATTAACACAAAAAGATGTTGAATTGGTTCCTACCTTGTAAGGAGTAAGTTGACAACAAGAGATAAAGTTTTTAAAGAAATTTCTTCATTCAAGATTGATGCATCTAATTTTGAATTAATTTGAAGTTTTGAGTTATTGGCAACTGAAAGTTTCTCTTAGTTTTTTCAAGGAAATTTTTGGGGATGAAACCATATTTAATATAGTTCAAGTTTGCAGCTGTATCAAATAAATCAATTGTATTCATTTTAAAGGTCTCATTTAAGAGTAATTTTGATAATATATTTTTTAGAAGTAATCGCTTTTAAGACAAATAGAAAATCTTCAGGAACATTTTTGATATTTTGGATTTTTTCTTAAATCTCATCTTATCAGAATCATTGGTTTCTTCATTAATCCTGATTGCTTAGATGATTTGTTTTATAGTTTCTAAATCTTGTTCTTGTTTTTGTTTTATTCTTTTAACTCTATTTTTATTGCTTTATTTCCTTTGCAAGTCTTGGATTGTTACATGTTTTTTAATCTGTTTTGATTTTTCCTAGAATATTTGTTAGATCATAAATATTTTTTGAAGTTTTTGGAATTATTGATTCAGTGTTTTCTAAACTAAAAGGCTTTGTATCCTGAAAGGTTTTAATTAGTTTTTCTAAGTATTCTTTTTGAATTTTTGGATTCTTGATTTGTTTTATAACATCAATAAGGAGTTATTGTTCTTTGGAGATTGTATTTATTGAGGGAGAATTTGAGTTTTCAAAATTGGAATTTATAATATCATCTTCTAATTGAAAGATTTTATTAGAACCTGATGAGGATTTTTCAAATTCAGGGTTTGATCTTTTTTTAGAAGAGTCAATTAAGAGATTCGAGATTTGATCAAAGACTTGTTCATCTAATTGTAATTCTTGGAGTTTTCTTTTGAGTTTACAATAGTTTGCAGTATGACCTGATTTATTATGTTTATAGCATTTTATGTTTTTTAAGAATTATTGGGGCTTTTTGTCTTTTTTATAAGTTTTGTTATGGGGTTTTTTTTATAGTATTTTTGTTGAAATTTTGTAAGGTTTTCTGTATTTTGAAGAAGTTTTATGAGACTTTTTGTAAGATTTTTGTAGGATTTGTGACAATTTATTGGACATTTGGATGAGGTAGGTTTATTAGAATCCATTTCAAACTATTGGAAGAAAGTTTCTAATTCTATCTTTGTCTTATCCATTTCCTATTCTAGTCTTTACACAGGTCTAATATCTTTTGATTGCTAGCCAAATTTTACAATTTCTTCAAAAGACAAAAGTATGTTGAAATCTCTTGTTTTACAAATCAAAACTCATAACTACAAAATGCTTAAGATTTAAAACTCTCAAAACATTTGAAATGGGAAATGAAAAAGGCAAAGATAGAATTAGGAACTTTTTGCAACAGTTTGAAATGGATCCCGAAAAACCTACCTCAACCAAATGCCTAGGAAACAGTCACAAATCCTACAAAAAGTCTTACAAAAAGTCCCACAAAACCTATTCAAAATATAAAAAACCTTACAAATCTCAACAAGAATACTATAAAAAGCCCTGTAACAAAACTTATAAGAAAGACAAAAAGCCCCAAGAATTCTTTAAAACATAAAATGCTATAAATGTAATAAACCAAGTCATACTGTAAACTATAGTAAACTCAAAAGAAAACTCCAAGAATTACAATTAGACGAACAAGTCTTTGATCAAATCTCAAATCTCTTAATTGATTTTTCTGAAGAAACATCAGAGTTTGAATTTGAAAAATCTTCGTCAGGTTTTGATAAAATCTTTCAATTAGAAGATGATATTATAAATTCCAATTTTGAAAATTCAAATTTGCTCTCAATAAATACAATCTTCAAAGAACAACAATTCCTTATTGATGTTATAAAACAAACCAAGAATCCAAAAATCCAAAAAGAATACTTAGAAAAACTTTTCAAAACTTTTCAGTATATAAAGCCTTCTAGTTTAGAAAACACTGAATCAATAATTTCAAAAACTTCAAAAAATACTTATGATCTAACAAATATTCTAGAAAAATCAAAACAGATTAAAAAACATATAATAATCCAAGACTTGCAAAAGGAAATAAAAGCAGTAAAAATAGAGTTAAAAGAAATAAAACAAAAACAAAAACAAGACTCAGGAACTATAAAACAAATCATGATGCAATCAAGATTAATAAAGAAACTAATGATTCTAATGAAGATGAGATTCAAGAGAAAATTCAAAATATCCGAAATGTTCTTGAAGATTTTCTATTTGTCTTAAAAGAGATTACTTGTTATAAAATACATTATGAAAATTATTATTGAATGAGACCTTTAAAATGAATACATTTGCTTTGTTTGATATAAGTGCAAACTTGAATTGTATAAAATAAGGTTTCGTCCCTAAAAAATTCTTTAAAAAAATCCAAGGGAAACTCTCAGCTTCCAATAACTCAAAACTCTAAGTTAATTGAAAAGTAGATGCATGAATTTTGAATGAAGACATTTCTTTAAAAACTTCATTTCTTATTGTCAAAGATATTCATCATACTGTTATTTTAGAAACCCCTTTCATAAATTTACTTACCCCTTATAAGATAGGAATCAATTCAATATCTTTTTGTGTTAATTCCTGAAAACTTTATTGAGAAGCTAAAAACTAGAAATATCAACCTCCTCAAAATGGTCAAAAAGTAGCCCAAAAGGTTATTACTCTAAATGCCCCTGATTGGTATTTTAGCAATAACAATTTGACAAATAGAAATTAGAAATTTAGAAAATAAGGTAACAAATTTAGAAAGACAAAACAAAAATTTGAGGATACTATACAAATGACATAATCATTTGTAGAAAATTTGATTGAATTGCAAAGCATGGCAACAACTTCCAGACATTTCTTCTCCCAAGAAGAAATGGCCCAGAAGGTGGTAGTGACCCCTTCTCATGCATTATCACAATTAGTGTAGAAGAAGGTCCCATAGGCACCTCCTCAGACCTTTACCTTGCATGACGGACCACAAACTCGTCTATTTTGTTATAATTCTATGGCTTTCAAAAGTTGCAAAAATAGAATATTTTTCAAACCCATTGAAGTTACGTATCACCTACTTGAAAATTTAGTAGATTTGATCACACAAACAATTTCTTCAGATTTTTACAAAAATTTTGAGAAAATACAATTACTCTTTGCAAAAATTTATCAAAAAGAAAAGCTGGTCCCAGGATTGAGAGTACTTCCACTAGTCTCCATCCGATCCTTCTTAGGAAGGACTCCTTGCAAACATGGAAATGTCGATGCTTGCAAACACAACACCTATTGGATCTTGTTCAAAGCCTTAATCAAATAGAAAAAATTTGATGGATTAATCATTGAAAATGAAAAAATATCATCAGCAAAATTGATGAATTTAGGAGTTGTCTGTCAAATTATCTTCTCAAATCCAGAACAAATAGACAATTTCGAATGAAAGTTGGCAACCTTTGTATGCAATCTATTCTCTCAAGAGACAAGAAAGGTGGATGTTAGAATCAACTCCATTTCTCTAAAACTTACTAGGAGACACAAGCATTGGAAGGTAGAATTAATGGCCATGGACAATTATGATAGTTATTTCCCTTACAAAATTATGAGACTTATCATCGAGGACAACCATCAAAAAATCTTTTCCTCTCAAAGCTTGCTTGAGCTAAAGTTCATATTCAAAACAATATATACAGAAATATATGAACTTTACCATGGCAGGTATGCTCTTCAAAACCAAGGTAGTGATGGTGAACCAACATCACCAATATTGGCCTATAGAGATTATGCTAATGAAGAAGAATACAATATATGCAATATGATGGAAGGATAGAACACCTACTTTTTAGAAGGTAGTACAAATTCCAGCAGTCCGAACTTCTCAACAAACAGAATTCTTGATATGAAAATCACAAATTGCAACAATGTTGGTAGCGGCAAAATCCCTTAGATGAAATCAAACAAATTCTCACAAAATTCTTTCTAAGAGAGAGAACCTCTACCTCCATAGCACGAAAGAAGGATTCACCTACAAGTTTTGAAAATTCAATCAATATTGAAAACATTGAAGTCTTGGGCAATAGTGGATTCTATAAGCTTTGGTTACAAAGGAAATAAAAATTACTGTTCAGAACATTGTGCATGCTATTTTGCATTGTTCAATCACGCAGGCACTGCTTACCAATCGCGCAAGGTACTGTGCAAATACTGTTCAACCACATGGAAAATTGTTTAGAACTGTTGAAAATTTTCAAAAATACCATCCCAGAAGTCTATAGAAGGAGTCATTTCGTCATCACTCAAACAAGTTTTGGGAAGACAAAGTCTTGGAGAGAAGCTTAGATAGGAGCTTCCTTTATTTCTGTCTTTCCTTTCCAAATTGTAATAGAGTTGATAGGTTACAAACAAAAGTGAAATCTCTACAAAACCCTTGTCATGTAAGTTCTTTATTACCTATGAAATCTCCAATGTATAAAACTTGAGATATTATCTCATATAGATAATTGTCTGAAATTTTTATAATTTATACAAAAGGTTTTGTATATTATAAACCTTCATTTCATTTTGTTTCAAAATATATGGTCGGTTCAACCACTTACAAATTTTCTGTATTTATTATATAGTTAGCCACCTACAAATTCCTTACATTTACTGCATACAATTTTAAATTTCGCTGTTGCGATCTCAAATTTTGCATTTATTTATTTATTGCTTACAAATTTAAGTTTCTACAAATACTTTGGTATCTTACATTACTTTCTTTATATTTTTGATATTTTCTATAATCTCCTTCTTCTAGTAACAAACACACCTCCCTTCCTGTCCTGCAGTTCCTTATATATATATATATATATATATATATATATATATATATTTTAATGAGAATAGTCTTTAACGAAATAATACTGATTCTCAAGAGAATAGGAATAGTAATTTCTTTTTATTATTGTTGGTTAATGTATTTCTAATCTTTTAAAAGTAAACTTTTACTTTTATTTGACAAAGTTATCCATTTATAATCAATATATACTATAGCATATAATTACTAAAAATACCCTAATTTTTGTATATATATACATGTGTGTGTATGTATATTTATACTTTTTTTCACTATATTTGCTTAATTTTTATTTGTTTCATTAACTTCGCTTAATTTATATTTATTCTATATTTTCTATTTCTCAAATGAATTTTATGAATGTCATAAAATTTATATTGAAAAACTATTATTATTTTGTTTTTATGCATAAATATTGAGTATCCTTGATCTTTAATCTATTATGCTGTTTGTTAACGTTCTCATTCAATTATAATTTGTTCTATGTTCCCTATTTTAAGTTTTATTCTTTATCTTTAGTTAATGTTAAATAGTGTTTATATAATCATACACATATTTATCTTTTATAAAAATCTATACCAATACAAAAAATCCTATATACCACAATTATTGTCTCTTTTATGGTCATCTTTTCTATCAACATTCTTTTTCAACAACACAACTTTTTCATCTTTATTTTCTACTTTGCATAAGCTTTTAGGAAAATATAGAAATACTATTCTATGAGAAAAAAATGATTTTTTTAATTGATAAATTATTTAGCTGTTATCAATTCAAAAACAGATGTAATTATTTATGCTTTGGATTGATGAAATAAATAACTAATGTTTTGTATGGAAGTGTTGGATTAGTGTGCAAGTCCAACTTCAAACTATAGTTGGACCTATACGGCTTTGCGTGAAGCCCAACTAAATTGGGAAGGGCCATCAATGGGCTTGCGCATGAGTATGTGCAATAGGTGGACTTGGTATTATGTATGAATCTAAAACTTCAAGATTGTGGCTTATGGAGCAATTATTCATTCACAGACAAGTCCTTTTTCCTTTCTCCTCCAAAGTAGGACAACTTATTCTTTTTTCTTCTTTTTAAACTCATACTTATTCTCAGTAATCTCTCGTCAAGTATGAGTTTCTTCAACTTTGCACCCCGTTATACAAGTCATTTTTTCTTTCTTCTCCAATTTGGGACAACTTATTCTTTTTTCTTGTTTTTAATTTCATACTTGTTCTCAATAATCTCTCCTCAAGCATAAGTTTCTTCAACTTTGCTCTCTCTCAATTAAAAACTTCTAAATATCTCACAATTTGACCATAATGCTCATCAATATCCATCAATTCACTATGAGCTTTTTATGGAATAGGAGCTCCTATGCAATTACTAAGCACTTGCACTCTCATCACTTTCATGGACCTTTTATAGGATATGAATCTCCCATATAATTAATAACCACTATCTTCATACTCATTCAAAATCAAACTATCGACTCTAATACTATTTGTACAACACCTATTGGCCCTAGTCTACAAATTGGGGAGGATCATCCATCGATTTGTACAGTAGTTTATACATAAATGAACTTAACACTGTGTATTAATTCAAATCCTTAAGGATATAGATTATGAGTTAAATATCCATTTATGTACAAGTCATTTTTTCTTTCCCCTCCCAGTTAGGAACAACTTATTCATTTTTCTTCTTCTTGAATTCATACTAGTTCTCAATGGGAAGTCATTCTTGATTGATAGATTTTGTTTTTTCAACTAATTTAGATGTTGAAATATGTAACTCTCAAATGAGTTTTAATGCAAAACTATGTGAAAAATTATTATTTAAAAATAATTTTGTCATTATAAGTAAGTTCATAATATTTATTTGTTTATTTCAATTTACTAGTTATGTGAATGAATTTCGAAACAATAATTTTATTATTTTCTTATTCATTGTACAAACCTGGATAATTTATCAATTTTTATTCCATTCATATTGATTCCTTTCTTTTATCCATTCTATTTTTATATTATTCTATTCATATGTACAAACCACATCCTAAGCGTTAACATTTTTAAATCATACACTATAAATATTGTTACATAAATTGGGATAACTATAATATATATATATATATATGTATGTATTTAATTTATAGATATATTGTCCAACCCTTTCCAATATTTCTAGCATCATTTTGTGAACAGATAATATTCTACTGTGTGTCAGCAGGTTAATCGGTATGATTGAATTTTTCAATTAAGGGCAAATGCCATCCACATGAAACATTTCAACTTTATTTATAATTAGATTTCTTTCGTTTGCGCTGGCATGAATATTATATAAGAATAATCCAAAGATATTTGAACCAAATATGTTATATGCAATAATTGACAATTCTCATTATTCTTCCGTAAATTCAAGGATAAATCCAATCATATAAACAAAAGCTATTATACACGGTAACTGGACATCTTACTGATTTTGCACATCTATGTTGGCATGATTCTACTACGAAGAATTTTGCTTACTACAAATCAAGGTTTAAATTAAAACTAAAACTTTTGGATTTACTTGAGAAAGGAGAAAAAAGAGAGAGAAGAATGTATTATTTTATACTTCTATATTGAATGAGTTGATTTGCTTTGAGTCAACCTAGTTGAGAATTTGAAATCTCATTTCTTCCCTAAAGAGGAGCAATCCATATTTATATACACGCATGTGCGTGGTTGCGCAAGTGAAGTCACTAGCAATTTAAGATAGTCATTGTTCTAAAGGCGATCAGTTCCCGGAACAAAAGCAAACCATGAGAATTTAGTATCGTGGTTCTATTCATTATGAAGGCTGCAAAAAAGAAAACGGTGGGTGGAGGTAAAGTGCAGAAAGTCCTTGAAAACATTGAATACAACACATAATATGCATGTTTGTGTTAGCACTGTCATATGGCTGTATGCAGTGTGATCACGTAGATATCAGAGTCTTTTTTATATGCTTATTATTGATTATTTGAGTTTTATAAGTGTCCTTTGATTATGCTGTCCATCCTCAGGCCTGTAAATTAGTTCCTTTCACCTTTAGTCTATATATCCCTTTGCATTTTAGTACCATGTATCAAACCATTAGACTCACCAGATAATAACAAGTTGCGTTTAATATCCGCTGAAGAGCATAAGTGATCATTGTTGTTTATAAAACAATGAAGTAATTAAAATACAAAACTTAATTTGTTATAGCATTTCTGGGGGGAAAACTGATAAATAGACAATAATGTGTCACTGATGGTTGTTTATTTTATGAAGTTCGGTTTTGACGAAGGTTTTACTGTGTAGTCCCTACTACTTCCTCTACTAATTCCTTCTTTGTGATATATTGGCCTATTGCTTTTATATAATCAAACATTTTTCTTTTGAAATTAAATCCCACTTTGTTTGGACTAGAACTTTGTTCTCTTCGTGTTCATACATATGCATACAGGCTTGTGCTTGTATTGACTATTTTCATTTGTGTGATTGTGTGCTCAGAGGATACATGTGGTTAGCCTATGCACTTAGTCATTTAACTATTCAGAATATTTATATCAAACTGAAAGATCTCAATTTTACTTTATTTCCTTAACAGCATTTAGAAATTTTACCAATATTTAAATGCAGTAGGCACACCCATCAAACTCAATCAAATTGAATGAAAACAAGGATATCCAAAAAATTAGAGTGCCACACACTTATTAACCCCAAATGCCATAATTTCAATTTCAATCTTGAAATTGCCAAAGCAACAAAAATAACCAAGAGAAATAAATGCTTGAACTAAGAAAGGGGCAAAAATTTTCCTAAGAGCCACACATTTCTCAAAGAGGCCAGGAGTCCAAAGATACCTAATTATCAAACTAAACATTGCTTAAAGGAGCCAAGGGTCCAAAACACCCACTTACCAAGCTGAACATTGTTCAAAAAGGCTAAAGGTCCAAAGATACCGATTATCAAGCTATATATTGCTTAGATATTGAAAGAGACACATTTCTAAATTCTAGCTATTTAAATGTCAAAGAATTATAAATTGTCATTATTTTTCTTCAAGCTACAGCTGCTCAAACTATATTTTACTGGTTATTTAAAATCGAATCACTAATATATTTACTTGGAGTTAGTAGGCATTTATGATTAACCCAGCAAACTCATGATCTTATTATCTATGGACTTTCATTTGACTTTTATTCATGACTAACCTATTAAATTATTTATTGCTAATCAGCTTGTATTCATAACCGACTTGCTAGAACTGACTGATTATAGGTCAGTAGGCTTTCATAATTGACCTGTATGATTACTAATGACCAACCTGTTGAATTATTTATTGTAGGTTGGTAGATATTCATAACCATCTTGTTGGATGAATGATTAATTATAAATCAATAGGCCTTCAGAACCAAGTCGTTGGATTACTTGATTCCTATAAGTTGATAGGTCTTCATGATCAACTAGTTGGATTATTTGACTATTGCAGGTTCGTAAATCTTCATGACTGGCCTGCCAAATTAATCACTCATTACTAGTCAAAGCCCTTTTTTTTAATTATCTCTATGTTTGTCAACAAGTCTCTATGACCAACCACAATGATTATGGTTTAAATGGCGCCTTCACATATGGCCACACACATGCAATGTGGTGGTTATTTATATTATTTATCTTGACATATCTTCTAGCTATGGACTTTCATTTGTTATTTGTTTATAATTCTCATGCTTATTATCTCACCTTGGGATTAATATTCAACTCATTATGTCACCCAATCCAAAGCAAAACTAGAATAAGTTGAAAGACAACTTGAGCTCGACTCCTATCTCAACTTGACCTCAAGTTGGGGGATTAGTGTTATGTAGTAGCATAAAAATAATAACCACACACAATATAGTAGATATGTGTGTGTGCGTGTACTTGGCACATACAATAGATGGGAAAAGATATTTTTCCCCATCGTGGCTATTGCTCAAAGATCTAGGACACTGAAAAATTTCTCCATTTCCTTCGGTCATTATTTACTTAGTTTGATGCAATTTATACATTTTTACATGTAAATTTTAGCACTGATAGCTAAGCATCACAATAGACTAATACCTAAGTCATTTCATAAATTTTAAACCCTCGAGTGATGAGAACCTTGGTGAAAATATTAGAAAGAAATTACTTCCGTAAATAAAAAACATGCTTAACATAATAAAATATAGCCGCTTTACAGGAAATATATCTTCCATAATTGTTAAGAGTGGCTTTGCATATAGGTCTCTCACACCCTAAAATAATCATGTCAAAAGGTAAGTTAGCATATCATAGTTAAAAATTTTCTAACCAATTTTTAAAGAATTATAAAAAATCTCGTTTTTATTCTATTAAGAATGGTAGAGATGGCTAGAGATTTGCAAGCTCCACACTCGGACGTGATATATATATCATGTAATTCTAAAAATTAATAAAATTATTTTAATAGTGTAAAAAATAATTTATTCCCTATAGGTTAGGAATCAGTAAACCCATGGGGATTACATGGAATGGGTATTACTTATTTTAGGAAATAAAGATTCGCAAAGGAATGGGGATTCTTTAAAATTAATCATACCAATGAGTATTGGAATGATCATTCCATTTACATGTCATTCCTGCCATTAGAGTTATGTAGACATCTTATTAAATTATATGGCTATTTAAGAATAAAATCAGTCATTAAATAGCTCTATTTTTTTTTTGTGAAAAGATATCTCAAGTTATTGATTTACTATTTGCATACATGTACGCCAATGTTGGAACAAAATTTTTTAACTTCAAATGTCCCAAAATTATTAAAACTATCAAGAAAAAAACTTATTTAACTTCAAACATCCCAAAATTATTAAAACTGTCATGAAAAAACCTTTCATTAAAAATGTATTGCAGATTGTGTTATGGCAGTTTTGTTTCATTTTATCTTTAAATAATTATTTGTATTTATTATATGTATCAAAAGAATATAATTTTGAATAAAAATTGCAAATTATTTGTGTAGTTGTGTGCATATATATATATATATATATATACACATACAGGTATACATATATTGTAATTGTTAGTCGCATTCGTATCGAGTGTGCATTAATTAGCATTATTTATAATTTCTAGTGGTTTTAGTCGTCAGTCAAACTATGGATGTGTAGACAACCCTAATTTTGCTTGAAAATCACCTCCAAACATAGAGTCAAATCCAAAAAGATAGGTTTAAATCAGCCTTAAATCTCAGATAAGATTAGCATTTGTTATTATTCATGTTAAATCAGATTTTACTTCCATAAAATCTGCCCGCAATTTTATCCACTTGGATATGCAAATCATTGAGGATATTTATTCATTATAAAAATTGATTTACTTCAATCACTTCCATAATCACAAGAGCCAACATAATTTTCAAAAAAACCAGCTTCCTTGGTTCTCAAATAATTCAGTCAACTTCAAAAATAGGGGAACAAGAATTCTTCCTTGCACTGACACTTAGGTATGGCAAGCTGTACATGAGATGGCTCTTAGATAGCAAAATATAACAATGCCTATCGAACCAGCAGACGATGTTTTGTTAAATAAAAACCTAGTAAAATATTTAA
Organism: Avicennia marina; assembly: GCA_019155195.1. Lineage (NCBI taxonomy): Eukaryota > Viridiplantae > Streptophyta > Magnoliopsida > Lamiales > Acanthaceae > Avicennia > Avicennia marina. Next base: position 6,854,990 of record CM032762.1, on the reverse strand, counting down.
TAAATGAAACACAATTTTACAAGATAAATAATTTAAAATGACATAATAGTTTTAGAAAAAAATTAAATGTTTGTAGCCATCACCGTAGTTTATAATTAATTCTAAATGAGTGAAATCCTTAATTAATTAGAATATTTCATATAAGGTTGAAAACATTAAGCTCCATTTGATATGAAGGATTTGGATTGGAAAAATGATTTGAAAAAAAGTATTTCAAATGACTCTATGTTGAAGAAATTTAAATTCACCATAATTGTAAAAAATAGAGTTTGAAGTAAGAATTAAAGCATTTGAAATGCTTAATCATTTTAATACGTGTGATGGATTTATTATGATAAATTTAAAATCCATTATTTCTAATTCTACCATCCAAATGCATTCTAAGTAAATACTGGCTTTCATGGTGTTTTTTTTTTAATACATTTTCATTTGTTTATGTCAAATTTGTTACGGATCTCGACTAGCTTAAAAGAAGATTCTATTTGCTCGGTTGTCAAAGCTAAATACATGTGGTGCATTTATCATATGAGTTAAAATAATTGTATGCACACGAGTGTAAAATGCATTATTAATTTTTGTAAATTTAGTTATTGTAAATATTGTTTTTACTATGTATGGAAACTATAGAATATTTATTAAGATATTAAGATATTAAGATATTAATTTATACTATATTATTAAGGACAGAAGATTATTTTTCACACATTTTGAAATTGTATCCTAATTTTGTATTCTTTTATCTTTCTGTATTTTTTTCTTTTTCTTAACTTGTCATTTTTATTTGTATTTTCTCTTAATTTTTTCATGTTAAATTAATTTGTTCTTTCCTTGTTTTTGTATCTATATTATTTACACCATATACTAAGAGTTTAAAGATAATTTGATTACAAATTATAAATTTACGTTATTGCTCCTGCATAGTAAATTTACACCAATACCCTCAATTAAAAAGACTTAATTGACTCAAATATAAGTACTTGTAAACCATTACAATATCAAAATAAGAATTTTTGCCACATGATATAAATTTACCCAATTACCTTATTCTAAATTATTTTTTATTGTTTTATTTCTTCCTTTTGCGTTTACTTCTTATCTTTAAATGTGTTATCTCCAAATTTTCTCTCTTTTTTTTTCTCAATTTCTTGTCATTCTTTACTTTGTTGTTTTAAATAATTGTTGATTGTTCAGTATGAAATTGCACTATAACTTTTATTTTAAATTGTTTTAATATTTGTCCTTTTCCTTCGTCATTTGTTTATAATTATTATTTTTATTTTTATTAACTTTCAAATTTTTCTCTCTTCTCAAATGTTTTTTATTATTAATTTTTTTTAGTTTTAAATAGTTTTTATACTTTTAATTTAAATTATTTTAATCTGCATTATTACAATACAATAAATGTTTAATTTCTTAATAAACTTACACATGTATAGTGTTCAACTTTACTAGTGTATGCTATATTATTAAGCTAACAAGGCCTTTTTGTTGTGTATTATAAAATTATATAATTACCCCAATTCTAAAATCAATTATTTCTTCTATAATTTCTTTTAACTTACAATTTTAATTTATTTTTTCTCTCAATTTTTTTCTCTATTCAAACCTTTTTAATCTTTTTTTTTTACTAAAAGTATTTTTTTACTTTTTAACTTTTGAATAATTTTATTTATATTGTTTAAAATTCAATAATTTTGTAATGGATAAATAAATTTGCACGACTTTAGTATATATTATTTTTATAAAGTTTTAGCAAATGTTTAGAGGTTTTTCTAAATGATTTTCCAAACTGTTGGCTCAAAATGAAACTGAAATCAAAAGCCCTTTCACTGACTCAAACTCCATTTTTCAAACCCGTTTGCTCCGTCGCTGAGGCTCATAAAATTCTGTAGCATCGCATAAATCATCTGTAAAGCTGGAGCGGTGTGATTCCCTGCTGCAACCTTCATAATCGGGCCACCCGATTCCGTCTTGAAGCGAAGCTCATCCAGCAGCAGATTCTCCACGAACTGGTCAGGAAGCCTGACGGTTTTTATACTCGATGCTAAGGACTCATTGGAGTACCGTATCATGCAAAGGTCTCTGTACAGAATTGCGTGCTTCTGATTGGGGCACAAGTGTAGTAGGTCCCCAGAAATATTTTGGACGCAAGACCGACAGGTATCAAGCTGGATGTCAGCACTGCAGAGAGCCTCGGCATTGGCTTTACCCGGGCTCTGCCCCTCAGACGCTTTGTAGTATCCGCTGTTGCCGATCTTTGACGAAAGGGAAGAAAGGAGGGCTTTAAGTTTAGTGCCGTATATGCTGTTTCTAGAGTAATTACCTTTGTCGTTCAAGCAGTGAAGGGAGTTTAGGGCTGTGACATTGAAGGCAGAGTTGTTTAGCAGAACGAGGAAGATGGAAAGGAGCCATGCTTGGGAGAAAATAAAATATTTATAATTTATATAACTCTATCTTATAATAATATAACAATAATGTTTTAAAATTATAAAAATATTAGAAAATTTTAAAAGAATAAAACAGAGACGGAAGAAAAAATTTACAGATGAAAACGAAGATAAAAAGAAAAGAAAAAATATTAGAGAATGCTTCTCAATAAATAATAAAAGATACCATGTTTCTTTAATTTTTCTGCAACTAAAGTGGTTATTCTGACGAGCAAATGCTTGGGCTATGTTTGGGAGAGGGGCTTTCGTTTGATATGATGTTAGTAAGAGTTATGTTGATATTAGTAGTATGTTTGAAAAAATATTTTAATTAAATGAATGGTATAGTTTATTTGAATATATGTATAAAATATATAATAATAATTATATAATATAATAATTTATAAAGATAACAATTTTGTTATATAGTATAAATAAAAATAAATGTAAGTATATATATATATATATATAGGCATTGATTTGACTGTAACTAAATATGATGATCGAAAAATAATTAATTAGTTATATATATATATATATATATATGAGAGTGAGAAATTTTTAAATTTGAATTTACATAAAGATGTTAAATGATATGTTTAAAAGTATGAAATTTGAGATATTATTTTATAGTTTGAAAGTTGGATTCCAAACATAACCTTAATGTTTAGTAATGGACTTTTACAATATTACTCATTACAGTAGCGTGCTGTAGAATTAAGACTTGGTGTCGTTACTTTTAAAACTACATATACATACATACACACACATATATATATATATAAAAGAAAGCAAACATCTAAAATTAATACTTTTTTTTCACACTATTTAAAAACAGAATAAAGGATTTAAAAGATATGTTGCTATATTAATTAATAGATTTTAAACTATCACTTAAATTTTCCAACTATATCTGTAACTTTTCAAAGTTTTTCTAAAATCGAAAGTAAAATATAATTGTGTGATTGGATGTGTCTCTACTCTATATCTCATTTTTTTCATTTTTCTGAAATAATGCCTCAAAGAAATTGTTCAAATGAGTATATCTTCAAAAAAATTTTCAAAGACTATTTCAATCTCTATTATCTCATTTTTTCCTTTGACCCACTCTACCTACCCGACTCTCCCTTCCCTTCTTTCTTCATCCACAGCCATTTTTTGCCAATCTTTCTCGGATTTTTTGCTGTAAATTGACCCATTATCCAAGGTTTTTAGCAACGAAATATTCTTCAAGTTCTTAATCAACTCTAATTTCACCATTTTTTGCATAGTGGTTGGAGAAAATTTTAGATTTGGTGATTAGATTTTGGAAGAAACGAGGGTATGGATCTCAACAATACATATTTAATTGGTATTTTTTAAATTTTATATAATTTTTAAAATAAAAATTCTTAAAAATATAAATCAAAATTTAAAAGCAAACAAAACCTAAACCTTGGGGTCATTGCCGACGTCATGATTTCCCACCATTTTTTCTGCGGACTTCCACCGATTGATGTTTACACCTGAACATTAAATGTGAAACAACTCAAAAGACAATCGAATGCCTAACAGGTAGTTTCACTTCCATTCCACTCGCAATTGCAAATAAACTTCTTGGTTCGTACTACATTGACCACCTTAAACTTCAACATAATTTATAGTTATATGTTTTACTAGGATAGTTTCTTTGATAATTCCTATGTCCTATATTTTAAACAAACTTTGATAAATGAAGAGCTATTGTATAGGCTCATATATACGCGCATGTATATATAGAACAAACCCCGAAGTCTCGTCCTCCGTTAATTTCTATAATGCTATATTACTAAAAATTTGTAATTATTTTGTGTTAATATAAAAAAAAAATTATATTGGTACCCTTAGTGTAAATTTACAATAATATTCTCAAAGAATTGAGTTTGGCACAGGAGACGTCTTTTCAACTTTATACTTTCTATTCCAGGATTGTGATTTATATAACATTATTTCAAAGTGATAATAACGGCGGTGGCTATACCTTGGAGTGGTAGAATGAGAGAAATGGGGAAGAAGAAGACGGGCGGGGGGGAGATCAAGGCGGGGCAGTGGGGTAGGAACCAATCGGGGCAGAGAAAGAGAGAGAGAGAGCATAAAGTGCAGTGGGGCTGGTCAGGCTTGTGAACAGCGTTTGGGTGTGAGGTAATCTAAATTAATGTGGATGGAATTTGCCTTTGATTTAAAGTTCATTTGTAATGAATTTTACTTTGATTAAGATTAATTTGAATTGAAATTGTAGTGTTTTTCTCATTTCTTTCAAAAATTTGATTTCTCCTCTTCTCTATTCTTTCATACCAACTATGCCTACTTGAACTTGCGCATTGAGTGATTATGTACCACTTTAAGATACAGTCTTGACAATTTTAATAAAAAAGTAAAGAAGACAGCTATTATATACAATATTTATGAAAGAAATTAACTTGCATTGAATCAATAATTTATTTTACAATAAAGGATGATTAGAGTGAGGGTAAGGTGATAATAAAATTTTAAATAATTATTGTATAACCACCAATTGTTAGAGTTTCACGCAGATAAAGTGTAATTTTAACTATTTTTTTATAATTTTTACTTCTAAGCAAGTATCAAAACCAAAATGAGTTATGCACCATTTTTATAAGTAATATTTTTAAAGTTGATTTGTGTCAATCAGTAGCTTGACTAGTTAAACTAGGAGAAGCTGTTGTTATTATTATTTGTATAGTCGTCACCATCATTATCATTATCATCATTATTAGAAAAAATAACAAGAAACGAAGAAGGATGAGTGAGCAAGAAGACAGAATGAAAGAAACCAGCAAAATAAATTTAAGTATAAAATATGTTCACACAATTTGAAGCCACCACTCATGCAACTACGGGTCTAACCAGTGAAAGTCAATCCATGGTCACAATCAAAAAAGATTATAAGTAACCTTGTACAAAATACTTTGTCTCACAAACATTTCATTTTAGCCAAGCCCTCCATTGACCTCCACACTAGATGGTGCCACCACAACAAGCTCTATCTTGTTCAATGTCTTAACAGAATGCCCCATCAATCTGAAGCTGGAATTGATAGAGACACGCTTTTCAGTTGTAAGTTCTTGCTCACAAAACCCAACTCATGTGTGTAGTGTAAGCGTTTTCAAGTTTTTGACACTTTTATAGCACTCTTAATTCGTATGGAAGGTACATTCAAATCTTTATACAACACTCTAAGTGTAGAGGAGACATTTCCTAGTTAATTCCTCGATTTTGGTTGAATATTTTCGCACTATTTGTTAACAAAATCTGTCTGTGTTATTCTTAGACTGGTGCTACAACTTCATATCATCCTTTCCTTTCTTTGCAGGAGTCTCTGATAGATTTAATTAACTTTCTATATTTTAAGAACACATATCTTCAACTTATTTTTGCCTAATGTTCAATACCATCCAGCTGGTACATGATCTTTCAGTATAATTAGGGACTCGTACAAGTTCAAAAATAATCTCCTAAATAAGGAAACAAAATATTACATTATGACATGGATTTTACATGATTTGACAACTCTGCTATGCCAGATATTGTCTACTTGTCACATCTAAGAAGTCAACAAGCTCTCCGTTTCACATTGTTTGACACAATTCTTAATTGGCACTTGCCCATTCATTTAAATCCAAAACTCTCAAACTAAAGTCTATCAATACTACAAAACATTAAACTAAAAATTTAAAATAGACTAATTGATGTCACTTTAGACCTTTTAAAACTACGAAACATCATAAACTGATGTTGTAATATCATCCACGTCACTAGGTCAAAATGTACAAATTACAGGTAAGAAGCTCCAAAATTTAACTCAACAAATAAATAATGAAGTCTAAATAATGATGATTTCATACAAGTCCACAAAAAGCAGCACTGTGAAAATATTAGAAATTTCCTCGAGCATTGGAACATCAATTTGCAGTAGACGGTGGAATAGATTATTCATATAAAATAAAAAACTACGAAGTTAGATGCAAGACCAAAAGTAGACAAATTAGAATATCAACCAAAGAAAATCAACCAAGCTAGAAAGCAGAAATTTCCCTCCAAGCATCCATAGAAGAAAAGTGGCTTTGACATCTATTTGTCAAATCTCATAATCTAAATGGATTTGAATAGATTTTGGCATGGTTACCTGCAATATGGCTTTTCATAGTCAATTTCCTCCTTTTGACTATATCCCTTCACCACAAATATGACCTTATAGGTCTTTACTTTGCTAGTTAAATCAATTTTTCTCTTATAAATTCACTTATATCCGATGGAAACAATTCTTTTAGGTGGATCCACTAGAGTTCATACTTAGTTTGTATGTATTGAATCCATCTCGAATTTCATACCTTTTGTCACTTGGTGGAGTGCTTATTTGCCATTGCTTAATCATAGATAAAAGGATCATCTCCATGATCATTATTTTCCATTTTGATCAAATCTTGTCTATTTTCTAGAACATAACCATCTCTCTCTAATACTTGAGATATTCTACCCAATCGTTACAATAGTTGTGTCATAGAAGGTTGCTTTTGAATAGGAATGTGCATTCTGGGCTTATTGCTTTGTTCCTCGTGCTCAACTTTCTTGAGTATTATAGTTCTACCTACACCGCTTTCTTGAATGTTATTCTTCTTTGATAAAACATGCATGATATTCTATGACTCTCCTACTGTCCTTAGGTATATAGAATTCATATCTCATAGAGTCTCTAAGATATACCATAAAGTGGCCTATAACAACCATTGCCTTTAACTTGTCTATATCTTCTTACGATAAGCCGAGCATCTCCAATTTCTTAAACGCTTAAAGCCTAGCTTCCTTCCATACCTCATCTCATACAGGGTAGAGGGAACAGACTCAGAGGATACCCTGTTCAAAATATATGTTGCAGTAAGAAGAGCATGTCCCTATAAGGATATGGGCAGATTGGTAAAGTTCGTTATTAACCAAACTATGTCCAACAGAGTTTGATTTCTATGCTCAACTAAATCATTTACTGAGGAGTTTTTGGTGGTGTTATATGTGGTACAATACCATTATCTTTGAGGAATTCAACAAACTTAGCACTCATATACTCAGCTCCATTATGTGAACACAGTACCTTGATATATTTGCTAGTTTGCTTCTCTACTTATTCTTTGAATTCTTTGAACTCTTCAAAGGATTCATACTTGTACTTCATTAAGTACATAGAATTATTCCTTGAATATTCACCGGTAAAGGTTATGGAGTAGAGAAAACCTTTTCTTGCCATTTCACTAAATGGTTCACAAACGTTGGTGTGGATTAACTCCAACACCCCCAATGGCCCTTTTGACATATCCACTAAATGAACCTCTAGTCATCTTGTCTAGGACATAAGGTTCACAAGTAAGATAGGGTTGGTCTCCTAATGAGCTAATAAGCTCATCTCTCTAATTTGCTAATACTTGTGTCCCTGGTATGGTTAAGTCTAAGATGCTACAAATGTTTAGGATTTAAGCCATCCTTTAAATGTTTGCTTGAAATAGCATCGTTTACATTACTATCATCCATATTCAGATAATACAAGTCATTCCTTAGAGATGCTGTGCTAACCAAAATATTACAATAATAAATGTATCACACATTGTTTCTTAAAGAAAATTTATGATTATTTTTTATTAATAATGGAATAGAAACAATATTTTTAAACTCATGGCGCAAAAGAAGACAATCTTTCAATTCTATACTATGGTCTGATGATAGTTTTATTGAAGTGGTTCCAATCATAATGGCTACCACATTTGCTCCATTCCCTACCTTGATCACTACTTCATGCTTCTCAAGTATCCAACTTCTGACCAAATCTTGATGCAAAATACAAATATGAAAAGATGTACTAGAATCTGAAGTCAACAAGTAGAAAATACACCAATGGAACAAGATACTTCACAAAGATAAAGGTCTAGGGTACTTGGTACAATTTCTCTTCCAATGGCTTTGAGAATGGAAGGCTTCTTCTTCTTTGTCTGTCTTTTCTTAGTCATACCAAAGAAGCTAAACGTAGTAAAAACTATTTTTGAATATTATCCCATTTTATGAAGGCATGATTTTGACAAGTTAATTTCTAGTGTAACTAAAATAATTTATTATTTTTCTAAAAATTGGATGTAAGTTATTTGTGAAGTAAATTGTTTTAAACTAAAAATTCTAAAATCAAAATACATGAAATTAAATATGAAAAGCCACTCATGTAGTGCCGACAATAGTGTGAAAGGAGTTCTACCTATCTGATCGAGTGATAGATTGAGAGCCTAATTAGTTAGAAGCAGTGGGGCTGGCTGTGGCACAACTGATTGCATGTAACTCTCGTTAGTCAAGAGTACAAACTAATGTCTTGATTAGTGAAAATAAATACATGATATACGTATCACCATGAACAAGCTGAGAAAAAACTTTATTACATTGAGGTGGATTGGAATATCAATGAATTGTTTTAAAATATGATTTATATTGTTAGTTTTGAAATTGTGTTTGTACAAATTATTGTTTTCTGCTCACATCCTATTGAAAAACAAAAAGGTAGGAGATACCATTTACTGAGTGACTTTTCACTCACATGTTTTAGATATTATTTTGTAAAGAAGGTAAATGAAGAGAAACTCACATGGGGATGGTAGACCTAGGGAAAGAAAGACATAGATCTTTACACTAGTTATGCTATTTCCATTGTTTTTATTAGTAGATAAGATATGACTGATGTAATAGTTAGGGTACTTTATTTTTTATTACAACATGGTGTTGAGATTATTATTCTGGATATGACATTGTTTACTTTTGGATATTATTTGACATTTAATAGATTAGTTGCGTTGATATTGTTAGCTTTGGCATCTACTGATGTTATTCGCAAGTACTATCGTATCATGATCTGGATTTGGAACATGACAGATATGCTGCCTGCTTTTGAGAAATTTATACTAGGATTGGTTCTTGTGTTTTATTTCATTTGTTTAGATAGAATTTTGTGCTCGTTGTCAAATGTTTGCATGCATGAAGCTTGCCAGCCTGAATTTGGTTTTAAATTAGAGGTGTTGTGATAATTGTCAGCATTTATGCAATAAGTGAATCAGAGAGAAATTTCTTACTAACTTGGACTCTCCTATGTCCAAACTTAAAGAATTATTCAAATTTCAAAGGTTTATATTGTTACATAATATTTGGATGTATTTCTGAAGAGATGTCAAGTGTAAAGTTTGCTTTATTTAGAAAATGAACTAAGTCATTATATTGTAAGCACACTAATAATTCCTTCCAGAAAAAGGAAGTATTTCTAGATCAACAAAAATGTGATTGATCTCATTCTCAAAGCAAAAATCTGAATATTTCATTCTAAATTAATTGTTGTTCACAATTATGCAGCCTATCTTTATGCAGCTTTGTAGATGTTCACAATAGTGCTGTAACATGCCTCGAGCTTTTCAAACTAAATTTCATTACCAAATTTTTGGCATACTTAGTTTGTGAGAGAAATTCTCCACCCTTCATGTGTTTGACTTATAAACTAAGAAAATACTTTAACTCCTATACCATGTTCATCTCAAATTCTTCTTGATGTTGCCAACAACTATTTTCAACAGCTAAGAGGAAATGAATCCAAACACGATGTCATCTACATACACCTGTGTAATTAGAATGTCATGGTTTTACCTCTTAATAAATAAAATCTTGTCAGTTCCCCCTCAAACATAGCCTTGTTGCACCATAAATATTGCCAACCTCTAATACCATGCACGGGTTTGCTTTAGTATATGTAAGACCTTTCTTCAATTTGTACACATGATTAGGGTAATGTGGATTAACAAAGCCTTTTGGTTATTCTATATAGACTTCATCTTTTAGAAAACCAAACAAAAATACACTCTTTACATCCATTTGGAAGACTTTGAAGTTTAGTGTGTATGCCATAGCCAACAAAAGCCTAATAGCCTTAAGATGTGCAATTGGCGCAAATGTGTCGTCAAAATCAATACATTCTACCTAGGTATATCCTTGTGAACCAATCGTGCTTTATTTCTTGAGATTGCCCCATTTTTAACAGTTTATTCTTGAAGATCTACTTAGTTCCAATGATGTTACACCATGTAGCCTTTTAACCAATGTCCATATATAATTTCTTTGGAACTGATTAAGCACCTCTTGTATCGCTCTCACCCAATATTCATCTTCAAGTGCTTTTTCTACATTCCTTAGCTCAACTGTGGAAACAAAACAAGGATAAAGGGCTAATTCATAATAATTTATTTTTGGTACTTTTTTTGTTTTGTGCTGATCTCGGATGATTTTTGCAAATCCTTCATGAGGGCTCAAGTTCTGGGATATTCTTCTCTTGGGCTTGTTCTGCTGGCATTAGTTCCTAGGTCATAATAACGTGCTCTATGTTCTGTTTAGTGTTGCCAACAAGTTGATCACTTCGATCATCATCCACCTTTTGATTTGGTTGGTGCCTGATTCTTCAGTATCATTAGCTTCGTCTATCACTATGTTCACGGCTTCCTTGACTTTTATGGTTCATTGAGTATCAAACCAGCAAAAATAAATTCTTACTCCAAACTATAAATTTAAGTATAGTAGTGAAGAGGATCATATCCTCAGGAGCTGGAGAATTATTTCCTGTAAATTAAAAATGATTTGAATTGGGAGAAAGAAAATAATTTAAACTAAATTTGATATGCAAAAATCAAATAAAAATAAATTAATGAAGAACTAATTTCTAATCAAAGTAATAATGTAAAATTAAATATAAATAAATCAATAAAAGACATGCTTCTAGTCAAAGGAAAAATCTCAACTTTGGTTCTATCAACTAATCATTGATGCAAACATAAATTCATCTATTTACAAATAAATTAGTTATAGTTGTTAACAAGCTCTAACAATTTGTTTCTCCTTACTGTTTTGATAACAGTAAGGAGAAACAGATTACCCCAAAATAGGCTCTTCAGATTTATCTATTGATAGCATTAATTACAAGAAAGGCTACCAATTCTAATCAATAAACTCACAAGCTTGATGTATTTAAATTAGATTATATATTCCTGCAACATAATTTAAAAGTCTCTTTTACAATTAAATTACATAACTTGTCACTGATACTAAAACTACTAAACAATTACAGATCTAATGTGATAGATGGCAATAGATTATTCTCGCAATTACATAGTAGCCAGTTATTTAATCATACAAGAATAATCATCTCGATAAAGTACGGAGACTATGTAAATACTTGCAAAAAAGTGAAATAATAAAAACCAATTAAAACTCACAAATTGATGAACCAAAGCATCGATTATCCTTCAACTAGAAAAGAGAAATTAGCCACGTCTCATGTTTGAATTGCAAAACACAAAAATATGTAAAATTGAAATCTGTAGAATGTCAAAAGAACAACAGTAGAAGAGATGGATAACTTTCTTGATAATAAAAAAATTTAGTCTCTCTCCATAAAAATTGTCTTATCCAATCTCTCTTAAGGGAAAGAAGATATTTCCTAAAAAAAATCAAATTATATCCACTACTAAAGTAGTAATAGGGCTAGGCCCATCATCCTCCTTCAACAATATTTCACACGTAGCCCCTTGCAAATCTAGACTCTTTCGCCAAACAAAACACGCCTATACTTTACAAACGACAATCTTCTATACAATATAGATTTTCAGCATCTTTTAAGCTTGTTTCTTCTCCTTGATTCCTAAAACAATGTGAAATGACAATTATCAGCAAAAAAAAAACTTAGCACCAATTTTGGCTAAAGTTGTGAGGAATTTGACACAAATGATTTGAATGACTTGCCATTTAACAAATTCTCCCACACCTAGATAATGCTTGTCCTCAAGCATTTCCTAATTCTAAAGAACAATCAAGACAATGAGCACAAGGTTTTTCATTATACAAGTTCTAGCATCTCACTCTCCCAACAATTTCATCAAGTTCAAAACAAGCAAGACCCAACAAGTCTCGCATGAAATCGGATATAAGCACTCATCACTCAAATGTGTGTAGGGTAAAACTTAACTCTCAAATCAACACAATTGAGTGACATTACCAAAGGCTTGTTGATATATCAAATTTCCATCACTAGTGGTGAATTCAATACAATAATCGAAAGGTCTTAAGAAGGGTTGTAACAAGGCATGGGTGAATGGTAGGATAAAATGGACTATTTAGGCATAAATATTTCAAAGAGAATGTTCAAAATTCACCATATGAATTCAATTACCTTTCTCATCACCAATTCATTATCTTGAGGGAAAATTGTACTTTCTCATAACACCAACAAGTCTAGGAATATTTAAACTATTGTCCACTACCATAATTTGACAAATATATGCAAAGGCACTTCACAACACATATCTTCTTCTTCTTCTTTTAATCATGTTCATTTTTTCCTTTTTTTCTCTTTTCATCAATTTTTTTTCTATTTTTTCACCATTTTCATTTTTTTTTTCATTTCATCTTTTCCTGCAAATACAAAGACTATAAACAACTTAATTTGCCCACACTTGCTAGTCAAATCACCACCTTACAGTAGTATGGCAAATTCTCATACACTAAAATTCAGAAATCTCTTAACATAGGGATCAAAGAAGAAAGTCTAATTATAAAGGTCTTAAGTATTAATTGTAGCTATTTAACAAAGACAGGGTTCAACATTCAAAATGGTTCATTAATGGGAAATAAAATAAAGCAAAGGTGGGTTTTCTAAAATGTTAGAAATGGTTGATCATAGATGCTCTTATCATTTTAATGCATCAAATTCAATATATAAATATAGTTCTAACTTGCATAACAGAGCAAGTTCTAAAATGACATCCATGTATGATAACCATTCAACAAAAAGAAAATAGAGCAGATTTAAGTGAAATGCTTATGAATAGGCTCAAAAACTCACAAGGTAGTTAAAATTTTGTCAAATCTTGCATATTTATCCTCTAAATCCATCATTAAGAAAAGTAAGACACTTAGCTAGCATAATTACACTAATGCTCATGTCTCAATTATAAATGTCATCATAGCCAAAAGAAAATAACACTAATAACTATAGAAATTCGATGCAAAAATTTTCAAATTTTCAACAAAAATATCTCCTCCCCCACAACTAAAGTGCAAAATCCCTTAAAGGATTAAAGTGCAAAATAAAAGCAAAGAGAGACAATGAAACTTCCCTTAAAGGAACTAATTATCAAAGGAGTCAGGGGACTAAAATCCAATGTAAGTGAAAAAAGGCTCAAGATTCCGCTCAATTCTAGACAAACAATGGTCCATTGACTACAATTGCTGACTCAAAGGAGGTGGATTAGCTGTAGTATAGAGTCCTACCTCATTAGTAGGTGGAATAAGGTTCAGAATACTAGTAGAAGCCTTATGCACGCTTGGCTGAGGTTGCCCATTTCTTGGTGATGTAAATTGATAAATATCATTAATTTTCTGAACAACTCCCACTCTCTCCAAACAATTCAAATACAAAGGATCAATCTGTTAGGCTATATGTAACTTATCATCTTTAGAAAGATCAAGAATTCCTTTTTGAACAGCCAAATATGTGATAAGAGATCCTGAAATCAATGGCTTCTGCTTTTTATTTAGCACTCAATGGAATTGAATGGCAATCCAACTACCAAAATTAACCTTTACATTCTTCTTCATACACCATAAAAAAATAAAACTCAGCTTTAGTGATGTAGTGTCGGGTTGAGGGAATTGAATTGAAAGGGAGTGCTATTTGTCAGAGAATAAGGGTGAGATAAAGGCATGTGGATTGTGTGAAATTGAATAGGGTTAGGAAGGCTACATTTGGTTGTGTTGTCCAAAATTTTTTTTAAACTCTGTAGTGCAAAGTGTGTGTACACCTTAAAAACTCAAGCCTCCTGGTCTTGCATCCAAGCCTCTTCATATTACTCAATGATATAAAACATGAGGCATGCTTTAGAAACCTAAATCTTTTGGTAATAATCCAACTCCTTCATATTTCTTGATGGTATAAGACATGAGCATGCCTTAGGAACCCAAAGTCTTTTGGTTGTTATATTTCAACCAAGTAAAATACAATTTATTTTAATTCTTCACAAGACGGGCCTGTGACTTTCAATAGGAAATCTTCAGTATAAAAACAAATAAAACTAAATTACAGAACCTATATAAACATAAATTAAAAACAACAAAAATGACAACAACTTAAAAATGAAAATCCTCGAGGTTGCCTCAACACCTTTCTTTAATGTCTTTGGCTAGAGAAAGCTATGTCTTCTCAAATTGTATAAATAGGATCTTCAAGGTGAAACATATCCACATCCTCCACTTAAAACCCTTCATAATAAGGCTTAAGATGGTGCCATTTCACAACAAACTTTTTATTTGTCTTCAAGCTTTGAATTTCCACTACACAACAATAAAGGGACCAATCTAATAGGAACATAACTTACCTAGAAAAAAGCTTTAATCTAGAATGGTAGAGAAGAACTTTTGGCCAACTTTTGGCACCACAGGGTTAATTGCACTCACATCAAACACAGAGTTAGATTCAGAAGAGTTCTTCCTAGCATCAAAAGTATTAAAATGAACTATCTTTCCATCAAACTCCAAAGCAAGAGTACCCTTAGTAACATCAAAAGACATTATCATGTTGAAATTGTTATGTGTTAGTAGCCAATGATTTAACAGTATCCTCAAAAAACATACCTAATTTAAAAGATGGTTGTTGTGGAGGTGAAATTGGTGGCCTATGTAGATATGACTACTATTGGAAAGAAGGTGGCTTCACTGTATAACTAAAATTCAAATGATTTATCCACCCTGGGTTATACATGTTGTTTAAAGATCATATTGCCTCTAAGATGGACTTGGTAAACCTCCTACAACATTTGCACACTCATTTGGGTCATCTTGTGGTGTGGGGTACATATTAGTTGGATGATAAGGAGCATAGTAGATTCCACAGGTTCGAGTCTGTTGCATTTGACTTGTAACCAGCTTTTTCACTAAAGAGGTTAGTGCACCTAACTTTTGTTTAGTTGAAGAAGTACTTACCTCACTAACTCTTTTAGTGGTGAAATTCTACTATTCTCTAAATTGTTGAGCATTTGCAACCATACTTGAAATCAAATTTCAAGCTTCAATTGGAGTTTTTTACACCAAGGCTCCTCCACTTGTTGCATCCATTATTCATCAATCTATATTTGAAAGTCCACAAAAATATTGGATGAAAAATTGGTATAAGATTTGATGGTGAGGACAACTTGCACTCAATTGCTTGAATCTTTCCTAATACTTGTGTAATATCTCTCCATTAAGCTATCTGATTTCATAAATTTCTTTTTTGATATTTGTAGCCCGAGAGGCAGGAAAAAATTTCTCAAGAAATTACCTCTTCATTTTATCCCATGTAGAGATTGAACTTGCGGGTAAATAGTAGAGCCAATCTTTAATTTTATCGGTTATAGAGAAGGGGAATGCTCTAAGCTTTATGTGCTCCTCAGTGACTCCTTGTGGCTTCATAATTGAGTTGAGCACATGAAACTCCCTAAAGTGCTTATGAGGATCTTCATTTGGGAGACCATGAAAAGAAGGAAGTAAATGAATTAGTCTAGATTTTAATTTAAAAGGAACATTTAAATTAGGATAAGTTATATAGAGAGGTTGTTGATTTAAATCTGGTGCAGCAAGTTCTCTCGAGGTGTTCTTGTTAACCATTGTTTCAACTTCCACCTTCTCCACAGACTCACTAAAATAACTTAAGGAATCCACCAATTCAACCGCTAGATCTAATTCGGGGGATGAAGACACTTGGGCAAATCATTATCTAGTTTCTTTCGTCAATCTCCAAATATGAGAATATAGAGGTTTAAACTAAAAACAAATGAGAATATAGAGGCTTAAATTAAAAACAAATGAACAGAATAATAAGAATAAAAATTCATGGAAAAGTTATCAATGATAGCATCAATCCCCGACAATGGCGCCAAAATTTTGTTGGGTGTCAGACCAACAAAAATAAACTCTTACTCTAAAAGATAAATTTCAGTATAATAGTCAGTATAAATTTCAGTATAAGAGAAATTAATGTAAACTAAACTTGATATGCAAAATCAAATTAAAATAAATTAATGAAGAATTGATTTATAATCACAGTAGTAATGCAAAATTAAATATAAATAAATCAATAAAAGACACGCTTCTAGACAAAGGAATAATCTGGACTTTGGTTCAATTAATTGATTGTTACTGTAAAGATAAATTCATCTAATCAAAAATAAATTGGTTTTCGTTGTCAACAAACTCTAACAACCAATCTCTCTTTACTATTCCATTAACCACAACGAGCTTTATGATTACTTCACTTATCAGTTAGACAACTCTAAATAGGCTCTTAAATTTTATTCCTTTGATAGCATTAATTACTACAAAGACTACCAATTCTAACCAATATACTCACAAGCTTGGTTTATTTAAATTAGATTATATATTCGAGCAACATAATTTGAAAGTCTCTTTTATAATCAAGTTATATCACTTACCATAGATACTAAAACTACCAAATAATTACAAATTTGGCATCATAGATGGCAAGAGATTATTCCTACACTTAATAGTGGGTACTTATTTAATCATATAAAAATAATCATCACGATAAAGTACGAAGAATATATAAATACTTTCAAAAAGATGAAATTGTAAAAACCAATTAGATCTCACAGAATTGATGAACTAAAGCATCGATTATCCTTCAACTAGAAAAGAGAAACTCATCATGCTTTATGTTTGAATTGTAGAACACAAAAATATTCAAGATTGAAATATGTAGAATGTCAAAAGAACAATGATAGAAGAGATAGATGACTTTCTTGATAACAAAATAAAAATAAAAATGAGTCTCTCCCTAAAAAATGTCTTATCCAATCTCTCTTAAAAGAAAGAAAATATTTCCTTAAAAAAAGTCAAATTCCATCCACTACTAAAGTAGTAATAGGGTCAGGCCCATCATGCCACTTGTTGATCCCATTAGGTCAATGTGAAGCAGCTCTAAATTTCTTAAAGTAAACTTTTGAGATGTTTTATGTGATGATCTATATTACTTTCCCAATTGACAAGGTCCACAAATATTTGATTTTGTTCCTAGTAGTGCTAGTAATCCTTGAACAACTCTTGTCTTTCAAAGCTTCAGCAAATTTTGATTGTTGATGTGTCTCAACCTCCTATGCAATTTTTCACTCTCTTCAACATTGGATTTTAGGCATGTTATGCTACTGCTAATGGTATAGCTGCATTCATCTAGCCTATTGCTAATAAGTACACAACAATTTTACTTGTTATTTACTTGGTATTGATTTTTGGTGAATTTCTTGAACAAGTCTTGATCACAAAGTTGATTGATGCTCAATAGGTTTGTTTGGAGTCTGTCAACATGTAGAGCACTTCTCAATTTTAGCATTTATTATTGGTGAGAGTTCCCTTGCCAATCACACCACATTTCTAACCATCTCCAAATGTCACATGTTCTCTTAAATTGTTCTTACTCCTTGTCACTGGTCATATGTTTGGAATATCTACTGTCAAGATATCATATATTTTTTGAACAAGCTCTTAGTGAAGTGTAGGATACAAGGCTCTTTATTTTTGACTTTCGAACCCAAACTCTAGTGACTAGCTTGTTGTTGCTTCGAGTGTTGTTAACACAATTGTCAACTTGTTCTCCACACAACATGTGTCTCAATAGAGAGAAATATTGACTCATTTGGTATCTTTCTTTCCTATAAAAATTGCAAAAATTATTACTTTCTTCTTCCTCCTCCCATTGGACTAATGCCTTTTGTCATCCTATTGTTGGGAATAGTGTGATCAACAGTCTGAATAATTTCCTCAACAAATTTAATCTCCCTCTTTTCTAATGTTCCAGCTACTGTGATATGTGTGTAGCCAATTCCTATGTGATTTGATATTGACTTCTGTATTGACAATACCTCCTCTAATTTAGCATTTCCCATATTTAATTTTTTTCAAAGTTGCATCAGCCTCATGATATTGTTCATCAATCTTCTTACACTCAAACTCAAACTTCAATTTTGAACACTTATCATTTAAACATGCATTTAATTCCTTAAGATTTTTCGCCTCTTCCTTTAGTGCATGATTTTTAGTTTGTAAGGCTATCAATTTGTCACAAGCCAATTGGTAAGTAGAATATAAGTTCATCATCAGCATTACTGTTATCTTCATCTATTTCTACAACATGAGTCATAATATCCTTTTAATTTGAAATTGCTAAATTGAAAGCTACCTACTTGCTTGTGTGATTAGTTTCATCATCAGATTCCTTGGAACCATCGTCACTTCAAGTAGAATTCATAGATTTGCCCTACTTCTTGAGTGTATTAGAACATTTTGCCGGAATGTGACCAAAGCCTTTGCATTAATGATACTATATGTTCTTCTTCTTAAGTTCACCCTCTCCCACCTTGTGAATTTCTTCTTTTGATCTGCAGTAGGGATTTTAGAAGCGTTACCTAATTTCCTGAAGTTTAGAACCTTTTTGTTAGGTAGGCTATGCCATCATCATTGTTGCAGCAATCATCATCACCGTCATCATAACTTTACTTTTCACTATGAAAGGCGAGTTCATTCTCCTTCTTAGAAACATTTAGGTTCATTTCATACGTTTGAAGTGAACCCATAAATTCATCCAAGCAGAGGATTTCCATATTCCTAGCTTCATCTATTGTGGCCACTTTAAGGGTGAATGTTTCAAGTAAGGGCTTTAAGGTTTTTCTCACAAGTTTTGCCTTTGAGTACATCCTGTCCAACTAGTAAGCTTGATTGACAATGTGTCTTAACCTGTCTTTGAATTCCGCTATGGTTTCACTCTCATCCATCCTCAGTGTTTCGAATTGAAATGCCAACATCTAGAGCTTGAAGGACTTGATGGTATTAGTTCCTTTGTGGACATTTTGCAAGATATCCCAAGCTCTTTTAGCCGTCTCACACGTTGATATGCATTTGAATTGCACTTTATCTACACTTGTAAATGTAGCATTAATCGCTTTTAAATTATCTAGTGCTACCTTTTCTTCTTTGATTAAGCAAGTCTACATATCCTTTGGAATTTCAAGTCCTTCATCAATTATAGTAGTGGATGGATTCCAACCACATTCAATTGCGTACCATGCCTTTTCATCTTTAGATTTAATAAATGTTTTCATTCATGCCTTCCAATATAGGTAATTGGTTGGAGGTCCCATCATGATGCTCATTCTTTATTACTCATTTTCAACCCTTCAAGATCTCACCTACTTGCACAAGCTAGTGTACTTGGTGAACTAGGCTTTGATGCTAGTTGTTAAGTTAGGTTGAAACAATAAAGCCTATTGGAATACACACACACAACCACACAGCAAAAAGTAAATGAGTTGTGGAATTGTTAACGTAGCTCGGAGCAACCACTCCAATATCAATGGGGCCTAACCCAATAAAAATACTTCTACTAAACAATAGAAGTAAAAAGATCAACAACAAAATCCCTCACTCGCTCTACTGGCCTAATTCTAAGGTTCCCAACTAGCTGATAACATAATATCCCAATGGTATATACTTAGAATTCTCTAATATCAACTTTTAATCATGGTAGGCCCTCTCAAGTTTTTGTTTTTTCACATTCTTTACTCTTTCTTAACACATCTACACAACATGACTCTAACACTCATAAAAGAACCTTAGACTCTTTCCACTCAACTTGCTTGTTTGTTCTCTACTCTTGCAATCCGAGTATTAGCAGCATCTTATTTATTGATTATCATTAAGAAGTCCTAATGGAGTTGGGCTTCCATATAGCACAAATCCTACCTCCAAAAATATAGGCGAATTCTTATTTGTTGATTGAGAAAGTCGCCAAGAACTTAACATAACATAGCTAGACTCTTATCTGTTTTTATTTACACTTTCTCTAAGTCAGTTAGGACTCTTCCACTGTAATCTCCTAATAACTTCAACTTCTTTTTGATCAATATCTATATAGATAAATTTTTTTCTGTTGTTATGAGATTGTTGCTAACTGTCCAAAATACTAGAACTAGATAAGCTTGAACTCTTCCTAATCCTTATCCACTTGATTTCCAATGTTTGAGGAATTCTCCTACAGGAACGTCCTATTAATTTCAATTATCTTGGAAGCTTCATCCAATTTTTTGATAATGATAAAAAGTCTTAATAGGTTAGGATTCTTCAATTTTGTTCATGTTATGCACAATGTGTCTACACTTAATCAACATGCTAACAAGATGCATTAACAAGTTAATTTAAAAAAATACATTAAAATAAAAGGGTTCATGTTTAATGCATATTTTAAGTTTCAAATCCTAATCTTAAGCATTGTTTTCAAAATTGAAGTGGATTAACAATTTTGACTAAGAATCAGCCAATTTTGCCAGCTTGTCAAGGCATGAAAGTTGGTAGTTCTCATAAATAATGTAAATCAATCAAAAACCAGTCAAAACCAACCAAAACCGGTGTGAACCGATAAAAACTACTCAAATTAGTTTTGACCAAAAAATAAAAAAAAAGCAAGATTTAGCAATTTTTTTGAAAAAAAAAAACTACAAAACAACTTTTTTAAAAAAAAATTCTGACATTTTTAACTCCTCAATATTAATAAGAACATATAAATTTTTTTATTTTGACTTTTTGGTTTTAGTAATTTTTTCTATTTATTTTTCTGAAAAAGTTTTGGAAAATTTAATTATTGTATCTTAAAATTAAAATTCTACAAATTAATTGACTAATTTATTTTTTAAACTATTTTTTAATTTTATACTTTTACTTATTTAGAATTTGATAAGTTTTTTAAAATTTGTGTAATAATTTTTTATTCTAGTTGAATTATTAAATTTTTAACATTACTTTTGATATCCATTATTTAGTATATTATTAAATAGAATTATATTTAGTTTGTAGTAATATGTGTGTGTTTGTGTGTAATATTATGATTTAAAACGACCGATTTTTTCAAAATGGTTCAAACAATCGACCAGTGATCTAATTAATTCTCCAGTTTGATCACCGATCTGATTTTGCAACATTCTTTGATCCTTTCTCTCACACATACTTTATACTTATTTAAGAGTACTTTTTGTATTTAATGATTTGCTATAGCAAGAGTTTTTTTATTCTAAAGGTTGGGCTGTAGAATTTGACGCGTCCAATATAAATTGTATGGTAACAATATGGTTGTTGGAGTTGAGCCTAAATTAAAATATAAAAATTCTTGTTCTAATTGTGTTTCAAATTTTACAGAACTTTTATTTTTCAAATTAAAATCATCAATTGCAAATTATATTCATACTCAATTATATTTTATTATTGCATATATTGTGTATATACACATATGTATGTATGCATGTTTTCAACATTTATGTGTGCGCTGAATGCTAGCTTAAAATATTTATATTTAACTATTATTGGAAGAAAATATTGTAGGTTTGATTAGACTAGATGTAATTTCAAGTTAAATTTAGCTGAACAATGTTCTGATTCCATATACGAAATTTTCAGACAAATATTGTAATATTAACACACGTAGAACAGAAAGTAAAAAACAAATGCAAGAATACGTAATATGTTTATACAATTTGAAGATCATCTCTTACATCAATAGGACATTTACCTAGATCAAGTAATCTGGTAACCAAAGTAATTACAAGTACATTTAATCAAAAACAAGACTCTTATCTATTTAACATTTCACCTAAATTAAATCCATATTTAATTTCTACGAGTTGATATACTCTAGCACCCTCTCTTTATTAAATAACAAGTAAAACTTCCATTGATTCCAATATTATCATTAACATAAAGTGTTCAACCCACAATAATTTGTAAAACTCAAGACAAAAGTATCATGTGTGTGTAAATGAATTTTTCTCTCTTTAAACTCATTAAATGCTCATGGAAAGCACATCCAAACCATTTCCAACTTTGCTCTTTTTATACATGATTTTGCCCCATCCAAACCGCAAAGTGGACTCTAAAATATGATCAAAAGATCATGGTAAGATTTTATCCAATCAAAATACTGATGTTGGAGCTTTAGGAGGCAGTTTCCTATTCTAACGAGATTCCTTTCCCAATAAACCTTGATTCGCTCCAAAATCTTAGGCTTTTAAATCTTTCCTTTGTACATTTACTATCTGATCTAATTTGATCAACTTTTCTATTCTTTGTTATCACAAAATCTATTTAATATATCAACTTTTTAAATTATCTTGTTAATTATCTTGTTAAATTATGCCGATGTTGCAATTCTAATATTAACTTTCCTCAAAATGCATGTTACTAACTTTGATAACATGCCATTGCATGATATGTCAATTATCCTCATGATTTTGTAGTTAATTTTAAGTCAACTTTTAGCCAATTTCGAAATGATATTTATTTATTTGACTCCAATAAATATAGTAATAAATTTAATTAAATTCTTCGACTTCCAAAATAAAAAAGTACAGCGAGTACGCACCAACTTACTACTGTCACAATTTTTCAACAATATTTTTCACTTTTTTATTAACACCATGAAAATGCCAACCCACACACAAGTTGCCAACAAATATAATTTATTCTTGTGTAACACGATTGCATGCTACTTGATGATATAATCACATTGCAATTAATTATAAACTTGCGTGGAAAATATCAACTACAAATTCTTGCAACTACCAATAACCAGCTGCAATGAATAAATGCGGACGTTGACAGGATGATAGTAATAATCCACGTCTGATTAGATCTGACTTGAAGACTTCCATGCATGAAGGGCCTGGGTAGGATCTTAGTATGGCAGACCCAGCCACCAGCTGTTTCATTGCTCAGTCAAAGATACTTGAAATCAGAGCAAGACTGAATTCAAGCAATTTTTCTATACAAACAATAAATTATCCGCACACTGTGCTTCTAAAAAGTTACAATAAATACAAATTAGTCTTCATCTGCTATGCTTCTATTTAGCTAATATCATTGATTGTGTAGGAAGACCTGTTGCAACATAGAAAACAAGCTTCTTCGTGTAATTTACCTAAACCTGCGCGCCTAACAGACCAACTCATTATCCAGCAACTGATCTCACAATTTCCTTGAAACTTTCCCTTCCAGTTTTAGCTTCAGCACTCGTTGTCGTAATCTTCTTTGATGGTCGTGTATCTTCCAGAGACCATGACCCAAAACGACAGTAGAGTATATACCATGTGTTATGATGGGCGCAAGAATATTGTCTGTCTGTCGCATGTACAAGCAAGAGACTGGTTTAAGCACTTGCATAGTATGTTAATGCATGTAATCTATCGCTACTTTTTGCAAGAAAGGGTGATTATCAACTCAACTTACCTGAATCCATTCGAATCCAAGATAGAGTGCCAAAAGTGCCTCTAGTAGAGGGGAGTATATCTTTTTCATTTGCCTTCTTTCGTACCAGGCTGCAAAATGGTGACAACTGAGAGAAATCAGCAGAAATTTTGGCAACTCAAAAAATAAATTATGGATTTTACACCAATACTAAATTGTCCATGATACAAGAGTAATTTGCTACCAGCGGTGTGCAAATGTAATAAACTTTGAGACACCAGGTAAAGCAAAGCAAAAGCCAGATTTTCAAAATGATAACAATTTTCAGTAAGCCTCTACTATTAGCACATTCACTTGACTCATTTGTGATATGCTTATCTAGGTGAAGGTCAGAACTCAGAGACTCATGGGCAATATACTTCAGGTGCTCAATGCACCAACCTTATCCGGTTACATAGTTAAAGTGATCCAACTAAAATGTTCATACTCATTTCAAACACATCTAGCTATTAGAATTTAATTATAATATTTTCATTAAGTACAAAATATAAGTTTGTACTCTCAAGACTCCACATAATTTTATAAAGTATTCAAAATATCAAGCATGGGTTAAAAAAAACTCACATTGAAAAATGTGAAAAAGTGATATGTATATAATTTGGAATGACCTACAAATCCATTGCCTTAATATTTTTAGTTAAAATGTGCTGTTTAAACTTGCATATACCAAATTCAAGCACAGGCCCATGGACCCTTAGATTTAGCTCCCAAATGTAGCTGGGCTCCACAATCCAACAAGAGGTTTTAGGCAGAACAGTTTGGCTTGGAACCCAAACTATGAAAAGAGATACATATATAAAATGGAATGAACTAAAAATCCATTGCCTTAATATTTTTAGTTAAAATGTGGTGTTTAAACTCACATATATCAAATTCAAGCACAGGCCAATAGACCCTTAGATTTAGCTCCCAAATGTGGCTGGGCTCCACAATCCAACAAGAGGTTTTAGGACAAACAGTTTGGCTTGGAACCCAAACTATGAAAAGAGATACTCCAACAGGAGAATTGTATGGCCTAACGTGCTCAAGGTCAATATGAAAAGAATTAGAAAAAAAATGTCATACATTGAAGAAAAGTGGAAAAAATGAGTTTCATATAAGTTGGAATGATATACAAATCCATCGCCTAAGATTTGGGTTAAGATGTAATGTCAGGCCCACATATATTAATCACATGCATAGGCCTGTAGGCCTATGGATATGGCTCCCAATGTGGTCGGGCTCACAACCAGGCCTAACAAACCCAGAATCAACAATAGTTGTCTAAAATTCATTTTCTCGAAATGCACAGAACACTAAGAATAGTGCATTACATATCATATTTGTAGTCCAAACCAACATATTCCAATCTTGCAAATAACATAAATGTGCAACAGTAAAATGTGATTTAAATAGCATTCCTCTTATATATAGAAGAAAATATGCACTAATTACATTTTGATGTTTAAATGACCAATGCATATGACTACGTCCAACAATGAAAATATAAATTAATATTTTTAGTTAAAGGATTTGACCTGCAAAGAGCTTTTTCAAATCTTCACGGCCAGAGCGTGACTTCAGTACTGGTGCAACTACATAGGTAGGGTCTGACAACAGAAGGAAGGACAAGTCGGGAGTTAAGATAACAGGTTAATCAGACCACATATGTCATGCCTCTTGAAGAAACTTGTGGACAAACCTTTAGGAGCGGCGGTCATGTAATAAAGCGAACCCGTAAGAGCAGCTGTGATAACAGCAGCAAATGCCTGAGCAAATGGGACAAATGGAGGCAGCACACCCGTCTGTATCAAGCAAAAAAGTTCAGGAAATGCAGTTCATGTGTTAGAATCAAAGAGAAAATCATTTCATAATTTTACCACTGATGCCATTCCTTGAGCATCAGCTACTAGACCACTGCTCCTCAGAAAAACTTCTGCTACTGCTCCCTGCAAAAAGATAAATGTGAATATTATGAAAAATAATAATATAAAAATGAGCTTCCATATGGTGAAGCAGGTTTTGAGAAATTGGAAAGGAATGCATGGAGTGTTAGATGAAGGGAGGATTCATGTATTTGACAAGGTCTTTACAGACATTTACATGATCCCTTGAAAGGAAGTCATATCTAATTATTAAGCCTCAGATATATTTGTTTTACGTCATGATATTCTTAATATTAAAATAATAAGTTGAAACAAGCTACTCGTAAGCGAGGTAGGAGACACACATACCAATTTTGAAATATATTTTAATTTCTATTACTAAACAACGTATATGGGCTAATGAAGATGACCTGAATAGCAGCACGATAAAAGAGCTCCTCTCCAACAGAGCTTGCAGCAACAATAAGCATAAACTGCAAGAACACATAAAATGAGAACTGATATTTCTGTGCAATATAATTAGTAGTCCAACCATGCATGCACAAAGAGTTCTTTTACCTGCCATGGAGACATTCCATAAAAAAAGCTCCGCAGCTCCTCATCCTCTGCATCCCTGATTGCACGAGCATAAGGAGACAGCTTCACAACTTCATCCTGTATCACAAGAGTTAACTTTCACAATCACACTCCAATCATGCATAATAGCTCCCAAATATGTATTGAACTTTCACATTTGTCAATTCTATTTTTGCAATGTTAAATCTACAATTCTATTTTTGAAGAAGTAATGCTTTTATGAAATAAATGACACAAGAAAATGACACATGATTAAAAAATGTACAAGGAAAGATTATTTGTAAGTAAATATTGCCTTACATCGCCTTACATCTAATATAAAGAGAAGGGCCATAATTGGAGGAGCTGCATATCCCAATCCATTAACAACTGCATCTAATGATAGATCAAATCCGCCATTGGAATCAATCCCCGAAATGGAGCATATAAATCTTCCTGCTAAAGCCATTGCGCCATATATTCCTAGAGTTCAAAAACAGGTGAAAGAGTCATCAGAAAGTTATTAATGAAAAGTGCATTCTCCACAATGCCAATAACAGTTCCCATTCTCCACTTAACAGAAAAGAAGCAAAAGAAGAGATAAATGACTTTTATAATCACAGAAGAAAAAACAAAAAAAATGTACTCAGCTGCTCAAAAAAGAAAAAAGAGAGAGAGAGGGAGGGGGAGAGAGGAGAATTATGCAGGAACAAGTACCACAAGAACTAAACCAGCATAAAGTTTGATTGCATTAGATTATATAATTTAAAAAGTACTTCCCAATTCTTCAAATTTAAGTCACTGAAAACAAGTGTCTAAGCCCATCATAATAGGATTCACAAAGACAAGTACATATTTAATCACAACAAAAAATGAATTCAAGCAAACACAATCAGAACAAGGGGAATTTGAGAAAACATTGCTACTCAAAACAAATAAAGACTCCCTTATCACTACAAATATAACATATAACCTTGTCTTATCATTAGCTCTCTCAGAAATCAGAGCTACAGATTATGAACCCAAGACATATCAGAGAATTAGCACCAGAAAAGGAATGTTAACTTGACCCCTTACTCAATGGTAGATGCTTGAGATTTAACCCAGCACCCTAATGCACCTCACACTATAAAATGAGGCAGGCTAAACAAAAGGTAGCCATGGATAAGGTTTATCATGAAATTGCTACTGTGCATCATAGAATGCAAATAGGGACTAGTGTTTATTTCTTTGCTTAATCTTACTCTTGGCAATCTATCTAGTGTTTGAATGAGAGCTCCACTT
This sequence comes from Avicennia marina, assembly GCA_019155195.1. Taxonomy (NCBI): domain Eukaryota; kingdom Viridiplantae; phylum Streptophyta; class Magnoliopsida; order Lamiales; family Acanthaceae; genus Avicennia; species Avicennia marina. Next base: position 6,827,437 of record CM032762.1, on the reverse strand, counting down.
TTTACCAGAACACTGAAGCCCATTCCTTTTGGTTGAAGGTCCAAATTTCAGTACAGAAACACAGGCACACATGTGCTGACAGTCACAAGCATCAATTGATTTAGATTAGTCCATCACTTTTCAGAGTCAATTTTCTTAGTTGAGGGGATCATACATGGTTCCTGTTGATAAAATGATGAGGATCAGATCATGTTCTTCCAAAAATTCCAACCTGGGTAATTAATTACTATGCATATTGTGATTGTGTTTTCTCGTCTTTGTAGAAGCCTGTAATAAGGCCCCAAAGACTATAGATATGACAGTCTCAGTTTGAAGAGTTGAAAGACATATTACTTAGAATTTTGAATTCAGCACAATTTATTTTGACTTAGTTCAGTGGTTTTCGTAATTTTCTGTAATGTGGCAGCTGAGCAGACAGACAGCCGGTTGTGGTGCCAAAGGGGGAAAAAATGGAACATTAGGTACTGGACAGTTGATGAATAAGGTAATATAGCATTTCTTTATTTCCATAACTTCTCCTTCGAAAGCTACTCAATTTCTGTTGATAGAACAACAGATGCCTTCTCTAAACTTGAATTGCTTAGATCACAGAGTGCTCAGCAATGCAGCTCAATCCATGAACAATTACGAAGCGAGTTAAAAGGTACATGTCTGCAGCTTGTCTGAATCCAAACCAACAAAATTTAGCATGTGAACATTAAACAGGGTACCAAAATAATCTACGCGAGAGGAAAAAGATAAACGCTTTGCCGAAGTTTAACAACAGTGTCATTGCCTCCAAAATCAAGAAGTTATTGAACTTCTTTTCCAGTATGGGTATAGCACTTGAATATTCTCCTTCCAAAAGCACAATCTCATAGGACTACATGACTAAGGTGGGTCTTGGTCCTCGTTCAAAAAGTAGGAATAAAAACCTAGTGCTTTCCCATTAAGGTTTCGCGGGCTCTTTCTCCAAAAGAAGCTTTTGACTTTGCTTTCCCTCCAACAAAAGCACCCTTGTATTTTACATTACACAAAGAGCGCAGACATTTGCTGTTGAAATTAAGATCCTCTTAATTTTTCTTCCCATTTGATCTTGAAATTCTATATTTAGAACCCAAGATCGAAAAATTAAAATCGCATACAAAGTTTGTCGCTATGTTTTCCATCAATTCACCAAGTAGTCAACCAAAGAAATACCCCTAACAGTTCCGACTAACATCGTCATATCCATGGATTGAAAAATTTCTTCGTTAGCGCCTGAATTGACAGCACAGTAACTTAAAAAAAAAGAAAAAGAAAAATAGAAAGCCTTCAGTTAATTCTTCAGTGACTAATCGAAAAGGTATACCCCAACACAACATAGACAAATTCAACTGAGCTGAATTAATGAAAGAAAGAGAAGTGGAATACTAACCAATCCCATAGCCTAGTCTCACAATAGCTCCTATCTTTTCCCAGACAGGAAAGTCGGCAGCATCATTGAAGCTCTGATTGAATGTGGTCACCTCCATAGCCGGGACCCCATACCCTCCACTACTCTCCCTCTCACCACTCTCCAACGCTTCTCCACTGCCGCTGTTTCTCTCCTCCCTCACCACCCCACAGCTTTTATTCCTTCTCTTCTTCGTCATTTTCACCGGCACAACAAGATGACCACCTGAACAACCGCCATGACTCAACACCCACGCCGCCGTGGGCGGTTTCGGAGCCACCGAAACCAACGAGAACTCCATCTTGTCAGAAAACTAATTTGGCTTCAGTTGAAAGCCAAATCAGCGGGGGAACAGCTGTTGTACGGGAGTATTGTCAAGATTGAGGTGGAGCATGGCTGCAGGAGTAGATTTTTGGGATTGAAAGATGAGGTCCTCTGGTTTTACGCCCACTGTCTTTGTAGTTTTATGGGACGCCATAGCAAAGTCAACGTGTGTTTCCTTTAGTCAATAAAGAGATGTTTTGATTAAATGAATATCTGGAGGACCAATGAGGTTGTCGTATGTCCGGATAATGCATTGTTCCTCCAGATATTCATATATACTGAATAATATATTATTTAATAAAATTTTTATTTAAATTTAATTTTAATTTTTTTAATTTTATGTATATAAATAATTATCTATTTTTAAATTATAATATATATATTTATAATCAAATCAATATTTATACATATATTAATATTTATATTTTAAAAATTAATTATTTACTTATATTATATATATATATATATATATAAATTCAAATAAGTAATAGAATTTATTCTATCAAAACCATTTTTTTTTTCAAACATCTCCATTGTACTTTGCATACCTGAAAAACTCATTATTTAAAAGTCATTTTCATAGTATGGCAAGGGGAAACTTTTTCGGTGTCCTCTGTCAATTGGCAAACATGTCATAAGCTACACAATGAATAGAATTTTTAGGTATTTATGTTGATTTTGGCATTTTGTATTATAAATTACTTCTTCCATCTCATAAAACGAAAGATTAGCTCATCAGTCACAATTCACCAAATTTATTCTGCCATTTCATTGAGTCTTGTGTGACAGTCTTGTTGATCGATTTGGTGAGTTGGTGTTTAAGGAGGCAGCACCCCTTGCGAGTGCATGGGATCGAAGACCTTAACACCTAAAAAAATTAGGTTTATAAGTTAATTACCCTATTTACCTCTTGTAATTTGAAAAACATGCGAAGCAATTAAATAACATGCAGACATGGTCATAGCTATTTTGACCCACGTAGGAATTTTGTCTCATGCTTTTAGTCATCCATTTAAAGCTCAAGTTAACTTTAAAATTTAACTTATCAATATGTTTTAGAGTTAGTTCGTTAGTGAATTAATTAGCCAATATCTATTTCTTTCAAACACACACCCAACACCTTTATTGTAATTATAAAGTTATACACAATGAAAATTATATTTCATATCTAATGAATTTTAGATTGTTTTATCATCTCTATTTTATGTTGAGATACATTATCAACGATCGTTAGCTAAAATTGTCAATTCTTCTAGAGTTGTTTCTTTTTCAATTATATTCTGGGCATTGTTTGCTTTTGAGTTTGAAGTATCTACAATGTTATGTCTTTTTCTCACTATGAACACGATATTTTCCTTTTTATAGAAGAGAGACAAGGGAGTGTCAATTCTTCCCATTACTCAGTTGTTCCCAATCTTGCAAAAAATCTTGTGTTTGTTGTTCGTATTGTCTGTATTAAGTCAAATTCAGACTCAATAAAGGATATAAATTGGAAAATAGGCTATTTTACTAATAATGCAATTTCATGGCCCATAGTTAAGAAAAGCTACTAGTTTCATTTTTATCATCCTAAATACAATCATAAACATAATGCAGAAGTTGTTGGCAATTAGCATCCGCACAACCTCATATTCCAATGATCATATTAAAGTCACAAAGAATGACAATAGTATAGATTTCTTCATAACTCTAACGTCATCTTAATGCCTACGATTTCTGACAACGTTGTCCTCTCATTTGGTGTCTTCCCAAAAGCACCCTGACAATAAAGAGATTTCACCAACCTTGTGTATAGCAGGTATTCATCATCTCAACCCACTTTATCTTCTGAGCAATGTGGATTATGGATTAAGGTGCCTCTAAAAATATTTTTCTGATGTAAAGGCCTTCGATTTCATGCAGGCCATTTTCACATGATTATTGTTTCTTTGCCCAATGAAACGAGTATTCCAGTGGCCTTTTTTGGTGATATTTGTTCAAGTTAAGCAAGTGTTTTTGCTCTTGATTTTCATTTTGTGACCATGTTTTTATAACTTCATTGTTTAGGATCCCATCAACAAGAAAATGATTTGATAGGGTAACCAAAAACAAGGTATGCATATTGTTGCCGGTAGTGTTTCTTGAGCAATTTTTTCTCCAAGAAAGTGAAATATTCCTTTATTAGTTCAATTTTTATTTAGAATTGGCGTAATAGACTATGCCATTTATCTCCCAAGAAAATGGAAAGTTTCTACTCAACGTTGAAGTGTACTCTTTCACATTGCAATAATGTCACTTTTTGCCTTTTTTTTGGTCAACTAGACAAATAAAGCCAGTTGCCCGTTGTCTATAATAATCAATTGTTTACATCGCCATTTGGTTTGGTTGATTATACTATTTTTTGTGCATACTATATAAATACCAGAATTTATCTTTGATTTTTGTGACTTTGGTTGATGATTGTACCTTGGGGCGTTCTTCACAAGTAGATATGAGGAAACAACACTTGTTTTAAGCTTTTTTTTTAAAAAAAAAAAACTTGATTGAGGTGCAATTTGTATGCAGAATTAAGGAACTAAGTTTGATATGAGTCGACTTGTGCTGATTTATTTAATGAATGTGAAGTCACGCTTCAATTTTCTGGCATGGATAGGCCACAACAAAATGCAGTGTTTGAAAGTGTGGAACTAAGGTAGTATCAACATCTTTCAAATGTTGCTCAAGCTTTATTTATCATTCTTAGATATAAATGCACTTTTGATTGGATTGTGTTCTCGCTACCATATTCATAATAAATAATAGTTCATCTTCTTGATTAAAAAAGTATTTGATTGAGTTGTTGCATAAGAAAAAATACTTTGAGTGCTCTCATTTTAGATTTTGTGGTTGCTTTGTTTTTGCCTCTCTATTTAACCACGTTAACTTCCAAGTCTCCATGCTGCAAAGTAGCTCTCTAGATTTTAGATAGTGATGCAACAGATCATATGATATGTGATACTAGCCTATTCACTAATTCCAGTATTGAGGTTGCCTATCTAGTGAGGATGCCTAATGACTTTATGACCCACTCATGTCATTTAGGCATTATGAGATTTTTTTTGATGCGTTGTGCGAACCCTCTTTTTCTTTCCATTTGATCTTAGTCATGAACTTCACCTATGACTTGAATTGTTGTGCTGTTTTCTTGCCAATGTGGTCATGGAGCACGTTCCATTGCTGCTTTGCATCATCCGCAAAAACCAGACTTGATTTAAATGAAGGTGAGATAGAGTTGAGCAACCAAGATACCATCATGTCTTTGCATCTTTCCCACACATCTATTAGAGGATCAGTTAGCTTTTACGTTTTCCTAGTAATGAATCTCATTTTGTTTTTGGCCCTCAAAGCTCTCCTCTTATTTTTGGACAAAGTGACATAGTTTTCGATGATGAGAAGCCCGATGACAATGTAGACATACAAATTTTGTCTACTAATTAAATAATGTCATGTGGAAAATATGACATTAAAAATATTAATTAAATCAATTTTTATTTATTTAGAAATTTAAAAAAAACAATTCTTAAAATAAATAAATAAATAAATAATATTTTTATTGGCCAATCAAATGGTAGCACGTGGCATAATCCTATTAGAAGTTCAAGGAATTAAAATTCTAAGTAGCAAAATCCTATTAGAACTCCAAGGAATGAAGACTTTAAGTGGCAGAATCCTATTAGAACTCCAAGAAATGAAAACTTTATGAAATTGTTGAATAGAGTCCAAACTCTGATAGCCAATAAAATCGCGCCACGTTAGCTACTGATGCAGCTACTCTATCTCTCCTACAAATATAAATAAGGGTCAAACCGCATATAAATGGAGCATAGAAGTCAAAAAGTGAAGCAGCTGAAAACTTGAAACTCCCCAAATTCTCTCTGGAATTTCCAAGAACATTCGAATTATTTTTCGCTAAATTCAAGAAGTTCGTTGTGTTTTTCGCCAAATTTAAAGAAATTTGTCATGTTTTTCACCAAATTTAAGGAGTTCGTCGCCAAATTCAAGACGTTCTTCGTCAAAGTCCCTAAATCCAACGTTTGATCCAAGATCATGGTACTAAGCCCAAAAATCAAGATTGCTAAGGATCTAACGACCTTTAAAGAAGATCAAGCACAAGCCCTTTCCTTGAAAATTGTTTAAGTTTCAAGCCAAACGTTTTTGAAAGAAGAATCAGAGGATTAAAATTAAAGAGTAGAACCCACAAAGTTCAATTTGATCCAAATTATTTGATCTTACACCAAGTTTTCTTATTATTCAAGAATTTTGTCTTACAAATTTCTAGCACGCCCAGTGGGACATCTCTACCTCTCATCCCTTCCTTTGCCAAGTCTAAACAAGTTACAATGACGACTAACTCGTCAAATTTAGAGGAGCAAATTATTGCACTAACTAAAGTTATCCAGGCAGTTGCAAAGTATGTTCAGGGGCAAGACTCAAAGTTTTTTAGGCTGATGGATAAGTTAAACAATGTTGATGCCAACAAGGTTGTGGAGAAAGCACTTGAAGTTCATGATGATGCCAAGATATTTGCCAAGCAATCGATCGATGACCAGAAGCCTGTGGTTGACAAGCTTCAAATTCATATGATGGCTTGTTCCCCATTGATCAATTGAAAGACTTCATTAAAAGGATCATCAAAAACAAACTTAATAAAGACGCCAAGTCAACATTAACATACTCCAAGCCTTAATCTACAAGGATTGATAGCTTGAAGATGCCGACAGGCTATCAAGCACTCAAATTTCAACAGTTTGATGGCAAAAGAAACCCAAAGCAACATGTTATCCATTTCATCAAAACGTGCGATGATACTGGCACTTATGGCAATCAACTTGTTAGGCAGTTTGTCCAATCATTGAAAGAAAATGCCTTTGATTAGTACACGGATCTGGAGCTTAGGTTCATTGATAGTTAGGTGCAATTAGAGCAAGAGTTCATTAATTGCTTCTACAATACTTGAAGGATTGTCAGTATGATCGAACTTACAAACAGTTGCCAATGAAAGGATGAGCCTCTCATCGATTATATTAACCGTTAGAGAAATCTAAGTCTAAATTGCAAAGATAGGCTTTGTGAGATATCTGCAATTGAAATGCACATCCAAAGAATGCATTGGGGTTTAAGATACATCTTTCAAGGAATTCGACCCAAAACATTAGAAGAGTTGGCCACATGTGCTCACGATATAGAGTTAAGTATGACTGCTAGTGAAGTCAATGGTGCACTTGTCCAAGAGTTCCAAGATGAAAGGTATAAAAGGGGCAAGTCCTCCACTGAAATGTCAAATAAAAAATCTATGGCAGTACGCACTAAATCTGTCCAAGCACGAAGAAAAGATAAGAATAAGGAAACTCCTCTAAGACCGAGAAAGCAATACTTGAAGGAAATGCAAGCTAAAACCTACCATTTTCTTGACTCAGATGTCTCAGAGATATTTAATGACTTACTTAAAGCCAAACTCATTGAACTCTCGAAATGAAGTGACCTGAAGAAGCTAGAAAGATTGACTATCCTAAGTACTGCAAGTACCATCATCTAATTGGACATCCTATCCAAGAGTGCTTCGTATTTAAAGATAAAGTCATGGAGCTGGCTCACTAAGGAAAAATCACGCTTGAAGAAAGTGCAAATGTCCATCTTGTCACCTTCGACTATTAAAAAATAAGCCAAATATGGTCGGTAGTTTTCAAAAAGTTTAGCTCACTCTAGAAGTAGAAGTGCTGCAAAGTAAATTGGGGACATTAGAAAGCCAAGAAAGACACCTTCAAGGCCTTAAATATATAGAAAAGAAATGAGGATCCTTGGAGCAAATAAAAAGAAAAAAAAATGTTGAAAAGCTCCTTGACATGAGTTAAAACTATTTCCAAATGTTCAAATTTAAAGGCTCCTTGACGCGAGTTGAAACCATCTCCAAATCTACAAATGTTGAAAGACTCCTTGACATGAGTTGAAACTATCTCTAAATGTTTAAATTCAAAGGCTCCTTGACAAGTTAAAGCACTCTCCAAATCACAAATGTTGAAAGGCTCCTTGACATGAGTTGAAACTGTCTCCAAATGTTCAAATTTAAAGGCTCCTTAACGCAAGTTGAAACCGTCTCCAAATCTACAAATGTTTAAAGGCTCTTTGACATGAGTTGAAATTATCTCCAAATGTTTAAGTTTAATGGCTCCTTGACACAAGTTGAAAACTATCCCCAAATCTACAAATGTTCAAAAGCTCATTAACATAAGTTGAAGTTGTCTCCAAATGTTCAAATTCAAAGGCTCCTTGACATGAGTTTAAACTATCTACAAATGTTTGAAGATACTTTTTGACGCGTGTTGAAACAGTCTGCAAATGTTGGAAGGCCCTTGACACGAGTTGAAACTGTTTATAAATGTTTGAAGGCTTTTTAACATAAGTTGAAACTATTTATAAATGTTCGAAAGCTTTTTTACAAGGCTTCTTAACTGTTTATAAATGTTCAAAGATGCTTTTTAATACAAGTTGAAACTGTCTATAAATGTTGGAAGGCTCATTAACACGAGATGAAACTATCTACAAATGTTCAAAGACTCCTTGACATGAGTTGAAACTATCTACAAATGTTTGAAGTTCTACTGCACAACTCGCTGAAGCTTACCACAATGAATGCTGTCACCTAAGGCTTGCTTGGTGGCCTTTAATTCTTTATTGCCGGCCTACCACCAAGCTCATGAAGCCATGCTGCCACTTGGAGACCCAAACCCAACATCAAGCCACCCTCACCATTGCTTGGAGCTCGTCGAAGCCTGGCCCTACTGCTGTGGCAGATGACAAATTGTGGTGATACCATTACTAAAAGACTGTCGCCTCACTGCCAAAGGGAAGAGTAGAACCAATGGCTCTCTTGATAGTACACGATTAGAGATGAAAGAAGCAAGTGATGCAAGGATGGCATGCCCAAACACCATGTGCATACTTGCTCAGCCATGAGGTTCATACCTCCTATTTATAAGAAGGCTAAAGTTCGGGGATATAGTTTTAGCAAGACATACTTCCATGCCTCCTTCAAATGGATAGATATAGATTTTGGAGATATCAATACTCCAGAGTTGACTAAGGAAAGAAATTTTCATCTAATTCAAACTCCAATTCTGCTAGCTTGGCATACCTCAAGCTTTTTTGGTAAAGATGATGAGAGTGTGGCTGAAATTTCAAACAACATTTGGAAGAGTTCACATTTTAAAGAGTTATTGGGACTCTAAGATTGCTCACAAGTAAAGTTTAGTATTTTGTCAACTAGGAAATGGCTAAAAATTTGATAGGCTTGGATCAAATTTGTGGGCTCAGTCAAGTATGAATAGACAAATTTGTTAATGTATAGATCAAAGTTAAAGAAGCTGAACACTCAGAGAAAAAAAAAAGAAAAAAAATTGATACTTATTCTTTCAAGATAAAATTTTCATAAACAAGTTTCGAGGGGGCATTTGTAGGCACACAAATTTTGTCTACCAATTAAATAATGCCACATGAAAAATATGACATTAAAAATATTAATGAAATTAATTTTTATTTATTTAGAAATTTAAATAATTACCATTCCTAAAATAAATAAATAAATAAATAATTAATATTTTATAGGCCAATCAAATAGTAGCAAGTGGCAGAATCCTATTAGAAGTCCAAAGGATGAAGACTCTAAGTGGTAGAATCCTGTTAGAACTCTAAGGGATGAAGACTCTAGGAAATTGTTGAATATGGTCCAAACTTTGACGGCCAATGAAATCGCGTCACGTCAGTAGCTGATGCAGCTACTCTATCTCTCCTACAACTATAAATAGGGGTCAAACCCCATAGAAATGAAGAACATAAGTCAAAAAGTGAAGCAGCTGAGGGCTTGAAACTCCCCAAATTCTCTCTGAAATTTCCAAGAACATTCAAAGTATTTTTTGCCAAATTCAAGAAGTTCGTCGTGTTTTTTGCCAAATTCAAAAAAATTTGTCGTGTTCTTCACCAAATTCAAAGAAGTTCATCGTGTTCTTCTCCAAATTCAAAGAAGTTCATTGTGTTCATCACCAAATTTAAGGAGTTTATCACCAAATTCAAGGCTTTGTTTGTCAGAGTTCCTAAATCCAGCATTTGATCTAAGATCGTGGTGCTAAGCCTAAAGATCAGCGTTGTTGAGGACCTAACAACTATTAAGGAAAATCAAACACAAGCCCTTTCCTTAAAGATTGTTCAAGTTTCAAGTTAAGCATTCTTGAAGAAAAAATTAGATGATTAAAATTAGAGAGTAGAACCCACGAAGTTCAATTTGATCTCATATTACGTTTTCTTATTATTCAAGAATTTTGTCTTACAAACGAGTCCTACCATCAGATCATTGCCATTGTCAATCCTGAAGGGGTTGGAAGGATCATCCAAATTCAAGAAATGATTTGTTCAGTGAGGGTTTGGCACCCGCAGCTGAGGAGCTCGCTGACATGGCCAAAGATTTGTTTTTGCCGTAGGGATTTCGATAACTTTGCTCTAGTACCATTTTACAAACCATGCGAATCATCGTTGAGTTCAAGGAAGGAACAAAAGCAAAAAGGAAACGGGAGATGAATTGGAGAAGAGAATCGAGTTGAGTTCTCTCTTTGGTTCTTTTTTTTTAACGAAGCACTCGGCTCACTATTTACATCAGTAATGCGGTGGTTATGTTAACTAACTATCCCTAAAACTGCTCTAATACAGTTTATTAAAGATACGTGAATTAACACTAAGCCAAGTCAACTTAATTATAGTTACACTCCTAAACGACTGCACTGATTAATCGAATCAGGCTAAGTCTGGTTCAGCTAAGCTGCAAAATTCCTTTTCCAATACATTCGATTATGCTTGAGTCATTTCACATCTAATGTTCGGGTATAAACATCAATCAGTGGAAGTCCACAACAAAAGTAGTGGGAAATCATGACGTTGGCAATTACCTCAATGTACTAGGATTGTGCGTGTGTTTTTTTTTTTTAAAGATATTTTTATTTTAAAAATTGTATAGAAATAAGAGATAGAAAAAGATAAAATTTTAAAAGTAAAATATTTGAGTATGTAATTTTAGGGACCAAAATTTAAAAACAAACATTAATCAGATGTTTGTGTCAAAATATACTTTTAAATTATGAAACTTGTTCAAGATATTTAGGTTGCAGTTAGATGGATATACTTTATTTTAATTTTGAAAAAAATGGTGATAAAAATTATACGGAGATATAAGATTTGTAGTGGTTGTAATTTACGTGATTAGTTGGTGTTTATGAAAAAAATAATTTTTATACTATGACGTGAAAATTTAATATTGTGTGATTGTGCATTGATGTGATATATATATTATAATGAATCAAATGAATAGTTGATTTAATTGTTTAATATTATTACTTGTTACTTATAATATATTGTTGTAGTTTTAATTGTTGTTATTTTTATTCTTAATATTTCTATAACTAATAATTTAAATTATTAATAATAATATTATTTTCATGAAATTTAAAAAGATACATTTTAATACATTTTACTATTATGAAATTTGTTATTAATTCAATATTGTTCTTATTCAAAGTATAATTGTAACATTAATATTGATATTAATAAAGTATAAATAATTATATTATTGTGATTTATAAATAATGGTGTCTTAATGTATTTAATGATATTATTATATAAGAACAACAAACACGCAATATAAAAACTCTTTGTTTACTGTTTTTCATTTTTCTTTATTTCTGAAAAATTCTTTTTTTTTTTTTATTTTTTTTTTTGTTTATTTCTTTCTTATCTCATTTTCTTTGTTTTTCTCTTCTTCTTTCGTCTATCCCTTTGCACCGCAGTCATCATTCCACCATTTTTCCATTACATTTTTCATCATTGGTACCAAAATCTGATCACCATATCTGAAACTTTCTGTCACCACTATTAAAAAAAATTGTGAAATTGGAGCTTGATTGAGAATTTTCCATGTGAAGAATTTTTTGTTGCTGAAAATGTTGGATAATGGGCCAATTTACAGCCAAAAAAAAAAAAATCAGGGAAAGATTGGCCAAAATAGGAAGAAAAAATGGGTGTGGATGAAGAAAGAAGGGAAGGGAGAGTCGGCTAGAAAGTTATGGTGCCAGACTATGGAGATTGAGATAATCTCTGAAATTTTTTAAACATATGCTCAATTGAACAATTTATTTGAGGTATTGTTTCAGAAAAAAAAAAAGAAAAAAATGAGATATAGAGACCTATCCAATCACAGGATTATATTTTACTTTCCATTTTAGAAAAACTTTGAAGAGTTATTGAAACGGTTGAAAAATTTAGCTGATAGTTTAAAATTTATTAATTAATATAGCTACATATCATTAAATCCTTTATTCTTTTTTAAATAGTCTGAAAAAAAGTATTAACTTTGATATTTGCTCTTTTTTTTCAATATATATATATATATATATTATAATGAATAATATTGTAAAAAGTCTATTACTAAACATTAAGCATTTGCCCTTTAGAATAACCACTTTAGTTGCTGAAAAAATTCAATAACCAAAATATCTTCTATTATTTATTTATATGTTTTCTCTAATATTTTTCTTTTCTTTAACTTATTTCCTGTGTTTTATCTCTTCTTCATTTTTATCTGTAACTTTTTCCTTTCGTCTCTCTTTTATTCTTTTAAAATTTTCTAATACTTTTATAATTTTAAAACATTACTATTATATTATTGTAATAGTGAAAGTTATATAAATTATAAATATTTAATTTTTGCACACGCATGGAATTCACCATTTTTACTTGTATGCGTGAAGTTTACACGTTTTCAATCTCGCTTATTGAATTTGTTGACGGATCAAATGGGAACATATAGGTGAGAGACAAAGCAACTGTAATTTTCATCATTCGACTCACTTTTGAACTAATTACAGAGTTGTCTTCCTTTTTTGGCGACCATTATACGAGGATGCAGTTTCCCGGCTTGAGTCCCATCGTCCTAGCCAATGGATGACTGCCACGTGGACAATAACAATTCAATGTCAATTTAGCTACTGAGCCGAGCCTTGATGCGGAAGCGAATCTGTTTTTCCTTCTTTGCTTGCGCCCAGCCAGAAGTCGTAGAATCATTTTCTTTGCTTCTTAAACACAAAGCCATTCCTTGCGAACGCAATGCCAAAAAAATCAATTGCCAACAAAAATGAAGAGAAAGAACCGTATCGCTGTAGAAATATCTCCATCCGATTGACATTTGAGTGGTTTTCTAATAGAAAGGGATTCCACTCGAAGGGACCGGCGGCAAGGCTGTGTGGCAGTGTCGAGACACCGTCCGTCCAACGAGGTGCTTTCGATTGGTGGCCAAGATTGGTATGAAGAATTGGATTTATCAATTTTGTAATGATTGATTTGGGCATTGTATTGAAAACTAGATCAGCTGCAGACCTTACTGTGCATCGGCTAGCTGGAAGGCCAGCTCAGCTGCCGGCTTGAATGGTTTATGTGGCATCTCGGTGGTTTGTGGTAGTTTGTTAGTGTTGTTAATTAAGTTGGTAGTTGTTAACTCCTTGGCAGTTCATAGGGATGGTAGTTAAACACTTTTCAGTTGCTTTTAGTATACATGGCTGAAGGAGAAGCTAAAACTCTTAACGTAACAGTAACTCACCTATGAATGAAAACTTCGTCCTTCCCTCCTTCATTTCAGCATTCTTTTCTCTTGTTGTGGTGTTGTGCTTCATATGTGGAGCAAAGTTGGGCCTTTTACATGGTATCAGAGCTCTGAAGAAAGGGGGAGAGAGCAGAAACAACCATCAAAATGTCTGCGGGATCATCTTCAATGGGAAACCAACACCAACCCTCAACAGAGAGATTCCTAAACTTTGCTAATCCTACTAATCCATTCAGGATTGATAACGGAGATAACTCCATGGTGACTTCAGTTCTTGAGCTACTAACAATTGAGAACAAGGTCATTTGGGTACGGAGTATGAGGAGAGCCCTTGGAGCCAAGAACAAATTGAGATTTGTGACTAGACAGATCAAGAAACTAATTGCTAGTGATCCTGCCTTGCTTCAAGCTTAGAAGAGACGCAGTGATATGGTAGTTTCCTAAGTCTTAAACCCCATTTTACCATCTATTAAGTGTAATTTGTAATTTGTATATGATGCATTTGAGCTTCGGAATAAATTAAATGAGAGGATATCTCAACAAAATGAGCCAAGGATATATTAGCTAAAGAAAGCTCTTAGCATGTTGATTTAAGGAGATGACACGGTAATTACTTATTATGGCAAACTTAAAGTAATGTGGGATGAACCTTCATTATATGATGGAATGCTTGAGTGCACTTATGAGGAATTGAGAGTCCTTACAAATAGATATCAAAGGGATTGTGTGATACGATTCTTGATTAGGTTGAATGAGCTATATGCTAATGTCAGGGATCAGATTCTACTGTTGGATCCCTTACCACTTGTTAATAAGGTTTTTGCCATGGTTTAGTAGCAAGAAAAACAACGTCAAATCATTAGTAATATGTAGGGAGTAGAACCACAAGCTTTAGCTACACAGAGGAGTCAAAACTCTTCAAAAGCAGCAAGTAAGAAGGATATACCTTCTTACTCTATTACAGGATCCTAGGCCATACTCTTTAGAATTGCTTCAAGGCAAAAAATGCAAAACCTCCAACATGCACACACTATAATATGAAGGGGCACACTGTTGAGAGGTGTTACAAGTTAAGCGAATATCCACCAAGACACAGGCTGCACTAGAAAGGAAGCAAGAGTGCAGGTTTGGTCGTTTATTAAATGTAGCAAGAGCATTCAATCTTCAATCAAACATACCCTTAAATTTTTGGACTAATTTGACAACCACATACATCATAAATATAACCCTAAATGAAGCCTTAAATGGTATAACACCCTATGAGATGTTTTTGGAATCTAGCCTTTTTATCAAAGCATAAGAGTTTTTGCTTGTGTTATGCATTTACATGGAGTTAGGGTAGAAAAAAATTTGATGTTAGAGTAAAAGAATGTGTTTTTTTAGGGTGTCCCTATGGTGTTAAAGGATATAAGATACTTGAATTAGAAAGTCAATGTGTATTCATTTCAAGGGATGTGATTTCTATAAAAACATTCTTCCTTTCAAGTTGCAAGATTAGCTCTCTAAGCTCAAGCCACCTAATCATCCACAATCTCACATTACTACACTAATCCTTATCCTCCATCCTCTAATGACCAAGACTTCAACACACAATACCAAAAACATCCTTATAACCAATTTTGATAGCTTGAATTCAAAAAATTAGAATAACTTACAAGAAACCTCCCACTCAACCTCTGTTCAAAATGAACCTGCACCAGACGCTGTTGCATTGAATAACTAGGCTCCTGTTGCCCTAAGAAGATCATCCTAAGTGATCTTCCTCATCACCAAGTCTTTTTTACTACTATTTCCTTACAAGAAGAACTAAAGACTTATGTAAAGGCTTCAAAAGATCCCAATTAGCAACAAGCTATGTAGGGTGAAACAAAAAGCCTAAAGGAAAACTAAAGATGGACCTTAACTGATTTACCTACTAAGAAGGAAGCAATAGGCTACAAATTTGTGTACAAAGTCAAATACAAATCTGATGGGACTATAGAGAGATATAAAGCTAGACTAGTAGCTAAAGAAAGGGTTCACTCAAAAGGAAGGAGTTGACTACCAAGAGCCCCTTTCTCCAATAACAAAATTAACTATAGTAAGATGTTTGCTTGCAGTGGTTGTTGTGAAGGGTTGGAGTTTTCGTAAATTTG
Organism: Avicennia marina; assembly: GCA_019155195.1. Taxonomy (NCBI): domain Eukaryota; kingdom Viridiplantae; phylum Streptophyta; class Magnoliopsida; order Lamiales; family Acanthaceae; genus Avicennia; species Avicennia marina. The sequence continues at coordinate 6,811,911 of CM032762.1, read as the reverse complement.
ATGTAAACATTACCTTCTTACATGGAGATTTAGAAGAAGATATATACATGAGGAAGCTACCAGGATAGAATAAAGGTAGAGCGGGTCAATTATGTAAAATAAACAAAAGTCTGTATGGATTAGAACAAGACCCTAGGTAATGGTATGCTACACTGTCACATGCCTTATCGATTTTAGTTTTGTGTAATGCAAAGCTAATTATAGCCCTTTTATCATGAGGAAAGAGAATTCTTTCACAGCATTGTTGGTCTATGTGGATGACATCATAGTGTCAAGTGATTTTGAGGCCATAATAGCTAGTTTCTTGATAACAAATTCAAGATTAAGGACCTACGACACTTGAAATTCTTCCTAGGCATAGAACTGGCAAGGAATGCAACTGGAATTCACATCAATCAATGAAAATATGCTTTAGATATTCTAGAAAATAGTGGTCTACTTAGAAGAAGGCCTAGCAAAACACCTAAGGAGCAAAATGTCAAGCTAAGCAAAGAAGGTGGCAAGCCACTTGATCCGTATATTTATAAGAGATTGATTGGGAGACAACTATACCTAGTCATTACCAGACTTGATATCTCATATAGTTTACAAGTTTTAAGTCAGTTCATGCAGGAACTCTTTGACTTACACATCAAAGTAGCCTATAGAGTTCTACAGTACATTAAGTCAGTATCAAGACTAAGGTTGTTCTTTCCATCAAACAATGAGCTAAAGTTGAAAGACTTTTGTGACTCAGATAAGTGACTTTTTCTGGATACTAGAAAGCCCATCACAGGTTATTGTATCTTTTTGGATAACTCTGTGGCGTTTTGGAGATCAAAGAAGTAGTCCGTTGTATCTAAATCATCAGCTAAAGCAGAATATCTAGCTATTGCTTCAACATGTGGAGAATTAACTTGGTTGAAGTACATTTTTTAAGCTTAAGGAGTTGAGCATGTTAAACTATCACAATTGTATTGTGGCAACCAAGTTGCACTATATATTGACACCAATTCGATCTTCCATGAGAGGAGTAAGCAAAAAGAAAAAGATTGTTACATTGTAAGGGATCAGCTTCAAGCAGGCTTGATCAATACTTGTCATGTACCAACAAAAAGGTAGATTGCAAATGTAATGACCAAGCTACTTCCAGCACATCAGTTTAACAATCACTTAAGCAAGATGGGAATGCTAAATTACCATTCTCCATTAAGAGGGGCTATTGAAACCAATTCAGCTGCAGATCTCAATGATGTATCAACTAGATGGCCAGCTTAGCTACTGTCTTGAATGTTTAAGTAGCTCAAGACACATAAAATTTTATGTATAATTATATTATGCCATGTGGAAATGTAGTATTAAAATATCAAATAAATAAATTCTATTTATATTTTTAGAATTTAAATAAATATTATTCTTAAAATAAATAGATAATTGATATTTTAATCGACCAATCAAATGGTGTCAAATAGCAAAATCCTATAGAAGAATAGGAGATAAAGACTCTACAAGATTAAACCTCTCAGTTAAATCTTTAGATAGGCTTTAAGTTGTGATAACCAATAAGATGGTGCCATATTAGTAAAGTGATGCAGGCACTTTATCTTTCTTCTAACTATAAATAAGAGCTAAACCTAATAGTGGAAGGGGGTAGAAGCCAGAGAATTGAATCAGCTAAAGAATGGAAGCAGCTAAAGATTTGAAGTAGTGAAAGGCCTCTCCAAATTCTCTATAGGATTTCCAAGAACATTCAAGGTGTCTTTCATTAACTTTGAGAAGTTCGTCAACAAATTCAAGACGTATTTCACCAAATTCAAGGAGTTCGTTATCAAATTCAAGACATTCTTTATGACAGTGTCCAAATTTTGGTGTTTGATCCAAGATCGTGGTGCTAAACCCAAAGATCAACATTGATATAAACCACAACAACCTTCAAAGAAGATCAAGCATAAGTCCTTTCCTTGAAGATTGCTCAAATTTCAAGTAGGTGTTCTTGAATAAAAAATTAGGAGATTGAAGTTAGAGAATAGGACCTACAAAACTTTAGTTTGGTCTAAATTTATTTAATTTGTACTAATTTTCTTATTATTCAATAATTTTATCCCACAAATTTTTGACACACTTAGTGGTACCTCTCATCTTTTCCTTCCAAACAAGTTTCATCAAACTTTAAGCAAGTCACTATAGCTTACAACAAGGGAAAGTCTTCCAAGGTTACTGCAAAGAGCATTCATGCTATCACTTAGACTGTGGCAAGAAAGTTAGCATACTCCGAGTCAACTCCTCTCTCTGAGGCTGTCAACAACCCACTCTTTACAAGTGAAGACAACAAGAATGATTGTGCACCTTCAAACCCTCACTCCAATGCCTCATCTACTTCCAACATGGCATCGGTTATGATGACCAATGCCTGAAGTCTAGAAGCCCAAATTGATGTATTAAATAAGGTCATCAAATGGTTGGCCAAGCACATCTAAAAGCAAGACTCACGAATCTCAAGGTTAATAGACAAGATAAACAATGGTGAAGCTAGCTGGGCAATGGAAAGGGTGCTTGAAGTCCATGATGAGGCTCTGCTAAGTAGCCGACTAAATACCGAAAGAATTTTGTACTCAGAGAGCTCTAAATTTCCTCTAACGGCTTGATCCCTATCAATCAATTAAAAGACTTCATAGAAGGCACTATCAAGACCAAACTTAATAGGGGTGCCAAGTCAATCCTAAGATATAGCAAGTCTTATTTAGCACAGATTGACAACTTGAAAATGTCAACAGTCTATCAATCCTCTGAAGTCCTATAGTTTGTTGTGAAGGGGAACCTCAAGTAGAATGTGGCTCACTTCATGGAGACATGAAACAATGCCGAGACATATGGAGATCATTTGGTTAAGTAGTTCTTTTGCTCATTGAAGGGAAATCCATTCAATTGGTACACAAATCATGAGCTTAGGTCCATCGATAGTTGAGAGTAGTTGAAACACCAGTTTCTCAACTACTTCTATAGCATAAGATAGACCGTTAGCATGATTGAGCTCACAAATACCCGTCAATGGAAAGAGGAGCTGGTCATTGACTACATCAGTTGGTGGAGGAACTTAAGTTTAAATTGTAAAGACAGGCTAAACCTTTAGGCATTGGGATGTGCATAAAAGGTATGCACTAAGGGTTATCGTATATCTTTCAAGGGATTCGACTTAAAACTTTTGAAGAATTGGCCACGCAGGCTCACAACATGCAGCTAAGTATAATCATAAGTGGTATTGGTGGACCACTTGTTTCAGAGTTCTGCAAGTTAAAAGACAAACAAGAAGTAAAGAAAGAGGGCAAACCTCCTACTAAAACTTCAACCAAAGAATCCATGGCAATGCATGCCAAATCTGTTAAAGTCAAAGGAAAGGAAAAGGTCACTGAGAAGAAGGAAACTCCTTAGAAGCTAAAAAGGCTAACTTTGAAGGAGATGCAAGTCAAATCAAACCTTTTTTTAAACTTTTTTAAACTTAGACATATTAGGGACCTTTGATGACTTGTTAAAAGTAACCTCATTGAGCTCTTAAAAATGAAGTAGCTTGTAGAAGTTAGGAAGATTGATGATCCCAAATATTACTACTACCATTGCTTGGTTGGCCACCCTATCCATGACTACTTTATATTCTAAGACAAGGTCATGGAACTTGCTTGCTAAGGAAAAATCACATTAAAGGATGATAGTGTAAATGCTAACACTGTCACCCTTGATAATCAAATAAATGGAGTCAATGAAACTAATAACTCCCTTAACAAAGCTCGTTGCTTCCACTAGAAAGGCTAAGATCCTGTCGAAGATTACATGAGTGTGATGGTCTTCACAGATGAAAATTTGATGTTAGGGTCTCAACACCATAATAAGTCGTTGTTTGTCACTAATTACGTTCATAAACAAAGGGTTAATAGAGTGGTAGTTAATGGTGGCTTGATAGTCAACATTTTGTCCTTATGGACATTAAAAGAGTTGGGGATCAAGATTAATGAGTTCTTAAACAACCACTTAATGATTCAAAGATTTAAACCAAGGGGAAAAGGGCCCTAGGTACCAAAAGAATGAAGTTGCTCATAGACGACATGGAATCAGCTACCTTTTTCCACGTCATCAATGCTAAGACATCATACAACCTACCCTTTGATTGGTTGAGGCTCCATGAAAACAGGTAGTACCTTCAAATTGGCGTCAATACTTCAAATACTACCACAACAGTGTTCTGAAAAAGGTGCTTGCTGACTGCAAACCTTCCACTAAAATTGAGTCCCACTTTACTGATGTAAAGTATTACTTGAACATGATTGAGACTTTTAAAGCCAGTAGCTCCCTTAAGAAGGACAAAAAAGAAGATGGTCTAAAAAAGAAAGATGAAACTGAAAAGCGAATCACAAAAATGACCTAGGGAAAGAGCCAACAATTAATGATGCTCTTAAAGGTTTGACACTACCTCTAACTCAAATTTGATAGTGAAACACCCACTTAACTGCTGAAAGAGGCTGTGAAGGAACACCAGGAGGCTCGAGAGCTAAGGACTACAAAGTGCTTTAGTCCTAAGGCATACAAACTCTTCATCAAAGTTGGATACAATCCGTAGGAAAAATGGCCATTGGGAAAGTTTCCACAAAAATCTTTGAGTCAAAATCCATGAGCGGTACTTTAGTATGAGCAGGCAAGAGGTTTGGTTCGCATCAGCATAAGAAGAACTTCCGCCAACTACATCACTAAGGAGGATTGTTCTTTAAGAATAGATAAAAATCCATCATAGGTGTTAGTGTTTGAAAGACTTAGCCTGCTCAAAAGGTAAAAGTGCTAACAGCCAAAAGGAGATATCACTAAAGCACTAAAACAAGATGAGAATCTTTGAAGCTTAATCTCTTCTTGCATGCGGTGGCAAACGAACTTGGTTGTATCATGCGACAAAATCCTTAAAGCTAAGTTTTAGACTATTGTCTTCTCCAAAACTCAAGTCAAAGAAGATGATGATAGAGAAAGTGCGGTTTCATCCAATCACATCACCTTAAGCAAGGAAGGAAACCCTCCTAAAGAAAATATCAATACTACAACACCCTAAATAGAGGCAGGAACTAAGTTTATGGTAGATAAGTTGAAGGAAGTGAGCTTGGGGGATAGTAGCGATCCTTTACCTGCCTACATTAGTGCCATGTGGACAAATGAAGAGGCTGACATGTCAATCGAGTTGCTAAAGGAGTTTATGGGTATGTTTGCATGGTCATACAAAGAGATATCTGATTTGGACCCAAAAGTAGCTATGCATCACCTATTTACAAAGAAAGGAGCTTGGCATCTTAAACAAGGACATTGCTGATTCCGACCAGAATTACTCCTTTAAATGGAAGTTAAAGTGAACAAACTAATCAAAGTCGGGAAGTCAAATACCCCATATAGATCTCTAACATCATCCTATTAAAGAAAAAGAATGGACAAATCTAAGTGTGCGTTGACCTTAGGGATGTCAACAAGGCATACCTAAAAAATGACTTCCCTTTTCCTATCACTAAGCTCATGATTGATGTAACTGTTAGACACAAGACACTTTTATTCATGAATGGATCATCTAAGTGCAATTAGATTTGTATAGCACCTAAGGATGAAGAGTTAATAGCCTTCCACACACCTAAAGGCATAGACTATTACAAGGTGATGCCTTTTGGCCTAAAAAATGTAGGAATCATGTATCAAAGAGCCAATGCAAAAGAACTTTGATGACATGCTCCACAAAAATGTTGAATTTTATGTTGATGACCTTGTGATGAAGTCAAAGAAAAAGGCAGACCATTTGGATGATCTTAGCAAAGTTTTTGAACACATCAAAAGATACTAGTTAAGAATGAACCTATTGAAATGTGCATATAGAGTTGCCTTTAGCAAGTTTTTACGCTTCATTGTCTACCACTAAGGCATTGAAATTAAACTAGCAAAGATTGACACCATCTTAAAGATGCCAGAGCCTCGAAATATTTATAAGCTGAAAAGCTTGCAAGAAAAGTTGGCATACATTCGAAGGTTCATCTCAATTTTGGCATGTTTTCATGAAAAAGGGCGTTTCATTTGAATGGGATGAATCCTACAAAAAGGCCTTTGAGAACATTGTCTTACCTAAGAAAACCTCTAGAATAGGTAGCCTCGGTGCCTATTCATCCATTGATCTTATACATTGCTACATAAGAATGTTCAATATGAGCCTTCTGGCACATGAAAATAATGAAAAAAAGGAGAGTGCTCTATATTATCTAAGTAGGATGATGACACCAAATTAATTAAGGCACTCGCTGATTGAGAAAATTTGTTTGGCACTTATTTTTGTCATCCAAAAGTTAAGCACGATTTCCAAGCTCATACAGTTCATCTAATGTCTAAAACTAACCCATTGAAGTATGTTATGACAAGACATGGTGGTATTTCCAATTCCAAAAATGTGAAATTATATATATGTCACAAAAGGTAATAAAGGGACAGGCGTTGGGCGACTTCTTGGGAGACCATCCTATTTCAGTTGAATAGGATCTCTTTGATTACGTACCTAATGAGGACACCTTGATGGTTGAAATCACTACTCTGTGGAAGATGCACTTTAACAGAGCCTCCAATATAGTGTTTGTAATGTCAGAAGGTGAATTCCTGCCTCCCTCATTCACTCTTACAAAAAAAGAAAAAATGCTCCAACAATACGACTAAATATCAAACTTTAATCATCGGGCTCGACATTGCAGTGGATATCAAGCAACTACACCTTGAAGTTTATAAGAACTCTAGGTTGGTGGTCAACCAGCTACTAGAGGAATATGAAGTTAAAAACCCCGAGCTGCTTCTATATTATAATTATGCTAATATACTCGTGGGATGGCTTAAAAATGTCATAATTGAGCATGTGCTAAGAAAGGAAAACAAGCAAGCAGGATGCATTAGCCAAGCTCACCTCTTCTTTGTCCTTGCCTGAAGTAGAATATCACATGCCCATAATAAGAAATGGGTGGTGCCACTAATGCTCGAGAATAAAGAGGCAGAAAAGATAATTGCTCTGTGAAAGTTTTCAAAGTTGAAAGGGAAGATAGGCATTAACCATTCGTGGTCTACTTAAAGTATGAGAAACTGTCAGAAGACCCACACTGAAGAGTTGACATTTGACGTCGAGTGGCTTGCTTTATGTATTTCAAGGGCACATTGTACAGACGTTCATTTGATGTAGTGTTCCTACACTATTTAAGGGGTGACAAAGCTATACAAGCCATGGAAGAAGCACACTTTGGAATTTGTGGTGCCATCAGTTTGGACCTAAAATTTAGTTTTGCATTAAAAGGATAGGATATTATTAACCAACAATGGTAAAAGATTATATAGAATTTGCCCAAAAGTGTCAGCCATGCTAGTACCATGCCAAGTTCAATCACCAACCACCTGAGCCATTGCATCTAATAGTTGCTCATGGACTTTCGATGCCTGAGCCTAGATGTCGTTAAACCCATAATAGAGTTATATACTAGCCAACTATATATTCTCGCTGCAACCGACTATTTTTCCAAATAGGTGAAGGTGATTCCTCTTAAGGAAGTGAAGAAGGAAAGTGTCGCTAATTTCATCCACATCAACATCATCTATAGGTACAGAATTCCCCGTACATCATGATTGATAATGAAAAACCATTCGTTAATAGCAACATTGACAAGCTATGTCAAATGTTTGGCTTCAAGTAACGGAAGTCTTCAATGTATCATGTCCCAACAAATAATCTTACAGAAGCTTTTAACAAGATTTATGTAAGTTTTTAAAGAAAGTAATATCAAAATCAAAGAGAGACTGGCATTAAAGGATTGAAGAAGCCTTGTTGGTTTAACAAACCGCTTACAGGACTCTTACGCAAACAACTCCTTATGTATTGGTATATGGCGTCGATGCTAGCTTTACTTGAGCAACAAATTCCATCCTTGCGAACCGTAATACAAGAAGGGTTGTCCAAGAAGGAAAAAGCCTGCTTGCACCTTAAAGAATTGAAAACGCTTGATGAGAAAATGCTGGATACACATCAAAGGTTTGAGTGTTATCAAACTTGCCTATTTAAATGATTCACTAAAAAGGTGCATGCTCGATCTTTTCAAGTTGAAAACTTGGTGCTTGCTGTAAGAAGACCCATCATTATCACTCACTATACTAAAAACAAATTCACCTCTAAATAAGATAAACCATATATCGTCGAAAAGATTTATACAAATGGCACCTACAAGCTAGTCGACCAAGACGGTGTAAGAGTTGGCCTAATCAACAGGAAATTTTTGAAGAAGCATTATGCTTCAAAAAAAATACAAAAAAGGAAAGCAAAAAAAAAAAACTAAAAAGCAAAAAAAAAAGAAAAAAAGAAAAAACAAAAGAAAAAAAAATCCTCCTTAACATGAGTATAAAATGTCAAAAAAAAAAAAAAGTTCCTTGACATGAACTTAAAATTGTCAACCCAAATCAAATTTAAATACTCCACGACACATGAGCACAAACTATAAGTTATTCCTAACTCGCAAGAGTGTAGACTGTGAATGGCCTCACCTCTCACAAATTTAATGTGTTTGAATTAGCTTATGATTTCATCACTTTCTTAGGTACGTAGGCATCTTAGATATTCTCTAAGTTTAGCCAAGAGTTTGTGATATGTTATGTTCTAATTCATTTCATGAAATGGCCATTATTGGGGGGCATATGCATCAACAAAACAATGGAAGCAAGCATTGGTGGAATGAAAGAGAAAATGAGCATGTTTTATTAATAAAATCAAATGTTTGTCAAAAAACATAATATCAATGACTTTGATGCTAAGCAACCCTATTAAGGCTAAGCAAAAGGATTCAAGTTCTCTAGTTTGTCCCTAGCCATTACAAAATCCTCTTTTAAAGTGCGTAAGGTCTTAGTAGTAGAACCATTTAGAGGTTCAGTTAACTCTATGATAGTAACCTCCTCTTTAACCTCCCCGACCTCTGCATTAACCTACTAAAAAAACCTCTTTCTACTATACAAGCAACGCGGACAACTCCCTCTATTGCTAAGTGAAGGTCCTAAGCTTCTCTCTCAAAGCAACAAGATACTCTTCAACACCCTTCAACTTTAGTTTAGAATGCTAAATTAGCCTAACTTCCTTAATCTTCCAATTTCAAGCTGCTCAAGGATTGCTTTTTACTTCACTTGGTCATTGGTAAAAAAGAAAAAAAAAACACCTAAGCAAAGAGGTTGAAGTAACTTTCTATAAACTCCTCGATAACTCTTCATCTCAGAGTGACCTCCAGGGACTGTCCCTACAGATTCCTTGGCAACCTCATTTCAAAGTTGACTTCCATGGACTCAAACTTGAAGTTAGTCCTCCTTGTTAACTCTAACTTGAATGTGGTCCTCCATCTTACCCCTATCTTGAAGTTGGCCCTCTTTTGAATTCTTTTTGACTACTTTAAGCCACTCCTCAATGGCTCTATCTTAAAGTCGCCTTCAAGAAACTGTCATTGACTTCAACTTGAAGTTGCCTCCCTAGGCTCTTCATTGACTTCAAGTTGGATTTAGCTTTAATAACTCTTTGATGGCTCTTAGAATTAGCTTCAAGCATGTGATACCTTGAAATTGGTTTCCACAAATGTCTTAGCAAGCTCTCTCTTAACTTTAAGCCACAATAGAGTTGGCAAATTTCGAGTTCTGAGGGTTAAATTTCCAAAACAAACGAATGCCTTGGGCCCTAAGTCAACCAAATGCCTAAAAATTTATGTCTAAATAGTATGTATAGACAAAATTAAGTTTAATACTCAAAAGTTTAAAAATTTAAACCTAAATAATACACGTGAACAAAATTAAGTCTGTTACTCAAAGGTCCAAAAATTCAAGTTTAAGCTGTATGTGAGTAAAATTAAGCCTCGTATTCAAAGACTAAAAAATTAATCCTAAACGGTACTTATGGGCTAAAAATTCAAATTTAAATTGTACACGTAGACAATAAATTCAAACCTAAATAATATGTATGGGCAAAATTAAGCTTAGTACTCAAATGGCTAAAACTTTAAGTTTAAATGGTATATGTGGGTAAAATTAAGTCTAGTATTCAAAATTCCAAAATTCAAGTTTAAACGGTACATGTGAGCAAAATTAAGTTTGGTATTTAAAAACCTAAACTTTAAGTTTAAATAGTACCCATAGGCTAAAAGGAAAAAATTGAAGTGTGGGAAAAATGCTCCAAATGTGGCCCTTACTTTTTTTCTTTTCCAGACGCTGATTCTCCCAAACACAGTCTTGTTTCAAAAGTTTGCCAAACGCGGCCTTAGCTTAAAAAGATTCCCCCCAAACGCGGCCTTAAGTTGTCTATTGCGCCTTCATCTTCCATAACCCATAGCAATCATCAGCGTCTCAAATCGCCACTGCTGCGTCGCCTTTCAAGCCACTTCCACCATCGTCACGTCACCACACCACTGCTGAAGCCGTCACTGTTGCAGCTCCTCCCATCGGAAAACCGTTACTGCTGTTGGAAACTCACCACAGCAATGTCTCTTTTGTGTCTAACCGCGCTTGTACCCATCTGCGACTGCAACCTCTCTCCACTACTCTCTACCGTGTCGACGTCAAGCCCTTCTCCAAGCAGCGCAGAGGACGAGAACCAACACCTAACTATCTGCACCATTGTCGGGACATACTGCCACAGACAAGGATAAGGGAACTAAGTTCACTGTAGAAGACATCATGCAGATCATCAACTAGTAGAAAGAAAAAAACATAAAGTAGAAAAATAGCAGTGATAAAGAGGAGTGGAGATTACCTACAATGTCGTCCCAAGGGATTGAAGGGTAGGCTATCTAACTCCATGGAAGACCCAAATCTGCGAAACCAAAAATTTTGAAGGTGCTGATAGTGAAGGACTGTAACCTGCATTATTTATGGAGAGGAGTCGTCGGCATCGAAATTCCAACAGAAGATGGACTTCTCACTGGGCGTCCAAGCCTATAGCCCAAATTGTTTGGAGTTGGGTAACTAGCATGTAAATCCATTCTTATTTCGGATAGCCACACTTGTGATGGTCATCCACTTGAAATAGTGATCACGTGGCGAAATGACAACGTGAGAAAGTGATGGGGAAAGCAAATGCTCAGGTTTGAACGATTGAGGAAGTTGACATAGAGGGGAATCTTTATCGGGAAAAAGAGTCCATGCATGGGAAACTTGATGTAATTAAATGGAAAGTTGGTGGGCTTAAATAAGGGGCTCATGGATATGTGTCTGGTAGATTGTTGGTTGATGAATGTGGACCTGGGACCTCAAGTCCCTTCACCTCTTCTGTATTTAGCCCAAACGTCAGGAGAGGGCAACGTAATTATCCCAAAACTCAACGTATCGGTAACTTGCCTCTGAATGAAAACTTCCTCCTTCCATCCTTGCAGTCTTTCCTCTTGTTGTGGTGTGGTGCTTCGAATATGGAGCAAAATTGGGTCTTTTACACACTGTGCTGTTGAAACAATTTAGTAAATTCTCAAACATATATCCCTTTTTTCTCATTTGTCTATACTCGGTGGTGTCGTCGTTTCTTCACTATGTCCAAAGACGTCCTTATTGCTTCCAAAATACGAAAATAAAAAATGCCCTCAAGTTTGAAACTTACCCTTCTACTTGTGATTGATTCAAAATTTCTAACGAAATCTATCCAAAAAATAAAGAAAAAAAATACATATTTTGTGTTACATATTTTTATAATATTTTTGTCGCCCCATTCATCACTTTATAATGTGAATCCCTGACTGTAATAGGCCAGAGAAGACGACGACCAAACAATATATATTAGTCCCCTGTCCTAATCGCTAAAGGGGTCGACCAAATTAATACAAATCTCCTGTCGTAATCGCGCGTAATTCGTCAAAGATTGGAAATTTGAAAGACGTTTATTTCCTGGAAGACGAGAAGATGCTTCTGCTATCCGAGCTTTCTATGCAATGGCCAAACTATAAATGCTCAGAGTTACAACAAACAATATTAAAACTATTTAAAGTCATGACTATATCATTATTCTATTGTCAATCTGGACAGCACACCTAATTTCCCTTATGTCGTTTTCAAACTTGGTTGTTAGCATATTGTAGTCGGATCCGGTGAATACATACCATTGAAAGTCATGACGATATCACTAATTTATTGTGAATCTGAACAGCACACTCAATTTCCCTTACATTGGTTTCGAACTTGGTTGTCAGCATATTTTAGTAAAATCAGGTGAGTCGATTACCGCATGCACATAATGGACACAGGAAATTAATACATGTGCAGTGTGTTTCGTCACCAAAATAAACCAGAAACCCTTCAGACAGACATCTCCATGCACATGATAACGAATACAAACAAAAAGGGGTTGATTTTTGTGCTGTTTGTAATAATTGTTTTTAAGCCTTCGAGCAAGTTTGAGGTTTTTATGGTTGGGAAATGAATGATGATCGGATAGGGATATTTCCGCCGTGATATGGGTTCTCTCTCTTTCTTTTCATTGACAATTGTGTTCACATGGAATGGGTTAGAGTTTACAAGCAATAAAAACAGAGAAGGAAAAAAATTGATTCTACAGCTTCAGGCTCGGCAAAAGCAAAGAAGAAAGAAAGATTCGCTTTAGCGTCATGGCTCGGCTCGGCTCGGCTCAGCAGCTAAATTGGCATCGTTAATGTCCACGTGGCATCCATTCATTGGTTGGGAGAGGGGACTGAGGATCTCAAGCCGTTGATTCCCAGATGCAAGTTAAAGGTTTTTTTTTTTTTTTAAAAAAAATATCTACTTCAAATAATTAATTAAAAAAAAATAACCACAAAAAGAAATATTTATAGATCTATGCTAATGGCAGAAACCCAGTTTTTGGCTTTGGAATGCTGGACACCCAGTTTCCGACATCTTAATAAAAATTAGTTTTTAAAAATAAATAGGTTCCACTTCAAATTTTTTTTAAAAAAAATTATTAATAGAGTCAGTTTCCAACTCTATTAAAAAAATGCAAAAAAATAAAGTAAAAGAAAATTATTGATATGGTATAAACTTATGTATAAATTCGACATATAATTTATTATTTTATTTTTAAATTTTGTACACAACTATTAGGGGAAGTATTTATTTTTTCTTACAAAATATTTACATGTTGAATATTCTTATTATTTTTTTACTTGATAAAGATTATTTTACTAACAAATACCTATTTGTTCCTGTAAAGAGTAATTGTAAAAATTTTAATGTTCTTGTAAGGTATTCCTAGTATGTCTTTAATTGTTAGAAATTATAGTAAGTAATATCTAATTATTCTTATCAAATGTAATTTAAATGTATTTTAGGTATGATTTATAGTTCCATTGAAATATACAATGTCGAATATTAATAGTTTCATTGCAATATTTTAGTTGTATTTAAGAATTCAAATAATATACTAAAACACTCATACAATATTTTAATGTATATTTTTTTTCATGTTTGTTGGATATCCCTGTTAGTTCTTTACTTGCTAAAAGCAGGATCTGGATTTCTGCCTTTTAATTGCCAGAAACTCAGATAGTGGCAATGGCCTATATTTTTAATCTCCCCATCTCTTGGGTCATTTCTTTAAAAGGAAATACAATTAGAATTTTTTTTAAAAAATCCCAAGTTAAGGTGGGCGATCAATTTTCTTCACCTACTTCTATAAATATACGCTCTTTGTTAATCATTATTGGACTAGAGGCACGCCCTACTTCTCCTTATTCTTAATAGACACAAAACCAAAGCTGCCATGAGTTCCCAAACATGGCTCCTTTCCATTTTCCTCATTCTGATAAAACATTCTGCTTTCAATGTCACAGCCCTAGACTCCCTTCACTGCTTGAACGACATAGGTAATTACTCTAGAAACAGCATATACGCCACTAACCTTAAAGCCCTCCTTTCTTCCCTTTCGTCCAAGATCGGCAACAGCGGATACTACAAGGCGTCTGAGGGTCAGAACCCGGATAAAGCCTACGCCGAGGCTCTCTGCAGCGCTGACATCCAGCTTGACGAGTGTCGGTCTTGCGTCCAAAATACTTCTGGGGACCTACTACACTCATGCCCCAATCAGAAGCAGGCAATTCTGTACAGAGAACATTGCCTGATACGGTACTCCAATGAGTCCTTCTTCGGAATGCGGGCCGATTCTCCACGTGTCATAGCATCGAGTATAAAAACCGTCAGGCTTCCCGACCAGTTTGTAGAGAATCTGAGGCCGCTGCTGGATGATCTTCGCTTCAAGACGGCATCGGGTGGCCCGACTATGAAGGTTGCAGTAGGGAATCACACAGCTCCAGCTTTACAGACGATTTATGCGATGCTACAGTGCGTGCCGGATATCTCCACTGACGATTGCTCAGGTTGTCTGAGCGCAGCCGTCCAGGAAATTCCAGATTGTTGTTATGATGCAGCAATGGTGAAAAGTGTTTGGCCCAGCTGCAATTTTAGGTACGCTATTTCGGAATTTTACAATACGACTAGGATTCAAGAAGCACAGAGGCTCTCTGGGGCAGCGACAGTGCGGGCACCCGTGCCACCAGTTCTTTCGCCACCTGGTAATTATTAATCGTGCTCAAAAAGTCGTTCTATCCTGATGCTCTCTGTCTCTGGAAACCGTTAAATGAATAGATACATGTTGCTAATTAATCGAACGAGAATAAGCTTATTACCAAGGCCTCTCAATCTTATGTAGCACAATAGTTAGTTGGCCAGTTAGGACTTTATTTTTTATCTAGCATAAGACCAGGGTTAGTTGATGCACCTGCAAAAGATTACAGCTGATCTGGTGCAATGAATTCAAGCGTTGTTCTATATATTGCTAACGATATTAGATCTGAAAATGAGCAGTACTGTTTAAATCACAGCAATACAGTAAAAATCAATCATGGGTGACAAGTCTCTTTGAATTTGCAGGAAATGGAGATGTTACCACAACTCGAATTGTCATCATCATTGTCGTTCCAGTTGTTGTTTGCCTGATAGTAATAGCTACTTGTGTTGGCATCTGCATTAGAAAGAGCTTAAGCAAGGCACCAGAGGAAGCAATTTCGAGTGAGTTTCCTGATCCCCTTATGATATATAGATTTAACCACCAATTAACTTAGTTGGAATTCAACTAAACTTCCAAATTTTCTTTTACTCATTAATTAGTTGATGAGATAAGCACTGTAGAATCTTTGCAATATGACTTCGGACAAATCAGAGCTGCCACTAATGATTTCTCCGATCTTAACAAACTGGGAGAAGGTGGATTTGGGGCTGTCTACAAGGTAATGAGACAAGCGGTAGCACTACATAGAACTAACTTGTATGTGAGAATAGTTCATGCATGTTTGCCTGTATCTCAGGGAGAACTTCAAAATGGGCAAGAAATAGCAGTCAAGAGGTTGACCGACGGTTTGGGGCAAGGGGATCGGCAATTCAAAAATGAAGTCTTGCTACTGGCCAAACTTCAGCATAGAAATCTGGTTCGGTTATTGGGGTTCGCACTTGAAGGAAAAGAGAGGCTTCTTGTGTATGAATTCATTCAAAATACAAGTTTAGACCATTTCATATTTGGTAATATTTGCATTGATTTCCTGAAGAAAAATTTTTGCTATACATTTTAGCATTAGTTTTTCCAAAGTTCTAATCAGTATCTAAGAACTAACGTGGAAATATGCTCATTTGACTTGCAGACCCAATCAAAAGTGCTCATATTGATTGGAATATACGCCACAAATTTATATTAGGTATTGCGAGGGGACTTCTTTATCTGCATGAAGATTCACGATTTCGTATCATTCATTGTGACTTGAAAACGAGCAATATCCTACTAGATGGAAACATGAACCCTAAAATAGCAGATTTTGGAATGGCAAGATTATTCGCACAGGACGAAAGTGAGGGTAATACTAGCAGGATTGCTGGAACCTAGTAAGTTTACTACCTAAAGTTTCACCAAGATATACTCAGATATTCATGAAAAATAATTTCTTATTAAAAATAGTTTTATTATAACCTTTCTATTGCAGTGGATACATGGCACCAGAATATGCAACATATGGACAATTCTCTGTTAAAATAGATGTTTTTAGTTTTGGTGTGGTAGTCCTGGAAATTATTAGCGGGCAAAAAATTAACTCTTTGCAATGTGAGGAGAGCCAAGAAGACATGCTAAACTTTGTAAGTTGAGAGAAAACCCAAAAAAGGATTGGTAATATCTCACTTGAATTCAACTACAAATTAAAGACGTGTCCTATCTAAAGGTTTTGAACTTTCACAGGTCCGGAGAAATTGGCGTGAAGGAACGACGACAAACATAATGGATCCTGTCTTGAGGTCTACTTCAACCTCTTCGCATGACATCTTGAGATGTATCCATATAGGTTTGTTATGTGTTCAGGAAAATCCAACGGACAGACCACCAATGGCTTCAATTGTCGTCATGCTCAATAGCGTCTCCAGTACTTTGCCAATGCCATTAGAACCGGCATCTTTTTCACCCAATAATCTGGATACAAACACTTCCCACCTCCAAAAGTTTGACTCAAGAGAGTTGGGGTCCCGCAAAATCTTAAAGGCAAAATTTAAGAAGTCTACTCACACATCCGAAAATGATGCCTCAATCACTGAGTTATATCCACGCTAATTTCACAGCACACACATGTTCAGTATTACAACATAAGCATTAGCTGGTTTATTTATTTATTTTCTTGCTATGTTCAACTTTTACTGCCGGTTCGCTCGTGTAACATACCGTTCTGTAGTGAGTGAATCCACTGAGGAATACTATGAACATGAACAAATCCAATCTTTGTTAGTAATATGCAAGTTTGACAAAGGCCATTAGTCTTAACTTGTGTAACATGAGAAACCGTTTGCCTGGAACAATTTCATAATTTCGCATTTATATCCTATTTTTTATCATCCTGAACTTCATGGGTCTACATTTGCCAATAATTGTAGATCCCAAAATTTGTTAATCTTACGAGATTGTGCTATGCAAATTAAGTTGAGTTTAGCCCAAAAGCTTGAGCTCAAGAAAGTTTCCCCCGAAGAGCTCAAGCAAGTTAAGCGTAATTGTCTCGGGCTCCAACTTGTTAGGTATCTTTGGTGCTTAATCTCCAGTTGAGCTATATATGTGCAGAGCTCCCCCACTTCCATAAAAAAGAAATCAAATGTTCTTCCAACAAAACATATGAAATTTAGAATCAAAGAGAACCATCAAAAGAGAAACCAAGAAGTTAGAATCTTGTCCAACACCTAAACTAATTTCATCCAATACCTAAACAAAAGAAAACTAAACTTCTTCACATCAAATTTGAGCCTGGAACAGAGCATCACCAATGCTCAGCTTTAAAGAAGATAGTGGAGAGTTCACAAGGCAGGTTTTCCATGGTCACTTTAGGATGAAGTGGAGTAAAAAGTGGCAGTATGGAATTTAGTGACAGTAAGCTCCTCCGCATCGGCCTACCGAATAAACCCCTTTCTGCTGTACAAACGCTGTGGACAACTCCCTCTGTTTGCTAAGTCAAGGTCCTAAGTTTCTCTCTCAAAGCAACAAGCTACTCTTCAGCACCCTTCAACTATAGCTCAAAATGCTAAATTAGCCTAACTTCCATAATCTTCCAATTTCAAGCTCATCAAAAGTGACTTTTTACTTTACTTAATCATTGGTAAAAAAGAAAAAAAAAATCCTAAGCAAAGAGGTTGAAGTAACTCTTTATAAACTCTTCGATGACTCTTCATATCAAAGTAACCTCTAAGGACCGTCCCTACAAATTCCCTGGCGACCCATTTCAAAGTTGATATTTCCATGGACTCAAACTTGAAGTTAGTCCTCCTTGTTAACTTTAACTTGAATGTGGTCCTCCATTTTACCCTTATCTTGAAGTTAGCCCTCTTTTGAAAATTTGTTTTGACTACTTTAAGCCACTCGTTAATAGCTCCGTATCAAAGTCACCTTCAAGAAACTATCATGGACTTCAAGTTGAAATTAAGTCCCTAAGCTCTTCATTGACTTCAAGTTAGATTTAGCTTCAATCACTCTTTGAATTAGCTTCAAGCATGTGATATCTTGAAATTGGTTTCCACAAATATCTTGGTAGGCTCTTTCTTAACTTTAAGCCACAATAGAGTTGGCAAATTTCGAGTTCTGAGGGTTAAAATTCCAAAACAAATGAAAGCCGTGGACCCTAAGTCCACCAAAGGCCAAAAAATTTAAGTCTAAATAATATGTATCGACAAAATTAAGTTTGGTACTCAAAATTTAAAAACTTAAATCTAAATAATACACATGAACAAAATTAAATCTAGTAATCAAAGGTTAAAAAAATTAAGTCTAAGTGGTATGTATGGGCAAAATTAAACCTAGTATTCAAAGATTAAAAAATTAATCCTAAACAGTACAGTGTGCTAAAAATTCAAGTTTAAATTGTACACGTATGCCACAAATTCAAACCTAAATGGTACACGTGGACAAAATTAAACTTGGTATTCAAAAGGCCAAAAATTCAAGTTTAAGTGGTATACGTGGGTAAAATTAAGTCTAGTATTCAAAGTTCCAAAATTCAAATTTAAATGATACATGTAAGTAAAATTAAGTTTAGTATTTAAAAACCTAAACTTTAAGTTTAAATGATACCCGCGAGCTAAAAGGAAAAAATTGAAGTGCGGGAAAACTGCTCCAAACGTGGCTCTTTCTTTTTTTTTCTTTTCTAGACGCTGATTCTCCCAAACACAGACTTGTTTCAAAAAGTTGCCAAACGCGGCCTTAGCTTAAAAAGATTCCCCCCAAACGCTTCCTTAGATTGTCTATTGCGCCTTCATCTTCCTTAACCCACAGCAATCATCAACGTCTCAAATCGCCACTACTACGTCGCCTTTCAAGCCACTTCCACCATCGTCACGTCACCACGCCACTGCTGAAGCCGTCACTGTTGCAGCTCCTCCCATCGGAAAACCGCTACTGCTATTGGAAACTCACCACAGCAATGTCTCTTTCGTGTCTAGCCATGCCTGTACCCATCTGCGACTGCAACCTCTCTTCACTACTCTCTACCGTGTCGACGTCAAGCCCTTCTCCAAGCTGCGCAGAGGACGAGAACCAACACCTAACTATCGACACCATTGTCGGGACATACTGCCGCAGACAAGGATAAGGGGACTAAGTTCACTGTAGAAGACATCATGCAGATCATCAACTTGTAGAAAGAAAAAAACATAAAGTAGAAAAATAGCAGTTATAAAGAGGAGTGGAGATTACCTACAATGTCGTCCCAAGGGATTGAAGGGTAGGCTATGTAACTCCATGGAAGACCCAAATCTGCAAAACCAAAAATTTTGAAGGTGCTGACAGTGAAGGACTGTAACCTGCGTTATTTATGGAGAGGAGTCGTTGGCATCGAAATTCCAACAGAAGATGGACTTCTCACTGGGCGTCCAATTCTATAGCCCAAATTATTTGGAGGTGGGTAACTAACATGTAAATCATTCAAACATCAAGAGTTGGCCCCATTCTTGGGGAAAAAAAATAGAAAAGAAGAAAAGGAAAAAATAAATCCAAGACTTATTTATTCAAAAGCAAATTCTTTTATGAAAAAGTTTTGAATGGACATTTGTAGATACATAAAATTTTGTGACTAATTATATTATGCCACGTGAAAATATAGTATTAAAATATCAAGTAAATAAATTTTATTTATATTTTTAGAATTTAAATAAATATTATTTCTAAAATAAATTGATTATTGATATTTTACTCTATTAATCAAATGGCGCCAAATGAGAAAATCCTATTAGAAGCATAAGAGATAAAAACTATACAAAATTAAACCTATCAATTAAATCTTTGGATAAGATTCAAGTTGTGAACACTAATAAGACGACACCACATCGGCAAAATAATGTAGTCACTCTATCTATCCTCCAACTATAAATAGAAGCTAAACCCAATAATGGAAAGGGGTAGAAGCTAGAGAATTGAAATAGTTGAAGATTTGAAGCAATGAAAGTCATCTTCAAATTCTTTTTGGGATTCTCAAGAATATTCAAAGTATTTTTCATCAAATTGAAGGCGTTCTTTACAAATTTTAAGAAATTTGTCTTCAAATTCAAGACATTCTTCATGAAAGTGTCCAAATTTTAGCATTTAATATTATGGTGGTAAGCCTAAAAATCAATGTTAATTGAAACCACAACAACCTTCTAGGAAGATCTAACACAAGCCCTTTTATTGAAGATTGCTTAAATTTCAATCAAGCGTTGTTGAAAAAAAAAAATCAAAGGATTGAAGTTACATTATAGGACTCGCAAAAGTTTAGTTTGATCTAAATTGATTCAATTTGTACCAATTTTCTTGTTATTTAAAAATTTTGTTCTAAAGTGGGATCTTGGTGGTTTGTGGTAGTTTCTTAGTGTTGTTAAGTTAGTAGTTGTTAACTCCTTGGTAGTTAATAGGGATGGTAGTTAACACTTTTCAGTTGCTTTTAGTTGTATATATGGTGAAAGGAGAAGTTAAAACTGATGTGAAGCAATGGAAGCAAAGGATTGAAGATGGTTGGGGAAAATGAGGAAAATGAATAGGAAAATAAACAAGGAAAATGAAGGGATAAATGGTGAGATAGAATCCAAACCATCGAATAGGAATGCATCTCACGTGAGGTAAATCCTTACAATAAATGGAAGTGAAAACAACTGAATAAATCCAAACAATCATGCCATGAAGTTATTATTGGTCATGGACCATCGGAAGCGAGCTAAATAATCCAATTTGATACTTGAACTCAAGTGTTGAAATCACATCAATACACTCAAACAAACAAGTATGGGAAAATGAAAGAGGAAACCTTCTTCGTTTAACTCATTGGCAAGAATACATAGTGGAATTATGTTACAAATGTAAGGGGAAGAGTACATATAGTGAAGTAGGCCCCAATATGAAGATATATGTGTGAAATGCCCTCTAAAAAGTAGCTCCAATGGTTAAAATCCAAAAAGAAAGGGCAAAATTTGGTCTTCCGACCCATTGCACTTGGTCTAAAGCTCCATATGAGTGATTGCATGGTGCATGGATCGCTCCTACTACAATCCATTGTGTAGGCGATTGTCCTATCCAACCTTTTGTATTTATGATCGCAACCCTCAGGCTCAATCGCATGTGATGCAATCATAAATGCAAAATCTTCAATTTGCAACTTTCGTTCGATCTGATTGCCTTGGGATCAAATAGTAAATCTAGCACCCTCCAAGTCTTCTTAGCCATTCCAAGTCCGAAAGTAAAGCCATAATTCATCTTTGAACTCCTCCAAATCACAAAAATCTACTTTATTTATCATTTGAGCCCAATTTTGAAGCTAAATATGACCTATACGCCCTCCAAAAATACCACGGCACAATAAATTCTCATATCCCAATTTGCAACACCTCTAATAGGTCTAAGATCACATCAAGCCCCTCATCTTGCTGGTGGATTGTCCCCTTTCTATAGTCTTGTCCTCTAGGATCAAATATGAACTTATAAAATCCTCTAATTACATCACGAAGTGGCTTGGACTTCATTCCCGGATCAACACACGTATAGCTCCTTAACACTAATAACGAATAATGAAAAAGGATATAATAAATTTCAAAGATCTCAATTAGATGAGCAAAAGTAAGGCTCTTTATCACAAAAATTTCCAAGTCAAGTGCAGCACTAATGGGTGAAGGATATATCGAGAGGTCAAACAAAGCCTTGTATTCATGGAACTCTACAAGTTTTGCCTCTTTTTCAGCTATCTTTCTTGTATTTTCATGCTCATCCCCCTCAAACGCATGCTTCTTTTCAATTGCATATTTCTCAAAAGCCTTTAGAAGTACTCCTGCAAGAAAATTACTCTTTTGGCGACATCGAAGTGTCCCAACTGTTCAATATCACAACCTTCCAAGTTAATCAATTCATGCCAAAAATTTTGATGAGCAAGTTCCCCATCAACAAAATGCAAATATTCGCCTTTCAAGTAAAATTTTGCATGAATTGTACAACAATTCAATGTGCACAATACATCCTAAAAGGTTTCCGTGTCATGCAATGGACAAGTATCAACAATTTCTAATATCCCACAATCCTTATTGACCCTAAGCACTATTACGTGGAATGAAAACTGTGGGTCACACAAGTGACTACCAAAACAAAAGAATGTGTCACAACATGCAAGGTAAACTATAACTTAAAAATCATGAAAATCATCATAACATTCATGCAAGTCGCAAATATGCTCAAAGTTCATCAATTTGATATTTGACTTATTAGTGAAAACAAGTCCAGCATATGAATTATCAACTTTATCATCATCAAAAGCATTTCATTAAGCAATAAATGTAGAGATGTTACTGTATATTCCTAGATTTTCTAGGTATTTGGGCTTGATGTGCTTCCACTTTAGATTTCCTATGCCATGGTGCAGTGAAAACCCATCTCATCACTCAACTGAATATATGTTTTCAAAGACGTGTTTTCAATTTTTTGAACAAGATACATAGAAAACTTGAGGAAAAAAGTGACTCTTTCATCAATAGTCAAATTTTCTTTACAACTTAAAAATCTCATCATTCTCTCTTCCTCACATGTTTCCCACAAACCTTGCTCACTAACTATTAAACACTCATGAATTTTCCAGTTGCAACTCTCTTCTTTATGCTTTTCCCCTTCTCTATAACTTTTATTCACATTGCTTTTGAAGATAAGCTTAATCCTTATTCACTTCCTTGTGAGGTGTAGCACTAAGCACTTTGACATATACCAAATTAAGCATGCCTCCTCCTCCATAAATATGCTCAACATTCATCTCATCAATCCCAACAACTTCTTCTCCTCCTAGATGAAACACAAGCATGCGGCCCTCTATTTTCAAGACACAAGTCCCACAAAAATATTATGCAAGTGATAGACCACATGGAATGCCTACAGTTTTCTTTAAAGTTTTGCACGGGTGTATATGTGAAAGCCCTATTGTTGGTAAAAAATCCAAGTCCTATGAATTGCATGTAGATGAAGATGGCAATAAGAAATTAAAGGAATTAACATAAACACGACCTCGTAAAAGTTCAAGTTTCCACTCCTATGCTTCTTGTTCATTCATGTGCGTATTTTCATCCTCCACATTGACTCCCAAGACTTCTTCCTCCTCAACTACTGCAACATTTGCCTTGGCATTCCCTTCTTTAATTTTCTTCACTCCCTTCTCTTCAACTTTCTTAACTCCTAATTCAATTGCTTCATATTTCTCTTGCTCAATTTTGCCCTCTATTGAATGTCTTCATTTAAGGGCGACAATTACACATGTGGAAACAGGTTTAGCCTCCACATGTCCATCATGTTTAAGGGAAATATCTACCATTTCATTCAGACACTTGTTCATAAAGTGTCCTCATTAGAAGCAATTGAGGGCACAATACTTGGATCCATTTGGTGGGTGGTAAGGAATGTTGTCAACTCTGTTAACTCCATTTAGCTTTTCATGTTTGCCATCCAATCTTTGATTAAAGTCCTTCAATTCCTTGGAAAATTGTTCAAGTGTTTCCCTTAAGTCATGCCCATCGACAATGGACCTAATCTAAATTTTTGACATTACGAAATAAAATGGTGAAAGCTCAAAGTGTGCGTGTGCGCATATGGATAATTTAAATTCACTTAATTGTTCTTTCCAACCCAATTTCAAGTCACCTCGGATGATTTAGGGAAATATTTTTAAAATTGGATTGGGGTTCAAACCGGAAATTTTACTAGGTCATTTGGTCACTGGTTCGACCGATTGAACCATTGAAAGAATTGGTTATTTTAATTATATAATATTATATATATTACTATAAAAATAATTCACGAAATAAATGTAATCCATCAATATACTAAAAAATGAGTTTTAGATGTAATGTTAAAAATTAAATCATTCAACTAAAATAAAAATTTATTACAAAAATTATAAAACATATTAAATTCAAAATGATTAAAAGTATAAAATTGAAAAAATAGTTTTGAAAAATAAATAGATTAATTAATATGATCAATTTTAATTTTAAGATACAATAATTAAATTTTCTAAATATTAATCAGAAAAATAAAAGGATAAAAATTACTAAAAAAAATTCAAAATAAAAATTATATATTTAACTAATATTGAGGAGTTGTGAATGTAAGAAATTTTGAAAAAAGATTAAAAATTTATTTTTTAATTTTTCAAAAAAAATTGCTCAAATTTTTTTTATTTCTTAAATAAAACCAGTTTGACCGATTTTTTAGCCAAGTTTAACTGATTCATACTAGTTTTGACCGGTTCTCACTATTTCTATGCATTTTTCCTTTTCATACCTTAAACGAATCAAAAAACCAATCGGTTCCCAATCGAACAGGTTGAGCTGGGTGGTCCGGTTTGATTTTTAAAACAATGATTCAGGGTACTTCCTAGGCTTAAAGACCAACCATTTCCATAAAATTGGTATTAAAATCAAGAATATAGGTTTTGAAATCAATCTAGAGACAAAAGGATCAATTTAAATGAAAGAAACAACCAGCGCAATCAATTTAGATGAAGTAGAATTGCTCTCATGAAGAAAGCAAGAAACGTGATTGTCAGGCAAGGGTGTACTCAGTTGTGGTGCAAACAGCAAATAGTGTTTTGTGGATTCTAGTAGCATGCTCGATTTGGACTTTCTTTTAGATTGATTTAATGCCAACTCTAGGCAAAATTTTTGTTCAAAAATAGCTCAAACAACACAAAAAAATCCCACAAAATTTCCTTCCTTCTTCTTTTTCTCTCCCTTTTGTGGTATTAATGTTTCTAGCTTTCTTTGTACTAATTTTCTACTTCTCCTTTTTTTGGTTTTTTTTCTTCTCTCAAAATCTCCCACAAATATTTTTCCAACAATATTCCCATAAAATATCCAACACAATATCAATAATATTTTTCGACAAATATCCAACAAATATTTCCACAAAATATGACCAAATTTCCAACACACTAAAATCATCTCAAACAATCCCAACATTTTTTTTTTGTATTTTTGAATTTTTGAAGAAAATGGGTAGAAGGTTGAGAAAGAAAATGGTAGAAAATATACACAATACAACAATGAAATCTTACCAACCAAGCAGATTTAGAAACCCAATTAAGTTGAATCTGATACCAATTGATGTGAACTGGCAGAAGCAAATGATTGAAGATGGTTGAGATTGAATAAACAAGGAAAAATCAAAGGAAAATAAAGGGATAAATGGCGAGATTGAATCCAAACTACCGATTAAGAACATACTTCACGTGGGACAAACTCTTACAATAAATAGAAGAGAATAATCGAAGAAATCCAAACAACTATGCCATAGAGTTGTTAGCCATGAACCACTAAAGTACGACTAATGATCTGATTTAATACTTAAGCTTGGGTATTGAAATCATTCCAATACACTCAAACATACAATATGGGAAAATGAAAGAATAAACTTTCTTCATTCAACACATTGTCAAAAATACACGGTGGAATTATGTTGCAAGTGCAATGGGAAAAGTACACATAATGAAGTAGCTCTAATTTGAAAATACAGGTGTGAAATGACAATTTTGCCCTCTAAAAAGTGGCTCTAATGGTCAAATTTAAAAAAAAAAAGGTTAAAATTTGGTCTTTCACGTATTGCACTTGATCTTAATGTTCATCGAAATGGTTGTGCGATGCACAAGCTAATCCTACTGCGATCCGTCATGTGCGTGATCGTCCTATTCAAGCTTTTGTATTTACGATCGCATCCCTTGCACTCAATCTCATGCAACACAATTGTAAATGCAAAATTTTCAAATTACACCCCCAAGTCAATTTGGTTGCTTCATGATCGATTTGGCATGTCTTGAGTCGCAAATCCAACACCTTCCAAGTCTTATTGGCCACTCCAAGTCCAAAAGTGAAGACATAATTCATCTTTGGGCTCCTCCAAATTACCAAAATCTACTTTATTTATCATTTAAGCCTAATTTTGAAGCCAAATATGACCTACATCCCCCTTCAAAAATACAAGGCACGACAAATTATTTTACCTTTGTTTTGCAACGCCTCTAATAGGTTTAGGATCACATAAAACACTCAAGAAAGAATTACATTGCACTTCGCTAAAGCTAGTTGTATCTACAATGACATTACTTTACATAAAAGGAATTACAAGATCCTTTGAATTACTTCTCCCACTAATAGTTTAGTCTATTTGGAGAGTGGACGGACAGAAAATAATAACATTAGGAAAAAAAATTATGTAAAAATTTAATTTTCCCCTCAGTTGACTTTAGGGCTGGTTGACCAAATTTTTCTGAGGTAACGTTATGTAAGTCTAAACCTCAAGAGAGGATGATGTAATTATCTCATTATAATTTTATAAAATATATTTTTTATATCATTTTGATAATGTTGTTGAGAAATATTATAAAATATATTTTTTTAAAAAATATAAGTCTTTATCTTCAACCATTTAGAAAAATAAAAAATTTGAATTTATATTTTCAAATTTAAATTTATAAGGTAGAAAATGAATTTTCTAAGATCTTTAGACAATAAATTAGAAAATAAATATTTCTATATTTATAATTCATATTTTGTTTGATAATTTTGTGCTTTTAAAATTTTTATGTCTTTGAAATTTTTTGTAACAGAGGTATCCTGTAACATTTATTTTCACATGGTAAACTGATTTCTAATTTATTATTAAAACTGAAAATTAATTTAAGATTTATTTTATAAGAGCACAAAAATTATTTTCTAACTCATAAAAATAAATTTAAATTTTCAATTTTATGATTTCCTAAAAATGAAAAATAATGATTTATATTTTATAAAAATAAAAAAATTCAAAATTTTTTACTTATTCCAAATATATTATTTGAATAATAAAAGTATATCTTTTAAGAATTATGTCATAAAATAAAATTTTAAACTTAATTTAATTCAGAAAATATTAATTTATAGTATCTTCCACTTAAGATATTATAATATATTTTTTGAAATATATAAAGTATTTAAAAATAAGTTTCATATAACAATATAAAAATAAATATTTATATTTTTGATGTGTAATCCATAAAAATATAAAATATATACCTAAAGGGGTAAAAGAGTCATTTCACAATTTTTAAATTTTTTTAAATTTTACTTTTATTACACTTTAATGATTTGGACTATGGACATTTTGATTTTTCATCAATTTTCGTTTGAATTCACTTAACATGGTCAACATAATGAATATCTTCGTAATTCTTCGTACCTGATTAGGGTTACTCTATATGTCTCTACTATTAAGAGAAGATAGTATAATTGTCTCTCTTTGATTACATTTTAGTTCTTTTTATTGAATTTTAGTCAATATGATTAACACAAGAGAGGCTACTATAATTTGTAAAATAAGAGGAGATATCTCTATTTAGTCCAAAACGTCGGGAGGATGTAACTTAATTTTCCCAAAACTCAACGTTTCGGTAACTCGCCTCGCCTCTGAATGAAAACTTCCTCCTTCTCTCCTGCAGTCTTTCCTCTTGTTGTGGTGTTGAGCTTCGAATGTGGAGCAAAATTGGATCTTTTACACACTGTACTGTTGAAACAACTTAGTAAATTCTCAAACATATATCCATTTTTTCTTATTTGTCTATACTCGTTGGATTGGTCGTTTCTTCACTATGTCCAAAGACGCCCTTTTTGGTTCCCAAATACGAAATAAAAAATGCCTTCAAGTTTAGAACTTAACCTCTCGACTTGTCATTGATTCAAAATTTCTAACGAAATTTATCCAAAAAATAAAGAAAGAAATACATATTTTGTGTTACGTAATTTTACAATATTTTTGTCAACCCATTCACCACTTTATAATGTGAATACCTGACTGTAATAGGCCAGTGAAAACGACCAAAAAATGTACATTAGTCCCGTGTCCTAATAGCATAAGAGGTTGACCAAATTGATTTATAAATTCTTTTTTATTTATATATCTTTCCTAATATTCAAACTTTGTCTTTATATTATTAAAATTATTTTATGTGGTCCAATATCAAAAAACAAAAATTTTTCTAAGATTAATTTGTGAGACGCACCGAGCACTTCTGATTGCGCGAATATTTTTATTACACATCCTTATCCTAAACAACCTAAAAACTTTGATACGATTAAACCGAATATAGCCCCAACTTTTCGACCTTACCTTTAAAGCTTATTATTCCGCCAAATTAATTTCTTAATTGTTGGGAGGGATGGACTACCAACACTCAAATGAGTATAAAATAATTTGCTGGGTTTCTTTTTGAAATGGTCACTGATGGAAACTTTGGCACTCCCTTGTTCATATAGAGTCCTGTCGTACACGTTGTCCGTCAAATTCAAATATGAAATTGGCAGGAAATTGAGCATGATTCAAAGTCAAGACTTGATAGTGGAAAATTGATGTTGGTCTTTAAGGGGTTTGGTCTACACTACTTGTATGATCTTTTTGTTAAGATGAACTCTGGTTGATTTGGTCAATTTATATCTAGCTGCCTTTAATTTGCCAAACTACAATTTTACCCCTAAAAATTTGACAAGCTTTGCATTCTGTCATCAGAGTTGACAATAATAAGTTTATATCCTTAAATTTCACCAACGTAAAACAAGATTGCTAAAATGCTTCTTTAGCTTGACATAAAAAAGGAGTGAATAATTTCATCAAGATCCTTTAAGGTTTATCTAAATTGCATCCAAACGCCCATAGTTTCCCTAATTTTATCATTTTAATTTCTTATTCAATTTTTTTCCATAAACATTTTTCTTAATATTTTGTTCTCACTTTTTTAACCCCTTCCCTCTTCCCCTATTTTCAGGGCATTCATAGTTTTATAAGCTATTTGAATCAAACCAAAATCAAATTTTGGTACTTACTACATAACAAATAAAAATTTTTTGTTCGTTATTCGGTATGATAATTTTTATATTTTTTATTTTTTGGTTCAACTTCAGTATTTGGGTTGGATATACCTTATCAAATAGAATATTGATTTTTATTTTTATTTTTTAATATTTATCATATTTTTAGTTATTTTTTTCTTGAGTCATTATATATTTATGATTTAATTTTCTGATTACTAAATTTAAAGAGAGTTTAAAAAAATGCAGAAATAAGCCAACAATAAATATTAGAAGAAAAATGAGATATAAAAGTGGATACTACAATACATAATTTTTATCACGCATATTTTGGGAAGTAAGTACTTGTGGGTAATGTATAAAATTACTAAAATTTTCACTTGTGGGTAATTTATAAAAGTAGTAAAAATTTCACACGTTACATGTTAGGATAATTATATATAAATTATTGTGTTTTGTATTTTAACAATAAATATAAGATTATTTGTAATCAAAGTCATTAATTATTATTAAATTAAGAAAATAAATAATTGGAAAAAAATTGAAAAGAAAAAAGAAAACAAATTGCAAAAAAATATTACATATATTACATATATAGGTCTTTCTAATATTTGCATTACGTTACAATTAAATCTAAGGGTATTATGGTACATGAAGTTGGTCAACTAGTTTTATTGCAGGACATTCTTGGTATTTCACACAAAATTTTCACCGGAACTCTAGGAGGGGTTTTCTGTTGTAAGACCATTCTATTGCTTGGTAGGATTTTGATAGTCGCATGAGTTAGAGAAAGTCGAACATAATTTGACCAAGCATAACAAGAGTTGGATGCAACTCACCCTTCTATTTATTAGGTGGAAACGTTAATAATCATCTGGCTGGTGACCATTATAATATGTGTACTTGTATAAAGCCTTAGGTAGTAATCATCAATTTAATGGTTTTCTACTTAGTATAAAGTAATTCTCTCCATCCAACTCCTATTTTGACCCCTACTTTTTAATCGACCATGGTTTCGTCAAGTTAGAAGGCACGGCAGCGTTGTTGAAAAAACTGTAGTAGCAATTGTGAAGTTCATACTGCTCGCCTTCAACAGTATATTTGGTTTATGAAATTGAGTGTAGAAAAGAAAATAATAGAGAAAGGAAAAGAAAATAGAAGAAATTTAAAGTTTTATATATTGTTTAGTTGAAAAAAATTTTAATAAAGAAAAAATTAAAAAATGAAATAAAATAAAAAAAACTTGAATTGAATTTTTTTTTATATTTGAGAAAAATAATAAAGAAATTGATAAAAGAAATATAGTTAATGAAGTATTTGAAGGAAAAGCAAAAATTACAATAATTTTTCTTCTATTTTCGTTTTTAAATTTTAATTTTCTAATTTTCTTTTCTATAAGGTCTTTTTTATTAGTCAAACAAGAAAAGCATTTCCCTTAATATTTTCTTTTTTGGCCCGTGAATTCTAAGAAATAAACATAGCGTAAGGGGCGGTGGCTGGACAACGGAACACGGACTCTTCTTTTCCTCTCCTTCTATTTTTCTTGGGTCCACAAAGTTTCTTCACTGCATAAATGCGTCTTCGTTCCCTCCTTGCTCCTCATTTACGTTCCACAAATTCAATGAGTCTCATGAGTGCCCAACTGTGCCTCCTTTTCAGTTTCTTCGTTCTGAAAAATCTACTTTTCTTTGTCACAGCTCAGAATCGCTGGTGCTACGACGATGGCAATTACGCTAGCAATTCCACATACGGTGCTAACTTAAACGCCCTCCTTTCAGATCTACCCGCAAAAATGAACGACACCGGATTCTACTCTACATCTTTGGGGCAGGACACAGATCGAGCCAATGCCATGGTGCTTTGCAACAGTGACATTCAGCTCGACGCCTGCCGTACTTGTGTCCAGAACGCTACTGTCCAGCTAGTAGATTTATGCCCAAATAGAAAGCGGGCAATCTTGTGGAGAGATGTATGTGTGTTGCGGTACTCGGACGCACCCATAGTTGGCCTGGCTGACCAACCTGCTATTTTTGTGTGGAATACAGCCAACGTCACGAGTCCTGATCGATTTAACGAGAATCGGAGGACACTGGTGGACGGCCTTCGCGTCCAGGCAGCATCAGGTGGCTCACTGATGAAGGTCGCGGCAGGAAATCACGCGGCGCCTGATTTTCAAACAATTTATGCCATGTTACAGTGCACGCTGGATCTCTCCGCCGAGGATTGCAATGGTTGCTTGAACGCGGCATTTCAACATATTCCGCAATGTTGTCCCAATTCAAGAGCAGTGACAATTCTTTTGCCCAGCTGCAATCTTTGATATGACATTTCACCCTTTTACAATATAACTAGGATTCAGGAAGCACAGGGGACGCTGTCTGTACCTGCGCCCGTCCCAGTGCCTGCGCTTGTGCGACCTGTCTCTTCGCCACCAGGTAATTAGTTTTATTTGACTCGTTCTTTCAAACTAGAAATTGGCTTCTGGATATTGGGATATCAGCATGTACGTTGCTCGTCAACCAGTCAACGATAATTTATTTTTGGCCTCTCAAATTTGAAGAATATAATTCACGGGTTATTGGATTATTTAAACTGATCAAGAATGGTCCGAAGTAAATTCTGTGCTATATATAAAATTTAATAAAAGAAAGAAAAACGAAAAATATAAATAGAGTAGATTAAATTTGAGGGGAAGATCGAGAGAAGAACAATTAAGTTGACGAGAAAAGAGACTGGAATAACTGGAAATTGAGACATAGAAAGTAAGAAGAAAATAATTGTATGATCAAAAAGTAGTATGAATCCTTAATATATAGCGCATAGATTGACATATATAAAATGTATGAAGAATATCCAAAATAAAAAATAAAGAAAGATAAATATTTGAAGAGTGAGAAGTTCAAAGAGAGAGAGTAAATAATAATAAGAGCAACAATAACAACAATAATAAACTAGAAAAATACAGAAAAAGAAAATGATTGAAGAGCAAAAACTTCAATTAAGAATAGTTTTATAATTTTAAAATATACAATGAAAACCCGTACTTTCATTACATTACATAAGAATATACATACATATATATATATATATATTTATAGTGTGGAAAAGAAGTAATTGTATATTAATAATTATACATTTGTGTGTTTGATAATGTTTTATATTCACAATGTTCAAGTAACGTAGTAAGTTCAATTTAGTTCCAAACATTTTATAATATAATAGAGTTTATAAACAAAAACAATTAAAAACTAGACGTAATTTCATATATTTCGTAACTTTTTGTGGTGGCATCAAATGTCTCTGCCGTTACTATAATTTTTTTTGTTTGAACACCAAGCATTTATATTGCATGTAAGTGAAGAAAAGACAAGCTAACAGCACTAATAATTTGCAGGAAAAAGTAGAATGTGCAGTTTATATTTTAACATACGGCCGAAATCTGTTAGAGATCAATTTTTATCTAATGCTTTTTGCAGTTAGTGGTGGAAATACAGCTCGAATTGTCGTCATCATTGTTGTTCCAGTCGTTGCCACTCTAATGCTAGTTGCATGTATTGCCATCAGCATTAGAGTGAGAATAAAGAAAATAGCAGAGAAAACAATTTCTTGTATGGCATCTTTTCTATTTATTATTGATTTATAACTTCTATTCTTCTATCTTATAAACTTCTGCAACTATTCAACTAAACACTTTTTCTTCTACTTGTTGAATTAGCTGGTGAAGATATTAGTGTTGCAGAATCCTTGAAATATGACTTTGGCAAAATTAGAGCGGCCACTAATGATTTCTCTAATGCAAACAAGCTAGGGCAAGGTGGATTTGGTGCTGTTTATAGGGTAATTGGCAATCACTACATAATAACAAAGAGCTGGTATGTGACATGATAATTACCAGAAATTTAGCTCAATCATGCTCCGTATTTATGTCAGGGAAAACTCGAAAATGAAAAAGAAATAGCCGTGAAAAGGTTGACACCGGGTTCAAAGCAGGGCGAGCAGGAATTTCAAAATGAGGTCCTCCTAATGGCCAAGCTTCGGCACAAAAATTTGGTAAGGTTGATTGGTTTCGCACAAGAAGGAATAGAGAGGCTTCTTATATATGAATTCATGGAGAATGCCAGCTTAGATCAATTCATATTCGGTAATGTTTACTATGTTCATGAATATCCCTAAAAATTTGTTGCACATTTTAGTAACTAATATTTTTGGCTCATACTGAGAATTTCATGTTTAACATGTAGACCCAATCCAACGATTTCGTGTTGATTGGGAGAGACGATACAGAATTATACAGGGTATTGCAAGGGGTCTGCTATATCTACATGAGGACTCCCGGCTCCGTATTATTCATCGTGATTTAAAAGCTAGCAACATTTTACTTGATAGGGAATTAAACCCTAAAATAGCGGATTTTGGAACTGCAAAGGTATTTGAGCAAGAAAAAAGTGAAGGCAGCACCAGCAGAATTATGGGAACTTAGTAAGTAATTTATGTGAAGTTAAAGAAAAAAAAAATATTCATCTCTTTTGAAATAAACAATTCAAGCTACACATGCTCCTAAATCCATATTTGAAAAGAAGATTTAGCATTAAAAACACATATATGTTATAATTTGGCTATTGCAGTGGGTACATGGCACCAGAGTATGTAATACATGGACGCTTCTCCGTTAAGTTAGATGTCTTTAGTTTCGGTGTGCTTGTCCTTGAAATTGTAAGCGGACAAAAGAATAACTCCTTCCACAATGGAGACGACATGGAAAGCATGCTAAGTTTTGTAAGTGCACATAAAACTCTCATCTCTTTTGTTCTTAAATGCAGTGATGCATTATATCTAATGGTGTTAATCAACGACAGGCTTGGAGAAATTGGCAACAGGGAGCAACAATAAAGATGATAGATCCTATCTTGAGGCCTATCACAGGTTACATACGTGACATGATGCGATGTATTCATATCGGTTTGTTATGCGTTCAACAAAAAGCATCCGATAGGCCAACCATGGCTTCGGTGGTTCTGATGCTCAATAGCTACTCAATAACTCTTCCACTACCTTCACAGCCTGGTTTTCTGAGGGACAACGGCATAGTTCCCAACGCATCGCCTTCAAAAAGGATTGATCCAAGAGAGTTGAGCGTTAGAAAATCATCAAAGAGTGCATCAATAAATGATGTCTCAAATTCTGAATTATATCCGCGCTAATTTTCAAGAAGATCGATGTTATTCATTATAAGATGTATGCCGTAGTTGGGCTTTTCTTTAAAAAAATTAAATAAAGTTGTCGCGTACCTTTGCATATTGATATTAAATATTTGTAAAAATGTGAATTAAATGCAGGGTTAAAGTCATTATACACTCTTGTAATATCTGCACATGTGGAATATGCTTTTGTACTAAGTAAAACTTCAATTGTTTTTATAATTTAATTTGGTGGACAAATGATACTTTCGGCTTAGTAAAAAGAAAATTTTTCGAAATTAGAAATCAAAACATCAATTTAGTTTGAAAAATTATGTTTGGCATAGAAAACTAATTAGAATATATATATATATATATAGTAAGTCAGTTTTAACCTAAGCTAGAAGCGATATTATAATACGTTTGTCAGATATCGCAAAATTAGATTAGAAAATATAAATATTCGTATTAAAAAAATGATGGAATATGTAAGATTAAACATAGTGTTACACATGTTTAATTGAAAATTTTAAGTAAATATCATCTATTGAATATTTTTTACTATGTTTATTATTAAATTTTATGTATCTGATTTATTATTAATTTCTCTTCATATTTCACAGGAGTCCATAAAGATACTATCTCATTCTTGATATGTAGAGATTTGCTTTCAATTACCATTTGTTTTGAACTAATTCTTAGGATTTGTATGTCAATTTTTGTTAATTTAGTTGTTCAAAATAACATTTTTAATCTTTATAGAAAACGCAAACTTTTTAAATAACATAGAAAATTTAGAAAGTTTTCAGAAATTTCATTAATTTTAGGATATTTTTAAAATTTTTGTAATTTCAACAATTATTGTGCAAAAGCTGAAAGATTAAAAAAATTCTAAAAGGACTTAATGCTTTATTAAAAGCTTAAAACACTACTAGAAATCTGTTAAATCAGAATAGCTTTTTAGCCATTCCAAAAGATCGTGTTTGTCTGACACAATTTTAGCACGAATTTAAAACGTACATGATATTATATAATAATTCTGTTCTAAATTTGTTCCAAATTGGAACGGTCTTTTTAACTGTTTCAAGTATGTTCCAAATCTAGAACGGCATTGTAACTTATTCAAATTTTGGAATGGCATTGTAAACACCGCTCCAATTTTGGAATGGTTTTTGTTGCCGTTCCAAAATTTGGAATTGCTTTCGATTAACCGTTCCAAAGTAGCACCGAAATTGGAATGACTTCTCTTATGCCATTCCAATTTTTGAACGACTTAATATAACTGTTCCAAATTACGAATCTGGAGTCCGGAAAGGCTTTTTCCTACCATTCCAAACTGTCTCAAACTTTTGATTCAAATTTGGAATGACGATAAAAAGCTGTTCCAACTTTAATATTTGGAACTAGATGCCATTTACACATTTTTTCACTCTAAAACACCTTGAAGCCATTCTTAAACGGTAGTCGAAGCTTTTTTAAAGATTGCACAAGGTATATTGCTAATTTTAGAGGTATCTTTGCTAATAAATGTCTAATTTTTGACATATATGGTTAATGTTATTATTTGTGTAGATTTTTAATACTTTATTGATTTAGTTTATTGTAAATATCCCATTAATTTGTGTATGGATATGAAGTAGTGAGTTAATACTATAATTGTGTATTGTATTCTTTTAATTGGGTGATGAGAATGTTGTAGAGAAGATTTTTCCCTTTGTTATGTTGTGTGTGCTCAAGTTGTTAAGAGATATTAGGGCATGCATGTACAATATTAAGAGATATTAAGGCACAATGTGCTTATTTGTGTTTAGACTTTTAATTTAAATTTTTATTTGTATTTAAATTTATAGTGCACAATGTTAAGGATATGGATGTACAACAAAAACCTCCCTAGTTGTCTAGGCTTTATTGAGGAGTTTGAGAAGTTTATTGTGAATATCCTAATATTTGTGTATGGAGATTTTGTTTGATGTTATATTGATTTATTATTGCAAATAGCATTTCAACTTCCACCCTCTTACATCATGTTTGACAAACATAGTTTAGAACAATTAAAAATTTAATCATATTTGATTATATTTTGTACTTTATAGAAATTTAGAACAAAGGTTGTAATGTAGTAGTAAAGTACGGTATTTTTTTCTCAAGTCATAGCTTTCACAGATAATTTGGAACTATTACTTATTCGTTTAATTTTTGAAAGATAACACGTAGTGCTTATTCAAGGGGTCATGGACAAAATTCATAATCTACTGGTGAAAAGCTAGGTACAAATCTGGATAACTTCGCTCTACCTAGACTTATTTCATAAAACTCTAAAACACAGTCATCCTTACTAACACAATCCTCACTACATAATAGTCTTCTTAGCCCTTTTCTTTCTGACGAGTCATTAGCTTGCGATGCCTAACAAGAACATAATGTTGTAGAAGCAACCCCAAATGTGCAACCATCGGAAGCATCTCATTGGAGGATGGAGGGGCCTATACACATAACCCCGCGAACCTTCCAGTATGTATTTATATTTTATTTATACTCATCAATGTATGTTATTGGAGTTTTATTATAACATAAAATGGTTTTCACAGAAATATAAGGAAGTAACATACTGTATAAGGAAGGTTATATTTGACCACTACAATGGATCTTAGGTTCGATTTAAAGATATTGAGTTCGACACCAAAAAGTTTTGGTTTCACCTATTTAAGGTTAGTGGACAAGTACTATAGGGCTTTTGTATATTGCATAAGTTTGAAAATTATGTATATAACTTGTTACATGTTGGTGGATTTTTTCAAAATACACTAACTTATACAATTGATTCCCTATGAGTTCTGTTGTGGATTTGTGTTTAATTAATGAATCCTTTTTGACATACTTGCTTGGATATATCATAGATATTATTAAATGTGTTGTTTGAACAAATTCAATAGTATGATTGATTGATTGCCGTATACTATATTTGGTTGCTACATAGCAGTGGTTAAATGTTGCTGTGGTGTTTTCACAATCTATATTGGATGAAGTAGTTAGCTGAACCGTGATTGTATATTATCAATTATCTGATTTTTATTATGCGTATATGAAGTGTCCTTGACTTGTGATTGTGTATAAAATATTGTCTTCATTACAGGCAGAATTTGCATGGAACTCTATAGACACGACTGCAATTGAGAAGAACTTCAAGAAGAAAGCTTTTGAGCTCTTAAAGAAGAACTTACACCATGCAAGAGTTTTAGAGATAAAGCCCAAATGGGTATCTCAAGAGAATTGGAAAGAAATCAAGAATGAGTGGGCATATGAGTCATTTGCTGAAACTTGTAAAAAAAATAAAAACAATCGATTAGCTGATACGGTATCAGCATCCACCATTTACCGAGGCGGTTCGATATACATTACTGCTCATAGTGACCGAATGGTTAGTCAAGTTCATTAAAAAGTCAACGCACGTTATTTCCTCATAACATAACATTTCATATGATTTCATTATTTAAAATCATATATTATGTCTTTGTAGGAGGCAACTTTGGGCAGGCCGCCAAATCTATTAGAGTTGTACTCTAAGGTTTGGAAGACTGCATTTGGGGATTGGGCAGACCATTGTGCACAGACCCAAGCGGTAACTTTGTTTTTTTTCTTTCACATAGTATGCATTAATATATCTCCTAATTTATTCTCATCATTTATAAAAATAAATTATTATACAGGAGAATAACGCAAAAGCACTAGATGAAGTAAATGCCATAGACCCCGATAATTCAACCACACAAGGGGGATTATCTTACAGTTCATCTAGTAATAATACTGTGGCAATGGCTCTCGGTGGCTTTAAGAAAGCCCAACTGTCGGGCATGGATTAGAGGCAAAGAACTTCTGCAATTTCTATAGGGGATCCACCTCGCACAACTCCTCACTTGCTCTAGAGTTGCGCAACATGGAGCAAAAACTACTTCTAATAGAAGAAAAATTGCTTATTGCTGAGGAGAAATAGAAGAGTGCGGAGCAGAGGTTTGAGCAAAATGAGGTACAATTAAATCAATTATTGAATTGGGTTAATGTAAATTACCTTCAAACTTTCACTCCCAATAAGCCACCATAGTCCCCAAATCAAGATGCAGATGATGATGATGAGAGGCTTGAGTAGTGTGCCATGCCACTTAAAGTTTTGATCATTCCTCTCTGTCATATTATTGTTACAATACAAGTGATATTTTTGAATTGGGTAGTTGGAATATTTTTTTTTTGCGATAATGGATTAATATAATGACTGTATACTTTTATATTTTAGTTAACACAAAAGTAGAGATGACAAAATATTTTTGACAATTATAGTTTAGGAATTATAGGCTAATATTTATAAATAATGCTGTATTTTTGCCAAAACATGCAAAAATCAATTTAAATGTGTGCCAAAAATGATCTTAATTTATTTCTATATATTTGCAAGAAATTCGTTCCAAAGACGTTTCAAAATAGTCATTCCAAATTAAACCATGCCAAAGT
This sequence comes from Avicennia marina, assembly GCA_019155195.1. NCBI lineage: Eukaryota > Viridiplantae > Streptophyta > Magnoliopsida > Lamiales > Acanthaceae > Avicennia > Avicennia marina. The sequence continues at coordinate 6,773,350 of CM032762.1, read as the reverse complement.
CGCTCCAAAGTAGCCGTGCCAAAGCCGTTCCAAATAAAGCTTTGCCAAAGCCGTTCCAAAGTAGCCATGCCTAAGTCGTTCCAACTAAAACAGTGCCAAAGCTATGCCAAATCAAACCGTGTAAAAGCCGTTCCAAATTAAACCGTGCCAAATTTGCTCCAAATAAAATTGTGCCAAAGCTGTTTCAAATATGCAGTGCCAAAGCCATTCCAAATATGTAGTGCCAAAGCCGTCTCAAATATCTTTCGTGCTAAAACCATGCCAAAGTTCTGTGTCAAAACCGTTCCAATAAAAGTAATTCCAAAGTTTTGTTCTGAAGTCATTCTAAAGTCGATCTAACTACTGTAACTTTAGTATGTATTTGGAACGGTTATTGTAACCGTGTTAAAAATTTGGAATGGCTTTTATAAACTGTTCTAAATTTGGAAGGGCTTTTATTAACCGTTCCAATTGTTAGGAACGGTCTATAAAAGCCTTTCCAAAAACTTTGGAACGCTACGTTTTGAAGTGGTAAAAATACTGTTCCAAAGTTGTTCTAAATTAAATTTGGAACAGTATTTACAGAGAAATTATACCAAAAAGTCATTCCAATTCCACTGTTTTCTCGTAGTGAAATTTACATATAGATATTACTTTGAAGGTTAGTATGTAAATATATTACGTTATAATCCATCAAGCTGACCCAAGTTGTTAGCATTGGACATGTGATTTTGATTTACCAAATACCTATTTAAATTGTTTATTTTCTAAAATTGCATTTAACAGTTTGACTTATGATTAATCCAAAAATTAAAAAGACGAAACTACCGTGGATCATCGCTGAATAGATGAACTTTCATAATGCCATTGGGTTCCGGAATAGTTTTTCTCTATTCTTGCTCACTGTAGTTGGAACTTGTCATCAAGGTTCACATTGGAAATTCACCTAATAGATGTAATTTTCAGATTTGGCACACTGTGATTATGGATGAAGACATCAAAAATCTACGTAGAGCACTCGCGCTTCCAGCGGGAGAGGATGCAACTCACAAACTAAGTTTAGTTCATTGCATTTTGTCTTCAAGTGGTGTTAATTTGACGGGTGAATAAGAATATGCTATTCAAGAATCTCAATCCATCATAGAAGTTGGCTGTATATAATTCAAGGGGAGGCAGATTTTCTCCACTTCAATCGTGTGGTAGATAAAATGAGAGCCTTAGAAGGAAGTCTGTCATCCATGGTTATTCATAGCCCTGTTGCAGAGAAAGAAATTTTCATGGAGTTGTCATTGGACTCTTGTGATTTCCACTTTATTGACCACGAACCCCCTAAATTTGGAAATTGCAAAACACATAACAGACGTATAGGAAGATCCGTTGAATTGAACCATATAACGACATAATAGGTCTGGACATTAACAAGACACTAAAGTGGGAACTTAAAACCACAACAGCCTGTGGAGGGGAAAACCTCGTTCGATTCACATACAAGAAGCTTTCTTTCTTTCTTTTTTTTTTTTGTAATTTTTACTTGTGCGGCAAATTAGGTCACATTGGACGAGATTGCAGCCTTCTTTTTGAGGACTTTATTGATCTAATCTACCCTATGGAATCTGGCTACATGAAAACTTGTATGACAATGCACGTGGAGAAGCATAGAGCGAAAGTTTCTTTCATGGGTAGCATTTAGTTGCTACCGGTACTCGTCCAAGAAGCTTTCCATTGGGACCTCTTCCAACAGTGACATATTCTTTAACTGCAATTATTTGTAAGAGATATTAATGGTAGATTTTTATCATTAATTTATAAAATATGATAATCTCTTTTGTTATTGTTATCTCATTTTTATTCATGCATATAATTATAGTCATGGCATAAAGTTTTGCATGTACTTATATAATTGTGCTAAGAACTTTTATTCATAAAAGTTATGAATATGAAGACAACACGATTAGAATGTTATCGGATAGGGATGAAAATTTGGGAAGGCCAAAAAATTGTCCCAAATTAGGACGATGTTGTGACGTTAAATTAAAGTCATTCCAAAATTATCTCAAATTCCATCGCAGAGTTACAAGGATTAGTCATTGTGGAATGCTGCTACAAAGTCGTCCCTATTAGGGATGCCAGGACTCTAGTCGTTGCAAAATTTGGGAAGAAATATAAATTAAGTCTCAATTAGAGATGGCTTCATGTAGCCATCCCACAATCTACGACAGCTTTCTAGTTATTATTTCAAATAGAGACGGTAGTCAACACGCATCCCAAAATGTAAGGATGGTTGCTCTTAAGCCATCTCTATTAGAGTACAACTTTGATGACGAATCCCAAATTTTGAGACGAATAGGCCAAAATCATCCCCATTTGGGATAGATATGGCAAATCGTCATTAAATTTGGAACAAGTACGAAGCTGACATCCTATACTGCGAGGAGTGTTCCTAAATGTCACAACTTAGCATATTGGTGTCTTAAATCTTCACAGTTTCAAGGATAGCTTAGAAAAGGTCGTCCCAAATTGAGACAATCTCTCTTGTCATCCCAATATTTAAGATGGTTTATGCGCGACCGTTGCAATTTAGGATGGCTTTAGGACAAGGAAAAGGCCAACTGAATCTTTGAAATACTTTTAAATCCCTTCACATTCATTCATTCAGTTTAAAACACAACCCGTCTTCCATATACTCATTTCATTGACTCCAAAAAGCCTTTTCTCATATTCGTATGGTGGGTTATTGTTATTTTTGTCTATTATTTATGTTATTTTCTCTTGTTTTTCTTTAGTATTTTACATACAAAAATACATATGAATGTTCAATATATACTTCAATTGATTCGTTAGGCAATAATAATTTAGTTAGGAGGGGATAGAGAGCAATATTGTTGACTTTGTGTGTGAGTGCTTTGTGATTTTGTATACAAATAATATGGGAAACTGTCAAAAATTACATATGCTACTTGTCTACATTGGTATATGTTTTACATGTATATTGTAGAAGATATATTACATTAGCTAGTTAGTGAATTTGTAAAGTTGGAGTTTTCCAAGGAAAACAAAAATTCTTACGGAAATTAGGTTGTGGATGTGAAAAAAATTTAAATAGGGCATTAGGATTTGAGACTAGAATCCAAGAATGGTGTGAATGAGTTCATGGCCAAAGCGCGATATGACTACGTGGATGGGAGTTAGATTAAATGTTCGTGTATTTGGTATAAGAATAGCATGTTTTCGGAGCTAGATGAAGCAAAACTTCATTGTTTAGGAAGAGGTTCTACAATAATTATTTCAAATGGACATGCCATGATTGCGCCCCCTTTTACAATTCATCACAAAAAGAATTGACTAGTCATTTCACAACATCAAGCTCTTAAGATGCAGTGCAGAATTGGAAACACCATACTTCACTTAGCTATCGACAAACAAAAGATTAGTGAATATTAAAGCAAAGCATAACATGTTATAAAGTTGCTATGATGGCACATGTAGATAAATTAGGGAGATGCTCCCAAGTGGAAATAGGATACCGTTAAATTTTTGCAACACTAAGTGGTTGATCAAGGAGTTGGGACTTCCTATAGTGAAAATTGATTGTTGTGAAGTTAAATGTATGTTGCTGTAGAAATGTGAAGAGTGTATTGTTGTGAAGTTAAATGTATGTTGCTGTAGAAATGTGAAGAGTGTCTTAAGAATTGAAAATTTTATAGAGAAACAAGATACAAAATAAAGCGGGGTAATTTATCACGTAAAAAATGGGTTCCGCATTCATGACTACATTATTTTCCTTTGATTCTGAGATTGCAGCAATTATATACTTTCACTAATATAGCACACATGACATGGCATGTGTATCACAACACCACTTAGGGTTCTTTGTGCTGCTTGTCAAACACATAGACATAGAAACACTTTGATAGGAGATATCAAGATTTTGTAGCTAAACCACGTAACTAGCATTTAGGCCTTTGTGCTGATGGATTTACACCATTTGGATCAAATGGTCAAACCTATCCTTGTCGGCTAGTGAGGTAACTCCCAGTCTTACAAATCCTAATCGACTGATAGATGTGTTCTTATTGAAAAATTGTTGCAACTATGGTGTGAGGGGTTGTGACATATGATATTTGTAATAATACATGCTTTAGAATGTAGGTGACGCTTATGTGGATAATCAATGACTTGCTAGCTTATTCAATGCTCAATGGCTAAAGTGCAGCTAAAGTCATAGATTATCCAATCAAAGTAGACTATAGTAGAGAATTTTACCTACAACATGGTGTACAGCACATTGCTTTGACCGCCACCATCAATTTCAACTAGGGACCATTCACATAAGGGGAATAGGAAGAATTTCACAAAAGCTTGTGTTGGGAGGTGACTTGTGCCTCTTAGGGACTTAGACAAGCGTACATGAGAGCAATTTAGCCATATTGACAGCATGGTTAACAATCTAACTGCATAGATTTCTAGTTATAGATTAGGCGCAAATAGACTAAAAGGAGCATATTTGGGACTTACCGTACTGGTGGACAAATTTAATTTGACACAATTTAAACGTTATGCACATAAAGAAGAACGTGTTTGATAATATTTTCAACATGGGTTTTGATATGAGGGGGAAATCAAAGGGAAAATTGAATGGTCTTAAGGATCTTGAGATTGTATGTGACTTACTTAAGTTAATTATACCAATAGTTAGCAATGGACTGAAATCGAAGGCAGCTTACACACTTAATTAGGATCAAAGACATAAGTTGTACGAGTGGTTGGTTAGATTGAAGTTTCCAAATGGATATGTTCCTTACATAAACAGATGCATAGATGTGTGGGAGTTGAAGTTTTATGGTATAACATCTCATGTTTGCAAATGTTTTCATGAAGTGATTGTTGTCGGGTGTACTCAGAGAGATGTTGCCTAAATATGTGTATAACACATTAACTGAGGTGAGCTTGAATGACTATAGGAAGGAAAGGAGAAGGACATAGGCCAAGTTGGATCATGTTATGAATGCTATTGGACTTCTCTAACGATTATGAGGATAGTGAGAATGATGTAATCGAAGATGATAGGCAGGACATTGACGAGTGGGTTCCATTTCATAATAGCCTTCTCGACAGAATGCTGTTCATAAAACAAAATACTTACATGTTATTTCAAGATACATTACTAGTTAATTTATTAGTAAATTTGTTAAATTATTAGTTATTGCAATTTTCCATACTTTTGGTAGGTCATGTGATTGTTACAATCCCTAGTTACTATATTTATTTACAAAATACCAAAAATAGTAAAGAAATGTATATAACACAAAAAATCACCCCAAATCTGTCTTAGTTTTATTCCAGGTGTGTCCTTATGTTGTCCTAAATGAAATTCAGTTTCGTCTTAAAGTCATCTTAAAATGACTTGTACAAAAACTATGTCAAATAATGTTTTCCCAAAACTATTTCAAATAGTGCCATCTCAGATCCGTCTCTAGCTAAACCATCCCTAAACAATTACTCACCGGTATCTAGTTTAACCATCTTAGAGCCGTCACTATAGTACTGGTCCCAAAAGTCGATCTAAATGTGTGAATTGGTTGATAAAATCTATCCTAAAATTTTAGGATGACTTCTACTTGCCATCTTTATTTTTGCGACAACATTATATGACTATTGCAAATTTTTGCAATGTTCAACACATCTCATCTCAAATATTCAAATAATGATCATTGATATTGTTGTAGCATTTCCACGATGAGTGAATTCAAAATAGACAAATAGTTGTCCCAAATGCCATACTAGATTATTTTCTAATAGCTTTTTGGTAAAAAGCCATCTTAGATAGTTGTTCCTATCTGATAACATTTTAGTACTGTAAGACTTCTTTTTGCATGTCTGTTTAAAGCTCTTCATGACTCATAGTTTCTCTAATAGGCATTAGAGTATCGGTGTAACTTGCACACTCTATGTTTATATGGTGAGTGCCATGCTCTCAACATACGATATTAAGAATACTTGTGTGTTAATATGTTATTTGAAATTGAATATTCAAAAAACTAACTTGAGGAATGAGACAAACATATAAAGTTTACTTTTTGTTGTTAATATTTTGATTAGCATCATTTTAGGTGTGTGTGGCCCATAGATATGAGTCAACATACATGTATGTATTATGGTTAATGTGTCATTAGGACATGAAGAAGGACATCTATCTTGATCTAAGGTAGGTTATGAGACTAACATGTCGTTATCTATATACGTATAGAGTTATGTGTGTAATTAATTTAGGACTTGTCTCCTTGTAAGGAAGCGAAGCTTTTGCCCTATATGATCAATACTTTATGAGACAGAAAAATCCTCAGCCAGATTGATGCTTGATCGAAAACCAGTTTCATATAGGATATTAGTCTCATGAAAAAATATTGTTTCGATTATGTGACTGAACTTCTGAATTTAACTAAGTTCGTAGCTCTTCTCAGATTGGGACAAAGTAAGATAGAAGCCTTATATTGTATATTACTTACAATCGAATGACTACATCAATTCATCTTAATTGAGTTACAATACGAGCTATAAGTTAGGTGTCATCTATATTCTTTGAGCTATTTTTGTTATCAATTAAGAATAAATTTAAATAGTCACACACATAACAACAAGGCAAGGATCTAGTTTTGTTAAGGGGACATGAACCTGACTTGAGAAATCTCGTAGTGAAATTAATTTGGTCATAATTATATTAGACTAAATGGAATTATTTATTTCTTATTGTGTTTGTAATTAATGAGATTATTTACTAGAAACATAATGTGCCTTTAATTTTATTAATGAGATTAATTAATCTAAAGGACCTATCACTAGGGGGATTTAATTATTAATTAGATTAATAATTAAAGATGGAATGAAATTGAATTGATTTCAAAGTCTATGTCAAAGTCCATAGAGCCCGTTCTATGGGTCTTAACAAGATATATATAGAAATAAGAATCTAGCCACATTTAGGACAATGTGTCTTAGAAATAAGTAAAGATGGAAGATTTTCACAAAATAGAACACACATATTCACCCTAAAATCAATAGCCCCATCAATGAGAGAATATTCTAGCCTTTTTTTTTTCTATTTTTCTCTTCTTGAAAATTTTTCGAAGATAAAAGAGTTTGTGGGATTTTGTGAAAGTGCACTAGTTAAGCCTTACTTGCACCTGTTTCATGCGGATAACTAGGATGTCATGAATTTTTAAGTTGAATTTTCACATCCCAAATTTAGTGAAAGTCAACACCTCAAATGTGCCTAAAGGATCGTAAATTTTTAAAGGTCCATTTGGATTAATGGATTTAGATTTGAATAAAAGATTTGGAAAGAGGATTGGAAATCACTTTAACATAAGAGGAATTTCAAATCCACCTTACTTGCTAAAATAATAGTTCAAAATAAGAACTTAAAGGTTTGAAAGACTTTGTCATCCAAACAAATATAAATGATTTATTATTATAAATTTAAAATCCATCAAATCTTTCAATACAAATAGACTCTAAGAGTTTGTTTCCCCAAATCTAAAGAATAGTGTTTCCAAGATATTTTACATGCACAACAACTCTTCCTTAGCAAAAGAAGCATCTCCTACTGATAAGAATCCTAAAGAGCATGGAGTCATGCTAATTTATGGGATTGTAAATTCCAAGAAGTGGTCAAATGGAGCTAAATCTATTCAACAAGTGAAGGCCACTTAGTAAGTGAGTCATAAGAAAATATCTAATTGGCATAAACTATGTGGCTAGGGGAAGGACACCAAATTTCTAAACACAAGCATATAATAGTGCCCCCTATTGTCTATCCAAATCTAAGTCTCAATTCACTAGCGGTATTGGTTATGTCATCCAAAAATTCACAATATGAGAATAATGTATAAATTAAGAGTACAAGGTGATCAACGATAGAACGCTCTTCATAGAATACAACTCTTAGTGATCAATCATAAAATGCTCTTAGAATGCACAATAGGGAAAGTGTACCTACTTGATGTCCTATTAAGCCATGGAGATCCTTTGGTCTAAGCCTAGTTATTAATAAGAGATGGAGTGCAAATATGAGGGATAAGAGAGGAGCCACAAGTCCAAGCTTCCAGTTGGATAGAAACCTAATATGAAGTGGAAGCAAACAATCACTTTTGGGAACAACATGTTAGGAATGAGCAACTTACCAAAGAAGGCTAAAGAAAATACCTTCAGTTTAGATGCCAAATATTTAGAATTGACGAAGGCAATTCTACAGTCCCATGATTTGCCTTACTCGGAACATTTAAGACCTTAAGCCCCTTAGGAAGTTTGCCAACTCAATAATTTTATTCAAGAATTTGATCCCCCACTTATTTTTTCATATTAAACTAAATGAAAGGAACAAAAAATTTAAGAAAGGTAGGACGCCAACATCATACGGGTAAATAAAGGATTTTAAAATCTCTAGTAGGCCTTTATGACCTTAGGTTTATTGAGACATGGTCAAATCATCTATTATAGTTTCGTGCCTTAAATTTGGGATACAACATGAGTGTACCCTTGAGATGATTACCTCAAGAATACCAAAGCCCATCATTTGAGTATCCATTCTAAAGAAATTTTACTCCTTTCAAAATAACATATTATCATTACAATGTTTTAGTACAAATACACAATTAACATTCTCGGTACATTTAAATTTGTTAAGGTATATATATCATCTGGAAAACTCTCTTTCATCTGATTCTCTTCTCTTTATCATACCCAAGCATCCTCTATCTTGTCAATGTCATCTACAAAAGAAGTTTTAAAAATCTTTGTGAGTGACGAATCAACTAGTATGGGAGTTTACTTGCCCTTTTGGAATGTAAGCATAAATATTTTTTTTTTACGAAAATAATTACAAGAAACTTTTCAAAGCCATAGTAATCCATTAATAGTGAGACCATTGAAATATTTATTGTCATGTGGATTTACATTGCTCATGGGCTCTAGACACTTAGTGTACCATTTCCATTGTTCAAGATTTTATCTTATAACCCTAGCTAAGGATGGTCATGTGTAGTCTTAACAGTTGTTTCAACTTTAACCCCAATTACAAGGGTTATGTACTTAATCTTTAATGTCAATTGAAAGGTTCATGTGGTTTAATTTATAACTCTAATTGAGAGAGTCATATCCTGCTTGTCAACTGTTTTAATTTTTAACCCTAATTGAGAGGGTAAGCTTATCCCGACTAAAGGGCCCAACACTTCTACCCCAATTTAGAGAGTCAGAACACGTTTCTCTATAGTAGTATTTGTTACGAAGGCATAAGCAATCATATCATAAAACATTTCACATGTAAAATCATTCATCTTGAAATTTAAGCCATCCCAATTATGCATACTTGCTCACATCCACAATTGTTTGTAACGAGGAAGGTTTTGATCTTTTGCAACCAAAGCATGTAAAATCTTTTGTGATAGAACATTTTGATTTTCATAAATGACAAGAAAGAATCATTTGAATCATCAATAAAAATTCTTAGACTTGGTAAAATAACTTTTATAAGGCCATTGCAGGAATAATAGTTGAACTCAAGTATATAGTAAAAATTTCATTTGTAGGATAAAAACAATTTTCAAAAACACAATTATGAAGCTTGCAAGGTAATCCACTTACCTAACTTAGCTCCACTAACTCCATTGTTCACTAGATTGGTGTCCTTGGGTCCTTATGTAATGAAATATTTGTTTTAAATCCCAAATTCAATAAGTTACATGCATGTCCCATTCTTTCTCTAAGGGCAACCTAAATCCTCAAAACACGAAGGTGATTCTTTCCTAGGCGGATTACGCTAACTCATGTAACCATAATGATTTTTATGTGATTTTCAAGTCCTATGTGCTTAAGTCGGGTGAACAATGTTTTACGAGGGTCCATGGTGGACAGTTATGGGTGCACGATGGTTGGACACGTGAAATGAGTGAAAAAAATCATGGAAAATAGCTCCTAGATCAACCTTAGGGTGCTTTCGGGTCAATCAAGCATTGCTAGGATTGATCTTGGTTAGTTTGGATCTATCTAGTGGTAAGGCAATGAGCACCTAAGGATTCTACATTTACAATTGGGTTATATAGAGATCAATCACAGTTGATTGCAACACCTAAATTGATAGGGAGATCGATCCTACCTATCACACAGTTGATCGAGAGGCTACAACAATTATGATTGTGGCCCTCTACAATCGATTCGGGTCGATTGCACCATTGGGATTGGTATCGATTCAACGTCAGGGGACTAACTTGGGTAGACCCACTAAACTTAGATTTTTCATGTCCTTATACATTCCACCATTCCAAATATCTTTTTAAGGCTATGTTTAGTGAAAATACATATGATTATTATGTTTATACATAAATATTCCATGGTTTGATGACAGTACTAGAAATTATGATTAAATAAATGGAGAAATGCCAGGGTGTATGCTTGGTTCGACTGCATGAAATCCATGTTTTTCTTCCTACGTATATGCCTATGTTTTTGAATTTCCATACGTTTACTCATGAAAACTAACAAATTTACAAGGGAAGCTTATGTGAATGCGCCTATGGTCCAAGAATTCCTAATCCCTTGTGTACTCGTATTGAAACACAACAGTTCAGTTTAGCAATATACCTCAAAGGTTCAACGAAAGTCATCTTTACTTGTGCACTCCTCTAGAAGGCCAAAGGGAGGAATTTGGGGTTAAAGAGTGAAAATTTTAGCACCCCCAATGGAATTGAAAGTTTATATTTAGGGTTAGGCATATACAATAGAGACAAGGTTGACCCTAAATTATAGAAATCAATTTCCTGCAATATTCTCCCTCCAATCTTGCCTAATCCAGCCTCATTCAGCCCTCAATCCCTCCCCAAATCGGCTCAAACAATCCCTCAATTATCAATATTTTCCAAGGCCAGATTATGATTTAATGCACAATTAAATCTTGCACTATAGGCTTGATTTTCTTGCTGTTTTTCTCTTCCAATCAGCCTCTATTTGCTATAATCTCTTCCAAAATGAGCCCCTACCCCTAATCTGTCCTAAGTTATCTACGTCTTCTGTGGTAAGATTATGGTTCAAGGCTCTAATCGAATCTTCTACCATTGGCATAGTTGACCAGCCCCCATAATTCACTCCATGCACGTAAGATAAGGTTGATAGTCCCCCAAATTCCCTCTAATTTGATGCATATTGCAAGGAAACATAATTAAAATAAATAAATGCATAAATTGATAAATAAATAAACTTTTTATTTATTCCTTTGAAAGAGTTAGCCATTGCATACAGTACAAAAGTGACTTGATCAAGCATGTGCAACTTCACTTTGGCAGTGAAGATTATTCAATACTAGTGTGCAACATCTTCGAACAATTCACTCGGATCATCTACCATTGTTGATGAGAAATTATTTGTCTGTGTTACCACAAAATTTAAAAAATGAAACCACAATGTTTTGAAGCTTCTTAGGTTAAGACTATAAAGTGTGAAGAGATTATTGAAAAAATGGAGCTTATAACAGTACAATTAATCCCTTAGAGTTTGACATGCATTATTGACTATTGTTAAACCAGATTATTGAAGTGGTGTCAAGAAAAAATTCACAAAGTAAATGAGAATTTTGAACAACTTTAGATTCAGATCTTTAATTTGAGAATGGAATTTGTTGCTTCTGAAACAAAAGCAACTGAAACAAAGTTGAGAAATGAGCTTGATGCATTATTAGCTACGAAAGAATTGCAATGGAAGTAAGGGAACAAGATTGATTTACTGCTAGTCTTTCATGCGCATGCATATTTGTAGATGTGCAGCAATAAAATTTTAAAAATTAAGAGCATTCAAGGAGAATGGCAGGATCGATAAGATAATATGCACGAACTAATTTAGAATAATTTCTAAGATTTGTTCTTGGCTTCCAGTCATTGTGGATAGAAATATATGGAAGGCTTTAGTGTTTATGAGCCCCAAAGTTTCCTTGCAAGTGAATGAACTACTCTAGTCATCCATATGAGAAAGAAATTAAAAAGGCTATTTTCCATATGGTGCCTATGAGATTCCCTTGACTTGATGGGATGCCTCCCTTGGTTTTTCAAAACTTCTAGCAAGTAGTATGGGAAGCTACAACAAAAGGAGTTCTAGCTATTTCGAACACACAAGAAATCACTCCTACATTTAATTTCTTGCATGTTGAATTGAAAAAGTTACTAATTTTCGTGCAATTAGTTTGTGCAATGTCATGCATAAAATTGCCTTAAAAGTGATTACCACTCAGGTAAAAACCACATTTGGAGGATATTATTTCATTAGCACAATCAAATTTCTTTCATGGAAGAATGATCCTAGATAATACTCTTGTTGCATATGAAATTAATTATTATCTCAACAATATTTATATAGGGAAAATTGGTTACATGGCACTTAAGTTGAATATGAATAAAGCTTACAATCACGTTGAATGGAGGTCCTTGGAAATGTTGTTGCTAAATTTGGCTTCGACAAAAGCTTTGTAATTTTGGTAATGAAGCTGGCCACCACAAATACGTATTTCTTCACTCTTTACTCAGAAAAAAATTGTTATCCCCAACATGGAAGGAGAATTGAACAAGGTGATCCAATTTCTCCAAATTGATTTATTATGCGTGCAAAATCCTCAGTTCCTCACTATCGTGGGATGCAGTAAAAGGAAGCTGGAAAGGAGTGAAGATAGCAAACCAAGTGCCATGAGTTTCTCATTTTTTGTTTGCAAATGACATGTCAATCTACTGTCAAGCTACCAAAAGTGTAGAAGCATGCATCAAAGAAATACTTTGGGTTTATAAGTCAACTTTAGGTCAAGTAATAAACTTTCAAAAAACCATCTTAAGGTTTTAGTATAAATACACCTTTTGCTATTGGGATGTATTTAAGAGAGCAATTAGGAATACAAGTAGAAGAAAAGTTAGGGAAATATTCAGGATTGCCTTCTCTTATTAGGAATTGCAGCAAGAAATATTTTACACTATTAGAGATAGCATCTAGAGTAGGTTCGTGGTGGCAAAAAAAAAAAAAAAATGCTTCTAAACGAGGGAGAGGAAGTGTTGATAAAATCTATGATACTATTAATGACATGTCCTCAAATGTGAAGTTAGTGATATGCCTTCAAATGTGAAGTATTCCTTCTCTTGTAGTGATATAGATTTTAAATGTTAAACTCATTAATAAAAATTTCATTTACCATTTTATCAATATTTGGCATTTCATTCATGCATAAAAATGTTGAACAAGCATATAGTAATGCATGTGCCAAAATGATTGTGTTAAGAAGTCATCTTCATAAGATCTATAAATATGGACACAAAACTCCTTGGTATATAGGTATTAAAACTTGCTTGCAAATTGTGCAATCTCCATCTACTTTATAGAAACTTGCACGTCTTGTATTTATATGGTAAGTGTCATACTATTTGGTATGACATATTCCGAACACATACATGTAGACATGTCATTGGGTTATGTTGTATTCAAATATTAACTCAAAGAACAATGCAAATACATGCAATTTCCTTTTTGGTATCAATGACTTACATCGTGTTTATGTTAAGTGTAGGTACACTTTAAACCTAAAAGGACATAGATACATTGTACATATCATTACCAATGCCAATGCATTATTAGAGTATAAAAAATAACATTTACTTTTATAGGACTACGAACTCAAAGTGACATTGATCATGTTTTTATCTACAGAGGTATGTGTGCATTCTATTAGGGATAAGATCTATCGTAGGCCCACAATTAGAAAGAAAGATTCTTTTAAAAGAGGGAAAGGAAGTATTGGTAAAATCTATGATTATATTAGTGATATGCCCTCAAATGCAAAATATTCCTTCTCTTATAGCAATATTGATTATAAATATTAAACTCATTAATAAAATATTAAATAACTATTTTATCAATGTATGGCATTTCATTCATGCATGTAAATGTTGAACTAGCATAAAGTAATGCATGTTGTCGATATGATTATTTCTTCTTCATAAGAGTTATGAATATAGACACAAGACTTCTTCATATATAACCATAAAAATTTGTTCCCCAGTTGTACAATCTCTTAACTATGCAATAGGGATATATTTAAGACTTGCACACTTTATATTTATATGTGAATGTCATGCTATTCAATATGAGATTTTGAGAGCACATATATGTACACACATCATTAGGTTATGCTATATTTGAATATTAACTCAAAGAACAATGCAAATACATGTAATTTACATTTTGCTATCAATGTCTTATGTCATGTTTATGTTAAGTGCAAGTGGATCTTGGACGTAAAATGATATAGGTACATTGTACATATCACTATTAACGCTAATGCATTATTAGAGAATAAAGAATAACATTTACTTATGTAGGACAACGAACTCAAAGTGACATTGATCATGTTTGTTTCTGCAGATGTATGTGTACATTCTATCAAGCATAAGATCTAGTGTAGGCCCACAATTGGAAATAAATATGATTATAAAAGAGGTAAGTAAGTTTTGATAAAATTTGTGATTCTATTAGTGATATGCCCTCAAATATGAAGTTAGTGACATGGTTTTGAATCCAAAGTATTTCTTTCTTTTTTTTGTTGCGATATTGATTTTAAATATTAAAATCATTAATAAAATATTAAATTACTATTTTATCAATGTATGGCATTTCATTTATGTGTGCAAATGTCCAATTGGTGTAAAGTATTGTATATATGATTTTTGCAAGAAGACTTTATCATAAGAGTTATGAATATGGATATAAGACTTCTTAGTATACGACCACTAAAACTTGTTCACTAGTTGTACAATCTCTAACTACACAATAGAGATATCTTAAGACTTGCACACCTTGTATTTATGCTGTTAGTTTCATGTCATTCGATATGGGATATTGAGAACACATATGTGCAGATACATCACTGGCGTGTGATGCATTCAAATATTAACTCAAAAAACATTGCAAAAACATCGAGATTACTTTTTATTATCAATGTCTTGCATCGTGTTTATATTAAGTGCGAGTGAACCTTAACCTTAAAACAACATGGTTACATTTTACACATCATTATCAACGTCAACACATTGTTAGAGTATAAAAAACCATATTTTCCTTTATAGGACTATGGACTCAAAGTGACATTGATCATGTTCGTTTGTATCAAGGTATGTATGCATTCAATTAGAGATTTGTCTTCTTGTAAGTAAGTTAGTTGCATGTCCTATGCGATCAATGTCCTATGAGATAAAAATCATTTTCTAAGGTAATGCATGATCGAAAAGGAATTTCTGTAGACTTTATTCTCATGACGCATGTCGATTTGGTTATGTAATTCATTTCATAAGTTTGGTTAAATCCTTGACACTAACTTGATCAAGATATAGTAAAACATGAGGTATAAATTGGGGTGACATTCATGATTAGAAGTGTTCTTATGATCAAATAACTTAGATTAGGACTCAATATAGACAACGGATTGGGTATTACATATATCATTTGAGCTATGCTCATTTTTAATTATGGATGAGTTTCTAGAGTAACAATTAAGAAAAACAATGCATGGATAAGATGGTAATCCATCATGTGTGATACAACTGAGGCCTGAGAAGTCTAATGATCACAATTAATTGACAACAATGAGATTAGGCCATAGGTATTTATTAGATCTTTAATTAATTTGATGATAATGTAATTTTCAATTAAAAACAGCGGATTTTAAATTTAATTAAAGAGATTAATTAAAAGTATAAGCTAGGACTTGATTGGGCTACACTTATTAATTGGATTAATAATTAAAGATATATTAGGCTTGAATTAGGATCATGATCTATGTAAAAGCTTGTTTTGGCCCTTTCAATGGATCCTCCTTGTTAATTATGGAATAAGATGTTCTTACCATAAGGAGAGAATCAAGTCTTATAATTAATATAGTTGGAGGAACATTCCAATCTTAATTTCTTTAAAAGAGCTAACCATCGACACTGAGTAAGAAAGAGTAAAAAGGTTTTAAAACCTCTTTCATTTTCTCTCTTACTTTATTCTCCTCGTTTCATACAAAAGAGTTTTGTGAGGAAGAAGGAGATCCTTTCCTTTGCTTGTTCATAAGGATGAAATTTTGTTGCTCAAGATTATGGGAAGAAGTAGGACTAGAAGCAAGCTTAAAGGTAAAAATTCCCTCTTATCTTCTACATTTTAACTATATGTGTCATAAGAAGAAAAACATATTGGGTTTAGAATTATTATTTTGCTGTCCATGTATCGTTATATTTAAGTTTTAAATTGTAATTTTATGCTGCTATTCTAGCATGGCTTTGCAGTTATAGGTCATTCATACCTATGCAATAAGTTGCTCCATCTTCCTAAGAAATTGGAACGAGAAGCCGTAACTGCTTGGCATGCTATTTCTCAAAAAAAAAAAAAAAAAATCAATCTCCCACAATTCACTTATAAGAATTGGTCCATTTTCTTAGTTCTTTAAAAAAATCTACATGAAAAGTTTTATACCATTTTTCCATAGGCTACCATCTCTACTCTCTCCACCTGTTGATAATATTTTATTGAACTACCATATCACATTATTTTTATAAACACAAAAATAATCACATCTAACTACTCGATAGACTATCCTACAAAAACATCAACATTATGTTTTTTCACAAATTCAATAAATCACACCAATCCTTTATTATTTATTCCAAAATATTTCTTCCATTCTTTCAAAATCAATTTGTACAAAATGACATCCCATTTAATTTCTATGAAATAATTTGCTAGTGGAATTTTGGTGGAGCAACCCGAAACATAGAGACTATATTAGTTTGCATGGTTGAGATTATGTCGATGTAAGAAAATTGGCAAAGTGGTTTTTGCAATATTGATCTTTTTAACATGGTACTATTGGAAAAGAAAACATGGTATATAATAAAGTACCTATATCCCTTATTAAACAAAGTGTTATGACACATTACTTCTCATGTTCTAACTTAATGAAAACAAAGTTGTAGAACAGTCTTTTGTTTATTTGGCATGGTATACAAGGTGTTAGGCACCTAATCGAATTAGGCACCTAATCGAATAAGGCAAAAGATGGCGAGTAGGGATAGGTGTATGAATTAGAATGTGATTTGACAAATGGCTTCCTTAAGAATATGCTTTTCCTCAGGTGCATCTATTTTGTTTTGAAATCTCATATAAGTCTCTTATAAAAGCTTGCAAGGTTATGAAAACTCATTACCTCTAAAGTGGACATGGGATCCGCCACTCCCTTATTGCCCTCACCCTTTTCTCATTTACTTGAATTTCCTGTGTACTTACAACAAATCTAAGAAATACACAATGATCCACACAAAACGTGCACTTTTTCAGATTAGCATATAATCTCTCTTTATGCAAAGCCTCAAATGCACATCTTAAATGCATGGTATGTTCTTTAATGGATCTATTGTTGACTAGAAAGTCATCAAAATATACCACATTAAACTTTTCTATGAGTGGATGCAAAACATGATTCATAAGCCTCATAAAAGTAGTAGGTGGATTAGTCAATCCAAATGGCATTACCAACCATTCATATAACTAAACTTCATCTTCAAAGTCATCTTCCATTCATCACCTTTTTTCAAGCAAATTTGATGATACCCACTCTTAAGATCAACTTGTAAAAATACGATGGCATCATACAATTCATTTAGCATATCATATAACCTAGAGATGGGATGCTAATACTTCACTATAATTACATTTACAGCTTGACAATTAACACACATCCTCCAAGATTCATCCTTTTAAAGCACGATTAATACAAGAAAGGCACAAGGACTCATGCTCTCCTGAACCCACACTTTGTTGATTAATTTTTCCACTTGCCTTATAATTTCTTTGCTTCCTTGGGATTTGTTTGGTAGGTTCGCATGTTTGGAATTGTAGCTCCCAACATGAAGTCTATTTGATGCCCAATCCGACGAATATGTGGTAATCTACAACTTTAGAGAGGGATGATATGATCTTTTGAGATAAAAGTGAAATTCTTTGTACATGATCAATATCACTCTTTGCTTACTTTCTACAACTACTCTCACATCTTTCATCTAAGCAAACACGCAATCTTTCCCTAGTTTTTCTTTCCTCTCTTTTCTTTTTATTTCTTTTGCCACTCTCGTCGTTTTGTTCACTTACCGCTTTCTTCTTCCCTTTCTTCAACTCAAGCTCATATTATTGCAACATATATTTTTGATCTTCATAGACCTCGTTTGGTGTAAGTCATACTAATGTAATCTTCTTATTGTGATGATAGAACGTCAACCTATTCATCTTAACATCAAATGCAACTTGCTTGCATAGTCTTCCTAGCGAAATATGACTAGCTTGCATAGGTACACATTACAAAGCACTTCACTTTTACATATACCTATGTTAGCCACAAGTACATGTTTAGTTACCTTTACCTCACCGTTGTTGTTTGAGTTGGGTTTCAGTAAAATTTTAAAATTTTAAAACCGTAAAATAATAGCAGATATGCAGTGGAATAACATACCAAACCCATTCCATTTTCATCATACAACATGCATTAATTGAGAAGTATTCAAAAGTCATGCAAAGAATGTACCTTTTAGAATCATATTCTATTGGTGTGCTTGTGATCCTCAAGTCATGCCATTGAACCTTAATCTTTAGTTTGTCCATATAGCTAGAATGTTAATGCATGCCTTCTACACTTTGCAAAACCCCTTTGCAAAGTTCTAAATACCTTTCGACTAGAAAGCATTTGATGATAAGAAGAAAGGGAGAGGGTGGCTAGAACTTTCTTTCTTCTTTTTCAATGGGTGGTAGATGAAAACACAAGTTAATTAGAACTCTTTTACATGGTTTTACAATTATTACAGTATGGTTTCAACACATGGGCTCTATGGGCCTCCTACAAGGACCTTTTATTAACTCTTAGTCCAAACTTTTTAATTATTAATCTTATTAATAGTTGCAACCTGTACTTCTTAGTTATTAATCTCTCTTAATAATTAAACCCCATCTAGTATATTAATTATTAATCTTGATTAATAATGGAGGCTTAATGGAACCATATCTTTCAACTCAATTAATCTCATTAATCAAATTAAAGACTATCATGTTTCAAGTTAATAACCACATTGTTAACAAACATGATAGGAATCCATTATGGGAACCATATAATTCTATTTGTGTCTTGTCACTTTAATTAAGATTCATTAATTAAAAGTTTGTTGTGCTTCCAGTTAATAATCCGATTATTAACAAGCACCATGCTAATTTATTTGGTCAAATCAAATTGCAAATAAATTAATTCTCTACAAGTTTTCTCAAGGTTGATCCATATCCCACTAATTTAAAACTCATCACACATTCTAACTTTTTGTGTGTGACTCTCTAAGTCCTTTCTTAATTGGTAATGAGCACAGTTTGAAAGATATAGGTAGTACTTAGCCTATGAACCATATTGTAACCTAATTAAGATAAAGTAAAATGGATCACAATGAACCCTTCCAATCATGAGTATCACACAATATAGACCATTTGTCTTGCTTCATCCCAACTGAGCAAGACTCATGGATTTAGTTAAATTTCAAATTCGATCATATGACGAATCAATGTTACCTCATGTGACCACTACTTCTATTGAAAACCCCTTTCCGAACCTATAATACCTTAGCCAAGGATTTTTATCTCATGGAACATTAACTACATAGGACAAATATCTTGTTCATTTACAAGGAGATAAATCTTTTATTGAATGTATACAAGCCTCCATACACATCCTCGCAACCACATGTTTGGCTCATGATCCCATGCTATGCTAGGATAGGTATTGGCCTTTATTGCTCTAGTGACATGTTGACCATTATGTGCATAATACAACTATACTGTCTCAAGTCTAAGGTTCATAGGCACTTAGCACGATCACAAAACAAGATATTAATAACTAGGAGTGAACTCTACATGTTTACTTCGTTCTGTGAGTCATTGTCTTAATACTCCTTCTCTAATGATACATCTACATACATATATTCTTAATATCTCATATTGAATGGCATGGCAATCACTATACAAATACAAGGTGTGCAAGTGATACAAACTCTAATACCCTTTGGAGTGTCTATGACTTGTGGACTTTTTAGTAATTGAGTGCTAAAATAGCCCTATGTCTAAATTCATAACTCCATATAAATAAGACTTTTTAACTTAATTACATGGGTACATACAATACTTTACTTCATTCAAGATTTACATACATAAAAACATGCAATGATATTGGTATGAATAAACTAATATTTTATTAATTAACATGAAACTATACATATTCAATCATGTTACCCCTAGTATCCCTTATTAACTATTGGTGTTAGACGACATATAACTAATTGTCTCCCACTTGCACTCTAAATCTAGTAGTGCTAATGCCAATCACTATGGTATCTATACTCATATTCTCAACATGGCGATTTAGTTGAGTTATGTTATTGGCTTAGCAAGTGGGTTAGCCACATTATGCACTGAAGTTGTTTTTTGGATGGTTATGTTGCCCTTTCCAATAAATTCTTAAATAATATGGTAACACCTCTCAATGCGTTTAAATATATGATGAGACCTCAGTTTCTTTACCTATGTAATCACACCATTGTTGTTATAGTAGCAATGGTTGATCCACATCTAGAACCATCTGATGTTTTGCCACAAACTTTCTTATTCAAACAACCTCCTTCACAAATCACATGTAGTGATATACTTAGCCTTCAATGGTTGAATCTGCGGTCGTTTTCTACTTGGAACTCTTTCAACCAACTACTCCTCCATTAAAAGTGACAATAAACCCATAGATAGACTTTCAATCATCCACACTCGATTGGAAGTTGGAATCAGTAGATCCATCTACTAAAGAGGTTTTCATACTAAGTATCTTGTCTATGTACAAAGCTTAGAAGAGACTTAACAATGTTTTTAGTTTATATCTAATGTAGGTCATCATTACACCAAAATTAAATTTTTAATTAACTAGTATTGTGGTGAGTATGGGTATCATATCTATAGAGAGGGGTTTTTTGTCTATCAATTTCATTAGAGTTCTATTAGATAGGTTGCACAAATGTAGTGAAAGTAAAAGTAAATAAATGAAAATAGGCATGTAGAAGACAGTGATATAAAATCCAAGGATGAAGTACCAATAGTTGAAGAATCCAGCCACTTGTAATGTGTTTGTTTCCTAAGTATTCTAGTTACATCAATTATTAGTTTACTTGTGCTAGTTACAAATTGTTAATGCTAAAGTTTACATGTTATTATCCCAAATTCTCTTGTAGGCTTTAAATCAAGATTCTTGTGGGTTTTCCTAGGCTAAACATAGTTAAGGATTCAAGTTTTGTGATTAATAATATTTACCTGCACTAATTCAATATTTCACTTCCGTTATTCCCACAGAATTAATATTTTCCAATTGTATGTCAGCTTACTAGTTTCACTTTCGTTATGTCTTACACAACCACAAATTAATTAGTGGATTGTCCAATTTTCCTAATTAATACCCAATTCAACAACCACGAATAATTCAAGCAGGGACAATTAATCAATAATGCATGCATACATATTTCACTAATCATAAAGATAAGCGACTAGAAAGAAATTTAGAAACTTTTGATAATTCCAATAAAAGCCATAACTAAGCTATTCATCATCTAAAAGAACATAAAAACAATAGAGAAAGTTGGAAAAAATTAGTCTAAATGTTCTACGTTGTGTGGACAATGAATGTGATTCAAGCTTTGGTGTCGATTCCTTGTTTTTCAAGCCTTTCAATCTTGCATCTCTAGATTTCTAAGTGTTTTTTTTTTATTTTAAAACTAAGCTAGAAAGACCAAAAATCATGCAGAATATGTTTATATAGAATTGCATGGCTAGAGTTTCCATGTTCATAAGTGAAAAGACAAAAATGTTCTTCAAAAACTATGTAGATCACAAACTAAATTGTTCCTTACGTTATCTTCTACAACTACAAACAAGAGCTCCATGGTCATGACATCATCCTTTTAACTCACAAACCTAGGCATGGGTTTTCGTAAACTCTGTGTTTTAAAACTTGCATTCACAGCTCCACTCCTCGCACTCGAGTCATGCCTCACTATAGTCACGGGCTTGACCATGATATATTTTGCCTCTCAAACAATGGACTCTGCATTTCCGCTTTGCAACCATGAACCTCAATCTTGCAAGTGCATCATCATCTCTTGCTCTCACAAAAGAAACCACTTTAGGTCTTGCTCCATTGTCTAATACACACCACACCTTGATTTGCTACCACAACTTTAGCTTCTAAGGACACGCCATACATGTTCACAACTTTAGCTTCTAAGGATAGTTGTGCCTTCATGTTTCGTGGCTGTAGCTTTTCCTATCGTGGTTGCAACCCTGAAATGTAGACCAAAAATTATATTCGTAAAAAATGTTCAAACTCAATCAATTAATCTCAAAATTACATTCATATGCCTTGAAATTATCATTGTTAATATAATTCATATATGACAATATATTATAACTATTTTAACTCACATGCATGCAAAAATTAATTATAAAAGAGGTATAAATATAATATAAAATCACATATCACATCTCTACACTTACTCATTTTCTTGTCATCAAGCAAACTCTATCTCTTCAAATTAAATTATTGACGTATAACATTATGTAAGTCACAAACTTGGTCACTTTTCCTAATTCTAGATATCAAATAAACACGCCACTTAGTTCAAAATCATTTAGGATCATAGCACTTGATCTAGATGTTTACAACATAAATTCCCACGCTTGTGTGTGTCACTCTTCAACTCTCAATTACTTCAACCATGTGATGGTTCTATGGCGATTCAAAGATAACTAACTCAAAGATAGCTCACCTAGGCATTAACTCACCCTCATTTAAAAAAGTTTAATCAACATCATTAGCAACTTCGAGGACAAGTGTATGGTCTGAATTATATATATATATATATATATATATATATGTTCTTTGTTTTCTACCACACTTATTTTTCTCCTTATTTTGTGGTAGTCTAATTCTTTTTGAAGGAGTTGGGAGCCTTTTATGCAATTGTAAACAAGGTTAGCATACACTCCTGATTACTCAATTCAAAACTTAACTTAATATGCTTTGTATATTTATAGTTGGATAACCATTTTACATGAGAACAAACAGGGATCTCTACACAATCTCAGTTACTAAGTTGCTCTAACGAGTAGCGTAGAATAATTTTTACACATGCTCACATTTTTTTCAAATTTTCTAATCACTTCTTTTTTTTTTTTCAAGTCCTCACTCCTTCCCATTTTTTTTAGTTCATTTCACTTGGTCTCTAGAAAATTCATCAACACTCAGGGCAAGACTTACGTCCCTAAATTAACTATCCTATCCTCACTATAGAACTTCTCAAATAGTCTATTAATTAAAAGTGAAGAATGTTGTGCTCAATCAAGTGGGAACCACATTTTCAACACTAGGCTAGCACGACATTCTCAAAAACAATTAAAGAACCAAGTAACAAAATTTTTTGTAAAAGTTTCATCATAAATTAAGTATAGTGGCCACTAAATTTATGGTATATTCATGCTATCAATTTAATCATGTAACTCCACAATTTGCATGCAAAAAATTCTACATGGATCTCACCTGCGAGCACAACAATGCTACTCAAAGTTTTTCCTACACTTTTGATAACCCCATACTTAGTTTGTCATCTATATCAATCACATGATCATGTAAATAAAGCTAAGCAACAAGGAATGAGACAACTTGATAGGTTGGTGCACATTCTCCTTCTTCATCTACGGGGCTTGCACCATGCACTCTTGTCTTCTTCATGGTAAATCCTACACCATGATAAGAGTCAAATGATATTCCATGCAACATCAAATCAAACAAAAACTCAAAAAAAAAAAAAAAACAAATAAAAGTGGTAAATAGCTAGTGTTGCCTCCTAGGCATTGTATAGAGCTAGGAGAGAGAAGAAATGAAAAAAGAATAAGGAAAATAAAAGGAAAACAAAAATTGTGTAATCTAGTTGTCCCTAGAGTATTTGATAACACTCGTTGCTCTCCTCGACGGTGATGCCAAAATTTATTGTAGGTCGTCACTATACTAGATTTAAATTTCTAATTAACTAGTACTACGGTGAGTATAGGTACTATATTTGTGAAGAGGGTTTCGTGTTGATTAATTTAACTATAGTTTTATTATTTAAGCTAGAGCAATGTAGTGAAAGTCAGAGTAAATAAATGAAAACTAAGCTAAAGACCTAAAAAATGTAGAGAATATGTCTATATATAATTACATGGCTAGGGTTCCATTTTCATGAGTGAAAAGATGGAAAAATCCTTCAAACTATCCAGATCACGACCTGGACTATTCCTTGCACTATCTTCTATGACTGCAAACATGACCATTGTGGTTGTGACTCATCTATTGCACTAATGAACCCAAGTGCGGGTTTGCATAAACTTTGCATCTTAAACTCATGTTCATGGCTCAATTCCTCACTATTATGTCATGCCTTACTATAGTCATGAGCTCAACTGCAGTACATTCTACCTCTCAAACAATAGACATCACACTCTCCCTTTGTAATTGTGAACCTCAATCTCATGAGCATGCCATCATCTCTCACTCTTGCAAAAGCAATTGTGGTTAGTTATGCTCTACTGTCTTGTACTCACCACACCTCAATTTGCTACTGTGACTCTAACTTCCATGATTGCACCATGCATCTTTATGACCGCGAGCAACTTTTGCAGCTAATTCTAGAATGCTTTGTGATTGGATCTTGTAGTTGCACCATGATGTTTCATGGCCACATCTCTTCCTATCATAGTTGCAAGCCTGAAATGTAGACCAGAAATTACATGCAAGTATACAAAATATTCAAACTCAATAAATTAATCTCAAAATTATGCTCAAATACTCCCAAATTATCATAGTTAACATAATTCATGTTTGAAAACATATTATAACTAAATATAAAAAGTATACAAATTTACTATAAAATCACATGCTATCAATCTTTACTGACATGAATTCCCATGATGTAGGTCACTGTTTCCTAGTCTCAGAGAAAGTACCAAACAACCAGGTTTTAACTGAAGTCAGCATCCTAACATCATTTTTGATCAATAGTATGTTAGCTACATACAACATTAAGAATGATGTGGCACTTCCACTAACCTTCTTGCAGACACATGGCTCTTCTTCATTGTTAACGAAGCTAAACAGTTTGATTAAACTATCAAACCGAAGAGTTTAACTGCTTGATGCTTGCTTAAGGCCATAAATGGACCACTTAAGTTTGCATAGCTTATGATCCAAGTGGGTGGCTATCACTAGAAGTATTTGAAAGGATTTAAGCATTTCTATAAGTGAGCAAGTTTCCTCATAATCAACTTCCTCTTTTTGACTATTGCCCTTCACACAAGCCAAACCTTATAGGTCTCTCCATTGCTAGTTACATCTATCTTCCTCTTTTTGACCCACTTGTATCTGAAGGAAACTATTCCTCTGAGTGGATCTACTAAGGTTCATAGTTGGTTCACCTGATGGAATCCATCTCAAATTACATAGCCTCTAGCCACTTTGTGGAGTCTTATCCGCCATTGCTTGATCAAAGGTAGAAAGATCATCTCTATGATCATTATCTTCTAAAACAAACAACTCTGATCCATTCTTTAGGACATAACCATATTTTTTCAGTGCTTAAGAAATTCTACCTGATTCTCATAATGATTGCATCGTAGAAAGTTGTGCTTGAACAAAAATTTGCCTTATAGGTTCACTGCTTCATTTCTCATGCTCAACTTCCTTGAGCACTATTGTTCTACCTGCACCACTTTCTCTAGCAAACTCTTCTTCACAAAAGTGTGCCTGATAGCTAATAACAATCCTATAATCTTAGGTTAGGTTGAACTCATAATCCATAGGCACTTTGGCATATCTAACAAAGCGACCTATAATGACCCTTACCTCTAACTCATTTTTCTTACCAAACTCACTTTGTTTTCACCATACAACAGACATTAACTCAAAAGCACCAAAAAGATAGGTAAAGAACATACCTTTTGGAATCATATTTCATTTGGCGCACTTGTAATCCTTAAGTTGTGGCAATTGAATCTTGACCTCTAGTTTGTCCACGTAGATAAAGTGTCGATAAGCTTTCCACACCCTACAAAAGTCCTTTTGCAAAGCTTTAACTCTTAACATCATTGGGCTAAAAAGCTTTTGATGGCAAGAAGAAAGGGAGAGGATGGCTAGAACTTTCCTTCTTCTTGTGTTTTGCCCCTTTAATTAATTTCCATTAATTAAAGGTTTATTATGCTTCTAGTTAAGAATTTCATTATTACAAGCACCATGCTAATTTATTTGGTCTAACCTAACTACAACCAAATAAATACTTTAATCTTTTGTGTGTGACTCTCTAGATCTATCCTTAATTCGCAATCTGTATAGCTTGATAGGTATGGATACCATTGACCTATAATCCATATCATAGCCCAATTAACTTGAGTGAAATGGATCACAATAAACCTTTTCAATCATGAGAACCATGTAGTATAGATCCTTTTTCCTATTTTATCCTAATCGAGCGATAGTCGTGGATTTAGTCAAATTCACAAACTTAGTCTTATGACCAATGGATGTTACCTCATGAGACCAATGCTTCCATTAGAAACTCCTTTCCAATCAAATACTATCTTGGCCAAGAATTTTGTCTCATGGAATATCAACTACATTGGACAAATACCTTATTCACTTGTAAGTAGAAAAATCTCTTATTAAATATACACATTCTTCCATACGCATCTAAACAATAACATATCGGGCTTATGATCCCATCCCATAGTAAGATAGATATTGACACTTAATGCCCTAATAACATGATTATGTTTAAGGTCCAGGCACACTTAACATGATCATAAAGTAAAACAATAGCATTTAAGAGTGAACTCAATGCGTCTGCTTCATTCTACTAATCATTTTTTGAATGCTCATTCTTTAATGACACACCCACATGCATCTATTTTTAGTATCTTATATTGAATGACATGACACACACCACAAAAATAAAAGGTGTGTATATTACACTAATTCGCCAATGCTCTTTAGAATATCTACGACTTGCAAACTATTTTTCAAGTACTTAGACAACTTTATGTCCATATTTATAATTCCTTATGAATGAAGCTTTTTAACTCAATTACATGGGCAAATACAATTCTTTACATCATTCAAGATTTATATGCATGAAAACGTGCCATCATATTGATATGAATAAATCAATATTTTATTAATTAACATGAAGGTGTAAATATATGACCATAATGCCCCAAGTATCCATCATTAACTATTTGCGTTAGAAGATATATTATTAAAAGTTCAACCATAGAACTTGCACGATTTGACATGATACCTCAATGGTTGTGCTAACCTCTCCACTAACACGGTACTTACCGCATTTGTACAACTTCCACCATTTATGATAAGATTGGATGTCTCACCCTTTATTTGGAAACTAGTGTGGAAAATGTTCTCTCCTTTTCTTTTTCAAATTCCTTTTCCATAGCTTAGGCATTCAACATACGCATAACCACGAAATTAGTTCCTCCAACCTGTGCACATATTGCTAGCAATATGCTCTACAATGCCAATAGAAAATGAGGGATACTAGAGGATTTTGTGATTATATATGTACTTTTTCAAGGTTATTTAAAAAATATCAATTTCTATATCAATGTTATGGCAAATTTATTCATGCATGTAAACCTTGATTGGCGTAAAGTACTACTTATACCCATGTATTTGAGTTAAGAAACTATATTTATAAAGGGTTATGAATATGGACACAAAACTATCTGAATACTCATTAACTAAAATTAGTCTATGAGTACAGACACTATAAAGGACTTCAGAGAATTGGTATGTCTTTCACATCTTATATTTGTATGGTGAGTGCCATGTTGTTTAGTATGAGATATTGAAAATACATTTATGTGGATAAGTCATTGGGCAATAGGCATTTAGACAATGACTCGCAGAATGAAGCAGGCACATGGAGTTCAGTCTTGGTTGTTGATGTTTCACTTTATGATCAAGTTAAGTTTGCATGGACCTTAGACTTGAAATGACATAGTTGTCTTGTGTGCATGACGATCAATGTATTATTAGGGCTTTAAAGGCCAATATATATTCTAGTATGGAATAGGATCCTAAGCCCAACGTACCATTGACCGAATGAGTATAGAGGCATGTGTGTGTTCAGTAAGAGATTTATCTCATTAAAAGTGAGAAATGAATTTGTCATATGTAGTTAGCATTCCATGAGATGGAAACCTTTGCCTAAGTAGTGTGTGATTAGAAAGGTGTTTTCAATAGGAACATTTATCTCATGAGGTAACACCAATTAATCATATAATTAAGTTTATAAGTTTGAATAAATCCATGACTTTTACTCGATTGGGACAAAGTATGACAAAAGGTTTATACAACAAAAGTTCATTGTGATCTAATTCACTTCACCTTTTTTAGGATCCAATATGGGCCGTAGATTAGATGTTACTCATATCTTTTGAGCTATGCTCGTTGCTAATTAAGGATGAACTTAAAGAGCGACACACAAAATATTGGAATGTTTGACTACTGTTAACTTGGTGGGTTGAAGATAAGACATAAGAAGACTAATGAAATAATTTATTTTGTTGCAATTAGAATAACTAAATAAATTGTCATGGTGTTTGTTAATGATGAGATCATTAAGTAGAAGCACAATGAGAATTTAATTTAATTAATAACATTAAATTAATTAGACATAATTAGGACTTAATTATTAATGGAGATTAATAATCAAGGATATATGGACTGATTTACTAATGATATTAATAAATAAAAGTACATGGGCTAGTTTTAAATAAAAAGGTGCATCTAGAAGTGACCATAGAGCCCTTGTCCTGAACCCTAGTTTTACAACTATTTAAAGGAGTGCTTGAAAAGTTCAAGACACACCTTAGAGAGAAAAATTCATGTAAGCCACCAAGCAAGAAACGAGAGATACCCTAACCTCCCTCTCCCATTTTTTTCTTGTCTTAAATTCCTTCTTATCTCAAGTGTTTGCATTAGAGTTTCGCAATAAGAGTTTTTACAAAGTGTATTTCTAGCTATGTAGGCAAACTAGAGTTTGAGGTTCAAGGGTCACAACTCAACAAATCACAAACAATTCCTTGGAAATGTTACATAAGGTAAAAGTTTCTATATTTACTTGTTATTACGATAACTTACGTGTTTTGTAATGAAAAAAGATTGGATATTTTTGTTTATTTGTGCTACATGTGTATAAATGCTTTTGTGATTGAAACCATTAATTTTTATGTGCAGTTCCCAAAAAAATCACATATGCCTTCATCATTCATTAACACCTCTTTCAAGGATAGCATCTCAGCTCACTACTACACTCTTGATCTGTCTTTATCTCACCCTTATCAGTCAATAGCATTGTTCTTCTATTCAAACATTGTGTTGCAATATGTCATCTACTTTGACACTTGAAATACATAATATCTCAATTACACATGGTAGAACTAGGGTTCAAATTTTGTACTTTTGGTGCTTAGCTTTTAGTGTCTCCTTTACCTTAACAGATCTAGTGGATGGTAGCCCTCCTTGATGACCCTCCCAGTAAGTCCTCCAAGTGCATCTCAAGTATGTTAATGATGTCTCTATTTAATCCAGTGCCATCTCCATGTCCTTTTATTAGTCCTCAACACTTCTACTCCTTTGCATCAAAGTTTGCAACATATAGTGTAAATCCCTATATAGTGGCTAGGGATAAGCCTCTTCATTATCAATGCCTTTAATTCATTTGAAGTACTAACAAGACACTCACCAACTCTCCTCTTAATACAACATAATTGTTTCTCCCATATTATCGCATAATCTGTAAATTCTACAACAATTAACTTTACCTTTTACATCTCTAAATACTAATCTCTTCAAGGCACTAATTCATGTCAAGTTCATTCACCTCATGTACAAGCCTATGTTGCCTCTAAATTCTCTAAACATTGGTTAATGTTAGCCAAAATATCCATCAGTTACTTCATATTGAATCTATTATCACCAACTACAAATTTTTCTGATATCATGAAAGTGAGTAATATAAAGAGAAGGAGCCCGTAATGCGTGTGTGAGTGTCTTTTCACCTCACAAGATGTAAAATATGGGTTGTGAGTGACGGGTAACATTCGTGCTCCAAGTCAGTAATACAATCGCTATAAAACTAAGAAGCAAAGTGACCGAAAAACTAGTGTGGGTTCGCATTTTCAATCACCGACTAGATATTTAGTTTGATTAAGTTATGGGAGCATACTTGATATTGAATTGAAGTGTTAGGAGACTTCAAGAGCATTTTTTAACAACATTAAGATTAACAATCCATAATAAAATAATTAAACTGATAATTAATGTAATTCATCATATATCTGGAATTAACATAACACAAAGGACTAGACTTTTCATAATTGGGACCTTGTTATCTGATATTGGCTTCTTTATTCTCATAGTGTTTGTTATTTGACTTCTTTGTTAATTTTCTTACCATCACCTTAGGACAACTTGACTAATAGACGTTTGTTACATTGATAGACACATACATACACATTTCTTATAGATATAGTATTTGTGCTCCAAGTCTGTAATGTGAGTATGTGCAAGTCAATTCAAGTGTAAAATGATTGATTATCAATCCTAAAATGAAAAAAAGCCAAGCAATTGATCCAGAATGAACTGGATCAATCTAGAGCTTAACAGTAAGGCATGATCAATTAGCAACAGGGTGCAATTGATTGGGACTTAATGCAGGAGCATCATTCATGCAGCCAAGATATAACATGATCAATCTAATAGGTAGTGAGATTGATCATTGTTATGTGTTGTTCTAGCAAAATTTGATTTGATCACAAATCACACTCAAATTCAATATTTTTAATTCCTCAAATTCCAGAATCAATTAAGACTTCTCATATCACCCTTTTTTTAGTAAAACATACTTTTCTTTTTTGCTACAATAACATCTTCTATTTTTTTCTTTCACAGTCTTTTTGTTTTAACTTCCTAGTTTCCCAACAAAACAACAATAAATGAAGAAATAACTTGCTAGGAAAACACAAAATTCACATGGAATTTCTTTTTTGAATTTGTGAAGAAGATGGACAAAAAAGATAGGAGTGAAATAGAAGAGACATGAAGGGTAGGAACTTGATACTTAAACCGGTGATTGGATCAAATTTTGATACAACCTAGCTATGATACCAACTAATGCACGCACGGAAGTGTAAATTAAGATAGATGGCATATGGCTAAACTTAATGATATTTTGGCTTGTGTGAATCATGTTGAAACAAACTAGACAACTAATATGAGTAACTTTGGTGAAATACTAACACGTCATGAATTGTTCCAAGAAACAAATGGAATAACTCGATTTGGAATTTAAAGGGCTTCACAACAAATTGAGCACCCTCAAATCTCTTGGAAAGAATAAAATTGCATTCAATAATCAAAGTGTTGAAGGTTCTGTCCAAAATATTATAAAGTCCCTTTATATAGTACTAGTACTTGTAAAAATAAGCTAAAAACTGTCCTAACCTATTAGGAAAAGACTAGGTTTAATTCAGTAAAGAAGTTAACTTAAACTTGGAAAACTTAGGCAACAATCTGCATCTCAATTGATTTAGGGCTCTTGTGATTGATGTCAAATTCTTTAGATCAATTGCAATGTCGATCCCATGCTTCACAATCATAATTCCAAGATGTTGGCAAGTTTGTTTTTTTTTTTTATGATTACTGGTGTTACAATTGATCGTCTTAGGTGCGATCAACACCCATGTTGATTTGAATGCCTTGTGATCAATTGGGCACATGCTGGATTGTATTTCTAGAACCTCTAACTCATCCATGCTGATCTGGCTCCATCTTAGATTGATCTAGACTCTTTGTGATCGATTCAAATGCTATGGTAATTGATTCAAACTCTGTCCCAAAGCTATTCCCTTTCTTATTTCACACCAAATTAATCCACAGACGCACTTAAAGTTTCACAATCCTCTCTAAATGTACAAATAGATTTGGAACACATCATTGGTCCTCCAAAAAGTCTTGGATATTCCAACTTCGCTTAGACTCTTGCGTTAGGAACTACCTGACTAGGTTGTTACACTAGATTTTGGGAGTGAATGTAATGAAAATCAGAATGGTTTGAACACAAGAGAGGCAACAATTTGAACTAGTTTCTTTTAATAGATTTTATGGAATTTAAGATGTTTATTTTGTTGCTCTAAATCTTAATTCTCTTAAACCTTTAACTCCAAGCTATAAGTCATTTTAGGAGGAGAAAAGGATTTAATTTAGACTGATCTGAAATCAAAGTTTTGGATACAATGGCAATGGTGCCATAGGCATAGTTTGGATTAGTATCCATACATCTTAAAGCTCTTTTATGCTTTTTTTTGATGGAATTATTGTTCAATTTATTTTATTTGAAAATGATGTTTTTATGGTAAGAGTTGCACACAGAGTGCTAATTTGGTAGACATTTAGTGTCGTGGCATTATGGTTGTTAATTTTTGGCGCAATCTCGTTTAGCAACGGTAGATGTTGACATGAGATTGAATGTGATTGTAAAAATCAAAAGGCAAGTATTTTTCATATTAAAGTACCCATGATTGATCAGCTTCTTCTTATATCTATACTATCATATAATTACGTACACAAACCAAGAGAAACTATTTTGGTACTCAAAGTAGGATTACAAACTTATCCTTTCAACTGTTCTGTCAAATTAATTTGTGGAATTATGTGTAGAATTGTAATTTGTCTGAGAAGTTAGGGCATAGTTGTGATTGAAGTTGAAAAGTTATAAAACCAGATCTTGCGCTCTCTAATAAGGGGAAAGAAAATTAACCTTTTCATTTGGTACAAAAGGGAAAAAATGAAACTGTTGTTACAAGTGCTCCATTACTTTTTTTGTTTGATTTGTAACAAAGGGAAGAAAATTAATTTTCTATTTTTATCACGGATGAGAAGATTGAAGTTGTGACTCCAAGTTGTTATTGTTCTATTCAATATGTTTATTTATTTATTGAAGAAAATCAAATGAGATCAAATATAGAAGATTGGAGAAAAAGGAGAAAATTATGTTTTTCAGGTGAGTGCAAATGATTTGACATGTTTTGTCGTTGCCCGATCTCTTTTCTATTAAAAAAGCTCCTGGGTTTTGCCATTCTCATTGTGATAGTAACCAATGCTCCAATCATCAAGAAAGAAGCACTAGGTACCTAACCACAAATTTGGCTTTTACTATTTTCACATTTTATTTTTATTATATTTTTTCTTCTTCATTTCTTATATTTTAACCATTTGTTAGCAGTTGGCTACTTCAATGGATATACCTTCTAATTCTTTGTCTAAGAGGGCTACTACAGCCCACCCTAAGGACATGGCCAAGATTTGAGGGCAACGCCCAAATGTGGTTTATGGAAAATTTACGGCCAACAGTATGATTCCCCAAATTTCTCATTCTATTATCATTTGTTTTTGTGAAGTTTGCTGATTTTTGTTTCATATTGACTGAGAATAGTGTTTGAGAGGGCATTTTGCATTGCGTTTCTAAATTCTACTTTGGACATTTTGAAGTTGCTCCATGGTCCTCTACAAGAGACTTAGCTTCCAAAATTTTTTGTCTATACTTTGATTATATTATATATTTTATATTGCTTCTATTGCCATTTGTTAAATTTTCTTTGTGTTTGGAATTTGATTAGACACAATATAAAACTGTTTTGCGTAACAAAATTGGTGGTATAAGATACAAGATCTTTCTTGTTTAAGTATTGCATGTAAACCCCTGTTTGAAATAGACCAATGATGATCATGGCAGTTTTCACTATTTGTTTTCATTCTACTAAGTGTAGCACTCCATTGGAGTAGTAAATTTTCTAATTACTTTCTAGTAATCTAATTGTGGTTTTGCAGTTTTGCTTTTCAAGGTCAAGAAGAATCCAGCGAAATCTAGAATCGCTGGATCCTAATCACTAGGTTGCTTTGATTTTGGAAATTTTAGGAAATTTATAATAACTATGCAATTTTCTCTTTATTATGAAACTTGATCAAATTTTACACAGTATGTGCTTAGTAGTGGTAGAATATTCCAGTCTATGTGATCTTTGATTAAGACTGGTTGAAGCCATGAAATGATAGTGAAATAAGCTAATTGAACTTCGAAATTAGTTGTTGATTACAATCAACAAGGAAAAAGAGAAAACTCTATTTCCTCAAGTACATATTTAACCGGTATATGTATAGATCTGAAATTATTTGTGCAACAGAAATAAATTATTTGAAGCTCAAAATTGATAGTTGATTAAAGTCAGTAAAAGAGAAAAAAATAATCAATGCCCCAACTATAAATTTAACTGTGTATGTGTTAAGTCGGATATTACATATGCACTTGGCATTCACGTGCTGTATAGCCTTTGTCACCAGCCTCCTCATGCTAGACCTAAGTAGATAAAGAAGTGTTTTTATAACGCATGAGAGCTTGCCACCCAAATTATTGTGGGAACGTATTTCGAAAGTATAAATATCTTCATGAATAAAATTTATGCCAGAGTTCTATTTAAATTGATACAATCTACATATAGAGTTCTACTTATTTTGTTTATGTGCATAGTGATGCAACATAAATAAAAACAAGCACTGCAAAACATGGACAAGAAAAAATCTTTACGCACAACTAATCAACTTAGAAAGGAAAAAATATAGGAAGACAAGAATATATTTGTAAATAAGTAAAAAGGGAGTTCGACTTCTCTCTTATTGCTAATATCTCATTGGATGGGTATTCCTACTCAACTATATAAGCAATCTATTCGATTTAAGAAAAATAGCAAAGTTAATAGTATTAGACATTAATATAAAGCACTAGACGAATAATAATTTTGAAATATTAATAATAATTTTTAAAAAATATTATATTATATATAAAATAAGAGAGATAGAGATAGATAAAGAAGTGGGATAATGTTTTTAAAAATTAAGAAAATGTTGTAAATAAAAATTATGAGGAATTGAATGTTTAAATATATAATGTGAAAGAGGATACATTAATAACTATAGATTAAGCAACAATAAAAAGCTCATAATATATGTGTTCGTGGGCATAATTGGGGTATAAAGAGTAAACTATTAATGTATCAACTTCCGATGTTCAAAAAATGAAAGTTATGAAAAATTCTTCTTTCCACCCTCAAGAAACGAGGAAGCTCAGTTTTGAAATGATTGCCCCTCAAAGCAAAGTAGAAAACTGCCTTCTCCAAGTAACAGATGGAGTGAGTTACGAAAGATAGATCTCGTACAATCTTGCCATAGACTTGAGAAAATCAGATAAAGGGTGGAGTTGTAGAGCAAATACCAGGATCCTAGGTTCAAGAAGGGGAATGGCATAATCCTTTGGGAAGGAAAAATGTTCTTTGAGTTATGGAGTGGACAAAAGCAACTTATTGAAAGCCCTAAAGTAAAAGGGTTGACAAGGAGTAACCATGTATAAGATATGAAACCAACTAACCTAGAAAAGAAGAAAGGATAAGCTTAAGCAAAGGGTGAAAGAAGCTCATGATACGATTGAAAAGTAAATGCTACCTAAGCAAAAACCCTAGCAATGTGCCAACATGGATTTACTTGAATGATTGAAAGGATTTTATAAGTATGGGAAACAAATATTGACCATACACTTGGAAGGATGAGATCATTTTGTACCCTTTGGACAAGAAAATGAAGAAACTTCTTGAGAAAGTTAAAGGTCACATTGAAAGGATGTAATGGCAACATTTCCGTCATTATTATGGGTTTTTTCTAATACCCAAGTGTTATTGTTCTAGTTAATGTTAGTGATATACTCTCCAGCGCTAATAGTTAATGAGCGATACTAAAGGGCATTATAGTTATATATGTACACTTTTACATAAATTAATAAAATATTAATTTTTTATATTAATGTTCTAGCAAGTTTGATCATGCATGTAAGTCTTCAATGGTATAAAGTATTACACATACCCATATAATTGAGTTAAGAAAGCTTATTCATAAGGAGTTGTGAATATGAATACAAGTCTTAATATGCAATCATTAAAACTAGTCTACAAGTCACAAATATTCTAAAGGGTATTAGAGAGTCAGTATAGCTTACATACTTTGTATTGTATGATGAGTGTCTTGCTATTTAGTATGAGATATTGAGGATACATACATATAGATGCATCATTAGAAAATGAATATTCAAAAACTAATTTTCAAAAGGAAGCAGACACATGGAGTTCACTATTAGCTATTATTGTCTTGCTTTATAATCATGCTCAGTATGCATTGACCTTAGACCTCAAATAATATGGTTATTTTATGCAGATGATGATTAACATGTCATTAGAGTATTAAGAGCCAATACCTATTTTGATATAGGATAGGGTCATAAGCTTAACATGCCATTGTTGTTGGATTTCATTAGGTTTAGCCATAAAAATTAAAACTTTTACACAGTATAATCAACACACCGCGGAAGCAATTAGGACAAACCCCATCCATTTTTTTTTGTAAAACATGTATGATATTGAATTTAAATAGCAAGAAACAAAATCTGTAACTTTGAAATGTTTTCAACCTTTTTCTTGCATGATGAATGAAGTTATAGCCTTTGAACCTCCACCCTTTGATTTTTCACATGACTGGAAAGTTTGTGAGCACTTCCTATACTCCAAAAAACCCCTTTTGTGAAGCTTTTGTACAAACACTTTGAGTTAGGAAGATTTTGTAACCAAAAGAATATGATAGAGGGTAGTTAGGTGTTTGTTTTCTTTTAGCTCGATGAGGCACATGAATTTTTTGTACTTGGAATTATTTCTTGAACACTTCAAGACTCCAATTTGTTATTATGGACACTAGGGTTAAGTTCAAAAGCTCCATAGGCCCTTCTACATAGAATCCTTTTTAATTAGATAACTCATGGATTTTTATTTATTAATTTCATTAATAAATCAACCCACACGTCTTTTTAATTATTTATCTCATTAATAATTAAATTCCCATTTGTGTCTAATTAATTTAATTATTTAATCTCATTAATTAAAGAAAATTCTCTATTATGTTTCTAATTGATGATCTTATCGTTAACAAACACCATGATAATTTACTTAGTTCAATTCAATAGCAAATAAATAAATTATGCGTCCCATGAATTTAACTCTCGCGACACTTCCCAATCTTATGTGAGCGACTCTCTAGGTTCATTTTTAATTGGTAACAAACATAGCTTGACGAAAGTGGGTAATGTCAAGCCTACGACCCACATTGGAATTTAACTAAGATGAAGCGATCAGATCACAATGAACCCTTCTGATCATAATAACCATGCCGTATAGACTTTTTGTCGTACTTTGTTCCAACTGAGCAAGAGTCAGATGTATTCAAACTCACAAACTCAATCATGAGACAAATGTTTTTATCAAAAACTCCTTTCCCATCATACCCTGTCTTAGCAAGGGCTTCTATCTCATAGAATACTAATTGCATAGGATAAACACCTTACCCACTTATAAGGAGATGAATCCCTTATTAAATGCACAGATACCTCCGTACGCATCTTGGTAATGCCATGTTAGAATCATGACCCTATCCTATATTAGGATAGATATTAGTCCTTAATGCCTTAGTGACACATTTGAATGTCATGAGCACAAGAAAACTATGTTGTCTTAAGCCTAAGGTCCATAGACACTTAGTATGATCATGAAGCAAGATGTTAACTGCTAAAAGTGAACTCCATGTGTGTACTTTGTTCTAGGAGTCAATATCTTAATGCTCCATTTGCTAATGGCACATCCACATGTAAGTACTCATAGTATCTCATACCTAACGGCATAATACTCACTACACAAGTACTAGGTGTGCAAGTCATACTAACTCCCTAGTGCCCTTTTAGAATGTATGTTACTCACGAATTAATTTTAGTGATTAAGTACCGAGTAAGCCTTGTTTCCTTATTCATAACCCTTTATGAATAAAGTTTGTCAACTCAAACACATGGGCACATGTAATATTTCATGCTCACCAAGATTCACATACATGATAATAGTTGCCACAATATTAATATGAAA
The DNA here is from genome assembly GCA_019155195.1 of Avicennia marina. Classification (NCBI taxonomy): domain Eukaryota; kingdom Viridiplantae; phylum Streptophyta; class Magnoliopsida; order Lamiales; family Acanthaceae; genus Avicennia; species Avicennia marina. Next base: position 6,735,097 of record CM032762.1, on the reverse strand, counting down.
TTAACATTTTATTAATTTAATTCAAAAGGGACACTTGCAACCAAATGCCCTTTTATTATCCCTCATTTTCTCTTGGCATTAGTGGGCATATCACTAACAATTGTCTAGGTGTATATAGAGATATGTGTATATTTAATAAATGATTTCTTTTGTTATAAGTGAGCAAGACATTTATCCATATCCTTGGCCAAGGTAGTGGTTGATTAGAAAAGAGTTTCTGATAGAAGCATTAGTCTCATTAAGTAATGTAAATTGGTCATATAACCCAGTTTGTGAGTTTGACTAAATTCATAGTTGTTGCTCAATTGGGATAAATGAAGACAAAAGGTTTATATTACATGGTATTTGCAATTGAAAGTGTCTACATGATCCATTCACTTTGTCTTATTTAGGAAAAGATATGGGGCACAAGCTAGTGCTTTCCATATCTTTCAAGCCATACTCATTGCTAGTTAAAAATGAATTTACAGAATCACACAGATAAGGTTGGAATGCGTAACAAGTGTTAAATTGGTAGGATGTTAATGAGGCTTAAGATGTCTCAAAGAAATAATTTATTTGGTAGCAATTAGATTGGACCAAATAAATTGCCATAATGTTTGTTAGGAACGAAATTATTAATTAGAAACACAATGGGCTTTTAGTTTAATTAATGAAGATTAATTAAATTAAAGGGTATGGCACAAGTGGACCTTTATTGTTAATGGAGATTAATGATTATGGGGCTAAGAGGGCAGCAATTACTAATGTAGGATTAATAATTAAGGGTCTATAGGCTAAAATTATTAAAGATCTATATAGGAAGCCTAAGGAGTCCATCACTAATGAGCCCTAATTGTCTTAACTATATATAAAAAAATATATATATATATAGACACACACACGCACATATGTTTAGAAGAGTTCTAAACATGCAATAACCTCAAAAATTCATATAACTGACCAAGCAAGAAGAGAAAAACCTTCTAGACACCCTCCCTTTCTCTTCTTATCATAAAAAGCCTTCTTGGCCAAAAGGTGATTTGTGTAGAAGCTTTGCAAAGGGGCTGGCAAAATGAAGAAGGTGCTTGTCATTATTCTAGCTGCATGAACAAACTAATGGTCAAAATTTAAGGGTCATAACTCAAAGGATTGGAAACACGCTCGTTGGAATTTGTTTCTCAAAGAAATTATTTCATGCATTCTTTTATCTGTGATTTCTTATGTGTTATGTAACGAAAATGGATGGGGTTTGATGCATTTGCTTTTGTTGCATGTTCTATATTTTTTTATGTTTCAAAGTTTAAATATGCACGTGTCAAACCCTATCAAATCCAAAAGTTATCGATGTTTTCTCAGGCAGTAAAGTCACCAAGATATACCAATATTCACATTTCATTTTTCTGCTCAATTATTTGTTGTCAAATGTAGTCAATCACACTTAAACGATTACAATGGAAGTTTAAATTATCCCAAACAAACATGTATTTGACATGAGTATAAAGAAAGATGAGAATTTAAGGTATTCGTTATGTTCAAGAAATAAATTAATTAGCTAGCCAACATTTAGGATATGTATGTGCAACTACCCAAGATGCATCACTCCTGAAAGAAGGATGCATCACAACTAGGCAAAAGAAAGGAAGAGAACAAGGAGACATGGAAGAACAACATATGAATCCTCCTGGAAAGAGCTTGGACTCAAATCTTGTCTCTAAAATTATGTGTCTCCCTAGCTCTCCTTAACAAGACTAAGGAGAGTTTGGTGTGATAGCATGTCAAGCCATCCTGACGTAGCTGATTTAGAGCCTCTCAGAGACCCGATCAAAACATGCTCCTCACCTTGATAGTTTTCTCCACTACTAAATCTTTAAACAAGTAGTATGCAAGTAGCCACCTCTCAAAAAGTGAGTCTAGAGAATCTCTCCCCTCTACGAGGCCTTGCAAAGTTATGGGAAGAGAACAAAGAGACTCAAATGGTGAGATACCTACACCTCTCTGCACCATATTATCAGGCTATTGCACTTTAACAAGCAACCTTAAGTGATCACTCCCAAGTTCCTCCACCATAGCCTGCAACCTAAGGTAGTATGTTTTGCACTCTTAGAGCAATTGGCTATTATCCTGAAGTAACTCAAACTCACACATAAAAAGGGAGCAAAGTTTTAAAGAATAGTTCTCCTTAAATTGTTGGCTATTCTCCACCTCTAATTCCTAAAGAGGATCTAAGGTTCTTTTAATATATCTAGCATGTCTGATAAAGGTTTCAATCAAATTCTTAAAAGAAATTGAATTATGACTAGAAGATGGGCAATCATGGTATAAGGATCATATGCTAAACAAAAGAAATTTGAAGGAGAAATACATAAACTTTGTAGTTTTCATGATGGAGACTAGCCTTCATATCATAATGGGTGGAACTTATGCCCGCAAGATCATGAGTAGGTGATTTTACCAAATTCTATAGTATTTGGCAATCTCCTTCGATGATGCACATCACCTCCCATATTTCAGCACCATATCAATAACTACTAAGCCACCAAAGCTTTGGAATGGAGAGCTTCTTTAATAAAAGGGGTGAAATACATTCTACAAGAAATAAATGACTCGTGGCAATCATGAACTAAAGTTCTAGGCCTTGCTCTGATTGGATTTGAAAGAGTTGCTCGATCAAAATTTATCTTAAATAGACTTGGATCCCGTGCTTGCCATCTTTTATTTGAATTTTGTGCGGTCCATTGTTTCGACATAAGCTTGAATGAGAAAGATAAAATTAGGAAAGTTATTGGTTGATTAAAAAGATAGTATCTCCCAGAAAGTCATTCTATTGCCTATGAAGCCTCTAATTGTGCTAGCCCCAAATTGCCTATAGGACAACAGGAAAAAAATAGAATTGGTTGGTGTCCATTTTCTAGAAAGCTTTCATACATACACCACTATAAAATATCCCTTGACTAACTAGGTGTGGTCCTCTATGGTATGTGTGAGAGTGCCCATGTCTATCAGGCTGAAAGTCTAGTCAAGAAATATGTGGTTTGTATTTTCCATGTTAGCTTCGTTGGAGATGCAATAGAAAAGACAATTGGGATGTCTATATTTGAGATTTGTGTCATTAAGAAGACTCACAGCATAGTCTCTAAGTGAAAATTTTGACCTTACTTGTTCACCTTTTATTCTAAATGAAGTTCCAATTATAATCCATTCCTTTCAAATTCAGCTCTTGAAACCTCAAGGAGCCTTGGGTCACCTGATACACACTTTTAATGCTAAATTTTCTAAATGATGAATTTGCCACATGTTACCTTAGCTAGGTTTGGAGGATTAGAAATTTGTTTCCTTTAAAATAAATCTTGTTGATCAATGTAATATTCCATCTTTCTCGATCCAGACTAATCAGTTATTTGACCTTTGCATCTCTATTCAAAATATTACATGGACTAATTGGTTTAAAGGTGTGAAAGCATGTTTACCATCTATCATACCAAATGCAAGTTAAGGATTCATCTCCAATCCTTCATCTTATGCTTTTCTGTAGGATATTTTTACCATATAGGAGGCTTCTAAAAATTTATGATGGTTGAAGACCAACTTTGGCTTTGAAGAAACTTTTTCTTGGAAAATAGCGAACCTTAAGTAATCAGGTCAAAAACAATTCAATATTTGCTATAATAAGCTGCGCTTGTTTAGCAAGGAAAGAGTTGTTGAAAGTTTCCATGTGCATGAATCTAATACATCCTTCTTTTCTTATAACATAGCCCTTCTCATGATATCTAGTGGATCACTTGCTCCCTTTCATTGGACCACTAGAACCAAGCTCAAATGGAATGCAACTTTGAAACAATATTCTGCAATAGCTTGAAACAACTCATGACAAAAGATGTTATTGCTTGTAGAATGGATTTTGTGAGAATTTCAAGCCTATCGTATGATAATGGGAGTTCACATTTCCAAATCCTATCTCAAATATATTGCATGAAGTACTTATGTGATCGAGCCAGGTATTTATTCAACATATCAATTGAGGTGATCTTCAACATTCTAATAACAACATTCCAAATCTGATTAGGGGTGTTTTCTTGAAACAAATGGATGATCGATTGTAGCTCATGCACTAGCCCAATCCCTATCTAAGGAGAGAATTTTTGTTGACGATGCAATAGGTAGCAAACAAGAGGTGACTTATTCATAGGGCATTCCTAGCAATTATCACACCTTATATCAAGCGAGCAACTTAAACAACTTTGAAACACAAATGTAAAGCTTTGGGGTAGAAGAGAAAAGGACAAAGAGATAGGGGATGCCCTTATTGAAGGCCCCTTTTTAGCTTAACAAAGTCCAATGTTTCACCATTTAGTGTGAATGAGAATGTGGTGGATGGGATATAGTTCATAATGAGATAAAAAAACTTGGTATGAAATCCCATGCAAAGTAACATGAACTTCTAAAAATTCCACTCCACTCGGTCATTATCTTTGCTCAAGTCCAACTTCAGTGCTATGAATTTCTCACCTTCTTTGGTTTTTGTTTTAGGATAAAGCTTAATCTCAAATGCAATCATAACATTGTGAGTTATAAGGAGATTTTAGACAAAAGTAAATTGAGAAGGAGAGATGATGGTGTTTAGTAGAGGCTTCAATTGATTTGCAATGCATTTTGATATTAATTTATGCACAATATTATAGACACTAATTGGTCAAAGTTGGTCCAATGTTTAAGGATGTTTGCACTTTGGTATGAGTATAATATAGGTGAGAGTGTAGCTTAAACATAAAGCAAATAGTTACTAAACTTTTAACCAACTGTATGGCAAAACTTCTAGAGAAAAAGATAAGTGGAAACCATTTAGACCTAGTGCTTGAAGAGTGGCCATTTTTTATAGTGATCCCAGTACTTCATCTTAGGCATATGGTTGAAGAAGTGATGTTTTCATTTCATCCGTTATCATTAGATGTATGAAATGTTGAATTTTCTCGACATAATAAATGTTAGTGTGGAATTGGAAAAAAGATGTTGAAGATCTTTGGATATTTAATTTCTTCAAAAATCTACTCTCTATTGTTGTTCCTTATTTGGTTAATCCTGTTTGTTATGCATGAAAAAAAGTAGCACTTCGATCACCTGCCTTTAGCTACAACACCCTGGCAATGTTGTTTCCAATACATTTCCTCCTTTATCATCAAATCTTCCAATTTTGTCCTTAGATCTTTTTCTCGATCCTTGAAGTCAAGAGTGGATGTATTTTGGTGGATCATATTTATTTTATTTTCTAGAGCTTTGATCCTCTTCTTGTCATTGGCTAAGTTCTTTTTGTAGCATCTTCTCACTGAATTTTGACATATGTTCTGTTGAATCAAAAAATATTCATGCAAAATAATCAATTCACCAAGTAGGATGAATGATTTTTCTATTAGAAATGAAGAAAAGAGAAGTTGTAAGAATTCTTCCTTTTGATCAAGAATTAGAAACCATGCGATAAAGTGGAAAGTCTAGTACACTCATTGGTAAGGTTACTGCTCCATTACCTTATTCATACATAAAGCTTATACTAGTTGCTGCAATTACATGAAAAGATTCTTGATACATATATGATAAAAATGGACTTAGAAATAGCAATCAAATACATCTATTATAAGTATAAAAAGATTGGGTCTTTCATTGATATGTAGTGAGTTGGCTACTTTGTAACTCCTTCTCTGACATGATTAATTTCAGCACTCCCCCTTAGCATAAGTGTTTGTATTTTCCAAACTAATCTTGATCAACAACTTATTAAATTGTTGGGAGCTTAGATGGTTCATGAGTAAGTCCGCAAGTTGTTCATTTGACCTTAAGTATTTGACTTCAATAAAGCCTACACTTTTTCTCAAACAAAATATTGGTTCAAATCGAAATGCTACATCTTCTCATGATATGTTGGATTCCTACAAATATGGAGAGTACTTTGATTATCTTAATGTATCTTGATAGGCTTTTGATATTCATCTCGTAGGTCCTATAGTAGATTTTCTATCCATATTACCTTACACTTACAAGTAGCCAAGGCTCTATATCCTACTTTAGTTGAACTTCTAGCAACCATACTTTGTTTTTTTTTTATTTCCATCTTGTCAATGATTCTCCAATGGTGATGTAATATCTTCTGATTGACATACTAGTTTCATGACGAGCCCCTTTAGTCATTGTTGGAGTATGTTATGATTCGTGTGTTGTTCCTTCACTTCATCAAGACTCGTTTGCCAAGGGCTACCTTAAGATATTTTAGTACCCTAAATGTAGCCTGAAGGTGTGTCTCTCTAGGTTAGCTCATGAATCGTAACAAATTCTACACTGCAAAGTTGATATTAGGCCTAGTGAAAGTTAGAAATATTAACTTTCCAACTAGTTACCTGTAGTATGTTGCATCCTTTAGCACACTTTGGTCCTGCTTACTCAATGTTTAGCTACTTTGCATGGGTGTGAGAGTTGGCTTGGCTCTAAGTAATCCATATTTTTCTAGCACGTCTAATGTATACTTTCTCTGGAAATGGTAGTTCTTTTCTTGATTTAGCAATTTCTATCCCTAGAAAATACCTTGCCTATCCTAAGTTTCTCAACTTGAATCTTGATCTTAAAAACTTTGAGTGGTCCTCTGTTTTGAGCTCTGCTTTCCACAATCACATCATCTATATATACCAACAACACCACTTTGTCACTCTCATTTATGTCATTTCTTTATATTGAGTGATCTAATTTTGATTAGTTGAATCTATAATTTCATAAGGCTTCACTAAACTTTATGTTCCACTACCTTAAAGCCTGCTTTAACCATACAATGATTTTCTCAATTTGCTTACTAAGTTTTAATAATGATCAGCCATCTCCCTCTTAAGTTCATATCCTTGCAAAACTTCAATGTATACCTCTTCTTCTAAACTCATTACCTAGTCTTTCATGGCAACCAATGAAAGAAATAACGTGATAGTGGTGTGCTTAACTATTGGACTGAATGTTTCTTAGTAATTAAATCTCTCCACTTGGTTGTATCCTTTTACTACTAGTCATGCTTTGAATCTCTCAATAACCCCATCTAATTTAAGTTTGGTTATATAAAACCATTTATAGCATATTGCATGGTGTCCCCTTTAAAGATATGTTAGTGATATGCCCCTGAACACCAATAGAAAATGAAGGATACTAGAGGATATTTGGTTGTATATGCACTTTCATTCAATTATTAATAAAATATTGATTTCCCCATCAATCTTTTGGCAAGTTTCATGCACTCCAAATTGGTGTAAAGTATTATATGTGTCAATGTGTTTGAGTTAATAAGCCTTATTTATAAGGAGTTATAAATATGGATACAAAGAAATCTTAGTACTTAATCACTAAAACTTTTTCATGAGTTACACACTCTAAAGGGCATGAGAGAGGTGGTATAACTTGCATGCTTTGTATATATATAGTGAGTGTCATACTATTCAATATAAGATAATAAAATAACATGTGTGTACATACACCAATAAGGAATGGGGCATTCAGACAATGACCCACAAAACAAAGCAGATACATGGAATTCACTCTCAACTATTAACATCTTGATTCATAATTATGTTAAGTGCGTGTGGACTTTAGACCTAAGATAACATGATTGTTTTATATGCATGATAGTCAACGTGTCATTAGGGCATTAAAGGTTAATATCTATCTTAGTATTTGATAGGATCATAAGCCTAATGAGCTATTAGCTGGATGTGTATGGAGACATGTGTTCATTTAATAAGGAATTTGTCTCCCTGTAAGTAAGCAAAAGCATTTATCCTATGTAGTTGCCGTTCTATGAGATAGAAGTCCTTGGTTAAGCAATGTATGATTTGAAAGGAGTTTTCAATAGAAACATTTGTTAGATGTGAGAACACTGATTGGCTATATGACCAATTTTGTGAGTTTGACTAAATCTATGACTTTCATTTGGTTGGGATAAAGTAAGATAAATTGTCTCTATAGCATGGAAGTCACCCGAAAAGATTCATTGTGATAGAACTTACTTTCTCTTAATTGGGCTACAATATAAGTCGTAGTCTAAATGTGACCTGTACCTTCAAGTTATTCTCATTGGCAAATTAAGAATAAACTTAGAAAGTCACACGCATACAATTGGGATGTATTGCAACTATTAAATTGATAGGTTGCATTATTTATTTAGTTACTGTGGTGCTTACTAATGACAAGATCATTGTTTAGAAGCACAATGAAATTTAATTAAATTAATTATGTTAATTAAATTAAATTAATTGCACACATTTCAGCCTTAATTATTAATGGAGATTAATAATTAAAAGATATATGGGCTAATTTATTGATGAGATTAATAAATGAAAGTCTATGGGCTCTTTTAAATAAAAAGCATCATATAGGAGGGCCCACAGAGCCATACCCAAACCTTTGTGTCATAATTATTGACAAGAGTTTTTGAAGAGTTAAAGACACACCATAGCCTAAGAATTTCATGCACATCTGTCCAGAAAGAGGGAACAACCCTTTGCCACACTCTTTTGAGCACTCTCTTGTAAAAAATTCCAGCTAGCCAAAAGTGTTTACGTTAGATGGAGTGTAGGAGGAGCTCGTGAGCATCTTTATCATGTAGACAAACTAGATGTTAAGGTTTGAGGGGTAAAATGCCAAGGATCACGTTCAAACCATTTGAAAATGTTCCAAAGGTACAAGCTCGCACCTTTAACTTGGTGCATCAAAAATGGGTGAGATTTGTTACTATTGCTTCTATGTGATTGTAGATTTTTTTTTTTAAGAGTTCTAATTGTTTTAGGAAAATCCTATGGAAATCTAAAAGTGGTATCAAAGCCATCGTTTTTCTTGGAAAATCAAAAAGTTTAATGATTCTTCTATATTCTAAATTAGTTTTCATGTTATATTCCTTTAAACAAGTATATTGGAATCAAAAAAATTGAAAAAAAAAAGTTAGAATTAAAAACTCAAAGCTACACATTTTCTATTACACCTCGAGATTAGTAGTTGCGGTCATGGGAAGAATTCCCAAAGTCATGATGCTAGGTTGCATGAGCGTCAGCATAGGGTTGCAAGAACCCCACGGACCCATTCTTCAATTGAGGGAACCTTCCCACACGAGACGTACAGTAACAAAACCCTCGGGTTTCTGTCACAGTCAGCCTCCATAGTAATGATTAGGCAACTCGCAACTATGGCAACAACCCTTGCAATTGCAAATGAATTTTACCTAGAATTTTCTTTTCCATTTTACCTTTGAAAAATTGCTTTCAAGGAATGAAAACTAATGCATAAGATGCGAAGGTCATGGAACTTGTCAATAAATGGAATTATTTAATTATAATATGACATATAATTATTTGTATGGATGTTGAGTTTGAATTATAGACTTAGGATACTTGTGGGTGAATGCATTTATTTTATTTTGGTTTTTTATGAGTTATATAATTAACTTTTCATTGGTTGTAAAGGCATAAGTCTACTTCTTATTTTAATTATATAGAATAGGATTTTTCGAGGTATGCCATGTGTATTAGTAAAGTATGAAAGACAACAAGAGTTGGTGTTCATGCCGAGACCAATAGTTGGTGTCATTCAAGGTTCTAAGACGTGGTGGATCCCATAAAACCATGAAGACCAAAACAATGGCAATCAAGAATTCCTTATGCAAATTTATAGGGTTTCACATGCTTGTGCATGATCTAAACTTAGCTCGAATTAGATCTAGAAATCTATAATCATCCATTATTTTTGCATATTACTTTTGATGGATGTATGAGATTCATGAGAATGAATAATGCATAAAGTAAAACCTAATCTACATAGACCATGAAAACATTCTCAAAAATATTTTAACTTGTAACAATAAAATGTTTTTTGTAGCCCGCCACTAAGCTTAAAGCCCTAAATGTAGCCTTAGTATGTGATATAATCACATTAATGGGATCGCATTACAACAATGCATTTATGAATTTGAGTACATTAGATGCGACATTCAAAGGATACACCTTAAGAGCGATTAGCCATGAGTATAGTTCAAATTCGGTGAGTTATTAGTTAGTAAGTGTGACTTAAATGGATCCAATATGCCAAGAACTGATTATATGAGACATTATTAGGCCATAGGTTGAAAAGTAAAGATTAGATTGCGTTGGAGATACATTGGCAAGAGTTTCCACTCGTTGGGCCTAGCATGCCAAAATCTAATTATGTGATGTGTATTATGTCTAATGAAGATTGCAATCACCCACTAAAAAAAATTTAACAAAGGAATTTTTGTATTGTACCCCGGGGGAGTGTAGGATTTTAAAAATCTAATAGGAGATTCTTTTGATTTAAAATCTATAATTATAATGGCAACACATATAACAACCAAAATAACAAATATCGTTTAGTTTTGTACAGCATAATTTTATATGAATAATGTCTACACCTCTTTTAAAATTACTTGAGACCAACAATTTGATTAAGCTCAACTATGTCAACTGGTTTTGAAATTTGAGAATTGTTCTTGACCTAGAGTGCCTCAGCTATATTTCGGAGGTCAATATCCCACGAGCCCTTGCTAACATAGTTAGCAAGAAGGAAAAAGCCTTTCATACCTAATGGGTGGAGGACAATCTATAGGTTAAGAGCTACATGCTTAATGGGTGGAGGACAATCTGTAGGTTAAGAGCTACACGTTAGCGGTTATGACTAATGATTTTCAGAGGACCTATAAAGTATAGAGACTGTTAGGGAGATATTATACCACCTACAAGAGTTGTATGGTAAACAAAGTCATATTGCTAGATATGAGATATCCAAGCATCTATTTACAATGTGCTTGACAGATGTTGGTTATGTTAGTGAGCTTGTCCTTAAGATGATTTTATTGATCGTATCGCTTATGTCACTGGATTTCATTATGGACACCAATCTATAGATAAATTTGATCCTTCAATCACTTTTGGACTCCTTCTCATAGTTTATGTTCAATTATCATATGAATGACTGGGCTTTTCAATAAACTAGTGACTACATAGCAAGCTATGAAGAGGAAAGGGAAGGAGATGGTTCTTACTGTGTATAGCTCCTCTAGTGTGACTAAGAAGGGAAAGACAAAGAAGAAAAAGCCTATCATTCCTAAGGCTCATGGGAGCATTAAGAAGAGAAAAGCTCCAGCACAAGAAGAAAAGTGTTTCCACTATGGCAAAATTGGGTACTATAAGGGAAATTATGTCAGGTGCCTCAGCCTTATGAAGGCAGTAAAAGGTAAGGAACTTTATGTTTATGAAACATCTTATTCTATTGGTGTATTTTCTATTTCTCGGATGTTGGATTCTGGTACATCTTTTTACATTTAAACCTTACATTAAGATCTGGTCAAAAGTTGAACACTTGGGAAGTATGAAGTGGTGATCAAGGTGGGGAATGAAGCAGGTTCTATAGCTATTATGATTAGGACGACTTCAGTTAATCTATCATAGGCCATAGATTAGTTTTAAGAGATTGCCTTTTGTTGTCCAATGGGCTTAAAACTATTATTTTAATTCATTTATTAGTAAAAGAGAATAATGAATCTTCTTTTAGAAGCAATATGTGTTTATTTACTATTGTAATAAATTGGTTGGCACGGAATCTTTCATAAGCAAGTCGAAGAAAGATAAGCACATTAACCCATTGGGATAGGAACCCTGTCCAACATAAAAACTTTACATCCTAGGCAAGATGACTAAGAGTTCATTTGATGAACATGTTGAGAGGGCCACTAAGGTGTTAGAGCATGTCCACACTAATTTTTGTGGACCATTTAATGAAATGGAAATAAGAGGATTTCTCTACTTCATAACCTTATTGAAGACTATTTACGATATGGTTAAGTGTACATGAGGATGTATAAGCATGAATCCTTTGAAAAGCTTAAGGAATTCAAGGCATAAGTAGAGAAACAAACTAGCAAATATATGAAAGTGCTATGATCAAATTGTGGAGGCAAATATATGAGTGTTAAGTTTGCTGAGTTCCTCTAGGAACATTTTATTATATCACATTTAACACCTTCAGAAACTACGTAGTTAAATAGTGTAGCTAAACCTAAGAATTGAATCCTGTTGGACATGGTTCAATCTATGATGATCTTTATTGCTTTGCTCATATCCATATGGGGGCATTCCCTACTTATTGTATCATACATTTCAATAAGACACCCTTTAAGTTCATTCCCTCTACCCCACGTGAGATGTGGTATGGAAACAAGCCAAGTCTTAAGCATTTAAGTATTTAGGGACTTTCCACTTATCTTAAAAGACTAAGATAAACAAGTTAGAAATGAGGGTTATCATAAGCTACTTTATAGCTTATCCCTTAGACTCTATAGGATATGAGTTCTACATACATAAAGACAATAGGACTGTCATAGGACATCACACATATTTTCTTAGACACAATTATCATGAAGATCAAGTAGAATCTCTTAGGCACTAGAAAGACATAGTTATGTCCTAGGGAATAGATGAGAGTTGTTTATAATGGTTGGGATGATGTTGGGATGTTGAGTTCAGTTAAAGCATGATTATCTAATACCTCTCCATAAAAGACTTAGGAGAAGTGACCTACATCTTGTGCATTCGCATTTATAGAGATAGAGCAAAAAGATTGTTAAGTTTCTCCTAAGCCTTGTTCGTAGACAAAGTATTAAAGAAGTTTAGTACATAGGCTTCTAAGAAAGGATTGCTACCATATAAGTAGTAATAGTGATATTAGAGTGCAAATGAGAGATTATTAGTGATGTACTCTCTAACTATAATAGAAAGTGAGGGATACTGGAGGACATTTATCTATATATGTTCTTTCATTCAGTTGTTAATAAAATATTGATTTCTACATTAATCTTCTGGAAAGTTTTTATACAAGTAAATCTTGGTTAGCATAAAGTATTGCATATGCCTTTGTATCTAAATTAAGAAGTCTTATTCGTAAAGAATTATGATTATGAATATGTGGCTATCTTAGCACTCAATCACTAAGATTTATGCACAAGTCACAAACACTCTAAAGGGCATTAGAAAGTTAATGTGACTTGCACACCTCGTATTTGTATAATAAGTATCATGTCATTCAGCATAAGATATTGAGAATACATATGTATAGTTGTGCCACTAAGGAATGGGGCATTCCGATATTGACTCGTAAAATGAAATAAATGGAGTTCACTCTTGGCTTGTGATCGTGTTAAGTATGCATGACTTGGTTATCTTATTTGAATGATGGTTAACATACCATGAGGGTATTAAAGGCTAATATCTATCCTAGTATAGGATAAGGTTATAAACCTAACGTGTTATTGCCTAGCTATGTATGGAGGGATATATATATTTACTAAGGGATTTGTCTCCTTACAAGTGAGTAAGGAGTTTGTCTAACGCAATTGGAGTTATATGAGGTAGAAGCCTATGACTAAGGCAACGTATGATCAAAAGGAGTTTCTGATAGGAACATTTATCTCACATGGAAACACTGATTGGTTATGTGACCAAATTTGTGAGTTTGACTAAATCAATGACTCTTGCTCAATTGTGATAAAATAAGACAAAAGGTCTATATGGCATAGAAGTCATGATTAGAAAAGTTTATTGTGATCTAACTCACTTTATCGTAATTGGATTACAATATGGGTTGTAGGCTAGATATTACTCGTACCCTTTAAGTTATGCTTATTGCCTATTAAGAATGAACCTAGAGAGTTATACACATAAAACTAAGATGTATTGTGAGTGTTAAATTGATAGGTTGCATAATTTATTTAATTGCAATTAAAGTAGACTAAATAAATTGCCATGTAGCTTGTTAATGATGAGGTTATTAATTAGAAGCATAATAGAAATTGAATTTAATTAAAGAGATTAGTCAAATAAAATTAATTGGACACATTTGGGCATTAATTATTAATGAAGATTAATAATTAAATTGTTTGCGAGTTGGTTTACTGATGAGAATGATAAATAAAAGTCCGTAGGCTATTTTAATTAAAAGGGCTCACGAAACCCATACCCTAAATTCTTATGTCATAACTATTTAAAAAAATTCTTGATGAGTTCAAAATAGACCGCAACCTTAAGAATTTCGTGCACACCTACCAAGCAAGTGAGAGTTGCTCCCAACCACCCTCTTTTTGCGCATTCTCTTGTTAAAAATTCCTCTTAGCCCAAAGTGTTTAGGTTAGAGCTTCACAAAAGGAGTTTTATGGAATGTAGGAGTAACTTGTGAGCATCCTTATCATGTAGACATACTAAAGGTTGGGATATGAGGGTCACAACTCTAAGGATTATGCACAAACCATTTGGAAAAGTTCCAAAGGTACAAGCTTGCACCTTGTTCTTGTTTTTCTAATGACTTGCATGTTTTGCATCAAAATGGGTAAGATTTGTTCCTTTTGCTTCTACTATGATTGTATTATGTTTCATGTTCAAGAATTTAATTTCTTTGGGCAAATCCTATAGAAATCCAATAAGTTGAACTAACACTCATGTTTTACTTTCTTACAAGGCTTATAGCTCCTCCAACATGGCTTGCCTCTAGTGTGGGTCTTTCAAAACATTAGCAAAGAAACATGGCTCTTGACTATTGTTAAGTGATGATAGATAACATGTGTATTCCTTTGAAAGGTTTGTTTCACTAAGGTGAATGGCTATGGGGTGTTTAGTTATGTCAACTTATGCTCTTAGGTTATGTTAATATATATCAAGGTATTTAGGTATTCTTTTCAATTTATTTAAATTTCTAGTTTAGGCTTTATCATTCTTAGTTTGTAGTTAATTTGGAGGAAAATTATCTATTGCTTGATTAGTTTGCAAAGTTGAGTGGTTGTGTTAACCCTCTTCAGTCTAATCAGCAATTCCTTGGCTAGTAGCTTCAATCTCACATGGTTGATCTATCAAAAGGTGTTTAAGTGCGACATCGCTGACAAGTTCCAACTAACCTTTAGGGAAGATAGTGGGTGACACCTGTGTTTTTTGTTTGAATGGGAAAATGTGCTCATAAAAAGGACATCTCTAGACATGAATATCTCATAGGTGTTTAAGTCACTTAGTTTATAGGCCTTTATACTAGTGGAGTATCCAATCAAAACACACTTTCTAGTTATTGGATCAAACTTTTATCTTCCCCTTTTTAAAGTGGAAGCAAAGGTCACATATCTAAATGTTCTTAGGTGATGGTAGTTTGGTTGTTCGTGAAATAAGACTAAATACGGTTTTTTGTAGTTTAAGGGCTTGGTTGGAAGTTTGTTAACAATATAGGCTGCATAAAGGAATGCATCTCCTTGGAATTTCTTTAGCATGAAGGCTTGAAAGAGGAATAATCTTGTAATGGACAAAATATGTTGGTGTTTTCTTTCTACCATGACATTTTTATGATGTCTTAATACAAGAGAATTGATATGTTATTTTCAATGAAGAAAGAAGGCAAATGGAATTCTAGTGCATTATCAGACCTAATGGCTTTTATTTTGGTTTCAAACTAATTAAGCACTAGTTTACTAAAGGCAAGTAGAATATGAGTGGTTTCACGCTTGTGTTTCATCAAGCATGTCCAAAGTATAATGGATAAAGTTGTCAATAATAGTGAGAAAGAAATGATAACCATTTATTGCAGCATAGGAATATGGACCCCCATGCATCAATGTGTATGAATTCAAAAGGTTTTCCATTATCTAGCTAATATTAGGGAATGATAATCTTTTCTGTTAGCTATGGGGCAAATTTCACAAACCTTGTTGTCTATTACATTGATAAAGGGGTGTGAATGATGTAACTTATCAGCTACTTAGAAAGAAGGATGGCCTAATCTAAATTGTCATATGTCAAAGTCAATAAGGGTTGATGCTTTACTTCAATTGTACTCTTAAAAAGTCCTTTTAGGAAGCCCTAACACAAACACCTTTGGCCTAAGAGGACTTTTTGACAAAAGAGAGACATAGGAGGGTAGCTAGGGTTTCTTGGATTTAGTGCACGAGTTCCATGAGTCCTACTTAGTCCCTCTTCAATTAAATAGCTCATCGTCTCTTATTTATTAATATTAATAATTAAATCCCATTTGTGTCCAACTAATTTAATTTAATTGATGTCATTAATGAAATTAAATTCCAAGTATACTTCAATTAATAATCTCATCATTAACAAGTACCTTAACAATTTATTTAGTCTAATGCAATTGCAACTAAATAAATTATGCAATCTGCGAATTCAACACCCACAATGCATCCCAATGTAACTCTTTAAGTTCATTTTTAATTGACAACAAGCATAGCTCAAAAGACATGGCTAACACCTAGCCTACACCCCATATAGTAGACAAACCAAGGTGAAGTGACTAGAATCACAATGAACCTATCTAATTGTGACTACCATACCGCATAGACCTTTTAGCTTACCTTATCCCTACCAAGCAAGAGTTATAGATTCAATCATAGTCACAAATTTAGTCATATAGCCAATCAACATTTTTTTTCATGAGATAAATGTTTTTATAGAAAACTCCTTTCCAATCACACATTATCATGGCCAAGGCTTGTATCACATAGAACACCAACTACATAGAATAAGCGCCTTGCTTACTTGCAAGAAAAATTTCTTATTGATTGCACACATGCCTCTATACACACCGGGTAATAACACATTGGGCTCATGACCTTATCCCATATTAGGATAGATATTGACCCTTAATGCCTTAATAATATGTTGAATTTCATGCATATAAAGCAACTATGTTGTCTTATGTCTAAGGACCATGTGCACTTAACACGATCTTGAAGTAAGACGTTGACAGCCAAGAGTGAACTCAATGCATCTGCCTTGTTCTATAAGTCATTGTTCAAATGCTCCATTCCCTAATGGTATATCCACACATATGTATTCTTAGTATCTTATAATGAACAACATGGCACTCACCGTACAAATACAAGGTGTGCGAGTCAAGCTGACTCTTTAATGCCCTTTAGAGTATTTGTAACTCATGGATAAGTTTTAATAATAGAGTACCAAGAAAACCTTGAGTCCATATTCATAAATCCTTATGAATAAGGCTTCTTGACTCAAACAAATGGATACGTGTAATACTTTACTCTAATCAAGATTTGCGTGCATAAGAACTTGGTACAATACTAATATGGAAATCAATATTTTATTAATTAATGTGAAAAATACATATACAACCAAATATTCTTCTAATATCTCTCATTTTAAAGGGCATACCACTGATAATTTTCCACTTATACTCTAATGCCAACACTACTAATGCTAGTCACTATGGTATCTAATACCCATTTTTTCATGATGGTGATCCAACTATTCTTAAGTCGTCGACTTGATGAGTAGGTCAACCACTTTATCAATAGAAGTTATTTTTGGCATGGCTACATACCCCTTCCAATGATTTCTTGAATAATATGGCAACGACTATCTATATGTTTGGAATTCTGATGAGATATTGGTTGCTTTACCTGCACGGTTACACCATTGTTGTCATACTAAAGTGATAATGGTTAATCCACATCCAAAACCACCTAAAGTTCATTTATGAACTTCTTTATCAAAACAGCCTCCTTCGCTACATAATATGTCGTGATGTACTCAACCTCAACTGTTGAGTCTACAACTGTTTATTTGAAACTCTTCCAACTGACTACTCCTCCCCTTAGAGTGAATATTAATCTAAAGATAGACTTTCTATCATCCACATCTGACTAGAATCCTGTCTTGATATATCTATCTACTCTTAAATCACTATATCCATACACAAGTCCCTTATCCTTAGTTCTTCTCAAGTACTTAAGGATACACTTGACAGAATTCCAATGCTCTATACTAGGATTCACTTGAAACCTACGTGTAACACTTATGGCATAGGCGATATCTAGCCTCGTATAAAGCATTGCATACATTAGGTTCCCAACAGCTAAAGCATATGGAATGGCTTCCATACTTCTCCTGTTATCATCCATCTTTAAGCATATGAATTTTAAGAGATGGATGCCATGCCTAAATGGTAGCAATTCTCGTGAAAGGTCGGCCCTTATATTGAACCTATTCAGTACTTTGTCTATGTACAAAGCTTAGGTGCTTCTCCCAATCTTTCATGGAAAAGGTTCTGAATAACCAAGACTTAATTGAGCTTAACGTTCTAAGATCATTCTCTATCAGTAGTCTGTCATCCACGTACAATACATAGAATGTTATAGTGCTCCCACTAACCTTTTTATAAACACAAGGCTCATCTTCATTCTTGATGAAGCCAAAAGATTTAACTGCACCATCAAATAAAGATTCCAACTCATTAATGCTGGCTTAAGCCCATGAATGGACCTCTTAAGCTAGCATAGTTTATGTGATTCGTCTTCGACTTCAAAACTACGTGGCCGCATCATATAATGTCCTTCTTAGGCATTCTATTAAGGAAAGTATCTTTCTCATCCATCAGCCCTCACCTCCAACTTGTTTGTCTTAGTCTTCTTAAGATAAGTTTGACTTCTCCTGATCCTCAAATACTTAAAGCTTGCTTCCTTTCAAATCACATCTCATGAGGGGTAGAGGAAACGGGCTTGGATGGTGTCCTATCTAAAATATACACTGTGGTAAATAAGGCATGCCCCTATAAAGATATGGGTAAATTAGTGAAGCTTATCATAGATCAAACCATGTCCAACAAAGTTCGATTCTTATGTTCTACTACACCATTTAACTAAGCTATTTTTGGTGGTGCCAATTGTGATACAATACTGTTCTCTTTAAAGAACTTAGCAAACTTAGCAGTCGTATACTCACCTTTATAATCTGATCATAGCCCTTTGACATGTTTGCCAGTTTGCTTCTTTACTTCCACCTTGAGTTCTTTGAAGCCTTAAAAGGATTTATACTTGTACTCATTAAGTACACATAACCATATCATGAATAGTCATCGATAAAGGTTATAAAGTAGAGAAATCCTCCCCTTACTATTTCATTAAATAGTCCATAAATGTTATTATGGACTAGCCCCAACACTTCAGCAGCCCTTTCAACATATCAATCAAATAAACTTCTAGCCATCTTGCCAAAAATGTAAGGTTCACAATTTAGATAGAGTTCCTCTTCAAGTAGGCTAATAAGCCCATCTTTCTTCAACTAACTATTCCTTGTGTCTTCAACATGGCCAAGTCTAAGGTCTCACAAGTATCTGGGATTTAAGCCATCACTTAGACATTTGTTCGAGATGGTGTTGATCACATTACCATCATTTATATTCAAATAATATTCATGAGAGACATTGTGCCTACCAATTTATTATAATAATAAATATGGCACACATTGCTTTTAAAAGAAAATTCATAATTCTCTTTTACTAATAATGTAATGGAAGCAAAGTTCTTAAGCCCATTAGGCAACAAAAGAGAATCTCTCAAAACTACAATAGTTTTATTGAAGCGGTCCCAATCATGAGGGCTACAACACTTGCTTTATTCCCTACCTTGATTATCACTTCATACTTCCCAATCATCCTACTTCTAACTAGATCATGATGTAAAGTATAAATTTAAGAAGTCGTACTAAAATCTAAAATTCAAGAAGTAGAAAAGATACCAAGAAAAGAAGATGTTTCATAAATAAAAGTTCCTTACCTTCTATTGCCTTCTTAAAGCTGAGGTATTCGGCACAATTCCTCTTTAGTGCTCATTCTTTCTACAATGGAAACACTTTCCATTTTTTGCAAGACCGTAAGGCTTCTTAATACTCCCATTGGCCTTAGGAATAGCAGGCTTCTTCTTCTTTGACTTGCTTTTCTTGGTCACACTAGGGGAGTTAGACGCAGCAAGAACCACCTCATTCGCTTTCCCGTTCATAGCTTACTATGCAGTCACAAGAAATTTACAAAGAGGTGTAGTCATTTTTTAGATAAATAATACTGCAGAAAATAAAAAAGATTAATTAGTTTTGTTATTATATGTGTTACCATTGTGATTATAGACTTTAAATTAAAATGACCTCCCACTAGATTTTTCGAATTCTACACTCTCTCAGATAGAAAACAAAAATTCCATTGGTAAATTCTCATTAGTGAGGATTCAAGTGTTCATTAGACATAATACACCTCACGTAATTGAGTCTTAAAATGCTAGGCCCAATAAGTGACAACTCTTTCTAGTGTATCCCATATTCAGTCTAATCTTTTCTCTAGCTCATAGCCCAACAATGCTTCTTGTAATCAACTCTTGGCTTGTTAGGGTCCATTTAAGTTACACCTACTAATTGACAACTCGCCGAATTTGAACTCCACTTGTTGCAAACCACTCTTAAGGTGTAGCATCCTTTAAATATCACATCCAATGCACCTAAAGTTATAAATGTGCTGTCACAATGTGAATTTGCTAATGCAATGATATCACACACTAATTTACACTTAGAGCTAGCAAGCTATGTGGAGGACCAGGATAAACATTAGCCATTAAAACTTAATCTTTGGTTGAGGAAGTTATAGGGTCCATGCAGATTAGATTTCACTTTGCACATTATCTAGTTTTATGAATCCCATACATCTATCACAAATAATATGCAAAAATAAAAGTAGAGAATTAAGGACTTCTAGATCTAACTCAAGCCAAGGTTGGATTATTGAACAAGTGTGAAATCTTACACTATTATACAAAGATTTCTTGAATGCTTTTGTCTTCATTTTCATAAGGAAACAAACCCTACTATTTTGTTACAAAACACTAAAGATATTAATTAAACAAGTGTAAGAATGAAAACTGCACCTTTAAAATTCTTCCAAGCTTTTCGTGCATGATCTTTAGAGTCATGGCTCTCGAACCTCGATCTCTAGATTATTCACATGATCAAAATGCTTACAAGCTCCTCTTACACTGCTCAAAACTCCTTTTGCAAAGTTCTAAGGCAAAGACCTTTCGGCTATGAGGACTTTTTAACGAACGAGTGACACAAGAGGGTGGCTAAAGTTTCTTCTCTCCTTTGATTGGGGGTGCATGAATTTTGTGTCTTGAATGGTGTCTTGATTCTTTAAAACTCTTATTATAGATTAGACACTAGGGTTTAATACATGGACTATATGGGCCCACCTAAATGGACCTTCTTTAATTAAATAACTCATGGACTCTTATTGATTATCTTTATAATAAATCAGCCCATATGTCCTTTAATTATTAATCTCGTTAATAATTATAACCCACTTATGTCTAACTAAATTAATTTAATTTATCTCATTAATTAAATAAAATTCCCATTGTTGCTTTTTATTAATGGTCTTATCATGAACAAGCATCACAACAATTTATTTAGTCCAATTTAATTGCACTTAAATAAATTATGCAACCCACAAATCTAACACTCACAACACATCCCAATCTTATTTATGTGACTCTTCAAGTTCTTTCTTAATTGGCAGTAAATATAGCTCGAATAATATGGATAGTGTCTAGTTTATGGTCAATGTCATAGCCCAATCAAGATAGTGATTAGGATTACAATGAACCATTTTGATCATCACTACTATTTTGTATAGACCTTTTGTCTTACTTTATCCCAATCAAACAAGATTTATGAAGTTAGTTAAACTCACAAACTTGGTCATATAACCCATTGATGTTTCCTCATAAGATAAATGCTCCTATCGAACACTCCTTTCTGATCACACATTATCTTCGCCAAAGGCTTGTGTCTCATAAAACAGCAGCTACATAGGACAAACACCTTATTCGCTTATAAAGAAACAAATATCTTATTGACTACATAAATGCCTTTATACACACCTAAGCAACACCATGGTAGGTTCATAACCTTATCCTATATTAGGATATATTTTGACCCTTAATGCCCTAATGAGGCACTAACTGTCATATGCTCAAAACAATAATGTTGTCTTAGATCTAAGGTTCATATGCACTTAGCACGATTATGAAGTATGATATTGATAGCTAAGAGTGAACTCCATGTATCTACTTCACTCTGTAAGTCATTTTCGAATGCCCCATTCCCTAGTGGTGCATCTACAAAGATATATTCTCAATATCTCATACTAAATTGAAAGTATTTATCATACAAATACAAGGTGTGCAAGTTGTACCAACTCTCTAATTCCTTTTAGAATATTTATGACTCGCAGATAGATTTTAGCTATCGGGTATCAAGAAAGTCCTGTATCTATATTTATAAATTCTTATAAATAAGACTTCTTAACTCAAACACATAAACATATGCAATATTTTATGCCAATCAAGATTGACATGCATAAGAACTTGTTACAATACTAATATGGAAATTAATATTTTATTAATTAATTTAAAAAGTACATTTACAACTAAATGTCTTAGTATCCCTCGTTTTCTATTGACGTTGAAGGGCATATCACTAATATATGCTGGCAAGGTGGGGCAAACATTGAGCGCTTGTCTCTGGTCAATGTTAGCCCCAACAGCCCAATTAGGCCACCAAGGAGGGAAGTTGCTCTCATATAAGAGGAGTTAGGTCAACCACCACAGTAGAAAAGAAGGTCTGAAGCCTAAAATCTCACCACCTTGAACATGCTATACCACCTTGATGTGGATATTTAGGACATTTAGCAAGATTACTTCTGATGACACACCACTCTGGTAAGGTGGGTTAAAGGCACTAAGCATCGAGTGGGATGAGTGGAGAAGAGTATCCACCACTTGGGCCACCACATTGACCATTTGTTTAATCTATTGCCCTAATCTCTTATGGACTTCTAGATGATGATAGTTACTTACTTCCAGTAGACCTACCTAGTTTATCTTTTTCCACTATACAACTGCCCTCCGCCTAACCTTAAACCTAACATTATCAACCTCATCCTCACACTAATGAGTATTTTGCCACTTATTACTTTAAGGACCTATATTTTATACTACCATTTGATCTGCAAGTTGATTAGTATGCTAATAGATCTATCCCAATCCCCACCAAGTTATGTCTTTCTTTGCTTTTTATTTCTTGATTTGATGTTCATATAGTTACATTAGGGACAATGTAATAAAATAAATGTGGAGGGATTGGCATGCAAAGAAGCTTTATAGGTTTGTAGTTTTCATTATGATTGCCATGTTTAGGAGAATTTGTGGATTTTTCTTTTCTTTATGATGTGTGGAGTTAAGTGATATTTAGCTGACATTCTGGAAAAAAGATGTGCTTGATGGTGTAAAGAATGAATGTGTTAGTGTGTTCTGTGCTATTTTTCTCTTTATGTTTGTCTATTTTTAAAGTGTGTACAATTGATTTTCACCATGATGAGTTGCATTGTGTTGATAATTGGAGCATTAAATGGTGAAGTTTGTGGCCACTGTACATAATTAATGAAGAAACTTTGATTTGGATCATGTGATAGTTTATGTAATTCTTTCATTATTCTTAAATGTAACAAACCTTAGGCTGGTTTTGTTAATGATGAGATCCCTATATGTATATATTCACACCACCCATTACACTTGATTGATTGCTTGCTTGGGAAGTCCTAATGTTGAGAAAAAGATTGGTTTAGAAGATGTAAGCCTTGCTTTGATGTGTTGATGAGCCCTTTGGAGATTGAGTGAGAATAATAAAAGGGATGGAAAATAATGCAAGAAGGCCTATGAAATTTTGGGCCTGCATTGAAAAATATTAAAAAAATTGTCATCCTTCTTTCACCTCATAGAGACTTGACATATTGGTGACTACTTCACAGAAAAGAGTGGAAAACAAAAAGATAAAGCTGAGAAACATGGAAAAAAAAAACATTGTCAAAAGTGATTTTGTAGTAAATTTTTCTACTTCACTAGTTGAAGTGACTTAGTAGTCGAGATCACGCAGAGACTTTAATTCAATCTCGCGTAAATGGGTCATCCAACTATGAGTATAATCAGCATCTCGAGTTCTTATAGGTTGAGTGAGCGAGAGTGCATAGTGACCTTTGTTTATCTTTGTATAAAATGGCTCCCAACGACTTGGAAAACTTTATGAAAGGTCACGCTGGAATGAAAAAATAAGTGTGAGGGAGAAAAGAAAAGAAAAGGGGAAAAGGAAGTGTCAATGTCAAGTTTATATCCTTTCCATCCTTATTTGACTCGCAACTACAAAGCCCTATGAATCCCATACAAAGTGACACAAAGTCACAAATGGGAAAAGGGGCAATTTTGTCCCATTTGTGTAGTTTTCTTATTTCCCTAGGCACCAAGACAAAAATTATGACTGGTAGAAGATTAAAAGCGAGGTTTTGTAACCTAGAATACTTGGAGAACATAAATAAAGCAACCAAGAACACAAGAAGTAGGAATCCACACCACAAGTTAAGATCAACAACAACTCAGGAGATGAGACTAAGATTTTCTTATTTTTTTTTCTTTAGCTTTTGACTTCGTTAGATGATGACACTTTAAGTTTCGGTTTTGATTGAAACTTCTACGATTGCTAATCTATTTCCTAGGACCTTATGTTTGTGATTAATGATTAGTAGATGGATGATTTTATGATCAATTGTCTTATTTTGTTAATTGCAATTGGCATGCTTAACTCTTGAATAATTAGTTACCATTTAATTAAATGGTGACCATGAGAGTATTAATGAGACTGAAACTTGAAGTCATGTTTAAAGTACACCTAGTTAAGTTGGTTTTTGCATTGTCCAACCTCAAAGTCACGTTTGAAGTACACATAGATGCTTTTGACTTGCCATCAAAGGCATGCTAACGAAGGAGTATCCTACAGCTTCTGACAGCTAAAAATTCAACAGCATGGGAAGGTGTTATACTGTGCAAGAAAAGGAGATGATCCCACGGTTCATTATCGGTGAATGTGGCATCAATGCTTTCTAGGTCTTAGGTTTGCCATTTACATTAATAATATTGCCAATTACTATTTTCATAACCAAAAGAAGTTATCTACTAGGGCTTACAGCCATGAGCCAAGTCAAGGGACAGTTTCAGGCACTAGTGCAACAAGGCTTGGAGTACGACCTACTCCAAAAGGTGTTGGTAAGGCAACCTAGCAACAGAAAGATCCAACAATATAGGATAGAGAGTAATGTTGTACTCCGCATTGAAGAAAAACAACTATACATTCCTTTGTGGGAAAACGTATGAAAGTGACTCATCAATTAGTGTCATTACACCAAGCAAACCAATGGAGCTCAACTGATTTTTGCCACAAATGAGGGATGACATGGAGCAAGATTTGGGGACTCGCCTCACGTGGTGGCAAGATATGGTAGAGAATAAGCAATCAAAGATTGATTTTGGTTGCTTGAACCATAGCCAATGGCGAAATGACCACAGGATTTGGTCACCTGATTTTTCAGGAACTCACTACGTACCAAAGTCAGATGAATGGTTCCATTACGGTTATTGTTAATATATTTTCTAATTATGAAACTTTTGTAGCTTTCCCTGAAGATTGTACAGCCAAAGAAGCTATGTGAATTTTCTTTAGGAACATGGTAAATCTTTTGCGTTTCTAGAGAGGTCCCCGCTTCATGGTCTCTGCCCTGGAGAAGCTACTCAAACTCCAAGGGTCAGAGTTGGGCTTCTCCATAAGCTTCCACCTCAACTTGATGAGCAAACCAAGTGGGTGAAAGCCTTACTCCAACGTTACTTGGGGCACTTCGTAAGTGCCAACTAATGGAATTAGGCTAAGTTACCGAACATGGCGCGGTTTTTATACAACTTTTAAAGAAGCTAAACCACCGCAATCCATTCGAAATTTTGACAGGAACCAACGACTCCACATACAATTGCCATTGAATCCCAACGAGTTAATGAGTCTCGATGCAGTAAAAATATCAAAGTTACAGGTGGAGTAAGTAGTCTGGGCCAAAAATCGAGGTAGTCAATTCAATAGAAGTTTTAGAGCTAGAACAGCTCTTGAAATGTTCGTGCAAAAATATTGAAAATAATACTTTCACGACATTGTTTTAAATTTTGTATAAACTTAAGTATAATTTAAGATATAGGAAAAAAATCCTAGAAATGCTCTGTATGCATCCAAATAAATCCAAAAAAGTTGGTACATAAAATAAATCTTAACCCTGATTACTTAGGCCTCCAATTGTTAAATTAAAAATTTCCATGCAAACACAACTTCCATCAAATAGCACATTCGCCAACAAATTTGAAAAATTAAAGTGCAACATACCCATAAAACCTTTTACAATGAATATGGAAGTTTTATTATATGAATAGTTTTGTATAATGTAATACTAGTCTTATTTTTTGATTTTCTACCCACTTCAAAATATTTCCGTATTTCTGCAAGATTTATGTAGTTTCTTCAATTTAAGGCATCAAAAATACAATTCTAATAGCTAACATTAAATTTTTAATATAACAATCAATCATAACATTTTGATATGGAATATTCCAAAGCATTAATTAGAACAAGGTAAAGACACAATCGATCTCACTGCAAGGATGATGAATCACGTGGTGAAAATTTGTTCAGTATTTTACTCAATTTGTGTATTTTGATCAGGGCAGTTTCAAATACCATTTTGTTTTAGCCTATAAATTTATCATGTGGGGACCTATTTGTCAAGGTTTGGCTATTATATTTTTCCAAATAAAATTAAATCAAGTTTTTATTTGAATTTTCTCTCTAGAAGTTGTTATTCTTTTGATTTACAGATTTTGAACAGGATTTAATTTCTTCGTTTAGGATTGTTCATGCAATTCTTGTATTCTCCTACTTATCTGAGTATCAGCGCAGACTTTTCCTCTTAACCGCCAAAAATTAGCCTATGGCAGCTTTTATTAAGAGACAACGGCCCTCGAATTCAACAAAATGGTGGAGCGAATGTAATTGAAAAATAATAATAGTTTGAACTTCTCCAAGTTCTTTTGATACTATTTTAGAACGTATAATTGTGGATGAACCTCAGACGTAAAAGCTACGGGTAACAACCGTTACAATGTGATGAAATAGTACTTGGAGGGAACTACAAGAATCTAGTTCTATCAATCTCTGAAAACGAATGCAGTGACCTAAGCTTAAGGCTTAGTTCTCAACATTCTACGAAATTTCAGGATAGTGGATTTTCTAGGTTTTACACAGTGGGAAAATTCTTGGAAGTATCTAAAAACCATCAGGTAAAATAAGTTGCCTATTGTTAGAAGGGTTGAACTACTTTCTATGGGATGTCCAAAATTTGAGAGGGCGCAAGGAAAACAACAGTCGAGGAGACGAAGTAAAATTAAACACCTCCTCAATAAAAGGTTTCTACTATCGAACTGTGGTCAGTTCCTATTTTCCTAGTTTTAGCATTGTAATCTACGAAATAGGTCGACTATTGATTATTACAACGAATTGTCATTATTGGAAGCACAAAATAATGTATTGGAAGCTGAAGGATTGCTTGTCTTGAGATTTTGGATGGCCTAACGTGAGATATAGATGAAGAAATTGGAGTGCAGTCCATTTCGACACTTGATATATAGTATTTAATTTAGTGTTAAAGGCAGAAGTTTCGTCGAAGTAGAGGAGGAACATCTGAGAATCATGGGTATAGTGGATGCTGACGCATCGCATGTAGAAGATTTGATGGTAAGAAAATTCAAGATACACAAGGAGAAAAAATTAGTAAAAAGTGAGCACGAACCATCAAAAAAGTTCAGAAAAGGCACCACAATCTAGTGGCAAGAAAGCCCCTGTTGTGTAAGAGAAATGTACAGAAAAAAGAGCAACAAACATGGGGAGATGCGACATCCATCTAATAATTATCCCAAGCACCTGGTAAATGTGGTGCATCACATAGAAGATAATGAGGATCATGGAACTTTGGTTAACTAGTCTTATGCTAAGCTCATGGAGGAAGAAATTGAATCTAAAGAGGATGAAGCCAGCCTGTGTAGGTAGATGAATGTGGACGACTCCGAAGCAAACATGGATGCAGATAGGGCTGGTGGTAGTAGGTCCAAAAGTATTGTGTTAAAATGAGTTGATAAGTGAGATCGCCTTTTAGAAAGTTCCTTGAACCCTACAAAATTGGATTGATTAAGGATATTAGATGGAAAATTAGTGTTGGATTTCATTTTCTATAGTAAAGTAAATGAATCATGTGGGTTGTGGTATAGAAAACATAGATGTATGTCAAATTTTGTTGGGATTTTTGAAGGCGGCTCGATATGAATGTCATATATTCACATTATTGACTTTTGTGTAAATAAAGATAACATGAAATTGAACTTTAAAAATATAACTCTAAATATTACAAAAACAAAAATTGAAAGTGGACAATGAAGGCACAACTCCAAAAACAAATAATAACTCTACTTTTCGTACTCCTATCTATAATAAGTTCTAAGTTCTCTTAGTGGTGTAATATTTTATTAATTTAAGAACTCAATTGTAATAATAAATTTAATAAAAATCTCTACTTTTTGATTGCGCATATATTTTGTTTGAAAAATATATCTAAGACCTATTTTCTTCTTAAAACTATCTTATAAAAATATGTAGGATTTATTTTGTTTAATTTTTAATTTTAAGACTATCATTTACAATTAGTTCAAAAACTAATTTATGATGATAAATTAATTTGACTAATACATTTAGTGAACCGATGCACTTTATTGGTTCACAAAAGCTATTTCTTGAAGTGCCCATAATGCCTTCAAATCAAAACAATAGTATAAAAAATTATTTCTTATGAAGTCTTAAAAAGGATCCTTCACTATCCTCACATTGATGCGTGCACGAAAGCATGAAAAAAGGGCAAACAACATAAACTTGAACTCAATCAAAACCAATTGCGTGAACAATATGAAAATGATCTAAACACAATGATTTGCGAAGTACTCTAATAAAAGATAGCCACAACTAACACAATTAGTTAGTTGATATGCCACAAATTATCCCAAGAACATATGAAATAACACAATTGAAAGTTCACAAGAATTTGAGCACGCTCAAAATTTAAGGAAAAGAAAAGTTGTATTTCAATTATCACAAAGACAAAAGTTGCAAAGAAGTGTCTAAGGGTCCTTCTATTTATATGGTGTTAGGGCTCCAAAAATATACAAAAAATTGTGTAAACCAAGTTTGGAAAGTGCTAGGAAAGAAACAAGTGTGAAATTCTAGTCTAAATAGGATTCTTAGGCTCTAAGCCTCAACTTGGATCGATCTGGACCCTGTGCAATCGATCTTGGCCTTCTTGGATCCCTCACAATGCCAATCACATCATTTAAATCATAATTCTGCCATGTTAATTTACAATCCCGTTTCCTACAATCGATCATGTTCCTATTCATTCATAATTATAGAATCTCAAAATACACCTTCACGTCGATCAACTTCTACTCTAAATCGATCTGAGCTCCCTGGAATCAATTGGTATTCCTTTGTCATCGACCCTGTGCCTGTCTAAAAGCTATTTTCTTCATTGTTTTGCACCAAGATGACCCACGGATGCTCTTTAAGCTCCACTAACCTCCCCCCCCCCTAAAACATCTAATTCCTTCATCAAACTTGTACAAAAGTTCCTTCTTAAACTTCTTGAATACTTTAGCCTCGATATGTGTGTTGGGTCTTCCATTTAGCTCTTGCTCCATCTTGACACTCACATCATTATCTCCAATTAAAGGTGAACTAACCTCATTTTGTTAGGATTCTTGTTACTTACAAAATAAAAATCCAAATAAGAAATATTATAGTATAATATTAATAATGTCCTTACCTTGTATGTTTGTTTTGCAACTTTGACATGTTGTGGACATGTAAGGACTTGTCGATTCCCATAAATGGTAAGTTGAGATGGATCCTTCCCAGATTGTATCCTAATTCTAGGGTCAAATATCGTGATATGGAACAACCCTTTGAATGTCTTGAGTGAAAGCATCCGCCTAAATAAGATCACTTCTTAATGATTGTTTGCATCCACACACAAATACAAACCTTAGTATCCCTTTTAGCCTTTTCCTTCTAGTAAAAACTTTAGCATCCCTATGGAAATCCTCCTACAAAATACTTCCAACTCGATAATACGAGTGTGCTCTAAGAGGTTAGCACAAATGTGTCTGAACAAGCTAGTATCACCAACATAATAATCATGAGAATGCACATCAATTAATGACAAATAAACTACATCAATGCGAATCATAATGCCATCTCCAATCACATATTGCTCATCCGAATGATAACATAACTCTCTCGCATTTCCTTTTATACGATACACATCATGATTGATACACTTATGCACAATATGCATAAGACCCATACTAACTTGTTTATGAGCTCATGCAAGGACAAACTATTCAAACCCCAAATAAGCCTTAGGTTTGAACATGGCATGCATAGAAAGTTCAACACAATACTCGACATCAGGACCATCATTATAGTTAAGCCCAACATCTGTAGGATAAGGCATATAGGATTCACTCACATAATAGCCATTAAAAGAATGAAATTCCTCATGCTTATTATCAACATATGATATTACCACTACACAACTATCACATGAACTCCTAACTATTCTAATGGAAACTATGCATAGGTCCCTAGAGTACATACAATGCATGCCTCATGTTTCACATGCAACTCCTAACACCACAAACTACTCCACAAATTCTCAAACTATAAGTTCTCAACTTTTAAGCTCTTTAAAATGTACTGAGAATCATAGAATCTAAACAATTCTCACCTAAAGCCCTGCGTATGCATGATGACATACAATTTTCTAATGCCAAATCACTATCATACGAACCACCAAGAATTGCACACATAAATATCACAATTCCATTCACTTCATTCATTCTCAAAGGCTCACCATTGAATGCTAAACTCTTGAAGTGGAAATCATCCTCAAGAACATGTCTAGCAAACAATGCAATGCCACTCTTATGATAGCTTACTTATTTCCATGGCATTAATTCACATGGATTTACTAACTCCATCGCATGTAAGACATTATTAACTTAAGTTTGAACGTCCATGGTAAATGCATCTTCAAAACTCTTACAAGCCAACACAAAGGAATTAATACAAGGCATAGGACAATTTAAAGTATTAATAAAAATATTTCTCTCTTCATAAGCCCTGGTATCTCTCATACACTCTAGAACACTATCCTCATCTTTTGTTCTTGTCAGCTCACTTTCTTTTCTCTCACATTCTATTTCTTCCTCCTCCTCACTCTCTTTTACCTCATCTTCACTCTCTAGCTCTGGCTCACATTGATATTCATTATATAATGGATTATCCCATACTAGTCCTAGAGGATTACAATGCGCATGAATTTCATTAACAAAATTGCAATCATTTTCTACTTCATTCTATTGGTGTTCTCTCACTTGATGTTTCACTTCTATGTTCCATTAATGTCACCTCTTCGACTTCTTCGTTAAGCCTGGTAATAGCTAAATCCAACTTCACCATAGCTTCACAAACTTCTTCTTCAACTAATGATGAGTCTAACTCCACCATATTCTCCTTGTGGCCTACAACATCACCTACATCACAATAAATTAGATGAAAGTATGTACAATTTACCTCCTCTATTAAAATGGATGGAGTGCTAATAATATCCACATGTGATCTGCCAACTGTAGCTCCATATGATTTTGTAGGCCACTTAACAAAATTTCCATGACGGTTGCATCGATTAGATCTTTCAACACCCATCCTCTTAAGTGTATACTCATTTCGGATGGCTCTCTCTACTATATCATCAATGCCCTCATAGTTTCAAGACTCTACATTTTTCACAATGTCATCATTCAATACATTGAGAAATCTATTCATGGTCTTTTCAACACTCTCATTAGCATTAGCTCTCTTCATGGCATTCTTTAACTCATCATAATATTCTTCCACACTTAAACCTTCTCGTGTTAAATTATCAAGCCTAGTACATAAGTCATGCTGAAGAGAGTATCGAACATGCCTATTCCACATTACTCGTTTTAATTTCTCATCTATGGTGACTTGACTTCCTCCATAATTCCTCTTACTTAGCATATTCTATGAAAACATGGGTAGCCAATTTTACCTTACGTGTCTCTAAACGAGTATGAGAATCGAACACTTCTTCTATTTTTATTCCCTATGCTAGATATGCATTGGGACTAGTAAGTTCTATAAATGATGGAATGGTGAATTCGGCCTCTCTCGTTGCTTCACCATCATCTATATGAGTTCTCCATGTATTTCTCCTAAGAAGGCCACTAATTTCACACTTATCAACAAATTCATCATCAACTACATTCCTTCCACATCTATCTTGACACACCATACCATCAAATCCATGCCTCAACTCCTCTTTACCACAATTCCTAATGTGAGTCCTAACCACACCACAATTAAATCTAGTGAAATCACTACCTTCATGAGTACAAGTATTGTACCTACAAAGAGAGGTGTGTGTCTAACAATGTAACTAGAATTCTATCATTTAAGCCTTTAGAAGGTAGCAAAGGCAAAGGTAATAAAATAAAAATGAGCACCTAGAAAACAAAATCACAAAGTTGGAGTGATGCAATACAAATAATCAGATAATCTAGCTCCATATATTATGTTGGTTTCCAATGTATGCCAAATTATGTTAATCACCAATTTAATGCTTTGGTTATAGATTGTTAATTCCAAAGTCTATAAGATATTCTTCTACACTCTCCTATAGCTTTGACTCAAGTAATTACGTTGTGTAATTAACAATGTTTTACTTCCACTAATCCTATAATTTTACTCTTATTATTTCTACAAGATTAATATTTACAATTGGTTATCTAGTTCACAAGTTTAACTCCCTTCATTCCCCTATACAGTCACAATTTAATTATAGGGTTGATCAAATCATATACTTACTATTCAACATGCCAATTATAAATAACACAAGCAAGATAATTAATCACACTAATATGTGCACATCTTTCACCAATCACAAACATAAGAAACTAGAAAATAAATTTGTAACACATATTATAATTAATGAAAGCCATTGTTAATAAGTTTGCCATCTAAACAACTTAAAACTAATAGAAAAGGTTTGTACAAAATTTCCTTGATTATAATGTCATCATTTTACCAAGTAAGCTCATCTATCATGCATGTAAAATTTCAACACCCTAAACACATGCAAGCACACCAATTTACATGCACGTTTTTCCATACAACCCTACATATATTAACCTCCCCTACACTTATGATGTTTCATATTTAATGCATATATTCACATTAATAAAATAGAGCAACCCAAATAAATACAACTTGGTGGGTTAGTTGCGATTCAATTCTCTTTGTGCACTCCACTTGCACCATGCCACCTAGGTCTTTCTCATCCTTAATCCCACACTGAAATTTGTCATAAAATGATAATTCCACACAATCAAACAGAAAAAAAAAATAAAAATAAAAATAGACATGAACCATTGAAAGCATAAAAAACCTCGAGTTGTCTCTCACGAAGTACTGTGTATAATATCTACAATCTAACAAGCTAATCTTGCTTAGGTTGGATTGATGGAAATTTTGGGGATCTAAAACCATCCATGAGCTATAACTATTGCATTTCTATGGGATTTGCCCACGAAAATTAAAACTTTTAATCATAAAAACATTATACATGTGCAACGGAAATACAGTAACAAATTCCACCCATTTTTGTTGTATGACATGCAAGATATCAATTAAAAAAGATCATATATAAAGTTGTTACCATTAGAATGTTTCCAAACAACTTGAATATGATCCTTGAGTCATAGCCCTTAGAGCTCGAGCTCTAATTTTTTCACATGATTGAGATGCTTGCAAGTTTTTCCTACACTTCCACAAAACTCTTATTTGAAGCTATAGCACAAAAAACTTTAGGGGAAGAGGAATTTTTAAAGAAAGAATCCTCAAAGAGGCTGGCTAAGGCACTGTTCTCTTTAGCCTGAAGGGGTGCATGAAATTTAAGGTTTTGAATGATGTCTTAAACCCTTTTAGACCATGTTAAATAGTTAAGACACTAAGATTTGGAGTATGGGCTCCACGTGCCCTTCGACATGAACCCTTTAATTAAAATAATCTATAGACTTTTATTGATTAATCTTATTAATAAAGTAGCCCATAAACTCTTTAATTATTAATTTTACTAATAATTAAATCCCAAAAGTGTCCAATTATTTTAATTTAATTAATCTCATTAATTAAATTAAATTCTATACTCTATTTCTAATTAATGATCTCATCATTAGCATACACTATGACAATTTATTTTAGTTTAATCTAATTATAATTAAATAAATTATGCAACCCATTAATTTAAAACTTGCAATACATCTCAAAATTATATATGTGATTCTCTAGGTTTATTCTTAATTGGCAACAAGTGTAAATTGAAGGATATAGGTAACGTCTACTCATATCGTAGCCCAGCGAAGATGAAGTGATTCGGATCACAATAAAGCCCTTCAATCATTACCATATCTTATAAGCCTTTTTTGTCTTGCTTTGTTCCAACTAAGCGAGAGTTATGAATTTATCAAGCTCACAAATTCGGTCATATGAGCAATTGTTGTTTCCTCATGAGATAAGTGTTTCTATCAAAAACTTCTTTCCAATCATACATTACTGTGGCGAAGGGCTTTTGTCTCATAAAAGACTAATTACATAAAAAAAACTCCTTCCTTTCTTACAAGGAGACAAAGTTATTATAAAACATATACATGCCTCTATATGCACCCAAGTAATGGTATGTTGGGCTTATGATCCTATCACATACTAGGATAAACATTTAGCCTTAATGCCCTAATGACACGTTAATTGTCATGTGCACAAGATAACTATGTCATCTCAAGTCTAAGGTCCTTGTACACTTAACACGATCATGAAGCAAGTTGTTGACAACCAAAAGTAAACTACATGTGTCACTTCCTTACATGAGTCATTATTCAAATGTTTCATTCCCTATTAGCTCATCCATACATATGTATTCTCAATATCTCATATTAAGGAAATAACACTCACTATACAAATATAAGGTGTACAAGTTGGACTTTCTAATTTTCTTTAAAATGTCTGTACTGGAAGACAAGTTTCAGTGATTAAATATTAAGAGAGCCTTGTATCTGTATTCATAACTCCTTGTGAAAACTTAACACAAACACATAGGCATATGATATACTTTACGCCAATCAAGATTTAAATACATGAAAACTTGTCAAATGATTGATATGAAAATTAATACTTTATTAATAAATGTGAAAAGTGCATATACTCCCAAATGTCCTTCTTGTATCTCTCATTTTCTATTAACATTAGAGGAAATATCACTAAAAATCTCTCACTTACACTCTAATGTCAATACCGTTAAAGCTAGTCACTATGGTATCTAATACTCATGTACTCAAGATGGAAATCCAGTCACACTTGAGTTATCAGTTTGGTGAGGGTCAGCTACATTATCAACTAAAGCTATTTTCGACATGGCTACATTACCCTTCTAACGATTTCTCAAATATTGTGGTGGTGCCTCTCTATGTGTTTGGATTTTTTATGAGATCTTAGTTCATTCACCTGTGCTATCAAGCCATTGTCGACACAATATAGTGGCAACAGTCAATCTACATCCAGGACAACCTAAAGCTCTATGTGAACTTCCTCATCCTAACAGTCTCCTTTATTGCATCACATGCAATGATATACTTAACCTCAATGATACAGTCTGTAGTTGTACTTTATTTACAACTCCTCTAACTAACTACCCATTCATTAAAAGTAAATATAAATCTAGAGATATACTTTCTATCATTGTCATTTGACTAGAAAACAAAATTAGTAAATCTGTTTACTCTTAGATCACCATCTCTATACACAGGTATCGTCTCTTTAGTCCTCTCTAGTACTTAAGAATACAATTGACAGTATTCCAATGCTTTCCATTAGGATTCACTTGAAACCTATTCATAACACTTATAGCATAGGAAATATCTAGCCTTGTACATAGCATTACGTACACTAGGCTCTTAATAACTAAAGCATATGGAATTGGCTTCATGCTTCTCCCATCGGCATTTGTTTTTGGCCACTTGAATTTCTAAATATAGATGTCATGCCTAAATCGTAGCAATCTAATTTAAAGGCCTCCATACTAAATCCCTTAAGTATTTTTTTTATGTACAAAACTTAGGAGAGACCTAAAAATCTTTCACTCAATCTCTATAGATGTAAATACCCAAGATGTAGGTCGATTCTCCCAAATCTTACATGGAAAGGGTATTGGATTAACATGTCTTAACTAAGCTTAACATGCCAACATCATTCCCTATCAGTAGTATGTCATCCGTATACAACATAAGGAATGTTATTGCACTCCCACTGACCTTCTTATAGACACAAAGCTCATCTTCGTTCTTATAAAGCCAAACAATTTGACTGCACCATCAAAATAAATATTCCAACTTCTTAATGTTTGCTTAAGGCCATAACTAGACCTCTTAAGTTTGCATATTTTAAGAGATTTATCTTAGACTTAAAAAATGTACAGCAATAACTTATAAATGTCCTCCTCAAGCATTATATTAAGGAAACTGGTTTTAACATCTATCTACCAAATCTCATAATCCAACTGTGCAGCTAATGCAAGTAGAATTTGAATAGACTTCAATATAGCTACCAGTGAAAAGGTTTCCTCATAGTTGATTCCCTTCTTTTAACTATAATTCTTCACCACCAGCCTAGCCTTATTAGTCTCCACCTTACTAGTTGAACTAATTTTCCTCTATAGACCTACTTACATTTGATGGGAATAAGACCCCTAGGTGGATCCATAAGAGTCTATACCTAATTTACATGTATTAAATCCATTTCAAACTTAATAGCCTCCAACCACTTAGTAAAGTTCTTGTCTGCCATTGCTTGATCATAAGTAGAAAGATCATCTTAATGGTCATTATCTCCTATTATGAACAACTATTTTCCATTTTCTAAGATATAACTATATCTCTCTAGTGCGTGAGAAATCCTACCCGATTGTCACAATGGTTGAGTCTCAAAAGGTTCCTTTCGAGTATGAACATGTGTTATAGGTTAAATACTTTGGTCCTTATGCTCAACTTCTCTAAGCATTAATGTTCTACCAACATCACTTTCTCAAAAGAATTCTTCTTCGAGAAAACGTGCATGATAGTTAATAATAATCCTATTGTCTTTAGTTATGTAAAATTCATATCCTATAGAAACTTTGGGATATCCTACAAAGCAACCCATATCTACCCTCACCTATAACTTGTTTGTCTTAGTCTTCCTAAGACAAGTCAAATATTCCCAGATCTTTAAATGCTTAAAGCTTGGGTTTCTTCTATACCATATCCCATGCAAGGTAGAGAGAATGGATTGAGAGGATGTCTTATGCAAAAAAAGCGATACAACAAGTAAGGAATACCCCCATAAAGACATGGGTAAATCGATGAAGCTCATCATAGATTGAACCATGTCCAACAAAGTTTGATTTCTATGTTCAGCAACACCAATTAATTGAGGAGTTGGCGGTGGTGTTAATTGTGATATAATATCATTATACTTGTGGAACTGAGCAAACTCAACACTCAAATACTCTTCTCTATGATTGAATCATAAGGCTTTGATATGTTTTCTAGTTTGCTTCTCTACTTGTGCTTTCAATTCCTTAAACTTTTCAAAGGATTTATGTTTGTACTTCATAAAGCACACATAACCATATTGTGAATAATCATTAATGAAGGTTATAAAGTAGAGAAATTCTCCCCTTACTAATTCATTAAATTTTTTAAAAACATCGGTGTAGACTACCTTCAATACTTCAATAGCCCTTTCGGAAAGTCTATCAAATGAACTTCTAGCCATCTTACCAAGGATGCAAGATTCACAAGTTAGATAAGGTTCCTCTCCCAATAGGCCAGTAGACCCATCTTTCTCCAATTTGCTAATTCTTATATCCCTGGCATAGCTGAGTTTAAGGGGCCACAAGTGTTTGAGTTTTAAACCATCCCTAGAACATTTGGTCTATCATCCAAATTCAAGCAATACAAGCCATTTACTAATGGGGCAATGCTAACCAAATTATTACAATAATAAATTTGGCGTCTATTGTCTTTAAAAGAAAATTCATAACCTTCTTTTACCAATAAAGGTACAAAGACAATATTCTTTAGTCTATTTGGTAATATGAGACAATCGTTTAGGCCCAAAATGTGATCGGATGACAACTTGACTGAAGTGGTGCTAATTATCTTAGTTGCAACACTTATCCCACTATTGACCTTGATTATCACTACTCAATTGTCAAGCAATCTGCTCTAGTTTGAATCTTGATTCGAAGTGCAAATGTGTGAAGAAGCACTCAAATCCCAAGATTTAAGATGTATAGAACACACCGATAGATCAAGATGTTTCACAGACAAAGAGTTCCACACCTCCAATGAGGATATTAGATTTCATGCCTTGCCACTATCCTTGGGAATTACGGGTTTAATTTTCACATACTAGGCCCAATGTGTGGCAACTCTTACCAACACATCTCAGCTGCGGTTTAATCTTTCCTTGGGTCCATGGCCTAACAATGTGTTATGTAATCAATTCTTGGCATGTTAGATCTATTTAAGTTACACCCACCAACTGACAGCTCGTTGGATTTGAACTCCACCCATAGCTAACCAGTCTTAAGGTATAGTATCCTTTGAATATTATATCCAATGCACCCAACGTTATAAATATGTCATCACAATGTGACCCCACTAATGTGATGATCTCACATACTAAGGCCACACTTATGGCTTTCAAGCTTGGTAGAAGGCCACAACAAACATTTTGTTAGTACAATTTAATATTTGTTTAAGGAAATTTTAAGGTCCATGTAGATTAGGTTTCACTTTACACATGATCCATTTTCATATATCTTATACATCCATCACAAGTAATATGCAAAAATAAAAATGGAGGATTATGAACTTTTAGACCCTACTTGAGCCACGGATAGATCATTCACAATTGCTTAAAAACCTATACTATTACATATAGATTTCTTAAATGCCTTTTTCTTGGTCTTCATAGCTTCATGGGGCCCACCAAATCCTAGAACCCCAAATGGCACCAACTCTTAGTCTCTACACATATACTAACTCTTGATGCCTTCGTGACATACTACAGAGAATCTTATTCTACATAATTTAAAATAAAATATAGGCTCATGCCTTTATAACCTATGAAAAATTAATTATACAACATACAAAAAGCCAAAACAAAAGTAAATACATAAATCAACAAGTGCCCTAACTCTATAATCTAACCATAACAACCATCAAACA
Source organism: Avicennia marina (assembly GCA_019155195.1). Lineage (NCBI taxonomy): Eukaryota > Viridiplantae > Streptophyta > Magnoliopsida > Lamiales > Acanthaceae > Avicennia > Avicennia marina. Next base: position 6,695,847 of record CM032762.1, on the reverse strand, counting down.
ATTAGACATCACATGTATAATTAAATAATTGTATTTAATGACTATTTCCATGCCCTACACATCTCATGCATTAGTTTTCATTGCTTGAGAAATAACTTTTCAAAATAAAATTGAAAAATTAGAATTATGTGCACTCGTTGCTCATAGTCATGGGGACTTTTACTGCAATTGTGGGCTGCCTCTCCACAACTATGGAGGCCAACCATGATAGAACCCTAGGGTTCCTGTCACAATGCCTCTCGCAGCCACAAGAAGGTCATTGCGACCATAAGAGAGCTCTCGCAACTGCAAAATGGGTCTATAGGGTTCATGCAACCCCATAAGGACAGCACACCCATGTAAGCCAGGGTCACAGTTGCAGGAACTCTTCTTGCAACTACGACAACCAATTACGGGACGCTAAAAAACATTTATAGGTTTAGTTTTTTGACATGAATTCATTTCCTTTCCAATTTTTATCGACTCCATTCACTTCCAAAAAACTTTTAAAAGGTTTTACTCGCATTATATACATATTTAAAAGAATTCAACACAAAAACTACATAGAAACATAGAAGAATCATTAAAGTTTATAGTTTTGATAGAAAAACGGTAGCTTTGATACCACTATTGGATTTCCATCGAATTTTCCTATAAAAATTAAAACTTTTGATCATGAAAACATTATGCACATGTGAGAGAAACTATAGCAACAAATCCCACTTGTTTTTATTGCTAAACACACAAGATATCAATCAAACAAAATCATACAACCTTCAAACGTTTCCAAGCAACTCGAACATGATTCTTAAGTCATGGCCCTCAAAACTCACCTTTAGTTTTTCCATATAATTGAAATGCTTACAAGCACTCAGGGTTGCTCTCTTTTCTTGAGAAGGTGCACAAAATTTAGGGTTTTTGAATGATGTCTTGTACAATAAAAGCCCTTTTAAATAGTTGAAACACTAAGGTTTGCGATATGGGCTCCATAGGCTCTTCTACATGGATCCTTTTAATTAAAATAACCAATGTCCTTTTATTTATTAATCTTATTAATAAATTAGCCCATAAACTCATTAATAATTAATCTCATTAATAGTTAAAGCCTAAAAATGCCTAATGAATTTAATTAAATTAAATTTTTCATCGTGTTTCTAATTAATGATCTCATCATTAACAAGTATTGTGGTAATTTATTTAATTCAATTCAATTCTAATTAAATAAATTAAGCAACCCATTAATTTAACACTTTCAATATATCTAAATCTTATATGCGTGACCTTCTAGGTTCATTCTTAACTGTCAACGAGCTAAGCTCAAAGGATATTGGCAACGTCTAGCTAATGGCCCATATCGTAGCTCAACTATGATGAAGTGATCTGAATTAAAATGAAACTTTCTAATCGTGACTACCAAACTATACAAACATTTTGTCTTATTTTATACCAACCAAATGAGAATCATGAATTTAGTCTAACTCACAAAGTTGGTCATATGGCCAATCGGTTTTTCCACATGAGACAACTGTTCTTATCAAAGCTTCTTTTTGATCATATATTACCTTAACTAAGAGCTTCTGTCTCATAGAACATCAACTATATAGAACAAATGTCTTACACACTAACAAGGAGACAAATAGTTTATTGAATGCACACAGGCCTTCATACGCACCTAGGTAATAGCATGTTAGGCTCGTGACCCTAACTTATACTAGGATAGATATTAGCCCTTAATTCCATAATAATATGGTTAACTGTCATGTAAGTAAGACAATCATTTCATCTTAAGTATAAGGTCCACAAACACATAAAACGATCATGAAGCAAGATATAGATAGCCAAGAGTGAACTTTGAGCATTAACTTCGTTTTGCAAGTCATTGTCCAAATGCTCCATTCCCCAATGGTGCATCTACATATATCTTACCGAGCAGCATGACACTCGCCATAGAAATACAAGGTATACGTGTCATACCAACTCTCTAATGACTTTTAGAGTGTCTTTGACTTGCATATAAATTTTAGTGATTGAGTATCAAGAGAGCCTTATATCCATATTCATAATTGTTTATGAATAAAGCTTCTAAACTTAAATGCTTGAGCACATGCAATACTTTATGCTAATCAAGATTGATATGCATGAAAACTTACCAAAGGATTGATATGAAAATTAATATTTTATTAATAAGTGTGAAAAATAAATATACAATCAGATGCTCTTCTAGTATTCTTCATTTTCTATGGGTATTACAAGACATATCACTAGCAACAGCTATCTCTCCCTTTCTTCTTCCTCTCTTCTACATCCATTTTGTTCTTCTCTTAGAACTTGACTGCGCCACTTTCACACCTTCTGTTGCCTCCCCCACATTTGTCTTTTCTCCCATACCTTATGTCTATGCTGCATCTTTTTGTTCCATAGCTACATCACTAGAATTATTAGTAGACATCTCAATCATATGCAAAATGATAGCATTCTCTTTTACCTGTTGGTCATGAGAATTGGACAGAGTATAGTACATGAAGAATCTTACCTCATTAGAGTCAACATATCACTCAAGCTACATTTTTCCATGTTAATGAATGCTCTCGTGCTAGCCAATAATACACACCCCTAAATGAGGGAAGACTTTTTCTCACCCTCCATGTCTAAGATAACACAGTTTATAGGTAAAATAAAATCACTTACTTTTACAAGCATGTTTCACACCACTCCTAAGGACCTTTTGATAGACCTATCCGCTAACTTCACCAACATCCATGTGGGCTTCACCTAACCTATCTCAAGTGCTAGAAAAGTAGAAAACGACATTACGTTGACACTTTAACCCAATTCACATAATATATTGTTAAATGAAAGATTCCCAATAGTGTAAGGTATGGCGAAACTTCTTGGATCATTTAACTCAGGCAACAAATGTACGACCATTTTTCAATTTATCACCTAGCTCTTCCAACTTCCTTTTTCTTAAGGCTACTTCCTATAAAAACCTGACATAACTTAGAGAACTCTAAACTCCTATAACTAAGGGAGCATTAACATCAAGTTTTTCAAAATCACCTAGGAACTTGCTTACCTACTCCTTCACCCTTGCTTGATAAAGCCTCTATGGGTAGGGAACCTTTGGCTTGTAAGATGGTGGTGCATGTTCTTCCTTCTTTTCCTTTCTTTCCTTCTTAATTGGCAACTATTGCACCTCCTTTTCCCTTTTATCTACCACTACCTATACACTTTTGATATGTTCAACAAGATTATTCTTAATAGCCCTAGGAAGTGTACCCGTAAGTCGATTGGCCATTTCTCTTACAAGTTACTCAACTTGAACCTCTAAGGTTCTAAGGGAGGATTATTGATTCTACTAGAAAGTGTCAGTACGATTCATGCATTTTCGTGTAGTTTTAGCAAAATTGCCTATCGTCTCATTGGTGGACTGTGCAAGATTGTTAAAACGGCTTTTCAGAACTATTTCTTCTCTTGCTGGTAAGGTGCTTGGAATCTTGATGGATTTTGTTGATTCCTCCATGAGAAATTTGGGCAATTCTGCCATCCAAGATAATATGTAGAGGAATATGGACTATTTGTTTATGCACTTTGATTACCTACAAATTTTACTTGCTCTCTATAGTCGCTACTTGTCCCTCGTCTGTGATATTCATGTGTCGGATGAGGACCTACACTCATATCACACGATTGCACCATAGAAACTAAGGAGGAATTGCTTATCACAATGCTATCAATTTCCTTTGACAAGAGCTACACTTTTGCAAAGTGTCATTAAAGTATTTACATCATGCATGATAGCAAATCTTCTTGTTGCGGACCTCTCAGTTGGCTATTGGTAGGCATTGGAAGCCATTTCCTCAATCAATGCTCAAGCCTTTTCTAGTAACGTATTCATCAAGGCCCCACCTACAGCTGCATCCAAAAATGTATATAACTTACTAGAAATCCCACTGTAAATAGTCTATAGCCATATTCATAGTAGGCAGCCATACTATGATCACTTCTTGAGTAATTCTTTAAACCTCTCTCACACTTCTAGCAATGCCTGTAAGTCAAGCTACTTTAACATGCCTATCTCTAATCTCAACTATGCAATCTTGGAAAGTGGAAAGTACTTTTCCAGGAATTTATTACCACATCCTACCAAAAAACTATGCTGCCTGGTGGTAAAGATTGTAGTCATTATCTAGCTTTATCCCTAAAAGAAAATGAAAATAATCTAAGTTTTATAGCATCATTTGACACACCACTAAACTTTACCATATCATAGAGCTCTAAGAAACTGTTAAGGTCTGTATTTGCATCCTCACGTGGAACTCTAACAAACTAGTTAAGTTGCACCATGTTGATTAATGTAGGCTTCAACTCAAAATTGTATGTGTTCAGCAATGGTCAGAATACTTCGGTCATGTGTGATTCATCACCGGCCGCTTCTAATCTGGGGTAACTCTCTGATTTAGTGGAGATGGAAGTTATTCTTGCAGCTATGGTGGTGGTAGGCTATTTGCCATCTCTACTTCTTCTTGCTCAATCCTAAATAGAGCACGGCACCTATATAATGTCCATTCAATTTTTAGATCTAAATCTTAATCCACACTTCTACTTCTGCATATACAAGATCCTCTAGCAAAGTGCAATCAACCCACTACAATAGCAATTTTTATCCAAAAGAAAAAAAGAAAAATAGAGAAAAAGCGAGAAGAAATTACGAAATAGAAAAGAAACTAAAAAAAAAACTAAGTAGCTTAATCTAGCAATCCCCTAGAGTAGTCGATAGCACTCATTGTCCTCAAAAATGGCGTTAAAATTTGATGCAAGTTGTCAATACACCAAAATTAAATCTAATGAAATCAGTATTATAATGAGTGCAGATATCGTATCCACAAGGAAGAGTGTGTGTGTCTACTAATATGATTAGGATTTTGTTAGTTAAGCCATTAAAAGGTAACAAATATAAAGTAAATAAAATAAAAATGAATACCTAGGAAACAAAATCACGAAGCGTACAATACCAATAATCAAGAGTTTAGCCCTTTATGTTTCTTTTCAACCATAATTTTCAAGTAGTCCAAAGCCTATTTTCTTCATTATTTTGCACCAAAATGACCAACGAACACTCTTGAAGCTCTACAAACTTTGTCAAATGTCTAATTGTTGCTTCAAACTCATGTAAAAGTTACTTCTTCAACTCCGTGAATTCATTGGCCCTAGTTGAATGTTGAATCCGCTATTTGGCTATTGCTCCATCTTGATGCTTGCATCACAAATAGGTCCTATTTTTTCTTTAATTTTATCCTAAATGTTAATTTGAGTTATTAAATGACATATTATTAATATTCAGTATAAAAAAAATTAAATATAGGTTTATATATTTATCATAATACAACTAACATTGCAAGAATACACTTCAATTTAAAAAGTAATATTCACTTTTTGCAAATTAAAATTTCATGATTTAATTTGCATAATATTTATTAATTTTTTTTAATGTGTAATACTTTATTTATTAGAATTATTTTTTGATAGTAAATTTCTATGTATATATTAAATACAAGTGTTTACGTTTTATTTTTGCATTGTAATTTACTTTGAAATAGTATTTAATTTATACAATTGCTAAGTTATATAAATTATCAAATATTGAAAAGATTTACATCTAATTAAAGTATCCCCTTAAAATATGATTTGTTCGTGCATGGGACAAAGTACAAGCTAGTTACCAATGATAGAAAAATTCGATGATAAGTTTTTTTCAAGTTTCACATAGGACTGATATTTATAATATTTTTAATTTATAGGAGCAAGATTGCATATTTTACCTCAATTTTATGTCTCTGAAAATTCAAAAATTTACAGTCGACTGCTCTACGCATGGCTTTCTGTCAAAAATTATCAGATTGAGGATTTTGAGAATAAAGGTCCTAATTTTCTAAATTTCAGCATGTTTGAGAAATTTTTCGGATTTTAGAATGAAACTTAATAATATGAATCTAAAAATGTAATTTCAGCGTTACAGTTTAATGTCAGTATTTTTTCCCCTCTGCGTCCCTCCATTGTTAATTTTTCCCCTATTGGGAACCATAATTTTTGCTAGCCCTCATACCCCTATATACCACCAAGGTATCCCTGTAATCAAATTCTATTGACAACAAATTAGTCCTCCTTTTTTATTTTATTTTATTTTCCCTTCTAGACTGAGGTTATGTTTGCACGCAAATTTTGCATAATTTTCCTCCTACAAAATATAATTCTTCAACATATTATTACTTAAAATATTTTTTTTTTTGTCTACGTCATACATTTACAGTATTCCTGAATTTTCCATTCTAATTCCACCCTCCATCAAAATAGAAGTCCAAAGAAAGCCACGTTGACCAGTATGTATAATATGATTGGCGCTATGGTTCCAAAATAAACTCGCAAGGGGACAATAGCCGATGGATAGGTGACGTATCACCAACTAACGATAAAATGAAAACCCCACTTGACAATTGACCTTATGCATGCATGTATGTTGGTTATCTTTATAACAAAGAGGGGGTTGAGATTGACCCCACATCATTATTGATCTTCAAAAAAAATCATGCAATCTCAAGCCTATCTATTCTATAGCTTAGGAGAAGATTAATTGTAAATTTGCTTGAAGATTATCCGAGGATTTCTATGTCCATGTTATTAAGTACACGCATTTTTTGGTGTATATTTATTTATTTATTAAGGTTACGTTCGATTCCATAATTATTACTATTATATTCGATTGTAAATTGATGTGTTGCATTGTTCAACGGCAACAATAGTTGAAGAAACGAAGTAGGCCAAATATTTGTGTACCTGATACTCGAACTCATAAGTTTTTTAATTATTGAATTCTAATATTCTTTGGGGGAGGCACTGGCAACAATTTAAATATATGAATATTAATTTATACACGTAAGATTGACACACTTTCTAACATTATATAAAAATTGTAAAATTATTATATTTTAAATAATAAATGTAATGTTATTTAAAATTTAAAAAGTTAAAATATATAAAGCAAAGAAGGTTGTTAATAAATTACAATTGAAAAAGTTAGAAAGAAAATATAAATAAATAAATAGGTAAATAAAAGATACAAAATACAAAAAAAAATTAAAATAAAGATAAATGCAACATTTTATCTTGTACAATGAGATCAGAAAGTTGCTAGTGCCATCATTCGATATAATTTTTACTAGAGAATTTTCTAAATAATTTATCAGTCTCTTCAACTGTTGCTTGAGACTGACCAAAAAAATATATATATATATTTCAGGAAGATAAAACTATTGATGAAGGCGGCCTTTGCAAGGAAGACAATGACCGTGTTTTCGGCGTGAATGTTTTATGAAAAGTGTTGTGACGATAAATTTGGGTTTTTTTTTAAATATTTTTTTTATTTTTTAAAATAATTGGGTAAAAAATTTGTACTCGAAATCACATTTTATTTTTTTTGTATTTTTTAATTCTGTTTTTTTTTATTTTTTTCAAGGTGGAGTTTACTAAAGATATAATATTTAAAATTTTTAAAGTTGTTATAATTGAATATTTTTTTTGTTTTTTATAGTTAAATATTTAATCATGCAATAATTAATATATATAATTTAGTAATAATTATTTAGGTTTTTATTAATGTATAATATTTAAAATTTATGTGATATTTAAATATAAAAGTTTGATAATCAAACTTTTGCAATAGTTATTAATTTTTCTGATTTTGCTAACTTTTTTTAAAATACAACGTTTATAATTTTATAATCAAATTTGTCAAATTTTTTGATTTTGATAATATTTTAAGGTTTCTATATAGTTTAGTATTTTCGTGTTACAAATTAGAGTTTTGTATGTTTACAATTTCTCATAATTTAGACTTTTAAGTATGTAAGTGATATTTGAAATAAGAGTTATGTAGTTATATTTGTGCAATTAAAGTGGGTAAATTTATGTTAATATCCCATTAACAACATGCTATATGCGATAAAATTTTACATGTACCAAAATCATAAGAATGTGAGTAAGAAATCACAATACACAATAGAAATTATAATTTAATAATAAAAGTAATATAAAAATAATTAAGAATTGATAAACATATAATCAATGTGTACACAAAAAATAAAAAAAAAATCAAAATTTAGAAGATATTAAAAATTATAACATCCTACAAATGGCCACCTGTGCCGTATTGTGGTGGTTGTGTCTGAGGCGTGTCCTACATCGTTGTTGGGGGTCTCGTCCCTATTTTACCGGCTGTTAATCAGAGTCATAACTGGTACTATTCTACGACGCTCCCATGTGATAAGGCGGGGAAAAAATATCAACTAAAGATATCAAGAAAGCGTCATACTGCATAAGCATCATGAAGGGGTCCCCTCCTGACCCAATGCTAGTGGATGGTCCCATGTCTAGCATATGAGGACATGGGGGTGAGTGCGACGGGCCTGACCTGTATGCATGAGGAGGTAGGTGCGACGGACCTAGCATGTCCTACTGATGGGGTGGAACCTAGTTGTAAGGCTGGAAATCCCGGGTGAGTCATTGCAAAGCCATGATCTCCAACTGTCTAAACGCCATTGCATCATAAGCCAACATTTGCATCTGTTGCATTTGCTAAGCTTGTAACAAAATGTTGAGTAGCATACATTAATATACATGCTTTCATGTGCTAAAAAAGTAATATTATGGTTGATATCATACCATGTGTGCAAAAACTCGAACACCTCTAGGTTGGTATCTGCTATACACATACTGCTGAGACAAACTAATCGTGCACTGTGTGATTCGTTGGTACCAGTCTCAATACCCCTCCTCAATGCAAGACTAGAAGTAGGGGTGCTGAATAAACTACAGCACACGCTCTAGTTCCCACCACTAATGGACGTATGTTGCATAATACAAGCCCTAATCCCTACCCTGTGCCGATCATCGGATATGGCATGCAACCTATAAAGTCTCAAATTAGGTTCTTTGGGTATGAGCTACATTACCCTGAACTGTCTAACCACTCTCTCAGGATAGTGATACTTAACAATTTTGAATAAGATCATCACACCCAAGTATGTCCATCGATCATGTAATCTGTCACCCGACAACAATGCGAAGTCTTGCTCGTGGTAAGGCTGCTAGATGACCTGCGTTTCACTGAAATTATATATAAATATATATATATATATAAGTATATTGCATATGACATTAGATTTTGAGTCTAAAGTGTTTCATGAATACAAATTTGGGTATGCACCTCGAAGTTTAGAATGTAACGAATCACACATACTAAGTGAAATGCAATCTTGTGTAGATCGTCGGCAACCCTAGTGTACCTATATCAAGAAGTTGATCAATAAGTTAATGCGCCCGCATTGGAGGACGATGTAGGGCAAGGTATAAAAATAAATGTTGATTATCATACTGTGCACCAAAGGGGGTAGGAGGAAGCACTTGACCGTAGTTCAGCACCATCGCCCCGATATCAATTCATGTAGTACCTAAACGGGGCATAGACCTAATATTCAAGACCAGGCCTAAATCTGTACCAAACAAAGATTGAGTCATTAATACCATAGTTGCACTATGTGATTTGAAATGAAATAAAATTGGATTTCAATCTACCTGTCCATGTATAATCCGTCATACTCGGATGGATGCAGCACAAAGGTTTCTATATAAATGTGCCAGCACTGCGCTACCCCAACTGTACTAAGATGCGCGATCCAAATCCACAAAAAGTTGAAGGTAATGCAAGCTGATTCTGTTGTCTGAGCTATCATGCAACATAATGAATGCTAACATCAGCAATGCAAATCCTCATGCGTGTTGAGCAATCTGCTCTAGAGGACTATTTGGCTGTAATGAGTCATCCTGTATATGTCCTACCAGGTCAAATATTGTGAGATCTTGGCCCTTGAACCTATCCCCCTGTGGGCTCCACCCCAAATACTATTGGCAATATGCCTACCACTCCTTTACAAATCGGGCGACTTTAATCCCCATCACTAGCTCACCGAAATAGGTAGCAGCCATATCATAGCCACATCCTGAAGAGTAATCGTGGCCTTTCCAGGAGTGAGGTGAAAAGTGTGGGTCTCCGGGCGCCATCTCTTGACCATGGCAATCACCAAATGCCAATCTATCTGAAGGTGACCACATCTATACATGCTGTAGAAACTAATATCGTGTAGAAGAGCTACTACCCTCTGATCCGACTGTAGACTCCATATTTATGTGTCGGGGCGTCTGGAACAGAGAGTGATGTCGAGGTCTCCAGCCCACATCTTGTAGCAACGATGGTTATGGCGATCATGTAATAGTGTGGGGTTAATCGAGCTAGGCTCCATCCTACAACATGGAAAGGAATGATTTGAGGTATCAATGTTCAAATGAAGTTTTTTTAGTATCAACATTCTACTACATTGTCGGGAGTTAGTGTTTAGGAAATTAGGGTTGGATTTGAATTGAAACATATTAGCTGTCATTATGGATTCTGAGGTTTATGGTTTAAGTACTGTTGGCCTAAATTGGTTGAAACTTATCAGGGTCAATATAAGATTAGAACTAATTAGCTATTGGTGATTAGGGTTGGAAGTTATTCAGGTTGAATTGGAGTTGAAACATGTTAACGCTTGCACTAGTAAAGTATACTGTATGGTACTGTCTTATTAAAAGTAAGGGTTACAATACTGAATTATATCACATAGTATTTGATATCTAAAAGCGAAATACATAACAGTACAATAGATTACATAACAATAAATGACTAAAAATGCTAGACATGGTATCATCACAAAACACTGTACTAAGCTCCTCATAGAAGTGGTTGTCGGGAGGACGATGGTATCTATTGAAGTCATCGGTGAGCTTCGCTTTGACTTTCTCTTCGCGTTCACTGCTCGGCCCAATCCATCTAGTTTAGGATTCTTGTAGTCCGTGTGCAGCTGCTACACCTAATTACGCGCTTGTTGGGGTTGTGAACAGGTTTAAATCCTAGCTGATCCCAATAACTCTCGGCCCAAATTGGTTGAAACTATCCCATGCACACGTTAATATAAGCATTCGTGGAAAAATGAGGCTGCACAAGAGTCTTTGAGTTTAGCCCCCAATTTCTACACATTTCCACATATGGGAGCACGAAATACCGTGCAGGGCCTACTTTCCGAAAGAGCACGATTGATTTCTTAAGTGTACAATTTAGACATTGCCACCTCCATGACCATGAAGATTGGCTGTGATTACTCGAGTGGTTCCATCATGCCTATGAACAACTACACGCCATGTCCAACTGATTTGCGTTCTGCTTCGGCATACAACTTACTAGGTCATGGAGGCCAATCATTACCTCTTGCTGCGATTTCTTGTCCCTTCGGGTGCCGATCACAAAAGTATGCAACTGTACAACCAAGTGTTAGCTGTATGATGGCACACATTAGTAGTCGTCTAATTCCTTTGGTGACCCCATTAGTCGACTTTGAGATGTTCATGGTCAGAATACCACAAGCTTGCCACCATCCCACACAAGCGTTCACTTCTACGGATCAATTTGGGATAGCTAATCATGCACACACAGCTTCAATGTCTTGATGCACTCATCATCCGCTCAAACTTTGACACTTGAGAATGACTTCCAGCATTTCAAAATAAATCCCAATAGTGGTGATTCTTAAAATTTTTAAGTAGATTTGCACACACATGTCTCAGGCAAAATCGGTGGGTACCTCGATGGTGTTTGAATTCATCAAACATGTCCACTGTAGATAGAAATGTTGCATGGAAATCCAATATAAGACAAGTTCTAGATCTACCTCAAATCACATAAGTTACGATCATTTGCAAAAACCAATGCCACGATTTAAAGCTCTCTTCATCAACTAATGCAAATACTAGGGGTAACACCTACTGGTTAGCATCCATTGCCATAGCAATCAATAATTTATGATTATACTTGATCTATAAGTGGGTCCTGTCAACATTGATGACTTGTCAACAATGAGAATAACCATCTATGCATGGTTTGAATGCCCAAAACATATAGTGTAGCATCTTACACGTGGACACATGGGTGTCCTTATGCCGCCACTCTACCACCGTCCTCAAATTCCACGTCTACAGCGCCGACATATATATAGGCAATTTCGTCATTGAGTCTTCTCATGTGTCATATACATTTTCCACTACATGCTTCAACCCGTGCCATACCTTACCATACGTGATCTCAAACCCATACGTATCTTGTCCAAATTCGTATGGTCCATCAGAAGCTCCTATAGAACATAATTGTGTGCAGACCCATATCGAGTGATTCCCTACAGATCATAGTGCTGGGTGTATGAAGCACTCAAATGCCACAAGCAAGGTTGATCCTCGTTGGCATGGCAGCACACAAGCTTCCACACAGTCGGTGTACTCTTCACCACTAAAAACTCCCTATGGGCAACCCTAACAGAATAGTCTTTTCACAGCTACGTGCACGTGGTCCTTAGCTTTGAAATACATGTTAAGTCACATATCGGTGTTCTGTTCATCATAGTAAGTTGCTCCTCTGGGCCTCGGAATGCCATGACTATTACAATAGATCTCACTACTAACATGGGTAAAAAATGACACTGATTGATACATGGAAGTCCTAGTAGTCGACACCGATAGGTACGTGGATGTCCCAATAGATGGCACTGATCTTACTGATGCATGAGACATGATTGAAGGGCCTACTTCTGACCGTATCATCACCTCCTCCATGGCCAGAATGTCAACTTTGTCATTCTTGTTGGACATACTATCTCTAACACCCTCTCCATTTGATGCAATGTATACTGTGCGTGAGGGGTGTGTGTAAGGTTAGAGGGAATGGCCAGTGGGGGGCTGTTTTTATAAACCCCATATTCTGCTGTTTGAAATAGTGGAATGCACCTGCTTATCGCCACGTGAGGTGCATGGAAGTTGCATGCACGCCAACTCCATTCCGCTGTTCAAAACGGCAGAATGAAGCCTTTGCACGACACTTGGTAGTGCCAGGTGCCGTGAAAATAACAAAATTAAAAAAATTTAGAAGTATCATTCCCCCGTTTGAAACAGTGTAATGTAAATAAATAAAATTAAAAAAATTCTATTCCGCCATTTGACATTTTGGATACAAATTTTATACCCGATTATTTTGAAAAATAAGAAAAAAAAGAATATTTTTAAAAAATACTATTAGTTCATTAATATATGCTATATTATTAAGTTTACAGACCAATATATCATGCAAAAGTTTAATAAAAAAAAAGTACTTTTATTCTCTAAAGGCTCTCTTCTCAACCTCATCTCCTACATTTTTTTAATTTCATTCTTTATTTTTTCAAATTTTATTATGTATCCTCTTGCAGTTTTAAATTATTCTATACAATTCTGTTACACATATATCAATCATTCTCTGCTATTTTACGTGTGATATACTTTTTTAAAGTAAAACAATTATCATCAATTCATTTCTACAATATACGAGTGAAGTGTGCTTTCATTGTTAATATTCGAGGGTGACCGTAAGATGTGAAGTATATATTGTACCGAAATCAATTTTTCAAGTATAAATAAATATTCACATATATATAATAGTAAAAAGTTGCACGCTCTATATATGAATGTACAAAATCATTTATAAATTAAAGATTTATTATATCAAAATAATGAAAATAAAATAATTTACAATAAAGAAAAAGAGAAAATTTGAGAAAAAAGTGGAAATAAAATAAGTTAAAATAAAAGAGATAAATAGAGGATATAAAATTTGAAAGATAATATAAAAATAATTATGTAATTTCAAATTTTGCACCAAATTGGGCTTCTATCTTAGTAATATAGCATTGATTAAAAGTATAGATTTATTAAATTGAAAAATGGAGGGAAATCTATATTCTGTATAATGCGTGAGGTTCTTAGAGTATACGTTTTCTGTTTTGAAACGTAATAATTAAAATATCCTCAACATTTATTTGAATTGTATTCTCTTCTCCACATTTTCACAATTATCCCTTAGCATTCATTTATTATGTATAACTTCCATTTATTATATCCCAATCCTTCATTTAATTTTTTTGTCCTTCCAAAACTTTCATTTATGATATTCTTTTAGACTTCCTCCATCAATTTTAATTAAGATATTTTCTTGTTTCAAATTTATTACCTCTTATTCTAATTTAATTATTTTTAATTTTAAAAAGTATTAATATAATAAAATAATTTTTAAAAAACCTTATTTGTATAAATGTTGTTGATTTAATAGAAATATATTTTAAATACCCTTGAAGACGCATCAGAGTGTGTCGTAAACCTAGAAGTTTTAATTGAGTTTATTAAATGGAGTATTTTAGAAAATTTATTAAATGATCAAAGTTTGTCACTCTCGTACCTTCGTTTTCATTGGTCCCATCTAAAATATTTTTTGATTTATCCGGTAGTTTATTAGGATTTCAATGCCATCTAAGATTTAGATTCCTTACCGTATCTAGAGTACAATCTTGTTAGTTTAAATTAGATTCTTCTACCTAATGTAGATAAAATTATTGTTAGGTTTGATATTATTTATTAAAGTTAGGACTCATTCTAGTAATAGAATCCAAGTTACTTATTAATTAAACAATGCATCTACAAATAAGGCATCACAGACCCATTGTTATCAAGTCATTCATTATTATTTGTTTGGTTTGAGTGTTTTCTCTCAATTTTCACGTGGATCATATGCTATACATTAGAATTTAATACTTTGTGTGTGATTTGGGTTTTGAACGAGATAGTTGCCATTGTCTTATTTTTGGATTTATCTATCTATTCTATATATATTAAGCGTGAGGGGTCTAGAGAAACTGTTTTCGTAAACAAAGTATAATTACAAAATTATCCTTGATTAGTTAATCTATACCATATTAAGCGCGAGGGGTCTAGAGAAACTGTTTTGGTGAACGAAGTATAATCACGAAATTATCCTTGATTAGTTAATATAAACTTATGAACAAGAGGCTATATTAGTGAATTTAGTTAAAAACTGCCTTCAATAGAGAAACTACTTTGGCACCAGAAATACGATTACAGTTCTATCCTCAGTAAAACCTCCTGCCTCGACTCCAAGCTGCACGATGCTTTGTGCAACAATTACTCGTTGAAAACTACTCTTCCCATTGAAATAAGCTGCACTACCAGATTCAATCTCCCAAAGAGAAGGTACATGGAGCATAAATCTAGCAAAGGAAGGAACGAAAGCCCAATCCCTCCACCCACAAATGAGAGTCACCATTTCTGTAGTGTGATTCTACTAATAACGAGAAATACTTGATTGCTTTGGTTTGGTAAGTGAGTGTGCATATAAATAATTTTTTTTCAAAGCATTGTAATTTCAATATGCCTTTTGTTGAGAGTTTTTCATATGCAATTTTTATTTATGTTGCTTATGATTCTCTTTTCAAATGGGGCCAAAGTGACAACATCAAAGCAATTGCACTTGTTGATGTAGGTCCATTCAAAAAACTCCCCAGCCTCTCTTCTTGAAGAAGAGGTGTGTTCATTCGTTCATTCATCTTCTTTGCTTTAATAAAGAAAAATATACGCATGTCACAATTCTATTCCTTGATACCTTCAATCAACTCAATTCATTCAATAATTAGTAGAAAGATGAGCTGTTTAACGATGATTTGTAGGCCGAAAGTTGTGTTCTCTTCCTTTGTCTGTTGATGATTTGTAGGCCGCAAGTTGTGTTCCCTTCCATGGTCAGTTGTTGCAGGTTTGTGGCAAAGGTTTCTTTAGTTGAAAGCCCTAATGGTAATTTCGATCCTTAGTTGTTATTGATTTTTGCTATTTCATTCAATCAATTTGGGGAATAGAGAAGTGTGAGGATGGGGAAGGTTAAACCGGTAGAAGAGATGGTGGCTACAAGGATTTCTAATTCGATTGACTACCAATCACCCTATACACTCTAAATAGCCTTATTTTATGTTTTATTGTGAGAATATCATTTTTGGTGTTCTGTTATGAAAAGTATGAGAGACTTTCAGTGAGAAGTCATTGTTTTATAATTACTATATTTAAATAATTATGTAAAGCATGGCGAGAAAAACTAAATGAAACAAATTATTAATCTAACAAAAAATTTTGCAATTCCTTGTGTTTCTGTGAACTTGTAGCCATCATATATACATTAATTATGCCTAATGATCACTAAAAGCTTAAAGTGTTTAGTCTTATAAAAGATTTTGGAACTATTCCACCTAATATTCTTTTTAGGTCTCCCTTAGTGACATTAACTCACTATCTACAATTCTTTAATTGCAAAATTAGAAGCGGATGCAGATGAAGAACAAATTATAGTACCATACAAGCGTTTGGCTAAGTTTTACCATCCTCATGGTTTATACCATACAGACGTTTGGTTAAGTTTTATAATCCTAGTGATTTGTAAAATTGAAAATGAAAGGGATGAATGAATTTTTAAATTAGATTTTTTTTTTTTAATTTTAGGTTGGATTAATAATAAAAGTATGTTCTATTGTTTTTAGAAGAAATATTTTTGCATTTGTTTGATTTGATGTACTTCAAAAACAAATATATGTTTAAATTTTAAAATTTTCCATCTACTTATATAATTTTTTATTTTACATGTCACTGTATTTCTTATGTACATTTACAAGGATGTATATGCTCAAATTCTTTCTAGAGGCAAGATTGTCTCCCCATTATAAGTTCAAAACATGATCAATGTTAATACTTTTAAATATGTATGAGATGTAGTAATTTGTGATGTTAATGGAAGATTGAGTTTCAAAAATAGAGTACTACAAAAGATTATTGTCACATATAAAAAAATGAAAAAGACTCACCTACTTTATAATAATTTAAACTTTGCTGGGTATGTAATGAATTGAGAATTAGTATAGCCTCATTTGCATGAAAGGAAAGTTGGGTTGAACGAATCTATTTAAAATTAATGGATTTGTAACCGCCACCCCTTACATGTAGGTTAACACAACCCCGTTACATTTTTGGTTTTGAAAAATTTTCCAAGAAAGTTAGATATTTATAACTTTTTTCCCAAACATTGAGTAATGTTTTTAGCATATTTATTCTTTCAATCTTATCTAGCAATGTTCTAATTTTCCTTTATATTTTTTCCAATATCACTTTTTGAACAACTTTCTCTCATTCAGAAATACAAGGACAGAAAATACTCTTTACCTAATTTCTTTCATTCTTTCTTACTTCTTTTACTCCATCTCTACAACTTTTAAAACTCGCTTGCTAGATTAAATGTAGTTCAATTTTTGAGAAACAATTCAATATTTCAGAACACAAATCAATCTACTTTTCACAATTCCTATTTCCCAACAATCTGAGAAATTATGGCCCCAATGATATCACCACAATTCACCCATGAACTACCATTTGACACTCGCCATCCACTTTACTTCCAATCATGTTTTCATTAGCTAAACATTTTCCCAATTTCTCCAAATTTGAGGTTTTCATCAATGAAACTTTGAAAAGTGACTAAATTGTATTCACACTTTGCTCAACATCATCTATGTTGTTGCCTTCACCATAATTGCATCACAACATGTTTCAACTACGAAGGGCAACACACAAGAGTTATGGCAACATGCCCACAAAGTATGTCACCATATTACATTATAGATTTCTCTATTAACTTGTTTGTTATATATTGCAACTATGAGACAATCAAAATAATTTGGAAAGCTTGATCATATGAAGTTCGGGGTCAAAGATGTAACCAAACACAAATTTGTCATAGGCAAATAGTAGATGACTAATGACAATAAACTAAAATTTCAAATCATTGAGTACAAAAAGTGAAGGCATTATCTTACTTCAAAAGTTTGCTACAAGTGTCATCATTGAGAAGTTGCTTGAGTCATGGGCTGATTGCAATAATTGTATAAATTATAAATGAAAATTACACAACTAAGGATCTTATAAGGCATATCCACATGGAAGATACCAACACAAAAGAATTCAAAGTTGTAAAAGCCAAGGAGGTGGCTATCAAAGCTAACTTAGTATAAAAAAATAATAAGAGGTATGCAAATAAATCACAAAATTCACAAGTCCAATTAACCTAATTTCAAGAAAAAAAAAAGAAAGAAAAGAAGGCAATTGCTATGTCTGTGAAAAACCAAGTCATCAAGCAGCTCATTGAGTGCATAGAAAAAATGAAGATAGTGAAAATGCCAATCCTCCTATGATTAATTTAGTCAAAAGACATGAAATTATTGAAGTCATACTTTAAGTGAACATTGAAGCCAATGTAAAAGAATAGGTAATAGGGTTTGGGATACTAGAAACATGTGCAAATTAAGATGTATTTACCTACAATACTCTAATAGGGGATGATGAAAAGTGATTTACCTTAAATGTTGAAAAGCGCTGGTAAAGAAAAAGTTCTGTTGAAGCTCACCTTATGAAAAGCTTTGGCCCTTAATGATACATTAGATGTTCTAGACAGTAAGGAAACTTTGGTGTTAGTTTCTTTTCTATCAAAAGTTGGCGTAAACGTGTTGTTTGAATTTGACATGATTGTAATTAAAAAAATGTGTTTATGGACAAAGGTTGTCTTTCATATGGATGCTTTGTTCTTAATATTTTCAATGTAATTAATGAAAATGCATTTTTCCTTCTTATATCATTAATTCAAATTCTATATGGAATCTAGATTAAGACATGTCAATACTAGCTATGAACAGAGAATGCAATCAGTTGTCTGAATTTTTTATATTAAAGATAACATGGAAAAATGTGAAATTTGTGTAGAAATTAAAATGCCAAAGAAAACCTATATAACTGCCGAAACAGAAACTAAACTATAAAATTTAATTCACACAAACTTAATAGATTTAAAATAAATTATAATTTGAGGTGCCAAAAGATATTATATGATGTTGATAGATTATTATTCTTGAGGTACCAATGTTTACAAGGTAATAAAGATGATACTCATACTTCCTTTAAATCTTAAAAATCTAAAATAGAAAATCTACTTACTAAGAAGATATAAAGAACTAGATCTAATAGAGAAGGTGAATATTTATCTTTAAATAACTTTTGTAAGAATTAAGACATGGTACATGAGATAACGCCTCTTTATTCACTCTAATTTAATGTAGTAGTAGTAGTAAGAAAAAAAAAAAGAAGCACTAAAACAAATGATGAATTTTGTATTAGTTAGTTCTCATGCTTTTGGTAAGTTTTGGAGAGAACGACACGCAAAAAGAAAACCTCCCACAGCGCTGAGAGATAGCCAACTTTCTTAAGTTACACCACCGTCTAGCCGGAACACCTAGAGGAAAAGGCCAAAAAAGTGGAGAAGTTACTCAAAAAGAGGGGTAAGAGCTAAATTCAACTGAGCACTACAATTAAGACTTTTCCTAGGAGGGAGAAAAAGGTGCCATTTACTGGAAAATACAAGAAAAAAGTAGTGCTAAAAGTGGAGATATCTAAGATACAAACTACTTCTAATCTTAATCCTTATACTGCATGCAACCTTGACGTTGGTGACATATTGCTACACAATACATAGATGATAGGCTTGACGGATAAAAGATAGATTGCATAAATAAGAGATCAATAGTAAGAGGGAACACTACCACTAGATAAGGTGTCTTTAGACGATGATGGTGTTTGCGTAGTTACCAAAGGAATAAATCTTATGGTTATGTAAACCTTGAGTGCCCAAGCTAAAGACAATGAGAATGAAGAGCAGTAGGAAAACATTTTCCATATGAGGTGCCAAATTAGAGGTAAAATGTGTAGTTTAATAATTGATGGGAGAAGCTATACAAATGTAACTAGCACCATGTTAGTACAGAGATTGTCTTAATAGTTGAGTGACCATACTAGGCCTTACAAGCTTCATTGATTAAAAAATAGTGTGGAAGTCAAGACGACAAAATAGGTAATAGTTACATTTAAGAATGGGAAATACAAGAACAAAGTGCTCTGTGATGTTGTTTTTATGCAAACAAGTCACTTCTATGCTCTCCCCACTTCCACAACAAAAATGACCACCTTGGTTCCACTCGCACCAATGTTGTTTCTATGCAAACAAGTCACATATGTAGGATGTGATAGGTCATTGTCATTCTAGTTGTATAAAGAATCTTATTTTCTTTTGGAAGAGGTCCCATCATGTCTCCTTAAGATTATTTTATCTTTTCGGTAGGATTATAGGGTTGTGTTACTAGATAAACTACCAAGTAGATTGCCACTCATTTGAGAGATTGAGCATTAAATCAATTTTGTATTAGGTGTAGATGAAACAGCTTATAGGACCATTTGGAAGAGACGAGAGATATCCAATAACAAGTTGAAGAGTTGATCAACAAAGGATTAGTCCGTAAGAGTATGAAAACTTCTAACTGGGATAAGCAGAGCAACAAGCATTTGTTGTTTCAAAGAATAAACTCACCAATGCTCCTATACCATGCTTTCTTTACCAGATTTTCTAAGACATTTAAGTATGGATGTGATACATTTGGTATAGGTATTGGAGCTGTACTGATGTAAAGAGAAGGCCTATAGTGTATTTCAACAAGAAATTAAAATAGGGAAAATCTTAACTAACATATAACAAAAAATTGTACTAATTGGAGAGGACATCAAAGATATGGTAATATTACTTGCAGCCTAAAGAATTTTTCACGAATACAAACCACGAATCACTCAAGCATCTCAAGAGCCAAATCAAAGGTACAACCACATAGCTTATATACACCTTTGCCTATTCCTAGTATACCTTGGACTAATATTTTTATTAGATTTGATGTTTAGTTTAACTAGGACATTAATAGGTAAAAATTGCATAATTTTAGTGGTTGATCGGTTTTCCAAAATGGCACATTTCATTACATGCTAAAAGTTTGATAATGTATCCCATATTGCAAACTTGTTCTTTAAAGAGATAGTTAGACTACATGGCATACCTAGGACTATTATGTCAAATAGGAATACGAAATTTCTGAGGGACTAATTTGTTGTTTTCTACCACAAACCACTTGTAAAGAGATGGCCAAATGGAATTATTTAACAGACCATTGATTGCATTGTTGCAAGAATTGATTGGGGAAAATATTAAAAGTTGAAAAGAGTGTTTGTCACATGTAGAGTTCGCAAACAATGGAAGCACATAATCCACTACTCATGTGTCACCTTTCATAGTAAAACTTTAGTGTTAGATTGCTTGGAAACTTTCCACTTCAACCTAGAGGAAAGCTTTGACATTGAATTTGAGAATTTGATTACTTAAAGTTGATCGTAAATGGACCTCATTCTTTCAACCTATATGTGCAATCAACCTATTTATTCCCTTTCTTGTATCACTCCTAAAAGTAGCCTTCTCAACTATCCTTTTACACCATTAAATTTACTACCATTATTAATGAGCAATTTTGTGTAAATGGTGAAAGAAAGGCCAAGTTTGTGAAGTAATTACATAAAATAGTTTGATAAAATATTGAGAGAAGAAGTTAGCAATATGCATAACAAGCCAACAAGAGGCGTAAGAGAGACATTTTCGAGCTAGGCGATTAAGCTTAGGTGCATATGCAAAAAGAAAAGTTCCTGTAGCAAAGAAAATCTAAGCTCATGCTTAGAGGAAATGAACTATTTCCAATGCTAGAGAGAATCTATGACAATGCTTATTAATTACAACTCCTAACTGAGCATGTAATAAGTGTCACATTCACTTTCACTAATTTAAGTCCATTTAATGCAGGTGATGAACAAAAGGCTAATTTGAGGACAATTCCTTCTCAAAAAGGGGGATGTTGCGAGCATCTAGACAAGGCAGGGATATTTAAGGCTAATTAGAGGACTAATCACATGATCCAAGGCAAAGAAGCTCAAAGAGTCCATGGCATTATGAAAGGCTTCCAAGAAGAATTTGGACATTTAGAGAGGTTTAGAGAGCTAATGGAGAGTTCCTAAATTCGTGCAATGCAAGGAAGAAGACAACATTTTAATTACATTCGAATCAACCTAGCTAAAATCCTAATCAATCACACATTAGTTGAATCAATCTAAGGAAAGGGCAACTTGACAATGCTTAGATGCAACTTTTAGATTTGCAATCTTGTAGGAGACGATTTAACTTATCGAAGGACAATCAACATGGATGTTGATTAGAGCAGGGTGAATCGATTGTGAGGGAGGGCAATTGACAAGCCAGGTAACACATCTTTTAAGATTGCAATCGTGAACAGAGCACAGATCAATTAGACAAACAGCTGATCAATTGGAAGGACTTCCAAATCGATCGTGATGGCAATAAGAAGATGAATCTTTCCTTATTTTAATAGGATTCTTTACTAATTTTAAGTACAACTTAATTAATTATACACAATTTTTAGGACTCCTTATCAGATTTTAGCACTGCAAGTAGGGTCTTTAACATATGGAAAACAACTTTTGCTCCTTTGATTAATAAAATTGTTCTTTTTCCTTGCAATTACGAGTTTCTCAATTCTTGTTGATTATTATCCTAATTGAGTCATTCTATAGCGCCCCTTAAAAGATTTCTGCCGAATAAACCAATATAGGCACATTAGTTATGACCGTCTTTTGTTTAAATTCTTGGAATTCATTACATTTGAGTTGTATCTTACGATTCATGCTAGTGAGATTCACTTGGATTCAAGCTAAGCTATTATCACACCTATCCTAGGCTTCCATGCATACATCAAAGAAGTTACATTATTTGTAGATCACTTACAAAGAGGATTCTACATAGAAAGAACTAATAAAAACACCTTATGTATTTTCAAAATAAAAAATCAAGATAACTTAAGTGAATTCCCTCCATTTTAATCACCTCAATACTGAGAAAATAGTTAAGGTCTCAAATATCTTTAATTTTGAAAGTCTAATCAAGATAGCCTTTTACATCCATGATAACTTCTAAATTGTTCCCAACCAAGATGATATCATCCACACACACAAAAAGCATTGTAAACATTCCTTTTATTTCCATTGTAAAAAGCCTATAACCAGCCTTAAATTGCAGGAAACCAATTCTTGTCACTGCAGTGCAAAAGGCTGCATTCCACTGTCTAGAAGCCTATTTTAATGCTTAAATGCTTTTCCTCAACCTACACACTCGATAAGACTCACCTTTATCATATCTTGGTGGCTTTTGCATATAAATCTCCTCCTCTAACCCCCTATGTAAGAAAGCATTATGTCTACCTGTTGCAAGAACTACCACTTCTTTACTGTCACAGCTAATAGAATTCTTACTATGGTGAGCTGAGCAACTAGTGAAAATGTGTCTTGGTAATCCACTTCCTCTTCTTGAGTATAACCCTTTGCCACTAGTCTTGCCTTCTATCTATCCACTTAACAATTAGTCTTGTACTTTACTTTGAATACATATTTACAACCAATGGCATTTTTCCTAGGTGGTAAATCTATTATCTTCCAAGTCCTATTCTCCTCTTGGGCTATCAGTTCCTTTTTGATGGCATCACACCATTTAGGTTTTTGATGATTTTGTGCCTTAAGACATGGCGAAGGAGTTATTGAATTTGACTCTACATCATAAGAATTTATTGAACAACACCTCAAAGTTAGTATAGGATATTTTGTTTAAGAATTTCTGGCAGAGTTACAGGTTGTAGATTTTGGCAATGTGATGTGAGACCCTAGCTAACAGAAGTAGTCTTTTAGATCTTTTAGTGCATTCCTCAATCTTGTTGATCTCCTTGGTTGCCAAGTATGAGGATTTACACTAAATATTTTAAGCTAGTTAGTATTAGAATCATCAAGTACTGAAATTTGAGGTTCTGATTCATTGTGTTGTGAGAAGACTCAAGGATTATAAGAAAGATGCCGAGCTTTTGGAAGAAGCTCAAACTACTAATCAAACTGATGAGGTTTAGAATGTGGATTAAAGATGTCATGATCAACATGATAAGGATTCATTTGAGTTGTGTGATATGTGTCAGGATAATCAATCTTAAAATTATTACCATTTGAGGCTCTGTTATTCTTCTCAAGGAATGGAATTGTAAACTCATGGAACATGACATTCCTTGAAATGAAAATGGAGTTTGTCTCAAGATATAATAGTTTGCATCCTGTAATACCAAATGGATAACCTATAAACACACACCTTTAACTTCTTGAATCAAACTTTCTCTTGCCAGCTTTGAGTGTGGATGCATAACACAAACATTTAAACACTCTCATTTAGCTATAGTTTGGTTCGATTTTGAAAAGAAGCTCAAGAGGTGTTTTGTTATCTAAAACAAGAGTGGGAAGTCTATTAACATTGTGAACAATAATTAGAACACACTCATTTCAGTAGTTGAGAGGTAAATGTGATTTAAATCTTAGTGCTCTAGCAACACTAAGTAAATGTTGATGTTTCTTCTCTACTATTCTATTTTGTTGTGGAGTTTCCACGCAAGATTTTCAGTGAATGATTCCTTTTTCATGACAAAAGGTTCTTAAATAAAACTCAGTGTCCTAGTCATTTTTAATTACTTTAATGGTAGATTAAAATTGTTTCTTAACTAAATTGTTGAAGTTTAGTAGAGACATGAGAGTGTCAAACTTATTTCTAAGCAAAAATACCTATGTTGCTCTTGAAAAGTTATCAACAAATTGAAAGAAAATATATACTACCATCATGCGCTGTTTGGTTACAAGGTCCTCCTAAGTCACAATGTACAATCTCAAATGATTTTGAAGTAATATGTAAACTGTGTGAAAATAGTAATCTATGTTGTTTAGCTAATGGACATACACTACCGGGGGCCTTATAACCATAATTAACAATATGTTTAAGGCTAGATTATTTATTATCTTCAACTTCTCATCAAATAGATATCCTAGCTTGCTATGCGAGGGATCATATGATGTTTGTGACTATGCACTAAGTGTTGTATGTGGATAGAGGTTCATTGAACATAAATTGGTCAACAAATCCTTTGAATGCACCTCATATCTATCTATTGAGATAATATAGATCACCTCTTGCTTCATCTTTGCCAACTATAGTCTATGAAGTTAGGTCCTAAATAAAATAGTGGTTAGGAAGTAAAATCAAACGACAATTTAAATCAGTGGTTAGCCTTTCTACTAAAATTAGGTTATATGCAAAGGTAGGTGCACACACAACACCTTGTGAAGGATAATGCTGTCCGTTAGTTACATGGTCCCTAAAGGAGATGCTGCACTAGTGGATCATCCATTAGGCAAATTCACCGAAAAATTGCATCTTACATACTTACCAATAGGCAAAGACTTATCACATATCATGTGGGCTATAGTACCCATATCTAGAATCTAAACACCTTGATTCTTATTCAATTTCATAATCCTCAAACTTATCTAAGACATTAAGATAGTTAGTGCTAGCATTATGTTAGGGCACTGCATTCAACTACTACTCTTTCATGCAAGCTGGTTTTTGCTACATCCTTGCTGCTAAGCAAATTCATAAGTTGCTGCAACTACTCCTTAGTGACAGTAAATCTTTCTTCAATGTCAAAAGCATCCAAGGTTGTTGCTTGTCCTACAAAGCTACCACTTGATGGTTTTTGGTCAAATTTGCCCACCATGTGACCTATCATCTGATAGTGATTGCATCTAGGGGCTTCAGCATTTCCAACTTTAAAGCACTTGTCCAAGCTATGTCCAAGTATCCTACAATGTATACAAAATGGCCTCTCTTTCCTTCTTATCTTCTTGGCCACATTGTTTATCCTTTGCACAGTCGTTACCTTCACTAGCAACCGCATGATGCCTCTCCTATTGTTGAATGATGGCAAAAACCTTCCTCACAAGTGGTAGAAGCTCCATCATGAGGATTTGATCCTTAGCCTAAGAGTAATATCATTTAGTCCCATTAGAAACTCTATCACACAGTCTCTTTGAAGTTATTCACTGAGAACATGGAGTGATGAGTACAATGAGCATTTCATCATATATCTATAGTTCATCCCATATACATTTCAATTTCCCATAGTAAGTCAATACAGTGTCCCTTGATATACTTAAGTAGTATTCTATTGTAACCTTCGCTCAAACAACTCTTCCCACAACTCACATGCAATGTCAATAAAAATTAAATTAACTTTAATTGAAGGAGAAATCGAGTTCAACAACTACAAAGCTACCATACCATTACATCTTTCTCACAATTCATTAAAGCTTCGATTGGTGTAGTAGGTTTAAAAATCTAACCTATAACAAAATTGATCTTATTTTTACTCTGAGCACTCTCTTTACATTCCTAAACTAGCCAACATAGTTCTCTGTAGTCAACAATTCATTCACTAGTGGTATCATAAAGTTGTCACCATTTTCAATCCTAATGGGATTAAGCGAATCAGTTAGGTTTAGATGATTATTTTCAGGTGGATTGTTCATTCCAGCCATAGAAGTCGAAGATTCAATGGCATCAAACTGGAAAATCGAACTTGCAAACACAAAAATTGAGCTTGTTGATTAACGCACAAAACGAAGATAGTGAGCTTGTGAACAAAGAAATGGACCTCAATTAATGTGCTTAAAACAAGAGATTTAACCTTAATCAAGCTAAAAGGAGAGAAAGGATCGCATTTGAAAGGAGAGAAAGTTTGGCTTCGAGATAGACGAGTACTGGGTTTCTGGAAAGAATTTTCTATTTCACAAATGGAGATTACATCAACAAAGCAGTAATATAGTACTCTGACACACTAATGACAATTAAAAGCTAAATGTAATTATCTAACCTAAACCCCACTATTAAGTTACAACACGTAACCTAACAAATATAACCGCCACTCCTTCAGTAGTGAATTTCCAACACATCTACAGCTCTTCCATCTATCTTCATCAGGCTCCCATTACATCTGCAACATCCTACTCCATCTTCAACACGACATTCCAACGTCTCTTTTTGGGTGTCCTATAAATACAGACATCTCTAATTTAGAAATGCATGCAAAGTAGTATCCTTCTCCAAGAATTCTTGAAACTCCTCTACTTGTTTAAGCTTTTTGTTATTCCTGATCGCCCGCATCAGTAGAGGAAGACTTGTTTAATCTCCTTAAATAGGTTTTGAAATAGGCTCACTTAATACGATTTAGGCAGCTTCTTCTGCTTTCCACAGTATCTGATTCCAACAAATTTCCCATTTAGCCAAAATACGGGACGAATAATAATTTAATCAGCCCATTATTTGGATTAAGGGTCTGATACTTGGAAGTCAATTGCTTTATCTATTTTGCTGATAATTTGCAGCTATACGTCGAATATGATCACCTTTGGTGGTTGATCTGTTCCGAAAGTGGATTGTTGGACCACTCCACTAACTTTTTTAAACAAATTAATGAAGAGAAGAAAAACGCAAGAGCAGTATACTTAACAGTTAAATCGGCACAGGAACACTCTAGAATCCATGAATTAACTGGTCCATATACAATGTTATAATATCAAAATATCTGAGATCGTGACATAAACCAAACTACCTGATCTAGTGGGGAAGTGTTACCTATTAAACGCATTGTGGCAATTATAGGGTACGAATTTCTAGCGAACTGAAAGGTAGTAATAATATTATCAGTAAACCATTTACCGTGCAAATTTCTTTTTAGACTATGAGTTATTGTGAGCATAGGAAAATCAAAATAAATGCATAATTAAAGATTAAAAAAAATTTGAAAGGAGAAAAAATTTCAAACGAAATAAACATATAAATGGTCAAGAAAAAGGAGAGGATAAAAAATAAAATATATGAACTAGGGATTATTGTGTAATTATTTCTCATTATGCAACTAAAATGCACTTATGCCTTTAATAAAATAGTATAAATGAGGGTAGAATTATGAGAATAAATTCAATGCACGAAAATGAATGCAAAAACAAGAGCGTGACCAATAAAAATCAAATTATTCCATTTTTATGCCTTAATTAAAATTACAATAAGATTCCAACAGATGTTTTTAAATCAACTTTTCTATCAACAGAGAGCTTAAGAAAATATCTCCCAGTCGAAAAATAATTCTCCAACAAGTACATTTGATGTCCTTTTCATTAGAGCTATTATGATGAAAGAAAGACAAAGTAATAAATACAGATTGGTCATTGAATTTTATAAAAAGATATTTTGTGATGTTTTGGAAAAATTTTATGTAAAGAATTTTTGAAATTGCAAATAAAAGATATAAAATTTTGTTGGCTCGTTTGAACTGGAAAAAAACCATATTTGTATGACATAGAAATTGAACATTTTTAACATTTTAAAAAAACATTTGGTTTTAACCCTATTAATGGCAGGCACGTCATTACTAATTTTTATAAGTTCTATTATAATTTTATCTAACACTTAAACAATTTTCTTTAAAAAGAAAATTGAACGTGATAGAAACTCAGCAAATATTCTCAATATGTGAGAGCTTTTTAAATGAGCTCATCATTTCATTATTCATTTCAGTTCTTAAAAGCAAGAAGAAAATATACATAGTTAAAAAATTCCAAATAAAATAAAACCATACCGTTCAAGAATGATCTTTTTATTTCTTAAATATATACCAATTCATACTTATATATCGGACTTAAGAGCCATTTATCACACTCATTGAAAAGCCAACAAAAATGCATGTTATTAATAAATTATTTGAATGAAACATGTTAATGTGTATAATTTGATTACAATAATGAAAGATTTTTAGAAAAATAAAGACATGTGTAAACTATTAAATATGAGTACAAAAAAAAAAAGGAGAAGGTATATTTTGCTAGTTGTTAATTTATAAGCCAGTTGATACATTATTCAGAACAAGAAGTTTAACTATGTTTTTCTAATTTGTTGGAGTCTTCAAATTGACGTGTTGTTTGAAGCACTTGACAAATCTAATTGTAGTATTTGTGAAGTTCCAAATTACTTGAAGAAATCCACTTGAGATATTCTCTAAAGCCTAACTTTTCCATGGATAAGGATTCTAAAGAGACCAAGTGCCTAGTCCCACGTTCTTCGACGCACACCGACAAATATGCAGTAATAAAGAAAAGTTCACCTCAGTTTCAAGGTACTAGATATTGACCTACCAATGGAGAGTTTGACCTAGACCTTAATACTCAGTACTATATAAAAAATGCTGAAGATGTGAAGAAAAAGGGAGAAGAAAGAGTAAAGAAAAGGGGCTAGAAAGAGTCTAAATTTTAACATAAGAATTTGTGTCTTTGGCCCTTGTGCTAAGTTATCATTAGCATAGTTTGAATAAGTATGTAAAGAGTATAGGAGTCAAAATCTCTTGAGACGAACTTGCGACGACATAATGTCAAGCTTGAAGTGTGCTTAAATTAAATACAACTAAGTCTGTGTTATGATTGTATTCTCAACAAGTTGAAAACCTTAAGATAAGGGTACTAAATTAGATGAGAGATTTTATGGTTAGCACATTTCCTATTAAACTTAGTGAAAGCATTTTAACTGTGTAAAACCCCATAAACGTAGGAGATATTACTCCAAACTATGTTACTAATTTTGTGCTTACTCTATTTACTTTTTTGTGTGTTTGCGTGGTTGTGTATGTGTTTCAAACCTCATTACAATGTTCGTAGGTATGTTATCAATTTCGACTTAACTTACACGTAGTACCAAAGCCTAGTTCACCAAGTTTGCTTGATTTGTTGAAACAAGTGAAATCCTAAAGAGTTGAATAATAAGTGCTAAAGATGAAGCATATGTTATATGACCCCTGCTTCTTGATGGAAGTAATTATCCCTATCGAAAGACATGTTTGCTTATTAGTGATTTGTTCACTAATGCCAAATTATCAAGAATGGATACTAGAGAGATATTAGTTGTAAAAGTTACTTTTTATTAATTAATAAATTTTAATGTTTATTTGATCAATATTATGGTAGTGTTTCCTTCATGTATGTAAACATCAAATGGCATAAATTATTGATACGCCTAGATGATTATATTAAGAAGTCTTATTCATAAGGAGTTATAATATAGACATAAGGCTATCTTAGTATATAATCACTAAAACCAATTCATGAGTCACAAACTCTTCATGAAACATTAGAGAGTTGATAAGACTTTCACACCTTATGTTTGTATGATAAGTGTCATCTCGTTTAGTATGAGATACAAGAAAACATGTATGTGGATACATCAATAAAAAATGAGTATTTGAATAATGACTTGAAGAACGAAGTAGACACATGAAATTTATTCTTTACTATCAATATCTTACATTGTGACCATGCTAAGTGCAAGTGGGCCTTAAACTATAGACAATATGATTGTCTTGTACCCATAATAGCCAGCATGCTATTAGGGCATTAAGGACTAATGTTCACCTTGGAGGTATGAGTATGATTAATAAGGGATTTGTCTTCTTACAAGTAAATAAAGCGTTTATCCTATACAATTAATATTCCACAACGCTTAAATCCTTGGCCAAGGTAGTGTGTGATCGGAAAAGAGTTTTCAATAGAAGCATTAGTCTCATAAGGTAACATCGAATGATCATATGAACAAATTTGTTAGTTTGGCTAAATTCATGGTTCTCACTCAGTTGGGACTTATCCTTCCAGTAATGTTCATTTGGTAATTAAAAATAAACTTAAGGAGTCACATACATAAAAGGTTCGAACGAGGAAAAAGTGCTAAATTGGTTGGGTGTAATTGAGACTTATGAAGCCTCATTAAAAAAAAAAAAAACACTTAATTCAGCTACATTAGATTGGACCAAATTAATTTCCCATTATTGTTGTTAAAAATGATATTGTTAATTAGAAGAATAATAATCATTTAATTTAATTATTGTTAATTAAATTAAAGAATGAGACACAAATGGAATTATTTAGTTCTTATCATGTTTGTTAATAATGTGATTATTAACTAGAAACGTGATAGGTCATTAATTTGATTAAAGAAATTAACAAAATTAAAGGATATAATTCCATTGGATTTTAGTTAATAATAAGATTAATAATTAAAGGTTAACTGATATTTAATTATTAATGAGATTATTAATTAAATAATCTATAAGTTAAGAATAATTAAAGATCCATGTAAGAAGCCCATAGTGTCCATACCATGTATGTCTTAGGAATTTCACATGAAAATAATAATCCTACCAAGTGTAGGATGTTATATCTTGAAAATAGAAAGATTTGGGAGAATTCTAAATCATTAGTGACTAGAATTATTAGTAAAATTCTAGAAAAATTTGTCCACCCTCTTAAGTAAAAAATAGAAAAGTTTCGTAGCCACCCTATAGCTTTTCTTCCTTGTCCAAAAGCCTTCTTGTATAAAAAAAAAAAAAAATTGAATGAGAACCTTGCAAAGGTCTAGGAGGTGTTTGTTTATGATCCAATTGTGTGGACAAACTAGATATTGAAGTTCAAAGGCTGCAACTTGAAGATCCCAAATGCACTAAATTGGAATACGAATCCAAAGGTACATTTTTTACATATCTTTCGGCGCTACTCAATTAATGCATGTTATATGGCTAAAGCTAACAGTGGTATCTGAGCCTCAGTTTTCCTTATATAATTGAAAATTTTAATTATATTTCTATGATTTACAATAGTTCATGTTTAATAATTGATTAAACATGTATTTGACACTTTTTTATACTTGAAAAAATTGTTTTTTCATAATTTTGGATCATAGAGAGAAGTTTGCATAGCTGCCACAACAAGCACAATGTGCACAACCTACCTATGCTTGACAGGCACCCAGAACAAGACCAATAGATACCTAGGAAGGAGTGTGTGCCCGATGCGCACTGCAAGGGACCTGACGCACATGCAGGTGCCCAGAGGTCATTGCGCACCCAATTGTGTGTTGGGTGGCATGTGTCACCACCCAATGTGTATGGTATGTGTAAGCACAATATTCTATAAAAAATTCCTTAATTTAAAGTTTGGAAAAGAATTTTTCCCAAACAAAAACTACAACATGAGATGCATAAGTTATAAAAAAAAGTCATTAACATGTGGTGTATAATTTTCTTGTATGTACCTTATGGATGGACTATGGACTTAGAGCATTGGTGCAAGGATGTTTTTATTTTTGATTGGTTTTAGTGGATGTATAATAATTTTTCATGGATTGTAAAGGCACAAGCTAAGTTGTTTGTTTTACATAGACTAGGAGTTTTCTCTCCATGGTATGGAAAGTGTAAATGTAAATATGGAAGAGATCAAGAGTTGATATTCGTACGGAGACTAAGAGTCGGTGTCGTTTGAAGTTTTATGGAGTGGTGGACCCATGAAGAAAGCCATAAGGACCAAGACAAAAGAAGACATTCATGATTTACAATGTAATAGTTTAGAATTCCATGCACATGTACTCAATCCATTTGTTGTCTCTAATTGGATCTACAAGTCTATAATCATTCATATTATCTTATTTTCATATTACATAAGATAGACATATGAGATACATGAAACTAAATAATGTGCAAAATGGAACATAAAGTTACATCGACCAAAAACTTCCTTACATAATATTAAATTGGAACAGCAAAATAGTTTTATCGTTGCCCACCATCGAGTTTAGAGTTCTAGATATTATCTTAGCATGTGATATCATCATATTCATGGAGTCACATTACAATGGGATATTTAGGGCTTCAAGTGCTTTTGATATGACATTCAAAGGATATTTCACTTTAAGAACTAAAGCAGTCACGGGTGGGGTTATAAATTTGGTGAGTTGTCAATTGGTGGGTGTGACATAAATGGACTCATAATGCCAAAATTTATATTTGTGAGATTTTGTTAGGCCACGAGCTAAAGTAAAAGATTGGACTGCGCATGATATGCATTAGCAAGAGTTGCTATTCATTGTACCTATGATGCTAAAAATTGTATATGTAAGGTATGTCATGTCTAATGAAGACCCTAATCACCTAATGGGAAATTTTTTCCAACAAAATTTTTGTTTCCTATCCAAGATAGTGTGGCATTTTTTAAAAAAATCTGGATGGAGGATGTATGTTTTAAAATCCATAATCATTTTTTTAACAACATTAACAACTAAACTAATAATATTGCGCATTTTCTGCAGTTATATTACTCTTAACTAATGACATTCGCTCTAGTTATAATTGTTGAGACCATCATATAAATTGGAATCATGAAAGCTGATTGGGTTTGAGGCTTGAGAAATATACTCATCCCTTAAGGAATTGTGGGATCTTGGAACTCATCATCTCATGCATTGGGAAAGAGGTTGTCCTTGATGTGTTTAGTCCTTCAATTAGTGAGACTAAGAAAGGCAAGACTAAAAGAAGGAAGCCTTGCGCTCCAAAAGTTAGTGGGAGGGGCATGATATTTAATTCCCATATTAGCAAAGGACGGAGTTTCTGATGCAACAAAAAAAGGCAAGTAGATTTCTTGAGAAGTGAGAAGTTGTGATTAAATTCGGTAGTGGGGCAAGTATTGTAGTCATTACTATTGGTACTACTTCAACTAAGTTACCATCTAGACATCTATTGGCCTTAATAGATAGTCTTTTGTTATCAAATGGGCTAAAAAATATTGTTTTCTTTTAGATACAATATGGACCAAATTTATTGTAGTAATAAATTATTTGGCACGACCTCATCGGTAAATGGGTTATACTACTTGAATTTAGACGACAAACCTATCATGAATGCTATGAAAAACAAATTTTTTAGGGATAGTTTGAATCCCAAGCAATTGTAGCATTTTAGACTGGACCATGCTACAAAGGTTAATATTAGCAAATTGGAGAAACATGGGCTTATTAGTCTATTAATAGAGGAGCTCCATCTGACTTGCGATCCTTACATTTTAGGCAAGATGGCAAAGAGTCTATCTAATGAGCACGTAGAGAGAGCCACATTGACACTAGAGTTAGTCCACACCTATGTTTGTGAGCCATTTAATAAAATGATAAGATGAGGATTTCACTACTTCATAACATTTACTAATGGTTTCTCTATGTATGGGAAAGTGTATTTGATAAAGTAAAAACATAAATCCTTTGAAAAGTTCAAAGATTTCAAAGCTAAAGTTGAGAAACGAACTGATAAGCATATAAAGAGATTGTGATCAAATCATGGGGGTGAATACATGAGCGCCGAGTTTGTAAAATTTCTCAAAAAAAAATGGTATTATCTCACAATCCACACCACCAATTTTTAACTTTAAAAGGCTTCTAGGGCCACATCTACATACTATTTTCTTGTGTAATTACTAATAAATGTAGTAAAATACTTTTTTCCTTATCTCTAGTTTGAACAAACTTTAGATCATAGATATGCTATTAGTTAGTTTTATACATGTCATGTTTCTTTCAATTGAGGATATAATTTGTAGGTTTGGTTAGATCAGATGTTTTAGTTTTAAGTTAAATTTAGCACAATAATATTTGAATTCTATTGAGCAATTTTTCAACAAATGTTGTAACACCAATACAAGAATAGCCAATATGTTTACACCATTCGAAGACCATGTCCTATGTTTGTGGAGCATTCACCCACATCAAAAAATTCACTAATTAGAGTGAAAAATGGCAAAACGTACCATGAACCTGACCATTCTTTCCCTAATGCTTCATTTTAATCAAGTCTACATTTGATATTTTGTACACTCTCCCTTGGTTAAATAACAAATTAAACTACTCTTTTGACACCAACATCATGATTTACAAGAAATATTCAACTCACAAAGATTCGTAAAAACTTAATATGAAAGTATCATATATGTATAAGTAGATATTTTTTGTCTTTAAGCTCAATAAAATCTCATAGAAGGTACACCCCAGCCATACCCGACTTTGCCCTATTTTATCTAATTATAAATCTATAAATTCTGTCTAGATCAGCTCCAAAATATCTCAAAATCTTTAGTTAAAATTGTTTTCAAGATCTCTTGGGTGAGTGTTGGAGTTCCAACCAGCTATCAACAAGATGGGTTTCCATAATATGTGGCCTATTTTTTAGCATATCCATATATTTCTTTATCTAGAGAAGTTATAATATGAACAAACTCTAGCATGGACATCTTTGGAGAGATTTCTATTTATTTTTGAACTTCATTAATTAAGAAATAGTCGATGCCCTCACCTTTCCATACATTGTAGAATTCTTTGACTTCTAAAATATGGAAAGTTTTATATTACATTCAATCAATTTTTGTCAAGATTTTTCATCAATATTTTCTAGAATTAACTTGTGCCACATAAGTGCCAACTCATAAACAAAGGGCCATCAATTTCTTCCTTTAGCATTGTATGACACAATCCTATATATAACAATAAATTCCATAAGACTTGGGCACAATATGGAAATAAGACATTGTTTTTGACAAAATTGACATCCCGAATACATTAAGTCCACGATGTTCCAACATCAGTTACATAATAAAGCAAAATAGCTACAAGTCTAATGTACAGAAATTTGCCTGGCAAATTAGCACATCTTTCGGTAGTATGTCTTGGAGTTAGGCCATTGACAAGGTCCTTATTTTCATTTATGAATACCATAGTAAAATGAGCAGCCAAATGAAAACCATAAAAGAAGTATAGAAAGCTAGAAAACCAAGAGCACAAAATCCAAAACATCATTCAAAGCCATCCAAGAAAACCAGCCCAATCCAATTTTCGAATACTCCCCCTCAAAGCAAGCATGCTTTAATCAACTTCAGAAGCCCTAAGCCACCTAGCCCTCTCCCTTCATATTCACTTCACTTTTCTCATACACTATGCCAAAGAATTAATCATTCAAGAGGGTGCATAAAATCACAACATCAAGTAGAGAAGGGTTTAGCAGCAGTTGGAGCATCAACATTACATAGTTTACTAAGAAGTTGAGCTACAACAATCTTAAGTGAGATAATGTAAACCTTAAGTTTTTGCCTTTAAGTTTGTAGCTATCTAACTTGAGCATCAATTCCTCTAGATAGGGCTTCAAATTGAAGAATGCAATCTTCAAGTTTTGTGTGTATAGTGGGAGTTGAGGATATAATAGTCTAGGAAACTCTAGTTCCAGTAAATTCATTAACATTACCATAGCGAATTAAGCGTAAACAATTCATCACATAGTCAATCTTTTGAATATTCTCATCAGCATCAATATTAATTTTCAAACTTATCAACCTTGAAAGTTTGAAATCAATCTAGGGAAAGGTAAACGTCCCACGAAGCAATTATTTTTAGCAAAAAACATCAAATTTTGGAAAAACATGGCATCCAAATGGATTTTCCTTTCCAACCCCAAACAATGAAACAAAATAGCAATCTCGTTGGTAACCTATGTAGTGTTAATAGTAGCAAACTTGTACAACAAGAAGTACTTAAGGCTCAATATTGATGACTACATTGAGGTAGTAACCAGTCATGTCAACAAAGCCCTCTAAATAGTGAGGACTTGAGCTATCTCACCATAGTTCACCACAAAGGCCTCTAGATATGTCCCTTACATATCCTCCACCTAGAATCCCAACACCAAGTTGATGCAACTTGGTGAAACTCTGACAAAATCACTACACGTGTAAATTTTGTAATACCATATCATCACTCATTCCCTTAGTTAGATTACAATAAAACCCCTTTATTGATTTAGGATAATATTTCTTCAAGCTAGTTAGAGTCTCAAGCAATCCCCAAGCCTTCACAACATCCACAAACCCTAACTTCTTAAATTTTTTAACATCTAAGAGTTTCTCAAAAATAAAGTTACATCTTTGAAAAATAATTGACCTTTCTTGAATGACTCTGTAGCCTCAGCTTTAGAAACTCCCTCTTATTGAATATTCTCGTGGGTATCCTTTTTAGTTAGCAAAATTTGAATAGGTTGGAACTCTAGTGGTAGCATTGCTTTCTATAGTAAGTTCCAATGCTGGAATCTCACTAGGACACGATTTCAATAGTGTTAGGTTGCCTTCCAGAATAGTACTTGGTGGCGTCAGAGTTAACTCAAGTGATGGTGTCGATGGTGCTAGGTTTCTCCTAGTGCTCTGATGCGTACCTTAACTGTAGCCAACCTTTCTTCTCATGGTGAAAATTTTCATCTAAAAAATACAATAAACCCATGAATTTTTGTAATTTGAATAGCAAATAATATCAAATATATAAAGATATAGATGATTTAGAGTCCATAGGGAACAAGGAAATAAAATTTTTGAGAATCCAAGTAATTATAGTAAGGTAGTTGCATAAGAATAAAAAAAAACTCTGTCCAAATTTATTCTACTTCTTCCCCTCTAATATTAGGCTTCTTAGGCTAGGTTCTAAACTAGGCATAAGCCTGCATTCTTCTCAAAGCCTTAGATTTTGTTTGGCCTAAAGTTTTGGTCATTATGTCTACATGTTGTGACGATGTTTCAACATTAGGAGTACTATTTTGTTCCTTGTTGTCACTTTCAGCAACTTTCTACATATCTTCAATTTTGACCATCTTTCTAGACATACTTTTTTTTTTAACTCCATTAAATTCAGATGCTACAATTCCAATGCTCTAGAAGTTTGTTGGTGCTGCAAATCCAATGTGACTTTTTCTATTTTTTTTCTCATTGGTATGATCTACATACACCATTCATGGGTGTGAGCATTCCATTAGTCTGTGAAGCCCTTTTTTTTATTGACATGCCTCTTTTGTCCATTTCCAATAAAGGCAAATGTTCCAAAGAAGCTTTTGTGATTGGTAGGATCCACCTTATCTCCGATCCCATACTTTGAACAACCTATGTTAAAGTTTCGCATGGTGTTGGAGCTCCTCTATACTACAATTTATATGATGTGATAACATAATCTGATACATAACCTCTTGTGTCGTCGCTTGGTCCTTTTCTTGAATTTGGATTTAATATCTCTTCCATCTATAAAGTCCAGCAAAATGGTAAAATATTTACTAAAAACATGACCAAGTTTAAGACAATACTCAATTGTCTTGTGCTATCGAAGTCCTTATTTGGTTTTTTTTTAGCTTTCGTGCTACAACACCAAGTGTGAATGCCTAAACAGATTCTAGCATAAATTAAATCTCCTTAGGGACTAGTTGGCTAGTACTTGGTGGATCTGTGAAGCCAAGATCATGGTGTTCTTTTAAAGTCTTTTCCATGGTCAATAGATCATCAAGTTCAGCCTTGACTTTGTTTAACTTTTTCAAGGTCTTTTTCACTTGTTCGGCTTCCAACACGGCATCTTAGTGCTGCTTTGACATTATAGTAATTTCCTCCTTCAGTTCTGCCTTTTCCTTTTCAAGAGTCTCCATTCAGCTTTCAATGACTTGACCTCTAATGATGATCACGTTAGGGATATGGGGATTGTTTGCAAATAAAGATGGCAAGTGTGATTTATGTGGTTTGGCCTAGTGTAGCCTACGTCCATGGAAAGAGGTAAAGATCTATTTTCTCTTATTGTCCAATATATTTTGTACATATATTCCTAGCAATATTGATAGTTATATGCTGAGTGGGAGTTATTCCCATGATCTCTCCTAGCCGTTATCTCCACATCCACTAAACACGAACATCAGAAGTTATAACGACGTTCCTACTATACTTTACAGTTACACTAATATGACTATGATGAGGTGGCCTTCTTGAGTCTCCATATTCCTGCTCTAAGTGGATGAGACTGGGCTTGCTAGTGCCCCGAGCTCACTTGGGGTTGAGACAGTCTATTTCGTTAGTGGGCTTAATCAACTGGGTTGTCAAGCTGGTTTTCTCTCCTAGCTATATCAACCTCATTTCACAGTGACAGTATTTTATCGTGCATCATCTTGTATGTGGATATAAGTTCTTCATAAGTCATCTTAATGTCATTATCACTGTTGTAGTCTATCTGTGTGTTTAGAGCTATAACGTCGGTACAGACAACTTTGGCCTTTGTTCTAACACGTTGAATGCAACGTGGTTACTTATTGGCTCATCTTTTCAAATTGTTCGAAATCGTCCTCACTTCAAATTATAGCTATCGATTTTCCTTATTTTTCTTAAGTGTTAGCATATTCTCCAAAGATGTGCCCAAAATTGTTATACTTGCGGCGTTGAACACCTTTTTTTTGCAAATTATTTTTAAAAATCCCTCTTAAAGATTTTGTTGCCACCTTCTCAATAGTTCTTTTGTTGGAATTGCCACTAAAGTTGGAGGGGGCTCTCTAATCTTTCCTCATAATCTTCTTTAGTTTCTTGGCCATACTAATAGCTTCATCGTTTGAGTTGGAATTCTTCTCTTCTCTACTACTTCATTCAATTTTCAACAACATCTCCTTTTCCTTTTTAGGTTGAACCATGTTCATTGTGAACATTTACAATGAGCTCATCAATTCATCAAGTCTTATCTTCCCTACCTCCCCAGCCTCTTCAATGGCCACCACTTTTGCATAGAAACATTCTAGGAGTCGCGTAGAGTCTTCTAAACTAGCCTAACTTCAAAGTACCTCTTTCCTAATTGCTATGGTTGGTTATCTAAGTCATAGAGATTTCTATTGAAGATGGCAATTGTCTCATCCTTATCCATCCTTAAATCTTCAAAGTATGAGGTAAGCATTTGGAGTTTAGAAATACGAACAGTGCTCATACTTCATGGATATTTTTTAGAAAATCGCATGCTTCCTTTGCCCATTTGATAAGAGGAGATCAATTTAAATTACTCCTTGTCAACACCTATGAATATGATGTTGATAACCTTGGAGTTTCCAAGGGTTGCCTTCTCCTCTTTAGTCATCCAATTCTTCACACGAATGCCTTCCACTTTGATTGTTGGTGCAATTCATCCATCAATGATGGAGCTCTAGGCATTATTGTTGGTGCAATTCATCCATCAATGATGGAGCTCTAGGCATTCTCATCAAAAGACTTAATGAAAACCTGCTTCTAAGTCTTCTAGTATGGATAGTTAGTTCTATCCAGTAGTGAGGACCTTATGATTGAAGCACCTTCTTTTGCACTTATGGTCAAACCTCCAGTGCCAAGGTTTCACCTGCCTTGCAACCAAGTCTAAAAAGGGTTAGATAGCTCTGATAACACTTATAAGTTTAGTTAGATCAAGTGTTAAAATTTCAAGTTAAATTTAAGATTGTAATGTTGGAATTCCACCAAGCGATTTTTCAACAAATGTTGTAACACTAACACAAACAAAACAAAATGTAAAAAAAAAAAAATACAAGAATTGGCAATATGTTTAAGCAATTTCAAGGCTATATTTCATGTCTGTGGGGCACCCATCTAGATCAAACAATTCACTAATCAAAGTGAAAAATGGTACAACATACCTTGAATAACACCCTTATCTCCTTAACACCTCACATTAATCAAGTTCATACTTGACTTCAATGAATTTGGTACATTCTAGTACTCTCTCTTAGTTAAGTGAGAAGTCAAACTTCCCTTTGACTTCAACATCATCATTGGCATAAAGTGTTTAATTCATAAAGACTTATAAAAATTCAAAACAAAATTATCATGTATGTGTGAGTAGGTGGATTCTTTCTTTAAGCTCACTAAACTCTTATAGAAAGCACACTCTAGACATACCCTACTTTGACCTATTTATGCTTGATTTTGTATCTACAAAATTTGTGTAGATTAGCTCCAAAATATCTTTATATCTTGAATTAATATTATGGTCAAGATTTTGTCCGATCAACTAGCTGGTGTTGGAGTTCGAGACAGCTATCAGTGAGATGATTTTCCATAATGTATGGATTCCTTTGAATTTTTTAGCTTCTCCATTCCTTTCCTTATCTTATGAAGATATAATCTAAACAAAACTCTAGCTTGTATATTTTTGGAGAAATTTCCATCTATTTTTGGATCCTATTGATTAAGAAATGGTCAAAGTTTTAATCTTTCCATACATTGTAAGATTCTTTGAGTTTTTAAATTTGGAAAGTCTTGTATTGCATTAAACTAATTTTTGTTAAGATTATTTCATCAATATATTTTACAATTAAGTTGTATCACATGAGTGTAACTCACATACAAAGCACCCAAATGACCTCTTGGTTAGTTTAGCCCCTTTCAATTGGGTGCATATATCTATATTGTATTATTACGAAAAGAAAAATGATTTTTTTACTGCTTGAAGTGAATTTTCACAATTTTTTTATGTTTATATTTTTATTTTTTCTATCTCTTTTTGTTATTTCTATCAAATATTTATGTTTTCTGTCAAATCTTTTGGTTTTTTAAATGACTATGATCTTTCATCACCTTCTTATTTTAAATATTTTCATAGAGTATAAAATCACATAATTTTCTTATTTTATTTTTCTTTTCCATATTTTCATTCTCTTTTTACTTTTTATTTTTATTTGTAAGTTCTCTTTAATTTTCTCTATTTTTAAGTTCTTTTGATATTTCTTTATTTTAGTTTTAATAAATAGTTTTTGTACTTTTTAATTTTAAATAATTTTATTTTTATTAATTAAATACAATAATTTTCAAATTTATAATGGTGCGTGAATTTTACTAGTATATATAAAGGTGAGCACATGTGTATCCATACATAAGTATTGAGTTTAACTGCGAGTATAGTAATTGAATTTGAATACACACACACACATGAAATAGGAAATAATTTGGATTTGTAATATAA
The DNA here is from genome assembly GCA_019155195.1 of Avicennia marina. Taxonomy (NCBI): domain Eukaryota; kingdom Viridiplantae; phylum Streptophyta; class Magnoliopsida; order Lamiales; family Acanthaceae; genus Avicennia; species Avicennia marina. The sequence continues at coordinate 6,654,296 of CM032762.1, read as the reverse complement.
ATAAAAATTTTGTTTGTATAATTTTTGAATTGTTTAAATTTTGAGGGATGAAAAGTAATGAAAATATGAAAACAAACAAGCATAATGTATCATTTTTCGCATGATGTCCAAAGATAAATATTTGCAAGGTAAATTTACTTCAGTGTAATCATTTTACATTATCACATGAAATATATTTAGTGCTTGATTGGTGCACAATTTCAAGAAATTAGTCTGTTACATTATAAGTAGTATTACATCTACTACATAATTATGACATAACTAAAACAAATTTAGAATAAAAGCAGTGATATTCTATGTAAAGAGTATGTATGTGCATATTTATGATAAGAACGAAGAATATGACTGGTACATGAAATGAAAATGAAAGCCAACGAAGAAATTATTATATTATGGGAAAGGGGTCCCTGCCTCAGCTTGGGAGCTAGGTTCGGACTCTGTGCGTGATTTTGAAACGACAAGAACGAATACCCCTCTCACCTACAAGTACCCGCCCCACTCTGTCGCCGCCTCTACTTCCTCAAAACTTTCGAGAGCCACCTCTGTTACAGTAGCACTTTTCTCTTCCAACACAAAAACTCGGCATTAGTCTGCACAAGCAAGAAATCGTTAAAGCTGGCGATTGATAAGCAAGAAAAAGCGGATTGTGAAATCAAGCCCAAGAACAGGCGAATCATGGTACTGATACTCTCTTCTTTGAATTGATTATGCCCTTCTCTATCCTTACATTCTTCAGAGGGCAAAGCCCCTCTGTTTCCTGTCTTTACTTTCTTCATTTGCCTCCGTTTATTGACGAATAGGGAGGTGGAGGACCTGATGACGAGGACAACCGGTGGCCCTCCTGGCTTAAACCTTTGTTGAAACAACACTTCTTTGTTCCGTGCAAATTTCATACTGACTCGCACAAGAGCGAATGCAATATGTACTGTTTGGACTGTATGAATGGCCCTCTCTGTTCGCTATGTTTGGCTAGTCACAAGGACCACCGCTCAATACAGGTTTGTGTTTCCTAATTATAACTCGCAGTTCTCGATTCCTTCCTTCTTTTTCTTCATCCAATTTTAGCGTATGGGTTTCTGCTGTTTTTATTAAATTTTGGCTCTTTCATTGACTTAGAAATGCTATCGAGATTCCATATTTCTCAAATGTGCACACTCTCTGTTTCCGCATTGACAATTGGGTTTCTGATTTTCAGATTAGGAGGTCATCATACCATGATGTGATCAGAGTTTCTGAAATTCAAAAGTATGTAGACATAAGCTCAGTCCAAACATACATAATCAACAGTGCTAAGATTGTTTTCTTGAACGAGAGGCCACAGCCCAGGCCTGGTAGAGGCGTTACTAACACCTGCCAAGTATGCGATCGCAGTCTTCTCGATTGTTTCAGATTCTGCTCCCTTGGCTGCAAGGTATGGTTACGGTTTCAGATTTTCATTCTTTTTTGCTTCAGCTGTTCCCACATGAAACCCTTGAATAATTTTAATGCCTCAAGATCGATGGTGATCTTATTTATTATTATATTCTTTTAGATTGTTGGGACTTCAAAGAATTTCGGAAAGGAGAAGAAGCAATCCCCGGCGGACAAGAGGAGAGCGGCTGCTACGGAAGTGGTTGTGGAGTCTGAAGACTCATACAGTAGTAGCAGCAGCCATGGCCAGGACAACAAGAAGCTCCCCGGTTTTACTCCGTCGACTCCTCCTCGAAACGCCATGAATTACCGAGCAACCAAGCGAAGAAAGGGCATTCCCCACAGAGCCCCAATGGGAGGGCTTGCCTTAGGAATATAGAATTACCTTTGTAACGTTATAAATAATAAGAAAAAAAAAATATATAGGAGAGAGGGAGACGGAGAGTACTCATTACATGAAGAAGAATACAATATGGAGCCCTTATGTATACGGAGCTACTTGTAGATAGAAGCAAATATAGAATGATGTTACACATAGAAGGTTAGAAATGGAAAATAAAATTTGGGGATAATTGGGCTCCCTTTTCTTGAAATTTGGACTATGTATAATAACTTTCTTTGAGTGTAAAAAATTATAAGGTGTTTTTAGTATTGATTATATTGATTGAATTTAAATAAAAATTGATGAAAAAATTGAAATATTTATAGTTGTACGGTAATTTTCTTTGAGTGAAAAATTATAAGGATTTTTTAGTATTGATTATATTGATTGAATTTAAATAAAAATTGATGAAAAAATTGAAATATTTATAGTTGTACAATAACTTTCTTTAAGTGTGAAAAATTATAAGGTCTTTTTAGTTTTGATTATATTGATTGTATTTAAATAAAAATTGGTGAAAAAATTAAAGTGTTTATAGTTGTACAACAACTTTCTTTGAGTGAAAAATTATAAGGTCTTTTTAGTATTGACTATACTGATTAAATTTAAACAAAAATTAATAAAAAAAATTGAAATGTCTATAGTTGTGTGATTAAAAAATTAAAATTTAAAATTTGTGAAATTATTTTTGTATCTTTTTAAATATGCATTTTATATATTTATAGTTTACATGTTAAAAAATAAAAATTTATTTGTATATTATTTATTAAATTTATTTTTAAATACTTTATATATTTCAAAAAATATATTGTAATTTCTTAATTTGAAGATATTTTAAATTAATATTTTCTAATTTTTTTAAATTTAAATATTTATTTTATGACATAAATCTTAAAATATATATTTTTATTATTCAAATAATATATTAGGAATAAGTAAAATTTTTTAAATTTTTTTATATTTTTAAAATATAAATCTTTATTTTTGATTGTTAAGAAATTTTAAAAATGAAATTTTTTATTTTTTTTGTGAGTTAGAAAATAAATTTTTTTTCTCTTATAGAATAAATCTTACAAATTTTTTTCTGTTTAAATTATAAATTAGAAATCGTTTTATCATGTGAAAATAAATGTTGAAGCTATGATTTTGTTATAAAACGTTTAAAATATATAAAAATTTTGAAAGAACCAAATTATTTAACAATATATAAATTATATATATAGAAATATTCATTTTTTAATTTATGTTCCAAATATCTTAGAAAATTTATTTCTACTTTATAAATTTTAAATTTAAAAATTTAAATTTAAAAGTTAAAAGGTTGAAAGTAAAGACTTATATTTTCTAAAACATATAAAATTCAAATTTTATAATATTTCTTAACAATGTTATCAAAATAATATAAAAAATATATATTACGAAATTATGATAAAATTATTATAATATCCTTTCTTAATGTTTGAGTTTTTTACATAGTATCTCCTCAAAAAATTTAAAAGTCAACCGAATATAAAATTAAATTTTCATATATATATATATATAATTTTATTTTTTTTTGATGTCATCATTCTTCGATCACTCATTTGTTAGATAGACTAAATTATTAGTGAGAGAAGTAATTCAGAAATCTGATTCCCTCTAAAACTTTGTATAATGACTGAACATAAGTTATGGTTTGAACTCAAATGTACGCAAGTCTTGCTTTTGTACGTAGAAAAATGCTAATACATTTGCAGTGTGCTTGCGTGTACGCGACCGTGCTTGTGAAATTGGAATTCAAGAAGCAATTTTAATTTCAATTTAGAAGGTTCAATTTCTGGTGTTCTCTCTGTCGTTGGTTTTAGCGGTCCAGATTGTTGCAATAGGGTTGCGGGATTTGTAGTGAAAATGTTAATGGGGTACGATATCCATACATGGAATGAAAATAATCAGTTATGATGCTCTGAATGCCAAATTTGGAATGTTGCGAGTGATTGGGTTAACTTCCAATCAGGGGCCCACGATGGCCACCCCGTTCAACGACGTCATTTTTGGGTGCGTAGTGTGTCGAATGCTGATTTGCTGGAGAATCGCCAGGTGTCTTGGTTCTTTGAATCATGGATGAGGTCGAGCCGTCCTTGTTGGTTATAATTCAATTTCCAGGCGGAGGGGTTTTTTCAATTGCTTTTTGTGGGGAAAGATTAATTTGTGGCCGTTGATATAGAACAATGTTTAATGACGGAAATGGAAGGTTTTTTCGGAGAGCTCGTCGATCGATGCTGTCAATTTTTGTACGATCGGGAGAATGAGCATTGCAGAAAACACTTACACCATGATATTCTCATCAATTTTCATCGATCAAAATTAATATAATTCAGATATTACGCTTAAGAAAATTGTCATTTAAAATTTAGATTCAAATTATTTCTTTATCTATATATATATATATATTACACATAAATACTTAGGCTTTGTTTTTTTTTTTTTTTTGTAATTATACATATAAAAAGTATACACTCAATTTTTATTTTCTTTTTTTTATTTCTTTATTTTCTTACTTATACACAAGTTTTGAAGTAAAAACATTTAAAATACACGATCAAAATTTAAAAGGAAACAAAGCTTTAGAATTCAGTCATTATACTTTTTTAGATACAAACATATGCTCATATATATATATATATATACATATATATATTTACACAATAAAAATCAATTATTATTTTTACAAACTATTTCATTATTTAATTTTTATTATCTATTTTGTATATGCTTTTATAAATACAAAATTTTAAAGAAATATAAATTTTCACTGTACCAAAATTTTATCCATTTGCATTGACGCAGACCGTCACCATGTCAATGTTAAATTTAGAAATAACCAGTATTGTAGTTAATATAAGTGTTGTATCTATGGAGAGGGGTTGTGTGTTTATCAATTTAATCAAAGTTCAATTAGTTATGCTACAAGAAGGCAGCGAAACTGGAATGAGTTAATTAAATGAACACTTTGAAAGATAGAGAAATAAATCAAGTGATGCAGCATCAAAAGTTGAAGAACCTAGTCTCTCGTGATGTATTGGTTTGTAATAGATGTCAATTTATGTTAATTATTAGTTTACTTGCCTCAATATCAATTGTTAATTCTAAATTCTATAGCATATTCTCTCATACTCTCCTATAACTTGAACTCCATATTTTAACAACTATTCCCAAGCTAAATTGGATCAAGTTATAAAGTATTGTGATTAATAATGTATTGCCCACATCAATCATATAGTTTCAAACCTCTTATTTCCGCAAAATTAATATTTGCAATTGTATATCTAGCGTGCAGGTTTTACTCTCGTTATTTCCTGCACAGCCACCAATTAAGTATAAAGTTGATCAACTCCTACAATTACTATTTAATTTACCAATTAAAAATAATTAAAGTAAAGACAGTTAATCATAATATTATAACATCATACATGCTTGTTTCCATTAAACATAATCACAAGAGATTAGAGAATCATTTAGGAACTCATCGTAAATTCAATAAAAACCAACACTAAATTATTTACCATCCCAAAAATCATGCAAAACAATAGAAAAAGTAAAGAAAGTTTAGTATAAAGTTTTGCACGTTGAGTGGAATAAGAAGTTCTCTTCCATAGATTCCTTTATCTCCACCTCTTTAATCTTATTTTCTAAGGATTTCTAAGTGTTTGTAATGTAAAACCTAGGTTAACCTACTCTCCAAGACGTGTAGAAAGTGTATATATAGATGCATGGGGGCCTAGGGCTCATGTATGTATGAGAAAAGACAAATAAGTCCTAAAAAATCACATCTCGTTGATCTTTTCCTTGCATCTCTCAACCGTGACAATTGCTTTCACAGTTGCAATGTCTTCTTTTGCACTTATGAATCCATATGCAGGTTTTGCAAGCTTCGTGTGTCAAAACTCACTGCTGCGAACTCCTATTCTATACTCGCACCAACCTTCTCTGTAGTTTGAACGTGACACATTCTGCCTCACAAATAGTATACTTTGCTCCCTAATTTGCAGTAGCAACTTCAACTCTTGCATTCCTGCCATGCATCTTCACGATCGCTAACTTTAGCTATGAAAATTCTAGTAGACTCTGTGTTTGAGTTTCACGGTTGCAACATCACTCTGCAAACTTCCCCTCTGCAAATGCGAACTTGAAATGCAAATCAAAAATTGCATTAAGTGTAGCTAATGTATAAAATCAATCAACCCCAAAACTATACTCATATGCCTTGAAATAATCACGATTAATATAATTCATACATAATATATTATATCTATTTTAACTCAACATACATGCAAAAATTAAGTACAAAGGAGTACAAATACACTACAAAATCATGTGTTATCCCATCCTCATACGTACTCGTTTGCTTATCCTCAAGCAAACACTTTCACTTCTAATCAAATAATGCACGCATGAACTCAAGAAAACCACGAACTTGTTCACCCCACTTTATTTCAAAAATTGAGTACACACAAGTTACTTAGTTCAAAATCATTTTAGATCACGACACTTTTAACAAAATGTTTCTAGCGTGAATTTTCATGTGTATGTGCCACTCCTCAACTCCTGGTAACTTCTACCACTTGATGATTTTATAGCAATTCAAAGACAACTAACTCAAAGATAGCTCACCCTCTTTTAAATATGGTCAATTAACACCACTAATAATCAAGAGGACTCGTGTGGGTTAAACTATTTTTCTTCTTTGTTCCCCACACTTATTTTTTGCATTATCTCATGAGCTTCAAAATCTTTCTTAAATAGTTGAGAGCTTTTTTATGAAAAGGTGAATAAAGGTTATCTCGCATTCCCAGTTTCTCAAACCACAACTTAACTTAAGATATGTTACATTCTCATGATTGGTTAACTGTTTTGCACAAGAATGAATTGAGGTCTCTGCTTAATCTTGGTAACTAAGTTATACCAACCAATGGAGTAGAGAAATTTTCAACACATGCTCACTAATGTTTTTTTTCAAGAATTTTGTCTTTTGTTTTTCATTTTTCAATCAATTTTTCCAAGTTCTCTCTCCTTTTTTTCAAGTGAATTTCACTCAGTTACTAGAGAACTTGACAATACCTAACGCAAGACTTATGCCCTTGAATCAACTATTCTATCCTTAATATGGAACTTTTCAAAGAGTTAAGGAATTAGAAGTGAAGGGTGTTGTGCATAATAAGGGAGGAACCATGTTTTCAACACCTAGAATAGTATGCCACTCTTAAGAACAACTAAGGAACTATGCAACAAAAATCTTTAAGCGAGAATTTTATCACAAATTAAGTCCATTGGCCACTAAATTCATAGTATGTACATGTTATCAATTTAATCATGTAACTTCTCAACTTGCAAGTACGAAATTCTTAGCACTTAAACACATGTGTCAACTCAAACAGTCATATAGTCATCCACAACTTTAGTTGCATCTCTCCCACACTTATATTATGGCCTATGCACAAATATGATCACAAAATAAAAGAAGCAACTTAGAAAAATATAACCTGGTAGGGTTGGTGCACTTTCTTCTCCGCTGTCCACTACTTTCACCCTATGAAACCTTGACCTTTTCCATACTCAATCCTACACCAAAGTTGGAATATGAAGGACAATTCTCCATGCAACATCTAGGTAAACAAAAACATAAGACAAAATGATTGAAAGTAGTAAATAACTTGGGTTACGTTCTAAGAAGTACTTATTTAACATCTATAGCCCAACAAGGTACTCATGAGCTAGGGTGGTCAAATTGAGCTTTTGGGGAGCCACAATCCTCGTGAGTTACAACATTCTCTCTCTCTCTCTCTCTATTCTTCCTCTTTGTTTCCTTCTTTTCACTTTCCTTTCCATGCTTAAACTCAACTTTTCCTCTGGCTCTTTTGAGGCCTCCCCCACACTTAACTCTTTATCTCAATATTGTACTCTGCCTTCTGTGTGTGAGGGATGGAGGGTGTAGAATATATAAAAAGAAAATTTTACCTTTACAAGGTTTACATGCCATGTCAAACTACCCTTTTCCATGTTTATAATTGTTTTAGTGGTAGCTTGAAAAGGGCACCTAGGATAAGATTGTGCACTTTCTCACCCTTGATATCTAATACAATAAAATTGATATGCTTAATAAAATCACTCACCTTGATCGACACATCCTCCACCAGCCAAACTGGCCTTATCATAGACCTATCTGCAAGCACTATTCTCATTTATGTGAGCTTTACTAATTCCATACCAAGTGCTTGGAAGATAGAAAAAGACGTTACATTCACACTGGCACCTAAATCACATAATACATTAGCAAATAAGGTGTTTCCTATAGTGCAAGAGTTGGAAAAACTCCCTAGGTCTTCAAGATTTGGTGGTAACATGTTTTGCTTATTTAGGTTGTCTTCTAATTTCCTTTTAATTTTCTCTTTCTAAATGCCACATCTTATAGGAACTTGACAACACTTGTGTTCTTTTTGATCCTTAAAAAAGCAACATTTACATTTAACTTTTCTAAATCATTGAGGAATTTGTTTACTTGCTCCTTTACCTTTTCAGGTAAAAGATTCTGGGGATAAGAAACCTTTGGTTTATATGTTGCTAGTGTAGTTTGCTCTTTCTCTTCTTCCTTGGCCATGGGCTACGCCTCTTCTTCCGTTTTGCTTTCACTTTTTGTACACTTTTCACATGTTTGATGGGATTGTTCTTAGTGGTGCGAGGAAGTGCTTGTGTAGACAAGTTTGTCATATCCTTAGCGAGTTAGCCAACTCGTACCTCTAAATTTCTAATAGAAGACTATTGGTTCTACAAGAGAGAAATAGTGTGAGTTATATAATCTTGTGTACTCTTTGCTAGATTACTTGTCATCTCAATGGTAGACTTTGCAAGATTTCAAACAATGTCTTCTAGCAATTGTTTCTTCTCGGATTGCTAGTAAGGTGCTTGAAAACCCAACAATTTTTATGAGTTTCTCTAAGACAAGTATAGTTGGTTTTGCCAATCTGAGTTATAAGTATTTAAATATGGATTGTTACCTTGAATGTCATGATTACCTGCCAAATTCACATGCTCTTTTGGCCCACTGTTGCTTACCTCTTCTTCTTTACACTCGTGTGTTGGATACGGCCCCTGAACATATATCACAATTTTGGCATCATAGAAACTGAACAAGGATGCATGTTACTTACGAATATATTATCTATCTTTTTAGACAAAAGTTCCACTTATGATACTAGGGCTGTCACTATGTCTATGCCGTGTACGTTGGTGACCTTATGTGTTGTTAACCTCTTAGATAGCCACAGGTAAGCATAAGATGCCATTTCTTCAATCAAAGCTTAAGCATCTTCAAGAAGTTTATTCATGAGAGCTCCCGTTGCAGCTACATCAAGAATAGTGCATAATTAACCTGAAATCTCACTATAAAAAGTTTGTAACTACATTGATAGTGGGTGGCCATGCTATGGGCATTTCTTGAGTGACTTCTTGAAGCGTTCCCAGACTTCTAGCAATGTTTCAGAGTTAAGTTGCTTGAATGTCCTAATCTCTAATCTAAGTCGTGCGGTCTTGTTAGGAGGGAAGTACTTTGCTAGGAATTTGTTGACAATGTTCTGCCATGTGATAATGCTCTCAAAGAGTAAAGATTGTAACCATTGCCTTGCTCAGCCTTTGAGAGAAAAGAAAAAATTTTAATTTAATTGTATTATTAAAAACACCTTTAAATTAGACAATATGACAAAATTCAAGGAAACAAGCCAAATGTATATTGGCATCCTCGTGTGGTCTCCACCAAATTTGTTTAGTTGTACCATATTGGTTAGTGTAGATTTTAGCCCCAAATTATTTGCGATCATTGGTGGTTCAACTATGCCCATCATATAATGATCACTAGTTGAACATAATCCCTAATCACTCTCTAATTTGATGAAGGTGGAAGTTGCTCCTGAGGCTATGGTGGTGGTAGGTTGTCTTCTACCATCTTTGCTTCTTCTTGTTCACATTGGAATAGAGCTTGATATTTATGTAGAGTTCGTTCAATTTTAATATCAAAATTGAAGTCTATGCTTTCACTCTTGTGCATATAAGAAGTCTCCAAATGGAAAATTTAACCCATGAAAAATAGCAATTTATAACCAAAAAAAAAAAAAAAAGGAAGATCAAAGTGTCAAGAAATAAAGAGAGAAATAAAAAACAAAAAGAAAACAAAATTACCTAATCTTGCCTTCCCCTAGAATATTTAATAACACTTATCACTCTTTCTAGCAACAGGGCTAAAATTTGATGCAAGTCGTCACCATATTAAAATTAAATTCAAAAATAACTAATATTGTGGTGAATATAGGTGTCGCATTCATCGAGATGGGCTATGTGTTTATCAATTTAATTAGAATTCTATTAGTTAGGCCACATAAGAGTGCCAAAACTAGAATGAATTAACTAAATGAACACTTTGAAAGCCAAAGAAATAAATCTAGTGATGGAGTAACAGGTGTTGAAGAACCTAGCCCCTCGTGGTGTATTGGTCTCTAACAGATGCCAATTTATGTTAATTATTAGTTTAATTGTTTCATTACAAATTGTTAATACTAAATTCTATAGGATATCCTTTTAAACTCTGTTATTACTTTAACTTCAGATTTTAGTGGGTATTCTAAGGTTAAATCAACTCAAGTTATCAAGCATTGTGATTAAAAATGTATTGCCTATGGTAATCCTATGGTTTCAGTCCCGTTAAGTCTCATAAGATTAATACTTGCAATTGTATGTCTAGCAAGTAGGTTTCACTTTCATTATTCTCTACACAGCCACAAATTAACTATAAGGTTGATCAAGTCCTATAATTACTATTTAATTCATCAATTGCAAATAAGTAAAGAAAGGACAATTAATTATAATATTTAAATATCATGCATACATGTTTCCACCAAATACAATCACAAGACATTAGAGAATAATATAGCAACTCATTGTAAATTCAATAAAAAAACAATACTAAATTATTCATCATCCTAAACATCATGAAAAACAATCGAAAAATTGAAGGAAAGTTAGTCTAAAGTAGTGCATGTTGCATAGAATAAGAAGCGCTCTTTGACAATAACGTAGATTCTTCTATCTCCACCTCTTCAATCTTGTTTTCTAAGGTTTTCTAATTGTTTTTAACATAAAACCTACGTTAAGCTACTCTCCAAGACATGTAGAAGGTGTATATATAGGTGCATGGGGGCTAGGGTGTCAGTGATTTACCCTCTAATATCAAATTATCAATGAGGGATACTTGAGGGATATTGGTTATATGTGTTTTTTATATTAATTAATAAAATATTAATAATTTTTTTTTCAATATTTTGGTGGCATTTTCATGCATGTAAATTTTAAATGGCGTAAAGTATTGCATATGCGCATGTGATTGTGTTAAGAGGTTTTAATTATAAAAAAATTATGAATATAGACACGATGTTGTCTTAGTACACAATCACTAAAATTAGTTTAGAGTCACCAACACTCTAAAGGACACAAGAAAGTTGATACGACTAGTACACTATGTATTTGTAAGGTGATTGTCATGTCGTTCAGTATGAGATACCGAGAATATATATGTGTGGATGTGCCATTAGAGAATGAACATTTATACATTAACTTGCATGATGATGTAGTCACATGGAGTTCACTATTTACTATCTATGTCTTACTTCGTGATTGTGTTAACTGCATGTGAACCTTAAACATGAGGTGACATGGTTGTTTTATGCACATGACAGTTAATTTGTCATTAGGGTGTTAAGGACAAATATCTATCGTGTAATGGGATAAGGTTATGAGCCAAAAGTGTTGTTGCCTGAATATTTGTGTGTGTTTAATAAGGGACTTGTTTCCTTGCAAGTAAGTAAAGCATTTATCCTATGCAGTTAGTGTTTTATGAAATAGAAATGCTAGGCCAACAAAGTGTGTGATTGGATTGGAGTTTCTAATAGAAACATTAGTTTCATGAGAAAACTTTCAATTTGTCATATGACTGAGTATATGAGTTTGATTAAATCTATGGATCTCCTTCAATTAGGAAAAGGCAAGATAAAAAGTTGTGATCTAGTCACTTTACTTGGGTTGGGCTTGATATAAGCTATAGGCTAGGTGTTACCCATATCGTTTGAGCCATGCTTGTTGTTAGCCTAGGATGATTCTAAAGAGTTGCACCCATAAGAACAAGGCATTGGCTTGAGGTATTAGCAAAGTGGAGATCACAAAGCTTGAGAAGACTTATAGATGAGGTTTAAAAAGCCTCACGGTAGATTTAATTTGGTTGCAATTAGATTAGACCAAATTGGAATGATTTACTCCTTATTATTTTTTTTTAGTGATGAGATCATTAATTAAAAATACGATGAGGTTTTATTCAATTAATGGGGATTAATTAAATTAAAGGAACAAGGCACAAAGAATTGTTTTGTATCTATTATATTAGTTAATAATAGGGATTATTAATTGAAAACATAATAGACCTTTAATTTAATTAATTTAATTAATTAAATTGAAAGAAATAACTCAAATGAGTTTTAATTATTCATTAGATTAATAATTAAAGTTGAATGGACTTGGATTAATTTTAAGGTCTATGTGAAAGTCTACTCCACAAGCCCTAGGAATCATAGTATAAATGGGATTGCTTTTTGAGAATAAAGGGAAGGAAGAGTTCCAAACACTATTCATGCATGAACAATAGCCACTGGGTATTGTTTATTAGGCACTATTCATATTCACCACTTGCACGTGAGAAAAAATAAGTTACTAACCTCCCTCTCAGATTTCCTCTCAAAACATTTTCCAAGTGCAAGAGTTGCGGGATTTCACAAGGGACTTCATGGAGTTTTGTTGAAGAGTTATAGCCAACGAATTGCTTATATAGACAAACTAGAGTTAGGGATTTCATTGTAGCTTGTGAATCATAGTAAAAAACTACAAGATTTATTTTTAGGTAATCATCTATGCAACTATTTTGAAATTTATGTTTATGCGTTTTATGCAACGAAAAGCAGATTGGGTTAGGATTTTGTATTCTGCTACTTTTTTTTTTTTGATGATTTTATGATTAAAATTTGAAAAATTTTGCATCCCAAATCTAGTGAAACCTAACAATGGTATCAGAGCCATCGTTTTTGTTCATTTAAATGTATTTGGATACACTCATTTTATAATTCATGTTAGTTCTTTGTTAAAAAATTATATAAATATGTTTTTAAAACTTGTATGTACCTAGTAACTATTTTGGATTGAGAGAAGGCAAGAAAAATTATGTCTTAGTGAACAAAGAAAGAAATAGCACTATAGTACTATCAGGTCACGTGATCCGCTGCCAAGGTTGGTGGTCGCAGGACAAGGGGGTGTGGTAGGTTGTGACACAGTATAGAATGTGTCGGTGTTAGTGCTCATGGCCGTAATGGCCACAGCAGTAGAGAAACGTTCTTTAGCATGTCAAGCCATGTGGCTGTGCTAAGGCAATCTGCCATTATGAGAATTGTTCCTACAGCTATGTGAGATCCTACAAACATAGTTTCATGACTTTCCCAAATTTAAAAAATTGGAAAAGGGTTTTCCACGAATGAGAACTAAGGTATGAAATACGTAAGTCATAAAATGATTGTTTTTAGGCTTTTTTTTTTATTATTATTGTATAGATGTGTGGATGAGTTGTGAACTTAAGACATATGTAGATGGATTTTCATTGGTTTGGTTTTGGTGTTTCTAAAAGTAGAAATTATTTTTTCAAGGGTTGCAAGGACATAAGCCCAAATTTTTCAAAAGTGAAATCGGAATTATTTTTCCTTGGTATGCCTCGATGTAATTGTAATTCAAAAGACCAGGATTTAGAGAATGCTTGGAAGCCAAAGAGTTGGTGGTCATTCGAGGCTAAGTGTTTAAGTCTGTTCGAAGGCCCAAACATGGTGAGCCCATGAAGAAGAAAGAGTCTAAGACCAATAAAGAAAATTTTAATGGCCTTGCAATAGTATTAGGCTTCACACATGTGTGCAAGAAGCAATTGTCGACTCTAATTAGATATAGAAAGTCCATATTCATCCTTGTTATTTTTGTCTTATGTTTTACTGTATATATGAGACATGTGTGTAAAATATTGAGCTATGGTCTTATCATGTGATACTATCTAACTCGTGAGGTCACCTTGCAATAGAGCATTTAGAGTTTCAAGTGTATTAGATACGACATTCAAAGGAAACTTCATTGTAAGAGCTTGATGGCCACCAGTGGGGCTACAAATCCAGTGAGTTGTCAATTGTGGATATGACTTAAATTGACTCACAATGCTAAGAACTGTATGTGTAAGGTTTTATTAGGCCATGGGTTGAGGTGTAAGATTGGACCATACATGAAATGTGTTGGCAAGAGTTATCACTCATTGGGCCTATTGTGTCAAAAACTATATGCATGAGGTATACTATGCCTAATGAAGACCCAATCACCTATGAGGAGATTTTTCCAATGAGATTTCTATTTCCTACCCAATAGAGTATGGAATTTAAAAAACCTAGTGGAAGGTCGTATGATTTAAAGTCCATAATCATTTGGTAATAACGTTAACAACTGAACTAATAATCTTCTTTATTTTTTATAGTTATATTATTCTTGAGTGATAATATTCGCTCTCATAGTTATTGTTGTTGAGATTATCATGATTATTAGCACCAAGATAATCAATTGGATTCAAGGTTTGAAAAGAGTTTTCTCTCCTTAAGAAGTTAATGGGATATAAGAAGTTGTCATCCCAAGTATTGGGAGAGAGGTTGTCCTTAAGGTGTTGAATCTCTCAGTTAGTGAGACTAACGAGGACAAGATTGAAAGAATAAAACCCTTATTTCCCAAGGCTAATGGGAGGTCTTTTGATTGTTTTAAGTGGAAACAACCTCCCTATTAGAATTGGACTACTTGATGGATGTTTGCATCCATGCTCAAACACAAGCTATGGGATTCCCCTTGGTCTTCTTCTTCTATTAAAAATTTCAACATCTTAAAGGAAATGCTACTACAAAATCAATCCACTTTTTGTAACACCAGTGTGTTCAAAGCGTTAGTACAAGTGTATCCCAGCAACCTAACCTCACCAACAAAATAATCTTGAGAATGCACTTCAAATAAATGACCAACCAATCACATTACTACACATTTATATTTTATAACTCCTACAAATCTTATGTAGTAACAATTTATCCTTAGGATTGTCCACAGCTTACTCACATTTATTTGCAACCACATCCATTTCATGTAAATGAAAGCAAATTTCTCTAGCATTCCCTATAACTCTATACACATCAAAACTCATGCACTCATGTAGAATATGCATAGGACTTTTTACCAATTTGTCTACGTGTATGAGCAATTACTTGAGATGTTAATTCATCAAAAGCTTAATGCTCACCCATGTCACATATAAGAATTTTAACATATTTAATTCTCAATCCAAGTTTAGACACAATCTCACAAATTCATTTGGTTTTATGATAATTTTGCCAAAATTACAACCTCTTTATGTCATGCAACCAAGAACAAAAGTGTTGCAAACATTGTGAACCTTTGGCAACATTAACATAATCGTTAGTATGCAATGTATGCATGTAATAAGACATGTAGAGCTCACTCAAGTAATAGTTATCAAAAGAATGAAGTTTGTTATGTTCATGTCCCATGGATGACACTACAACTACATAGTCATCACATGAATTCCTAAACTCTACTTCTGGAAACCATGCATATAATCCTAAAGTACATTCTATATTTAACCCACCTGTCACATGCAACTCTAGATTTCTCAATGCAATCTACCAATTCCTAAATGGCAAGTTATAACCCTCTAAAGTCCACTAAAATTTATCAAGAGTCATGAAATTTAGATAGTGCCCAGCAAGAGTCTCAATAAGCATAGAATTGCTGTGATGCTCATCCAAAGTTAAAAACATTCATGATGAAATGCTATTTCTCACATTTGGGTTGCAATTATGCATATCACCACAAATTATGTGCTTGAACCTCAAGATGCTATCTATCTTGTTATATCTCAAGGACTCACAATTGAATGCTAAACTCATTATGTATAAGTCATCTTTAAGGCCAAGTCTAGCAAACAATGCATCACCAAGTAACTCATTTGAATAGCAAGTAGATGAAATACCAAACTTAGGATAGTTTACCTTTATACGTGGTGTCAATTCACATAGACTCACCAACTACTTTGTGTGTACTTCTTTTGCTTAAAGTGGAATATCCATAGAAAACTCCTCTCGAAAACTTTGATTGAGCTGCAAGGAAGGAACAAAAAAAGACATATGATAATCCAATGGGTTATTGAAAATATTTCTCTCTTCACAAGTCCTCGCTCTTAGACTCTAGAGCTCTCTCCTCATCTTTTGTGCACAACATATGCTAAAAGGAACATAGAACATATCTATTTCTTAGTATCCTTTTCCCTTCGTTACATGTGGTGACTTCACTTCTCCTATACCTTCATCTACTACTAACAAACACATTCCACCAAGATTTAGCATAATCTATGAAAACAAGAGTGAGTAATTTTACCTATGAGATTGTGAACAATGTCGAGAGTTATATACCAATTCTACTCTACTTTTCCACTCTAAGTATGCATTTGGATTAGAATGACCCTAGAATAATGGAATGGTGAATTTAATTCCCTTCAAAGCCTTACCACCATCTTCATGATTTCTTTATGAATGCCTCCTTGGAAGGTCATGAATTTTGCACTTAGCAATATTAGGAAACTCATCTTCAACATGCCTTCCTTGCCTATCTCAACATGTGGAATTGTTTGATCTAGGTTTCAGTTCCTCTTACCCCTAACTCTATGAGGTAATTAACTACGTTATGTAGTCATACAAGATTTTTCCAAGTTATCTAACCATTGGTTGATGCTAGCCAATGTCTCTGTCTACTAACTTTTATAGAATATATTGTCTCCTAACATCCTAACATGTGTAATGTGCAGTAAAGCAGAAAACATGTGGTGTGTGCTTGTGTTCTCTCACCTCACAAGATGTAGTTACTCATTTCCTATCTCGTGCTCATGTATCACACACAAGAACACTCAAAATAATAATAACTTACCAATCTAATTCTTATGTCTGCCTCGTGGAATTCCAATTATTCTTTAAAATCTCAGGTGATGTGTCCCCTAAAAATTTCTAAGTGTGTGAAAGGGGAAAATTTTGGGGAATAGGATCAATCCAAACACAAAAAGATTAATTCTAGAATGGAAAACAAGCTGGTGGTTTGATTTGGAAGCAAATAGATTGATTTGAAGTTGAACAAGGTAGACGTAATTGATCCCAGATCAATTGAGATCGATCTCAATCTAAATGACATATGGTGTGATTGATTGGAATAGGGCGCGATGAATCGGATTGGGTCTCAACATGATCATTCCAATATAATCAAGGGCACACTTGAGCTTCAACAAGGCACGATTGATTACATTGTCATTTCTAGCAAAAATTTGGATTTTCTTTCACATATTCTGACCGAAATTCAAACTCTTTAATAAACCTCCTCAAACCCAATTTTTTTTTGAAAGATTACTTTCAATTTCTAAATATCCAACAAATCCACTATCAAATCAATAAAAATAATTCAACCATCCAAACACAACTTGCTAAAAACTATAGCCATTTTTTTTTTAAATTTTATGGAGGAAGATGGAGAAGAAGAAAGGTATCAAGAAAAAGGAAAAGATATGAAAGAACAAAAATTGGTACTTAGATCAGTAACTGGATGAAAATTTGATACAGCTAGCTTTGATACCAACTGATGCATGCACTAAAGTGTGAAATGTGATAAATGGAATAAGTCTAACCCCAATGATATCTAGCTTGTGCAAATGGCTTAGAAACGACCCAAATGTAGCGAACTCAAAAAACTCACGAGATAGATGGCCATAACCAACATGCTAATTTGGCTAATACATCTCAAATTGTTTCAAGAAATGCCCAGAATAACTCGATTTGGATTTGTAAATATAAGAATTGAGAAACTCTCAAATTCTAAAGAAAGTCAAGAGAAAATTTTCATTAATCTAGATACCAAAAGAGCTTATGTTACCAAAGCCAAAGGGTTTGATTTATATCTATAATTGCTAACAAAAGAGTCCTAAAATCATGTATAATTATTCTAAGAAAGTCTTAATTAATTATAGTAAAAAATCCTAATGAAACAAGGAAATCTTGAGCTTCACACTATCATCGTAATTGACCTTGACCTTCTTGCGATCAATTTGATGACCATAGGATCAATCTAAGTCAATCTAATCCTTCCCCAATCATTATGCTAAGGCTATGTATTCTCTCATGTTTATAAGAGTTCAAAGGAATGATTGGCTAATTGGTTTATATAAATCCTTCTTGGACGAAACTGTAGGGAAAAATGCCATTGCCAAAGAGTGATAAGGTAACATTTCCATTTATTCATGGAAAGCGATGTCTCTTTGGATTTGCCCAAGATCTTTGGAATTTATTTATTTCTTTCTGGGGTGGCTTGCTTTGGTTTTGGTTCATTTCATGTAATAGTATTGTACTGTCCTTGAATATAAGTGTCCGATAGATTAATCCTAGAATAAATCATCGTACTTGCAACTGATCTTAAAGTCATGTGATTGATCTTAGTGGATTTGAGATCGATCCTAATTGAAGTAAGATTGATTATGATTCAAGTGAGAACGATCCAAATGTTTCTTCTCACCACTTTATATATGTTTCACACTAAATTGACCCGTGAGCTCTTCTTTGGCTTCTTGAACATCTCCAAATGCCCAATTACTTTTTAAAACTCATGCAAAAGTGTCTTCTTAGACCTTTAGGGCTTGTTATCTTCAACTTGCATGTTGAATCCTTCAGTTAGCTCTTGTTCCATCTTAGTGCTCACTTCACCTTTACTTTTGTAAATCGCATTTCAATAGAACAATGACTTAATTCTTTTATAAGTGGCTGGAACACCTCAATATACACAAATAAGGTCAAAATGTATCTTCTCTATGATCCTTTGGTGCAACTTCAAACTTTTTTTCGCACATACACCCTCTTATACCTCAATATGCAAACACTGAAGTGTAGTGCTTAGATGGCCCATTCCCATTTTGGACTTTCTAGATGAGTCATTGAGTATTTGGGTTACTCTTGTAGCTTTCTTGAACATCTATTAACCATTCTGGTGTTATTATTATAATGCCACTTAACTCACTAGACTCCTCTTATCTTGGAGAAGGGGTGTTTGCACCTTGTTTTCAATACCCTTTTATATTTTATTTTGTAGTTCAAGCTTAGTAATTTTGTAAGGCCCATAATTTGAATTGGGGTTGCGATTTTCTAGGTTAGTAGGAATTTAAGGCTCTTATGGCCAGTACTAATAATGGGCTAACCTGACTCTAAGTAATATCTCTATTTACAAACCACTAATAGTAAGGCTAAGAACTCCCTTTTCTATTTAGATAACCCTTGATTTTTTGGTAATAGGAATTTATTTAGGAAGGCAATGGGCCATGATTCTTAAGTCAACACTGCCTTTATGCTAGAGTTACAAGCATTAGTCTTTAAGATAAACTGCTTGCTAAAACTTAGCATTGTAAAGACTAGTGCTGTGGTCATTTCTAACTTAAAACATCTTAAAAGCTTCCTATGCCTTAAGGTTTCATTTGAATGAATCTTTTTTTAACAGATTAGTTAACTCTTTATTAACTTTCCTATAGTCCTTAATAAACCAATGGTAATAAGCCGTTAACCTAAGAAACAGCCCCTTTAAAGATTTCAGCATCCTATGTGTAAGCTAGTTGACCATTGCCTCAATATTAGTAGGGTTAGTCACCTTACCTTTAGAGGAAATGATCTGTCCAAGATATTCCACCTTTTGCTACCTAAAACTACTCTTCTTTAGCGTGAGAAATAGCTAATTTTCTAGTAGTTTTTGAAGAACAGTACCACATGACCTAGATGTTCCTCTATTGTATAACTATAATTCAGTATGTCATCAAAAAGATTAGAACAACTTTCCTCAAACATCATGATAGGATACAGTTCATCAAACTCTAAAAGCTTTCTAGGGCATTAGTAAGATCATAAGGGATCACAAAGAACTCAAAATGTTTCTGGTGTGTCTTGAACATGACCTTATACACAATGGATAGATCCATGAAATCTAGCTTAGTAAAGCAGCCCCAAATAATTCATCTACGAGGTACTCCTTGATCCAGATAGGATATTTATCTTTGATAGTCATACCATTCAACCTTCTGTAATGAATACATATTCTCATTTTGTTGCCTTTCTTTTCGACTAGAATGATGGGAGAGCTAAAAGGACCTTAGTTTGACCTAGTAATCCCTTTGTCAAGCATTCTTTGGTCTACCTCTCGATTTTTTTTTTCATAATAAAGATTTCAATAAGGCTTCAAATTAATAGGTTGTGAACTGGGTTTAAGTGGAATTTTGTGATCATAAGTTTTTGCTAGGGGTTGTTGGTTTCATTATGAGAAAATAATGGAGTATTTTTCAATTAGTAGGTATATCAGTTTTGGGGATGTCCAGTATTTGGGTTTCAGTGGAGTTGATGAATAACTAAGCTTCCTAATAATCCTAATTAATATTGGGTATGTTAATAACCATTTCATAGCAAGAGATCCCATAGCTTGGTTCTCTACCTGTTTCCCATAAGGTTGTCACCCTCCTTTTATGTCAGAATTGAAGGGTAAGTGAGTTAAAATAAAAAATAACTGTTGTCACAATCTTAAGTCACTTCACCCCCAAGATCATGTTACAAGTACCCATTTTTTAACAATCTAATATGTTCTTGAATTTAAATAGTCAAGGTTATTGATCTTCTTCACCTATCGACTACAGTAAGTACAAAAGGGTATGTGTGAGTGGGTTCAAATGGTGTGCCCACCAGCATATTAGGGTGTATAAAACTATGAGTGCTACTACTATGCACCAAAATTTAGAGATTTTTACCAAAAAAGTCTATCTTGATTTTCAGGGTGTTTACGAAGTTTGCCTAGTGATGGCATTCAGGGTCACTTTTCCTTCTATTGCTATGTCCTCATTATTAGGTTTAATTACCTCTTCATTTCCAACTCGTCAACCTCTTCTCCTTCTAACTAGTTTATTATTTTACCCTACATTTGTGACCTAGGGTCTATTTTTCTCAATAGCAAAAATAGTTACCTTTCTGGAATTTGCTATTTCCCTTCTGTTGTAGTTTGAGAGTGGGTCTCTGCTGCACTTTGCTCTCGCAGTTGCTGACGGCATGTGGTGGAAATTTATGTCTCTCGAGGGCCTTTAATTTGAGTTCCTCATTCTGTGCAATTTAATATGCTTACTCCAAAGTTTATGGTTTAAATGCCATAACAATGTATTATATCATGTTACGAAGTCTACTTATTGATGCATGTCGTCACCATGCCAACATAATAAATAAGAAGTGGTAGTACAAAGCAAGTACCGTTGTCGTATCCATCCTCCCATACTTAAGCGTTGCATTCTCCTTAATGTAGTAGTGTACAAATAATCTCAAAATGAAAAGAAAAACATAACCTAGGGAAAGAAACGGTAATGTAGTCACTCATCAACTAGTGAGTCTTGTAGAGGCTCATATCTTAGTGGATACTAGGGCTGGCACGACCGAGCAAAAGGCATTTGGGCCATCTGGAATGAAATGTCCTGGTAGATTTGCTAAAAATATTAAGTCGTGTTTCGTTGGAAGTCCGTCAGAAAATTGACCATTTGATCAAATCTACTCTGAATCCTGTAATCTACCTTAGTAAAATGTTGTTGCTAGGACCTCCTCAACTTAACTATTTCTTGATTAAGCTTGTCCAGTCTCTCTAAGGTAGAAAGCCTATGTGCACATGGACCTTGGCTGTGGTCTCGCCTCCTCATTTGGCGTCTTCCCTCCATCACCCTCAATTTTATCTATTCGGTCAACAAGGGCATCAGACCTCTTCAGCTGTTGGACAACACTTCCCGCTCCAATGTCCATCTCATAGATCTCATCAACGTCTATCCTGGCATTCCCGCACAAGTCTACTATCAGATGTGTATAGGTAAAGGAAGCTTTCTTAACCAAGTGGATATGAAGAATGTCAGAATAGACAAGGCACTTGAAATCCAGTGGAATGCCAATGTATAAGGCATAGGGAAGAACGATAGCTTGAGGGTTGAGGGAAGTGGAATGTTTGTATGGTCTCAACTTCCTAGAGGTAACGTAGCACCCAACTTTAGCCAAACTACATATCTACCAAGTGTGAAATAATTGCATGCCATCCAACCACAAGATAGTTGGCACAACCTAGATATTTAGGCTTCATTCAAGCCCTCAAGATGCTCTATGTGGTTGAAATCCTCCATATCTAGTGTCTCTAATCATAAAATGCATTAATATCAATTAGGCCAAAATGGACTAAAACTCCCCTCATCTGTATAGTGTAGTCCCCTCTGTTTAACACATTAGTATAGAACTCTCTCATCAGCTCCAAAGAGGAGCGTTTCATCAAGTGCTTGATGGCTTTCTTCTAGCCTCTCATGTCCACTACGTGGGTGAACTGTGGGTGAGTGTCATTCACCTCAACAGTACCTCGCTTAGGTATATGATGGCAGTGAACCATATCCAAGTTATATCTGTCTTGGGCCTCAATTGACATGAACCTCTCATCGTCATAGTTCATGAATACTTTAAAAGAACTACTACTGTGATTGCCTTTTTTCGTGATTGTGATCCTACAAAGAAAACTAATTAACATTAACCTAACATGTTTAGATTTAATAAACTAGATTTTATTAACAACTAAGCACAACTGAGCACTATCAACTGACCCTTACCAAAGCATAGATAATTAGGTGCATCAACTACAAATCTAACAAGTAATCATTGATCAAGCAATGTCCCTATGTGTTCAATTCAAGTCTGAATAACCCAAACACTCATAAGCAAGCATTAATCAAGCAAGTCCAGGCAGAATGGGTAACACCATATATTATCCATGCTTACCTTATTTATAGTGTTCAAGATACATTTTGGTAGTATACAAAGTTGCAACAACTCAAACACACCTTAGCACATTCACAGAAGAGTAAGGATTAAACGTATATTGCACAAACAGGTCATTTAGTCAATTTATCTAACACTTTGTTTGCATAGAGACAACACTTAAAATTCATCCAAATTTCTAACTAATACCTCTCCAAGCCCCCATCCCAATAATAACAAGCCCACAAATTTGAATTTTTCCACACTGCAATTCATCAAATGGCTGAAAATCACAAGAATAGCCCGCTTAGTTCATTATATGTAACATGAGTCCACATTCACATATAAACTTAAAACTTGAAGTTTGAGAGTAAAACTCAACAATGTAGGTATAGATTGAGCTGAAAATTGTAAATGTAAGTAAAACATTGATAGGAAACATATTGGACATGCTTACAAAGCAGGGGAATTAGCTTCGGCTTGAAACTAAAACTTGTGGAGAAATATGGGGGTTGAAGTGTTTTAGCAGTGGTGTTAGCAAGAAATTCCAACAATCGGCTGTAGTGGGAGAGTGTAGCTAGTGTGGGCAATGGGTGATGAATGAGAGTAGGGGATGGGGGGAAAAGAATTGAAGAAAAGAGCTGTCTATTTAATTGCAAATCTATTCTTTCACTCGATCTTGCAATTACGAGTGTCTGACACGTGCTGGAAAAATATTCGCACTCATGAAGCCTTCTGTGAGGGAATTAGGGTCTTGTCACAGCCCGATTTGTGATTGCAACAAAAAGAGTCACTATTGTGACTTTACAGTATGCATATGGGAGTACAAGAATCGAAAATTTACTTCTGTGTCACAATTATCTTCATTATCGTGAAAGGTGGTCTTGAGTTTGCAAAGGCCATCACTGCAATTGTGCATCAGGACACAGGGTGTTCTGTTTTTGCCACAATCTCCTCTACACTCACACGCCCACTATCCACACTTGTGATACTAATTTTCACACCCTTGAGGCTATATGCGAGAGTCCAAATTCTATGCAAAAAATTTCAAACCAATTTAGACCTATTCCAAACATCTCTAGGGCTCAAAAATAACAAAAAATGCATGCAAAAAGACTGAAACTTCAAGAATAAAAGAAAATTTCTAAAATGAATTAAAAACTTAAGTTGCCTCGCAAGTAACGCTGCATTTTCCGTCAACAACCAAATGCCTCATGAGTAGGTCAATTTACGTTTGTTTATAGGATCCAAGACCCCTTATGAGTAGGTAAATTATTTCTCTTTTTCCTTCCTTTTCTTCTCTTTTGCATTTTCCCTCCACAGCTCAAATTTCTGCTTCATTACTCAGCCACTAAGATTTTGTGTAATTATTAGAGACTAGTGCATCATCCTTTGCTTCACCCTGCTTATTAGATTCTAGCTTATCCTACTTACTCATAACAAACACTTCCTGCACAAAATTAACATAAGCATCATATAGTTTCAAACTAAAGTCCTTTTTCTCATCAAGTGGTGGGGAAACATCAACTAAAGACAAAGTATACATATTAAATGTTTCCACCTCTGTGCCAATACATAGTGTGAAACTCCCTCATTCCATGTCAATTATTACCCTAGTGGTTGCTAAAAATGGCACCCTAAAATCCAGGTGGACTCACCTTCATTGCCCATATCCATTACCACAAAATCCACGAGGATGGTGAACTTTTCAACTTTGACTGGATATTTTCCACAACACCTATTGGTCTCCTTGAAGATCTGTTAGCTGACTATATCACCATCTTTGTGGGCTTCACAACTCCAATCTCTAGAGCTTGAACAATAGAAAATGACATAATATTAACACTGGCAACAAGATCACACAATGTTTTATCAAAAGTTTTGTGTGCAATGGTGCAAAGGGTTGAGAAACTCCCTAGATTTGATCACTTATGGTTTGGTATTCCTCCACATCGTTAGATTCATCATTATATTCAATTTTCAACTCAAGCACCCCTACACTCACTGCTTTGACATGTTCAATTAGATTGTTTTCGGAGTTGCTTGACAAAAATCTATTAGGCCTTTAAGAAATCTCCTTAGCAAGTTGCCTAACTTGGTATTCCAAATTCATTAGGGAGGTATATTGCTTTTGTAGGATGGCGTTTGTATGATTCATGTACTCTTTTATGCATTTCGTTAGACTCTTAACGAGGTCCTCCAATGACGACTTCTTTTCTTATGGTAAAGAAGGCCGACGCTGAAGCTAAGGTTGGAATCTAAGAGGTAATGTCTAAGAATTTTGATTCCTCCAAGAGTAGTTTAGGTGGCTTCTCCATCCTAGATTGTATGTATTCGAGTAGGGATTATTCTGCGGCCTTCCTTGACTTCGGTATAGTTTACCAGCTCAAACTCTACAGTGGTCCCATTTGTGCTCATAGCTTAGCACTCGTGTATAGGATAGGGTCTTGCACACATATCACAAATTTACATAACAAAAGCAATTGAAGTGGTATGAGGGCTTATTTGATGTTGTTGATTTTTCTTAACAGTTGCTCCACTTTTGTAGAAAAGGCAATGATGCGTGTTGTTACAACATAAATGTAATAAATAATAAATGGTAGTACTGAGCAAGTATAAATGTCGTATCCATAGGGAAGGGGTTGTGTATCTATCGATGTAACCAAAGTTTTATTAGTTAAGCCAAATTAATTAGCCAGGATAAAACTGAAAGCAATGAAAGGAGTGAGTACTAGAGTATTTAGCAAGTGCTCACAAAGGTAACAAACATAAGAACAAATAACAATGATTAGGAGACATAGTCCTTTGGGATGTGATTGATTTGGAATGTTGAAATCGTTACATTAGTTATCAATTTAATTGCTTTGTTATGGATTGTTAATCCTAAAGTCTTCAGGATATCTTCTCAAACTCTCTGAAAGCTTTAACTTATGGTTTCAGTAGGTTTTCCCTAGCCTAATCAAGTTAAGTTATGAATTCTGTGATTAACAATATGTGCCACACTAATCCTACAGTTTTACTTCCACTATTCCTACTAGATGAAAGTTTACAATTGAATGTCTAACACGCTAGTTTCACTCTTGTTATTCTTTGCATAGTCACATACAAATTAAAGGGTTGATCAAGCCCTTTAATTGCAATTCAAAACAGCAATTGTAAATAACATATTGAAAGAAAATTAATTAAAAGAAAATTCAATCATTCATTTATCATCACAATCACAAGGTCCTAGAAAATAATTTAGTACTCACGAATTTATCAAGACAAACCAAAGCTAAGTTAATCAGGTTCAACATCATCTTAAAGGTAAGAAAACAAGGAAATTCTTAGCCCAAGAGATGGTAGAATAAGTTTTCTCTTAATTTTCACAT
This sequence comes from Avicennia marina, assembly GCA_019155195.1. NCBI lineage: Eukaryota > Viridiplantae > Streptophyta > Magnoliopsida > Lamiales > Acanthaceae > Avicennia > Avicennia marina. Next base: position 6,628,110 of record CM032762.1, on the reverse strand, counting down.
AGTTGTTTCCAAGAGAATTTAATTTCCTCCCTAAGCAACATGAGAGCCACTCTAGACTTGTTCTCCCCATCCCCAGATCATCTTCCATGCGTGTCATGGTGTCTTTTTATATGTAAAGTTAAGTAGTGGAGGAAAAGACAAGGCTGCTTGTGAAAAATCACATCTACAATGCTGTTGCACTTCGTCCTGCACTTGTGCCGCCATATCTCACATGTGTACCAGCTTTCCTCACTTGTGCATTAGCCTTTTGCAATAGGCTACCATCACTCGAAGTCCTGTTATGTGCGCAATTGTGCTCTTCCATTTTGCAATCCTGGCCTTCTACTATAGAAATTCCAAAACATCATGTGTTTCTTCCGCACAGTTGCACTCCATTCCTTTGGCTCGTGGACCTTTTCTCTTGGTCATGACAGTGTCCACGGTAGTGGTGCTCATGATTTTAATTAGAAATTATGGATCCACCCTTAGAAAACACGACAAGCACATTTCGAAACTTGTTTTAAGTGCATGAATTGTTCTATAATTAATTAATGTCTTGAAAACTAACAAAAAATATTGATAACGATGGGGTAAAATGATGTAAAGTTATCAAGTAGTAATTGCATCTACACCGTGCATTTTGGTTACCCTTTTTGTGTTGGATTTTTCAGCTAGCTATTGATATACATTTAAAGCCATCTCCTCAATGAGGACCTATGTATCTTTTGGCATCTTGTTCACTAAGGCTCCTCCAGACGCTACATCCAACGTTGTTCTAAATTGCCTATTAATACCACAATAGAAAGTTTTTACCTACATCCACAGAGGGCATCTATGCTACGGGTACTTCCTTAGCAACTCCTTAAACCACTCCCACATCTCTAGAAGTGTCTCAGATTCCTATTGTTTAAAAGTTCCAATTTCTAATCATAGTTGTGTAGTTTCGGTAGGTGGAAAGTATTTGGCTAAATATTTATTCGCCATATCCTACCATGTAGTGATGCTATCTGGTGGCAATCCTTGTAGCCATTATCTAGCTCAGTCTCACAAGGAGAATGAAAATAGCCTTAACTTCATTGCATCATCAGATGCACCATTGAATTTCATTGCATCACATAACTTCAAAAAGCTTGCCAAATGTAAATTGACATTCTCAGGCAGTACTTCTACAAATTGTTTCAGTTGAAACATATTTATCAAGGATGACTCCAATTTGAAATTTTTTGCATTCATTGGTGGTAAGATAATTCCTATTATATTTTGATTCATTACTAGCTAAATGTAGTCCTTGATAGGCCTGTGATTTAGAGCTAGAAATTGTGGGAGTAGTTGATCATCTAGTGGAGGTGGTTGTCAATTATTGTACTCTTCCAGAGCTAACTCTCTCTACCGTTGGCATTGCAATTCACTTCTTCGATGAGCTGCTTGCTCTATTTCAAGATGATACTCATCTAAATCAAAACCTTAACTCTTGTCTATAAAAGACTCTACAAACCTTAATAGAAATCAACTATAATAATGCAATAAAAAGAAAAAAAAAACAAAAGCAGTAACATGAAAAATAAAATTAGCCTAATCTAATAAACACTAAGAATGTTCAATAGCACTTTTTGCCCTTCCCTAGCAACAGCACAAAAAAAGTGGTGCATGTCGTCACTAAGGCAATGTAATAAGTAAATGGTAGTATTGAGTAAGTACAGATGTTGTATCAACAAGGAAGGGGTTGTGTGTCTATTGATGATAAATGGTAGTATTGAGTAAGTACGGATATTGTATCTACAAGGAAGGGGTTGTGTGTTTATTGATGTAATTGGAAAGCAAAGAAAGAAGCAGGAACTAGAGTATCTTACAAGTACTGAAAAAAGCAATTAGTACTGAAACAAATAACAATGATTTGGTGACCCAGTCCCTTGTGATGTGATTGATGCAGAATATTGAATTCCTTACATTAATTTATCAATTTAATTACTTTTTCATGGATTGTTTACCCTAAGGTCTTCAGACTATCTTTCCAAATTGCAAAAGAAAGCTGTTTCTAAAAAAAAGCCCGAAAGTTCAAAAGCATACAAACAACCAAAAGTACTACGATATTAATAATCACTCCTTTAACATTAGATTTCAACGGGCTCTCCCCAGCTTAATTAAGTCAAGTTATGAATTATATGATTTACAATGTGTGATCACACTAATCTTATAGTTTCATTTCCATTATTCCTATAGGATTAATGTTTAAAATCGAATGTCTAACACACTAGTTTCACTCTCATTATTCCCCGTATAATCATAAATAAATTAAAGGGTTTATCAAGACCAAATTGTAATTCAAAATAGCAATTGTAAATAACAAATGCAAAGATAGTTAATCAAAAGAAACTTCAATCATTTATTCATCCATCACAATCATAAAGTCCTAGAAAATAATTTAGCAACTCATGAATTTATCAAGACAAAACAAAGCTAAATTAACCAAGTTCAACATCATCTTAAAAGCAAGAAAACAAGGAAATTCTTAGCCTAAGGGATGGTAGAATAAGATTTCTCTTAATGTTGTTATATGTGGGGTTGAGTAGAGGAAAAAGTGAGTTTGCTTGTGAAAAATTTCATTTACAGTGTTATCACACTACGCCCTACACTTGCACCGTCATATCTCACGTGTCGGCTAGCTTTTGCTCGCATGTGCACCAGCCTTTCACAACAAGTAACCATTGCTCACAATCCTGTTATACAATTGCAATGCTAGCGTAGTGATTGCGCCTTTCCATCTCGCAATCCTGGCCTTCTACCATAGAAATTTCAAAATATCTCTTATTTCTTCTGCGTGCTTGAGCCTGCTAATCATGTTCTCGTGATTGCAAAAATGTTTGCAACAATGATACTCACAATTTTAACTTATAATTGTGAATCCATCCTTGGCGAACGCAACCTCCTTCTTTGTAAACATGACCTGCACATTCCAAAACTCATTTTTAGTGCATGAATTGTTCTATACTTAATTAATTTCACACAAAAAGACAAACAAAGCATCAAAGTAACATTTCATGACATTCTTAATCAATTCCTTTACAATTAACACACAAAATAACTTGGAAACTAACAAAAAAATGTTGATAACAGTAGGGTAAAATAATTTAAGTCCTAGAGTTATCAAGAAGTAATTGCATCTGCGCTATGCATTCTGGCTACCCTACTTATGTTAGACCTTTCAGCTGGTCATAGATATGCATTTAAGGCCATCTCCTCAATAAGGCTCAGTGCATCTTCTGACATCTTGTTCATTAATGCTTCTCCAAATGTTGCATCTAACGTAGTTCTCCATTTCCTATTAATACCACTATTGAAAGTTTATACATGTATCCACAACGGGTATCATTGCTGTGGCCACTTCTTCAGTATGTCCCTAAGCCACTCCCACACCTCTAGAAGCGTCTCAAATTCTAGTTGTTTGAAAATTCCAATTTCTAGCTGTAGTTGTGCTATTTTGGCAGGTGGAAAGCATTTGGCTAGAAATTTATTCACTATTTCTTACCATGTAGGTATGCAACATGGTGGCAATCCTTGTATCCATTACCTAGCTCGGTCTTGCAAGGAGAATGGAAACAGTCTTAACTTCACCCCATGATAAGATATACTATTGAATTTCAGAGTATCACACAGCTTTAAAAAGCTTGCTAGATGTAAATTGGAATCCTCATGTGGTGTACCTCTCAATTGGTTTAGTTGAATTATATTTAACATGGTTGGCTTCAGTTCAAATTTATCTACATTCATCAGTGGTCGAGCAATTCTTATCATATTTTAATTCATTACTGGCTAAATGTAGTCCTTAATAGGCCTGTGATTCAATGCTAGTAGTTGTGGAGGAGGTTGATTGTCCTATGGAGGTGCTTGTTGATTATTATGCTCTTCCATGGCTAATTCTCTCTAATGTTGGTGCTACAAGACTCTTCTTCGATGAGCTGTTCGCTCTATTTCAAGATAATACTCCTCTAAATTGGAACCTCGGCTTCTATGCATAAAAGAGTCTACAAACTTCAATAGAAATCAACAACAAGAATACAATGAAAAGAAAAATAAAAGAAAACAGAAGCGGTAAAATGAAGAATAAAATTGGTCTAACCTTGCAAACCCTTAGAGTTTTAAATAGCACTTGTTGCCTTTCTCCAGCAACGGCACCAAAAACATGGTACTTGTCATCACCACAGCAACATAATAAATAATAAATGGTAGTACTGAGCAAGTACAGATTTCATATCCACAAGGAAAGGGTTATGTGCCTATTAATATAATTGAGTGTTTATTGGTTAAGCCTAATTAATTAGATGGAATAAAACTAAAAAGCAACAAAAGAAGCAAGAACTAGAGTATCTAGCTAGTATTCACAAAAGCAATAAGCATTGGAATAAATAACAATGATTAGAAGATCTAGTCCCCTATGATGTAATTGATTCAAAATGTTGAATTCCTTATGTTAATTATCAGTTTAATTATTTTGTCATAGATTGCTAATCCTAAGGTCTTTAGGTTATCTTCTCAGGTTCTCTTAAGCTTTGACATTAGATTTTACTAGGTTTTCTCTAGCCTAACCAAGTCAAATTACGAATTCTGTGATTAAAAATATGAGCCCACAAGGTCTGAGGAAGTAATTTAGCAACTCATAAATGTATCAAGTCAAACCAAAGCTAAATGGATTAGTTTCAACACCATGTTAAAAACCAAGAAAACAAGGAAACTCTTAGCCTAGGAGAGTAGAATAAGATTTCACCTAATCTTTACGTAGTTGTTTCCAAGAGAATTTGATTTCCTTCCTAAGCAACATGAGAGCCACTTTAGACCTGTTCTCTTTATCCCTCGACCATCTTCCATGTATGTAATGACATCTTTTTATTTGTAAGGTTGAGTAGAGGAAGAAAATATAAGTTTGCCTAAGAAAAAAAATCATGTTTGCAGTGATATCACACTTCGTCCCACACTTGCACTGTCATTTCTCACATGTGCATCAGCTTTCCTCACATATGCATTAACCTTTTACGATAAGCACTATAGACTGTTTATACTTGCATCCACAAGAGGTATCCATGTTGTGGGCACTTCCTTAGCAACTCCTTAAGCTGTTCTAACACCTTTGGAAGCATCTCATATTCTTGTTTAAAAGTTCCAATTTCCAATTGTAGATGTGTAGTTTTGGCAGGTGAAAAGTATTTAGCCAAAAATTTATGCACCATATCTTGCCATGTAGTGAAACTACCCAGTGGCAATTCTTGTAACCACTACCTAGCTTAGTCCATAGGAAGAATGAAAACAACTTTAACTTCAATGCATCATTGTATGAGCCATTAAATTTCATAATATCATATAGCTTCAAAAAGCTTGCCAGATGCAAATTGGCATTCTCATGCAGTGCTCCTCCAAATTAGTTCAGTTGAACCATATTTAACATGGTCAACTTTAGTTTAAAATTATATGCATTCATCAATGGTCGAATAATTCTTATCATATTTTGATTCATGACCAACTAAATGTAGTCCATAATAGGCCTATGATTCAGTGTTAGCAGTTGTGGAGGTGCTTGTTCATTATTCTACTCTTTCGTGGCCAACTCTCTCTACTATTAGCACTACAAGGCTCTTCTTTAGCGAGCTAATTACTCTATTTCAAGATCGTACTCCTTTAAATTAGAACCTTAGCTCCTGCGCATAAAAGAGTCTACAAACTTCAACAAAAAGCAACAAGAAGAATGCAACGAAAAGAAAAATAATAAGAAAATGAAAAATAAAATTGGTCTAATATAGCAAACACTAAGAGTTTTAAATAACACACGTCGTCCTTCTCTAGTAATGGCACCAAAAACATGGTGTACGTTGTCACCAAGGCAACATAATAATAGATGGTAGTACTGAGCAAGTACAGATATCATATCCACAAGGAAGGGGTTATGTGTCTATTAATGCAACTGAATGTTTATTGGTTAAGCCGAATTAATTAGATAGAATAAAATTGAAAAGCAACGAAAGAAGTAAGAACTAGAGTATCTAGCAAGTACTCACAAATGCAACAAGCACTAGAACAAATAAAAATGATTAGGAGATCCAGTCCCTTGTGATGTGGTAGATTTAGAATGTTGAATTCCTAACATTAATTATCAATGTAATTACTTTTTTATGGATTGTTAACCCTAAGTTCATAAGAATATCTTCCCAAACTCTCCTAAAACTTTAAAAATAGATTTCAGTGAGTTCCCACTAGCTTAATCAAGTCAAATTATAAATTCTATGATTAATAATATATGTTCACACTAATCTTACAGTTTCACTTATGTTATTCCATTGGGATTAATGCTTACAATTAAATGCCTAACATATAGGTTTCACTCCTATTATTCACTGCATAGTCACATATAAATTAAAGGGTTGATCAAGTCCTTCAATCACAATTTAAAACTAGAAAACCTAGAAAACTAGGAAATTCTTAGCCTAAGAGATGGTAGAATAAGATTTCTCCCAACCTTCACATAGTTGTTTCCAATAGATTTTGATTTCCTCACCATACATTTTAAGAGCCACTCTAGACCTAGTCTCCTCATTCCCAAATTGCCTTCCATGCATGGAATGGGGTCTTTTTATATATAGGGTTGAGTAGAGGAGGAAAAGATGAGTGTACCTGTGAAAAATTTAGTCCACAGTGCTGTCACACTTTGTCTTGCACTTGCACCATCACGTCTCATGCATGTGCTAGCTTTCCTTGCATGTGCGCTAGCCTTTCTCGACAAGCAATTGTTGCTTGGATATGCACTTGTGTTCGCCTAGTGATTGCGCTCTTCTATCTCACGATCGAGGCCTTCTAATGTAGAAATTCTATAACATTCCATGTTTCTTCCACTTGGTTGTGCTCCAATCCCTCAAACCATCAGTCCTTGTTCTTGCAGTCACAACAATATCTATGGTAGCGATACTCACGATTTTAACTTGTAATTGCGAATCCATCATTGGCAAACGCAACCGCCTTCTTTACAAATGCGGCCTGCACATTCCAAAACTCTTTTAGAGTGCATGAATTGTTCCAAACTCAATTAATTTCACACAAAAACACTTAAAACACAAATAGAGCACTGAAGTAACATTTCAAGGCATTCTTAATCAGTTCCTTTTACAATTGATGCACATAATTGCTAGGAAACTAACAAAAAATATTGATAACGAAGTGGTAAAATGATGTAAATCTAAAGTTATTAGGCAATAATTACATCGACACCATGCATTTCGGCTACTGTCCTTGTGTTGGATCTTTCAGTAGACCATTGATATGCATTTAAGGCTATCTCTTCAATGAGGTCCTGTGCATCTTGTTTATTAATGCCCCTATAAATGTTGCATCCAGCATTGTTCTCAATTGCCTATTAATACTACTATAAAATATTTGTTCTTACATCCACGAGGGGCATCCATACTATAGGCACTTCTTCAGCAACTCCTTAAGCCGTTCCCACACCTCAGAAGCGTATCAAATTTTTGTTGTTTAAAAGTTCCAATATCTAACTGAAGCTGTGCTGTTTTGGCAGGTGGAACTTATTTGGCTATAAATTTGTTCTCTATGTCTTGCCATGTAGTGATGTTGCCTAGTGACAATCTCTATAGCCAATACCTAGCTCGGTCTCTCAAGATGAATGAAAACAACCATAACTTCACCACATCATCGGATTCGTCACTAAATTTCATAGTATAACACGCCTCCAAAAAGTACTTCAAGGCTCTCTCTACTATTAGTACTATAAAGCTCTTCTTTGGCAAGATGTTCACTCAGTTTCAAGGTTGTACTTGTCTAATCAGAACCTTAGCTCTTGTGCATAAAGGAGTCCACAAAGATCAACTGAAATCAACAAGAAGTATGCAATGAAAAGAGAAATAAAAAGAAAACAAAAGTAGCAAAATGAAAAAAAATGGCCTAATCTTGCAAATGTTAAGAGTGTTCATTAGCACTCATCACCCTTCCTCGAAAACAGTTCCAAAATCATAGTACGTCTCGTTGCCATGGTAATGTGATAGATAATAAATGTTAGTATTGAGCAAGTATAGATGTTGTATTCATAGTGAAGGAGTTGTGTGTCTATTGATGTAACCAAGTATTTATTAGTTAAGCTAAGTTAATTAGCTAAAAGAAAACAAAAAAACAACAAAAGAAGTAGGAACAAGAGTATCTAGCAAGTACCCACAAAAGCAACAAGCACAAGAACAAATAACAATGATAGGGAGATCTAGCCTTTTGTGATGTGATTGATTCAAAATGTTGAATTCCTTACATTAAGTATCAATTTAGTTGCTTTTGTCATGGATAGTTAATCCTAATGTCTTTAGAATATCTTCTCAAACTTTCCTAAAGCTTTGATTTAAGATTTCAGCTGGTTCCCCCTAGCATAATCCAATCAAGTTATGCATTTTGTGACTAACAATATATGTGCCCACACTAGTTCTATAGTTTCACTTCCATTATTCTTACTAGATTAATATTTACAATTTAATTTTAAACACATTGGTTTCACTATCGTTATTTTTTGCACAGTCACAAATAAATTAAAGGGTTGATCAAGCCCTTTAGTTTCCATTCCAAACAGCAATTATAAATAACAAATGCAAAGACAATTATCGAAAGAAAATTCAATAATTCATTCATCCATTACAATCACAATGTCCTAGAAAATAATTTAGCAACTCATGCATTTATCAAGACAAACCAAAGCTAAATTAATCATGTTCAACATCATCTTAAAACCAAGAAAACAAGGAAATTCCTAGCCTAAGGGATGGTAGGATAAGATTTCTCCTAATCTTTGCATAGTTGTTTCCAAGAGAATTTGATTTCCTCCCCAAGCAACTTGAGAGCCACCCTAAACCTATTATCCTTGTCCCCAGATTGCCTTCCTCACATTCACTGGCATCTTTTACATGCAAGGTTGAGTAAATGAGGAAAAGATGAGTTCTCTTGTTAAAAATCAAGCCTAGAAAGCTATTGCACTTTGTCCCGCACTTATGCCGTGATATCTCACATGTGCACTAGCTTTCTTAGCAAGTGCACCAACCTTTCATGACAAGCAGCCATCGCTTGCAGTCTCGTTACGTGCTTACAAATACTCGCCTAGCAATTAAGCTCAGCCATCTCGTGATCACAGCCTTCTACTTTGGAAATTCCAAAACCTCCTGCATTTCTTCTATATGATTGTGCTCTAATCCCGCACCCTCACAGACCTTATTCTCATGGTTGCGATAATTTTCGTGGCAGTGATACTCATGATTTTAACATGCAATTGTGACACCATCCTTGGCAAACTCAACCTTTTCTTTGCAAATGCGACCTGCATTCCAAAACTTGACTTAAGTGCATGAATTATTCCATACTCAATTAATTTCACACAAAAACACAAATAGAGGATCAAAGTAACATTTCAAGGCATTCTCAATCAATTCCTTTTACAATTAACACACATATTAACTACGAAACTAACAAAAAATATTGATAATGGTAGGGTAAAATGCTATAAATCTAGAGTTATCAAGTAGTAATTGCATCTGCACCATGTATTTCGACTACCCTCCTTATGTTAGATATTTTAGTTGGCCATTGATATGTACTTAAGGTCATCTCCTCAATGAGGTCCTAGCCATGTTCTGGCATCATGTTCATTAATGCTCCCCCAAACACCATTCAACATAGTTCTCAACTGCCTGTTAATACCACTATACAAATTTTGTACCTGCATCCACTAAGGATATCCATACTATGGATACTTCCTCAGCAACTCCTTCTGGCACTCCCACACCTCTGAAGCATCTCAAATTCCTATTATTTAAAAGTTCTAATTTCCAATTGCAATTGTGCTGTTTGTCAGGTGTAGAGTATTTAGACAAAAATTTATTCACCTTATCCTACTATGTAGTGATGCTCCCTAGTAACGATCCTTACAACCACGGCCTAGCTCGATCCTACAAGGAGAATGGAAACAACTTCAACTTCACCACATTATCGAATGCGTCATTGAATTTCACTGTATCACATAGCTCTAAAGCTTTCCAGATGTAAATTGGCATCCTCATGTGGTGCACCTCCAAATTAGTTTAGTTGAGCCATATTTATCAAAGCTGGCTTCAATTCAAAATTATTTGCATTCACTAATGGTTGCATAATTCCTATCAGATTTTGATTCATTACCAACTAAATGTAGTTGTTGATAGGCCTGTGATTTGATGTTGGCAGCTGTAGGAGTGGTCGATTATCTTGTGGGGGTGGTGTTTGATTATTGTGTTCTTTCATGGCTAACTTTCTCTACTATTAGTGCTGCAAGGCTCTTATTCAATGACCTGCTTACTCTATTTCTAGATCGTACTCATCTAAATTAGAACCTTGACTCTTGTGCATAAAAGAGTCTACAAACCTGAATAAAATCAACAACAAGAATGCAACAAAAAGAAAAAAAAAACAAAAGCAATAAAAAGAAAAATAAAATTGGCCTAATCTAGCAAACACTAAGTGTTCAATAACACTTGTCATCCTTCCCCAACAATGGTGCCAAAACATGGTGGTGTCGTCACCATGAAAACGTAATAAATAATAGATGGTAGTATAAAGCAAGTACAAATGTTGTATCTATAGGCAATGGGTTGTGTGTCTATTTATGTAATTGAGTGTTTATTAGTTAAGCTAAATTAATTAGATGGAATAAAATTGAAAAGTAACGAAAGAAGTAACAACTAAAGTATTTAGCAAGTACTCACATAAGCAATAGGCACTAGAACAAATAACAATGATCATGAGATCTAGTCTCTTGTGATGTAATTGATTCAAAATGTTGAATTCCTTACATCAATTATCAGTTTAATTGCATTGTCATGGATAGTTAATCTTAAGGTCTTCAAAGCTTTGACATTAGATTTCTATTGTTCTCCCTAAGCTTAGCGAGTTAATTTATAAATTCTGTGATTAACAATATGTGTCCAAACTAATCCTATAGTTTCATTTCCATTATTCCAACATGATTAATATTTACAATTGAATACCTAACACATAAGTTTCACTCCTTTTATTCGTCGCATAATCAAAGATAAATTAAAGGGTTGATCAAGTCCTTTAGTCACAATTCAATATGGCAATTATAAATAACAAGCACAAAGATAATTAATCAAAAGAAAATTCAATCATTCATTCATCCATCACAATCACAAGGTTCTTGAAAATAATTTACCAACTCTTAAATTTATCAATACAAACCAAAGCTAAATTAATTAGTTCAACGTCATCTTAAAAACTAAATAAATAAGGAAATTCTCAGACTAAGAGATGGTAGAATAAGATTTCTTTCAATCTTCGAGTAGTTGTTTCCAAGCGAATTTGATATCCTCCCAAAGCAACTTGAGAGCTGCTCTAAACCTATTCTCCTTGTCCTAGATCGTATTTTGTAGGTGTAATTGGTGTCTTTTCTATGTAGGGTTGAGTAGAGGAGGAAATCAAGAGTTTGCCAATGAGAAATCGCATCTGCAATGTCATCTCACTTCATCTCGCAGTTGTGCTGTCATGTCTCGCATGTCTACTAGCTTTCCTCACATGTGCTCCAGCCTTTCGAGATAAGCAGCCTTCGCTTGTAATCCCATTATGTGCTTACAAAGGCTCGCCTCGTGATTACACTCTTCCATCTCCTAATTGCGGCCTTCTACTATGGAAATTCTAGAGCATCCCATATTTCTTCTACGCAACTGCACTTCAATCCCTCATGCTTGCGACTACAATAGTGTTAATAGTGATTTTAACTTGTAATTGCAAATCCATCCTTAGCAAATGCAACCTCCTTTGCAAACATGACCTACACATTCCCAAACTTGTTTTAAGTACATGAATTGTTCCATACTCAATTAATTTCACATAAAAATACTTAAATACACTAATAGAAAATCACAGTAACATTTTAAGGCATTCTCAATCAATTCCTTTTACTATTAATGCATATAATGGCTAGGAAACTAATGAAAAATATTTATAATGGTGGGGTAAGATAATGTAAATCTTAGAGTTATCACTTATGATGTTACAGATGAAGTGTTGTTTAGCTTTGAGTGGATTAAATTCTATCTTATTGGCTCTAAAGTCCTCGAATACTTCAACATGTTCCTGTACAATCCCCTTTTGCCTAAAATTTTTGAATGCCCCCCCGCCCCCTCCCCCCCAAATATGAACTAAATCTTATTGATCATATTTAGTTATGATAGCATTCTGTTGCTTGGGTTAACTGATGAAATCTCGCTTGATAATATAGTCGGGGAATCGGTCTCCACTTTTTCATTAAAGTAAAGTATGTCGGCTTAGGAGTTTTCTTTGTGCATGTTTTAGTGTTTGAAATATCTATTAAGTTTTCAATTCCAATATCTGGCATTAGTTCCATCGAACGTGGTTAGATCAATTTTAGGTTTAGGTTAGAAGCAGTGTATGTTAGGTTCATTTATAGGGGTGGCTTAAGCCAGTGGATTAGTGGTAGTAATGCTGATGAGTCAGGGTCATGGGTGATGTGGTTGGTGGTGGAGGCGTGGATAGAATACCTTTTCCTCCTTGGGATGAGGCGGATCCCTCAGCACTCTGCCTAAGTTTCACCAACCACTTTCCACTCATTTATTGGAATTGTTCAATAGATAGTCCATTTTTGTGAATGTTGCAGAATGGGAATTTTCCATTCTTTGCTACATTCCCCTAATTTAGAAATTAAATTCTTTGGTATAATTCTATTTAGCTTTTCTTTAGTTCTTGCATTTGCTTCTCAGTATTTTTCTTTGCCATATGTTGTTGCCAAACGTTTGCCAATTTCTCCACAGGTGCCTAGAATGTGGCACTAAAACCACTATGTAACAATAAAAAGGCCAACCACTGTTGGGCTCTAGTTTCTTGTATAGGTTAAAGACATTTTTAACTGAGGCCTAGTTTAAGAAGTTCCATTAAAATTTTAAAAGATGGGGCAAAATGTTTTAGATGGGCTCTTTTGGTAAATATTGCACAAGTAAGAGTCTTTTTACAGAATTGAAGGTTCTAGATAATCGTATTTTAGTGATAATTTGGATGCAAAGGGTTGAAATTTTAATGGAAGGCTAGGGTTGAGATAAATAAGTTATCGTTCACGCTATCAAATGCCTTTTCCTTCTCTTTTGTTCTTCCTCTTTTTCCTACTGGGGTTTTACCCTTTGATGCCCCTTCAACTATTGGAGCACCTGGCAATCAATCCTTTCTAATTAACTAACTCTTCTAAGCTTCATCTACCTTTTATCGGGATAATTTTTTTGATTACTAATCCATTTTCCATGCTAAACATATTTTTATCGATTTTTGGTATAACTTCACCATGATGATAGTATCTGGACTGATTCTTACCTTTTCAGAGAAGTCTTTAGTGAAAAAGTGATGTAGAAAAGAAAGATTTGGGAAGGGGATTGAGAAGGTGAAGAAAGAGAGAAAGGAAAAAGGGGTAAAGAGATGAAGATTTCTTGTTATCGCATGTACAATAGTAAGCTTCTTTTAATTCTACTTGTTGAATCTCTTATCTTTACTATAGATGAACTTGGGTAGTCATGAATTCCATGATCCTAAGCCAACTTAGGTGTACTCATTCCTTTTTTTAGTTCCTACTGCATATATTTTTTCATAATGCCTTATATCTCCTGATTGTATTATTAACTTACCTCACTGTACATGTTGAATGGCTTCACATGCGAACCACCTGTATCTTTATTTTCCTACTTTGCTGATTTAACCTTTATTTATGTTGATTGCCTATTACTATGATGCTGATTTAGATGCCAATCAGGTGTTGATTATGTGATTTGATACTATTGTTTTCACGGTTTAGATCATATCATACCTCAATGGTGGATTTATTAGCATGGGAGGTTTCCTTGAGAACTTCTTGTTTGAGAATTAAAACTCCCCTCATTGTGCCACCACACATAATCTCATTCAAATAAGAGCGGTAGAGCATAAATTTTACTTTACTTTCCATACTTGATATGCTTACCACACCCTTAGAATTTTCAGCTTGAGCTTTCCTTTATTGTGTTAATTGCTTCACCACTTTATATTTTGTGCCATATTTTGAAGGACACAAAATATACTTCTCGTAATGTTTAATAATTCTACATGTATTGTCACCTACAAACATGGTAGCATGCACATCTTATTTCCATGGATAAAATGATGACAATCATCCATATCTACAACTGTACGTAGCTACTCATCAAAATACCTTTTAATATTACAAGGAACTTGAAAATGACTCTCTCTGATAGATGGGTCCAACTTCTCTACAATTCCTCTTGAAATTTTGGTTTTCAGGATAAAAAGCATCATAAACTATATTAAAAACCTTATCAGAAATTTGGCATATCATATTGAAGAGTGAATCCATTGATTATCAAATTTGGCTAGAGCTTAGTTAAGGATTGATCCATTACCTTAACAAACTTGATATCTAAGCATGTTGTAGGAGACCATAGTATTCACACAAGCACAGGAAAAGCTTGCTCAAATACCACTTGATGTAGTGAGAAAACATGATAAGCACAACATAGATTGAAGCATATTCAATCCAAATTCACACGCACAGTTTGAATGAAGGAAACACACAAATCAAAGTGTAGCTAAAACACTCAAAATTTATCGCTATAATAATGCCTAAATTGTAAGGTCTTAAATATCTTATTTATAGCTAAAGATCCAAATTCTTAGGGAATTTAGTCTCCACTTTGAAAATAATTTGAATAAACCCTAACTCTTTTAAATGTCAACTAAAATCCTATCAAAACTATTTTCAAAACTTATCTAGATAGATAATAATAATTTCTTTAAGAATCCCATTTAATATAGATTAATTGAATATTAAATTTTTGAAAATTCAATCTGACTTAGCCTTGGATCAATCTTAGCTATTATACATTGAATCCATTTTCCTCAAATTGAACTTTCATGAGCTCTCATTTTCTTGCCCTATCTCCATTTGGATTAATCTTGTGCACCCCAATTGATTTTTCTTGCTACTACGATTGATCTCACCAAGTGGCTGATTGACCACTCCCATTGTCTGGCCAACGAAATTGCTCTAACAACCACATCAGAAAACGATTATCCTCCCCTATTCCATTGATTGAACAAAAACTCTAGAGTCAAAGTTTGTTAAGAGGGTCCTGAATTTTCAAGGATTTTATTGGAAAAGCATTAGAGGCTGATCTAATCTGTGATTCTAGAAAGAAAGAGACTGATTCATCTACTAGCACGTAGTTGACCATCTTCCTCAGTAATTGAAAAATGTTCATAAAAAAGAAAATTAATCTTACAGTCTGGTCAAAAATAGATTTTGTTATTTTTTATTAATAAAAATTGAAAAGAATTTGCCATTTTTAAAATAAAAAAATTAAAACAATGGGTTTTGGTATAGCACATTACATATAGTAACCACACAATGGGTTTTGGTATAGCACATTACATACAGTAACCACAGGATCACATATCATGCTAAAAAATTGATACTTACCATTAAATTATTTTCATTGTCTAAACATTGAACTAATCAATAATACCATTCCCTTAGCCTAGGGTGATGTGTAAGATGTAAGCGATGCATTATGTGTTGGATATTTCAAAGTGTTTACTAGCCTAATGGGAAATAGAAAAGACTTTTTGTCACTTTATATAGATTTTCACAATATTGGGCTCGTGATAAAATGGAAAAGGAAATGGGCTCGTGCACATGGGCTTTGACTTGGGCCAATTCAGTTCAAATTCAAAAGGGCCAATTACTCCCACCCTTGGGCACAAGAATAATAGCTAGCCTAGTGCCGAATTTTAGTTTTCTTGGGCCTTTATTTTTTTCTATTCTTTATGCCTGGCCTTATGGTTTTTTGACAACCAAACATGCCTCATTCACAGCCTTTGGAACCAAACATCCAAACGCACCCTTTCAAAACATGGTCTCTCCTGATGCACCCCTATGGAACTAGACAAACACCATCCTCCTAGAAAAAAGATTGTCGCTGCCTTCTCCCTTCAACAATGTGCACACCTTCCTTAATTGTTCAAAATGAACCAACCAAGCTGTATGACATATCTTATCAACAACTATAAATACCTAGTGGGGCTAGGCATTTAGAAATTATTCAACTGCAATATCGACTTGTCTAGAATATGCTTGACTACCCCTTCCCTCCTTTGTCTATAGTATTGCATTTTACAATTTTTGTTTGTAGAATTTATCCTTTTCTCCTCTCAACCTTTTTGCTAGAATTGTTTCACATTGAATTGATGATTCTTGGTCTTCCAAATATTAATATTGGAAGAAAGTTTATTTAATCTTGGGAGAATATTTTAAATTATTGAATAATTCCTTAAAGATAGTGTCAAATGGACACAATTCAAACCGTTAATTTTGTTATTTACTTTATTGCTTCTGTTACATTACTAAATTTTCCCCTAAAATCTTAAGGAATTATGGCATCTCTAGTACTCATTCCTATTAGTGTTGCTTCTAGTTCAGTCCTTAAAAGTGTTCCAGTTTTGTTGCTTCTAGTCTAGTACTTGACAACACAAAAGTTCCAATTGCACTCCCTTACATGAAGCCTTTTCCAAATGTCTCCAAAATATAGATTTTTGCCAATGAAAATTTCAAGCACTAGTAGGAATGTGTTTCCCTGCTTCTAGATATGCATAGAGTTGCATTCACATTGTTGATGCCTTAGCTAATTGAACCAACTGCCATTGAAGCCTGGAAACATGCAAACAAGGTTTGTTGAAATACCATTTTACAAACATTATCGAATGGGCTTTTTACTGCAATTATAGTGAAGTTGAATCCATTTGGTAGGCTTTGATTTCAAATTCATTACAAAGGATGCAATAAAACAAAACTTTGTCATTAAAAAATACTACCAGTGGCAAATAAAGGATGGCAAGGACCTTAAAGGTCAAATTTTTGAGTATCATAAATTATTTGAGAATTTGAAAAATGAGGAATTCCTTTTGCCAGAGAAATTTTTCGCTGAGTGCTGATTAAGAAACTATTGGAGTTTCGGTCTAACTATAAGAATGGTCTCAAATACAAGTAAGAAACATACATGGTTGAGTAGCTTGTTAGACACATACTAATTGAAGACACCAACCGTAAAGAGGCAAAGGCTATCAAGGCTAAATAAATGATAGAAAAAGCCTACTCGGTGCAAAGGGATGACAAGGTATGCAAATAAGTCTTTAAGTTGCAAGACCTTTAAACCTAACTTTAAGAAAAAGAAAATTTTGTGCTTTGCTTTGGGAAAACCAGGTCACCATGCACATCAATGCAAATTCAAGAAAAGAGCCGACAAAGCATGTGGTAAGACTCCTAAGTCTAATCTGGTCATAGGAGATGAAATAATTATTGTCGTCTTCTCTCAGACTAACATTGCAGCAAATGTTAAGGAGTGGGGGATAGGCTCTAAGGCTACTCGGCACATATGTGCAAATTGAGAAGCATTTTACTCCTAGATTTCTATAAAGGATGAGGAGGAGGTAATCTACTTGGGAGATGATATGCTATATGTTCCAAGCATATGTGCAAACCTAGTTTTGTGGCACTATGGAGCAAAATTGGGATGAAAGTGTCATTTGAATCTAATAAGAATGCAAAATGACAAAGAACAGTGTATTTTTGAGAAAGGGCTACTATACCAAGGAACTCTTTGTACTCAATGCTTCTAACATTGTTAATGAAAGTACTTCTTCTACTTATATTGTTGATTCTGCCTCTCTTGTGGTATGCTAAATTAAGACATGTAAATTTTGAATATATAAAGAACATCTGTTCATATGGATTAATATTAGGCACAACAAATATAGAAAATAAATGTGAAATTTGTGTTAAAACTAAAATCACTAAGAAACTAGTGCACTGGTACTTGGGGAAACAGAATTACTAAGTCTAATACATATAGACTTAGGATAATTAAAACTAATTATGACTAGAAGAGGTAAAAAATATTATGTCACTTTTATAGATGATTTCTCTAAATATGCTAAACTTTATCTTACTAGAAATAAGAATAGCACATTTGATGCTTTTTTTCATACAAAACTGAAGTAGAAAATCAAATCAATTGGAAAATAAAACATGTTAGATCAGATAGAGGAGGTGCATATTTAACTTTACATGAATTATTTTAAGATGATGGAATAACACAGGAAACAACACCATCTTATTCCCCTAAATCAAATGGTATAACTAAAAGGAAAAATAGAGCCTTAAAAAAAATGATAAACTCTTTATTAGTTAGTTCTAATACACTGGATAACTTTTAGAGGGAAGCTATCATTACATCTTATTTCATACAAAATACAAAACCCTTTATGAACTATAGAAAAACTACAAACCAAATTTAAAATATTTGAAAGTGTAGGGGTGTCTTGCTAAAGTATTGTCACTTTACCATACGAAAAGATAATTAGGATCTAGAACTTGTGATTCCATGTTTGTAGGATATGATAAACGTGGTGCAACATATAGATTTCTTATTTTGAAAAGTGATATTTTAGAACATAATACCATTATTGAATCTAAATATGCCAAATTTTTTGAATATATTTTTCCACTTTCTAATAAAATTTCTTATGCATTTGCTGAAACTGTTAGAAAAAGTAAGTTGTGAAGGAGCAAAAGGTCTAAAAAAGAATACATTCCTTACGGAAATGATTTTGAAACCTTTCTTATAGATAGCAACCCACAATCTTATCTTGAAGCAATTTCCTCACTAGATAGTGATTTATGAATAGAAGCAATTAAATCTGAAATTGATTCTATTAAGAAAAAAAGTACTTGTAACATTAGCAGACTTACCAATTAATACAAAACCTACAGAATGCAAGTGGATTTTTTTTTAAAAAAAAATTAATCCTGACAATTATGTCAATAATACAAGGCCCTTTAGTAGCAAAAGGTTGTTCTCAAAAGTATAACATTCACTATTTTGATACTTTTACACCAATAACTAGAATTGAATCAATTCAAATTTTATTCGCCTTAGCCTCTATTTATGAACTTTATACTTACCAAATAGATATTAAAATTGTTGTTCTGTCTTGAAAATTAGATAAGGAAATTTTTATGATTCAACCAGAAGAATGTTTAGAATCTAGACAAGAAAAGAAGGTTTGTAAATTAGTTGAATTACTTTATAGCCTAAAGCAAGCTCCTAAACAGTGGCATGAGAAATTTGATCACGTGTTAACTAGAGATGGATTGTCATCCATCAAAATGGATAAATGTGTGTATACTCTATTTATGTGTGGATGAAAAGCATATTTTTGGTATGAATTAGGACATTACTGATTATACTAAATGTTTCTTATTATCTAACTTTGATACGAAGGATCTAGGTGAAACAAAAATGATATTTGGAATGAGGGCCGTAAGGAGGAATGATGGTAATATGTTGTAGTAAGGACATTATAGTTAAGGACTTCTTCATAAATTCAAATATTTTAATGAGACAACTGTAAGTACACTTTATGATCCATACTCTCAATTGAAACGAAATAAAGGAGACCAAGTTGTTCAGTCTAGATATGCTCATATCATTGGAAGCCTGATGCATTTGATGAAATTCATGAGATGTGACATAGCATATGTTGTAAATAGACTAAGCAAATATATAAAAAAATACCTAATCATGATCAATGGTAGATTGGAAAGACTTGTGAAGTATTTGAAATGTATTATAAAGCATGGTATATTATATAGAGGACATCCTACTATTTTGGAAGGATACAGTAATAGTAATTGGATATTGGATACATATTTACTCTTAAAGGAGGTGCAATAGCATAGAAGTCAACTAAGTAAACAATTATTGCCAAATCCACAATGGAATAAAAGTTTATAGCTTTGAAGTTGGTTGGCTCAGAGGCTGATTAGGTAGGAAATTTCTTATCTAATATACATTGTACAAAAAATGAGACACATCCCGTTCACAAACATTGTGATTGTAAGGTTGTCATTGCAATTTCTAAAAATAAAGCTTTCCACTCCAAGAATCAATATATGAAATTGAAGCATGATGTTGGTAAGCAACTTTTGAGGGATGGGATAATTTCCATCAATTATGTGAAGTCAACATTAAATTTGGAAGATCCTTTGACTAAACCTAAAGAAGAATAATTATTCAAATTATGAGGAAATGAAACTTAGGCCTTCTAGAGATTAGTAGATATAGAAACACTATCTATATGATTGGAGATCCTATGAAGTAGGTTCACGTAGGTAAGAACAAGTCTTTGTTGACCTTAAAATACTCTATATATGAGTCTCATTCAAAAATTTTAAGAAAAGAGTGCTTAAGTTGCCATTTTGCAAGAGCATAAGTTTAAGACTCTTAAAAAATTCCTAGTCCTTCTAAAAGGTGTACTTAAAGCAATTTACACTTGATGAATTCACCTATATAAGGATAGAGTAGGGCCACTCCTATAATATTCTGACCAAATCTTTAGAGCTCTAATGAAAATTAGGATAGTGTATGACCAAAAATGTATAAAACTACGTTAAACAACAATTATAGGGATCATCCATGTGACTATTTGAATCATTATCTTACAATAAGGAGTTAATAATTTATAGAATGTATTTTCACCAGCAACTCTGAAAGACAAATTTTATTAGTATAAGTTCAGTTCATAGTCTGACTGACACCAAAAAGACTACATTAAGACCAAACAAATCCAGTAGTATCTTCTTTCATTTGTTTCTAAATCCTTAACTCTTTCTGGAAAACCTTCGAAACATGTGAGAGATTATTAGGTATTTCAAAGTGTTTAGCATTCTATATAGGAAATAGAAAAGACTTTGTGTCTCTTTATATGGATTTGTACAATATTGGGCTTGTGACAAGATACGAAAGGAAATGGGCTCGTGCTCATGGGCCTTAACTTGGGCCAATTCAATTCAAAAAGGCTAATTACAAGCGCTATGCCCCCAACACGAGAATAAGTTCTAGCCCAAAACCAAATTTTACTTTTTTTCAGGCCTTTAGTTTTTTATTCTTTATTTCTAGCCTTATAATTGTCTAACTGCCAAACATGCCTCTTTTACACCCTTTGGAACCAAACATTCAAACCTACCTTTCGGAATGCAATCTCTCTACATGCACCCTTATTAAACCAAACAAACACTATTCTTCTAGAAGAAGACCATTGCTACCTTCTCCCTGCAACAATTTGGGCCCCATGCTTACTTGTTGAAAATGAACCAAAACAACTGTACAATAGATCACATAGACAGTTATAAATACCTAGTGGGCTTAGGCATTTAGAGATTAACTCGATCCAAAGTTCTTCCAAATGTGTCTTTTTAAAAAACTATCCTAAATGCACTTATTCCAGAGCTGTTTCAAATGTACCCTTCCTAAAATTGTGCTAAAAATAATCCATCTCAAAGCTATTTCAGCTTTATCCGAAAAATGTAACATCAGTTATCATGAGTTATGTTTTTAGGATGACTTTATGAACCAATCCCAAAACTGTCTCAAATTTAAAATAACTTTAGATAAGTTGTGGCAAAATTTTTGTGGTTGGGTCTTTTGGGATGGTTAAAAAGCCATTTGGAAAAGGAAAATTGTTACCAAAAGTTATCCCCATTCTACCCTTTCTTTCTCGTAGAAGTTCATAGTCAGCGACCTTGCTAAATGAATTATTTTATTTGAAGACTACATATTCTTTTTAAAACATAAAAGTATATAAAAAAATGAAAACTCAAATACAATCGAATATATAATTTATCTTAATAGTAGTAGTAATGATAAAATTTTTTAAAATAAACTTTTAAATTATTATCCTATTATTACAAAAGAGAACATGACAAAATAATACTAAACAAAGGGTTATGTCATTACATTAACATCTTCTAATCCAACAATTAACGATCTAGTTGACTAAAAAGGTGTTTGGCTAAGCTTATTTTATATAACTTATAAGATCACATAACTTATAAAATGTTTTTAAAAATTATAAACTCATATGTCTTATTTTAAAAATAAGTTAATAGAATGTTTGGTAAAATCAATCTATAAGATTTTATTAAAATTTATAATTGTAATTGATTATAATTTTTTTGATGTAATAATAATAAAAATAAATTAAATACTATTAATAAGATGTAATTTAAAAATATTTATATTATGTTTAAAATATAAAATGAAGTAACTTATAAAAAGTTTGAAAATAAATTGAAAATATCTAATTTATTTTCAAAGAGTTTATGAACTCCAAATATTTTATTTTTAAATCTTAAAAGTTCTTTTATAAAAAAGAAAACAAACACTTAGCAAGAGCTTATAACTTTTTAAAAATCTTATAGGATATTGTAAATAGTTTATAAGTTTGTTCAAACACTTTCTAAACAAATTTTATAATATTCTCTTGGCAAGAGAGAGAGAGAACTTGAATAGGATGACATAAAGACTAGATTACATAGGCTATGTTAAGATGACTTTCTTATTGGGGATAAAATTTGTATGTTATAAATGCGAAATTTTATGAATACAAAGTGACAGAAATAAATTTTCATGGATATATGTTTGGAGTACGAATTTTAATGGATGGAATTCATTTCGAATTGGCTTTCGAACAATTTACCTGCTTGTGTCAATACGCTGCCTGCCTCTGTGGCATTCCAGAAGCCCCGTTCGCAATCCCAACCGGAGTAAAATTTAAACACTTATTCTCTATTATTAATTTAACAAGTATTTTTAATTGCATTATATCAAATACTGACTATTTTAATTATCTTAGTTTTTATTTTTCTATCATGTTCTTTTCTTTAACTTATTATATTTATTTATGTGTTTCTTTTAAATTTTCTCTTTGTAATTCCTTTGGCCATCCTTTATTTTATTGCATTAATTTTTTATATAGTTAATTTAAATGATTTTTATTTTTATCATTTAAATTATAAGAATTTAATAATTCAAAAATAAATTTGTAAACGTTCAATTTTTACTTGTACTTAATGATACAAAAAATTAAAAATAATACTGAATTCAGTTTAGGCAGTGACTCAAAAGCCCTGAAAATATTGAGATAGAACCTTTTCTGTTATTTTCTGGGCTCTATACTTCTTCACTCGGGACAAATTTAATAATAATAATAATAATAATAAAAGAACTTTGCGGAGTGAGAGCTGAAACCCCTCTGTATTCATCTGAACCGAAGCTTCTCTTCTCCAGTGGCCGAGCAAAAGGTGGATTGATAGTTACTGCGCAGTTTTCACGACGACATTGGTTTTCTTCCGTTGTTTTTCGTTTTCTTAACACCTTAGTTTTTTCTTGGGTTTGAATATGTGTTTCCCAGATCTATTGACTTATCGGTCGTTTATAGGGTTCGACTGGATGTGGATGCCGAGTTACTGATACTTAGTTGTGATATGAATGATTCTACTTTATTTTATTTGCGGGTAGAAACATTGTTTACGAACTCGAGGAAACTAGTGTGTTTTATTTCATGAATTGAATTGAAATGACTGCTTGACATGCGGAATGTTTAGGTTATGTTTTTTCAAGAGGCTTGTTGGGAATGTTTGGTGAAGTTATGATAGACGGGAATTATGTTTGATTGTAAAAATTCTGATGAGTTGAAAATTTTTGATTTATATATAAAATATATAATAGTCATTGGATGATAGATAATATATAGAGGTGACAATGATTTTTTGATTATAAATATATGTAAATATGAGTGTCTCTTGTTATATATAGGTATTAATTTGATTGTTCATAAATGAAATAATTAAATTTTAAATAGCTATACATATAATATGTTAGAGGACAAAACTTTAAATTTAAATTTGAATAAAAATTTTGTTGGGTAACATGTTTGGTTGGATAAATTTTGATGGGATGAAAGGTGATTGAAATGGTGTAATATACTTAGCCTTGGAGGTTTTTTGAGGAAACATGTCTCTAACATTTGCCATGAAGATAGTTGAATTTTAAATAGCATTTCATTTTTTTTCCCCTTATTTCGTATGCTTGATTATAAAGTGAGGAATTTGGTTATGTAATATAAGTTGTTATCTTTGACTTGTTATGTTTCACCTGATTTATGGGCTGCCTACTTTGAATCGAATGAATTGAGAGATTAAAAAGATTATGAATCAGCCATCATTTTATCAATATGAATTCCAGGAAAACTGTTTAATTTGAAGCATGTGTTGTGGTCACTGTATTCACTGATGAGTCATTTTCTTTGTTCATGGAGTTGTTGGTACTTGACAGTATATACTAGATAGGAACAAATCACTAGCAGTTTTACCTGTTTAGTTGGTGCTACTGGCCATAGTGGATCTATCTTTGTTTTTTCAGTTTTCCGAAATTGTTTGTGTTTGTGGAGCTTGGATGTATAAATGATGCTAAAGTGATGTCCTGTGTGAACTGATTTGCTTAAGTAGAGCATAAGAATGGTTAAATTATTATTGCTAAAATTGATTTTATATTGAGCTGATAGCATTGGTTATTCGTTGTTTTGTTGGGAATCCTGTTTGGTTGTGTTGTTTTGTACCTTGGAGATGTGAATCACAAATTATTGAATGGTGAGTATAGTTTGGTAAGTTGGATAGTCTTGTTCATGAGATTAGCTAAAATTGTGCTACTTAGAGTGTTGATTGGTTGCTTTGGAACCATCAGATGCTTAGTGGGTGAAAGAAAGATCAAAAGGATTTTTGTTTTAGCTGATTTGGTGACTGTTACTGTCAATCTTTGCATGCAACTCAAATGTATCTCCTATTCACAAGTTGCTGTGTTTTCTAGTGCTTTCAAAAACATGGAAGAGAAAGTATCAATCTTTTTTCAATTGTTCAGTAACCTTCAATTGTTATGAAAAGTTGGATTTCTAAACTGTTCTCGATGCCCAGTATGGAAGGGCTAAGATGTCCTTTTTTTACAGGATATTAGGATATTGATTCACTTGACTTCAAAACTTAAATGATAAAAACTAGAAATGAGTTTAATGCATAAATGTGGACTTCCTCTCGCCTCCACTTGAATTGGGGTTAGATACTCATTGTGGCTTTTGAAACTAGACATGCGTTTAATGCATAAATCTGGACTTCCTCTCCCCTACACATGAATTGGGATGAGATATCCATTTTCACTTTTGAGTGGTATACTCTTACATTGTGTTAGACACTAACTTGTGTAACCGTTTTTCTTCTGTCGGGTTTGAACTGTAGAATTTACTTAGAGGGTTGATGGCTTCCAAGCTACAACAATTGCAATCTAAGGCTTGCCAGGCCACACAACTTGTGTCCAAGCGTGGAACTACCTACTACAAACAGTTGCTGGAGCAGAATAAACACTACGTGAAAGAACCACCTACTGTGGAGACATGTAATGAATTAGCCAAGCAGCTGTTTTACACTCGTCTTGCCAGGTTACTACGAGACTCCTTGCTATATATTTCCCTCTCTCTCTCTCTCCCTCTCTCTCTCTCTCTCTCTCACTAGCCAAGCAGCTGTTTTACACTCTTCTTGCCTGGTTACTATGAGACTTCCTTACTATGCACTTCCTTCTCTGTCTCTCTCTCTCTCTCTCTGTTCCTATACATTATTTCAAGGTTTTTAGAAAATGTAGAATTTCTGTATGATTTATTTGGTAATTGGAAATTTCAGTTCTTAATTATTTTAGACTTTGCTGCATTAGTTATTTCAGATTATATTTTACTGGAACATAATTCAGAAAATTTTTGTTGATAAATTATTCTTTAAATTATGACCATGCTCATTCTTATATAAGATATCTATGTTCCAGCATACCAACCTAAACAAGAAAAATGTTGTTGTCGGTTCACATCTTGACACTAGGACATATGAGCTAGTTGTGAAGAGGTGCATATTGATAAACATTTGCATGATTGGAAAGTAAATCAACTATTGTTTAAAGGGTTTCTGTGCATTTTTGGCAAGTTTCAATATGAAGTGTCTATGAATCTGAGATTGACAGGATTATGAAATGGCTCTTGGGTTCTTAATTCGCTGAATCTCTGTGTGCTGCCACCTTGGCTTGATATATTAGCAGCATGACCTGATTGCCTGTGTACAATTAATAGTGCAATTGAAACATAGTACTTGTATCGGTTGTTCGATTGATTCTAGCGATGCCAAGCTAGACACTTGAGGTAGATCATAAGGGTTATTGATGGTAACTGATCAATTGGTTGGCAATCGGCATTCAGTAAGAGTTTTGACTTTTGAGTCAATTGCCAATTACAATAATGTCCATAGGTCTGTCTTAATATCTATGATGTGACCATATTGTAATAATGCTTGCCAATTCAATCTTGCCTCCTGCCCTGCACACCAATTGAGGATGCGGGAGTGATTGGATATTCTGATGTCTATATATCATGTTATTACATTGAATCATGCATCTCTTTTTTTTTGGCAAAGTAAGATCTGATGTTTATTCTGGTTTGTCTTTTATTCAATAAGCCCCTTTCGTCTTCATTGTTTATGTTTCTTCCACTGCAGTATACCTGGTCGTACTGAGTCATTCTGGAAGGAACTTGATTATGCCAAAAATATCTGGAAGCACAGACAGGAGCTGAAGGTTGAGGATGCTGGCATTGCAGCTTTATTTGGGCTTGAATGCTTTGCATGGTTTTGTGCTGGTGAGATAGTCGGAAGGGGATTTACATTTACTGGATACTATCCCTGAGAAACAGTTGGGCCAATTATGTGAGCATTTGATTTAGTCCTAATAAGGAATGTCCTACATTCAAGATTTTGTTCTCCTTCGATGTTTTGAACTGAAAAATCAGTATTAAATTTTAATGTCTCAATAATTAGCATACTCATGTTTAATAGCCTCATCGGTATTTTGTTCTTCAATTAGATTATGCTGCTGCAATGGATGCCGCTCTGTGACATTCCAATGGTGGCTTCCTGATTACCCATGAGATCTCTCTAATAATATTTTACTCCCACAATTGCAGGGAAAATATATTGTACTAAATTGTTTGTTGTTAAGTATCTTATTGTGATTGATATTGGTCATTGTTTAATGGCTCTGGCATCAGGACTTTAGTTCCAGTACAATTTCATCTATTTGTAAAGGAGGGACAAATGTGTAGGGCATTACTAGAAGCTTGTCATTCTATCAACAGGCATAGCAACTGAGGCAAGTCTTGCAAGAGAAGAAATGGGGCGGGAATAAATTATAAGTTTGTATTTAATAAGGGGCAATATTTTGTAATTAATTTCTACATATATATTTTTAATTAATTTTAAGATTAGTTAAATAAATTATTAGTTTGTTCAATCTCTGAAAATTGAAAATAATAGCATTAAAAGAATTAATTATGATGGAATATACATTTTAATTGTAATGAAATATAAAGGGCCACAAAGATTAATAATTTTCTTTATAGGGAATAATTGTAAAGTAAGACAATTAAATTCATCACTTTCTTGATTTTTAAATCAAAATTAATTTTTTCCCCAACGAACATCTGCAAGAACATTGCAGAAAAGTCGGAGTAGGGAATGGAGTGGGATAGGAGAAGTGGTAGCAGAAGGAGAATTTTAAGAATAAGGTGGCAATGGCGGTGCGTCTTTGCCCGTTGCTATCCCTATTTATCTTGAAATTTTGGGAGCTTACAGTAAGTCTAGTATCATGGATGAACTCCCCAATAGCTGTATACTGTGTGAACTGCTAATCAATTGCAAGTCAATTTTGGAATTAAAAGCCTTTTCAAGGAAGGATTTTGTAATGTTAAGGAATAATTCTCCTGGGGTTTTCAATAATGGGTCATGGTATTGAATCTTTTGGTAAGGCCCACTGAGGAGAGAAGAATAAGCATGCCACTTGTAAGATCATGGGATGGATTGACCGTCACGTGGGCCATGTGTAAATTACCATTAGTCTGACGTGCAGTGACTCTCATCCCGAGTTAATTGATTTTACCCTGGGAACGGTGAACACATATGAATGTCTACCTGTGAATGGCTGTGATTGGATTGTTAAATCTGAGTTCACTGAGAGTTGGAATTTTTTGGAATGGAAATCTTAAACAGCAGGAATACCACAACGGCTGTTGGCTCAATCTTGGTTTTTAAATTGACTGTCACGATATAAATTTTTAATTGTTTTCTTAATTGCTTATAAATATTATAACAATTTTATGGATCAAAAACAACTTTCGGACGAGTTTCAAAGTAACTGATAGACAATCGGCATTGGGATGTTGCACACGCATTACGGCTCTTACTTAACTCGGATTTAGAGCCTCGCATGGCGCGCTCCGCCCACCACCGCCGCACCGTCTGTGGGTGTGGGAGTAGGCAAAAAATAAGTAATATGAACTTTGCTTTCTGAATAATATTTCAGTAATTAGTATTTTACTTCTCAAGTTTTGGTAATATTTACATTGTTGACCCCTCGATCAAGGAAATATAAAAGCATAATCTATGGACCTTTCGTTATTCAAATATTTGATGAGATATTTATGTTAAGAAGTTCAATTATTCTTGAATATAATACCAAAAGCAATTAAGCAGAAATTTTCGACGTGATTTTGTATCATAAAAAGAAAGAAAGGAAATCCCATTCTTTGTTCCACAACAAAAGATGATAGAACGAAATTAGTTTTCTAAATTCGTGTGTTCTGAGTTCAACCCTTCCTTGTAAAAGTTGTAATTTAATACTAAAAGTATGATCGTAGTACATTCAATTATTAAATGTTTTAATAAAAACATTTCAACGTAGTGTTATGTGTTTTGAACGGTTTGTTTGCTTTCTTTCTGATGAAATACGTGAGGGAAAAAATACGCTACGTCTCAAAAGTGAGAAAAAAATAAGGATCTTTAATATTTAACTTAACATAATTTTAGTGGTTTTTTTGAAAGTTCATATTAAGTGTTGTAACATCATGCGTTGCTAAAAATAATTATATTAGAATATCAAATAATAAAAATAAAAAGTAAAAAATTTGAACAATAAACTTGTTAACGTAGTTCAGCCTTTCTCTTAAATTTACGAGGCATTAACCTAAATAAAAGATTTCATTATGTCAAATTAACCATAAGTATAATAAATTTTAAGAGACATTTTATATAGTCAATTTCTATTGACTTCAACCGCTCAAATATTTCAAGCAATTCCACTACGTTTAATTGCACACTCGACCAATCTAACTGGTCTTATCTAAATTGTGAAGGACATGTTTTATTCTTTCTTAACTAGCTCATTTTTTTTTTCGCTTACTTTTACATGGAATCTAACCCTAACCATAAGCAAATAATAGTTTCACTTAAGCATACTTAATTCATTTAGTTCGTAAAGTCTAAGTTGCATTCTAAAGTTTCCAACCTTTATAATATTTAAGGGTCAACTAATTACATCCATTTTGGAGACAAGAGAATCTGTGCCAATATTCAAGCAGTAACTCCAATGTTACTTAAAATTTCCTTTATGGGAGACAAGCTTTTCTATCTATGTAGATTTTTTTATTAACGAAATATTCAATCATCATTAAATATTCTAAATCAACAATTTGATTTATATCCATATATGGACATCTAACTAAAATAAATCAAATTTACAAAATAAAGGCAAAGAAGATCACACAAAATCTTTTTTAAATGACATAGGTGATTATATAATATTTTATTTAAAAATTATTGGTGCTATATTATTGTCAGCACTACCTAGCCCCTTGTCATTGCCAAGTCAGAACCGTATCAACTGCCATGTCATTGTCAAGTTAACTACCATTTCATCCCAATCACAAAGCCTAGCCAACAGTTTTCATGTTAAAATGTACGTAAAATATTGCGTTTATTTGTTTATCGAAAATAGATAATATTTATTCAAAGCTTAATGATAAGATATCATGCATTTGGCACTATTCCATAAGCCATGTGCACTTGGAACTCGGACTATTCTTCATATGATTAGTTTCTAGTGTACAATTTATTTCTAATTTTTTTTAAACAAATCGTCTATTTGATCAAATTTAAAAGTATTTATGAATTAAGTTATTTTAGTAAAACTACAAGACAGAATTAACAAGGATAAAAAAAAAAAATTCATAATTGTTTGTATAACGTAATATAATATGTCTAAAAATATACGTCAACTGGAAAAAATAATATCCTCATTTTATAAAAACGTGGCTGAGCGTATTTTTTTGTTAAATCTAACTAAAGTTCTATCTCTTTTAAATTCAAGAGGAACATTAAAATGGAAACGATTTTACATGTTAGGTCTAAATCTATTGGAATTCATGCGGTGAAGCTTAACAAGGACCAAAACGAAATATGTCAAATAACTGTTAGACTGCCTAATTAGATATTATTGCCTTTATTGCATGCTTTTGGAAATATATGGAAGTTTACTGGTTTTGGGTCTTTGATTTTCTTATTTTCAGCATTGTTGAACTCCAATCATGCTGTAGTGATTTACTTCGGCTCCTCGAACACATATACGTAAAAATAAAAATAAAAAATTGTTGAGGAAGAAGAAATATGAAGGTAGGACTCCCCACTTGGTGGTCCAATTCTCAGTCCACATTATTATTCCGATAAAAATGCAAACTCAGCCAAATTCTCTTTCCAATATGCCCTCAACCTCTCACACTCACGCCATGTCCATTTCTTCAATTCATTCTTATTTGGGGCCACCCAATAATAGTCGTCCTCACCCACAACTTGATGGGCGACACCGTGGATATGATAACCCCCGAGCCCCCACCTTGACGAGCCAACTTCAAGAGGACATTGGGCACGTTCGACTCTAAGGCATGCGAGGGAATTGTGTAGACCGAAATAGATATTTGCTTGGCTTTTTTTCCCTCTTGATCACCTCCACACAATTTAATCAAAGACTGTCTTTATTTGTGTTTTCTTTCTAATTTTTTACTTTCAATTCCTTTTTATCTTTCTTTGTTTTTCATATGTTAAAGTATTTTTTTTATTTTAATTTTGAATAATATAATTTCTATTGTTTAAAATATAGTAACCATCATTTATAAAAAAAATTCACACACACATAGAGTATCACAATTTTACTAGTTGTTATTATTAATTTATAGTCAAACTGATAAGGGGAGGCACAAATCTGGTTTCTCCTCTCAGCTAGCATTTGAGGTTCCATCTTCTTGCTTTCGCCATATCATTCCAAATGTAAGAAGCATATAGCTACACAGCTAGGATTCATTTACTTGCTTGTTTTATTTCCATTTTTGCCACTTAATTATCTTCTCTGTCTTCCTTTTTATTTTTATTTTTAACTTATTTTGCTCGTTCAGATGCAATCATATACACTTGTATGAGTTGGTGGACTATGAGAAAATACCACTGCAAGCGATGGTTTTTTGAGATCCGCAACTACGTGATGGTATGTATGTATATGTTTCATTTATATATTTATTTATTTATTTTTGGATTCAAATTGATTTTTAAATTATTAAGGTATTACACTTCAAATGCATTTAAGTACATTTAAAAAAATAGCTTATGACAGTTTAATATTAATAATTTTAAAATGTTTTTATTTTCTTATCCTGTTCTTGATAAATTACATATTACATTATTTCTATTTATTTTTCTTGTTTGTTTTGATTTACATTACTTGGTTTTTACAAATGCATGCATGTATACAATATCTCTTTTACCAAGGCAGCATGCTGGATTCTAGACACGGGTGATCACAGTGCAATTTTGATTTTTTTTTTTTTTTATATAAATTTTCAGACACAAGTGCTATTTGCAGTTTGGTGTAATAAAAAATCAAAATTGAGGTTTGAAAACTGAAATCAAAGATGCGGTTTGTGTACTTTTATGTGGTTTAGTTTGGTTTGGTGGTTTACAAATAAGTTCGATTTGAATATAAAAAAATCAAAAACATAATATTTATATGTATCAAATGTATACAAAACGAGACATTGAGTAGAAGTATAATATAAAGACAGCACTCCTGCAAGTAAAGTTTTTACATATAATAATATTATTTGCATCTTATTTGTCTAAGAATAAGATGTCATGGAAGATCGAACATTAACAGATATATTTATCATTCAAATGTTTTGCCAAAATAAAAGAAATTAATTAAAAAATAAGAAAAAAATATTACAAATAGAAATGCAAATGTAATATGCATTATCTTAATGTCAATGTAAGATGTTGTAAAGAAACTTGATTGTTATAATTTTGTAAGAAAACAAACCAATATTAATAAATCAATAACGCAAATAAGCATAAGAATAAATTGAAGTAATTTTTACCATTTCTTTAGTAAATGTTTTGAAAGGCTTAGCTCATATAAATTTTACCTTCAAAATATATATTTTTTATTGTTTTTAATCTAAATTCATTACATTTAATTTTATCATATCATTTGATAGAATTTTAGATATTTATATTATATGTAAATTTTTTTTGTTCAAAAAATAATTGTATTAATTCAAAATAACGGAAATTTTAATTAAAAATTTAATAATTAGACTTATTTTATTTAGTATAAATATTTAATTTTATTTATAAAGTGCAGTTAGGTATGGCTTTCTTAATTCAAAAACTGCCACTGGTTTCATTAAAATTTTGAAACAACAATTTATTTTTTAAATTTTTTTTAAAAGTGTGATTTAGGACAATGTGGGCAGTTCGAACGGTTTTTAATTTTTTTAATCTGCCCTAGTTTTGGACTTATATAGAATTTTAAAGATCAGCTACTTCCGAAATATACCTCTTCTCTTACCTTCACGGTTTCTTACACTAACATTGATTTTCATATGATTGTTTCGCAAGGGAGGGGAATTCAGTATGCTTTGTTTTTCAGTTTCTACAAAATTGAACCTCCTACTCTTTTTTTTTTTTTTTATTGAAGAATGATTATATGAACCGAAAATTTAGTGTTTCTAGGTTTTTTATTTTATCCTCAATCGATTTTGGTTGATTCCTAGGTAGGGAAATTTTTTCATCATTTGATTGTCTACATGATAATTTGCATGCAATAACTTGAATTTGATGTGATAATTGTGACTTGTTGCAGGCGTGTTCGATCTGTCTTTCAAAATACCCTTGGATCTACTGAGATCGACATTGAAGAAAAGAGGATCAATCTAAGTAGCCTATGAAATTATGAGCTAGAGAATGTGGATTGATAATGATCAATTTGGATGGAGAGCAATCAATCCAAGAATAGAGGATAACAATCTTGACAGCGAAAAATCAGGAGAGAGAGAGAGAGAGAGAGAGAGAGTTGCATACGTCAAATAACTTTTATTCTTCCAGAAGTATATATAGTCATTTGAAAAATATAGAAAGAGGGGAGAGACGATTTTAGATCGTTTACAATGGAGAATTATTCCAAGAAACAAGAGAGATCACAACGGGAGAATTTGTTGAAGAAATTTCTGGGGATCATAGGTGGATCTGAAGATCAATGAATTGCCTATTTTCCCTTTTCTTTTCTATATTTATTTGTTGAATAATTTTATGATAGGATTAGTTAAGAATATATGTGGCAAAATTTTCTAGTGCCTTGGAATCATTTAGATGAATCTAAACCATGGTGATTTATTCAATTTACTTTTAATACAATATTTTCTCTTCAATTATTTGTGTTACCTGTGCTGAACTGCAATTATGTCTATGTGATTTGGTTTTCTATTGTGAGTAAGATAGTAGACTCGAGAGAGCCAATTTTATTCATAAAATTGATAAGCACACATTAGGCAAAATTTTGAGCTAAGAGATCAGTGAAAATAAATCATAAAAGGCATGTATTTAAAATGAGATGAAAATGAAAAGAGATTTCTAGTTAATTCACATATTTTTTGTTTAACACTCGAGAGAGGTCATAGAAATAACCGTTGAATAATAATTGAATGAAATGAGTATTTAAACTTATGAATAATTAAATTTGGTGAGAGGGAAGAGATTGATTTTCTAGGTGATTTTTGCATATTGACTATCTTCTTATTGTCTCATGTTGCATCGCAGTTGCTTGTTTGCTAGTCTCATTTGCTTATTATTATTTATGGCTTTGTTTCGATTGATTAACTTGAATTTAGGATATTGTGGCAGTAGTTGGTTGTAGTTTGATTACCGATTCATGTGGATGATACTCATGCTTACAATAGTATTAGAATTTGGCACTATGTATTTGATGTATATCATAAACTCTGCTTTCACATGATTAAGTCTTTTGGCATTGTTGCCAAGGATCATGTTAGACATTTAGTGCCATGATTGTGAATTTTGTTAAACTCCAGATCAAGCCTATTTAAGTTAGTTCGTAGTATTACCCACATTCTAGGTTGATCTTAGGTTAGATTAGTAGGACTGAGCTCTTTAGATTCATTGATTTATGCATGGTACTGTAGGGTTAGAAGACCTTGAATTGATGCTAAAAATATTTATTTGGCATTTAATGATAACTAGTAAGTACAAGCTAATAATTTTGAGTTGAAGCCATCACTAATAAGTATGGCACAACAGAATCCATATGAAAGGTTGTATCATGAGAATCCTAATCTTCAACTAGTCACATTCCTTAAAATCTATGACACCAAAAAGATAAACAATGTTACCGAAAATGCCATCTACTTAAGGTATTTCCCATTCTTAGTTTGAAATAAAGTGAGAGAGTGGTTACATTCTTCACAACCAGGTAGCATAGACTCTTGGGGGCAACTTGCTCAAAAATTTTTAATAAATTCTTTCCTCTTTAGAAAATCTTTCAATTCTATAGTGAGATTGCTCAATTGGTGGTAGTCTGCTTAAAATAACGGTGGATGAAGCTTATCATCTACTTAAGGAGATGTTGGCCAACAACTACGATCGGTCAAATGAAAGGAATTAGTTAAGAAAGGTTGCTATAGACATGTTTGGGTTGATTAGTGAATAGCCTTGAGTGCTCAAGTTTTCACAGTAAGCAACCAAATATCTCGATTAACTGCTAAGGACTCTTCGAAAAAATCTATTAAAAATATGGCAGGCACTTGACATGGGGATGGTTGGGGCGATGTCTGGTAAGAAAATTACATAAATAATTGTTCTTTTTGTCCTTTCAATAATTTTCCAAATCAATACTTTTTTAGATTATGAAACTATGAGAATTTCTCGCATGCAAAAATAAGAAATATTCTCAATCCTCTTCTTAGATACAGTTAACCATCTCTAGAATAGAAGCCATCTTTAGAGGATTTAATGGTTTCTAATGTCATAGAATCCAAAAAGAGGCATGACAAGTTTGAGTTTAGGTTAGATAGTCTAGAAACCAGAAGGGAAATTTAGAGCTTCAATTAAAAACCTAAAAATTCAAGTTGGATAGCTGGCTAATGTTCTTCAATAAACACTTTCTACATCTTTTCACTAGCTAACATTGAACCTAATCAAAGAAATCAATGCCATTCCAGAGCCGCAAGGAGAGGATTGGTGATTTAGTCAAAAGAAAAATCCTTAAAAGTTAAAAAGCCAATTGAATCTAAAAGAGAGAAAAAAAAAGAAAAAAAAAAGAAAGAGGAACCTAGGTGAAATGGAATAACTTTCATAAATCCTCCTTCTCCTCGTCATCCTTCACCATTTCCTTAGTGCTTGCATATGCAAAATAGGATGAATAGTTGAATTTCTTGTTATCTTTGAGAAGATTCACAAAAACATTCCCTTAGCTGAGACACTTGGACAAATGCCAAACTACGAGAAGTTTATGAAGAAAATTATGTCTAAAAAGTGGAAATAGACTCAATCAGGGATAGTCAAGCCTTCTAAGAGTTGCAGTACTATGGTCCTTCTCACTATTCTATAAAAGATGAAGGATCTACTAGTTTCACCATACTATGCATAATTGGCAAAACAAATTTTGACAAGGCACTATATGACTTACGATCAAGTATCAACTTAATGCCTCATTTAGTTTTTGAGAAGCTAGAAATAGGAGAGATCAAACCCACTAAAATTTCCTTTCAAATGCTTGATCATTTCTTGACTTTTTCTAGAGGAAACGTAGAAGATGTCTTTGTCAAGGTTGACAAATTTATTCTTCCAATTGACATCGTTGTTCTAAACATTGAAGTAGACAAGGTGACACTACTTATTTTTGGTCGTCCATTCTTTGCCACTAGTAGGGCTATGATAGATGCTTAAAATTGTACTTTTGCTTTGTGGATGAATAACGAAAAAGTCAACTTCAAGATTTATCATGCTCTAAAATTTCTAAGCGGTATATCTAATTACAATAAGGTAGATGTTATTAAATCTTGTATTAAAGAATTTGTGGGGGAGTTTCTTGTAGAAGATGTGAGCTAGAACATGAAATTATAAGTACCAATAGAGTAGTGAGGCAACTTCCTACCTTGAAATTTAATGATATTAATCTTGTTGATTCTACCGAGTGAAAGGGTGCTACTAAGGAAATTTCCCTTGAAAAATCCCAAGTCAAATCTAAACAATCACCCTTGAATTCTAAAGAGTTGACCCTTAAACCTCTCTCTGATCATCACTTTTATGCATTTTTAGCAAAAAATTTGACTCTCCCTGCCATTTTTTTTTGCATTTTTAGGAGAAAATTCAACTCTTCCTATCATTATTTTTACTTCGCTTGGTGAGGAGCAAGTTGAAAAATTACTTGTTACCTTTAAGCATCATAAGATTGTAATAGGATGGTTTATATTTAAATGGGATTTCTCCATTTTTTTGCATGCATAAGATTCCCGTGGAGGACTTAATGAAGTCCACAGTGGAACATCAAAGAATGTTGAATCCTACCATGCGAGAAGTTGTTAAAAAGTAAGTTCAAATATTACTCAAGGTTGGAATAATTTATCCAATCTCTAATAGCTCTCAGGTAAGCCTTGTGCAAGTAGCTCCAAAGAAAGGTGGAATGATCATAGTCAAATTTGAAGATAATGAGGTCGCTTGAAAAGATTGCTATCCTTTGCTATTTATTGATCGCTTGATAGGATAGTAGACAATGAGAACTATTGTTTGGTTAGTAGGTATTTTAGGTATAATCAAATTCTAACAACACCTTGAGGATTAAGAAAAGACCACCTTTACATGTTATTATGGCACATTCACCTAATAGCGCATGCCATTCAACCTTTGTAATGCTCCAACTACATTTTAGAGATGCATGATGGCCATATTACTTGATT
The DNA here is from genome assembly GCA_019155195.1 of Avicennia marina. Classification (NCBI taxonomy): domain Eukaryota; kingdom Viridiplantae; phylum Streptophyta; class Magnoliopsida; order Lamiales; family Acanthaceae; genus Avicennia; species Avicennia marina. The sequence continues at coordinate 6,590,958 of CM032762.1, read as the reverse complement.
TTGTGGAGGACATTATGAAGGTATTCATAGATGATTTTTCTATCTTTGGAATGTCCTTTGTCATTGTCTTGAAAATTTGCCAAAGGTCCTTCAAAGATGTGAGGAAAAGAATCTTGTACTAAACTAGGAAAAGTGCCACTTCATGGTGAAGGAAAGTATAGTTCTTAAGTATCATGACTCATCTAAGGGTTTGGAAGTAAATCATGCAAAGATAGTGATGATTAAAAAGCTTTCTCCTTAACTATTGTTAAGGGTGTTTCTAGAGCATGTCAATTTTTATTGGAGATTTATAAAAGATTTTTCCAAAATTACTAAACCCTTATACACCTTGTTATAAAAGACCACTTTTTCAAATTTGATGATGCTTGTATCAAAGCACTTGAATTGACTGGGCAAAACTTATTTCACCACTAGTCATTGTTGTTCTTAACTAGAGTCCACCTTTCAAAATCATGTGTAACATTAGTGATTTTGCAGTAAGGCTAGCTCTAGGCCAAAGAAGAGAGTGAATGTTTTGTGTGAACTAATAAAAGTCCCAATGAGGCTCACATAAATTATTCCACTGCTGCAAAGGACATGGTAGTGGTAGTGTTTTCTTGTGATAAGTTTTGTCCATACATTCTAAGATTTAACTATCTTTCTAAAAAAAAAAGGACCCAAAACCAAGACCGATTCGGTAGATTCTCCTACTCAAAAATTTTGATGTAGAAATTCAAGATAAAAAAGGGAGTGAGAATTATATAACCAACCATCTTTCTAGAATGGAGTGGGTTAGAGAGGAGAAACTTAATATTAAAAAGATGTTTCCTAATGAACAACTCTTCACAATCAATGAATCACTCCCGTGGTATGTAGACATAATGAACTACTTAGTAATTGGTCCATTAGCATTGCATCTTTCCTACAATCAAACTAAGAAATTCCTACATTGTTTAAAAAGTTACATTTGGGAAGATCCATTTTTTTTGAAGGAGTTGTGCCGATCAAGTACTTCACAAAAGTGTACTTAACTTTGAATTTTAGTTTATTGTAGAGGAATGCCACAATTCACCATATGGTAGTCATTTTGGGCCTACTCATACGACTTCAAAAGTGTTGAAATCAGGCTTTAATTAGCCAACCATGTTTAAGAATAGTTACACTTTTGTAAAAGCTTATAGTAGATGCAAAAGAATTGGTAATATCTCTTGGAAGCATGGCTTACCTTTAACTCCAGTGTTTGAAGTCGAATTATTTTATGTTTGGGGTCTAGATTTCATAGGACCCTTTTCTAAATCTTTTGGATAGCAATATATCTTACTAGCTATTGATTATTCGTCTAAGTGAGTGGAAGCCATTGCTACCACCACTAATGATGCCAAGGTTGTCGTCAAGTTTTTTCAGAAGTACATTTTCACTAGGATTGGCATGCCTAAAGCCATCATTAGTGATGGAAATACTCATTTTTGTAATAAATTGTTTGAAGCAATGATGACTAGGATTGATGTCAAACACAAAAAGGCTCTATGTTATCATCCCCAAGCTTATGGATTAGTCGAGGGGTACAATCATGAGATTAAAAAAATTCTTCAAAAAACTGTATGGACTAATAGGAAAGATTGGGCATACAAGCTTAATAATACACTAAGGGTGTATAGGACATCTTATAAGACTTCAATTAGAATATCTCCATTTCAATTTATATAGGCTAAGCCATGTGATTTGCTCGTAGAATTGGAACACAAGGCTCATTGGGTGATAAAGAAATTAAATACGGATTTTAACAAGGCTGGGGGTGTTAGTGATATGTCCTCTAATGCTAGTAGAAAATGAGAAATATTAGAAAAGCATTTGATTGTATTTGTACTTTACGCATTAAATTAATAAAATGTTGATTTTCTTATCAATATTGTGAAAAGTTTTATCATGCATGTGAATATTGATTGGCATAAAGTATTACATGTGCCTATGTGCTTGAGTTGATAAGCTATATTCATTAGGGGTTGTGAATATCGACACAAGATTTACTTGGCACTCAATCACTAAATTTAGTCCGCAAGTCATGAACACTTTAAAAGGACATTAGAGAATCAGTATGATTGGTATACCTAGTACTTATATGGTAAGTGTCATATCTTTCAGTATAAGATACTAAGGGTACTCATGTGTAGATGTGCCATTGGCGAATAGGACATTCAAACATAGACTAGTAAAATGAAAACAGATGCATAGAATTTACTCTTAGTTCTCAACTTCTTGCCACGTGTATGAGATGCATAGGACACGGATATAGTCATTAGATAGAATTGGGTGAATGTTGTGGTTGGATTCTAGACTTAGGAAACTCGTGAATGAATGCACTTTATTTGTTTTAGTTTTTTCATGAGTTGTATAATTAATTTTTCATGAGTTGTAAGGACATAAGCCCAATTTTTATTTTATATATTACGTAGAATCAGATTCTTCATGATATGCCATGTGTACCCTGTAAAACAGAATTTTGGAAGACATCAAGGGTTGATATTCATGCAGAGGACAAGAGTTGGTGTCATTCGAGTTTCTAAGGGCTGGTGTACACCATGAAGCCATGAAGACTAAGGCAAAACATTCAAAGAAATCCTTATATAATAATATAGGATTTCACGCACTTGTGCACGATCCAATCTTAGTTTAAGTTAGATTTAGAAGTCTATCATCCTCCATTTTTATATTTGCATGTTATTTGTGATGGATATATGAGAGACATGAAAAATGAATAATGTGCAAAATGAAACTTAATTTACATGGACCTTAAAAGCCACCTCAAGTAAATATTAGATTGTAATGACAAAGTGTTTGCTGTGGCCCTCCACTGAGCCTATAAGCCTAAGTTTGGCCTTAGTATGTGATATCATCGTATTATTAAAGTCACATTGCGATGGTGCATTTATGACTTTGATTGCATTTAATGTGATATTCAAAGGATAATACACTTTAAGAGGGGCTAGCCATGGGTGTAGTTTAAACCTAACGAGTTGTCAATCGATGGATTTGACTTAAATGGACCTAAGGTACTAAGACTCAAATTACGTGAGGCATTTTGAATCATGGGCTAAAGGAAGATTGGATCATGCATGAGATGCATTGGAAAGAGTTGCCACTCATTGGGCCTGGCATGCTAAGACTCGATTTTTGTGAGGTATGCTATATCTAATGAAGACCTTAATCTCCACTAAGGAAACTTTACTAATGAAATTTTCATCTTCTACCTAAAGGAGTGTAGGGTTTAAAAAATCTAATGGGAGCCCGTTTTGATTTAAAGTCCATGTTCTTAATAAATTGGTTGGCATAGCATCTCCCATGAATAGCTTATATTTAAATATGGATAATAGAAATGTAATCAATACCATTTCAAATAAACATCTTAGGGATAGTCTAAATCCTAAATACTTGTAGCACATTAGACTTGACCATGTTGGGGATGCAAGGATTAGTAAATAGGAGAAAAATGGGCTTATCAGCCCTGGGAGAGGAACCCTATCCAACTTGAGAACCTTGTATCTTACACAAGATGGCTAAGAGTCCATTTGATGGACGTGTCGAAAGGGCTGCTAAAGTGCTAAAGCTAGTCCACACAGACGTTAAATGGCAAAAGAAGAATTTCTCTACTTCATAACCTTTACTGATAGCTATACATTGTATGATTATGTGTGCTTAATGAAGTACAAGCAATTCAAGGCACAAGTAGAGAAGCAAACTGGCAAGCATATCTAAGTACTACGATCAAATCATAGAGGCAAGTATACGAGTGTATAGTTCACCTAATTCCTTAAGGAGAATGGAATTATATCACAATTAACACCATCAATAACTCCTCAGCTAAATAAAGTAGAAAAACATAGAAAGCAAACTCTATTAGACATGGTTCGATTTATAATGAGCTTCATCGACTTGCCCATTTCTTTATAAGGACATGCCCTACTTACTATACCATATGTTCTGAATAAAACACTCTTTAAGTTTGTTTCCACTGCCTTCATAAGAAGTGATTTAGAAGGAAGCTAGACCTTAAGCACTTAAGGATCTAGGGATGTCTAGCTTATCTAAAGAAGATTTAGATGGACAAGTTAGAGGCGAGGGCAATTATACACCATTTTGTAGGATATTTCAGAGATTCCCTAGGATATGAGTTCTACATACCTGAAGATAATGAAATTGTCATTGGGTATCATACACGCTTCCTTGAAGAAGCATTCATTCAAAAAAATGATGTAGGTAGAACCATAGTGCTCAAGGAAGTTGAGTGTGAGAATCAAAGCATTGAGCCCATACTGTATGTTCTTATTCAAAATGAACTTTCTCAGAAACAACAATTGCGACAATCAGGTAGAATCTCTCTAACACTAAAGAGATATGGTTATACTTTAGAGAATGGACAAGAGTTGTTCATAATGGGAGATAATGATAATAGAGATGATCCTTCTACCTATGACTAAGTAAAGGTAGATAAAGACTTCGCTAACTAACAAGAGGCTATGAAATCTGAGATGGATTCAATGCATGCGAACCAAATATTAACTCTAGTAGATCCACCTAAGGGAATTGTTCCCATTTGATATACATGGGTTTATAAGAGAAAGATTGGTTCAATTAGTAAGGTAAAGACCCATAGGGCTAGGTTAGTGGCGAAGGGCTATAGTTAAAAAGAAGGAATTGATTATGAAAAAACCTTCTCACTGGTAGTCATACTAAAGTCCATTTGAATTTTAATCTCAATCGCCACTCACTTGAATTATAAGATTTGGCAAATGCATATCAAGACTACTTTCCTCAACAAAATGCTTGAGGAGGACATTTATATGGGGCAGCCATGTGGTTTTGAGGACCAAGACCAATCTCATAAAGTATGCAAGTTTAAGAGGTCTATATATAGCCTTAAGCAAGTACCAAAGAGTTGGAATCTTTGCTTTAATGGTCTAATCAAATTATTTGGCTTTATTAAAAATAAAGACGAGCCCTACGTCTACAAGAAGGTTAGTGGGAACATCACTTGTGTTGTGTGTAGATGGCATGCTACTGATAAGGAATCATGTTAGGATGCTAACCTCAGTTAAGTCCTGGTTATCTGAAACCTTCTCTATGAAAGACTTGGGAGAAGTAATCTACATCTTAGGCATTCGCATCTATAGGGATAGAATGAAGAGATTGCTAGGTCTCTCTTTAGCCTTCTACATAGACAAAGTACTTGAGAGGTTTAGTATGCAAGCCTCTAAAAGAAGGTTGCTACCATCTAGGCATGGCATTCACCTCTGAAAATCCATATGCCCAAAGACGAATGACAAGAGGAGAAGCATGGTTGCCGTCCTATATGCCTCGATCAATGGGAGCCTAATGTACGTAATGCTATGTAAGAGGCTAGAAATCGCCTATGCCGTAAGCGTTACGAGCAAGTTTCAAACAAATCTTGACAAAGAATATTGGAATACTATCACGTGTATCCTTAAGTGCTTGAGAAAAACTAAGAATATGATACTTGCTTATAGAGATGGTGAGTTGAAATAGAAGGATACACCGACTCGAACTTCTAGTTAGATGTAGATGAGACAAAGTTTATCTCTAGATTCATATTCACTCTTAATGGAGGAGTAGTTAATTAGAAGAATGCTAAATAAAGTACTACTACAAACTCCACCACTAAGGTTGTGTATATCATCGAAGGAGGTTCTCTACTATTAGCGAAAGAGGCTATTCAGATAAAGAAGTTTTTAACAAAGCTTTACATAGTTTTGAAAGGAGATCAGCCATTGCTAATTTACTGTGATAACAATGGCATGATATCATAGGCAAAGGAACCAAGGTCTCATCAGAAATTCAAACATATATAGAGGTGCTGCTACATTATTCAGGAAATCAGCAGAAGGGGTGACATAGCCATACAGAAAATAGCTTCAGCCGATAACATGGCTGACCCACTCACTAAGCTACTGACTTAAGTGCTCCTGGATTGTCATCTTGAGAATATGGGTATTAAATACCATAGCGATTGGCATTAGAGTTCAAGTGGGAGATAGTTAGTGATATACCCTCTAACGCTAGCAAAAAATGAAGGACATTAAAAGGGAATTTAGTTGTATCTATACTTTCCGCATTAAATTAATAAAATGTTGATTTTCATATCAATATTGTGGCAAGTCTTATTATGCATGTGAATCTTGATTAGTGTAAAGTATTGCATATGCCCATGTGTTTGAGTTGACAAGCCATATTCATAAAGGGTTATGAAAATCAACACCACGCTTGCTTTGCACCCAATCATTAAAATTAATTTGTAAGTCATATATACTCTAAAAGGACATTGGAGAGTTGGTACGATTTGTACACCTAGTACTTGTACAATGAGTGTTATACTATTCGGTATGAGATACTAAGAGTACTTCTACATGGATATGCCATTGGCAAATGGGATATCTGAATATTAACTGGAGAGTCAGCACTAATTGTATACCTAGTATTTGTATAGTGAGTGTTATGCTATTTGGTATGTGATACTAAGAGTACTTGTGCGTGGATGTGCTATTGGTGAATGGGATATTCGGACATTGACTTGCAAAATGAAGTAGACGCATTGAATTCACTCTTATCCGTCAATGTCTTGCTTCGTAATCGTGCTAAATGTCCGTAGACCTTAAACCCGAGTTGATGTAGTTATCTTATGTACATGACAGTCAATGAGTCATTAGGACATTAAGAGCCAATATTTATCTTAATATAGGATAAGGCTATGAATTCAACTTGCCATTGCTTGAATGCATACAAAAGCATGTGTGCATTTGATAGGAGATTTATCTCCTTACAAGTGAGTAAAGTATTTGTCTTATGCAATTAGCGTTCTATGAAACAAAAACTCTTGGCTAAAGCAGTTTGTAATCAAAAAGGACTTTTCAATAGGAACATTGGTCTTATGAGAAAATACTAATTAGTCATATGATAGAGTTTGTAAGTTTGACTAAATCTATGACTTTTATTCGGTTGGGACAAAGTAAGACAAAAAGTTTATACAGTATAGTAATCTCAATTAGAAGGGTTCATTGTGATACAGTTATTTCATCTTAGTTGGGCTACAATGTGGAGTGTAGGCTAGACATTATCCACATCTGCTATATTTGTTACCAATTAAAAATGAATTTAAAGAGTTATACACATAATATTGAGAAGTGTTGTGTGAGATAAATTCATCGGGTTTATAACTCATTTAGTTGTAATTGGAAAATTTAACTTAATTAATCTCATTAATTAAATTAAATTATTTAGATACAAGTGAGACTTTAATTGTTAATGAGATTAATAATTAAAGGATGCGTGGACTGATTTATTAATGAGTTTAATAAGTTAAAGGCCATAGGCTATTTAAATAAGGGGGTCCATGTAGGAGAGTCCATGGAGTCCGTTGACCTTACCTTAGTATCAATGATATAAATAAGAGTCTTAAAGAGTTCAAAATTCACCAAAAAAATCCTAAAATATTCATGTACCCCCTTCAATCCAAAAGAAAGAAGCACGTAGCCACCCTCTAACATCTTCTTTTGGTTACAAAATCCTCCTAACTCAAAAAATTTGTGCTAGAGCTCACAAAAGGGGTTTTGTGAGGTCTTGGAGGATCTCATGCACTTCATAATCATGTCGACAATCTAGAGGTCAGGGTTCAAGGGCCACGACTCAATGGATTGCGGATTGAAAGCTAAAAAAACATTTTAGAGGTAGGTTCGACGCGTTCACACTTTTAATATTATGTTCTTGCGTATTTTGCAACAAACACGGATGGGGCTTGTCCCAACTATTTCCGTTACATGTTCTTTGATGTCTCATGTGTTAAAATTTTAATTTTAATAGATAAACCCCAACGAAATCCAATAGGGGGAACAGAGGTTACTCCAATTAAATGAGTTGGAGGAAGTTAGGAATAAAGCCTATGAAAATGCACCTATCTATGAAGATAAAACAAAAAATGGCATGGTAGGTATGTACTAAGGCATAAGTTCAAACTCGGCCAACAAGTTCTCTTGTATAATTCAAATCTTAAACTTTTTGGGTAAATTGAAGCCTAGGTGGTCTGACTTTTCACAATTTCTCGAATATTCCCATTTAGCCCTATTGAATTGGTTACAAAGGAGAATGGTAAGTTCCTCATCAATGGAAAAAGCATCAAGAATTATTATGGAGAAAAGGACTAAGAAGCTTAAAAGCTTTATGCATCTAGTGTCAAAAATTGAGCCTCTAAGTTCACCTAGAGATGAAAAATTTAGCATTGGTTGGGAGGCAACTTAATGTTTACTTGAGTTCCATAATTTTTAATTTGATTTGAGTAGGATAATTTTAGGATTAGAGTAGGTTACATTGATTTTCCCAAGCTTCAATTTGATTCTCAACCTCTCATAATAATTTTTTTAAAAATGGTATAGAAATAAAAAATTTATGCTTTGATGTGTTTGGAATTGATTTAGATCAATCCAAAAAGGTTAAGATTGATAAGATTTTACTTTGGGCTAGAATGATCGACTCTAGGCCATGTCAAATTGGTTGTGCACATGTGCCATAATAATTACAGAAGCCCATCCTAAGTCTAGTTAACAGTAGTGACCAATCGATTGCAACTGTGTGATCATAATTACAAAGGCCCAATCACTCTTGATCGATAGTTAGGTTATCATGACTGATCTGAACTCAAATGATTGATTTTTAACAAGGGTTTAAACGTAGGTGCAACTGAGCACACTTACTCATGAATGATTGTGACGGCACATTAGAGTTAGAATTAACCTCTAGGTTGATCAAAATGCACTTCCACACTCCTTTTCTCTTCTCCTTTACATTTTCCACCTCCCTAAAACACCATTTTTCTTCAATTAAACCCCAATTTTTATTTTTATTTTTTGTGGAATCGTGGTTCTCATGAGATTTTTAAGGTAAGCCTTCAAACCCTAGTTTTTAAGTTTTTTGGTGATTGAATGTGTAAATAGGATATTGAAGACTTTATCATAAAATTTTAGCTGTAATGTGATGCAGTATTGGTGGGTCATTGATTTTTGAGTGATGGGTATTCTTAATGCAACTTGTTCTTAATCTCATTAATTTCCAAGCTTAAGTGTAATGTGAATGTTTGATATGTGGAATGATTTATTCTAGTTAAGGATATGTATGTTTTGTGGATAGAGAATGACAAATTTTGTGAATGTGAAATCGCTTGGTGAATGCATTAATTGGCCAGAAAAATGACTCGTGTTTGGGAGAATTGTTGACCGCTTGTTGAATTATTTGTGGGAGAATGTGTGAATTATGGTGGTGATTACATTGTAATTGATGATGAAGGAATGTTCTCATGAATATGTAAAATGTTAGGCATTAAAGTAAGTGTGCGAGCACTCTTGAATGTGTTGAGCATTTGTACTAGAGAGAGATCTTTCCTTTGCATTGTTGCATTGATTATGAATTTCCTCATTCATTGATTCCTTCATTTGGTTAGATATTTGAGTTGGTACTTATTAGATTGAAATCCATTATGTCTGTCCAGGTAATGATTAGTGGTAAGGATGTCAAATAAGGACTACACTGGAAGCTTCTTTATCCATTTAGACTCAATTTGATAGAAAGAGATTTAGTTTAGCAAAGGCACATACTAGAAATAATAAGTGTTCGGAGCATATAAGAGTACTCTTCCACAGCATGGATTGTCAGTAAATCTAGAATTACCTATGGATAAGTGGCTTATGGATGTTGTGGTGTAGTGCTAGTGGCTTCAATTTTGTACAAATCTGGATAAAGCCTACCCCAAGTAAGTTTATAAGTTACTATGCTAATTTCCCCAAGAAAGTGGGCGATAAGCTTCAAGTGAGAGACAAGATGAATAGCATAGTCCAGCAAACTTAAATGCCTATTTTGGGATTAACATAGAGTGACCAGAGTGCCAATTGAATAATTTAGATCACATGATGCTTTCGGATACATTGTTAGAGGAGTTGTGTGATGACCCTTGAGCTAGATGGTGGCTGGTTGGGGATAGGCATTTTTCCTCTATATATATTTGACATGGAAAGTGAAGGTGTGACATAATTTTATATGCTACAATGTGAAGCCTATAGGACACAAAGCAGATGTTTTCCTTGATCGTGCCTATACATGGTACGCTATCAAATATGGTTGCTACTTTAATATGGAGGCAGTATTTTATACATGCTGCCGATCATCTTAATGTTGGACGATCATACCACCATATGATTACTAGGATGATATGCCTTGTTGGTGTTTGGATGGAAGGGAGATCCATAATTAAGCCATGTAATCCTTTTAGTACTACGGTGGCTTCTCGTGTACAAGTAGGTGATTTTGGTTGGCATAATAGACTACTAAAATATCAATCGTAGCAATAGCCACAAGCGGTGGTTAAGGAGCAAGTGAAAGACAAAAGAGATAATGATAATGCTGATAGGTTAGCCCAAGTGGAGCATAACCTAGTAATTGCTGAATGAGTTGAGTAGGCACCTCCATAAGAGCCTAAGGCACCTAGCCAGAGCATCCACAGAGGCCACGGAGGTTAAAGCAATAGACATGTGAGTTGGCTTGAGAGTCATGCTAGATGTGTGATGAGATTATAGCCTAATTTGAGACAATGCATTTACAGTTGTAGCAGTTACTTTAGGACATGAAGGTTATGCATGCTAATATAATGATTTTGGGTCAAATAGCATATTGTGACTGAGGGCATTTCTCAACTACCATTTAGATTAGGTTATACAACTCAGCAGCTATATCCATCTTCGCCATATCCACACCTATTTTCGCCATAATAGTAGTATCCACTGCACATCCTTCACCACCCCTTTAGTAGATCTCATCGACATTTCCTCTACATTTAGAGGTTTAATTAAGTATGACTCTTATAGTAATGAGGAGGAGGAGATGAGATCCTTTCTTGTCTGCCAAGTAAGCCTTTTCATTTTCCCTTTTCTTTATAGATCTATTGTATATGACTTTAGAGACATTGTGCACTTTAAATGTAGGGGAGAGGAAAGTTTTTGCTTTTGATTATATTGGGCTTTTTGGGTGATATGGATTTTTTTCATTTTTTACTTTATATTTTGATCTTTGATTTATTTATGGGATGAGGAGAGCGATATTTAGGACTACACTTAAATTAATCACTTTTTATTTTTCTTAGATGGATGGATTGCAAAACTGATGATAACTTGATGATGAATAGATGGTAATTTTGATAATATTGTTGCTTGTGATGGATTATTAAATTGCTTGTGCAAATGCATTTGATTATGATAAATAATGATAAATTGTGAAAAGAAATTTGGAAGCAACTGCAAGTTCAAATCTATCTACAGGTTATCATCAATAATGAAGTCCAGCAACTCAAGTCTCTTAATGAGTGAAATCATTTTAAGGACATGCTCACTAACATTGCCATTGCAATTACAAGAGAAGAGCTTGTGACTATTATGGTCTCCCTCGTGGTCGGGGGTGGCATTGCAATTTTCAATAGTGCAAAATATTAACCACTCCTACAAATTCATTTTTGTTCAGCTGCACTTTAACCCATTTCCTTTGAAGTAAATTAGAAATCAAACAAGAGTAAAGAACATAGCTAGTTGTGTCTAATTCATTGTAGTTTAAAAAAACTTGAAAAATTAAGTGTTCAAGGTTCACTAGTTGTTTCATTCATAACTTGTATAGCAATATTGCCACACTTGTTGTCACCAATGTTTCATTGGCCATTGGTGACAAATTTACAATTTTTGATTTGTATAACCAAAAATATATCAAGGACAGCGAGGAGGATTGTAAAGTCGAACCTTTGGACCATTTGTCTAATTTGAATCCAATCAGCACTTGGGCTATTTTATCAAAATCAACGATGGTCTAGTAGGGTACACAAAATCAAAATTTGGTATAGTCCATTTCAACACTTTGTTGATAAAATTGGGTGACAACTTTACCATCCGACCTGCAACTAAAATTTTTAGCAATAACCTTCCTCATCAAATTCAAATGAAACTCATAGATAAGGTCAGGATAGAAAACCTGAGACCTTGTTATAGCTTTAATCAACTTAATGCTATTTAAAACAACAACTAACTCTTTTCTTTTAAACGTTTTAGATATTATGACTTTCTTAATAGCAAAGTAACATGATATCACATACCTATAACATTAGCTAGCTTTTTAAGTGTAGAATTCTTTGAATATGGCTGTTGTAAGATAAGTTCGCCCACATCCAATTCTTCTTTAGATTTTTTTTTTATCAATTTTAGCTTTCTTTACCCTAGTTCTCGAATGGAGTCTCTGTCTAGTCTTAAGAATTTCCCCTTACACCAGTTTCCTTTTCCTTAGTGTGGCCTTAGTGGGAACTTTTTCAATTTGGGGTTGTTCTTCCTTGGTTGTTACCATAGTTGTCATGACGTTCTCCTCTTTTCTTTTGAGGGCAGCTTGTTTTTCTATTTCTTTAGGCAATGATGGTTCTTTGCTAGTTGATTCTACAATAGGTCTTGTAGCCATCTCCGCTTTAGGGGCATTAGTAGTTTCTTGTTTCTTTTGTTCTCCTTCAGTTTCAATATGTACAACTAGTTTTGATGAGGGCTCCCCTCTAGTGATCTCCTTTCTTTTCCTCGCTCCCCTCATTCTTTGGGGGGTTTTTTTTTTGCCTCTTGCAGGTCCTTTTAGAGTAGGTTTTGAACTGTTACTTCTTGAGTTTAGACCTATTCTTCTTGTTGTTGAACCTCTTTAGTGGGTTCAAGTGGTTGAGTGGTAAATGTTGAATCTCTTGTGGTAGTCTTAGTTTTTCTTCATGCCATTTTAATTTTGCTCATAGTTTTTATAATGTTTGCAATAACAATGGAAAGGCAATCAAGAAAATGAGGGCTCTGATAAGGTTTTTCATTGTAAAGATATGTAATACAAACTCAAAAAAAATGGCAATCACATAATAGATTGAAAGTTAAATTTTATTAGAAAGAGGGAATCAACAATTAGTATTATTGAGAACTATACAATCATCACTATGCCTTTTGACAATTTCTATCACCACTTATAATCTCTTATCAAATCAATCAATACACTAAGCATGGGCCTGGCTTATGCTTTAGGTGCTTAAATTTGCCAGCATTTAGCCTTTTAGTATATATGTCAGTAACTTGTTTGTTGATTGCAACATAATTGAAAACAATTTCCTTTTTCTCCATTAACTAACAAATAAAGTAACGTCTAGCACTAATGTATTTTATTCGTGAGCGTTGAAATGGTTTTTCTTGTCAAATTGATTGTGCCATTGTTGTCATATAGTACCTTTCAAGTTGCACATCATAATCCTTTAACATGTTCCTCATTCATAATAATTGCACATAATAGTTTCCAATTACAATGTATTCAGCTTTTGTAGTTAAAAGTGAAATAGAAGTTTGCTTTTTATTATACCACGACTCTAGATTGTTGCCAACAAGAAAACTACTACTAGTTGTTCTTTTTCTATCATCTGTGTTTTCCACCCAATCTACATCATTGTAACTAATTAATGAGATGCTAGAATTCTTTACATACCATCATCCCAACTCAGTTGTATCATTCACATAGCGAATGATCCTATATATGACTATTAGATGACTTTCCTTTAGAGTAGTTTGATATTTAGCACATAAACCTAGACCAAAGCAAATATCTGGACTACTAGTTGCCAAATAAAGTAACATTCTAATCATGCTTCTATAAAAGACTCCCATCTACTAGTTTTCCTTTTCATCCTTGGAAAGTTTTGTTAAAATTGGCAATGGTGTCACAACATGTATAGAACTTTCAAGTCTAAACTTTTTAACTAAACTCTTTACATACTTGGTTTGTGAGAGAAATTTTCCATTATCCATTTGTTTTACTTGAAGTCTAAGAAAATACTTCAACTTTCCCACCATACTCATTTCACATTGATTGCATATTTGATATGAATTTATTCAACATATATTGAGAGGTTGATCTCAACACAATATCATCCACATATACCTATGCAACAAGAATATCATTGTTTTGGCATCATATAAACAATGTTTTGTCTATTCTCCCTCGAGTGTAGGCCTCCTTAACAAGGAATGTTATCAACCACTCATACCAAGCACCAAGCACATGGTATTTGCTTCAAACCATATAAGACCATCTTTAATTTATATACATGGTTTGAGTGTTGAAGACTAGTAAACCCCTGTTGCTATTCTATATAGCTTTCATCTTTCAAGAATTTATTTAAAAATGTGATTTTAATATTGATTTAAAATACCTTGAAGTTTAAAAGCATGACATAGCCAACAATAGTTGCATGTCTTCAAAATGAGATACAGGTGTAAATGTCTCCTCAAAATAGATCCCTTATGACTTGAGTATAGTCTTATGCTACCGATCTTGCTTTATTCCTTGTGATTATACCGTTTTCATCCATCTTGTTCTTAAAAATCTACTTGGTGTGAATCATATTTACATCTCATGGTCTTTCAACTAAAGTCCAAACATTATTTGTTTGAAATTAGTTGAGCCCTCTTGCATCTTCATCACCTAGTACACATCTTTAAGTGCTTCAAGTACGTTCTTTGGCTTAATTATAGAGAGAAAACAAGAATAACTATCTAAATCATGAAAATTTACCTTGCGTAGATCTCTTGTCCTTTGTTTATTATTCAAGTCTTAATTAATGGCCTCTATAGGATGATTCTTGATGAGGGTTCATGATCAAAACTGGACTCCTCTTGATGATACTTCACATTTTTTGTGTTAGTTATTGTAACATCTTATCTTCTAGTTAGTTTAATGTTGGCAACTATTTGAATACTTCGTTAACCTTTCAATCTTCTTGATTCCTGTATTCTTCAGACAATCCTTCATCATTCACTACAATATTCATAGTCTCCATTACACGCATAGTTCTAAAGTTGTAAACTTGATATGCTTTACTTGGAGTATCTAAGGAAGAATCTTTGATTGTTTTTGTTATAAAATTTTTTCAAATTGTCATGATCTCTTAGAACGCAGCATATACTTCCAAAAGTATGAACATAAGTTACATTTAGGTCTTTACCTTTCAAGATCTCGTATAGTGTTTTCAACAAATTGTTGCGAATGTAAATTCTATTTATGATATAGCACACTATGTTGATGACTTCAACTCACTATTTAATATTCATTTCCTTTGCATTAAGGATGACTCTAGCCATCTTTTAAAGGGCTCAATTCTTGTGATCTACCACTCTATTTTGTTATTGTGTCTTAGGAGATGAATATTTGAGTTGTACACTATGTTGGGAATAATAGTCGTCAAATTGTCAGTTCCCAAATTTCTTACCATGGTTTGTTTAGATTCTTACAATTCTACCAACAACTTTTCCCTTTCTAATTGCCAAATAAATGCAAAGCTTTTTGAAAGCTTGAAAAGTGTTTTGACTTTCTGATCAAAAAATTTTACCAAAGTAAATTTTAAATAATTATCGATACAAACGAAAATGTACCTTTTGCCCTTAATTCTTGTAACTTCTATAGGACACATAAGTCCATATGGTGTAGCTTTAGGATCCTTGATGTACTCAACTTTTGTGATGCTTTGTGTAATTTCCTCCTTTGTTTTCCCATTTGACATGGTGTACATATATTTGAGGTTGGCTCTATCAGTGTTGAAAACCCACAAACAACTCTAGTTCTTAACAACTTTAACAAGTCATGATATTTGACATGTCCAAATCTTCTACGCTACTTTTCACTCTTCTCAGTGTTAGACTTTAGACTAGTTGAGGTATTGCTAAGAATGTATTAATTGTTATCCAATCTATTACCAAAAAGTACACAATAACTATCTTTATTATATACACGGCATTGATCCTTGGTAAACTTCATGAGAAGGCTCTGATCACAGAGTTGACTTACACTTAGGAGATTAGCTTTCAATCTATCAATATTAGGACACTTCTCAACATTAACATTCTATTAATATTGAGGATACATTTCCAATTACTTGACATTTTTGTCCATCACCACATATGACATGTGCCCCCTAAAGATGCTTTGGTAATTTAAAAGATTCTCCATTCACCTGTCATATGTTTAGAATAGCTACTATCAAAATACTAAATTTCTTTAGAAAATGCTCTCTACCAGATGTAGGATATCAAACTTTTAATTTTTGACTTTTTGATCCTCACTCGTTTAACTAGATAATTGTTTCTATGAATGTTGCTAGCATGGGTGCTAACTAATCCTCCATACAGCATATGCCTTAACAAAAAAAAAAAAAAAAACACCTAGCCATTCAGTGGCTTACTTTTTTATAGGAATTACAAAAGGGGTTACCTTGTGCTTGATATGTTTTATGTTGTCAATCTATTGAGAACATTTGTTTAAACGAAAGGAATGGGTTCCTTTATAAACTTAATTTCCTACTTTTTAGAATTGTAGGCTCGTGCATGCTCAACGTAAACAATTTTTGCACTATCAATTATTGACTTCCCAATGGATGGCATATCTTCCTTACTCATTTTTCCCATTTTCAACTTTTTCTAGTTAACTCAACTTCTCAGCCATGCTCATCAAGTTTCTTGCATTCAAGTTTCAATTTTTAACATTCATCATTTAAACACATATTTAATTCTTTAAGAGATTTTACCTTTTCCTTCAGTGCATTGTTTTCGAACTAGAGTACCAGCAAATTGTCACAAGCAAGTTGATAGGCTGGGTAAAGTTCCACATTAGTGTCCCTGTTGCTTCCATACTATGATCAGTCTTTATCAAATGTTGCAACATGGATCACAACATTTTTCTATTTTGCACTTACTGAGTTTAAAACGACTTGATTACTTAGGTGATTGGTCTCATCATCTGATTTTTCTGATCATTCTTTATTGCATGTAGTGTTCATAAACTCCTTACTTTTTAAGTTGGTAGGCACACTCAACCTAATTGTGACCATGGGCTTTACACTCATGACACTAGGCTTGTTTTTTCTTAGTCATTTTTTTCATGTTTCTTAAAATTTTTCTTTTGATTAAAAAAGTTTGTGGATGCATTACATGATTTTTTGTTGAATTTTAACTTTTTTCTCATCAATAACTTCTTCTACTTCTTTGTCACATAAGCTATGTCATCTTCACTATCACATCAATCATCATCATTTTCTTCATCACTTTGCTTCTCACTCTGGAAGGCAAGTTCTTTCTTCTTCTTACTTGCATTTAAGTTCATCACATAACTCTGTAAAGAACCCATTAATTTATCTTGTCAAAGATTGTTGATATCTTGTGCTTCTTTTATTGTATCTACTTTTGGAGTGGATCTTTGTGTCTTCCTTACAAAATTTGCCTCAAAGTACTTTTTTCTTTAGTTAAAAGGCTTGGTTAACAATATGTCACACCCTACCTGGAACTTAACAATAGTTACTCTTTTATCCATTCTCAATGTTTCAAATTGTATAAACAACATTTAGAGTATTGAAGATCTAACAATATTAGTTCGTGTGGATATTATGGATATTTCACGTGGATACAAGTTTAAATTACTCTTCATATACATTAATAAATTGTATTGATTGCATTCAAATTTCCTAATGTAGCCTTTTCTTCTTCTGTACTCAAGGATTTGGTTTCTTTGATGTACACTCCCAATGACAACTCCTATGCTTCCAACAACAGCAATCAAAGAGCTTGAGAGAACTTTAAGTTTGTTGGCCACCCTAAGCCTTAAACTCTTGATGTCCTGGGTTTGTTGGCAACCATCATTGCACTTTAATTTTGTTGAAAGAAATAGATAAGAAGTAAAGAAATCCTGTTAGACATGCTAAAATTTTGTAGAGATATTTCTTGTCTTTGAATTTATTGAAAACAAGAAAAGTGATACAAATTGACTTTTAAATTTGAATCATATAGAATTTATAAATACAAATCCCTTGATTTACTACCCGATTCTTCTTTCAAGAATAAAACTTTAAATTCAAACAATTTTCAAGAAGAAACTCGTGCTTCAATCTTCCTTGAACCGTACTTAATTTTCAAATAACATAATTCATTAATTTAACACTATAATTGAGAATCAAAAGTTGAAATCTGGTGACTTTTCATGAAAAGCATTTTGAATTTGAAGATGAATAATGTAGATCTTATTTGATTTCTAGAGAGAATTTCAAAATTTTCTTAAAAATTCAATTCTTTGAAACACTTCAATTATGTGGAATCCACTCATATTTATAGTGGTAGGAGAGAGATTTTTGATCCATCAACATGTTGATGTAACACAATTTGATTAGCTGAGATGATATGGAGCTCATTACAAAATTTATTGATAAGCATTGTTTTGCTAGGATCATCATCTTTCATGATTTGAATATATTTTGAAAAGTGACACAATTTGATAGACCAACTAAAATATCAATTCTCTATTAATTTAATTTATGAATTATATTTATTTCAATCCCAAATATAAATGAAAACTATATAATTAATATTTTTCATTATATTTTCCACGTGATTACACCTGATATTTGAGTGTTTACAATACCTACAAAATGCATCCTAACACTTCCTATCTATATGTTAGTTTTTAGAATTTAAGTTGGGAATATAATTTATGTTATGCAAAAAATTATTAACCATGTCGTTTTTCTTAATTCTACTTTCAATTTTAAGTTGTTGTCATTGTTGGCAGAGGAGTCGATAAAATACAACGATGGGAATTTTTGTTGAAAAAGCTATAATAAATATAAGAATTGGCACTACAAGAAAAAAAACTTTTTCCTAAAAATTGTGTAACAAGTACAAATTTGCAGCAAAAAACCCTTTTACTAAGAATATTCTACGAATTTTCTGTCATTCCGAATACAGTAGTGACAAAAGCTTGCCTCGCTATTATTTTGTAGTAAATAATTCTTTACTACGATCTTTATAGCATTTAGTACAACAAATGAGTCACGGCAAATAAACAACATATATTATGATTATTGTAGTTTTTACTATGAGTAATATATCATAGGAAATACAATTACTAAATTTTAAAATTTTTAATGAGTTAAATTTTTTTAGTATTTGGAATTTCATAGCAAGTGACATAAAAGAACAATAAAAAGTCATTATTAATTTTTTTAGAATTCATTTGCACAAATAAACTCTAACAATAATTAAAATTCAAATTCGACTAGAAATTAACAATTGACATGCCGAGTTGCCAAGAATAAACTTCACCTAGGGCTGTTGTGGTCATATCCTCACCATTTATGGATGCCGTAGCACTGTTTGAATATATCCAAAGATGTATCCTGAAATTCAAGGTAGATGCTCCTCCGTTTGCTACTTGCCGCTTTCTGAAAAAGAAGAAATGTTAAATAATAATAATTTTTTTGAACGAACTGGAACAACACATAATGGAGCAACAAGGTAATGTTTTCGTTTTTTTCTAAGTTAATAAGCTATGCCAAATGTATCAATATATAGCATAATTAAACATCTTAATGCGTAATTAAACATCGAAATAGAATTAAAACTTCCCATGGCCAAGGGAATAACTACACATTTAAGATATACCTCATTTCTTGAAAATTTTACTGCAACTTAAGGAATGGATCTCATGAAACAACTTGCTCAACAATTTTGCTCATCATGATGAGCAAAATGCAAGAATTTAAAGGAATAAAAAAACCCAGAAATATGCATGCCATGCAATCTAAACTCGAATTCTCTGAAGATATTGCCACAGAACAGCAGTATACTTATATTACCAATTCTATCAATACAATCAATAGCTCATGGTACGTCCAGCACCTAAAGTTTTGCTTGAAATTACTCTCAAACTACCATGTCATCTTTCTAACTTAGGTAATAGAACAAAACAAGAAGACTTAAAGCATAAAATATTACAATTTTGAACCCACATACATGAATAATTGAAGACTCTTTAAAACTCAATTTGAGTCATCCCATTTCTGTCCTCCCAGTAAAAAAGCAGTTTCTCATGAATGGAATAAAGATTATGTGCAATTTTGTCATGGCTAAAAGTTGAAAATGGGAAGGGAAAAATATGAACTAGAAATACATTCTTGTCTCTAAATGCCAGTGCCAATTTCTTCTGAGCGAATTCTGTTTCTTGTGAAGATACTTGAATAATCATAAAAATTTTGGTATTTATAAAACATCGGAAATCAAAGCTGTGTAACAGGAATGTTTGTTTTTAGCTACAAAAAAACACTTTACAACTGTTGTGGATGGTCTTGGTTTGGGCGAGATCTAGAAGAGGCAATGTTCGGTTTCACTTTTTGCTTGAGTTCCATAAACATTTAACAAATCTGTGGGATGACCTTTTATGTCTTACTTCAATCCTGTCATGAATATATATGCCAACCCGTTATGCCTCATAAGGGCTACCTGCAGCGCGGTACAATTCCTAGATTTGGAGGTATGGCATGATTCATTATTATCTTAATTCATTTTTTGATGTCCTTCTGCAGTCAATTTAACGACTAAACAAGGCCATTCTTGCAAATTGCACTTGGCATTAAGTATACAAGCTCAAAAAAGTTAGCTTGTGCTCTAATCTTCCACTTTGTCGCTAAAGCTTACAAACAGATATTCTGAAAGGTCCTCTCATTCCTTTGTGTGAGTGTGTAGCAACATGTAATTTGACAGTGGATAATTATTTTAGTTACACAGGTACTTCTATGCATCATAGGTATTGCCTAGGCCTTTGAAATAATGTTGGTAAACTTTGAAATTGTGAATGTTAAAAAGTCCAGTATTTTTTAAATAGCAAGTCTGAATTTTTAGGTTTGCATCTGTTGTGCAATTCCCTCTGTTTTGCATGCATCAAAGCCTAAGACAGGAAAGGAGACTGTCAGTTCAGACTTGTGGATGCTCTAGCTTTGCCTGATGAATTTCTCAATACTACTAGTTACTACGCTTTTGATATTTTGAAACATAAAAGAAATTTATCGATTATTACATGACTAAAAAGTTTTAACATCTAGGTGAGGGAAGGAAATCCTCAAGTTTGCTTGAGCTTAAACCTGTAGGTGGTGACTAGTTATCTTTTTATTTGATATGTATTCCTTTTGTTAATATTGATGAAACTCAAAATATTTGTGCATACCGAGTGTACTCATTTCCCATTTCTTCTGGTTTAAGTTCATTTTTTAGTCTGTATAAAATGATCAATGGCGTTTAAATCAGTGCAAAATTCATTTTATGGAAAGATTTAAGATTTATTTATTTATTTTCATTATTGTTGAGAGTAGATTTACAATCTGCATTTGTATGGGATACAGGTAAGCTGATGTTACCATTCTTATGTTACTAATTGAAACCCTCAATATAACATGTAGATTTAAACAAAACAAGTACCGTCTACAATTTCAATCAAGGATTCCTACTATGATGTAACAAACAATTTGACAATAAAGAAATATCAACAAACCTATTCCAAACTTCCAATACATCATAAGCTTGGATGAATCTGATATATAAAATGCAAGACTACATAGAAGTAAAAATTTATCAAAGGTTGGTCCAAAAACAGAGAGGTATCGATCATTCAACTTGCAAAATACTAACAATACAGAAGTAATTCTTGACAAGAAAAAGTATACGACCAAATTATCAAATTAAATACTTTGTAAAGTATAGAACTTGTTCCAAAGATTCAATTCCAAAAAGATAGAAAATTATTATCACAGAAAATAAGAAACATCAACATACTGCACAAACAAAGGACGTAAAAAGTTGAGCAGAAGGCTTGAAATGATCCAAATTCCCTACTTAAGCATGAAGGCAAACTGAAACTAAGGAAGTCAGTACACAAATTAGTCATCGAGTAAATAATATTTTCTACATGCCATTATCTATTAGCTTTGAAATTTTCTAAGGTCTTTACATCTTTTCGCCTTTTTTAGCCTTCAAAATCCTATAATCCCATAAACAGTGCATAATTCCATACTCTCTTTAGCCTTAAAATCTTCTGATCCCAGAATTTACTTAAGTTTTGAAAATTTTCACACCCCAACGTTCAGTGCATAATTCTCCCATAAACAACAATTATAGATTGAACGAAGAACTTTTTCAAAAACATACAAAAACTTTTCCATAATCGCAAACTGAGACAAATAATTTTGAAAATTTTATGTTTTGTCATGAATTAGGAAACATAACGAAGGATTGAGCAAAAGAAATCACAAACATCCCTCCAAACCCACGCCAATCATACTATGACCAAAAATTGTCTACGCGACATCTTACATTTCGTATACCGCGTTTCAATAAGAGAATCCTTAACAAAAGTTAGAACGCACTAACAACTATACTAAGTTCAAAACTATAATTGATAATCCATAAAATAAGAAAAAAAAAAAGGAAAAAAACTAACCAGCAAAATGCCATTAAAGCCACTAATTATGAGGCCGCCTATCGAAATTTGAGAAACAGGGCTAAAAAATAGAGGAAAATGGTGGAGATTGGGGGCGAGACATCCATTGCAAGAGCTGAAGTTCACTCTCCCACCCTCCATAGTGTTAATATTTACCCTACGATACTCCATTACAAATATGAAGTATATGACAAAAATAAAAAAGGGGGTCAGAAAAGAGTGAAACAAATAACAAAATCCCTTCTCAAAACAATGGTTCTGAGAATTTGGGACTCTTGGAAATCTCAGTAAGGGTTTCAATTAGAGCACTGGGATTTTATATGAAAGTGAAAAAAATTGATACAGATTAATTAGAAATGTATAGGAAAGGAGATGAGAAAGAGAGAGATCTGAAGTGTTTAAACTTTTTAATTTACTATAAAATTGGTATTTTTGTTACCTAAAAATTCGGTCCAGTAAAAATGTGGAATGACGTACTTTAAAACCATTATTTTCTACGCATTTAAATTTGCAGTCATTTTCTCGTAGCGTCGTATAAATGTTTGGAATCCAACTTTGAACCTCGAACGGATTACTTTTTATTTAAATTTAAATTTAATTTTTTTTAATATTAATAAAAAATTAATTATTTTTAATTATTATATTTATTTATAATTAAATTAATTATATATATATATATATTACACATATATTTATATTTATTTTTATTTATATTTTAAAATATAATTATTATTTTTATTAACTATTATATTATTTAATTATTATTATATATATTTATTTATTTAAATAAATTTTGTAAATTCTATTCGTAAAAGTGATACAAACAAGACAGCTTGTTCGAGTCATTCCCTTAGAGTTGAAAGGCAATGGCCGACCATTTTGGTACTCGAGTTGGACCATTTTGACCATGAGACTACTTAATTAGAAAGTGATAAGCCCAGTGAAGGAGGTAGCCTGAGTTAACCTTTTAGGATTAAATACATCAATAAGAATATAACCATTGGATCAGTTATAAGTCGTAATATGATAATATCATCGTGTAGTCATGGGAAGATGCACAAGTTGTATTAGTAGTGTAAAAGTGACACTAATCTTGTATTAAGGGACATTGACCCACAATTAATCCAAATTTCAAATTATTATTGCCTCTTTGGCCTTTTATTTGTGTTTGTATAAAATTGAGTTAGGTGAAACTCCTTTAATTTGATTAACATCAATTACCAAACATCATATCTAATAAAAACTTTTCATCCAAACATAGCATATCCAAATAGGAATTGGTGCCCTTAATTTGATTTAAGGTTAAAACTAAAGAAAAACTTCTAATATACATAAAACTAAGAGTGGCATAATTGGCATTCTACCGAAAAGGTTAATAGGTCTTAAACTCGTAATGATTGTCAAAAGCTATGCAAAAAGCAAAGTTAAACTATTTTTTTAACAAAATGAAGGTATTTTTTCATTTCTTCAATCATACTAGGAGCTTTTATGAATTTAATTTGCAAAACATTATCTCTTGTTTAATTTTAGAATCTGGGGAATTTTGAAAAATAAATTTTTATTGAACAACATGTGAACATAACATGGGAAGGGGGACACGTGGAGACCACTTGGGCCCATAAAAGGGCTCCACAACAGATAAGAACAAAATCAGGCTCGCTATTTTTCAAAGTAGGGTTCTTATGGTCAACGGATACTTTCGGCGCCGTCCTCCAATCGAGGCAAAGGGCAATAATCGAGAATCTATCGGAAATTAATTAGAAAGGCAGCTTTTGCAGACAATGAAAATTCATAAATTGTTCATCTTCCGTTCACATGCTACGCTTTGTGCAATATACCGAACGCGGTTAACTTTGTAAAATCTAGATTACTTGAATTAATTGGCCACATGCTGGATTAATTGCAGATTAATAAATTTAGCATACTTATTGAGTGTTCTTAAATTTAGAAATATAAAATAAAAAAATATTTTTTAAATTATTTTGTTTATAGAACATATTAATTTATCTGAATACATATTTTAAAAAAGATATGAAAATAAAATAATATAATTGGAAAAACATAAAATAAAAATTAGAGAAAAGGATAATTTTCCCTTACCAAGTGGAAGTAGAGTGACTGTGCAATGTTACTTTAAAAGTCAACCGCAATAAATACCTCGGATAATTAATTTTATTGGATGAATTTACTCATAGGGTGTTTGGGTTAGTCCATATGATCTTTCAAATATCTTAATGTTTGAAAATTTATAAATTTTTTTAAATATTTAATAAATTTTTTAATTAAAAAGTTCAAAAACTTTTAAAATAAAATTTTTAAAATTTCAAAAATCTTTAAAAATAAATTAAGAATAAGTTGACTAATACTAACTTATTTTCAAATATTTTATTAACTACTAAATTTAATACATTAAAACTTACATAAATATCTTTAATTATATTATATTATATTAATAATATTTAGTCTATTTTTATAATTATTATAATAAAAAAATATAATTAACTATAATTCTAAAATTTTAATAAATTTTATAAAACATATTATCATGTAACTTATTTTAAAAATAAAATACATAAACTTAAAAATTAAAAAAATAGTTTATAAGTTACATAATTTTATAAAATTTTTAAAATAAGTTTAGCCTAAGACCCTTCGGCAATGCCACAATATATTTACTCAAATCATAATACTAAGGTTGAACGTGTCGGACAGTTAACAACATCAAATATCACGGAAGACGGGCAAGAACGATTGTATATCAGTTACTAGCAAGAAATATTTGATTCTGTTGAAAACAACTTTTAGAAATCTATTACTATATATTAAGATTATAGCCTGATCTTGGACGTTAAAAGTTAATTTACTTAATTGCCCTTTAACTACATGATAGTTGGATGATAAGTTAATTTACATAAATAACCCTATCTGTATATTCACTTACCATATTTATATCATTTTATAATTTCAAATGCCGGTACTAATTAAATTGCTCAAGGGATAAATGTGGAAAACTAACTCCAGAAAACATCCATCAATTTCCATGATTTTGGCGCAAGGAGTGAGAGAGAAAAAATACGTTATCCTTAACTGCGAATACCAACTTCTCACACAAAAACTTCCGTCTTTTTTTTATTTTCTATCCAAACATAACGTCGGTGCCTCTTCCTAATTTATTCTATTTTTAATTATTGTATTTATTATGTGTATTTATATGCATTCATTTTTCTTTTTCACATTCATGGAGTGTGCCATGTTTGCTAGTATTTGAGAGATTCCATGGGAGAAAGAGTGACACGATAAACTTATTTTGGATTAATAACCCAAGTTAACCAATGGAGGCGATATTCTAACATAGTTTTTTCTTTTTTTTTTTATTTTTATATACGTTCGTAAGATAAAAAGTCGTAAATCCACACTGACTTGTCTTTTCCGCTTATACACGAAAATGGGTCGAGAAATGAATAAAAAAATTAAGACTTTTTTCAATCCATTACCCTACTAATAAACTAACTTCTATAATTGATTATTGACACTACTTGTGTTGAAAACTCATTAACTTTAGATATTTTTTAACAGTGATTATATAAAAATAAGTATGAACTAATTTGATGGAATCCAAAGCACAAATAAAATATTAACCATATTAGATTTTTTGTCTGGTTAATAATCGTTAGTTTTGTGACGCGGCCGTCAACATATAGTTCATATTTTCTGCAACCCTTATTATTTTTCATATTTCGGAGCGTCATTGCAAAGGCAACCAAATAATAAATTATAAAACCAAATTTTTATTCTTTACATATGATAAGAAAAATAATCAAAACCAGATGCACATTAATACTTAATAATTAATAACTAACTAGGTCCACAAAGTCTTTCACAAACACATGAAGTTCCAACTACCTATAGTTTCAAACGGAATGATCACCCCAACTTCTACACCAGGCCGCCCATGAAAAACAAGAAACCAACCCTTTAATTGTACGGATCTCCCTGCTTATATTTCCTGAAAAGCTCATCAGTTTTAGCGTTCCTAAAAGCACAACAGCCAATTAAGTAAACACAAATCAATCCCACAAGAGTAAGGAGCAAAACGATGTCTGCCCTTCTCCATTCTTTCTTGAGGTTGGCCAGTAGTCCTGCTTTGCATGAATCGCAGGAATAGCATAGCTGCGTTTGGTCATTGCTCCACTGCAAACAGTCCATGTCCGCTGCTGTGTTTATGGGACTGATCCAATATGTGGGGTTTACGAATGTGTACCCACATTCTGTGGGCGGCTTGCAACACCCTGACTATATGAGTTCAAAGGGAAAAAAGTGTCAGAATATAGTTGCAAATGTGTAACCAAACAGTGGACAAATGATTTATTTGTTTATTTATATGAAGCTTCATCTACAAATATGGATACGAAAGTTCACCACAAAAGAGACAGAAAACCAAGAATAGAATGAACTGCACGACGACTACGTATGAGAGAATATGTGGGAATTGTTACATGTCACCGTATGATTTTTTCTTTTTCTTTTTAAAATTTTTTATGCTTTTTACATATAATTTTAAAAGTGTTATTTAGTGAATTTATTAAGGTGGATTGATTATGAACGCAATTTTTCCGAAATTCGAGACAGGTGAAGCAGAAAGGTGGCCCACATGAAGAATCTTCTGTCTTATGCTTTTGTAAATATACCATGTCAAAAACTGAAGCTTTGTGTTACATGGACACCACTCTAAGAATCAGAGAGCCAATGACCATAAGAAAAGCAAAAATGGGAGAAAGTGAAGAGGAAGGTAATAGCTGAAGCTTTATATCCTTGCCAATGGAAGGTGATTTCTCACGTGAGTTGACTGGCTGAATTAATGTAAACATGTAAAAGGAAAAATTATCATATGTAATTCGAGAAATTAATTCAAAATAGAGGGAAAATAGAATTAAAACCTTCAGACTACGAAAATGCGTTTTGAATTCCAGATTACTTTCTATCACGGAATGGTTTATATACATGTATGTTGACAATTTAGTGTTCACATTGATAACGGAGGAAGATAGCCTAAAGCGAACACTTTGTCTAACTTAGATATATAGTCAAACAACGCTCATTTAAAATTACGATATTAATATATCTAAAAACTACAATTGAAAAACAAATGAACAAATATAAATGGGTGAATTAGATCTACAATCTCTGAGGGTTGGTCAAATAACATTCAGCTCTTTCTATTTTACGAAACTATCAAAACACTCTCAACAATTCGATGCCATTACGATGAGTACTGCTTTCTAGAGTTTCTTTAGAAAATTTCAACAAAATACTGAAACTGTCCGTCGGTCAAACGAGTTGAAAGTTTAACCAAAGTAATAAATGAAAATACTTTTGTGAGTAATTGTCATATGATGCAAGTACAAACAAGAGCACTTTTGTAATATCATATTTTTCTTTTTTTATTTCTTTTTTTATATTTTTTTCTCTTTAGAAACGTAAGGCATTAAGATTTTTTTGCTTATTCCGACAATCCTCTATAAGGTATTTCAACTCTTGAGGGCACTTTTGATGGGGGTTAGATGTTATTTGATCCAACTAATTTAACCTATATTTAATCTGAACCAAGCATCCCATCCGCACCTTTTTTCACTCTAGGTGCAACATTTAATTGAGAAAATCGTACGCACGCATATATAAGACGTTGTTAATTATATCTACTAATAAAGTCACAATTTGTCTCCAAAAAAAAGGGTGCAAAAACTAAAATGTCGGGACACTGAAGCAAAACAATGCGAAACATATTACCTGCAGAGGACTGATATGAGCATTGAAGAAATCCTGAGCCATGCGGTAACTCTGGTTCAGCTCCGCACACATACTCGATGAGCTAAGACAACTCCGGATCCTTTCCCACTTGTAAGAACTCCTGACCCTCCTTCTGAGCCACCCGGAGAAGTCATCCAGATTGTATTCCAAGTAAGCTCGACTTGGGACCGGGTGACCCGACCCTTCAACTGTGACCATGTAGATGAAAACCACTAAACATGCAAGAAGTACAATAAGAACAAGCATGCCAATGAGGTAGAAAATCAGCAGCCATGAGATCCTCCAGAACCCTCCTATGAATCCAGCAAGAGCCACAACTAGGATGAGCACTCCAAGAATAATGACTGGCCATTGTAGGATTTTGACACAAGAGTTGTCTTGTTCAGTTGCAAGCCAGATTCCAGCACCAATAACTGGGATCGAAAGGAGCATGGCGATAAAGTTTATGGCTCCTATGACATTGTTGCTCAAGGCCATTGTTTAAGGAAAAATGGGTTTCTCAGAACTTTGATTGAGGAGGAAAATATGGAGGTATGGAGACGAAACTTACCTTTGTGAAGAGGGAGTTTTTTCCGGTGTGAGGTCCACTACTTTCGATTACTCAGATAGTAATTGTGGAAGGTCTAAAGTTATGAAATATGGTTGTTCAATATGGGGCAATAGTTTGTCTAGGGGGTCCAGATATTCTGTCACTTTTGCGGAGCTTTTTCAATGGGCAACAGCATGTAAAGAAGAGAAAAAGTTAAAGATGGGAAGAAATTCGTTGCGGGAATAGAAGTTTATGCTCTGTCATGCATTGGATTCGTTACTAAAATATTGGACAAACATTATCAAATAAATTACGAGGCTTTAGCTCGAGGCAGTCGCTGCTTCACTATTGGTAACGAGAATATTGGTAACATGACGATACTGTGAGAATGTATGTCTACTTGTAAGTAGATGCCCACAGATAACAAGAGTACCGTTTGTTTTGTTGCAATAATGAAAATATTCATAAATTCAAAAGTGAATTAGTGATTGCGCACATGTTATAATTGTTGTTGGTATTGATTATCGAAGACCAAAAAAAAAAAAATAAAATTATGTAGGTGTTTGTTCGGTTGCTATGGTTTGTTATTTGTTATGTTGTAATACACATTTTGATAACATGTGAAATTATAGTATATTTTTACTCCTTACGTGTTTAAATTGTATATGCATATGAGTTGAAAGAAAGAAAATATGTTATCATGCACACATTGTATTATATACAATGATTTTAGTGTAAAAAAGTATAGATATTAAATTAATTATTAATTTTAGACATGTTCTATACTTAAAATGTGATTTTATATTAGTAAGCAAGTGTTGCAACCACAAGAGGGAAAGCCACAATTGCAAACAAAAGAGTAGCTACCGCGCAGACAACCACAGTGTGTTTTAAAAATTCCAGCTTCAAGTGTAGTAGTAGAATGGGACTCAGACCACACTAAATGAATGGTTCAACTACGAGAAGAACTAGCGCGGTTGTAGAACGCAATTAATGGTCTTATACAAGTGCGAGGAAAAGAGGTGCGATCATGGGAGCTTAGTATTGTGATCGTGAGAGATGGCATGACAAAATTTCAAACTTCGATCCTACATGAAAATTTAAGGGTTTTCTATTTTTTCACACCCTAAATGAACCCTAGACACCCTTAGGCCTTAAATATAAGTTATCCACACTTTGTAAACAATCTTAGGCTTAGTTTTTGTTATTTAACACTTAGAATAAAATACCACATACATGGAGAAGTGAAGAAGGAGAAATCCGCACCAAGTGTTGGGAAGACTTCAATACTCCATGTAATGCAAAGATAATAACATAAGTTTTCCACACTTTTTCTATTATTTTTATATTGGTTGGGATGTTGAACATATTAGAAACAATTTTTATCAATAATATTAAGAATTGCTAATTATCTATCTAGTCTCTTGTGCTTGTAATTAATTGAACATGTATGCATAGTTTTGGAATTGATTGTCTTTATTTTTGTTATTCACAATTGTGGGACTACAAAGGAATTGACCACTTCTCTAATTAGTTTTTGGCTACACGAGGAATAATGGAAGTGAACTTACACACTACATGTACAATTGTGAACACTTAACCTCTGGAAATAATGAGAGTGAAATCACAGAAGTAATGTGACCAAAATGTTGTCATTCATAGAGCTAATTACTCAATTCAGTAAACTTGAGAAAACCTACTAACCCTTGGGTTGAAGCTTTTAGAGAGTTTAAGAGGATATCCTAAAAATATTAAGAATAATAACTCATAACAAAGCAATTGAACTCAGAATCAATGCCAATTGGCATACATAGGAAATCAATACAACACAAGAGGCTAGACTTTTTAATTTTTGGTACTTCACCCATTCAAGTTGTAAGTGTTTTCAAGTTTTTGTTTTTGTTTTTTTAATTTATTTCTTTTAACTTCACTACAATTTTGAAGCCTAACTAATAAGAACTTAATTACATTAATAGATATAAAATCTCTCCTCGTGGTAACAATACCTGTACTCACCATAGTACAAGTTTAATTATAAATTTAATTTTGGTGTGATGATAACTCACATTAAATTTTGGTGTCATTACCAAGGAGGGCGACGAGTACTATTAAACACTCTAAGGAATTACTAGTTAGGGCATTTAGTTTTCTTTTTCTTTTTGTTTTTCTATACTTTTTCCTTCGCTCCTCTTCTCTTTAATTTTCTTGTTAGCTTTCTTGAATATAATTATTTGTTTTAGTGGGTTGAATTCTTTTTTAGAGATTATTGAATGCATAGGAGCTAATTTAGATTTTGATCTAAAAATAGAATGCACTCTTCACCAGCATAGAGTTCTCTTTAGGTATGAATAAGAAATGATAGAAAATAACCCACCACTATAGAAACTTCCTCCTCTATTGAACTAGCAAGCTATTAGAGATTATGTGCAATTGGTGATAAACCCAAACATGACAGGCATCATTAGACTGTTGGTCAATGCAAATAACTCCTAGTTAAAACTTACACTAATTAATGTAATGCAATCAAACCAATTTGGTGGAATCCAACACGAGGACTCCAATACACATCTTGCTTATTTCCTTGAACTTTGTGATACTATAAAATTTAATGGAGTTTTTGATGACAGAATTAAATTGAGACACTTTCCATTTCTGTTAGGGACAGGGCTCGACAATGGTTCCAATTATTATCACTTAGGAGTATCGTCACCCAGCAGGATATGGTAAACAAATACCTAGCAAAATATTTTTTGCCTACCAAGACTACTCAGTTAAATCTTAAGATTGGCACATTCAACTAGCTTAACTCCACAACTATGTACTATCTAAGATGCGGCCACTTAAAAAGTACCTCTAGCATGGATATCCACTTTAGATGTAAGTACAAACTTTCTACAGTAGTACATCTAGTCAACTATGTACTATCTTAGATGTAACTACATAGGGGGCTTTAATGAACAAATTGCTTGAAGATGCATGGGAGCTGACAGAGGAGATGGTATCGAATGCTTACCAATGTTCAGATGAGAGATCTACAACACATAGGGTCGCGATGTGCTTGAAATGGATTTATCGACAACACTTACAACTAAACTGGAGCTTTTGTTTAGAAAGATTGATAGTGTCTAGGTACATAACTATCAGCCCTTTCCAGTTTCTATGACTTATACTTGTGATATATATGTAGGGTCCCATTCTACACATGAATGTATAGATGAAGAAATGAGCAATAGGCTAAGGGAACAAGTAAATCATGTGGGTAATACAAGAATACAAGGTAATAACCCTTACATCAATACCTACAACCTTGACTAGAAAAATCATCCCAATTTCTATTAGAGAAACTTATAAGATCAGCCAAGCAGTTAAGCACCTTACCTACCATAAGAGAAAAAACAATCATTAGAAAAAATTGTGGTTAGTCTTGCAAATTTGACCAATGAGATGATAGGTAATATGGCAAAAAGTACACAAAACTATATGAATAGAACTGGCATTCTCTTGTAAAATTAGTAGTCATATATTAGAAATCTAGAGGTGTAAGTGGGATAGCTGGCAAGAGTGATGGCTTGTAGACCCATAAGTATATTACCTAGTACTACTAAGAGTAATCTTGTTGAACATCTTAAAAGTATGAGAATGACGATGTGCTAGCACCTCTGGTGAAAGGATGAGAAAGTAAGGGTACAACCTACTATTGTTAAGAAGAAAGAGCGAGAAAGCCCAATACCATACAAGTCAAAAATCCCATGCCCTTAGAGGCTTATTCTAGCAAAGCTAAAGGAGTAGTTATGTAGATTTCTTATTGACTTTGAAAAATTAAATGTAAATGCCTCTTTAGTCGCAAAGATTAAAAGAAAGCCTAGTATGGTCAAAAGCTTGGAAGATATTGTGAAAAGGAAAAGGAAATTGGATGATACTGCTGATACCTTAGGCGAGGAGAGGATTTTGCCATAAAAATTAAAACACGTAGGGAGTTTTTTTTTATTTCTCGCATGATAGGAGGCACCTCGTTTGATAATGTCTTATGTGATATAGGTGCTAGTATAAATGTGATGTCTTTTACTACTTTTTAGGCACTTAGAATGGAGTTAGTGAAGCCTATATACATGAAGATAAAGTTAGCTAATAGATCCATGTTAAGACCACTACATTTTGATCAAGATAAGTAACTTAGTTGTGCTAATGGAATTTATTGTATTAGATATAGAGGGTGAAAGGGAGCACAACATAATTTTGGGTTGACCCTTCTTGGCTACAACTAAAGCCATGATTAGCATAGAGAAGGATAGCCTTACATTGCATGCAAGCCCAAAAGAGGTAATTTTTTTATATGTACTTTATATGTTCCACCTCATGCACATAAAAGATAGAAGAAATTGTCTCCATAATGCACATAGTTAACTAAGTTGCTAACGAGTTAATGAGATAGATGGGGCATAGGAAAGTAATATATAGGTGAAAGAGGAAGAAAAAGAGTTAAGTGTGGCACAGGACTCCCCATGGCAACAAAGAGAGGAGTTGAGCATGAGGAAGAGAGTAAGAAAAAAAGAAGAAGAATGAGGAATAAGTTGGAGAGACTTGTAGCTTATGGGGAGTTGTGGATCCCCAAGTCCTTTATCGAACCGCCTTAGACCATAAGTGCCTTGTTCAGCTGCAAACAATAAATACAGTACTTGGGAGGCAATCCCGGCTATTTCTTTGTTTTCAGTTATTTGCTTTGTTTTTAGAGTTTTGTTCTATTTGTGTTACATGGAGATCATCACTATTTTTGTCTTAGTATAGGATTTTGAGAAGAATAGAAGAAGGTAAGTATGCATGTAGAAAACTAAGGAAGAAGAAGTATGAGCCCCACACCTTACCAGGTTGATTGGTTCTTTGTTGCCTTATACTACTTGTGATAATATGATTGATTATGGTAGAAAGAATAGTGTGGCGGTGGGTAAAAGGATAGATAAACTTTGAATAAGAATTGCATCATTGTTAGCAATGTGAGTGCTGAAATTTTTTTATGCATGCAATTGTATGGTTTTTATGATTAAATTGATAGCATAAGTATGGGTTGAACATGTGGCCACTGCACTTAATTCATGATGAATGTCTTTCGAGGAATTTTATTGCTTGGTTTTTTCATTATTCTTGAGATTAGCATGCTAGACTTAGTGTTGAAGGTATAATTCCTAATTGATTGAGCACATACTCTTTAGTCTTGATTATTAGATTGATTGAGAAGTTATATGTTGAGAATGAGATGATTAAGTTAGGGACATAAGTTTTACCTTAGGTATTGGTGAATTCTTTAGCGAACGAGGGGAATTAACTAACAAAAAAACAGAGAGAGTGAGGACTTGAAAAAAAATTAAACAAAAACTCTTGAAGAAGTTGAAAAATATATGAGTAGAAGAAAATTAGTCTACTCCACTAATTGGAGCAACTTAATAATCAAGATTCCACAGAGACTTTTGTTCATTCTCACATAAATAGATTTTCTAATTATGAGCATGCAAAATATTTTAAATTAGTTGTGAGTTGAGTAACTAGGAGTGCAGGTTACCCTTGTTCACCTTCACGTAAAATAACTCCCAACTGCATAAGAAAGAATTTCAAACTCATGAAAGATTGTGAACAAGAAGCGTGGGGGACAAAGTTGAAAAAGAAAAAAATTATAGCCTACATGAGTCCTCTAGTTAGGATTGATGTTAGTCAAACTTGTTTTAAAAAGAGTGAATTAATGCCTAGAGTTAGTGGTCCTAGATTGGATTGCCTTGAATTGCGAAATAGTTAATAAGTGATTGAAGTAGTTGAGAGTTGAAGAGTGCTACAGACACACAAGAATTCATGTTGTTAACATTTAGGTTGAAATGCTATGATTTTAAATGATGATAGACCAAGTCTTGTGCGTAATTGACTTCTAAAATTAAGGGTGGCCAAGTTCATGATTTTGTGCATCAATAAATTAATTGGAAGAAAGGGGTCTACTTGATGACAAGCAAATGAATAAGTGTGGGGGTGTGATAACATGTGAAATTATTGTATATTTTTGCCCCTTGTGTGCTTAAATTATGCGTGCATGTGAGTTAAAATGAAAAAAATATGTTATTATATATGAATTATATTTAACATGATGATTTTAATGTGAAAAAGTGTAGATATTAAGTTAATTATTAATTTTGAAAATCTTCTACACTTAAAATGTGATTTTATGTCCATAGGCCAATATTGCAATTGTGGAAGCGAGAGTCGTAGCTATTAACAAAGAAGTTGCAACTGCATAGAATATCCACAGTGTGTTCTAGAAATTGCATGGTTTTTAGTCACGATCGTGAGAGAATATCTCGCGACCATGAGGGCTTCAAGCATAGTAGCGAAATGGGACCACAGACCACACTAGAATTTCTGTTGGCAAGAGCTGCGATTGTGACAATGAATGGCGGATTGTGAGAAGAAGTAGAGTGCTTGGAGAATGTAATTAATGGTCTTATGTAAATCTTGCACCCATGTGCGTGAGTGCAAGATTTGGAGGTGCAATCATAGAGCTTGGTATTGTGAGCATGAGAGAAGGCATGGCAAAACTTCAAACTTTTGTCTTATATGAAAATTTAAGGGTTCTTTTTTTCCATCTTTTTACACCATACATGAACTTTAGACACTTTTGGGCTATAAATATAAGTTCTCCACACTTTGTAAACAATCTTAGGCTTAGTTTTTATTATTTAACACATAGAATAAAAATTCCACAAACATGGAGAAGTGAAGAAAGAGGAATCCGCACCGAGTGTTGGGAAGGCTTCAATACTCCATGCAATGCAAGGACAATAGCATAAAGTTTTCCACACTTTTTCTATTATTTTTATGTTGGTTGGGATGTTGAACATGTTAGAAACAGTTTTTATCAATAATATTATGAATTGCTAATTATGTATCTAGTCTCTTGTGTTTATAATTAATTGAATATGTAGGTATAGTTTTGTGATTGATTGTGTTTGTTTTTGTTTCTCAATTGTGGGATTGAATAATAGTTAGAGGACTTGGCTACTTCTTTAATTAATTTGTGGCAAAGTGAGGTATAACTAAAGTGAAACTTGCGTGCTAGACGTACAAGTGTGAACATTAAACTTGTGGGAATAACGGGAATAAAATTATAGGAGTAATGCAAATGAACAATTGTCATTCATAGAACTAATTATTCAATTCAGTAATGCTTGGAAAAATCCATTAAACCTTGAGTTGAAATTTTAAGACAGTTTGGGAAGATATCCTAAAGACATTAGGAATAAAAACCAGTAACAAAGTAATTAAATTGAGATTCAACACCAATTGGCATATGTAGGAAATCAGCGCAAGAGACTAGACATTTCAATTCTTAGTACTTTACTTATTCAAACTGTGAGTATTTTCAAGTGTTTCTTTTAATTCTTTTAATTTATTTCTTTAACTTTGCTACAATTTTGAGGTCTAGCTATTGAGAATTTAGTTACATCAATAGATTCAAATCCCTTCATTATAGGAACGATACTTGTACTTACCATAATATTGATTTAATTATAAATTTAATTTTTGTGTGTTGATGACCCATGTCACATTTGCATTAAAAAAAATTGAAAATAAAGGAGACACCTACTAATAACTCAATTCCAAGCAAAGAACTCTTCCATTTGTGGGGCTGTGTCCAAAACAATAATCCACTAAATTTCAAGTGAATACAATGGTGTGTGTAAAGGGATAAGGGTTGGAGGCACCCTACCTCAAGTATGAGGTCAAGGGTTCAAAATCTACTTATTTGTATGGTGGATGAGTGTGGTGTAAGAAAAAAACTAGAGAAAACCACAGTGCTCTCTCTTGGGGTTTGAAGAAATACACCACGCTCTCCTAAAGTATGAAATACTGAAGGGACTTCCATTTAGTTGACCAAGTTGACTAACTTTCAACGAAATCATGTGAACTAACTATTCTACCCATAAATTGAAAGATGGAGAAATTATAGTTGTTAGTAATATGCCTACGTCAATAGAAAATGAGGGATACTAAAAGAGCATTTGGTTGTATATGTACTTTTCACACTAATTAATAAGATATTGATTTTTATATTAACTTTGTGGTAAGTTTTCATGTATGTAAATCTTGATTGGTATAAAGTATCGCATGTGCCTAT
This sequence comes from Avicennia marina, assembly GCA_019155195.1. NCBI lineage: Eukaryota > Viridiplantae > Streptophyta > Magnoliopsida > Lamiales > Acanthaceae > Avicennia > Avicennia marina. Next base: position 6,554,095 of record CM032762.1, on the reverse strand, counting down.
GTGTTTGAGTTAAAAAGCAATATTCATAAGAAGTTATGAATATAGATACAACACTCTCTTATTACTTAATCATTAAAACTTGCTTGCGAGTCACATATACTCTTAAGGGTATTAGAGAGTTAGTATGACTCATGTTATTCCGTATGAGACATCAAAATACATGTGTGCAGATGTGCCATTCCGGATTGGAGCATTCAGATAATGACTTGTAGACCGAATTAGATGCATGGAATCCAATCTTAGCCGTCAATGTCTTACTTGGTAATTATGTTAAATGTTTATTGACCTTGGACTTGAGACAATATGGTTGTCTTGTGTGCATGATAGTTAATGTGTCACTAGGACATTAAGGGTTAATGTTTTTCGTAGTATGGGATAGGTTCAAAAGCCCAATGTGCCATTACTTAAGTGTGTATAGAGACATGTGTGCGTTAAATGAGGAATTTCTTTAAAAGGGAACAAGGCATTTGTCCCATGCAATTGGTATTCTATGAGATAGAAGCTTTTGGGTAAGGTAATGTGTGATAGGAAATGAGTTTTCAATAGAAACATTTATCTCATAAGGAAATGCCAATTGGTCATATGATCAAATTTGTGAGTTTGACTAAATCCATAATCCTTGATTGTTTAGTACAACGTAAGACAAAAGGTATATACTCTATGGTAGTCACTATTAGAAAGCTTTATTGTGATTTAAATTATTTCATCTTAATTAGGCTATGATATATGCCATAAGCTAGAGGTTACCCATATCCTTTACGCTATGCTCATTGCTAATGGATGAATGCACTTAGTTTCGTTTTCGTTTTTTTTAATGGATTGTATAATTAAATTTTTTAAGGGCTGTAAAGGTATTAGTCTAGTTTTATTTTATATTACATAGAATAGTATTCTTTGTGATATGCCTCGTGTATTTGTAGACAAATATGAAATACATCAAGAGTTGGTGTTTATGCGGAGGCCTAGAGTTGCTTCCGTTTGAGGTTCCAAGACATGGTGGACACCATGAAGCCATGAAGACCAAGACAAAGGCATTCAAGAAATCCTTATGTAATAGTGTATGACTCCACACACTTGTGCACGATCCAACCCTTGGCTTAAGTTGGATCTAGAAGTCATAATCCTCCTCTTATGTTTTTCATATTATTTGTGGCATGTGCAAGGTGCATGAAAATAAATAATGTGCAAACTAAAACCTAACCAACATGGGCCCTAAAACTTTCTCAAGTAAATATTAAGTTGCAATAGCAAAATGTTTGTCGTGGCCCTTCACTAAGCTCGAAAGCCCTAAGTGTATCTTTAGTGTATAATATCATCACATTAGTAGGGTCACATTGTGATAGTACATTTACAACTTTAAAGGCATTAGACACAACATTTAAAGGATACTACACCTTAAGAGCAATTAGCTATAGATGAAGTTCAAATTTGGTGAGTTGTTAGTCAGTGGGTGCTTCTTAAATGGACCTAACATGCCCAAACTTGATTACGTGAGGCATTGTTAGGCCATTAGCTGAAGGAAAGATTGGACTGCATATGAGATGTGTTGGCAAGAGTTGCTAGTTTTTGGGCCTAGCAAGCTAAAACTCGATTACATGAGTTGTATTATGTCCAATAAAGACCCCTATCCCCACTAAGAAAATTTACCAATAGAATTTCCATTTTCTATCCAAGGGAGTATGGGATTTGCCAAATCTAGTGGGAGGTTATTTAAAGTTTATAATCACAACAGTAACACATAACAACCAAACTAATGAATTTGTTTATTTTTTGTAGTATTATTTTATCTAAATAATGTTTAGGCCTCTTTTTAAAGTGCTTGAGTCTAATATTCTGATTGGCCCCAACTATGTCGAGTTTCTCTAGAATCTAAGAATTGTTCTCAATTTAGAGTATCTTAACTATGTTTTAAAGGTTGACATCCCACAAGCCCTGTTGATATGGCTAAGGAGGAAAAGGCCACTTATAAGAAATAGATAAAGGATGATCTGTAAGTCTAGAGCTACATATTAGTTCTTATGATCAATGATCTTCAAAAGACCCATTAGGGCATGGGGATTTCCAAGGAGATCTACTACCAACTAAAAGAGTAATATGGTGAGCAAAGTCATATTGCTAGATATGGGATATCTAAGAAGCTATTCAAGATATGCATGGTCGAAGGGGGAGATGTAAATGAGCATGTTTTTAGGATGATTTCAATCATCGAGAGGCTTGAATCACTGGATTTCATCATGGACCCCAATTTGTAGATGGAGTTGGTCCTTTAGTTGCTTCTGGATTCCTTATCACAGTTTATTATTAATTATTATATGAATGATATTGAGCGTACATTAGCTGAGCTTCTTAATAGGCTGGTGACTTTACAGTAAGCCATGAAGGGAAAAGAGAACAAAGTGCTTCTTGTTGTGTTTAACTCCTTTGGTGAGGCTAAGAAGGAGAGGATAATGAAGAAAAAGCCTACCATTTCCAAGGGTAGTGAAATTATCAAAAAGGCCAAAGCTCCTATAGAAAAGAGAAAGTGTTTCCATAGTGGCAGGATTAGGCATTAGAAGAAAAATTGTACCGAGTACCCCAACCTTAAGAAGCTAGTTAGAGGTAACAAACTTTATGTTTACGGAACATCTTGTTTTGTTAGTGTATTTTCTAGTTTTGGATTTTTGATTTTAGTTCTACTTTTCACTTTTGTACTTCACATCAAGATCTGATCAGAAGTAGGACACTTAGGAAGCATGAAGTGGTGATTAAGGTGGAAAATAGAGCTAGTGTTTTAGCCATCGTGATTGAGACTGCTTCAATGAAATTATCATTAGGCCATAATTTAGTTTTTAAAGATTGTCTTTTGTTGCCTAATGGGCTTAAAAATGTTGTTTCCATTTTATTATTACTAAAAGAGAATTATGAATTTTCTTTTAGAAGTAATGTGTACCATATTTATTATTATAATAAATTAGTTAGCACGACATCTCTCATGAATAGCTTATATTATTTGTATATGGATGATAGTAATGTAATAAACACCATCTCAAACAAACATCCAAGGGAAGTTTAAATCCCAAGTACTTGTGGCACCTTAGAGTGGGCCATGCTAGGGATAAAAAAATTAGTAAGTTGGAGAAAGATGGGCTTATTAGCCTATTGAAAGAGGAACCTAATCCAACTTGCAAACCTTGCATCCTAAGCAAGATGGCTAAAAGTTTATTTGATGGATGAGTTGAAAGGGCTGCTGCGGTGTTTGAGCTAGTCCACACTAATGTTTGTGGATTATTTAATGAAATGGCAAAGGAAGAATTTCTCTATTTTATAACCTTTACCAATGATTACTCATTATATGGTTATGTGTACTTGATGAATTACAAGCATGAATGCTTAGAAAGGTTTAAGGAATTCACGGTACAAGTGGATAAGCAAATTAGCAAAGATATCAAAGCGCTACGATCATATGGTAGAGGCGAGTATTCAAGTGTTGAGTTTGCAGAGTTCCTTAAGGATAATTTTATGGTATCATAATTAACAACATTGACAACTCCTTGGTTAAATAGTGTAGTTGAATGTAGGACTCGAACTCTGTTGGAAATGGTTCAATTTATGATGAGCGTCACTAATCTACCTATATTTATGGGGGTATGCCCTACTTACCGTAGCATATTTTATAAAAGGACTCCCTTTAAGTTCATTCACTTCACATCACATGAGATGTGATATGGAAGAAAGCTAGACCTTAAGCACTTAAGGATCTGGGAATGTCTAACTTAGTTTAGAAAGATTAAAATGGAAAAGTTAGAGGTGAGGGTTGTTATGGGTTGCTTTGTGGGATATCCTAAAGAGCTTATAGGATATGAGTTCTATATATCTAAAGACAAGTTCAATGCATCTGAACCTGATATGGACTCTAGTGGAGCTATCCTAGGAAATTGTTCCTGTTAGATGAAAGTGGACTTATAAGAGAAAGATTGGTTCGTTTGGTAGGGTAAAGACATATAAGGCTAGGTTGGTGGCAAAAGGTTATAGTAAAAAAGAGAAAATTGATTATGAGAAAGCCTTTTCACTTGTAGCCATGCTAAAGTTTATTTAGATTCCCCTTGCAATAGCCTCACACTTGAATTATAAGATTTGACATATAGATATCAAAACCACTTTCCTTAATGAAATGCTGGAGGAGGACATTTTTATGGTGTACCAACATATTTTTGAAATTCAAGATGAATCTCATAAAGTATGTAGTTTAAGAAGTTTATTTATGGCCTTAAGTAAGCATCAAGGAGTTGGAATCTTCATTTTGATGGTGTCATCAAATCGTTTGGCTTCATCAAGAATGAGGATGAGTCTTGCAATTATAAGAAGGTTAATGGGAGCGCAATAACATTCCTTGTATTGTATGTAGATGACAAACTACTAATAAGAAATGATGTTGACATGTTAAGCTCAGTCAAGACATGTTTATTTAGAATCTTCTCCATGAAAGACTTAAGAGAAGCAATCTACATATTGGGCATTTACATTTATAGAAATAGAGTGAAGAGATTGCTGGGTCTCTCCTATGCCTTGTACATAGATAAAATACTAAAGAGGTTCAGTATAGAGGCCTCCTCAGAGAGGGTTGCTACCATTTAAGCATGGCAACTATCTCTCAAAATTATGTACCAAAGATAGGTGACAAGAGGAGGAGCATGGAAGCCATTCCATATACTTTGGCTATTGGGAGCTTAATGTATGCAAAGTTATACATGAGACTAGTTATCTTCTATGTTGCAAGTGTTACAAGTAAGTTTCAAGTGAATCCTGGTAAAGAGCATTAGAATGCTGTCAAGTGTATCCTCAAGTACTTAAAAAAGACTAAAGATATAATACTTGTACATAGAGATGGTGAATTAAGAGTAGATGGATATACAAATTCTAATTCTAGTCAGGTTGATACATGTCATTAACACATTAAAATTTAAATTTATAATAACTAGTACTGAGTAAGTTTGTTGTATCTAGAGGGAGGGTTTGTGTGATTCTAGATGGAGGGTTTGTGTGTCATTGATTTAAATAAGTTCTTATTAGTTAGGCCTCAAGACTAAAGCGAAAGAAAATAGCAATAAAACTAAAAAAGAACATAAGAACAAAGTATATTAGATGAAACTATTGGAGTACCAAAGACTGAAGAATCTAGCCACTTGTGGTATGTTAGTTTCTTATGCATGACAAATTATATTAATTATCAATTTAAATGTATTGGTTATAGATTGTTAATCTTAAAGTCTACAGGATATTCTCCTAAATTTTTCTATAGTTTTAACTCTAGATTTTGTAGGTATTCCCAGGCTAAATCGAGTCAAGTGTTCAAGTTGGTGATTAACAATGATTTCCTACACTAATTCTATGACTTCACTCCCGTTATTCTCATAGAATTAGTGTTTACAAATTGTATGTCTAGCGTGTAAGTTTCACTCTCGTTATTCCTTACATTGTCAAAGATAATTTGAGAAGTGGCCAATCTCCCCTAATTACTATCCAAATCCATAATTGTGAATAACTGTGCAAAGATTATTAATTGGAATTCATACACACATCATACACCAAATACAAATACAAGTGACCAGAGAAGGATTTAGATATTCATAATAAATTCAATAGAAATACATTCTAATCCATTTATCATCCCAGTAAACATCAAAATAATAGAAAAATCTATGAAAATTTATTTCTAAGACTTTACTTTATGTGGAAACAATTTTTTTTCAACTTTTGGCGTGGATCCCACATTATCCAAACTTTAATCTTATATTCTTATGTTCTAAGAGATGGAAAAGAAACTAAAACCTAAAAAAAATTAGAAAATCCCTCTTTTAGGTTCAAAGATCTCTTATTTATAGCCTAAGAAACCCTAAGAGACATGTAGAAGTGTGAATAGTCAAAAAAACCCTTGAAAATATGAAAAACGAGAGTTGAAGGTTTCTGCGGCTTAGAATCTCGCAGTCGCTACTCAAAATCATAGAAATTCCAAAATGTGTTACGGTTCAGTTCCGCGATCATGGAACACTTCCCACGATCACGGCTCCTCTTTCTGCGATCACGATCTTGGTCGCGGAAATTCCAGTGTTTGATTGCTCTGGCGGTGTACATTCTTTTGTATGTATCTTCTTTGTCCGATGTTCAATTGAGCTAATATTTATACTGTTGGAAAGCTAGTTCATTTGTATTGTATTCATAAAAGTTTCAGCCAAATTGAATGTTCTAAAAAAATGCGGAATCGTTTCAAATTCACTGCTTAATCTTTCCTACAACTATGATAACTCTCATTTTAAAACATATATATGCATAATAATTCTCATTCTAAGACATATGCAAGATAATGTATTTTCTTCATTTTTACTCATATTCATGCTAAAATTAAGTACAAAATGGGTACAAATATGCATATTATTTCACATGTTATCACATATGTGGATGAGAGAGTTTATTTTCGGATTTATATTTACTCTTAATGGAGGATTAGTCTATCATGCTCCAAACTTAAGACCATAACATAGTAGTATTTGTGAACCCACGTAGTGCATACTAAATCCAAACATGTCACTGAGCAAATATAAAACAAACATCTCAATTTAATTTGCTAAGAAAAGTAATTTAACATTTAACCTGAACATGTAGTGGAATTAAAAGTACCCTATTTATTACATACAAATGGAGCCTTAAAGAAACCTAGCAAAATCCAACATCGTAGTTTAGCATCTTTGCTCTTGCCTTTACCATCCCCATGTTTGGTTAGGCTCGCTAGTATCTTTTGCAAAACACTTCAACTAATAGTGGTGAGTGACACTTCGTCTAGTAAATGGAAACATTTGCCCTTTTCTTAACAAAGGATGTGAGTAACAACAATGTAAAAGAACTTCTCACAAAATAAGTTTTTTAAGAAAGAAAATTACTGAGCATGTAAAGAAATTCAAAAAAATTTAGAAAGGCAATTAGTAGTTATCACATTTGCATTATCATTCTTATGACTCTCTCATTCTCTTTACCATAGCTAACTCATTTTTCTAAGTACTGCGTGTGCTTTTTCACTCATAAGGACCTTAGTTTATCTTCTCCAACTAAGAAGGGTATGTCGAATCTTAGCTATGCCATTTTGGCCCTAGGGCTTTAATTCTGCCTAGAAGGTATCCTAATCTACTATTACCTGATGGGTAAGGCTAAATTGTAGTTTTACTTGCTGCCAGTCCTAATCATCTACCCTGTGGGACAAGTCTCAATCTATTACCTGATTAGTAGGGTAGAACTTGTTCATCACACTCGTTAGCATTACACAAATGGATCATTCATATTAATTTCATTCATAGAACATATACAATTCCAAAACATTCATTATGAAAGTTGTTATTTCATAAGGAATTCACATTTCATTTTCTAATAGGAATTGTAATTTTCATAAAAGTACACATTAATCCATGCTTTCTAGTTGAAAATCGGTTGGCATCTCATTTGTAAGTAATAGTAGGGAAATCAGTTGCATTGAAAATGAGTTAAAGCAGTTGAAAACATTTTGCAGGATGTAACTACTTATCGTCACCTAGCTTGATTCGTTATTGGCATCCTCGACTAAAGTCTTGTGATTACCTAGTGAGTCCTATAACTGAGTCCCAATTTAACACTCTTTGCAAACAATATCTTATGCCTTGTAATGTTCATGTGTATCTTGTGCCTATGTGTTTACCTACATCGCTTTTTATTACCGCTTTCTACATCCCGTTACGTCTCATGCAATATGTTCATGCCTAATTTGTCTCAAAATTAGAATAATCTAGCTTAATTTTCACAATCACATAAACTGTCCAGTGACTACAAACAATACTCACAATCGTGAAGTTCAGTCCTACTATTTTAGGGTTTTAGTTAGTGTTTGCGATCGCCAACTATGAGACATACTGGAATTTTCATCGTCTGTCTCATGATCTCAACAAGTGATCCCTCAATTCTGGCGATGAGGCTCACAATCACGATATTCAACCATGGGGTGCACTAGAAATCTTGCAATTAGTCTGTGTGGCCACTACTTCTTGTCTCACGCTTTCATTGACATGGCCAGCAATTGCACCCCAGATCATGGTGCGACATAGACTTGCGTCTACTATTGTTCTCTTTAACATGCAAAATCAATTTTAAACCTATCAAATTCAATTCTTTACTTCTTTTCAAGATCCATAGGCATGATTTTGCATAGTAAAATCCATGAAAGTCATATCCTATAAGTTTACATGATTTTTAAAAGTTTTAGGATATGTTTTTGTTTGAATACATAACATACTAATACCCGATTCCTATAGTTCTTTTACATAACCACACATCCACCATCATGTTCCTTATGATTTAACAACTTTTATCCATCTAAAAGTTATGTTCTTAAGTGCTTAATCTTGTGAAAGTAACCTTTCTATGCATGTATATGGGTAATAAAGGATTCGACATTGAAATTACCTTGGAATAGTGCATTTGCAGTACCAAAAAATCGATAAACACTCTTTAGCCTCTGTTAGCTATTTGCCAAACGTATGAATAGGGTTTTGGCCTTTTAATTTCTTATTTATACTCTAGTTTAATAAGGGTGACCGAAGTATCCAATTATGCGATTTTAGGGTCCTTAGGTGCAATTTTTCCATACTTTAAATTTTTTATAGATTTTTGGCCAAATTTTCTTATAATTCAAGCCTTAATTTAATCTCCTTAAGTCATTGAAATTCTATCTAATAAATACTTAAATAATATAACAAAATTTCTATTAACCTTAAATATCCACATGTTATCTCAAGCCTTCACATTTAATTCCCAAAATTCCATTCAAAAGTAAAATAAAATAGAATGAATTTGTCATGATTTGAATGTATTTCACCTTAAAATGATGTGTTTTAAGACCCAAAATTTTAGGGTATTACATCTTCCCTCCTTATATTAAGTTTCTCTAAACTTATGTCTAAACTTAAGCAAACAGGTAGGGGTGTAGCTTTCTCATCTCTTCTTCTAATTCATAAATTGCTTCCTACTTTGCGTGGTTTGACCATTGAACCTGTATATATGCTATCGATTAGTTCCTTTTATTTTGGACTTGGTGTTCCTCATAGGTTAGATTCTCGCTCACTACTAGAGGTTCCAGTTTTAAGATATGACTTAGATCTAGTACATACCTTCACAGTTGGGACAATTGGAACATGTTGTGTATTCTTGCTAGTTGCGAAGTTAGGGCTAGGTAATATGCCACCTTCCTCATTTTTTCTAATACTTAAAAGGGTCCCATGAAGTGTGGATTTAGATTTTCTGTCTTGCCGAACCATATCACTCCATGGATTAGAGAAATCTTGAAGGACACTTGTTCACTGGGTGAGAACGTATATCACTTCATGGATTAGAGAAATCTTGAAGGACACTTGTTTGCTGGGTGAGAACGTGTATTGGGCTTCCTTTATTCATTTGTGTATGCTATTGACCTTCTCGATAGTTAGTTGTACCAACTCTAGTCCAATTACTTTCTTCTTCCCCACCCAATCATAGCAAGTTAGGGATTTACATTTTTCCGACACAAGGCCTCATACGGAGCCATCCTAATGCATGTATGGTGGTTATTGTTGTAGGAGAATTTTACTAATGGTATGTGGTCACTTCTAGTTCTTCTAAAGTCTAAAATACACACCCTAAGCATATCTTCTAGTGTTTGGATGGTTTGTTCTGACTGCTTATCCCGAAGCAGGATACAAATCGTGGGTCTTGGTCAAATACTGCATTTATAGGTACTCCGTGCAATCTCACAATGTTATCTATGTACACCTTAGCCAATTCATCTAGAGTGTAAATCATTTGTATAGGAAGGAAGTGTGCAGACTTGGTTAAATGATACATAATTACCCAAGTTGCATCATAAGCATGCGGTGTTTGTGGTAAGCCTACTAAAAAGTCCATGCTAATATGGTTCCATTTGCACTTGGATATATTGAGTGGTTGAAGGTAACTTTAAGGACACTGGTGTTCTACCTTAATCTTTTGGAAAGTTATGCATCTCATCACATAATCCATGATATCCCTCTTCATTCTGTTCTATAAGAAGTTCCGCTTAAGGTCCTAGGTGTACTTAGTCCTTCGGCCGGTGTGCCTCCCACAAAATTTTGTCATATACCTCCTTGACATTTAAAAACATGTAATCTTCCTTTCATGCACACAATTCCATCTACTCCTACTTGGAACTTTAGGACTAACCCTTGTTCGATTTTTTCCTTCAATTCTATAATGGCTGAGTAGGTTGTTTGAAGCTTCTTAACCTCCATGATAAATGAGGGCTTGACATTGAGATTTAACAGTGTCCCATTGATCAATTTAACAATCTCTAAATGTAATGAATCGAGTTAGCTGGCTAACATAGTTGCCATAGCATTAGCTCTTTTCCTACTTAAAGCATTAGCCATTCAATTGGCCTTGCTGGAGTGGTAGTTTATGACTAGATCATAATCCTTAATTAGTTCCAACCACTGCCCCTACCTTATATTCAATTTCTTCTGCATAAAAAATCTTGAGGCTTTTATGATTTGTGCATATTTTACACGTCTCACCATATAGGTAGTGTCTCTATATCTTAAGAGCAAACACTAGCATGATCAGCTTAAGTTTATGGGTCTAGTAGTTAGACTTATAAAGCTTTAGCTATCTAGACGCATAAGTGATGACTCTATTGTTTGGCATCAAGACGCATCCAAGTCCGCTCTTGTTGGCATTGCTATAGATAGTAAATCTACCACCTTCAGTAGGTAGGGCAAAGACTAAGGTTGAGGTTAATTGCTCCATTAACTCCATGAAACTCTAGTCATAGTCTAGGGTCCACTTAAATTTTCTTCGCTTTTGTAGCATTTAGGTTAATGGAGTAGTGATCTTGGTAAATCCTTCCACAAACTGTTGGTAATATCCTATAAGTTTAAGGAAAGTTCCTAGCTTATAGACATTAGTGCATTTGGCCAATTCAAAATGGCATCAACCTTCTTAAGGTCTACTAACACTCTGTCCCTTGATATCATGCGCTTGAGAATGCTATACTCTTGAGTTAAAATTAAAATTTGTTGAATTTAGAGTATGGTTGTTATTCCTTTAGTGTTTGCAAGACTACCATTAAATGTCCCTGTGCACCTTGTCATTTAGTGAGTAAACTAGAATACCATTAATGAAAACCATAATGAAATTGTCTAAGTGCATCTTGACCACCCTATTCATTAGGTTTAGAGGGGTCATAAAGGTCTTAGTTAATCTAAACAGCAGCTTTAGGAACTTGTAGTGCCCATATCTTATTTGGAATGTAGTTTTGGTATGTCTTTGGTCTTAGGTTTTTTTTTTTTAGAAGACCTTTGCCTCTTTTAATTGGCCGAATAAGTCATCGAAATGAGGTAGAGGGTACTTATTTTTAATGGTCACCTTGTTGAGCTCTTGGTAATCAATACACGATCGCAAATTACTATCTTTCTTTTTAACAAAATGTACTGGATTTCTAGGGTGATGCACTTGGCCAAACCTGTTTTCTATCCAATAGTTCCTGTAGCTATACTTTTAGCACCCTTAACTAAATTGGAGTCATCTTGTATAGGGTCTTTTTGTTGGGTGTAGTCCTTAGAATTAGGTTTATCTTAAACTCAATCTCCTTATTTGAGGTTGGTTCGGTATATCATTTGGGAATACGTCGAGGAATTGACTCACCATTGAAATGTTCTTTGATCTCAACTCCAGCTCCCTAGCATCAATGACACATGTGAGATAAGTCTTGTATCTTTCCTAGTTAGCTTTCTTTGCACTAGCCATACAGATAAGGGAGTTTAGTCGGTTGGCCTTGCTTTGAACTTCTCCACGGAAGCAGACCCCATCACTTGTTAGAGGTTAAAAGTTGACGGCCTTATTCCTATAACCTATATGAGCAAAGCTCTTGGCTAACCAATCTATTCTCATACGTCACATCAAACTCCCTCATGTTATGTCAAATAAGGTTGGCCTTAAACTTGTAATCTTCACTAAGATTCAAATCACAATCCTTATAGATTAAGCTAACTACTAAAGTCTTGCCTTCATGAGTAGCCACTTTATATAGGTGGTCTAACAACTCAAGTTTGTGGTCTAAACCTCTGACAAATCTCTTAGATATAAAGGAATGCAATGCACTATAGTCAAATAATGTGTAAGCATCTAATTGTTTATAATGATGCTACCTACCTAGACATCCTTAGCATTGCTTGCCTTTTCCCAAGTCATGGCAAACACTCATGCATTTCCTATAGGCCTTTGGTTGTTCTAGCCTTGATGAGGATTATTGTTGTTACCATTACAGGGTCTGCCATTAGGGTTTACACCACCTTGTCTACCTTGGTTGGCACCATTACCACCATTTTAGTGATTGGCTAGGGTAGGATTCTTGGTATTATTGGGAGATTTAGCAAACCTATGCTCATGTTACCAACACATAAAACATGTGCCAATGAGGCATCGGCATATGCTGGCATATCAGCATCCACAAGTGTTGCAATTAGGTGAAGGAGGCATCGATTCTCTAGTTCCGCCTTGCTTCGGCTTTTTATTGTTGTTGGGTTAGTGGGCAGATGACCCTTGGGCTTGGTATTGTTGATGTTAGATCTTAGCCTTGGCTATTTAAGGTTTTTTTCTATCTTCTGCTGATTAATATTAGCCTGGAATTGGATGGTGACTTGAAATAGCTCGTTGAAGGTATGTGTCTCATAAAAAACTAAAGTTGTCTGTAGCTTACTCTTTAATCCCTTTGTAAATTTATGCATCTTCAACTAGGGATTCATTATCACCATGGGGGAGTACTTGCCTAAGGTGTGAACTTGGCAAAATAATCGACTATCATTATGTTGGGACGTTAGACAAGGTTATCAAACTCCACATTTTTCTGTAGGTAGAAGTCACTCGAGAAGAAATAGTTTAGAAATGGTTCCCTAAAATCAGTCCACTTGATTGGCCCCTCCTCAAGCATAGCCAATGAGATTCTTTCCCACCATAATGTGTGCTCGCCAACTAGAAATGTAATGACTACCTTGGGCCACATGTCCATAGGCACCTCTATAAACTTAAGATTGTCCTCCATTTTCTTAAGTCATTTCTGTACAATTTTTAGGTCATGAGACCTTTTGAATGTTGGTACATTTTCTTGCCTCAGTTCCTTGTAGTGCACCTTGGTCTCCCCATTATGTTGGATTGCAAGTTGAGCAGTTTGTATTTGTTGGGCACTCATTACTTGTGCTACCACTATCATAGTGGTAGCTAAGTCCTCTTTCTGTAGATTGGTCTTTTCAATTGCTAGTTGTGGCTACAATTGTACTAAGGGTGGAGGTGGAGGGTGGGCATATGTTTGTTTGATAGGGTCCTTTATAGGTGTAGCATAAGGTGGGTTCTACGCAACATAATGTGGTTTGCCAACCATTTCCCTATATGGAAAAGGTTCTTCATTCATTAGTTCACTTACACATATTATTCAATTATGCTTAGACATAAGGCAATAGAAGGGAAACCATGGAATTCCAAATGACATAGAGTATAGAAAAGGGAAGTATTTTTATTATGTAATCGGTCCTCCTTGTAACAAAGAATATTAAAATTAAAAAATCACATGGAAAATAGTCTCATGAGCAAAGCTTAATGTCCTAAGACTTAAATTCATAAATCGAGATCATAGTGCTATCCTACTCATATTCCTAATCTAGTTTCCTTCTCTTGGTGCATCCTCGTCTATCATTATCTCCTTTAGCTTTTGTTCTGGAGCTTTTATAGGATCTGCTTAAGGATCCTCTTCTGGGTCCTTTTTTGGAAAGTTGTGTAGTATTGTTTACAGGTCATTATTCTAAATCATGAGTTCATTCACTTGGAGCACCAATCTATGGTGCTCATCTTGCAACTCGCCTATGCACTACTTGTATGTTTTCTTGGAAGCCTTATGTGGTCATACAAGCTTTCTGTACTGCATCTTTGCATCATCCAGCTTCCTCTTCAGTACGCCATTGTGCTAATGCACTTTAACATTCACTTCTTTTAGTTCTTTATTTTTATTCTCCAACTTAGCACACTGTTGTTGGGTCTCTAGTAGCTTAACTACTATAATGCCAAGGTGGATTAATGCTGCAAGAAGATGCTCCTTGTCCTTTTGTGACAAGCCACTCTTTTCCTTCGACATTTGTTCGTTGGAGCCGCTTCTTCATCCATTTCTTATGCCAAGTCACACTGTTAAGAAAACTTAAGGCAGATACTACATATGTGCATAAATGCAAGTTACTAATGTCTTAAGTCCTAATGATGTGATCTGTAGGGTGCAGTCTAAGTTATACGCCATAGGTTACCCTTGTAAAAACCTAGGTTTTGATACTACTTAAATTACACCCTAAACTTAAGACCATAACACAACAATATTCATGAACCCACTCAGCAAATACCAAAGCCAAACATATCACAGAGCCAATCTAAACAAAACATGTCAATTTAATTTGCCAAGAAAAGTAATTTGACATCTGACTTTAACTTGCAGTAGAAATAAAAGTACCCTATCTATTACACCTAACGTATTTATAAAGAAACATAACAAAATCCAGTATCCTAGTGTAGCATCTCTACTCTCAGTTCTACCATCCCCATATCTGGTCAGGCTCGCTAGTATCTTTTGTAAAACCCATTGACTAATAATGGTGAGTACTGCTTCGCCTAGCAAATGGAAATATTTGCCTTTTCTTAACAAAGGATGTGAGTAACAATAGTGCAAAACTACTTTTCACAAAATGAGTTTTTTAAGAGACTAAATAACTGAGCATGTAAAGAAATTCAAGTAACATTTGGAAAGACAATTAGTAGTTATCACATTCGCATTATCATTCTCATGATTCTCTCGTTCTTTTTACCACAACTAACGCATTCTCTTGAGTAGTACGTGTCCTATTTCAATGATCAAGATCTTAGACTATTTTCCCCTAAAAAAGGAGGTAAGACAAATCTCATCTATGCAACTATGGCTTTAGGGCTTCAACCTCACCTAAAAGGTATCCCAATGTATTGTTACCAGATCGGTAGGGCCAAATGTTAGCTTCATCACTATCGGTCCTAACTTCTAGCCTTGTTTGGTGGGTCTCAATCTATTATTTGACAAGTAGGGCAGAACTTGTTCCTCACGCTCATTGGCATTACATGACTGGCCTATCATATTAATTTCATTTATGGCACATATACAATTCCAAACCATTCATTGTAAAAGTAACTATTTCATAAAGAACTCACATCCGTTTTTCAAATAGGGATTGCAATTTTCATAAAAGTACACATTGATCCATGCTTTGTAGTTGAAAAGTGGTTGAGGTCTCATTTTCAAGTAATAGCAAGGAAATTAATTACATTGAAAATGAGTTAAAGTAGTTGACAACACGTGGTAGGATGTAACCACTTATTGTCACTTAACTTGATTTGTCATTGGCCACCTCAACTAAAGTCTTGTGATTACCTAGTGAGTCACATATGCAAGTCCCAATTTAACACCTTATGCAACTAATAACATTTGCCTTGCAATGTTCTGGTGTATCTTGTGCTTATGTGTTTACTTCCATCCTTTTTTATTACCGCTTTTAACATCCCATTATGTCTTATAGAGTATGTTAACACCTAATTTAGCGTCAAAATTAGAATAATTTGGCTTAATTTTCATAATCACATAAGCTATCCATTAATCGCAAATAGTACTTGCAACCACAAAGTTTAGTCTTACGAGCACAGGGTTTTAGCCCTTGTTTGTGATTGCCAACGGCGAGACATATCAGAATTTCCACCATCTACCGCGATCGTGATATGTGATCCCATGATCACAGTGGCCAGGCTCATGATTGCCACATTCAACCTCGGGGTGCATTAGAAATCCTGCAATCAGCCTTTGCAACCGCTGCTTCTCATCTTGCACTTGCACCAACATGGCCTATGATTGCATTCGAGACCATAGTGTAATGTAGACTCGCATCTGCTACTGTTCACTTTGACGTTTTCATGCAAAATTGATTTTCAATCTATCAAATTCAATTCTCTACTTGTTTTCAAGATCCTTGGGTATGATTTCACACATTAAAATCCACAAAAGTTGTATCCAATAAGTTTATGTGATTTTTAGAACTTTCAGTATACACTTGGTTCGAATACATAACACACTAATACCCATTTCCTACGATTCTTTCACATAACCACATGTCCAAAACCACATTTCTTATGATTTGGCACATTTTATCCATCTAAAAGTCATGTTTCTGAGTGCCTAATCATGGAAAATTAATCTTCCTACGCTTGTACATGGGTAGCGAAGGACTTGGTATTGAAATTATCTTAGAATAGCATGTTTGCAGAGCTGAAAAAATCCGTGAACACCCTCTAGCTGTGATTAGCTATTTCCTAGATGTATGAATATGGTTTGGCTCTTTAATTTGCTATTGATACCCTAATTTAATGAGGGTGGCCTAGGTATCGAATTACACAATTTATGGATCCTTAGCGCAATTTTCCCATATTTTGAATTTTCTATAGATCTTTGGCCAAATTTTCTTATGACTTAAGCCTTAATTTACTCTTCTCAAGGCATGGAAATTCTCTCCAATAAATACTACAATAATATAACAAAATTTCTAATAACCTCAAATATCCACATGTTATCTCTAGCTTTCACATTTAATTCCCAAAGTTCCTAACAAAACTAAAAATAAATGAAAATGAATTTGTCATGATTTCAACATATTTTGCCTTAAAATAATGTATACTAATGCCCAAAATTTTTGAAGTATTACATAGTCAGTTGGAAGAGATCCAAAAAAAGTATTACTATAGATTCCACCACTAAGATTGAGTATATCATTGCATGCAATACAATAAAGGAGGTTGTCTGGATTGACCATTGCCACTTTGTTGAGAAAATAATAGCGCTATCGCACAAGTATAGGAACCAAGGTTTTATCAAAAATTTAAACATATAGAGAGGCATTACCACATTATTTGGGAAATCATTGGAAGGGGCAATGTAGACTTATAGAAAATAACTTTAGCTGATAATGTGATTGACCCACTCACCAAGCCGATGACTCAAGTGTGGCTAGATTGCTATCTTGAAAAGATAGGTATTAAATACCATAGCAACTGGCATTAGCAGTATTGGTATTAGAATGCAAGTGGAAGATTGTTAGTGATATATCCCTAATGTTAATAGAAAATGAGGGATATAGAAGGGAATTTGGTTGTATATGTACTTTTCACACTAATTAATAACATAATAATTTTCATATTAATATTATGGAAAGTTTTCAACAATGTAAATTTTGATTGGCTTAAAGTATTGTATGTGCCCATATGCTTGAGTTAAAAAGGTTTATTCATAAGGAATTATGACTTTAGACATAAGACTCTCTTGTTACTTAATTACTAAAACTTGTTCGCAAGTTTCAAACACTTTAAAAGGCATTAGAGAGTTGGTATGGCTTGTACACCATATATTTATCTGGTAAATGCCATACTGTTCAGTATGAGATAATGATAATACATATGTGTAGATGTGCCATTGGGGAATGGAGCATTCAGATAATGACTCGTAGAATAAAATAGACGCATGGAGTTCACTTTTAGTTATCAATGTCCTACATGATTGTGCCTTACTTTGTTATCATGTTAAGTGTTTGTTGACTTTAGACCTGAGATGACACGATTATCTTATGTGTATAATGATCAGCATGTTATTAGAGTATTAAAGGCCAATATCTATTCTAGTATAGGATAGGATTATGAGCCTTATGTGCTATTAGTCTAGTGTGTATAGAGACGTGTGTGTTTAATAATGGATTTGTTACTTGCAAGTGACCAAGGCATATCTAGTTGGTATTCTATGAGATTAAAGTTCTTAGCCAATATAAAGTTTGATCGGAAAGGAGTTTTTAATAGAAACAGTTGTCTAATTAGAAAACGTTGATTGGTCATATGATCAAATTTGTGAGTTTGACTAAATCTATGGCCCTCATTTGAACAAGATAAAGAAAGACAAAAAATCTTTATAGCATGGTAGTCACGATCAAAAATGTTCATTGTGATTTGAATCACTTCATCTTA
Source organism: Avicennia marina (assembly GCA_019155195.1). NCBI lineage: Eukaryota > Viridiplantae > Streptophyta > Magnoliopsida > Lamiales > Acanthaceae > Avicennia > Avicennia marina. The sequence continues at coordinate 6,535,978 of CM032762.1, read as the reverse complement.
ATTAGGCTACGATATAGGCTATATGTTATATGATACTTGTATCCTTCAAGGCATGCTCATTGCTAATTAAAGATGAACCTAAAAAGTCACACACATAAGATTAGGATGTATTATGAGTGTTAAATTAGTGGATCTATAATTTATTTAGTTATAATTAGATTGGACTAAATAAATTACCATGACGCTTGTTGATGATGTGATCATTAATTAGAAGTACAACGAGAATTTAATTTAATTAATAAGATTAATTAAATTAAATTAGTTGGATATAAATAGGCTTTAATTAGTAATAAGATTAAAAATTAAAGAACAAATGGACTAATTTATTAATGAGATTAATAAATAAAAGTCCATGGGCTATTTATTAAAAGAGGGTTCACGTAGAAGGGCCCATATAGCCCATGCACTAAACCCTGGAGTTTCAACTATATATAGGGGTCTTGAAGAGTTCAAGATACACAATTTAAGTCCTAATTTTTGTGTTCCTAGCCAAGCAAAAGAGTGTACCCCCTCTTTGAGCATTCTTTTGTTATGAAATCCTCTTAACTGAAAGTTGTTTGCGTTAAAAATTCACAAAAGAGTTTTGTAGAAGTAGGAGGAAATCACAAGCATTCCTATTATGTGGAAAATCTAAAGGTCAGGGTTTGAGGACTACAATTCCAAGAATCCTATACGAAAGGCTTGGAAATGTTCCAAGGGTATTGTTTTTACCCATCTTGTTTAATTAATATCTTGCGTGTTTCATAACAAACACAAAACGAGTTTGTTCCGTTATGTTCCACTGCATGTGTATGATGATTTTAAGCACTAAAGTTTTAATCTTTATGGCCAAACCCCTTCGAAATTCAACAGCGACACCCTCTCTTGAAATTTGAGTATTTCATAGATCAACCTCGTGTGGAGAATTGTGGAGACCTCCCCTAAATCACACCTACAACTAATAGATAAGTTTATCTAGTGAGTGAGATGTTAGAAACTCATGATGTGAACAAAAAATTTATAAATATAAATATTTATATTTATGGTTTATTTGTTAAAAATATAAATATTTATTTTTATATTTTTTTAGAACTTATTTTTTAAATACTTATTATATTTCAAAAACTATATTTTAATATCTTAATTAGAAGATATTATAAATTAACATTTTCTAAATTTCATCAAATTTAAAATTTTATTTTACGACATATAATATCACGCCTTGAATTCGGGATCATGACATGGAAGTATTCGCGAACAACTTCAATGGATACCAAATTCACTAATATGATAGCAACTAATTTAGGAATCATCTATAATGTCCAAAAAGGAAATAACATCATATCTAAATGATAGTCTCTACACTATTTACATCAATTAGATCTTATTTGCTAATGAAAATAACTGCATATTAAATAATCTAGTATTAAGGTCCCCATCTTTCTCACTAGGCCTACCATCCCCATATGAGTTCCTCTTCATTGGCCTTCTCTACAAAAATGACATTTAAAGTATGAGTGCAATGAGTCACCCAATAAATAGTACATCTTGCATTTTGGGTTTTCAAATGATGCGAGCAGAAAATAACAGTTTGTATAAAATATAATTTTAAACAAACAATATGAATTACATTTTGAAATAGACAATAAAAGTTCACAAAAAGCATAGCATTTGAAAATTAATCCAATCGTCTCATCCTTTGTATTATTCGTAAGTCTATATTCCTTAGTTCATTCATGGTGATACATACTTCGCATATTTATTTCCACAGATCAAGGGCTCAGTCCACACATCCTACTACGGAGGGTTGCGAGTAATCGGCTATGTTTCCACAACCTTGGTGTTTCAACCCTAACTAAAGGATATCCCCATCTATATTCTTGATAGGTTGGGTCATGTTTTAGCTTTGCCTATTGTTGGCCCTAATCTTCTTCTCAATTGGGTGAATCCCAATCTATTACTTAATTGAAAGGGTGGAATTTGTTCCATACTACCGTTGGTATCACATAAGAGGCTTATTATATTTATTACTAGTATCTTGCATTCAAAACATTCAGATTAAAATATTTTTATTTCACAAATAACTCACATTTAGAATTTTATTGAAACAATAAATAATTCAATTTCACAAAAATTCACATGTCAAAATATACTTTCATAACAAGAACAATATTCAAAAATATTTTTTGAACATTTTGTATCACTTGTAACATAAAACAATTTTGAAAATATTTGGTAAATATGGCAGGGGGTAGCCATTTACCTGACTCTAATTTTGTTGATCAACTGGCTCACGTTATATTAATACTTGACTTTCTATTTAATCAAATAATTTCCTTCAACTAGATTCCTACTCCATCAAGCACTTTTGTGTATATCCTGTATGTCCCATTTAGTGTCTTTTTAGGCTCCTGGTTACCTAGTAGGTTTTCATATTTGGGGTTTCTTCAATTACTATCTCCTATATTCTATTAAGCCTTGAACAATATTTTTGAGCCTATTTTATCCTAAAAATAGGTCTTGCATCCATGATAAAGGCTCTGCCCCTAGAAAATGAGCTACAGTACATTTTGTTGTAGCCCGCAATTATCGTCATGTCAGTGAGTGGCACAACCACAACTGTGAAACGCATGGTTGCTACTGCATCTATGACAATGGGTCTTATTGCCCCTCATTGTGCTCTTACGTCACGTGCGCAAAAGTGGGCACCGTAAGCATGACATTGAGACCTACAGGTGAAACAATAGTTGCAAGGTGTACTTCCTAGCACCGCAGTTTGCTCCGCACTTGCAGTTCAACCTCTTGGAATCACTAGATAAGGTCTCACAACCCTGATGCAACTACGAGGCAAATTCTGCATGCACACTAAGGTGCTGTTCGGTTCCAAATCCCATTATACCTAATTTTAATCCCCTTTTTCACTTTATGAACATGTTCCAAGCATTCACAAGGTCTTCTAAGCGTATTCAAAGCACAAAAAATTCAATCTTGCTAAACTTCACATAATTTTCCAAAAGAAATCCTAAATTCATCAAAACTCGATATGTTTATTGTACACAATTTCTACATCAAATTTCCAATGCATGGCTTGTCTTCAACACAAAACCCAAAATCCAATTTCGTTTTACCTGTAATTTACATGCTTCAAGTGCCTTAGTTTGTTAAATAAAGTCCTTAAAACATGCACAAATTCTACAGGATTCAGACTGAAAAACTCACCTCAAGTCCCACATGTGTTGCAGTCAAATGAGTTCCTCTTTGCATTGCTCTCTTTAGATGGTGATTTGCAACTTTTAGGTGTGGAGAAATACCTTGTGTTTAGGGTTTAAGCCTATATATATGTGTGTGTGTGTGTGATTGTGTGTTGTATAAATATATATTAAGGTCTTCTTTTTCTTGGGCAGAAAATTCACACGAATTTTCTATTATTTTTCCAGCCATATTTCAGCCTCTTTTAAGCTTGGAAATATTACTCCATCAATATCTCAATTTTTTGTAAAATTTGACTAGCATAATCTTACTTATTCCTCTCACTATGCTTAATAAAATATCTTTATAAATATTCACACAAAAATTAGTAAATAAAAACCTAAAACTTAGCCTTAATCTCCCTAATTTGTCCCCCTTTTAACATGGAAACTATCCTTCACTAATGCGTATACTTCTGGTAGGGTTTTCCTTGCACTATTATGCACATATAGTCTTCTATAGACAACAATGATATCACCACCAAAGTTTTACACGAAAAAATAAAAAAATAAACCCAGAATTTATTAATCAAATCCTTCACTATAATTGCTAATAATATCCTTTTAGCTATTGCCATTGGGGCCTCAAAAATTTGGGCTATTACATTCTCCCTCCTTCACAAAAAATTTTTCCCTCAAAACTTTTATTTGTCAACTTTGAAATTCAGTAAAGGTGTCGGTTCTTTATTTTCTCCTAATGTGGCTACCCTATAATGTTACCTTATTGCCTCAAGCCTACGCTCTAACTGCGTATTTTCTCAAATGAGCGAATAAGAAGAACCATAATTAGACAAGCATAGAGGATAAGTTAGGGTCGGTAATACATTAACTATTGTCAATTAGAGTGCACTTGGGTAGTCGAGGCAATGTCCCACCATTTCTATGTTGATTAGATTTCTTGTCGGCTAGACTTATGACCAACAACCTTTGCTCTTTGGCCACTAAGTTGGAATACAGCCTACATTGCTTAAGATTGTTCTCTGTCATTTCTTGGTTAATGTTAGCTTCCACTCGAATGGCAGCTACAAGTAACTTATCAAACATTTGGGTGTCATAGAGTCTAATGCCTTCTATAGCTTACTTTTTAGCCCCTTTGTGAACTTATGTATGTTAAGTGCAGAGTTTGCCATCACCATTTGCGACTACTTCTCTAAGGTGTGAAATTTAGTTAATATTCAACCATAGACATATTAAGGCCCTGCACTAAATTGTTAAACTCAACCATCTTTTGGAGATGAAGGGCGATAAGGAGAAAATGTTTTAAGGAAGCCACCCTAAACTGGGCCCAAGTGACTGACCTTTCCTCCAATTTCATTGGTGAGACATTTTCCCACCACTGAGTGGCTTCACAAACCAAAATTGGTATTACTACCCTTGGGCACTCCTCTATTGTCACCTCTATTAACTTGAAGTTATCCTACACTTCCTTCAACCATTTTTAGACTACCTTAAGGTCATGGGATCCATCAAAAGTTTGTACATTAGCTCATCTTAGAGCCTCATAGTGGGCTTTTGTCCTACTGTTAGGCTAGACTATTGCTAGCTTATGAGATTGTTGCTAGGCCCCCATGACTTGAGCTACTAAGGCTATAATGGCAACCAGTCAGTTATGGCTGAGGTTGTGCTAAGGGTGGAGGTGGGAGATAAGTATACACATTCTCAGTTAGGTTCTCTATTAGAGTAGGGAATGGTGGATTTTATTGAACACGACAAGGTCTCCCAACCATTTTCTTACATTAGAAGGTTGTTTGAGGATTAGAAGGATTATATGAGTGCAACATATATGTATACATATGTAAAGTTAGAGGTAAACATCAAAACATAAAATAACATGACAATAATTGTCATTGTAAATAATGGTTTTATTATTATAATGGAAATTGCCAACTTACAATTGGCAAGTTGGACTTATTAAAATCACAAGGTTCCCTATAATATCATTATTTCTATTTCAACATTTCTTACTACTGGTGCTCTTTTTAATAGGGCTCTCTGCCGTTTTTGTAGTTTGTGGCTAGCTTCGTGGCCTCATTCGGGGATTCCACCATTTTGTGGCCCTATTGGCCGTAATAAACAAGTGCTTGTGACATATTTGTAGACTTCAGTGTGTTAGCGGTACATTTGGTACAATCACGTGGTTGGAATTAGGTCCTGGCCTTTCCAACTTGATTTGACCTTTAGTTGACTGGTGACATGAGCTGGTGTCTAAGCCGTCTGTCCCTGGAGTGAGGATCCAGCCTTGGCTTCTTCATATTATTCTCAATTTCTACCTAGTGCATGCGAGTGGTTTCTACCTCAGGGGGTTCCTCTTTCTCACTGCATGCCTTTCTCAAATTGTTTAATTCTTCTCTTAACATTTTTTTTTAACCTCACCATTCTTGCAACGCCTCCATAAGTTGAGCAACACTGTGGCCATCTCCTCAGTTAGACTTAGGATAGTAAGGAAGGGGTTTGTGATGTCTTTAATGGGAATATCATTGCTTGTTGGTAAAGGCTTTGTTGACTTGTTATCTCTCTCAATTATCTTTGTTAAGGCATCAAGTTGGTATAATATTGCCATTCCTAATGCCTTAAATACACATAAGCTCATTATTTCTTAACCCCGTGGCTATTGCCTAGTGATTTAAATTTTTGTAGTGAAGGCCCCTTATAAATGGGCTCTAGTGGTATAAATCGTATGGTTAAAGCCTATGTTTAGATAACCTTAGGTTTTTAAGATGAGGCCTAAGCTGTGCTAAGCGTCTTATGCATTGAGATCAATACCTATACTCCAATACAACTTCTGTCATGCCCTGAATCTAGGATAATGACACAGCACTACTCATAAACCTTAGTGAATACCAATGCCGCAAATATCAAGGTAATTGATCTAAGAATTTTCAAGTAATGTCTAAAAGTGAAATAATGTCATATCAAAATGATAGTCTCTATACTGTTTTTGCAGCAGAAGATAAAATGTCCTGACTATTACATCAGTTACATCTTATTTGCTAATGAAAATAATTAGAAATAAAATAATTTAGTATAAAGATCTTCGTTTCTCTTGCTAAGTCTACCATCCCCACGTGAGTTCCTCTTCATTTACTTTCTCTACAAAAATGACATCTAAAAGACGTGAGCAACGAGTCGCCCAATAAATAGTACTTCCTGCCTTTTGGGTTTTCATAGGATGTGAACAAAAATAACAATTTGTATGAAACACAATTCCAAAGTGGATAATATGACTCACATTTTGAAGTAGAAAATAATAGTTCATGAAAAACATAGCATTTGAAAATTAATCCAACCATCTCATCATTCACATTATGCATAGGTCCATATTCGTCAACCTGCTCATGGTGATACGTACTTTGTGAATTTGTTTCCTCTAAACAGGGCTTTAGTCTATACTCTTTATTAAGGAGGGTCACAATCAAATGATTGTACCGCCATGGCCTTGGTGTTTCAATCTCAATAGAAGGTATCCTCATTTATACTCTCGATGGGTAGGATCACACAGTAACTTCGCCTGCTAGTAGCTTAATACTTCTACCTGATTAGGTTGATCCTAACTACTAGTTGATTGGAAGGGCATAACTCATTTCATATTATCATTAGCATTACACAAGAGGTTTTTCACATTTATTACTAGCATTCCAAATTCAAAACATGTAGTTTAAAATATTTTTATTTTGCAAATAACTCACATCTAGAATTTCAGTAAAAAAAATAATTTCAATTTCATTGAAATTTACATGTCAAAATAAGCTTTTGTAACAAGAATAATATTCAAAAATAATTTTTAAACATGTTGTAACAATTTTAATATAAAAAAATTTTGAAAGTATTTGTAAAGTAGGTAGGAAGTAATCATGTTGATCAATTGGCTTACTGGATATTAATTTTTGACTTTCTATTTAATCAAATAATTTTCTTGAACTAGAATCCTATTCCTTTAAGCACTTTCGTTTATATTCTATATGTCCCATTTATTGTCTACTCAAACTCTTGACTACCTATTGCGTAGGTTTTCATATTTGGGATCTCTTCAATTACTATCCTTTATATTTTTGTTAAGTTTTGAATAGTATTTTTAAGCCTATTTCAGCCTCAAAATAAAATAATTAAGCTTGATTATGTGAAAATAATATTCTACCACTTTTAGGTTCTATGTTCGTAGAAATAGGTCTTGCATTCATGAAAAAAGGCTCCGTACTCACGAAATGAGTTGCAGTGCATTCTATTGTGACTCACAGTCGGTTGTTGCATCTGTGATTGGCACTATCATGACCATGAAATGCATGGTTGCGACCATGGCCACTATAGCGGGTCTTACCGCCCTTATTGTGCTCTTACCTTGTTAGTGTGAAAGTGGCTACTGTGAGCATCACTTCGACGCTTGTTGGTGCAACAATAGCCGCAAGGTGTATGGCCTAGGGCCGTGGATTGCTCCGTGCATCTGGTTTGGCTTCTCACAATTGCAAGAAGTGATCACACGACCACAATGGGACTACGAGGTAAGTTCTACATGTGCATTAGGGTGTTGTTTGGTTCCAAATCCCATTTAGCCCAATTTGAATCCCCTTTTTTTACTTCTTGTAAATGTTCCAAGCATTCCTTAGGTCTTTTAATCATATTCAAAGTATAAAAAATTCAATCTTTTCAAAATTAGCATAATTTTCCAAAAGAAATCGAAAATTCAACCAAATGCAATCTGTTTCTCATATGTGATTTTTACTTCAAATTTCCTTTGCATGGCTCATCTTCAACATCACAACCCAAATTTTAATTAACGTTTTGCCAAAAGTTACATGCTCCATTTGCCTAAGTATGTAAAATAAAGTCTCAAAAGCATGCATGAATTCTACAATATTCGAATTGAAAAACTCACCACAAGTCCTACGTGTGTTGAAGCCAAATGAGTCCTTCACTCCTTTCCCCTCTCTAGACGGTTTTTTGTAACTCTTGGGGGTTGGGAAATAACCTTTATCCTTCAAGTTTATGCGCCCCCCCCCCCCCCGCAACACACACACACATATATATAAATGTGTAATTAGGCTATATAAGGAAGTTTAGGTTTGCTTATGCTTGGGTAGAAAATTCACACTAATTTTCTGCTATTTTCCAACCACATTTGCAGCTTCTTTCTCCCAAATTCAACCTCCTTATAAGCCAGGAAATGTTCCTCCATCTCTCAATTTTTGTAACGTTTGACTAGCATAATCTTGCATATACCTCTCACCGTGCTTAAATAGCTCTATAAATATTCACATGAAAATTAGTTAATAAAGAACAATCTTTCAATTTCAATTTTAGTCTCTCATGGTTGTGGAAATTGTTTCCTCAAAACTCTATTAAATTTTGGTAGGATTTGACTAGTACAATTATGCATATATTACTTTCCATATACACTTGAACATTCCTTAATAATTTCACACGAATTTTTTATAAATAGCAGTCTAAAATTTTGTGTTAATCTCCCTAATTTAGTCCCTTTTTGGTAGGGTTTACCTTGCACCATTATGCACATGTTGTCTTCCATATATACATTGATATCACCACCAATGTTTTACATGAAAAATAAATAAATAAACCAAGAATTTATTAATCAAACCCATCACTATAAGTGCTAATAATATCCTTGTAACTATTGCTACTGGGACCCTAAACATTTGGGGTATTATATCCTTATTCCCTTTACAAAAGTTTCATCCTCAAAACTTGCATTTATCAACTCTAAAATTAGAGGGGGTGTTGATTCCTTATTTTTATTAGTGTGGCTACCCTATAAGGTTACCCTAATGCCTTAGGCCTACAGTCTAAGTGCATATTAAATTTTTGAAATGAGCAAAAATGCTCCTCAATTAGACAAGCACAGCGGCTAAGCCGAGATCGATATTACATTACTTGCAACCATGCCTTCAACATTGTCTATCTCGTCTTATGTCAATGCGAAGGCCCTAGCATTTCCTTTGGGCTTAGGTTTCATTAGGTAGGTCCGAAGTTGTTATTATTGTTGTTGTTGTCATTATTACCATTTTTGTTGCTTAAGGCAACTATCGCTGGAGTGTTGTTCCTTCATTATACTGGAAAATGACCCTACTAGCTACATCTGAAACATGTGTCGGTTATCCTGCAGCATACAAGCATGCTGATGCCCGCATAAAGTGCACTTCAGTTGTGGAGAAAATATCCCATCCTTTCAAGGTCAATTAGATTTCTTGTTGGCTTCTGCCCTAATAGCAACTCTAAATAGCTCATCAAAATTTTTTGTGCCATAGAGGGTTAATGCTGATTGCGACCTACTTCTCAATCCTTGCATGAACTTATACATCTTAAGTACGAGGTTCACCATCATCTTCAGTCAATACTTCTCCAAGGTGTGGAATTTTGCTAAGTATTCCACCATAGACACATTAGGGCCCTACTTTGAATTGTCAAACCCAACCATCTTTTGGAGACGTAGGGTACTAGGAAAAAGTGGTTTAAGAAAACCTCCCTGAACTAGGCCCAAGTGGCTAGCCCTTTCTCCAACATTGCTAGTGAGATACCTTCCCACCTTTGAGCTGCTTCATCAACCAAAAATGGTATTACTACACTTAGGTACACCTCCATTGACATCTCCATTAACACGAAGTTATCCTCAATTTCCTTAAGCTATTTTAAACTACCTTAGCGTCATGGGATCCATTAAAAGTTGGCACATAAGATCGTCTTAGTGCCTCATAGTAGGCCTTTGTCTCATCGTTAGGCTAGGCCATTGTTGGTATAGGGGCTTGTTGCTAGGCTCTCATCACTTGAGCTACCACGATTGCGATGGCTACTAGATCTTCTTGCATCAACCTAGTTTAACCAATGGCCAGCAATGGCTTAGGCTGCATCGAGGGTGGAAGTGGGGGATAAGCGTACACATGCTTAGTTAGGTTCTCCATTAGAGTAGGGAAAGGTGGATTTTGCACAACATAATGAGGTGTGATGACCATTTTCCTACATTCAAAGTTTTTTTGAGGATTTGATGGATTATACGTGTGTGGCATATATGTATACATATGTAAAATCAGAGAGTAACCACTGATAAATAACATAACAGAACACTAATTATTATAAAAAATAACGATTTTATTATTATAACATAAATTGCTAGCTCACATTTGGTAAGTCGGTCTTATTCATACCACAAGGTTCCAAATAATATCATTATTCCTATTCAAAAATTTCCTACTACTAGTGCTCTGCTTAATTAGGTCTACCACTATTGTTGTAGTCTATAACAAGCTTTGTGGCCTTGTTCAAGCATTCCATCACTTTGTTGCCCTATTGGCCACTTAGAAATAGGGACCCATGACGTATCAGCACACTCTAGTGTGTTGGTGGTGGCATTTGGTACACTTAGGTGGTTGGAGTTGCGTCTTATCCTCTCCAACTTGATTTGGACTCTGGTTGACTAGTGACATGAGGTGGTGCCTAGGTCATCTGTCTTTAAAGTGAGGATCTAACCTTAGCTTCTTCAAATTATTTTCAATTTCTTCTTGATGCTTGCTCTCACTTCCTACCTTAGCATGCTTCCTCTTAAGTTTGCTATATTCTTCTTTCAAATTGTTTAATTCTTCTCCTAATATTTTGTTTTCGGCCTCGCCATTCTCACAACGCCTCTATAACTCAAGTATTAATGTGGCCATCTCCCTGATTAAACTTGAGGTCGTAGAAAAGGGGTTTGTGATGTCTTTACTAGGAATCTCACTGTCTGTGGGTGTGTGCTTTCTTGACCCATTGACTCCCTCTATTATCTATGCTAAAGCTTTGAGTTAGTATAATATCACCATTCCTAAGGTCTTATGCACACATGAGATCATAATTTCATAGACCCATGACTATTGCCTAGTGGTTTAGATTTCTATGGTTAAGGCCTTATATGTTGAGACCTCATGGTATAAATCTTATGGTCAAAGCCTAAGTTTAGACCACGTTATGTTTTTAAGATCAGACCTAGTTCTACAAAGTGTCTTATGTGTTTAGGTCAAAACCTATGCTCTAATAGCACTTTTATCATAGTCTGAATCTGAGGCCATAGCATGGTAGTACATGTGAATAGCCTTAACAGATAGTAAAGCCAAAGATGTAATCGTAACTAAACAAAAAATCATCATATAATTTCTAAAAAGGAAATAACATCACATGCAAATGATAGTCACTACAGTATTTTTGGAATGGAAGATGAAATAACCTAACATTACATTAGTCAAATTTTATTTGCTAATGAAAATAACTGGGAATAAAACAATCTAATATAAAGATCTTAGTCTCTCTCGTTATGTCTACCATCCTCATGTGAGTTCCTCTTCATTTTTCTTCTATGCAAAAATGACGTGTAAAATATGTGAGTGATGTGTTCCATAATAAAAAGTACCTTTTGCCTTTTGGGTTTTCATAGGATGTGTGCAGAAAACAACAATTTGTGTAAAACACAATTTCAAATAGACAACATGAATCACATTTTGAAGTAGACAATAACAGTTCACAAAATCATAGCATTTGAAAATTAATCTAACCATCTCATCGTTCATATTATTCACAGGTCCATATTCCTCAACCTACTTATGGTGATTCACATTTCGTGTCTTTATTTCTATTGATCAGGGCTTTAGTCTACACTTCTAATTATGGAGGGTTACAAGCAATTGATTGTACCACCGTAGCCCAGTGCTTCAACTTCAATGGAAAGGTATCCTTGCCTAGACTCATGATGGATAGGATCAAGTACTAGCTTTGCTCATTGCCTGCCCTAATTCGACCTAATGGGCAAGTCTCAATCGACTACCTTTTTAATATTATGTTAGCATCACGTGAGAGACGTTTCATATTTGTTACTAGTATTCTATAATCAAATAACTCACATACAAAATTTTGGTAAAACAATAAATAATATCAATTTCACAATGTCAAATAGGTTTTCATCAAAAGAATGTTGTATCAATTGTAACATAAAACAATTTTGGAAGTATTTTGTAAAGGTGGCTTGGAGTAATTATTTATCTAACTCTAATCCTGTTAATCGGTTGGTTTACTAGGTATCGATTCTTAACTTCCTATTTAATCAAATAATTTTTCATTTAATTCAATTCAACTAGAATACTATTTTTTCAAGCACTTTTAACTATTTCCTATGTAACCCATTTGTTATCTTTTTAGACTCTTGCTTACCTCATGTAGATTTTCATATTTCGGGTCTCTTCAATTACTATCTCTTCTTAAATAGTATTTTCAACGCTATTTCAGCTACAAAATTGAATATTAAGCATTAATTATGTGGAAATAATATTCTACCACTTTTAGTTTCTACATCTGTAGAAAGAAGTTGCACCTCCACAAAAAATGGCTCCATGCTCACCACATGAGCTGTGGAACATTATGTTATGGCCCACAGTCAGTTGTTGCATTTGTGAGTTGTGCTACTATGATTGCGAAACATGTGGTCACAATAGCATTCCTTAGGTTGTATGTAGATGACATACTACTAATAGGGAATGATGTAGGGATGTTAATGTCAGTTAAGTCCTAGTTATCTAAAACTTTCTTCATGAAGGACTTAGTAGAAGCGATCTACATCTTGGACTTTCATGTCTATAAGGATGAAGTGAAGAGATTTCTAAGTCTCTCCCTAGCCTGTACAAAGAAAAAATACTGAAGAAGTTTAGTATAAAAGCCTCTAAAAGAGGGTTGCTACCACCTAGGATTAGCATCTACTTCTTGAAATCTAGGTGCCCAAAAATGAATGACAAGAGGAGAAGCATTGTCCCCATGCCATGTGCTTCAGCCATTGGGAGCCTGATGTACATATTGCTATATACGAGATCAGATATCACCTATGCTATAAATATTACAAGTAGGTTTTAGGCAAATCTTAGAGGAGAGCATTGGAATGCCATCAAAAGTATCCTAAGTACCTGAGATGGACTAAAAATATGGTGCTTGGTTATGGAGATAGTGAGTTGAAAATACATGGATACACCAACTAAGATCCAGTCAGATGTGAATAATAGAAAGTCTATCTCTAAATTCATATTTACTCTTAATGGAGGAGTAGTTAATTAGAAGCATTCCAAACAAAGTATGACTGCAAACTCCACCACTAAAGTTGAGCATATTGTTGCATGCAATGCCATGAAGGAAGCTGTTTCAATAAAAAAGTTCATAATAGAGTTTCAGGTAGTTCTATAAGTGGATTGGCCATTGCCACATTACTGTGACAACATTGGTGCAATAGCACAAGTAAAGGGACCAAGGTCTCATCAGAAATCTAAACACATAAAAAGGCATTACCACATTCTTCAAGAAATCACCAGAAAGGGTGATGTTGCCATGTAGAAAATAGCTTCAGCTAATACTATGGCTGACCTACTCACCTAGCCAATGACTTAAGTGGTGCTCGATCACCAATTTAAGAAGATGGGTGTTAAATACCATAGTGATTAGCATTAGTAATGTTGGCATTAGAGTGCAAGTAAGAGATTGTAAATGATATACCTTCTAAAGCCAATAGAAAATAAGGAATATTAGAGTGCATTTGGTTGTATGTGTACTTTCTACATTAAATTATAACAATATGTTAATTTTCATATCAATATTGCAGCAAGTCTTATCGTGCATATGAATTTTGATTGGCGTAAATTATTACATGTATTATATGTTTGAGTTGACAAGCCTTATTTATAAGGGGTTATGAATATCAACACAAAGCTTGCTTGGCACTCAATCACTAAAATTAGTCTGTAAGTCACAAACACTCTAATTAGTACAAATTGCACACCTAGTACTTATATTATGAGTGTTATGCCATTCAGTATAAGATATTAACAGTTCTTGTGTGTGGATATGCCACTAGTAAATGGGATATTCAGACATTAATTCACACGACAGCAAAGGCATGGAGTTCACTTTTAGTCATCAACGTGTCACTTTTTGATCATGCTAAGTGTCTATGGACCTTAGACCTGATACGATATAGTTGTTTTATTCCTGTGATAGTCAATGAGTCACTAGGGCATTAAGGGCTAATATCTACCTTAGTATAGGATAAGGCCATGAGCCTAACGTGCCATTGCTCAAAATCGTATAAAGGCATGTATGTGTTCAATAGGAGATTTGTCTTCTTATAAATGAGTAAGGTGTTTGTCTTATGCGTTTAGTGTCCTATGAGATAGAAACCTTTAGCTAAGGCAGTGTGTTGCCAGAAAGAAGTCTCCAATAGGAACATTTGTCTTATGAAGAAACTTTGCTTTGTCATATGACCGAGCTTATGAGTTTGACTAAATCCATGAATCTCACTCTATTGGACAAAGTAACATAAAAGGTTTATACAACATTGTTATCACGATGGGGAGGGTTTATTGTGATCTGGTCACTTGATCTTAATTAAGCTGCGATATGAGCCATAGGTTAGACATTACCCACATCTTTTCGGCTACGCTTGTTGCCAATTGAGAATGAACCTAAAGAGTTACATACATAAGATTCGAAAGTAATGTGTGAGTTAAAGTGATGGAGTGCATAATTTGTTTAGTTGTAATTGAATTAGACTATAAATTACCATAGTGCTTGTTAGTGATGAGATCATTAATGAGAAGCATAATGGAGAATTTGATTTAGTTGATGAGATTAATTAAATTAAATTATTTAGACACAAATGGGACTTTAATTTTTAATGAGATTTATAATTAAAGGATGTGTAGGCTAATTTATTAATAAGATTAGTAAGTTAAAGCCCATGAGCTATTTAATTAAATGGGGTCCATGTAAGAGGGCACGTAAAGCCCATCTGCTTTACCCTTGTATTTATGGTATAAGTAAAAGTCTTCAATAATTCAAGACACATCAAAAAATTCTCAAAAATTCATGTGCCCCCTTCCTACTAAAAGAAAGGACCACCTAGCCACCATTTACCATATTCTTTTGCTCACAAAATCCTCCTAGCTTAAAGAGTTGGCGCTAAGCTTCACAAAAGGGGTTTTGTGAGTGTAGGAGGAGTTCATGTTATCACTATTGTGTGGACAATCTAAAGGTTGGGGTTTGATAGCCACAACTCAACGGATTGTAGATTGAAAGCCAAAAAATGTTTATGAGGTATGTCTGACGCGTTCACACTTGTAATATTATGTTCTTGCATGTTTTACAATAAAAATGGATGGGATTTGTTCCAAATACTTGCATTGCATGTTCTTTGATGTTTCATGTGTTAAAGTTTTATTTTTTATAAACAAACCCCAATGAAATCTAATAATAGTATTAGAGCTATTGTTTTTCTTGCAAAACTGTGAAATTCATTGGTTTAATCCATGCTCTACATTAGTTTTCTATTTAAATTCCATAAAATGTGTACATGATGCATGCATAATACCTCAAAAGTGTTTTGGAGTTAATTGGAGTTGAGGAAAATTGGAAAAATCTGATCTTGGTTGAAGCTCAAACGTGTAGCTAATGTTGTTCGCATAGTGACTAGTAGTTGCGATCACAAGATAAGTTCTCACGGTTGTGCTGCCATTTTTCCTGGGTGTGCTACTTCATAGGGTTATTTAAACCTTACGATCTCGAGTGTGATTGTTGGAATCATTCCCATGGTTGCGATGGGGCTTTCCGTAACCATGAGAGGCACCATGGCATGCATTGCTTTTGCTGCATTCAACCTATGCAATCGTATCTAGAAGACTAGCAACCACAATAGGAGTCCTTATGGTCGTGACTGTGTTTTGTGGAAAATTAGATTTTCAAATGTACTATTTTTTTGTTTTTTTCATGTATTGTATAATTAATTTTTTATGAATTGTAAGGACATAAGCTTAGTTTTTATTTTATATATTACATAGAATAGCATTCTCCATAGTATGCTATGTGTATCTTATAAAATAGAACATTAAGAGTTGATATCTATGTGGAGGCCAGGACTTGGTGTGGTTCTTGGTTCCAAGGTGTGGTGGACCCCATGAAGCCATGAACAACCAGACAAAGCATTCAAAGAAATCCTTATGTAATAGTATAGGATTTTACGCACTTGTACACAATCCAACCTTGGCTTAAGTTGGAACTAGAAGTCCATAACCCTCTACTTTTATATTTCAAGCTTTTTTTGGATATATGAGGTACATGGAAAACGAATCATGTGAAAACCTAATTTACATGGACCCTAAAAAAATTCCTCAAGTAAATATTAAGTTGTAATGACAAAGTGTTTGTTGTGGCCCTCCATCGAGCCTAATAGCCCTAACGGCGGCCTTAGTGTATGATATCACTATATTATCGAGGTCATATTGCAACAGCACATTTATGACTTTGGATACATTTGATGCAACATTCAAAGGATAATATTCCTTAAGAGTGATTAGCCATAGAAATGGTTCAAATTCGGTGAATTGTCAGTTGGTGGGTTTAACTTCAATGGACCCAAGGTGCTAAGGCTTAAATTACGTGACACATTTTGGGCCATAGGCCTAAGGATGTGTTAGCAAGAGTTGTCACTCATTGGGCCTAGCATAGAAAGACTTATTTTACATGAGGTATGCTATGTCTAATAAGGACCCCAATCTCCACTAAGGAAATTTTGCTAATGGAATTTTCGTCTTCTACTCGAGTAAGTGTAGGATTTAAAAAATCTAGTGCGAAGCGTTTTTGATTTAAAGTCCATGATCACAGCAGTAAAACACATAACAACTAAACTAATTAATCTTGTTTCTTTTTTGCAGTAATCACATTTACTAAATAATGTCTATGCCTTTATCCAAATTACTTGAGACCAATGCTCTGACTGGGTCCAACTATGTTGATTGGCTCTAAAATATGAGAATTGTTTTAATCTAGAGCGGCTTAGCTCTGTATTAGAGGCTAATATTCCACAAACCCCTATTAACATGGCCAACGAGGAGAAAAAGGTCACTTAAAAGAAATGGGTGGAAGGTAATCTATGGGTCAAAACTACATGTTAGATGCTATAACCATTGATTTTCAAAGGACCTATGAAGGTATAGGCACTGGGAAGGACATCTTGTACACTTTCAAGAGTTGCATGGTGAGCAGAGTTGCACTGCTAGATATAAGATATCCAAGTAGTTATTCATGATGCATATGGCTAAGGGTGGGGATGTAAGCGAGCATGCCCTTAAGATGATTTCACTCATTGAGAGGCTTGAGACACTGGATTTTAACATGGATGCCAATCTGCAAACAAATTTGATCCTTTAATCGCTTTCGAATTCCTTCTCATAGTTTATCATGAATTACCATATGAATGATATTGAGTGCGCACTGGCTAAACTACTGAATAAATTAGTAACTATATAGCAAGTTATGAAGGAGAAAGGAAATGAGGTGGTTCTTACTGCATCTACTCCTCTAGTGTGACCAAGAAGAGCAAGACAAAGAAGAAAAAGCCTACCATTCCTAAGGCTAGTGGGAGTATTAAGAAGGCCAAAGCTCTTGCAAAGAAGGCCAAAGCTCTTGCAGAAAATGGCAAGTGTTTGCACTGTAGAAAGAATGGGCACTAAAAGAGCAATTACGCATAGTATCTTAACCTTATGAAGATAGCTAAAGGTAAGAACTTTATGTTCACAAAACATCTTATCCTATTAGTGTTTATTCTACTTCTTGATTTTTGCATTCTGGTGCAACTTCTTATATTTGTACCTCTTATCTTGATCTAATTAGAAGTAGAATACTTTGGGAAGTGTGAAGTGGTGATCGAGCTGGGGAATGGAGTAAGTGTAGTAGCCACTACGATTGAGACCACTTTAGTGAAACTATCATCACGCCATAGTTTAGATTTGAGAGATTATGTTTCGTTGCCCAGTCAACTTAAAAGCATGGTTTCTATTCCATCATTAATAAAAGTGAATTATGAATTTTCTTTTAGAGGCATTGTGTACCTTATTTATTATTGTAATAAATTGGTTGGCATGGCATCTCCCATGAATGGCTTATATTATTTGAATATGGATGATAGAAATGTGATTAATATCATCACAAACAAACATTCTAGGTATAGTCTAAATCCCAAATATTTATGGCACCTTAGACTTGGCCATGCTAGAGATGCAAAGATTAGTAAGTTGGAGAAAGATGGGCTTATCGGCTCGTTTAGATAGGAACCCTGTCCAACTTACAAACCTTGCATCCTAGGCAAGATGGCTAGAAGTCCATTTGATGAACATGTCGAAAGGGATGCTGAAGTGCTTGAGCTAGTCCACATAGACATTTATTAGCCATTTAATGAAATGGCAATGGGAGGATTTCTTTACTTCATAACCTTTGTTGATGACTATACAAGGTATGGTTATGTGTACTTGATGAAGGTTTAAGGAATTCAAGGTACACGTAGAGAAGCAAATTGGCAAAGCATTTCAAAGTACTACGATCAAATCATGGAGGTGAGTATATGAGTGCCAAGTTTGCCCAGTTCCTTAAAGCAAAAAGAATTGTATCACAATTAACAACTCCCTAGTTAAATGGTGTAGCAAAATGTAGAAATTAGATTCTATTAGAGATGGTTTGATCTATGATGAGCTTCACCGACCTAATCATTTCTTTATAGGGACATGTCCTACTTACTATAGCATATGCTTTGAATAGGAGACATTCAAAGTCCATTCCCTCCACCCCTCAAGAGATGTGGTTTAGAAGGGAGCCAGGCCTTAAGCACTTAAGGATTTGGGATCTCCATCTTATCTAAAGAAGATTAAGGTAGACAAATTAGAGGCGAGGGCAATTATGGGCTGTTTTGTTAGATATTGCTATAGATTCCTAGGATATGAGTTCTATATAATTGAAGATAATAGGATTATCATCCGATATTTTGCATGCTTCCTTGAAGAAGAGTTCGTTAAAAAAAACAATGTAGGTAGAACCATAGTGTTCAAGGAAGTTGAGCATGAGGATTAAAGCACTCAACCTATAATGCATGTCCCTATTCAAAAAGAAGCTTCTCATATGCAACCATTGCAATGATTGGGTAAAATCTCTTAAAGACGAGAAAGATATAGTTATACCCTAGAGAACAGATAAGAGATGCTCATAATGGGAAATAATGATCATGGAGATGATCTTTTTACTTATGATCAAGCGATGACAAATAAAGACTCCACCAAGTGACAAGAAGCTATGATATCTGAGATAAATTTAATGCATATAAAGCAAGTATGGCATTTGGTAGACCCACTTGAGGGAGTTGTTCCCATTAGATGTGAATGGACCTACGAGAGATGGATTGGTTCAACTGGCGAGGAGAAGACTTTTAAGGCCAGGTTGGTGGTGAAGGATTATAGTCAAAAGGAGAGAATTGACTATGAGGAAACCTTCTCATTGATAGTTATGTTTAAGTTTATTTGAATTTTACTCATGATAGCCTCCCGCTTCAATTATAAGATTTGGTAGCTAGATGTGAAGACCACTTTCCTCAATGGAATGCTAGAGAAGGACATTTATATGGTCTAGCCACATAGTTTTGAGGACCAAGACTCATCTAATAAAGTGTGCAAACTTAAGAGGTTCATATATAGCTTTAAGCAAGTATTAAGGAGTTGGAATCTTTGCTTTGATGCTGTAGTTAAATCATTTAGCTTCATTAAAATTAAAGATGAACCCTGTGTTTATAAGAAGACTAGTGGGAGTGCAATAATATTCATTATGTTGTATATAAATGATAGACTACTAATAAGAAATAATGTTGGGACGCTAACCTTAGTTAAGTTTTGGTTATTCAAAACCTTCCCCATGAAAGACTTAAGAGAAGTGACTTACATTTTAGGCACTCGCGTTTATAGGGATAGAGCGATGAAATTGCTAGGTCTCTTCCAAGCCTTGTACATGGACAAAGTATTAAAGAAGTCCAAGCCTTGTTCGCATGATAGTCAATGAGTCACCAAGGTATTAAGAGCCCATATCTATCCTAGTTTGGGATAAGACTATGAGACCAACGTGTTATTGCTACATATGGAGGCATATGTGTATTGAATTGGGAATTTGTCTCCTCAGAAAGAAATAAGGCATTTGTTCTATGTGATTAGTGTTCTATGATAGAGAAGCCTTTGACCAAGGCAATGTGTGGTCAGAAAGAAGTTTCCATTGAAACATTTATCTCATAAGGAAACACTGATTAGTTATATGATTGAGTTTGTGAGTTTGACTAAATTCATGACTCTCGCTTAGTTGGATAAAGTAAGATAAAAGGTATATATGACATGTAATCATGTTCGATAGGGTTCATTGAGATCTAGTCACTTGATCTTAGTTAGACTACAATGTAGGCTATAGGCTAGATATTACCCACATCCTTTGGGCTATGCTCATTGCTAATTAAGAATGAACTTAAAGAGTCACATACATAAGATTGGAAAGTGTTGTGAGAGATAAATTGATGGGGTGCATAATTTATTTAGTTGCAATTGGATAGAACTAAATAAATTATGATGGTGCTTGTTAATGAACCTAGACACTTGTGTGTTTTGCAACAAAAATGGATGGGTTTTATTCCAACTACTTCCACTGCATGTTTTTTGATGTTTCATGTGTTAAGGTTTTAATTTTTATAACCAAACCCCAATGAAATCCAATAGACATTAGACCTAAGATGATATGATTGTCTTGTTCACTTGACGGTCAACATGTCATTAGAACATTAAGAGCCAACATCTATCTTAATATGGGATGGGATCATGAGCATAATTTTCTATTGCCAAGGTGCTTATGAAGACATGTGTGCTTTCAATAAGGGATTTATTTCCTTGTAAGTGAGCAAGATGTTTGTCATGTGCCGTTGATGTTCCAAGAGGTGGAAAACCTTGGCCAATGGAGTATGTGATCAAAATGGAGTTTTTGATAGAAGCATTAGTTTCAAAACTCAACATCAATTGGATATATGATCGAGTTTGCAAGTTTGACTAAATCTATAGCTCTCGCTTAGTTAGGAGAAAGCAAGATAAAAGGCCTATAGTAGATGGCATTCACGATCGTAAGAGTTCATGTAATCTGTTCACTTCATTTTAATTAAACTACAATATGAGTTGTAAGCTAGGGGCTACCCATAACCTTCAACCTTATTGCTAATTAAGAATGAAAGTTACACACAAAAGGTTGGAATGTATGACAAGTGTTAAATTAGTCAGATGTGAATGAGGCTTGAGAATTTTCAAGAAATATTTTATTATATAGCAATTAGATTAGACCAAATAAATCAACATAGTGCTTGTTAGTAATGAGATTATTAATTAAAAGTACAATAGACCTTAATTAATTAATGGAGATATACTAAATTAAAGGGATCAAACATAAGTGGACCTTAATTATTAATGGATATTAATAATTAAAAGGCCATATGGACTGCAATTATTAATGGAGATTAATAATTAAATATCCATGGGTTAAGATTTATTAAAATTTCACATAGGAAGCTCATCACTGATGTGCCATAGGTGTCTTAACTATATACACATGTTTTAGAGAGTTCTAAGCACACAACTAACCTTAAAATCCATGCTTCCCACAAAGCAACGAGAGAAAAGTTTATAGCCACCCTCTTCTTCTCTTCTTGTCATAAAAAAACTCCTTGCCCAAAAGGAGTTTTGTGTAAGAGCATTGCAAAGAGGTTTATAAAGTGAAGAAGGCACTTGTCATCATTCTAGCTGTGTAGACAAATTAAAGGTCAGAGTTTGAGGCCCATGACTAAAAGATTGCAAGCATGTTTGTTGGAATTTGATTCCAAGAGGTATTATTTTATGCATTATCTTTATGCAATTTCTTGCATGTTATGTAATGAAAACGGATGGCGTTTAATGCATTTGCTTCCACTGCATGTTCTCTTAGCTTTTGAATTTTAAAGTTTAAAGTTTAAAGTTTCACTTGTTAAACCCTTGTGAAACCCTGCAATTAAAACTATGATTGCCCCACAATGGGAAAGTAATGTATCATTAACAAAAAAAAGTAATTTTTGAAGTCAAATGCTTCATAGTCCTATAATGCTACTATAAGGTTTTTCATTTTGCATAGACAAGCGTTGATTGTGTGATTACAAAAGTGTAAGGATAAAAGGATAAAGGATACAATTAAATCGAAGCAAATCATGATGCACAAACTATGTATTACACAACCTAAATACAATAAATACAAAGAACTTGAGGCAGCCATAATTGACACAACAACTCAAATGATACATTTGAATCAATTTACTAATGACTAGACATAACTCGATCTGGGATTACGTTCAAAAGAATTTTAGGACACTTAAAATTCAAGGAAGACCAAAAACAAAAAAAAAAGAAACTACTACTCAAGAATCAATTATAGAGCAAAGTCCTACAATAGGGACCTATTTATGGCGATAAAAGTAACTAAAATAAGGTAAAATTATTTAGGAAAGTTATATTATATAAACAAGGCAAATCTTTCGACGAAAGTAACTATCTTTATTTTCACCTAGATTTATGATTGATCTAACTAGTTCTTGTGCTCAATTGGTGCTAGTAATCAATCAACTGTTATGTACAATTGATCTTGGCCAGCTAGGTGACTACCTTGCGCTCTTTTGGACTATTGATCACCCAAGTTGCAATAAATGCAATAGGCATGTGATTGATAAGGCAAAATGCCCCCTGTTATGTAAGCTTGATCATGATTGATTGAGCTGTATAGAATTTACTATCTTTGAATTTCTATTATACCAAATTGATTCTAGCAAGTTCATTTGGTTTCAAAAAGCCTTTCAACAAGGACATCAAAGTGTCAAAAGTTCTTCTTTTAACCATTTGGCATCTTGTTTGAATTTTACCCGGAAAAATTAAGTTTTCTTGATGAAGAATTACAATTATTTGATCCCTTCGGAGCTTAATAAATTGTTTGGATCAAACTGGTTCCAGTGATGTAAAACCAACTAAAGGATCAAGTAATGAAATTTAAGAAAGGCTGAAAATTTAGAATAGATTTTGCCAGTTTAGAAAATCAGACCTTACATTCGTGTATGAGCTTAGATTGAGATGATTCAAGTTTAGTTTGAAAGTCTAAAAAAAGTAAAACTTTGATGGTTTTAATTTTGTGACACTCAGCTAGCATCATAGCGAAAATTGTGTTTGAAATTTTTGCACAAATTTGG
The DNA here is from genome assembly GCA_019155195.1 of Avicennia marina. Classification (NCBI taxonomy): domain Eukaryota; kingdom Viridiplantae; phylum Streptophyta; class Magnoliopsida; order Lamiales; family Acanthaceae; genus Avicennia; species Avicennia marina. The sequence goes on along the minus strand of CM032762.1, from coordinate 6,512,650 downwards.
GAATAACACTTTTCTAATCATGCTTTATTCTTGCATGATTCTTGTCTAATTCTTATTTCCATTAACACTAGTATCTTGGAGACAAAGTTTAACACTATTGAAACTATCCATAGTTGGTTAGGGATAGATTATAAAGTTACCATAGCACCATATCTATATTTTGGGTATGAATATGGAGGGAAGAATAACTCATTTTTTAACCAAACTTCATGCTTATAAATACCTCCACATATGTACACTACTTTTATAGTATGTTGAATAAGAATCTTTGAATTTTCTCTAAACATGAGTGTTTATTCTTGATTTCTAATCTCTTGGGCCTTTCAAATTTAGTATTATTTGAAATGTTCCACTAGTGCATTGATCGAGTTTAGGTAGTTTGATTGTGCTTGCTTTGCTTGATTCTTAAACAAATTCTACTACTTCCTCATAGAATCACATCACCTTTCCACATGTCGAACCTCTTCATAGATATCTCAAATAAGTCCCACCATGGCTTCTTTCAACATTTTAGCTCTTGCTCGAGTACTTGCTGTTTTAATTCATCCACATGGATAGGCTTGATGTCACATCATCTCCTTCTTGAAAAAAGAATTGTACTCGATTCAACACCTTACTTGTCCCCTCTATTGTTAAAACTTAAATTAGTAACATTAATTGTAGCACTAATTCCATACTCACTTGAAGCTCCAACTTATATTAATTATCATTGAACTTTCAGGAACATAAAATGGTCCATCTCCCCTTCGCATGAACTTGGACTTTCTATGTTCAAGAAACCTTTCCTTCCTCACATGAATCAAAACCCAATCAATAGGTTCTAATATCACCTTTCCTCACACTTTGTAATTTGTTGTACATATTATTGGTTTCTCTTCTCAATGTTCTTCCTGACTCGTTCATGCAGTTGTTTCACAAAACATTGCTTTACATTACCATCTACACTTATATGCTCTTTACAAGCTAATGGCTGCAAATTCAACGAAGCAAAAGGTTTAAATCATAAACAATTTTGAAAGATGTCGTATGAGTAACAGAATGAATGCTCTTTTTATATATGTACTCTACATAAGATAAACTCTCTTCTCAATATCTAATGTTTTTCTTAGTTGCATCTCTTAATAAAGTGGTTAATGTCCTATCAACTGCTTCAATCTAATAATCTAGTTGATGATAACTATTTGTAAGAAATAATAGCTTAGTACCTAATTTACCCCATAATATCTTCTAAAACTATCCAAGAAACTTAACATCTTGATCAAACACACTCGTTGTTGGCATACCATGCATTCTTACAACTTTCTTAAAGATAAATTAGAAATATGATATACATCATTATAATTATAGCATGCAGTGAAATGAGTCATTTTAAAAAATTTATCAACTAAAAAAAAAATGCAAACTTTATCAGATCCAAACCTAGGTAATCTTAGAACAAAATCTATAGATATATTAGTCTAAGTTTCAATATAAACAAGTAACGTGTATACAAATCACGAGGTTGTATCCTTGATTTTACTTATTTGCATTTGAAACACTTCTTGACAATACTTTCAACATCTTCCTTCAAATCCTGCCAATACAAGTGTTCTTGAAAAATCAATGTTGTCTTGATAGAATGTCCATCAATCCACCATTGGGAGCCTCTTTAACATGTATTTCACTCAAAGAACAATGAGGTACAAATAATTTATCAACATGAAACAAATAACAGTCATGTTGAAAATACTTCACATAAGGTTCATTTCTAGTCAACTCAAATATTTTACTAAAATCCTCACCAATATACAATTTCCACGTATATTCAAATCCTAACAATTTAGTATTCAAAATAGTGGTATGTGTATAATGGCACAACAACATGTCAACGGACAATATTTTCCACTTCCTTTGTGTACTTGATAACAAAGGGAAAAGTATCAATAAAAGACAACCACCTAATGCATCTCTTGCTTAACTTACCTTGACCTATAATGAGTTTAAAAGCATCATGCAACATATCATGCATGTCATATAATCTAGGTATATGATGTCTACACTTTATTATAATTTCATTGGAAGTGTGACAATCAACACGCATGCACCATGCTCCATGCTCTCTCAAAAATCCAACCTTAGTTGATCAACTTTTGCACTTGGTGTTGGATCTCCCTAGTTTCATCTAGGTTTGTCTAATAAGCTCACTTAATAAAGCATGATTCTTTATACATCAAGAGCATCAATGATCTCTCACTCCTAATAACTAATCTCACATCTTTCATGGAAGCTAGCATACGCTCCTTTCTTTCATTCACTTTATCCTCTATTCTTTTGATTTTCTTAGCACATTCATGTTTCTTTTTATTCTTTTTCCTTTATCTTCTTTTACAAAATCTAACTCAAATTGTTGCTGCAAATAAACTTGATTTTAGTATACTTTCTTGTATGTGAGTGGAACTAAAATGATCTTTTAGTTGCAGATGTGGAAGAAATATCTATTAGTAAATCCATCAAAAGCAACCTTCTAATCATACTGACAAGTTTCAATGTTCCCAAAACCAACTAGCTAGTTCAACTAATTAAACGAAAGCTAGTCAAACATTCAATTTGGGTATTGATACGAACAACCTGCAAAAGAAACCCGTTCTAAACTGGATGGAATTGATGAAAACTAGTGAACTAGTAATTCGGTTCATCTTGTTCCACCAAGGAAAAAGTTGAATTTTCTACTTCTCATAATAAATGAGCAGGATCTACAACTTCACTAAAAAAATTGAGTGGTCAAGTTTTAGATGCATTAATTAATCGTTATGGTTGCAAATAGTTAATGCAATATTTATAATAATTACTAATGATTAAGATACCCATTAATGATGACAACTAATTTATTTAATATGTAGCTATATTTGAAGAAATATTTTAAGTGAAGTAAAGGTAAAAGCAAAAATATAAAGGAATAAAAAAATTTTAAAACTATTGTTTCGTCTGTTCAAATGTTATTACCTCCTATTTGACTAATTAGCATTTAATATATATACTCAGTCTAGTTTCTATTCTCCAAAATTTTTATTGCTAATTGACTTAAACTCTTAGTAAATTAATTATGATATTATGCTATAAAAAATTTCCTCCTAAGTAGTTAAAGAAATTACATATGTCTTATTTGGATGCTAATATTTTTATTCTTGCTTATTCTAAATTTTCATTTTTATTTCAAAATAATATGTCTATATATAATGATTTATTTGATTTGAAACATGCTGTTTTACTAAAAAATTAATGCATAAAAACTTATAGATGAACATCTATATATATGTTCTAAAGATCAACAAGTACAAATATATATATATATATATAATTATGTACATGTCTACCATTTTTTGCAAATGGTTGAACCAGACTAAGGACTCAATGAACCAGGAAGTTGGGTAGTTTGATAATTGATCCAATTTTAAAAACATTGTCTTAATTAACCAAGTATGACATGACTCACTTGCATAGGTACTACATTAGTAAGCACCTAATCCTTAATTTATCAATCATAAGATTACCAATACTTGCTTAATCACTTTAAATTCTCCACTGTTATTAATCCACTGCAACTTATAAGACCATGGATAATGACTCCATGGCTGAGACAATCTCTGGACAAGCATTATACTAGAACTATGAACTTTACCAATTATCAAATGATAAGACATATTCTTTATCTGGCAACTTGTATAGAAAATTTTCTCTTGCTGCTTCATATGTTCATCTTTCTTTACATATGTACTCCTCTAAAATTGGTGCATTATTCCTCTGGCTTAGATGACTCTTCCACCAAAGTTGGTATTTTGTCCTCACTACTATTTTCTATGTCTGTGAAAATTTCTTCTTTATCTATTAAGACCATACTTCTTTTATTTAGACATTGAGTAACTATATAACCCCTACCTTGACACTTATAACACATAATGTTATAGTTATAAGTAGTAGATGTACTAGGGTTAGATGGAGGTGTTACCTTGGTGTTCCTCTCTTTGTGTCATCTTCGGCTGAGCATTCTCTACAATTAGAACCTTTATCTTCCGTCTTTAAGAATGTCCTAAATAGGGTGATACTTGACTGTCAAGTACTCCTACCCTCATCTTTAGTCATCGCCATTTAAGCCAAGTCCTCCAACGTTGTGTAGTGATACAACTTATGGATTTTTGCTATATTTCAATTAAAAATATTACCATCATCACCTCACAATCATCGACCACATCAACTAGCATCAACGCAATTTCCTTTTCCTTTTAGTAATCTTCTAGATTTTGATTACCTTATGTCAATATCTATAGCATTTGGTACAAATCTTAGTGGAAGTTACTTAGTACATATCTCTTTCTCTTCCCAGTTTTCAATTCTCACCAAGTCCATATGGGTATCTCTACAACAATCCACCTAATACATTACTGATGCCACCAATTAATTGTAGACTTAGTAAATTCAATAACTATAAGTTTCACGTTTTTTTTTCTTTTAAATACTTATGGCTATCAAAAATTAACTTATTCTTCTTTCTCACTCCAAGTACACGTTAGTGTTTGGTCAGTTTCATCAGGCTTGGCATGCAAATTTCTAATTTTAAAACATCATATAAATCAAAATAAACTCACAGGAATAACATCATAAAAATCCCAAACCCAATCCAACATATAATTTTAAAACATCATATAAATCCTAAACTTAATCCATTTTCATCATTTAACATACATCACAACAATATCTAGAAAGTTGTAAGAAATTTACCTCTCCAAATGTAATTCTAGAAAAAGCATATACATGATCTAAAAGCCACAACACTCAAGCTGTGACCTCTAGTTTTTCTACATAAATGGCACATGGACAAAAATCTTCAAATCCTTCATGAACCCCTTTGTCAAGACCCTACACAACCACTTTTGTGAATAGAGTCTTCTGGACAAGAGAGAAACTAAGGAAGGGCCTAAAGAGTGTTTTTTTCTTACTTAGAATTTCTTTAATTTTTCTATTTCTCTCTAGATTTATGACATTTCCAAATCTATTTATTTGCAAAACACACAATGCTACACAAGGTAGGATTCTTACTTCCATCAATGTGCAATTATGACACATGGAATGGGCTCCATGGGCTTTTATATAGACATTAATTAGTTTAAGCTAATTTCATATTTAATTATTAATGCTAATAATAAGTAAGACCAATATGTGTCTTTTCGTTTAATTTAATTTTTCATAATAATTAAATTAAAAGCCTGTCAAGTTTCTAATTAATAATCTCATTATTAAAAAATACAATGGGAAATCCATTTAGTCTAATCCAATTGTGACCATATTAATTTCCCCATGGGAGTTCCCAAGTCTCATTTAAGCAACAAAACAATTTACCAACTTATCCTTGTTCTATCTTTTTGTATATAACTCTCTAGGTTAATTGTTAATTGGTAATGAAGTGAATGGATTCCTAGTCATGAATACCATACAGTATAAACTTTTATCTTGGTATGTCCCGATCAAGAGAAAGTTATGAATTTAGTTAAACTCATTGGTTTGATCATATGACTAGATCATTATAACCTCATGAGAGTAGCATCTATTAGAAACTCTTTTAGGTCACATACTACCCTGATCAAGGGTTTCAATCTCATAGAATATTGACCGTATAGAAAAATGTCTTGCTCACTTATAAGGAGACAAATTTTTATTAAATGCATACATATCACTATACGCATTTAGACAACAAAATGCTGGGCTAATAACCCTATTTCATGTTAAGATAGATACTAGTTTTTAATGCCCTAATGACACACTAGCAATCATCCATACAAGGCATCTATGTCATCTTATGTCTGGGGCCCATGCGCACATTATATGAGTACAAGGTAAAACATTGATAGTTAACAATGATCTCATTATGTCTACTTTTTTGTTTGAGTCTGTATTCAAATACTCATTCTTCAATGATATATTCACAAACTTGTGTTCTCAATATATTATATTCAATGGTGTAAAATTTGCCACATAAACACATGGTATGCAAGTCATAATGATACACTAACACCCATGTAGAAAATTTATAGCTTATGAACTAGTTTTAATGGTTATGCACTATGAATTCTTGTGTCCATATTCATAACCTATTATGAATAAGATTTCTTAATGCAATCATATAGGCACATGCATTACTTTATGCCATACAAGAATTACATAAATGATAAAACTGCCATAATATTGATATCAAGGAAAAAATTAATATTTTATTAATTAATCAAAATATTATATTTACAACTAATTTCTCTCATTTACAATTGGTGAACTTTATGCCTATCAATGTTGCATTATCATGATAGCATCTCCTCATATGTCTCCAAGGGGTCTCATCAAACATAAATTCATTAGTATAATCGCCATTGTGTACGTACTTCCCTTGTTTCGCCTAACAAACTAGTCCATCTCATATGGACATTGAACTATCACTAACCCTACCTCCTCAAGGCAAGGAGCAACCCTCTATAGTTGCTTAAGTCACCTCCAATGTCAATCTCCTATTGAAGCTAGTTACGATATTTGTCAATTGCTTTATGTTAAATTTGTTACCCCCAAATGCGAAAGCACCTACCATTTAGGAATATACAGCATAAAAAAATACATATGAAAATTTTCTCCTCACCACCTCAAACTCTCTCAAGCCTCAAGGTGCACCTAATTACTCATTTCTTACCTTGACTCGTACATCACACAAATCACTCGAGAAATAGTTTCACTATGTAAATTCTTATACCATTCATGGAACTTTAGTGAAGTTCCCAACAATTCAAGAGTACAACCAATAATGCAAAAGTGTGTGCAAAAAGAGAGAAACAATTAGGATGATGAAACTTAGATATATGATGATCGATATCATGTTGGAAATAGGTAATGTAATTGATCACAGATTTGGGCAATCAGTCTTGGAAATCAATCATAGGAATTGTGTGATTGATTTTAGAGGGTCATACAACTATCTTGGAAATCACAAATTGATAGGGTTTTGATCAATTTGAACCAAAAAATTTAAGAAATTGCAACAAATTTCAATCTAATTCAGTTCCCTTCACCCTCAAACTTCACAATTCTTTTGAGATAATGTTTCTATATTTTTTTCCTACTGTTCTCATACTCTTCCTTCTCTGTTCAATTCTTTTATTTTTTCTTAGTACCTTTTGTAAATTTCTTATGCCTTTTTCAATTAAACAAAAATTTTTTATATTTTTTCAAAGTTCAACCCCATCAATAATTTAAAAATAAAATCAAGAACCCATCAAGCTTACTTGTTCTATCCCATTTTTATGAAGAAAGATGGATAAGATGAAGATGATGAGATGAAAAGAACTGAGAGCAATAGGAAAGAAAGAAAGGATATGAATTGATGCCAGGACAGACTATCAAATTAAAATCTAACACATTTGACACTAATGTCCACTAATGTTATCACAAAATTGTTAGGATAAAACGATAATGTGCCTAGTTAAGCCCAAGTGAAACTTAATGCTCAATTCATGGATTATATTACTTAAATGCAACAAATAAGAAGAATCCAAATAAAAGGATGGCCTCAATTGGCATGCCAACTAGATTAATACTTCATGAATCAGTTCATGAACAATTTAGAATAACTCAATTTGAGATAGTATTCACGAAAATTAGGGAACAGTCAAAATCAATGGAAAAAATAATATTTTTATTACTTAAAAAAAATAATTGTGTAAAGTCTTACAACAGACCAGTTAATCAAGCCAAAAATGACTAAATTATTGTAAAAATCATCTGAGGAAAGTTTTATTAAATGAGAAAAGCAATTCTTCTTGCAAAAATAACTCCTTCGACTTCCATATAGATTTATTATATATCTAACTAGTTTTTACAATTGACTAACCATCATGTGGGATTAATCTTAGGTAGCTTTCTAGTGGCCTATTAACCTTGTAAACTATCAGTTATTGAAGGTATGATTGATTTAGTTAGCGTGCAATCAGTAAGGCAGAATGCTCCCTATTGTGTAGGCTCTATTGTGATTAATTGGGTAGTCCAAAATTCACTATTTTCAACTATTTATTGTTGATCCAAGTGTTCTCTAGTGGTTTGAAGTCTTTCCGAGTGTGCAACTTCTTCATGAATGTCTTAAATATGTACTATCATGACTTCCTTCAACATCTTAACTCTCGCTCTAGTATTAGCCCCCTTGTTGTCTGTTGATGGTCCACATGCATAGGCATGTGGCTTGGGCCCTCTAAGTATTTTCAGTAAAGAGAAATGTATAAGATGAGTAGGGTTCTCATTTATTTCACAATGAAAACTATCAAAATAAAATGATTTTCATTAAGTATATTGTGAATATGAAAATTATGAAGCACAAAGTATAATATGTGGCTCAACCTTGATGATGATAGGTTATTATGTCAAATGAAATTGGGCTTCTCATGGTAACTTAGAATTACGTGGTTCAGACAAATAGCTTACGTCCACGACAAGAAATAAATTTTTGTTCTCTTTTTTGATATGCCTTCTTGCATATAATTCTTCCTATATTTATAGGTTAGCCTAAGCTATACCTACTTTAATTACACTAATAACATCTTTTCCATGTTTACATAACGGCTGATTCCTCATTTTTGCTTCTAAAGTGTGCAACACTATGTTTTATTACATCAATGCCTACCCGTTTGCCTTCCTAGAGCTACCTGACTCCTGCCGAACCGGTAGGTTCTCTCAAGTCTTCAAGGCCATCTGATAGGCCTAGCACATTAGGTTGGCCTTTCGCCTGGCCTAATATCCCTTCGTGGGCCTAGCCCAATAGAACCACGCACATCACTCCTCCCCCCTCCCAGTTCGAGAGAGGACTATCTAACCTAATCAAGAATTGTGGATTGGAACCGCGCTCCTCCAGACTATCAAATCCAGTCAGGCATTGTGGATCAAAACCGTACTTTTTTAGATAAGGACGAATCCCCATCATAAAATTGTATCCTGCTGATTCCATCATCACTTTAATTTTCGAGATCCTCGGGAACTGCCACCATTCTTGTATAAATAGATGATCTCTATTACTCGGCTACTAAAACTAAACTACATTCACAATCCCTTTGACCCAAAAGATGGACAACATTCCTCCCAATCCATTCCCTAGTAGTAGTTCCTCAAATTCACTTTTCGTGTCATTAATGAACTCATGGTCCTAACACACTCAGGACCCTAAACACCTTATAGGTCACCTTAAACGCTTGGAAATCATTAATTTGAGGCTAGAACATGAAAACCTGGACTTGAAACTTAACACTCCCACCCAAGAACAACTCCAGTACATGGAGGAGGAGCTCTCCCGCACTCATGCCGCCTCGAAGGAACATTGCCTTTTGGCCCGCTACATAGATGAATCCCACTAGAAGCTAGAGAGAGACTATCATGCTTTGGCTGACCGAGTGTACCAACGTAGTGGGGAAAGCAGTAACCGTTCACAGAATCCCTAGATACATCTATCTTGTCTACGAGAATTAGAGAGGGACAAAATCTCTTGGACTCTTAATTCATGCAATGGCTGGGGGCACTCCATCAATCCCAAGCATACTGCTTGGACCTAGTGAAGAAAGTGTGTTTGACCTTCCACTGGGGTTTCCTGGAGTGCCTAGAGGCAATAGCCGAGGCCGATCACATGTCCCCTAATCCAAAGCTAACCGACATCTGGCAGGGATGCTAAGATAATTGCACTCCCCTATCACTTCCAAATCCGGCGTAAGATGAAGAGGATTGATGCTACTGTACACCCCTTTTTTCATTATGGTAAGCTGCTCAGAGCATTATTGCCCTCCATGAAATTAATAAAAGCACATCTTTGTTTATCTAAACTTCCCCTTTACAACAATTTTGATGGACAAATAATATTGTTATCGATTACTCAGGCATTCTTACACTGTCGAGCTGAGGAATCTATCTTATAATAGGCTTTACAACAAAAGTTTAAAAGTGCCATTCTCAATGACTCAAGCATCCATTCTTTATCAAGCCAAAGACCCTCAAGTCATAAGGTGCCCTGTGATAGGCCTTGTTGCCTAATCGACCGTTATCACTAGCAAAGATCCTGGCACCCCCGCTCTATCGAGCTAAGGGATCTATCCTATTTATATTAGCTTCAATTGATGTAGCTGACAGGTACCCTTGCTTTTTGTAGCACAAGTAACGAAAACTGCCTGAGGAACTTCTGGCAACGCTTGCAACCTAGTCAGGCTCCTTGAGAATTAATCATCTGGCACTGTTTCCTTGCAGTATGAACAACGAAGGCCATCTGAGTAACTTCTGGCAATGCTTTCAACCTAGTCGGCTCCTCGGGCTACCCTGAAACTGTTTGCTTATGGCATGAGTAAGGAATGATGCCTAGGTAATTTTTTGGTTGCTACCCAGGTGAGTACCTCAGACCACTTTAAGACCACCTTGTAAACTCAGGAGATACCACCCTGTACTATTTTCTTGTTGCTAAAGCAAAGAAGGTTACCTAAGTAACTTTGGGCAACATTTGCCACCCAGGCTAGCTGTGGTAAACTTGTTTTGCAAGGTTTCATAGTGCTTATGGTTTATGTGGAGACATACCAGGTGGAACAAGCATCTGGAAGCTTCCATTGTACATCTCAAAGTAGATTCGACTGCAATCATGAACATCTACGTGGCTATCTCGAAACTTAGGTAGTTGCCTTATATAAGATGCCTGCTTTGCTTCTATTCTTACTTATCGAGCTTCCTGATTTCTTCTCGCAATTCTCCCTTTCATTTTCCTACGTTGTCGACGCATCGCTTTCTTCCTCTAGCTACCAAAAAGTTCACCCTCTTTTTATGCCACGACCTCAAATAAGTTTAGAATGCTTGAGAAACATATTAAAACTCTTTACTCTCTGCCTTCGGAATCCCAAATCATAATCCCCGATGGTGTTACTTTTTATAACAAACCTCCACCAAGCTTTTTGACTGTGTTCATTAATCAACTGAAGTCTAGCCTTTCTTTCCCTCTACACCCATTTTTTGTACAGGTTTTAAGAGAATACAACATTTATCCATCTCAACTCACCCCAAACTTTTTCCGCCTCATGGCTGGCTTTTTCATCATAGGCTATAAATTAGGTTTTGACTCCCAAGTAGATTTATTCTGCCTCGCATTCACCCTAAGGTCTCTTGAGAAAGTTTTTTTCTACTTCACGATGAGGCCAGGGTACAACTTCCTAAGAGGTCTCCCCTTCGCTCATAACACTCTGTGGATCGATGACCCACCCATTATCCCCAAACCTAGTAAACAATTTATTCTAAAAAGGATATACCAGCGACTCTAACAATTTACTGCTCATAAACTCATCTTTTCTTACTAAGGGAAAAGGGAATCTTGCGTTAGTACAAGTTATCCTCCAAGCAGGAAAATTTATCCAAAGATATAGGTACTTTTCTTGATGTTTTTCATTCCTATCAGCCTTACATTTATGCTAACTTTCATTCTACAGAGGATCTGCTAATAGAGCATTTGTACGGTGTAGTCCCAGCGAGAAAGCTAGCAAGTTGGAAAACAAAAACGTGGGAACAAATAGGCAGTCAATTAGCCTCGAATTCACCAACATTACCTCCTAGCCCCAACCTAAAGAACCCCTCAAGGCTCCTGGCCACAGTTCCAACCATACTCTAGTGCAATCCGACCAGACACCCTTGCTAGAGTCGGCACCTCAACCAAACCATGGGCCGAGTCCCCTGGCTCCATACATAGCTGTGTTTAGGGACCTAGTCTATAAATTAAGGCTTTGAACTCTTTCTTCATAGCAGGCACTTCCATGGACCAAAGTCTTAGCCTTGCTTGCGAGTACATTTACAGGAGTGTCACCCCTTGTGATAGAGAATTGGTTAGGCATCTCTCGGATAACGAACTATTGGACAAGCTGCCAGCCATCAAGTTATGGTACAGCATTGAACCTTTCTTCCTTTTCCATATATATATATATATATATTGTTTTTTTTTAATTTGACCATTTGTACAGTGTCTCATGCTGACTTCTGAAGTGATGAGGTGCCTGGAAATGACTCAATCCCTTTAAGCTGACTTGCCAAAGTTTTGGGTCAGCGGGAATAGGTAGAGAAAGTAACTGAGTCCTAGAAGTCTGAGTATGACAGATCCCAACAGGAGGTGGAGAAGCTAGTGAAGTGAAACGCCAAACTCCAACAAGAGATCACCAACATCAAGGACACCCTACCTGGGCACCTTGAAGAGGAAAGACACAGCGCAATTAGGAACTTTTCGCAAACTTCTAAAGGGCAACAACTGTTATCCAACCACTAGGAAACCAAGTTGGCTGCCTTCAAGAAAACAGATGAGTTTAAGATGCAACTGTGCAACAAAGCTATTAAATTCTTCTTTCATAAGTTTGACTACTGTTAGGGGGAGATGCCTAGAAAATGTTATGTTGTTCCAGGGACTGACCTTTCCGCCATATATATTGTCGTAGGGGCGAAGATTGTCCCTCTTACAGATCTTGAAGACAAATCTTCTCAGGGCCCCAAGTCTTCGGTCTTTTAGGAAGTTAAGGGATAGAGGGATTGCTTTCCCGACCACATACTGAAGCTCCCCTAGATCCTCCAACTAAACGTGGTCATCCCCTATCCCCTATGAGCCCATTGTATCTGACTGAATGATGTACCATTTCTCATTTATAAAAAAGATAATTTATAAAATTTTGAGTACATAGACACTCAAACATAGTATTGTTTCAATTTTTTGACTTTCCATGGTCTACTATTTTTTAAATGGTAAGCTCCTCTCAAAAGTTCTTCTACAACGGTGTAAGGCCCCTCCCATGTAGGATCAAACTTGCTTATCTTTTTGAAGACATTCACTCAGCGTAGGGCCCATTTCTCAGCTTGAAAATGCCTGGGACTCACTCTTCTATTAAACAAGTTGGCAACTTTTTGTCTATAGTTTAACATTCAAAGCTTGGCTGCTTGCCACTTTTCTTTCAAGAGATCCAAATTATCCTTCATTCCTTCCTTATTGCTAGTTAGATTATATAATTGTATCCTACACGTATCATGGATGACTTCTGAAGGCAGGAAAGCTTCGGTCCTGTATACCATACTAAATGGGGACTCCCCTGTTGCTATGTAGGGGGTAGTTCGATAGGCCCATAATACTTTCGACAACCTATCAACCCATCTTCCATCTACTTTACGTAATTTCAACTTGAGTCATCTAACAATGGTTCAATTGGTTATTTCCACTTGCCCATTAGCCTGAGGGTGAGCAACTCAGGTGAAAGATTGTTTTATTTTCCAGTTTTCACACTATGCTTTGACCCTTATGCCCTAGAACTGCCTTTCATTATCCGATACAACTTCGCCTTGTAACCTAAACTGACACACAATATTCTTCCATAAGAATCCAATTATAGCACTTTCAGTAATTTTGGCCAGTGGCTGAGCTTCTACCCACTTGCTGAAGTAGGCAAACCCGACCCAACCTTCCTTAGGAGGGTTATCATTTTCTTGCTCCCCAAAACTTTTTGTAATGCTTCTATGGTAGAATATAACGATTCCTCTGACCAATGTAGAATTTGTGCCTATTCTGCCACTAGGTCCTCTTGCACCAGTATTCAAATGCAGTTAAATCCTAAGTTTTCCTTACCACTTTAGGTGGAACAACTCAGCGGTGGTTTAAACATATTCCCCAAGGAGTCATCTAAAGTTTTGAGGATTTTACTTGGTTGTTCCTACACTAATTTTCCAATAGCAAGAGATACGAAAACACACTAATGTAACTGTTTAGCATAAGAAAGAGCACTGAGGAGCCTTTGTGGGAGTATGTCAAAAAATTCACATGAAAGACCATTGACACACCCTCAGCAACCTAAGAGGTTTTAGCAAGCACCTTCACCCAAGGTCTTAGGGACGGTGAGTTCTTCTAGTCCTAAGCAAAGAGGCTGGCAAAAGACTTCGATGAATCCCTGGCAAGGGCCAAGAATATATCAATATGGAGGAAGCCTGAATGGAAAGGGTAGAGGGTCAATGGCCTCCTAAATGAATTAGGCCAGATGATATGAGGACTGAGAGGGAGCCCTAAGATCCTACCCCAATATCCCTCAGGGTCACTCGGAAGCGTGTACTAAACACCCATTAAAACATGGATATGTTCTGGTGGCCCTCTTCCTTTAATGATTTGCCATGGAACACTCATGGAGGCAAGTATTGCAAATTCCATAACAAGCATGGGCAAACCACAGAAGATTGTGGCAAGTTAAAGAGGCAGACAGAGGCCTTGATAAGAAAGGTTCATCTTAAAGAATTTGTTCGAGAGGAGCGACTACAGAAGGGGAAAGAGATTAGACAACCCTAGGTCAAGCCATCAAAAAAAGATACATCCATGTGATTTTAGAAGTATCTACTTGGGGCTTATCTAATCGTTCTAAGAAATCATTTTTCAAGGTGGTCACGGGTGAAGGAAAAAGGATAAAAGTGGAGGGAAGGCCAATTGGGAACACCATCTGCTTTGGGCCAAAGGACCTCCACAAAATCTTAATTGCCTACCACGATGCCCTAGTGATTATGACTGTAGTAGCCAATTACGAAGTGGCTCATTGCCTTAGATGGAGGTAGTTCAATGGATGTTCTATCAGTAGAAGCATTTACAAAGATGGGATTCTTAGATAAGGATTTGCAGTGTGTCGGTTGATCTTTGTATGGGTTTTCTACAAAATCGATGTGCCCCAAAGGAAAGATTGTATTACCTGTTACCCTAGGAGAGGAAGGCTCAGTTTAGACCCAGATGGTGGAATTTTTTGTCGTTGATTCAATGGGGTCATACAATATCCTTTTTAGACGACGTCTATTGGGTGCATTTCAGTCGGTAGCGTCTCCCATCTACCAGGTCAGCAAATTTCCACTTTAGGATTAGATCATAGGCGTGGCATGAGGAAATCAAGTTATATCACGTCAATGTTTCATGGACACCATAAAAAATTGCGAGCCAAGTGGGGGGCTAGGATCTAGCAGGATGGTCTCAAGAGTTATGGAGACCATTTAGGAGACAATGTTTGTCAAATTACAAGGGACAAGATTTCTTAAGGGCAAATAGCAAGGTTTTTGCTTTTTTGAGGCAGATTTAACAAGGGTCGACCGAAAAATGGCAAAACACAAACTAAATATCGATATGACTCATAAACCGATCATACAAAAGCTGCGATCGTTTAATGCCCTGAAAGTGGAAATCATCAAGAAATAGGTGGACAGGCTGTTAGAGTCAGGACAGGTTCAAGAATCCAATTTCTTGAATAGCTAAGGCGGTGATTACACTGAAGGCTAATAGAAAATGGAGAATATGCATAGGTTTTAGGGACCTTAACAAAGCTTGTCCAAAGGATTATTATCCTTTGCCCCGTATTGATCAACTAGTGGATACTAGGGCAAGAATGAGGTTGCTCTGCATGTTAGATGCTTTTCAAGAATATCATCAAATTCCTTTGGCAGAAGAAGATGAGAAGGTGCATTTCATTACCCTCATTGGAACTTTTTCATACAATGTCATACCTTTTGACTTGAAAAATGCCTGGGCAACTTACCAAATGATGGTGGACAAACTATTCTAAGAATAATTACGAAGAAATGTGGACGTGTACGTACGTAGACGACTTCTTGGTAAGAACAAAAGAGGGTGATCACATTAAGGAGTTGTGGGAGGTCTTCTCTATCCTCTGCAGTTACAACCTGAAGTTTAATCCCATAGCAGGCAGGAAATGTTTTAGACATCTCGCTACACACATGGGCATCGAAGCCAACCCAGAGAAATTAAGGTCAATTAGGAAATGCCGGCCCCAACCAACATCCATCAGGTCCAACGAATAACATGAAGGATCACCACCTTATTAAGATTCATCTCAAAAGCAACGGACAAAAGCCTCCTCTTTTTTAAGATATTGAGGAAAGCGCAGGAATTTCAATGGAATGACAGCTACCAGCAAGCGTTTGAAGAATTGAAAGCTTGCCTGTCCAACGTTTCTATTATGAAGAAGCCGAAGGACGAGGAGACATTATTCATATACTTAGCTGTATCGAATAATGCAGTAAGTGTGTTGATAAAGGAACATGAAAAGTAGCAACACCCTATGTATTAGGTCGCAAAATCTTGTATGAGCCACAAATTAGATATGCCAATGTTGAAAAATTAATCCTGGCCTTAGTCATAACTATGAGAAGATTGCGGCCTTATTTCTTAGCTCATCAATGGTGCTAACAAATCACCCTTTACAAAGAATACTGAATAGGGAAGCATCACACAGGGTGGTCAAATGGGCCATTGAGTTAGGGGAATTCGATATCAAGTACCAACCTCGCCTTACTTTAAAGCACAAGAATTGGCTAATTTCATGGTCGAGATGACTGGAAATGTGCAAGCAACTCCTTAGGAGTTGCACATCGATAGGTTATCAGCGCAAAGGTTAGGAGGATTGGGGATAGTTGTAAAGAGTCCTGAGAATGATTTACTTGAGTACGTGTTGAAAGTCAAAATGATAGTAACAAATAATGAGATGGAGTACGAAGCCTTCTTGTGACGGCTCAAGTTAGCCCATCAACTGGAAGCAAGATCTATCCTTATAAGAATAGACTCACAACTTGAAGGGACCCGATAATTAATTATTTGAAAAAAAGGCTTATTGACAAGCAAACACAAAAAATGCCATTCGTTTCTTACTTCTCAAGGATGCATTATATCACTAGGGTTTCTCTTGACCCCTCTAGAGGTGCCTCGGAAAGGAAGGAGCTAAAGATGTCTTGCGAGATGTATAGAAGGGAAGCTGCGAGAACCATTATAGGGGAAAAACCCTAGCCCACAAAATCCTACAAGCAGGGTATTATTGGCCCACCTTATTGGCAATGTAGAAGAGTATGTCAAAAAGTGTAAACAGCTCCACAGGGTTACCCTGCTTGTCCCGGCCGAACTCACAAAGGTCTTGCCCCCACCTTTGCCTTTTGCATATTAGGGCATCGATATTATGGGACCTTTTCCTCTTAAGACTAGATAAAGAAAGTTTCTAATCATTACGGTAGACTACTTCAGCAAGTGGGTAGAACTTAAACCACTAGCTATAATTACTGAAGACGCTATAATCAGATTCCTATGGAAGAATATTGTGTGCTAGTTTGGGTTAACAATAGAAGTTGAATCGAATAATGGAAGGCAATTCAGGGTGTAAAGGGTCAAATCATGGTGTGAAAACTAGGAAATAAAACAATCGTTCACCTCAGTCGCTCACCCTTAGGCTAATAGGCAAGTGGAAGTAACAAATCGGACCATTATTAAAGGACTTAAGTTGAAATTCGGCAAAGTAGATGGAAGATGGATTGATAGGTTGCTGGAAGTATTATGGACCTATCAAACTACCCCCCACATAGCAATATGGGAGTCCTCATTTAGTATGGTATATAGGACAGAAGCTATTTTGCCTTCAGAAGTCATCCATGATACGTGCAGGATATAGTTGTATGATCCAAGCAGGAATGAGGAAGGAATGAAGGATAATTTGAATCTTTTAAAAGAAAAGCGAGAAGCAGCTAAGCTTCGAATGTTAAGCTACAAATAAAAGGTTGACAACCTGTTTAACAAAAGAGTCAGTCCTAGACATTTCAAAGCTGAGGAACAGGTCTTACACCGAGCAAATGTCTTAAAAAAAATAAGCAAGTTAGATCTAGCATGGGAGGGGCCTTACATTGTAGCAGAAGAACTTCTAGGAAGAGCTTCCTATTTAAAAGACTATGAAGGGAGAATTCTTGATAGATCATGAATGTTGAAAAATTGAAACAATACTACGTTTAAGTGTTTAAGAACTCAAAATGTTATAAATTGTCTTTTTTATAAATGAGAAAGGGTACATTATTCAGTCAATTACAAGTGAGCTCATAGGGGATGGGGGATGACCTCGTTCAGTTAGAGGGTCTAAGGGAGCTTTAGTATATGGTTGGGAAATCAATCCCTCTAAACCCCTAACTTCCTGAAAGACTAAAGACTTAGGGCACTAGGAAGAGTCATCTTTAAGATCTGCAAGAGGGATGTTCTTTGTCCTAGCAGCAATATCTATGGTAGAGAGGTCAAACCTTGGAATGACATAACCTTTTTTAGACATCTCCCCCTGATAGTAGTCGAACTCGTGAAAGAAGAATCTAATGGCTTTGTAGCATAGTTACATCTTGAACTCATCTGCTTTCTTAAGGGCAGCCAACTTGGTTTCACAGTGGTCAGATAATAGCTGCTACCCCTTGGAAGTTTGTGAAAAGTTCTTGATTGCACTGCGTCTTTCCTCTTCAAAGCGTCCACAGAGTTCAGCATTCCTCTTCAATAGCTTCTCCACCTCTTACTAGGATTTGTCATACTAGGACTTCTAAGACTTAGTTGTTTTCTTTGCCCATTCTTGCTGACCCAAAACTTTAGCATATTCTACCTAGAGGGGCTGGGTCATTTCTAAGTGCCTCATCACTTCGGAAGCCCCTATGAGGCACTGCACGAATGGTCAAAGTCATATATATATATATGTATATGTGTATATATGGAAAAGGAAGAAAGGGTTTAATGTTGTACCATAGCTTGATGGCTGGCTAGCTTGTCCAATAGTTCATTGTTCCAGAGATGCCCGATCAATTCTCTGTTATGAAGGGTAACACTTCTGCAAATATACTCATGAGCAAGGCAAAGGCTTTTGTTAATGGAAAAGCCCACCATGAAAAAGAGTTTAAAGCCCTAATGTGCTAATTGGGTTCCTCAAACCTAACTATCTATGGAGTCAAGGGACTCGGTCTAAGGTCTGGTTGAGGTACCAACTCTAGCAAGGGTGTCTAGTCAGATTGCTCTAGAGTATGGCTGGAACATTAGCCAAGAGGCTCGAGGGTGTTCTCTAGGTCAGGGCTAGGAGGTAATGCCAGTGCATTCAAGGCTGATTGACTACTTGTTGATTTCAGCGTTTTCCTCATCTGACTGGCTAGCTTTATCTGTAGGGCCGCACCGTACAAATGCTCAATTAGCAGATCCTCTGTAGAATGGAAGTTAGCACAAATGTAGGGCTAACAGGGATGAAAAACATTAAGTAAAGTACCTATATCATTAGATAAATTTTCCTGCATGGAGGATAACCCATACCAATGCAGGATTACCTTTTCCCTCAATAAGGAAAGATGGAGTTTGTAAGTAGTAAGTTGTTGGAGTTGCTGGGATATCTTTTTTAGAATAAATTGTTTACTAGGTTAGGGATAGTGGGTAAATTATTGACCCAAAAAGTGTTAATACCCCAATCTCCAAGGCATTGAAAAAAGATGAACTCTTCTTTCCAATACTTTTGAGTGGAGGGGAGACCTCTTAGAAGCTGTACCTTGACCTTATGGTGAAATAAAAAATAGCTTTCTCAAGAGACCTCAAGATGAATGCGTGGTACAATAAATTTACTCTAGGGTCAAAACCTAAGTCATAGCATATGATAAAAAAGCCAACTATGAGGCGAAGTGAGTTGAGATTGATAAATGTTATATTCTCCTAAAACCTATACAAAAAAATAGGTGTAGAGGTAAAGAAAGGCCATACTTCAGTAGATGAATGAACAAGGTAAGTAAGCCCGGCAGAGGTTTTTGTTACAGGCAGTAGTGCCATCAAGGAATATGATTTGGGACTTTAAAGGCAGAGAGTAACGAGTTTTAATCAGTTTCTAAGGTATTCTAAACTTATTTGAGGTCGTGGCGTAAAAAGGAATATGAATTTCAGAAGATATCGTACCCAAATGAACTTTCTGATGGTTGGATGAAGAAAGTGATGCGTCAGTAATGTAGGAAAATGAAAAGGAGAATTGTGAGAAGAAATCAAAAAGCTAGACAAGTAAGAATAAAAGCAAAGCAAGCACCCTATATAAGGAGACTACTAATTTTTGAGATAGCAACATGGATGTTCATGATTGAAGTCGAATCTGCTTCGACATGGTACAATGGAAGCTTTCAGATGCTCATTCCACCTAGTATGTCTCCACAAAAACCATGAGCACTATGAAGTCTTGCGAAACAAGTTTACCGTAGCTGACTTGGGTAGCAAATGTTGCCTAAAGTTACCTAAGTAACCTTCTTTGCTTGAGCAATAAGAAAACACTACTAGGTGGTATCTCCTGAGTTTACAGGGCGGCCTTGGAGTGGTCTAAGGTGCCCGCCTGGGTAGTAACTAGAAATTACCTAGGCAACATTGCTTGCTCATGCCACAAGCAAACAGTTTCAAGGTAGCCTGAGGAGCTTGATTGTGTTGAAAGCGTTGCCAGAAGTTACTCAGGCAGCTTTCGTTGCTCATACTACAACGAAACAGTGCTAGATGATTAATTCTTGAGGAGCCTGATTGGGTTGCAAGTGTTGCCAAAAGTTACTTAGGCAGCCTCCGTTACTAGTGCTGCAAAGAAACAATGACAAATGGTTAATTCTCAAGACCAAACTTGCAGCGTAAACGGCAAGCAATGGTACCTAAATGGGGAGCAAGCGTCACAATCTAACCTTGTGATCAATTCTTATGCCTGCTACATTAACTCAAGCTAATATACATAGGATAGATCCCTCGGCTCGATAGAGCGGGGGTACTAGGATCTTTGCTAGGAACAGTGGTCGGTTCGCGACAAGGCCTGTCACGGGGCATCCCATAACTTGAGGGTCCTTAGTTTGATAGAGAAGGGATGCTTAAGTCATTCAGAATGACACTTTTTAAGTTTTGCTATAAAGCATACTATAAAATAGATCCCCTGACATGATAGAGTGGGGTGCTAGGATCTTTGCCAGTGACAGCGGTCAATTAGGCAACAAGGCCTGTCACGGGGTGTCTCATAACTTAAGGGTCCCTAGCTCGATAGAGAAGGGGTACCTGAGTCATTAAGAATGGCACTTTTTAACTTTTGCTATAGAGCATACTATATGATAGATTCCCCAACTCAATAAAGTAAGAATGCCTGAGTAATCGATAACAATATTATTTGTCGTTGTAGAATTGTTGTGAAGGGGATGTCTAGATAAACAAACATGAGTTTTATTAATTTCATAGAGGGAAATAATGCTCCAAGAGCTTACCAAAAGAATAAGGGGTGTACAGCAGCATCAGCCCTCTTTGTCTCACACATGATCTAGAAGTGACCATTTAAGGGGAGTGCGTTTCTCCTAGAATCTTAGCTAAATGTCGGTAAGGTTTGGATCAGGGGACATGTGACCAATCTCAGCCATCACCTCTAGACACTTTAGGAACCCCCAGTGGAAGGCCAAATACACTTTCTCCATCTACTCCGAGTGGTATGCCTGGGATTAATAGAATGCCCCCAGCCGTCACATGAAATAGGAGTCCAAGAGGTTTTGTCCTCCTCTAATCCCTGTAGACAAGATAGAAGTATTGGGGATTCTATAGATAGCTACTGCTTTCCCCACTACATCGGTACACTCGTTCAGCCAAAGCCTGATAGTCTCTCTCCAGCTTCTAGTGGGATTCATCTATGTTGTAGGCTAAAAGGCGATGTTTCTCCAAGGTGGCATGAGTGTGGGAGAGCTCCTACTCCATGTCATGAAGTTGTTCCTGGGTGTGAGTGTTGAGTTTCAAGTCTAGGTTTTTGAGTTCTAGCTTCAGGTTATCGATTTTCAGGCATTTGAGGTGACCCATATAGCATTTAAGCTCCTTTGTATGTTGGGACCATGAATTCATTAATGATGCGAAAGGCGAATTTGAGGAACTGCTATCAAGGAATGGATTGGAGGGAATGTTGTCCATCTTTTAAGTCGAAGGAATTGCAAATGCAATTTAGTTTTAGCAACCAAGTAATAAAGATCATCTATTAATAGAAGAATGGCGGCGATTCTCAAGGATCTCAAAAATTGAAGTGATGACCGAATCAACGGGATATGTTTTTATGGAGGGGATTCGTCCTTATCTGAAAAAGTACGATTCTGATCCACAATACATAACTAGGTCTGCTAGTCTGAAGGAGCGTGGTTCTAATCCACAATTCATGACTGGGTTCGATAGGCCTCTCTTGAACTAGGTGAGGGGGAAGGAGTGATGTACGTGATTCTATTGGGCTAAGCGAAGGGATATTGAGCTAAGCCCATGAAGGAATATTAGGCCAGGCGAAAGGCCAACCTAGAGCGCTAGGCCCATCAGACGACCTTGAAGGCCTGAGAGAGCCTGCTTGTTCGGTAGGAGTCAGGCAGCTCTCGAAAGGCAAACTGGCTGGTATTGATGTAATAAGACCTAGTCATGCACATTTTAAAAGTAGAAACGAGGAGTGATGTGTGTGGTTCTATTAGGCTAAGTGAAGGGATATTGGGCCAGGCGAAAGACGGACCCAAGGTGTTGGCCCATCAAGCAACCTCGAAGGCTTGAGAGAGCCAGTCGGTTCGATAGGAGTTAGGTAGCTCTCGAAAGGCAAATGGGTAGGCATTGATATAATAAGACCTAGTGTTGCACGTTTTAGAAGTGGAAACGAGGAATCAGTCGTTATGTAAACGTGGAAAGGATGTTATCAATGTAATTAAAGTAGGGATAACTTGAGCTAACCTATAAATATAGGAAGAATCGTATGCAAAAAGGCAGATCAAAAAAGAGAACAAAAAGCTATTTCATCCCATAGACATAAGCTATTTAGCTGAACCACATAATTCTACGTTGCCATCAGAAGCCCAATTTGATTTGACATAATAACCCATCATCTCTTTGGAACATCAAAAACACAAAAATTATAGTAACTCATCTTGTCGTTGTTTGTACATGTGAGAATCTCGAATACAATTTCATTATACATGAGTCTAGGTGGTATATTCAAATTGCTTCTTTCCTTTCTATCAATAATTTCAATATCAAGGTAACATGAAATTATATTCCAAACATATGCTGCAAAGATCCCATCTTTTTTTTTTTTTTTGGAAAAAAAAACCATCTTTGCCATGTCACATGACCACTGAAACAAAATAATTTATGTAGTGGTGATTTTATTGGCACATTGTAATTGTTAGTGGGCAAGACAAAATCAATTAGTGGAGCTTAATATCGATCAAAAAGAAAGATAAAGTCAATGGATGATCACAATTTCAATTTCGCATCAATTGACAATTTTAGGTCCAAATTACCACGTATCTCCATGTTGCAGTTATTTTCAAGGTAGAGTTGTTTACATGCAATTTTGTGCTCCATAAACATGGCATTGAAATTAATTTCTTTTCAAATTAATATATACAATGGAGAATGAATTTTCACTAATTCAGTTGGCTTGTGATGGCTACTCTTATTAGTTATCCAAAATGTAGGAACAAAAATCGCATATCTAAAAATTCTTAGAAGGAAAATATTTGGTTTTTAACCATAAACTAATTGTAATGGGGAAATTTCATTATAATTCTTTGGCCTTGTGTGAATTAATGTTTTTGCATGCATAATACCATGTCCACAAATAAAAGTTGGAAGATTTATTCTCGTGAGGAAAGGGCAAGCAATTAACTGTAAGCACTTTTTAAACAATTCTAATACGTCACTTTGCATATGGACATAAGCTATAAAATGTTCAACACTTATGCCCAACAGATTTGCATTAATAATCAAAGGCTTGTGAAGTGAATTCACTAGCCTTGTCAAGATAATTGTTTCAAGCTTATAAGCAAACAATTATCCTAACAGTCTCATACATGCTAATTGGTCAGTGGATAATAACCACATATATATATATATATGGCATGTTAATAATAAGCACATATATGAGTACTCTCGTTGATGCATCGATTAGAACATTAACCAAAGAAATCTACACGGTGCGTACATGAGCCTGCACATATCATTGTGTATGCATTTTAAAAATAAAATAGATTAAGTTTAAACTTTCATTAGAGATGGTCGAATAATTAACTTGCCTTGAGAAGAAGCAACTTATGAGAATTCATCGAAATGATGTAGCTTTTGACTCTTTAAAGAATGTCCCACCTATATCTACGTGCCGTTCTAGCCCACACGAGTTCTTCAATGTATTTTGCATCATTATAAAACTAGGACATCCCAATCCAAACACTAAAATAACTTTGATGAGTAAACTTGAAATCTATTGTTGCATATATTTTAATTGTATTAATATTTGTGTAGTGTAATATGAAGGAAGTGTTTTTCCAATACAACTTTTTTTCTATTAGCAATACTTGTAATACTTATAATTACCTTCACTTATAGTCTCTACATTATATCTATTTCAGTGGATACCTTTAAAACTAAACAAATTTCTTTGAAACTTTGACGAAAATAATGTATCATCAATTCAAAATTTTGTTCTTTTTGAAAAATTGTAATTGTTTTTTTGAAGCATTCAATCAATTTTGTATGTAGTACAAGCACAGGCTTCTTTCATTACTGAATAAGAAAAATATTTCATAGCCTTAAGTATGAGATTTCTCATGGCACTATATGCTACACATATTTATTTGTCCTTGACCATTGAAATGTGTCCATATTGTTCACTAAAACTAAGAAATACATATGACATGCTTTTATTTTCCTATAAATATAGTATTTGTAAAATATAAGAGATATTGAAAATTAAGACTCTGCTTGGATAGCACATCATATCCTAATTTCCTGTTTCCTTGAGAAACTTTCTCATATAAACAGTCAACATTTTCTTGGCTCTAGAAAATTCTTGGACTAAACTTTATCTCATTTTTTCCATTTTCTCCCCCTATCCCTTCATTTACCAGTCCCTCATGATTCTATCTTCACTCATTACTCTTCCTCACAATTGACTCTCTGTCTTCTCTGCCTTTAATAATTCCCTCTGTCCTTCCCCACTCAAAAAGGTTGTTTCACCCCCCGTGGTTGCTAAATACTGCACCAAAAAAACGTGGAGACTCCATTAGCATTTGGCCCTCATTCGAATCTCCTAAATACGATCTATTGTCTATTCATTATGCTCAGGCGGGTAGAAATTTGTATTCTCGTCATCCGCTTTTTGTCTCCCGCCAAGGATTTGTCCTTCTGTGGTGGATGATGCTACCACGTGACTAGGCTGTCTCAGTGACTGCCCTCTTCAAACCCAAATCTTTGTTGGTGGACATTCCGTTGGGCGATAACCACCTATAGCGGTGGACTATGGTTGTGGATTGGAGTCGACTCCATTTCAATGGCCTTATCCTCGCAATTTCAACCCACTTTCCTTTGTTATCTGATTTTCTTCTTTTTTGGCCATTTCTTATGGAGTAACACGGTGGCTTTGTTGTGGATATGATAAGCGGCTCTGATTGTGGGGTTGTCAACAGTGGGAGCAGGTGACCGATGACATATCTTGGCGGGGCAACCTACTTTGGTTTTACAGTGGTGGCATTGTGGCTCCACGGGCTTCCACTCCCATGCCTGAAAATATCCATTTTTGGGCTTGGGTTGTCATATGGTTGGGAGTAAATGGTGGTTTAGGAATAGTGTTTCACGGTAGATAGTGTTGGTACAAACTGTTTTGTCATGGTTGTTTTTGAATTTGTCACTATTGTGGCTGCCACCGATGGATTCCTTGCTCCCTCCAGTCGGGAAGACTGTAACTTCGCTGGATTTTATTTTTGCCATTTTTTTAATTTTATAATTAACTGTAATTAATTTTTGCAGGTTTTAACTTTAATGGTATTATCTATGATTATCTTTGGTGTGTTAGATTAGTTTAGTTTGTGTGTTGGACTAGAAATAGATATACACAGTCAAGGCACCATCATGACAAAGATTATAGATTGAATAGAGATGAGTGTGCTAGACATCTAAGGTATCGAATCCTTATATTGAAAATCAATCTTAATTGTGTTTTAATTGCTTTTAGGGTGGACATAACATGAGTGAATGTCAAAACGAGATAATTGATGCTCGTGTTGGCATTAATAAAGTTATGAGAGATAAGAAAAATCCACCAGTAAAGATGTCATCTTTAATTAAAATGAAGATTGCAAAGGATATGCTATAAGAGGAAATAGCAAAAGTTGCAATTGAAATTGAGAAAGATAAAATTGAGAAGGAAGAATCCATATAAATGGAAGTAGAGGTTAATAACGAACACAAGAATGAAGAACAAATAAAAGATTGAGAGATTAAACTTCTATAGACTCATGTATATCTTGATCCATTTGATCATCTAACAGATGCTCTGTACAATTGTACTGCACATGAGTTGTAGATATTTTTATCTGCAAAGACTACATATGCATATCCAAATAAGTTGTTAGTGCTTTTTCATATTCTTTTATATGGTTTCTTACAAATATTTTTGTGTTGGACTTATGGAAAGATGAAGCTAAAGTGTCAGTAGGATGATGAAAAGTTAAGGAGCTTTCAGAGATTCGTGTTTGATCCAGGAAGATACAAGCTCGAATTGAGAGCAATTCGCCCTTAGAGGAGAGGTATGATGCGATCTAGGGTTCCTTCAAATTTTATTTTAACATTTATTAGTTTTATTACCAGTTAGCAGGCTTTATTAATAAGTTTGGCCATATGCACATTTTAAGTTATAGCCTGATAGGATTTAGTATAAATAGTATTTTTGTTCAGTTGAAATAGATAGATGTTGGATATTATGAATTTTGAAAGTTAAAAAATCACTCAATTTTCTCTAGATTTGTGCGCATTCAAATCTATTTAACATGGGTGATCCTTGTGTAAATCGTAACGTATCAATTGATTTCGGTGTATCAATTGTGCCCATCCTATCACGCCGTTTATCAGTTTTTTAGGTTCAATTTTTGGTTTTAATATATTGGGTCGAGTATTTTGATATTCGGTTTACGTTCTTAGAATCCAATTTAGATTCAGTCTAATTTTTATTCTTCTACTGTGTTCTTGATCATATCAGTTGGTATCAAAGCAGATTGTGTCCATCTAAATCAGGTTTAATTCAATTCTACCACATTGGGTCGACATTCGTCGCTCGATTCACATTCCTAGAATCCCGAATTAGATTCGATTACATTGTTCGTTATCTTTTCTATTTCTACTACCTCACCTGATCGCGTCAGTATGACTACAGAGTGAATTATTGCTGCGTACAGTGAGTATAGTGGTAGGTCTTTGAGTGTCGAAAGTGTGAGAATGTACATGTTGATTTTAACAAAATTATTTTGAAACACTGTAGTATGAATTGATAATGATGTTATGTTTTGTTACTTATCGTTCACAACATCAATGTGTAATGTAGTTTCATCACATGCTTGCTATGTGGTTTGCATAAGGTATGGTTTGGTGGTAGTTATGCACAACGTGGTTTAGTTGGTGTGGTGATTGTATGAAATTATGTTTGTGAGCACCTGAATTATGTGAGACGAACTTATGTATTATCATGAAGTCATCTAGTGCTAAATAACAATGCAATACTCATTTTCTTAATTTTTATATCTCCGGTGGGCATATGCTTTAGCTACATGTTGTATATATTGTGAATTACAATTATAGGTAATCCTTTTTATTGCTATTCTATTTTTGAGAAATATTTTGTACATAGATGTAGCGAAATGTAGACTGCAGTCTTCGTAACAGAATGAAACATTTATGTGGACTAAATATACATAGGTCAAAAAAAAAGTACGCAACCATATGGCCCCAAATATATCTTTATACACATTTTTGGGAAATGCTTAATTATAATTCTATTTTAAATAATTTTTTTTAGTTGTTAAATAGTAATAGAATTTTAACTCATGCAAACTTTTGGAATGGATATTTAATCAAATAAATTAGTAGAAATCTAAATTATTTAAACTACTAATAGCAATTATAATTCTTAGTTATTGACTTTATACGTGAAGAGCTTAATTCGTTTCAATTAAATAATAAATTTTTTGGGGGACTTTAACTCATAACCATTTCACATAACAAAAATTAAATTAATTAATGCCTGAAAATGGTAAAACTATTTTTCAGTAAAATAAAAGCACTAAAGATAAAATAACTAGAAATATAAATAATGCTGCACTAAAGTGTTAAATAATTAAATAGATAAAATATTATCAAAAACAAGTGTTGTTACGAAATGAAGCACAAGTTATAAACCATTTTATTTATGCAAACTTTGGCTTCAAAATTTATTAAATATGCGATAGCCATCAAGGTTTGAAAACTAGGCCCGGACTCGTTAATTTGAATAGAAACTAGGTGGCTTTTCAATTCGGTCATACTTAAAAAATTGTCTATTAATTGAACACGAACTGTCCATTATCTGAACACGTGTGAATTGGTCATGCTTAGTTAAAACCGGTCAGAATTAGATTGACCAATCAAAGCAGTAAAAAAAATGGCATTTACTATTTTTTATTGATAAAAATTTTTAAAATAGAAATTTGCCTTTTAAATAAAAAAATATTGTTATATCCTCTTGTAATTTCATTTTACCCTCCTAAACAATTTTTATATAACTTATACTTATTTTATAATTTTTACCTATATATTTTTCTAATAAAGTCATGAAAAATTTAGACATTGTATCTTAAAATTAAACTTTACAGCTAATTTTGCTGTTTTTATTTTCAGAAACTTGCTATTCAATATTTATGTTTTTCTTTGAATTTAATTTAATTTCTTTTATATTTCTGCAATATTTTTGTTCATACTCAATTATTAAATTTTTTTATGTTACATGTAAAATTTATCATTTGATATATTAATTTATTGACATGAATAAATTTTATAACATTATTTTAACGCTGTTATATTTGTATAAATAATATTATATACAATTTGAAACCAAAGGTATTTTAGAAACGGTTGAACTAATCGAAACAGTGTCCTTGCGACCTAGTTTGCTATTTAGTTCAATATCGATCTGAGTTTGAATGCATTGATATCCATCTATTACAATTAATTTTATTTTAAAGTTTAATTATCTATAATATAATACTATAATGGTATGGCAACAATTAGGAAGGTATAAAACTTTCGATTGTAAAGATAAAAATCTAATATTTTTAGGAAAAACTTATTAATAGATCCATTTGTGTATAATATTATGAAAACAAATGTTTAATACAAAAATTGAATGTTACGTATAAGAAATAAAATGACATGTTAAAAAAACAAAAGATAATTTCACAAAAGAATGTAAAATTTAGAAATTCATAAACATGCAAAAAAAATACTATAATAATTAATAAAATTTATATTTTAAGTAAATTCACTTTACTAATTTATAAAAAGACTCCTATTCATAAAGCATGAAAATATAAAATATAGCTAGATAAATTCAATATTACAAAACTGAAACAAAACTTAAAAGTAGAATAAAATATAGAAGAATAATGTTCCATGTTTGGCATGGAAGCCTTTACAATATGTTACCCTTACAATTTACGTGGATATTAATGAACGACGCCTTATTGTATGAATTTAATGCTTGTGCCCCTATCTTTGGGCATAGATGTCGTCCTCCCAATCATACAGTATTACAAGTGGGGGTTTCAATGATGTGCACTAGCCTACGCCTAACGTGAATAGTTTCATAGACATAGTGCATGACTGTGCAACGCGGTAATCTATTGGCCCCAGTTTTCACTACTTCCGAGTGGAATGATATAACAATTAAGATGTGGGAGGCCTGTTAGAGGTTCAACTATACAATTAAGTAATTGTAGGGGAAATTTCATAAACTGAAGACAAAGTGGCGCAAATACTACCACCTCTAGAATGCTAAGATGGGGTTCCCTTGGGATTACGAGCATGATATGGCCACTGACACAAATGAAGTATGGCACATGTGGCTCTAAGTGAGTTGAATGTAACTTATCTTAAGTTATAATGGTATGAAACCTAGTAATTCTTGCTCTCACAATGTCCATCAATTGTAGGCAAATGTAAATGATATGTAGTTGCAGGAGAGGGGCCTTCTAATGTATTGCAAGCTAATTGAGATTTTTGCTTGGCATATTACTTCTAGTAGAGTGGATGTGCCTCCACGTAGCCTCCCCTATACCCCAAGCTTAGCAACCCCATGATGATGAGTATGGGGAAGTCGATATTGAGGACCCAACTGTAGGCGATGATTCATAGAACTCCTATCATCATTCACAGTCATCTAGTGGTCACATGTCCATTAGTAATGCATCCTCCTCACCTAAGTGAAAGATGCTAATGCCCCTTGCAATAGTGTCAACTTTGCAGTCATGAAAGAGGGCAAACCATATGGTCACATCACATGTCAACCCAACCTCTACAACCACCATTAAGATGTGGTCGAGAAGATGGATGTTTTACCAAAAGCGAAGTACTTCAATGCTTTGGTTAAGTTTGAGGATCCCACCTTTGCCACGTTTTCTTCACCCTTCGGCTGTGTAAGTTGCACGACTACTTGGACAAGTTAAGGTAAGAGTGGTAGTTTTAATCAAAGATGTATTTGATGTGAGACTAGTGTTCGTCGTATCAAACCTTATCTATTAAACTATGTCATTCTTATTCTATTGTGGATGATGAATCATTTATGAAGATGGTTGGATATATCCATAACGAGTCAGACCACAAGTATTCGCACATCCAACACCAAAGCAAAACATGGCACATATTTATGCAATTACACATCAATTTGTGAAAATAGTAGAAATAGTTTGATATGATTCAACTTCCTTGGTAGAAATTTCAAATTGCTCATGTATTGAAGGAAAACGAATATCATAGGTACTAGAAGAATTCCACCTACAGCATTTAAGTCAATAATAGTACGAAATGATATATCCACAAATTACAATTTCATTTCCCAAGAAATGTAAAGCATATGTATCCTCAATTGCTATCATCATTCTCATCATTTCAGAAGAAATCTAAAAATGAAAAATTCATTATCTTGAAAGTTAATTATTACCATGTATATTCTTACTCTAGATTAAATATTCTTAGGATATAGACTATCGTAGTGTTGGGCTAAACGATGCTAATGTCAAGAGCGATGTTGTAGAAAACATTGTGGGTGACCTCAGCAACAATGCGCATAGGTCAATCCCAATTGAGTACAAAACTTCTTATTTTTCTATCATGAGGGTGCCTCACAATCTTTCACAAACATGTTTAAACGTCCTTTTTAGGACTCTCAGTTTTGTGGCTCGTGGTCATAAAGACCATTACTATGATGCTCTTTGTATGATGAAGCGTACTTTTTGGTTTTTATGCTAAAAGGTCATGAAGAAAAGTTATTTATCATAGTATGATATGGTGCATCTACTTCGAAGGAGTTTGTCACTATTTTCCTCAGTTGCATCGCCATGCACTATTGACATTGGGATATAACCAAGTGGTTTTAGTGTTCACCTAAGACTCTTAGCCATCACTTGCACATGGTGTGTAATGCTTTGCGTGCCATGGCAGCTAAGTATATTCTTAGACATGGACTTCGTGCCTAAGTAAATTCCATTCCACCCTTAATGGTACTCGTACTTCAAGATTAGTAAGAGATGTAGTTGATGCATTTCATATTATCGTAACTTGTCACGCATACTATGTATGCCAACTCTTATTTAGCATTGTATGACTGTGTTAAGGCCATTCACAAAACACTTGCGTTGTGCAACTTCCAACAAACGTGTTACCCACTTATTGAAATCGAAAGGTGTCCTAAGTCAGAACATTATGGCAACCATGACTTTAGCTTGAAATTCACCTTCATAGTTTCAAGATGGGAAGTGATTACAACTGATGCACGAATCTTGCAGAAAGTTCATTGAACTTTTGTGTATAATTTCCTACGGCCACAAAATAGGTACTAATTGTTCAACTTAGACTTTGACAAGCCTAATTTCACATGCTAACATTAAGTGCGATGTGTCCATGTGGCAGGAAAGTATTATGTTTTTGACATGGGATATGCCAACATTCTTATATGCTTCCTACCCTACTGAGTGGCATGGCGTTGGTCAAAAGCCCATGCACAATAAGGAAACTTTTTAACATATGCCACTCATTGGTATGCAACCACATTGAGTATTGCTTCATTATGCTAAAGTGCTACCTATACTAAAAAGACTAATGTTCAACTACGACTTCAACACCCAAGTCGACATTAGTGGAATCCTCAATTTCATAATCACACACTACAATGAAAATTGTTTGCTAAACAAGGTTGCAGACCCTAACTAGGTCGATGATGATTCAAAGGCGCAAGCACTACAACAACAACATGAAGAAGTCCCTCAACTAGACTTATTCGACAATGCCATCTGAGTGAGCAACCTTAAAAAGGACTAAATAGCATAACAAATTTCAAATGGCCAGTGGGCCTAACATTTCATCTTCACTTGTGCATTCACATATTAAATTCTACAGTATCATGAAATGTCATGGTCATTTGTATTTCCAGTTGGAAAGTGTATGGTGTATGCCATTTATGAACCTTGTCTATTGTGGGTCGTGGTTAGACTACGTTGAACAAATTTTATTTAAATCTATAAATATTTGTGTATATCAAGTTTGAGCAAATTTAATAAAAATGATGTCTGCCTAGTGATTTTTAAAATAATAATTTCCACAAGTAACAAGCTACAATTGTAGGAATAAGGCACCACAAAAGAATCCATACTACCCTCGAAGCCTAATGCTCCCTAATGGATGGTCCTTGAGGTGGGGGCACTTATCAATGCACTTTTGATGTTTGGACAAAGCATCCACACCTGAATATGATGTGTGAGAACCCATTGTGTGCAGGGATTGGTAGACAACTCACCAATCAATTTGGCTACAAGTTCACCATGTTCAAGGTGATGGCATGGCAAACTCACCTTCAAGCACATTATGCTGGGTTCATGCGTCACTTAGGCTTTCCTGGGATCTTGTATGATGCCTAAACAGAATTGCCTCGAGTGCGTCTTGTATTTTGGAAAGGAGGCTAATGGTTAAGACTTGCTTATTTTCCTAGAAAATACTAGCACATTTTGGGTTTGTCATTTTCACATATTATTCTATTCACTATTTTTAACTTTGTTCTCATATGACATTCTTCAGAGGGGACACTGTGTTAGCGATTATGGCATACCATCGAGAAGCCTCTTTATGAGATATTGCACTCATTGTTTGCTACTCCTAAAGATCCACCCATAGTAGATGAGCTAGAGGCAAATGTTCCCCAGGATGATGTCATTGTCATATCTAGTTTGGACATGAGCCTAAGATAGGCAGTCGATCCTTTACATGTGTAGCCCCATCCCCTACTTGATATCATTAAGATCGCATCTTCATTTGATCGCTCTTATGTGGCCCCCAGCTTAGTTCCTAATCTATAAGATACATGGGATTTTGCAACGTATCACTAGCATGCTTCCAGGCATCAAGAATTGACTCAAGAGGGCACGCTTAACAACATAGCATGGTGGCCATACTAGACTCATGGATCACAATGGTGGAGGTGCCACTAATTAGCCTTTGGGCATATGGGTGATTCCATGATTGTATGTGTGTGCTACGCATGTTCACTTCTTCTCATTTGCCACGTATGTCTATCACATTTTATTAGTACAATGTATAAAATTTTAATAATAATAATAATAATATTGTTAATGTTATTGAAATGACTAATAATAATAGTGACGATGATTGGGACAATAATAACAATTTTAGTAGTAGTGGTAATAATAACAAGAATAATAATAATAACAATAACAATCATAATAGTAATAGTAGTAATGATGATGATGATAGTGATAATAATTTAATAACAACAACCACAGCAATGATAATCATAACAATAATGACAATAATGATGATGATGATGACAAAATCATAATTCATCATTAATTCTAACACAAATAACTACCTATCATATCATATCTATCCCAACAAATAATTACTTATTATATCACTATAATTATTACATTATCTCAAAAATACCATGCACTGATATACAAATTCTCAATTCCTTATCCCACCTCACCCAAAAAGACTTTTCTCACTTTCTTTCGGAATTTTTTTTTCTAAAACAAGGTGCCTATCCAATTATAGGCTAAATAATTTAGTTTAAAGCATTATATGAAAATTCACAGCATCATTATGCTATGAGATTTATCTATCGAGATTTCCATCACTATACTAGTTACTAGTATCCCCATCAAGGTGATTGAAAAAGAAACCATAGCATTCGAAGACGGAAGATCAATAAAGCTAGTGCCAACAAGACCATGATCAGCATTAACGTAATCACTTGAGCAATTTGTCTCCATAATTTTTCTTTTTATTTGTATGTGATTCTTGATGGAGTACAACCGGCATTTCGACATGCATGTACAAGACAAATGGCCTTTCATCCCCAAATGATGGTACTTATTATCCACTTTCTATTAATTAAATCTTAATCATTATTAATCTCACTTTAGGTGGTGACTAGAATTTTTGGTTTCCCCATTCCAACTATTATAACTTTTTTGACCGTAGCTACAATATTGTCGGTTCTTAGATTGCAATGTTATCAAATGTACTTTTAGGAAATGGAGCGAGGCCAATTGGGCTGAGTCCCATAACAAGAGGACAAGAAATCAATTTACAATTGTAGGATAAAATTCTTAAATAACCAAAAAGTTCGTACAAGTGGAATAAATTTGGATCAAATTGAATTTTTGTGGGTTATATTCTCTAACTTCAATCCTCTGATTCTTTCTTTAAGAACACTTGTTTGAAATTTGAACAATTTTTAAGGAAAAATCTTGCACTTGATATTCCTTGAGAGTTATTAGATCTTCAATAATGTTGATCTTCAACTCAACACCACGATTTTAGATCAACATTTTAGATTTGGAGACTTTGATGAAGAACGCCTTGTATGTATTTTTTGAATTTGATGAATAACACCTTGAATGTGGTCGTGAACTTTTTAAATTTGATAAAGAATACTTTGAATGTGGTGATGAATTTTTTAAATTTGATGAAGAACACCTTGAATATTCTTGAGAATTTAAGAGAGAATTTGGGGAAAGCTCTTACTGCTCTAAGTTTTTAGCTGTTTCACCTCTGTTTTCTATCCCTTGTTTCATAGAGTTTGGCCTTTATTTATAATTGTAGGAGAGAGTGTATAACCGCATTAACCTGTTGATGTGATGCGATTTCATTAGCGATCATAACTTAGACTTATCTAAAGACTTAACCGATAGGTTTAATTTTACAGAGTTTTCATCTCCCAAGCTTCTAATAAGATCTAACCACTTGGCATATTTTGATTGGCTAATCAAAATATTAATCTTCTATTTTATCTCAAAAATTATCTTTATTTAAATTACTAAAAATTTATTTAATTATTATTTTATTACCATATGGCATTATTTAATTAGGTCCAAAATTTTTGATGTGTTTACAAATGTCCTATGGAAACTTGTTCACAAAAACTTTATTTTTAATGAATAGGTCTGGAATATCTTTCCCACACATCATGGGCTGTCAATTTTTTTTGTCCCACGATTTATCTTAAGAGAAAGAATTCCTCATATTTTGGCTAGGGAAATTCTTCTACACTTTAATCTGTAGAATGGCCAGTCCATAATTCTAATTGCATTTTTGGTGTACTAAACCCGCAGGCCTATCCTAGTGATATTAACATCTGTCAAATCCACCAAGCTTATGGTTAATATAAATTCAACCCAAGCTAGTAATGCAGCCCAGCAGAAGCTTCCCTTCATCATATCCGAGTCCACCAAAATCTGGCAGTCCTAACAATCATTAACTAGGATTTCACCATCGCCAACCTCTTGTGATAAGGATCCACTAGGAATTTGGTCTACAACTACTTTAATTATCCCAGCCCCTTTAAACTAAAACTCCATGAGACAGTGAACAAGCCATCCAGATATCCTTCACTCAACGGATTTCGATCCTAGGACTTCTACAATCAATCATGTATAAACAGGAGAGCGTGCCGCCTTCTCGTCACCATCCCATTCGATGATAGTAACCAACGATAGTGACAATTGGTAAACCAAAACTGACAATTAAAGAAGGTATTTTTTCCGCATACAAATATCATGGCCTTTTGTTTTTTTCTTGTCTTTTTGCGCTGTTAGCTGTCTAAGAGCTTCCTGTGTCGTGTTAGGCTGGGTCCTCCAGCTGTGGCGAATTCGCGACGTGGTACCAGAAAGTAGGTTAAAGTGGAGCAGCGCCGGATGGAAGTGGTGGTGTTGGTTGTGCTCTCCTTAGTGGCAGCAAACCCAGATGCAACGGCAGGGGTGTTTTGGGAGGGGCCGCTGCTCTAGCGGTGGCGCCAACCCAGATGTAGCGGCAGAGGTGCAGCGTGACTGGAGCTTTCAAATAAGAGCTACAACACGGAAGCGATCGAACGGGCTTTGCGGCGGGCTATTTTCCTCCAGAGAGATGGAGCTCCAGTATTGGGGGCCTTCTCTCGATAGCTGCTACGGTGGCTTTAGATGGTGTCTTTTGGCAGTGCTGTGAGTGGTGAATGTTTGTGCAGACGCGGTGATGCGATGGCGGTAGACGTGGAGACTGCCCTAGTGATGCTGGAGCGGCGACAGAGGTGTGAACAAGCCTCTTTCTTCTGCGCAGAAGTGGTGCGCGCGGTTACACTGCAGCGGCCTTCCAGTGGCGGCGCTTGTGGCCATGGTGGCAGAGTGGTGGTGGGGGAGTGCGGTTTGAAGAAGAAGAAGACGCATAGACACGACGACGAAAGAAAAGAAAAAGGAAGATTTTCTGCTATGTTTGGCATAATGTTTTTAGGGATTAAAGGCTGTGTTTCGATGCAGGTTTTAAGCTTAGGAGTAAGACTGTTTGAATGCAGATTTTAAGCTGGGGAGTAAGGCTGTGTTTGGATGCAGATTTTTTCGTTTTCGTTTGGATGCAGATTTTAAGCTTGGGATAAGACTGTGTTTGGATGCAGATTTTAAGCTTTGAAATATGGCTGTGTTTGGATGCAGATTTAACCATTTTTTGAATGTGCTTTTGGCAATGGCCTGATTTAGCTTCCTCTCTCTTTTTTTGTTTTTCTTTTGTTTTTGTTTTTTTTTTAATCCTTCTTTTGGCCCATGAATACTCAACTTAATTTAGCTTGCATGTAACATTTAAACTTGAATTTTGAACTTTTGAATACTTGGCTTTATTTTGCTCACGCGTACCATTTAGGCTTGAACTTTTGGGCTTTTGAGTATCAAATTTTATTTTACTCGTGTGTACTATTTAGGCTTGAATTTTTAAGGCTTTGAGTACCAAACTTTATTTTGTCCACGCGTACTGTTTAGACTTGAATTTTTTTAGGCCTTTGAGTATCATGTTTTATTTTCCCCACATGTACCATCTAAACTTGAACTTTTGGGCCTTTGAAAATCATGCTTTATTTTTCTTGTGAGTAACGTTTAGATTTGAATTTTTAGACCTTTGAATACTAGACTTAATTTCGCCCACAAATATCATTTAGGCTTAAATTTTTAGGTTTTTGAGTATTAAAGCTTAATTTCGCTCATGTGTACCATTTAGACTTGAATTTTTGTACCTTTGAGTATTAAGATTTATTTTTTATGTGCGTACCATTTAGGCTTGAATTTTTAAGTCTTTGAGTACTAGGCTTAATTTTGCTCGTGAATACCATTTAGGCTTGAATTTTTAGCACTTTGAGTACTAGGCTTAATTTCCTCTGTATGTACCATTCAAACTTGAATTTTTAAACATTTGAATATGGCAAGTCCGAGTTTGTTGACCTTGAATTGAGGCCTATAGTTTTGCTTTGTTAGAACTTTTACACTCTTTGAGCTTTGCTAATTCTACTTGACTTTTAAAGACTTTCCGTTGCACCTTATGGAGCTTTTATTTACCCATGCTCCTCTTTGTTTGTCAAAACCCAGCCTTACACTTTCTCGCTCTTTCTTGCAGTTTATTATCATAGTGTATTTCAAAAGCAGCATGTCTTCCTCAAGCATGGAGCATTTGGTTGTTCTTAATGAGAAGGGCTATCTTATAAAGAACGGTATGATTTTAGTAGTTTACACTTTTCTTATTAATCATTCTTGGCCTAAGTTGACAATCGCTCATTAGATGGACAATTGGACTCGGGAGACCCCATTCAATAAGACCTCAAAGGCCTGGATCCTACAGTCGACTCACCATCATCATGCTATTAGGATAATTCTACTGCCGATTTTAGAACGCCAAATTGTAGAAGGAAAGGCCAGGTGGGGGGGGGGGGCATTCCTCCGATCAACAGTGAGTTCCACTTTATGAGGGGCTATTGGAAATGGGCGAAAGATATACTTGGCTGGTGTGGACGCGAGCTAAAGGCAGACGCAGTTTATGCTTCATTTTTTACTTGTGATCATAACTTGAATATCATACAAGTGATTTATGAGGTATAGCGTCCTTCTATTAATACGCTCTTTACCTTTTATAGTAAGGTATCCATATCTCTCTATGATTTGCAGAGCTTGATGGGTCTTCCAATTTATGGGACAAGTTATGATGAGGTTGTTCCTAGGGCGAAGGAACTCACAAGTGCTAATGAGTAAGGAAAGAGATACGTTCCTCAATCTTACTAGCATTTGTTCCATGCTTACCACTTTCTTTAAGGAAACCCGAATAACGCCCAAGGTCCTTTAGTTTCTATCAAAAATTAGATCAGCTTTTGGTGTAAAAGAGAAATAAAGTACTCTGCACCCCCAGACCAGAAGGAAAAAAGGACAGCTTGTCCTAGATCCACATGTAACCCTACTAGTGAGATTGGTGCTCATGAGCCTTGGTCATCTACCTATGAGGAACCTTTCACATGCCTTAACGTCAGTGAAAATTTTAGAGTAAAGACCTACATGGTAGCGTTTCTTGCTTACTGGCTTTGTTTTTTTGCTCTTCCTATGATTTCGTACGTCCAAGCACCTTCAAGATGGCAAGTATCATGGCAACCAAGAGGGTGGTGGGCCTAGCCATTCTCGTTCTTGCGAGTATTCATCGAGTCTTAAACAGAGTTGCATATTCCTGAAAGCCTTCACAAGTGTATTCTCCCTTTCCTCTTCATTATGTTTATGCATGGTTCGTGCATTATATCAAGACTTATTATTTAATTTGTAAGGTAGGGTAAGGTGTAATGACCTACGTGAGGCGCGTCGAAGAATCTATAGAAGGAAACTCTTTAGTTGGACTGAGATTATGATCACCTAAGTAGAAGGACATTTTATATGTTGAAGATGGTAGTCATGTCCAACTCGATCGAAGATGATTATATCTCTCGTTGAGGCAAGGCAATTGATTTACCATTGAGCCTTACAGTTCACATCTTTTTAGCTGCCAATTTGGATACTACCAGGAGATTCCCAAAATCTTTACACATGACGTCTATGAGACTTCTCTATAGGAAGGCTTGTATTTTTGGAGGGTATCCAGTTTGTTTGATTCACGGGCTAGGGTATTCTTTCCTCACATTCTAATAATAGTGAGGAAATTTCATTTCAAGGCTTATAAGGACTAGCGGACTAAGGTTCATGAAAACTACTTTAAAGAATATGCGATGAAGTTGTATGATACTCTATCTCAAGATAGCATGCTTGATGTAGGAAGCCTGTCTCCTAAAGTTCGAGATCTCCCTTGTGAACCTATAGCCCTAGTTGTCCCTTCAAAGGAAAGGTCATGTTTGCGGATCCTACATGATAGCACAGGCACTAATGGGGACTGCCACTAGAAAAGAGTTCGGAGAGCCCCTCCTCTTTTAAGCTCAAAAGAAGGTAAGCCTTCCAAACATTCAGTTAGGGATCTGGCCTAGGAGGTGGTTTATTACTTTTCTTTTGGCTTCATTTTTCTCTTCCTTCCTCTTTAATTTACCAAAATGTTTTTCTCTTTTTCTTTGGGTAGAGAGGTAGGCTTTTGGAAGCGGAAGTTAGGGTTATAATTGTAGTCATAAACTTGTCACAAAGCTAAGTCCACTCGTAACTACAGCACTAAAGGAAGTTCAAGTGTTTTAAAAGAGAGTAAGAAAGCACCTTTTCCTGCAGTGGCTTCAGTATTTAAAGTAATGAAGTTCTTCTAGAGTCAAAAGAAGGAGATCCTTTACTAGTTGTGGATTAGTATCTGCGAGAGGCTGGCTAACACCTCACTTGATCTTATTTCTTCTCTCAAGGATGAGATTATACTTGTCCTCAAATTTATGAAATATTTTGACCATGTTAACATGTCCCTTATAGAAGAGTTTTTAGAGACGTTATTTGCTAGGGCCGTAACTTATGATGAGGTGAGATCCATAGCAGCTGAAATGTTAACTAAAGAGGTCCTTGCTAGATAGTTGGAGGATGCAGAGTGTCATCTTCAAGAGTCCTTAAATAGCGAAGTCGAAGGAGCTAAGCAAGTTGAGGTTTTCAAAGCTAAATTGAAGAGTGTTGACGAGCAATTGGCGCTCTTGACTAAGCGACGATAGGAGCTGTCTACATCTCTTTCACAGCAAAAAGAATCCCTTAGAGAGGCAAAAGTGCAAGTTGGTGAGCTCCATAGAGAGATTGTAGCCATACAGTCTACCGAGCCTTCGGACGACGTGGCTGCCAAGGCCTTATACACTGTTAAGAAAGATGTAGTAGCTGCTAAGAATGTGTTGGAGAGCTTACATCCTTTTGCTTAGCTTTGTTAGAATTGTTGCTTAGCTACTAGTATTATTCTTTTACCAAACATTTAGTTTTATCAATAAAACATCTTGTTTCACCGTTGCTTTTCTTTTTTGTTTTGTTGATGGATATGTCCCCAGCATTTAGGCATTCTTGTGACTGAACTTAGAAAATATCTAAACTGCCTACGTACTCGTAAAATGAGATCAAGTTATAACGTAGTTCAAAGCACTTGAAATTTGTGAGAGGTAGGGCAATTCACAATTTATATTCTTACAGGTCATGAGTGACTTACAATTTAGGCTTTTATGTTGAGGAGCATTTGAATTCGATTTGGCTTGAAAGTTTAAGTTTATTTCAAGGAATTTTGATTTGGTTTTGATAATTTATACTAGTGTTAGGGAGGATTATATATATATCATTTTTCATTTTTCTCTTCTTTTTCTTTTCACCTTTTTTTCATTTTTCATCATTATTTTATTTTATTTTTTTTGCCCTCTTTTCAAGCATAATATTTTTTCAAAAATTTCCTGTAATTAGACTAACTCTTATGCCATCTTAGTTGACTAGTTTGTAAGCACCATTTGTATGAACCTCCTTGACAACATATAGTTGTCGAAAAAAATTCTTGAATAATAAGAAAACTTGTGCGAGATCGAATAATTTGGATCAAATTAAATTTTGTGGGTTCTATCTCTAACTTTAATCCTCTGATTCTTCTTCAAGAATGCTTGGCTTGAAACTTGAATAATATTCAAGGAAAAGGTTTGTGCTTGATCTTTCTTGAGGGTTGTTAGGTCCTCAGCAACACTGATCTTTGGGTTTAGCACCACGATTTTAGATCAAATGCTGGATTTAGGGACTTCAATAAAGAATT
Source organism: Avicennia marina (assembly GCA_019155195.1). Classification (NCBI taxonomy): domain Eukaryota; kingdom Viridiplantae; phylum Streptophyta; class Magnoliopsida; order Lamiales; family Acanthaceae; genus Avicennia; species Avicennia marina. Next base: position 6,471,231 of record CM032762.1, on the reverse strand, counting down.
CCTTGAATTTGGTGATAAACTCCTTGAATTTGGTGAAGAACATGATGAACTTCTTTGAACTTGGCGAAGAATACGACGAACTTCTTGTAATTTGGTGAAGAATACGATGAACTTTTTAAATTTAATGAAGAATATGGCAAACTTCTTTGAATTTGATGAATAACATTTTGAATGTTCTTGGGAATTTCAGAGAGGATTTGGGGAGTTTTAAGTCTTTAACTGCTCGCTTTCTGACTTTTGTCCTCTTTTTCTATGGGGTTTGACCTCTATTTATAGTTGTAGTAGAAATAGAATAGTTGCATCAGCCTACTGATCTGGCACAATTTCATTAGCCGTCAGAGTTTGAACCCTATTCAACAACTTAATAGAGTTTTCATCCCTCGGACTTCTAATAGGATTCTACCACTTAGAGTCTTCACCCCTCGGACTTCTAACAAGATTCAGCCACTTAAAGTCTTGATCCCTTGGACTTCTAACAAAATTCTGTCACTTAAAGTCTTCATTTCTTGGACTTCTAATAAGATTCTGCCACTTACAATCTTCATCTCTTGAACTTCTAATAGGATTCTGCCACTTGCTGCCATTTGATTGGCTGATAAAAATATTAATTAATTAATTATTATTTTAGGAATTGTATTTATTTAAATTCTTAAATAAATAAAAATTGATTTAATTAATATCTTCAATGTCATGTTTTCCATGTGGCATTATTTAATTGTAGACGAAATTTGTGTGTCTATAATGGTCTATCCCATTTAGAGGTGAACTTGTTTTTGGTGTGGTGAGTGATGATGATAGGCCTTCTTACTGTAAGCACCAAGTTTCTGACTTAAAAAGATTGAACACACACCCTTTTATTGATCGCCTTAGATAAGCGAGCTTGATATCAATTAATCTTTTGCTGTGCATCTAGCATCTTCTCATTAAGTGCTTCTAATTCTTCAAGGTGTAAGTGAGCATTGGCCTCCTCAGTTAGCCATTCTTGTATGGCGATTTACAATGATGGAATTTGTTGTTTGAACGAATGCATAAAGAATTTCTTGCGTAGGAGTTCCATAAGTGGGTCAATAGGCCCATCAAGTTTCACTTATCCTTTCATGCTAATCTATCTTTAATTTTGACACCACCTTCTTCAATAAGTTACATAGAGTTGTACTGAAAGCTTCTGTAAGATCATTTGCTGGGGTATGGTATATTGAAGAATTTTTTTACTTGATGCCAAAATTTTGATTTAACTTATCAATGGTGCTATTGACAAATGGCTTTCCATTATTGGTGATGATATACCAAGGGGTTCCATATCTATAAATGATGTTGATACGGATGAAGTCGGAAACATTTTCCTTCTTTACTTCCTTGAGAGGAATCACTTTCGCCTATCTAGAAAGTAGTCGGTTGTAGTGAGGATGTAAAGATGACCAGATTTGTCATAAGTCCAACAACATCCAAGCCCAAGCATCGAAAGGCCACGAGGCAATTGTTAGGTGCAAAGGCTCAGGTGCTTGGTGAATGAAGTTTGCATGATACTGGTATGCTTAACACTTTTAGGTGAATTCCATAATGTCTTTTATCATTGTTGACCAGTAATATCACATCCTTTTGATGCAAAGTGAAGTTTTAGTCCAGACTAATGGGCACCACAAATTCTAAAGTGTGCTTTCTCCATGGCTTATATACTTTCGTCATCACCTAAACAGTGTAGGAATATTCCATCAAATGAATGTCTATATAATGTGCCCTTAAAATAGATGAAACAAGCTACTTGTAATTGAATATCAACTTTTTGGCGCGGGTCTTCCAGTAACTTATCATATTTTAAGTAGTCTACAAATGGTTGGTGCCAATCTTCTCTTCCAACTTTGAAGACTTCCACAAAACAATTCTTTACTTTGTCTTCTTCATCCTTGAGCACTAGTGGCACTACCTATTTCTTATATATGGGCACATGGTATTTTGCTTCAAGCAGGGACAAGAAAGAGGCAAGCTTGGCTAATATATCTATCTGCTTGTTTTCCCTTCTTGGCACATGTTTAATTGTGACATCTGCAAGCCACCATATGAGCACATTGGCGTAGTTGTACTATGGAAGTAGTTTGGGCTTTTTAACTTCATATTCCCCTAGTAGGTGGTTAAAAACTAACTTAGAACCCCTGTAGACTTTGAGGTGTAGTTGCTTGATATCTACAATGATTTCAAGTCCGATGATCAAAACTTGATATTCAGTTATGTTATTGGAGCATCTTTCTATAAAGATGAATGAGTGAGGCAAGACTTTTCCTTTCAATGTCACAGACACCACCCTAGAGTCAGCTCCTTCCCTATGGGAAGCTCCATCAAAATACATCTTCCATAGAAGAGTGATTTCAACCATCATGACATCCTTATTTGGCAAGTCATTGGGAAGATCCCATTTAGCTAAAACAGGATGGTCAGCTAAGAAGTCGGCCAATACTTGTTCTTTTATGGCCTTTTGTGGCACATATACAATTTTAAATTATTGGAATTAGAGGTACCACTTTGTGAGTCTATTTGAAAGAATAGGCTTTGTCATGAAATACTTTAGTAGGTTGGCTTTGGATACCAAATGGACCGTATAAGCTTGGAAGTAGTGTCTTAATTTCTAGTTGGTGTTTAATTCATTTGGTGTCATCATTCTACTTAGATAATATAGGGCATTTTCCTTTATTTTGTTATTTTCTTGTGCCAATAGTGCTCATACTGAGCATTATTGCACAATGATATATAAAATTAGTGGACGACCAAGCACTGGGGCCACCAATACTAGAGGCTTTGTCAAGTAAGATTTAATATTTTTAAAAGCCTTTATACAAGAATTATCTCACTCAAATGGCACACCCTTCTTCATAAGTCATCTAAACGATTGACAACAACCTGTCAAATTTGAGATGAACCTTCTAATATATGCTAACTTTCCTTGCAAGCTTTTGCATTCATGAGTATTCCGAGGCTTTGGCATCTTCAAGGTGGCATCAAGTTTTGCTTTCTCGATTTTGATGCCTCAATGGCAGAAAAAGAAGCCCAAAATCTTGCTAAAGGCAACCCTAAATTCACATTTTAGAGGGTTCATCTTCAACTGGTATCTTCTCAAGTGCTCAAAAAGTTTTCTCAAGTCATGCAAATGGTCTTCTCTTTTTTTCAATTTTACCATAAGATCTTCAACATAGCATTCAACATTTTTGTGGAGTATATCATTGAAGATTTTCTACATGGCTCTTTAATACATAACCCCAACATTTTTTAGGCTGAAGGGCATCACCTTGTAGTACTATATGCCTTCGGATATGCGGAAGGTCATCAATTCTTCATCTTCAGGTGCCATGCATATTTAGTTATACCCAAATGATCTGTCCATGAATGAGAGCACTTCGTGTCCTATAGTGGTGTCAATCATAAGCACAGTAAACTTAGTGATGGGTATGGGGAAATCGTCTTTAGGACATGCCTCGTTGAGATCTCTAAAGTCCACACAAACTCGGATTTGCCCATTCTTCTTCCTCACTGGAATAATGCTGGAAATCCATGTGGCATATTTGACTTTTCGAATGAATCTAACCTTAATCAACTTATCGACCTATGCTTCAATTTGAGGGAGGAGTTCTGGTCAGAAGCAACATTGTGCTTGCTTAACGAGATGAGCTCTTTTTTTACAACTAAGTGATGCACAGCTACTTTCGGGTCTAGGCCAAACATCTCTTTGTATGACTAAGGAACTACATCCCTAAATTCCTTAAATAACTCCATATACATGTTAGCTTTTTCATTTGTCAGTGCAACACAAATATAGGTGGGGTAAGGATTGTCATTATCCCTTAAATTTACTTCTCTCAGCTCATCTATAGTAGATGTAGTTCCTACTTCCATTTGAGGTGGTGCAGTATCGACGTCTTCTTTAGTAGGGTCTCTTTCTTCACTTAGGGTGATGTGATTGCTTGAACCCACACTTTCTTTATCGGTATCTTCGTTAACTTAAGTTTTGGTGTGGACAACAGTTTGAAATTTAACTTTGAGGACTATGTCACATGAGATAATTAAGTTCATTGGTTACTGTGGGCGAGAAGGGATAATGCTTCAAAGCTTCTCATCTTGCATTAGTGCTTTAATGATGCCCTATTTTGGCTTCGAGCACTTCTCCTTTTTGAGTGGGCCAAGTCTTTCGAAGACTAACACTTGCATTAGCTTTTTCTCAATATTTGAAGAGCAGTCCCCCTCAGTAATGTTTTTAGTAAAAGCTCTTCTTATGGTGATTCGAACTGCACCCTTTAACCACTTATACCCCAGCTTAGCCTATGGGTTTTAACTCGAGGCTTTTTATGGTAGCTGTCCTAACAATGATTGTTCCTGTAAGTTTTATTCAACCTTGATAATGAGCTTATATACTTTGGGATTGAAACACTTTACAGTCCTTAGCTCTTAAATCTCTTGGCATTCCTTCACGACTTCTTTAGGTAGTTGAATAGGTGCTTCACTATTAACTCAGGTAAGAGGCAACATCAAGTCTTAAAGAGTATCATCAATCCCGACCTCCTTGCTAGGGCAGCTTTTGGATGCTTTTGATTAGCCTCATCCTCCTTTGCCAAACCATCGTCATCCTTCTCCTTTCTGGGAGTTGCTGGCCTTAGAGGTCCCAACCTTGTAATATTTTGCATCAGTAGTGTGGGACTCGACTTCAGTAAAAGGTTTGTAGTCATTGAGCACCTTTTTTCATAACCTTGTTGTAGTAATATTTAAAGCATTAATTCCAAGTAGAAGGGATTACCCTATTTTCATAAAGCCACGACTGGCTAAGAGTAGGTTGTATGACGTCCCAGCATCGATGAAGTGGAATAAGGCATTTGATTTCTTGTCATCTTTAAGTAGCTTCATTCTCATGGTGCTTAGGGCCCTTTGCCCCTCTTGATTTAATCCTTGGATCATTAAATAGTTATTTAAGAGCTCATTAGTTAGGATTCTTAGTTCTCTTAATGTTTGTAAGGGTAAAATGTTGATTGACAAGCCTTCATCAACTAACATTTTATTGATCTTTACTTGTGGACATGGCCAGTGATGAACAATGACCTGTTGTGGGTTTGTGACCCTAACATCAAGTCTTCATCAGTGAAGACCATTACAATCATGTAATCTTCAACAAGTTCTTAACTTTTCTAGTGGAAGTGGCCAGCTTCGTTAGGGGAGTTGTTGCTTTCATTCACTCCATTTATTTGATGATCGAGGGTGACAGTATTGGCATTTGCACTATCATCCTCTAATATAATTTTTCCTTGACGGGCAAGTTCCATGCCTTATCTTTGAATATGAAGTAGTCATGGATAGGGTGCCCAACCAAGGGTGTTACTCGCAGTATTTAGAATCAACAATCTTCTCAGCTTCTACTGACCACTTCATTTTTGGTAATTTTATGAGCTTAGCCTTCAACAAGTCATCAAAGATCCCTAAGACGTCCAAGTTTAAGAAAGGATATGATTTGGCCTGCATTTCTTTTAGTGTTGGTCCTCTTGGCGTTTAGGGAGCTTCATTCTTTTCATCTACTTTTTCCTTTCCTTTTACTGGGATGGGTTTGGCATGTATTACCATGGATTCCCTGTTTGGATTTTTGATGGGAGACTTGCCCCCTTTCTTCGCTTCTTGCTTTTCTTTTAACTTGCAAAACTCAAAAATAGGTGGTCTACCGATACCACCTGTAGCTATACTTTGCTTTATGTCAAGAGCTCACATGGCTAATTTTTCAAAAGTTTTAGGTGGAACCCTTGAAGGATGTACCGTAGCCCTCAGTGTATTCTTTATAGGCACATTTCTATGCTTGAAACTTCAGAGAGTATCTTTGTAATTTAGACTTAGGTTTCTCTACTGATTGATGTAGTCAATGGCTGGCTCATCTTTCCATTAGCGAGTATTTGTTAGCTTAATCATGCTGACAGTTCGCCTTGTATTGTAGAAGTGGTTAAGAAACTTGTGTTCCAGTTGCTCCCAACTATCGATGGACCGTAGTTCGAGATTAGTGTACCAGCCAAATTCATTTTCTTTTAACAAGCGAATGAACTGCTTAACCAAATAATCGCCATATATCTCAGCATTATTGTATGTCTCCACGAAGTGAGCCACATGCTACTTGAGGTTTCCTTTCCCATCAAACTATCGGAATTTAGAGAGTTGATAGCTTGTTGGCGTCTTCATGTTGTCAATTCGAGTTGAATAAGGCTTGGCGTATGTTAAAGTTGACTTGGTGCCTCCCTCAAGCTTATTCTTGATGGTGCCTTCTATAAAGTCTTTTAGTTGATCGATAGGTATCAAGTCGTCAGACGAAATTTATAGCTCTTTGACTATAGACTTCTTTTGGACCTCAATGTGCCATTTAGCAAATGTCTTTGCCTCAACATAGACTTTGGGCACCTTTTCTACTGCTCGGCTAGCTTCAACATTATCTATCTTTTCCATCAACCTCAAGATTCGTGAGTCTTAGTCCTAGATATGTTTGATCAACCCTTCGATGACTTTGGTTAATATAGCAATTTGATCTTCAAGACTTTAAGCATTGGTGGTCATGACTGGTGCCATATTGAAGGTGGATAAGGCATTAGAGCAAGGGCTTGAAGGTGCAGAGCCATCTTTGTTGCCTTCACTTACAAAGAGTAGGTTGTTGATAGCCTCAAGAAAAGCAGTTGGTTCAGAGTATGCTAACATCCTTGCCACCCTCCGGGTGATAACACCAGAGCTCTTTACAATAGCCTTGGCAATAACGATCTTGGAAGACTTTTCCTTGTTGTTGGCCATGATGATTTCTTAAAGTTTAAAACTAGTTTGAAAGGAAGAGATAAGAGGCAGAGATGTCTTACTAGGCGTGTCAAAAATTTGTAGGATAAAATTCTTGAATAACAAGAAAATTCGTACAACTGGAATAAATTTGGATCAAACTAAATTTCTGTAGGTTTTATTCTCTAACTTCAATCTTCTGATTCTTCATTCGAGAGTGCTTGCTTGAAATTTGAATAATTTTTAAAGAAAGGGCTTGCGCTTAATTTTCCTAGAGTGTTCTTAAATCTTTAATAATGTTGATTTTTGGGTTCAACACTATGATTTTAGATCAAAATACTAGATTTGCAGACTTCGATGAAGAACATCTTGAATGTGGAGATGAACTTCTTAAATTTGATGAAGAACACCTTGAATGTGGTGGTAAACTTCTTGAATTTGATGAAAAACGCCTTCAATGTGGTGCCAAACTTTTTGAATTTGATGAAAAATGCCTTGAATGTTCTTAAAAATTTTAGAAAGAATTTGGAAAGAGCTCTTGTGGTTGTAAGTCTTCAGCTACTTCACCTCAATTTTCTATCCCTTGTTCCATGGAATTTGGCCTTTATTTATAGTTTTAAAAGAGATAATGTGGTTGCATCAACCTATTAACGTTGCACGATTTCATTGGCCATCACAACTTAGACTTTATCTAAAGATTTAATTGATAGGCTTAATCTTGCAGAATTTTCATCTTCCAAACTTCTAACAAGATCTAACCACTTGGTATTTTTCGATTAACTAATTAAAATATTAATTTTCTATTTTATTTTAGGAATTATCTTTATTTAAATTCCTACATATTCATTTAATTAACATTTTAATACCATATGGCATTATTTAATTGGGCCTAAAATTTTTAATGTGTCTACAACAATATTTGTTAAACTCTTTTACAATGTTACTACTAGAAGAGCACATTAGATGCATGAAAAGTTGAATTTTGTTCCAACATTGAGATATCATTGAATTGTAATCACTCAAATTACCCAAAAAAAACAACTATTAGAAGTTGGCTAGAGACTTGTGCTAATAATGTTATGAAATTACTGTTAAAACTAGTGTTATTACATTATGCCATCAACAATTACACTACTACTAGACAGTAGAGATAAAATATTTTGCTCACACTACTATAATTGTAACTATAACTAGAATGATGATAATACTAATAAATGGAAGGTAGATAGTAATGCAACAAATTCGAGAGAAAGTAGAAAATGAAACAATGGGCAAAATATGTCTAAAAATTTCTTTTTTCTTCTTAGTTTTTTTTAAAACAAATTTCTTTCAACAAAGCCTTTATTTATAGGCCTAAGATTCATCCTACCCCCATATTGACCTTGTTGTTATAAGACTATATATAATGTAGGAGTATTACATAAGTTACCTGGAGTGATAGTATTAGGCTTTACAGAGTTTGAGATGCAAAATTTTCAATTAAAAATGACAAAATATACTAGAGAAGATGTAGCATAATTAATTCCCAAACCGATCTACTTTTCTTCACATAACTCATATAAATTTAAAACATAATTTAGTCATATAGATGATTACATAGAACTAAATTCCTCGAATATTCTGTTTCCAATCCACAAGTCACGATTATGTCTCGAATTCTAATCTGCCCACAGGAACAAGATACAAGCAAGGTCTTTTCAACGAATCTTCACGAACTCTTTCATACAATTCCACAAACTCTTTTCAAAAATTTTATCTAGAGAAAATATTATGTTGGCTAGTGAAGATTTTCTTTCTTCTACAAAGTGGGGTGGATAGGCAATACTGCTATAGTATCCATGGCATAAGTAGTACCCATGGCTGTTGTAGTCCTATGAATAGTACGTGTGAATTGGTTAGATTCTTAATCCACCTAAGGTAGATATAATGGGCTTTATAGGCTTTTACATTGACGTTAAAATTAATCCAATTAATAATTAAAGTCCACTGGAATCATATTTTTTAATTTAGTTAATCTCATAAATTAAATTAAAGGTAAATTATATTTCTAATTAATAATGATATGACTAGCAAATATAATTGGGATTAATTAATTTCATTTGTCTCTTGTCCTTTAATATATTATATCTCCATTAATTAAATTAAGTGCTTATTATTTGTCCAGATAAGAATCTTACTATTAATAAATATAATGACAAACAACTAATTCTATTAGATCAAATCCAATTATAATCAAATTAATACCATCATGAGGCTTCTCAAGCCTCATTCATGACCTCCACTTTGTGAAAGCTTTCTTGCTTTTGTCATATTCATATGTGTGTGGCTATTTAGGCTCATTCTTAACTAACAATGAGTGTAACTCGAAGGATCTGGTTAACATCTAACTTATGAACCATATTGTAGCCCAACTAAGGTGAATCGAATGGATCACATAAACCCTCCTAATCTCGAATATTACGTGGTATAGGCCTTTTATCTTATTTTATTCCAATCAACCAAGAGCCATAAATTTAGTCAAACTCACTGGCATAATTATATGGCCAAATTGATGTTACACATGAGAATAATATCCTATCAGAAATACCTTTCCAATCATACACTTCTTTTGCTAAGGATTTTTAGCCCATAGAACTTTGATCGCATAGGATAAATTCTTAACTCACGTGTAAAGAAACAAATCTCTTATTGTTCACAAATTATTTTAGGCTCATATGTTTATCTCATATTAATACAGATGTTAGTCCTGTATGACCTAATAACACATTGATTGTAATATATATAAGACAATTATGTTGTCTTAGGTAGGCCTACACACACTTAATATAATTACGAAGTAAAAATATTGACAGCAAAGAGTAAATTTTATGTACCTGCTTTATTCTTTGAGTCATTATTTGAATACATAATTTTTCACTAATATTTCCACATAAATGTGTCTTCAATATCTCGAATTAAGTGTCATGGCACTAATTACGCAAACACATGGTGTGCAAGCCGTAAAAATTCTCCGATGCCCATTCAGATAATCTGTGACTCATGAATAGGTCTTAAAATATTGTATGCTAAGAAGTCTTGTATCCATAATCATAAATCTTTTTGAATAAGACATCTCAGTACAATCACATGGGCACATGCACAACTTTAGGTCATAATAAAAATGACGTGAATGATCAATATTGCCAGAATATTGATCAATTGGAATATGAATATTTTATTAATTAATTAAATTAATATCTACAACCAATATTAGAGTGCATTTCGTTAATGGATAGAAGTTACATCGGGCAATAGAGTTTACATAAATGAATATTGAAGATCACAGGTTAAACAAGGGTAACATAGGTGGACAAATGAAACTGTATTTACAATGTACTCGAATCATCCTCCTTTTTAAATTTATTTTATACATTTTCTTCATTTTATATATTTTCTCATTTTCCATCTTTTAGGTAAATTTCATTTAACCTATTTCTTCTAATTTGATTTTTTTATCTCTCAAACATTTCTTATTCCACTCATTTTACATAAATTTTTATACATTTTAAATCATAAAAATTTACATTTTAGTAATATAAGATATAAAGCTATTACCGTATTACTGAAGTACAATGCAAATCAAATTGGAATACAATCTGAATCCAAGGGATAACTAGCTTATTTGATGCCTTGTATTTTTAAATAGAAGACAAAATAAAATGAAATGAATCCAACAAATCGGATAATGCCCTACCTAAGCCCATACCCGAGTGATGCACATTAACCATAACTATACCCGTATCACTTTAAGATAATAGGATCCCCGACTTAATATTCTGGTTCATTAATTATATTCTTCAATCGAAAGATCTACTCCAAAAGATAAAAAAAAAAAAAAAAAGGAAATAGTTGAATTAACCACCGAACAGGTGGACTGCATCTCTCCAAGGTAACAAGAAATAAAGAGAAGATCACCTTGGCAATTAGGCATGCTAATTTGTAAACTACATTATTAATAGTACAATCTCATTTATGAAAAAAAAAATCAAACATCAATGACCAACAAAATCTCAAAACAGAAAAGGAATCATTTTTACAAAGACTGGAGTAATCAGGCCAGTGATAAAACTATGAAATCATGTGACCCTCGACATTTGCTGTAAAAATCATTTACAAGATCAAAAACATAATATGAGATTTTCACTCAACAAATAGAACCCCAACAAAACCTTAGGCTTACTAATAGCGTAACTAACTTGCTGACGCACAAGAAACCCACCATGAACATCGCACAATGACTAAGAAAATGTGAATCCGAGTCTCATTCAAGAAAATCCTTTTGCACGAACATCAATAAAGAGTGGGGAGTCCAGAAAATGAGTCATGCTTTGGTACTTGCAGAATGCACGACAACACACTCGCTCAAAAAGCCACGATTAGGCTGCGGTGTGCTTACCTATATTGCTATAAGGGGCAACGCAATTTTTCTCATGGAGCCTTGAAGGCTGAAGCATGTAGCGTGAGGAGTGAGACAATGAGGACTGGAGGGTTCGGAGTATGGAGTCTTTGGACTCACTACTGGAAGACTTGATGGGATTTGGAAATTTTAAGTAAATGGGTTGTTATTCCCCCGAGTTACATGAGGAACCAAGCCCTACTCATGCCCATTTTATTATTTATAATAGGCTTGCGTTTGGGTTTGGGTTTGGGTTTGGATTTGGATAAAATAAATTATATAAGACATGGATTTGGCTAAAAATAATTTACAAGCCTAAATTGAGTGTACAAAGTCCAGCTCCATGTCCACCATTAAATTTGTCACTTAGTTGTTCCGTCGTTAAGAGGTGTGGGGTGTGTGTGTGTTTTAATGAAAACATGTCGTTAAGAGACGTGGGGTGTGTGTGTGTTTTAATCAAAACATGGCTATAAATGTTGATCTTGTGCCCTGGTAACAGCAATATTATCAAATATAAGCTAAAGCATGTGCCCTTTAAGTGGTATAATTAATTTTTTAATTCTTATTCAATAATAGCATTCGTTAAGCGGGTGGTAATGCGACTTGGTCCAATGTATCCTTTTCAATCCAATTAATTAAATTTAATTAAATTTTAATTTTTTTTAATTCAATGCAGTAAATTGAGTCGTGTTGAATTATTAGTTCAAAATCAAAAATTTAGGGCCTATATACGCCCAGAGTATTAAAAAACTAATAAATTTCGATAGTTTCTGAAAACTAATATTATAATCTTGTTATATTATAAATAAAATTCCAAGATTTACACATGTGACTATATATAATCATATAATATAATTAAAATAATTATGTTTAGTCGGCAGGTGGACTAGTTTGTCGAGTCCTCGGGTTCAATATGGTTTGAATTTGATTCAAAATTAGTTTTAAAATGAACAACTAAGTACATAACCCAATCAAAGTTATTTTATAGTAAAACATATACGTTAAAAAAAATGCACACAATTTCTATTATCTATATATTTTGATTAGGTAACAAAATGAATTATCATTTTCTGTATTGTGATTGTTTGGATTCAATTCAATTTGAAATTGAATCATTTTATGCTTATACAAGAACAAAACGCTTCTCATTTAATACATTTCAAACAAAATTTATTTGAATTAATCCAAATTTAGTTTGGATAGGCCAGTCCATTGTACTCATTTGCACCGTCAACCGGCTAATTACGATTCCACACACATGGTGAAATTCACTAGGTGTGCCAGACTGTAGCATGTACCATAATAGTGACACGTGTAAAAACTTTAAATCAAATTTAAAATTAACCAAAAAACAAATTTCCAAATAAAATAAAAAATAATAAACTAAAAGCAAATAAATAAAGAAATACATGATGTAAATTTTCTGTAATCTTTAAAATAAATAAATTTAAGTATTTATATAGTATATTTTAATTTTTAAATTTTATTTATAAAAATGATTTTTTAAATTATTTCAGTACATATATTTGCCTTATTCATCCACTATTTTTATATAATAATATAGAATTATTAAAAATTGCACTGCCAGTCTAAATAGCATTTTCTCATCTAATTTTTAATAAAGTAAATAATATAGAAACTCTTTGAAATCTTTAGGGGAAATAAATCTAAATATTTTAATAGCGTTTTATAGATAAAGTTAAAAATTAAAACGTATTCTGAAAAGGCTTAAATTTATTTATCTTAAATACTTATATTTTTATTTATTTATCTTTTAATTATTATTTATTTCATTTGAAAAGTGTTTTTTTTTATTTTTTTTAGTAGAATTCAGATTATGACAAGTGTCATTGTCAGTTGGCCTTTGAGAAATTCACCAAGTGTGAGATCACTCTCCTTACCACAAGTTCACAACCAGTGCCGGTTAATATATATACATATGTGCGGGAGGATAATATTTCTATTATCTATACAATCTGATTAATTAGAAAGACAAATTATTATTATTATTATTTTGCATTCTGATCGTTTGAACTCGATCCGATTTGAAATTGACTCAAATATTTTTTTATGAGAACAAACTCATTTCAAATCCAGTACAAATTTTCAAGTTCAATTACAATTGAAATCAATCCAAATCTAACTCAATTAATCCGATCGACCCATTTACCCATTTATCACCTTTTTGTTACCACAGAGTACATGACTTCACAGATTCCACAGCAAAACAGTAGTAGATGTAGTTTGAAGTCGCTTGTATCATTTAGGTGAGAAGATGTGGTGAAACATTGATGCATCACGCAATTCATTAACTATTGATGAACCTAATTTAATGTTTTAGTGGGGTAAATGATTGAAAATGACACGACAAATCACATTACTTAGGAATCATTGGCTGAATGCATTTCTCGGATTGGTAGAACTTGAATTTCTTCTTGTTTTTCTTTCTTTCTTTCTGTTCTCTTGATTTTTCTGTTGAATTTTTCCACACCACTTTGGTCTGAGATTAATTCCCACTATTGCAACTGAACCTTTTCGTTTGCTTTTAAAAATTTGTATTTTAGTATTCAGACATGCTCCACTAAATAAATCACTGGTCAAAAATTCAATAGGATAAACTATTGAGTCTAATCCAATTCCTCTACTAATTTTCTTGCAAGCGTATTAATTTCTCTTAAGTAATGTTTAATAATGTATTCACTAAAAATTAGACATTTACACTGGTATTCTCTTGATCGCTCACTCATTTTCTCAGTATAAAAGAATTAAAAAAGCAATGAATGCTTTGGATGACATTCCAAAAAACATGATTGAACATCTTAGTCAAGATCCCATGTGTTTTTACACTACATATCCCTTCAACGCATGATTGTGATTTGAACTCAATGCATAGCCTTCCGTACGTGTTTTTTTTTCCTTTCGGTGCTTTCCATCTAAGCCGCTTTTCCTTTTTTAACATTTTCTGTTACAGATTCTCTTCCACATCTGTTTATCACCAAAAGGAATACTGATGTTCGCTAGCTTCTGCTCTCCAACAAGTCCTTTCCTGAGCTCTGTATTATTCTTGACACCGTATGTAATCAGCCTTTAAAGTAGTGGAATAATTACAGGGTGGATGAGCGAATTTATAAGTTTTTTAAAATATCTTATAAGAGATTAAGAATTTTATAAACTTTTCATGAGTGTTTAGTAATTATTTTGATAAAAGAATTTATAAAGTTTAAAAATAAAATGTTTGAAATTTAAAAACTCTTTCAAATAAGTTTGTTATTCTTAATTTATTTTGAAATATTTTATAAATAACTTCATTTTATATAATAAAATTAGTATAAATATCCTTGAATTACGTTTTACTAATAGTATTTATGCTATGTTCATTATTATTAAATTAAAAATTATCATCAATTATAATATAAATTTTGATAAAATCCTATAAGATGATATTATTAAGTACTTTTTATTTTATTTTGAAAATAAGATTTATGAGTTTATAAATTTGATAAAATTCTTATAAACTCTTAAAAACAAGCTTAACCAAACAGCCTCTTGAGACAAAATCAACATACGCTTGTCAAGAATTTTTAGAATAATCTTGTTTTAGAGGCACGTTATAATGAAGCAATATTCTGTGGACAGATCATGCCAGTAGAGAATCAAGGGTGTTGGTTCTTGAACATTGTGTGTATCTGCTAAAGATCTTCCCTTCATTTTATACCCTCAATTTGTTCTTTTCTTTTTCTTTTCCCCAATTTTAGAAATGAAATTGCCCAACGAATACGGTGCCTGTTGGCAACTCAAAGGCATGGGTTTTGTATATGAATAATAGAGATTGTTCTTAAGGCTTTTGCAGCTTGTACTGTCCCCAGCAGTGCTACATCATTTTCCCCCTCCAACCCGCTTCGAAGAATTTCCTAAGGAAGCTCAACGCTAAACTTTTCAACTCTTGTCATTACAATCACTAGTGTTCTGCTGATGCTTTTCTCCTTGTCAGCTACCACACCATCACATCAGTGTGTTGCAACGAAAGGATTTCAACCGCAAGACATGAAAGCAATTGCGATGAAGATGAAAAGTTTTGGAGACAGCCACTACAAACCATCTGTCGACGAGCCCTGGTTTTTTAGAAACCAATCTCCGTGGATATATTTTAAACAATCCAAGTACAAATGATTAAAATAGGAGTTGGGAGATTGAGTGTTTAGGTAGAGAGTTTCAGTGGAACTTGGTTTTATGGAAATTCTTGCACTTGTTGATTGATTCCACCATGCATATTAAGAAATATATGCACAAGTCAAGTGTACATTTATCTTGGCTTATGCTAACTACCACAAATGCCATTCATATAGTGATTTTTGTCAAAATATCTACTATTCCCGTCTAGGCTAAATATTTCCTAAGAACAAGTGAAGGTAGTGATTTTGTCAAAATATATGCTATTTGCAACTGAGTCTTGGTATATTTGGTTACTATTACCCCTGGTTGTATCAAGTCTTCAACAAGGTGATAATCTAGCTTAATGTGTTTTGTGCATTCATGAAACATGGGGTTGGAGGCAATGTGCAATTCTGCCTTATTATCACAATGTATTTCCACCACTTCTTTATGTCCAACTTGTGGTACCTCCAACATGTATTTTGTCTAGGTGAAATCGAAGCATAGAGCTGCCATGGCCTTACACTCAGGCTTAGCTGAAGAACATGATACTATGGATTATTCCTTCGACTTCCAAAATATCAATGAGTTCCCAAGTAGTACACAAAATCTTGTAACCAATCTTCTTATGTTGGGGCATGAGACCTAATTTGTATCACAAAAACTCCCAAGCTAGAAGTCTTTCCTTAAAGACAAGAATATTCCTTGTCTTAGTTTTGATTTTAAGTACTGCAACACCTTATATGCAGCCTTCAAATGTGTCCTTGTTAGTTTGTCCATAAATTGGCTTAGGGTTCGCACACTGTAGGATATGTATCGCCTAGTAATGGTCAAGCAAAGCAATTTACAAACCAACCTTTTAATAGTTCCAAAATAAGGCAATTTGCTGAGCTTAACATTTTGATCCATGGGCACTTTAGATGGCTTGCATCCTAGCATTCTATAATTGACCAATATATGTAGTGTGTACTTTCTTTGGTTCATGAATATGCCATTGTCATCCTTTCGTATTCTAGTTATCAAGAAATAAGTCAAGTCACCAAGATCCTTAGCCTTGAACTTTTGATCAAGGTACTACTTCAAAGTCTATGTAATTATTGAATCATCTCCTGCAACAATTATATCATCCATGTGTATAGGAAGTATAGTGAATGGAGCTTCTTTACTTAAAGTGAACATACTGTAATCAACTTTACTTTGCACAAATGCAAACTTGCCACAAATGTAGCAGTTCATTGTCTAGAGACTTGTTTCAGGCTATATAAGCTTTGTTTAACAAGCATACTTTATGAGAATCACCCTTATCATAACCAGTGGTCTTGCCATGTATGTTTCTTCCTCCAATTGCCCATGTAATGAGGCATTATTCATGTCCAATTGATGCAAGTTCCAACCTCTCCTAGCTACTATAACCAAGGGATTTCTCCTTGAGGTTAATTTTACTATAAGGGAGAAAGTCGAAAATCCACCCCCTCTTTTTATGTATACTCTTTGTTTACTAATGTACCCTTATATCTTTCCAGTAAACCATATGGCTTATGCTTTATTATGAAAACATATTTGCATCTAAGAGCATTCATTTCTAGATTCAGATTTGTTAATGTCCATGTGCCATTCTTGATAATTTGCATGCAATCATAAGATTTAATGTGATATTTGTGCTAAAAATGCCTTAATTATGTGAAAATGGTTTAATTGTAGATACAAAGAGGATTGGAGCACAAAAATAAGCAAAAAAAAAAAAAAAAAGGGCTTTAGATCAATCCTAGGCAAAGTTGGTATCAATCCTAACAGAAAGAATCGCATGGGATCAATCTGGACGTGGGCATTGACTGGGCGATTGACTTGGATACTTTTTGTAAATAAAATCACAAGAGCGCACAATCAATCACCAATAATTGCAGAAGTAAGATTGCACAAGATCAATAAGGCACATGCATGAGGATTGATCCACTAGGTGTTAGTGATATGCCCTCCAACACTAACAGAAAATGAGAGATATTAGAAGGACATTTGGTTATATATGTATTGTTCACACTAATTAATAAAACATTGATTTTCATATCATTATTGTAGAAAGTTTTCATGTATGTAAATCTTGATAGCATAAAATATTGTATATACTCATTTGC
Organism: Avicennia marina; assembly: GCA_019155195.1. Lineage (NCBI taxonomy): Eukaryota > Viridiplantae > Streptophyta > Magnoliopsida > Lamiales > Acanthaceae > Avicennia > Avicennia marina. The sequence continues at coordinate 6,453,744 of CM032762.1, read as the reverse complement.
TTAAGTTAAGAAGCTTTATTCATAAAGAGTTATGCATATAAGATACGAGGCTTTCTTGGTTCTCAATTATTCAGACCTATCTACCTGTTAAAAACAGTCTAAAGGGATTAGAAAGTCAATACAACTTACATACCTTGCATTTGTATGGTAAGTGCTATGTCATTTGGTATAAGATACTAACAATATGTGTGTGAATGCGCCATTGGAGAATGGAGCATTCAGGCAATAACTCACAGACTGAAGCAGATACATGAAGTTTACTCTTGGTTATCAACATCCTACTTTGAGATTGTGTTAAGTGTTTGTGGACCGTAGACCTAAGACAGTATGGTTGTCTTATGTACATAATGGTCAATGTTCTAGTGTGGAGTAGGGTTATGAGTTTAACATGTCATTATTTTGGTGTGTATAGAAATATGTGTGCATTCAATAAAGGATTTGTTTCCTTACAAGTAAGACATTTTATCTATGCAGTTGGTGCTCTATAAGACAGAAGCCTTTGGCCATTGTAATGTGTGATCAAAATAGAGTTTTCAATAAGAGCATTAGTCTCATGAGAAAACACTGATTGACCATATTATCGAGTTTGTGAGTTTAACTAAACCCATGATTCTCACTTAGTTAGAACAAAATAAGAAAAAAGGTCTATATAGCATGGTAGTCATGATCGGAAAGGTTCATTGTGATCTTAATCACTTCAACTTGATTGGGCAATGTTATGGACTGTAGGTTAGATTCTATCCATGTCCTTCGAGAAATGCTCGTTGCCAATTAAAAATGAACCTATAGAGTTACAAACATAAAATTGGGATGTGTTGCGAGTGTTAAATTGGTAGGTTGCAAAATTTATTTAGTTGCAGTTGGATTGGACTAAATAAATTTTCATAGTACTTGTTAATGATAACATCATAAATTAGAAGCACCATGAGAATTTTATTTAATTAATGAGATTAGTTAACTTAAATTAGTTGGAAACAAATGAGTTTTAATTATTAATGAGATTAATAATCAAAGAACATATAGGCAGATTTATTAATGAGATTAATAAATAATAGTCCATGGGCTATTTAATTAAAATAGGTACATGTAGGTGGGCTCATGAAGCCTATGCACTAAACCCCAGTGTCTCAACTATTTATATAAGTCTTGAAGGATTCAAGACATAGGAATATTTGCAAAATTCATGCAACCTCAAAGCAAGAGAGATAGCAACCCTTAGCTTCCTTCTTCTATCTCTCTTTTGTCAAAAATTCCTCCTACCTAAAGGTGTTCACGTTAGAGCTCTACAAAAAGAGTTTTGTAGAGTGTGGAGGAGCTCACAAGTACCCTAATTGTTTGGACAGTCTAGAGGTCAAGATTTGAAGGCCACGACTCCAAGGATCACATGGGAGATTGTTAAAAAAGTTGCAAAGGTAGTTTCTTTATGCTTGCTTTTGTTTACATAATGATAGGGTTTGTTCTGTTGTATTCTACCATGTGTGCATGATGTTTTTTAGTAATAAAGTTTTATTTTTTTATGGCTAAATCCTAATAAAATCCAACACTAGTATTAGAGCCATCGTTTTTCTTGTAAAACTATAAAGTCCAATGATTTATCCATGTTCTATGTTAGCTTTCCTGTTTAAATTCCTTTAAATATGTTTATGATGCATGAACAACCTTTTAATGTGTTTTTAAGGTGTTTAGAATCAAAAATTGGAAAAGAATCAAGTTCAAAATGAAAAACCGCAACTGCTGAATGTTTGCAGTGATTTATAATTGGTAGTCATAGTCGTGTGAAGTGTTCTCACGATCATAATGTCTAGTTGCGTAGGTGTGCCGCTTACCGTACAGTTGCATGAATTTCGTGGTCTAATGCAAGATTGTAGGAACTTCTTCCGCAGTTTCAATAATTGGTCTCGCAATCACTAGAGACACTACAATAGAACCCTAGGGTTCCTATTATAGTCAGCCTCTGCAATCGTGGATAGGTGGCTCACAACTACAGTGGCCACTCTCGCAATCACAAGCGATTACTGCGCAACAGTTTCTTTTTCAATTTTAATTTTGAAATTTTTTAAGGGATAAAAACTAATGCATGAGATGTGTAGGTCATAGAAATAGTTATTAAATGATATTATTTAATTATACATGTGATGTAAAATTATTTGAATGGATGTTGTGTTCGGATTATATACCTAGGACACTTGTAGATGAATGCATTTACTGTTATTTTAGTTTTGATGGGTTTATAATTAATTTTTCAAGGGTTGTAAGAGTATAAGTCTGGTTTTTTTTTTTAATTACATAGAATACTATTCTTTGTGATATGTCATGTGTATTTGTAAAATTCAGAAGACATCAAGAATTGGTGGTCGTCTTGAGGCCCAAAGTTTGTGCCGTTTGAGGTTCCAAGCTGTGGTGCATTGCATGGAGCCATGAAAACTAAGACAAAGCCATTTAAGAAATCCTTATGTAATAGTGTAGAATTTCATGTATTTGTGCACGATCAAATCTTGGCTCGAGTTCGATATAGAAGTTCACAATCCTCCACTTTTATTTTTTGTATATTATTTGTGATTAATGTATGAGATACATAAAGAGGGATAATGTGCAAAGTGAAACTTAATCTACATGGACACTAAAATGTCCTTAAACAAATATTAAGTTGTAATTGAAAAATATTTGTTGTGGCTCTCGATCGAGCTCGAAAGCTCTAAGTGCAACCTTAGTGTATGATATCATCACATTAGTAGGGTCATATTACGACAGTGCATTTATGCCTTCAGGTGCCTTAGATGTGATATTGAAAGGACACTACGCCTTAAGAACAGTTAGCCATGGACAGAGTTCTAATCTAGGAAGTCGTTAGTAAATGGGTGTGACTTAAATCAACCCAACATGCCAAGACTTGATTATGTGAAGTATTGTTGAGCCATGGATCAAAGGAATGATTGTGCCATGCATGAGATGCGTTGCCAGACTTGCCACTCATTGGATCTAGCATGCAAAAACTTGATTGTAAGAGATATGTTATGTCCAATAAAGATCTAATCCCTACTAAGAAAATTTTACTAATGGAATTTCCATCTTTTATTTGAGGGAGTGTAGAATTCGAAAAATCTAGTGAAAAGTCATCATGGTTTAAAGTCCATAATCAAAATAGCAACACTTATAACAACCAAATTAACGAATTTTGTTTATTTTCTGTAGTAGTATTTTATCAAAAAAATGTCTACTCCTCTTTCTAAATTGCTTGAGATCAATATTCTGACTGGGCCCAACTATGTCGGTTGACTCAAGAATATGAGAATTGTTCACAATCTAGAGTGTGTTGGCTATGTTTTGGAGGACGATATCCCAAGGCCCTTTACTGGCACAACTAGTGAGGAGGAAAAGGCCACCGATAAGAAATGGTGGGAGGATGATCTGTGGGTCAAAATCTATATGTTAGTTGCTAAGACCAATGATCTTCAAAGGACTCGAAGGGTATGGGGACTACTACAATGGAGATCTTATAACACTTGCAAGAGTTGTATGGTGAGTAGAGTCATATTGCTAAATATGAAATATCTAGGCAGTTATTCAAGATGCACATGTTAGAGGGTGGTGATGTGAGTGAGCATGCCCTAAAAATGATTTCATTCATCGAGAAGCTTGAGTCACTAGATTTCATCATGGACGCTAAATCTTTCAATTGCTTCTAGATTCGTTCTCACAATTTATCATTAATTACTACATGAATGATATTGAGTACACACTAGCTTGGCTTCTTAATGAGCTGGTTACTACATAGCAAGCTATCAAGGCAAAAGGGAAAGAGGTAGTTCTTGCTGTGTCTAACTTATTTGGTGTGACTAAGTAGGGAAAGATAAAGAATAAAAAGCCTTCCATTCTCAAGGTCAGTGGAAGTATCGAGAAGGCAAAGCACTTATAAATAAAGGAAAGTGTTTCCATTATAGCAAAATTACGCACTGGAAGGGGAACTACACTGAGTACCTTAGCCTTAAGAAGGCAGCGACAGGTAAGGAACATTATGTTCATGAAACATCTTGTTACGTTGGACTATTTTTTACTTCTTGGTTTTAGATTCTGGTGATTCTTCTCACATTTGTACTTTGCTTCAAGATGTAGTTAGAAATATGATGCTTGGAAAGCATGAAGTGATGATTAAGGTAGAAAATGGAGTAAGTGTTGTAGCCATCATGATTGGGACCACTTTAGTAAAATTATGATCAGGCTATAGTTTATTTTTAAGAGACTATATTTTGTTGCCCAATGAGTTTAAAAACATTGTTTCTATTATATTATTAAAGAAAGAGAATTTTGAATTTCCTTTCGAAGCAATGTGTGTCATATTTATTATTGTAGTAAATTGGTTGGCACAAAAGCTCTCATAAATGGCTTTTATTATTTGGATGATAGTAATATGATCAACACCATCTCAAACAAACATCTAAGGGATAGCTTAAATCTCAAGTACTTGTGGCACTTTAGACTTGGCTAGGTTGGTATCATATCACTATTAGCACCACTGGCAACTCCTCTGTTAAATGGTATAGCTAAATATAGGAATCAAACTCTACTAGATGTTGTTTTATCTACCTATATTTTTATTAGAGGACATGCCTTATTTATCACAGCTTATGTTTTGAATAGAACTCCCTCTAAGTCTATTTCCATGTCCCTGCATGAGATGTGGCACATAAGGAAGCTAGGCATTAAGCACTTAAGGATTTGAGGATGTCTGACCTATTTTAGGAAGACTAAGACAAATTAGAGGTGAGAGCTGTTACAGGCTACTATATGGGATATCCCTGAAACTTATGGGATATAAATTCTATATACCTGACAACAATAGGATTATCATTGGGTATCACCTACATTTTCTCAAAGAAGATTTTGTTGAGAAAGCGGTGCCAATAGAACTATAGTGTTCAAGCAAATTGAGCGTAAGGAACAATGTAGTTAGCCTATAACTTAAATTCTTATTCAAAAGGAACCTTTTGAGGCATAATCATTGTGACGATTAGGTAAGATCTCTCAGGCACCTAAGAGATACAGTTATGTCCTAGAGAATGGACAAGAGTTGTTCGTAATGAAAGATAATGATCATGGACATAATTCTTCTACCTATGATCAAGCAATGGCAAACAAAAACTACACTAAATGGCTGGAGGCTATGAAATCTGAGATAGACTCAATACATGTGAACTAAGTATAGACTCTAGTGGATCTACTAAAAAGAATTGTTCCCATCAGATATAAGTAAGTCTATTAGAGAAAGATTGATTCGAGTGGTGAGGTGGAGCCCTATAAGGTTAAGCTTGTGGCGAAGGGTAACAATCAAAATGAGGGAATTGACAATGAGGAAATCTTTTCACTAGTAACAATGCTGACATCTATTTGAATTTTACTTGCAAGAACTACCCACTTAGACTATGAGATTTGTCAGATGGATGTAAAAACTGCTTTCCTCGATTGTATGCTTAAGGGGGACATTTATATGCTGCAGCCACATAGTTTTAAACTATAAGATGATCTCGTAAAGTGTGTAAGATTAAGAGGTCAATTTATGGCCTTAAGGAAGCACCAAGAAGTTGGAATCTTGATTTTTATAGTGCAGTCAAATCGTTTAGCTTTGTCAAGAATGAGGATGAGCCTTACATCTACAAGAAGGTTAGTGGAAGCACAAAAATATTCCTTGTGTAATATGTGGATGACATACTATTGTTAAGGAATGATGTTGGGATGTTAAGTTTAGTCAAGTCTAGGTTATTTGGAACCTTATCCATTAAAGACCTGAGAGAGGCGACTTACATCTCGGGCAATCGTGTCTATAGAGATAGAGCAAAGAAATTGTTAGATCTATCCCTAGGCTTATACATAGATAAAGTACTAAAAAGATTTAGTATGGAGGCCCCTAAGAGAGGGTTGCTACCATTTAGACATGTCATCTATCTCTTAAAATTCATATGCCCAAAAATAGATGACAAAAGGATGAGCATGAAAGCCATTCTATATGCTTTAGCTATTAAGAGCCTTATGTACACAATGTTGTGTATGCGGCCAGATATCGCCTATGCTATAAGTGTAAAGAGTATTGGAATGTTGTCTAGTGTATCCTTAAGTACCTAAGAAGAATTAAGGATATGGTACTTGTCCATGAAGATGGTTCTCTAAGAGTAGATGGATATACCAACTTGATCTTCCAGCCATATGTGGATGATAGAAAGTCTATCTCTAGATTCATAGTTACTCTTAATGGAGAAACGATTAGTTTAGAAGAGCTCCAAACAGAGTATGACTACAAACTTCACCACTGAGGCTGAGTATATCGCAGCATGTGATGTAGTAAAGGAGGCTATTTCGATAAAGAAGTTCGTGATAGAACTTCAAGTGGTTTTGGATGAGGATCGACCATTGTCACTTTATTGTGGCAACAATGTTGCAATTGCATAAGTGAACGAACAAAGGTCTCATTAGAAATCCAAATACATAAAGAGATGTTATCACATTATTTAGGAAATCGTTAAAAGGGGCAACATAACTATGTAGAAAATAGCCTCAACTGATAATATGGTTGTCCCAGTCACCAAGCCAATGACTGAAGTGTAGCTTGATCGTCTCTTAAGAAGATGGGTATTAGATACCATAGTGACTTGCATTAAGAGTATTGGCATTAGAGTGCAAGTGAGAGATTATTAGTGATATGCCCCATAATGCCAATTAAAAATAAGGGATACTAAAAGGGCGTTTGGTTGTATATATATTTTTCACACTATTTAATAAAATATTGATTTTCATATCAATATTTTGTTAAGTTCTCATACATGTAAATTTTGATTTATATAAAGTATTGGTTGTACCCATGTACTTATGTTAAGCAACCTCAATCTTAAGAAGTTATGAATATGGACGCAAAACTTTCTTGCTACTCAATCACTGAATCCTTTCAACGAGTCATAGATAGTGTAAAAGGCATTAGAGAGTTAGTATGACTTGCACATTTTTCAATGTGCACATTGAGTGTCGTGCTATTCGATATGAGATACTAAGAATACATGTTTGTGGATGATGGAGCATTCAGGAAATGACTCGCAGAACAAAGTAGACGCATGAAGTTCACTCTTGGCTATTAATGTCTTACTTCATAATCGTGTTAAGTGTTTATGGACCTTAGACTTGAGATGATATAGTTACATTGTACACATAACAGTCATGTCATTAAGGTATTAAGGGCGAATATCTATTGTAGTACAGGAAAGGGTTATGAGTCCAATATGTCATTACCCAAGTGAATATGAAGGCATGTGTGTGTTGAATAAAAGATTGGTTTCCTTACAAGTGAGTAAGGCATTTGTCTTATATAGTTGGTTTTCTATAAAATAGAAGCCCTTGGCTAAGGGAATGTATGATCGAAAAGGAGTTTTCGATAGGATCATTTATCTCATGGAAGTACTGATTAGTCATATAACTAAGTTTGTGAGTTTAACTAAATCCATGACTCTTACTTGGTTGAAACGAAGAATGATCAAAGGTCTATATGGAATGACAATCATAATCGCAAAGGTTCATAGTAATCCTAATCACTTTATCTTGATTAGGCTACAATATAGGCGATACGGTTGATGTTACCCATGTTTTTTGAGCTTTGCTGGTTGCCAACTAAGAATAAACCTAAAGAGATACATAAGATTGAGATATGTTATGAGTGTTAAATTGGTGGGTTACATATTTTATTTAGTTGCAATTGGATCGAACTAAATAAATTGCTATGATACTTGCTAGTGATGAGATCATTAATTAGAAGCACAATGAGAATTTAATTTAATTTAATTAATGAAAATAATTAAATTAAATTAGTTGGATACGAATAGGATTTATTTATAATGAGATTAATAATTAAAGAACATACAAGCCGATTTTTTATTAATGACATTGATAAATAATAGTCTATAGGCTACTTAATTAAAAGGAGTCAATATAGGAGGGCCTATGGAGCCTATACACTAAAGCTTATTGTCTTAACTATTTATATGGATCTTGAAGGGTTCAAGACACAGAAGAAAATCTATGAAATTCGCGCACCCTCCAAGCAAGAGAAAGAGTAACCCATAGCCATCCTCTACCATCACTCTTTTGTTAAAAATTTCTCCTAACCCAAAAGTGTTTGTGTTCGAACTTTACAAAAAAAGTTTTGTGGAGTGTAGGGTGATTTTTAAGAATCCTAGTCATGGGGACAATCTAGAGGTCGAGGTTTGAGGACCATAGCTTTGAGGATTACACGTGAGGCTACTGCAAATGTTGCAAAGGTAGTTTCTGTATGCTTTCTCTTGTTTAGTTAAAGTCTTACATGTTTTGCAACAAATACGAATGGGGTTTATACCATTGTATTTTGCTATGTGTGCATGATGTTTTTTAGTGATAAAATTTTAATTTGATGGCCAAAAACAACGAAATCTAACATTGGGCATTGAGAATCATGTGTGATCAATCCTAATGAAGTGCAATCAATCTAACAAAATATCATATCAATCCAGACAGTGAAAAATTTGCAAAAAATAGGTTTTTATGCACTAAACAACCTAAATTCCTACAGAACTATAAAAGATTTAGGAAACACATGAAGAGGGGGAGGGAGACCTACCAAAGAGAGATAACATTAGAGGAAAATTGGTCCAAGCCATCCAAAATCAAGGAGGAGGTTTTGGGGAAGAAATTTAAACCATTCATAAGCAAGGCACATAGATTGGCGATCTGGCTGTAAACACCTGAGTTTTTTTCCTTTTCCTTTTCTATTCCCAAATATTCAATTCTTGATTAAATTTTGTGATGGGAATGGTTAGAAATATGTCTGGTTAAATTTCTAGTTCCTGAGAATTTTTGAATGAATATGAAAATATGGTTTGAATATTTTATTTAAACTTAATGCAATATTTTCCATTCAATTATTAGTATCACTTGTGGTAAATTCAAATTATGTCTATATGATTGGATTATCTATTATGCATGAATTCACAGACTCGAAAGAGCTAATTTTATATATTAGAACTGAGGTACACACATTACATGAACCTTTAAGTTGAGAAACTACTGAATCCTATTGAATCAAAATGCTATGATGAAATGCACATGTTTAGAATGCAATGAGACTAAAAGGAGATTCCTAGTTAATTCACAAAAGTTTTTATTTGACACTTGAGAGAAATAATAAAAATAAAATTGAAAACCTCGATTAATAATTACATGGATGACTTTTATGGATTGATTGAATAAATAAATATAGTGGCAAGTAGTGAGATTGATTTCCTAGGTAATTCTTATATGTTGGTTGTCTTTATTTAATCCTGTGTGCTTGGGGAAAAAAATTATTTTATTGCTAATTGATTTTTCTTACTTATTATTAATGATTTCTGGCTTCATTATAATTGTTTGACTCGATTTTAGGATTAAGTAACAATAGCTAGTTTAATTTGATTTCTGATCCCTGTGTGACGATACTAGTACTCGTCGTAATATTGTAACTTGACATTGTGTGTTTACGATTAATTCTAAATTCTAATTTTGCACAATAAAATTTTTTATAGTGTGATTGTTGGGGATTGAGTAAATCATTTGGTGCCATTATTGTGCAATTTTCTAGTTTATTTGCTTTCTAGGTAGATATTATGTTAGGTTAGTAGAACTTAGATTCTAGGACTTCACAATTTATGCGTCAAACTGTAGAGTTAGATAACCTTGAGTTTGATTTTGAAATAGAAACAACTTGTCATAAGTTAAGGAAAGAGACTATTGTAAGGACTCTAAACATTGAGATGGAAGAAAATAGCAATAATCAAAACATAATCTAAATCTCATTGAAAGTGCACTCCCTCCAACGCAAAATGCACCAAGAGTGCTTCGAGACTACTACCAACCTATTGTGTACCAAAATTTCTTTGCCATTCAATGACAACCTATCCAAGCTAATAAGTGTGGTGTAGAAAATTAAATTTAGGGACTATCTCACAAGAATCCTAATTTGCCTTTAGCTACTTTCCTTAAATATGTGACATAATAAAAATGAATAGCATTACTAAAGACGACATTTGCTTGAAGCTTTTCTCATTCTCACTTTGAGATGAAGCAAGAGAGTGGTTGCGCTCATTGTGATAGGGTAGCATAAATTCTTAGAAGGGACTGCAATGAAGTGGCCACGAACGAGGAAGATGCAACCACATAGATCAACTGCAATGATTTCTCGAATTGTTGCGGTCTTTGGTCACGATCATGAAGTCAAGGATCACGATCATAGCATGCTTTGGTGTGCCAACAAACCACACTAGAAGTTGCGCAAATGAGAGTTGCAACTACGAGGGAAGGAGGTGTGATCGCAATATGGTTTGGCATGACCATGGAGCATAGTTATCAATTTATGTGAGTCTCATGCCTGGGTTCACAAGTGCAAGGAAAGATGCTGCGATCATGGAGCTTGGTGTTGCAACTGTGAGTTCCAGCATAATAGAACTTCTAACTTCGATCTTCCATGAAAATTTGGAGACTTTTTCATCTTTTCACACCATATACGAACCTTAGGTACAATGTAACTATAAATACATATTTTCCATGTCTTGGAGAGAGGGTTAGACTTATTTTTATTTTGCTAAACACTTAGATGCATAGGAATTCAAGATTGAAGAGTCAAGAAGGAGGAGTCCATACCAAGAACTTAATGAGTGTTCATTGCCTGTGCAACACAAGATTATTGAACTAAGTTTTTCTGACTTTATGTAGTACTTGTTTGTTATTTGGGATGATGAACAATTTAGACATGGATTTGTTGGAATTTAATATGAGGTTCTAAATTTCTCGAGTCTCTTATGTTTGTGTTTGGTAGAATATGTATACATGAATTTTGATTAATCGTTTTTGCATGGTTATTTGCAATTGTTGAATTGAACAGTAATTAGAAGAATTGGATATTTCTCAAATTAACCTATGATTGTGCAAGGAATAACAGAAGTGGAACTTATGTGCTAGACATACAATTGTAAATATTTATTCCATGAGAAAAACGGGAGTGCAATCAAAGAATTAATGTGAGTTGCCATTATTAATTACCAAACTTGAATTTCTTAACTCAATTTAGCCTAGAAATACTTGCTAAAATTTAGAGTTCTAGCTATAGAAGAGTTCAGGAGAATATCCCATAGACTTTAAGATTAATGATCTGTAACTAGTACAATTAAACTAATAATTAACATAATTTGGTACACATAGGAAACCAATACAACACATATAGCTAGATGATTTAACTACTAGTACTCCATCACCTTTGACTTATGCGCTTTGTTCTAAGAGCTTACTTTCAGTTAGTAATTATATTCCTTTTGCTCCATTTTTGAGACATAATTAATAAGAACTCTGTTTTATCAATAGACAAAAACTCTTGCTCATGGGAATGATACCTACACTCACCATAGTACTAGGTTTAATTATAAATTTATTTTGGTATGGTGATCACCGATGTCAAATTTTAGCGTTGTTACTGGGAAGGTGACGAGCATTATTGAACACTCTGAGTGATTGAAAGATTAGGCCATTTACTTTTATTTTTATTTTTGTTTTTGTTTTTCTATTTTTCTCTTGTTATGTTTTCTCTCTCTAATGCTCTTCTTGCTTTTTTGGTTACACTATTGCTTCATGGATTAAATTCTTGTTTGTGAAAGTAATTGCATATGTGGTAGTACAAGCATTGATTTTGATTTTGATTTGGAGATTGAATGACCTCTTCATAGGCATAGAACTCTTTTTCCAACGTGAATAGGAAATTGGAGAAAATAACCCACCACCTAGGAGCATCCTCCTTTACCGAACCAACGAGCTATTAGAGATTATGTGCAACTGATGATGAACTTAAATATGATAGGAATTGTGAGACCATCGGTGAATGCTAATAACTTTAAGTTAAAACTTACACTAATTAATATGATGTAGTCAAATCAATTCGGTGGAGCCTCACATAAGGACCTTAATGCATATCTCGCTTCTTTTCTTAAACTATGTGACACTATAAAATTTAATGGAGTTTATGATGACACAATGAAATTGAGATTATTTCCTTTTTTCCTCAAGGACAAGGCTAGAAAATGGCTATAATCCTTACTACCTGAGAGTATAGTCACCTTGCAAGACATGGTTAAAAAAATTCTTGGCTAACTACTTCCCAATAGTGAAAATTTCACAACTCAAATTGGAAATTAGAACATTCAAATAATTAGAGTTTGAGACCTTACTAGAGGTATGAGTTAAAGAGCTTCTTAAAAAATTATCATAGCACGGATATCCACTCTGGATGCAGGTACAAACTTTCTACTGTGGTATATTAAGACAATTTTGTATTGTCTTAGATACAGCTATAAGGGAAGTTTTAATGAACAAATTGCTAGAGCATGATTAGGATTTGACAGAAATGATGGCATCAAATGCTTACTAATGGCCATCTAAGAGATCCATAACATGTATGGTCGCCAGCATGCATGAAGTAGATTCAGTAATAGCCCTCATAGCAAAAGTGAAACTTTCATCCAGAAAGATTGATTGTATCTTGGTAAGTAATTCTCAACCTTCTCTGCTCTCTATAAGTCATATTTGTGATATGTGTAAGGGCTTCATCCAACACATCAGTGTAGAGGTGAAAGAACGAGTATTAGGCAGAAAGAACAAATGAGTTATGTAGGTAATGTAGCAACGCAAGGAAAAAATCCCTATGCAAACACCTACAACCTAAGCTAGAGAAAGCATCTAAATTTCTTTTAAAGAAACCCACAAAACTTGCCATGTTTTCAAGCACCATACCCACAATAAGAGAAGAAGCAGTCATAGGAGAAAATTGTAGGAAATCTTACGAAGTTAACCCATGAAATAATATGTAAACTTGCAAAGTCCCAAAAAGATTATATGAATGCAATTAACACTTTATTATAGAACCAACAATCATTAATCAGAAATCTATAGGTGCAAGTTGGGAAATTGGCAAGGGAGATGGATTTTAGACTTATAGGTATGCAATCTAGCACTACTGAGAATAATTTGATTGAGCTTGTGAAAAGTGCATTAGTATTAGAAAGTAAAGAGGAAAAAGAGGATCATCAACCTCCTGCTGCTACCTAAGAGGAAAAAAGGAGGACAAGGTGTAAGCTATGGAAAAGGAAGAGGTAAGTACACAACCACCATACAAACAAAAAATCTTATATCTACAAAAGCTTATACTAGCAAAAATGAGGTAGGTAAGTAAATTTCTTAATAACATTGAAAGTTAGATGTTAATGCTTTTTTAGTTGCTGAAACGAAAAATAACCTAAGTGTGGTGAAGTGCCTGAAAAATGTAATTAAAAGGAAGAAGAGATTAGGAGATTTGGAAAGCAACCTAGAAGAACAGAATGTGCTACCCCCAAAAGTAAAAGATCCAAGGTGTTTTCCCATCTCTTGCACTACAAGAAGCACCTCATTTGACAATATTTTGTGTGATTTAGGTGCTAGTATCAATGTAATGTCTTTTTCAACTTTTTAGGCACTTAGGATAGAATCTGTGAAGCCCACATGAATAGGATAAAGCTGGCAGATTTATTTTATTATTCCTATTGACTTTGTTGTTTTAGAAATGAAAGGAGAAAAGAAGCAAAGTATTATCTGTGGTCGCTCGTTCTTGGCCACCATGAAATTGTAATAGACATGGAACAAGGTGGTTTGACATTACATGTTAGGACAGAGAAGGTAACATTTTTTGTGTACTGAACACTGACAATCACTCACAAAAGAAGAAAGAAGATGATTTAATGTTGAGCTTAATAACTTTACCAACAAATGTGATGAGGAAGCAATTGTAAAAGAAGAAGAAGTGCACGAGCTATAAGGACAAAAGCCAAGTGTGGGGGAAAAGTTGAAGGAATCGCTGTGGCAAGTGGAAGAGACAAATTTTAGAGGGAAGGTAGGGAAGAGATGAAGAAGAACAAGGAAGAAGAAAAAGAGATTTACAGCTCATGGGGGTTTCTGGATCTCCAAAGTATCAACTAAACCACCTTAAGCTAGGAGTACTTTGTCAAGCTACGGATAATAAATACAATGCTTCTTGGAAGGCAACCCAAGCCTTTTTTGTTGCTTTCAATTCATTTGTTTTGTTGTTGAGTTTGCTTTGTTTGGTGTTGTGTTGAGATCATCTAGATTTTTTTTGCCTTGGTGCAAGTTTTTAAGAAAAGTGGTAAAAGACAAGTGTGCATGAAAAAGCTTAAAGAAGGAAAAGAATAGATGCCACACCCTAATAAGTTGTCTTGTTCTTTATTGCTTTATACTACTTTTGATAATATGATTGATGGTGGCAACAAAATAAGTGTGGGGGTGGCTAGAAGGATAGAAAAACTTCGAATAAGAATTATGTCATTTCTAGGGATATGAGTGTCGAAACTTTTACACAAGCAAGAGCGTGGTTTTTCTGATTAAATTTGTAACATGAGCATGGCTTGAACTTGTGGCCACTATACTATTATACTTAATTTATGATGAATCTCTTAGAAGGAATATGTGCTGCTTTGCTCTTTCATTATTCTTGAGATTAGGATGCCAAACTTAATGTTGAAGGCATGGTTCCTATTTGATTGAGCACACACTCTAAAAAATTCTATGGTGAGGATGAGATGATTGAGTTTGGGATGTTAGTCTTACATTAGGTGTGGATAAATCCTCTAGTGAATGAGGGAAATTAACTACCAAAACAAGTGAGGACTTAACAAAAATCTTGAGAAACAGAAAATATGTGAGTATGAGAAAAATTAGTCTATTCCACTGATGGAGCAACTAAATAACCAGGATTGTGTAGAGACCCTAGTTCAACTTCACGTAAAAAGGCTCCCAAATACTTAAGAAAATAATTTAAGCTCACAAAAGATAGTGAAAATAAGTGTGGGGGAGAATGATGAAAAGAAAAAAAATGTTAGCCTATGCAAGTCCTCTGGTTAGAAGTGATGTAATTGGACTTGTTCAAAAGAGAGTGAATTAATGAGTTGTCCTAGATTTGATTGTCATGGAATTACTATAGAATTATCAAGTTGTTGAAGTGATTGGGAGTTGAAGAGTGCCACATGTGCATGGGAATTCATGTTGCAAACATTTGGGTTGAAAATTTTATGATCTTAAATGATAATGGACTAAGTAACATGTGCATAAAATTGACTTTTGAAATTAAGAAGGGTGATCAAGTTCATAGTTTTGTGCATCAATAACTTAATTGAGAGAAAAAATATTTGCTTGAGGGGGTGTGATAACATATGAAATTATAGTATATTTATACCCCTAGTGTGTTTAAATGATGCTTGCAAATGAGTTAAAATAGCAAAAATATATTATCATGCATGAATTGTAGTTAATTTGATTATTTTAGAGCGAAAAAGTGTAGATGTAGGATTAATTATTGATTTTTTACATTTTTTATACTTAAAATATGATTTATGTCCTCAAGCCAGTGTCGCAATCGCGGAAAGCAGAGCTATGATTGCAATCAACAAAGATGTAATCTCATAGATTAGCCATGGTGAGTTCTGGGATTGCTACAGTTGTTAGTTGTAATAGCAGAGTCAATGATTGCAATCACAAGAAACTTTGACACAATAGCAGAGCACATTGCGGACTACACTAAAAGTTGTGCAAATAAGAGTCACGACCACGAGAGAAGGAGACAAAATCGCAATATGGCTTGGTGTGAGCACGGAACAGATTTATCAAATTTATGTGAATCTTACACCTAGGTTCACGAGCACAAGGAAAGACAGTGTGATTACAGAACTTCTAACTTCAATCCCACATGAAAATTTATGGACTTTTCTAGTTTTTTCACATCATACGCAAACCCTGGGCACTATGTAAATATAAATACATGTTTTCAATGCCTTGGAAAGAATGTTAGACTTAGTTTTATTTTTCCAAAACTTAGAGACATAGGAATTCAAGACTATAGGAGTGGAAAAAGTGGAATCCTCACTAACAGCTTGAGGCATGTTCATTACCCGTGCAACACAATATTAGTGAAAAAAATTTGTTTGACTTTATCTAGTATTTGTATGTAGTTTTAGATGATGAAAAATTTAAACATGGTTTTGTTGGAATTTAATATGAGGTTCTAAATTGATAATTAACATAATTTGGCGTACATAGGAAATTAACACAACACAAATGGCTAGATGCTTCTACTACTACTGCTACATTAACTTTGACTTGTTTTCTTTGTTCTAAGTACTCACTTTTAGTTAGTATTTATTTTTTTTTCACTCCATTTTTGAGGTCTAACAAATAAGAACTTCACTATATTCATAGACACAAACCCCTCCTCATGGGAATGATACTTTTACTAACCCCTTTTCATAGGAACGATACTTGTACTAACCTCTCCTCATGGAAACAATACTTGTACTAACCTCTCATCATGGGAACAATACATGAACTCATCTCAATACTAGGTTTAATCATAAATTTAATTTTGGTATGATGACAAACCACGTCACATGTTAGGTTACATAATTATGAGAATTTCTTGTATGCAAATATGAGTAACATTCTTGATCCTCCACCTAGATATAATTAGCCCCTTCATGAAAAGAGGTCATCTTTAAAGGATTTGGTGACTTCTTTTCTCATGAAATCTAAGAAGTGGCATGAAAAATCAAAATCTAGGCTGGACAATTTAGGAACCCACATGGGTAACTTAAGAGCTTATATGAAAAACCTAGAAATTCAAATAGAGCATCAAGCAAATGCTTTAACAGAAAAGCCTTCTATGTCATTTCCACCAACTAACACTGAACTAAATCTATAAAATCAATGTCATTCCAAAACCATAAGAAGTGGATTAGTGATACAACCATAAGAAAAGCTACAAAAGCATCTAAAAAGTTACCAAATAATAAAGAGCCAATCAGATCTGAAAAGGAGAATGAAGAAGAAAAAGAGGAACCACGGATTAATAGCATAACTTTCATAGGTCCTCCTCCTCCCCATCCTCCACCATTTCTTCAGTGCTTTTGCAAGCAAAAATTGGACAAACAATTCTCCAAATTCCTTGAAATCTTCAAAATGTTCCACACAAATATTTCGTTAGTTGAGGCACTTGAACAAATGTTGAACTACAGGAAGTCTATGAAGGAAATAATGTTCAAGAAAAAAGAAATGGACTAAAGAAGGGACAATCAAGTTCTTTGAGAGGTAGTGTCATTGCCTTTCTAACTGTTCCACAAAAGATGAAGGATTCAAGCAACTTCACCATTCCTCGCATAATTGGCAAAATAAATTTTGAGAAGGTTTAGTGCAATCTTGGATCCAATATCAATTTAATTCTTCACTCAAATTTTGAAAAGTTACGAATTGAAGAAATCAAGCCCACCAAAATCTCTATTCAAATGGTTGATCGTTCCTTGACTTTTCTAAGAGGGATAGTAGAGGATGTATTGGTTAAGGTTGACAAATTTAGTCTTCTCATTGACTTCATAGTGCTAGACATGGAAATGGATAAGGAGGTACCATTTATTTTTGGTGATCCAATCTTAGCCATTGGCAAGGCTATGATGTTCAAATGGGTATCCTTTCTCTATGTGCAAATGACAATAAAGTCAAATTTAACAACTACCATGTGTTGAAATTCCTTAGTGATACATCTAATTGCCATAAGGTAGATGTTGTTAATTCCTACATGGAAGAATACGTAGAGAAATTCCTTACAAAAGATAAGGTAAAACATAGGATAGCAAATTTCAAAAGGGTGGTGAAGAAAGATGTGGAGCTAAGGCTGATTCAGTGGATTCTTTTGCTCCAAGAATTTAACTTAGAAATTCAAGATAAAAAGGGATGTGATATATTGCCAATCATCTCTCAAGGATGAAACAAACTAAGAAGGAAAAACTTAATATGAAGAGATGTTTTCTGATGAACAACTCTTCACAATCACTGAATCCTTCTTGTGGTATGCAAATATTCTGAATTACTTAGCAAGTGGCCATTTACCACCAGATCTTTCCTACAATCAATCAAAAAACAAAAAATAAAAAATAAAATCTTGCATGATGTGAAACGTTGCATGTGGAAGGATTCGTTGCTTTTTGAGAGTTGTGCCAATTAAGTAGTTCATAAATGCATACCCAATTTTAAATTCCAATCCATCCTTGAAGTCTTCCACAATTCACCATATGGTGGACATTTTGAGCCTAGATATACGACTACAAAGGTACCACAATCAGGTTCTTATTTGTCCACATTGTTTGAAGATTGCCATGCTTTTGTGAAATCTTGCAATAGATGCCAAAGATTTGGCAATATCTCTAGGAAACACGAATTACCTCTAAAGCTAGCTTATGAAGTTGAATTATTCAATGTTTATGGCATATATTTCATAGGACCCTTAAATCTTTGGATAGTAGTATATCCTACGTGCCATCAATTACTTTTCCAAGTGGGTGGAAGCCATTACTATCCCTATAAATAATACCAGGGTTGTCCTTAAGTTCTTTCATAAATATATTTTTCATAAGATGTAGCCTACCTATAACATAATTAGCGATGGAGGCACACACTTTTATAATAAATTGTTTGAAGCAATGATGGTGAGGTATGATGTCAAACGTAAGAAGGCTTTGCCTTATCATGCCCAAGCAAATGGATTAGCAAAAGTGTCCAATCAAGAAATTAAGCTAATCATTCAAAAAACTATAGGCACAAATAGAAAAGATTAGACACGTAAGCCCGATAATGCACTATAGGAATATAGGATAGCTAATAAAACTCTAATTGGAATGTCCCCATTTCGATTGGCATATTGTAAGCCATGCCATTCGCCTATAAAATTAGCACACAAAGCTCATTGGGTAATAAAAAAGCTGAAAATAGATTTTGAAGAAGTTGGGGATCATGGGTTTTTTTGCAATTAAATAAACTTGAGGAGTTTAGAAATGAAGCCTACAAAAATGCCTTAATCTATAAAGATAAAACTGAGAAATGGCATGATAAGCACATCTTGAGGTGAGAATTTGAGCTTGGTTAGGAAGTTCTATTGTATAATTTATGTCTTAAACTCTTCCCTAGTAAGTTGAAATCTAGGTGGTTTAAGTCTTTTCAAAATTTCTCGTGTATTCTCATTTAGCATTATTGAGATGATTGCTAAAGATGATGGTAAATTTTATGACCTGGGCAAAAGCTTAAATGTAATTATGGAGAAAAGGGTGAAGGGGCCGAAAAGCTCTCTATGTAGAGTACCACAAGATAAGCCAAATTGTGTCGAGCTAGAGACGAAAAATCAAGCACTAGTTGAGGGGTAACCTAAAATTCTCTTACTTTCAAGAAATTAGGGTGATATGAAATTTAGGGTGGGTTAATTTAGGTTTCCTATGCTGAAAAAATGATGAAAATGGCTAGAAAATAGTAAAGATTGAAAGATAGGCATTTTGGATCGACTACACCACATCGTGACTGTAATTCTAGAGAGTCTGGAAGGTCCAATTGACATTGGGTTAGTTTGGATCCATTACGTCAGGTGTGATCACAATTCTAGGAAGTCTGGTTAGGAGTGATTGACTTTAGGTGCTTGCAGTCAATCACACCCTCATGCAGTCATAAAGATAGAAAGCCATACAGTCAACAGGGCCATAAGTGAGATCAATTAGACCCCATATGATCATAAATCCAAAGACCCACATTAAGTCCCAATCAATAGAGCCATATACACGATCAATTGCACCTTTCTGTAATTGCAAATCCAGTGTTTTATAGAAGGGTCATGATCGATCACACTTTATCATGATCAATTGCAAAATTAGGCAAGTTTAAAACTTAGGGCTCAGAATAATCAATCATTGCCCCTAAACACAAAAATCCCTCCTTATTCTTCTTTCCCACCACCTAAAAACAAGTTTTTTGCTTCAATTAAAGAACAAAGTTTTGGTGGAAACACAATCCCCATCGTTCAATCTCTGATTTCACTAATTAAATTGGTTAAAAGATTCAAGGTAAGGCTTAATACCCTAATTTCTTGTGCTTTTTTTGTCTAAAATTTAGGGGTTACGGATAAAACTATTGATATCCATCTTGAGGCTTTGAATGCATATTTAGAAATAAACACCGAGGGACTAAAATGTCAACTAAATCACCTTTGCCACACAGTCTCGTTAGACGTAGTATTACAAGACCTAAGCGATAACCACCCCTAGGCTAGATGAAGGATGTCACAAGGCAGTTGTACAATTTTCTTCCATAAATACTTTTGTAGAAAAGTGAAGGTATGGCATCATTTTGTCATAGGGTGTATGTTTCTCGTGATAGGGCCTACATTTTATAAGCCATTAAACATGGCATTTATTTTGATTTGGGGACAGTGATATATAAAAGGATATTGTATGTTGCTAGCCACCCTAATGTAGGCTTAACATACCTCATTTGTTCACTAAGATGGTACAACACGCAGGAGTGATGGTCAGTGGGGGATCCACACACAAACCATATATCCCACCTTTTTTTAAAAAAAAATCAACCGTCGATGCTATGACGGAGGAGCATTTCAGGGTCCTCAACCCTTCTTTATAACTGTAAAGAGGACAAAGTTACAAAATAAGAGAAAGTTTGAAAAAACTAAAAAAGGAGTACTACTACCTTACATGAGAGCGAAAAGGAGGAAAGCACATTATTTAAATCTAAAGTAGGGATAGTTCCAAGCATCAAGTTTAACAATGCTGTTGCATGTAGTTGTGCTTTTGATAAAATTGTGAGATTTTGAGATATGCACCCCTGATTTGCCAAAAGGTCAGCTGCTTGGTTCGGCTCTCGATAGACATGTGAAAGTTTGAAGTCTAGTTTGTCCAACAAGTCTCTAATACATTGAAGAGTGTGTTAGAGGGTCCATGATCCCGAAAGTTTTAAGGAAAGAAGTGAGAGAATAGAAGTAGCATCAACTTCAATCCAAATCTTTTGAATACCCTTATGAAAGCAAATATCTAAGCCTGTATGAAGTGCAATAAGTTCGGCCATTGTGTTTGTTGTGAGTGGAAGGTGGTCATGGAAAGCAAAAATAACCTCACTAAGATGATCACGTAAAATACCACCTACGCCGCCACCAACACCTGGCTTACCTCAAGCTGCGCCATCAGTGTTGAGCTTGAATCAACAAACAGAAGGCTTTTTCCAAAGGATAATTTTCGGATGAGATTTATTAGTCAGTTGTAAAATAAACCCCAACTGAGAAGCAATACTATGATCCCCTTTCCAGTGCGAAGCTTTCGAAAGATGATTGATTGAAAGAGAATGAAGGTAAGAATACACTTTTTGAATTATGATATGACCTTTCGTTAGAATGCCTCGATATTTTGCATCACTCCTTGCACACCAAATAAACCACAAGATCATGTATGGAATGATATTTCTGATGTGGACTTGACTTTTGTTATCATGAATCTCCCAAGCTTGAATGAATAAAAAGACATTGGTTGTATGAGGAAGAGAGATATTAAAGAGATTAGCAAAATGATTCCGGACCACTAATGCCTTCATGTTGTGAAAGAAAAGGTGTTGGGAAGTTTCCCTTTCTTGACAGCACCAACATTTAGAAGACAAAGAGATACCTTTCATTTGAATCCTTTCATCAGTAGGAAGCCAATCCTTCAGAAGTCTCCACAAAAAGACCAAAATTGTTGGGAGGATAAGAGGTGACTAGATTTTGTGAAAAAAAGATTGTGCCTGTCCTTTTTCACGAACTAATTCCCATGCTGATTTGGTGGAAAATGAGCCACTATCAGAAGGCTTCCAAAATGGCTGATCTTTACCTCCAAAATTAATCGGTATGTCAGCAACAAGATGGCAAATATAAACTGGGAGAACCTCCAAAAGTTTAGGAAAATTCCAGCCCCTTTGATGCCAAAACCAGTGTACTGGTTCATGAGAAAAGCCTTGCTTATTAATAAGCTCTTGTAAAGTGCCTTCTTGGAGCCAACAATCATGCCAAAAAGAGATAGCTTCATCACCTAAAGTCTAAAAAATGTCTTCCTGGCAGTGCTTTTAGCCTTACATAACCTTTTCCATGAGAGAAAGTCATGAATCGAGACCTTGATCGGACCTGAGAAATGGCCACTGCAATATTTGTTGAGAAGGAAAGTAGCCCAAAGAGGGGATTGTGTTCTAAATCTCCACCAAAATTTAAGCGAAAGGCTAAGACTATATCACTTAATTTTCTGATGCCAAGACCACCTTCTTCACAAGGTTGGCAAATAATGGTCCAATTGGTCCAATGAATCTTCTGTTAGCTCGTGGTGGACCCCTAGAAATATTCGAAGAACAATTCAATTTGATCAATAGTTGTAATAGGAGGATTTAAAACTTGAAACAAGTAAAGAGGCATGGATGAGAGAACACTTTGAATTAGCTGCATTCTACCACCATGTGAAAGAAAGGAATGCTCCCATCCACATAGCTTGTTATGAATTTTTCCAAGTAAATCTTCAAAAAGAATTCTCCTTTTATTCCCCTTAAAAATTGGAGCTCCAAGATATGTGATAGGGAACTGCTTCCAAATAAATCCTGTGGCATTTTTCACCCGTTGCACTTACAGGCGAGAGGCACATTTACTAACAATGAATAAGCTCTTGGAGTAGTTTATTTGCTGTCCTGAAATATGCTCATACTCCTTGAGAAATTGCATAAGCTTCAAAAGGGCTGGTTTTCATGCTTTGGAGAAGATGATGATGTCATCGGCAAAGGCAAGATGTATAACTAAAATACCTCCCTTTATATCAAAGACCATGTGAGAATTTTGCCGAAACAGATTATCCAAATCATGAGAGAGAGCTTCAATTACAAGAATGAAAAGGGCTGGAGATAGTAGGTCACCTTGCCTCAATCCTCGAGTGGATTTAAAGAAACCAAAAGTGCTACCATTAATAAGAACTGAAAACCCACAATTCTCAATGTAGTTTCTGATAAGAAAAATAATATGAGCTGGAAATCCCATACATTTTAGAGCCCTGTAAAGAAAACTTCAATTCACTTTATCATAAGCTTTGGCCATGTCAAGCTTTATAATCATATTGTTGAAAGAATTTCTATTCTCAATCCAGTGGGCCATTTCTTGTGCCAGTAGAGTGTTATCCTTGATGAATCGGCTTGAAACAAAACTGCTTTGAGAAGGAGAAATTAACCTTGGAAAGGCTGTGGCCAATTTCTTGTATAAGAGCTTTGACAAAAGGTTATTAATAACATTGCATAAAGCAATTGGCCGATAGTCACTCCATTACCTTGGTTAATAGTCACTCCACTGCCTTAGCCAATGTAGCCACCGAGACCATGATGATTGCAATAGTTGGTTCATAAGTTAGCTTGAGAGTAGCACTAGATGCTTTACAAGAAGATGGCTAGGTTAGAGGCCATGCAGCTATCCTAGCAATAGCTTATGCAAGGGATGCAAACCATGTATGCCAACATGTTGATATTAGGTCAAGCGATGCACTACAACCTAGGGCCTTCCCTAATTAGCCATTTGGATCGAGTAATGTAGTTCCAGAGCCACAGCTATAGCCACAGCCACAACATTTTCCGCCACCACTACCATAGCCAGTTAATCCCACTAACCTTTACATCCCATGGTCTCGTACAATATGGTTCAACTATTGAGGAGGAGTAGGAGACAAGATCCACTCTCATCTCCCCCAGTAATCCTTATTTTTCGTTATCCCTTTTCCCATGGTTTGATTTTCCAGCACATTGGGGATGATGTGCAATTTAAGTGTGGGGGAGAAGAAACTTTTTTGCATTTCATATGTATTGGCTTGTTGAGTGAGATGGAGTGTACTTTTTTTCATTCCCTATTCTATATTTTCATTTTTGATGTATTTGCAGGATGAATGGAGTGATTATAGCTTGTACTTGATATTATCTCTGTTATTTTGCTTGGACAAATATTATAAAATTGAAATTGGATGATAATTGAATGGATGGTAATGTTTTGGATTTCTTTTTGTGCATATGGAGAATTGTGGAAGCATTATGGAAATTTAGTGCAAAATAATGTGTTGTGCTTACCTAATTACAAATAATTTTTTTGATGATAATAAATGATAAATAGTGCATAATTAGTTAACATTTTTTACCTTCATGATATCTTGAACTTTGGACTAGGCTCATGGGGCTAAAAGTGCATTTTATTTTTTGGCACAGGCTATGACTAACTTTCTTAATACTACCTTAGGAAGGTGTGTAGATAATTAATCTTAGATACCCTGATAGCCCTAGAACTTAATGAGAATACCTATTGATGTGAATTTTTCTCTGCATTGGATGAGAATGATATAGGCTACTATTTTACCAAATTCTTTCTTTGTTCATACTACTTAAATTTTTTTCATTGGGTCCCTCTTTGAGCCAACGCTGTTGAAAGGAAGGCACTACCCTTCAATGAGACATCTTTTTCTTTGGAACCCATAGACCTTTTCACCTCTTTTGTAGTCTAAACTTAATCATTTACCCTGATGTTAGAGCTTGGTTACATAATGGTGAGAAGTGAGTGAGAAAACTAAAAAGAACTTTGAAATTTCAACTAAAAAGAAAAAAAGAAGACCTAAAAATTTTAGTCTACTCTGCTAGTTAGAGTGACTGTGTAACTAAAATTGTGTAGAGACCCCTATTTATTCTTATATAAATCAATCACCTAACTATAAGTATGCACAACATCTCAAGTGCATTGCAGATTAAGTAGCTAGTGTTGCATAGTGACCTTTGTTCACCATCATGCAAAAAGGCCTTGAAAACTTAGGATAAGTTCAAAAAAGCTCTAGAAAAATGTGTATTTAATTACAAAATATTATTGCCAAGTTCTATTCTTGTGACCCTTATTTCTTTTGTATAACAGTCATTAGCCTTATCTTGATAATCCTACTAATCTCATTTCATGCATATATTTATGTTCGTGAAGGTTGGTATGATTATTAAGATTATGGGGGTTAGTTATATTTGAATCTCACATAATATTAGAGGTTGACGAGAATTAATATCTATGTTTCCTAAATTTGGTGATGTTGAGAAAGTAAGACTGGTTATACACACATTTACATATTATGGCCTTATGTAAGACAGAACTATGGATGAAGTTGAAGTTGTGAGTGTTGTCAAGTGAAATGTTGATTAATTACGTGCTTTTGATATTTGAGAAAAGTCATTTACTCACATTGTAATTTAGATTGCATGCATAGTTTGACATACTTGCTTGGCATACTTGCTTGAGAGCGAGCAAGGATTAAGTGTGAGGGAGCTTGATAATTCACATGCAATCATAGCATTTAATGTGATATTTGTGCTCAAAACATTTTAATTATGTAAAAATATGACTTGTATCTGTGCAAAGTAGCAAACTTTAGGCACAAAGTGGAGTGGAGCTCAAAAAATAAGCAAAAAGTGCGAAAAAAAACTGGTTTTAGATCGATCCTAGGTAGAATTAGGGTCGATCTTGGTAGAAGGGATTGCACAGGAAGTAGGATCACACATGATCGAAAGGGTGCGCACCTCAGGATCAATCCGCTGGGCACTAAGAATTACAATCACTGCACGACGGATCACACATAATCATTCCTAATGAAGTGCAATCAATCGAAGAAAATATCAAATCAATCCGAACGGTGAAAAATCCAAAGAAAATGGGTTCGCATGCATCAAATGACCCAAACTCTTGGAGAACTATAAAAAGCTTTGGGAAACACATAGAGAGAGGAGAAAGCCACTGAACAAAGACAAAACAATAGAAAAAATTGGTCCTGCCATATAAGATCAAGAAGAGGTTTTGGGGAAGAAATTTAAGGCATTCGTAGGTTTTCATTTTCATTTTTTTTCTATTCCCAAAGATTCAATTCTTGATTAAATTGTTTGACAATAGTTAGAAATATGTTTGGAAATATTGCTAATCTTTCAAATGAATATAAAACTATGGTTTGATTATTTTATCCAATTTTAATAGAATATTTTCCATTCAATTATTTATGTTACCAGTGTTGAATTCCAATTAAATCAATGTGATTGAATTATCTATTATGCATGAATTTGTAAACTTAAGAGAATCAATTTTATGCAATATAACTAAAGTGCACATGTTAGGTGAAACTTTGAGTTGAGAAGCCTGCGAATCTTAATAAATCAAAAAGGTGTAATTAAATATATATGTTTAGAACAGAATGAGACCAAGAGAAGATTCTTAGTTAATTCACATAGATTTCCATCCAACATTTGAGAGAGGTAATGAGAATAAAATTGAAAACCTTGATTAATAATTAGATGGAAGAGTTTTTTAAACTGATTGAAAAATTAAATCTTGTGAGGAGGAGTGAGTTCATTTCCCATATAATTCTCATATATCGATTGGCTTCATTTGTTCCAATGTGCTCAACGAAAAAATATTTGTTTTCTAATGGATTTTTCTTTGCTTATTATTAATTATTTCTAGCTTATTTGCGATTTCTTGAGATGATTTTGGGATTAAGTAATCGTAGCTAGTTTAGTTTGATTTTCAATTCCTGTGGGACAATACTTGTACTCATAGTAGTACCATAACCTGATGTCATGTGCATGTGATTAATTACAAATTCTATTTTTACAAGGTCAATTCTCTTATGTAGTTGTTAGTTCTTTTCTCATGGCCTCACACCACTTAGGGTATTGTGCAACTTCTTAGTAAGTTTGGGGCTCATTTTTTAGAGAAAGGCTAGTTGTAATGGATTAAGGAGAGGGTTGTGTATTAGTCTAATACCAAGTATATTCAAGTAGAAGATATTTGATTTTTGTAGACTATTAAGATCTGGGGGTTTTAAGATGGGATGGATGAGTAAATGATGTCTATTGACAATAGTAACCTTTCAGATACTAAGGTGCATTCCTAACCATAGTTGACTTGGGGATTTGTGGTGTTGGAATATATCATTCATGAACATTTGAAGAAAAACTGATTTTAGT
Source organism: Avicennia marina (assembly GCA_019155195.1). Taxonomy (NCBI): domain Eukaryota; kingdom Viridiplantae; phylum Streptophyta; class Magnoliopsida; order Lamiales; family Acanthaceae; genus Avicennia; species Avicennia marina. The sequence continues at coordinate 6,426,777 of CM032762.1, read as the reverse complement.
AGCTAGCTAAGTTGAATCTTGTTTTGTGGAGTCATTCTCTTAAAGTGGGATGAGATCAGGAGTGATTTCAAGTTCTGAGGAAGGGACAAAAGTTTCAAATGAAGGATGAGAGGACTCTATAGCAACAAAAATGGGATTGGTAGAAAGGGATCCTTGGATGTTGTGAAATCGTGATCCTACCTGTAAAAGTCTATGATGTTCAGTTCTTTTGTCTAGAAAAGGTAAATGTTTTCATGAAACACAACATCCCTGGATATGAAAATTATGTTACTCTCAAGATCAAGGAGCTTGCAACCCTTCACTCTAAAAAGGTATCCTAAAAATATGCATTTTCTTCCTCAAGGTCATGTAGTAGCAAAACAATGGCAGCCAAAGGTTCTCATTTGTTTTTAGTATGGTTTAATCTTGAATAGCAATTCATATGGTGTTTTGTTGAGGAGGATTTAAGTATGAATTAAATTGATTATGTAAGCTACAGTTAGTATGCATTCATTCCAATAATCAAGAGGGATATTTGAGTGAAGTTTGAGGGCTCTAACAACATTTAATGGGTGTCGGTGTTTTTTCTCCACCATACCATTCTATTGTGGAGTTCTATACAAGATTTATAATGTATTATGCTTCTTTTGTGGCAGAATTCTTTGAGGGAGAACTTAGATCCATGATCACTTCTAATCATTTTAATGGAGATGTCAAACTGATTCCCAACTAGATTGTAGAAGTTTTCTAGTGAATGCAAGGTAATTAGACTTGGTTCTAAGCAAACAATCGAAGTAGCTTGAGAGAAATCATCGACAATAGTAGGACAATAACCAGTTCCATTATGTGCAACTTTGTTATAATGCCCCCAAAAATCATAAGGTACAAGCTCAAATGGTTTAGATGAAATATATGAACTACTTCGAAAAGGTAACCTGTGCTATCCTTCTAGAGGACAAATGTAACAAGGGAATTCCCGATTACTACTATAAGAGTGTCTAATGGAAGGATCATCCATTAGTTTGTAGTCCATCGTTAGAAATGTGGCCTAACTTGGAGTGTAACAGATCAAGGATAGTTTTTGATTTTACTTAGATGATACAAGCCATCTTTCACTTTACCATTTCTAATGGTGGTCCAACTAAGAAGGCCTTAGATGAAACATTTATTAGGTAAGAATACAAGGCAATATTTAAGGTTTTTAATTAGCTTTCTTGTAAAAATTAGGTTAAAAGAGAAGGAAGGCGAACACATTAAGTACTGTGATTACATGAGTAAGCCTTACAATCTCTATAAGTGAGGCAAAAGCCATTAGTCCATTTGGTAATTTAATAGAACATGACACTTGCACATAATCATCAGTGAAAATCCTTAGTTCCCAAATCTTATGATTTGTCACTCTAGTATCAATGATCTATGGAACCATGCTTTGATTTGAAGTATCAAAAGTAGTAAAATTTAGACATAAAGGCACACATTAGGTATTCAAACTCCTTATTGCATTACTGTGAATCCCGTCACTTGAGTGCTCAGGGGTGTGATCTTGAGATAAGGCCTTCTTTTCTTCCTTCACTTTTCTTAAGGCCATAAATTGTTGCAACTGGTCCCTAGTGAAGGATATCTTCTCATTAGCATCAAAATTTAGCTTAGTAGATACTTGGGCTACATTGTCGCTTCAAGCACTTCTCTTCTAATAGAATTTATGTCTAGGTGGCTAGCCATTATGTTCATAGCATCTACCAACAACAGAACCACTCATATAACAATAAGTGCATTTGGGAACTTCGGCATTACCCACTTTGAAGCATCTATCCAATGTATGCCATGTTACCTTGTAGTGAGTTTAAAAAGGTTTATCTTTTCTTCCTCATGTCCTTGATATGTTGAGACCCTTTTGAACTGCTACAGCCATCATTTCTGTCTTGTGCAACTCTTCTATTAATAAGTGGTGCTTCTCCTACTACTGGCTAATGAGAAAAACTTTGTTAATGGGGGGAGTTGATTCCATCATCAAAATTTGGGCCCTGTCATATGCATATATATCATTCAGCCCCATGAGAACTTGAATAGCACAATCCCTTTGATACCTCCTCATTCAAGACTTTAAGTTGACCACAGGTGTAGTTAGGCATTGTATCATACACCTATAATCCATACCAAATGGCCTTCATTTTCCCATAATATGTCATCACACTATCTGACCCTTGCTTTAGGTTATTCAGTGTCCTTTTTAGCAAATATGCCAATCTCCATTTCGTTTAGACATTCACTCACACTGCTCATCCTAGAGCTTCTGTGCATCATCCACAAATATTAAGGTTGACTTACTGGATGGAGATATAGAGTTGAGTAATTAGGAAATTACCATGTCATTACATCTTTTCTATGCTTCTAGTGGTTGGCCAGTTTTGCTATTTGGCTACTTACAAAACCTATCTTGTTCTTGGACCTCAAGGCTTACTTCATGCTTTGGGACTAGCTAACATAGTTCTTAGTGAGTAGCTTAATGATGAGAGGAAGCATCAGACTGTCTCCATTATCAATAAAAATGGGGTTTGTAGGATCTGCCAAATTCAAGTAACAGTTAGGTGTGAATTTGCTCCTAGCATTGAGGTGCTTGCTGCCATGTTAGAGGTTGGATTCAATTGTAGTTGCCTCTCATACCCAGCTCTAGTACCATTTTAGAAACCAGACTCCATGGACACATTTCAAACAATCCAAGTAAAATGATTAAAACAGGGTTGGGAGATTGAGAGATTGAGAGATTGAAGATTCGGGTGGAGAGGTTTACGGGAATTTAGTTCGACGGAAATTCATCTACTTGATTGATTCCACCGTGCATTTTAAGGAATATATGTACAAGCCAAATGTACAGTTATCCTACCTTATGCTAACTACCACAACTACCATACATACAGTTATCCATAATTAACTATATGAGCTACAACTAACATAACTTCCTACCAGCTATCCATGCCATGTTGGCAGCAGCAGGGTGAAGGCAACCAAGCATCAATAGAATACTATAGGTTTTAACATATTCTTTGATTTTCTTCACTTAATGTTTTAATTACAGTTGGGAGGAACTAGAAAAATTCTCGAGAAGCTCGCGAATGCACACTCACGATTCTAGCTATTGCAATGGTTAGTCATAAACGACTTTGTTGGTTTGCTTGCCTTTGAAACAGACTTGGCCATAGATAATTGCTTTTAACTGTAGAGACCATTTTTTGTACTAGAAATGTACTTAATCGTTGTTAATTTTTAAGTTAATTAGGTGAAAATTAAAATTTTCATCATTTTGTCGAAAATTGTATTCTTTGTTTCTATGGCCAAACGTGCACTGATTCAAGATAACGTTAGAACTACCTGATTGATGCTCTTAGGCTTATATCTAATAAATGCGTTGCATGCTATATAGATCCCGTTATTTAATTTGGGTCTTTCATTTTTCTATTCCACATATTATATTTTCAACAAGCACAATATTCTTGCAAGAACTGAATGAAATTTATCTTGCATCCACGAAAGGAATTAGGTTAATGATAAGTAATTATATATATGGCCATAATCTAAGCGGATGGCCATCGATATGATCTCTTGCAGCTACTGCTGTGCAGTGTTGTCGAAGATGCACAATTTCCGGTCTCCTAATATGGTTTCTGCATTTGAAAAAACTTAAAAAGCAAAAACGTCACGAAAAAAATAATAAAACAAAAAAAAAAAAAAACAAAGATTAGTTTATGCAATTGTTACAATTTTTTGGGCTCGGCTTCTTGGGGTTTCGGTTGTAATTTATTTAGAGTAAGTAATTTACAGTGTCTAAACTTTTCATTAATTCTTAATATAAAATCCAGAACCATAAAACTTCCTAACAATGTTGTCAAACCCAGAACGGTCGGGGCGTAACGGTCAGTTTAATGGAATTGATTAATTGGTTTTTAATTTTTTTTTCATCTTCTACTTTTTTTTTACTTAATTTTTGAATTTTTTAAGGAAGGAACGAAGACGTTTGGAAAGAAGGAATACATCAATGAAATAATAGATATAAATAGAAAATGAAAAAGGAGAAAAAATAAAGAAAGAATGGCAAATAAATAAGGAAAAATTACTTCTACTGTAATTGATTTTCTAAATGTGCATCTTGTTTTTTCCTTTTCCTAATAATGGTAATTAGTCTGTATTCAGAGAGTGAATTATTCAATGCATTATTAAGAAAATAATGAATTATTTATTATTTATTTAAATTTTCCTCGTTAATAATAAATAAAGTATGTATGTTTTTGAACATATAATAATTATACTTAAATTTTGTCCTAATTAGTTATATAATTTTAATATATTACCTATAATATTTGTGATATTTCAATTAAATCATCATATACACACACATACATACATATATATATATATATGTATATGTTGTATGTAAATTGTTCTAATTGATTTTTTAAATTCAGTTGAACCAACTTATCAATAAGTGGACGAACTTGTATATTATTCAATTTGATCTTTGATCCATTTTGTAAACATTGCTTCCTATTGTTTAGATTATTCATATAATTGTTCAAAATTAACATTTCTTCTAAAATTGAATCAGTTCGATAAATGATATGAAATTTATATTTAAAATTTTTTTCTTATTTATATGTGCTAATATTCAGTGTCATTCAATTTTAATTTGACATATTTTTATTTACATATATCTCTCAATTTAATTTATTGTCATTTTTATTCTTTTCATAATTTTCTTCCCCTTTCATTTTATAAATGGTACAAAATTATATTTCCTTTGTATAATTGTCCATATGTATCTGTTGTGTCATATGTAGTATACATTAAAAATACAAAGGGTATAACTACTAAAATATTTTTAATTATTTAATATTCTCTTTTCGCTATATTCCTTTAATTTTTATTTGTTTCATCCACTCTCCTGAATTTCATTCTCTATTATTTTTTCTTTTCATCAATTTTCTTTCTTTTTAATCATTTTATAAATTTTATAAATGATAAAAAATTATATTTTAAAAGATATTATTGTTATTTTTTACTTATATAAATGCCTCTTAAATTTAGTTTATTTCAATTTTTTTTCAGTCTTTTCTCTCATCATATTCAATTGTTGTCTTTCTTTTTAAAATTTGTTTCTTTATCTTTTATTTTTTAATTGATGTGAAAAAATGATTCATTCGTATACTTTTGCACTGGCATAAATGTATCTTTTAACAGTAGTATATAATAAGAATATAAAATACTTAGATTGCACAACACGTAATTGATACAGTAAGTTGAATACGTTATACAATTTCTTCTCGTTGGACTTTCTCGATTCACCTCCCTCAACTTCAATTTGCTCTCTCTCTCTCTCTCTCTAAAATTGCTTCCTTTGTTTATCATATTAAAAATTTTATGAATTGTATAAGATTTAGTTTTATAAATATTATCATTTTATTTATACTGACAAATAATGAGTGTCTCAAAAATTTAATTTATTATATTTTACTACCAATATCATCTCAAATTTAATTTATTCTATTTTGTCTTTTTAAATTTTTTATTTATGTCATATTTAAAAATAATGTACATGTTGAATTTCATTGAAGTTTGGCCGTAAAAATTTAAACTTTAACAACACCTTGCATACGCAATGGAAAAAAACAAAATAAACCACATCGTTTTTGTTGCTAAACACGTAAAATATTTATCAAACAACTACAAGCATAATGATTGTATCATTAGAATGCTTTTGTGTATGATCCTTGGAATCGTGACCCCTAAACCTCGACCTTTAAATTGTTTACATAACTAAGATGCTTAAAGAGCTCCTCCTACACTTCACAAACCTCTTTTTACGAAACTTTAATGCAAATATCTTTAGACTAAGAGGATTTTATGACAAAAGAGAGTTGAAAGAGGGTGACTAAAGTTTGCTCTCACTCTCTTCCTTGTAGAGTGCATGAAAATAAGGGTTAAAATTCTTTGTCTTGAACACTTTAAGACCTCTATATATATAGTTAAGACACTAGAGTTTAGTGCATTAGCTCCACGGGTTTTTATATATGGACACGTTTTAATTAAATAACCCATTGATTCTTAGTCACTAATAAATCAATCCATATGTTTTTTAATTATTAATCTTATTAATAACTAAAGCCATTTGAGCCTTAACTAATTTAATCTAATTAATCTCATTAATTAAATTAAAATTTCTTTATATTTCTAATAATGATCTCATCATTAACCAACACCACGATAATTTATTTAGTCTAATCCAATTATAATTAAATAAATTATGCAATACACCAATTTAACATGCACAACACATGCCAATCTTATGTGTATAACTCTCTAATTTCATTCTCAATTAGCAACGAGTATAGCTCAAAGGATATAGGTAGTGTTTAGTCGATAACTCATATCGTAGTCTAAGTAAAATGAATAATTCGAATCACAATGAACCTTCTAATTATGATTAGCATGTTGTATAGACATTTTATCTTACTTTATCCTAATCAAGTAAAAGTTATGGATTCAATCAAACTGCAAACACAATCTTATGACCAATTGATATTTTTGTAGGAGACATATCTCTATCGAGAATGCCTTTCTAATCACACATTACCCTGACCAAGAACTTTTGTCTTATAGAACACCGATTGTATAGGACAAACGCGTTACTCACTTGCAAGGAGACAAATCCTTTATTGAACGCACACATGAATCCATATACATTTAAGAAACAGTATTTTAAGGTCATAACCCTGTCACATATTAGGATAGATATTAGCCCTTAATGCCCTAATGACATGTTGATCATTATGCGTACAAAACAACCATGTCATATCAAGTCTAAAATCTACAAGCACTTAACACGATTACGACACATGACATTGTCTAAATGCTCCATTCCCGAATAGCACATCCATACACATATATTCTCAATATCTCATACCGAATAGTATGACACTCACTGTATAAATACAAGAAGTACAAGTCATACTAACTCTATAATGCCCTTAAGAGTATTGATGACTTATCGATAAGTTTTAGTGATTGAATATTAAGAAAGTCTTGTGTCCACATTCATAACTCCATATGAATAAGACTTCTTAACTTAAGCACATGGCCATGTGTAATAATTTATGCCAATCGAGATTTGCATACATGAAAACCAATATTGATACGAAAATCAATATTTTATTAATTAGTATAAAAAGTGCATATACAACCAAATGTTTTCCTAGTATCCCTATTTTCTATTGATGTTAAAGGGTATCTCACTAATAGTGAATTATATATATATATATTTATTTATTTATTGACACTGTGCTTTTATCATTTGTTTTATATATTATTTTGACTGAATTATTTATGATTAGACATCACGAGCAGATGATATCATACAGCAAATACTCTATTGCCTAATTAGGCATTTATGTTATATTATAAATGTTAGGTGCAATGATTTTAGGTGGAAATTTTTGAAGTTTAAAGCATTTGAGTGAAAAACCATAATCCAAACCTATTAGGTTTTTGGAAGCACAAAACAATGTATATGTAAAAGCATATAAATTGAACCTCTTGGAATTGTATTCCAGTTTAAGCAAACTCATGATTCATATGTTGTGAGCCTCAAACCCTGACTTCTAGTCCGTATACCCAAAATGTAGACAACTCCTTCCTAGACCTCAACTACTTTGTTGCAAGGTTCTAACTCAAAACACTTTAGGCAATAAGGCTTTAGGACAAGAGAGAAATACAAAAAGGTAGCTAGCCAACTTTCTCTCTCTTACTTGAGAGAGGAGACAAATTTTCCTTGATTTTGTTGTTGAGTGTGATTTAAAACTCTAGTTAATCTATTTATTTTTGGGACACAACCTTCCACACTTAGTAAGACTCTTGTTTTCATGTATAGCACCTAAAGTATACGTGGCATGGATTCTATTGACTTCCTACATAGATCTTTAATTAATTTCAACCCATATTTCATTTAATTATTAAACCCATTAATAATTAAATCTCATTTAACCTTCAATTATTAATCTTATTGACAATTAAGGTCCACTTGTGTCTTGTCGTTTAATGTAATTGATCTCATTAATAAAATCAAAAGTCCACCATACTTCTAATCAATAATCTCATTATTAACAAGTACAGCAAGAAATTTATTTCGTACAATCCAATTGCAACTAAATTAATTTCTTTACAAGACTTTTTAAACCTCATTCATGCCCCAACTAATTTACCACTTACCCTTCATTCCAATCGTTTCTATATGAATTTCTAAGTTTATTCTTAATTGACAATAAGTATAGCTTAAATAATATGAGTAATGCCTAGCCTACAACACATACTGTAGCCTAATTAAGACAAAGTCAATGGATCACATGAACCCTCTTAATTATGAATATCATGAGGTATAGGCCTTTTGTCTTCGTTTCTCCTAATCGAGCGAGAGCTATTGATTTAGTCAAAATCATCAGTTCAATCATATGACCAAATCAATGTTACCTTATGAGAATAATATCCTATCAGAAATTCCTTCTCGATTATACACTTTCTTGGCAGGGGTTTTCTTTTAATAAAACATCAATCGCATAGAACAAAAATCTTACTCACTTATAAAGAGACTAATTTCTTATTGAACACACACATTTCTCCACGTGCACCTGGCTAATCGCATGTTGGGCTCATAACCCTATCTCATATTAAAATAAATACTCATTCTTAATGCTTTAATGAAATGCTGATTGCCATGTGCACAAAACAATTATATCATCTTAAGTATACGGCCCACATGCATTTAACATATCATGAAGCAAGATATTGATAATAAAGAGTAACTCTATATGTCTGCTTCATTTTTTGAGTCAATGTTCAATTACTCATTTTCTAATGACGTATCTATACACGTATGTGATTAGTGTCTCATATTAAATGGCATGACACTCACCATATAAACACAAGATGTGCAAGTTTTAACGATTGTGTATTAAGATAACCTTGTATCTATATTTATAATCCTTTATAAATAAAATTTCTTGACGCAATCACATACGCACATGCAAAATTTTATACTACACAAATTTTACATGCATGAGTAATTGCCATAATATTGAAGCAAATAAAGACCAATATTTATTAGTTGTCAAAAGTTTATCTATATGACTAATATCCCACTAGCTATTGGTGATAGAGTATACCACTTACAATTAAGTTAATAAGACTTTGTGATTGCATATTATAAAATTATACAATTACCCTTATTTTAAAATCTTTTATTTCTTTCAATCTTTTCTTTTAACTTTACAATTCAAATTTATGTTTTCTTTCAAAAATCTTTTCTTCTCAAGTTCTCTTGATCTTTCTCTATTTTTTATTGTAAATATTTTTTACTTTAGTTTTTACATAATTTTATTTATATTTTTAAAAATAATAATTTTATAATTTATAAACTAATTTGCACACACAAAGTGTGCAACTTTTACATAGTGTGTGTGTGTGGATATATATATATATATATATGCACGTATGTATATTTAGATTACAAGCTTTTCTTTCTGCAAATTTTATTTTGGTTACCTATCCGATGTTTTGTCGCATCAGAAATTGCTTTAAACTTCTCTACTTTTTTCCAAAATATACAAGGGATAGCTACTCTCAGCGTCACAATCCACTCTCCGCAGCCACTTCTACGGAAGTCGGCGTGTACGAAGAGCTCAAATATTTACGACGGGCTCATTCTATTGATATGATGGCGTTCACTCTAACTTTATTTGCTTGTGTTTAATTTTTTAAGTCAATAGAAAAATCCCATTTTTTTTAGTACGTATCATACAATGCATATTAATCATAATAATAATGGATTCGTTTGTTTTTAAATTTTAGTGTATATTTTTAAATATTTCTTATAAAAATAAAAGAAGAAAAGAGATAAAAAAGAAAGAAGAGTGATAATCGAATGTTTATTTTTGAGGTGCATAATTACAAAATAAATAAAACAAATATTTTTTTACAAATATGTTTAAATATATCATTATCTTCATCTTCTTCATCTTCAAATATTACTATGAAGTGGACTAACGTTCATACCAACGAGGCTTAAATTTATTACATCATTAATTGAAGAACCTCAAGTATTATGTTGAAACTAGATGTTATTGGCTAAATTTCAGGCTGTTCCTTTTAACACTTCACCATTGGTCCGTGTTGGTGCGTGCTATTCTGCACAATAGACCATACGCCCCAAGAATTTACAACTTTGGGCCATACATTAAAAAGGCAAAAAATTATTACACTTGTGCAGCAGAGTTTGCTATTAAAATATGAACCCAGACAAAAGTTATATTGTTGAATTGTGGTGAATTCAACATGCAAGCCATTCAACTCAATCTTTGAAGTGAAACAAAGTGAAATAACTAAGATCAGAACTCAAGACATGAAAGAAAAACTGCTTTAGAAAGATTAGCAGCTCATTCTTCATTTTATAAAACTTATAGTTTGGATTAACCACTCCCCTAGTTGGTTATTCCAATTATAGTTATACACACTTCAATTGTAGTTAATTAGCTACCAAAACAAGTTAGATAATTGTTCTAAAAAACTAGCTCAACAAATCAAAAACTAGAAGGAACTGCCATTGTCACTAAGTAGGTCTGTTGTCATCCTTGTTTTTCTAAGTTAGCATCTAACTGGAGTGCTTCTTTGTTGACTTCTTTGAGGCACGTTTAGGATACTTTTGACACTCCCCCTCAAGATAAGTGTGGATATTATCTCCACTCTTATCTGCCTATTTTGTAAAGAGGGAATTATCTGCCTTTGATTACTTAAATCAAAACCCATAGAGTGCCTTTGTAAATTTCGCATTCCATTGTCTAGAGGCTTGCTTGAATCCACATAGAGATTTTCTCAACTTGCAAACCACATTTTGCTATAGAATCTATGGCTCCCCCCCCTCATTTCATACCCCTATGGAAATTTCATGTAAACTTCTTCCTCCAAGTCCCCACTCAGGAAGACATCATAGATATTCAATTGTCTCATCTTCTAATCATACATTGCAACCAATGCCATGAATGCTCTCACTGTTGCTTGTTTTACAACTGGACTGAAAGTTTCTTTGTAATCAAAAACACATGGCTATAACCCTTTGCCACCAACCTCTCCTTGAACCTTTCAATTGAACCATCTGAATTCAATTTTGTTTGTCTACCCACTTACACCCGATGGCATGTTTTCCCTTAGGGAGAGCCATTAGCTTCCATGTCTTATTCTCCTCAAGAACTCTCAACTCCTTCAACGTAGCCTATTTCCACTATAGATGCTTGACAGCCTTAGCATAGGATTCAGGTTCCTCTGCTTGATTCAAAGTTGATGAGTAGCATTAGTACTCTTGAGAAAATCTATTGATGCTTAATGTGAGGCTATAGGATGTTTGGCGCTTTGGTGATCAAGGGGTTAGTTTGGTGGGCTTAGGTTATATTGGTATACTTTCAAGTACTTGGGAAGCATTCTAGCCCTATTGGATCTCCTAAGTTGATCATTCTGATTTTCTAGCTATGTTTAGGATTTAGGTTGTAAAGTTAAGGTTTCACCATACTCTTGAGGTAGGGCTTGGTCAGCTGGTTGCAAGGTTGGTGGTTCATCTTTATGTAAGGCCAAGTCAATGTCAAACTATCCTCTTAGCCTTTGATCAGAGGCTTCAGCACCATTATGCTTCCTATATAAATGAAATTCAGTGACCGAAGGAATGGCGTGAGTATCAGATTAAGGATCATAAGGATTTTTAGGGAGTTCAGTTAGGCTCAACAAAGGGAAAGACACTATCATGAATTGTGACATCCTTAGACAAAAAGATCTCATGTGTCTCAAGGTTATATAGTTTGTATACTTTCATACAAGAGGGGTATCCTACAAGATGGTTTTTCTTACTTTTAAATCAAGTTTGCTTCTACCCCATTTTAGAGTGGACGCAAATGCAAGACAAGTAAAGGTTTTAAGATAGGTGTAATCTAGTGCCTTATTAAACAATACGTCATAGGGACACTTAATGTTTAGCACTTTAGTGGCCAATCTATTGATTATGTGTGTTGCACACAGAACTGCTTCACATCAGAATTTCTTTGGAAGATAGGCTTGAAAGAGGATTGCCCTAGCAATATAGAAGATGTGTTGATGTTTTCTTTCCAGTACAACATTTTGTTGGGGGATTTCTATGCATGAATATTGATGTAGGATATTAGATTCAACAAAGAAGTGAGGAAGTTTAAGCTCGGCTACATTGTTTGTCCTAATCATTTTAATCTTGGAGTTAAATTGCGTTTGCACCATTCTACAAAACTAAGCAGCACACAAGTGGTTTCTGATTTGTGTTTAATCAAATAAGTCCAAGTACAATGGCTAAAGTCATCAAAAATTGTAAAAAAGAGTCAATATCCATTAATGGTAGGAATTGAATAAGGAACCCATAGATCTATATGGACTAGTTCAAAAGATTTGGTAGTATTGATCTCATGTGTAGGAAAGCGCAGCCAATTCTGTTTGTCTTTGGGGCTTATTTCACAAATTCTATTTTGCGATACATTGAAAAAAGGAAAGGATGAATGTAATATATGGAATTGTGGTCTTCCACCTAGTGAATTGATTGTGATCCATTGATAGGATTGACTGATCTAGATAATGATTCTATTGGAAATGAAGATTTAGAATGAACTCTGTTGAAGAACAAGACTAGTTAATGCTGCACAAAGTTGAGAGGGATTCGGGAAGAAGATGTTTATTGCTCTGATACCTTGTTAAATTATGGTGAATTCAACATGGACGCCATTCAAATCAATCTTGGAACTAAAACAGAGTGAAAATTTGAGATCAGAACTTAAAAAATGGAAGAAAAACAGCTCCAGAAAGATTAGCAACTCATTCTTCATTTTCCAAAACTTATAGTTACTGTTCCATTAGATTAACCACTCTCTCAGTTCGTTATCCCAATTACAGTTATACACATTTCAATTATAGTTAATTAGCAACCAAATTAAGTTAGATAATTGTTCTAAACAACTAGCTCAACTGATAAAAAAAATAGAAGGAATTGTCACTGCCACTAAGCAGGTTTGCAATTATCCATGGTCATCTGAGCTGGCAACTAATTCGAGTGCTTCTTTGTAGACTTCTCTGAGCTGCATTTAGGATACTTTTGACATGTATTAAAACCTATATGAAATTTTTTAAAAATTGTATTGAATAAAGCCATTGATGATACTCCTCCCATCATAACTAAGGATAGTTTTTTTGCAGATAATTATTTTATCGCATTAGGAAAAAAGGCATACAAAGACACATAAGGTGTGATAGTTAATGCGGCCTAACTTTTTTGGCTAAAGAATGAGCAATCTCATTCATTTCTCTACAGACAAACAAAATCTCAAAAGAAGGAAAGTGATGTCGTAATGAAACGATGCCAACAATACAAACCCAGCTATGAAGGATTAAGCTTGATGATTAAAATTGTTTACTAGTGCTAATTCCACGATTTCACTCCCGTTATTCTCATAAAATTAATGTTCACATTTGTATGTTTAGCACACAAGTTTCACTTTTGTTATTCCTCACACAGTCATAGATTAATTAGTAGATTGATCAATTCTCCTAATTATTATCCAATTCAACAAATGCAAATAAATATACAAGGACAATCAATCACAACTTATATATACATATTTCATTAATTGCAAACACAAGCAACTAGAAAGAAATTTAGAAACTTGTATTAAGTTCAAAAAAAATCAATTCTAAATTGTTCATCATCTTTATAATCATGAAAACAATAGAAAAGTGTCGAAAAACTTAGTCTACATGTTCTATGTTGCATGGAAAAATGAACACTCTTCAACTCTTGGTATGGATTCTTAGTTCTCCACACTTTCAATCTTGAGGTCCTACAGGTCGAACTATTTAGAAAAGTAAAATTAAATTTTAGATTCTCTCCAAGACATAGAGAACATTTGTTTATAGTTAGGAAGCCTAGGTCATCATATACACTGTGAAAAGACAAAAGGGCCCCTAAAATTTCATGTAGGATCCTGGTTTAAATTGCTATCGCATAGACTCCTGTGGCCACAACACTTACTCCATGGTCACACCTCTTCTTCCCATGTCCTCAGACTTGGGCATAGTAATTACATAAATCTTACTTCTCAGTCTCGCTCTCATGCTAAACTACCTTGCGATTACAAATCTTCATGCTGTGGTCACACCCCTCGCCTATGGAAATTCTAGTGTGTTTTGCTCTCCTCTACAATGCCATGACTAGCCTTCTCATGCCTAAGAGCTTCTTCACCACCGCAACCGTGACCAAAAATGGCAGAAATTCTCCAATGTGTTGCAGTTTCATCTCATGGTTACATTGTTAGCTTTCACAGCCACAACTTCTCCTTTTTAGGCTACAATGTTGGCCTACAATCATGAAAGTGCATTTTTAGTGTAGACAATGTTCAAAATTAATAATTAACCCCATATCTATACATTTTTCACTTTAAAGCCATTGTGTTTAATATAATTTATGCATGATAACATATTTTCTTCATTTTACTCACATGCATGCATAATGTAAACACTCAAGGGGTACATATATGCTATAATTTTGCACCTCTTTAAACACACATCTAATTTCAAGCAAGCGCCAACAAATTACAGTTGAAGTCACCCATTTGTTCATAGAGAAAAAGATCAACACTAGCCTTTTGTCTAGTTCAGTATACTCCATTTGGAGCTGTTAAAAACCATAAAAAGTGTTGAAGGTTGCAGAAACTTTCTCGCAATGCAAACTAAGGGAAGTATAGAAGTCTCTTAGTAAACAGCGAACGGAAATAAGAGAGGTGCTTAGGTCAACCATGAAAGAAAAATAGTGAACTTAAGAGTATTAATTGTGAATACAATAAATGTGAAGGATCATTCTTTATTTATAGTGCTCTGGTAAAGATAAGGAACAAAGAGGGGGAGAGGTGTTGTACAATAACATCATTCTTAAAGGTAGCCTATGGCCTAGTCTAACACTCCTCCCCATTTACCTTGGGTAAAAAACCTATCATAGGGTAATTAACCTAATAGTAAGATAGGCAATGGGGGCAGGCTATGGTGGCTAGTGTATTTTATAAATAAAAATCCTTTCTCAATTGAAAAAACACACAAGGTGCCTAGTGTTCTTATTATTCTTGGAATTCTTTACTATTTTTGCCAAAGTCATTATTTCCATTAATTATTGTTCTTAGATAATTATTAAGGTTTTAGAAATGAAGCCATATCAAGTAGCATTTCTAAGTTTTGTATTATAATATTTTCCACAATGTTAGTTATATCAGTTGTTCATAAGTGTTCGTTATATAGTAGTTCATCTAATGCCTTATTAGAACTTGTGTTGTGCTCATCTGCTTACTTATGCTAGTTGGTACATGTTTGGAGAGTGTGCTTGAACAGTTTGGTGTGATGCAGTTCATCCCACTAACTCCCACACCTAGAGGACGGCCAGTGTAATGTTGGTTGTTGTGGTAGTTCGAGCATAGACTAGTCTTCCTGCTATAGTGACTATATTACATAATGGGTGAGACAGGATTAATGGATTTACAGAGAGATCTATCGTGCATATAGCTAGATATGTAGGAAAGTGTTTCTGATTAGGATCCATACGATATTAGAAATGGTCATTGATAAGGCATGCTCTCCCCATAACTTAAAAGATATCTTCAATAGTATAATGCAATTTTCATGCTTAGAAAGGCTCTATTGTTAGAATTTTTACCAATAGGAGCACACACATTTATAAGAACTTTTGAGCTAGTAGCATTTGAACATGGCTTTCAATGTTGTTATAGCCATAGAGGACAAGCCCATGCCAAATAAGGTGACATTACCCTGATCCAAATAAGCATCAGTGTGTCATCAAAACAACACTCACTAATCTTGTAAACTAATGAAGTTGTGGTAGGTGGGATTTTAATATGTTGACAGTTGAGGTGGGATTTTTATCTTTGAAATCTCTAAATAATACTAAATATAAATGCATACAAATACTATATGGCAAACAACTTTATCAAATTGTGTAGCAACCTAATCCATTCCAATACACCACTTTAGCATTTTCATCAAATTATCTTCACAAATTAAAAGAAAGGAAAAGACGGTTTCAATCAAAACCCCATATTCTTTAAATACTTATCAAATAAAAAATATATGCCAAAAGAGAAACAGAACAAACTAAAGTGAAAACACAATACCAGATTAAAGGATTATGGGAAGATTCATAAAACTCAGAAAATCAAATAAATAATTGAACATCAATAAGAATATTGTGAAGGTGAATTGAAGGCATGGAGAAGGGGAAAATATTACCAAACTTTTTCCCTAGGCATAAAAATCGAGATCTTGAAAACAAGAGGTCTTTTCCTTAAAGCTTTTCAACTCGATTTGCCCTATTCAATTTTCTTGCAAGACAAAGTTTTTACCTAGTAATGAATCAATGAGATTGGTGATCCAAAGATCTCCAAAACTCCACTTTACATCAATGGATGAATGGACTGGTGTCCATGAAAATGAGAGGAAGTCTTCATTTCCCTTTGTCATTTAAGGTCTTAGGTTTTCCTATTGTAGTGAAAAAGAAGAAAAAAATCTAATTGAAACCTAATGAAGCTTTATTGAGAATGTAAATTGATAAAAGAATAAAAAAATGAAAAGAAAAGCTGGGCACCAATTTTACCGCCAAAATGAAATCATAGGCTGGAAATGCTCTTCCTATCAAATTTGCCAAGATTTTAGGTCAGACAATTTTTTTACTTATTTTTGTTTTACATTCTTTTGTTAGTGTGTGTGTACATAAAGATTATTTTTATATCTAAATATAAAAAAAATAAATCAATAAGTGATGAAAAATCTAATGTCAAAAACTCATATAGATTAATCAATAGATGAAAGAGTAATTTATGACATATATTTATCCTTGATTTAATTATATAAGAATTGAAAATTAGCTCTCAAATTATATATGCTAAAATAAAATTTAAAGCAAATCAAATTTATTTTTATATGTTTTATTACTATCATACAAAGTTGTGGTCTAAAATATTTTGCAATGAGAATTAATTTTTTATAAATCAAATTTACTGTAACAATTCAAACATTGTCAAAAAAAAAAAAAAGGTATAACCTTTTTCACTATTTTTCTTATTTATAAGAAGTTTTACTTTGTGTAACAATTTTTTATAGTTTTGGTAATAGCTATTAACTCTACAGCTTAACCAATTTTTGAAGTGGGGAAGGGTACAAACATAAAACATGGTTATTTCCAAGGAAAGATCAACTTTTTTATTACCCAAGTGAATGATTTCAACCTAATCCTTAAGCTTTTTCTCTTGAGAGATACAGTCATAGTTCTACTTTATAGAGTCACTAATGATGACTAGGATGTGCCATTGATTATTACCACCTTGGCAAGCAAACTTAGTGAGTAAAACTTCACAACCATTTAGTTCAAGAAGAGGGGGCAAGTGGAATGAACCATTTTATCTATATATCACTCAATTCAAAGAAATAAAGATATTGAGGTCAATCTTCGATGAAATGAGAACTTTAGAGAGAATTTCTTCACCATGAGACTAACCTAGTGCCTGAAGACAACCTTCATACCAAGGCAACCATTCACATAACAAAACATGAGCTCTTTGAGCTTAGAATGAAACTCAAAAAGGCTGGAGAAGGGGATCATCAAACCTACAAAGTCATCATATGGGGCCACTATGTTGTTTCAAAAGATTGTTAATGGTTCGTTGAGAATGTTTTATGACCATTGAATCATAAACAAGATCACAGTGAAAACAATTATCTTACACCATTGATTACATACTACTTCAATTGCTTAGGCAAGTCAAATACTTTTCCAAGATTGACTTAAAGTAAAGTTACTTGTAGGTTTAAACAAAAAACGACTATGGGACAAAAACTACCATGGTGACTAGCTATGGAGCTTTTGAACTTTTGCCATGCCTTTTGGCCTAATAAATGCTCTTGCAACTCCTTGATAAACTAAGTGTTTCATGGATATCTTGATGAATTCATTGGGCTATTCATGGATGATATCCTAGCATATATTGAGATATTGAAAAACTGTTAGAGCTTTTGAGAAAGGCACTCAACCATCTCCATGAGCTTGAAATATATGTAAAGGTGTGAAAATGCCCATTTACTTAGGAGACCATCTACTATTTTGGTCACATTATCAAGCAAGGAACGATTTAAATGACCCAAACCTAAAGAAAGTGCAGGGGATCAAGGAGTGGTAGTCCCTAAATGATATGATTTAAGTGTGATCATCACTTAAATAGACCAACTATTAGCAAAAAATTGCAAAAGTGTACTATAGGACAACCTAACCACTCACTAATCTAACTAAGAATAAGGAGGAATGGGTGCCTTTGCCCTAAAGTTAGACTGCATTTGAAAAGAAAATAAGATAATTACCATAGGTCCTTTATTGGCACTCCCAAACATGTAGAAGCTACTTGAAATAAATATTGATGGTTAAGACTTTGCAGTTGGGGAGTGCTAACCTTAGACGGTAATCTCATTTCTTTTAAAAGCAAGAAGCTTAAGGATGTTATAGAGGCACTATTTAGATCACAAAGAGTTACTAGTTATTGTCCATTAGCTCTAACTATTATAATGACACTTCCTAAATGATCCATTTTTAGTTAGGATAGATATCATCATAGTGAGCCATTTTATAGTTTAACCCAAAGTAACCAAAAAAGTAAGCATGATGACAAGTACTACTATTGAGTTCAAATCTGTGCTAGAGTTTTTTGTTGACCATGCGAAAAAATCTTGCGTATTCCCAAAGTTGAAGCTCAAACTTAATGGAGTTGAGGCCGATTGCTACTTTATCTTTGAGTAAGGTAGCCACACCTATGAAGGATTAAATATCTAAGTTGCTGATAAAAGACCTAACTATAGAGTTTTCTATTAAGTTCGAGCAAGTTAAAATCTACGAGATTGGATGGATAAGGGCTTATTGAGGACCAAACGATATCATTGTGTTTGGAATGGAAGGGAAGGAAATCATTAGTCTTAAAATACCATAATACACTTTGGCTATTTACTTTAGAGGCAAGCACACAATGGCGATTGTGTTGTGCAGAGGACAGACAAAGATACAAGATGATGTTGAGGTATGCATGCATTCCGACCTAATTAGCTAGCATGATAAAGAATATTATCATAAGAAAAAGGGCTTGTTGGAGTTGCTACCCATCCCAATAAGACCCAAGAAGAGAATCTTAACAAACAACATTATTGTACTGTCTAAAGTAAGAGATTTTACTATCAATATAGTCATGGAGGACAATTCTCGAAATATGTCTCATTTATTGCATCCCTAAACAAGTGACGCAAATGTTATAACTCAACTATTCTTTGTACACATTGTGAAATATTAGGGTTTTCTAAATGATATAGTTAACAACCATGACCCTTGATTTGCTGGCATTTTTTAAACTAATCTCTTTAAACTCACTAGTTCTGAATTGAATATGAGTTCAAGTTACCATCCACAATTTGATAGCTAGACAAAGCAATTCAATTCCATGTTAGAAGAGTATTTTCAAACATTTTTGTGTAGAAATAAAAAAGAATAGATGTTTTAGAACCCATAAAAGCTCGTATACCAATTAAAGCCATTTACAAATGTCACCAAACTGAAACCACTACTCCATCACTCTTTCTACTCCTAAAAATTATGAGATTTTCCTAGAGTGGAGTTTTTCAATAGGGTAAAACTGTAACAATAAGATCAAAATGACTCATTTGTTAAAAGCCCAAAAGCAAATAATAAAGTAAGCAAAGGATGTTGCTCTATTGAGTTTAATTTAGGAGACCCTGTGATAGTTTAGGCATCAAGTCGATCGGTGATGAAGAGTCTCTAAGAGAGAAACCCTCTGTTCTTGAAAAATCTAATGGGCATGCACTTCATAAAAAGTATTGGAAGGTGTCCTATAGAATTAAGTTGCCCTTTCAGTGAAAAACACACTATGTTAGTCAGCTAAACCCATATAAAGATGACTTTAGAGATATAGTACGCAACAATAGAAGCCACCTATAGTGTCCATTAAAAATGTTTTAGAAGAAATGGTAGAAGCTATCCTTGTTCACAAATTTAAGAAGATCTCCAAATAAAAAATTGACAAGTACTTGGTAAAAAGATAATGTTAGTTTGAGGAAGAGAACACTTGGAAGTGAATGACAAACCTTAAGGCATTAACCTTAGTTGAGGCATATTTGGCTTCATGAGCATCACAATTTCATATGGTGAAGAATGTGGTGGCTACTTACTTGCCAGGCCTTTGTGACATTGTACACAACCATATAGCTGCTTAGTGCCAACCTAAACTGGCAATTGTGATTCATCAAAGCTATCACGTGAAATCCCTAACTCTAGATCATCATTTTTATTTTTATTTTTATTACTTGGTAATTAGTTTGGATTTGACTGAAAAGTTTAGTGTGATGTGCTGTTACTAGGTTCTGTCTTTTTAAACTTATTATAAGGGACAATGTCCACTCAAGTAAATGTGTTAGTAGATGATCTTGGAGTTGATTCTTTGCTCAAGCCATTGCGTATTATATCCATTCTATTGATATTAATGCAATCAAGTTTTTCTCACGATTCATCTACAATATATTGTTTTTCTTTTATGTGGTTGTGTGTATGAAGCATTTTGTAGGATATGTGTTTAACATACAACCAAAAAATATGTGAGTTCAAACAAGTGTAGTTTAGTGAGTAGCAACAACTAAACCCAATCTACCCCTTTATCTCTATCTCCCAAAAGCCTTGTGACACTTAAAGGCTATTTGGCTAAACTTATCCTTAATAGTTTATAAGATCATATAGTTTATAAGATATTTTTGAAATTTACAAGCTTATGCATTTTATTTTTAAAATAAACTAATAAAATGTTTGGATAAAAATACTAAGATTGCTTCATAAGATTTTGTTAAATTTATAATTCTAATTAATTATAAATTTTTTTAATAATAATAAAAATAAACTATATATCATTAATATAAGGTAATTTGTGATATTTACGCCATTTTTATAATATATAATAAAGTAGTTTATAAGAAATTTGAAAATAAGTTGGGAAAAGCCAACTTATTTTTAAAGAGATTATAAGCTCTAAAAATTTTATTTTAAGAGCTTATAAGCTCCTAAATATCTTATAAAAATTTTTATAGAGTTTATCACTTAAACACCATCTTAATAGTAAGTTCAATATAATTTTAATGCATGCATCTAGTGGACAATCTAATTAATACGATATATATAGTTATGTTCTTTGCTAAAATATAGAACATCCTAATTAGCACCTTTGTAAAAGAATCTCCATATTGCATCAATATCATCCTACCGCATTGGTTGATATTAATTACAATATGTAAACTTGGGATCTTGAAGTAGTGGCAAATATTGTAGCGTACGCATTCAATTTGATTAATGGTTTTCTGTTTACTTATTTACATTCACACAAAAAATTCACCCATCCGTTTAATATATTCAAAGTCAAATCACTCCTAAGAGACTGATTTAATATCTGGTTGTATTTGTAGATACCTCAATCCCAAATGAATGTCTTTCATTTTCCATTGTGATGCAACGCTATTTAATCTCATGAATCATATTGATTTTGAAAAAAATGAAAGTATAAGATCTTGTCATTTTTATACCATTTAATTTTTATGGTATTTAATAATATTAAAATAATTCTAGAAAGCCAATGAAAATGTCTATATCACATTAAAATGATTAGCTATTATCCAATTAAAAAGATATATTACCACAACACATAACATGACGCTTATGGTCAACTTGTGTAATTTGAAGAAAGCATATAAAAATTTCCCAATAAAAACAAAATAAGAAATACAAATTACTCTATGTCCTAATATTCCAACACCAATGTTGGCTTTCCCTATAGGCAAAATATGTTTTCCATATTTGTGCAGATCTGATAGTAACCACCAAGATTACACGATTTTCCTTATCTTAATAGATAAGAGAAATTGATTCCATGCCATATATGGATACTTGACTTGATCAAGTCATATCCTCATATTAAGGGAGAAGATTTCAACCAAATCTTCCTAAATCAGCTTGGTCAACAACTTTCCGTCCAAGGTTGCACAAATCTTTTCGAAATTGTGTTGGTGTCACAATATTGCCAACATATTTGGTTGCTTGTGACCGCATCATTGCATAAATACATCACCAGCTGCCATGTCAGCACCACGTCATTGCCATGTCAATGCCAAGTTATTGCCACACTAACAATTTGCTTCATTATCAAGGTGCCTGGTGTCAAGTTTCAATAGGTTCAGGGTCAAATTTTAAAACTTTAAAATCATAAAATAACTACATAAACGTAGCAGAATAAGATATCAAACCTATTTTGCATTCATCATACAACATGCATGTACTAAAGAAAATTAAAAAAAACATACCTTTGGAATTACATTCTAATTGGTGCATTTACGATTCGAGAGAGCCCTTAAACCCTAATCTTTGGTTTTTCGCATAGTTATTGTGATGATGAGTGCCTTCTACACTTTGCAAAACCTATTTTGTGAGGCTCTAATGCAAACTTCTTTTGGCCAGAAAGCTTTTGGCAACAAGAAAAGAAGGGAAGGTGGCTAGAATAATATCTCTTCTTGATTGGAAGTTGGAACCAAATTTTCTAATTTTTCACATGCATAGAACTCTTCTAATATATGTATTTATATTAGACACTAAAGCACACTAGCTATAGGCTCATAGGCTCACTACATGCACCTTTAGTAATTACTAGCTCATGTACCTTTAATTATTAAACCTTTTAACAATTGCAACCCGTAACTCTTAATTATTAATCTCTATTAATAATCAAGGCTTAATGGAATTATATCCTTCAACTTAATCTCATTAATTAAATCAAAAGTCATCATATTTTTAATTAATAATCACATTATTAACAAATATGAATGATATGAAATAATTCCATTTGATTCTTCTCCCTTTAATTTAATTAATCCCATAATTAAATTAGAGTTCCCATTGCGATTCTAATTAAAATCCTATCATTAACAAACACCATGGAAATTTATTTGATTCAATCCAATTACAATTAGACAAATTATGCAACCCACTAATTTAACACTCATTATACACAACAACCTTTTATGTATGACTCTCTAGGTTCATCCTTAATTAACAATAAGTTTAGCTCGAAAAATATGGGTAATGCTTAACTTGTGACCTATATCGTAACCCAATTAATGCAAAGTGAAATTGATCATAATGAACCCTCTTGATCATGAGTATCATGTAGTGTAAACTTTTATCTTACTTTGCTCGACTGAGTAAGAGTCATAGAATCGGTCAAATTCACAAACTCAGTCATATGACCATTCGGTGTTGCCTCATGAGACATATATTCCTGTGGAAACAACTTTCTAATCACACACTATCTTAGCCAAGAATTTCCATCTCATAGAACACCAATTGTATAGGACAAATGTTTTGCTCACTTACAAGGAGACAAATCCCTTATTAAATTCGCACATGCCTCTATACGCGCCCCAACAATGTTATGTTGAGTTCATGACCCTATCCCATATCATAATAGATATTGACCTTAAATACCTTAATAACATGTTGACCATTATGCATGCAAGACAACCATGTCATCTCAAGTTTAAAGTTTATGTGCACTTAACATGATTACAAAGCATGACGTTGATAGCTAAGAGTGAACTCCATGTGTTTGATTCCTTTTGCAAGTCATTGTCCAAACGCTCATTTTCCAATGGCACATCCACACACATATATTCTTAATATTTTATACTGATTAGCATGATACTTGCTATACAAATACAAGGAATGTAAATTGTACCAACTCTCTAATATCCTTTAGAGTGTTTATGACTCGCAAACTGGTTTTAGTAATCGAGTACGAAGACAACCTTGTGTCCATTTTTATAACCCTCATAAATAAGGTTTCTTAAATCAATTACATGAACACATGCAATACTTTATCTCATTCAAGAGTTACATGCATGGAAACTTTCCATAATATTGATACGAATAAATTAATATTTCATTAATGAATGTAAAAGCATACCTATACAATCATAATGCCTCTAGTATCCCTCATTAACTATTGGCATTAAAGGGCATATCACTAACACCTAGCACCTACTTTTGTAATTTTGAGCTAGCCGATTGCTGAAGATTTACATAGATGCAAAAGTAGTGCTTTTGAAGAAAAAGTAAGCAAGAATTTTCTTGGTTGTTTACCCATTCTAGAAAGCAAATAAATTTGAAAATGAGCTGCGAAAACTTTTTTGTCCTAAATGTATAACTGACATAGATTTTATACACATTATGTATATGCTATGTCTAGTAGCAAATACAATACCATTACAACAAAATGACAGATTAGCTTAACTCCCTTAGCAGTAAATACTTGGTGGTCGCATATTATTTTGATTCAATTAATACATTGTTGTAGTGTCTACAATCTTGTTTTCATTCATTTGCCTAAAGAACTAAGGAATAGTTGCCTGATGCACAATTTAGAGTGAGGTTATAATGTTTTCCTCAACCTATATTTTTCATGCAGACATGGCAGTGCTATTGGATTTGATTGTTGCCTCTCCATCTAGATAATTCATACTTGTGGGGGAAGGAGACCAAATCTAGCCCACTTGCATTATGGTGTCCATCTATGAATTATTTTGGGGTGTCCCTTAACTATTAATGAGGATATTTGCTATTAGAGGGAGCAAGGCCAAATACCAACCTACAAGCATTATTCATGTCATTTTTGCAAGTACTTTGAGTGGTATTAAAGATGTTTTTAGACTACTAGGCAATGTGAGGTTGATAAAAATTCCAAAATGGAACCTAGATGCTATCCACGACTCTAAGTGCATTAGGATAGATCTACAAGTTATAATTCTTTGATTCCATATCAGTTTCTGATATAGAACATAGCCAAAGGGTTGGGATTCAATGGATACATCAATGGAATAGTGCCATTGAATCCAAGAACAGAAATAATGAACAGAAAGATTGATTAATTTTTGTAAAATAAAGGCTCTCATTCAAGTTACCATCAAGAACTAGTACAAATATTTACACAAGAATGTAAGTAACTATTGGCAATGGAAGCTAATCACAAAGGATTAGCACAACTCCTAAAAACTAACTCAAAAGATTCTAGCTACAACAAATAGAAGGAATCCCGACTACCTCTTCAATGAACTGAAATTAACTAACTCTAATTAACTAAACTTAACCTAATCTAATTACGCTTTTTTGATAAGCCCCCACAAGATGGAGAATAGCAATTAGTTATTCCCTGTCTTATTGATGTGGATTCTTAGAATGTGTCCTGTCAATGCTTTAGTAAACATGTTTGCTAATTGTGATTATGTCTTCAAAAGGTTGGTCACAATTAGTTTGACCTATACTTGATCATGAACTCCATAGCAATCTAGTTCAATATGTTTAGTCCTTTCGTAAAAAACAAGGTTAGAAGTGATGTGTACAACTGCCTGTTTGTCACAATACAACTTCAATATCCCTAGTTGCTCTATGCTAAGTGTTGTGAGTACATATCTTATTCAAGAGATTTCTACACAGGTGTTGCCGTCGCCCTATGCTTAGCTTCCGTGGACTTCAAGTATCTAAACAAACTACCTAATCTAAGTCACAGTATTCATTCAATTCAATATTACTCTTTGATGGCAATGCAATCCCTAGTTTGGGCTCTTCTTTATGTATTACAACACTTCGTAGGTTACATTTAGATGCCTATTTGTAGGCTTATCCATGAATGGAGTCAGCACCTAAACACTATAACTAAAGCTTGGTCTAGTGATTATCAAATAAAGCAGTCTTCCTATCATCCTTTTGTACAGTGTTAGATCATTTTGTCATGCTATAAACTTGAGACCATGACACGACAGTATTCGTGAACCCACTCAACAAATCTAAACTAAACATCTCAATTTAATTTGCTAAGAAAAGTAATTTAACCCCTAACCTTAACTTCTAACGGAAACAAAAGTATCCTATCTATTACATCTAGTGTAGTCTTAAAGAAACATAACAAAATTGAACATTTTAGTCTAGCATCTCTGCTTTTGCTACCATCCCCATGTTTAGTCAAGCTCAATAGTAACTACTGCAAAACACATCGACTAATATTGTTGAGCGACACTTTACCTAGAAATAGAAACATCTATCCTTTTCTTAACAAAATATATGTGTAACAATAGTGTAAAACAACTTTTCACAAAATAAGTTTTTCAAGAGAGTAAATAACTGAACATGTAAATAAATTCAACTAACATTTAGTAAGACAATTAGCAGTTATCACATTCACATTATCATTCTCATGATTCTCTCGTTCTCTTTACCACAGCAACTTATTCTCTTTTCCACTATTTGTGCTTTTCCACTAATTAAGGCCTTAGTCTATTTTTTCTTAACTAAGAAGGGTACATCGAATCTCAGCTACGCTGTCATGGCTCTAGGGCTTCAACCCAGCCTAGAAAGTATTCCAATCTATTGTTATCCAATTGATAATACCAAATGCCAACTTTACCCTTTATCGCTTTCACTCTTGTATCCCAATTAGACACATCCCAACCTATTACCCGGTTAGTAGAGCAAAACTTATTCCTCATGCTCATTGGCATTACATGAGTAGCTTATTCATATTAATTTCATTTATAGCACATATACAATCCCTAAACATTCATTGTAAAAGTAGTTATTTCACAAAGAACTCAAGTCCGATTTCAAATAGGAATTACAATTTTCAAAAAAATACACATTAATCTATGCTTTGTAGTTGAAAAGTGATTGAGATCTCATTTTCAAGTAATAACAAGGAAATCAATTACATTGAAATGAAGTTAAAGCAATTGAAAATATTTGGTAAGATGTAACCACCTACTGTCACTTAGATTGATTCGTTATTAGCCTCCTCGACCAAAGTCTCGTTATTACCTGGTGAGTCACATATGCAAGTTCTAATTTAACACTCTATGCTACTAATATCATATGCCTTGCAATGTTCATGTACATCCTCTGCCTACATGTTTAGCTCAATTCCTTTTTATTATTACTTCTAACGTCCAATCACGTCTGATACAAGATGTTCTTGCCTAATTTGGTTTCAAAATTAAATTACTCTAGCTTAATTTTCACAAACACGTAAGCAGTCCAGTGACCATGAATAGTACTTGTGATTGCAAAGTTCAATCCCGTGACTATAGGGTTTCACTACAAGTTTGTGACTACCAACTGCGGGATGTACTAGAATGTTCCCTGCTTGTCTTCTAATCATGAAAGGTGATCCTGCGATTGCAATGGCAAGGCTCACGATTATAACATTCAACTACGGGATGCATCGGAAATCTTGCGATCGATCCCCGTGAGCATTACTTCTCATCTGCACTTGTGCAGACACGACCCACAATCATGCCAAAGGATATACGCAATGCTAATTCGAGTCTGCGACTGTTCCATTTGATGTTTTCATTCAAAATCGACTGTCAACCTATCAAATTCAATTCTCTAATTGTTTTCAAAATCCCTAGGCATGATTTTGCAAATTAAAATCCATGAAAGTCGTATACTATAAGTTTAAGCAATTTTTAAGAGTTTAAGGATGTGTTATAGTTCGAATACATAATACACTAATACCCAATTCATATAGTTCTTCCACATAACCACACATCCACGACCACATTCCTTATGATTGGACATGTTTTATCCATCCAAGGGTCGTGTTTTTTAGTGCCTAATCATGTGAAATTAACCTTCCTACTTTTGTACATAGATAACCTTCCTATATATATATATATATATATATAGACACACACACAATGATATGAATATATTCAATTACATTATAGTGATGATGTTCAATTTATTTGTACTATTATTACACCAAAAAATTTATAATTAACCATAATAATAAATTTTAATAAAAACCTATAAGATGGTCTATTTGAACACTTTACTAACTTATTATAGAAATAAGATGTATAAACCTATAAATTTCAAAAATACTTTATAAACTACATGATCATATAAACAATTTAATATAAATTTAGCCAAACATCCTCTAATTAATATATATATATATATATATATATATATATTATATGTTCAATGGATGTCATATGCGTGGTTCGTTAATAACAACACATCGGAGAGACTTCTGCGGTATCAGATAGCTTGTTACTATTTATTGTTAATGTGGCAACTCATTTTAATTATTGAACGGCAATGACTTCTTTTAACGTGCACAAAGTTAACTGTTACAGTATACATCCCCCGTGCATTTTATTTATTTCTTCCAAAAAGCAAAAGAGTGCATCAGTTGTCACACTCGTGTCTCTTTTAGTTACTAATTATAAAAAACAAAAGAAACTCACATAAATACAAAAATGCCTTGAGACTTGAATGTGTAGTGTTGTTTCCAAGAGTTAGCTGTTTGTCACGTGGATTTGGGTACAGAGGCCTCTCTGACAGGTTAGAGCGTGGTCCATGGGGGTCCTTCCACCCCGCAGCGTTGCCTCTTGTCTCGATAACTCTACAGTTACCCCCTTCTTTTTCTCCACATTCAGTATTTTCATTATACATTTGTCCAATTTTGAATTATACTCATAATTAAATTATAGGGAAAAGAAATAACGATTGGAGTGAGAGGAAAATATCAATATCAAAAAGGGAGTTTTCTGGGTGACGGGGGACTTGCAATTTGATTTTGTATTTGTAAATCTGCAGCTAAGCCAACCACAAGTGCTTATTCGGTATCTTCTAAAATTGGTGGGTTCGATTTTTGCACCATTCATTGAGAAGAGCTCTTTGCTTCGATAAATAAGTAGGGTTTATTATATTGAAATTTGCTATGAGCACGACAAAGTAATCAGATTACACTGGTGTGCCTTTGAATGAAATAATCGGATCTATAGATGGAACTGTTCTCACTCCCTTTTCTAAAACTTATTTTTTAGTTTTTCAATCACACCATTTCATGCTATAGTGAGTTGTTTTTGTTTTATTTTTAATAAATAGATCGAATTTGTTAAGAAAAATTATTTTTCTCTACAAATTCATGGGTGTTTATGATTTTAACATTTAAAAAATCATGTACATAAATAAAAGTGCTTGTTATTTATAATTTTGTTATGAAGTAGTTGGATCACACTTCCAATGGATCGATTACTATCAACCCATAGGCATTAGCATCAACTCTCCAGGAGGCTCCAAATGATCTCTTCTTCTTCATCTTGAGTCCTAGTCAATCCAAGGGCATTAGGATAGATTAGGATTGATCTCTTCTTCGCTAAGGTTATTGCACGTCGATCTATCTTCATCCTCTCTTCTTTTGGATGAATCTTAATCGACCTAAAGTCTTCCAAATAGATTGCATAGTGCTCTAAGATCGATCTTACGTCTTTGTTTTTTTTATTTTTTTTCCTTCTTTTTGTGCTCCTTTTTATTTTTTGCCTACAATTAGCCATTTTGAATCAAAGTAAGCAACAATTCCATATAATTTAAACATTTAGAGCATAATAATCATATTAAATTCATATGATTTCATGCGAATCATCAAACACCCCCACGCTTAATCCTTATTCGCCCTCAAGCAAGTGTGTCAAACCACATATGTGTGATACAATGTCCAAAACCATTGATTCAATCTTTCATCTAATATAGCATTCACAAATGACTCATCTCAAATATCATAGGTACACAACAAAGTCGCTTATCAAAATTCACAACACTTCAAATTATGAATCTAGACATGGTCCCATCCTATAAAAGACGACTATGTGAAACTGTATGTGTAACCAGTCATACCAATGTCACCGAATTTTAGTTCATAGACGCTATCTCTTATTAATCTCTAAAATTAATATGGAATTCAAACCTAACCATGTCCATAGGCTTAATAATCATACTAACTCCCACTTAATGTTAATCCATGCATTTAAAAGAGATCAATAGGACTTCTATGGACTTCAAAATAAATAAAAGTCATTCCAACAAATTAAAGCTTATGTGAAGGGAACTTGGTCCACTTATTGCATTTTTTTTTCAAATTCCCCTCTCTTGTTTAGAGCTTTTTCATTTTTTCTTGAGGTTTGTAGCACCTTTACATGCGTGTGAATATTGGTTATGCACAACCCCAACTACTTAGCACTTAAACAAGCATCAAACTGTTGTGCATACTTATAGCTCTAGTCACTATTTTACAAGAAGTTCAACATTGGTGATGCAAAACCGCAGTTACTAAGCAACTTCTCCACATTTTTCTTTCTTTTCAAACAGCTCATTTTTTTCTCTCTCTTTTTTTTTTTAACTCCTTACTATATGCAACCAAGTTCTAAAAATTGGGGTTCAGAATCATCTCCAGGCTACAAAAGGAAAAGAAGCTTATGGATTCCAAGGAAAAAAGTTATGACAACTGAATAGGCTCAAAGAGTAACCCAACAAAAAATTTAAATATATAGGTGATGTGAAAAGAAATAGACAGTCTAAACATAGCCTATATCATTTCTTAAATAATGTTCATAAAATTCGCTTTAGAAGGTAATCATGTTAAGTTCTAAGGCTAAAGAGGTTTCCAAGGTTAACTCTCACCACACCTTCCCTAGGTAACATGAAAAAAATACTCATGGCTATGTGCTTAAAAGCATAGGAAACTCATGCACTTTTTGCCCAAGCACCTAAGTGAGAATTTAAGTTATCATAAAAATTAGAACTCTAGTTATTTATGCATCCATCTGTCATTTTTCAACAACGACATTCAAGCACAAACATCAAACCATCTGTTCAACATTAGCAAACCAATTTCAATCATAATTCTGCACCAAACAACTTCAATAAATCCTATCAATTCCATTTCAATAGGCAATTGGATCCAATAAGCATATTAAATCACACAGAACATTTACTCCCCTCTTTTTCCTAGAGCCGCGCCCCTACAGCAAAATTGCTAGCATCAGACATGATTTCGAAGGGCTGACTTCAATCAAGAAAAATGAAGATTGGTGCCAAAATGAGCTTTGGTTTGATCAATTTGAATGCTTTGATACCTGCATCATCAAATTTTTTAAGGGTGATCTTTTTATAATAAAGTGCATAGAAGTTTAGCAATTTCAAAAAAATCTTCTTATGAACCTCTGGTACAATTTTGCATGCCCTAGAAAATGATGATACTAGTCGGAGGAGGAAGATTTTCAATTGCTGCCACCTTTCCATGATCTACTTCCAAACATTTAGAAGAAATACAATACCTAAAAACAATGCTTTCCTTCACCATGAAGTGGCACTTTTCTCAATTAGCATAAGATTGTTTTCTTCATGTCTTTAAAGGGCCTTGGACTAATTTTCTAGGCAATGATCAAAAGACATTCCAAAGATGAAAAAATTATCTATAAATACCTCCATTACGTCCTCCACAAAGTTATGGAATATGACCATCATGAATTTTTGCTGGCAAATATGCCATATGGACATGTAAAGGTGATTTTATCTAGATCCTCAAGTACTGTTAGAATTTGTTGAGAAA
Source organism: Avicennia marina (assembly GCA_019155195.1). Lineage (NCBI taxonomy): Eukaryota > Viridiplantae > Streptophyta > Magnoliopsida > Lamiales > Acanthaceae > Avicennia > Avicennia marina. Next base: position 6,395,119 of record CM032762.1, on the reverse strand, counting down.
ACAATAGTACTCATTCTTACGATCCTATGAAGTATTTGGTCAATAAATAGCAGCGAAAAGTGGTTCTTTCATGTGGCCTTATTCAATTTTCTATAATTAATGCAGACTCACCACCCTGTGATTTTGCAAGTGGATACGACTTTATTATTTTTAGATTTGAATATGATCATTCCACCTTTCTTTTGAACCATTTGCATGGGGTTTATCCAAGAGTTATCAGAGATTGAATAAATTATTTTAGCCTTAGATAATTTTGAGTTCTTTTATCACTACTTCTTACATAGTAAGATTCAATCTTCTTTGATGTTCTACTATAGGCTTTGCTGAATCCTCTATAACAATTTTATGGCGCCAAACAAATGGAGAAATCCCATTTAAATTTGAAAGAAACCACTCCATTGAACTCTTAGGCCACCTCAATGTGCCAAACAATTTTCCAACTTTCTCCTTCTCAAGAGCGGCAAAAATATAGAAATAAGAGCTGGAAGAGCTGAATTACCTCCTAGGCATGCATAAGGAGATTATTAGGAAGAGATTTAAGAGTAAAATCTTTAGAAGTTGAGGGAGATTGTTTAGAATTTTTGTTGGATTTTTCGAGAGAATTTCTGTAGGGGCACACTTTTGCTTGGCAGAATAAAGAAGGTTAACATCATGAATTTTTAGAGTGGGAAGTTACACCACTATTTTGTTGGAACTTGCAATCCCATGTTGCAACTCATCCTTTGCAAGAAACTCTCTATTAAATTGTTCAATACAAGATTTAATAACATCTACCCTATTGTCATTAAATGTATCACTAGGGAATTTTAGAGCATGGTAAATATTAAATTTAACTTTGTTATCAGTTACTTACAGAGCAATGGTACCATTTTAAATATCTATCACATACCTACTAGTGGTGAAGAACAGACGACCAAAGATAAGTGGCACCTTTTTGTCAACTTCCTTGTATAGAACCATGAAGTCGACTACAAGAATAAATTTGTCAATTTTGACTAGGACATTGTCTACAATGCCGCTAGGAGAAGTTAAGGAATGATCAACCACTCAAAGAGAAATTTTATTGGGCTTGAATCTTCCCTTTTCCTAGTTTCTCGAAAAGACTGAATGAGGTATCAGCTTTGATACTTGACCTTAAGTCCCACAATTTCCTATCAAAATTTGTCTTGCCAATTGTGTATGGAGTAGTGAAGCTATCCAAGTCCTTCATCTATTCTAGAATAATGGAAAAGACTATTACACCTAGGTTCCTTTTTTCTTTTTCTTTCTCCTTTTCCTTTTCAAGTTCAATCGGACTTTCTCTTGGAGAAATTTATGATTCTTTTATGGTTTTTTCTTTTCAATGAATCACAGATCTAATCCTTGTAGTTATGGAATGACATTGGTTTCTTAAATTGAGTTTAGTGTCAGCTAGTGAAAAATATGTAGAAGGTTTTCTTTAAAAGCATTAGTTAAGTCCCCAACTTCAATTTCTAGATTTTTCATTAAAACTTCTAAATTTCCCATATGAACTGTTAAACCTAGTTTTAGACATTTCATGTCTCTTTTTGGATTCCACGATAAAGGAAGTTACCAAACCATGTAAAAATGGCATCTTTTAGAAGAAGGCTGATTACGTCATGGTGGAGGACTGAGAATGTTTCTCCTATTCACAAACAAGAAATTCTCATGTTTTTATAACTTAGGATGATGTTGATTTGAAAACTACTGTGAGGAGTAAAAGCATGATTATTTATATAATGTACTTGCTAAACATCCCCCAAACCATCCCCAACAAGTTACGTGCCATACTTTTAATGGATTTCTTAGAAGGGTCCTTAGCAGTTAACTAGCATATTTGGTTGTTTCGAGTAGAAACTTAAGCACTCAAAGTTGTCAATCGAGCTTCCTTAACCATGCCTGCAGCAACCCTTTTGGATTGATTCCTTTCATTTGGCCAATGGTAGTTATTGGTCAAAATCTCCTCAAGTAAACGATAAGCTTCATCCATCGTCATCTTAATTAAGTATACTACTCAGTGGCCATGTCCACTATTGTCGTAGTTTGACTAGTAAGACCATTATAAAATACTTGGATTTGGAATTAGTCTTGATAATCATGTGAAAGGCATCTATGGAGTAAGTTTTTGAAATGCTTCCATACATCATACAAAGGCTCATAAGCCAACTAATTTATTTAGCCTAGTTGTAAGGAACACAAATACTCTCTTGCTTTATTCTGAAATATGAATGAGAAAAGCCTCACACGAATGGCATTTATAGTAACATCATTCAACTTTATAGTGTCACTGATTTCGAAGAAAGTGGCTAGATGAAGAATAAAGCCCTCATGAGATAATCCCCCCATATTGTTTAAGTTGCACCATACTTTTAGTGTTAGCTTCGACTCAAAATTACTAGCTTGTATTAATTGTCGTTGAATGCTAGAAAATTTCAATGTTCAATGGATTGGTGGTAATCTTAAAGTGCTCGTGGTGCATCTTGTATTTGATAGCATGGGATTTGTATTCTAAGAGGTGGATCTTCAATCAAATTAGGAATATTTTGAACTTCTTCCATCTCAAAATTTAGACTTCTTTTTACTATAGTCTCTTAACCTACAACAAGGTTCTTTTTATCTCAAGATCAAACACAAGGTCTTCTAACCATGCAGTTCGATACATGAACTAGTGAAACCATGAGAAGAACTAAGCTCTACTACTCTAACCTAAAATCAACCTAAAAAGCAAGTAAACTACTAACTAACCTAACTAGATTTGATCTAGAGTTCAACAAAATTCATAATAGTGGCACCAAATGACCAAACTCAATCCCTAGTAGTGGCGCCCTAAAACTTGATAATGAATACAAAATTCACAATATACCGCAAGCATAAAGTGACAAGCTACAATACTATGGTGAGCATGAGTATCGTTCCACTAGGATCAATAATCAAACTACTAGTAACTATTGCTAGTAAGCCCCAAATTCAAGCTAAACTATCTAAACAAAGGTAGAAATAATAATAATAATAATAATAGTAAGAAGAAGAAGAAGCATCTAAAGAGATAAACTAGCAAACTTGAAATTGATTGCTAAGCAACACATGGAAATTAGAGGATACTTAGTATGTAAAAATCACATAGGAAATCAATTTCCCTCCTCACCAAATTTAATTATTCAACCAATCTTAGCACTCATCTCATTAATTATTAATCAAGATTGTCAATTTTGTTTCCATTACCTCTCTTGAGTGTCGAATAGAAATCTATGTGAATTAAATAGGAATCTCTTCTCATTCTCATTTCATTCTAAACACATGTATTTAATTATACCTTTTTGATTCATTAGCTTCCACCAATCTCTTGACAAAAAATTTCACCTAATGTGCATATCTCAGTTCTAATGCACAAAATTGATTCTCCCGAGTCTACAATTGATGCATAACAATAATCTAATTATATAGACATAACTAGAATTCAATACAAATAACACAAATAATTGAATAGAAAATATTGTATTAAAATTGAATCGAGTAAATCAAATCATAGTCCAAATTTGTTTGAATAATTCCTAGGCACTAGAAAATTAGCCACACATGTTCTTAACTAATCCTATCACAAAATTATTTAACAAATCAATCATAGGAAAAATAGAAAAGGAAAAGAAAAACTCAAAGAATGTAGACGAATGGTCAATCTGCCATTTTGCCTACAATCCCCATGAATTTCTTGCGAAAATTCTTCTTCTTCATGGTGCTTGGAATAATTTCTCTCAAATTTTTTCTCTTGAAAGCCATCCCTTACCTCTTTCTATCTCTTTCCAACGTCTTTCTACTAGAAATCAGAAAAAGAAAAAGGAGAGTTTCAAGCACCCAACGACTCTATCTCTTTCCAACGTCTTTCTATAGTCCTAGAAAGATTAGAGTCGTTGGGGTGCTTGAAACTCTCCTTTTTCTTTTTCTGATTTCTAACCAACTGCATTGATTGTGCTTCCACTAAATCAATTGCTATCGACTCATAAGAATCTGTATCATCTTTCCACTAGCTTCCAAATCAACCTTCTCTTCAGCATCTTTAATACTAGTCGATCCAAGGGCATTGTGATCAATATGGATCAATTGTGATTGAGGACGATCACAATTTTAGAAACTATGGTTTTTGCATGTTGATCTACCTTATCCCCCCTACTCTAGATCAATTGCAATCTACCTAAAGTCTCCCAAATCAATAGCACAGTGCTTCAAAATTGATACTACATGCGTTTTTCCCTTCTTTTGTGATTCTTTTCACTTCATATCTGCAATTGGCCACTTTGAACCAAACTAAGTTGCATTTTATGTAATTTAAGCTTTCAGAGCACAAGAATCACATTAAAATCATATGATTTCATTTGAGTTAACAAATTCCACTATCACTATAAAGTAAATATATTGAATCAAATTAATCAATACTCAATAGAACCATTCAATACCAAACATCTCAAGTTCATGACTGGTTGAACACAATAAACACAAGCACTCTTCTTGACCTTCCATAGACTTCAACATTCCATTATATTGAATTCTCTCTTTGGATGATTGATAAGAAAACAAGTTGTAAAATCAATTAAGTGATCAATGGGTGATGACAATGTAAGATTATCAATTTTCTCACTCAATAAAGTATCACTACTTGTGTGTTGGAGGCTCCCATGAACCTACAATACATGGCTTCTATTCACAGTGCAAACTCATGAATTTGTTAGTTAAAAATTCTCTAAGAAAATCACTTCAAAATCCCTTAAATCAGCAACATGATCAGATTCGTTCATTGTTCAATATGGTGCAACAATGGTTGGATATATATTGACTCTTTGGTATTTATTTAAATATGTGCTCTATCCTTCAGTGGCTGTTCATCAATCTTTCCTGCTTTTCTAGGCATCTTGAAGGATGTTTTATTGTAGCAATAAATCATCAAAATTCTATATTTTGCTAGTCAAAAAATATTCAATAAAATCCGAAAGGGTTCAGCATTCAAATTTCTATAGTGACACCGAGGATGTTGCAACTTGGTTCAGAATATTAGAGTTTGATAAATATTGGACTATTTTATACTTATCCATTTCACAAGCCTGATGTTTTCCAACTCATATTAGCGCCTTATGAGTTAGTTTTATCAACAAATTTTACAATGCTTGACTCCATGAAACTTCTGCATGAAGAATCCTCTAGAGAGTCAAATATTAAGAGCCCAACTAGATGAAGAAAGTAACAACATAAACATTATCTCCTAAAATTGTGCTATAATGTGACAACTAACCTCATTCCAAAACTAGCACATTTTACTCCTTACTTTCAATTAAGTTTTTTTTTTTATTTTGCTAATATGTATAGTATTCTGCGAAAAGACTCTCTTCAAAAAACTCTGTATTTCTCTTTTATAGCTTTAAGCATATCAATAAAATAACTCAAGAGAAGACGTTTAATGAAAGTTGACTAATTACCATAAGTCCTAGATAAAGAGCTCAAGATGTTAATAATCGTATTCATATAAATGAGTGCAAATGGAAATGCATTCGAGCTTGTTCTTAATATTCATTTAATTCAAGAAACTTAATATTTAATTAACTAAATTTGTAAATGCTTGTGGAGGTATCTATCATTATATTAGCTAAGGGTTTTTTATTATGTTAAAAATAATTTTTTCAAATTTTTGCACACACATCGAGTAAGACAATTTCTAAATTAAATAATGTTGAAAACCAATTAAAAACACAACATGTAAAAAACATGAAATTTGAATGATAATATATATAATATAAAAATATAATTGAAAACACAAGAACATGGAAAGTGATACCTACAAAATAATTTTTCCCTAAATAAAATTACTTATTCAAGACAACACTTTCTATCACATTGTATCCCATATTTTATTTCATTTCTTTTATTCCACAAAAATTGTTTGAATAATTTTCTTGTCTTATATTCAGATCATGTAATAAAGTTCACCACCCATTCATTTAAAGATGTGTAGCACATGTATTATGTAACTAACTTAATTTACCCCTAAAACGTTTTTATGACTTTTGGTCACTAGTCGGCTTCCTCCAAATTGGCCGGAAAAGCACTCGCATAAATATGTAGTATTAAACTAATAAAAATATTTATTTTGTAACTATTAAAAATGATACACTTAATACATGTGAAAATCTATTTATATATAATAAAATCATTATATTTTAAATAAAAAAATTTTAAATATAATATATAAAACTATTTGAAATAAAAAAAAAAAGAAAGATAAAAATGATTTGAAAAGGGAGAAAATTTGAGAAAAAAATAAATAATGCAAAAATAGAGAGAAAGAAAATGATAGAAAAGCAAAAGCAAAATTAAGGATAACTGTGTTATTTTACAATTGTGCAATGAAAACCCTTACTTTCATAATAATAATAAGAATATCTGAAATATAAAAGAAAGATAAGAAGAATTTGAAAGAGAGAAAAGTTGTTAGAAAATAAATAAAATAATAAGTTTAAAATAAGAGAGAAATAAACAATATGAAAATAAGAAAAATTTAATAAAAGATAGTTGTATAATTTTATATACAACTAAAAAGTTTTACTTTCATAATAAAACGTGAGAGAGAGAGTGTGTGTGTAATACAAAAAAATTAATGGTATATTAATAATTATATTTCAGTCTGCTTAGTCTAGGATAATTATTACTTATGGGTAATATTGTACGTAAGGACGGAAGGAGCGGCCCCTTTCCCACGCCCACCCCCTCCAAAGCTTGACTATGCCACATATTTTCTGTACACATACACACACACACACACACACACTCATATATATATAACATGCTAAAAATATATATGCTTGACCCATCCAAAGATTTAGTTGTACTGCATTATCTATATTTGCGTGTGTTTGTGTATGTGTGGTTTTTCTAATATGTATTGAGATCGATTTCTAATTCAGTCTTCTTACAATTTGAGCATGATTATATTTCTATATTAGAAATTCACGTATATTACCTTAAAATTTAAAAAAAGGGAAAGTAAGATCAAATAAAATGTTCCACTAAAATTTTACTTATTTTTTTTCTCTATACGTCACCTAACTTAAATTTTAACATAATTAATATATTATTGGCTTATAATGCGTATAATAAAAATCCAGTAAATTAAAATAATTAAGTAAATAATAGTTAAGTGATCCTAATAAAAATAATAAACAAGTGATAATAATAGAAAAATTAATATTGGTGGTTGTGAACTTTATTTTTGAAACACAGATATAAGGAATTTCTTATATTAGCCTGGAAGACATTCTTCTAAAATTTAGGGTATTTATATTATTTAAATAATATTTTTTAAAAGTATTTATTTTATATATTTTAAACTTTTATTTGTGATGCTAATGCCAGACATTATACTTATTAATCCAATTTTATTTTACATCAAAAAAGTGAAAAGAATAAATTCGTTACATGATTAGTATTGCCGTTTATGTTATATATGAAGTTATTAAAATTTAAATTGCACAATTTCATATAATACGCATGCATAGATACATACATACATACATATATATATATATATATATTTATATATGTATATGTTATCTCACGAGCACGTAATAACTTATGACTAGTTAATTTGAAAGTTATGAACTGGAGAGAGGAGCCGTAGAAAAAATTCATACAAAGTTTATCATAAACAAATTTTTATACAATAAAAACATCGGCCATATTTGGATATAATTACTTGAATAACTTTATATTTTTGCAGTTTGTATGAAAAATATTTTATTATATATATATATATATATATTAATTGACATTTTATTCAGTTATTTTTCAAATTTATTTTATTTTTGTATCTGAATGTTGTAAAAATATTCCCTTCAATTATAAGTCGGTCACCCTAACTTCTAAGTTTTGGATCCGTCCCAGCTTTTAAGTCACGTGTAAAATCAAATTAATTCAAAAATTTTAGTAATATAGTATAGATTAATGTTGGTGTATGAAATAATCAATTGGACTTGTTTGATGTATTCTTTCTGGCTTAGACAACTCGAAAGGGTAAATTAGCCTAAAAACTTTGGTTATATTTATTTATATTTTTAGGTGTGCTTTTGGTGTAAATTTTTGAAAAATGTGAATAAAATTTAAAGTGTATATTGATTCTAATGTGTGTGTTTTTCGAGTTTATGAAGCAAAACAAACAAAGCCTTTAAATTTTCCCAACTTAGATTGCAAAGTTTAAGTTAATGGTATTAATGGAGAAATGTATAAAGTGTTTTCTTTAAATTCTCTGGAAATAAATATAGTGGCTATATTTGATTTGATTTTACTTTTTCATTTCAAAAACACATTACAATTTATATATATACATATATATATATATAATTTTCTTTCTATTGCTTGTTTATTTTGTACAATTTTTGAGAAAAATACAATTAAAAACAAGAATAAACATGTGGCAAATTTTGTACCAAATGTTGTACCACAATTGCTTTGAGCTTCTTAATTAATATTAATTTGTTTTAACTAAAAATGAAGCTGGATAGCTATACGGTTAAATTATTACAGCCTCCTCTTTTAAGTGGGTGAGGTTATTGCTCAAAGAGAGGATTGACAGATTCCTAGATGGACTTAAAAAAAATAAATAAATTGTCTTTTGGATAATTTTTGCCAATCATAGAAGTAGTAGGTCACAAGATGCCAGTAAATAATCAATTGCAACAGCATTTCATCTAACAACCACTATAGGTAACATTGCTCCTCGCACCACAAAGTATTCCTATATATGCAGTTAGTTCCATGACTCAATTATTGTTCGATTTTTTTCCTTCTCTTTTCGAAGGGATGTCATTTCTTAAATTACTAATATAGTGTAGCAAAATACTAAAAGTGTCGACATTAATAATTCTATGTCTATGTCATTCAACATTGTTGAACTATAATAAAAATACACCATATATGTAAGAATCTGAATAAAAGTGAAGCATGCCAAGAAAAGAAATAAATGAGGATTTAATTGCTCAAGGTCATGAACAATCAAAGCTATGACAATATTTATTTCAAAAGAGAAATTATGTATCCAAGTTTGTCTAGGCATCAGAAGGGAATCAAATCGCTAGATTACAAAGTTTCAAATCAGTTTGCATGATGAGATGTGGGATTATAACATATGATCACGAGAACCATCTTTATTTCACCTTTGGGCTAAAAAATTCTGTCATGACAGAGAACTCCATTCACCCTTCTCCTCTGCCTTTTACTGTTCCGGGGGACTATTTTGGAATATTAGCCATTCAATGAATGATCAAATTCTTCAATAAAGTTGATGGCCCTTTAATTGAAAAGTTCATAATGTTAATTTGAAGTGTCCAGATCCTGTACATGGTGTACAGGATGTTTCGAAATATACATGCACTAGGGAAACTTGCACTCCATGCATAAAATTTTTTACTTATAAATTATATAAATTTTATCAATAACGATAGCCATCAAAATATTTTACTTTTAGTTACAAAAATGAAATTATTTAAAAATAAATGTACACAAAGAATTAAAAGAGGAAAAGAAAGAGGGAAAGACATTGAAAGAAAGAGAAATTATAAGAGGAAGCCCAAATAAAAATATATTGTAAGAAAAGGAAGGACAAATTAAAAATCTAAAATATGGGAATAAAAGTAAATTTAGATTAGAGAACCAAATCGACACTTAAGCCTCAACATATTGTACAGACATAATGCAAAAAATATATATTATTGTCAATTACTGATTACTATCCAATTTGAACTAAATTCGTACATAAATCCGAATGATTTCATAATATGACTCTTCGATTGTCTTAATCCAACAAAGATCGATGATGTGATTTGGATTAAAATATATATATATGAAAGAACTATATATACAAGATAAGCTTTGTTTTGGTAATTTTTCCGTAGAAGTAAAATCATAATAATTTGTTGGTATTCATTATTATTTAGATATGAACACAGATTTTTCTGCATGTAAAGGCACGTGAATAAAAGAAGTAATCATGGGCTAGATGGTAATGTCGAGATTTCATTATCAAGAAAATTCACTTCTAGCCTCGCAAGTAATTGTAATATTAATCTATTTATATACTAGTTATATATATGTGTGTGTGTGTGTGTGTGTGTGTGTGTACATATATACATAATATGAGTAGATATTTAATATCAAGAAGACTGTTTCGCATGTGATAATTAATAAAATGAAAAATTAAATATAATTATCAACATATTTAACTAAACACTAAAATAACAATTGATAACTTTGCTTTAAATATGTGGCTGGAAATATAAATATATCATTATCGATATTCTATACTATATTATTATGAAAATAAGGTTTTTTGCTTACCCAAAAAAAAAATATTACACAACTAGTCTTATTTTAGGTTTTTCTTTTTACTTTTTATTTGCTCTTATTTTATTATTTTGATTTATGATTGAATACTTATTTAACTCCAATGTCATAACATGACTAAGTCCAATCTAAATAACGAAGTTAAAATAAATTCAAGTATGAATATACACTTTTTAACTGGCATTACATCATTAGTCAACACTATAAATATATTTTAGTCGTTGTCATTCCTTATCTTAATTTTGTCGAGTCTATCTAAAAGTCAAACTCATATTGCATTCATATCACTATCTAAATAATTAAGGCTTATAAAAGATACTCCTTAAAATGCATGATAAAGTGTTCTCTTTAATAAATTCAATTATAACTATTTTCTCTATCATTCAATGTACAAAAAATAGAGGGATTATTAGTGAAGCATAACCTCTCCTCCACACACACACACATATAGTACCTACCTTGGTCTTTTAATAAATTTATTAAGATACCACCTTTAATACATTCAATTATAATCATTTTCCTCATTTTTCCAGTGTAAAAATAAAATAAAATTAAGGACTTATTGGTAAAAATATACTCTCTCCTTCATTAAAAAATTAATTGCACTTATATCTATTAGTTTGGGCTTGTCTTCATTTTTTTATTTTTCAAATCTTCAATCAATATAATAATTCGGCCAATAACATAGAAATTATATTTATTCAAATTACTTGTTTATAAAATATATTTTTTTATGACACATGCAACAAATGTGCCGAAATCCAAGTGATTAACTAGTTGAATTTAAAAAAAAAAAAAAAGGCAAAGGAAAACAAAAATTACCTCCTTCCCATAAAATCATTTTCCTCCCCCCAAATATCCCCAAATATCGTATGACAATATCAACCCGTAAGAATTGCAAGAGTAACTCCACTTTCACTTCTCGTTTCAATTCATTCAAGATAAAATTTCTCCCTTTTAAACCTTATTTATCATGCACATCCTTTTTTATTTACCCTAATTTCTCTTGTATATCCATTGCACCATAAAACTGTAAAAACTGCATCAAACCACGCCCATAGTACACCGCAAATTTTTTGATTTTAAAAATGCACCATGCAGCACTGAACACTTCAAAATGCTTGTGACAATTCGATTTGAAATTAATTAAAAAAACACGGTGATTCACCCCTGAAAGATACAAATTTTACAGACTAGCTAACTATATGAAGAATGCTTTGATGTTGGATTTCAATAGGTTCGGAGCGGAAATTTTTAAACTTTAAAACATTCAATGCCATAAAGCACACAATGGAAAACATAATCCAAATCTGTTCCATTTTCACCATATAACATGCATAAAATATTACATATATGAAAGCATATAAATGGTATCTTTTGGAATCATATTTCAATTAGAGTGAACCTGTGATCCTCAAGTCATTATGCTCAAATCTCGACCTTTAGTTTGTCTACATAGTTAAAACTCAAATAAACGTTTCCTATATCTCTACAAACTCCTTTTCAAGGTTCTAATCCAAATGCTCTTGGGCAAGATGGCTTTAGGAAAAATGAAGAAAGTAGCTAGAGAACTTTTCTCTTTCTAGGGGCCTAGAGAACTTTTCTCATTGTTGCTTGGGAGAGTGGTTAAATATTTGTCAATTTTTTGATTATCTATGGTTTGAAACCCTTTAAAATATATTTATTTATAAGACAAGACATTCCATACTTAGTAGAATTCTTATTTTCATGTATAGTACCTAAGTCACACATAGCACAGGCTCTACAAATTTCCTATATGGGTTGTTAATTAATATCCACCCATAAATCATTTATTAATCTCATTAATATTTAAAAGTTAAATGACTTTTAATTATTAATTTCAATAACAATTAAAGTCCACATGTTTCTTGTCCACCCTCAAAGGATCCTTTGAACCATTCAGGATGCATGTTTGTACTTCATTAAGTACACATAATTATGTATAAAATAATTGTCAGTAAATGTTATGAAGTAGGAGTATCCTCCTCTAGTTGTTTCATTAAATAGCTCACAAACGTTAATGTAAACTAACTCCAACACCTCTATGGCCCTTTCAACAAACACATCAAATGGACTCTTGTCCATCTTGCCTAGGATGTAAGGTTTATAAGTCAGATGGAATTCCTCTCCTAATAGGCTAATAAATCCATCTCTCTCCAACTTGCTTGTCCTTGCCTCCTCTGCATAGCATAATCTAAAATGCCACAATTTATTGGCATTCAAACAATTCATAGCGCATTTGTTGAAAATATCATTCATCACAGTGTTATAATCTATATTCAAATAATAAAGGCCATTCAGAAGAAATGTTTTGTCGCCAATTTATTACAATAATAAATACAACACATATTGTTTCTAAAAGAAAATTCGTAACTTCGTTTTATTAATAACAGAATAGAAATAATATTTTAAAACTCATTGGACAAAAGTAAACAATCTCATAAAACAATAACATGGCTAAATGATAGCTAACGAGAGCAGTTTTAATCTCGGCGACTGCAACGCTTGCTTCATTACATACCTTAATCACCACTTCACACTTTTCAAGTGTACTAATTCTAACTAGATCATGATGCAAAATACAAATGTAAAATGAAGCACTAAAATCTAAAATTCAAATAGAAAATACACCAATAGAACAAGATACCACATAAACATAAAATTCCATACTTTTGGAACCATTTTTCTAGTTAGTGAGGTACTCGATATAATTCCTCTTCTAGTGCTTATCCTTGCACAATGGGAACCTTTTCCTTTTTCTAGATGATCTTTAGCCTTCTTGACACTCCCACAGCCTTGGGAACCGTAGTCTTCTTCTTCTTTTTCTATTATTCTTAGTCATACTAAATGAGTTAGACCTAGCAAGAACAGCCTTCTTTCCTTTCCCCATCACTGCAGTTTGTGTAGTCACCAACTGTTGAGAAGCCCAACCAATGTGCATATCATAAAGATGATAATTTATGATAAATTGTGAGAAGGAATTCAAAAGCAATTGTAGGATTAATTTTGTCCATAAGTTGGCGTCCTTGATGAAATTCAATGACTTAAGCCTCTCGATGTGTGAGAACATATTAAGGACATGCTCACTAACATTACCATCGTCTGCCATGCACATCCTGCATAACTGTTTCAATATCTCGTATCCAGTAATATAGCTTCACTTTCTATACAACTCTTGCAAGTGATATAGAATCTCCCAAGTGCTAGCCATGGCCTCATGGGTTCTTAGGAGATTATTGATCATAACAACCATGTAGCTCTTGAACTGTAAATCGTTTTCCACCCATTTCTTATAAGCTAACTTTTCCTCATCAGTAGCCGTCTCTATAAGCTGGTGAGATATCAGCCTCCAATACATAGTTGATGAGCTCTAGATTAAGAACAATTCTCAAATTTTGAAGCCAGTCAATATAGTTGAATCTAGTCAATATATTAGTCTCAAGAAGTATAGTAAGAGCTATAAACATTGTTTAAGATAAATAAAGATTTTAAAAAATAAACAAAATTAATTAGTATAGTTGTATAACGTGTTAAAGCATGATTATAAAGTCTAAATTAAAGTAGTCTCACACTCAATTTTTTTCAAATCCTATATACTCTTGGATAGAAAATAGAAATTCTATTAGGAAATTTTCCTTATAGGTGATTGGGGTTCTTATTAGACATAACATACCTTAAACATATAGTTTTTGGCATGCTAGGCTTAATGTACTGGGCCTAATGAGTGACAACTCTTACCATCGCATCTCATGCAAGGTGCAATCTTCACTTCGGCCCATGACCTATTGAAACCTCATATTTATAGTTCTTGGTATCGCAAGTCCACGTAAGTAACACCCACTAACTAACGCCTTATCAAGTTGTTACTCCACCCACGATCCCTTACTTCCTAAGGTGAAGTATCCTTGAATGACACATTTAATGCACATAAAGCACTAAATGTGCCGTTGCAATGTGACCCTCACGAATGTGATGATATCATATACTAAGACTATACTAAGAATATCGAGCTTGATGGAGGGCCACGGTGAAATAATTTTTCATTACAACTTAATAGTAAGTGAGGAAGTTTTCGATCTATGTATTTTGATATTCCATTCTGCACATTATCCATTATACGCATAGATCTCATACATGCATCACATACAATGAAGCAAGTAAATAATATGGAGGACTATAAAATTCTAGATCTAGTTAGAGTTAACAATTAGATTATGGACGTGTGTGTGAATTACTGTACTATTGTATACGAAAATATCAATGATCTACTCTGTCTTGGTCTTCATGGATTTCTACATGGACCCCACCCTGCCATGAAACTTCAAATAATACCAACTCTTGATCTTTGCACGAATATCAATTCTTAATTTCTTCTATATTACATTTAGGTGTGACATACCATGGAGAAATAACTACTATTCTATACAAAAGATAAAATTTTGGACTTAAGCCTCTACAGCCCATGAAAACTATTATAGATCCATGAAAACCAACCAAAAATAACAAAGCATTTATCCACAAGTGTCATAAGTTTATAATCCGTCCATAACATGCATCCATGTAATTATACATTGGATATATACCTCAAAAAGTCTATTTAATAATCCTTTCTATAACTTACACATGTCTTGCTTAGTTCTTGTTTGTGAAAATCTCTTTTCTAATATTTTAAAATTGAGAAAAAAAAACATAAAATTCACTCTCTAGCCTTCCTTGTGGTCGTGGGAATAGTTATCATGGCTGTGAATTACTTGAAGGTGACCACGAGATTACTACAATTGTATGTCCAACACTATATCATGGATGCCATTGTAGCTGCGATCCCAACAGCACCCCCGTGCCATGGTTGGTGGCCACAACCGTTGACTCCATGGTCATAGGAATGCTTCCACTACCGCAAGCTAACAGCGATTGCGACACTAAATTACTTTCTTGACGCTCAAGACTCAAATTTTTTCTCCTTTTCTTAATACAAAACACCTAAAAAACAAATTTTAAAATGTAAAAAGCGTTCAAAAACATGTTGAAACAGTTTTTAAAAGAAAAACTACCATAAGCTATAGAAAAATCATTAAAATTTGTGGTTGTGTGAGGAAAACAGTGGTTTTAATACGATTGTTGGGTTTAAATGAGTTTGATATGGAAATTTTTCAAACTTTAAAATATTCAACCTCAGAAAAAATGTAGGGGAAAACATAATCTAAATGCATTCCTTTTTGGCCATGTAATACGCACAAAACAATAAATGTATAAGTTTTTAAATTGCACCTTTTGGAATTGTATTCCAATTTGAGCGAACTCATGATTCTTAAACTGTGACTCCTAAACTTTGGCATTTAGTTTATCTACGCAGTTGAAACTCAAACAAGTGCCTTCTACATCTCTACAACTCCTTTTCAAGGTTTACCCTAAACACTTTTGGGCAAGAAAGAAAAGTAAGAATGTGATTGAAGAACTTTTCTCTTTCTTGTTTAGGAAGGTGGACAGATTTATTGTTATTTTCTAATTTTGTGTAATTTAGAACTCTTTCAAATATATTTATTTTTAAGACACAACTTCCTACACTTGATAAGATTCCTATTTCCTTATACAACACTCAAGGCACACGTATCATGGGCCTTATGGATTTCTTATATGGACCCTATACATCATTTAATTATTAATCTTATTAATAATTAAAACTTATTTAAAATTTAGTTATTAATTTGATTAATAATTAAGGTCTACATGTGTCTTATCCTTTAATTTAATTAATTTCATTAATTAAATTAGAAGCTCATCATGCTTCTAATTAATAATTTCATTATTATCATGCACAATGAGAAATCTACTTGGTTCACTTCATTTGCAACTAAATTAATTTCTCCATGAGACTTGCCAAGCCTCATTCAAGAGACTTCTTAAGCATCATTCCTACCTAACCAATTTATTACTTGTCCATCGCTCTAATCTTTTGTGTATAACTTTCTAAGTTTACCATAACTGACAATGAACATAACTCTAAAAATGTGGGTAACATCTAGCCTATAACCCATATCGTATCCAATTAAGACGAAGTGATTAGATCATATAAATCTTCCCGATCATGAATATGGTATACTTTTTTTATTTTACTTTATCCCCAGCTAGGGAGAGTCATAGGTTTAGTCAAACTCACTGATTTAGTCATATGATCAAATCAATGTTTTCTTATGAGATTTAATGCTATATTGAAAACTCCTTTTTAATCACATACTATCTTAAGTTAGGATTTTTTGTCTTATGTAATATCGATCGTATAAGACAAATGCCTTACTTACTTGTAAGGAAACAAATATTTTATTAAAGAGACATGTGCCTCCACACGCATCCAGATAATGACATGTTGGGATTATAACCCTATCTCATATCAAGATAGATGTTGATAGCTTAATGACACACCAACGGTCATGTAAATAAGGCAACCATATCATCTTAAGTTTAAGACTCATATACACTTAACACGATCACGAAATGAGACTTTGACAGCAAAGAGTAAACTCCATGTGTTTGTTTAATATTTATTCTCTAATGATGTATTTATACAAACGTATTTTCAACATCTCATATTAAATGACATGACATACAACATATAATTACAAGCTGTGTACATTATACCAAATTTTTAGTGCCCATTTAGAGAGATTGTGATTCAAGAACATGTTTTAGTGATTGTGTATTAAGAGAATCTTGAGTTTATATTCATAACCTTTTATAAATAAGGTTTCTTAACATATTCACATGTGTAGATGCAAACCATTACGTCATAAAAAGATTTATATGTATGAATAAATTGCCAGAATATTGTTGCAAATAAAAATAAATATTTTTTTAATACAGGAAGAGTTTACATATGTAACTAATGTCTCTTTCTTTCTATTAGTGTCATATGGCATATCATGAACAATTGACCTACTTTTTGACTATTTGGTATTGTATTTGAAAAACGTAGTTACTTATACTAGCGTGATAAAGTTTAAGTTGAGGTAGACATTATGTCGAAAGAATATTCGTATGTTTGGTATAAAAATGAGTAAAAGTTTCGATGAGTGAAAGTTTTGAATTATTCAATTTTTTATATTTAAAAAAGTGCTTGTATATATATAAAGTACTATAATGATTGAATAATATAATAATAAATAAAGATAATAATTAATTTCTAGAGCACAAATTTATATGAATAGATTTATATATATATATATACACATAGATTTAATTATAAATATATATAATAATTGAATTTTTGAATATTTATTTGTTATAAAAGAAGGAAAAATTGAATTTGAAAATTTATGAAAGTCTTGTAGTATAGAATGTTTTTTCCTTTTGTCTAGATGTAAATTATGGGTGGATAGAAAATTACCGTGAAAACTTTAGAATAATGTTAAAGTAAACTAGAAAAAAAATGAAAAATATTTAATTCTTGACTAATAATTTTGAAAGTGTAAATTTTTAATGAGTGAAAAAGTGATGCAAACTTGCATCTAGACATAGCCTTTGAATGAGTAAAATTATATAGAATGAAAAGTGATCAAAATATGTGAACAATCATATGGGTGGTCCATCTACCGTGATTGTGGAAACTTTATCTTGCTGCCTAATTGAAATCGAAACCAAAACCAATCAAATTTAGTAGTAAAAAATGTTGAAAGATAATACAACTTTTTGTAGGCGGCCAGTGTCGTCAAATAATTGACATTTCAAAATTAAAAAAATAGAGCTCCATTAGGAAGTTGTTGTGTGCCAATATTACTGTCCAAAACTACATCATTAATTTTTACTAAAAATTTTATACAATGGCATACTTTACTCTGTCATCTGAAAATTTGTTTTCGAAAGGTGTCTGTGCTACTGTGAAAACTAAAGGCTACGTTTGTATAGGGTTTTAAGTACGTATTTTTAGATATAATTTTTTAAAAATTGTGTAAAATAAGATAAAGAAAAATAAAATTTAAATAATATAATAATTAAAGTGTATATATTATTACGAGAAACAATGAAATCAAAAATAGCTAAGAAACACATCTATTAAGTTTCTTTTTCTTTAATATTTTTATCTGGAATATGTCATGAAAAAATAAAATAAAATAAAATAAAATTTGATGAGTGGTGTCAAATGCTGAGACCATTCTGAAATGTAGGGGAGGATGGGACCCAAAGCTATTTTGAAGGATGGATAAAAACAAGGGATCAAAGCTGTACAAAAGCTACCCTCACGTTCTACTTTTTGTTTCGGAATCTGTAAAATGCTGTCTCACCACTAGCCCAACATGTATATTTTATCTAGCTACGTGTGTACGTACCTGTCTATTTTTGTTTTTGTTTTTGTTTTTTTTTTTTTTTTGAATTTTTTAACTGAAGTGTTGTGGATTAATGTGATTTTCCCATTTAAGTCATATTAGATTCCAGTAAATGAAAGGTGAATTGTTCGTCTACGTTACGAAATTCTTTAAAAAGGTCATTTTTTCCTGTTTGAACGAAGCTTTCTAAATTAATTCCTAGCATTTAGTAACTAAATTTAAAAACAAATTATGTTATTTATGGCCAATACACTAATTATAAAAAATTATTATATAAGAGCGAACTAATAATTGAAACTCATAATTTTTTAACTGCGAAACATTTCATTACCCTTGAAACATGACCTCACTCAAAAAAAAAAAAGTTATTAAAATTTAATGATGCCAAATTAGAACTGAAGTAATTAATATATAGAGAAAGTAGTATAAAGAAATTAATATGATAACACAAAACAGCGTCATACAACATTTTTTCCGAGTGAATGCTAAATATATCATAACAGAAATTATTAATAAGTAATAAATGTGGCACGTTTTATACGTGTGTGTGTATATATTTATTTATAAATTAGTTATTACTGTTTAAACAATACAAAAATTTGAAAGTATAAAAGTATTTAAAATAAGAAAATGAAGATATATCAAAACAATTTGAAAAGAGAGAATTTCAAATTAACATACACAAATAAAAATGAGCTGAAATTGCGTCTTAACTTGAGAAAGAAAATGATAAAAATAAAAAAAATTAACTTCACATCATGTATTCATGTAGTCTTATTTCCTTAAAAATATATTATGTATCATAATAATTAACTTATTAATCACAAAAAATTAATTAATGTAAATTAATCATTGACCAACAGTTATTATTAAAAAAATATAGAAAAGATAGAATACGAACTCAAAATTTATAGTCTATGTTTGGTTCCATTATTTTGCAACCTTTTAAACTGTTAAAAGCACACAAATTAAACACTTGAACTTCAAGAATAAAATTTTCTGTTATATTTGTGTATATATACAATTTATAAATTTTCACAGTTATATATCCTTATTGCTTAAAAATAATTATAATATTTTTTATATTATTACATCATTTTATCATTATTTAATATTATGTGAACAATGCAAAAGATAATCAAATTAAATAAACACACTTCTTATTTATATATTATTCATAAATTTTCATAAAAAAAGACACTAATTTTATTCCTCGAATTTCGCAACCAATGATACCATGATCTTAAACTGTCAACATTCTACAAATTGTATTTGACTTGCTTTTATTATATTGTTTTAAGAAATAGAAAGTGGGGGCTTTTGGTGCAAACATTGAAAGGGACCTCACACCATAGTATACAAAGAATTGTTTTATACGTGTATGAAGTATTAAATTGAAGAGTAATCTCGAAGATATATCATCGGATTCCACACGAAATAAAAATATTTTGACGCGGTCGGTCTCTCCCACCCGTGTGAGCAAGAATCGATAGGCGACCCTTAAGACCGGATATGATAAAAGAGTTCCGATATACAACCACCACTTGTTCTCCTTTGGACTGGAATCATTGATTCAAACGAAACAACTAACTTAAGATTTTGTAGTTTATGATTAGCTCAGTCTCCGTTAAACAAAATTTAGTTGATGACCACATTATTTAAATAGTTAAAATATTAGAGATATAAGTTATCTAACATCTACATACTTCTTGTCCATGTACGTACTAACAATTATTCGAAAATAAAACATATTAATTAAATTGTTTTTTGATAAATGTGTAGCTGGGGTATTCAAATATAGAACTTTTTATTTGATATAAATATTTTACCATATTCATTGACCATTTCAACAAAAAATTCATACTATTAGAGAAGATGTTTAAATAATGTTTAATAATCCTATCGTTTGAATCTTTTATTCATTTTATGGGCTATCATAAATAATTTAGTAAATTGAATACAATATATGCTGTCAATTAGTGAGAACGACTAAAATTATGTATCCTAATTCAATTATTCTAAAACAATTCTATAGGAGATTGGAGTAGTTTTACATTATTTTTTATTTTTAAGTAAGGAGTTGGGGAAAAATTATGCTTCATAAAAAGTAGACTTATTTTATAGTGTATAAAATAATTTTTAAAAATGTGTCAACCTTTTTTTTTTTAATTTGAGATCTCTCAAAAAATATATATACTTTCTGATTAATAATTTTATTTTCACATGCTCGAGCTCAAAGAATAATATTGTACTGAAATGTAGTAGTGTAAATATATACAAAATGCTTATTTTCCATTATTTGAATGGTTTTAAATGATATGATTGGAATAATAATCTGAGATAGATTATTTTTTTAATTGTAAAAATAAAGGGAGAATAAAAGAGGGCGATGAGTCCAAGATTATGACAAAACCATAAAAATTTTAAAAAATGAATAGGATGGACAAATGTCATCATGCACGTGAGAGGCAACTATAGATGTGGTGCCTTCTGCATCAAAAAGTTCGTGAAAATGGAAAGAAGCCTTCCTCCTCTACCTCAACCCCACCCCCCCCCCTCTCACTCTCTCTCTCCACCTCCTCTGAAAAGTTGAAGAAGACAATAAAATGATTGAAGCCTTTATAATCTGAGCAAGTCAATAGTATTATTGGGGTTCTCAAATCTCTGGTATAAAGATGAAAGCAACTTTACAAATATTAGCATAAATGGTTTTCAAAAGTGAGAGAGATAACATGGCGCTTGAAGCTTTTTCTTCGAGTGAACTCTTGAACTATATCATGTATGACTCAAACATCTGTGCCCCGACCCCGTTTAGCAGAAACAACAATGACTCCTCGGAGACCAGCCCACCTGAGATTGGTACCTCCTCCACCGCGCCACGCCTGGGCCACCCACCACCGCCAACTGAAACCGCCACTCAGGGCCGCAAGAAGAGAAGGAGAAGGCCAAAGGTGTGCAAGAACAAAGAAGAAGCTGAGACTCAAAGAATGACGCACATTGCTGTTGAAAGGAACCGCCGCAAGCAAATGAATGAACATTTGGCGGTGTTGCGGTCTCTTATGCCGGAGTCCTATATCCAAAGAGTAAGAAAACTTCAATTCCTCCGGCATGTGTTTGGAATTTTATTTTTTTGGGATAAATTTGACGACTTGAGAACTGTTTTTAGACAATTGAAATTTTCGTAGTGCATTTGCCCCTATCTTTTTAAAATGAAAATGACTTGAAATGAAACTAGTTGTAATGCGAAACGGCAGTTCAAATTATGAAAAATTATATGGGGTGTTCGCCTTGGACAAGAGTACCTTTTCATTGGTTGCTTTTTGACACTTGGATCTATTTTCTTTTATTGGTGTCAATCATTGTTGCAAGAACCCAAATTCTCTTTCACTCCACAATAATGGAAGTCATTTTGTGTAATTTCTGCCGACAGAGAAATTAAAGAATGGCATAAGATTTTGAAAATTCCACTGGGATTCAATTTGATTCCCAAACCTCGTTCATCTGTCTTTTTGGACATATATTGTTGTCTTAATTCTTCTCGTGTACAAGACAAGGAAATATGACAAAGCCTAGTCCCTGCCATACATATAAAAAAGGACTTCACTAGCTATGAGGGTTCAACTACCATGTCTAGATGGATGCGTAGCTTCTCTTAATTAATCTGATCTTCAGCCTTTGAGAGTGTTTTACACTTCATGTTCTGATAGAACAGAATAAAATGATGTGATATCATTCTATTTCCCCGTGCCTTGTTATTGTCCCTGTCCTAACGAAATTTCATTGTAATGTGAGTACTTAGTAGAGTATGCATCATTAATTACTTTTCCAATTGTGTCAACAAAATTTATGAAAGAAGAAGAGATAAGGAAAACCCATTATTTTTTTTCCATTTCTCATTTTAGAAATATTATATATCTTCAAGTTTGTCGATAATTATTCTGGCAGCCCGCGACGTGTTCTTCAGCTTGAAAATAATTACTTAAGGAAAACAATGGATGATAATAAATCACTCACACCAATATTTGAAACACTAACATCAAATCTTGATTTTAGGTTTTCTTTTCTGTTTTTTTAGTTTTTCAAAAACAAGAGAAGATATAAATGCAAATGAGCAATGTTATCTTCTGTAGGGTGATCAGGCCTCAGTTGTTGGTGGAGCCATAGAGTTTGTGAAGGAACTTGAGCACATTTTGCAGTCACTAGAAGCCAAGAAATTCGCATTATTGGAGAGTGGGAATGGTCAAAATAAGGACCATCATCATCATCCTCATCCTCATCCTCAGAACACAGATGATAACAAGCAAGTCTTGGGTAGCCCATTCGCTCAATTCTTTGCATACCCTCAATTCAGCTGCTCCCACAACCAACTCGGTAACAAGTACACGTCCCAGAGCAAGGCGGCCATTGCAGACATAGAAGTGACCCTAATCGAAACCCACGCAAACATTCGGATCCTCTCTTGTCGGAGGGTCCGACAGCTCTCTAAGATTGTCGCCTCCTTTCATTCCGTCTTCCTCAGCATAATTCACCTCAACGTGACCACTCTGGACTCGCTCGTGCTCTACTCCATTAGTGCCAAGGTATGTTGCACGGATAAGTCTCTGACTCACTCGGTTCATTCATTTGTCACACAGCATAAGCCGTTGCCCCAATTAATTAATCTGCACCGTTGGTTGATCTCTTCGAGTATAAGTGCACACCACATGGCTCTTACGAGCATGATGATGATAAGAACTACACACCACATTTATTAACTTTGTTTTGCTCTTGAACTTACCTACACATCCTAGCATTTCAACCTTTTGTTCTTTTCTTTCATCGGCGGTACCGGACATTGTACAGTACGTATGATGGTAACAAAAGTGAGGCAGTAGAAAATGACCTCAGCATGCAAAAGAATCTACTTTTTACCAAGCCTGTACGAACATCCACATCAACTATTTACAGTATAAATATTCTGCTAGGAATTAGTACATGTTACATATGGGTTGTTTTGGGTACTGATTTGGAGATAATTTCAATTAAATTTCCATGTGCAATGGTGGCAGAAAGGGGATTTTTTATGCCTAGTACTTAGTGGGCACTTTTTGGTATGTGAATAGTACTTAAGGCTGTCTTTGCTTATATATACTTCTAGGAAAAATATTCCGTGGAACTTTTGGGATGAATTATTATGTATTTGATTGTTTTTTGTTGCAAGGTGGAAGAAGGATGCCAACTCAATTCAGCAGATCAGATAGCAGGGGCAGTTCATCATATGCTAAGAATAATTGAGGAAGAAGCTATCCTAGCTTGTGAAACCTAAATCTAAATTTGAACTCTATATTATATCAAATGTTTTTATTGTTCATCCTGCCCAATTATTAATGTTTCCAGGGTCTTTCTAAATTCTATCGATATAGCTTCCCGGTTTTCGCAGTGAATGGATTTAGGATATGATTACTACTCACTTCTGTTATTAAAATAATGGCAAGAATGTAAAACAATTTGAAAACAAGAAAAAGATCTAAATGTTCCAAATTTGTTTGTGTATATAGCTATACCCTAATTAAACGTTAATTAAAGCGTATAACATGATCATACACACTTGCACACGCAGACTACGCATAGACAACTGCCATATCCTATATTTAACATGAACACTGTATGAAGGAGTATGGATAGAAAAATAAAAATAAAATTAAAGGAACAACAAATTTTAATGAGAAGAATTTAAAAAGTATTTAATAACTCTCATATAAATCCCATATTCATTAGATTTTTTATTTTAAATAAACAGACTATATTATATGCTTTGAATCAGTAACACTGCATAGATTCCAATCTCGAGTTTGTTGATTGGAAACGTAAGAGTTATATTTGGTGGTTGAGAACAATGAAAGTTTGCTCATAAAATTGTTCTGATATAACTATACAGGAGATACTTCATAGACTCAATGTTGTTGAGAGATTTTAATAAATAAGAGTACACATTATAGGCTTTCAATCAGTAATAGTTCATAGATTCTAATTTTGAGTTAGTTTGATTGGAAAAATCGAGTTATATTTTGTGGTGGAGAACAATGAAAGTTAAGTATGCTCATAATATTTTTCTAATATAACTACGCAGGAGATAGGAGTCTTACATTACTTTTTCTTTTTAAGTTGGGTTCGAGAGTGAATTGTGCTTTAAATTATGTAGACTATCTTATTTTATAAGGAAAATGTAATTTTCATCGGTCAACATTTTTGAGGTGGCATTTTCGGTCTATTACATCCAACGATGACAATTATGAACACCAATTAATTAAAATCGCGTACTAATAAAAACTTTATCTTGAATTGAGAGATTTTCGATTTTCTGGCAAACTTTGCTTAAGTGCCCTTGTTCCTTTCACATGATGGGTCAACTAGAGATGTTGAGTTGGACAACGGGGACATGTGGCAAAAACTAAAAATTTAAAAATTATAGAAATTCTTCACAATACTACATAACATAATTTAAATGATAAATTTATTTGTCACAATAATTGAAAAATAAAGAATTACAAAAAATTTAAAAATTCAAGCTTTAAGAATATACATAAATACAAACATACATACATATAATTGCTTTAAATATTTTGAAAAAAATTGAAATGCGTTTTATGATATTGAAATATTAATTATTTTTATAAAATTTTGATAAAACAATAATTGAAACAGAAATATATAATATTTGAAATAAATGGGATGATCTGTAAAATAAGTTAGAAAATATTTTAAGTATATTAGATAATAATTTTTATGCATCCTTGAAGTTTTCAAATCTCTTTACCTTTCTCTTTATTAGATGGTTTTATAATTTATGTTATAAGTTATGTTAGAACAATTAAGACTACACACACATTAAAAAAATAAAAAAGACATCAAAAGTTCGTTTATACAGTTTAGAGATAGCTCTTTTGCATTGTAAGGCCATACCTGAATTAGTTTTACTAACAAATGTTATAACAATTGCTAGGACAACTAGTTCTATTAGTATATATACAGTCGCCTCAGCCAAACTCTCTTTCGCCTTTAACATTTTAGCACATTTATGGTCTATCACCCTTAAGTAATAAGTCTCTCTCTGCCTCCACTTTATTAAAACTTCCTTTCGGCCTAAACTTTAAATGTTGATATACAAGCATTCCTCTCGTGAGGAATGTTGATCTTCAATTAGCAACTAAAATGGTGATGCGTGCATGGGAATGTGTAAAAATAGAGGAATAAAATCGGAACGCAATTGAATTTTGCTGGTGTGAATCGTGTGGAAATGACCTAGAATGCAACAGACTCGAAGAACTCAAGCATAGGATGGCCACAACTAGCATCTCTAGTTAGTTGATATGTTATAAATTCTTTTGAAGAATGCTTGAAATGACCTAATTTGGATTTTAATGCATAAGAATTGAGAAACTCTCAACTTTCAAAGAAAACCAAGAGAAAATAGTTTTTTAATCACAATACAAGGAGACAGATTATTATTCCATATGCCAATGCCTTGTTTATATCTACAATTGCCGACAAAAATACCTAAAAATCGTGTATAATTATCCTAAGCAAGTCCTAATTAATTATGATAAAGAATCCTAACAAACAAGGAAAACTTGGGCTTCATGTTGCCGTTGTGACCGATCTAGACCTTTTTGCTATCAATTTGATGCCCTTCAGATCGATCTAGATCAATCCAATCCATCTCTAATTGTAATTACAGAAAGTTTGGCACCCTACTGTATCGATCCGGCTCTTTAAGATTGATCTCCCTTACTCCAATTGACATGAATGCCGACCATGGTTACTCGTGATCAATCTAGATTCCGTCACATTAGGATCCTGAGGTCTTGCGATCATTCCTAGTTGATTTAGATCAATTTGGGGTTCTCGAGATTGATCCTAATTGAGTTGGGATCGATCCTAATTGACTTGAGATTGATCTAGCTTGCCTTAAAAACAATCTTGATGCCTCCGACATGCTATCGTTGCCTTCACATTGCTCCTGTTTGATCTCTAAGCTTTCTTCCAATTCTTGAACCTTTTCATGAACCTTTTCACACATTCAAGATCCTCTTAATATATGTGCACAAGTGCCATCTTGGATCCTTGGAGTTTGTCACCTTCAACTTGTGTGTTGAATCCTCTAATTAGCTCTTATTCCAAACCAACACTCACATTAGTCCCTTTTTCTTAAAAATGAATTGTCCTCAATTCCATAGGATCCTATCAACCTACAAGAAAAAATTTTATGTAAGAATAATATAGTATATCACTGGTAATACTCATACCTAATACCTCTGCTTTGTAGCTTGGTTTTTTTGTGGACATGTACACATTCACTGACTCCAACAAGAGAAAACTTTGTAAAATTTCTACTCAAACTTTAGTTTGATTCTAGGGTCAAATACTATTATGTGAAAATGACCTTTAATCTCTCCAAGTGTCAAGAACAGTGCTACTAGGCCTTGCCTACTTTTTAATGAATGTAGTTGGCTATACTCAAACATAAGCTTTGGAATTTCTTTTCATCTTAATCTTCAAATAATAACTTTAGTCATCGAGGTATGACTGCTTCCCTCTAGTTCAATTTGGCTAACAAGATAGTTGTAAGGGAACAATTCATGAAAATGTTCTTCAAGCATTAACCAATCAATCACATAAAGGTACCTCATCATCCCAAGGCTTTTTTCAATCACATACCTCAATGACTCATTCTTAGGAACCTTGATGGTTTGCCCAAATCTACAAATAATATTATGCAGTGTATGCTGATAATACTTGATTTTACAGTAATTTTGACCTCTGGCTTGCTTGATTTTATGATTATTTGAGGTTGTATTCGTGAAAATTTTATGTGATAGAGATTTCACTTGAATATCTTGTGTTTGGAATGCATTTTGATGAGATTGGAATGAAAAATGAGTGATTTTGGCCATCATTTTAACAATTGGTGCTTAGCTTTCAACAATACGGCAACAAAAGAGGAGCCCGTGACCATAGATAAAATAATCGCACTAGTAGAATGAGACACAATAATTGGTTCCCCATAGCCAATGTCGCAGCCGCAAAAGCTAGAGCCATGACTACAAGGACAAATGTTACAACTGCAAACTTGAGTGCATTACACACTAGAATTTATCATTGTTGAGAGTTCCGCCTATGAGATTAAGGGTTGCTGCTGCGAGAGATGAGACTATACGTGCGTGTGGAATGCATGACATTTTAGATGAAGTTTGCTATTAAGCGTTGCAACTACAGGTTAAGAAGCTGCAACAGCAAAAGAGAGAGTTACAACCACAGATTGTAGTAAGTGAGTTTTATATGGTGTTAACTTTTAGGATCGCAGTCGTGAGAAGCTAGTTCGCAATTGTGAAAAGGATGTTCGTGGTTGTGAGATAAGTAACGAGGCACAGTCGAGATTATGTTGTAGGGGTATTTTTGTTCAAATTTCGA
Source organism: Avicennia marina (assembly GCA_019155195.1). Taxonomy (NCBI): domain Eukaryota; kingdom Viridiplantae; phylum Streptophyta; class Magnoliopsida; order Lamiales; family Acanthaceae; genus Avicennia; species Avicennia marina. The sequence goes on along the minus strand of CM032762.1, from coordinate 6,366,953 downwards.
GAATTTTCTCATTACCCTAGTCACCTAACTACAAAAGGAAATATGATAAAGAGGTTTTGCAGAGTTCTTTTAGAGTTTTAAATGGATTTAGGAGTGAGGAAACATATTGAAGATGAGAGACGAAGGGATCCAAATCAAATTTTAAAGAGTTCATCCTACGTGCAATTCAAGACTTTAGACTAAGATTCCTTTTCTCTTTTTCTTTAATTTTGACATTTTGGATGATTGAATTTAGCATATGTTTTATGGATAACATTATGGTCTGCTAAAATTTTATATGATTGTTTATCTACTTTTATTGTCCTTTTTATTTTACAATATGTGACTTTAATGCTTTTAAAGGTCTAGCTAACCTTTAATTGATTTGTAACTGCACGAGGAATAATGGAAGTAAAACTCATAGGTTGGACAATCAATTACAAACATTAATTTTGTTGGAAAAATAGAAGTGAAATTATAGAATTATTACAGAATACATTGTTAATCACAGAATTCCATTTCAATTTGACTAAGTTGTGAGAATATATCTAATTGCAAATTGAAGCTATAGGAGATTTTGAGAGTTTTTCCTAAACACAATAGGATTAGCAATCCATTTCAAGGTGATTAAATCGATTGTTGACATAAATCACCATCCATTGAGGATCAACACATCACAAGAAACTAGACTTTTTCAATATTGATGTTTGATTCTTTCATTGTTACTACTTTGATTCTAGTGTATTAGATCAATTATTTTCCTATTATTTCTACAATTTTCACCTTCTAAAGGCCAAACTAATAGACACTCAATTACATAAATAAACACATAATTACACCCTCTCTATGGATATGACACTCTACTCATCACTACCTCATCCATTTTTAAGTGCACCCACAACACCTTATCACATGCAAATGATAGAAAATTACTTTAGCATTTCCCGTGAAGCCATTCATATCACAACTCATGCGCTTATGCAAAATACATGCAAGACTTATACTATTTTGTCTATAAGTTTGAGTAGTGACATGAGATGTAAATTCATCATAAGCTTCATGTTGGCACATCTCATATATAAGAATTCCAACATACTTCTGCCTTATGCCAAGGTTAAACACAAGTCTTTCAAATATCTTTGGCCTGAGACAAATTACTAAGGGTAAAAGTGTTGTGAACGTTTTGATCCTTTTGTAACGTAAACACCATAGATATGTAATCAATGCAATGACAAAGAAATGCAAAATCCACTTAAGTGGTGGTCATCAAAAGAGTGGTCATTGTGCCTGTGACAAACAAATAATACTACCACTGGACAACTATCGCATGAACTCCCAAACTCTACTTGTAGAAAACATGCATATGATTCTAGGATGTATACTATGCGTACCTTATAACTTGAATGCAACTTTTGATACCCAAACCTATTCAACAATTTTTCATAATACAAGTTATACCCCTGTAAATTCCGCTAAGGTGTCTTAATAAGTGCAACATTCATGAAATGTTCACCTAAAGTTACACATATACATGACAAAATCCTATTCTTCAGTGCCGAACTATAATCATGCAAATCATCTAGAGTTGTGCACTTAAGACCAAAAATTCCATTCACTCTATTAAGTGTCAAAAGCTTGCGAAGAATGTAACACCAAGAAAATTATTCGAATAGCAAATTGAAGAATTAAATGATTGCTTATCTCTTTCCATGGCATGACTTCACATGGACTCACCCAACACTTTTTCATGTAAAAATTTATTAACTTGAGCTAAAAATTCCATGGAAAACTCCCTTCCACTACTTTTATAAATTTTCAAAGAAAGAAACAATAGAAAGGAGAGGACATTCCAATGGGTTAGCACTAGCTTGCTTCTCACTACAAACTCACACAATTCTCTCCTCATCGTTTATTCACTAACTCCTTTCCCTTCCTCTCATACTCTTTTTCTTCTTCCTCACCCTCCCTTACTTATTTTCATTCTCTGGCTCTAGCTCACATTGATTTTTCCAATACAATAGATTCTCGTGAACTAATCCTAAAGAATTATAAGATGTGGGAATCTCTCTAGCAATGTTGCAATTTTGTCCTTCCATAGGTACTGTAGTTATGTTTTCACTCCAAACTTCATCCTCATCTTCCATCTATGTTGCCCTTCTGACATCTTTGACACTGGCTTCATTCTCTAAATTCATCTTAGCTATGGCTTCACAAACTTCTTCCTAAATAGATATATCATCTTCCACAGTTAGCTCTTTATCAACATTTTACTTTTTATTTCACTGATAGAGGATAATCTGCAGTATGTTTAATGCTATAATTACTCAAATGCGAATATGCACAACTTACCTCCATTTTTAGCACTAATTTAGAACCAACAATATTTTCATGTGATCTCATATCAATAATCTCTTGAGTGATGTGTCAAGTAAATCTTTAAGCAATGGTCTCATTATAGTCGTGTTGAGTAATCCTCCTAACGGTGGCCCCATAAAGGTCATATCGCATAGACCTCCTGAAAATATCTTTAAAGGGGTCATTTGTGTAACCTCCCAAAACCTCTCCTATCGAGCCGTCGCTCAACTTAGATAGCTCTTTTCACCATATTCTTGATTCCTTCATAATGACGATACTCAACTATCTCCACAATGCCTTCATTCAACTCATTTAGAAACCTGCTCATAGTCTTTTGAACATTCTCTACTATGTTAGTCCTTTTCATTACCAATCTCAACTCGTAATAATATTCCTCAATACTTAATTCTTCTTGAATTAAATTATCAGGTCTTGTGCACAACATACATGGAAGGAATATGGAACGTACTTAGTTTTCATTTTCTTCTTCAATTCCTTCCATGTGGTGATTTGATGTTCCACATATCTCCACTTACTACTAAAAAACTCACTTCACCAAGATTTAGCATAGTCAACAAAAACAAGTGCTGCAAGTTCTATCTTTCAAATTTTTGAGTCTTGATGAGAATTAGAATCTCTTACTACTCTCTTTTCCCAGTCCAAGTATGCATCTAGATCAAAATGCCCTTAGAATAATGGAATGGAAGATCTAATTTCCTTCAGGGATTCATCACCTTTTTATATCACAATTTTTCCATGAATGTCTCCTAGGAAGGTCATAAATCCTACATTCATCAACTGCATATGAAAACTTGTCCCAGACATACTTGCATCATCTATCTTAAAGTGTGGTATCGTCTAGCCTAGGCTACAACTCCTCTCGACTCTTATTCTTGTGACGTAATAAACCACCTTGAGTAGTCATGCAAAAACTAACATTTTGGTCAACCGTCTCATGGTGTTGGTGTATTTCATAATGCTTAATACTCCAAACATCCTGAAAGTGTATATAGCACGCAAATGTGTGTGTGCATGTGCAAGTGGTCCTTTCACCTCACAAGATATAAGTCATTCATGTTTTACCTCTCGCTTATGTATCTTATAAAGCACTCAAAAATTATAGGCTTACTTGCTTAATTCTTGTGTCTACTTTGTGGATTCTAAGTAATCCTCAAAAGTTTCAAGTGAATATCAACACCTAAGAGTGTGAAAGTGTGTGCAAAAGGGGAAAACAATAGTATAGGATCAATCCTAACACAAAAACATCAATCTAAAAATAAAAAATAGGTTAGGGGATTGACGTGGAAGCAAGAAGATCAACCTGGAGTTCAACAAAATGAATGAGAGTGTTCCTAATGCAATGAGATTGATTTGGAACTGGTCAAAACAAGGTGCAATCAATCTCGACTATGTGTGTTTGATCTGTTTGGGCCTCAACAAGATCATTCCATTGTGATCAGGGGTGTGATCAATCCAAAACAACAAGTCATCGATTGTGTTTGGACTGCTAGTGAAAATTCAGACTTTCTGTCACCAAACTCAAACTCTTCAATTTCCACCTCCACATTCTCAATTTTTTCCCTCTAAATTACTTTCTAGACTTTTATTGTCTCTTCTTGTTTTAGCAATTTCTCCTCTATTTTTTCTTTATTTTATTTTTGGATTGTTAAGTATCCAACAACACAACAATAAAATCAATAAAAATAACTTAACAAAACAACCGCATTTGCTAGAAAATGTAGGAACAAGATGAATATACCTTCGTTGTTTTTTCTTTGAATTTTGCGAAAAAAGATGGATAAGAAAAAGAGGCAAGAAGAAAATTGGAAAGATACGAAAGTTATAAAAGTGGTACATGGATCAGAGACTGGATTAGAATCTCATATAGTAGGCCTTAATACCAATTAACACATCTAGGTAAACTTGTAAAAAGATAGAGGAGTAAAACCTAAACCTAAGTGAATCCTGCTTGCATGAACTATGTAGACATGACTTAAAACTGATATGTGTTTTCACCACACTAAAATTAAATTTATAGTGAACCAGTGCTGTGGTGAATACATGTGTCATATCTACAAAGAGGAGCGTGTGTGTGTCTATTAATATAACTAAATTCCTATTAGTTAAGCTGCTAGAATAAGGTGAGAATGAAAATAAAAAATGAAAAAGCAACCACTTGAAAAACAAAGACACAAATATGAAGTTTGGAGTACCCATAATTGAAGAATCTAGTCTTTTATGTCGTGTTGTTTTCTTATGTATGCCAATCGAGTTAATTATCAGTTTAATTGAGCTAGTTATAGATTGTTAATTCTAAAGTTTACAAGATATTTTACTGAACTCCTGTACCTTCAACTTAAAATTCTAGTGAGTTTTCCCAAGCTAATTCGAATCAAGTAATTAAGCTTTGTGATTAACAATGTTTTACCCGTACTAATCCTATAGTTTTACTCCCATTATTCCCACAGAATTAATGTTCTTAAATTGTAAGTTTATTGTGTAGGTTTCACTTTTGGTATTTCCGTACAACCACAAATTAATTAGAGAAGTGGCCAGTTCCTCTAATTACTATTCAAATCCACAACTATGAATAACACAACCAAGGACAATTAATTAAGAACTCATGCAAACATATTCTACCAAACACATACACAAGAGGTTAGAAATTAATTTAACGATACATATTAAAATCAACTAAAACCATAGCCAATGTATTTGCCATCCAAACAACTCAAAAATAATAGATAAAGTTGGTGAAAACTTAGCTTAAAAATTTGGTGTTGCGTGGAAGAACAAAAACTCTCCAATTATGGTGTTGATGTCTCTTTCTTAAAAACTCTAATCTCATATTCCTAGGTTTTCTAAGTTTGGAATGTGAAAAAGTAGTCTACAAGCTGCTCTTGGACTTGTGAAACCATATATATATAGGCTAGAGTGCCTAGTTTTTGTGTAATGTGTGAAAAATGACAAGAAAGCCGTCAAAATTTCATGAAGATCAAAATCTTGTGGTGCCTCGTGCTGTCCCTTGCAACTACAAACATTAGCTTTGCAATTGCACGGTGTTTCTACTCGTCCATGAACTTAGGTGTGGAACTTACAAAATTTTGATCCTTAAATCTTGTGGCCACAAAAATCCTTCCTACAATTGCAATATATCCTTTCACTGTCGCGGCTCAATTGTGATAGAAATTGCACCTTAACCAATACGTACTACGGTCTCGCGACTTTTATCCTTGCAACCACAAACATTGTCTACAGAAAATTCTAGTACATGCTATGCTTGATTTCCACAATTGCAAACTCAACACTCACAGTCACAAATTGTCGCGGTCACAAACTTCCTCTTTGTTGTCGTGAGACCTACATTCTAGACACAAAAACTTTTCTAAGTGTATACAATTCCCAAGTCTGATCAAATATCATCAATTATGCTTTCACAAATCCTCAAATCATCAAGAATACTATTTTTACATGCATTCTCTTATAATACAACCATTTTAGTTTAAAATGAATGCAAAAACAGCCACTATAGGGGTAAATATTCCATAAATTTGTGACCTATTAGACCTCAACACTTACTCATTTGCTTGTTCTCATCCAAACAATCTCTTCCCCAATCAAATAATTGATGCATGAAACTATGAAACTTGGCCACCCTTGATAATTTTAGAAATCACAATGCACATACGTCACATAGTTCACAATCATTCAAAGTCATAACACTCTTAACCCAAGTGTTTCTAACTCGAATTTTCAAAGTGTGTGGGTGTTACCCTTCAAATCCTAATCACTTTATTCACACTTGATGATTCTATGGTGATTTAAAGACATTTAACTCAAGGACGGCTCATTCTAAGCATTAACTTACCCTCTTTTGAATATTTTCAATCAACAACAATAATAACTAGGAGGACTTGTGTAGGACCAAAATTTTTTTTTTTCTTCCCCCATACTTGTTCTTTTCATTATTTTGTGAGCTTACCTTTCTTAAATAGTTGAGAGCCTTTTTACGCAAAGGTGAATAAGATTCACTGCACACCCCCAATTACTCAATTTACAATTGACTCAAACTACTTTGCATACTAATAATTGAGCTAACATTTTATGTGAGAAAGAACAAGGGTCCTTATGCAATTTTAGTTACTAAGTTATAGCAAACTAGCAAAGTAGAAGTATCTCCATGTGCTCACATAATTTTTTTTCTTCTACTCTTTTTTGGGTTTTTACTAGTTTTTCAAGTCCTTTATTTCTCTCTCTCTCTCTCTCTCTTTCTCTCATTCATTCTCTAGAAAATTCGTTAATACTCAAGAAATACCTACAACCTTAAATCAACTATCCTATGCTCTTAATAGAACTTTTCAAGCAATCTCACAATTAAGAACAAAGAGTGTCATGCATAAAAATAAGTAATTCTCAGGAACAATTAAAGAACCATGCAACCAAAAATTCTACGGAGTATATCTCATCACAAATTAAGTCCAGTGGCCACAAATTTCTTAGATTATCATGCTATCACATCTATTGTGTAAACCATACATGCAAGCATAAACTTTTTTAGTAGTACATTTGACATGCAAACACATCATTCTCATGTCGAAAGTTTTCATATATATACGCCCTCCCCCACACTTATTGTTTAGCATAATCTAGAAATATAATCAGAATGATAAGGTAAGACAACTAGGAAAGATGCAACCTAGGGTTGGCAAAATACCTTCTGTTTTCTTGCCTTGCAATTCTTCATCTTCATGCCTCTTAAATCCTACACCACCAAAGTTAGTCACAAAATAATAATTCCACACAACTCACACAACACACAAAACAAAAACATACTCAAAACAAACTACTAAAAGTGAATAAAAAGCTTGGGTTGACTCCCAAGAAGAGTTGTATTTATTGTTTGCAGCTCAACAAAATACTTGTAGCTCTGATGGACTGTTGAAAACTTTGGGGATCTATAACTGCCCATAAGCAGCAACTATCTCTATCTATCTCCTATTCATTTTCCTTCTTTTTGCTGTTTTCTTTCCTAGCTACAGTTCTTCATTCTCCACTTCCCATAGTGGCTCTTTTGGCTCTCCTCCTACACTTGTTTTTTTGTCCATGCTTTGCACCTGCATCATTGTTTCTTGTCCACCCGCTGTATCACTAAAATTATTAGTAGGAACCTCAATCAAATGTAGCATAGAAGCACTTTCTTTTTCCTCTTATGTGTGCATAGTGGAGGGTGTAGAGTATATGAGAATGATTAGCCGATTTGGGTTAGTGCGTAAGGTTGAGCTATTTCCTTTTTCTATGTCTATGATTGCCTTGGTGGTAATTTAGAATGGATGTCCTAAAACAACTAAAGGCCCTTCTTCATCTTTCATCTTTATCACCAAAAAGTCTATTGGTACAACGAAATTATTTACCTTTAGTAACATATTTTTCACTACTTTTAGTTGTCTTTTTATAGACCTATCCTCTAGCTTTACAAGTATTCGTGTGGGATTTACCAATTCAAGTCCAAGTGCCCAAAAAATAAAATATATCATGATGTTTACACTTACACTCAGATAACATAATATTTATCAAAAGATAGTTTATCAATTGTGATTTTTAAATCCTATTAAAGAACAAAAGTCATCAAAAATCCATAAATAATTGGCAATACAATTTAACTATAATTGCATTAATTATAAAATTAAATTTGATACATTAATTCTCTTATCAAATTGCAGTCCGTAAATTTTGCAACATTACTTATGTTGAAGATTGTATTTTTAATGATAAAATCTTATAAAAGAACATGTTATGATGAATTAATATTTATAAAACATATTTCACTTGTTTATCAATAAATAAAATTACTTTTACTGATAAATTTTTCTAATAATTTCAAAATGAATTTTTCTATAAATTAAATATTTTAATTTTTATAGAATTGTAAATAATATTTTATGTTAATAATTATTTGATATCCCAACGAACCTAAATCCTATAAATTTTTATTTGAATTCATTCATATACTTAATTAATTTTCAGCTAAAATGAAATCATATTTGTTAAAAATTTTATTTTTAATTAATCATAATAGATTAAATTATTTTTAATTATTAAAAATTATAGAAAATTGGCAACTTTAAAAAACTATTTATCGGATTGGGTCTGGACCTGACCGAAATTTTGGGTGTATTAATTAGACCCCAAAACATATTTCTATTAAGTCTGGGTCTGAATAATTAATTCTATAGATTTTATGTTGAATTTGAACCTAGGCATGAGTGATACCAATTTTCAGGGCTATTTAGGTTCTGTTGCTTTGGGCTTTCAGATCTGTCCCCTTCGACGTTCTAGGCCGAATTTATCAGTCTGCAGAGGAATAATATTAATTACTTTATTTTATATATCAGACTCTACAAAAGTTTGGTGATCCTTTGACGCCCTCAGGCTTTGGGATTTCGACAGCTGTGTCGAGTCCACATAGACTCCACAAAATTAACTTTTCATTGGTTATAAAACCTCTTATGAAGAGTCTGTATTGAAGATGAAGACCTGGTTAACAATGGTTTCTGACCTCTTAGATATTAATGTTTTAAGTTGATGTCCAAAAATTAATTTTAAACAAAAACTTAGATAGGCCACTGCATGGGCACACGTGCTGAATATTTATTTATTTATTTATTTTTGTGTACATGCGTCGCAGGGAGTACCAGGTGTACGATGCAATAAATGCAACATTCACGAACTCAATAACAAATCAAATACAATGGTCCACCAGAGGGGGTTGCAGTCTAAATCATCTTCGTCGGTCGATTAATCTGTAACAAGTTACATTCTCTCAAAATAAAAAATAGTTTTTAATAATAAACACCAGCAAATCACTTTGAAGAAGAGCAATGAGGAATCAGGATCAAGAGTTCAAGATATATCAACACTAATTGTATTTGTGCTGTAGTGTATTAGTGTTGGGGAAGAGTGTAGAGCAGAATAGCAGGAGCAGACTTGTCAAATAGAAAATGCAAGGTAGCAACTGGAACGCTGGAACCGAGCCACCAATCAGATAGCAATTGTCAAGTAGTAAGCGGAACATGAAGCTTGAGTTATTTTGATTTTGATACTGCTTTTAAAAAAATTATTTTAATAATTCAAAATATTTTATATAATTTGAGAAGCATTAAAAATGTTAGTTTTGCTTCATGCAATCAAAAAACACATACTATTATTACACATTTTAAATTTTATCTATTTTTCTCTCTTAATTTTACGTACTTTTCAAAAAAATATAAAAAAAAGATACCTAAAAATATAAACAAATATAACTATTTTTTCTTAATAATGTCACAAAACTCAGGAATCAACAATTCTTGAACGTCGGCATGATTAGTGGAGGTGGTTGCAAAATCCGTGGGATTGGTAATTAAAATAAATTCTTCAACGTACGCACGACTCATTAATTCACAAACACAGTGGCTTTATAGCTAATAAAAATAACTCCAAATAACTAATCATGTCATGTCACTTTTCACAATTCACATATAATTAATAAAAATAATTCCAAATCTAAATAGTGATTTTATAATGCCATATCATTGTTCATGTACTTTAGTATTAAAGGATTTGTTTATAGATATTGCAATGATTGCTGTAGAATTCTAATGTACATGTAGGTGAGCATCACGTCCATTATTGACAAAATATGAAATAAAAAATTTATTAGTCAATTTGCTTCTAAACAAGTGAACTCTAGATCTATGAACTTCGATTACATAGTAGATATAACAACTAGCATTTGTTTGGTTGATTTTTATGCTGTTGCACCTCTAGCAGTGATAATTATAAAGCCACTGTTGGGTTTAATTTCATTGGCATCAACATATTCCTCCAATGTAATGGGATATCTATGATAAAAGATACCATAATTTATGGTACCTTTCAGTAATTTCATTAATCTATCTAGTGGAAGTCAATGCTCATGATTATGATGATGAGTATTTTTACTCTGCCTAATCATAGTATATGTTATCCCATTATTGTGAAATTATCTAACTCTCAATAATTTGAGCATAACTAGATTGCACAATTGGGTCTCTCTTTTATGGTTTCAATTGAGAGTTTTGCTCATAACAAGTGCCATATTAATGTATACAAATTTTTGAAGAAGTTTTTTAATATTATCTTTTGACAACTTAATTTCAACATTTCTCTTCCCGATCCTAACTCCCAGTATCATGTTTTTTTCACCTAGATTTTTCAAACGGAAGTTAGATGATAAGAAAAATTTAGAATAATTAACAATGTCTAAACTTGTGCTGAAAACTAGGCATGCCATCTAGATATAAACTATTTATTACAAATTAATTATTTACAACTTCTGTATTGTTAGTAATATTCTTTCTAACACCAATAGAAAACAAAGGCTAATGAAGGACATTTGGTTGTGTATATACTTTTTATACTAATTAATAAAATATTGATTTTCATAGTAGTATTTTGACAAATTTTTCATGAATTTAAATCTTAATTGACGTAAAGTATTACATGTACCTATGTGTTAGAGAAAAGAAGCCTTATTCATACAAAATTATGAATATAGACATAAGGGTTTCTTGGTACTCAATTGCTAAAACCTGTCTATGAGTCACAAACACTTTAAAGAGTATTAGAAAGTTAGTATGACTTGCACATCTTGTATTTGCACAGTGAGTGCCATGACGTTCGTTTTGAGATATTAAGAATACATGTGTGTAGATGCACCATTAGGGAATGAGACATTCGGATAATAACTCGTAAAACAAAGCAGACATATAGAGTTCACTTATAACTGCCAATGTCCTGCTTCATGATTCTGTTAAGTGTGTGTGGCCTTAAACCTAGGACAACATGGTTGTCTTGTGTGTATGACGGTTAACATATCATTAGAGCATTAAGGGCTAATATCTATTCTAGTATTTGATAGGGTCATGTACCGAACATGTCATTGCCCAGGTGTGTACGGAGGCATGTGTGCATTCAATAAGCAATTTTTTTGTATTTGAGTAAGGTATTTGTCCTACATAGTTGGTATTCTATGAGACTGAAGCCTTTGGCCAAGGTAATGTGTGACTAGAAAAGAATTTCTAATAGAAACATTTCTCTCATGAGGAAAAGTTAATAGGCCATATAATTGAATTTGTGAGTTAGACTAATTCAATGACTCTCGCTTAGTTGGGACAAAGTAAGACAAAAGATTTATATAGTATGGTAGTCACAATAGAAAAGGTTTATTTTGATCTTAATCATTTTATCTTGATTGGACTATGATATGAGCGTAGGCTAGACGTTGCCTATATCCTTTGAGGTATGATTATTACTAATTAAAAATTAACCTAAAGAGTCGTGCACATAAGATTGTGATGTATTGTTAGTATTGAATTGGTGGGTTACATAATTACTTTGATTACAATTAGATTGGACTAAATAAATTGTCATGGTACTTGTTATTGATAAGATCATTAATTAAAAAGGACAATAAGAATTTAAGTCAATTGATGAGATTAATTAAATTAAATTAGTTGGAAACAAATGGACTTTAATTATTAATAAGATTAATAATTAAAGGACATATGGATCGATTTGTTAATGAGATTAATAAATAAAAGTTTATGGGCTATTTAATTTAAAGGAGTCTATGTTGAAGGGCCTATGAAGCCCATACACTAAACCCTAATGTCTCTACTATTTATATGAGTCTTGAAGGGTTCAAGACACACAAGAAATTTAGAAAAATATGTGTTGCCCACACCCACTAAGGAAGAGAGAGAATAATCCCTAACTACCCTCTTCCATCTTTCTTTTATCATAAAATCCTCTTAGTCTAAAGGTGTTCGCGTTAGAGCTTCACAAAAAGAATTTTGTGGAGTCCAGAGAAGCTTACAAACATCCCGATCTTGTGAAAAATCTAGATGTCGAGGTTTGCGAGCCACAACTCCAAGGATTACACATGAAAAGGTTGAAGATGTTTCAAAGTTGCAATCTCTATACTTTTACTTGTTTAATTAATATCTTACTTGTTCTGTAACAAAAATAGATGAGGTTTGTTACCTTATGGTCCACTGTAAGTATGTCATTATTTTACGTAATAAAGTTTTGATTTTTTCTGCCAAACCTCAACAAAATCCAATAGTAGTATCAAAGTCACTATTTTTCTTGAAAACCTATAAAATTCAATTATTTAATCTATTTAAATTCCATAAACCATCTATATAATGCATGGAAAACCTTTCAAAGTATTTTGGAAGTGATTGGAATTAAAAATTTGAAGAAAAATCAGTTTGTAATCGAATGCAAACATGTAGGCTGTGTTGTTATGCATCTTGCCACGAGTAGTCGCGATCACGGGATGAGTTCTCATGATCGCGACACTATTCATCCCACATGTGCCGTCACCGCTAGGTTGCATGAACATTGCAGTATGCTTGGCAATTGTGATAATGACTCTTATGGTCGTGATGGCCTTTCTCGCGACTATGTGAGGCACTACAATAGAAGCCTTAAGAGTTTCTACTGTAATTAACCTCTGCAGTCGTGTAGAGGTAGCTCACAACTGCAATGGTCATCCTTGCAACCACAACCAACTTTTATTGTAGAACCTGATTTTCATTACAATTTTGAAAAATTATTTTTCAAGGCATGAAAAATAATGCACGAGATGTGTAGCACATAGAAATAGTCATTGAATGGAACTATTTAATTATATATGTGATGCACAATTATATGGATGGATGTTGTAATTGGATTATAGACTTAAGACATTTGTGGATAAATGTGCTTTATTTAGTTTTGTTTTTTAATAGGTTGTATAATTAATTTTTCATAGGTTGTGACAGTGTAAGCCTAGTTTTTATTTTATATTATGTAGAATAGGATTCTTAATGGTATGTCATGTGTATTTGTAAATAAATTTGAAAGACATCAAGAGTTAGTGGTCATGTGGAGGCTAAGAGTTTGTGCCATTTGAGTTTCCAAGGCATAGTGGACCCCATGAAGCCAATAAGACCAAGACAAAGGCATTCAAGAAATCCTTATGTAATAGTATAGAATTTCGCACACTTGTACACGATCTAACCTTAGCTCGACTTAAATCTAGAAGTTAATAGTTCTCCACTTTTATTTTTGCATATTATTTGTGACAGATGTATGTGACAAGTGAAAAAAAGATAATATGCAAAGTGAAACTTAATCTACATAAATCTTAAAACTTCATCAAGCAAATATTCAGTTGTAATGGCAAAATGTTTGTCGTGGCCCTATACCAAGTTCAATAGCTCTAAGTGCAGCCTTAGTGTGTGATATCATCACATTAGCGAGGTCACATTGTGATGGCATATTTATGACTTCAAGTACATTCGATGTGATAGTTAAAGGATACTACACCTTAAGAGTGGTGAACCATGGGCGAGAGTTCAAATCTAACAAGTTGTTAATAGGTAGGTGTGACTTAAATGGACTCAATATTCTAAGATCAAATTACGTGAGGCATCGTTAGGTCATGGACCAAAGAATAGATTAGACCACGCATAAGATGCATTGACCAGATTTGCCACTCATTGGGTTTATCATGCCTGGACTCAATTACATGAGGTGTGTTATACCTAATGAAAACCTTAATCACCTACTAAGGAAATTTTATCAATAGAATTTCCAACTTCTACCTAAGGGAGTATAAGATTCAAAAACTCTAGTAGGAGGCCATTTTGATTTAAGGTCTATAATAACAACTGTAACACATATAACAACCAAACTAACTAATGTTGTTTTTTTTTCTGTAGTATTATTTCATTTGAATAATGTCTATGCCTCTTTCTAAATTACTTGAGACCAATATTCTGACTAAGTCCAACTGTGTTGAATAGCTTTAGAATTTGAGAATTGTTCTTAATCTAGACCGGCTTGGCTGTATATTGGAGGTTGATATCCCACAAGCCCTTGTTAACACGACTATTGAGGAGAAAAAGATCACTCATAAGAAATGGGTGGAGGATGATTTATAGGTCAAGAGTTACATGTCAATTGCTATGACCAATGGTTTTCAACAGACCCTTGAGGGTATGGGGACCGAAAGGGAGATCTTATTCCACATACAAAAGTTGTTTGGTTAGTAGAATCGTATTACTAGATATGAGATATCGAAGCAGTTATTCAAGATGTGCATGGTACAAGGTGGTAATGTTAACGAGCATGTCCTTAAGATGATTTCACTCATTGAGAGGCTTGAGGCACTAGATTTCATCATGAATGTCAATTTGTAGATGGATTTGATCCTTCAATCACTTATAGACTCCTTCTCACAATTTTCCATGAATTACCTCATGATGATATTGAGTGCACATTGGTTAGGTTTGTAATAACCTAGGAAGGAGGTGGTTCTTACTACATCTAGCTCTTTTAGTGTGACTAAGAAGAACAAGGTAAAGAAGAAGAAACGTACCATTCCCTATGCCAGTGGGAGTATTAAAAAGGCTAAAGCTCTTACAAAGAAAGAAAAGTGTTTCGACTGCAGCAAAGTTAGGCACTAGAAGAGGAATTGTACTAAGTATCTAAACCTTAAGAAGGTAGTAGGAGGTAAGAAACTTTATGTTTATGAAATATCTTGTTCCATTAGTGTATTTTCTACTTTTTAGATTTTAGATTCTACTCCAACTTTCCACATTAGTACTTTGCATCAAAATTTGGTTAGAAATAGAACGCTTGGGAAGTGTGAAATGGTGATCAAAGTGGGGAATGCAATATGTGTTGCAACCACTGCAAATGGGATCACTTAATAAACTATCATCAGGCCATAGTTTAATTTTGAGAGATTGCCTTTTGTTACCTAATAGGCTGAATAATATTGTTTCGATTTTGTTATTAATAAAAGAGAAGTATGAATTCTCTTTTGGAAGTAATGTTTGCCATATTTGTTATTATAATAAGTTAGTTGGCATGTCATCTCTCATAAATGGCTTATCCTATTTGAATACGGATGATAGTAATATGATCTACACCATCTCAAACAAACATCCTAGGGATGGTTTAAATCTCAAGTACTTGTGGAACCTTAGACTTCATCATACTAGGGACACAAAGGTTAATAAGTTGGAGAAAGATGAGCTTATCAGCCCATTGGGAGAGAAACTCTATCTAACTTACAAACTTTACAACCTAGGTAAGATGGCTAGAAGTTCATTTGATGGACATGAAGAAATGGCAGCAAAAGTGTTGGAATTAGTCCACACTTGTTTATGGGCCATTTAATGAAATGGGTAGGGGAAGATTTCTCTACTTCGTGACCTTTACTGATAATTATTCATGGGATGGTTATGTGTACTTGATGAAGTATAAGTATGAATCATTTGAAAGATTTAAAGTTCAAAGCACAAATAAAGATGCAAATTGGCAACCACATCAAAGTGCTACAATTAGATCATGGAGGTAAGTATCTAAGTGTTGAGTTTGCTTAGTTCCTCAAGGAGAATGGTATTATGTTACAAATGACACCACTAGAAACTCCTTAGTTAAATGATCTAGCAGAACGTAGGAATCAAACTTTGTTAGACACGGTTTGATCTATGATGAGCTTCACTGATTTACCTATATCTTTATAAGGGTATACCCTACTTACTACAACATATATCATGAATAGGATAACCCTCTAAGTCTGTTCCCTCCACCCCTCATTAGATGTGGTTTAGAAGGAAGCTTTAATCTTAAGCACTTGAAGACCTAGGGATGTTAGGCTTATCTTAAGAAAATTAAGACAGAGAAGTTGGAAGTGAGGGCTATTATGTGTTGCTTTGTTAGATATCTCAGAGATTTCATAGGGTATGAGTTCTATATACCTAAAGACAATAAGATTATCATTGGCTATCATGCACACTTGCTCTAGGAAGAGTTCATTCAAGAGAGCAGTTTTTGTATAACCATAGTGCTCAAGAAAGTTGAGTATGAGGAATGAAGTAGTTAACACATAACAAAAGTTCCTATTAAAAAGAAACCTTTTAAGGTACAACAGTTGTAACGATCAAGTAGGATCTTTTGGGTACTAGAGAGATAGGGTTATGTTCTAGAGAACTGGCAAGAGTTGTTCATAATGGAAAATAATAATTATGGAGATGACCCTTCTACCTATGATCGAGCAATGGAAGATAAAGAGTCCGCAATGTAGCTAGAGATTATGAAATTCAAAATGGATTAAATGCTTATAAACTAGGCATGAACTCTACTAGATCCACTTGAGGGAAATGATCCCATTAGATGTAAGTGGATTTATGAGAGAAAGATTGGTTCGACAAGAAAGGTGGAGACCTATAAGGCCAGGTTAGTAAAGAAGAGCTATAGTCAAAATGACAGAATTGACTATGAGGAAAACTTCTCACCAGTTTTTCAAGGCATATATTGATAGGACACTCCTTCCCGTAAGTTGAAAAGGTATCTTCTTTATGTTAAGTACTCTTAGACAATTCAAGTGTGATAAAAATGAATACCCAAGATTGTGTGCTTCATTTATGGTTCAAAATGGTTTAAATTTTGGCATTGTTTTTTGAGCATTCCATATGGTGTAGATGTTAGGTTTTCCCTTTTTTTTTCTAGTGTAATGCTACTTAAGCAAGCTTTACTAGTACATGGATTTGTAGTTTAATCTTGAAATTTGACAAAAAAATTTCAATTTTTCCAAAAAATCTAAATTTGGGATTAAGGTTTTTGTTGCACTATATAATCAAGAGCTGCCTAGGAGTGGATGGTCAAGTCGCATGTTTAAGGGTTTAAAGTGCTACAAGTTGCATGCTTAATGTGTTTTTGTCGGCTGCGTGTGATGAATTTTGAGTGTCATAGTCTGAAGTTGCATGTCTTCCTTTTATGTCTTTGAAACATGTTCATCAACATTACTCAAGACTTTGTTGTGGGCTTTTTTGGAATTATATTCATGCAAGAGGTGTGGCATCCTTTTAATTTGTTTTGTTTTCATTCCAAAATATCATGTTTTACCTTCTTGTGCATTCTGATGCACGTGTCTTAGGTGCAAGTGATAGTTTTAGACTTTGTATGTTAATTTATCATTTATCTTAGCATGTTTACTATTCATTTTCTTGTAGGAATGGCTAATCAAGTGTATAATATTATTGTCCACTACCTAAACAAACATAGGTTGTCTAATATTGATCTAGATAGGTATAGTTTTTTGTTACTTTAGCGATGATATAAAATCAGCTTATGGGTTTGGGGACACTTCAACATTGGGGTTGGTATTAAAGGTGATCTTTTCTAATTGAAGTCAAGGGTGATCATGATGTCCTTGAGATGCTTTATAAAAATCTCACTATTGATAAGTCCGATGCCTATGTTTATATTGATGGGGCAAGGGTTAAGGGAGAGAATAGTGGTTATGGCACTCACTTTGTACCCTCTGTTGATCCTACAAATGCATATAGGTGTGATGGTGAATTTGTATGTGGTGGAATCTCTCTAGAAGTGGGGAGTCTAAGGTTGAGATGTTGGCTCATCGTATAACCCTATTAGTAAGGAAGGGGATGATAAAATCACACAAAAGGGCAACTCACTAGATGCATTATCTAACTATGCACCTGATGATCATTGTGAAACTAAAAATCAATCTAATGATAATTAGCATGCTGATCCTCTTAAAGGCAGCTTGAGTTGTGATTCTAAGCACTTTCCCTTTACCATGATTAGGAAAGTGGAGCTAGAAGAAGGTGCGATCTTCGCTGATGTAAAGCACTTTTAGGCTATCTTGAAAGAATATGTAATTTAGGAAGGATTTTCCTTAATAAGGGACAAAAACAAGAGGACAAGGGTAACTGCTCATTGTATTGTTAAGGGGTGCACTTGGAGAATTCATCCTTCTCTATTGGTAGATGGGATTTCCTTCCAAAGCAAAACATGTAATAGTCCACACACATATGTGAGGTCTGATAGCACTAAAGAAGTGAGGGTTAATTGGATGGCTTCAAAATTGGTTGACTTTTCTAGAGAGAATGCATCTACCAAAGTCCATGTGATTAAGTTAGAGTTTGCTAAATGGGAGTGTATTCAAGTTACATGTAGATTTACAAGGCTAGAAAAAAAGGCATTAGAAGAATTGGAGGGCTTTCATGCATCTTCGTTTGCTAAGCTACCACAGTAGATTGTTTGTACGTGCGATGAGGATAGTATTATTACATTATAGTGTAACTGGCTTAATGCATCCTCTAGCTAATCATCCATACATATAGCTCCACATTTGAAAAAGTTTTTCTTTAGATTAGGTGCCTTGATTAATAGGTTCTTGGAAGTTTGTTTCCTATTCATTGGGTTTGATGGATGCCATCTTAAGAGACCATAGCGATGTATCTTACTTGATGCTATAGGTTTAGATAGCAACAATAGTCGTTTTGCTTTGGAATTTATAGTTGTTGAATCTAAGTGCAAGGAGAGTTGGATATTTTTCTTTGAGAATTTGGCAAGATCACTTGGTGGGTTCTCTCTAGATCTGCCTTAGACTTTATAAGTGACAGGCCGAAGGTATGTAAATAAACTCTCTTAAATTTGACTATCCTTGCTTACATACATATCCTAACTTGTTAGTTCCTTTCGCTGTGCAGAGATTAGTGGAAGTATTGAGGACATGGTTCCACATTCCATTAAATAGGATGTGTACAAGGCAAATATATGTAAATTTTAGGTTGCAATTAGCTAGTGTTGCTTTGAAGAAGTCTTTTTGGCAGGCAACTTAACCTTACAATGCAGTAGGTTCAACTTTGTCATGTAAAAGATTAAAGAATTGAGACGAGGTGCATATGATTGGCTGATCGATATGCCTGTAGAATAGTAAAGTAGGCATGCCCTTGACTTTAAGGGGAAAATTGATCATGTGACCAACATCTCTGAATCTTTCAATCATTGGATAGGAGAGTTGAGATATAGCCAATTTTAACTTTGATGGATTGACTTAGAGCACAGTTGATGAGTAAAGTGCAAAAGAAGAGACAAAAAGTCTTAGATAGAAGAATGAAGTGGTCCTACTAGTTGTGAAGAGCCTTGGCAATATGAAAGTGGAGTTTGCAAGGTGTTATTTGCTTATAACTGGGAAACATAAGTTTGAAGTGAGAGATGCTAATGTGCACTTCATTGTAAACTTGAAGGAGAGGAGATGTGATTTCAAGATGTGAGAGATCAGTAGTATGCCTTGTAAGCATGTTGTACTTGTAATCATACACAAGAAGGACGAGATAGAAAGCTACTATGATATTTCCTGTTCTACAAAAAAGTATAAGAAGGTATACCCATCTAATTCCTAATCCTAATTTCTAGCTTATTGATGAGGTTGTCAATCTCAAAGATTTGTTGTACTTGTGAGTAAAAGGCTTCCAAGGAGACCAAAAAAGAACAATAAAAGAGAGGTGGGTGAGGCTTCAATACACAAATGGTCTAATTTAGTTTGATGTAAGATATGCCAGAAACTTGGGCATAATACTAAACTTGTCCAAACTATTAGGTACCCTTGTTACATTCCATTCCTATGTTTATATTCTCTCTTCATGTCTAAATGCTTGCTTGTTTTTTGTTGTTTATGTAGGTTCCAAAGATGGATAACTAAAACTCAGGAATGCTTGACATGGACATTGATGGATTGTTGGGTAGCTATGAGGTTAACCTTATAGGTGAATTCTAACATGATGACCTACTTATGCTAAGTTGTGATCACTTCTATTTCCTACGTGAGAATGAGCCCATTCATGGTGGTGATACACATGAGGATCAACCTCATGTGCTGAGAACAAAAGCTAAAAAGAGAAAACTGGACCTAACTTGCACTAAGAGGAACCTAAAAGGAAGGCCAGTATCACTAGAAGCTCTTATGCTTTCTTCCAATCTTTCAATTTCAATACCACATGATATTCCTATTGATCCTCCAACATCTGTACAAGATCAACCCCTTTCTCAATCATCAACAATGAAAAATTTGATCACAACTGTTCTTGAGTTTAGTGGTGTACATTATAAATGTGCCTTGTAATTGTTTAGGAAAGTTTGGTTTGGTAGACCTGACTGTGTCGTGTAAAGGTCCTTCAAATAAGCATAAGGGATAAAGCTTAACCTACTGAGGTGGTTCTCCTTATTATAAGGCTAATGAGGAGGGAGCTGGCCCATTAAGCACCAAGAAAAAGAAAGGAACAAAAATTGAGAAGGTGGACCCCTTCTAGTTCAATGTTGAGGAGAATGCATAATGATGTTAAAAATTTCCCTACTAAGAATGTACAACACAAGAAAGCCAGTGAGGAGGAGTGCAAAGATACTTGCCAGCTTTGGACTCATATAAATAAAGCTATTGTTGTTGAGGTAATTACTTTAAGTGCAATTATCTTATATTATATCAAATATCCTAATGCTCTTATTTTGTGATAGTTGCAGTTGGTTGAAGTGAACACTAATGATTAAAATCCTCTTTTTGAGGATTCACGATAAGGGAGAAAGCTAGTTAAGAGTACAAGGATAAATGCCAACCTACCACCTATGCGAAATCGACGTATTGCTTCACCTACCAAGGCTACTACTCTTGAGATAACTACTCTATTTTGTTCTATCATTTGTAACTTATTTAACAATAAATGTTGTTTTTATGGTTGTAGGTGGTTCGAGAGAGAAATATAAGAAAGGCTCCTCAAGTTGAGGTTGCGCAACATGAAAAGGCTCCTCAAGTTGAGGTTGCGCAACATGAAAAGCCAGTGAGGAGGAGTGGATAGATCAATTCCATCCTACCAGCTCCATCACAATAACCTATTACTCTAATAAAAGTTGTTGCTCTTCTTGAGATAACTTCTTCATTTTTTTCTAACATTTGCAACAACTTTTTCTCACCATTGTTCTTCATTTTGATGGCCTGGAAGTGGCATAAGTGAGGACTACTAGTGAGGCTTCTCATGTTGATGCAATGCCACCAAGGAGAAGGCCATTGAGGAGGAGTGTAAGGACTAATTCAAGCCTACCACCTCTATCACAACAACTTGTTGCTCTAACAAAAGTGGTTGCTCCTCTTAAAGTAACTTCTTCATTTTGTTCTAACATTTGCAACAACATTTTCTCACCATTGTTCTTCATTTTGGTGGCTACAGGTGGTCCAAGTGAGGACTAATGGTGAGGCTCCTCCTATTAATGTTATGCCACCTGGGATAAGGCCATTGAAGAGAAGTGTAAAGACCAATTCCACCCTACCACCTTTACTTGATTAAGTGCAAAGTCAAGTTGGTGGAACCTCAAGTGCCAAATCAAGAGGCGGAACCTCGAGAGTTAAATCAAACAGAACCTCCTCAAGAGCTTCATGTGGAACAAGTGTTAAATCAAATGGAACAACCAGTTGGTGAGGATACTAGGGATAGGCCAAGGACCACTGGTAGGAGGGTTGGTGAACGAAGGGCAGCTAATCCACTGAGGTTGATTATACCCAATGCCAAGTTAGAATTGCCAAAGTATGCTATTTGGAGAAGACTATAGTGCCCCATTATGTGATGCATGAACTTGTGTTCAAGTGCTATTTTCAATGCTTGTAAGACAAATAACTAGGCATACTTTTGTTTTTTTGCTCTTGCCACATGTTTAGCAGGCAATTTGATCTATAGGTGATGTGATCATAGATACTATGCATGTATTTTTGTTTTCTTTTTTGTGAAGTTGATGCAGTTATGTAAATTTATGATTTACGTATGCAAGTGTTTCTACTTTTCATTACTGGAAACCTTTGCAATTTTCATGAATACATGTTTTGCCATTTTCATTGCTGCAATGTTAAGGGTACTGCTCCCACTAATAAGGATGAAGCATTATGTCAATGCTAATATTTAGTTGCGCACTTTTCCTCATGAACATAAATATGTTTAATTAAAGCATAAAACTAATACATTAAATATCCTTACAGAAAAGGGTACCACATTCAAAACTAGTTTACAAGCATTTATTTGAAGTATCAATAAAAATGTAACTAGTACCACATTCACCTAAAGAAGCTTGGTAAGTAGTCTTCCATCAACCCTTTCATCAATTTCACTACTCTTTCACACTACACTACTAGCTTCATCTTTGTGCTAGGCCTCAACTGCAGTCCCAAAGAGGGGCATACCTTTATTAGGATCTTGAATTGGGTGGCACAAATGTGAGATACCATGATCCTAACAACAATAAAATTTTTTTAAAGATTTTCTCTTGTTTCTGACACCATGATATATGCTTTCTTTCCACATTTCTTGCATTTTACTTTCCTACACATCATTCCATTGCCACTACATTGTGTAGAGTTCTACTAAGAAGCCATACTTAACTTTTTAACATGCTCCCACGAATGGTGGCACCACATATTTATAGCACCATAACTCCAATAGCTATAAATAGCTATATTGATGGCCTAGTGAAAACATTACAATTTAGTGCATCTTATTACTACATACATTACATATAAGTCTATTCATTGCAGTCACCATATGATATTTACCCTCAAGGGTATTTTCCTCCACTAATTTGATCAAACAGTCAACCTATTTGACTGAGGGGCATATTTAGAAAGTCACTTTAATTTTCCACCATAACCCTAGAAGGGGGCCACTATCGAATGCCGTTGAGATCTAGAGGGGGTTTAGGTAATTTCCCAAAATAGAAAGGGATGGTTGTAAATAGACCTAACCTCAGAAGGGTGTTGATGTAATTCACTCTACCCATAAATGACACTTTTCCTTATGAGCAACTTTAGGCAAACTCCCCAAAAGGAACACCATGGTGTGCAAATATTGCAAATTACCTAGCTTGTGGGATCTTACTTAAAGAGCCCACTTCAAAAAAGAAAAATTTTTCCAAGCAAGGTAGTTTTTTGGGATGACCCTTTGCCCTTAACAATATTTCTGGTTTAAAGAAATGCGTGTGGAAAGGAAAATGATAGAGAAAAGAAAAGAAAATGAAAGAAATTTAATACTTCATATATTGTTTGGTTGAAAATGATTTCAATGAGGAAAGGAAAATTCAGAAAAAAAAAGAAATAAAATCAATAAAAATTTAGAATTGAATTTTTTGTTATAATTTGAGAAAAATAATGAAGAAATTGATAAAAGAAATAGAGTTGATAAAGTTTTAAAGGAAAAGCAAGAGTTACAATAATTTTCCTACCATTTTCTTCACCCTTTTGTAAGGAAAATGAATTTTCTCTTTTGAAATACAATTTTCTTCTAATTTTCTTTTTCATAGGATTTTCCTTATTAATCAAACAAGTAAAAATATTTTCCTTAACATTTTATTTTCTTTTCCTCTGTGAATTCCAAGAACCAGACGTAGCATAAAAGATGTGTAGATGGAGTATCAAGAACATGTGTCTTGAATGAAGAAAATCCATAAACACTAAATGTTTGTCATTCTTCACCATATGGAGGGCACCATTGAACCTCTAGAATGACAGGCGAATTATTCCAAAGTCGGTTTTTCGAGCCAAAAATATTCAAGAATACAAAAAGGTATATTTACTATTGTGGCAATTGCCAAACAATGGGAACTATTCGTAAGAGAAATAAAATGTCTCAAAAAAGTAATTCTACGCATAGAATTATTTGATATCTATGGACGGGCTTGGTGGGACCTTTTCCATCTTCCAAGGGTAGCCAAAATATTTTAGTAGATGATGATTATGTATCAAACTAGATTGTGGCCAAGGCACTTCCGCGTATCAAGGCTTCCGGCGCAGTGAAATTTGTTAAATCATTAGTAACTAGGTTTAGGGTACCTAATGCATTCATTTGTGATAATGGGGGCACTTCCAAAATACACAATTTAATATATAGATGTAAAATGTGTGTGACAACTCTAAATCATTCCCAAATTAGTGAACAAGTGAAAGTGTCAAATAGAGATTTGAAATTAATGTTAGAGAAGACATTAAGCAATTCTAGAAAGGACTAGACTTTGAAATTATATATTGCATTATGAGCCTACAAAATTGCTTATAAAACTACAATGGGTATGTTATCGTGTGCATTGGTTTTCAAAATGAATTTTTACTTACCTGTCGATTTTAGATCAAAAAGTCTACTGGGCCATCAAACAATTAAATTTTGATTTAAAATCAACGGGAGAGAACAAAGCTTCAATTAAATAAGTTAGAAGGGTTAAGGAGAGAATCTTATGAAAAAGTCAAAAAAACACGAGGGTAGCACAACAAAGAGTACTCAAAAAGGAATTTAAGGAAGGATAAAAGTCCAATTATTTAAGTCAAAATTAAAACTATTTTGAAAAGCTCAAATCTAGATGGACTGAAGCATACGTAATCACATAAGCGTTCCTTAATGGAGCTGTAGTATTAACTGGTCCTTACGAACAAAAATGCATAGTTAATGGTCAAGAATTTGAACAATATATAAATGGAGAAGATAGCTTAGAGAAATGATTTTTGAGGTTATCAAACTAGGAATTTGAACACTATATAAATGGAGAAGATAGCTTAGAGAAATTATTTTTGAGGTTATCAAACTAGGAAAGGTCATCTAGCTAAAAGATGCTAACCTAAACGCTTCTCAAAGGTTAATTCAAGTAAATAATTAGCTTCCTTTAAGCATTCGCATTAGCGGAAAAGTATGGAAAATTATCTGCTCCTACGAAGAAAACATTAAACATATGTCCAACTGAAGATAAAATTGTACAATCATCTATCTTCGCAAATATTAACAAATGGTTGCCCCTGTAGATTAGGTTTTGGAAAAGATTACCCTTACAAAAAGATGACACAATCTGCACATGTGTAAGTTGATCCGCTCGTGTATCTGCTATCAAAAATAAACAAAAAAATAGCATCCACAACCGCCAAAGTTGACTTCATATACCAAAAAAAATTTAGTATAAGTAGCACAAGCTGGACAGGACAAATTTATCGTAAAAATTAACTTATATAGCAAAGGGTATAAGATTGAAAAAAATGGTGACTGTGATGATGCTAAATTCATCTTCCAAGTTGCACAAATGCTGTTCCTCAAAGAAATGAGTGAAAGAAAATTGGTTCGTGTTGAAGTTGCTGAATGGAGTGCAGGTTGCATGCAGTGCTGACCTAGGACAGATGATGGTGCATTAACAAGATGAGCTAGAGTCAAAGTGCAGACTTGTTAGTCACTTGCTTAGATAGAAATTCTGTTGCTGAGGTGGTTAGTTTACTGCTATAACCTTAAGTGAAGTTAGTGGCAACTTAATAAATAATTAGGACCATTTTGCAGTGGACACATTCAAATTAGAAGATCAAGAATAAAAGATTTGATTTTTCCTCTTCACATCCTTGCTTCGATTCTCCAAATTTCATCCATAATTTCTTTATCTCTGAGCTTGAATGATTTTGTGTACCTTCTAAAAGTTCAAGAGAAGGGAATGAAAAAGGAACTAACGGCACAAGACCCTTACATGCTCACCAGCTTTCGTCATGGTTGTGAATTTTGTGTGGAAGCTTCGACTGATCTTGTGATGATCAATTTAGTGAAGAATTTTATGCCAACTAAACTCACAATACTTATGGCCTGGTAAGAGTAAGGAGGGGTAAGGATGTTAATTTTTCTGCTAAAAAAATCTATGAACAATATGTAATTCCGTTAGATAGCTTCTATTTAGCCAAGAGTATACTTAAAAATCATTATCAACTAGTTTATAAAGTAATGACCAGTTACATGGTCAAGGGGAGTCTTAGGCACGCTGTCGAGTACCGTGGTTCGAGGAACATCCAAGGTTAACAATTTGTACTAGTCGTGGTAGAACTTCCTTTCATCATTAATACTCCCACGCGTTGCCACTTCGAGACTAAATCCATAAAGGATAATGAAGATACCCTCAATATTTTACAGATCTCCCATCAAGCTTAGTCATCGGATTAATGGGGACATTAGTGTCATTATTGCTGACAAGAGAAGAATGCTAGGACACCCTTATTTTATCTCCATATTATGTTATCAAGCTAGAGTGCACTTGGACATTGAAGAGTTGGCACTGAGGCCACAAACGCCTATTGAACTTTCATGTAGAGCTCCAATGGTAGTAGATGATATTAATCTCAATTATTATGGGCTTGGAAATTAGTTTGTGGCTGAAAATGAGGATGATTATGCTAGCATGTTTGCTTGATGTGAGTAAGAGACTGACACCCTTGGCCATCCCAGCAAAGTCATGATTATTTATGCTAGTAATTTCTGTCTTCTTGATTCCAATATTCTACCATAAATACATTAGAGCTTCTTGAAATTTCTATTTATCACAATTTAGCCTTGTTGTAAATTAGAAAAATGTTCCTATTTTCTAGCACTATAAGTACCCTTTGCATTTAAAGATTAAAGGCCCATGAAATTTTAGAGTTGGGGTCATGAGCCTTAGGAATGCAACATCTTAATTTTGATGGATTTACTTACATTTTAAATGAAAAATGAAAAATAGGCAAGAAAAATAAAAATGATTTGGACCTTCCTGATATAAAAGCTTATAGGGCCTACTCCAAGTGACCTAACTGAACAAAGGTGGGGAGCAAAATCTAATTATATTTATGAAAGTGTGACTTGTACATAAGTAAGTGTGGAAGAATTCCATCATATAATCACACGTCCAAATAGCCACCTGCCTCTAGAGAGAGATAGAAAGGAAAATATTTTATAGCCTCCATGTTGTGTTTTTCACTTGTTGCTATTACACAAAGGAGTTAGTACAGGATTTCGCAAAAGGATTCGTGGATGTTCTTGCAAAATGTTGCTCGTGCTTTGTTTATGTGACTAAACATTAATGCATGCAACTCCTTGTATTTAACGTTATACCAGTTACATGAAGAAAAATGTTTCAGTCGGGAATTTAATTCCGTTGCATATTTATGAAAATTTTTAATCAAATTTTTGTACCCCAAACTCGATAAAACCCAAAACTTATGAGTGACAAAATTCAGTTGTTGGGATTTGTTGTCATCAATCTTCCACTTAAATTGGAATCATAGTTCAAGAGAAATTTCACTTGTCCATGCTCTTTATAGGTTGAAAAGAAAGGAATTCTTGTGTGTGTGTTGGTATTCTTCTCATTTGAAATTAGGCTCTTGTTGAGGTATTAGAGTAATTAGACAACGGAACTACCTAATTGTAATAAAAACTTTCAACAATTGTTGGCAGAATCATTGGAAACATTTTTGGGGTTTAGATCTTTTCCATCTCCCCCACTCTTAAAGACATTAGTAGAGCTCCTATTCCTTTCCCAAAGTTGTAAGTCATTTTATTCAAGACTAAACATTAGTGATGATTTTTCCAAGTTACTCAACTCTCAAATTAGACTTGGAGTAAAAGTATACTTCTAATCCAAATGATGGGCTTTACTTGTCTTAGTGTCAACTCTAATATGCCTAGGGTTTTATAACTCAATGATATATTTCAATGATAAGATGAGAGTACCTCGCATTCTTTGCTTGGAAAAGAAGCGGATCACATACTTTAGTGAGAAATTAAATGGCACCAAATTGAATTATCCGACAAATGAATAGGAGATATATTCATTAATGAGGATTAGCCTAATGAGTTCGTTGTTCCCACCAACCTTGAGTCTTTGAAGCACCTTAACAACCAAGGTAAGTTGAGTTAAGATATCAAGTGGATATCCTTCATTGATAAATTCCCTTATGTTATTAAGTATAAGAAAGTCATTAAGAATGCAGCAACCAATGTATTGTCTAGTCATTATTCTTTTGTTACTATGTTAAATGTGAGGTTACTACGATTTGAGTATATTAAGGAGTTTTATGGAAAGGACGAAGACTTTGTCCATGCATATGAGTTGACTAAGAATAGAATACATGATAAGTATATTCAGCGTGATGGGTATTTATTTTATGTAGATAGACTATGCATTCCTAAGTATTCCTTATAAGAATTGCTCATTAGAAAGGCACATGATGGAGGCCTAATGGGACATTTTTGTGTAGCCTAGACAATCTCTATATTGCAGGAATATTTTTTTAGCCACATTTGCAGAGAGATGTGGAAAGGAGCATCAAGAGATAAATCAAATGCAAGGAAACCTAGTCTAGAGTTTAACCACAAAGTTTATACATAACACTACCTGTTCCAGATACCTTAGATAGGCATCTCAATAGATTTTATGTTGGAATTACCATGTACTAAATCAAGTAAGGACAGTACTTTGTGGTTAATGATAGATTTTTTAAAATGACACATTTTATAGCTTACACTAAAACTGATGATGCTATGCATATTACTAATTTGTTTTTCAAAGAGGTTGGCAGGTTGCATGGAGTGCCAAAAATAGCTGTTTAATAGAGATGCAAAATTCCTAAACTACTTTTGGAAGACTATATAGTGTAAGGAACAAAATTATTGTTCTCCACCATAAGTCACTCAAAAACTAATGGCCAAATTGAAATAGTATGTAGGATACTAATTGCCTTGCCGCATGCTTTGATTAAAAAGAACATAAAAACATGAGAAAAGTGTCTACCACATGTTGAATTCATCTATAATAGGAGAGTACACCAACCACACACATGTCACCATTCAAAGCAGTGTATGGTTTTAATCCACTAAGCCCTTTAGATTTACTACCATTACCATGTAATGATCAAATTAGCATAGATGGGGAGCGCAAAGCAAACTTTGTGAAACAGTTGCATGAGTGCATGCATCAAATTATTAAAAAGAGAAATGAGTAATATGAACAACAAGCTAAAAGAGGACACAAAAAGATTGTCTTTGAGCCTTAAGACTAGGTCTAGGTTCATATACATGAAGAGAGATTTTCTAAGCAAAGGAAGTCAAAATTAATGCCAAGAGACGATGGGCCATTTCAAGTTGTAGAGTACATTAATGATAATGTTGATAAATTGTAGTTGCCAAGTGAGTTCAGAATTAGTGTTATATTTAATGTGTATAATTTGAGTCTGTTTAATGTTCGTGATGAAGAGGACTTGAAATTGAGGGCAATTCCTTCCCAATAGGAGGAAGATAGTGCAAGCATCTCAAATTCTTGTCAAATTCCAAATCAAATTATTCCAAGCTGTTCTTGGTTAATATTTGTTGTATTAACTAATCAGCATGTTAGTTGTGGCCGTCATTTATTGGAATTCTTTGACAATCGATGCATTTTAGATTATTTCTGCATGGTTCGCGTAAGCAAATTTCCATTGAGTTTAAGGATACACCAATTCATATCTTTAAGCTTCAAGAATATTTGCTAAGGTGGATTGATATGCATGATTATTCATAGTTGTGGATATATTTCATGTTTTACTTGTAGGAGCAGATACTTCCATAAATTGTTCTATTGACGTACATGTTCAAAGAAACCTAATTATTGACTTTGACTGTCTTTTGAGAAATGATTAGTTTCCCATTTCTCAGTTGAATGATATTTTGTAGTCAAATAAACTCTAGAAATCTATCTTTATTTTTTACCTTCTATTTATGGTTTTGATTTTTGCCAATTAACATTGCATTTTTGTCCAAAAGGACCAATTAATTTTACAGCTTCATTAGAGAATACTTCAATAACCACAAAAGGTCTAGTCCATTTATATTTAAACTTTCCAAAATATAGTTTTAATGTTGAATAAATAGAAGGACCTTTTGTTCTTTAAATTTTGTTCTAAGTATTCTTTTATTGTACATTCTTTCATTCTCTCCTTGTAAGTTCTAGAATTTTTCATAAGATTCCCTCAATTTCTCTAGCTCATTTAACTAAAGATTTCTCCTCTATTTTGTTGATTTTAAATCAAAATTCAATTGTCTGATGACCTAATAAGCTTTTTGCTCTACTTTGATGCATAAGTGACATACCTATTGAGGTTTTATAAGTATACAGGTAGGCTCATAATGTGTCATCTAATTTTTGAAGTCCAACCCATTATAGAATTGCTAACTATCATTTTTTTTGAAGTTTATTTAAATTCTTTATTTTACACTTTCACTAGTCTATGAGTTTGGGGATGGTATGGAGTTTTCACTCTCATTTTACATCATAATTTAGGAAATATTCGTTAAATTGTATACTTTGAAAATACATTCCATTATTATAGAGTACTCCATACCTAATTGTTAATGTTACAATGGAAGCCTTATTTATTAAAGTACCTTAGCCTCAACCCATTTCACTACATAATCAAAAATTACTAAAATATACTAATTTACTCTAGAAGATGAAAAAGGGTTCATAAAGTCCTACCCCCAAACATCAAACATTTCTACTTCCATATTTTGTGCTTTCACAATCAATTTTTCTTTTAATTCCTAGACATGCTTTTGAAATACAAATTCTCCCCAAAAATTTCATCTTTCCCACCACTTTACCAAGACTAAGTTACAAACTTATTACCCTAACATTTTTAGCAATAGTGCACGAAGATTCATATCTCTTCCTCTGACACACAACTAAGAATATTTTGATCATTACATATTTTGTGTATATACGATTCATCCCAAAAGTAATGTTTAATATCAAACAAAAATCTCTTTCTCTGTTGGTAACTAAGATCAAGAAGCTTATTTTCACAAGCAAAATAATTAGCTCCTTGGTGGACCACCAATTCTCCAACCTTGACAAATGATCAACTACAACATTGTTCTAGCCTTTCTTATCAAGTTCCTACTACAACAAAATCTAACAAATTCATCTAGGCTTGGCATCTTTTTTCAAATAAATATTTGATATCAAAATGGTATGTATAGATTACAGTTTTAGCTCCTATTAAATAAGGTCTAAATTTTTAAATGCAAAACTATAGCTAGAAACTCCTTCTCAATTATCACATAACTAAGTTGTGCATCATTTAGGGTGTCACAAGCATAATAATTAGTGTAGAACTTCTCCCTTTTTTGTCTTAGTACTGCTCTAACTTTTTGAGCACTAGCATTAGACATCAATTTGATAAGTAAACACTAATCAAGAGGGGTGATAATTGGTGCACTTAATAAGATCTCTTTCAATGTGTTAAAAGCGAAAAGCCACTCATTACTAAACTCAAAAGGTAAATCCTTTAAAGTAAGTTAGAGAAAAATTAAATTTTTTTTGTAAATTTCTTCATAAATCTCCTATAAAAAATCGAATATCCCAAGAAGTTCAAGACCCACTTCACATTTGTTGGTAGTGGCTAGTTCAAAATAACCCTTAGTAGCCTTATCTACATCAGTGCCCCTTGCCAACATCTTGTATCATAGCATGATCTCTTCCTACACTATAAAATGACACTTTTCTAAGTTCAATAGTATCCTCACCTCTCTGCAAGACTATATAGAGGTTTTGTAAAAAAATATCCAAATAATTGCCAACAACTAAAGAAACGCCCATAAAATCTCAATAATGTTCTCTTCCAAATTTCAGAATAGAGCTATCATGCACTACTAAAATTTGACCAATGCATTAAGAAGATTGAAGAATATCCATCTATATATGCAAATGTACTAAAGGACAAATGAATGTTGTTTTCTCTTCGACTCTTAGGTACTATAGGGATTTGATTGTACCCAAGTGTCCATCTAGAAAGTAATAATGAAAGTATCCCACAAAGTCTCCCTAACCTTTGTTGCGCAAAAGCAAGGAAAAATGATCTTTAAGGTGGCATTATCAAACATTCTATAATCAATACAAACCCACCAACCCATCACCTACCTAGAGGGAATTAATTCATTTTTCCTTTGCATTTAGCATAGCCCAGGCTATTTCTTGGATTGTTTGGTTCTTTTTTTCTACAATACCATTCTACTAAGGTGTTTTAGGAGAAAATATTCATAAAGAATAACATTTTCCTTACATAATTTGAAAAATGTCAGTTTTTAAATTCGCATCCATGTTCACTTCTAATTCTTGGAAGCCTCATCCCATCACATCCCTTTTTAGAAACAAAAAATCATAAAATATAGGCTTTTAAAAGTATTAAATTTTTCACAATTTTCTTTGAGAAAATTCACCTAGGTAATCCCAAGAAATAATCTACACAAATATATATATATATATATATATGTAGTGTTTTCCTCCAGCACATGAAACATAAGTTTGTCCCATTAAGTCCACAAGCTATAACTCCAATACTATGGTGGTTTGCACATGATGCAACAGCTTATGAGATTTCATACACAATTTCCTTTGTTAACAATGTGTGCATCTTACATTTTTCCTTTCAAAGAGTACTAGTAAACCTCTTATATCTCCATTGCTAGATAACTTGATGAGATCATCGTAACTAAGATGTCCAAGGCATTGCCCACTCTCATCTACCTACGATTTCAAACATGTTGCAACATTAGGCAAAAATTAATAGTTACCTGAGGATTTCACTCCTTTCAACACGTAGTTGTTCTTCTATTTGCACACTCAACATTCATCATTTATAAATTTGTAGAGTTATCATTTTATCATACGGCAATCAATATGTTTCAATGATTCTACTTGTGAGTGCTCATCCTCATTATCATTGTAGTTTGAATCTGATTATGACATTCAATCATCAGCTACTAACGCTTTATTTCCTTCTCTCGACATGTTAGATAGCTTATTTGATCATCTTCCTCATATTGTGGCAATACATCTTCACTCCATGCGGTAGTCATTAATTTGCCTTGCCTTTTGAGTGTGTTGCACATTCAGATTGAATGTGTCCCAAACCACCACACTCATGGTATTGTATACCCCTAATTTTTGTATCCACCCATTGTGCTTTCTTGTTATGATTTACAAATTCATCTCTTAGTCTTTTATAGGTGTTTTCAATGTTATATTTCTTGCCTCTCTTTCTTTATAAAGTTTTTGACCTTTTGAGGAACTTGTGAAATTTATCCTTGGTGTTGAAACATTCCCGTCACAATTGCTCCACTCAATTTTGAGAGCCAGCGCATAAGTCTGTCTAACCTCATACTGTCAACATCTCTTGCTTCGTTAATAGCAACAACAATAGCTCAAAATCTTTTAGACCTCAAAGTCTTACACAATAATTTTAGCTTTTAAGTATCTCTTCTTAGGCTACTATGCTTGATTAGCTATATCCTTTAATCTCTCAATGAAGGGAAGCAATAATGTCATCTTCACTCATTTGATGATTTAGAAATTGTGAAGTTTACTTCTAAACATCTTTACACTACTTGTTCCCTCGTGCACATTTTGAAATATGTCCCATGCTTCTAATCTCACATGTTGAAATTAGCTTAAACTACTTTTTGTTAACTTATGTGAAGCTTGTATTGATAGATTTAGAATTCCCCAAGGATGCTCTTTCCTCTTCAATAGTTTGATCATTAACATTCTTTCGAACTCTCTTGCTCTCAATCAGAGTATCAAGATGACTTCATCCCGTGATGATGGAACTCTAAGCCTTTTCATTTACTAATTTGATGTAGATACTCATAAAGGGCTTTCTAATAGGGATAATTTGTCTAACAGGGATAATCTAGCCCATCAATAAAGGTGGATGAGTTATTGGGCCTCCATCCTTAATATTCATGATCTAAGATTTTCAAGATCTCACCCACTTTTCTCCAAGTCATAAGAGGAGAACATAACTCTAATGCCACTCATAGGGCAAATTGGAGGTTGTAACACTTAATTGGTGAATTAGTGATGATGATATAATAGAACAAAATGAAGAGTAGAAATAAAAATGAGCTAACACATATGAAATTTGTTAACAAGGTTCAAAGTCCAACTCCCACATTTATAGGCCCTTGTCCAAGAAAAACAATCTATTATCTCATATGGCAAGACAAGTGATTCTTGACACGTACAAGCAAACTTCTCTATATATCAATTAAGTGGTGTACATTCCCAAGTACATTGTCCAATCTGACACTAAACCAACTTCAATCTAAGTGTCTGCCATTCTAGTTGTAAATGAATCATTTAATAAACAATCTTGCTAAGGATCAACTTGTGAATAATAAAAACACGATATGCACTAAAATGTGTAAAGGATAATTTTCAAGACTCTCCAAGTTAATTCTATAAAGCTCTCCTACTCTGATATTTTCAGGTTCTAGCTAATATAAAATAATTCAATTAATCGTTTCCTTCAGTCTTGGAGTTGCAAGATTTGCTCCAAATTCAAAATAATTTTTTTGCCCTAATTTTTTGAACGACGTGACAGCAATAGTTAAAGACTCGGTCCAGTGTGAGATTTAGTAGATCTTCGATCCCCAAAGATAAAAAATGGATAAGAAGAAAACTAACTCCCAAGATTTTTGACTTGTTGTAGGTTGTGGCTTCCAAAAAATAAGAAACCAAATATTTCATGATAAAATCTTAATTTGATGACTTGGCAAATAAAGTACCACATCACATGCCAACGTATCAAAGCCAAAAAGGGCCAACAAAATGTCTAAAATAAAATTATGAAGCAATAAATGTCTAAAATAATAGAAAATGTATATACATATCATAGTTTTATATATATATATATATATATATATATATATACACATTGAACGGTCACCAATGATGCTGTGCGGAGTTCAAATTATGTTATGCAAAT
The DNA here is from genome assembly GCA_019155195.1 of Avicennia marina. Lineage (NCBI taxonomy): Eukaryota > Viridiplantae > Streptophyta > Magnoliopsida > Lamiales > Acanthaceae > Avicennia > Avicennia marina. The sequence goes on along the minus strand of CM032762.1, from coordinate 6,332,134 downwards.
ATAAATAAAGATATAAAGATATACAAACTTCCATGGGGAAGAAAATAAAAAAGTATAAGAGTAATGCTTGTGGGACAACACGGTATCTTTGTTTGTTTTGCTTTTATAAATTATTTTAAAAATTTAACAAACCAAAACTTCTTACTCTACAAATTTTCTACAAATTCAAATCAAAATTTTCCTATTTTATTTTTTAAATTAACTCAAAAATTTTCAATTTTTATACTTATTTGTAATCAAATCAACACTTATCCCTATAATTTTAGTACTCATATTTATTTTTTATTACATTATAAACCTATATACCATCACATAATTTAACTACTATCACATATTAAATATATATAAAAATAAATTTTCGACCCACGTAAATTATACAAACCAAACATAATTTTCCAAATCAAATCACCCAAATTTTTTCTCCTCTTCCGAATTTGGAAACAAACGTAGCCCAAGGCTTCCTTGTCGACAAAATGACTGGAATTGAACTTTGGGCTCGGAACTGAAAAGAAGGAAATGGAGAGTGATGAGTGGAGAATTTGGGATAAGCACTGGGATTCGCATCTGCACAAACGACAAATTCGAGAGAGGCCAAGGAGGGATGGACATGGCTGCCGCTTTAATATTATTTTGGGTATATGTGTCTTTTCACGCCCATTTTTCACTATATTAATTTTATAGGAGAGTATATTCCTAAAAATATTATCTGTTTTTCCCCTTTTCCATTTTTCACAATTTTTAATTTTGCACACTAACTTTCTCCCCGCTAAAACTAGCATCCAAACAAAGCCATTGAGAGTGTATGAGTCTGCGGGTGTACATATATAAACAAATGCAATGAATATTATTTATTTTCATAATAGCTTGTATTTATTTTAATTTTCTAAATTATGATTCAATTTGAAATAGAAACTCCAAAAATAGCAGTTTGTTGGATTATGAATGTGTTTATTATTCGTCGAGACCTTTGCAAGAAACCAGAACCGATTTTGAACTCTAGACCATTCCGTTTTTATTTACTAAACATACTTTTAACCTGCACTGTATATTAATCAAGTAAGAAAATTTAGTTGCACAAATATAATTATTTAAGTACCTTAATTCGTTTCATATTATCTTTCAAATTTGTTCTCTCAGTTTTCATTTATTTCATCTACTCTTTCACTTTAATTAATTCAATTTTTTCAAATTCTTTATTAATTTATCCATTCATACTTTTAAACTACCTATATATGTTTATAATATATATTAGACAAATAAGAATATTTTGGTTGTAAAATTTATAATTATTTAAATACTCTTAATTCCTTACACATTAACTTTCAAGTTTCATTTATTTCATTTAATTTTAATTTAATCAATTTTATCTTCTTTTATAAATTATATATCATGTACTATACATTAAGGCTTAACACATGTTATGATTGCATAATGGTAGATTATTATAATGTCATTATTATAATATTTTTTTCCTTTCATTTTTCATTCTATTTTAATATAGTTATATGTATTTTATATTATTTATCTTTCAATTACCCTTTTTAATAAATTTTCTCTTATAAATTTAAATTAATTTTATATTTTATTGTTTAAATATGTAATAATTACATTTTATTGAAAAATTACATTCGCATTGAGTTTGATGCCATTACTGTTATATAGAAGTGGATTATTGAATAGTATTATTGGTTAGGACGGAAGATTGAACCCTATAATGTGAGGATCTCTGTAATTCCCACCGTTTAGGAAAAGCGATCTGCCCCTAGTTTTCAGCCGCCCTTTGATTTCTTCCCTGTTTTTTGTTTGCCAAAAACCATCTGCTGCCTAAGTATCTGTGGACAGCCAATCCAACAGGTTGTGTCATTTCAACACTGCTTTGCATTTATCATTTTTTTTGTTTTTAATGTGATAGATGATCTTTTGTTTGGTTCGAAAATCTGTCGTAAGGAATGAGAAGGTTGCAATACAACGAACTTAAAGTGGACTTCGGTAAATGGTGGTCCAGTATGAGTTCTTTTCTTTTGATTTTTCTCAACCGAGTTCCATTTACAGCATTACCCTATATTAAATAAAACAATTATACTTGAATATAATTTGTAATATACTATTACTCTTATTCTATACCATATCATACTCAAAATGAGAGTTTTTGTCAACAATGTAAAATTAGACTATTTCCTATATTTTAAATTCTTTCATTTTTACTATCATTTTCTCACTTTCTTTTTAACTTCTTAATATAGGTGTTTGCTCTCCCAATTTTTTTCTCTTTTCAATTCTTATTGCTCATTCTTTATTTCTTTACTTCAAAGAATATTATAAATTTAATTTTAAATAATTACATCACCATTGTTTAAAATGCAATAAGTTCACACACATATAGGGCATGCAATTTTTCTTGTATATTATTAAGTGTTTAAGTTCATTTTGGTGGTATAAAATAAAATTACATATTTACACACAATTATCCTTTTTCAAATAAATTTATTCTATTTCAATTTATCTTTATTGGTGTTTCCTTACTAGAATTTTCACTTTCAAATTACTTTCATCTTTCTTTTTTATTTTAAATTTATTTCTATATTTCAAATTTTGTACAATATTTAAAATATAATAATTTATAATTTATTAATAATTTTACGAGTATATAAATTTTATTAGTATTTTATTAATTTTTTAAACCACCACATTTGAAAATTTTGGCGAGGGCTTAAACCACCAGTCCTATCATACCTGTGGGTAGGGAAACCATCGGCCACCTGACACTTTCTTATTATTAATATCGAATTCGGTGGGCTCCGTCCAAGAAAACCTTTTTGGAGTGCTATCTATCTTCGAATTCAATTACATTTAACAGAGCCAAGAAATGTATTGCCATATAAATATTGATTTGCAATAAAAAAATATAAATAAAAGATATGTAATTAATAATTGTCAACATGTCAACATTATATATATATATATATATATATTTGTTAGATTTATATTTATAATTTTTATTTGAATACTGATGCAAAAAATGTGGACATTATTTTCTTAATTATGTAGTATCGAAAAATCAGCCCCCTTCAAGTGCACTCCAGACTTGAGGGCTCGAATTGAGGGCTCTCCAAGTGCAAGATGAATGGAATCGACTCACGAGCTCGGTAAATCAGCTCGGTCACAGTTCTATTCAAATTCGAATTGTCTTGAATTTTGCTGCATTTAGAATTTGACTCGAATCTTTATTGATGAGTAATTTGAGTTTAATTTTCTTTGTTTGAAAATTTACAAGCTAGCTCGTGAGGTTTTTTTTTAAAAAAATATTTTTATATTTTTATTTATAAAAAATGTAATACATTTAAATATATTTTATAATCATAAAATTAATATATAATGAGTAATGTATAACATATTAAAATTTTATGTAGCAAGTACATAATTATGTAATAGTTATAATGAGATCTTTTTAAATATATTATGTGAGATAATATGATATCTATGTCTAATTAAAAAAATATATATGTACATATACAATTATTATTAACTTATCATATAATATCATTCTAATATATATATATATATATGTATCTTTTGATTACTTAAAAATAAAAATGACATAATAAAATTAATTAAAATTTTATATTTCTTGATTTTATAAGTTAATACATATGTAATTAGACTACAATAATATCTTAATTAATAAAGCTATTAATATTTATATATTACAAAATTATTTAATATCATGTTCCTTTTTTCAAAGAATTAAAAATAATAAATTTTTTAAAAATATATATTTTATTTCAAAAGTAAGAAATAATGAACTCGAGTTTGAGATTGAGTTTAAGCTTTTAACTCTAAAAATTTTAAGCTCACATTTTATTGAACTTAATTTTTTTAAACTAAAATTTAAATTCAATTTAATTTAATATGGATTAAATTTGAATTAAAAATTTTTAAATCAACTTCACACGGACTCGTGCTTTTCTACGTACTTTTAATGAGATAGGAGGGGCTTTCAAGTAATAATTCAGTCTAGTCTAAGCGGTCGTCCCAACTTTTGTCCGTTTGCCCCCACGTGGCTGGACGGCTACATGAGCGGTTCACGCTTTCTCCGTGACACGTCGGTTCCAACCTTCCACCTCAACTTGTTCACGCCGGCGTACTCTCCATCTGCTGCACCCCGACTCACGTGCGCAACTCCACGTGACGCTCAATCACCAACCTCATGGTCAACTCTGTCAGCTAATCTGACGGCCCACACTCTGCCTTAGCACCTATATATATTTATATGTGTGTGTGTTCCCTCTCTTCTCAGCAATTCGACGGCTTCTGTTCTGAAATCATAACTGAAAAAAAAAAGAAAAAAGCCAGGACTCGCAGGAAATGAAGTCTCTGCTTTTTCGAACCGGTTTCAGTTCACTTGCAGATCAAACTCCTCTCACACCAGCTTCATGCCGACACCCTGTCTCCTTACCAATCCAACGTTCCGTGGCCGGTGTATTTTCTTGCGAGAAGAACGGCGTTTCATCCTCTAGGATCTCCCTCCATACGATTAAGTCTAGCCAGAGGGATTCGTCGCAACCCGACCTCGTGCGGCCAGAGGTGAGGACTTACAGTAAGCTGAGATCGCGATCTTTTACGGCGCCGCAGATATCAGAAGAAGACCACGAGATTGGCAGGGGCAACGCCGGAGTTCGGCCGTCCAGTGAGTTCTCGTGCGAGGAACTTGGGTTCCCAGGCGGAGGAAAGAGCAAGAACCGTAATTTTTCAGGCAGTGGAAGCGGTAGGGATGGAAGCCATGGTGATCAGCACGAGATCAGGGCACATTACCAAGAAATGCTCAAGACGAACCCAACAAACTCTCTGCTTTTGAGAAACTATGGAAAATACTTGCACGAGGTACAATCATAATGCAAAGTACTCCATCGGATGGTTTTAATATTCTTCTTGATTTATGATGATTTTGATCATTTCTTTTTATCGCGTTTACCTATATATACATATAGGTGGAGAAAGATGTGACGAAAGCTGAAGAGTATTATGAGAGAGCTATTTTAGCTAGCCCAGGAGACGGAGAAGTGCTTTCTCTGTACGCGAACCTGATATGGGAGACGCACAGAGATGAGAGAAGAGCCAATTTTTACTTCAATCAAGCCGTTCAAGCTTCCCCTAACGACAGGTATAAATTATAATCTCTCTCTCTGTAATACTAATTGGAACTTGGGTGCTCTTAGTTTTGGTCTTAAAGTTGCTCTTCTGGTGGTGTTTTTTTGCAGTATGGTTTTGGGATCTTTCGCGCATTTCTTGTGGGAAGCAGAGGAAGACGAAGAACATGAAGGAATAACGGATCAAATAGGAAGTCAAGATGAAGTAGACATTGCGGCAATGGTGGAAGCTTTCTAAAAGTCAATTAACTTTGATAGGGTATTTCCTGTTTGACGACACACACACACACATATATAGGCCATTACATTCTAACAACTACCGTGTGTTTGAGATTAGTAGCATTATGTAATGTAATCATCATGGCCTAAACAAAATAACCTTCTGTACAGTTTTACTGTTGGGATTCGTGGAATGAATTTTCTGGAATGTATAGTGTTTTCATTGTTACGCAATGGATGTTTACTAATGATAGTCTGAATGCAGTGGTTTGACGAAAGTAGATGTGCTTTTTAATTTTAGTTCCTTCATCAAGGCATAAGCTATTGACTGCGTTTAGCATATACCGCAGGTAGCAACTTCATCAAGGAATAAGCTATTGACTACTTTTAGCATATATTGCCAGTGGGCCAAAGATTCTGAAGCATTCCGTAGTCAAGAGGGGACAAAATAAACACAATATTTATAAAACTAAAAGAAATTTAAGAAAGAGATGCAAAAGTACTCCTTAATGAGATGAGATTTCATGGTGACCAGCAGGTTTCATGGAGACTGAGCTTGAGACTGTCAGATGTTAGCATATAAAATCATAGGTAAATGTGCGTGAAATATCCAGAGACATTTGGAAGAACCGCGTGATAAAGAGGAAATGTTGTGGAAACAGGGGGAAAGGCCCAGTGACAAGTTGAAGGCGACCATACCACAACTTTTTACATGCTAAGGCCACTGGAAGGCAAAGCAAGAATGATCCACAGGCAGAAGATTGAGAGTGCACAGTGTCGTGACCGAGAACAAGGCGTTGATTCTATAGCTCTTCCCTACTTCGGCATAATATTTACTAGAATACTGCCTAACAAGGACGACCTGGAGATTCGATTGATTTCTGTTCAGGCTAAAGTCATTCCACAAGTCTCAAGATTCTGTCCACTGCGGAGGATGCATGGCTTCTTTAAACCAAATTTACCCATCAGTCTGTTGGTCTCGGTCGTGTGTTAGTGACATATGTTTATGAATTAATTTGTTGTCATCATTTTTAATAAAGATTCGATTAATTTCTGTTCACGCTAAAGTCATTCCACAAGTCTCAAGATTCTATCCACTGCGGAGGATGCATGACTTCTTTAAACCAAATTTACGCATCAAGTCTGTTGGTCTCGGTGGTGTGTTAGTGACATATGTTTATGAATTAATTTGTTGTCATTATTTTTAATAAAAATTCTAGTGTGGCAATTGCGTGGCAGGTCAAAGTCTTATGAAATTTATGAAATTATGTGCATGTTCCAAAGATGTTGGAAAAGGAGTTGTCATAGAAACTGTTAGATTTGTTATGCAAATTGTAACAGATTCTTTCCTTCTTAAATATGATGATATTCTGTTGATTTAATCATTTTTAATTAATTTAATGAGATTATGGGAGATAACAATTTGTTAGAATTGATAGATTTGATTTACCTTATCCAAAAAGATATGAGGAGATCTTTTGGTTGGCCAAACCTTAACAACTTTTCATCCATTCATATGTGGCTAGTTAAGTGAAGATTTATAGAATATTTTCATATCATATTCAGTTGGAAAAGTTGTTGATCTATTGAGAATCAATGAAAGAAATTCTAAATATATTGCAATAGATGTCCTAACATAAAAACTACTATATTTATATATCTTGAAGATATTTTATTAGATTTTTTTGGGATTCATTTTCAACATTAAAAGTTGATTGGATCGATGATTTTAGATGGCCAAGTAAATGGAAAATACAAACATTACATTGAGAAGTAAAATACACCTTTGAAAGAACTCTTAAGCTTGATTAAGAAATTCATGTTTGATTGATTAGTTTTTAGGAGTTCAAAGTGGTTTTGATTGTCAACAACTTCAACAAAGAAAAAAATTAAAGTGAATGAATGAATTGCATAAGTTTTCATTTGTCCACAAAACCACCTAGTTGATCAAGTGAAGAAACAATTATCGAGAGAGTAAGACTCGTTGATCAATATTAATAATTGGGACCATGAGGGAGCTTTAATAAAGTGAAGACAAGGAGACTTGCTACATAGGAAAATTAGGTTATAAACGCATCAATAAGTTAATTAGGAAGGGAGTTTAGGTTAGGCAGCCATTTACGTACTAGTTGGTGTTGGATTGTTAAATCATTTATTAGTAGAAATTTTTAGATTTGGTCCCACAAACATAAAAGGGTTATCTCTAAACTTAGTAAACGAACTTTTAGTGTATCTTTTACATTTTGCTGTGTATGAGTTTGTGGTAATAATTGTTCTAATATAACTTATAACATTAACTGTAAATCCAACTCAACAAGTGGCATTAAAGCTTGGACAGAATGAGCATGCCAGTTTCTCTCCTCTTGCATAGGTCAACCCACCCCTCTTGGAAAGCCAAGATAGGAGCTTTTATCAAATCCTTATATAAGAAGGCATGGACTACCATGGAAGAAGGATGGACACTACCTATACATGAAGTTGATGGAAAAATTGTTTGGAATGATGTTAAATTGTGGTTCCCAAGTAAAGAAAGAGTAGCATTTTCTCATGTAATAAATGCTATCTTTATAGCTGTTGATGAAAAATAGTTCAAATTTATTGCAACATGTGATATAACAAGGAAAACATGGGAAATTTTACATAATATGCACGAGGGTACAAGTTCTTTGTGCACATCCAAATTACAAATCTTAACATCTTAGTTTGAAATCTCTTGATGAATGATAGTGAGATAGTGGTTATTTTCAACACAAAGTTGAGAGCTATTAGCAATAAAGTATTACCAATTGGAGAATAAATACTCTGAAACAATGCTAGTAAGGAAGATACATAGGTGGCCACTAGAACACTTTGCCCCTATGGTCACTGCTATTGAAGAGGTAAGAGATGTTGAAACATTACGGTTGGATGAACTAATGGGATTGTTGTAGGCCTATGAAATCAACTTCACATAGGTAAAAAAGGAGAATGAAGTGGCCCTACAATCATCTACCATCAATTGGGGCTATAATCACCATAATGAGGATTTTGACGATGTTGAGGATGGATTACCTCTTTGACTAGAAGATTTGCCAAAGAGTTAAGGAGAAGCAAGAAAAGTTCAAACATTCCCAACTATAATAGATGGAAAAGGGAATGTTTAGTCAAGAATAAGCAGAATCAATAGAAGCTTAAAGTCCCAAATGATGAAATAGGAATCATTTGCTAGGAATGCAAAGGTTATGGACACTTGTAGTCAGATTGTGCCAATAATTGGAAGAAGCAATGAAAATAATTGATGACCACATGAAGTGATGATGGTTTTAAATTAAGCTATGAAGACGATGATAATCACACCACCAACCACGTGATGTGTAACTCAGTCTCGTAGAATATTAAAGGTAATGTTGTATATGAGATTATATCTCCTATAACATCTAATATTTCTAATAGTAGTAGTGGAATCGATGATAAGACTTTACATAAAGAGCTTGTAATGATGAACTAGATGATAATAGAGATGTTGTCTACCACCCACAATAACAACAAAAAGTTGAAGTTGGAGAATGAGGTGATGTAGAAGGAGAGAGATGAAGCACTTGCCTCACACACTAAGTTGTTATAAGACTTTCATAGTTGGGAAAGAAGTTACAACATGAATTAGAATAGTTTGTTGCATCATTGAACTAGCTGAATACTGGAAAGGTGATGTTGCAGGACATTCTAATCATCGGGAAGACTTATGAAGATCCACGTGGACTAGGATAAATTGGACAACCCAGTTCGAGTAGTCCTAGAAGCAAAGGAGTCCAATTTACAAAGTAGATTAAACATATTTTAGAAATTGCTCCAACAATGCTTTGTTGTTCCAGACAATGTTCCAACATTACCTAAAACAAAGAGCAAGAAGCTGTTAGCTAAAAAGCCAAAGAAAGTTTTATATATATTTATTGCTATTTCAACATTCAACAAATTTCTATAGGTTGCTAACATAATTGATGCAAAGAAGATAAGTACCCACTAAATAGATGTTCTTTAAATATGTATAATTTAAAAAAGTTGATGAGAAGTGTGATGTGACCCATACCTCATCACGTGCCATCATATGTGACAATTAGTATTTTGACTATGATTGCTCATTTCATATAACAAAGAAGAAAAATTACTTGGGCAACTATAAATCCTATTTAGAAGGTACAATAAGCTTGGGCGATGAATAGAAAAGCAAGATGATTGGAAGGGGAATATCAAATTTATTCATGATATGCCCTCTGACACCAATAGTTAATGCAGGATACTAGAGGTATTATGCTTGTATATGTATGCCTTTCCATTGATTAATGGAATATTGATTTATTCATATTAATATTATATCAAGTTTTTATACATATAAATCTTAAATGGTGTAAAGTATTGCATGTGCTCATATAATTAAGTTACTAAAACTCATCCATGAGTCACATACACTTGAAGGATATTAGAGAGTTAGTATGACTTGCACACCTTGTATTTGTAGAGTGAGCATTAAATTGTTTAGTATGAGATATTGAGAATACATGTGTGTAGATGTATCATTAGAGAATAAGCATTCGAATAATAACTCACAAAACTATGCAAGGACATGGAATTCACTCTTAGCTATCAATATCTTGCTTTGTGATTGTGCTAAATACAATGCACCTTAGACAAAAGAGAACATGGCAATCTTATGTGCATAATAGTCAACAATTCATTAGGGTATTAAAGGGTAATATTTATCCTAATATGGAATGGGATCATGAGCTCAACATATCATTTTTCAAACGTGCATGGAGGCATGTGTGTGTTTAATAAGAGATTTGTCTCCTTAAAAGTGAGCAATGCATTATTTCTATGTAATTGATGTTCTATGAGATAGAAATCCTTGGGTAAGGTAATGTGTGATCGGAAGGGAGTTTCTAATAGAAGTATTAGTCTCATGAGACAACATCAATTGGTCATATGACTGAATTTGTAAGTTTTAATAAATCTATGGCTCTTGCTTGGTTGGGACTAAGTAATAAAAAAGATCTATACTACATGGTATTTACGATCAGGAAAATTCACTGTGATATACTTCATTCTATTTTAACTGAGCTATGAGATGTGCCGTAGGTTAAATGTAATCATATTTTTTGCACTATATTTGTTGCCAATTAAAAATAAATCTAGAGAGTCACACATAAAAAATTCGAATGTATGATGAGTGTTAAATTAGTGGAATGTGGATAAGCCTTGAGAAAACTTGTGGAGTATTTATTTGGTTGTAATTAGATTGGATCAAATAAATTAGGATCATGCTTGTTAATGATGAGATTATTAATTAGAAGTAATATGAGCCTTTAATTAATGAAGATTAACTGAACGGGTTAGACATAAGTGGAATTATATAGTTCCCATCATGTTTGTTAATAATGTAATTATTAACTTAAAATATGATAGCTTTTGATCTGATTAATGATATTAATTGGGTTGAAGATTATAATTCCATTAAGCCTCTATTATTAATAAAGTTTAATAATTAAGAGACAACATGAGCCTTAACTATTAATAGAGAATAATAATTAAGATGTACGTATTACAATTATTAATAAGATTAATAATTAAAAAGTCTATGGGTAAGAAATTACTTAATATCCATGTAGCAAGCCTAGGGAGCTCATCACCAATGAGCCCTAATATCTTAACTATATATATACATGTTTAGATAAGTTCTAAGCATGTGAAAATTAGCAAAATTTGTGTGCCTCCCATCAAGCAAGAAGAAAGAAAGTTCTAACCACCTTCTCTCTTGCTTCTTGTCACCATTGCCTTCTAGCCCAAAGGTGTTTCGAGTAAGAACCTTACAAAAGGAGTTTTGCAAGGCATACAAGACACTCATCAACATTCTAGCTATGTGGATGATTTAGAAGTTGAGATTCAAGGACCACAATTTGATGATCAAAGCGCATCAATTGGAATATGATTTTAAAAGGTACATTCTTTACATGTCTTTTTAGTGCATTTCAGTTAATGTGTGTTGCATGTTGAAAATGAAATGGGTTTGGTATGTTATTCCACTATGCGTACGCTATTGTTTTATGGTTTTAAAATTTTAAAATTCTTCCCAAACTAGTTGAAAATCTATAAAATGTGAAAGGCTTGCCAAGATTGAGAAATATGCTACACGTGGAGAACTTTAAAGCAAATCTTATAAGCATTAGGCAAATATATGATGGCAACTTAGGTGTTAGATTCAACAAACAAGAAAGTTGTATGTTTAAAGGTGACTTTTATGTCATGAAAGGAAGGAGATCAATAGATAACTATTACCTGCTATAAGATTTTGCCACTCATCTGTGAGTTGAAGTTGATGAAGTAGATTTGTGCCACCTGAAGTTAAGTCACACCAACCAGCATAATCTAGTGAGAATATCCACACTTGATGTAGCTCGTAAGTTACCTATCCTATGCACCATAAAACTTAGAAATCCATGTGAAGCATGCCAGTTGGGCAAGCAAAAGCTCATGTCCCACAAAAGGTTACAACATCACACAAGGACAAAACACAGACCTTTGACACCACTTTATCTATGACTTAGTGAAGAAGAAAATCATTATAATAGAATGTGTTCCAACAAACCATTAGTATGCTGACATGATGACTAAAAATTTTGATGTTCCAAGGTTTGAGATACTATGGAATGCTATAGGCGTGTGTTTTTTTTATTTATAAATATGTGTTTTTCTTTATTTTCTGGAAAAATACTTATGTTTGGACAAGTGAAGGCTCAATCAGTCTTAACCATTGGATTTAATGAGCAGATTGGAAGATGATAAGCTAAACTATGGTGGAAATAGATGCTAATATGGTAGGGGAGATTTGAATATTTTGGAAAGGTTGAAAAATCTACATTACCATAATTACCTAACATGTTGGGGTAGCTAAAATCAAATTAGAATTACATCTTTCCATATCATACTTGATTCACGAGATTTTGTGCTAGGGGATGATATAACTTTCCTTGTAACAAACCATATCCTTGGTAGTTATGGAAGTGAATACTACTATTCAAAATTTATATTCAAATTCATCTTTATCCTTATGTCCTTGAAGAGTTCTGGGAAAAAAATGGGAAGTTCTTCATCATCAAACAACTTAAAAAGAATAAAGGTTGTTGATGAATCATATCACTAAGGACATCTTTGTTGGCCATAGTGGTATATGAATCATCTGTTGCAGATCAATCTCTAGTCGTTACTCCACTAAAACAACCACTAGTCATTTTGGTTGAAAGGGAGAAGGAATTAGATTCTTGACAAACTACTTAGTTGGAAACTGTTCTTCAAGAAACCACACAGACTGAACCTGACCCTCAAAAATTTGTTGTTGAAGAAAATGTTTCAATTGGGTCATTCCAATGATTGCCACCATAGATGTACCAAATGTTGAATCACTAGTGGAAATAGAGATTCTGAATGTTGTAGTAAAGGTAGAGATACAGAGGGAGACACCTCCAACTATCTATAGAATGTGTTCGAAGTGACGACCAGTCATGTAAGCAATGTCATATCTGTCTTCCGACCTTAAGAGGAAAAGGAGCAAATTTGATGTTCTTGAGCTCATGCAAGCACAACAACTTGAACCTGATCTCGATAGGATTTCTGTCGATCATACTACCTCATTCAAATTCTATGATACATGTATACAAAAGATGTGGAAATTCATGAACAAGAGGTTCTTTATAGTAGAAAGAAGATGGATTGTCAATTCTTTACTAACATCGGGTTTAAACCAGTGCAAAATCAACTTGGGTTAATAAATGTTGCAACATTTGTTGTGACATATAAGAAAGACATGGTCTGTGAATCCTACTACAGCCTTACTTGGTTGATTTCTCATTATTATTCACCCTTTCATGGTCATGTGTATGTTAGAGCATGGGTTGTCGAGTTTTAACTAGAAAGAATAAGTTAATTGCTTGAAAGAGCTAATTTTAACTTTTCAATTGTTTATCCACTAAACTTCATCCTAAACCTTGATGAAGTGGTAAATTTTATAACAAGAAGCTGCATTCAAGAATGGTCAAGAGGACCTCAACTATTAGTTGTTCTTATGGTAACTTTTTCTAATTGGGTACATGCCTAGATGTGAACATTGTTCATGTTGTGTTTGATGATGTTATATCACATGCTAAGATAAGAACTGTAGCAAGATATCTACCTCACCTTACACCAATCACAGTCTTGTTCCATGACCAAGGTTTCCCTAATTGATGTAATGAGCTATTTGTTCCTTGTCCATTGAAGGGATACACTTCAAAGCATTTCAAAACTGGAGAAATCAATGGCCTAAAGGTGGCTACCTTTGCTGAAATATCACCTCCTACATTTGAGCCATCCTTTAAATCAAATGATTTGGAAACTATCCTAAATGCTTTGGTCACTTTTTCACAAGACTTAAAATCTCAAATCATGATGTTGTGAGAGAAAAACTATAAGCTTGATGAGCGGATAGCAATTTTGTGCTTTGTCATACCTTCCATTTCAATATTCATCAGAACGCATAACTTCAAAGAAGGCCCATTCAGCACTAGACCTTGGTTTTGTTCTCCTAGTCCTCTAAGGCCTAAGTCTAGTAATGATGAAGACAATGTTCCTCTTAGCACCCTTCATTAGTTTGGGGCCCAATGGGGAGTACTACTCAAGTTTCTACTATTGTTGGTCCATCATCGACTGGTGCATTGAGGGGAAGTTTACTTAGGAGGAGTTTTAAGGAGGAAGATTTCGAGTCAGAGACTTTTTAGTCTTGCTGCTACTAGTGATACAGGAACTTTGTTTTGCTTAGCTACCATTATAGTCTTGTTGCTAATGTTGATACTTTCTACTACTGCTTATTTTCTTTAATCACCCTTATACCATCTATTTTCCACTGCTATTATGGTTTCTCTTTTTAGATTTCTAAGTATCCTATGTGGTACTGCTAATCTAGTCAAATAGTAGTACATGATATAATTAGGCTCTAGCTAGTTGTAAAATTTGTTATAACTTGTGATGCAACAAATTTTCTATATGGTTATTATGAATAAAGGTTGACAGTTTATGATAGAATTTTTATGACTATTTCATTATACTTAGTTTTCTTTTGTGGCATTCGAGTTGTGCTTTATAATGATAAAGAGAAAGAATGTTAGTGTGCTTGTGCATAGATTAAGGTGTTGACATTATTCTTGTCACAAACTCCAGTGTTGCACAAATATGATCGATCAAATTCTTATGAAAATTCTAGAATTATGGAAACATGTCCTAAGAGATGTTGCAACAAGATCTAACATAAAATCTACTAGATTTGTCATGTAGATCTTACTAGATTCTTTCCATTCTTAATTGGTGATATTCTGTTGATTTAGACAATTTGAGCTGATTTTAAGAGATTACATGAGATCATAATTTGTTGAATTGGATAGAATTGACTTAGTTTATCCAAAACAAATATAGAAAAATCTTATAGTTGATCATACATTAACATTTTTCTATCCAATCACATTTGGCCAGTTATGGAAGGATTTATAGAATATTAGTTTCGATTAGGAAAGTTGCTGATCTATTGAGACTTAAGAAAGGAAGGAGATTTTAAATATGTTGCAATAGATATCCCAATATGGAAAGCAACATATTCAGGTATTTTAAAGATATTTAGCTAGATTTTTTTTTAGATTCATTTTCATCTTTGAAGGCTGATTAGATTTATATTTTAGATGGCCAAGCATGTGGAAAATACAAGCATTGGATTGAGAAGAAAATAAACGTTTGAGAGAACTCTACAGTTCACTTAAGAAACTTATGTTTAAGTGATCATTCTTCAAGAGTTCAAAGTTGTTTCATTGTCAATAGCTTCAAGAAGGAAGAATCAAAGAGGTTGAACAACGTGTTGAAGTTTTCATCTATCTCCAAAACTACCCAAGTGATCAAGTGAAGAAACACTCATCGAGTGAGAAAGACTTGCCGATTAATGCTAGTAATTGGGGACAAAAGAGAGTCTATGAAAAGTAGAGACAAGGGTATATGCTGCTTAGGGAGGTAGTTTGTAAATGCGTTAATGAATTGATATCAAAAGGAAATTAGGGTAGGTGAGCATTTTTGTATTAGTTGATACTATTTTTCCTAACATTTGTTGGATAATTTGTTAGTAAAAATTTCTAGGTGTGACCCTGCAAATGTGGGAGGGTTATTTCTAAACTGTACAAACAAAGTCTTAGTAACTCTTTTACTTTTCTGTTGCATGTATGAGTTAATGATAACAATTGTTCTAATATAACTTACAACATTAATCATAAAACTAATTCAACAATAAAAATGTTTATTTATGCAAATTTGGTGTATTATTGGGGATGATGTTATTAAGTGTGATGAATGTCCTAAATGTTAAAATTCTACTAACCAAGACCAGCTTCACACACATTGCCATGGTCCAAACATGCCTTGCGCTTGAGTTCATGGCACATTTTAGACCTAATACTCTTCGTAATGTAATTTATAAAATTGTTTCTAAAACTATTGATAGTCATTTGAAACCTCTTTTCTTACTCTTCATCTTTGAAACCCAATCAACTTTCATTCTTGGTAAGCTTATTTTGGTAATATTGTTATATCATTTGAACTCAATCACTATTTTCTATTCTATTCTATCCATCTATTTTTTAATGTAAAAGTACAAGTTGCGAAACAAATTTCTTAAAATATTTGAACTATACAAAATGTCCTTCTAATAATTTAATTTAAAATATTAGTTTGAGTAATTATAAATATGGTGGTAATGGGTTTTTGAGAAGATGAGAGGCAGCGTTGAACCTAACTCTCATCATTCGTGCATCCACTTTAATCCATCCATTTGATAAAAGGAAAGAAAAAACCAAAAAAATCCCCTTTAATTATTGTTCAGTTCTTAAATTGATCGTGTACTTTCCTCTGATAAAATTTTTTCCTTGTTTTCACTTTGTCCAATGCTTCAAAACCTGGCTAATGAAGGCTTTGGTTGCTTATTGTGGTTTGTGACCACAAGTCATTTGCTCTCTTTGTGCCCATAGTTGGCAATTTCTTACATGATTCAAAGAAAATGACCTAAACCTAAAATAAAATTAATGAGTTTTGGTTAAACTTTCACAAGTGTAGGTAGAAGTTGGGTGAATTTGAAGAACCCGAAAAATAGTTCGATTTTAAGTTACTTGATGGGTTGACCTATGAACCTGCTTATATATTTAAAATAATTAAATAAATATTTTTACTAACTATTTTTTTATTTTTAAATCTTCTCAAATTTTTAATTATATAAATAGTAAACTAACTAACTAAAACTAAAAGTTAAAATAGTAAATATGTAGAAATTTAAACCTAATTGTTAGACTAAACCCTAAATGTAAAAATGGGTTCAGTAGTTCATTTATAAATTTTCACATGGAAAAGGTCAATTCTCCTTGTTCATGCCAATTAAGTAATACAATGTTAACATAATATGTTTGTAGCAAGCAAGCTATTGGCCAACCAACTAAATGTCTCCATTATAGATAGCAACCCAACATTTCCTTGATGGTAAGCACATCAAGCACCAGATTGCATAGATCCAAGATTTAGTACAATTACACCAGTGACTATATTACATTATATTTATGCATTTTAACAGTTTGTAATCATACAAATTTGAATTTAGTAGTTGATTATTTGAATTAAACTCAAGAACATAAAGCCTATCTTTAACTTTATTTTGGTTAAAATGAATTGTTTTTTCATTTTTTTAGTTGACAAGTTAGGTTAGGGTGATTTAAGAAATTAGCAAATTGGATTTAGGTCAAAACCAATAACTTGTGTAAATGAACAAGTCAGTTTAATTGACGATTTACATGTGATACTCATATCTCAACTAGATCCTCCAATCTACAACCCAATTGGATTATCATTCTTATTTGCAACAATACTGCTGGGCATAATCATGCACCACTGGAGACTTATTTCTTATTTCCATTTTGCATTGTTTTCTTTGTCAATGTGGACTAGGCCATTGGTTTTTTTGATATGATATTTGTTGAAGGTCAACTTTTTAAAATTTTTCTTTTAAATTTAGAATGTAATTTTTGTTGAAGGTTAACTTGTTGGAGACACAATCAGTTGATGATAGATGCTGAGATGGAATGCCTAGTTAGTCAGTTTATTTAAGTGGGAAGCAACTGGTTATGTTTAGCTTTATATCACTAAATGTGTGTTATTTACTTTAGTGCCTTGGTTGCTAATTAATTATGCTTCACTAGATAACTAGATAGAGGATATAAATTGTGGGATTGTGATGTACTGTAGACAGATTATTCATTCTCTTCTTTACTCTTGAAAGTTAGGGCTTCAACCGAAAGGTTTCTTTCACCTTCAATACTATACACTAGGCCTATTCTTTTACCATTTTGCACTTTCTCCTTATGGAAACCCTCAATGAACTTTCCAATATGGTATCAGAACCATTTCTCTATTGTTTAACCAATGGATTTTTGTGGAACTAGTCTAGATTTGATTTAGATTAGCTCGATTTGACTGACCTCCTCCTATTGAATTTTTCTTGAAGCGACTTCGTTTTTGAGCTGCAGGATTTAAGGCTGAACAACCTCGTCTTTAGTGATTTTCTTCCTCAATGTCTAATTTTGGTTGACTTAGCATAAGTGGAGTGTCTGGATGCAATTTGTTGGATTCACATTCTAATTCAAACATGAAAACCTTCACTTCAGTTGCTAGTAATGATAATCACTTTAATTTTCATCCTATTCCTATGGATCCTTTAAGTCCTTTCATACTTGAAAGTAATGATAATCTGATGGCACCTCTTGTCACTAAATTGTTAACAACTGAAAATTACACGAGCTAGTCACGCATTGTTAATACAATTGGCTTCATTAAAAGTTAGATCTTGAAACCTACCTTTGATACTGATTTATCTCTTGAGCTTTGGGAAAGATGTAATGACATGATTTTATTTTAGTTGTAGAATTTTATTTCACTTTCTATAAAGTCAAGCCTGATATTTGTTGATGATGCACATGAATTGTGGGATGAACTGCATGAATGTATGTTGTAGCATAATGCTACTAATATCTATCAGTTAAAGAAGGATTTAGTTAATTTGAAACAGGGTGAAGATACTATTTTAACCTACTATGGAAAATTGAAGGGTGTATAGGATGAATTACAACTATATAATGAAACACCTAATTGTAAATGTGGTCAGTTATGCATTTTAGGTGATAGATATTAGAGACTGTGTGATGCAGTTACTCATGGTCCTTAGTGATGTCTACTCTCAAGCAAGGGACCAAATCTTAATGATGAAACAAAGTGTTTGCTATCATTTAACAGTAAGAGAGGTATCATCTAATACTAAGAGAGAGCAGTGGAATTGATATTTCGGCAATGGTAGTGCAAAAACCTGCTAGTAACACCAAACAACTAGGAAAAAGGAATAGGCCATTTTGCACTCACTGTAAACTCCTCGGACACACTCTTGAAAAATGTTTTAAGGTTAGGAATGTGCAACCACCTAAATGTAGTCAATGCTAGATGATCAGTCATTCAGTTGACGAATGTTATAAGATAAAGGTTTATCCACTTGAGCACAAATTTTATCAAACAATGACAACTAATAATTTCGTTACTAGATGAGCTTGCTAAATGAAAAGTAAGGCAATGGAAAACTATTGGAGGCTTAAAATGATGAGGCTTAAGGCAATGCTAGTTGCATAAATGCTTCAGGTAAGTATGCTAAATCTGATTTCAATTGTCTGAAAACAACTATTAAAGATAATAGCTTATAGATTTTAGACACTAAAGCAACTAATCACATGATATGCGATGACTCCTTGTTCACTGGTAATCTAAATGCTCTCACTTGGTCAGAATGCCTGATGGTAATGTAGCATATTATATTGACTTAGGGCAAGTTCAGCCTTCCCATAATATTATATTGCATAATGTGTTGTACATACCCTCATTTACTTTCAATCTTGTTTTAGTTAAATCACTATCTCTTGATGTTAATTGTTGTGTGATTTTCTTACCTAATAAGTGTAATGTCTTGGACCTAACAACTTAGACCATACTTGGTTAAAGGGAGGTGAAGAAATGTTTATATTGCTTTAATAGGTATGAGACATGTTTTTCTACCTTGTTGATTGAAGAAGGAATCACTATTCATGATAATTTATCTAATTTTTCATTTAGTACTCATTCATAGCATTCTTACACTCTTTGGCACAGCAGATCGAGACATCCCTTAAATGATGATTGAAGTTAGTGAGTAATCAAGGCTTGAATATTTCTTATGATGAGCATGAAAACTCTCATTGTATTGTTCGTCACTTAGCAAAGCACCATAGACTCCCCTTTCATAACAGCCCACATGGCATCAAAATCTTTTGAAATTATGCATTGTGACTTGTAGGGGCGGTGAAATGAAATCAGACATGATGGTAGTAGATATTTTTTGACCATTGTTGATGATTTCTTGAAGGCAACTTAGGTATATCTACTGAAGAATAAATCAGATGTGACTCTATCTCTTCAAAACTTTTGCAATCTTGTTTGGAACTAATTTGAACAAATTATAAAGGTCATTAGAACTAACCATGTTTTTGAATTTAATCTTAAAATGTTTTGTCATGAGATAAGATTATACAACAAAAATCATATGTTGAAACTCCACAATAAAATGGAGTTGTGGAGAGAAAACAACAACACTTACTTGGTGTTGTTAAAGCTTTAAGTTCCAATCACATTTGTCCCTCAAACATTGGCATGAGTGTGTGCTTATAGCCACCTATATTATTAATAGGTTACCAACACCTACTTTAAGTAACAAAACTCCTTTTGTAATGCTTTTTAAGATGAAGCCAACTTATAATCAAATGAGAGTTTTTAGCTAGTTATTTTTTTCCACCACGCTCAAGGTTGGAAGAAAAGAAGTTTGATTCAAGAGCAAAGGAATGTGTATTCGTAGGGTATCTTTAGGGTATAAAAGGATATAAATTTCTTGTTCTTAAAACCAATCAGATTTTTGTGTCTAAGAATGTGGTTTTCTACGAAAATGTGTTTCCATTTTCTTCTTTAGCCAAGCAAGGTACTGAAGAGTTTAATCATTCCTTTTTGCACAATGGTGTAAATCTTTTTGATCACTCAATATCCCACACCCTTTGACAATATTCCTTACAACCCATAAGCATATCAGTCAAAACAATGAATATAATCTAATGCAGAGATTGCTAAAGATTCACAACCTAATATGTCTGAATAACAACCAAATTCTACTAAACCTAGTAATCATTCGCCCTTGTTAAGAAGATTAGCAAGGCTAAGGAGCATGTCAAAATACTTAAGTGGTTACTATTGTCAACAAGTAACCAAGCTTACTTCAATGAATGCCAAAATAGTAGGAGAAACTGTAAACAATCCTAAAGTCAAATGCTTAGCACTCAATATTAACAATGTTTTTAATACTTGCACTCTTGAAAGTCTAACAAATCCTAGCCTCAAGATAGAATCTTTTAGTTATAATCAGGCCCTAAAATTTCTAAAATGGTGTGATGTATTCGACAAGGAGTGGATAGCCTTGGAAGAAAATGGTGCTTAGTCACTCACTGATCTACCACTAGGTAAGAAAGCCATAGGTTGTAAGTATGTTTATAAGATAAAATACAAAACCAAATAGGTCCATTAAAAGATATTAAAGTTAGTAGCTAAGGGATACACATAAGAATATGGGACAGATTATGGAGAAACTTTTTCCCTCGTAGCTAAAATAACAATTATAAGAATTTTGTTAGCCGTTGCTATCAAAAGGAGATAGTTCTTAGAACAGTTGGACATTAACAATGTCTTCTTACATGAAAATTTTGAAGAAGACATCTATATGAAAAAAGCCTCTAGGCTATAACAAGGGAGGACCACATCAGTTATGTAAACTCAATAAAAGTATTTATGGGCTTAAACAAGCCTCTAGATAGTGGAACCATGCATTCGGTGTAGTAGTATCAAGGTTTGGTTTTGTTCAACATAAGGCTAATTACAGTCTTTTTACCATAGTAAATCAAAATTCATTTACCGCTGTTGTGGTTTGTGTTGATGATGTGATAATTGTAGGTGATAATCTAACACTAATCAAGTAGTTGAGGTCCTATCTCAACATGGGTTCGAAATAAAAGATATTGAGGACTTATCATATGTTTTAGGCATTGAACTAACAAGAATGGAGAAGGGAATGCACCTAAGTTAAAAGAAAATATGTGTAGGATATATTGACGGATTGTCGGATGACAAATTGCAAACTGTAAAAGATTCCAGTGGAACAATTGTCAAGCCGAGCAAGTATGATGGAGAAGCCATTCCAAATCCAACACACTATAGAAGATTGGTTGAGAGACTATTATACTTGACCATAACAAGACCTGACATTGTTTTTGTTGTGCATATCCTTAGTTAGTTTGTGGAAAAACAAACATTCATTTGAGAGCTACATATAAAGTGTTGCAATATCTGAAACTAGCCTTACAACAAGGGATTCATTTATTTGTAGATGTAGATTATCAATTGAGGGGCTACTGTGATGTCGACTAGGGCTCTTACCTTGACTCAAAAACGTCTATAACAAGTTATTATGTCACGTTGGGAAGCTCCTTAATATCTTTTGAGTCCAAAAAGTAGTCAGTGGCACTCAAGTCCTTAGTTGAAGCTAAATATAGGTCAACAGCCACACTTTATACTGAAATAATTTAGATAAAATTTGTTTTGAATGCTTTTCAAGTAGGCCCCAAGGAACCGGTCCTGGTGTTTTGTAATAGCTAGGTAGCCCTCCACATTGCTTCTAATTTGATGTTCCGTGAGAGGACTAAACGTATTAAACTAGACTACCATTTAGTGAGGGACTTGCTACAAGCTAAGGTCATTGAAACTAAGCACATGAGCTCTCAATCACAAGTTGCAGATATCTTCACAAAATCCTTACTAGAACAGACTTTGAAGGCACGGGAGTCATTTGTTTAGCAGTTCCATCTTGACCCGGGGGGGGGGGGGATTGAAGGTCAACTTGCTTAGCTAGATACACAATTAGCAGATGATGGGTGCTGAGCTGGAATGCCTAGTCAGTCTATTTATTTAAGTGGGAAGCAGTAGTTATGCTTAGCTTTGTATCACTAAATGTGTGTTGTTTACTTTAGTGCCTTGGTTGTTGATTAATTATGCTTAATTAGATAATTAGATGGATGATATAAATAGTGGGATTTTAATATATAGTAGACAGATTATTCATTCTCTCCTTTACTCTTGAAAGTTAGGCCTTTTGCCGAAAGGTTTCATTCACCTTCAACACTGTATATCAAGCTTGTTCTCTCACCATTTTCACACTCTCTCCTTATGGAAACCCATAGTGAACTTTCCAATAATATTGCACAAACTTTTGGCAAATCTGAAGCTAATTGCTGAGTATCAAAAGATTTTGTCCTAATCTGGATTTGGATTTCATTTTAGTTGATAGTGAAACACATGTCAAAAAATTCTAAAAGTATTAACTCTTCTTTGGATTTCCTTTTTGTGCTTCATCAAAACTTTGTTTTGTGCAACTTGGTACCTTTATTAGCTGGCAAAATAGTAGGGGAAGTAAAAGCAGTTGCAGATATGCACCAAAGCAAAGCCTTGGTTTACCAGGTTTGTATAAGGTTATTCTAAAAACCTCACTTTTCTAATAGAAGGTGGAGTTTGATGCTTTTATTCTTTTGCCAAAGTTTATTAATTTTTTCTTTGTGCATCATTGCTTCCCTAGATAGTAAAATTATTGGATACCAATAAACTTTGCACATTTTATGTGTGTGCATATTCATTTATAAATTAAAATACTTAAATTAATAAAAATAAAATTATTTAAGAGTAGAAAGTATAGAGAATATAAAAATAACAAAATAAAAAAATTTCAATAGGCTATTAAAAAAGAGAAATTCTTAAAGAATGCACAAATAAAAGAGTTAAAAGAAAAAATTAACATTAAAATAAAAAAAAATATAATTTTACATTGTGCATTAATATTTAAAATAAAAAATAAAAAAATATTAAAAGAATTCAAAAATGATAAAATTTGAGAACATATATAAATATAAATTTTAAGTTGTATGAAAAGATAGAATAAAATAATAAAAAACAGTAAAAGTATGTAATATGAGGGTAATTGCATAAATTCATATTGTGCAATCGAGAGTCCTTATTGAAAATAGTTATATAGTACTTGCGATTAGGTCATAATCGATGCTTGTACAAAGAAAATTGAGCATGCACATCTACATATGCATACATGTAATTACAAAATAAAAAAAATAAACATAATGAATGTAATAATTAAAAAAAGTGAGCTATACATCTTAATAAATGCACACAATAGCCGTGATGGCATATGCGCGACAAGCAAAATACATAATTTTTTTATTATATACCTAAAAGTTGTAGCAATAAAAATTTGTTATGCCTTTGCAATATAAATATATAAATCTTATATAAGCAATAAATTACTACAAATGTTAGTGATAGTATAATTAAATAAAATAATAAAATTACCTTGTACGTAATTTTTTTGTATATGTTTTTTGTTTTAATAAAATCATTTAATTATATCATATAATGAACTACGGAAAATATAATTAAATATATCAATATCAATATCAAATCAAAGCTTGCAAATTTGTGAAAAATGAATATGTCAAAAATACAGATATATATATAAACAAACTTATAAACATTTTAACGAAAAAAGAGTTAAAGGCGCCTTGCCATTAATCACATGCACGGCTTCAACTTCTGTTGTGGGCTTGGATTCGAAAATTCATTCTACCTTTTATAATTGGAATTAAGGAGGAATAAATTGAATAATTCAAAATTTACAAGGGAAAAGTTGAAATGAAAAATAATCATAATTATAATAACACAAGCAAGATGCAGTACCTAAATGATTATAATTTGACAGGGAAAAAGGCATAAACTATAACAACCCAACCAAAATCATTTGTGAGACACAATCATATTGCAAATATATCTTCTTTTTTAAAGCATGAGATGACACAAAAGTGACAACCCTTCTGGCCAAATAAGGTGGACAGCAGACTCTGGTAAAAAATCTATGTATATGAAATAATAGAAAGAACACGAATTTTTTTCACACCCATGTAACAAATGAACATATATTCTGGACTTATAAGAACATACAGAAATTTGCGATAAAAGCTGTTAAATTTCTTAAGAACTGTTCCTCAAGAATCTTCCAAACTCCATGGGGATGGTAAACTTTTTCTATTTTTTTTTGGTTTTAAGTATTTTATTTTTTGGGAAGAAAAAATGTAATTCAAGATGAGATTGTGTGGAAGAGAGCTAAGGAACAACGCATTCAGAAATTTGATGATTGAATAAATCACATTTTGTTTACTTAAAAGTAATTTTTTGTTGAATTTTTATGTTTAGCGTCGAGTAATGATTCCAAACAACACCTTTACACTGTCGGTAGGAATCATGAGACAGCAATGCACTATGAGATAAAATGATTGCCAGTGTAAAACAATTATATTACCTTCAAGAACTGAAACTTCTTCCACTCCCTCGAAGGCCCCGTCGCAGGCTGCCTTAATTTTCGAATGCAGTTCTAGATAAATATTGACACTTGATGCTCAGCACAATGAAATGGGTTTTCAAGATTCAATTTCAAGGAACTTTTATTTTCATGTGTATTTAAACTTACACATTTGGGTGAGATGGCTTGTAGCAGGCCTCCCATTCCTTTGTTTGTTGATCCCACATAGTCTATATATCAACCAAATGGCTGTACATTAGGGTATAATTAGCGTAACACGTTAAGGGATGTTAGAATTTTGATGGAAGATACAGGAAATTTAAGGTACCACTATGTCATTCTGGATTGCATCAACCAATTTAAAATGGCTCAATTTTCGTCTATCACTGATCTCTTGATGTGTGTGTGTCGAGAACAAGAAAAAACTAAGAGAGAAATGAGCATGAATATAGGCATCAAGCTTAAATAGTGGTCTAAGATAGTGGTTTTCTTTTCATTTGATAATGATCTCTTGACGTCGTGTGTCCAGATAAGGAGAAATTAACCATTGGACAATGAGCGTGAATGTGGGTATGAACATAGGCATGAACGTATTTTAGCAAGACATTGGAATTTACTCATTACACCTTTATCCAACTTGTATGAAATATGATAATAAGTGCGATAATGCAAGTTCACTTTTTGCAACCAAAGTGTGAAGTCAAAGGATTGGAGATTTTATAAAAAGAGTACAGATAGATAGTATAGATATGTGGAGATGAGGATGCTACAAATGGGAGTGAAATTTCTTGAATGAACTTTGAACTTTAAAATTGGTTCTTGGGTCCAAAAAATTTTGTCTCCTGTTTCTCGAAACTATTTGTGTGAAGAAAAATGCAAGAACAGCTGTATCATGAGGCTATGAGCAACAGAATGATCATGAACCCACCATTCCTTACGCTTTGTCCAATGTTCCAAGGCCCATAATTGCATAATAATCCTTCAGGTCTTGGTTGTTGACCCTAATCATGCACTTAAAAGTAGTTGCAAGCTGATATTTATCTAATATCTGTATCCCTTTGCGTATATCTTGCATTATTTTAATTGTTTAGGAATCGAACCACAAGTCACATTAAGTCCTTTGAATCAGCTACAAGCACTTCAAGGTATGCATGAAGGTTGGCTAAGTCGAAAGATTGTGTAGGTCATTTAGGCTTTGTTTGTTTTTAAATTTTAGTGTGTGTTTTTAAATATTTTTACCTTTGAAAATTGTGTAAAAATAAAAAAGAAAATGAGATAAAAAAAGAAAGATAATTATTAAGTGTGTGTTTTTGGGTGCATAATAGCAAAACAAACAAAGCCTTAGTTTTTATATTTAATAATATTACATTACAAGCTTTCAAATGCATTTTACCGAAACAATGTAAAGGCCACGTAGACAAAATATGTTTTATGCTGAGGATGATAAACTGCACTTTGAAAATAATTCATCCAAATAGTTCCAATGCTCATCAAGAACTAAAGACAATTCTAAAAGTGCTTCTAGTTTTCCGGTTGTTTGGCAAAACACCGTGCAAAAGTGATCTCATTCGTTTGTGCACAAAGCAAGGACTTGCTGGAGTTTGCTACATGATGGAATTACTCTATGACTCGTGTAATTAATTGTTCAATGTCAATCCATTTTTCTTACATAAGTTTTTCCCTTGAAATCCCCTTTAACTAAATTTTACATAAGCTTTTATGTTGAGTTGAATTTTACAACACGAACACAATGTTACAATGAGGTTAGGAACAAACATGACCATGCAACAAAACAACAAAGTAAAGTGTGAAGTATTAAACTTGTTAATGCAATTTATCGCTATATCTCTTATATTTGTAGGGTCTTCTCCAAATGAAAGCTCTCACTAAGCTTAAAGATAAAGTGCTAATGGACAAATCTCTCATTTAATCTACTACCTCAATTCTTGGGTTTTCTGACTTGCTGAAAACACAATCATGATAACAAATTCGATTATGTCTATCTTAAACATATTTTTAGCTTAATATTCTATCATAGTAAATCACTTTCAAAATAATTCAACTCTCAAACAATTTACTCACCCACATAAACAACATCAATGAAGTTCAAGCCTACAAGTTTAAGACACTTTGACTCTCGAGCTCTCTTTGTGATTCTCTTTAGCCTTTCTAAATTCTTAATACTTCTTTACATCTTCATCAACCTTTATATAAAGTGAAAAACTCAAACTCCAAGCCGAATTTGACTCTTATGGGTCAGCATCCAAGCACCTAAAAGTTGGGCAAATATCTCTCCAATATTATGTGTTTATCACTAATCGATTGACAATATAGTACTAGATTAATCTTGGTTTCTTCACAATCCTTAACAAAATGATCTCCAGGTTTTAAATAATATCATCGGCAGCTCTCTCAACTTATTTGCATCTCCTCAAACACTTCATCTAAATATATCAAATTCACTCATCAAACACATCAATTTGTAGAATACAAGTTAGGGAAACTAAAGGAAATCAAATGTTGTCCACGATAGGCCAAAAATGCACCCAATAATCTCCTCATTTAACACATTATGGCACAACAATAATTTTCTAACTTTTTTTCAAATAATTAGTCACTAAATGTAACAACTACTTTGTTCACATTCATTTAGCAGATTACGTCATCTATTACATCAATTACAAAAGTGTTAATCACTGTTACAACAGAAAACCATCTTGCCAAATGATTGCAACGTAAAGATAAAGCCGAAGAAAGTAAACTTTAGCTCTCAACAAGATTCGGAACATCTTTAGCAACAGCAATCTCAGCGTCTTCAATAGTAATCTCTAGTCAACTAGGCAGCAAAACATAACAATTTACCATTATCAAATCTATTTAACATAAAAAATCAATAAAGGTTGCCTTACCTCCTTATCTACCT
Organism: Avicennia marina; assembly: GCA_019155195.1. Taxonomy (NCBI): domain Eukaryota; kingdom Viridiplantae; phylum Streptophyta; class Magnoliopsida; order Lamiales; family Acanthaceae; genus Avicennia; species Avicennia marina. Next base: position 6,304,242 of record CM032762.1, on the reverse strand, counting down.
TTGATTTTTTCTTGGCTTTTGTGCGATCAATTAGCCAAAAGGTAAGTGACTGTGGCAGGAGTTTACATGACATTAATTATGCTACATGACTTTAATTGTGCTCCAAAGGACTCAACTTCATCTTAGAGAGAGAGAGAGAGAGGCTCATATCTCTCCAATGTTGTGTGTTGGCCGCCACCCAACTAAGATAATTGACTAAATCAATCTTAGACTCTTCACAATCCTCATCCATATCATTTCCAAGCTTTGAAAGATATGCCCAGTAGCTCTCCCAGCTTACTTGCATCTTCTTAAACACATCATCCAAGTTTATTATGTTCACTCATCAAGAATGTCAATTTCTTAGAGTCCAACAAGTTTGGAAATTTTAAACAAATCAAATGTCATCCGTGATGTGCAAATAATATAGCAAACAAAGACTACTGATGTTAGGACTAAGTGTATGATTATTGAGATTTTTATTAGATACTCTTAGCATTATGTGGCTATAGTTTGAACTATTATACCTTTCACTTAATGCCACCATCACGTGGCTGTTTGCACAAATACGTGAATGATTGTTTGATCATTTCCCTGTGGGATATAGTTTTAGGTTAACAAGTTTTATATCCTTAGGGCGGCTGGACAAGAAATTCTCAAGAGTTGAAGATAACTACCGAGTATTGGATATGTTAGACCATCCTAGGAAAATGTTTTGTCAAAGATTTATCTAGAATTTTATCTGCTTTGGTGGCAGAGAAGTACTGAAGCCCTTAAGTGGTCTATGTATTGATGGTGTTTAATAGACTCATGTCAACTGTCTTGTCTTTTTTAGTTGATAAACATGTATGAATTTCTAAGTTGGAGAATTAACTGCTGTCAATATTCATAGCAACTCGAGCAATTAATGAAAATATAGTTTGAAGATCTTGATTATCGGATAATTGGTGGATTTCTGTCATCTCAGGTTAGTGCTGCTCTTTCCCAGTTTGGACTGGAGTCCTCAAACCTTACTGTTGTATAGATTTTACACACAGCAATGAGGGGATAGGTTGACATTCATATCTGCACCTTTTCTGGTGACTCTGCTCCTAGTAGGGTTAACGTATAAAATCCTAGCTGAACTCCAGGTGCCAAAGTCTTCTCATAGGAAAAGCTTACACCATATTTGAAGTTGACCAAATCCTTACGAGCAAGCGATATCCATAATTGGGAAAACATTATCTGCCTCTAATGAGGATAACCCAATTCCATGTTTAGGTTTCTGAGATGGTGCTTGATGTCCTAAGATTAAAAAATTTTTAGCATCTTTCTTTTCGTTTTCTTAGTTGAGTCATGCGTGTGGCTGTGCTGCAACCTCAACGCATGATCAAGATGTCTTTAATTTCTATCCGGACGCAGGGTTTTGTGATGGATTTAAAGAAGTGTTAAGACCATACAGGGAATTAGTCCCTTGGACTTTCAGGTGCTAATATTGCCCCTTAGTCTCGAGATAGCGCATTGTGAATCATAGTTGGAATTAACAATTTCATGCCCGGTTTCCAGGTCCAGCATTATCCGGTCTAGTTATTGAAATGGCCATGGATATTGTCGAGGAAAGTGGAGGGCAGTACCATGTTTAACTAATAATGGCAGATGGCCAGATAACCTCAAGGGGCCATTTTCGTGGAAACGTTTTCCCTCTATATTTGAAATTGTTGTTTTGACGATAAAGGAAAAATAGCTACTGAATGAGGTGACAAGAACACTAATAACCCAGATGGCCAACTGAGCCCACAGGAGAAGAGAATAGTTGATACTATGGTCGATGCAAGGTAAGATCTTCTTGCTGAGACTTGGTCACTTTTTCTTGAGGCTATATTCTAACATCTCCACTCAATTGCATAGATCATACCTTGTCAATGATCTGTACGCCATGATGCATGAATCTGATGATAGCATTCCTACGCGAGAACTTGACAATTTTCAGGTAAGCACATCACAATCACATACAACAGATTTTCCAAATCTAAGGAAAACTATTTACATTTGCCTGATTTTCTGACACTTTGTCAGTTTCCTTCAGACCATGTCAAAGAATGTGGATCATACCACCAAAGAGGCTAAATCCGCCCTTTTGGCATCGATGGGAATCCCTTCCCAAAATCAAGCTACAATAGTACTCAACAGTTAGGGGAAATAATTGAACTATCTGATCATAATTTGAATTACTTTAAGACTGTCCAATCTTGATTTTAATATTTGTGGTACGGGACAGCCGTCAGACGGGGCATAATATGATATACAATAGTGGATGATATGCTGTTAGCGCATTCAGCTGCTATGAAATTTATCGTTTTCTTAATGAATAATTCTTGTAGACAAAACTAGTTTCTTGATTGATATCATACAAGTAATGTACTGTATTGCAGGCCGCTCAAAATGATAAGTTAGGAATTAACATAGACACCATATTATTTGAACCCTACACTAATTCAAAGGAAGACGGGATGGCAACTCAAAAGTGCTAATGATTTTTGCGTTGGCTAGTTAGTCAATTTACAATAAATGTTTATGTCTATATTGTATTATTATTTCAATATAGAAATTTTGACATGGGGTCAAAGCTAAGTTGGAGTTCCAAACTTTTTGTATATAACTTTTTAAATTTATTTTTAATTGACAACGAATATACCTTGAAGGATATGGATAATTTCTATTATATGACCCATATCATGGTGGAAATCAATTTAAATTACTCCTCTTCAACTCCCATTCATATGGCGTTGTTTGCATTTGAGTTTCCAAAGGCCGCCTCATTTTTCATCTCTAAGTGTCCAATGATGTTTGCATTGTTGTTTGTTTCAGAGTTTGCCTTAGTCAGTTAAAAATCGTAAGGGATGCGATAATCTAATTTCCTTAATACTCTGATTAGGAGAAGAGCTTATTGTACTGGCGTTCGAACATCAGTCTTAATGCCCTTTTGCCCAAAAGAGTTTTAAATTAGAACTTTGCAAAAGAGTTTTTAATAGGAGGCACTTGTCTGTGTTTCACGGCCCTCGACGTGAACTAGCTTTACCATAGTGGGGCAAAGAAGTGGCTGAAGATGGTAGACAGAGTATCAGAGGATTTTTGGAGGATCAATGATGCAAGCTAAGGTCAAAAGACTCAAGGAAGCCATGTTGATGCTCATGAAGGAGTTTAAGGATGTTTGGAAGACCTTAGGAAGCAAAAGGAATGTTTGTGGGTTCATTTGGTGTGAAAGGAGCTTGAATCAGGATAAATCTACGACTAGCCTCGATCAATCCCACATAGCCATGATAAATTTGCCCAGCTAGCGATTGACAGTGTGCAAATCCAAAGTATTTTGTAAATATGATTATGCCTTACGCAATCAATTGCACACCTTGTAATTGACATCCCGAGACTTGAGCCATGTTCAGTTTTTACGATTTGGATGTCATGATCGACACCTGAATTGGTCCAAGAAGCTACAGATCGATCCAGAAGGCTTTTAGATCAATCTAAATTTTTCCTAAAGCATAAATTAGTTAGGAAACCTAATTTTTCATACTGTTTTTTTTTTTTGGAATTATTTTACACAAATTTAGGGTTGAAGGCTACTTAAACACTATATAATAAAGCATTAGATATTTCATTAAGAACCTTTTGACTCTTTGGCTTTTCAATACAATATTTTTCTTTATTAAAATTTTGATTGACTCAAACTCTTGTGAAATCCAAATTAAATTATTCCAAACAATTCTTAGTTAATTCGTGATGTATCATCTAACTAGGCATGGTAGTTGTGACCATTCTTCATCCAAATTCTTAGTTTGTCATTGTATTTTGGGTCGTTTCCTATACAATTCACGCAAGCAAATTTTCGTTAGGTTTAGACAACACCAATCTATCTTGTATGCTTTGACATGTGTTAGTTGGTATTACAATTGGATGATTCGAATTTTAGTTTGGACACTTGTCCAAGTACCAATCCTATTCTCAATTTTTTTTTGTTCTTCCTATCCTATTTTCTTCCACATTCTTCATGGTGTAAAAAAAAATGTGTTTGAATTTTACAAGCATATTGTTCCTCGTTTGTTCTTGATTTAGAGAAAAAATTGTAGAGAAAAAATTGCCAAAAAAAGTGTGGAAAGTTGCAATCTTTAGTTGGAAATTTGTACCAAAGTGTTCCTTGATTGACAAAAAACATTGAAAAATTAGAGAAAATTGAATTGGGAATAAATTAGTTGGAATTAAATCACGCTAGTTGTGAAATTTTGACATAGGATCTAGCATATTGTCACACTAGATGGATTACGTGTCAATTCTATGCACTACCCAGGTCAATCTCGATCTTCTTGATCAATCACAGTCTACTTAGGTTGATTGCATCCCCTACTTTATTCTAGATCAATCCAATTTATCTCTGGATTGATTGCCCACTTATTTTTTTGCCCAGGATCGATTTGATTATGCAGGTTAATCCAACATGTCATTTTCACCCCTAGATTAATCCACTTGCATCGAGATTAATCTTGAATCCCTAGTTTTCACCTTTTTACACACTTATACACTACTAGGGCTACGTTGCTAGAATTATGAGAACTCTTGGAATTTTATGAACCGAACTTAAGAATGAGTGGGTAAGAGCATTATTTGAGTAGTTATTTGTGTGATACATGAGTAACAGGTAAAAGTACAATGAGTTACATCTTTTAAGGTCAGAGGACACTTGCACACACTCCAGCTTTACTATTGTCTTTATATTACACAATTTTATAGGATGTTAGGAAAATTAGCTATTGAAGATAATACATTCAACTTGAAGTATCTCACATAGTCGTTGTCTAGCATTAACTGATGTTTAGAGAATTTAGATGTGTCCCAGGCATCCACATGAGGGAGCCTCGCACCTTGAGAGGAGTTGGTGTATAGAAAAGGATAGTCTATACGACAACTCATAAGGGAAGGTATGTTAGTAATGATTATTTTGGCTATCCTAATGAATTTGAGTATTTTGGTTGTACCAGGAGGTCAAATAAGCTTAGACGGGAAGAAGAAGATGAGATCCCAAAGGGCGTAAAGCTTACTATTCAAACATTTCAAGGTAAATTGGGCCTAAATGTCTACCTAGAGTTGGAGAGACAAGTTTTTGAGTGATTACATCGAAGAATAAGAGGTAAAGCTGGCTATAGTTGAATTTACCAATAATGTTATTATTTAATGGAATTAGGTTTATACCAATCGTAGCAGAAATGGTGAGCATCTTGTTGAGATTTGGCATGATTTAAAGGTGTTGATAAGGAAGGGATTTGTGCCTAGTCATTTATCATAGAGATTTGCACTATAGATTGGAAACATTGGCATAGGGAAATAGGAGTGTAGAGGTTTAATTTAAGGACATGGACTTAATGAGAGTAGAGATAATTGAGTAGAAGGGCAACTATGGCTAGATTTATGGTTGGACTGAATAGAAATACTAAAGATTTGCTTGGGTGACATCATTATGTAGATATAAAAGACTTGTTAGAGAGAGCCACCAACATAAAAAAATATCTCAAGATGAAGGGTAAACAGTAGTAGCTATAGAGTGCAACTACATGGCCATTTGCAAGATGTGAGGAGAAGTAACTTGCCATATCTAGCGGTGCCATCAAGTCTAGCGGTGCCATCAAGTCAAAGGTCACACTAAAAGCTAAGACATCAAAGGTACCTTATCAAAACTCTAGCACTCATAATACACATAATAAAGATATCATGTGTTTTAAATGTCAAGATATATGGCATATTGCTACTCAATGCTCGAATAGGAGGACTATGGTTTTGATAGATAGAGGAGAGATAGACACTGATAAAGGACTATGCAAGCTGAATAGGTATATTTTATATCACTACAACTAGAAGATTACCTTGGTACCACTCACCTTGAAGGAAGTGCAGGAAGATCAACAGTATTTGTAGTAGTAGTATGAATTGGAATTAAAGTAGAGAAGAAGAAAAACGAGAGTGAGAGAGAAAGTGAGAGTGGATGAGTGGGAAAAAAAGGAGAGGAGAGAAAAAGAGAGAAGAAAATGATGGAAAAAAGTGTATAATAGCAGGAATGAGATATGTGAGGGTAGCTTTAGGAATTGAGAAGACTATTGTATTACTCATGTACAAAGAAACTCAATTTATATGTGAAGAGGTCACATCTTCCCTTCTTGATATTGTTGTGTCTGTTTTGTAGGATTTCCAAGGTGTACTGCTGAAGGAGTTACCAAGTGGATTGCCTCACATTTAAGGGACCGAGCATTAAATCAACTTTATGCCAATAGCAGCCATGCTAAACTGACCAGCTTATTGAACAAATCCAAAAGAAACCAAGGTGATCTAAAGACAAATGGAGGAGCTAATTAGCAAGGGATGGCTTAAGAGAGCATAAGCCCTTGTGCAATTCTATTACTAGTATGCCCAAGAAAGATAGATCATGAAGGATATGAATAGATTGTAGAGTAGTGAGTGTTATAACGATAAAGTATCGACATATTATTCCTAGGTTAGATGATATGCATGATAAATTATAAGGTGGTACTGTGTTTTCACAAATTGATCTTAAAAGTGGCTACCATCAAATTTGCAAGAAACAAGGAGATGAATGGATAGTAACTTTTAAAACTATGTATGGTTTACATGAATGGTTAGTTATGCCTTTTGAATAGAAGAATGCATCGAGTACTTTCATGAGACTTATGTATCATGTTTTCATACTTTCATAGGCATATTTGTAATGGTGTATTTTGATAATATTCTTGTGTATAGTAGGTTCATTGATGAGCATGCTAGATATCTTAAGAATTTATTTGAGGCCTTATATTAAGAACAATTGTATGCGAATCTTAAGAAGTTCACCTTTTACTTAGATCATTGTATGTTTCTTGGTTTTGTTGTAAGTGCACAAGGCATTGAAATGAAAGAAAACATGATGAAGGCTATATGAGAGTGGCCAACCCCTATGATTGCATCCAAGGTAAGGAGTTTTCATGGGCTTACAAGTTTTCACTAGAGATTTGTATGGGATTTCATCACAATGATTGAACCATTGACCATAGTTATCAAGAAGAATGAGAAGTTTCAGTAGGGAGATGCATAGCGAAAGGCCTTCGAGACACTTAATGATAAGCTCACCCATGCTTTTATACTATCTTTAGTTGATTTTCCTAAGACTTTTGAACGTAAATATGATGCATCAAGTGTAGGTATTAGAGTAGTGCTTATGTAGGAAAAGAAGTCGATCGGATACTGTAGCAAGAAGTAAATGGTGCAAAAGTGAATTATTCACTATATGACAAGGAGATGTAATGTTAGTGAGGGCTTTGGAGACTTGACAGCACTATTTGTGACCTAAGGAATTTGTCATTCATACAAATCACAAGCTCTTAAAGCATTTCAAGAGCCTAGATATGTTGAGTTGAAGGGATATTAAAAGGGTATCCTTTATTGATACTTTCCCTTATGTTATTAAATACAAGAAAGACATAGAAATTGTGGTATTTGATGTGTTTTCCAGATGTTATTCTTTACTTACTACATTAAATGCTAGATTTTTAGGGTTTAAGCATATCAAGGGAATGTATGAGGAGGATAAGCACTTTGGAGATGCATATGAGTTAACTAAGAATAGAGTACATGACAAGTATTATTAGTATGATGGTTATCTGTTTTATGCAAATAGATTGTGTATTGTTCGATGTTCCTTATGAGAATTACTCATTAGAGAGGCTCATGATGGTGGCATAAGGGACACATGGTATTACCAAGATAATATCCACATTGCAGGAACATTTGCAAAGAGATGACAGAATCATTGAATGATATATTAAATGTAAGGAGGCCAGGTTGAAAGTCTAACCACATGGGTTGTACCCTCTATTGCCCATTTCAAATATGCCTTAGATGGATATCTTAATGGATTTTGTATTGGGATTGCCATGTACACTCCATTTGTGCTTGTAGATAGATTTTCAAAAATAACATATTTTATTGCATGTACTAAACTAATGGTACTACACACATTGCAAATTTATTGTTCAAAAAAGTTAAATTACATTGAGTGCCGAATACAATAGTGTTTGATAAGGATATGAAATTTCCAAACTGCTTTTGAAAGATGCTGTGGTCTTATTTAGGTACGAAATTATTATTATTTATCATAAATCATTCACAAACTGATAATCAAACTAAAGTAGTAAATTGGACACTCTTTACCTTACTGTGTGGTTTAATTAAAAGGAAGAGAAAGACATGGAAAAGTGTATGCCACATGTTGAATTTACTTATAATCGAAGCGTACACTGTACCACACACGTCACCAATTTAGGTAGTTTATGGTTTTAATCCACTAATTTCATTAGATTTACCGCCATTACCACTTAACGAGCAAATTAGTACAAATGAAGAGCATAAGGACAAATTCATAAAGTAATTGCATTTGCAAGTGCATCATAATATTGAGAAAAGGAATGAGTAGTATGCATAGCAAGCTAATAAAGGTCATAAAAAAATTGCCTTTCAACTTGGAGATGGGTTTAGGTTCATATGCATAAAGGAAATCAGAGTTGATGCCAAAAAGGTGATAGGTCATTCCAAGTTGTACAGCACGTAAACAAGAATCCTTTGATTTATGGTATAAGTACAACTTTCAATGTGTTTGATTTAAGCTTATTTGGTGCAGGTGAAGAAAAAGAGTTGAAATTGAGGGCCTTCTTAGGAGGTGGGGGATGACATAGGCATCAAAGTCAAGCTAAAATGCCTAAGGATTTTGAAGGATCAATGATGTAACCTAAGGCCAAAAGACTCAAGGAAGCCACATTAATGCTCGTGAAGGAGTTCAATAATGTTTTTAGGTGTTTGGAAGACCTTAAGGTACAAGAGAAATGTTTGTGGGTTTATTTGGTGCAAAACGAGCTCAAATCAAGCATTAGGGCAGTCTCAAGATCAATCTAGGACTGCTTCTCGCATCGATTCGAGAAACTTACTTTTTCATGTTAATTTTTTTTTTTGGCATTATTTTACATGAATTTAGGATTGAAGGCTACCTAAATACTATATTAAGGAGCCTTAGTTATTTCATTAAGAACGTTTTGACTCTTTACCTTCACAATACAATATTTTTCTTTCCTAAAATTTTGAGTGACTCAAGTGAAATTCAAATTGAATTATTCCAAGCCGTTCTTTGTTAATCTGTGGCATATCAACTAACTAGGTGTGTTAGTTGTGGCTGTACTTCATTCAAAATTTTCATTTGTCATTACATTTTGGATCGTTTCACACACGGTTCACACAAGTAGATTCTCGTTGGGTTTAGGCATATGCCAATTTATGTTGTACACTTGCACACATGCGGCATACTTGATTGCACAAAGTGAATTCACAAAATTCTACATTTATATTTAATATTTTATTCTTTATATCATTTTCTTCTTTTATTTTATCCAACTTATAATTTTATTTTTAAATTCCCTTGAACTTTCATCATTTTTTGTTTTACATGTTTTTTGTACAATGTAAAATTACATAATTTTTTTATTTTAATTTTCAATTTTCAATTTTTTCTTTTTACTTTTTATTTGTTTTTCTTTCAAATTTCTCTCCTTTTACAGATTCTCTTGATATTTGAATTTATTATTTTGAATATTTTTTTATACTTTTTAATATTAAATAAATTTATTTCTATAAATTAAAATATAATAATTTTTTATTTTATAAATCAATCTGCACATGCATAACGTGCAGATTTTACTATCTTCACGTTGCCATACTTCACAGCTTTCATCATTGTTGATCTTAGCAAGAAAGGGATGTCCAGGACTTTTATGCTCACTTTGCAGTGGAGCTTGTATGTGTGAGTCCAAACGATTTACAAACGCACATTAATTTATCCTTCCACATAATTAGCTTCACTACTACTATTTTTGTTACATCTAATGATTACAGAGAACTATTGCCCTTTGTGGTAAAAAAAAGTAATATAATCTCACTCCTTAAGCCCAGAATCTCTAATTGCATTAAATAATATTATTAAATATTTAATAATTTTATTTGTAGAGGATCCTGAATTTCAAGGCTTAATGCCAACACCACAATTATTTTTGCATATGAAGAGTTGCTTGTTTACTAAATTTCAATGCACAAATTAACCCAATCAACTTTTCATGCCAACTTTGGTGTAACTTTTATATAAGAACAGCTGTTTCTTTTAAATTTTTATTGCATATATTGAACCTCCAACTTTTGGAATACGTTCTCATAAATGTTCATTTGGTAACATGACAGAACTAGCAATTTTTTGGCAGTTTATTTTAAACAATCCGCATTATACTGTTCCACTTTGAAGTTTGCCTAGAAGGGCTTGAAGTCTATACATGGCAATTGATCCACTGCTTGTTGGTCCAAGTCAATAATAGCAACGAGTAGAAACTTAAGCTATTTCTATTTTTCCCACTATGATTATTCATCTTTGGCATTTATAGTACTAGACAAATTTATTGTTGTATTTCATTTCATGTAGTTTCATATTAATTTCTGTAACTTTATTGCTACATGTTATTGAAGTAATCTAGAATTTGTTTTAACTTGAATTACTTCATCCTTGAATCTTTATTTTTAATTTCTTAAAATTTATGTAGCAAGCTTACAATCAAGTCTAGAGATAATACAACTTCTATACAGTCGTCGGAGATAAATAAAAAATCATTCATTAAGTTTAAAGACTTAAGTTGGCATTGACACTACATCTGGTGCCATCTTACATAAAAAATTTGAAAAATGATAATAATGAATGTTGAGGTATGAAAATATAGTCTCCTCATTTTTCTATAATATGCAACTAATTATAAAATGCAAATTCTTTGTAGGGTACTCACATTGAAGTGATAGTATTCAATAATGACATTGATGTTTTCTCTAAAACATTTTCAACTCCACAAAATATATTTGATTTCCAATTGAGAAGTTGAGAGTAAACACAATGTTTCCTAGCGCAAATTTAGATAAGTAATTGGTGCTTAAAAAAGGACATTGTGAGGGAGACTTTTGAGTCGATCAGAGAAATTTTCAACCCCTACTTTATTCAATCTTAAGAATATTCATCATGATTTCCACCTAAATGAATTTATTAGTACAATTTCTTTCACGGTTTCTTTATCTAAATGTTAGAATAAGTTTTTAAATAATTTGCTCATGAATTGCGTTATGCATTATTATAAACACGGAGTGAGTTGTTTTATGTTCTTGTAACCATTTTTACAATTACCATTAAATAATTAATTATTACACAATTCTCCATCAAATAGATATCATGCAAGGGTAATTTACCTTTGGAGAGATATGGCAACCTATGAAGAATGTGAATTTTAAAAAAATGCCAATCCAAATTCAGACATAGCAATTATAATAGTCACAACCAAAAAAAATATTTAGGTAAAAATACTAATAAAATTCATTTAATACAGAAAAATATTTCATAGAAATAATTTTTAAAAATATTTTAATTTTTTAATCAAGTGAGTTGCAGTTGAAAACTATAGTTGCATTTGCTTTAGAAACAGATCCATCATGTGAAGAAGTCGAGTGCATTTGAAAATGGTAACAAAAGAATTTTAAAATAAATATTTTTCAGTTTACTATCAAGAAAACCATATAATTAAATTTCAAATACATAGGCTTTGCAATATAAGTTTTACATGAGTTTTCAAGAGAATAGAATATACAACTCGCATGAAGTGTGATAAAGAAGGCATAAAAACAGCCCGAGGTATTCATAAAAAGTTATAGTTCAATGTAAAAATTGATATTTAATTAAAAAGTTAAGTTTGTTGCATTTTTATATATTTAATTTAGTGTTGAGTGTGAAGCAAGATGGTACTCATCTAATGTTATAATATTGATGTGTTCGTGAACATATTTGTTAGGTGGCCTGTAAAGGAAAATCTGACATCGACCAAGGAGGTGATTTTATCAATTTAAACATAACATTTTATCTTTATTTTTTTCCCTTTTTTCTTTAAAAGCCTTGCTAATTTATATTGTTATGGAGGGAGAACATAAGTTAAAGTATTATAGAGACTTAGTCCTCCAAGAATCCAAGGAATACTACTTATTGTCCTTAATAAAAAGGCCGGACACAGAGATGGCAGCTGACATGTGGTTTCTAAAGTAGTGGAAAGATATACTCAAGATTAACAAAGCAAACTAAAAAATGTACATGCTCTTTTTGTTTTTTCAATATCTTTTTAATGAAGATGAAATATCTTATTTAACCTTTCATCTCATTAATATTAAATAACTTAAATTATTTCAAAATTACGTGCAATGCACATGCTCTTTACAAGTACAAATTTAAATATGGACAACAAAAATCATGACTTTAAAACTGGATACAAACAAAGTGTATGGAATAGGCCATCCGTGAAATTGTGACACTTTAGTTGAGAAATGATAATGTTGTGATGAATTGCAACTGCTATATGGTTGTATTTGTTTAAAAATTTAGATGTTTGTTTTTAGATGTATTTTTTGAAAATTGTAATAATGGAGAAATAATGAGAAAATTTAAAGCAGTACTATTTAATGTGTTTATTTGATTTAAAAAATGTAAAAAAAGTGAATATATTCTTTTTGTTTGCTAATTATGCACAAATCTGGATGTATCAATTGTCATCCCACAAAAATGAGTTCATCCAGATATCCTGTTGCCTTAATTGTCACCTTGTTTGTTCTTAATATGTGTGCAACCTTTGAGTTGTTTATAATGAGATATAGATGGGAAATACACGTTGGCGAGATTGGTGAGCACAAAGAAGGCCCATAATAAAATCTCTTATCTATTTTTTTGTAGGGGGTACTTTGATTTTTTATCAACTAATGTGAGCCGTTGCCGAGTCAAGGATCAAACGTACAAGTTAAAGTAGACAAGCCTCAATGGCTCAAAAGAGCACTTTTGTATGAGCTCAAGAAGGAGGTTTCAAACGTCAAAGATGAACGATTTCAGCACACTAGGATTGATCTCAGGATAGATCTGTAGCATTGAGATTGATCTCACAGGATCAAGATCAACCATGTAGGAAATGAGATCGATCACAAGATCTATGATCGTAATTTTAGAACCTTCCAAACTCACTAGATTTATGATCATGATGTCCCAAATCGATCCAAATTAATCCTAAACACTCCATATAGATCCAAGAAGGCCTAAATTGATCCAAATTGCTTGGAGCATGAGAATTATATTTTAGTTAGGATTTCATTCGAATTTCACTCCTAGTCTTCCTAAAACACCTATAGACAAATTTAGATGGTTTTTTAACATTATATAAAGGACCCTTTGTTATTTTTATCATGAGAAGTCTTTAGTATCTTTTATAAATGAAATTCTTTCATTGGTTTTCTCTTGAATTTGAGTGTTTCTTCAATTCTTGCAATCCCAAACACTAAGTTGAATTATTCCAAGTGTTGCTTGGATTAATTTGTAACATATCAACTAACTACGCAAGTTAGTTGGGGTCGCCTTTTACTAGAGTTCGTCAAAAATAGTTGCATTTGTGTCATTTTCACACATTTTGTGCAAGCAAGTTTCATTAGGTTTTGGTATACACCAAATTTCGCATATTTACACTTCACACATGTGTCAGTTCGCATCAGGGCTAGTTGTTTTGAATTCTAATTGAGACACCAGTTTAGGTACCAATTCCTATCTTTTCATTCTTTCTATTTCTTTTCCTATCTTCTTTTCTCCATCTTCTTCATAAATTCCAAAAAGTTTTTTTTTTTAAAAAAAAGAGTTTGATCTATGATTTCCAGGTGTATTATTATCCTTTGTTTGGTTGGTGATATTGTGAGGATTAGGAAAATAAAAAAATTCCTTGTAGCAAAAAGAAATTGTTGCTTTGAGTTTGTAAAATTTTCCAACAATACTTGTTCCTTGTTTGGTTGAAATTTGGAGAGCTGAAAAAAAAAAAAAGAAATTTGAAAAAACAATTGCAGAAAAAAGTTGAAGAAAAGAGAAAAAAAGTTCTGATTTTTGCAAGAAAATTGTGTGGGAGAGTTCCTTGGTTGGAGTAGAAGATTGTAAAATCAAAAAGATTTTATTTTAAGAAGAATTTGGATGAGATTACACTGTTGCTGGACAATAGTTCGAACTAGCAATTGATCACGCCACCTTCCAATCGGTTGTGATATTGTGACCTCAACTAGAATGATCCTGCAGACCTTAACTCGATCGATCATGCACACTTTTGATCGACCGCTATTTTCCTTGAGATAATCATGTTCCTATGGTTAGTTTGAGATTGATCTCACCTAATTCCAGATCAATTGTATAGTCTATTTGTCTTGCCTAAGATGGATCCTTTGCACTAGGATCAATCCATTAATCTATTTTTCAGCTTTGGATCGATCCATTTATGTTTAGATTAATCTCATACACCAAAATTTATCGTTACATGTACTTACACATTATTAGAGGATATGTCACTTGAATTTTCAGGGTCTTGGTATTCCATGAGGCAGACACAAGAATTGATTTGGTATGTACAGTGCTAAGTGTTTTATTTATGTGATAAATGAGTGAGAGGTAAGAAACACGTGAATTACATCTTGTAAGTTGAGAGGACACCTACTCACACCTACATGTTCCTTGCATTCTATATGACCCATATTTTCAGGATATCGGAAGCCAATGTATTTTACATGAGATTGTTGCAAAAACATTGGTGACCATAAACCAGGGGCTAGATAATTTGAAGGAGTGGTATACTACCTCACTAAGTAGTTCATTACCATACAAGAGTTGAGGTAAAGAGGAGTCGAACCTTAGATTAAAAGGAACTACACATCAGGATAGTAAGGAAGGTATGTAGATTATGATAACTTTAATGATGAGTGTGAAATTAATGACTTTTCTAGTCGGTGTACTTAGAGATATCACAAGCATATAGTGAGTCATCAAAGAGGTTGAATTCGATATTCTCTTATTTGTGGGACGAGATGTTCCTCATGCATATTTAGCATAAGAAGGGAAGGTAAAAGATATACTCAATTCCCATTTGTGTTTGGAAACATGGAGGTAAAGTTGGCCACTCAAGAATTTTATAAAATATGCTAAATATTGGTGGAACAAATTTGTGTGTAGTAAGAGGAGTTATAAAGGGAGTCGAGTCACCATATGGAAAGAATTGAAGAGAGTAATGAGAAATTAGTGTTCCATTCCATGCAGCATGATTTGTGTAATAGGCCAGATAATTTAACTCAAGGTGGATTGAGTGTGAAAAAATACTATGATGAATTCTATGAGAAGAGCTAATGTTGATGAGCATGTTGAAAAGATCATGAATAGATTTCTAAATGGGTTAGATGATGACATTGTGGAGATTGTAGAGCATCAGAATTATGAGGGTATTGAATTGAGTGTAAGCTCAAGAGAACTGGTGCTAGAAGATCTATACAGTACAACCTTCATGGAGATGTTGTTGAGGGACCAACATGATCTTATGAAGCCATTGCATAAAGGACTAGTTGATTTGACCCTTAGGAGTTCTAGTTGAGAGGTCTATGCGAGAAGTTGGTAAAAGATCATATGTGGGTACTGCTTGCACTACATCCATACCAATAGACAAGGTAAATTGTACATATATGCATTTAGATGATTGTAACGATTGTAATGTTGCAACCCATGAGAAGAATGAGTCAAAGTTGGATTCATCAGTGATGGAGCCTTTCAATGGGGATAAGGAGGGGACTGTAGATGATGTCGCTAAAAAAGAAGAAGTTTGCAAAGGTGAGGATAAGTTGGAGCTAGAAGTTGAGGCTAGCAATAAAGATGTTGTAGATGTGGCAATGGTGGAAAATGGCAGTGGAGAAATGCACTAAGTGAAGAAGTCAACGGAGTGACATTCATGGGACAAGGAGATAAAGCATTAAGTCAACATACATCTACAGCATTCATGGGAGAGAATGATTGCAGCCATGTTGAAGAAATTCTTGCACAATTTCTAGAGGTAGTATATGATAATTCATTGAATAATGAACACTAAGTTGAGCTAATTTTAGTGAATGTAAAGAAAAAAAAGTGGTGTGAGAGGAAAGAAAACGAGTTGACAAAAACAAAAGAAGAGGAAAGAGCTCTGGAGTTTAAGAATGATATGAGAGTTTGTGGTGAGAGGATTATTTTTATTAACTCCTTATATTGTCCTACATCCTTGTTGATAGTGTCGTATAGGAACACAAAACTATTGGAGAGGAGTTAACCATAGAGTTCACAGTTGAAGTTGATGAAGATTCACAAGCAAAGGAGTTGGTAAATCCATGTGAAATGCCACCATGGCGAGAGGTGAGCTATGAGAAATTATGTCTTTTACCTACTTGCAATTTGAAGGAGTTGCTTAATATTGTATTATTTGGTAATCTTAATCTTATGGATGATATTTACTTAATGGGTTTAGCATTCACATGTGAGCTTATGAGAACTAATGGAGTGATTATCTTGCATTTGTAATTCTTGGTTTGTATGATATAGGATTGAGATTTGAAAATTGCACTTCATCACACGGGTGTGTGACCTTGGAAGAAAACTGTCGAAATTCCATAGCCTTTCATGAAGTTTAGTGGATTGTGTTCAAATATCTAGAGATCCTTGTAGGACTTGGTACATACACAATAAGCACTATAAGGTCATATACTTAGTTTTTCCAAGTAGAATTTAGGAATGCATGTGAGATTATATTGTAGTAGTGTCACTTAATGAATTCAAGCATAAAGAACTTCATTCTTTGAGTGACTATTGCTTGAGTAAGTTTTATATACCTTATTCTATACAATCATTGCATAACTATGGTGTTGTTTAAGATGTCAGATGCTTGCAACACTTGTGCTCTTGATCTTATGTTAAGAAGATGTTGGAATTCTGGCATGATTATCTTAGGCCAAAGGAATTTACAAGGATTGTCCTTAATCCTAGCTTAAGATGTGAATGTATTGGACTTTCTATACATGTCATATTAAAACTTGAGGATTGTTAGGATGTTGAATTCTATGTCGTTACACATACACAATGGCAAAGTAGTATAGGTCTTACGCACATTGTGCATAAGTGAATGAATTGTGCTATGTATGGTGTAATAGGAAATGCTAGAGTGTTATATTATCCTTTGCATGAGCAATATGTGATTGGAGTTAGCATGACGATGTTCATTATTTTGATTGATTATCCATTATTTAAAGTGCATTGTCATAAGTTAATTCCTTGTAACCATTATGTTGGTAAAATTAGATTGTTGGAGTTCACTTGTGCTAACCCGTTGGAACATGAAAGCGTTACCAAAGTTGAAATCATTTTGCAAGGGAATTTCCTTTGAGAAGCTGTGGATATTGTTAAAAGGAAGAAACCAAAGGGAGTTCTGTAACTTGTGTTCGAGCGAGGTCGTAAATATCTGACAAGACGTTGTTTTAGTGTATTGAAGAGGATGTACTAATTTAAAACCTTCAAAGGACCTTCCCACATCATCATACCTAACCCTAGAAATAGGGAATATTTGTCTAATCTTGCAACTTGTAGGGGTCCATTTATGTTTACATGTTTACAATAAAATTAAGTTTTAGAGTGGGAGTATAGGGTAAGCATAATGCTAGTATTATATTATATTATTTCCTATTTGGAGTTTTATTTTGAAGTTAATAGGAATCCTAATGAGTTAAGGTCATTCTCCTTCAAGAGGAAGGGAATGATGCAAGCACTAGGACAGATCTAGGGCCAAGTCAAGGATTCAACGTGCAAGCTAAAAGAGAGCTTCAATGGTCCAAAACAGTACTTTTGTATTAGTTTCAAGAAGCAATTTAGCATTTAGAGAGGCTTTGGATGTCAACAAGGAGCTCATAGATCAATCGAGTGTCAAACATAGGTGAAACGGCCAAAATCTATCACCACATTCACATTCGAATCGATCTCAGTGCACTAGGATCAATCTCAGGAAGTATTTCAAGGTAAAACTATAGGATCGAGATCGATCACACAAGATTAAGATCAATCGCGTAGGAAACGAGAATGATCATAATTTTAGAACCTCCTAAACTCATCGGACATACGATCATGATGTCTCAGAATGACCTAAATCGATCCTAAACATAACAAATTGATCTAAATAATGGCTTAGAGTCCAAGAATTATATATTAGTTGCGATTTCTTTCCAATTTTCATTCTTGAGTCTTCATAAAACACCTATAGATGAATTTATATGGTTTTCTAAGGGGTTCTTAACACTATATAAAGGAGCCTTAGTTATTTTTAACTCTTTGGTATTTTGATGAATGAAATTCTTTCTTTGATTTTCTTTTGAATTTGAGCATTTCCTCAATTCTTGTGATTCCAAACACCAAGTCGAGTTATTTCAAATGTTCTTTAGATTAATTTGTGACATATCAACTAACCAGATGTGTTAGTTATGGCCATATGTCACTAGAGTTTATCAAAGATTTTTGCATTTTGGGTCATTGTCACATAGTTCACGCAAGCAGGCTTTATTAGGTTCCAGAATACATTGAATTTAGTATCTTTGTGCTTCTGCACACATGTTATCTAGGGACATCCCAATTAGTTGAGCATGTATGTACTATTTTACACATATATGCTTAACCTTTTGGACAAGAAATAAATTTTTAAAAGTCATCGATAGTATTTAGTCAAATACATGTACTGACATTTAATATGTAATTTAAAGTAATATTTGGGTAAGAGTTGAGGACAAACAAGTGGTATAGCTGTCAAACGAGATGCTTGTGTTAGAGACAAAATTAGGAACAAAAAGCTCAACATTGGAAAGAACAATTACTCACAAAGGATGGGAATGGTTAAATTATCAAGAATAAAGACATTGCTTTGATCAATTGTAAAATATACATTAAGTTGTTTCAAGGTTTGGGATGGCCCCACAATCAGAAATTCACCAGATTGGGATGACTTTTTAGGACATATTTTGTGGAAAAGCCATGTAAAATCAATTTGAGAGGGCTTTGGGATAGATTTTTTACCATCCTAAAAAGGCCCATTCCCCTTTGGGATGATTCTTCGGGAGTCATCCCAAAATTGGGAATGGCCTTGGTGTGAGCTTCTTATTCCATCCTAGAAGTTGCCCTATCTACATACTTGAGACAAATATTAGGACTTTTTTAGGATGGCTTTGGTATAGAAATTTGGAACGATTTTGTGACAATTTTATTTTGGATGGATTTGGAACTGTTTCTAGTAAGGATAGATTAGGGATGATTATTAAAAGGTATGGATATAAGATGGTCAATTTTAGAGGTAGACATAGGACAACCTTTTTTAGACAGATTTGAGATGACATTTTTTGTGACGAATTTCAGGCAATTTTTTTTGGCACACAAATTTAGGATGGCATTTGTGGAATGACCTTGAAATAGGTTTCATTGGGATGGCTTCTAGTCTACAATAATTATATTATTCTCACGAATATGGGATGTTTGGTACGACTTTAGGACGGTTTTTCATTTTTACTGACAATTTTTTAAGTAGTAATGTTGTCTTTCCTAATTTATCAAAATTGCATAATGTGAAATAAAATGCATTTGAACCCAAATAGTAAATATAAATGCAAATAATTAATTTACAATATTATCATATAAGTCAATGTATGACAACATATAGAAAAATACAAGCCATCGTTAAAAAACACATATAAAATGTTTTAAGATCAAAATAAATGTTTATAATAAGAAAGTAAATAAGCTTCATTACTCATTACTATCCAACATATTTTCCTCGTCCTCTTCATCATCATCTCTAGGATGTGATGTGCTAACTAAACCTATATTGAAGCCACCCTTGGGGTTAAGTAGCCTCATAAATTTATTCACTTTAGCCTTTGTGCGCTCTAACTTGAACCTTGTGTCTTTCAACTCAAACGTCGTATCCTATAGCGCCATTTGATTTGGATATAATTCTTCATGCAACAAGTTTATTTTGGGATGCATGGATGATGAGGAGGAAGCATGTGATAAGTGTGACAAACTTTTAAATGATTTTATTTTAGAGTCCATACCTAGACACCTTTTTTTTTTTTGAAACCCCTATTGCTATTGGAGCTAGATGCATTCCCACTCACAGATCTAGATGTCTTAGTAGTGTTAAGGTCTTCTTGATATTTTTCAATCATTTCTTACAACATGTAAATGCATTCAGATAAATAATATTTAAGGAGGTTATTCAATATGCAACTTGAACTTTCATCTTGGGACTACATAAGCGGACATGAGCATTTTCCAACTATGTTTTTCAAAACCTTGGAATATAGCTCCAAGTGAGGGGAAGGCCTGCCCAAAGTCATTTATTATCATATTTTGAAGTATGCTAGATTAATATATGCATATGTAAAGCAAACGAAAGACAATATGAAAAAACGGATCATAAGTTTACCAAATGATTGCCATAGGCTATCATTGATACATAGGCAGAGTCAACAATGTGGTTGGCTTTATTTTTTCCATGTACCACTTTGTATGTATCTTGTCTCTACTAGGCTGACATCTCATCCCATTTGTCCATAGAAATCTAGTCGGCCCTTGTATTGGAAGCCCTTGCTTAGTGTAAGTCCTTCCTCCATAATTCTTGTCCCTTTTTTTCTTGAAATACTTCTTCATTATTTTCACAACAACTTGATCCCAAGTAAATTGTTTCTGAAAGACAATATTGAAAAACATAATAGCATTTCACACAATCATAATAGTTGAGGTTGTTTTATAGCACAAGGGCCCATACTTAAAGTTTCAAAGCATTAGCAAATTATTTTTCAACATATGTAAATTAACATCTTAGTTATATCCCCTCTATCCTAAGAATTATGGCACATGGGAACATTATATAGATGCCTAAAATTTTGCAACTCTATCAAATAAGAAAAAGCAAGGCAAAGTTCAACTTTAAAAAGAAAATCTAGGCATGTTTTTTGGGGAAATACCTTGAATCATCTAAACAAAAATTCTAGCATGGCCATTGGCACATTAGAGTATTGAATCTAGGATCCATTATAATTATTTGTTATAATACATCTAATGGTGTTCATCACCCCTTGCAAGGCTCCACACATAATAAAGAATGCAATTGCATATATATCTAACCTAAGCATAAAATCATTTGGTGAGTTAATTTCATGTTTCAGAAAAAAGTTTGACTTAGTGAAATGAACGAGTAGTTTACTAGATAATACCCTAAGTAACCAATACGACTTCTATGACATGAGTGTGCTTAAAAAAGTCATCCTAACTTGGAACAACTTTGGAATGGAATAGGGATGGCTTTTTCTCCCATCCCAAATCTATTTCAAAGTTATACCATTGGGATAGCTTTTTAGCCATCCCAGAAACCTGTCCTAATCTAGCAGTTTTCTAGTATTGCTTTTGAAGGAAATTGAATGAATTCTTGCTGAATTTTAAAAGGATGACTCACAAAACAAGCAATATCCCTTGGATTTAATGGAGTGCACTTCATTTAAAAAGGTTAGATGGAACCATGGAGCTATTGGGTTTAGAGACACTAAAGCATTCAACCTAACTCATTTAGCCATATAGAGATTGAGATTTAATTCTAACCCAATGAGTAAATTGACTAAGAATATATTGCCAAATATTAATTTAAATTGCCTTCTTGGATGCTTGAATGCAAATCCCTCACATGGTGTAGAATTATGATTACTAAGGAGTTACTAGTAGTTAGCACTAGATAGAGAGCTGGTAATGAAGAAACTAATGGAATTTGGCCTAATAAATGAATTTGCAAGGGTTATTTGTTCAAAATTGTGATCCCTCTTTATTCATTTCTAGTGATGCTTGGATGAAAGTTCTTATGATCTAGTCAACATTATTTTAAAACAAAGAACTACTAGCAAAAGTCTTTTAGAGAGATGACATGGAACAAATCTTATATGCTGCATTGAGTTTCAACAAGTTGGTTTGAAATTTTACCTCTAATCGTATGTTTACAATGAAGAGTGTGTTTCATGTTGCTAAAGAATTGCAAGATATAAATAAAGCACAAGGGGTAGGTTCTACAGATGGGAAGGTTAGAGAGTGGTGTTCTATATAGAAGCCACAAATTCCTGATGTAATTAAGGTATTCACAAAGGATCTATATGACTAAGGTGGCAAAGAAAAACTGACGAGAAATCATATTACAAATGATTTTACTTATCAAACAAGTCAAGGGGAAGATCTAAAACATGTTTTCTCACTCTACCAAGTTAGTACTCTATTATGAGCTATGTCACACATACTTTAGCTCGTGATATCAAATTAGAATTCCAAGGTTGAAGAATGATAGAGCGAAGCCACATCCCTAGTGGAAGAATGACTAATGATAATTAAAAAGTGAAAAAAACATGACAACAATGTTGGCAACAACGGTGACCACAATTGCTAACATTAAATGCTTGGAGACTTTGTAATGTGTGCGCGCACACACACACCAATAAATAATAAATAAAATACCAAGATGTTAACCTAATTCGATATAACTCCTACATTTGTGAGCACTTTGTTAGGTAAAATCTATTGCTAACTCAAATTAATAGCAAAGACATGTACTCAACTCAATCAATTATCTCACATAAATCTTGTACCTCAATTCTTAAGTCCACAACTAGTTGAATGTTCTAAAATCCACACATTTTAAGCTTCACATTAATATACTCTTGGCTTAAATTTTTGTTATAGAAGATTCCACGCTCAATAGAATTGATTCACAAGGTTTACCACAAAGTTCTAAATACAAATAATTATAATTGTCCACAAAATCTCACAACTCTCATACGACTATATTTTCAAGGACTACTCAGACGAGAAATCATGAATGCCTGATCCTAGAAGTCTCTTTTAGATCAAATTCTTTGTTCTCAGAAGTTAGCTCCTAGTCAACTTGAAGCTACATTACACATGATGCTGAATAGTCTAGGATAGACTTAAACACATTGATACTTATCGAAATATATCAAAGGTAGATCCAACTTTCTTCTAGGCTTTTCCTCAAACTCTTTTAGTCTTCTAGATATCTTAGAATATTTATCTATTGAAGTCCATCACAAATTCTTTCCTTCTATAAGAATTTGAAAATCATCAAAAGTCTTTAGTCTAGAGTTTTAGTGAGAAAAGGATTCTACCATAAGGAGATGTTGCCAAAAAAATGTGCCAACAAGAATATAGTTAACAATTACCCCCCTTGGCACGTTGACAAGCAGTAATATTAGCAAAAAGAGTAGTGATAACAACAATAAAATTTCAATGGCTTGCCAAGTAATGTTATCAACAATAACAGACTTAATCACAATCCCCCTTTCCCTTTAGAACTTTCTTTCCCCTTTGTGCTACATATTTTCCAAAGGGTAAGCAAATACAAAATGGATACCAAACGTAGCTTATAAATGAGAGGGACCAACTAAATTTGCTAGAGCAATACTATAGGGAAGGATATCAACACCATTACTACTTACTATAGGAAGTTTATGTAATGTTGTGCATAGTGTTGCAACATTGTTTCTTTTTGTCTTCTTTTGTAACATTGCTCTCAATCATAGTTTTGCTTTTAGATAGTTCTTGAGATTTGGATCTATCCACCATGTGATCCAAATAGATTTAATCCATAAGCAAATCCTTGTTGCAATGTTTAACATATAAAATTTCATTTGCTTCCTACCCTTCCCCACCCGAATATAACTCTTTTGGTATTTTTTAAAAGTCACAAACCTAAATGAATAGCTATTGCAATTTGAAAGATAACCTCTATTAACAACATACCACATGCCCTTTGAACAATCTTTTAGGATTGTGTAGCATACAAAATATCTAAGGTCAGAATTTTTAACGTTAATTTATTTAACTAGACCTCTGTTTCTCTATCTATTGGCAACACTAGGTGTAACATGTCCTTCTTACAACACATGCTTCAACAATGTGAAGCATGTCTGAATTTTTTATGGAATCCATAAAATGTTTTGCTGTCAACTTCTTCCTCTTTCTAGATCTAGTCGTCTAGTGAATTTTTTTTTATCAAACTCTACCACATTGCATTTAGCTTCAGTTGTAGTGCTATTGTCATCTTTGGTTGCAAGATTTATACCAACATGTCTTCCTTGTAGGGCATGCTTCAATAGAATAAAGCATCTTAACATAGAATGACTAATTTTAAAACTGTAATTGCTTGTTGGCTTGTATTTATGCCACTTTTTATTTGCCTTTTTTTTAATGTTATGACAACATTGTTAGCAATAGGATCAGTTTCCTTCATAAATTTTATTTCTTTCTTTTCAACATGATTACTTTCAGGCTATTCCAAAAATCCCAGTTCATTTCTATTTTATGTAGATTTTTCCATGGATAATACATCTTCTAATGTGGTCTTTCTAGAGTTCAATTTATTGATTGCAACATCAATTTCATTTTCTCTATTCTTTGTTTTATGATATAACCCTTCAAACCTCTGGCACTGTTCTTTTACATTGTTGAGGCATCCTTGACCTTCTCTTTATCTTCCTTTAGGGATTTTATTTCATCCTTCAATACTTTGTTCTCTAAATGCAAATCATCAATTTGTCACATTCCAATTGATAAATAAATAGCGACTTTTGTTTAGTAACTTCAATGTCACTCTTACTATTGTATTTAGACTACTCATCATCTATTGCAACAAGTGTTGCAATAATGCATAAATCATCTTTTCCCTTGTTGATAAATGAATCAAAATCTTAGCTGTTGCTTGTTTGACTACCCTCATTTGGGTGTTTTAACGGATATTTACTTCAAATTATGCTTATTGATTTTCTTTACCACTTGAGAGTATTGTCACACTTTGTTTGTACTTAACCAAACCTACCACATTCATAATATTGAATTTATTTTCCTAAGATTTGAGCTTTTCAATTTCTTTAAAATTCTTACAATGACCATTAGTTTGATGAATTTCTAGGCTTATTTAACACTCATATCTTTCCTTTTCTCAACAACCTTTTGAGCTCTTTAATTATAGATGCAATATTGTTGTTCTTCAATATCTGAAAAACCAGCTCCTTTGCATTCCTATCATAATTTAGGTTCATCTCATAAGTTTGTAATAATCATATGAGTTCATATAGTCTAAGATTATCAGCATATCATGCTTCTATAATCACGACTTTGGAAGCAAACCTTTTGGGCAAAGATCGCAAAGTTTTCTTCACAAGTTTAGCTTTAGAATACTTCTTGTCCAATTAAAAGCTTGATTTGTAATGTGGAACAGTTTTCCATTAAACTTGGCAATGGCTTCATATTCTTCCATTCTCAAAGTTTCAATGAAAAGCTGACATTTGAAGGCTATAAGTTTTAACAGCACTTGTACATTTATGAATACTTTTGAGGATGTCTCTGCTTATTTCGCTATCTCACATGTAGATATCAACTTGCCTCATTTTTCATCCACACCTATAAAAATTGCTTCAATGGCTT
The DNA here is from genome assembly GCA_019155195.1 of Avicennia marina. Classification (NCBI taxonomy): domain Eukaryota; kingdom Viridiplantae; phylum Streptophyta; class Magnoliopsida; order Lamiales; family Acanthaceae; genus Avicennia; species Avicennia marina. Next base: position 6,278,768 of record CM032762.1, on the reverse strand, counting down.
TAAAGTTTCCAAGTGCAGCACTCTCTTTAGTAGTAGTCCACATCTTTACATCTTTAACAACTTCAGTACCATAAGTTTTCTTTTTAGTAAGTTGATGCCATCCATTCTCAATAAAGTATCGTGTCTTTACATCTTGAAATTTTATGAATACACAAATACATGCCTTTCAATAGAGTTAGTTGATAAAATCAAAAAGTGGAGCACGTATAATAGATGCTTCTTCTTTAGCACTCACCTCATCAAATCACCAAGATCATACTTGCTTTTCAAACTAAGCAATAGAGGCAACTTAGCTTTGATGCCACATGAAAAAATGTGATGAAAGTGCTGGAAAATTGTTATAGTTACCAAAATTGAATGCTTGAATACTTGGTAATGTAAACACACACAATGATTAGCTTAGTTTGGAGAATCATTCATATGTTTGCAGGCACTTTGCCATGTAAAATCTTTCACTAACTTAAAGAAATAGTGAAGACAAGTATTTAATCAACTCTATCACACAAACTCAATATAATTCCAATGTTCATGACTAGTTGGATGCTTCAAAACTTCAATCCACATGTTCTAAAATTCACCTAAATCTACCCTTAGGCCTAACGATTTGTCATAAAGGGGTCTTCACTTAGAAGAATTAATTTACAAGGATTTAACACAAAGTTAATGACATGAAAAAATATGACTGTCAACGAAATCTCACATCTCTCACATGACTAGATCTTTAATGACTACTCACTCTTAACTACTAGACTACTTGTCTGATAGTTATAGATTAGAAATCACAAACGCCTCATCCTAGAAGTTCTTTTTATTTCAACTTCTTCATCCTCAAAAGTTTGTTCTCAATCAGTTTCAACCTCTATTGCAAGTAATGTTGTAATAGTCTAAGACAAACTTAAACACCTTAATAATTATTTGTAAGTATCAAAGGTTGATCCAATTTTCTTCCAAGCTTTTGTCAAATTTCTTCATTCTCTTTTAGTCTTCCAAATATCCAAGAATATTTATTTGTAGAAATCCAATAGAAATTTTACCTTTTACAAGAATTTGAAGACCATTAAAAGTCCTTAATGCACAGTCCTAGTTAGAACAGGATTCTATTGTAACTGAGAATGTTGTTAACAATTGTGCCAACAACATTGCAGTTACCAAAAAGAAAAGAAAATCTATTGAAAATTCTAGCAACATAGCAACCAATAGAGGAAAACCAATTTTGATGGTGCTTGCTTCAAAAAAGAGAAAGCCACTAACCATAGGGGTGCTGCTTTGAGATCATGAAGGTACTTACTTAGTGTAGATCGAATACAATATGATTTGAATGGTGAATCCACAAAAGTGTATCCAACTAAAGTGACTCTAGAACTAATCATGGAAATGATCCAGCTAAGTTGTGTCAACAAAGGGATTGTAATGTTGTACGTGATATTTGACAGAGTGAAAATATTTGCTCCAACTTTTATCCTGTTATTGTAGATGTGTGGAATGGGGAACTACCAATATGCCAGGTCATACAAATTTTCTTATTTACCTAATTAGGAAATTAATAAAATATGTGAATTTTCCTTTATTTAAAAAATATTTCATTTTTTTACATCAGCAATTATCTAAGCCTTTTTGTTATAATGAAAAATATGTTCACATTATAATTGATGATCATTCATAAACAAAAAAAAAATTTAGAGTATGCTTCATCCCTTATTTAGTCAGATAGGAAAATCATAGTCGGTCGTAAGATGTCAAAAATAGAGAAAATTTAAATTGATTTGAATTTGAATATATATACATAAATACATACACACATGCATGCATATATATATATGTGTGTGTGTGTGTGTGTGTGTGTTTGTGTGTGTATTTATTTAAAATATGTAATAATAATTAGATTGTGTGATAGTATATAAGTTTCTAAGGTATGTGTATATGTGAGTGTATGTGTATATAGAGATAGATGCTGATTTAAATGTGATCAGGTATAATTATTAAAAATAATTATTTATTTATAAAATGTGTGAGAGAAAAAATTTAAGATTTGAATAAAAATAAAATTTGTAAGGTATGAAGTTTTGCTTTTAATATTTAGAGTGGTGTGAATAGTAGATAACAACAAATCAAACATAACCTTAGAGTGCTATGTAATCGTGAAATTATAAAAACTAATAAAATTTGCACACCCTATGTGTGTGCAAATTTATTTATAGATTATAATATTTTAATTAATAAAAATAAAATCATTTAATATTAGAAAGTATAAGGAATTTTTAAATTAATAAAATAAAGAAATATCAGTTGACATTAAAACAAAAAGAAAAGAAAATTTCAAAGACTAAACAAATCAAAAACTTAAAAAAATTAAAATAAAATAAAAATTATATAATTTTACATTGTGTAAACTATTAAAAATAAAAAATATGAAAGATCAAAAGAATTTTCAAATGATAAGATTTGATAGAACGTATAAATATTAATTATAAGTTGTATGAAAAAAGGAAAAAAGTGATAAAAAGAGTAATAGTATGTAACATGAAGGTAATTGTTTAAATTCATTTTGTACAACTAAGAATCTTTATTAAAATAATAATATAATATAGATATCATCTACTAAGCAAGAAACCACATCATAGAGACTTGAGTGATTTCATTATCTACTTTCTTGCTATTAGCTCAATGTTGACATGGCAACTGACTCTATATTAACATGGCATTGGTGTGCCACTGACAAGGGGGCTAATATGGCATATGTGTTGGCACGATGTGGCCCCAATTAATTTTGGAACATATTTTGTACTCTCCATGCCACTAATAAAGATATGATGAAATTTTATTGCCATAAGTAGTTTATATGACTTCCTATATTGTTAAGTGTCCTTTTATGTATAATAATCAACCCTTTAAATTGCAATCTTTGATAAGATTGGGTGATTCAATCCATACATGACTTGGAGGGAACCAAATCCATATAATTTGAAAAAAATCTCGCCTAGTATGAAAAGTTCCATTGGTGTTGGAACACCTAGTACAGAGACAAGGCAAGAAAAGCTGAAGTTTGATTTTTGGCATGGACTTTGGTGATCAAGTTTCCTAAACTCGTTGGATTTGCTAACTAACTAATATTATAAAGCTTGGAGACTTCATAAGGCAAAATGGACTTCTTAGTTAAGTGAAATGGTTTATGTGAGTTTTATGTCAAATTGAGTGAAATGAATGGGTGAGTGACAAGAGTGAAGGACTGTTGTTTTCGTCCTCTGTTTGGGCTATTCAGGTTGCTCTTGTAAGCACTATGCAATATGTGGGATTGCTTAGGTGAAAGTGAAGGGTTCAAGTCAATATAGATTGACTACTTGGAGTGTTTTTCTTTACCTTGTTCTCTTTAGTTTTTAACATTATGGAACATTTTTCTTACACTGGTGCATCGTGGTATAGCATATAATCTCTAAAGTGCATTAACAAGTTTTTGCGTTCAAATTTTTATTCTTGCCATTTACAATTGGTGTTCCAACACAATTATATAATCACACATGTGGTGTTACATACCTAATCAAAACGTTCAAGTGGCATTAGAGCCACATCACCCTTTTGTGATTTAGTTTACAAGTCGGTCAGGTTTTAGAAATTATGATTAAGTCATGAGCATAAAGGAATGAACCTAGGTCACTCATCTATACCTATTCGATGGATCAAACTATCTATATTGGAAAGCCCACGTGAGGGCCTTCATAAAGTTTGTTGATGAAAAAGTCTAAAATTCCATCATCATTGAATGGAATCCAACATCCACAAATATTGATAGGAAAGGTGTACCCAAGGATATCAAAGATTGGACTGCCAATGATGAGACAGAAAATTAGTGTAGAAAGAAAAAAAAAAGAAGCATTTAAGATAATGCTAACAGCCCTAGAGAATTTGGAAAAGGCCAGCCATTGAAGAATAATGGAGAACTAAGGACTGAACAAAAAGGAGTTCAATGTCATGAGTGTGGAGACTTTTGACACATCTTTGCTAAAGATGCAAACACCTTAAAGAAACCAAATGAATTCTTGCTAAATGTGCAAACACCTTAAAGAAACAGTGTGAATTAATGGCGACTACATAGAGTGAAGATGACCCAAAATAGTCTAAGTAAGAAGAACATGTATCCACACTTGTGGCATGCAACACCATGGAGAGGAAGGATCCTATTCTTGTGGCTAGTATCACAACATCAACTAAATTTAATAGTGCTAGTGATAGTGACATGAACACGCTTAGGAAGAACTAAAGAGCTTATACAATTTTTTGTATAAGAAGATGTTTCAACTTAAAAGGGATAACAAGAAGTAGAAAAAGAAAAATGTCAAAATAGAATAAGATCATGTAACAACCATTTCTAGGACAAAAGTCAAAGAAATAGATCAATCACAAGAAGGTCTAGATTGATCACAATGGCAACATGGAATCCAAGATTTCCTTGTTTCATTACGATTCTATACCATAATTAATTAGGACTTGCTTGGACGATTTTACATGATTTTAGGACTCTTTTATCAATAATCATAGATACAAGTAGGACCCTTTGCTTTCAGAACATAAGCTCAATTGGCATTTTTGATTAATTAAATTATTTTCTCTATAATTTGAGAGTTCTCAATTCTTGTGAATTCTTTTACCAAATTGAGTTATTTCAAGCACTTCTTGAAAAATTTTGAGGTAGATTAACTAATTAGGCTCAAGTTTATTGCATTTTATGTCATTCCAACATAGTTTGTGTAAGTAGAACTTCGTCGAGTTCAAGTTTATGCTATCTATCTTCATTCGCACTTTTATACATGTATTAGTTGGTATCAAAGCCATAGCTTCAGACAATATACGCAATGCTTGGAGAGATTAAATGGTCATGGCACATAACCATATTTGAACCTGGGATTAGCCTACAATCTATGGGAACTGGCGTGTGTACAAAAGCATAAATTAAGATAGACAGGGTAAAATTTGAACTTAACAAAGTTTTGTTTATGTGACCTATGTGGAAATGACCTAAAATGCAATGAACTCGAACAACTCAAACATAGGACAACCACAACTAACACGCTAAGTTATTTCACAAATCACGAAATTTTCCAATGAGTACTTGGAATAACTCGATTTGGTAAAGGAATTCACAAGACTTGAGAACTCTTAAATTTTAGAGAAAACCAAGAGAAAATAATTTCACTAATCAAATATACCAAGAAACTTTATGTTCTGAAAGCTAACAGGTTTTATTTATATTTATAGTTGCTAATAAAAGAGTCCTAAAATCATATATAGTTGTTTGAAAAAAATCCTAATTAATTATAATAAAAAATCATAATGAAACAAGGAAATCTTAGATCCACACTCCCATTTCTATCGAGCTAGATCATGCAATCAGTTTGATGTCCTCCAGATCAATATAGGTCAATGTAGCCCTCTTGTGATTATAATTCCAGAAGGCATCTATCCTGTCATGTTGATCTCATGCTTACATGTGATCAACATCGATATCAATCTTGGCTTATAAGATCAATCTAAAGATCTTGTAATCAGTCCTATTTGATTTAGGATTGATCCTAGAGTCTTGATATTAGTCTGAATGTTGATTTGAATGTTCCCTTCACACCATTTCATCCACGTTTTGCATTTGATTGACGTCTGGGCTCCTCCTTGTATTTCTAAACCTCTTCAAATGCCCAATTACTTCTTAAAACTCATGTAAAAGTTCTTTCTTAAACTTGCACATTAAATCCTCTCTAATTAGCTCTTGTCTCAACCTGGTGCTTGTGTTATTCCCTTCCTCTAGAAAGAGAATTGTTCTCAATTCGATAGAATCCTTGTTACTACAAGAAACAAACCTATATATAAATAATATAGTATACTACTAGTAAAGCCCTTACCTTAAACTCCCACTTTGCAACTCGTATTTGTTTTGGGCAAGTAAACATTCATTGACCTCAAAAAGATGCATACTTAACCAAACTTCCTTCAAATTGTAGTTTGATTTTAGGATCAAATACGAATATATGGAAAGGCCTTTTAATTGTTTTAAATGGAAACAACATCCCCACTAAAATTGGACCACTTCTTGATGTATGTATTTGCTTGCACTTGAACACAATTCTTGCAATCCCCATTTGGTCTTCTTTTTCTAATGATGGTTTCTACATTCCAAGGTAAATGGCCCTACTAAATTAATCTAATTTTTGTAATGAGTTTATTCCAACAGATTAGTATAGCAGCTTCTTAGCGATCTAATGTGGCCAACAATTTCACCAAGGCATCTCATCAACCTAAAGACATTAGAATACTCATAGCCTAACAATTTATGCATAGGAATTGTAGTAAAATGTTTGTGTTTAAAATAATCTTGCCAAAGTTCCAACATTCATATGACGGATGACCAAGGATAAAAGTGTCGTAAACATATTAACCCTTAGGCAATTTAGACACCATAGATACGCAATCTATGCAAGGATTGAGAATTATAAAATCCACTCAAGTGGTAGTCATCAAAAGAAATGTTCACTACACTTGTGATCAACAAGTGATACTATCATTACACAACTATTACATGAACTCCTAAATTTCACTTGTGGCAACCATGCTTATGATCCTAGGATACATATTATGCTTACCTTATAACTCATATGCAACCCCAAATACCTCAATCTAGTCAACAAATGCAAGCTACATGTTATCACCTTTCAAGTTCGATCTACAATCATGTCGTTCATCAAGAAACGTGCATTTAAAACTCAAAATTCCAACTCCATTAAATTTCAAAAGCTCATGATTGGATGCTAAACTCATTAAGTGTAATTCATCCTTAAGACCAAATTTAGCAAATAGTGAACACCGAACAACTTATTTGAATAGCGAATAAAAGAATTATAACTCCAACAATACCTTTTTCCATGCCATAATTTTACATGGATTCACTAACTCTTTTCTCCCTCCATGGGTGATGTTGCTATATTTTGACTCAATGCTTCATTCCTATTTTTTACCAATATCACTTCTCCCACATCTTCATCAATGTTTCCATCCTCCAAGTTCAACTTTCCCATGGCTTCACAAATTCTTCTACAACAAACACATTAGCATCCACAATTATCTCTTCACGATTGCACTTTTTCACCATCGACGAGTCTGTCTCTTCCTTATTCTCCTAATAAACTGGAACATCAGCTACCTCACATTTACTCAAGTATAAATATGCATAATCTACCTTTTGTATTAGAGTGGATGTAGTGCTGTGATAATATCCTTGTACGATCTCTAACGGCCCCATAGATGTTGTATCATGTAGATTTCTCAACAGTGGTCACTTGAGAGTCATGTCGAGTAATTCTCTTAACACCTTTTCTTTTGAGCCCTCGTTCCACTTGGATATCTCTTGCCACTGTATCCTCTATTCCTTTATAATGAAAACACTCAACTATCTCCACAATGTCTTCATTTAACTAGTTGAGAAACCTCTTCAATGTTCTTCACTACGTTAGCTTTGTTCATTGGCAATCTCAACTCATCATAGTATTCCTCAACACTTAATTCTTCTTATGATAAATTGTTAAATCTTGTGCACAACATACATTGAAAGGAATATAAGACATACCTATTTTTCAGTATCCTCTTCAATTCCTTCAATTTGGTGATTTAGCGTTCCCTGTACCTCTGTCTACTACTAAAAAACTCACTCTACCAAGATTTAGCACAACCTAGGAAAGTCAGAGAAGCTATTTTTACCTTTTGTGCTTCTGAATAATGATGAGAATCGATTCCAATTATGTGTTTGGATTAAAACAACCTTGGAATTCTAGATTTTGAAATCCGACATCCTTCAAGGATTCATCACCATCTTCATCATGATTTCTCCGCGAATACCTCATAGGGAGGTTATCAATTTCCCACTTATTAGTAACAATAGTACACACATCACCAACACACTTGCCTTATCTGTCTAGTTCTGACTAATCTACGCTTCAAACCCTCTTTACCCCTATCATTGTCAGGTAATGTTTTGCCCTATGTAGTAGTACAAGAGGCCTCCAAAATTCTTTAATCTTCTGTTAATGCTTGCCAGTGTCTTCGTCAACTGCTTTCTGTGAAATTTACTATCTTCCAACATTCTAAAAATACAAAGTGTACAAAGATAGGATATGTACAATGTGCGCAAATGTACCTCTTACCTCATAAGATGTATTCATTTGTTTCTTACCTCTCACTTGCGTATCACACAAAAAACACTCAATAATTAATTTACTAGCTCAATTCTTGTGTCACCTAGTGGAATTCTAAGTATCCCTTGAAAACTTGAAGTTACGTACCCACAAAAGCATGTAAGTGTTCATGACAAGAGGAAATTTTAGGTTATAGAATTGTTCTAGACACAAAAGATCAATCTGAGAATGAAAAATAGGCTAGCGAGTCGATCAAGAGCTAAAAGATAAATCTAAAGCTGAAAAAGACTCCCTTGATCAATCTTAGACCAATATGATCTATCAAAAGCAGAACAAATAGGCACAATTGATTGGGAATAAAGTGTGATCGTTTGAGGCTAGGAATAGCCAGATTGTTTCTATTTAATCAAGTGTTGATTGATCTGAAATAACATGTGATCAATTGCTGCCATGAATTTTCTAGCAAAATTCAAATTCCAAACATAATTCAACCCCAATTTCAAGTTATTTCAAACTTTCAATTTCTAATTTCAATAAAATTTCGCATATCACTATCTTTGTCACATGTTTTTCATAGTAAATTCTTCCTTTTGATTTTTTTTACTTTTCTAAATATCCCACAAGTTGACAATCTAATCATAGAATAACTTGGTGAACAACAAAACTTACCAGAAACACTAGCTAATCAAGTGATAACTTAGTGAACAATGAAACTTACTAGAAATGCTAGCGACTCAAGTGATAGTACTAATTTGTTTTTGAAATTTATTAAGAAAGATTAAAAAAACAAAAATAGGAAGAAAATAGGAAAAGATACAAAAAGAATAATGATGGTACTTGGATTGGTGATCAGATCAAAATTTGATATGGCTAGCTCGAATGCCAATTGGCAAATGTACAAAAGTGTGAATTAAGATAAATAGTGTAAATCTAAATTTAACAAAGTCTTTCTTACATGTACTGTGTGAAAATGACCCAAAACATAACGAACTAGAAGAATTCGAGCATAGGACAGCCATAACTAACACACCAAGTTAGTTAATACCTCACAAATTTTTCTAAGAAGTGCTTTGAATGACACTATTTGGTAAGAAATTCACATGAATTGAGAACTCTCAAATTCTAGAGAAAACCAAGAGAAAATTATTTTATTAAATAAGAATACCAAGAGAGCTTATGTTCCAAAAGCCAAAGGGCCCAGTGTATATCTATAATTGTTGATAAAGGAGTCCTAAAATTATGTGTAATTGTCTTGAGAAAGTCCTAATTAATTATAGTAAAGAATCATAATTAAAAAAGGAAATCTTAGGCTCCACATTGCCATCGCAATCGATTTGGACCTTCTTTCGATTGATTTGATGCTCTTCAGATCAGATTGATCTAGGTTGATTCAGCCTTGTTGCAATCATAATTCTAGAAGGCGTGCATTTTGTCATGTTGATCTCATTGCAGCAAATCGATCGGTCTTACATCTGATTGACAAAGATGTTGATTTGAGCTCATGAGATCAATCAGTGGAGATCCTTTAATTGATCTTGCTTGACTTTGGATTGATCCTAAGGTCATAAGATCAATTTGAATGTTAATCTAAATCTTTCTTGTCACCATTTCAGCCACATTTCACACTTGATTAACTCGTGAGCTCCTTTTTAGCTTTTTGATCCTCTCTAAATGCCCAACTACTTCCTGAAAGTCATGCAAAGGTGTCTTCTTGGCCTTCAAAGCTTATCACCTTTAACTTGCATGTTTGATCCTCCAATAAGCTAGAGTTTAGATCCACACTCGCATCAAATAACTATAGTAAAAAGTTATTTGAATGGATAACAACTAAGGGCAGACAGATTTTATCATAGCCATTTACATCATTTAGACATTCCTTTTTGCCACATGCTTAGTCTTGTAGGTCTCTATCTCCTTTTTGAATACATCAAATTCAATTTGGATTGGATAGCTTCTTTTCCTTTGGTAGGGTCTTTGTTAATTATTACTTGATCATAAGTAAAAAGATCACCACCTTGAACATTATCTCCCTATAACAAACTACTCTAACCTATTCACTAAGACATAACTATATCTCTCGGGTGCATGGTGATTTTTCTTGATCTTCACAATGTTTGCCTATCGAGGTTATTCTCAAATGGTTACTTCTACTATTAGGTATTCACTTTATTACTCATCTTCCTCGAGCACTATTGCTCTACTTGAATCACCTTCTCAAAAGAACTCTTTTTCAAGAAAGTAGGTTGGATAGCTAATAATGATCCTTTAGTCATTCGGCATGTATAATTTAGATCTCATGGAATCCTTAGGATATCCTACAAAATGATGCATTACAGCTCCTGCCTTTAACTTAGTCCATCTTACATTTCTTAATATAAGCTGGACATCCCTAATCTTAAATTATTTTAAGTTTGTTTTCCACCTAATCTGCATCTCATGCAAAGTTTTAAGAATAGATTTAGAGGGATCATATTCATGAAAAGTATAGCAAAAGGAAAGCATGCCCCCATATTGAAGTAGGGAGATCAGTGAAACTAATCATAGGTTATACCATACCCAACAAAATTCAATTCCCACATTTAGCCACACCATTCAATCAAAGAGTTTCTTATGGTGTAAGTTTTGATACCATGCTATTTTTCTTAAGGAATCCATTAAACTAAGAGCTCATATATTCAACACCACAATTTGATTGTCGTGGATTCACATGACTACTGATTTACTTTATACGTCATACTTGAATTTCGTAAACTTTCCAAAAAATATGTACTTTTACTTCATCAAATACACAGTCCCATATATAAACTAATCATCTATGAAGTAGTGAAGTCTCCCTTGAAGATTTCATTTATGACCCACTAACATTAGTGTTGACAAGTTGTAGCACTGATGTCTATCAAATGGGCTTTCAACCATTTTGCCTAAGCAACAAAATTCATAAGTGGTATAGGAGTCCTCTTCTAATTGGCCGATAACCATCTTTCTCCAACATGTTAATCTTTAGTTTTTTGAGATGACCAAGTCTAAGATTCCACATTTATTTTGAATTGTTCTCTCTCTTATAGGTATGTTGGAAATGGCATTTGTCACATTTTAGCATCAATTTTCCAGAAATAGCGACGGTTCATCAATGAGGCCTTGTCAAACCAATTCATTATAATAATAAATGTAGAAGACAATGTCTCAAAAAGAAAATTTATAATTCTTCTGTACCAACATAGATATAATTACAGTGACTTTTAGCTCATTTGACAATAAAAGACAATCACTTAAAACTGAAACGTATGATAATGATAATATAATAGAAACAATTCCAATATGCTTGCAGCATTTGCTTTACATCAACCTCAATCACCATTTCTTACTCATCCAAAGTGAGCTACTTCTAGCTAAATCCCAATTCAAAGTATAAATTGGAGAACAAACACCCAAATATATAATCTTAAAAGTAGAAAATAAACTAATAGATTAAAATGCTTTATAAACATATAGTTCTTCACCTTTAAGGCCATTCTTTAAGCTCTTGAGGTATTTGGTGCAACTCCGCTTCCAATTCCCTACCTTATTCTAGTGGAAACACTTTCCTTTATCATGTAAAAGCCTTGGTTTTCTTGACACACCTAATACCTTTGAGAACGGAAGGTTTCCTTTTCTTGAACTTGCCACTCGTAGTCTTTCTAGTTTGGAAGCTAGATGCCACAAGAACAACTGCCTTCCATTGAGATGGGAGGCCAGCTTCCAACTATAGTCAACTTTTTTAGAACCAAAAACAAATTTGTAATTTCAAAACCAATTGACCAAGTTGGTCCCAGTTAGCATAATGGCTCAAAGCAATTTTGTGAGTGGTTTTGACACAATTCGATATCAATAAAGTAACTATAGAAAATAAATAAGATTATTAATTCTATTGTAAATATTGTTATTGTTTGATTTTGGGCATTAAATCAAGCGACTTTTTACTTTTTTGAGTCCCATACTCCCTCAAATGGTAAATAAAAATTCCATTCAAAACTTTTTCTAATTGATGACTATGGCCTTCATTGAACCTAATATACCTTACATGTACAATTTTTAGCATACTAGGCCTAATAAGTGGCAAATCTTACTAACATATCTCATATGTGATCTAATCATAATTTGACCCATGGCCCATCAGAACCTCACACATACATTTTTTGGAATTGTGGGGCCCTTTAAGTTATACCCACCAACTGACAAATCGTACCTGTGACACATATACTTCTTAAGGTAGAATATATTTTGAATGTTGCATCAAATGCACATGAAGTTATAAATTATGACATTGATATGTGAGCCCACAAATGTGATGATATCACATGCAAAAGTTATATTAAAAACTCTAAGTTTGGTAGAGGACCACGACGAAACATTTTCAACATCACAGCTGTGTATTAGGTCTCACTTTGCACATTAACCAATTAATGCACATACAACAAATATATTGCAAAAAGCATTATAAATAACATGGATCATTGTGGAAAAATTCTAGATCCAATTGGAACCATTTAATTGGATTGTGCACAAATGTGTGTGAAGACCTATATTATTATAAAGTTTCACTTTTCTTCTCTTAGGCTTAGCATTGGGCTCCTTCTATAGACTCACTAATGCATGGATCCATGAACTGCCACCAACTCTTAGTCATCTGCTGCATATATCTTTTACAACCACAAGATTACAAAAAATAATATGAATGTGGGCTTATGCCTAATGACAACCCATGGAAAAAAATTAATTCATATCATTACGTTGGGCCTAAAACAATACATCACATCCTTATGAGTCCTAAGTCTATAATCAGCCTATCCATCCATGCACAGACAAACCATACATCACCTGTATAAAATGAAGTGCATTGACTTAATGATCTTTTTCAAGATTTACACATCTAGTGCCTTAGCTTTTCTCTTTAGAAAACTCTCTTCCAAAATTTTTAAATTAGGAAAAACAAATTTTTTGTTGCTGAGGAGACAAGGTTCATAGTGTGGCCTTTGACATTAGTTACAACATACTCTATATCTTGTTTTGGCTCACACTAATTCTGCGATCCAACCATCATAGTTGTATGATGCCTCATGCAACGACATGGTTCGAATGCAATAGAATCCATATTCATCTATGTTCCAATGTTATGACTACCACTAAAGCATTCACGGTGACATGTTGTGACTAAAGCACTGTTAGATTTTGTCAGATGTGGGATACAAAAATATAATTTAAAACTTTTATAAAAAAAAACATGCCTAGTAGAAATAGTTAATCTCAAGCTTGGTGCATTTTTCTTCCTATAACAATTATAATTAAATGGTAGAAGATATAAACAAATTTACATTACAATCAGACTTTCAAAATTTTTCCTTCATGATCTTTCTACCACAAGACTTGAGTTGTGACCTTTAGTCCATGCGCATGTACAAGTGAAGGCAAGATTCTTCTTCTTTCTCTCAAAACTCTTTGTTGTAAAATATGGAAGATGAAACAAGAGAGAAAGGGAACAAGAATAGAAAATTTTTTCTTGCTCTTTAGGTGGATGACAACGCAAGACTATTGTGTAGAGCTAGAATAGCTTCCAAACTTATTTACTCTATGACACTATCTTTTAATTATGGCAAGAACTTCTTCTTTCATAATTATCAAAAATGGTTTGTAGAATGGACCAAGTCAAGCTATTACATGGGCCTTAATCCAAATTCATGCCCAAACCATTTTTAGTTACTAATCCAATTAGTAATTAAATCCCACTCATATCTTGGCTTTAATCAAACTCATTAACTTAATCATATCACCAAAGCTATGCACTTCGCGAGAATAATTTCTATCAAAAACTTATTTTTGGTCATGCATTAACTTAGCTAAGAATTTCCATCTTGTGGGACATTGATTGTATGAGCCATACTCCTTGCATACTTACACGGGAACAAATTCCTTTTGAATAGACCCATCTACATAAGAACACAAGTAATGGTACTTGAAACTCATAACCCTACCAAGCTAGATGTGATTTGTATTCCTTTAATGAAATATTGATTATTATATGCATAAGGTAACCAAATTGTCTCAGGTCTATGTTTCATTCACGCTTTACATAATCATGAAGTAAGATATATACGACAGAAATTAAACTTCATGTGTCTTATCTTCTAGTCAGAGTTTGAATATGAATAGGACATCATAACAATATCATACAGTCACATCCAATACTTTAAGCTAATTCAAGATTTATATACATGAATAAATTGTCATATATTGATTGAAAAATAAAATGATATTTTATTAATATGAATAACCTTTATAATCAATATCTCTACAATGCATGAATACATAGAGTTAAAAGGGCTTATCACTAACATCACATGCTTTGTCATCAAAATGCCCCTAAGTTTATACCTATCAGTTGACTTGACAAAGGAAACATAACCATTAAATAGTGTAGGCCAATAAAAACCAGGTTGTAAGGCTTTTGCGGCTGTTCTCATTACTTTCAAATGTTTGCCATATAGTGATCTATAATAGCCTTCCATGTTGGATTTATGTATGCATCTATGTACAAGTTGATCCATTTAATTCTTAAAATAATAGTGGATCCTCCAAGAAGTAGATCATCAAATCATGGTAGAATTTTTCCTTTGCTAAGGGTTAAGATCCAATAGAGATATTCCACTTATGAAGCTATTTACTATATTTAGGTATAATAAAACAAGAGCATCCACAGAAAACAAGTGTAAATCAAAAAATAACTCTTAGATGTTTGATTTTCCTTCTTTGATCTATATCTGTGAGAGGTGATTTGCCACCATATCCTTGCTTTCCTTTTTATCTCATATCTCCAGACACCTACAAAAGAAGGAACCATTCTATCAATCTCAGTTGACATACATCTTTCAAACAAGTACCAGATAGCAACATGATTAGTCAATAATACAATTCTTGATCTAATGATGTAAGATCAAAAGCTATCTTAAGCAATTACTACTATCAACTTCTCCATCTTAGTGGTAATATAATTCACTTGAGCATCTTTAAGAGTGTTGGCATAGTATATTACTCAAAACATCTTCTCATGCCTTCGCTCCCATGTTGCACCTACTTCATAGTATTTCACATAAGATTAAAAAGAAGGCTCCAATCCTCTGTGGCCACAAAAAGTGTTATAGTTAATTTATTTTAAATTAGCTCGAATGCTTTTAAGTAAGCATTATCTTGAATGGACATCCTCCTCTTATAAATTGCACAATAGCTTGGCAATTTTTGAAAAGTCCTTTATAAAGTGCCTACAAAAGCTAGTGTGTCTTAAAAAGCTTCTCACTCCTTTTACAATGGTTGGAGGTGAAAGTTTCTTAATTGCAACCACTTTAGCTTGATCTGTTTGCTACTCATTAGCTAAGACTTTGTGACTTGAAACAATTTTTTCACACACCATAGAGCCACACTTTTTCTAATTCTAAACCAACATTTTCACTTCACATCACTATAGAACTCTTTCTAAATTTTCCAAGCAATGCTCCAATAAGGTGCTATAGACTAAAAAGTCATCCATAAAAGCCTCTATGATCTCCTCTACAAAATTCAAGAAAATGGCCATTGCAAACCTCTAGAAGGTTGTTAATGCTTTATTCCAAAAGGCATGCATCAATATGCCTACATACCATGTAAGCATGTGAATGTCATCTTCTATTGATTCTAGAGCAATGCCTATTTAATTGTATCCACAATAGCCATCTAAGATGCAATAGCACTCATAGCAAACTAATCTTTCTAGCATTTGATCAAAATAGCAGTGGGAAGTAGTCCTTGCGAATTGCCATATTCAAGGTATAGTAATCAAGACATAGACTCCAACCAGTTGTAATACTATTAAAAGAAACTCCATTATCTCTATCTTCACTTCCATTACGACTCCGATTTTTAGAACTTTCGTTGGGCTCACCCAAATGGTGTTAAATATAGGAAAGATGGTGAGTAATCATAGCAATTTTAAGACCAATTTTTTCACAACTTCCTTCAAAATATTGTTGGTGTTTAACTACTAGTTTAGATGAACACACCAGCAAGATCTTGTGTGTCATAAAATTTCCTCAAAGTCTGAAATATACCATCCAATAGCACCTTTTCATTGACTTAAAACCCTCAATAAATCTTCACTTTGTTGCTTGCTCAAGGTCATAGCAACAATTACTAGATATCATGAATTTTCACCTAAAAATAGAAACTCCAAGATTGGGTAATGGCTTCAATTCAAAATCATTTGGCTTTATCAAGTTTTGGCTATAACATCTGTTTCATCCAATTTCTCTGTAGCCTATGCTCATGTTCTACTCCATCCTCGTCATCAATTTGTTTCTTTAATAAAACTAGAAAACCCTTGATAAATTTGTTGGCTTGTGCAATTAGCATACTCTAGAAAATCTTTTGTTGAAAATTTTCGTGACATCACATAAACATGATAAAATTAAATAAATTCAATTATAAGTTGTATTATTACCTGGAAATTTTAAGGCTTGATAGATATTGAACTTCACATCGTCGCCATTGATATGTATTATCAAGATCCCACTTTGAATTGTTAGGTTTCACTAGACATGAGATATAAAAAATACAATTTAAAACTTCCACTTTGAATTGTTGGGTTTCACTAGATATGGGATGCTAAAAATACAATTCAAAACTTTCATGGAATATCAATCGTATAGGACAAATATCTTGATTTCTTCCAATGTGACAAATCTTTTATTCATCACACATATATCTCCACACATACTCGAGAAATAGCTTGTTGGACTTATAATCATATCGATACCAAGATAGATATTAAATCTTAATGCTCTAATGGCACACTAACCATGATACACAGAGGGCATCAATGTTGTCTCGAGTCTAAGGCTCACACATACTTAACATGATCACAAAATAGGGCATTGATAATAAAAAGTGAACTCCAAGTATTTACTTTATTCTTTATGTCATTGTTTGAATACATTATTTTTGAATGGTATATCAACACATATGTGTTCTTGGTATGTCTTATTGAATGTCATGACACTTGCCACACAAACATAAGGTGTGCAAGTCGTACTAATACTCTAACGACCATTTGGAGAATCTGCAAGTCATGAATAGAATTCTTTATGGTTTTGAAATAAGAATTCTTGTGTCCATATTCATAACTCCTATGAATAAGACTTCTTGACACAATCATATAGTCACACACACAATTTCATTAACTAGAATTGCATGCATAATTACTACTGCTAGAATAATGATAAAATGCAACATCGATATTTTATTAATGAATGAAAAATAAAATTTATAACTAATATCCTTTATAAATAATTGGCATTAGAAAGCATAATACTAACAGTCATAACAAAATGGACCTAGGATTTATCAACTCAAGAAATCACTAAGTAGCTTAGTGTAGGGAGATTTTAGTTGTGACATATTATGGAGGATTGAAAGCTATTTGACATGAATTAGCCCTATATGATAGCATTCCTAAGTGTGTGCATGGGCAACCAAGAATGGTTACTAAAAAGCTATAAAGTGATTATGGTATACAATTCTTAATGGACTTAAATGACACTTACTCACATGTAAGAGATCAGATCATGATGAAGGATCCCATTTCATTGATTAACAAGGTGATTTTGATGATACAACAACAAGAAAAACCACACTAAATAATCAGTGGAGTTGACAAACTTGACGTAATGGCCTTGGCTATAGTAGTGCAGTCATTTGCATAAAAATTTGGAGGAATGAAGGATTGGTTGTATTATGTGCACTATAGGTTTAGGGACACACCCATAAGAATTGTTTCAAGGCAAGGAATGCTGAAGCTCCAATCTACAACCATTGTAACCTAAAGGGCCATGTGGTGGAGAGGTGTTACAAGTTGAAAAGATAACTACCTGGTCACTAATTTTACCAATAGACCGATAAGAACTCTGTTTTTGTTACTCAAAGTTCATACCCAAGAGTTTCAGGATAGGAGAATGAAGATAGTGATGTATTGATCTTAAGCAAGATGCAATATCAGGAATTACTATCTTTGCTTGATGATAAGAGAAAACTAGCCAACAATGTATGTGATCCCTTACTCTTGCTGTCAACACTACAACCTCACTAAATGTTTCTAGTAAGCCTTTGTTTCTAACCTTGAAAGATGACCATACTATCAATATTCCTTGGATCATTGATACTAGATGTCTAGATCATATAATCTACAATACATCACTATATACCACTATCACAACCTAAGTAACCTGTTTGATCAGATTGCCACATGGCACTCATGTCATAGCTACTCACGTAGGATTAGTAAAACTAAACAAGCACATCATATTATATAATTCATTTTATGTGCCCTCTATTTCAATGAGCTTGATATTTGGCAAAGCTTATTAGTCAAGACCATTTCTTATTGTCTAGTTTTTCGCTCATTCCTTTGCTATATTCAGGATCTCATTTCTTAGACCACAATTAGG
Source organism: Avicennia marina (assembly GCA_019155195.1). Taxonomy (NCBI): domain Eukaryota; kingdom Viridiplantae; phylum Streptophyta; class Magnoliopsida; order Lamiales; family Acanthaceae; genus Avicennia; species Avicennia marina. The sequence continues at coordinate 6,260,092 of CM032762.1, read as the reverse complement.
ATAGGTGAGGTAAAGAATGGCTTGTATTGTTTCCTAAAGGTAAAGAAGCAACTTGACAGATGAGGTAAGGACTTCTTAGTAACTTCTAGTACTAATGATCGTAATATAGTTGTTGCAACAAGGTAGTGCATTTTCATGAGGCATCCTTTTGGGGTAAAAGGTCATAAGTTGCTTAACTAAGATAGTCAAAGCATATTCATCTCTAGGAATGTGACCTTTTGTAAAAACATATTTCCTTTCTTATATTACCAACAATCAAACCAACAAATTTCCCAAGTCTAGATGTTCCTCAAATATTTGAACTGGAGCCTTTCCTTTAAAATTAAAGATATCAAGAGCTTATCACACTAGAAAACTCAACTACTGCAGACAATCCACATATATTACACACAATTGCCCACCTAACCAAGTACAGATCCCTCAACCAAATTCTAGATGTAATACTCCTTTCCCATCTACCTATCTACTTACAAGTCCTGAACAACCAATTCTAAAGAGATCAATAAGAATAGGGCACCTTAATACCTTCATTACTACTACTATTGACAAGCTAGCAACACCTCACCAATCCTAGTCGATGATGGCCGTAGTTAATGGATGGTATTCGTTATTTGATATGAATAATGCCTTTTTACATGGAAACATAATAGAAGAAATTTACATGCAAAAGCATCTAAGGTACAATGAAGGGAAGCCAGACTAGGTGTGCAACTAAACAAAAAGTTTATATAGATTGAAACAAGTAAACAGAGAGTGTTATTTCACATTTTCACATGCATTGACTGACCTAACTTTAGCTAATCTAAGAATGATTATAGACTTTTATCTTGTGGAAGGACGATCCATTCACAATTCTACTAGTATACATTGATGACATCATAGTGTCAAGCAATTCCACAATGGTTACAGAGAGCATCAAGTTTCTTAATGAAAAATTAAATTTTAAACACCTTAGCAAGTTAAAGTACTTTCTTAGTGTAGAAGTCACAAAGACTCAAGGGGCATTTACATCAGTTAGAGGAAATAACCTTGGACATTTTGGTTGATTTAAGGATGACGGGATTAAAACCAGCTAAGACACCTATGGAGCAAATCACAAATTGAGAAGGGAAGAAGGAGCATTACTAATGGTACCATTATCAGATCACATGTTTATTGAAAAGCTTCTCTACTTGACCATTACTTGACCAACCCTTTCATTCAGTATTCAAGTGTTAAGTCAATTCATGGAAAGGCCAATAGAAAAGTATCTAAACGTTGCTTATAGGATGTTGGACTACAATGGTCTAAGTCCTAATCAAGCTATTCCATTGTCATCAACAAGCAATCAACAATTAAGGGCCTATTGTGATGTGGATTAGGATTCATTCCCAAACACTCAAAGGTTTATTACAGGGTATTGCATATTTCTTGGAAGCTACTTGATATCTTGGGGATCAAAAAAGCAAAATGATAGTGTCAAGATCTTTACCAAAAGTGAAGTATAGATCAATGGCATCTACTGGCACTGAGCTCAATTGGATTAGGTACATACTTATGCATTTTCGGTAGCACATCCATTTTCGGTAGCACATCCGCAACTAGAAAATCAATTTTGTGACAATCAAGCTGACTTACACATTGCTCCAAATCTGATCTTTCATGAACAAACTAAGCATATTGAAATAGATTCCCACCTTTTTATAGATCCAGTACAAGGAGGTTTGATTTCCACACGCCATGTTCAGATAGCGGCTCATGTTTCAGCCATCTTCACAAAGGCATTACCTAAACAAGTATTTAGGAGGCATCTCTATAAGATGAGAGTTCTGGACCACCAATTCCAACTTTTGGAGGTCCGTTAAAGAATATAGAACGGAGCTAACCAATGGAACAATAACTTATGTTACAGGTTTGTTGCAAATTTGTTTATGTTTCTTTTCCAATTTTCAGTTATTGTTAGTTGTTTGCAGTTTCTTTTTGACATTAGCTGGCAGACTTGTTGGTTAGCTCTTTGATAATTTAGTTGCAGTTTTCTATTGAGCTGATCATAGCCCTCCACGAATTTAAGCAGGAATGATCAGCTGGACCCAGTAAAAGAATAAATGTCAGTGCTTTCACCATCAACCTTCTCCTTCACCATGTATTTCTTAATTTTGCACACCAAAATGAGAGTAGCTTGATTTTCTACCGATTCATCTTAGGTTTTCGCCCAAATTGGTCACTTAATTCATTTTCTAAGCTTTTAGGAGGAGGATGCCTAAAACCATTTCTAACAAGCAAAGGCCACCGCGATTTATCCTCAAAATGCCCAAAGACTGATATTTTTATCTGAGTGCACACAAGACATTTCTTCATCTCCTGATCATCAGTTCTTAAGCATTTTGCATATAACATGCTCCATGGTTTGTTAATACCAGAAACTCCTTCGGTGGTGTTGTGCTAGCATTGCTAATGCTAAAACTGAATTTTTCCACTGCGTGTCCCTTGAGCCATAAGCATAGGCCCTTTATGTTTTGAGGACTTATGGAATTTTTCTTTACAAGTGAAGATATAGGAAAAAAGGAACGAGCAGATGCGCCAAGATTAAATACAAGTAATCATTCAAAATATTCATTGTAATGTTCACAATCAAAAATGAAAAAGCTGCACATTTAGACATCATCGTTTAATTTGATTTCATTTGAAGAAAAGTGGATAATAAGCATCTGACAATATGCCTTGAGATTTATTCCACTGAGAAACATTTTATTCCGTTTTGAAGGGCCGACAATTGGGTTGAGCCCCAACTGGGGTCCCTCTACAGAAGACTGGGTATGAATCTCATGATGATGTCTACTTGGAAGCAGTTGGACAAGGCTACTATATCTGATCGAAGAATTATCCACATGCTTGTGAAATGGTAAAGAGTGTTGAGATTTGCTGACTGAAGGTCAAACCCACCACCAAATTCCCCAACAAGAAGGATGCAATTCTGAGAGACACACACAACGAATTACAGATATCGATCAGAAAGTCACGAAAATGTGAGAAAATTCGAAAATCATATTCCAGACGAGATCTCTGATGTTCAGAAAGAACCATCTGCCGGGAATGAAAGACAGGACTAGAAAGGTAAATTACAATAATAAAAATTTAACCTAAATTATTTAGTTGTATGGATAACCTTTTATGTAAGATGAAGAAGATATACTGAAGTAGAATTATAATCTATAATCAAAAACTAACTCGGGCAATTAAAAGCATCACACATACGTTTTGATTATTAAAATCAGGTAGATTTTGACTATGTAGAATGCTTTTATCGAAGTCCGTGGTGTCCTGATCTTGCCTAGCATCTACAGCCTCAGATCCCTGCATCCAATTAGCCAGTTAATACACTCAATTTATAGTTCTCAAAAAAATTAAGAACGGCATTAATATACGTAACGAGTCCAAAAGCTTATCTTGAACCATTCATCAACACATTAGCTGAATCCACACCAGATCAGTGTAGTAATAAACTTATCCTTCGAGGTCAGCAATCACGTAAAAATTTGGAATGAATGACTGGTTTAAGCAATTAAGATATGTGATTGTTATGCTCCGATTGAATAAAAGAAACTAGATATCAAACTACTATATTAGTCAAAATAATCTACAGTATAGCAATTAAATAAATAAACACAAATTTCGAAAAGCAGAAATGCAGTCGAAGATAGACTGCATGTCCAGCGACTTGGGCAATCACACAGACATTACCAGTCAACATTTTTACATACCTTTCTGCAAATTATCAAATATACAACGAACTCATCATCAAGAAAAGGAACAAAATTTGAATTTATTCTTCGTCGTTACTAAAACAGATTGTTAAATGATTTTCAGATATTGGCTAAAAGAAGAATCATACAATGAACTTAACAAATTTTTGTAAAATTCCAAAAACTTCTTCTCCAATTGAATCCATGTCTCCTTTTATCTAGTTTAGCTTATACCTGGAACATACACACCATCGATAAGCATTAAATAATGAAAGAATCTTTTCTTCTCCATTGTTAGCCCTACAATGAGACAAACCGAAGATACTAAACCAAGACTTATACTTAATTCCATATTGCAATTAGAACAAAAAAATGCAAAAGATGGTTAGCTAAATTTTGCTAATATTATGAAAAAAACTGTGAAAGCAATTCAGGAATCAAATGCACCAGAATACATGAAACAAACTTACACAATGAAGTCAATTCATCAAATGTCAAGAATTGAGATTGGAAGCCATAAAGCTTCAAAAAAGAAGTAATGAAGGATGAAAAAGGAGAGAAAGCAAAGAGGGATGTTCTGCAGAATGACCAGAGCAGTTGTATTCATCGTATCTCATCAAGTCTGCACTGTTACATTAGATTTATACATCCTTTCTTCTTGCTAATCGTCTTGTACTTGCTTCCACACTTCAACTACTTCGGAAATAGTTAAATAATTGAATTACACAGCTCTTAACTACTTAATTAACTAACAGAACTTCCAGCAAGCCACCAATATCAGCAGTGTATCTATTAGCTTTCTATTCGGCTTGTTTTTCCACTTCATTGCTGATCTAGGTTGACATACTCATTTTAACACCCCTCCCCGCCGCCCCCTCTTAAGGTGAGTACGGATATTTTTCATACTCATCTTGGCTACTCACTCGCTAAATTGTTTAGCAGTCAAGGCGTTGGTCAACATGTCCATAGGTTGGTCTTCTGTTGTAATATACTTCACATCAGTGATCCCTTTAGCAACTTTTTCTCTTACAAAATGAATATCAATATTAAATGTTTTGTTTTCTCATGATTGGTTGGATTTTTGCTGATTTGAATGGTGCTTTGATTATCACAGATCACTGGAGTTAATCCATCAAGTCTTATGTCAAACTTCTTCCACATATTGATTAGCCATAACACCTCACAAATACAGGATGCTAGAACTCTATACTCAGCTTTCGTAGAACTTCTAGTCACTACGGTTTGTTTTTTGGATTTTAGCTGATAAGATTGCCTCAAAGAAAGACACAATATCCTATAACTAACCTTCTTATGAGTTAACATGTGGCCTAATCATTGTCACTATATCCTTACAACTTGAGGTCTAGCTTACTACTTAGGAAAATTCCTTTCCTACTGTGAGTTTTAAGTATCTCAGTAAACAAAATGCTACCTACAGATGCTTCTTAGTTGCTTTGCTCATACATTGAGATAGAACTTATACAACTTAAGTTATATCTCGTCTAGTGAAAGTTAGATATATAAGTTTTCCAACCAACTATCTGTAACATGTCACATCTTCAAGTTCCTTTTCATTTGATTAGTCCATGATTGGTTTCTATAGGTGTGTTTACTATTCTAGCTCCCAGCAGGCCATAGGTTTCAAGAAAATCCTAAATGTGCTTTCTTTAGCACAACACCATTCCTGCTGCAGACCTTGCTATTTTAATCCCAAGAAAATACCTAGGAGCTAAGATTTCTGATCTTGAACTTTGAGCTCAAGAGTTGATGATCACGTTAACCTCCTAGTTAGAGCTTCCATTGATCAAATCATCTACATATAACAGTAGAGCAATCTTTCCTCCTCTTTTAGTGTCCTTAACAAATAGAGAATCATCAGTTTTTGACTGGTTAAAGCCATGTTCTTTCAGCACCTCAGTGAACTTCGCATTCCATTTTCTAGGTGCTTACTTGAGACCATATAGTAACTTCTTTAGTTTGCAAACCATTCCACCCTCACTGCATCTTTTTTCTTTGATCAAATTGTATCCCTTTGGAAGATCCATATACACTTCTTCATCCAAATCCCCATTCAAGAAGGCATTGTGTACATCAAGTTGTTGCGAATACCAATTTTCCATCACTGTAACACTCATGTAAATCCAGACAGTTGCTTACTTCACTATTGGACTAAAGGTTTCATGATAGTCAAAGCCTTTTTTTTTTTTTGCTATACCCCTTGCCACAAGTCTGGCTTTATACCTTTCTATAGTGCCATCAAATTTCATCTTAACTCTGTACACCTATTTACATCTAACAACATGCTACCTTTTTGGTAATTTAACAATCTCCCAATTGTTGTTATCTTCTAATGCCTACAGCTCCTCAATCATGGCCTTTCTCTAATGTTCCTCTCCCATAGCTTTAGCAAAACTCTTTAGCTCCTACATATTGTCTAAGCTAGCTAGGAAGCAAAGGTATTTATTTGACAAATTGGTTGTGCTTAGGAAATTGGGTATAGGATGGTCAGTGGCAGGTGCTGAAGGTTATACAAGGGTGTAAATGAAGGATTCTCACCAGCAAAGTTTGAGAAGGGTTGGTGTTCTAGACTTATTTGAGCATCAGCCTGAGTCTGCTGTCGTTGTGATTGAGTTGCATTAGAGAAGTCATGAACCTCTAGTAGGTGTATTAGTCTTTTAAACTAATCTTGAGAGAGTGTAAAACCTCTAGTGCATTCCCTTAACTCCTCACCACTTTGCACTGTAGAATTTTTGAGCTAATTGAAGTTTGATTAGCATTTGATGTCATCCCTTTGGCTTTAGACCTTATGAACTTAAAATTTGAAGGAAAGCTTATGATTCTATGGCACTTATCTTTATCCTTTCTTCCACAATGTGGGCAAACAACTTCTTGTTTCTCTTTTCTAACAATTTTTGTGAGAAGTGTAGAGGATTTTTTCCAAGACTACTATAAGGATTTCATTCCCCTTTGAGCTTCTCAACTATAATGACATTGTATGCCTAATCAAGTGAAGGAAATGGTTTTTGCCATAGGAGTTGAGACCTATTGGTAGAAAATGATTCATCCAATCTATTTAAGAACTTACGCACCTTGTCACATTCATAGAGATCAAAGAATTTTTAGGAAATAAGAAGAGTTTCAACCGCTATAGGAGTAGTGAGGTGGAGGTTTATATACTCTTAATGCTTCCCAAATTGTCATCATCTTTATATAGTAGGCATCCACACTCCTTCCTCCTTGATTGATTACATGTAAATCACTTTGAAGTTTACACACAAGGTTGTCATCTGGTTGAAAAAATCTCTTGGACAGAATACTCCAAATCTTATGTGCATACTACATGAAGAAAATGGTTGATGTAAGGGCAGGGCTCATGGATTTGAGAAGCCAAGCAATGATCCGATCGTTGCACCTTGACCAAGAATGATGAAGAGGATATTTTTGTGGTTCTATGATGGTTCCATCAATGAATCCTAGCTTGATTCTTATGGACAATGCTAGTGTGAATGACCTACTCCAAATTGCAAAGTTCTACCTATTGAGTTTTAGATGCACTAGGATGGTGTTTTGGTTGTTTGCAAGATGAATATAGATTGGAGAATTTGGATCATCTGGTGATGGAGAGATTTTCTGGTGGCTAGGCTAGTTGATGGACCTTGATGCTTAGGCCGTTGAGTTGAAGGTTCAGAACTGTGAGTTTGAGGAAGATACAAAGAAGATTTGTTCTTAAGTGGCTATGGCTCTGATACCATACTAGCAATCAAGATTGGAAGTCATAAAGCTTTAAAAAAAGAATTAATGAAGGATGAAAATGGAGAGAAAGCAAAGAAAGATGATCTTCAAAATAACCAGATCAATTGCATGCATCGTATCTCATCAAGTCTGCACTGTTACATTCGGTTAATACATCCTTTCTTCTTGCTAACCATCTTGTAGTTGCTTCCACACTTCAACTACTTCTAAAACAGTTAAATAACTAAATTACACAGCTCTTAACTACTTAATTAACTAACAGAACTTCCAGCAAGCCACCAATATTAGCAATGTATCTATCAACTTTCTGTCTGCCTTGTTTTTCCACTTTGTTGTTAATCCAGGTTGGCATTCTCATTTTAGCATCAAATGAATAACAAAAAAATACATATGCGATGAACTTATATGCTTAAGTCCCATGTCATCAAAAAAAACATGCACATATTTACCAAAATTTGCACTTGTTACTCATTTCCTCCTAATTAAGTCCTACTTTCTTTTTGGTGTGTCTGCACTACCATAGAGTTCCCTAAACCACAAATTCCAACATTAAAAATTATATAACACAAGTAACTCTAACTAACAGCTGTTAATGGCAATTGGTAACCTTTTGATCAACTTAAAGCTGCATCTTAGTTCAAAATAAAATAGTCAGACATTAAATACCACTTCTTTATCAAGGAATAACGACTACAATTCATCATACAAACCGATTTGCCCCACCATCTGTGCACATATGAAGTGGGGCTGTTTTAACAAAAATAAAACAAGCAATTAAATAAATATATTGAATAGTATTGGAGGCAAAGAAAGGCCTGTAGCATCCTAACTACTGGGATTGCCAGCAGTGATGACTTCACATTTCCTGATTGATGGTAGATATTGTGTAGCTGGGCATTTAAAAGGGAATGGCAATCAAAGCTTATGTTCTTCGGAGCCTAAAAGGATGTTGTATGGGAAGGCTATGATGTTAGCTATATCCTAGAACCGTTCATCTTGACAAGTCATCCAGATGAGACAGTTCAGTAACTTAACTATTAAGCCTGTCAACAGGGATGAAATCACATTTTCCTTCCTGCTTTGGTTGACTGTTTGTATCTTTTTTGCACTTTTTTTTCTTAGTTTTTTTTTTTTTTTGAGTTAGTTAGGGGCTTCAGTGTAGATGATTCTAGAGGAAACAACACGTTTAAAGACCTTATGAATTGATGGGAATTCAATGAAACAGTAACACTGCTCTGGGAGCAACATTGAAACTCTGTTATTCTCAACTTTCTTCCAACTTGATTTCCTTCTACTGCATTACCTTCCAAGTGTTTGGAGGAAGTTCTGTGTGACTTTTACATGATAGCAGTGGAGGAAGTTCTGTGTGACTTTTACATGATAGTAGAGTAGGTTTGAAGATAGGAAGAAGATTGAAGAAGTTGATCATCGCAATTGCCCAAGTATCGTCCTCAATTAGGAATCAACCAAACATGCTTGTAGATAGACTGTTCAACTTTTCTAATCGTACCAATCCTTTTAGGACAGACAGTGGAGATAAACCCATGGTGGCCTTGGTCTCGGAGCTGTTGATAATAGAAAACTATGTGGTTTGGGCAAGAAGCATGAGAAGAGCTCTTAGAGTTAAGAACAAGTTGGAATTTGTTACTGGTGGAAGCATGGGAAAGGTGCAATGATATGGTAATCTCCTAAAATTTGAACTCTATTTCACCACCTCTCAAGAGGAGTTTATTGTTTATGGATAGTGCCTATGATCTATGGAATGAGATCAATGAGAGAATGTCACAATAGAATGGACTAAGGATATACTAGTTGAAAAAGGCATTGAGCCAATTAATGCAAGGAGATGACACGATTATTATGTATTATGGGAAACTTAAGGGAATATGGGATGAACTAGTATTGCATGATGTTATACCAGAGTGTACCTGACATCAAAGAGATTGTGTGATGCAATTACTAATGGGATTGAATGATTCTTACAGCAGTATTATAGATCAAATCCTGATGCTAGATCCTCTGCCACTAGTTAAGAAGATTTTTGCCATAGTTCAACAATAGTAGAGGCAGCATTAGATTGTCTCAAACATGCAAGGGGTGGAGACACAGGTCTTTGCAGCACAGGGAAACCAAAGTCCTTCCAAAGTAGAAGGAAGAAAAGATAGATGCTACTGCACACACTACAAGATCACAGGTCACATAGTCAAAAATTGCTTTAACGTAGGAAATGCTAAGCCTCCAATATGTACACACTACAATATGAAAGGTTATCTTGCTCAAAAATGCTACAAATTGAGGGGGTACCCGCCAGGGCATAGATTGTACCAAAAGGGAATAAAAAGTACAAATGCAATCCTAACATCTCAAGGAGTTTCTGAGCAACTAGTAGGACACACTGATGAGGAAGGAGAAGGAATGACCCTGACTAAGGCTAAATATCATAAGTTGATGGCACTCTTTATTGTTAGCAAGACAGCAGCTACAAGATCAGGTGATGCAAGCCAAACCTCAAATTATAACACACCACTAGCTAGCACAGTCACTGCTAAACCCCCCACTCACCTAGCTAAGTCAAGCAACATGGCAGGTAACACTTAATCCACCTCTACACACACCTTTCCTGTAAATCAAAGCCCATTTCAATCTTGGATTTTTGACACAGGGGTGACACATCATATGATTTGCCACCCTACCTTCTTTACCTCAATCACAGCCACCACTTTTATCAAACTTCTAAATGGTTCTTATGTAACTGCAACACATATGGCGCAAGTAAAGTTAACTCAGTCCCTTACCTAAGATAATGTACTTTGTGTTCCATCTTTTGCACTAAACCTAATTTCATTAAGAAAATTAGCACAGGATTATCCATGCTATCTTGTGTTTTTTTCTTCAACTTGCTATATGCAGGACCTTCTTTCTTGGACCACGATTGGGAGAGGAGAGGCTCAAGATGGCTTGTACAAGTTCGTTGGGAATGGGGTGCATCTGATCAGCTCAAGACAAATTTTCCAGAACTCTGGTAGAAGATCTTGCCAAATCTAACTCAATTGTAAGTTCAAATAATAGCAATGTCCTTTGGCATTATAATCTTGGTCATATGTCAAGTAGAAAGCTAAATTTCATGAATAACTCACTTGTAAAACCATTCACAAAGGAAATGAATGCTTTCATTTGTCCTATCTGTCCTCTTGCAAAACTGCACAAAAAGCCTTTCAATCATAGCTCTCATAAGACCTCATTTCCCTTTGAAATGTTGCATTATAATCTATAGGGACCTCTTAATGAGGAAGGATATGATGGAAGTCGATTCTTCTTAACCATAGTAGATCATCATACTAGGATAACTTGGGTTTACTTGCTAAAGACAAAAGCAGAAACAAAACACTACCTAAAAGGTTTCCATCAGTTAGTGCAGAACCAATTTAGAAGAAAGATTAAAATCATTAGAACAGATAATGGTACAGAATTCATCCTAAGAGATTTTTACCAAAATGAAGGAATAATACACTAAAGAACATGTGTAGAAACCTCTCAATAAAATGGAATAGTTGAGAAAAAACACCAATACTTATTAAATGTAGCTAGGTCTGTAAGATTTCAGTCTGATCTCCCCTTACAGTGTTAGCCTGAATGCATCCTGACAGCAACTTATATAATAAATAGGACCCCTACTATAGCTTTAAGTAACAAGATACCCTATGAGATGTTATTTGGAGTCCAACCTTTCATACCAACACATGAAAACTTTTGGTCGTTTAGGTTATGCCTCCACTTTTGCTCAGGGAAGGAAGAAATTTGATGTTAGAGCAAGAGAATATGTTTTTCTAGGGTATCCATATGCTATAAAGGGATATAAGTTGCTGGAATTAAAAACTAACAATGTCTTCGTTTCAAGGGATGTGACCTTTTATGAGAGCACCTTTCCTTATAAACTACACAACCAAAACAAAGAAGCCTCAAGCTTTGCTCCAACACAGTCTCATGACCCTTCATATCATCCACAATTTTCTATCTTTGCACCAAACAACCACTCACCACTCTCCAATGATTAAAACCCCATCATCTAACACCAAACACAGTCCTTTCAAAATTTTGATAAGCTGATCTTAGAAGAGCAAGACAGTACTCAACCAAACATAATCTCTCCCACTCATGAATGTCTGCCATTTTTTATCTCACTTGTCAACCAAGTTCCTAATGTCCTAAGGAGATCCACTAGAGTCTGAAATGCCCCTAAATATCTCAAGGAATATCATTGTCAGCAAGCCTCCTCTTCTTCACCACTCCTAACAGAATTAGGTGAACAACACTTCAAAAGGCCTCCTAAATATCCACTTGAAACCTTCCTGAGTTATAACAATTTTCTTTCGTATCATCGAGCTTTCTTAGCTATTATTTCTTCACATGAGAAGCCAGAAACTTATGATAAAGCTTCCAAGGATCCAAACTGGCAACAAGTAATGCAAGTTGAGATCAAAGCATTAGAGCACAACAACACATTGACACTGACTGAACTATCGGGTGGAAAGAAAGCAATTGGGTGCAAATTTGTGTACGAAATCAAGTATAAGGAAGATGGAACTACAGAGAGGTACAAGGCCAAATTGGTGGCCAAAGGTTTTACACAAATAAAGGGAGTAGACTACCAAGAGACCTTCTCTCTAGTGGTAAAGATAACAGCATTAAGATGCCTACTTATAGTGGTTGCTGTAAAGGGATGGTTTCTACATCAATTAGATGTAAACAATGCCTTTCTACATGGGGACTTGGAGGAAGAGATATACATGAGCAAGTCGCTAAGATACAACCAAGAAGAGACAACTAATGTATGTAAGTTGAACCAAGAAAAGACAACCACCCTGTCCCATGCTTTGGTCAATTTTGGTTTTTAACAACGTAAAGCTGACTATAGTCTATTCACCATGAAAGAAAGGCCTCCTTTAATGTTTTATTGGTGTATGTGCATAACATTATTCTTGGGGGTGATTTGGAGACAGCAATAAAGGAGATAAGAGACTTCCTTGATCAAAAGTTCAAGATTAAGGACTTAAGACATCTGAAGTATTTTTTAGACATAGAAGTGGCAAGAAATAAGATTGGAATCCACATCAATCAGAGGAAATATATACCAGACATTCTGGCAGACAGTGGGCTACTTGGAGGAAAACCTAAGATGACTTATATGGAAAGTAACATCAAGCACAGCAAGGAGGGAGGAAAGCCAATGACTGATCAAATCATCTGTAGACGGTTGGTAAGGAGACTACTATATCTAAGTATTACAAGACTAGACATTTGCTTTAGTGTCCAGGTCTTAAGTCAATTTATGTAGCAACCAACTAATTTACACATAAGAGTAGCCTATAGGGTGTTGCATTATATCGAAGCTACACTAGGACAAAGATATTCCTACCATCCAAGAATGAGTTAAATCTCAAGGCTTACCGTGACTTGAATTGGGGCTCTTGTCTAGACATTAAAAGGTCAGTGAAGATAAAGAAGCAGTTTGTTATGTCAAGATCATCGGCTAAAGTAGAGTATAGAGCTATGTCCTCAACATGCTCAGAACTGACTTGGATAAGGGTATACTACATTGATGTTTCTATGACGAGGGCAATAAGAAGTGACAGATAAGTAGCTTGCAAAACAAAAGCCAAATTAATTGTTGAGAAGCAATAATGTACCATATTAGCCCGAGGTGGAGTATCTACCCTAGCATTGCACAATAACATACGAAGTACCTTCTTGTCATGACTAGAATGGAATACAATTATACACCGACCTTAAGGAGGATCTCCACCATGCTAATAAAAGGGTGTCAAAGTTTGGGTCATCCACGAGCACCTCGGATGAAAGCTATAGTTTGGGTCATGAATGAGTTCATGTAAACCTATTTCAATGTATCCTAAATATATTTTGTGCATATATAATATCTGTGACACAATGGTCATACAAAGCACCCGAACACCGTATCATTTGTGGAATGCATACAAGTTGTACGAGGACCACACGCAAAATCAATAGCCAATCATTAACATTTCACATGGTAGAGCAAGAAGCAAAAATCAAATGACATTATCATCAAAACCCCTAATCTTATTGTATCTTTTTCATAATTTCCATATATACAAAACACCACATATAGTTTATAAACCAAATTAAAAAATATATAATGCATGTCATCTTAATTAACCCTCCATCGATAACTTACTAGGTCCCTCAAGTGGATCAAGAAGAGTAGAAGGCCTACCCTACTAAAAAAGCACTAGAACTTATGCGTCAACACGCCTAGGGGAATGAGGGGCTGTGTAGTCTCTACCCTATTCATTGCCTCACCCTCGCCCCTATGGTTAACATGAGCTGGTGTAATTGAGACATGACATGTATTAGGCAACTCTCTATCTAATCCATTTATGCATGAAGATCACAAACCTTGTGTCTCAACTCATCCAACTAAACCTACAGAGCACCATCTCTGTTCTATACACCAAGGTAGGGCTATGGCATTAGGGCTTCTACTATCTCCTTAGCCTAGTCACCAAGTGAAGGTAGCTCCAACAATAATTGTGGTGGTTAGTGAAATACATGGTAGCCTGTGGGGGTGTAGTCTTCTTGATGGCTCATACCCAAACGCCGTTAGCCATACAGAGCTATGTGATGAGGTGAACAATGCATGAGGACCCACATGAGTTGCAGGCATATCGCTACATGACCTCCTTGATCAACTCTCTCACATTGAATCGTAAGCCCTCCAATATGACATATAAAATGATCACACACTCACTAGAAAAGGTAGCATGATGTTTCATAGGCCTTATTCATATGGCGATGAAGTACCTCCACAATTTTTCCATATTATCCAAGCCTACGATGTTGAAAGATGTGATGAAATCAACTGACATCTAAGACCTGTTCCAATGCTCAGCATCTAGGCATACTATGTCAATCACAACCTCCATGGCCATTAGGTTCTTTGTCAACTGTACAAATTTTGTATTGTAGGGTATAGTTGTCGTGCCCAAAAATCGGTTGATCCTCTATGTCGTTATATCCATGTGGTAACCTCATACATAAACATAGTTTACATGCAGGTACAAGCACCACTAGAAAGTTTGTGGTTTGTGTTGTGGAAGTACCTTTACTCCTTGCCTCTAATATTAGTGTAATCCAATCACTACGTCTCATTGCGTTCACTAGCCCACACTTGAGCACAAGACTCAATTGTTGTGTAATCTCCTCATGGCAGTTGGCAACATCAATACTGACATATTTGTCCTAGTCATAAGATGGAGTGGCCCGTTTTGTCCTACCCATTGTGTCAAACTTGCGTAACAAGTATACGATGGTTAACAAACATATACTAATTTCCACAATACATCAAAAAGGTTAGCCCTATATTCATGTCTAAACTCATACCAATTTTTTTGAAATGGTGGCTTTTTCAAAAAATCTCAAATGTCTTAAATTCATGCCTAAATTGATATGAGAGGCGATAATGTTGTGTGAAATGCGTAATCTAGTTTTGTTGTGTTGAAATTCATACTGTGTGTTAAAATACCTAAATTGATGCCCAACTTGTCTTTTTCTTCTAAAATCATTGAGAATAATTTGATGTGAAGCTAAATAATGTCATGTATTTGTGCCATGTTGTGAGACCATTGTGACCCCTCACATATGATTCATTATTGACAGCATATTCATTAAGATCAAGCATATAACAAGCACTTCACTTCACACTCCTCATCTAGCAAAATCATCAACATCCCCACAAATTTATCAAGCATATAGCCAGCAAGTATTATATTATTTTTGCTATGTGGTTAAACATTATTCATGAATTTGTATTTTGCAAGAGACATTGTCCAAATTGCAGTAAGAATAGGATGCCATGAACCACGAAACCGCTTCACAAGAAATTGGTGGAGCATTAAGCCCCAATAGTAGTAGTAACATGGTCCTCAATGCCCTCGCATAGTTTAAAAAGGGAAGGTTGCCTATAATGGGATTTGAGGCCCTATTATATCAACAAATGCTTTGAGGTTCTTGCTTATCGTCATCATCAAAATAGTCAGCAAAGCTCACTAAAGTCAAAGATGAGTTCCAACATACTCAGGACGAGCTGTAAACCACAAAAAAGAAGCTGAAAGACTACAAAATGGAGTTGAAAAAAACACAATTCAAGCTCAATTGTATTATGAATGCTATTGGTGGCAAGTTTGGCATCAACCTAGACTTCTCTAGTGATGATGACGATGTGGACAATGGTAGCAGAGACTCAAGGCTTGACATTAACAAGTAGGTTTTATTTTTGTACAGTCTCTAATTCTGAATTATGTATTGTAACAAAATGTAAAATATATTGGAGTTTCTATTTAATTTAATGTGCATTGCTCAAATTTTTAATTGCTTGAATTTTTTATGCTCTTGAAAGAATTTGTAAACGTCTTTTTATTACAAAATTCTAAAAATACAAGGAAACAATTAGCCAAAAAATGAAAATGTTATCCCAAATCTATCCCTAATCCATGCAAGATCTATCCCTAATCTGTCCTTAAGTCGTACCAAATGTAGATCAAGTCCGTTTCAAATATCATCCCAAAGTTGTTACCATCTCAAATCCACGAGGAAAAAAAAAAAACCATCCCAAAACTGCACTAAACCTTTCTCAAATTCATCCCTTTGCTACTAGTCGCAAATCCATTCCAAGTTATATCATCCCAACACCGTTTCCAACTACACAATCCTAAAATCATCTCAATTCCATCTCAAATTTGGAGACGGTCCAAGTACACCGTTGCAAAATTCTAAGATGGCATCAATGGAACCATTTCAAAATTTTAAATGGCTTAATGTAACCATCACCAAAATCTAAGACGGTTATTAGCCATCATCCTAGAATTGGAGACAGCTTCATCAAAAATTGTGCAAAGGATCTACGACTAAGTTGTTTGGAATGGATTACAAATCGTCGCAAATGCTATTGCAAATTGATTTGCAATGGCTTGCGATGGGTTTTTCATGATTTGTTGTCCCAAATGGCTGTCACTGTTCAGCAGGATTCAATTTTCTACAGCTTTTTGCAGTTTGCCATCCCAAATGGTCATTACTATCTAGCGAGATTCTACTAGTGACTTTTCCTTGAAATTATCCCTTCTAGTAAGAAGAACGAATACACAAACATTAACTTTTTCTTTGAAGACATCTAATGAAATTTGAATGTGAATGTACAATCACTCATACATAATTATATCTTTCAAATATAAGCACTCCAATCCTTACCTATAAAGATACCTCATTAATTTCTTTTCAACTTTCCAATGGTGAATCTCAAATTTACTTCGATATCAACTTACCATGCCAACTGTGAAGCTAATACCAGGTCTTTTCCATGTTTATAAACACATCAAACCTCTTACAACTTAAGCATATGGAATAGATTACATCTTATGTTCCACATTATTTTTGGGACATTGCATAAGGTGAAATTTATCTCCTCTATGCAATAGAACAACACTTTCTAAATGTTCATTTTAAATCTTTCAAGAATCTTATTTGATAATATATTTTACAAACAATTTTGAAAGCATTAAAGATCTATTTATAACTATTGAAACTTCAATCATGCGTACAGTTGCACTCATATTTGACATTTCAAATTCCCTATAAAAAAGATCCTTATTTGAATATAAAATATTAAAATCACTTGCAGCAAGCAAAATAGCACTAACATGATGTACAAATGAATCTTTCAATCAATTTACAAATTGAAATTTAAAAGTTGTCCTAGTAAATCAAATTTGAGATACCATTGTTTAGAAGCTTGTTTAAGTTCATGGATTGATTTATAAGTTTATATACCATATGCAATTTTTCTTCTGTGAGAAAATGACCTTCAAGCTGACGACTGTAAACATCCTCTAGGTCCCCCATATACATGTAATTGTTTATACACCATAAGACATTTTCCTTCCAGGAAGAAAGACCTTCAAATTGACCCCAATAAACATCCTCTAGAAACAACCCCCCCCCCCCCAACCACACACACACACACACACAGAGAAATTGTAAAATTAAATTAATAAGGCTTTCTGGTTGCACAATATCAAATGACACAATTATACTTATTTTAATTATTTTCATTTTTTCTATCCCTTTCTTTCTCCCTCTTGTTCTTTTATTTTTTTTTTAATTTATTATTTTTATTTATATTTTCTCTCAAATTTTCTCTTTTTTAAAATTATTTTGGTTATTTTATATTATTATTTTAATATTTTTATGCTTTTAAACTAAATAATTTAATTATTTCTATTATTTAAAATACAATAACTACGTAATTTTAAAAAATTTTCACACAGGAGTCCAACTTTTACTAGTATATATTTAAGTTCATATATTAATTTGGTAGTTTATACATCATAAGACATTTTCCTTTTTTGAAAAAAAAACCTTTAAGTTGATCCCTAGACATCTTCCAAACTCCCCACATATATAATATAACTTCAAATCACATTATATTAGCAAAATCATAAAAGTCCTCAATGTTTTTTTGGAGATACGTGACAAAGTTATTTTATAATTAATGTCATCTTTTTTAATATAACACAATTAGTCTAGCTTTATATTGTTGATTTTTGTCTTTCAAATGATATTTATTCCGGAATACCCATTTGTTTCCTACTAGTTTGGAACCTTTTAACAGGCAAATTAGATCCCAAACACTATTTTCAACCTTTGATTTTAACTCTTCTTGCCTAGCATCAATACATTTGTCAAATTTTGGAACTTTTAATAATTTGCAAAAATAAAACTGAATATTTATCAATGGCACAATTGAAATTTGATATTTTGCAAATAATTGATATCATCATCAAAATAGAAGGTTTTCTAGTACCTAAGGTTTATTTAAACTGTTTCACATGGCTTACTTGTAACAACTTGTGGTAAGTAAGATTCTTTTTATAGTATTTCCATTAAAACATTCATTATCATTACTTTGTCCTTACCATGCCGAGACGGTTTTGTTAACCATGTGTGTGCACACACACAAGTATTTTGCACGATGGACCATCAAGCCTTACTTCGCTGATATCTTCCATCTATGTCTTGAAACTCTACTCTCTGGTAATTCTCAATGAACTCGGCATTATTTATCTCAATAATTGCAAGATGTTTTAAACCTTATAAGTTCATGAATTTTATTTTAAAAATAAGATAAATGATATTTGGTAAGATCATCCTATGAGATTTTATTAAAATTTATAATTATAATTGATTTTAAATTTTTTGATGTAATAATAATGAAAAAAATTAAATACTATTAATAAAATATAGTTTAAGGATGCTTATGTTATTTACACAAATTGAAGTAACTTATAAGGTGTTTGAAAATAAATTGGAATAGCCAACTTATTTTTACTTATTTTTGGAGTTTATAAGCTCTTTTATCAAAAATATTACCAAACACCTATAAAGTATTTATAAACTCTCAAATATTTTATAAAATATTTTGTAGAGCTTACAAGTTCACCCAAACGTCCTTTCATGAACTTCCATATTCGGAATCCTTTTTAGCAAATATACAACAATCTTAAGAAAGAATGCAAATGAGTTAACACAAGCCGAGCCAAAATAAAAAATTTAAATTCAAGCTCAAATTCTAGCTATCAAAAGCTCTCAATAGAGTTCAAATTCAAATATTGTTTCAAGTCCAAAATGAGTCAAACTCAAATTCAAATTTGATCTCATTAATTTTTATTTTCCATATAAAAAAAAATATATTTTTAAGTAAAGATTTACTAAAACACTCGAAAAGCTCTATATAAAGTAAAGTATAATAGGGTATTAATTTAACTTAAAATTTAAAATAAAAAATTTAAATAAATTCTTAAATATTAACAATCTTCAGATAAAATTAAAAATATGAATTAAATCATGTGATTATTTGCTAATTAACATAATAATTCAATCTAATTATGTATATATTAATTTATAAAATAAAAAGATACCAAATTGAATTTAATTTTATAATGCCATTTTATGAGTAAGTGTCTCAAAAGATTTTTTATTTTGAGTTAAATTATATAAGGAGTCAATATGAAAATGTGTAAGAGGATATATTTCACATAATAAAGATAAAAGCATCCCATTATTGCTATTATATGATTTAAAAATAAAAAAGACGTTTTTAAACAAAGCTTTAATATGTCATAAATTATTTATTTTGTACTAATTTGATGATTATAAATATATTTGAATAGATAATGATTTCTAAAAATATAAGAGATTAAGAAATAACAAAAGCTCATGAGGTGTATAAATAATCAAGATATATCAAAATGGTTCAAGTAGGAATCATTTGCGCATAATTTAAGGTAAAAGATCTACTAGTCATCCCCTTATGTGAAACCTTGCATTGTCCCTAATATGATAGGACAGAATGTGAAAATAAGGGACAAAGTCGCCGTAAATTTTGTTGGGGGATTGTGCTCACTGGAATACGCTGCCTTGCTGATATGGGACAGGTGGCTGGATGGTGCAGCCTCTTCTTGAAACATCCCGATGTTTCGTGGACGGGATGGTGGCACATCCTCTTGGAATGCTTCTTGATGATTCAATTGGTCCCCAGGTCAAAAGCCCAAGGAAATGGCAGAGTGGAGGATCCCAGTGGCTGAATGAACAGGTACTGGACAAGGGGATCCGCTGCTAGACATCCATCAGTCATGAAGTACATACGCCATGCCTGCTATCTACGATGGCAACCCTCATGTATACCTAATATCTCATTTGACCTACTTGTCTTTAGTGTAGATGATGCGTGAGAGTGAAAGGCATAAGCTTGAACTCCAAGATGTCCTACTTGCTCGAACTGCATAAAAATGATCCAAATGTAATAAACTTAAAAAAGTTATATGAAAGATGACCACAACTAACATGTCAAGTTAATTTATATGTCATGAATTATTTCAAGAATGCTTATATAACTCGATTTGGAAAGTGATTTTGCAAAGAATTGAGAAACACTAAAAAAGAACTTTATTGTGTTGTAAATTCAAGGTCATAAAAAACTTTGATAAAATAAGTTAAGGCCCTTAGTTTGAGTCCTAAGGCAAAAGACGTCCTAAAATTAAGCCAAGCCACTTTCAAGAAGACTAGGCTACGTATGGAGAAGAATCTTAACTAAACAAGAAAAACTTGGGCTCCAATCTGCCATCTCAATCAATCGGTGCCCCAGTGATCGATATCATGACTCATTGATCGATCCTAACATCAATGTCAAATCCCTAAACATAATTGTAGATAGTTGGGGAGGTTTAGCCTATACAGTCATGTGTCCTGTAATCAATCACCCTATGTGTGATGGATAGTGATGTCAATTCAATACTTTGTGCGATCGATCCCTACACCTTGGATTGTATTTCTGAAAGACCCTACTCCATCTTATTGGTTCAATCCTCCCTCGAATCGATCTAATGTCTATAGATCAATTCAGCATCCCTCAAATCGATCTGGTTTTGCACCAAATTGGTCCATGGATGCTCCTTAAGCTTTTTGAAGCCTTCCACATGTCCAAAATCCTCTTTAAATTCCTTTACAAGTGGCAGCATAAATTTCTTGAGCTTCTTAACCTTAGAAATGTGCCTTGGAACCTCTTGAAATTCTTGGATATGCTTGCTTCGCTTGGACACTCCGTCATTCCCCTCTTCTTGAAAAGGAACAATCCTTAATTTCACTTCACATTCTCTCCTATATCAAATGAATTTATATTAGTAACATTAAAAGTGGCACTTATTCCACACTCACTTAGCAATTGCAGTCTGTAGGCATTATCATTTATTCTTTCCTTGACTTGAACGGACTATCGCTCTAGGCATAAGCCTCAATTTTCTATGCTTAGAAAACCTTTCCTTGTGCATGTGTACCCAAACGTAATCTCTAGCCTTGAACACAACTTTCTTGTGCCCTTTTTAACTTGTTGTGTATACTACTCATTTCTTCCCTCAATGCTCTGCTGAACTTTCTCACGAAGCTGCTTTACAAACCTAGTCTTCCTCTTGCCATCTGCATTTACTTGCTCGTTATGTGGTAATAACAATAAATCCAATGGGGTTAGAAAATTAAAACCATAAACAACTTAAAAATGCGACATGTGAATTGTAAAATGTGTACTATTATATGCAAACTCAACATATGGTAAACATTCTTCACAGTTTTATTATTTCTCTTAATTAATGCATGCAATAAGGCAATCAAGGTCCTATTAACAACTTTCGCTTGTCTATCAATTTGTGGATAACTTGTGGTAGAGTGTAACAACTTAGTGCCTGACTTACAAGATAAAGTCTTCCCAAAATAGCTCAAAAATTTCACATCTCAGTCAAAACTTATTGTCTTAGGCATGCCATGTAGTTTCTCAACTTCCTTGAAAACCAAATTAGCAAATTAACTATGTGTGAAGCATCATCAAATTTATGGCAAGTGATAAAATAAGCCATTTTAAAGAACCCTTCAACTGCCACGAAAATGCTATCCTTACTTGTCTTTGTTTTAGGTAATCCCAACACAAATTCAATGGAGATATCTGTCCACAACATATTTGAAATAGGTAAAAGAGTGTAAAGCCCGTGTGGTTGTACCTTAGATTTAGCCTCCTTACATTTGAAGCATCTTTCGATCACCTCTACATCTATGCGCAATTACAACCGATAAAAATGTTCCTGCAAAATCAAAAAGGTTTTAGTGACACAATAGTATCCAATTCAACCTCCATCATGTGCCTCCCTAGCAAGTAACTCATGTAAAAACACTTAGGAGTTCACAATTTGTCAACATAAAACAACATACATCATGTTGGAAATACTTGCCATGGGTTCCCTTGCTAGTTAGTTCAAATACTTTACCAAAATCATCATCCTTAGCATAGAATTCCTTTATATGCTCAAATCTTAATAATATAGCATTTATGATAGTAAGAAGTGTATAACGGTGCAACAAAGCATCTATGACCATGTTATCTACTCCTTTCTTGTATTTAATCACATATGGAAAAGTATCAATAAAAGATACCCACCTCACATGTCACTTACTTGATTTACTTTAACTCTTTAAGTGTTTTTGTGACTCATGCTCTGTGTGAATCACAAATTTCTTTGGATGTAGGTAATGTTGCTGTGTTTCCAGTGCGTTCACCAATGCATAGACCTTCTTGTCATATATAGAATAATTCAACATCACCCTATTCAATTTCTTACTAAAGTAAGATGTAGACCTCTTTTCTTACATTAGAATAGCTCTAATTTCTACATCAAAAGCATCATATTCAAGTTCGAATGTCTTAAAAAAATCAAGTAAATCAATAACAAGAGCATTAGTAATCTTATTTTTTAAAGTGTCAAACACCCATTGTCCTGCTTCTCCTCACTGAAATTTTTCACTCTTCTTGATAACACCTATGAGTGGTGCTATGATAGTGTTGAAATTGCGCACAAATTCAACATTGTCACATTCAATTTCTGACTGAAGTAAGCTATAGACCTCTTTTCTTACATTAGAATAGCTCTAATTTCTACACCAAAAGCATCATATTCAAGTTCGAATGTCTTAAAAAAAATCAAGTAAATCAATAACAAGAGCATTAGTAATCTTATTTTTTAAAGTGTCAAACACCCATTGTCTTGCTTCTCCTCACTGAAATTTTTCACTCTTCTTGATAGCACCTATGAGTGGTGATGTGATAGTGTTGAAATTGCGCACAAATATCCAATGAAAACTTGCTATAATATGTTGAAGTGGGCATTGGCCACTTTTAGGTGGCACTTACTTTATTTTCATCCACTTAAATTCTCTATGCACTTTCAACAAAACCTAAAAATATGTAATGATATATGCAAAATATTCTCTTTTTTCGATTACCATACAATTTTCCTTATGCAAAGCCAAAAACAACATCTCAAATGCATAGCATATCAAATTCGATGAACTTATTATATGTCAAGATGTTATCAAAATATATCACTACAAATTTCTCTATGAATGCACATAAAACATGATTCATTAATCTCTTGAAAGTACTAGGTGCATTCGTAAGCCCAACCAGCATAACTAACTATTCATAAAGGCTAATTTGTTTTAAAAGGCGTTTGCCTCTCATCTCCTTCTTTCATGCAAATTTAATGATAACTACTTTTGAGATCAACTTGCAAAAACACAGTGAAACCATTTCGTTTGTCAATATATCATATAACCTAGGAACGAGATGTTGATACTTTACTATAATGCAATTACAACTTGACAGTCAACATGCATCCTCCATGATCCATCCTTTTTTGGCACTAAAAACTCTAGGACTGTGCATGAGCTCATACTTTCCCAAACCCATCATTTTTTGATCAATTCTTCCACTTGTCTTTATATTTCCTTAATCTCTATGGGATTGATCCTATATGCCATTTTGTTTGGAATGACTGCACCCGCCATGAAGTCCATTCGATAGTCAATCCCTTGAATGAATGGTAATCAGTTTGGTAACTTCTCTAGCAACACATCCCTGTAAACCTGCAAAACAGACAACACAATATCGAGGAAGAATAATGTGACCTCTTTAGATAGGAAATATGCTTCTTTGTACATGAGGAATAGCATTCTCCTCTAACTTCCTATTGTTATCCTCACATCTCTCATAATAGCTAACATATGTCATTTTCCCTTCTTTTCTCTCCTCTGTTTTCCTTTCACTACCATGTGACTTCATCTTTCCTTTTACCCTCCTTTCTGTAATGCACCGGACTAAGTCTAGATAATAGTAATAATGATGATGATAATAATAGAAGCTATTGAATATTATTGAGACATGTCAACTATTGCCAAATATAAGGGATATGATTGGAGTTATTATAGCATAATACCATATAAATGATGAGAGCAAGTTAAGGAATGATTTTAGGTATTCCAAGTAGGAAGAGAACAAATTAAAGGCCAATTGTGAGAAAATTTAGTAGGACAAATCCTACCATAACAATAGAATACTCCTAGAAAAATTGCATATAGTGTTGCACTAGAAAATAAACCCTTCAAATTATTAATAAGGCGTGTATAAATAAGTTTTCCTCATGACAATTTGGTTTCGGATGGCTGGAGCAATAGAAAATTTTGAATAGAGAATTTTTGGCCACCAACTCATTCATCATTGATGTAATTTTTAAATTTGTTTACTTTGATTTCTGTGCAACATATAATTGAATTTAGGATTTGCATTGTAGATGTTACATGGATTACACACAAGATCCAACCTTACAAAAATACCCAAGCCCTATCGAGGTAAGAATCAAGCATTTTTATTTAAGATTGATAATTCCAGCGAGACATGATTCCCCCACAACCAAAAAAATCTAAGTGCTAAAAACAAATTAGAAATTAGCAGCCAAACCTAGTAATTGTTATAATTTAATTATTTTAAAGAGCAAGTGTTTTCTATTGCCAACAAGACTAATAATTATGTGTGTGTGTGTGTGTATTATGTGTGTAATATTGCAATATTAAATGTACAAATGAATCTATGGTTGTATACACACACACACACACACACACACACACACATACAGATACACACATGGGCATGGGTGTCTAATAGGTGAAGTGAAGAGAGTCTTGAAATAGAGTTTTAGCAGCTAGTGGGTTGTGCTAGTTAGGAGAACAATTGTTTAAAAAGGAATTTGGGGGGGGGGGGTCGGTCGCCATGGCTACGTGCATGTTTACGCATACAAAATTATATTATATAAGAATTAACAAACTTGTTTTACATTATATAATATAATATATATATATATATATATTAATTATAATTGATGGCAAAAGGGAAATGGAACACTAAGTAACGTGATACCATAGTCAAGCCAAATTACCCTGAGATTTTAGGGGCACCAATAACGTGAACTAAAGTGAAAAGATTCAAGTAAACTATGTTGATGCTCATGGAAGAGTTTTAAAATGCATTTGGATGTTTGGAAGGCCTTAGGGAGTAGGAAGAACATCTACGGATCCATTGGTGCAAAATGACGAAGAATCAAACTTTGTATTAGACTCCGGATTGATCTAGGGTAGCGAAGGATCAATCCAACTGGGAACCAATTGAGCCAATCCCTAGGCAATCAACACTATAAGAACAAATGGGTCTTCTAGAACTATGATCTCATCCCATGCAATCGATGTTACGAATTACAATCAACAACCCAAGACCAAAGCAACACACTAGAATTACAATCTAAATGCCATAATCGACATCGAAATTGATCCCAAAAGAGCCAAATCAATCTTTTGAGGCTCTAGATGGATCCGACATGTGTTTGGAGCCCAAACTAGCTAGGAAACTTACTAGTTTATGCTTGGTTTATTTTTGGACACTTTTCTACACAAATTTAAGAGTTCCTATGACTTACTAAACACTATATAAAGGAGCCTTAGTTATTTTCATTAGAACTTTTGCCCCATTGACTTATTGAATATAGATTTGTTTTCTTAGAATTGTGAGTGTTCTTAAATTCTTATGAAATTACAAATAAAATTATTCCTAGAATTTCTTAGTTAATTTGCGGTATATCAACTAACTCAGTGTGTTAGTTGTAGCCATCCTTCTTTAGAATTCAGTGATAATTGTTGGATTATCTCACAATGGTTTGAGCAAGTAGGTTTTGTCGGGTTTAGGCATACACTAAATTTCTATCTTTATGCTTGTGCATATGTGTTAGATGGAATTAGAGCCAGTTGTTTTGAATTTTAATCTAAACACCAGTGCAAGTATCAACTTTATCTCCATTCTTTTTTTCATGCTCTTTATATTCTGCTCCTCTCCATCTTCTTCATGATAAAAAAAAAAATTGTTTTTGAATTTTCGTGAATTTCTAGCATATTTATTCCTTGTTTAATTGGTGATTTTGTTAAAAAAAAGAAGGAACACTTGTAGAAAAAATTCAATAAAAATAACAAAAGAGAGAAAATTTGTGATCTTTAGCTAAAAGTTTGCATTAGAGTCTTTCTTGATTGACAAAGAACATTGAAAAAAAATGGTATTGGGAGCAAATTGATTGAAGTTAAATCCATTTTCAAAAGCAGGATTGATCACGCCGTGAAATTAGATCAATCGTGCATTGTTCTGCACATTGCTTGAACAATCCACTCTAGAGCCTGATTCATTGTGATTTGCCCAAGTCAATCACATTTTCTACTTTTTTATAGATCGATCCAACCCCTTGTAAGATCAATCACTATCTTCCGTTTCAGCCCAAGATCGATCCAATTATGTCTAGATCAACCCGACATTTGGTTTTTGCCCTTGGATTCATCCATTTATGCCTGGATTGATCTTGAATCCCTAGTTTTTACCCTTCCATATACTTTCATGCCATTTAGGGAAAGGTTGCTTGAATTTATGAGAGCTCTTGGAATTGTATGAGGCAAACGTAAGAATTGAGCTAGTGAGAGCATTATTTGAGTGATTATTTGTGTGATACATGAATGAGAAGTAAAATACGAGTGAATTGCATCTTGTGAGGTGAGAGGACACTTGCACAAACTTCACATTATCCTATGCTCTCTCTATTACAAAAGTTTGCAAGATGACTAGAGAATTAGTTTTTGGGGATAATACATTTAATATAAAGCAACTCACAGACATGCTTCATGGCATTAATTGGCCTTTGGAAATTTTGGAGGTATCACAAGAGTCCACACGATGGAGCTCGGCACCTCAAGAAGAGTCAGTGCCTAGGATGGGACAACTTATGTGATAGCCTCATAAAGCGAGGTATGTGAGTGATAATGATTTTAGCTATCTTGATGAATTTGAGTATTTTGGTAATCCCAAAAGGTTGAACAAGTGTAAAAGGGATTACGATGATGAAATTCTGAAGGGAATGAAGCTCACTATACCGACATTTAAGGAAAATATGATCTAGATGCTTACTTGGTGTGGGTGAGACGTGTAAAATTAGTTTTTGACTGCCACTTGTCCTTTGAGACACAAAAGGTAAAACTAGTTGTAGTTGAATTTATCGATTATGCTATCATTTGGTGGCATCAAGACTGTACTGGCCATAGGAGAGTTGGTGAATGCACTATTGAGACTTAGCATGATTTAAAAGTATTGAAAGGAAAATGGTTCCTACCTAGTCATTATCGTAGGGACTTGTATTGTAGATTACAGACCTCAACACAAGGGAATAGAAGTATTGAGGACAATTTTAAGGAAATGGAATGGCCTTAATGAAAGTAGATGTAGTTGAAGATAGGTAGGCCACCATGGCTAGGTTTATAAGGAGATTGAATTGAGGCATTATGAATGTACTTAAGTTATACCATTACATGGAATTAGAGGATTTGGTGAAGTGAACCATCAAGATCGAGAAGTAGCTCTAAGGAGGGGTATACAACAACTGTTGAGTGCCACCACATGGCCATACCCACAATATGAGGAGAAGTAATTAGCCATCCTTATAAGAGCCATCAAGTTGAAGGTCACACCGAAAGCTGAAACATCTAAGTTACTAAATTAAAACCTCAGTATTTTTGTTACACATAATAGGAATATCATGTGCTTTAAATGCCAAGGAAAGGGGCCTATTATTACCCAATGCCCAAATAAGAGAACTATAGTTTTAACGAACAAAGAGAAGATAGTGGCCAATGAAGAGAATAGTAGTGAGGAGGAAATGCCAACTTAGAGGAGGTGTTATCTAATGATGATGAGCGAGTCTACACAGAATTAGGAATGTGAGTTTGGTAGTGATGCACACATTGAATACACAGGCTAAGAAATAAGGATTTGAAGGATAGCACGTAAACATCTTCCATTCAAAGTACCAAATTAAAGGTAAGACTAGTAGCCTTATTAGATATGGCAAAAGTTGCACTAACATCACTAGAACTATGTCAATAGAGAGACTTGCATTACCACTTAAAGATTATGCATGCTCATATAAATAGTAGTGGTTGAATAATAGTGGTGAGGTGAAGGTGATGACAGAAGTCTTAGTTGTGTTTGAGATTGATAAGTATAAAGACGAGGTGTTGGGTGATGTTGTGCCTATGTAAGCTAGCCATATTTTGTTAGGGAAACCTTGACAATATGACAAGAATGTTACAACCGGAAAATCATTTTAGTGCCATTCAGCCCAAAGGAAGTGAAGGAAGATCAAAAATATCTGTAGCAGTAGTATGAGTTAGAAGTAGAGAAAAAAGTGAAAGAAAAAACAGAAGGAAACAAAAAGAGAGAAAAGAAGGCAAGAATGAGAGATTTAAGAGTAGTTGGAGGAAGTGAGAAAAATATTATACTACTCTATAAGGAAATTCACCTTTTATCAGAAGAATTCAAATCTTCCATCCTTAAGATTGTTGTTTCTGTTTTATAAGATTTCTAGGATGCATTATCGGAAGAATTACTGAGTGGCTTACTACTAATTCAAGGAATTGAACATCAAATCAATTTTATGCTAGGAGTAGTGATTCTCAACTGACTAGCATACCGAACCAATCCAAAAGAAACTAAAAAAATCCAAATGCAAGTGGAGAAGCTAATTAGCAAAGGATGACTTTAAGAAAGCATGAGCCCTTGTGCTATCCTAGTGTTGCCATCCTGTTCTTAGATTAGATGAAACGTTTGATGAATTACAAGGTGCCACAATGTTTTCACAAATAGATCTTAAAAGTAGCTATCATCTAATACACATGAAAGAAGAGGATGAATTGGAAAATGGCATTCGAAACTAAGTATAGGTTGTATAAGTGGTTAGTTATGTTGTTTGGTTTAACAAATCCACCTAATACTTTCATGAGAGTTATGAATCATGTTTATTGTGCTTTCATAGGTAAATTTGTTATGGTGTGTTTCAATGATATTCTTGTTTATAGTAGGACCATTGGCAAGCATGCCATGTACCTTTGAAATGTATTTGAGGTCCTCCATAAGTAATGGTTGTATGCAATTTCTAAGAAGTGCACTTTTTGTGTAGATCATTGCATGTTTCTTAGCTTTTTTATAAATGCATAGGATATCCAAGTTAACAAGAACAAGGTGAGAGATATACACAAATGGATAGCCCCAATAACTGTATCTGAGGTAAAGAGTTTGCATGGACTTGTGAGTTATTTTAGGAAGTTTTTATAGGATTTCACTACAATTAAAGCTCTCTTAACCACAATCATCAAGAAGGAGGAGAAGTTTCAGTGGGGAAATGCATACTAAAAGGCCTTTGAGACACTTAAGAATAAACTTACCCATACTCTTATTTTATAATTACGTGATTTTATTAAAACTTTTGAGCATTAATGTGATGCATTAGGTGTAGGTATTAGAATAGTGATTATTTAGGAGATGCATCCAATAGCATACTTTAGTGAGAAATTAAGTGGAGATAAATTGAAGTATCCGATGCATGAGAAGGAGATGTGCGTGTTGGTGAGAGCTTTGGAAACTTGACAACACTACTTGAGACCTAAGGAATTTATCATTCATATTGACTATGAGTCTTTGAAGCATCTGAAAAGTCAAGGTAAATTAAGTTGAAGGCGCATTAAATCAGTATTCTTCATTGATACTTCCCCTTATAATATTTATTATAAGAAAGGCATAGAAAATGTTGTAGCAAATGCGTTGTCTAGTGACGTTTCTTGATTACTACATTGAATGCTAGGTTGTTAGAGTTTGAGCATATTAGGGGTTTGTATGAAAAGGATGAAGATTTTAGCTATGCATACGAATTGACTAAGAATGGAGTATATGATAAACAGTTTTAGCACAACGATTATTTGTTTTATGTGTATAAATTATGTATTCCTTGGTATTCCTTACGAGAATTGCTCATTTGAGAGGTCGTAATGGAAGCCTAATGGGACACTATAGTGTCACTAAGATATTTTCTATATTGCAAGAATATTTTCATTGGCCACAACTACAAAGAGATGTGGAAAGAATCATCAAGAGGTGTATCAAATGCAAGGAGGCTAAGTATAAAATTCAACTGCTTAGGTTGTGCACGCCAATACCTATTCCAGATATGCCTTAGTCAAATATCTCAATAGATTTCATGTTAGGATTCTTGCGCACTAAGATGGGTAAAGACAATATTTTCATGGTTGTTGATAGATTTTCCTAAATGGCACATTTTATTGCATGCACTAAAATTGATAATGTTGCACCATTGCAAATTTATTATTCAAAGAGGTTTTTAGGTTGCATGAAATGCCTAAAACAATAGCATCCGATAGGGATGTGAATTTCCTAAGCTACTTCTAGAAGACTTTATATTGTAAATTAGGAACAAAATTTCTGTTTTTCACCACAAGTCACCCACAAAGTGATGGTCAAATTGAAGTAGTGAATACGACACTAATTACCTTGCTATGTGTTTTGATTAAAAACAATAAAAGACATGGGAGTTTTTTCCACATGTTGAATTTTCTTATATCAAAGTGAACACTCAACTACACATATGTCACCAGTCGAAGCAGTACATGGTCTTAATCCATTAACCCCCTTAGATCTACTGCCATGGTCTTACATGAGCATGTGCATTAGAATATTGTAAAGTAGTTACATGAGCATGTGCGATAGAATATTGAAAGAAGAAATGAGTAGTACGCATTAATAAAGGACGCAAAAAAATGTCGTTAAGCCTAAAAATTAGGTTTGAGTTCATATGTACAAGGAGAGATTTCTGGAATAATAGAAATTAGAATTAATGCCAAGAGGAGATGGTCCATCCATTTTAAGTTGTGGAGCATATAAATGACAATGCTTATAAGTTGTAGTTGCAAGATGAGTTTGAAATTAGTACTACATTCAATGTGTATCAATTAAGTCCTTTCAATGCAGGTGACGAAAAAGAGCATGAATTATGAGCAATTCCTTCTTAAAGGTATGGGGATGAAGCGGGCATCAAAGTCAAGTTGGACTACCTAAGGATTTTAAGAGGACCAATGATGCAAGCCAAAGCTAAAAGACTTAAGGAAGTTATGTCAATGATCAAGGAAGGATTGATCCAACCAAGAAGCAATCAAGCCAGTACTTCAGTGATTAAGAATATAGCAGCTGATAGGTCTATTGGAATTACAATCACGTCGCATGCAATCAATAACATGACTTGAAATCGTTGGCACTAGACTTAAGCAATGCATTAGAATTACAATTTAGATACCATGATTAGCATCCAGCTCAATCCCAGAAGAGCCAGATCAATCTTCCAAGTCTCCAGATCGATTAAACGTGTGTTTAGTCCCTAAACTAGCTAGGAGACTTTATTTTTCATGCTTGGCTTATTGTTGGACACTTTGTATATGAATTTAGGTGTTCTTAAGGCTTCTTAAACACTATATAATGGAGCCTTAGTTTTTTTCTTTTGAACTTTTGCCTCATTGACTTATTGAATACATATTTTCTTTTCCTAGAATTGTGAGTGTTCTCAAATTCTTATGAAATTTCAAATCAAATTATTCCAATCCGTTTCTAGTTAATTTGTGATGTATTAATTGACTTAGTATGTTAGTTGTAGCTGTCTTTTGTCAAAAGTCTATGACAATCATTGTGTTTTAGGTTGTTACTTCACGGTTCGCACAAGTAAGTTTCATTGGATTAGGCATACGCCAAATTTCTATCTTTATGCTTCTGTACACACGTCACTAATAGCGATGGGGAAGGGATTTATGAAATTGCCTATTATCTTTGTTAGTTTGGGAATTGAATTTATAATTCTACCAATGTGAGTAACTTTAGAAATTAATGATGGGAATAGAATTCAAACTGTTTAAATTAGATTTAGATGAGAATTTTCTTTCACTTTATTAGGATTGCAAGACTATGGTTGAAGCCCCTAACTAAATCTTTGTTATTAAATCTTAGTAAGTGGGTCTATCGTGATAATCTTATAACTATCTTGTGAAAACCATTTTATTTGCACTAATATATCTCTTGTTGTGAAATGAAGCATTTTGTTTCATTATACCATAGGCTAAAGGAAAAAATTAGACTGCGCAAGAGATGCATTGGTAAGAGTTGCCACTTATGGAGCCTACATGCCTAGAATTGTATGTGTGAGTTGTGTTATATTCAATAAAGACTACAATCATCGACTAAGGAATTTTTTCCAATGGAATTTCCGTTTACTATCCAATGGAGTGTATAAGTCCGAAAAATTAGTAGGAGATTGTTTTGATTTAAAGTCCATAATCATGCGATAACAAATATTACAACCATACTAACAAAGTCTTGCTTATTTTTTATTGCTTATTATTTATCTCAAATAATGTCTACACCTCTTATTAAACTACTTAATACTAATATTTTGATTAGGCCTAACTATGTCAACTAGCCTTAGAATTTGAGAATTATTCTTAATTTGGAGTGCATTAGCTATATACTAGTGGTCAATATCCCACTAGTTCCCACTAAAACAGTTAGTGAGGAGGAGATATTTGCCTATAAGAAATGGGTGGAGAACAATTTATGGGTTAATACATGTTAGCTATTATGATCAATGATTCCAGAGAACCTATGAGAGCGTGGCAAGTTATTGTGAGATTTTATACCACCTACAAGAGTTGCATGGTGAGCAAAGTCATGCTACCAAAAATGAGATATCTAAGCAACTATTTAGGATGCACATGGCTTGGGGTGGTAACATTAGTGAGCTTGTATGATTTTGCTCATCGAGAGCCTTGAGTCATTGGACTTCATCATAGACACCCACTTGTAGATGAATTTGATCTTTCAATCACTTTTAGGTTTTTTTTCATAATATATTATGAATTATCATCTTAATGATATAGAATGCACACTGACTGGGCTCCTCAATAAGCTAATGATTACAAAAACCACCATGAAGCGGAAAGGGATGGAGTCCCAAGAAAGGCAAGATGAAGAAGAAAAGGCCTCTTAGTCCTAAGGCAAGTGGGGGAGTAGCAAGAAGGCTAAAGCTCCTGCTAACAAAAGAAAGTGTTTCTACTATGGTAAAAATGAGCATTGGCAGAGGAATTGTGCCAAGTATCTAAAAAGCCTAAAAACGACAACAGAGGTAAAGAATTTTATGCTTATTAAACATCTTATTCCATTAGTGTATTGTTTACTTTTTGGATTTTAGATTTTAATGTTTCATCTCATATTTACACTTTACATCAAAACTGATAGAAGTTGGCTGCTTGAGAAGTGTCAAGTGGTGATCAAGATTGTAAATGGAGCAAATGTTGCAACCATTGCGATTGGGACCACTTTAGTTAGACTATCATTCGACCATATGATTACCTTACGAGATTGTTTACTTTTTCCCAATAGGCATAAAAACTTTATTTCTATTTCGTTATTAATAAAAAAGAATTTTGAAATTTCTTTTAAAAGCAATGTATGCTATATTTATTATTATAATAAATTAGTTAGCATATTATCTCTTATGAATGGCCTGTATTATTTTAATATGAATGATAGCACTATGATGAATACCATTTCAAACAAACATGCAACAGATAGTTTAAATCCCAAATAACTCTAGCATCTTAAACTTGTACATATTAGGACACAAAGATTAGCAAATTGGAGAAAGACAGACTTAATGGCCTTTTAGGAGACAAAACTTATCCAACTTCTAAACCTTACATCTTAGGCAAGATAGCTAAAAGTCAATTTTAAGGACATATCAAAAGGAGCACTATTGTAGTCTAGAACAATGCTTGTGGGGCATTCAATGAAATGGCTAGAGAAGGTTTATACAACTTCATAACATTTACTAATAATTACTCTAGGTATAGTTGCATGTATTTGATGTAGTACAAGCATGAATCCTTAGATAGGTTCAAAGAATTTAAGGTGAAAGTAGAGAAACAAATTAGTGATCATGTAAGGGCTCTACGATTAGATCGTAGTGGTTAACACATGAATAGTGAATTTGTCGAGTTCCTCAAGGAAAATGATATTGTGTCACAACTAACACCACTGACCACTCATCAACTAAAAAGTGTAGCTGAGCATAGGAATTAAACATGGTTCAATCCGTGATTAGCTTCACAAACCTTCCCATATCTTCATGAGGTCATACCCTTCTCTCTACTACAAATATCTTGAATAAGATTCTCTTTAAGTATGTTCCTTCTACGCCACATGAGATGTGGAGTGGGAGAAAGCCAAGCCTTAAGCGTTTAAGGATTTGGAGATGTTTAGCTTACCTTAAGATAGGTAAGATGGATAAGTTAGAGGCAAGGACTGCTATAGGACATTTTGTTAGATATCCCAAGGATTCTATGGGATATGAGTTTTACTTACTCAAGAACAATAGGATTGTTGTTGGTTAGCAAGCATGTTTCTTGATGAAAAGTTCATTCGAAAGAGTGTTGTAAGAAGAACAATAGCACTCAAGGAAGTTGAGCATGACAAACAAAGTGGATAGCCCATACAACAAACTCCTATTCAAAAACAACCTTCTATGATGCAAGTATTGTGATGATCAAGTAGAATCTCGTGAGCACTAAAGAGATATGATTATATTCTGAGAATGGACAAAATTTGTTTGTTATGAGAGATAATGATCATGGAAATGATCCCTATACCTTCAATCAAACAATGTTGAACAAAGACTCCACTAAGTGATTAGAAGCTGTGCAATCCGAAATAGATTCAATGTAGCAAACTAAGTGTAGACCATAGTAGATCCACCCAAGAGAATAGTTTTCATCAGATGCAAGTGGGTTTACAAAAGAAAAATTGGTTCGATTGGTGAGGTAGAGACCTATAAAGCTAGGCTTATGTTGAAGGGCTATATTCAAAAGGAGGAAATTAACTATAAGGACACCTTGTCATTTGTAACAATGCTCAAATCCATTTGGATTATACTTGTGATAGCTGTCGATTTGGATTATGAGATTTTGTAAATCAATGTCAAAATTGCTTTTCCCATAGGATGCTTGAGGAAGATATTTATATAGTGTAGTCATGTGGCTTTTAAGTCTAAAAGGAATCTTATAAAGTATACAAGTTTACAAGGTTCATCTGTAGCTTTAAGCAAGCATCAAGGAGTTAAAATCTTTATTTTAATGGAGTAGCAAATCGTTTAACTTCATAAAGAAAGAGGATAAGCCATGCATTTATAAGAAGGTTAATGGGAGTGCCATCATACTCCTAGTATTATATGTAGATGACATACTGTTAATTAGGAATAATGTCGAGATACTAATGTCAGTCAAGATATTGTTATTTAGTACATTCTCTATAAACAACTTAGGAGAAGCCGCCTATATCTTAGGCATTCGCATCTATAAAGATAAAACGAAAAGATGGTTAGGTTTATCTTGAACTTTATACATAAATAACATATGAGGAGGTTTAGTATAGAAGCCTCTAAAAAAAGATTACAATCATGTAGGCACATCATCCATCTCTTAAAGTCCAAATGCCCAAAGTTGGATGATGTAAGGAAGAGCATAAAAGTCATTCCATACGCTTCAACTATAGGAAACTTGATGTACGCAATGCAATGCACAAGGCTAGATATCACCTATGTCATAAGTGTTATGAGTAAGTTTTAAGTGAATCATAGTAGAGAGTATTGGAATGCTGTCAAGTATATCCTCAAGTATTTAAGAAGGAATAAGGATATGATACTTGTGTATGAAAATGGAGATCTAAGAGTCAACAAATACACTTACTCTAACTTTTAGTCACATGTGGATGATAAGATGTTTATCTCCGAGTTCATCTTTACTTTTTATGGAGAAGCAGTGAGTTAGAAAAGTTGCAAATAAAGTACAACAGAAGACTCCACCACTAAGGTTTAGTACATTGTGGATGTAATGGTGTAGCTAGACTGTCATCTTGAGAAGTTGGGTAATAGATTCTACAATGATTAGCATTAACATTATTGACTTTAGGGTGCAAGTGGGACAATGTTAGTGGCATGCCTTTTAATGTTATGGTTGTATGTGTACATTTCCTTATATATTAATAAAATATTGATTCCTTTATATCAATATTATAGTAAGTATTTCATACATGTAAATATCGTATGGCATAAAGTATTGTATATACCCATGTGGATGTGTTAAGAAATTTTATTCATAAGGAGTTATGAATATGAAGATAAGACTATTTTTGTACACAATTACTAAAACTAATTCACAAGTCACAAATACTCTAAAAGGCATTAGAAAGTCGATATGACTTACACACTTTGTGTTTTTGTATGGTAAGTGTCATTGCACTCATTATGATAAATTGAGAACACATGTGTGGATACGTCATTTGAGAATGGGTATTTGAACATTGACTCGAAGAACAAAGTAGAAAGATAGAGTTCACTTTCAACTGTTAATGTCTTACTTCGTGGTCATATAAAGTGTATGTGGGCCTTAGACCTGAGATAATGTGAATGTCTTATGTACTTAACGACTAACATGTAATTAAAGCATTAAGGACTCATATCTATCTTATTATGAGATAAGGTCATAAGTCTAATGTGTCATTGCTTAGATGCATGTTAAGGCATGTGTGTATTTAATAAGAAATTTATTGTCTTGCAAGTGAGTAAGGCATTTATCCAATACAATTGATGTACTATGAGATTAAAATCTTTAGCCAATATGGTGTGTGATTGCAAAAGAGTTTCTGATAAAAGCATCTTATGAGATAATGTTGATTGGACATATTTCTAAATTTATGAATTTGACTAAATCCATGACTTTCACTCGGTTAGGACAAAACAAGGTAAAGAGCTTATATCAAATAGTATTCATAATCAAGAAAGTTGATATAATTTATTCACTTCGTTTTAATTAAGCAATGATATGGATATGGACTATAG
Source organism: Avicennia marina (assembly GCA_019155195.1). NCBI lineage: Eukaryota > Viridiplantae > Streptophyta > Magnoliopsida > Lamiales > Acanthaceae > Avicennia > Avicennia marina. Next base: position 6,222,792 of record CM032762.1, on the reverse strand, counting down.
GTTAGATATTACCCATATCCTTCGAATTATACTCGTTGCCGATTAAGATAAACCTAAAGAGTCATACACAAAAGATTGGAATGTGTGACAAGTGGTAAAGTGGTTGGGATGTAAATAAGGTTTGAGAAGTCTGATGAAATAGTTTATTTGGTTGCAATTAGATTAAACCAAATGGAATTACCATAATACTTGTTAATGATGAGATTGTTAATTGAATACACAATATGTCTTTAGTTTAATTAATGAGGATTAATTAAATTATAGGGCAAGACACAATTGAGATTTAATTATCAATGAAGATTAATAATTACATGGTCTATAGACTAAGAATAACTTAATGTCCATGTAGTAAGACGATAGAACCCGTGCCACATGTAGTCTAGATATTTTACATGGAAATTAGAATTCTATCTAGTGTAGAACATTGTGCCTTGGGTGTGTGTGTGTGTGTATTTAGAAGAGTTCTAAACAATAGAAAATAAGAAAATTGACATGATTTTCGTGCTTCACTCCAAGCAAGAAAAGAGAAACACACACACACTCTAGTCTAAAAAAGTCTTCTTGCCCAAAAGATATTTTAAGTAAGAGTTTTACAAAGCGTTTGTAAGGTGAAGAACACTTGTCAACATTTCAATCATATGAACAAACTAAAAATTAGAATTTAAGAATCACGACTCAAAGATAGCAAATAAGCTCATCTTGGAATAAGATTCTAAAAGTACATTTATGTGCTAACTTGTTTGTATAATTTTATACAGTGTTACGCAATAAAAATGGCTTAGATTGATTTGTTTATTTTCGCTATGCATTCTTCATATTTTTATGTTTTAAAATTTGAATTTTTATATGTCGAACCCAACGAAACCCATCATCACAAGGTGTTTAAAAGCTATCATGACATAAAAAAAAATATAAACAATTAGAGTTATTTTTGTGCTATAGAAAATTTTTTTTAAGAATGAGATAAACTACTATTAGACACCATGAAAATATCAATAGATAAGAAATTATTTGATTAACAAATTCAAAAAGCAGAATCACAATCAAAACTGCAAGACACACGATATCCACTTGTATGAAAATAAACACGGATTTGACGTGCAAAATATAGGAAATGGTTTAAAATTCTTGTCAAAAATATTAGGGCATGGCTACGAGGGTTCCATGATATTCTATCCGTAATACAAGTGCCCCAATTTGTGTGGAATTTGCATCCTAGTTAAATTCTGTGTAATTTTGATGGGTTGCCCCACGAAGTATTATTTCACTACTCTACGTATTTTTTTTTTTCTAATTGTTAATTAAATTTTAAAAAATTTCTAGCACCATTAATTAAAATTTCACGTAGCACGCACTCGCCAGTCGACATGAACGAGATCCAGCTGTTGGTGGCCATGTGCCTTGAATTACGTACGACAAATGAGGGACAATGATTGGAATTACTGAATCGTATGTGTGGTCACGGGTAACTCATGTTGGCTATGTCTCATTGTCTTTCACAGCGGCCACGGCGGGACGGTGCGATGGGGCCCCCACTGTGTTGAGAGTGGGGTCAACCTAAGGACCTCATTCCAGGCACCTATTTTGTAATTTACTTTAAAATAAAGTATTAAAAAAACTTTAATTGTACAGTAATGAAATCAAGTGGGACGTCATTATCTCCTCGATCTGATCTGGATTTTTTGAACGAATATCCATTACATTTTGTGTTGATTAAAGAAAATATGTCTCTCTCTTAGCTGAAAATTGTTGACGAAGAAATATTTTGAGAGGGAGAGAGAGAGAGAGAGGAGTGCCTCTGAAGCAAAGGAGGAGGAGCAGAAATCCTCTCAACGTCTCGTTCTCTTCCCAACTTGTGTGGAAAGCACGCGTTTAATTGATATTCGGTCGTTTTTGTATATGGGATTCATAATATTATGTCTCTGTATTTGATAGAATTCTTGTCTGGAAGATAACCCGATAAATTGTTTTCATTTATTTGTTGAATTTTTTATGGAGAAGATGGACGCAAAAGCGGGGAACGTGATCGTCGTAAAGGGAGGAGCGGAGAATAAGGGGAAATTCCCGTTGACGTTATGGGAGGTGGCGGTGGCGAGCGGCGTTGTCCTGGGATTTGTGTTGGGGTTGGTGGCGGTGTATCTGACTATGCCCGCATCTGATTACAGTTTCCTCAAGCTTCCCCGTTCTCTACAAGATCTTCAAATCCTCAGGTGCTTCTATATTCGTATTTCTATTTCTTAGATTCCGCTATTTCCGAATCGTTGTTGTTAAAGTTGTTCTTTTCTTATGATTATGTGTATCTGGTTACTGACTGGATTTAGAAACCTGGAAATTTGCTATCTTGATCGCAGTGGGATGTTCTTTCCTTGAAAAAGTATAATTTTAAGGATCGGGGTAACATTGGCTTAGCAAATGCTACGGTATTTAGGGTTGGTTTTCTTCCTGTTTTCAAACGGTGGTTCATATAAATGTGGAGAAAGTTATCTATTTGTTTGTTTGATGAAGACTGTATTTCCAGCAAATGTCATAAAGAAGAGAACTGCACCGAACCAAGAACTCAGTTTCAGTGGCTGTTAGGATGCTTCAAACTAAGTCTAATAATCAACTTAGTGACTCCATTTCCTCTATTGGATCTTAGGATTGCTTGGGAGTAGCTGGTGGAATAGTTGGCCAATGATATAACAGTATACAAACACGCATTTTGGCTAAAGCTAGTAAATGCATGATGATATATGAAACAGTAAGGTATAGACAATCATTTTACATTAAGAAAATTATTTTACTCATAACTATTGTAATTGATGTGGAGACTTGATTATCAGTAGTGGTAACCACATACTTCAGCAATTTCCGATTTTTCAGATTCAGAAATCTACAAGGGTGACATTGAGATTTGATTGGGAATTTGAATCATGGACTTACTGAACATTTTTTTTATGCATGGCAAATTAGTGCTTGTATCTATGCATGTTGACCTTCTATCATTAAATAAAAAGCTGGATTTTTATTTGAACTTTAATTGAAAGGGATTACAATGTGATTACACACTCATATATATAATATCAATCTATCCTAGTGGGAAAATAACTGGAAATGCTAGGATTGAGGAAATCTTTTTGCAACCAGGACTAGAGTCTAAACTTATTTAATGAATTCTGTAAGCTACAACTGAGTTTTGTAACATAGCGGATAATTTTTACGGCTCGATGTGACAAACGCACATAACAAAAAACAGAACAATCAAGGAGATACAAACTGTTTACACAATTTGGAGTATCAACCACTCCTACAACTATAGAGCCTTACCCAATGTAAAAGTTCCACTAATATGATAGAGTTGTTACAACAAACTCTCACACAATGAGCTCACATTAATGTTGCTTGACCTCATGACACTCAACTAGTAGAGCAACTCTGGACAACACCCTTTGTCTATGCCCTAGCCAAAACCTCTTTTGGCCTCAATTTTTGTTGATGTGTGATCACATAGCAATTCATTTAGGTCTTTCCAAACCATCTAGTGGACATTTTCTCTCAATGCTCCAAATGAGATTTCTTCCACTTTTCACTCAGTAATCTTCATCAACTCTGCAATGAGCCTTTTTTAAGGAGTGGAAGGGTCAATACACATCCCATAGATTGTGGGAATCAAATTGTCTCATTGATTCTTTTCTTCTACAACAAATCTGTCAAGTCTGTTTGTTATAATAGATTTGGCTTTCTTTTTCTTGATTGGAATCTTCTTTCCTTACTTGCCCACTTTACATTTTGGATTGATATTATCTTGATTTTGAGTTTCCTTTATTTATGCAAATTGATCTTTTCCATATAATCTCGAGATTATATATATGTCCATATGAATCTCAAAGAATCCCATCATATTTGGAAAGTTGACAAATAGTTCATCTGTTGTCATCATGGTTACAGCATTCACTTATGCCATGCAGTGCCAGCACATCTAAGCCTTGCCATGCCACAAGGGTTATAAATTCTTGCCTATTTTCTAAAATAACAGTACTTTCTAACATAAATACTAAAATGTTCTGCAGTTATACTTAATAACATCGGAGTGAAGTTTGAAACTTATGAAATATATTTAAAAGATAACAACAAATCCACCCTAAAATATCATCAGTGAAATTTGTATTTCCCCATTATGATTCCCTTATGTGTGTCATATGTGCTCTTTCAGTCCCATTTATGCTCTTTCTTTAATCAATTGACCATTTCATGTGTCCCCTTTTATTCTCTATTTTCTCCACCTACTTGTGGTGACTTTGCCTTGAGTGCTATACTTGTTGTTCTTCTTAAATCATATAGATTTAAGATTTTAGTATTCATCCGCATGAGGCCTAATTCATTTGGGGTTTGTCTTTTAAAGGGATAATCTGGAAGGCTATACAAGTGACTACACCATACAGGTTCTTGTGGGATACTGTCTGGTCTACATTTTTATGCAGACTTTTATGATTCCAGGAACCGTTTTTATGTCCTTGCTCGCTGGAGCTCTTTTTGGGGTCTTCAGAGGTGTCACTCTTGTTGTGTTCACAGCTACTGTGGGTGCATCCTGTTGCTTCTTTTTATCCAAAATAATAGGCCGGCCACTTGTCTTTTCCCTATGGCCAGAAAAATTGACTTTCTTTCAGGACCAGGTGATTATCATATCACGAGAGTTTTTCGGTTATTGTTTCACTTTCACATTGAAATATTGATCTTTCTGCTTTACAGGTGGCTAAAAGACGTAAACGGCTGCTAAACTACATGCTTTTCCTAAGAGTGACTCCTACATTGCCAAATACATTTATAAATGTTGCTTCACCAATTGTAGATGTTCCTTACCATATATTCTTCATGGCTACCTTCATTGGAATAATTCCTGCTGCTTTTGTTACCGTCAAGGTATTCCTCTTTATTGTTACTTATGTTTCAGTCCTAAATTGGGCATTCTATTAATATTGCCCCATGTAAAAATGCTGGAGTTGCTGAAAGTTTTATTTTTTTGGATGGAGAGGAAAATGAGCAGATTGTATCAAGATGATTTGGTACTTTCTTAATGTCCCCAGCGATGTCTAGAGGCATGTTCATCAAAAACAATTATGCTTTAGATTTTTTTGTTCTAAAGTGACATCTGCATCTATGCATCAATAATCTCTCTTCTTGGCTTTTAGACCTTTAGTTAAAATGAAAATTGGAGATTGTGTAATATGTAAGGTAAAAGGAAACTACGGACTTGGTCATAACAGTAATATAAGCAAATATCTGATTAGAGATGGCAGCCTGAAATGATTTCTTTGGGATATATTGGATGTTATTGTGTTTGCCTTTCAAACTGACTCCGTGATCTTATCCAGGCTGGAATAGCTCTTGGCGAGTTGCATTCGGTTGGTGATCTCTATGATATCCAGTCTATAGCGACTCTGTTTCTTATGGGTGTTGTAACCGTTACTCCCACATTGATTGGCAACAGCAGCAGATCATGATTCTGTTGTCATCTGCTTACGCTAAATGCATCGTCACCTCTCAATCCTCTTTGCCATTATCCCTCGTCTCTGTGGTGATGATCAAATGATGCATATTACTGAGATGTTCAAGATGCTTTAGCTGAAAGATTTGTGATGAGACATCTGTAAGCATCATTAGGATAGTACGCAAGGTCTGCTCAGAGGGATGCAAATATTTATGCCCTCTAGAATCATTTGTTCAGAACCATTTTATTGTTTAAAATGTTTAGCAATTTATGATAATGCTAGTATCTAAGTCTATATTCCAGAGTGCATTCGCCCAAGTAGTGTTGTCAACGAGTGAGTTTTACTCAAACCCAAACTTAAAATGGACTCATTATTTTATTATCAGATTTAACTCTAGACTTAGACGTACGACCTAATGGGTTTAAATCTTGTGTTGAACTTGTAGACTAAATATATTGGATTTGGGTTTGGACCCAACACGGCAAATAATTTTTTTCTTTTTTTATTAAAAATTAATACTATGCAATAAATTAGTTTAATTTAAAACAATTGTTTATAATATACTTAATTCCAAAAAATTTATATACCAATAGTTTTAGTTATTCGGGAGTATGCCAATGACAAATATGAAAAGAAATGAAATCATGTCTCTCGTTTTTATTATAGATCCAAAATAAAATTATGGGTATTTAAACTCATTGGATCTTGTAGGGTTAGATTTGATCCAAACACAATTTATTTTATTTAATGGATCAGGATCTAGGTAAAATATATTTATATTGGGTCTGGATTTGAGTTTAATTTTAATTTATAAATTTAGATTTGTATAAAGCCCACCCATTGATAGGACTATACCAACCCCCTACTTTTTTGTTACTTTTTTCAAGTAACCTATGTTAGATTTAACATATCAAGTAGTTGCTATATTATGGCTCAAAGTTAGTTGCCTAACTATATTTCCTCATTTTGTGGGATCTTGGTTTCCTCACTTAATGTGACTTTTGGTGTAGGTATCTTACAAAGTTACATGAACTAGATATTATCACTAAAATTCGCTAGTGAGAATTTGCTAAAGAAAAATACATGATCAGTCTCGAAAATAAACTTATCAGAGATAAGTGGAAAAAGCTAATTTATTAAGGAGTGAGAATTCAACATCATGAACAATGTCGCTAACAATTGCGTAGTTTCAAAAAATATTTGTTTGCTAATTTTCTGGAATATCCATTAGTTGATTTTAAGGAAGACTTTTGGCTAGCAAAACAAGGAGTCGAAGCCACAAATAAGGGTTGAATAAAAATGGCTTGGGCTAAGTTTTTGAGAGCTTATCGAGTGGTGTTTCTTTCCTTGTAAAGAATTAACTAAAATAGAATGTTGAGTTTAAAGGAATTTAGGCACAAAATAAGAGTCTTGTATTTAGTACTTTAGCTGGCCATGAACCTTGGTATTGGGTTAGTGAATTGGTTATTAATGATTGATAGATATAATCGAGTGTAATAACTTTATCATGATATATTGGAAAATGTTTGATCTGAGCATGGCCTTGCAAATGTGGAAAACGTATTTTTGAACTATGTAAACACATCGCGCATCATAGTCTTTGTTTTTTATAGTGTGTGTTCCCAACATCATAGTCTTTGTTTTTTATAGTGTGTGTTCCCAACATTAATACAACATTGCACAATTTGTTAGCAACATCACAATTGTGTGGGACCTACATTCAACTTAACTTTTAAATGGTATTAGAGTCATGTTACTATTGTTGTTTAGTTTCTCAAGGTTAGAGAGATTTTAGATAAAACAACGATTGACTCATGAGTGAAAAAAGGAGCATTTGTGACACATCCGCCACTTCTTGATGGAAGTAACTAGCCGTGTTAGAAAGCAAAAATGTGTACTTTTATCAAATCACAAGATGAAAATGTAGAGTATTTTATTGAGATAGGTGGTATCTGCCAACCATAAAGAATGCTAAGGTCAAAAATGTAAAATCAAGGATTGGGGAAGAAGAAAAGGCTACACGTGGTAATTTTAAAGTCATTAATGCTATCTTCACTAACTTGGATAGGGAACAATTTAAACTCATTTCCACATGCAAGACGACCAAAGAAACTTGGAACATTTTCCAAAATATTCATGAAAGAATGAGTGTAATTGGAACTTCAACGTTTCAAATATTGGCATCTCAATTTGAAAGTCTTAACAATGGAAGAAGACAAAACAATTGTAGTGTTCAATGAAAAGTTGCAACTCATTATCGACTAGGCATTTCAACTAGGCAAGAAATACTTATATGCTAAGCTTGTGAGTAGAAAACATTTCAATCTTTACCTAAAAGGGGCACTACTAAAGTCACTGCAATTGAGGAGGCTTGTGAGGTTACCAATGTTAATGATATGTCTCTAGCACCAATTATTTTATGAGGGATACTAATGGTGAATGTTTTTTGATTATTAATGAAATATTAGTCGTTTCTTTTACCTATATTATGACAGGCTTATTCATGTATATAATTCTTGGTATAGCATAAAATTTTATACATGCCTATATGATTGTGCTCAGAAATCGTATTTATAAGAGTCACGAAGATGAACAAAAGACTTTTTAATATATAGTCTTCAAAACATGTTCTTAAGTTGTAGACTTTCTAAATAGACATTAGAGTATTAAGATTATTTGCATATTTTGTGTTTGTATGGTGAGTGTGATACTATTCAATGTGAGATATTGAGATTACTTAGGTGTTGGTATGCCATTAGAGAATGATATATTCAAACAAATGACTTGCGAAATGAAGTAGAAATGTGGAGTTTACTCTCTATTATTAATATCTTGTTTTGTGATGCTTTTAAGTGTAAGTGGATATTAGACTTGAGACGGCATAGATACCTTATGCATATCATGGTCAACATGTCACTAGGACATTAAAAACTAAATCTATTTTGATATAAGGTGCAGTTATATGCCCAAAGCGCTGTTGGCCATACACCTATAAACGTATGTGCGCAATTAATAAGAGATTTGTCTTCTTATAAATAAACAAGACGTTTTTCTTATGTATTCGATATCATATGAGATAGAAATTATTGGTCAAGGTAATGAATGATTGGAAAGAAGTTTTTAATAGACATTAGTCTCATAAGGAATATTGATTTGGTCATATGATCAAATTTTTGAGTTTAACTAAATTCATTGCTTTTGTTTGATTAGGACAAAGTAAGATAAAAAAGTCTATGCTAGATGGTATTTATGATTAGAGGAGTTCATATAATCACATCACTTACTCTTAGTTAGGCCATAATATAGGTTGCAGATTAGGTATTATCTATATACTTCAAGTCATACTCATTACTAATTAAGGATGAAGTTAGAGAGTTATATACATAAAAAATAAGGCAAGGGCAAAAAGGTAATTTTTTTGTGAGGATTTGGTCGAGACCTAAGAAGTCTAATGATCAAATTAATTTAGTTGCAATAAGGTTGCATCAAGTGAAATTATTATTTCTAATTACGTTGTGCTAATAATGAGATTACCAACAGGAAATATAATGAGCTTTTGATTTAGTTGATGAGATTAATTAAATGAAAGAATATAAAATTTTTAGGCTTCAATTATTCATTAGATTAATAATTAAATATGGAATAAGTTTGAATTTTTAAAGCTCATAAAGCCTGTGGAGCCCATTCCAAATATCCTAATTGAACAAACATGGAAAAAGAAGTTTTACCAAGTTTAAAATACAATGTCCTATAAATAAATAAAGGTGAAAGAAATCCACCCCATGGAACACATTTTCAAAGTTACCCACTTCAGGAGGGAGAAAAATATTTTCTTGCTTTTCTTGTATCTTTCTCTTGTTCAAAATTTTCCAAGACACAAAGGTGAGAATTTCACAAAGTAGTTCATGGATTTTTTTTAGAAAGTCTTACTCATTTTGTTGTTCATGTGAATGATCTAAAGGTCATTACTGAAATTTTGTAGCACGTAGATTGGGTAGAAGAAATTTAAGTTTTGATGGGAATTTGATCCTTTGTACTAATTCATACAAACCTTTTACGTTTAATTATAAGATTTATACAAAGAAAAGGCATACTGGGTTGGAAATTTACTTTTTGCTACATTATTATGAAGTTCTGAATTCAATTTTTACATCCAAAACTTGACAAAAGTCAACAAACAACCTATAACTGGATTAGCTTATGGATTTGTTACAAACATATGAAATGAACCTAAATTATACTAAAATGGAGAAGGAAATTACCTTTTGAAGTGAGAGATTTGGTCAAAAGAAGAAGAAAGTCATAACACTAATGATGATGCAACATTTGTGGTTAGTTTATTGAGAAAAAGAAGGACAAATATGATTAGAAAAAAATCAAAAATTCATCCAACAAGATTGTTAATGACCCTTGGAAGAATTTCAGAAAAATAAGAAATGTTAGCGTCATAGCAAGGAATTCAATGTCATGAATATGGTGGATTTGACCATGCTCAAGCTAAATGTGAGAACACACTTAAGGAACAAGGAAATTTCAAAAACATTACTTGGAGTGAAGAAAGATCCTAGGAGTCACATGAACATAATCATACACGCAATCTCGTTCCTTTCAATTTACTTAACAAAAAGGGAAAGTATTACATCTCTTATATTTAGGTCTTAATTGGGATCCTAGTTGTTGTGATTTGTTTGGGTAGTTATGTAAAGAGAAGATAAAGGAAAATCATGAAGTGTTTTGGTGGAGAGTTACAAGAAAGAAGCAGGATCAATTTTCTTCTTCTGAATTATCTTCCAATGGGAAGTCTATGGCTATTTTCTTCTACTACATAAAAAATTTTTGAGAAAATTGTATCTCTAAACCCTGTGAAAAAAAATATAGGAATCACTCTCATTTTTCTAAGCCTATTAGTTGAACCACGTATATATATCATGTTCTTTAACTGTGCTCTTTGAAATGAGATAGCCCTACCTTAGCCAGCGAAGTGTGCCTTATGTCACCACAGATACAAGAGAGTACGTCATCAGGCAACGAAAGCCTATTTTGATAATTTGTAATTTTGTAGCATATTTTCATCCCATGATAATTAATATTTGCATGCAATTGGAGAGGAAATAATTCACTTATGTTCACATGGAAGTAAAAATGTCATTCTTGGTGAATTAGACATGTTTAGTGCATTATAGATGATACATGGTTGAATTTGGACATTGTCCACACTTAAACAATTTTTGTGTTCAAATTGTAAGGTTCACGACCATGAAGGAGTCTATGGCTAGGAGGGATGAGTTTGCACCTGCAAGATCCAAAGCAGTGCATTCTAGAATTCGTTTGTAATTGACACTCATGGCCGCCGAAGAGAAGGTCATGACTGTGAGAAAGGGTGTTGCAAGAGTGAAGCAGGACATCTTGGATGAGTCTGTTGCCTAAGCTCATGACTACTAGGCTATATGGATCAACTATGGAACTTGCACAGAGGGCTATGTAATTGTCTAGCCTAGGTTCGCAATGGCAAAAGGAGGGTTCGCAACCGTCAAGCTGATGTTCGCAACCATGGCAACACCTAGAAAACATAAGGAACAAGGATTGATGTGGTGAAGAAGAAGGAATTCGCACCAACATTGGGGAGGGTTCAGTTGTCTACGCAACGCATGAATTATAGAATAAGCTTTCCCAACTTTTCTCTATTATTTTTGAGTTGTTTGGATAATGAAAAATTTGGTAATGGTTTTTATTGATTATATCATGATTTGTTAAGTTTTTATCTAGTCTCTTGTGTTTGGGTTCAATGAAAGATGTATGTAAGAATTTTTGGTTGATTGTATTTGCTCTTGTTATTTGCGATTAGTGTTAAGAATTGTGATTAGAGGAGTTGGCTAACCTTTTAATTCATTTGTGGCTATGGGTGGAATAATGAGAGTGAACCTACATGCTAGACTTCTAATTATGAACATTAACTCTGTAGGAATAATGGATGCAAAATCATAGGGTTAGTGCAAACAAATAATTATTAATTATAGAAATTCATAACTTGACTCGATTAAACTTGGAAAAACTTGCTAATGTCTTGCGTCAAAGCTCTAAAAGAGTCTGAGATGATATCTTAGAAACTTTAAGATTAGCAATCTATAACAAAGCGATTAAATTGATAATTAATGTAAATTGGCATACATTGGAAATCAATATAACACAAGGGCTAGGCTTTTCATTATTACTATACTTCACTACTTCGTGCTTGTTACTTTTCTTTCAGAGTGTTCATTCGGTTATTATTATGCCCATCCTCACTACCTTGAGATAGCTTGACTAATCGGCACTTAGACACGTATGCCCTCCTCATGGATACGATACTTGTATTTACTAAGTACTAGTTCATATAGATTTAATTTTGGTACGTCGACTACGCACGTCAAATTTTAACATCGTTGTCAAGAAAGGTGAAAAAGCCATCAAATACTTTAAAAGTCTACTAGGTTAAGCCATTTTTTCTTTATTTTCTTTTCTCTCTCTCTCTCTCTCTCTCTCTCTCTCTCTCTCCTCTATTCTCTAGTTTTGCTATTTTGATTCGAGATTACTATTATGGGTTGATTTTGGTGTTTGGTAGAATGTTGTGTGCATCAGACAAAGAGCTTCGAATGGAAGTTTGATCTAAAAATTGAAACAATATTGCATAGGAGACGAGCTTTATTCAAGTGAGAAAAGAAGCAGAGATGGAAGACAACCACCACCACAGCCACACGAATATCTTTCTCCACCTAATTAAAGGGCGATACGAGACTCCGTTTGACTAGTGATGAATCCCATACAACTAAAATAGTTAGACAACTAGTAAATACCAACAACTTTGAAGTGAAGCCTACACTCATCAACATGGTATAGTTAAATCAATTTAGAGAAGCCCCACATAAGGATGTGAGGCTTCATCTAGATGGCTTTTTAGAGCTATGTGACACAATAAAGTTCGATGGAGTTTCCAACAATGAGATTAAACTTAGTCTATTTTCCTTTTCTCTTAAGGTTCATGCCAGGAAATGGTTACAATTGCTACCTCTAAGTAGCATAGTGACTAGGTAGGACTTGGTGAATAAATTTTTGGCAAAATATTTTTCTTTTAACAAGATAGCACAATTGAAGCTAGAGATTGGAACCTTCAAGTAGGTAGACTCAGAAGCATTACCTATGGGAAAAGTTTAAAGAGCTGCTTAGAAAATGCCCACAACATGGCTACCCACTCTAGATGTAGGTACTGACATTTTATGATGGTAGCAATGATCAATTATGAATTGTTTTGGATGTAGCAGTTAGAGAAGTCTTAATGAGTAGACTACCTAAAGAAGCTTAGAGCCTCATGAAGGATATGGGTGGGAATGCACCAATGGCTTGCTAAGAGATCCACTACTAAGTGAGTGGCTAGAGTTCATGATGTGGACATCTTAACAGCTCTCTTAGCAAAAGTGGAACTTCTATCAAAGAATATAAACAACATTGCATTAAATAAAAACACTTCTTTAGTTTCAATGCTACAAGCTTGTGATATGTGTGTAGTTCTATATCCTATGCATGAGTGTATATTTGAAAGGGCAAGTAGTGGCCAACCTCAAAGAGAATAGGTAAATTTTCTCAAAAATCATGCAGGATAAGCTAATAATCCATATTTGAGCACTTAAAATTTTGGATGGCTGAGTCACCCAAATTTTTCTTAGAGAAATTAGCAAAATTTACTTGGATTTCAAGCACCAATTTAGCTGGAAAAGAAGTAGTCCTTGGAGGATATTCTGAATCTAGAAAAGTTTGCGCATGAAATGATGGGTATTTAAGTTAAGACTATGCAAGATTATATGAATATGACTGATATTTTATAGTAAAATTAAGGAACATTTCTAAGGAATTTGGAGGTGCAAGTAAAACAACTTGCAAAGGAGATGACTAATAGACCTATCGGAATGTTGCTAAGCACTACTGAGAACATCTAATAGAACATATAAAAGCAGCAAGTGTGCAAGTAGTTGAAGAAAAGAGTCCAAACAAGGGGCAAAGGCTAAAATTGGAAGATGACGAGAAAAAAGAAGCAAGAACAACCCCATCTTACAAGCCAAAAATTACACATCTACCAAGGCTATATCAAGCTAAGGTAAAGAAGTAGGTAGGTACATTTTTAGGAGAATTTGAAAAATTAGATGTAAATGTTTCTTTGGTTGAAGGAGTAAAGAAGTCTTCTAGCTATGTGAAGTGCTTGAAAGAGGTAGCCTCTCAGAAGAGAAAATTGGAGGAGATAGAAGATCACTTGGAGCATGGACATATCTTGACACCAAAGTTAAAAGATCCAAGGAGTTTTTTATGCCATGCACCATAGTTAATATTTCTTTTGATAATATATTATTTGATTTAGGTGCAAGTATAAATGTAATGTCTTCTTCAACTTTTCAAGCACTTAACATAGGTTTGGTAAAACCTACAAAAATGATTGGGAAGTTAGTAGATAGAACTATAAAAAGGCGATGGGGAGTCGTGGAAAACATTTTAGTGAAGGTGACTGACTTTATAATGCTCGTGGACTTTGTTATCTTAGAGATAGAAGGTGAAAAGGAGATACTATTGATCTTGGGCCATCCATTCTTAGTTACCACTAAAGCAATTATAGATATAGAGAAAGGTAGCTTAACCTTACACATTTGTCCTAGTGAAGTAAGTTTTTTTATGTATCTTATAACTTCCACTAATCCCATACAAGAGGTAAAGGAAAATGTTACAATGTTACATAAGTTTAATGCCTTTAGTAATGCTCCCAATGACATATTTGTTGTAAAGGAAGGCATAGGGTAGATAGATGACATGGAGCAAAGCTAGGGCAACAAAGTCAGTGTGGGGCAAGGTTGACAGAGCCACTAGGGCTAATGGAAAATGAGAAAAATCAACAGGAAAAAAAGAGGGCAAAAAGGAGGAAAAGAAGAGCAAGAAAAAAAAAAGTACTACAGCTTATGGGGGTTGTGGATCCCCAAATATTTCAGTCATCCAACCTAGCCATGAGGATGTTGGGTTGTTGACATTCAATATGGCTCTTCTTAGGAGGTAACCTAAACTTTTTATTTGCTTTCACTAGTTTTTAGTAGTGTTTTAGTTTGCTTTCATTTTGTGTGTGTGTTTTGTGGTTTTGTTGGAAATATCATTTTGTGTCCCAAATTGGAATAGGATCAATGTGGAACAAGGATTACTTGCTAGCATGTGTAAGTCGCTAAGTTAAGGAAGAAGAGAAGTTGACCACACCTATCCCACCAAGTTATACCTTTCTTTGTTGCTTAATTTTACTATTGTGATTACATTTATGACATAGGCAACAAAATAAGTGTTGTGGAGGACCACATGTGTACTTGGGAAATTGATGATGGCATGTGTTGAGCTATGCACGTGCTAAGTTATTAGAAATCTTGCATTTATGTTGAGTGGTTTACTTGATTAAAAATGTAGGCATGTAGACACCAAGAAATTATAGCTATTGGACTTAATTCATGATGAAAGTTTACAAGAAACTTTTGCTACATGGTTTCTTAATTATTCTTAAGAGTAGAATTCCTTACCTAGTTGGTTGAAGACATAGTTTCCACAGTATTATGCACAACACTCTTCACCTTTACTTGATCATTTGAAAAGTTTTATTGTGGGGAAAGGATAGTTGGTTTAGGGATGTAAGCCTTACTTTGAGGCGCTGACAAATTCTCTAGAGAATGAGTGAGATTGATAAGAGAGAGAGAGATATAGGACTTGAAAAAAAACTCTTAATGCAAATGAAAATACGAAAAAAATATATATATAAAGGGAAAAATGTAAGCATGTTGAAAAAATTTCTACTTCACTAGTTGTTGTGACTTAGTAACTTAAATTAGGCAGAGACCCTTATTCATTCTCTCGTAAAACAGTTTCTCGACAATGAGTATGTATAGTATCTTAAGTTAGTTATAAGTTGAGTAACTAAGGTGCATAATGACCCTTGTTCATCCTCACATAAAAGGCTACCAACTACTCAAGAAAATTATGAGCCTAACAAAAGAATGAAAAGAGTAAGTGTGGAGGATAAAAGGCAAAGAAAGAAAAAAATTGAAACCTTCACTAGAATTCCTCAAAAATGAGTAAGTTGATTCTTAGAATGAGATATCCTTGAATTGGTTATCTTTAACTTGTCATAGAATCATCAACAAGTTAAAGTAATTTGGGGTTGAGAAGTGACACAGACACACGAGGGTCAATGTTAAAGACATGATAGGGTCAAGGGTGTTATGTTAAATGATTTTTGAACTGTGTGACGCATGCGAGTTTTGATTTCTAAAATTGTGATTAGTCAATTTCATGACTTTTGTAGTTTCAAGTATCATTGATTTGATAACAATTTGATGAAAGTGAGAGTTACTTTCCTTGAGGACAAGCAATGAAGTAATTCAAGATAGAAATTAAACTTTCTAATTTTAGATAGCCTTATTTTAGTGCAGTTTGTGGGAATCAAAAGAATTTTCCATGATCTCTAGTGTCAAATGGAGAAGATGGAAGCCCATGGTAGTGGACCAGGATTATATTGAAGTTTTAAGTCACATCAATGATCTGATAACTCCTACCTACATCTCACTGAAGTCAAAAGCATAGTCTCAACGAAATAAGGATTCAAACTTGGCTTTTTCCCCTTCTGCTAGATCAAATAATTGGTACACTAGGATTTGGAACAAGAAACCTACTCAAAGAACCATTGCTTTGATTGCTAACTGAAAATAGGCCATCAAAGTAGACAATGAAATGAACTAACATTTAGTAGTGTGCTTACAATGAAACCTAGGTTACTTTTCTCTTTCTTGTCCATGATAAATCAAGATGAAGTCACGTATTCCTTTACTTTAAACTATAAATCTAATTATTTCAATAGTGCAAATTAAAAAATCAACACTCTACAACACTTTATGTGGATTCCCGCTAGTAAATCTTAGTGTACTTGACATTAATGCTCTCTTATTTGGAAGTGTATGGAAGGGTTCAAACCCAAGAATCTCCAGGCTAAGAATTTGTGAGACAAGTTAGATGGGTGTGTTCAAGTGATCAAATTGGACTGTAAAACTTATGGGTTCTAACGTTAAGTGTTGGACCTAAAAGTAGCTTATTTTCATAACCTCCCATTATAATAACTTATTTTAAGGACTGTATAGTCCACGTATGGAATTCTGCCATATATGGAGTTGAGAACACATGGAACTATAGTCTTAATAGGATGATGGAATAACTGTGATAAAGCTTTGTCAAAAGTATGCCTATTGCTAATATGGATAGTAGTGGAAAACTAATTATGCTTTAGCATATTGAGTTTCTTTCAACATTAAGAGCATTGGAATAGATTACTAGGTATGGGCTTCCTTCTTAAAGAAACCAAATTCTAATCTCTTGATATCATGAAAGCATGAAAATTAAAGTGTTTATGATGTTTATACATAAATTCCCTAGCACTAATCTTCATTATTTCAACAAAAAAAAAAAAAAAACTCTCATGTGCCTCTTTGATTAAGCACAAAATTTATGTGCTTATACTACTTATGTGAACCTAATTATTTGGATGGCTTATGAGCCAATGCATTACTTGATCAACTTTTGCATGTACTCAATAATTTGCAATTATATGGATGACTTGTTTGATTTATAGGGAAAGGTATATATATATGCATATATTAATCATTCAAATAGCGTGTGTGCTAGTTTAATTATTTTGATGGCTTATATGCGTATACCTAAATATTTGCACAATGTGTGTGCTTGTATTGATTATTTTAATAGCCTATGTGCCTATATTGGTTGATTAGATGGCATATGTTCATACATGATTTATTTGAAAAAAATGTTGTATCTTATCTTGATTATATGAAAAGAATGCTGAGGACGAATTCCAAGTATAGATGAAAAATACCAATGTCAAAATTCATAATGTCAATGTAAGATGAAAAATACATTGGAAAACAAAAATTTCATTGAACAAAATTTCCAAGAGGGTGTTAGGGTATTCATTGAGTTTAATATACCTCACGCATATAGTTTTAGGCATACTAAGTCCAATAAGTAGCAAATCTTTCCAAGATATCTCGTGTGTGGTCCAATTTAATTGGCCTATGGCCTGACAAAACCTTACATATATAGTTCTTGGCATCATGAGTCTACATAAGTTACATCTACTAACGACAACTTATCTTTGTAACTTTGCTCATTTCCTTTCAATTCTTAAGGCAACGACAACTTGTCTTTGTATACTCATTTATCTTTCAATTCTTAAGGCAAATATCTTTTAAATGTCAAATCAAATGCAAATGGAGCTTTAAGTATGCCATTGCAATATGACTACACTAACATGATGATATTACATGTGAAGACTATACTTGGAATTTCAAGCTTGGTGGAGGGCCACGATGAAACAATTTCACTATTATAACTTTATATTTAAAATGAAAAAGTTTTTAGTCGGTGTAATTTTATCTTCTTCTTTGCACATTAACCAAATTATATACATATATCTCATATATGTAGTAAATAAATAACTTGGATGATTATAAACTTTGCAGATCCAATTAGAGTGACAATTGGATTATGCACGCATGTGTGAGACTTTATACTACTACTAAGCTTTAAAATGGTCTTCACTTGATCTTAGTCATCATGGTCCTTCCTCCATGGGCTCACCATGCCTTTGGTACATCGAATGGGCACCACCTCTTAGCCTTCATGTAATCAGCAACTTTTGATCTTCTAATTATAATTATATTGTGGCATATCAAAGAAAAATAAGTCCTATTCTATTGAAAAACTTGGGCTTATACTCTTACAACTTATAAAAAATAGTTATACATCTAAAATCCAAAACCAAAAATAAACTAAAAATCATCGACATGTGTCCTAACTTCATAATCCTTCCAATCATATATATTACAATTATACATCACGTGCATAATTCAACAAATCTATCTAATGGCTCTTTTTATAACTTACGCATCTCATGCCTAGTTCTTGTTTGTGAAAAACTCTTTTCATAAGTTATAAATTTGAGAAAAACAACATTTCAATATCTAAAAACCATTGTGTAGTCACGAGAACAATTCCCACACTTAGCCAACCTCAATAGAGAATTGTTCTCTGCCATAGCCGTGACACTACAACCGCGCAGCTGCAAGCTATATGGCAAGCTGTAAAGCTAAGTTTCTTGATTTTTAAGTTTTAAGTTTTAAGTTTTTATGTTTTCCCCATAATGTAGAACCATGCAAATCTATTTTTGCAACTACAAACAAGTATTAGAATACATGTTTAGCATAATTTCAAGTGAAGCCTATCATAAATCATGGAATGAATTATCAAATTATGCGATTATACAAGGAAAAAGGATAGCTCTAACACCACTCTTGGGTTTCACAAGTTTGGAAACAAAATTTTATCTTTAAACATCACATAAAACATGAATAACTTAAATCATAAAATCCCAAACCCAATCTATTTTTTTCATATAACATATATAACAAAATATTTAAAAAGTTCATACAGATAATTACCTTATAATCAATTCCAAAAACAAGAGGTGACACACAATCCACGAAGTTGAAATACGTGAGTCATTATATCTAGTTTGTCTACACAAACGAACTACCAGCTAGGATCTCCAAAACTCCCATGAATTCCTTCATCAAGATGATACACATATGCCTTTGTGCTAAGATATTTTTCAGACAAAGAGAGAAATATAGCATGGAGGCTAGAAGATGTTTTTCTCTTACCTAATAAGAATGTGGGCGAATGTTCTAGCTTTAATTCTGATTTAGAATTGTCTCAAATTTATGTATTTCCAAAATATAGAATCTTATATATTTTAGGATTCTTAATTCTATGTTTATGCAACTCAGGCACATAGAATGAGCTCTGTGAGATTTTACATTGATCTTTAAATTAATTTAAGCCAATTTTATTTTTTTAATTATTAATCTAATTAATAATTAAATCCCATTAGCGTCTTGCCAATTAATTTAATAAATCTTCATTAATTAAATTAAAGACCTATTATATTTCTAGTTATAATTTCATTATTAACAAACATAAACAAAAATAAATAATTCTATTTTCCCAAATACAATAAGACCAAATAAATTTTATCATGAGATGTCTCATGTCCATCTAAGTCTCTACATGAAATTACCTTCTTGCCCTTACTTCATTCTTGTATATGTAACTCTTTAGATTTGTTTTTAATTGGGAATGAAAATAGCTCAAAAGATATGAGTAATGCCTAACCTCAACCCATATCATAACCCAACTAAGATAAAATGAATAGATCTTATAAACCTTCTTGATCTGAATACCATACAATATAAACTTTTTTTCTTACTTGTCCTAGTTAAGCAAAAGCTATGGATTTAGTCAAACTCGCTAGCTCGATCACATGATTAAATCAATATTTCTTCATAAGACTAATATCCTTTAGAAATTTTTTTTCGATCATACACTACTCTAGTTAAGGGTTTCTGTCTTATAAAATATCAATAACAAATACAAATTTCTTGCTCACTTACAAGAAGACAAATCCTTTATTTATTACTTACCCACTTTCATAGATACATGAGTGATGACGTGTTGGGCTTATAATCTTTTCTCACACAAGAATGTGAATTGGTTCTTAATATCTTAATGATGTGCTGATCGTAATGCACACAAGTATCCATGTAGTCTCGAGTTTAAGATCCGCATACACTTAACACAATCATGAAGTAAAACATTGATAATTAAGAGTAAACTCCATATACTTGCTTCATTCATTAAGTCATTGTTCGAATACATTATTTCTTAAAAGCATATTCATGTGCATTTATTATCAATATCTCATACTAGATAGCTTGACATTCACCACACAAATATATGGCATGTAAATCATACTAATATTCTATTGCTCATTTAGATAATCTGTGACTCAGAACTAAATTTAATGATTGTGTATTAAGAAGTTTTGTGTCCATATTCATAACTAGTATGTATAACACATCTTAATGCAATCATATTGCCACATGCATAACTTTATGTCATAACAAGAAGTACATACGTACTAAAATGCCATAATATTAATAAAATGAAATATAAATATTTTATTAATTCATCAAAAATCAAATTTACAACTAATATCCCTAAAAAATATTTAGCACTAGAGGCCATATCACTAACAGCAACAATTTGATGTCATGACAAGTAAAACCCAATCACTCTTTCAGTTGTAGAAACTGAGTATATTGTAGTTGAGGGCTATTGCACCTAAAACAAACTATGAATGACTACGGAATGAACAAATAATTAGCAAGTATATTCATAAAAGCCTTTGATGCTTAAAGGTTTGAGTACTTGAAAAGGGAACTAAGCTTACGCCTATTTCGAAGAGTCCAATAAATTTCAGAACACTAAAAAAGGAAAAAGAGAATAAAGGGCATTCTTGAAAAATTATGACTTTTTTGATAATCCATTCAAGTAAGAACTTTTTTATTCATCCCATTAGGTTTCCTTGAGAATTTTGGTGTTCTTATATGTTCTGTAAATCCTACTCTTTTAAGACTTCGTAGTCATTTAAATAGTATCATTGCCCTTGTTTCTTTTTTGCTTAAGTATCGTGTCTATAGTTACAACTCTAACATAACATTAAGTATAGGTGAACACATTTCATCTGGAGAAGATCACTAAACACCCTCCTTTTCTACACTTGGTAAACCATCACATTATGCCTATCCTTCTACAAGTACTCACACTATAAAGCCTACAGCCATGAATGCAGGGACTCATTATAACATTACACAAAATCAACTCTAGTGAAGAGTCTAACCGAGGCAACGAATCCAAAAGACCCCCAATTAAACTAGCATCCCAATGCACTAAGAACTTCAAAAGAATGGATTCAAGGAGAGATGACCTCAATATCAAAGAAATGGTGCATGAGAAGTGGCCACTTTGAAATAGCTAGAGAAAAGGATGTTGTAATTGAATAAAGATCATCACATGAAAGTGATGAGTATGATAGTGTCCATTTTAGCACAAATAAAGAAATCAAAGCAAAAATCCCTCGATCTAAGGTTAAACACCTAAGAATAGCCCGTTTCTTTTCTTAATTTGTTCAAAAATATTAAGAGGTTGATCTTAATCAAGCACTAAGTGAATATTTCTTTTCAAGAAAACCTAAGAATATCTTTAGGTATGGTCTTTCTAGCTCTATCATTATTGAATGAGTTATTCAAGAGGAACATTTTTCAAAAATTAAATTTGTTATGTTCTTGAAAGATATAGGGTTGTTCAAGAGTAATACTTGCTTTGAGAAATTCTATACCACCTTAGTTCAAGAATTTTATTTGAATGTTTTGAAGAATGTTGCAAACAATGAGCTAATCTAGTACCATAAGATACATGTTCGAGGAAAGCTTGTGAAATTTTCTCTAAACTCCATGAATAGAGCACTAAGTAAGCTAAAATACTAGCTCACTTCAACCCCCATAGCATATAATAGACTTCGATGAAATTGCCCAAACACTGAGTAGAAATAAACTCAGAGAATTGCTAGATTCTTTTATGAAGCAGTCTTCACTATCTCTTCCTACTTTATGAACTAGATAATACCAAGTGTTACCAACAAGCAACACAGCATTCATTAGAAGTCAATTTAGGATATTTAATTTTCACATGGTTGGTTAATAATGTTGAGTTGGAGACCACTTTATTATATTGCCATACAGTTGTCTAATCTTGAAGGTTTTGACACAAAAGAAGGTGAACATCTCTCTTGATGAATTTGAATAAATGCAAAATGTGGAGATCATGCAATAGACTTAAGCTAGAAGTATTGAAATGACTTGACCAATACATGACTAACCCTAAGAACTGCTCATGATCACTCCACTACCACTAGGGAACACTTGTCGGGAGTTGTTGACTATCTTCTATCCTTAGGAAGAATTTTAGATGTTCAAATTATGCAATTGTAGGCTAAGCAATGAGCATTAGATCTCTATATTGCAACCATAAGCACAATAATGAGAGAACTTATTGCTACTAAGAGTCATGATGTTCCAACGCCTACTATTGCTATTGACCTTACTTCAATTGAGGTGATTAGACCTTCTCTTCCAAACATTTTCAAATATTTTCCCTCTCCCATTTGCATACCTTTTGGAAAATGATTGACACAAAATAAAAAAAAATAAAAAAGGGAAGTACTTGTGACTTTAATAGGCTTTATTAAGGAGTAAATGCTTTTTATCTATTATTGTTGAGAAATAGTTGGGAACTATCTGTTGCTTACATCTATCTATTGTAGATTTTTTGCCTACATTATTGGAAGTTAAAGCTTATTCTACTTCAATGAAGTTGGATTTTTTTTCCAGTTGTGGGAGTTTGCTACTTTATCTCTTTTAGTTCAATTCATCTTTTCTTAGTTTGTTTTTTTAAAGGGGAGTCTATGTTTGATTAAGTTTAGCTGTGCCCATTTGGCTAGTTTCTTTTTAGTCTAGATTAAAATGTTGCCTACATAGTTATCGCATATGTTAGGTCTTATCAATAATCCATAGCTAAATGTTATACTAGCCAAATGAACGAAGTTGCTTCATTTGTGTTTGGTTGTTGCTTTTTGTTTAAGAATCGTTGAAGGAACTCTTAACTTTTGTTGTGCCTTAATATTCTAAAGGGAATGATTGTTAGATTTGGCAAATCAATTAGTTGGCTATATTGTGGCATAAAGTAAAGTCTCCCTTACCTTACTATATTTACCCACTTTGTAGGACTCTTCATTTCCTCACTTTGTAGGACTCTTAATATAAGGTATTTCAAGAAGTTATGCAAGTTAGTTATTGTTGTTGAAGTCAACTAGTGAGGATTTGCTGAAGAGAAATTCATGACCAAACCTTAAACTTTCCAATGTTAAAGTGGA
The DNA here is from genome assembly GCA_019155195.1 of Avicennia marina. NCBI lineage: Eukaryota > Viridiplantae > Streptophyta > Magnoliopsida > Lamiales > Acanthaceae > Avicennia > Avicennia marina. Next base: position 6,199,380 of record CM032762.1, on the reverse strand, counting down.
TAAATTTGAATAGTTAAAGAGAGGGAATCCTATTTTAATGAGGAGTCTTGAACAATGTTGCTAAAAACTAGACTGCTACAAAAAGATTTCGTTTGTTGATTTTATGGATGATCCATTAGCTAATTTTATGGAAGAATTTTTGCTTGCTAAACAAGGAATCCAAGTTATAAATAAGTACCAAGTAAAACTACCTTAGAGTGAGCCTTCGAGTGAGATTTTTAAGTGGTGTTTCTTTCTTTCTTTGTGACAAGGACTTTTAACCACATGAATGCCAATATTGTCTAGTAATTTAAAGAGTGGTTCAATTACCAAGCTGCCGCATTGTTCCTAGTAGTTGTGAAGTATTAGCACCATATTGGGCTTTTTCTTGTTTGACTACCAATGGAAGTATTTTTTTCTTCCCATGTTTTTGCTAAGATATGTTAAGGTTTTTATTTAGATGGTATAGTATTCTTCACATGTATCGTCTTCCAGGCGTTAGATTTGCTTGCCCACAAGCTTTGGTAAAGATATTTGCCTTGGCTTTCACCTTATTTACACAATTCTTAGCTAAATAATTGTTAGTCTCCTAGTTTTGAAGTGGTTTTCTCATCAGACAGAGCTAGTGATAATTGATTTAGCTAGACCGAGTTTGAGCTCATGATCCTAAAGCTTCAATTTATGTTTCTCAATTATCAAGTTTGGAGCATCCTTGGAAAGACAACAAATAAATCAAATAATCATTTGACTTAAATATAAAAGATCAAAGAACTCAACCTAAAATGCAAACACATTGACTTATCTAATCTAGTAAGAATAAAACCATAAGATAATATCTCATATTGCTGCAAGTAGAAACTACCATGCATGGCATATATTATAAATGTAGTAGTCGAGCATTAAAATGAAAGATGCACGACAAATCATTTTGACTTTTCTTCCTAAGGCTATCTAAGATTACATGCACACATACCACAAAAAACCACACAACTACTAGAATATAGATTCAAATTATAGGACTAACATGCACATCTTTGTTGATGATGTGCAGTATTGTCAAATTGAGACCAACACACCGATTACCCAAGCATCAAATCCAAATATTAACAATAACTATAAATTATATATGTAGACAATTCTTCTATTTAAATTTTTATTAATAAAAAATTTGTACAAATATAATTGAAGTTTGAATCAAATAAATTTATATGAGTACAATTTTTAATTTAATTATCTAATTCTTTCTTTCACTTAGAAAGCTTTATTGTCTTTGCAGTTTCTTAAAACGGTTATGAGTTCAATCTTCCTTGAAGTTTATGTGGCATTTAGGAAGCATTAATTTCTTAATTTAAAACCATGATTCTAGATTAAATTTCAAAATTTAATAAACTTCATGAAAAATACTTTGAATACTGTAATAACACTTCAAATCTTTCTACCAAAACACACTCTAAAGTTGAGGAGCTTATGAGGTTTAATTCTATTTGATGTTGTTCGAGACTTTAATTAACATTAATTTATTTATTTAGTACTACAATCGCAAATTAGATAACAAGACTTGATGAATCTTCACAAAGAAGACCTTAAATTTATAACAAACTCTTTAAAATATCTTAAAATCTGTGGAGAAATTTTCCTTAGGCTCTTTAGAGTTTCAATTTGTTGCCTTGTTGTAAACTCCACCCTTAATTACAAAAATGCAGAAAACATCCTCAACATATTTGTACGATGACATAACAAAATTTGATTTCTCAATAGTATTTAATTTCAAACAATTTTCTTTAATTATAAAATTACGATTTGGCCCGCCAAGATATTAATATTCACCTACAATAATTTAAGAAAATTTAATTTCACTGCAATCCTCCACATCTTTAGAAACCTTTAAACAAAGAGAATACAGAAACAGAAACAGAAACTTGCATCCAGAACACAAAGGGGAAAATTTTCCAAAAAAGAACCAGATTAAATAAGTCGGGAAAAGATATTTATGTGCAAGAATAGTGAGTAAGCCACGAAGATATTAGCGTCGTCATAGCCAAGTTAGCCCAACGTCGTAAAAAGTAAATTTTATAGGGATTACAACATATCAGATTTATGCTCAGAAATTGAACTTTTTTTAAACTGTCTCGGCATCTGATGAAAGAAGTCCCATCTGCTCTGTGAGCTGTGCCATGCGCTGCGACTTATCCCACCCATTCTCCAATGGCTTTGTTTCATTTTCCTTTGGAAGATCATCTGTTATGGTTGAGTCCATCTCAGTCTCAACTGGAGGTGAGCTCAGAAGGAACTTCTCCCAGAAGGGATCACTAACTCCAGGAAGTTCCGGTATCTCATCCAACAGGGAGTCGTCCCATTCCATCTGTGGATCAGGGGAAATTCTGCCTATTTCAAACGCAATTTTGTCACCTGCTGCCAGTGATGCAGGATCCATGAAAACAGTACGCCCAGCTTGAGGTCCCATCATATCAACATGGCTTTCTCGCACCATCTGAGATAATTCAGGTATCATAGCATCTGTTGATGGAATTGTAACAGGAGGCACTTCTTGAGCCCCAATCACAGGACTCCCACCCAGAACTTGATTAGTCACAACTTCAGCCGATGCTCGAACGGATGGCGAATGAATATCAGATATTGCTGCAGCTGACCCACCATTAATTGCAGAACTCAATGGGACAAATGACGGCCCAGATGTTGGGGGTACCTCTTGAAGAGTCACTCCTGAGACATGATTAGGAGAACTGCCACAGTCCAATGCAGTAGAAGTCGATGAACCATCACCAATCAATAAATCATCAGAGTTGCCAAAGTTCTCTAACCTTGGAGAAGAATCTAGTTTCATAATCTGCCGGAGCATTGCTTTGGCAGCCTCATTCATCAGTGGCTGGTGTTTAATAATTTGACCATCAGAGGGACTGGCAGAACCATCATCAGACACACCATCCTGCTTAAGTCTCCGTTTTTTGTTGCCTTGGGTTATCCTGCGGCTGCTATCATTTGGCTGCTGCATAAATTGTGCAAGAAAACCAGGGCTCTTCACAGCCTTAGCCAAGAATGACATCATCTGCTGTTGGCGCTGTTCCATGCCTTGAAGCCGTTGAACCATCGCTTGTAACTGACCATCAGTGGCTTGTTGCTGCTGCCTCAATCTGACGAGCTCATGCATTAGCACATTCTTGTCCCTTTTAAGCCTCTCAACTTCCTCTTCAAGCCCAAACTTCCCAACCTCAACACACGCTCCAACTGCAGAACTTTGTCCATTTGGTTGCGGTTGATGCTGAGGCTGTCCATGGGCAGGTTTCCTACGACTGATTGTTTTAAGCAGATGTTTTTGTCCTCTTAAGAATCCCTCATTTGCAAACTCCCAGCGGTCTGGATCAACCTTTCTGAAACCCTGTTTCCCCACATAACCCCATAAGAGAAGTAAAAGATAATTCCCAAAAAACAAAAACAGCAATAATAATATAATAAAAGAAAATAAAAAATAACCACTGCTTTGCAATCTATAATGAACTAAAAAATAAGTACAAAGTGTCATAACAATTTTAACTGAATTTAGGACCATCAAAAAGATTACAACAATCTCACAGGAAATCTCTTGAACAAATCTCCAATTCAATTATGTCTTATATATATTAAGCAGTTACCAGATTTACAAACAAGTCTTATATCAGATACCACACACAGCATTCTTCAGCAAATCAAGCTAAAATTGCATGGAACAACCTATAAGTGAGAGTAAACCAACACAAAAATGTCCTTGCCATACTTCTCATGAACACAGTTTAGAATGGCAAGAGAAGATCAGTTATTTTTATTAACTTGAATTATGTTCTCTGCTAATCAAACTGGCAGGAGTCAACGCCACGAAAATCTTGCTTTAATTTCTTCTAACCCAGAGGGCCACAAGAACACTCAAAGCATCTTAGCAAATTTCAATCATCCAATCCCTTATATAGAGCCCCTCAACAAAAGTCACTTAGAATCTGAGTGGAGTTATTTCAGTTCATCCGAAAGGTGAACTTGACCTAATGCTCAGTATTCATGACTCTTTCAGTATCATAATGCTCCAAAGTTTTTTTGGTACTAGTGGATACTAAATAAAGCACACAATTGAACATCAGGATCATTGTCAAGAGTGTCCAAAAATATTATTTCCATCTGCAGTTGAATATAATAAAGGAATGAGGACTTGCAAGTAATTATTAACATATACATGAAACAGAACTATATTTTAAGCATCCGAAAGAAACTAAAAGTAACATATCTAAGAAAGGCACATTCCATTTGCAGTTTGATAACTAATTTACTTCTGCTGAAGAACAAGTACCTTTGGTTCAGTTAGGTAGGCCTACACACATTTTACTAACTGAAAACAATGACATCAATGAATTTACAATACATATATCACAAAACTATTATGAAGATTAGCTTTTGCCATTCTAATATGCATATATATACATGTGTGTGTTTGTGTGTGATTGCTTTTAAGCTAAGTCTCAAAGTAAAATAGGTTTTCTTAATTGAAAATTGGGGCCCAACAAAAAATAAACCTCGAAATGAACTGTGACTTCCCTTCCTTTAAGAAAACCTTGCAAAGACAAGGCAAAGTGTGGTCCAGATAACTGGTGAATTATGCCTTCATTATTTCCAGTTGCACTAAAGCTTTTGTGGTGGTATGAAGGATTCATGACACCGAAAGTACTTGATGCTTACAGTGGCATAATTCACCATGCCTTCATTATTTCCAGTTGCACTAAAGCTTTTGTGGTGGGATGAAGGATTCATGACACTGAAAGTACTCGATGCTTACAGTGCTTTTTATTGATCAATCAAAGTAAAAAGAAATAGAACAATGAAATTGTTAAGAGTGCTTGCATGATCTGTTTGGACAAGATATCAAGAAAGGAAACACTATAACCCCTATGAGTTTAATGAATCTACAATAACATACATAAATAACTTTAGGAAGATTTATTGTTGCTATTTAGATATGCAAATCTATGATTGCTTTTCAGCTAGGTGATTGGGTACGCTAGGTATTCTTAATCGACAGGAGTTCAGTAAAAAAATAAATCTTGAAATGCACTGCAGTATTTCCTTTATTCAAGTAAAATTTGAGAAAGTAAATTGCAGTCCAGATGATGGATGAAAAATGTTTTCATTATTTTCAATCCCTCTAGAGGTTTTTACGGAGGTATGAAGGATACATCTCACAGCATGTATCTAAAGACTAAGTGCTTACAGTGCTTTTTCTTTGATCAGTCAAAGTCAACTGAATTCGAAGAATGGACACGTTAACAGTGCTTAGCACGATATGCTTTGATGAGATGTCAAGAAAGACTAAATTATAAGCTCTCCTCAGGTGAAAATATGTAACGCATAAATGGGATATGAAAAAATGCAGTAAACCAAACAGCACAACTCATTCACTTATCTCCAACCTGGAAGTGATGAACACATGGCAATGAGAATACTTTGATTAAGCTATTGAGATACACACCTCTCAAACTAGGTGAGATTAGAAAGGACTCAGAATTAAATTATTAAACCACATCCAGAAATATAGTACCAAAACAGTAATCAAGCTATTCCTGTAAGAATTTTGCATTAAATGTTTAAAATAGGGTATTATAGTAGAAGTAGAGATATTAGCTTTCAAACCCCATCAGTTTCCAAGCACAAAAAGCAAGTTCAAGAAAATGAACTTCTAATTCTTTGCTGAAATGGAGTCGGGTCTAGTTGGAAATAAGTAAATTATCAAATCTGATTCATCTTCTTGCCCTCACAAAGAACCTATAAGGTTGCCATCAACAGAACACAAAGTTGTAAAACCTTGTTTTCCTCAATTCAGCATGTCCAGAAAGCATCTCTTGTTACTACAATATGTAAACAAGCACTACCGCTCAACAGCAAACTTTTGAGGCAACTATATGTCTAATTCATAACTTGCTTTCTCTTATTCAATTGCAGAGGTTTCATACCAGACAAATATGACAAACTTCTCCATGGAATAATAACTGCAATGGAGTTTTCAATAAGTATATTTAGTAATATCATCCTAAAAAGCTTCTCAAGCTTAACCCTTCAACAGTCTATCTTAAATCAAGTTGGCCAGCTTTACCTTTTCCTGTTAAAAAGGAACACTGGTTAAAAATTCACAAAAACATAAATCTAGCTTATTGTAGCATGCCCTTTGTGTAAGCCTCCCACTGGGAGCCTGCTATGCCAAAAGCAAGAGAAACCCCATCCCTCTCTTGCCTTCTCTGACCCCATCTTGCAACATCAAATGCAACAGAAGCCCCAACCGCGAGCAAAATATTATAACATGATACATTCAGTTATGCATTCCAATTTCACATATAATATGACAGCTGCAAAAAACAAAGAAATGGCACTAAGATAAAGAGTGCTTCTCCCACACTAAAATCTCAAAGTGGAAAGCACAGCAGAAAATCAAACTTAAACTGAAATATCCCCAAACAAATAGTACTTGAACTTATGAAACCATTAATTATGTGTTTGTAAAATATGCCCATTTATCACTGGGAAGTTTCATAGTCCATACCAGTTTTCAAATCACCCTCTTAGGTGAAGCAGAATAGCTAATCTGACTGAACACTCAAGTGACGTTTAACGAACTTCATTGACACACCAACGACCAAAAACTCCTAGGACCCTAAGCCCTGAATTAATACAAGAAATCAAATAACGGCAGGGGACCAACATAGCCAAGCATCGTCCTAACAAAAACCTAATAAACAAAATCACAAAAATTAAGATTTACAGAACGCCATGTACCAATTATTCAAACATAACATCCAAACGAAACTCCAATAAAAAGATATTGGAACGGCAGAATCAAAACCACTAATAACGACAAGCGACAAGACAACACAACATACGTAAGTATTGAGTTGGCGAACAAAGCTTGAGAAATTATTGTGCTTAAAGTACTTAGGCAGCAAGTCTCTGGCGAACTCCGCAGAGTCCCACACGACGAAGCTATTGTCGGTGGGACTCCACGAGACAATCTTGTCGGTAGCGGGGTCATCGACCATATCGTACGTCTTCACCAAAAACGGCGGCGGAGCGTTCGCCGCGGGAATCGATGCGGGGGCCGGGGCCGCCTCCACTCCCTCGCGTCCGCCGTTTCTAACGCTAGAAGAAGACGCCGCCTCCATATCAACATACTAAATTAATGACGAAAAACGTTTCGTCACATACTGCAATACCCCGGAAACGGCATCAATTTTTCGATCGGTTTTAGGAGTTCTAGAAACAGGAGACCGAAGAGGATAAAAAACCCTAAGATTAGGACTAGGGAACTGAAAGGGGTAATACCAGAAAACGAGAGCGAGTGGTTGTACGGTCACGGAGAAGAAGTTGGGCTTAAAAGGTGGGGCCTAAATGCACTTACGGACGCATGTTGTGTGTGTTTTGGATAAATGAGGCCGCCGCCATCCAATTTCTGCCGGGGCGGGTGCCCTTTCATTTTTCTCATCCTCAAAACCACACTTTTTAAATTAATATTTTGAAAATGATCCTTACTAATATTTGAAGCACATTTATTACGAGTTAAAAATAATTAAAATATTACAATAAATTTAAAACATAATTGCACCAAAAATTCTAAAAATAGGTGTCAAAAACCACAAACAAAATTACTCCACTAGAAAATTAATATTAAAAAAAGGCAACCAGCGCCCAACACCAAATGAAGTGAGAAATATATTTAAAATGATGGAATCCAATATTAAAGGGGATTAAAGAAACAATGAGCACATCTTTATAATTTCACTTTTTATCTACTAAAAGCCGTTTCTCTAATGTTCTCGGCCATTATACATAGTAATGGGTATACAATTAAAGTTTTATTATTATATAATATCTATCTATCTATATAGCATGTTACTAGCCTCCCTTGGCCTTTAAGTTTAATTTACTAATTCCTTTTCTTTTAATTTTTATTTGTTTTCACTTTTTGTATTTTTTTTTCTTTTTACTTAATTTTATTGTTGTCTTTTCATTTTCTTCTCTCTTTTTATTTTTGATACCTTAATTCATCATCAACATTTTAAAAAAATATAACAAATTTATATTTTATTATCATCCTTTTTATTTCAAAATTCATTTTTATTATTAATTTTTTAAAATTATGATTAATTTATACTTTATAATTATAATAAATTATGTGCACATATAAAATAAATAATTTTTATAATAAACAGTAAAATAAAATATATATGTAGTAAATCTAGACATGTCTATATAATAATAATAATTTTATGTGTAATAAAAAATTATAATTTGAATTGAGAAACACTCGCATCGAATGTTCAATTTAGCTAGTACTATAGTAACTACATTGTATGCACAAAGTTAATTTACGATGCTATATCTATCATTTTTTTGGTTATCTATTCGTTTCTTTTAATGCTTTAATATATATCTTATCTTTATTGTTCATTTGCTTCTTTAAATTTCTTTCTCTTCTTTTTTAGTCATCTCACTTTTATTTTTTTTAATTTTGATGTGTTTTAAATTTTTAAATAATTTTAGTTTTTTATTATATTAACTAATACAACTATGTAATTTATATATAATTTTACATAAAGAGAGTTAGATATTTATTAGTTATTTAGTTATATGTAAAGATACAAACACAATCAGTTTAAACGTAGAAACTTTTTATTACAATATTTATGAACTTTTACACAAAGGATACAGATCAATTTTATCTCCTGAAAACTTGCAGCCGAAAATGACTGCTCTTTTTATTATCATTTAATAATATATATTTTTAGCCTCCATTGTACACATTATTTTTGAATTTCTATGCAAATTAGTTAGGCAACCTTGATTTCTTTTACTCTTTTTATTCTACCAATAAAAATCTTTCAAATTAAATTTATTATCTGATGACATTATTCTTCTTATTCTCTCTCCATGAAACAGATTTATAAAAATTATTTTTAAAAATATATCTTTGGCATAAATATTTTTTATTAGTCTGATGCTAACTATAAATTTTAATTAATTTCAGTTTTCAAGTGGTTCTTGGAAAGAAAATAGTTTTATTTTTTTCTTTTTAACATGCACGCACCCACACACGCACGTATATATAAGGTTTATCAGATGGATGTGTATAACCAGTGGTTGTTTTCTGAACATATAAAACTGAGGTCACGTGTTCTAACCCTCCACTATGAGTTTAAGGTCCAATTATAGCTTTCTTAACCCTAATTGCAATTCCATTTATTTTGATATATCTTAATTAATGTCAGTTTTATGATTATTTGATGGCAATTATTTTGAATTGAAATCATAAATAGATATCAGATTAGTAAAGTCAACTTTAAAAATAGTATTTTTATACTCTTAATTTTCTTTAAAATCTTAAATTTGGGAATTTCTTTCTAATAAAAAATTTCCAAAAATATGGTTTTAAAGTTACAGATTAAAAACTCAAATTTAAGAATATTTATTATTTGATTTTAATTAATTTTTCCCCAATTCAATAGAAATAGATTTTTTATTTAATATAATTTTGAAAAGAGTGAGAATAAAAAACTTAAAATTTGAATATATAATTAAAAAACTAAATTAAAAATAATTTATTCAAGATAAATACTATAATTGCAAAATATATAAAATCATTTTAATTTTTATTGTAAAAAATTCATATTAGATTAAATGAGCATCTTATTTCTTTTCAAAAATAAATTTTGTCAAGTTTCTGGAAAATTTGATTTTTTAAAAAATATATAACAAAAATTAAGCTACAAAAAATGTTAATTAAATCTGAAAAATAAAAATATCTTGACCTATTTTGAAATTGAATAATATTGTCTATTAAAATAAAAGACAAAAATATAATGTTTGTAAAAATATTATAATCAATGTTTTTATTTTAAATTTTCATCCAAAATTATTATATGCATAGAAAGATATATGCATATATGTATATGTATACTAATAACAAAATTTACATAAAAATTTAATAAAATAAAAAATTAAATAGAAATAATTATTAAAGAGTTAATAATTTGTGTCATTCAAAATTAATATCTTATTTATATGTTACACAATTTGTTAAATATTTTTGATGTAAGAGAACATAATTCGTAACAATAATCTATGCCTTAACCTAGCACTTCTTCCCTTCTAACTTGGGTGACAAACCTATCGAAGGGAGGTCAACCTAAAAATAGGCTGGGCAACGATAACAAATTGTGACGATTATGGCATTTTATAAATAGTAGCTCCTCTTTGATAATAAAAACACATAAGTTACAAGATATTCTTATTATTCTCAGAATTCTTTATTATTTTTAGCAAGTTATTACTTTTGTTAATTATTCTTAAATAATCACAAAGGTTTAGAAACGAATCTACATCATTGGTGTTGTCTGTGGGAAACCTTTTTCTTAAGAAATCTAAAGAGAGAGGAATATAAATAGAGAAAAGAATGGAGTATACAAAAAGAATATTCCCGATGGCCCCTCCAACATACACCTTCATTATCAAGGCGAGCCATACACACTAGCCAATCAAGTGGTTAATATTCCTCTTGGATACGCTAAACAAGACAATTTCTAAGTTTCTTAATGTCTTCCTGAAGTGGTTAATTTGCCTATTGGATCTGCTAAACGAGGTAATTTCTAAGTTTCTTAGTGCCATCCTGACTAAGAAGGAGGAGGGTGCCTAGGCAACAAGCAGGGAGGAACCCATTAAGCTACAAGTTTGGAGTTGGGGGACAATGGCAAGAGAGGATGCGTGTGAGATAGAGTACGAGGGACAGAGAAAGGGAAGGAAGCGTAACCTCCTCTAATGAGGTGGGGAGAAGGCTCATCAAGCTCTGAGAAGTATTAGACAAAATGAAGAGGCAAGAAGAGCATACCTAAGCTAGAAGGCCTACCCTCCTTCATGCTAGAAATTTTGGCAGAACTTGTACTAGATAATTTTCAATAGCTCAACTTGTTTGAATACAATAGGGCATCAAACCTAGTGGAACACTTGGCTAAATTTAAGCACCAAGCATTACTTCACCAATATCCTAACGGGATTAAGTGCAGAGTCTTCCTTACCACTTTAAGAGGCTCTATTGAGAGGTAGTTCAATCAGTTGCCAGGAAAAATTATAAAAAGTTTCGATGATGTGCCAATTTGTTCTTGCACTAATTTGCAACTTGTTAAAGGGTATGAAATAATGTTGATGTCTTTGTTTAACAAGAAATAAGAAAATGATGAGTCCCTCCAAGAGTACATTCATCATTTCTCTAGAGCGGCCTTAAACACCCCATCGGCAACTCAAGAGGTGCTGGCCAACATGTTCATGCAAGGACTAAGAAAAGGTGGTTTTTATCTATCTTCGGCCAAGAAATGAGCAAAAGACTTTGACAACACCTTATCCTGAGTTAACAAATCCCTTTGCTAAATCCCTTTCCATTTGTCCTATTTGTTGCTCCAAGTTTCAAATAGAAGCATGTTGGTTTTGTAGCACATTGATAGGTCTAGCTATATAGTCTTGAGTGGATTTAAATGAGGTCTTAAGTTGTTTTGGCTAAATTCCCAACCTAATCTTCCAAGGTTTTCTTTTTGTCCTAAGATCGATTTTGTTGCTCAAATAAGTTTGGAGCTTGAACAACTTGCTTTTGTCATACAAATCCAAATGGAGTGGCTACTATAGCTTAGTTCCTCCAAGAGAAATTCAAATGATTTGGCCAATCCAGGTGATATGTGTTGGAATACAGATTGTTTTGAACTTTGCCTATGTTATTCACATAGTTCAATTGCTTATTCTCTTTTTATACCAAAGCTTGAACTTAAGTTCTTCCTTGGCATTCATGTGTTGGGTATGGTCCTAAATTAGGTGTAATCTTAAACACATGTTACAAACATGCATTGAAGAGACTGTGGAGGCATTAATATCCAATCCCTCTAATTCCTTGAAATTACATTTGCCTTTGCAGCTAAAGAAGTAAATCTATTCAATTTATAAATTATGGCCTCCATTCTAGCTATTGCTCTTTCTAAAGGCCATTGGTTTGCATTTTTTGCCATTTTCTCAATTAAATCCCAACCTTCTTGGGGTATTTTACTCATCAAAGTGCCTCCAGCGGTGGTATCTAGGATCGTCTTCAATTGGGCTCCTATTCCATTATACGATGTTTGTTCTTGTAAAATTAATTCCTTAAACCAAGCTTTTGAAAGTGACTCAGAATCCATTTGTTTGAATGTGTCAAATTACATTCTAAGTTGTGTTGTCTTAGCTAGTGGAAAGAACTTTGCCAAAAACCTATTCACCTCATCATTCCATGTGATAATGCTTTAAGGTGGTAGGCTTTGAAGCCACGATCACGATCATGCCCAATCCTTTAGTGAGAATGGAAATAGTTTCAACTTGACTCCATCATCTAAAAATCCATTATAATTCATTGCGTCGTATAACTCTAGAAAACTCGCCAAATGTGTTTTAGGATCCTTATTTGTTGTGCCTTCAAACTAGTTTAATTGCACGATATTGATGAGTGTTGGCTTGAGTTCAAAGTTGTTAGCATTTACAAGAGGTCAAACTATCCCTGTCATATTTTAATTTAGAACTAGTTGCAAGTGATCACGAATCGAGTGAGGATGTTGATTGGGTTGTATCCAATGTTGTGCACTATCTTCTATTCTTTCTTGAGCTCTTCTTCACCTTTGTTCAGCATGATATCTCCTACAAGTTTGCTCCATCTCAAGATTAACAATCTACAAATCCAAACTTCTACTTCAACACATGCAATAACAACACCACGTATAAAACACAATATAAATTAATAAAAAGTACTTTGACAAGGAAAGTAAATAAAATATAAATAATAAGTAAATGACTTAATCTAGCACAATCAAAGACTATTCAATAGCATTTATTGCCTCCCCAGCTACGATGCCAAAAAACTTGATCAGTGTAAAGTTGCAAGTATACAATTATCTTGATAAAATAATACAGAGTAAAAGTGTCGATTTCCACAGAAAGTTCTATATATATGTCTATTGATGTGTCTTAACAAATATTAGTTAAGTATACCAATTTAAATTGACAATTATTCATGAATATTGATAAAGAATTCAAAGACAACTAAAGAGGTTCTTTCAAGCACAATCGAACAAATGATGTTATTCAATAGCAAATGAATCTAAGTCCTTATATTAAAGATGCTTTACCTAGTTCAATTCCTATTAATCTTCACTTTAATTACACTACAACAATTAATTATCCAAAGTCAATCAATATGGCATCCTGAACTATATTGAGATTCAATTGGACATTAATTAAACACCATGATCAACCAATTCTAATGAATCAACTTTGAATTATCAATTGATCCACATAAATTTTTAAATTTCACTCTCATTATTCTTTAAAAATTCATGTTTTGATTAACTTTAGGATCATAGGATTTCACTCCTATAAATCACCTAATCTTTATTAACGAAGAATTGTCCATATTCTTAGAAATAACAAGTAATCGCAATATAGTGTAGAGACAATTAGTTATCAAACTAAAATAGGATAAATCATTTGCGATAATGCAAGTTCCTAGAAATGGAAATTTAACCAAACATCGTTATAGTTAAACACAAATTCACAAAATACTTAAGCATTCAAAAATTCAACCACAATACAATAAGATATGAAAATGAATGCTTATTGTAGTTGAATTTTGGATGTTGATGGTGAATCTTACATTCCTTCATGCCTTTGTCCCCTTTCCTATGTTTTTTTTCTTTCTTTCCTCTTATTTGGTGTCTTTTCTTCCTTCTTGTCTACTATCTGCTAGTGTTCCTCCCTTGAAATGTTTCCTTTATTCCTTTTATATGTCTAGTGACCAAATTAAAAAGTAATTGTTTGCACATCCAATGCAATCACGCCGTGGTTGTATAATGATCACAGTAGGACAGCATCATAAAGGTTGGAGCATTGTACTGTAGCTTCTGTTGCTTTCAGAATGTGGTTGCATCTGAACCACTCTAAGATAGCACTGCAACAGAATTAAAACTACATGAAAATGTCACTTTTGATTGCTTTCCAAGTGCAACCGCACTTCATCAACATCACCCTATTGAGTTAACAAGATTTATCTCTTAAGTGTAATACTTAATCATATTCAAGCCAAAAAATTTATACACTATAAAATCTAACTAAATGAAACACAAATGACATTCAAGACTAGAAAAAATATAATCTAAATAAAGCATAATGAACTTTAAATTTTAGTGTTATCAAGTTATAGGGATAGATTGGGAATATATAGGAATAGCGGAAGGAAGTGTAGCCTAAGACTTAATAGCAGAAGTTTTAAGAGGCATAGGTTGTAAAGGAGAAGTAGGGGTAGTTTGTTTTGGGAGGGGGGAGGATGAGATTTTGAGGGAGAAGTGGGGTAGATGAGATTTTCTCTAAGGCGAGTGAAGGATCCCTACCTGAGCAAGGAGCACCTACTAAGCTCGAGGTTAGAGAAGCCTAGACTTGTTTTAAGGCTGGTAAGGCCTTGATAGAAGAAGACAGAGGAGCAGTATCGTCCTCCTTATCCTTTTCTTCTCTTTTCCTTTTTCCTTTACCCTTGCATTGGCAAGTCTCAAAGAACAGCCCTTCATCATGTTGTTTGCAGAGCAAAAGAACATAAGTACACAGAACATTACCCAACTTACAAAAATAAAAACAACTCATGAATTTCGTAGTGCAAGTCCTAATAATGATAACTCAAGCTAAGATAAAATAAGACCTCAAGACTGGATATCGCTTCCAGATTTATGTACAACTTATTTAAAGAATGGATGTTTAGCACAATCTCAAGCAAAAGATTTTTTGGGAAATTTTGAAGAGAAGGAGTGTTAGGCTAAAAAATTATAAGGAAATCCTAGGGCTCGGAACCTTTTAAAATGAAATATTCTTCCTTCCAACTTTTATGACCATTGGAGGGAAGATTTTTCAAGCAATTCATACTTAGCTGAGATCTGAGATAAAATATCTCAGGCTCAATAGTCTTTAAAATACATAAATAAAAGAAAAGCTCAACTGTAGGTTTGATCAGTATCAGCTAGCACAAAATTAAAAACCTCACGAGCAAGTGGAAGGAGTTGGGTGTCAATTGTTTCAACATTATTTTGTAAGTCCTAGCAATGTTAAAGTAAAAGGGTGGAGGGGGAAAAAGGTATTCTAAGTTGGTGAATGAACATTGGAATATAGCCATCGGTGGGAGGTTTATGAGAACAAGATCGCTCACGGGGAACTAAATACCTATAGTTCCTCAAAATCTCATAGGTATAAACATGTTTCACTATAGTATTGTTATTACATTTACTCTTTGTTACTTGATAATAAAGAGATTTAATAGATATGGTTACTAAACTCTGTAATAGGAAGAAAGGAGAAAAAAATGATTTAGGGAAGACACTATGAATCAAGTTTGCAAATTAGAGTTTTCAAAATGGAACAACAAAAGTGGTTTCATTTGGGAGGGAAGATTTAAATAGAAGTAACAGTTGGTATTTGGACCATACACGTGTACAGAGATCATAGGGCATTAGAATAAAAAACATAATAAAAAATAAAAAGCATTTAATGAACAAGACTTTGACATAACGAATGCCTTAGAATATGAAACAACTCAAATAGCAAACCAAAAGGTTTCCTTTTAAGGACCGGGAAAGTCACAACCAACTTGACTATAAGCATAATTACAAGTAAAAAGGTATGCAACTTGGGGGCAATTAAAGGTCTAACCTAATTATTGAGGTTCTAACTGAGCACAATATCTCTAAACTCGAAAAAGAGCCTTTTGACCAAAGCTTCACCAGAGCTCGACATTTCTTAGCTCAAAAAAAAAATTATTAAAGACTAGCTTAGTAAAATTAAATTGGGGATTCTTTCTTAAAGTAAGCAAATTAGATTATACAAATAAAAAATAGGCATTGCTTCCTTTTGGTAGGAAGGATGTCATTTTACAAAAGAAAAACAAAGACAGGGAAAAGCATCCATCCAAAATAAAACCCTGCCCTCACGAAAGCTAAAAAGTACTATCTAAAAGCCAGGCTGAACTAGCCAAGTCAAGACTTCCATCATCCGCTCGATGCGCTATCTCCTCATGGAATTGATCCCAACCACAATTCCCATCTCAAGCTTTCGCAACACTAGCCTCTACTATGCAATCTGAAACAAGTTGATCTAGGTAGTCATGAAAGCCTCACTATCTGAAACAAGTTGATCTAGATAGTCATGAAAGCCTCACTTATAACTTGCTATAGATATTTAATCATTAAGGATCGAATGGTGGAACAAGCAAGGTAGCGGGCTAGCCCATCCTCCCAAGATTGCTAGAGGTATCGTTGTCCATCAGGACTTAATAGGTGCTTTGATACAGAACTCCCATAAGAAGCTTAATACTATTGTAGCTCCTCAAATAGCTAACGATAGTCTTCAATGATCCCTTCTTAAGACTCGTCTAAAGCTTTACACCTCTTCGAACACTCATCCAACTCTAAGCAAGCACCATCATACTGTAGTTGAAGACACCCCATCTGTTTATAGAAAAAGGGGTCCATAATTAGTCTCTTAAAAAGTTCATTATACTCCAGTTGAAGTTGCTTAAGGCCATAAAGGCTGTCACAAGTTGCCAAAATTTTCTCACAATAGAAACTAAGAGAAGAATGGAGGACTCTTATTAAAGAATGAATGAAACAATGCGAGGACCAGCCGTGGTAGAAGAACTATGAAACTTCATAGAACTAGTTATGGACATAATAAATATGAAGGATCATCTTTTATTTATAATACCCCAGTATAGATAAGGAATCAAAAAGAGGAAGAGGTGATATGTGATAAAAGCATTCCTAATGACAACTTATGGTTTAGCTTGACACTCCTCTCCTCCTAGCTTGAGCGGCAAACCTATCGAATGGTGGTTAACCTAATAATAGGCTGAGTGGTGATAACAGACTCTACCGACTGGGGCATTTTATAAATAGTAACCCCTGATCAACTGTAAAAACACACAAGTTATAAGGCATTCTTACTATTGTCAAAAATCTTTACTATTTTGAACAAGTCATTACTTTTGTTATTTATTCTTGGATAATCACAGAAGTTTAGAATGAACCCACATCAATTTATATTTCATTTGATTTTATATAACATTATTATTTGATGAAAGAATTTGTTTACAACTATAAATTTATCATTCCAAAATATTAATTGAGATTGGTAAAATAAAAAATATGTAACAATAAATTTAAAATATTAATTAAAAGTAAATAATGGAATATTTTAATAATAAAATTTTTCAAAATTTTATGGGAATAATATATATATTTGGAAAATTTATTTTTAATATTAGAGTTTAAAATTCAATTTGAAAAACAATATACATACAAACATTAAAACACTAAATAAAAATATTAATCAAAATAAAGAAAATAATTTTAAAAAATATAGAATTTTTAAATTTTAAAATATATTCATGAAAATAAAAAGTATATATTTCCGAAATTGGATTTTCAAAGTTCAATTTTAAAACCAAGTTAAGCATTCGCTTTACAAGAAATTGTTGATTATTTCTATATTAAATTTAATAAATAAATTATTTGGTTTCTAAAATTTATTTAAACTATATCCGGTAAAAAGCTCGTCCTTAATTTTTATTAAAGTACTTGCAAATGAATATTTAATAGGTAAATGGGCATCAATGGGTGAAGTTACACCGCAAGTCCATATTGTTAAATAGTATGGGTGTGTGGGTGGGCGTATGAGCAGAAGAAGAAGATGCCAAGCATGTTTTATTTGATGGAATATTAATGCATCTTTCGACATGATATGTCAAAGCTTTTTCTCTTTTTTGTTAAACATTGTTAAAATTTATTTTATTCAACATCGAAAGTTTGTAATACCAAAACATATAAGATTATCTTGAAAAATACAATATTCAAATGTTGAAATACTAGGAAAGCATAATATTTGAAACATTTTGAACATTCTATTTTATAACTGCATCGTATCATCAACTGATTTGAAAAATAAGATTTATCATGCCTAAACATGATTAAAACTTTATAAAACGAATAATTAAACTAACCTATTAATTTTGGCACTGTAATTTTCTTGTCATCAAGGAAATATCGTATAATGTTTGCTCCCTCAATTAATTGATCCATCTGCATGTTTTCAGGTTGTCCACATTGAATTAACACTAGCAATTATTTGAAAGATTTGATCATGATATGGATATTTTTATTCATTCCTTAAATATAGGAAGACAAATCTGCCTAGAATAGAAAGAATCCGACTTAGTAAGGAATGGTTGACTGATCTTGTAACATCTGCCGTGGAGACTAGGTGAAAAACCTTGTATTGGAAATGGTGCGTGGTTTTATGTTGATCTAGCCACCAAAATTTAAAAGCATTTGTTGTTCAATGATATCTACAATATTTGGAGGCTGCACTAAAGTTATATAGACTTATTAATAGAGTGTTTAAGAGAAAAAGATTGTCCATTTGTGGTCTTTGCCATGTCTTTCTTATATCTAGTTGACTAAGAAAGTGCCATGTACATGTGACACAAGCTAATTCAACCTAGAGGTAGGAATAGTTGGGTTGTTTATGCACTATGCAAGAGTGAGAATGCATTAGTGCTTGAAAAATTAAAGTTGAATTAGAGATGGTTTAGTTGGAGTGCTACTCACTTTACATGCCATGCTTTTAACATATTTAAGTTAGTAAAGACATTTTGACGTGTTCATAGAAGTATTGAATAAATTGAACAAAAGCATAGTTTGAACCCTCGTGAATCCTGCTCATACGAACCATAGGATACAATCTAAACGCAATGAATTTAGAGAACTCAAATGGATGATGACCTCAACCAACACAATTATGTTGGTTGATACTTCACAAATCTCTGAAGGGCTTCTTAGAATAATTTGATTTGGAAAGAAATTTCACAAGAATTTAGTAACTTTCACTTGCAAGGAAAAAGAATAATGTTATCAATCAAAGTGGCAAAGATGTTTTTTTTTTTTTTTTTTTTTTTCCAAATGCTAAGGGTCCTTTTTTTAATATTAGGCTCTTATGAAAATACCTATATGCTGTGTAACATATTAGGAAAAGTCCAATGTTAACTTGGTAAAGACTCCTATCTACATAAGAAAATATTTTGGTCCACATTGCAATCGCAATCAATCGGCTGTTCCCAATTGATTTGATCTGGTCTTTACACGTGATTGCAAATTCAAAAAGTGTGTAATCTAACCTTTCAATCAAACACCCCTACATTCGATCCGCATAGACATTAATGTCAATCCAATGTCCTGTGGATCAATTCACCTCCTACAGGGTTGTAATTTTACAAAGTGCATCCAACCTCTATCGATTTGCCTAACCTTTGAATCAATCTAGGCCACATGAGATTAATTTGGCCCCACCCAAGATCGATGCTGATGCTATAAAAATACTATTTTCATCCTTGTATTACACCAAATTGATCTACGAGCATTCCTTCGACACCCCAAGCCTCTCCAACTGTCCAAATACTTCTTAAAACTCTTACATAGGTGCCATCTCAAACTCTTGAGTCTTATTAGCATCAACTCATATGAATGGTCCTCCAAGTTACTCTTGCTCCAATTGAGCACTTGCATCACCTTTTCTAGGCTAGAGCTCGCAAATGTTGGAGTAGTTCTCTAAATTGCATTAACAAAATTTTGTTTACTCTCTCTTAATATCATGTGTTCTACATTTGGTGTTCCCACATAATAATTACTCTGAACATATAGTATTGCATTTCTTAATCAAAACAGATACAACCATTTTATTTTTCCCTACTTTATCAAAGGCGTGTGCACTTATACAATGTAACATAACCTTAGCTTTAAGACCTATTTATCTCAAGAATGAAATGAAATCTTGGATGCTAATTGTTAGCAGGCTGTTTGAGCATAATAATAATGGTAACTAGTAAAATTTACACATTCTATGGGTGTGTGAATTTATTTATAAATTATGAAATTATTATATTTCAATTAATAAGATTTAAAGTATTTAGTATTGAAAAGTATAAAGAATATTAAAATAATAAGATAACGAAATATCTAAAAAATTTTAAAAAACGAGCAAGAATTTGAAAGAAAATACAAAATTAAACAATAATTTAAAAGAAAAGAAAAAATATAAAAAATTTAAAAACTACAATAAGAAAATTATGTGATTGTACATTGTATGAAAATAAATAAAATAAAAATTTATCAAAAGAATTTAAATAATGATAAATTTTGAGAGAAAAATATAAATATAAATTGTAAGTTGAATGAAAAGAAAGAAAAAATGATAGAAGGAATAAAAATATTTATCATATGGGTAGTTGTCTAAATTCACTTTGTGCAAACAAAAATACTTAATGACAAAATAATTTAGTATGAGTAATAATAATAACAATATTAATATTAAGTTAGCATAATCTCATAAATAACAAAAATTGAGCAAAAAATGCTAATAGTAAATACAATATAGATTTAAGACAGAAAAATTGCTCGAGCTTAAGGAAGAGATGATCATAAGGAAATTATTTTATCATACCTTTTTAATAGTTATAAGAAAAATTCTCCAATTCTCCCTTTTTAACTCTCATGCAACATTTAGAATGAGCAAATATTTTAGTCAGAGCTACCTCTTATTTCTGTATAACCATTGGATGGCCATTCCTCGAACTTGGCTTCGATATCTAATTGGAAATTACCAAGACGAGGTTATTACCCATTCATTAACCAAAATAGTTTTTATTTGTTTACCATGCGTTATATATAATATGATGTTTGTTATATGTAAATTCACACACACACACACACACACAGATATATATAAGTGTTGAAACTACTTTTTGAAGATATATATTTATTAATTTAAACAAGCATGTATAGATGGATTTTAGATATCATGTATTTATTGCTTAATTTATTTGTTTAAAATTTTAATTGTAAAAAATTACTCATCTTTCCAGTCCTTTGAAATATGATAATATTAATATATATATTTTTTGAAAACCCATATTATGCTATATTTGAGAGTTATGTTTTGAGCTCTTCAAAATATAATTTTGAATAGTTGGTGGGTCTGATTACTAGACCGTTAGAAATAATAACCCTAAACATTTTTCCAATTCAAAACATTTCACTTAAAATAGAATCATGACTATCATACGTTCAAATTCAAAAAGAGAAAAAAAAAAGGTGTAGATTTAATATTGATGTTGTAGATGTGGGTTAATGGTTCATGAGAAAGAAAATGGAGCAAAGTAGAAAACAAGAAGTAAGAAGAGGGCAATGCAACAGCACAAGAAATTTCTCCACATTGTGGTAGAGTTTACTATTACATTAGCTTTCTCCCACAAGCTTTGCTATTTATTCAAGCTGGAAGAAGGAATCCAAAGCTAACTAATGCAGCTAACTATACAACCAAAAGCTAACCAAACAATGACCGTAAGAATAATTTAACTACATTCAAAACAAAAAGTAACTACCGGATGCCACTTAAGCACTAATGTGGATGGCCAACTCACTGCAACTCCTATTTAAATGTCATTTGACTTCCGATAGCCCCCCCCCTCCCCCCCCTTCAAGATGGAGAATGGTAATTAACCATTCCCACTTTACTCGGATGTTCCCTAAAGAGGTGTGTAGCTAGGGGTTTTGTCATTACATCCACAATCTGTGTTGTTGGAATATGATGAGTTTCTACCAACCCTACCTAGATTTGATCCCTCACAATGTGGCAACCCATTTCTATCTACGTACTTCTCTTGTGCAAAACTAGATTTGCTACTAGGTATAGTGTTGCTTGATTGTCATAATGCAATTGTGAAGCCTTCGGATGTTCAATTCCCAATGATTTAAAGATACACCTCAACCATGTCAGCTCTGCATAAGTTGAAGACATAGCTTGGTGTTCTACTTCAGCAGATGACCTTAAGACTACTGATTGCTTCTTTAACCTCCAAGATATCAAGGATTTTCCTAGGAAAATATAATATCCTGTAATAGATCTTCTAGTGTCTGGACATGACCCCTAATTTGAGCCACAAAATACCCTTAACTTAAGCTCACTGTCTAATGGAAATAGTAATCCTTGCCCTAATGTCTATTTAATGTACTGGAGTACCTTGTATGCTACCTTAAGGTGCGTTTCTAAGGGTGATTGCATAAATTGACTTAGTATTTGTACACTATACACAATGTCGGGCCTGGTAGTGGTCAGATGCAAAAACTTCTCTTCATCCTTACTCAGCTTTAGGTTCTATCTCATTGGTGTTTTGCTAGGTTTAGCTGTAAATTGATCTACATTTGCTAAAATATCAAGTGTATATTTTCTTTGATTTATGAGAATACTAACTCCACTTCTTGCCACCTCCAAGACTAGGAAATAAATTAGACTCTCGAAGTCCTTAATTATGAATCTACCATCAAGGAACTTCTTTATCTGTGTTGCTAAATGTTGTGAATCACTTGCTATAATAATATCATCATCATAAACCAAAAACACAATGAAAGAGTCTTCCTTCTTCATAGTGAATAGGCTATAATTAGAGTTGCTTTGTACAAAACCAATGTTGATTAAAGCATATAAAAATGTTGCATACTATTGCTTTAAGGCTTGCTTTAATCCATATAAACTCTTGTTCAATTTGCACACTTGAGTTGCAGCCCTCTCCTATAACATGGTGATCTTCTTATGTATATTTTTTCCACCAAGTCTCCATGAAGGAAAACATTGTTCACATTAAACTGGTGTAATATCCATCCCTTAAGTGCGATGTGTAGGCTACAATTGCCTTTTAAGTTGGGACGGGCAATGTTTTCTAGTCCCAAATGCCCCAAAAATTAAATTAAACTCCCTTCCCCTCCATTGTTTTTCATTCTCACTAGAACTCACCATCTTCCTCCCCAAATGTAAGGAAAAACGATTTGATGATGAAACCTTTCCTTTTTACAATCCTTCAACTCTCCAAATATTATAAATATCCACCATGCTCCCAATCCTTCAAGTTTTCACACTTAAGCACTAATTTCACATGAGTATTCAAGGATTCCCTCTTTTGGTTTTGATTACTTTTCTTAACATGAAACAAAGCCCATGATCTCTCCTCCATTTTGTGTTGTAATGACTATATGACATAGGACATGCAATTTTCATGGTTGGCTGATTTAGTTATTTGTGTGTTTTCCATATTCCTATTTCAAGGGTTTACATAAGTTAAGGTTTTTTGTGTGTTATATTTTTTGGTGAAATTTGTTAGTGAATGAGCAAATAATAAGATGTATATACTTGGTTTCATTTGTTGGGTGGATGTATGACCAAAAAAATTAGATAATATTGCTAAAGAGGAGTTGCACATAATATGTTTGATGAAATGCCATAGAAGAATGATGTTATCAAGGGTTCACCTCTTCTACCCGTGTTAAGGGATTGTATATGTGTTGAATTTCTTAGTGAAAATTGTTAGTGAGTGGACAAATAAAAAGATGTTCATGCTTAGTTAAAATAGTATGGTTTGCTTGTCTATGGTTTGATCATAACATGTGTCATTGAAGGATAATTTTATCAAGGTTTCACCTCTTCTAGTTGAGTTAGGGCTTATATGTATGTTGAATTCCTTGGTGAAAACCGTTAGTGAATAGACAAATAAGCTTGTGCATGCTTTGCTTGTGTATGGTTTGAACATAACATACCTGAATTACAAGCAATGCAAGAAACATTAAAACATACTCAACAGTAGTTATGAAAGAGAGATAATGAAATGAGCAATTACAATACCAGCTTGACACAAATGGAGGAGGAATTAAACCTATTTATGAGACTTGCTGTTAACAAGTTCGGACTCAAC
This sequence comes from Avicennia marina, assembly GCA_019155195.1. Lineage (NCBI taxonomy): Eukaryota > Viridiplantae > Streptophyta > Magnoliopsida > Lamiales > Acanthaceae > Avicennia > Avicennia marina. The sequence goes on along the minus strand of CM032762.1, from coordinate 6,175,490 downwards.
TCACTTGAGGACGATGAAGATAAAGAAGATGTTGAGGGTATTAATAACTAGATGTACATCAAGTTTGCACAACATTTCCAAATTCTTTTGTTATGTTGACTTTGTACAGAATGTGATTGTATAACTTTTACTTTACATTGATTGTGTATTTGTATTTCATTTTTTGGTAGTTCGTATTACTATTAAAAATATTACATATTTTCATATTTACATATTTCTCCCAAAATTTAGTGTATGGGAGTTTGAAATTTATTGTACAAAACACCTAGAAAATTCTACTAAATTAAATAAAATTATTTTATAAAAATTGCTAAAAAGCCGTCCCAAAGCTGTTTTAAATCCATGCTTAAGTATTCACTAAAATATCCATCCCAAAATTATGCCAGAATATCCATCCCTAGCATCATCCCACTTACCTATCCCAAAGCCCTGCCAGAATATTTATCCCAAAGTTGTACTAAATTACCGTCCCAAGCCATGCCAAAGCTGCACCAAAATAGCCATCCCAAAAATTACCATACCAATGTTGTGCCAAATTATCAGTCCCGAAGTTGTTTCAAAATATCCATCCTAAAGTCACACTAAATTACTCATCCCAAAGTTGTCCTAGAGTTGGGACGACTTATCTTAAGTTATCTTGAATGGTTGTCCCTATCCAAACTTTTCTTGTAGTGTGATAGAACACCCAAGCTAGCCCTCCTATGATCGCCTAGGCATCGATTAATCTAGTGGACTTGCAATTAATTGGGGCATGGGGAAGATCCCCGATCGATCCTAACCCTGCCTCTAAGCTTTTTTTGAGCTTGTTTCATACCAAATCTACCTACGGATGTTCTTCTTCCTCGTTAAGCCTTTTCAAACATTTAAAAGCTTCTCCAAACTCCTTCATGAGCATCATCATGATTTTCTTGAGTTTTTAGCCCTAACTTGTGCCATTGGACCTTTTGAAATCCTTGAGTACTCAAGTTCAGCTTTAACACTTACATCGGTGGGCAATTCATGAACTCTTCTAGTGTTTGAAGCTTTAGAAGATCTTAATAGTTGATGTGTCCAGGCTTTCTATGCTATTTCTCACTTTCCTTAGTGCTAGACTTTAAACAAGTGGTGGTGCTACTCATAATATAGTAGTTGTTGTCTGACCTATTCTTAACAGTTACACAACAATATCTTTATTATGTACCTAACATTAATCATTAGTGAGCAGGTCATGATCACAAAGTTGACTTATGCTCAATAGATTTACTTTGAGTCCGTCAACATGTAGAACACTGCTCAACCTTAACAATCCATCAATATTGAGGTTTCCTTTTTCACTTACACAACACTTTTCTCCATCCTCAAAAGTGACATGTCCTCCAAAATTTTTTTTGTAATTGGTTAGATTTCTTGTCGCCAATCATGTGCTTGGAACAACTATTATCAATATGCTATGTTTCCTTTGAGCAAGCTCTTAATAAAGTATAGAATGCAAAACTCTTGATTTCTGACTTTCAGGTCCAGACTTGTCTAATTGGTTTGTTGAGTTCTGCTAACCCAATTGATAGCTTGACCTCCATACAACATGGTATCTTAATAGTGAGAAATATCTAATCATCTAATATCCTACTTTCCTACAAAAATTACACGAGAATGACTATTCTATGTTCTCTTCTACTTAGTTAACTCCTTGTTATCTTCTTGTTGGAAATAGTTGGCTCAATAACTGAAATGATTTTCTTGACAAGTTTGATTTCTTTCTTCTTAGAACTTTTAGCTCTCGTATATTATATGTAACTTATCCCCACGAGATCTGATGCTAACTTTCTAATGGACAGCACATCTTCCAAATTGGATTTTCTCATGTTCAACTTTCTTAAGGTTAACTCTACCTCTCAGCATTATAATGCAACTTACTTATTTATCACAAGCAAGTTCATATGTGGAGTAAAGTTTATCATCAGTATCACTATCACTTTCATACTCAATCCAATTATCATCAAATGTTGCAACACAAGTTACAGCGTTCTTTTGTTCTAACTTGATTAATTGTATGATTTGCCTTATCATTTGATTCTTCCAATCCTTCTTCACTCTATAAAGAGTTCATCGACTCGTTGTGCTTCTTGCGAGTGTCGGAACTTTCTACTTGAATATGATTGTAGCCTTTGCAGTCTTGGCACTACTTACCTCTTTTCTTAGATTCAACTTTTTCACTTTTTTTAAATTTTTTCTTTTAAGCTATGAAAAGCTTCATTTTCCTCAATAGCTTTTTTAGCATTTTCGGCTATGTCATCATCACTGTTGGAACAATTGTCATCATCAACTTCATCACTTTGTTTTTTTTCTACAAAAGCAAGCTCTTTCTCTTTCTTAGCAACACTTAGTTACATCTCATAAATCTATAGTGAACCCATGAGCTCATTCGAGCATAAGTTGTCCACATCTCATGTTTTCTCTATTGCAGCCACCTTATGAGTAAATCTTTCTAGTAAGAATCTTAAGGCCTTTCTTACTAATTTGACTTTAAAATATTTCTTTCATAGTTGATAGGCTTGATTAGCAATACATCATAACCTGCCATTGAACTCAGCTATGGTTTCTCCTTCGTACATCCTTAATGTTTCAAACTATATTTGCCAACACTTAAAGCTTTGAAGACCTAACAACCTTGTTTCTTCATGGACGGTCTAGAGGATATCCCAATCCTCCTTAGCTATTTCACACATTGATATGAGTTTAAATTTCCCTTCATCCACGCTTTTAAATATTGCATTGATCACTTTGGAATTTCCTAATGCTGCCTTCTTGTCTTTGGTAGTCTAGGACTTCACATCCTTTCGAACTTCGATTCCTTCATTAATTCAAATGATAAGAGAATTCCAATCATACTTGATAGCATACCATGCTTTTTTATCTTAAGATTTCATGGATGCCTTCATATGTGACTTCCAATATGATAATTGGCTTAATCAAGAAGCGAAGATTGTGTTACAGATGCTCCTTTTGTAGTACTCATTTTTTAACTCTTTAAGATCTCTCTTACTTTGACAAACCAAGCAAACCTGGTAAACCAGACTTTGATATCACTTGTTAGTTGGGTTGATGTTTATAGCATACCCACTTGTGTTGCAATGAGTATTGAGAATTTAGTTCACAACTAAAACAGAGAATAAAAATGACGCATGAATTTGGTAACATTGTTCAGAGCAATAACTCCTACATCAGCGAGGCCTTGCCCAATAAAAAGTTTCAACTAAGCAAATGGGTAATAAGTCAATCACAAAATTTGTCACTCAATTCACTACTCCAATATTAGGATTCCCGACTTGATAACCATACAACTGATCCAACATTATTTTTGTAGTCTACATTAGGGTCAACATTCCATCATAGTAAGTCCCTAAAGATTTTGTCTCACTCACTCTATGTACTCTCAACGCTTTAATTCAATGCTCAATTAGCACAAGAGCTAATCGACTTCCACACATTTGTGATACACTTTGACTCTTTTTAATCTAATGCTGTTGGTTCTTCTCAATGCCATTCCAGGTTCCTTTGCCTCTTATTCCGATGGACCTCTCAATTATTTCATCCACCACAAGATCAGGTTGTGGGGTTGGCAGAACCTTACCAGTTCCTGCAACAATGTATCCAACCTTCTGCAAGGGTTTTTTTTATTATTTATTTTACATGGTTCACCAACCACTGGACCGGCCTGTAGAGAGGCACGGTCTACAGTTGAACTAGCACTAGAGTTTTGTTATAGGATTTCTTTTCCTTGTTCTTGTTGATCGGTTGCCTCATCAGGAGTCCTGTACTACTGTGGACTTCTGTTCCACTTCTTTTATTTCATATCATGTCATTGTTCTATTTCACAGTCCTATCTTTTTTATAACAGTCGCTAGCATCATGACCAAGATGTTGGCAAACGAAGGCCATATTCTGGATAATTCTCATAGAAAACTTGCTTGCGAGAGGCTTTGTTTCCTACGCCCAAGTAAACTTCTAAAATTCTTTCTTCTAGCAAGTCAAAATCTAACGCAAACTCAGGCAAGGCTTGGGTAAGAAACCTTTGTCGTCGGTTCATCCACCCTATGTTGTTTCCCAACAACAGCACACAGAGACTGCTTGTTGAGAAAATGGCAAGCCAGGATTCAGGAAGCCTGCATATAGAGGGTATTCCGATGTTCCAATAAGTGCACAGTTTGATGAACAAGCAAGTTGTGCAATACAAGAGAGCCCTTTAATTGGGAAGCTGATATGATATGGTGCCATATCCCATTCCACTTCAGACTAATTGCCCTGTATCGTAGGCTGCTGGCTGGTTGCCAATACGAGTACTCTTGGAATGGTCACCATGAAGAGACCAAATTTTACACAATATGTTTTTCAACACTTAAAACATCATTTTTATTAGAATTCCATAGTGCTGCTCCAATACATGAGTACAAAAATCCTCCACTTGCGAAGTTATAACTTGCAGTGTTGCACACGTCAGTTGATGAGCAACCCTAAGTAGTCGCTCATAAAGGGTAGTAGTAAAATTCCAGTGTAGATTACGTACGGAGGAATACACAACACGATAATGGACACTTATTAAACTGAAGAAACCGGTCAATCCAAGACAATCAAAACAATACAAACCACAAGGCAGAATTTACAAGAAACGAATGGGAGCAGCCTTTGACCACAACAAATCTGTATGTTGTGGCGTTTGATTGAAGAAGCAACAAACTTCACATTGTCTTTTAAATATTGCAAAAGAGCTTAAACAACAAAGATTAACAAATGATACTTGCAGACTTCCTGAATTGTCTATATTTTCCCAAGATCTGATCAGGCAGCAAGTACAATAATCACTATGAGAAGCACAATGCCGAAAATCACTAGGAGCAGGCAAGTCTGCAAAGTGGAAAGCAGAAAATGAGAAGCCGAAGTGCGCAACAGAACACTATTCAGTGAGAATTAGAAGCCAATGAATCAAATTGACACTAGGAGAACATAATTGACAGGGACACATCTGTAACTATAGTAACATAGTTGAAGGGGCATAAGGGGTTGGAAGCAATCAAATAAAATTAAAAACATATATAGTAATGGTTGCTAGGATGGAAAAAAGAAGAGCACTGAGTAATTGCAAATCAAAAGGAACTGCAAAAGGGTAAAAGCAAATTTGCATCCCTTGACTCATCAATATTACATTCAACATACAACAAACAAAATGCAAGTTGAGTTCTCGATACAAAAAATATGTCTACAACTCACCAGAGATGAATTTGACCTCTGGGCCTTAGCTGCTTTGACAAGATGGGATTTTCCCTGAGCAGTTGCTGCATGTGCACCCTCTGTGTGGGAGCCAATATCATCTGGACAGAGATAAAAGGTCCTTATCTTAGGCTTTTTAAACAGGATATGCTAATCTAATGCAGTGCTGATAATTTACCAATCATAGTTCCTTGTTCATGAACCAGTACAGCAAGGTCCTTGAAGATCTCATTTACTTCACCAATTTGTTGTTGTATTTCTTGTATTCCATGCTCTCTTTCCTCTATGATGGCATCATTGAAAGCAATGTCATTGTCCAACAGCAAAATCTCCTGCCTGCAACAAGAGCACTAAGAAATCAGCATAAAGAGTCCTACAAAAATGCCATCTAGACAACAAGTTTCCCATATGAGAGATATGACAGTTGTTCAATTTTTCTAAGTCACGATAATAGAACAAAGGGGCATGCAAGTGATTTAAGAAAGTATTGAAATTATCAATCTGCCAAATTCAGATTCAAAATATCTGCTGACCACAGATCATGCACAGGAATTACAGAGGTATGAAAGGAAAATTGGAGCTAGCGATAAATACATAACAAGACACAAGTTTGTTGCAAGGAATATTAGTGTAATATTTTAGCATCAAAAACATATGTTGTAGAAAATGCAAGCCCTTTTTCAGCCTCTGTGTTTTTCTCTTTAGCAGGGCATTTGAGAATGCAAAGGAGAAATTTGTACATCAGTTTCTTTCTGAGTATTATTGGCAGCATGAAAACTTGCATTCTGCAAGAATGAATTCGCCTCAGCAAGGTGTTCAAAAACATTAAAGACAAACCCTCATTAGCAGGTATGCTTTCTCAAGAAAAAAAACCTTCATTAACAGGTATGCTTTCTCCAGAAAAAAATAAAGTACAACAAATATGCAAAGAATAAGTATCAACCAAGCTGCCCATAGTGGTTAATGGCATGTGGTGCACCATGACACAAAGATTAAAATTATGGCGAGCAGCACACTGCACGGCACACACCTTACTGAAGCACTAAATAAAACCATATAATTAAATAAAATATATTTTTCTTGCTAGCAATTTCCAAACAAATAAAATATAAACAAATTCCACACAATAAATAACAAATACATAAATATACTTTAACTTCTAATTTTATAAGAAAATGACATTAATCTCTATTTTTAAAAAAGTCAAGAAGTGAATAAATATGAAAAAAACATCCTATTTATGTAGCATCTTACAGAAAAAACTAAAACACAACAAGATTCCATGTCTTTTAATATTATTGATTTTCCAAAAAATTGCAGTCATAAAAATCTAACTATATTATTATCATGATAGTAATTACCTTTAGGCCATTTAATATGTTTCTAAATATGCTGAGTATAAAAATAACTTTTTTCAGCAAGTAACATTCATTTATCCAGTCATTTCCTTTTCTTAAGATATTTTCTCAAACTTACACACATATATATGAATACACTATCTATGAAAGATATATCATAATAAAATCATTAGAAATTTTAAATTGTATTCTAATATAAAATAAATTGTATTTAATAATAATCATGATACAAATTTCAGAATTATTATTGAAATTAGTTAAATAAATTTAATTTTTGTGTAGCATCTATTGTTAAATTATTTAAAACTCACAATATATTAAAAGAGTATTTTTTTAGTTGTTCGTGTTGGGGAAAAATTCCTCCCCAGTAGATTTTCAACTTTTATAAAACTCCATGCATTTTGACAAAGAGACTAAACAATGATAAAAGAACAAAATTGTAAGAAGTAAAGAAACTTACTAGAAGAAAAAAGGGAGAAAATGAAAGGGAGCTATAAAGAATCATAACTAGAATTGTAGAATTGGATAAGAGAACAAAAGCACGCTTACTTGGAAAAAAAAATTTGAGGAAAGAAAGAAAAAAAAACCTTACCTAAAATCAGAGAAAGAGAATGGTAAAGGTGCGTAGAAGCAAGTCGAGTTCAAGTGCAAAATTTTTGGCTCAAGTTCAATTCATGTTAAATCGAGCTTAAAAAAAAAAGGGGGTCAATCAAGCTCAAACTCAACTTTTTGAGCCCAAATTGAGCTCATTATTTTTTATTTTTTAAATAAATATATATTTTTAAGAAATTTACTATCTTATAAAATATTGCAAAATGTGGAACATATAGTGGTACTAACTAATCTCATAATTTGTAACATCGAATACTTTCAAAAGATATTAAAACTTATACATACTTATTAATTAACATAGTAACTAATTACATATGGATTAAGTTATCAAATGAATAAATATAAAATTTTAAATTAATTTTATTATGCCATTTGTATATTTAAGTGGATCAAAAGATAATTTTATTCGAATGAAATTACATATGTTAATACTAATAATTTATGTGCTTATATGTTTTTCCAATTAGGTATAGAACTTATATTAGTTCACATAATACACTAAAAATATGCCATTATTACTATTACATAATCAAGTACTTACTACATATAATTTTAATATGTTATATATTATTTATTGTATATTAATTTGATAGTTATAAATTATATTAAAAGTGCAAAATATGTTATAGATAAAAGATTTAAATATATTTAGAAACAAAAAGCTCATGAGTTGACTCATGTGCTTTCAAACAAAGAATATTGAAATCAAGCACAACTTTGCAAAGATTCGAGTGGAGGTCGAGTTTGAGTTAAGCTAAAAATAATTCAAATTCAGGTTGAGCTCTTGTCAAACTAGCTCACTGAACTCACAAGGTAGCTTGAACCATGCGCCAAGTAAACCATCATAGCTAAGTTGTATATTTAGTTATTATGTTGATTGTGAAAAGAGTCCATGAGTCTGCATGTGTTCCACTTTTTACAAAGACCTAATAATTCAATTCAGGACATTTTAAGATTATTACTATACAACATAAGCAAAAAAGGTACTTGTTCATGTTACACAATATGCAAACAGGAAAATTTTAATCGATTTCTCCTACAAGATTTTAGGGGTCATCAGACAAATTAAAAGGAATATTAAATGTGAGCACTATAGAGACAAATTATGTATGTTTACACAATATAAATAAGACTAGTTCTAAAAGGTAAAAACTAGTATACTGGCACCAAATGGTACTGTAAATACTCATCTCAATTTTCATGCTACACTTATATTTTAATTGAATAGATATAACACAATGCACAATGGACTGTTCATGAACAGGTGTGTTTATTTATCTCTACTACATTGGTGTACCTTCTAGATTCCATAAGAGCACGTTGTTCTGGATTTTTCTCTGCACTTACAGCTATATCACCATCGGAGTAGCTGCAGGAAATGGTGGCTCCAGAAATAAAGTCACAGCAGAAACAAAACTTGAACAAAACAGATACAAGAAGTGTAAGATTTGATAAATAGTCAACTGCAGGGCTAATGGGGCATCTGTTTTAGTTTACAAACTCACTTTTTAATTTTCATATGATCGAAAGTGTAAAATCTTGTTTGTTTTATATATATTCTCAATTCTAAATTCTCGTTTCTCATTCTCACTACAATCATTACCTTACGTGTGTGTGCGCATCTAATCTGACATTAATCATTACCTGATCTATGTATACATATATGGTGCCCATCACTTTTTCTATCCACATCAACTAGTCCAAAAACACATTCTCATCTCCACACAAAACCAATGAAAAACATAAATACTGAAATGAGAATGAAGACAAAACTTCGACACCCTAACTATTTGTTCGATTTTGCAACTATAATGCTCTCTATAGTTAGCCATTAACTGTCTAGAGCCTAGGTCTAATAAAATTTACACAAAATGAACTATATCATATTGTATAAAATATTTACCTAGAAGGGAGTGTCGCCTGGTGAACAGGACCATAACCGGTCTCCCTCTCAGCTGCAAGCCGCTGAGCTTTCTGAAACTCCTTTAGTACAGCTTGGAAATCTTTCGCAAGTTTGGCATCTGTAACTTTCTTGCTTGCCTGTATGGATCAGGGTGGTAATCATGGTCAACCGGCATGATTGAGGTGGGTAACAAGAAGGCTTCAAACATAAAAATGAATTTCTTCATAAAGTTTAAGCAACTAAAGACTACAAATAAGGTCAACCAGAACTGTTTTAGTTTTGCAAGGGAAACAGCAGTATATTCTTGCACATACAGAAGATCAGGAGAGATGAGATTCAATGAACATAAGTACCAAATCAAAGGCTAACCAAGTAAGCAAACTTACACTGACTTCAGCTAGATGGTCTGTTTCACTAGCTTGCTTAAGTTTAGCTGAAGTATCTTTCACTAACTGTCCAATATGTAGTCGAGTTTTATGCCTGTGTCCGAGTAAAGCCAGTATAAGATCCTCCAAGAATTCTAAAATATTATAAAAATTATGAGAAACAACTGCATATAGAACCATATAACGTATTTAAGAACACAAACATCCTCAAAGAACTTCACTAATACAACACAAGCAGAAACAGAGCAAAGATAACAGATTAGAAACTGGATGCACAAGGTTTCTGGTGGCCCGTGGCCTTGCCATCACATTGATTGTCAGGTTTCCAGATAACTATAAGGACAAGAACAGGGTTTAACAAAAACAAAGGTAAATTATTCCTTTTACTTGAGAAAAAATCAAGTTAAAAGGATTCATCAGGGTACCAATTGCATTGTGCTTCACCCTTGCCCAATTATTTGCCCATCTTTGACTCCCTTGATTAACACCAATCTAAGCTTGCGAGATCAAGTTCAAACAGTATGAATTAAAATCCATCTGAAAATCATAAATCATAGTTGTTGATGGCATGGGGTGCACTAAGGAGCAAAAGCTTCCCTAAAGCCACAGGGCATGGTACACAGCATACTACGTTCCTCATTAAAGCATGGTGCAGAATTATATAAATAAAAAAAATATATGTATAATACAAATTATTTCCAAAAAATAAAATACAAATTGGTCCCACATGTAAATAACAGATACAAATATTTTTAACTTCTAAGTTACGAGAATACACAAATAAGATATTAGTCTCCATTTATTAAAAATAGGTTAAAAATGAATAAATTAAAAAATCATGAATGCATCTATATAGTATTGATTTTCAAAAAAGCAAAACCACAAACATTAATTGCAAACACTATCCAATATAATTTTTTACTATTATTTTTATCCATGCCAACAATAGTGATATTAAATGAAGAAATAAGAAAAGTGTTTAAAAAAAAAAGGAAACTTACTAGGAGAAAAGTGAAAACCAACTAAAGAATATTTTACCTAGAACTACAGAAAATGACAGAAAATAATAAGAAAGAAACTTACAAATAGATAAACAACTAAAGAAGGAAGTAAAGAAATAACCCCACCAAAAATTAAAAAGAAAAGCAACAATAAATGTCATAAGGCAAAGATATAATTCTTTTGTTGTTAAATTCCTAAAAAAATGCAACAACAGAATCACAAACGTGCCCATAGCACACACTTGCACCTAGGCAAAAGGTGCCCAAGGAGCACACGTTAGGGAAGTCTAGTGCCATACTACAAGAATGACACCAGGCTTGCGCCTTATTGCTCCACGTCACACACCATACAATGATGCTAAAAACCCTACAAATCCTTGCAACACCCATCCTAATAACCCTAGTACCACTACAACTTGATTAATGCTCCAAAGGGCCACCCTACTTTCTAAGTAATTTCTCTTGTTCCAATATATGACGCTGGCAGCCACAGGCACCGAATAGCTTGACATCATTTCCATTTGGCTTCTTTTGTCCTCTTTAAGTTTATGAAATATAGAATTTCATAAGATGATAGCCACATCTCATAGCCCTAGCTTCTAATTGAAGTCAATGGTTATGGCTCTAGCATTGAATTTGCTTCTTGAACTGAACAATTCAAGGCTTTACTAGATATGCTGAGATGGAGATTTCAACTATTTGTTTTGCTTATCCAAGATTCTCCTGACAGGCAGGGTACTGCAGTTGTTAGATGAGGCCAGATAAAAGCACCGACTGGCAGCATGCACTTTGTAAAGAGCATTCCACCACTGAGAACTGTAGATTGGTCTCATTGCAGAATCACCTCTATCAGACTTGAGCTTATAATCAAGGGAATCCCCCATCCCTTGCGCTTCGCAGCAACTGGCTCCCAGAAGAGGAGGAGAAACCTATGCTCAGCCAGTATAAGAATTTCATTTCTCTTTGTCACCGAGCCAAATCATCCAGCTCATAACCATTAAGGCCATGTTCACTTTAAATAATTAGGTTGGACAGATTAGTTTATCAAGCCTAACCACATTTTTTTTTTACGGATTAAAGCTCTTGATAAAAGACAAATTTGGTATAAAATAACTAAAATAATAGATAATTAATCCCATATAACACATGTGATAAATTAATCCTACAAAATAATCCTCATGGCCTTACCATGACCAAATTGAATGAAAGCTCTCATTAGTTCCATCATTAACTATCAGAATGTGAACCCAGTTTTCAAGAACTTGTAAGATAGAATAGCATCCACTCTGTTGCAGCTAATCATTGAAAAGCATTCATCCCTCAGAGCACCGTTAAGTATCTAACTACTAGCTACAATTAAAGATAACACACTCCAGCTAAATTCAAAATAAAATGATGCTACTCACCACCAAAATTCCACAAAAGTCAATTCGTGCTTCAAAAAAGAAAACAAAAAACAAGAAACAGAAAAATATAAAAAAACTAACAGCTTTTCGCGTAGCTCCGGCGTGTCCTTGGGAGTACCAAGGGTGTTAACAAGGCGCTGGAATGTAGAAACGGCTGTGTTGATTTGGAATATCCCGGAAGCCACAGCCTGCGTCGGATCCTGTTTCCCATTTGCGTAACCCCTCCGCGACCCAATCCCACGACCCGATTCAAGATCTTGAAAACTCATACCTGCCCTCTCCTTATACCACGACAAAAAAAAAAAGCGTCTGTCTTTCTCAATCCGTGAAATCAAACCCCCAAGCCAGAGTTCAGTAATACAATAACAGAGAACAAACAATTGTCGATATTTCAATCAAAATTGTGGACTTTAAAGAACAAATAAAACCCTAGAAATTGGGTTGCGGAACTTAGCAGAGAAATTTGAGATTCAACCGAAACAGAGTACAACAATAATAACCAAATAAAAAAAGGGAGAACTCGGGGGGAAGATTAAACAGAAATTAAAGAGCGAACCGGAGGGGAAAAGGATGGATTGACGGAGGAGAAAAGGAAGTCTAGTTTGGTTCTCTCTTACTTTCGTTTTACATCGAAACTGAACAGAGGGGGGGTTGAGAGAGAAAGGGACATAATAATTTGCTGTTAATTAATGTGTGGTGGGAGCTACGTATGTGCAAAGGCCGGCGCTGATGATGGCTTAGCATCCATCTTTACGCGTGGACGGACGGACCGGTGGCCTATTAAAGGGGACAAAAAAAAAGGGCAAAAAGGTAATGGCCCTTCAACGAGGGCAAAAAGGGACAAAGGACCTGAAAAAGAAATTAAATAACAAGAAAACAGCATTATCGTTCGTACCATGCTGCGCCATAATTTTTTGTCAAATTAATATTAAAATTGCACAATCTTAAACTAATTTTAAATTTGAATTAACTGCACTGCCTATTTGTAAAGTTATCGATATTTGTTGTTAATTGCAATAATTATGCCTTAATTTTAAAGTTTAATTTAATAATTAACTTTCTAGCAAAAGCCATATACTCTAGACAGTGTAATGAAATTTATATTTCAATTGATAAATTTAAAATTAAAAGATACAAATATTTAAAATAAATATAAAAAACAAAATTTTTTGAAAAGAGAGAAATTTTGAGAGACAATACAAACAAAACTTATACATCGAGGAAACAGGAAACAGAAATTGAAAAAAAACCAATGAAATTAAATAAGATAATTGTGTAATTTCATATTATGTGATTGAAAATCCTTTTAATTTAATAGTATAGGAAAATTGTTCTAGATATATATAGATAAATTTATGAAGTTGGTATTTCAATTAATATAGTAAATGAACGAAAAATAATTACTTTAGAGAGTTATTAAAGAATAGATTTATTAAAGGAAACTTATAAAATGACCAAAAATAATTATTCTAAAGAACTTATCCTCAATAAATAGTATAAAAGCTGTCATATTATCATATAAACAGCAATATAATCGAGTCAATAAAAAACAAAACCTATTAACAACACTAGAAAATCCATAAAAAATGGTAATTAAATAATTTATTGGTCCATCCAAATCTTACAAGGGAGTCCAGTTACAGGAATTTACCATATGAACCCTGCAAAAGCTTTCTTTATTGCATTCGCCAGTCTTCCCACACCATTTTCGCTCCATTCCCCATTGTAATTAATCATACAAATTATCACAAAATTAGAAATATATTATTAACAGTAGCATACTCGATGGGGATGAAGATTGTGTTTTGATCGTATTTCGATAATGTTTTGATCGTAACCCCCGATAATTAGAAAAAGGTTAATAATTCGGGTAGAAATATCATGATATAGGAAAAACTAAGACCAAATTTTTAATTTTTTTAATTTATTTTTTAAAACAAAATTAATTATTTTCCTCTTATTCAACGATCTCCTGAAAGAGAAATGGAGCAGAACTAGGAACGGAAAATTTTTGGTAACCAAGAAGGGGATCCCTCTCGCCGCATTACCCTCACTAATCTCATTATCTTATGTTTGGGAGAGGGCCGTTTTTATTAGATGTGATGTTTGATAAAAGTTATGTTAAAATAATTAATATGTTTAAAATAAAGGTTTTACTAAAATAAATAGTATGTTTATTTGAATATATATATACACATACACATATAAAATATAATAATGATTAGATGTTACGACAGTATATAAAAATAATGATTAAGTTTTTAGAGTGTAAATAAAAATAAATATGAGTGTATGTGTTATATATAAATATTGATTTAATTGTAAATTGAAAAATAATTAGTTAGTTATATAAATAAAAGAGGAAATTTTTGAATTTAAATTTAGATAGAAATTTTATTAAATAATATGTTTGATAATGTAAAATTTAAAATAATGTTTTAGAGTTAGAAAGTGGCTTCCAAGCATGACCTTAGGCCTGCTCTACTTAAAATCAACAAACTAAGGCACTAAAGCCCTCTTTCAACTTCATGTCATCTACTATATTTATACTACTAAATATATCAATCAACAAAAATTCTACTCATTCTAATTCTAGTTCTAATTTTTCCTTTTTATATATAACTAATTAATTATTTTTTAGTTATTTTATCTATTTACAATTAAATTAATACTTATATATATACAAACACACACTCACATGTACCTATGTTTATATTTTAAAAACTAATTATCATCATCATATTATTCATTTCTTATTATATATTTTATGCATATATAAATGCATACATTCAAAAAAAATGCTATTTATCTTGCCAGAATTTTCTTCTAAACACGTTACATATCCTAACACAATTTTCACTAATAACTATTCCATGTCACGACTCCTCTTTCGAACATAGCCGGGGATTTAATGAATATATTGTCGAACATATGATAGATACATGGATTCACGCCCGTTGAAGGACATGGAAAGCAAGCCAAGAAGTAATGATTTTGGTGAGAATTCAATGTTAAGCTTCAAGGGGTTGGCTTCTCTCACACATATGTTTGTTGATTTTTATTAGGAGTTTTAAGACAACTCTTTAGATGGTTATTGGGAAAAAAATAAGAAGTGACAATAAAAAATTAAAAACGTAACCGGATTAAATGGTAGACATTTGATTTAGATCGAAATCAATTATGGGCTATATCGGACTCTGGAGGCTCATGAATACAGCGTATTACATGCATCTTACAAAATTCTTAGCATTCTACTCGTTGATGATAAACAACACATTTAATGTCTGTACATAATTACATCAATAAATATATATATATATATATTGTATTACTTATAAAACAAGGCATAAAAAGATATTTTTAAAAAAAGCAAAAATAATATATTGAAAATGAAAGAAAAGATTGAAAAAAGTATATAATAAATTAAAATTGAAGGACACTTGATGCTTGTAAGTATAAATAAAACAATAATTTTTTAAAATAATAATATTGCATCCTTCATAAAAATGATAAATGATAAAAAAAATTGGGGTAGAGATATAGTTTTTGTTTCTTTATGTTTTTAGGTGTGTGGTTTTTAGGTTTTTTTTTTTAAAAAAAAAAGTATGTAAAAGTAATAAAAAAAGAGATAAAATTTAAAATGTGTAATGATTTTAGTACATGTTTTTGAAAGGTATGAAAGAAAACAAACACAGCTTATTATTTATAAGTAAGAGAAGTGAACAAAATAAATGAAAACAAAATGCATGAAGGAAAAAGATAATATATATATATATATATATAAAAGAGATTTGACAATTATATATTGTACAATTAAATTTTTGTATATCATTAGTATAGACATATATAGATAGATAGATACATAGATAATACTTCAAAAATCTAGCATATAATATTAAAATGTTACTGAGCTAGAGAGGACACACTGGCACCAAGCTCTCAGTACGCAATTTTACTAACGACATATGAAACTATTTCTATTATATTTAACAGAAAAACAATTCAAGACTTTAAAACGGAAGCGTCCCAACTTAAAAATCCAACATCCTATTCTAAAAATTTCATCTTACATAAAATATTTATTATGAAAGCGTTAATTATTTCTCTATGATGTAATTGTTAGCATTTCAAAGCATGTTATATAATTTTGGAATGCTTTTTTCAATTAAGTTTTAACATTGGAATTTTGTGGAGATGAAAATGGGGTGATTTTTGGATAGGTGGCCAAATACTAGACTCGCCTTTGTTGTAACATGTGTAAAACCCCAAACCACCCCAAACCTGATCATGGCTTTCAAAAGAAACCTATAACCTACCCCATCGCCTAGTTAACAAAGTTGAACCCATTTTCGACTTCTGCCTTACTAACCAGAACCCTTATCTACCCATAGAGTTCTTTTTTATAAGTATTTTGGATTTCATTTTATATAATTTTAGTAACTCTATATTGTTGTTTTGATGCTATTTAGTAACATTGTGTTATTTTCTTGGTGCTATCAAGTCATGACATTTGCTTCAAGCATCAGGCACATCACAAGGCAAATATGGTAGCTAGGTAAGCTCACTTTTCAAGCACCATTATTTTTATTATATTGTTAAAATTTTGAGGTTAATTTTGATGCACATCATGAATTTACAGCAATACTTTAATTAGTAAATTTATACAATTACCTTTGATTAAAAAAAATCAAATATAATTACAAGTACTGAGATTTGTATAGTTAACATTGCATGATACAATGATGTTTAGTAGGATTACTAACTCGGATATCACAACAAAAATGGAAATAAATAGTTGTTGTAGAATCCCTATTTTGAAGGAAAGGATTAAAAGAAATCTAGCTTCCATATTAAATATGATTTTTGAAGATCATATTAACATGGAAATTGCCTCACCTTAAAAGATGACATTCGTGGAGATTCAAAAATGTTCTAACATCTGATGAGTTATTCATTACCAAAAATACTTTATATGATTTGCACTAGTTAAAGAAAGAATACCAAATAAGGAGAGTAATCACTAGTTGTAACATGTGTTGACTTGAAGTTGTAACAAATGTTGCAACAACCAGAGAAGAGTTTAAAATTTATTGTTGTAACAAATATGAAAACTGATAAAGTGTTCAAGATTTCGTGTCATAGTGAGTATCGAAGAATCTGAGATATAATGGATTCCAATTTTCTTAATTATTACAATTCTTGGGGATTCTTGGTGATCAAACAAAGCTAGAATTTCCACAAAAATATGGAAGACATTATGCTGAATTACCAAGAAGATATTCGAGGAATCAAGATAATACCAAATACCTTGCGTAATTAAATATAGATGATCAAGATGAGGAATAAAGACCTTACCAAAAAAGAAAGTCTATTGTCTAACAACATAAGAGATAACACATATGTATGCAAACTATTTGATGATATCAAGCATTTGATTTGGTTATTGCATATGTGGAATTCAGTTATCCCTTTAATTATATAAAATGATGTTATCAAGACCTTGAAGAAAGTGAGAGAGTAAAGACAAAAGCTTGGGGGAACTATATGTAGTTTTGTAAATCTCTTGGCACCTCAAAGTTTAGTTGACCATTTTATTTTTTTAGTGTTTTCTTAATATATAGAGAGTAAGGAGAGTTTTGGTGAAGGAAATAGGCATTAACATAAGTAAAGATCAAAAGTATGTTTGTTCAAGGCATAGATAAGAGGGCATGTCAATAAATGCATCTACAAAGTTAAAGATTAATGATAGATTGACTTAAATGCTTTTGTAGCAAAAAGAGCTTGCTTGTGGTGATTTGTTGTAACATCACTTATATCGTAATAGAACTTTTAATTAGATGAGGCCTTATCGACATAGAAATAGTTAAGACTCCAAACTACATGAACAATTGTTGTGCTCCTGTTTTATTATTTTGTGTTTTGCTGTGTGTGGGTGTAATAGAACAAATGACATAACAATTTTTTATTGTATTATAATGTCCAACTTGATTTCACAAATCACACAAAAGCAAAGTCACCATATTTTTTAGCTTGGTTCGTTCAAGGCAAATGAAATTTTGGGTCCTAAAATTTTTATGTAGGACTTTCTAAAAAAATCATACTTGATTAGACTTTTATTTATGAGTTTATGTAGGGATTTGAGATCCTAGAAAAGGGTTGGCCTCAATTTTGAGATCTTAGATTTCAAAATTAAAGTATTATAAAAAAAAAAGGAAAAAGGAAGAAAAATTGCCTCAATTTAGGAATCTAGAGTTTTGGAAATGAGATCATATTTTTTAAAAAACAATAACCATTAATTTTAGAATCCCACAGTTTGAAATTAAAATTTAAAAATGACAAAAAAATACATCAATTTTGGGATCCAAGATACCAGAATTAGATGGATTTTCAAAAAAGGAAAAAAGATAATCATATTGAGAATTAGAGTTTTAGTTGTTGTTAGGGTTTTGTGTTAGTATGGTAATGGTGTTTATACATAGTGGTGTAGGGTTTTTAAGGTGTAGTCACTTAGATTATTTTATATAGTAGTTTAAGGTTGAATGTATATAATCATATTTTTGCATGAGAACAATTAATAATATATATTATGTTGAAAAACCCTACACAAATAACAAAGTATAATCCATTTTAACAAAATTAAATATTAAATGGTTATGATACATAATGATATATTGTCCCATGACAATTATTTGAAGTTAGTGGTGGTTTGAACATTTTGGACACATAAAAAATAATCAAATGATTGATAGTGTATAGTTGATGTACTTATTTATGTGTAGAAATAGAAATTAAACTAGTAAGCATCTATTTTTAATGATCAAAATTATTACTAATTTCATGCAACGTGTACGATTGTATTATAATTGTTTATTTCGTCGGTATTTTTTGTGTACATATAATGATGAAAACCCTTGAGAGTAAAATTGGAGGGCACATTAAAGATGGATCGTAATCTTACAATGAAATACGAAAATAATTGATCTAAATAGGAATATGGTTACAGAATAGTGCACACAACCAAAAAGAAAGTTTACATAGATAATGTTTGTTATAAATAGAATATTCTTCATCTTTATCAGACATATAATAACCTGATTAGTAGCTTAGAAGACTAATTACATTGAGAATGTCCCAATGTGTCATGTTTATGACCTAAGGCGAATGCAACTTGTTCAGTCAACCGTAGCATTTGATACCTAAATGATAACTCGTGATTTCATAGCATATTTTCACCTTGAGGTAGTTAAGTTTTACATGCATTTGGAGATAAAATGGTTGCATAATGCTTGCAAGCATGTAAAAATATCATCCTTAGTGAATTGTAGGTGTTTGGATGCGTTTATGGTGGCATTTTATTGAATTTAGATTCTATCTATATAATGTTGAAAGGCGAGTGAATTTTAGACATATTGGAACTTTTGCGGTTAGAGGTTGTAGTCATGGAACATGGCGTTGCAACTGTGGAGGGAAGGTTTGCGGCAATGATGGTGAGAGCAAAGACACATGGAGACTTTCTAGACAGTTTTGATATTGACGCTCATGACTGCAAGCAGAGACATAGCAACTACGAGATAATGTGGCGCAATCATGGGGTTTACATAGTGGGCCATATAATTGGTGTGCCTAGGATTGCAATGGCGAGTAAGGATGTCATGGTTGCGAAGCTAGGTCTCACAACCATGGGCAATAGAGCGAAACATAACTGAGGCATAGTTTTAAAAATATTTTCATCCTTTCTTTTTCATTACACCAACCCTAGCCACCCATACATATAAATACAAGATAGTACATGAGATTTAGGGAGTTTTTTGGATAATTTTTAACATTAGAAATACTTAGACAACAAGCGATCAAGTAGAGCAAAGGAAAAGAAGAAGGAATTCACACTAAGTTGGAGACATTCATTCATTGCTTCTGCATGTACCATGAATCTAGAATAAGTTCTTTTTAGACTTTTTTCTGTAATTTTTGAGCTCGTTGAATGATGAATAATTGAGCCATGACTTTCGTTGAATTTATTATGAGTTACTAAATTTCTAGCTAGTTGCTTGTGTTTGTTTTTGGTGAAAGATGTACGCATGAATTTCCACTTAATTGTTTTTGGACCTATTATTTACAATTGGTGATATAAATTGTGATCAAAGGACTTGATCAACCCTTTAATTAGTTTGTAGTTGTGCTAAGAATATCAGGAGTAAAATATGTGAGTTAGACTTCCAATTTTGAGCATTAGTTTGTGAGAATAATGAGAGGGGAATCATAAAACTTGTGTGAAATTTAACTTGTTAATTATAGAACTTAATCCTCAATTGAATCAAGTCATGGCAACACACCTAGTCTTGAATTAAAGTCTTAGAAGAATGTAGAAGGATATCTTGACAATCCTATGATTAAAAATCCATAACAAGATAATTAAATTGATAATTAATATAATCTGCCATACATTGAAAACCAACATAACTCGAGGGACTAGGCTCTCCATCCTTGGACTTTGCTACCTCTTTCTTGTTATTTTGTTTTCAAATCCCAAGTCATTTTCTTTATTATGTTCATTCTCATCACTTTAGGATGACTTAATCAATAGGTGCTTAATTAAATTGATAGTCATGTACTTATCAAGCACTATTCTCACATAAATTAAATTTTTGTGTGTTAACCATATGCATCAAATTTTGGTGCTATTTTCAGGGAAGGTGACGAATGCCATCAAATACTCAAAGGGTCTACTAGATTAAGCCATTTGTTTTATTTTATTTTCTTTTTTTTTTTGTTCTCATTATCTTATCTTTTCATCTTTATTCTACTTTTTTAGATTGCAATTACTAGTGTGGGTTGATTTTGGTCTTTTGTAGAACTTTGTACGTGTAGGACCAACAACTTGGAGCTAGTGTTTGAACTACAAATTGAAAGAACACTAAGAACTCTACATAAGCAACTACAAGAAGTGGTAGATATGGAAGACAAAATGAACCCCACCACATCCACATGAACATCTTTTTTCACCAAATCAAAGGGCGATTAGAGACTACGTTTAGCCTTTGATGAATCCGCACATGAGAGGCACAGTGAGAACACTAGCCAATGCTTTTGAGCTAAAACCTACATTGATCAACATAGTGCAATTGAACCAATTTGTAGGAGTCCCACATGAGGATGCAAACACCCATCTAGTGAGATTTCTATAACTATGTGATACAATAAAGTTTAATGGGATATCAGATGATGCAATAAAACTAAGATTGTTTCCTTTGTCTCTCATGGTCAAGGATTCTGCTAGGTAGTGGCTTCAATCTCTAACCCTATGAAGCATCATTACTTGGTAGGATATGGTGAACAAATTCTTGGTAAATTATTTTTCTTTTACCAAAATAACATAGTTGGGGCTAGATATTTGAACTTTCAAAATAATTAGAATATGAAACCTTGCCTAACGTAGGGGTGTGCTTCAAAGAATTGGTAAGAAAATGCTTACAACATGGATACCTGCTTTGGATGTAGATACAAATTTTTTATAGTGGCATTAGTGATCAACAAAGAGCTGTTTTGGATGAAACAGGTGGAGGAACATTAATGAACAAATTGCCTGACAACGTTTGGACCTCATAGAAGAGATGGCCTCTAATGCATACCAATGGCCAGCCATGAGTTCCATTACAAGAAACGTTACTAGAGTGCATGACGTGGATACCTAGATAGCTCTTTCTGCTAAAGTGGAGCTCTTGTCAAAAAGATTGACAATATTACCATAAGTACTAACACTTCTTCTATTTCTATGTTATTCGGTATAACAATCAAGAAGGGTAAGCCAAAAACCCATACTGAAATACCTACAATCTTAGATGGTGGACTCACCTAAATTTTTCATGAAGAAATCAGTAAAATCCACTTGAATTTCAAGCACCAATGCAGGACCTTAAGGAATTAGGGACAAACAGTCAATGGAATTTATGCAATAAGACGAATAAACAAGAACCTAAGATCAACGGCTTACTACCCAAAACACAGCCTAACCTAGCCTAAACATGGGTTTTACTGCGTGACAAGCGGTTCAATTTATTCAAAAGTTGCTACCATGACTTAGTTCCTAAGCTCATTAAAGCAATGCAAACAATCAAGTATGCATTTCTATAAATATATTGAAATCGTAAACCACAGATAAAATTTAGCCAATCATTAGGTTAATAGAATAAAATTATAAACAATTATAATAAAATAAACTTTAAATAAAACTTACAGAAAATTTAAAGTGCTCAGTAAATGTAAATGTATCTGCAAAAGAAAGTAGATTGCATAAAGAGTGCTTTAGAATTTTATGTGATTTCTTTAAGAACGCCTGATTACAAATGAAGAGCGGATAGAAATAAATAAATGGTCGCGGACATGAAAACGGAATTCAAAAGAGAAAAGTGTACAAGGATGGATGCCCAAAAAAAAAAAAAAAGCAGCAAATGAATAGGAAACTACAATTATTTACAACAATCGACAGACAACTTTATTAAAGTTGAAGGGTAGATTCCGGGGTAAGTTGGTAATTTATCTGGGTGAATTCCACCACTTGCTTTTTTTGTCTTTTTTGTGGCAATTAGAGTCATTTCCACCATTTGATTTCTTCATCTGTGTTATCTTTATTGGTTGTTGGATTTCTCCTTTATTCTGATAATTTTTTCTTTTCTTGTTTTCTTTTTGCTCTTTCTATCATTGTTTCTTTCAGACTTTCCGAAAAGTCTTCTGTTGGAATTTTCATATCATTTGGATCCTGAGATTGTCCTCCAAGGCAAGAAAATGTATTTTCTCCTGTTGATTGTGAAGTATTTGATGATGTATTTACATTTTCTTTAAAGTGTTGCATGAATCCCTTTTTCGTTTCATCAATGTATGATGCCACCATTTCCTCTTTATTCTCCAATGGTTGAGTTCTCTTGATTTTTTGTAATACTTCTGAGAAGGGAGAAGATTGTTCTTCTTTCTAAGATTTATTCTTTTGTCTTCCTGAATTGTTTTGGTAATTATTTCCTCTAATTCTTGGCCAAATGAAGCATTTGTTTCCTTATCAAGCTTTAGCAATTTTTGCCAGAATTTGGAGTAGAATTTTCTCTTGAGGCATGGAATATTAGACTAATTTAGTCCTACTGTAATTCCCCATTTCCAAATTCATGTGATGCCGAATTACATGAAGAAAAATAGCATCGCTGTTCCTTAGATATATTCTTTTGCATATGCAGAAATATACGGGGTATTATTTACCAATTCTGTATACATTTCCTTGTAAGGTTCTGGTAAAATTTCAATTTTAGCACCATGATTTTGCCACCACTTAAAAAATCAATTTGGAAATCTCTTTTTTGCAAATATTTTTGGATTGAACTTAATCCTCCAAGAATGCTTTTTCTTGTCATTTTCATACCAAAATGCTTTATCAAAAACATGGATGTAATCCCAATAATTGAATTAAATCATATTTGATCCTCTTAGAATAAATTCTCTGCGACTATGAGTTGAGATTCCCTATTCCTTACAAGAATTATTTTCTTAATATAGATCTTATTATAAATAATCTGAAGGTTGTTATTTGCCTTAAAATGTTCAATTTTACATGATTCTGTAAATTTGAGTATATTCTCATAATATATTTGATCTTTTTCATTTGGAATAGGGGCTATAAAATGATCTAAATATTTCTGTTTCATGTACCAAGGATCTTCAATTGATTGTTTGTCCTCATTTTCTAAGAGATATATTTCCTCTTCATAATTTAATTTTTGATATTGTTCAATTTTATCTGTACTCTCAAGAGTACTAGCATATGATTGTGCCATTGAAGTAGTTTCATTACTACTTTTAGCAATGAGTTCCTTTATTTTTTCATTAGCAGGATGTAATTCATCCACGGTGATATTTTTCTCGATTGAAACCAATTTTTTATTACCTATTTGGATAATAATTCTAGAAGATTCATTTCTTCTAGATCTTCCTCCTCTTCCTCTGTAATTAGATGGAGGTCTCCCTCTAAACGAGCACATAGTTGAAAAGGAAATAAATTTATATCAGCTAATATATTCTCTAGATAAAAAGTCGGGTAAGGAATCATTAATTCCTTTAATATATTGAAAGCCAAAATTAAACGGGGTAAGATTTGCTTGCCATCTAGCAAATATTTTTTTGGAAACATCATGTTTAAAATCTTTGTTAAACATGTATTTAGCCGCTTGACAATTTGTTTTTATTAACAATTTCTTATTATATAAATCTTTTTGAAATTTTAAAACACATTTTACTATGGCCAATATTTCTTTTGCTGTAGTAGCATGATTTTTCTAACTATTATTCCATTTCCAGAATAAAATCTTATTAAACATTCTTTATTATTTTTGGGAGATATTTGTTTTAATATTCCTCCATATCCAATTTCTGAAGTATCTGTTTCAACGATTTTATCTCACTTAGGATTGACTATCATTAAACAAGTGAGTGACTTTACTTTTTTCTTTATTTTTATTATTGCTTTTGTATGATCTTTATTCCAGGGAGGAGGATCCTTTTTTAATTTATTATATAAGATTGCAGTATCTTCTACTAAATTTTTATAATAGGCTGAAATATAATTTAAGCTTCCTAAAAATCTCTTTAGTTGATTTTTCTCAGTAATTTCATTAGGAAATTTATCAGCAAAATTTATGCTTCTTCCTATAGGAATTATTTTCCCATGCCCTATATTATAACCTAAAAATTTTATTTCTGATTTAACAATTTCCATTTTTGATTTAGAATTACTAAACCATTTTGGATGACAATTTTTCTAAACATTTCAAGATGTCTAAAGTATTCTTCAATATTTGAAGAAAATACAAGTATATCATTAATATAAACAATAACAACATTGCTGTAAGGCATGAATATTTTATCCATAATATGCTAGAATTCAGACGGAACATTTTTCAATCCAAAAGGCATAACATTTCATTCAAAATGTCCTATTGGAATAGTAAACGCAATTTTATTTCTATCTTGTTTACTTATTTGAATTTGCTATCTAGCTTTTAAATCAAATTTAGAAAATGTTAGAGCATTATGAAGTCTATCAAGTAAATCTTTTTTATTAGGGATTTGGTATCTTATCTATTTTAGTACCTTATTTAAAGGCTTATAGTTTATTACTAATCTGAGCTTTCCTCTTTCTATTTTTGAAAGTTTATTAATGTAAAAGGCTATACAACTCTAAGGGGAATAGGAATTTGTTATCAAAATTTTCTCTTTAAGAGAATTTATTTCCTTTTGCATAAACTTAGATATTCTAAATTCACATGACAAGGTTTGGCTTTAGTAGTAATTTCTTTTTCTAGGAAATTTTCTTCATAAGGAAGGGAAACAATGTGTTTCTTTTTATTCCAAAAAGCATTTGATAATTCATTACAAATTTTTAGAGTAAACTGATTTTTTATCATTTCTATCTTGTCTTGTAATTTTTTATTATTGAATAAATCTGAAATAGTATTAATTCTTATTTCATATTTTAAGAAATTTATTTGGTTATTTTTGGCTTTTATTATTTCTTGGATTATATTTAATATCTTATTTCTTGGATCTGTTATAAATTTAATTTCTATTTGAATATATTAAAAGTTCCTATTAATACTTCGTTAGTAACTTTAATAATGGGAAATATTTTTTGCACCAAAGGAGTTCTTAATATAACTTCATTAGTAATATTTTTAACAAGTAAGAATTCATTCAGAATGCAATTTTGATTATAGCAAATTTCTGTATTTGTAAGTTTGTATTTAACTATTAGTTTTTCTCTTGAAGCAAAGGAGATATTATGACCTATTTTTTTGAAATATTGAGTAAGAATTAATCCTTTTCTTATACAATTTAAATGTGCACTGATATCTATTAAGGCAGTTAGATTCTTGATTCTGTACTCTGAATTCATTACTTTGATTTAATTTCTCTTTTATAATTTGATTTTCTAATCTTAATTCTTTTATTTCTCTTTTTATTATTTCTATTTCAGATTTTAAATCTTTAATTGTAATTGGTTCATCATTAATTTTCTTATTTTTTAATTGTTTGATTATTTCTGTAAAGGTGTAAGGTTCTTCTTTGATTTTTAATTTTGTAGTATTTTCTTCTTTTTCTTTTCCTTTATTAGGAATATTATTAATGATTTCTATTATTTTTTCTATGTCCTGATTAGTTATAGTATTTATTTCTGCATCCTGGAATTGTGATAATACTTCATAGTATTCTGTTTCAAAACTATTTTCTGAGTATTCTTTTTCAGAATTATTTTTTATTTCTTTACATTGACATTCTGAAGATTTTGATTCAAATTCTATTTCATTATTATCATTTTTAGAAATTTCTTGTATATTTTCATTATCTGAGGCCTCTTCTTCAATTATTTTCATTATTTGGTCTTTTATTTCTTTTTCTATTTTTAAAGAATTCATTTTGTTTCTTGAATTGCATCTATTAGCATAATGTCTCCTTGTTTTACATTTGTAACAAACTATTTCTTTCTTCGAAGGCTTCCAATATTTTCTTTTATTATTTTCTCTTTTTTGGCTAGTTTTTTCCTGTGAGCTATTGTTTTGTATTTATGATAATATTCTTGTTTATGGGATCTATAATTTTTCTTTTTAGATATATTATCTTTTGGTATTTCTACAGCAAATTGTTCACAAAATTGACCTAATTAGGCCTTTTATGTAATATTATGTTTTCTTAATTGTTTATTTAATTTTATTTCATTGCATAAAGCAAGACCTTCTTAGATACATTGCCCAATTAATTCTCCATAAGCATAATTTATATAATCAATATTATTATCTGAGTCTTTCTTAAGACTTTTTCTTATTATTTCTGCAAATAATGTTGATAGGCCATTTATAAACATTGATTTTCAATGGCTATTATTAGCTTTGGGAGATCCATAACTCTGCTTAGAAATATATCTTTATACCATCTAAATGATGTAATGGTTGGACATTTTTGATTTTGTAAAAGAGTTCTAATTTTATCATGATTATTAGAATATCTTCTTGTGAAATGTTCACATATTGTTATGGTAGGAGTATAAACTGCATTTTCATATATTTGATTATCTTCTTGTTTTATATTTTCTATTATTTGATTTTTTGGATCCTGAGTGAGAAAATTGTCCCACCAGCCTTTTAGCTGACCTATAAATCTTGCTATTATCATTTGAGCAATTTTTTTATTAGTATTATTCTACTGTTTACAGATTGTTGAACACATCAGCATCCTTTGTATAGTATTATATATTTGTTGATATGTAAGGCTATCTATATTCCATTCTTAAATGGTTCTATCATCATAACTATTTCTTTGAACATGTTCATCCTCTTCGAATAATTGAGGAGTTGGTCTTGGATAATAGTACATTCTTTGTATAGGTTTGTCAGCATCCTTTCATTTTATTATTTTGTTCTTCATTTGATTCATTATCAATAGTCTTTCTGCTCATTTCCTTAAATTTTTCTTCCAAAATTTTTTCTGATTAAGATATTGGTTTAATTTGAAATCCTTCTATGTTTGGAGGAGGTCGTAGACCTGGTTGTTTATTAACTATTTCTATTTTTTCTTTGGCTTTGGTTATTTCCTATAATTTGGAATTTATTTTTGTTATTTTTCCGTAAAGAGTCGTTAGATTTTCTCCGATTATATTCAAGTATGTATTGGAATAATTTCGTTGTTTTATTATCATATTTATATGTTTTAATAAAACTGGTGTTGTTTCATTTTCAAATAATTTTAATAAAGCATCGGCTTCTAAAATTTTGCTAGATGATTTATCTGTTATTAAAAAAGGTCCTGTTGGGGGAAAAACAAAAGTCTGTATTTTTCCATTAGCTATATGCCACGATCTTTCTATTACCTGAATTATTGGTTCAATGTATGTTTCTAAAAACCATTTTACAAAAAAATTTCTTTTTTGAATTTTTTGCAAATGATTGTAAAATTGATCTTTTATATACATAATTTCTGATGTTGAAAAATTTTTAAAATACCATTCTTTGAATGGTTTCCCATGTGGAAGATTGAATTCATTAGAAATTCTTGCTCTTTTGATTGATCCTGGGCTAAAATCCATTATATTTTAAAACTCATTTCTGAAGGAGTTATTTTCTCATTTTTTCTAATTCCCATAGGAATTTTATTTTTAGAGAATCTGATTTGCTCTATTATTGTAGGAGATAAACTTTCTTCATCTTCTGATTCAATTTTTCTTTTGAATTTATCATCTCTTATTCGTGAAGTGCATAACCTTCTAGATTCATTTTCTATGTTATTTATTGGAGAAATTAAAGAATGTGATGAATATGATCTATTTATTTTTATTGGCTTTTTAAATTCTAGAAATATATTTCCTTCTAATGTTTGTTCTATTTCTGATACTTCAGATTTTATTTTTGGCTAACTAGGAACCACATTTTCTAGTTTCCATGTTTTTGGTAATTCAATTTCATTCCATTTTATCATCCTTCTAGTTGTAATTTGGGATTTTGAAAGGTTTGATTCAAACACTTTGATGTTGAACCTGCATGTTTCTTTAAGGAATTTGGAAGTTCAAGTAAGCCAGCAAGCAAAGGAGATGGTGAATAGACCTACTAGAACATTGCTAAGTAACACCAAAATAATCCAATTGAGCATATGAAAATAGTAAGTGTGCAGGTAGTAGAGGATAATAATATAAAAGAAGTGTAAGTCTCGAAGTTGAAGGAAGAGGAAAAGAAGGAAGTGGGTGTACCACAGTTTGACAATTCCATTCTCATGAAGACTTTATCAAGCTAAGATAAAAGAATAGGTAAATAAACTTTTAGGGGAATTTGAAAAGTTAGACGTGAATACTCCATTACTTGAAGAAGTGAAGAAATCCTCAAGTCATATGAAGTGCTTGAAAGAAGTAGTGTCTAGGAAGAGAAAGTTGGAGGAGTTGGAATATAATTTGAGCATGTACATGTCTTATCACCCGAGCTTAAGGATCCAGGGAGTTTTCTCCATTCCTTGCACTATAGAAAGTATTTCATTTGAAAACATATTATGTGATTTAGTTGCATGTTTGAATGTAATGTACTTCTCCACTTCCCAGTTGGTGAAGCTTACAAAAATGGTCAACAAATTAGCAGATAGATCCACAAGAACACCATTGGGAGTAGTAGAAAATGTGCAAGTGAAGGTGGGCAATTATATCTTTCTCATGGATTTTGTAGTCTTGTAATCTAAATATAACAATTCTTTATTTGAATAAATTTATGTTATCTAGTTCAAAATTACCAATCAAAAAGAAGAAATTTGTCTATCTCATGTGTTGTTGCTGCTGTAGGATGAAAATAAGTGAAAAGAAAGAGGAATAAACTCATTCGGAGGCACCAAATTAAGGAAATGTGAGTTCATGGCCTAATTCATCACTTGAACAAAGACTAGGCGCCAAAATCTTTACCTAAGTGAATCACTAATGAGAGGATAGGTGAAAACCAATCAAAATCTACTGCTAATTGCTTTTCACCTAAGCAACACCTAGGCAATAGTTAAATTTTGGCATATCACTTGGCCATCGCGTAGGTGACAAGGAAGTGACCAATATCACCTATTTCATTGTTTAGGCGATGAAACAGGCGAAAATCCGTACTTTTGCACACCTACCTCTCAGACTAATGGATGGAAATGAAGGAAATGAGCAACCAATTAAAGAGTTTGGATGGCTGAGCTCAACCTTATAAATAGGGGGTGTTCAATAAGAAAAATGACATCTAAGAAAACAATAGAATTCATATCGGTTTTGCATTGTATCATTGTTGTATTCTTAGTTGTAATATTAAATAGTAGGAGTGCAGTTTAGTGTTTTCCAAGAGATAGAATGACACCAAAAACTTGATGCGATATAAATGTAATATGTTGCAAGTGTACAACGATTGCTTCCTCACCTCGTTCTATTGCTTGCAAGATACTAAACTCCACTCCTACACTCTAATATTACAAATAAGAATACAACAATGATACAATGCAAAACCTATATGAATTCTATTATTTTCTGGATGCCATTATGCTTCTAGAACACCCTTATTTATAGGGTTGAGTCTCAACCACACAAAACTCCTTGATTAGTTGCTCTTTTTTTTTTTTTATTTCTGTATATTGGTCTTCGGGGTAAGTGTGCAAAAATATGAACTATCATTTATTCTATCACTCATACAATGGAATAGATAATGCTAGTCACTTCCTTGTTACATAGGTGATGGCCAGGTGACAGGCGAAAATTCAACTATCACCTGGCATCACTTAGGCAACCAACAAGCAATGGGTTTCAGATTTTGATTGGTTTTCATCTATTCTCTTGCTGGCAGTTCACTTAGATGATGATTGTGGTGCTTGATCTTTGCTCAAGGATGCATTAGGCCATGAATTTGCATTTCCTTAGTTTGGTGCTTTCAGATGAGTTTATTCCATTTCCTTTTCACCCATTTTCATCCTCTAGCAGCCGTAACACATAAGATAAACAAATTTCTTCTTTTTGATTGGTAAGTTTGAAATAGATAACATAAATTGAGCAAAAATTTAATTAAATAAAGTCTTGTTTTATTTAAGTTATCATCGTGGAGATGGAGGGTGAAAAGAAGTCTCCCCTTATCTTAGGCTTATCATTTGTCACTACAACCAAAGCAATTATTGACATGAAAAAAAGTATCTTAACCTTATACATTATCCCTAATGAGGTAACTTTCGTTATGAACTCCCCATCTTTGACTAATCCCGCACATGAAGTAAAAGCGGAGGTTGCAATGCTAAATTTAACTAATGCCTATACTAATGTTTTAAGTGATGTAGTGATTGTAAAGAAAGACATAGAGTAGGTACAAAGCAAGCAAGAAAGCAAACCTAGTGTAGTAAAAGAGTCAAAGGAGACACCATGGTTGATGGACAAAGAGGAAAGCAATTGAGTAAGAAGAGAGCAAAAAGTAGAAGAAGAAAGGTAAGGAAATGGGAAGTTGTTACAGCTCATGGGGGGCTGTCGACCCCTAAGAATTCAAATCACTAACCTAGCTCTGAGGATGTCTGCTTGCAAACACAAAATGCAACGCGTCTGGGGAGGCAATCCAAGTTTTTAATTGCTTTTCAGTGATTTTTAGTAGTGTTTAGTTTCATTCTTGCTTTGATTCAGTGATTGTGTTAGAAGAATCTCATTTGGTGTTAGATTAAGGTAGGCAAAGGGCAAATGGTTGCATGTCTGATCCACGAATGGACGAAAAAAGATTTGAAGAATTTCACCAACCCCACTAGGTTGCATATTTCTCTGTTGTGTTGTTTTATTATTGAGATCATGTTGATTACATAGGCAACAAAATAAGTGTGGGGAAGGTGAAAGTGTAAATGTTGAAATATTGTGAATGATTGTGTGTTAACTTGTGTGTTGTGCATGTGGAGAAGTTGCTAAAAATTTTGCGTGCATGTGAATGGTTTAAATGGTTAAGATTATTTCACGAAGATATAATGAAATTTTGGCCCCATGACTAAATTCATGGTGAAATTTTATTTGGAATTTTTGTTGCATATCACTTTAATTATTCCTAAGAATAACTCACCTTGGCCTTGTTTGTCAAAAACATGATTCTCATTTAATTATACACACCACTCTTCACTTTTGAATGCTTGATCACTAGAGAAATGTACTGTGGGAGAGCATAGTTGGTTTAGAGATGTAAGACTTACGTTGAGTTGTTGACAAATTCTCCAGAGAATGAGTGAGATTAATAGAGGGGGGGCTTATGAAAAAATTTGAAGGGCTAAAAAAAAAGAGAAGAAGAAAAGTGAATGTGTTGAAAAATTTTCCTACTTCACTGGTTGGTGTGGCTTAGTAATTAGGGTTGTGCTAAGACCCCTATTCATTTTTGTGTAAAAGGGTCACCTAATTAGGGTTATGCTTAGCATCTTAAGTTAATTGTGAGTTGACTAACTGGAGGTACGTAATGGTCTTTATTCACTTTTGCATAAAAAGATTCTCAATTACTTAAGAAATATATGAAAGCTCACAAAATGATGAAAAGAACAAGTGTAGGAGGAGTAAGAGAAAAAAAAGAAAAAATTTGAAGCCCACATTAGAAGGTTGACTAATGCCACTTACTATTGGTTGATTTTGTTCAAAAAAGAGTGAGTCAATTCTTAGAGTGAGCTGTCCTTAAGTTGAGTGTCTTTGGTTTGCAATAGAATCATCAAGAGGGTTATAGGGATTCAGGGTTGAGGAGTGACACACACATTTGGGAATTTATGTTGGAGATGTAATTAAGTTAAGGGTGTTGCGTTCTACAATGATTTTTGAACTATGTGACTCGTGTATTCTTAATTTCTAAAATAAAGAAAAGTGGCCATTTTTAAGATTTCATGACTTCATGCATCATTAGTTTGAAAATAGATTGATATAAAAGGAGATTAATCTACTAGGGACTAGCAAAAGAGTGTGGAGGTGTGATAACTCGTGATTCCATAGCATATTTCCACCTCGAGGTAGATAATTTTTGTATGTGTTTGGTGATGAAATGGTTGCATGGCTTGCATGCATGTAAAAATATTATTTTAGTTAATTGTAGGTGTTTTGGTGCAATTATGGTGGTATTTCATTGAATTCAGATTGTATCTACACTTAAAAAAATTTATGTCCGAGTTTCAAGGCCTAGGACTATGAAGGAGTTTGTGAAAAATGATGTTACACTTGCAAGGATGAGAGGCGAACAAATTCTACATGTACTAGGATTTTCCACTATTGGAGGTTGTGGTCACGATCATGGAATGTAGCATCGTGACTGTGGGAGGAAGGTTTGCCACAGCGGTAGTGAGAGTGAAGACGCTCAAGAATTTTTTAGACAATTTCATTGCCGAAGCTCATGATCATGAGCTGAGATGCCACGATTGTGAGATTATGTGGCACAACTGTAGGTTTACATAGCAAGTCATGTAATTATTGTGCTTAGGATCACGATGGTGGGCAAGGATGTTATAGTCATGAAGTTGGATCTCGCGATCACAGGCAACAGAGTAAAACATTGCTGAGGTGCGGTTTTAAGGGTGTTTTCATCTTTTCTTTTTCATTACACCAACCCTAGCTACCCATTCATATAAATACAATATAGTACATGAGTGTTAGGGAGTTTTTTAGATAGTTTTTAACATTAGAAACACTTAAAAAACAAGATATCAAGTGGAGTAAAGGCAACTAAAGAGGAATCCATGCCAAATTGGAGAGGATTCATAACTTCTGAGTGCACCACAAATCTGGAATAAGTTCTCTTTAGACTTTACTTATAATTTTTTGGCTCGTTGAACATTAATATTTTCCATGACTTTTATTGAATTTATTATCAGTTGCAAAATTTCTTGCTAGTTCCTTGTGTTTGCATTTGTGAAAGATGTATGGAAGAATTTATGCTTAATTGTTTTTGCACTTGCTACTTATAATTGGTGATATGAATTGTGATTGGAGGACTTGATCAACCCTTTAATTAGTTTATAGCTGTGCCGGGAATAAAGAGAGTGAAACCTACTAATAACACGTGAAATTATAATAAATTTGTATCCTTGTATGCTTCAATTAGGCACACATGTGAGTTAAAATGGAGAAAATATGTTAACATCCATGAATTATATTTAACATGATTATTTTAGTACGAAAAAGTGTAGATAATAAGTTAATTATTAATTTTGAACATTTTCTAGACTTAAAATGAGATTTTATGTCCACAGGCTAGTGTCACAACTGCAGAAGAGAGCTACAGCTGCGAACGAAGGAGATGCAACTGTGCAGAGCAACCATAGTGTGTTTTGGAAATTCTGTAGTTTTTGGATGTGATCTAGAGATAAAGGTTGCAATTGCGAGGGCGTTAAGTGTAGTAGTGGAATAGGATCATGCACCACACTAGAATTTTTGCAGGTGAGAGTTATGACTACGAGAATAAGAGTCGTGATAGCAAGGTGCTTTTAGCATGAGCACATAACACAATAAACAGAGACATGTAAATCTCGTGCTTAGGTTCGTAGATGCAAGAAGAGCGGTA
Source organism: Avicennia marina (assembly GCA_019155195.1). Lineage (NCBI taxonomy): Eukaryota > Viridiplantae > Streptophyta > Magnoliopsida > Lamiales > Acanthaceae > Avicennia > Avicennia marina. The sequence continues at coordinate 6,141,513 of CM032762.1, read as the reverse complement.
GTGACCACGAGAGAAGACATCATGGCCACGAGAGGTGTAGTGACAAAAGTTCGAGCCATGAGTTTGCAAAGATTTGAAAGACTTGTTCATCTTTTCTCACTCAAACATGAGCCCTAGGCACTATGCAAGTATAAATATATGTCCTCCATATACTCAAGAGGGAGTTAGACTTAGTTTTCAAATACTTAGGAATATAGGAATACAAGATTGAAGTAGTGGAGTTAGAGGAATCCACGTCCAAGCTTGAAATACCTTCATCAACCATGCAACACAGAAGCATTAGACTAAGTTTTTCATACTTTTTCTAGTGTTTTACTTTGGTTAGATGATGAACACCTTAGACATGGTTTTTATTGAAATTATAATGAGTTTCTAAGTCTTTTTCTTGCTACTTCCTTTTTTTGTGTTTGGTGGAGTATGTATGCATAAATTTTGATTAATTGTCTTTGTATGGTTATTCACAATTGGTGAATTGAATGGTAATTAGTGAGTCCACTAATTAATCTACGATTGTGTGAGAAATAATAAAAGTGGAACATGTGTGCTAGACATACAGTTTTTGAAAATTAATTCTATGAGAATAGTAGGAGTGAAATCATAGAATTAATGTGAGTAATCCTTGTTAATCATCAAACTAAATTCCTTAACTTCATTTGGCCTAGGAATATCTACTAAAATCTGAAGTTAAAGCTATGGGAAAGCTTGGGAGAATCTCCCATAAAATTTAGGATTAATAATCTGTAATAGTGTAATTAAACTGATAATTAACATAATTGGCATACATCAGAAACCAATACAACATAAGTGGTTAGATGCTTCAACTACTGGTACTCCATCACTCTCATCTTATGTACTTTGTTCTGAGTACTTGCTTTTATTTATTCTTTCCTTTCACTTCAATTTTGAAGCCTATCTAACAAGAACTTAGTTAAATACATAGATACAAAACCCCACCTTATGGGAATGATACTTGTACTTACTATAATACTAGATTTAATTATAAATTTAATTTTGGTATGGTAACGACTCACGTCAAATTTTGGCACTATTGCTGGAGAAGGCGATGAGTTCTATTGAACACTTTGACGAATTGCTAGATTAGGCCAATTATTATTCTCTTTATTTTTGTTTTTGTTTTTTTGTAGTTCTCTCTTTGTTTTCTTACCTCCTTGATTTTCCTTTTGCTTTTTGGGATATTGATACTTTGTCAATGGGTTGATTTCTTTTTTTCTACAGCACAGAAATAAGAGTGTTGATCTAGATTTTGATATGAAAATTGAAAACACTCTTCACCAGCATAGGGCTTTCTTTAGGTGTGAACGGGATATAAAAGAAAATAGCCCACCACCACAAGAACTTCCTCCTCGACCGAACTAGCAAACCATTGGAGGTTATGTGCAACCCATGATGAACCCGAATATGACAGGAATTGTGAGACCTCTAGTGACCATCAACAACTTTGAGTTGAAACTTGCACTAATTTACGTGGTGTAGTTTAACTAATTCGGCGGACCCTACATGAGGACACGAATACATGTATCACTTCTTTTCTTTAACTATGTGACTGCAAAATTTAATAAAGTTTCTGAATATGTAATTAAATTGGGATTATTTTCATTTTCTCTTAGGGATAGGAAAAGGTAAAGGGTGTAATCCTTACCACATGAGAGTATTCACTTAGTAGGATATGGTAAATGAATTCTTGGCTAAATGCTTTCCACCAACAAAAATTGTAGAACTCAGACTGGAGATTGGAACATTCAAACAATTAGAGTTTGGGCACTTGCTAGAAGTTTGGGAAAGATTTAAGAAGCTTCTCTGAAAGTGCCTAGCATGGATATCCCCTTTGGATGTAGGTACAAACGTACTATATTAGTATTTCCAGGCAATTGAGGACTATCTTAGATATAGCTACGAGGGGTGCAAATAAACTACTCGAAGATGCATGGGAGTTGATAGAAGAAATGGCATCGAATGTTTACCATTAGCTATTTGAGTGATCCATTACGCGAAGGGTCGCTAGTGTGTATGAAGTAGATTCAGTATCGGCTAGGGCTGTTACTGGACTAAGCTACTGGACTCGACTCGATCGAGTAGCTCAGTTAAAGCTTAACTTAAGCTCGGTCAAATTCAAGCTTGAGTCGAGCTTTGAATAGCTTAGCTTACTTTAACAAGTTGAGCTCAAGTCTATGTTCCCAAGCTTGAAAGCTTGTCGAACTACTCGGCTCAATGAGACTAAAATTACACCCCCCACCTTGCATCCAATTTCCCAAACCACCCCCTTTTGCTGGATGAGCTTGGTTGGACTCGAGCTTGAGATTGTTAAACTTAAGCTTAGGCTGAGCTCGAGTTTTGTATAAGTATTTTGAGCTCGAGTTGGAGCTTGGGCATGAATACTCGACTTAAGCTTGAGTTGGAGCTAGAGCTTTGAAAAACTTCAATCGAGTTGAGCCCCAGTAGTAAGCTACTCGGGCTCAACTTGGCTCGATTACAACCTTAGTATTGACCCTCGTAACAAAAGTGGAGCACTTGTTTAAAAAGATTAATAGTGTCTTGATCAATAATTCTTAGCATTCTCCACTTTCTACAACTCATACCTTTGATATATATGTATGGCCCTAACTATACATGAGTGTAGAGGTGAAGGAACGAGTAATGGCCTAAAGGGAAAAGTGAATTATGTAGGTAATGTAAGAATACAAGGTAATAATCCTTACACCAATACTTACAGCCCCAGTTGGAGAAATCATCCTAATCTGTCCTATAGAACTCACAAAATTTGATAGGTGTTCAAGCATCTTATACACCACAATAGAAAAAAGCAATCATCAGAAGAAATTGTGGCTAGTCTTACGAAGTCGACCAATGAGATGATAGGTGATATGGCAAAAAGAACTCAAGACCATATGAACAAAATTGATGCTCTCTTGCAAAATCAGCAATTATCCATCTAAAACCTAGAGGTGCAAGTTGGAAAACTCATAAAAGATATGACTTCTAGACTCGTAGGTATGTTACCTAGCACTATTGAGAATAATCTGATTGAACATGTTAAAAGTGTTCAAGTAATTACCCATAAGAATGAAGAGGTACAACCAGCTCCTCCTGTGGAGGAAAAGAGGGTAAAGATGCAACCCATTATTTTTAAGCTTAATAACATTACTAACAAGCCTAGTGAGGAAGCAACTACAATCAAAGATGAAAGGCAAGGGTTAGAACGTGGGTAGAAGCCAAATGTAGAGGAAAAACCATCATAGCAAGTGGAAGAGCCAAACTCAGGAAGGAAGGTAGGAAAAAGAAGAAAGAGATTGTGAGAGAAGGAGAGACTTGCAGATCGTGGGGGCTTCTGGATCCCTAGAGCCTTAATTAAACCACTTCAGGCCATATGTATTTTATCAAGCTATAGACAATAAATACAACGCTTTTTAAGAGCCAACCTAAGCTATTTCTTTGCTTTCATTTTATTTGCTTTGTTACTATGTTTACTTTGTTTGTGTTGCATAGAGATCATCTATAATTTTTTCTTGGTGTAGGTTTATGGGAAAAATGTAAGAAGACGAGTATGCATGAAGAAGCTTAAAGAAGGAAGAGGAAGAATAGGTGCCACACCCTACCGGGTTGTCTCATTCTTTGTTGCCTTCTACTACCTATGATAATATGATTGATTTTGGTAACAAGCTAAGTGTGGGGATGGGCCGAAGTGTAGGAATTTTGAAGGCTAGTGTGATTGCATAGGATATGAGTACTGAAATTTTATGCATGCAAGTGTGTGGCTTATGTCATGAGCTTGTAGCCATTGTACTTAATTTATGATGAATGTCTTGCAAAGTGATGTTGCTCTGTTCCATTATTGTTCTTAAGATTAGCATGCTAAACGTAGTGCTGAAGACATGATTCCTATTGATTGAGCACACACTATTCACTTTTGATTAGTAGATTGTTTGAAAAGTTCTATGGTGAGGATGGGATAATTAAGTTAGGGATATAGGCCTTAGCTTAGAGTAACTGAGGAACTAGAATAGAGTAGAGACCCTTGTTCATTTTTACATAAAAAGGTTGCTTGATTAAAAGTATGTAAAGCATCTTAAGTTGTAGGTTAAGGGAACCCGGGGTGTGCGGTGACCCTTGTTCACTTTCTCATAAAAGACTTCAAACTACTTAAGAAAGAAATTAAAGCTCATAAGATAAGATGAAAATAAGTGTGGGGGAGAAATTTGAAAAAGAAAAATAAATGTTAGGCCACACAAGAATTGATATTGATTGAATTTGTTCAAAAGAGAGTGAGTTAATACCTAAAGTGAGTAGTCCTAGATTTGATTGTCTTAGAATTGCTATAGAGTTGTCAGGTGGTTGAAGTAATTGGAAGTTGAAGAGTGCTCGACACACAGGAACTCATGTTGCAAGCATTTAGGTTGAAAGTGCCATAATCTTGAATGATAATGGATTGAGTAACATGTGTATGTATTTGACTTCTAAAATTAAGAGTGGCCAAGTTCATAATTTTTTGCACCAATTAATTATAGAAAAGAAAGTGTTTGCTTTAGGACAAGCGAACAAGTAAGTGTAGGGTTGTGATAATATGTGAAATTATAGAAAATTTGTATCCCTCATGTGCTTAAATTATGCATGTGAGTTAAAATAGAGAAAATATTTTAACATGGATGAATTGTATTTAACATGATGATTTTTGTGTGAAAAAGTGTAGATATTAAGTTAATTATTAATTTTGAACATTTTCTACACTTAAAATATGATTTTATATCTATAGGCTAATGTCGCAACCACAAAATGGAGGGCCATGGTTGCCAGCGGAGGAGATGTAACTATGCAAAGCAACCATAGTGTGTTTTGGAAATCCAATAGTTTTTTAGCACAGTCATAGACATGGAAGTCTTAGTTGCGGGGGCTTTAGGTGCGGTTGTGGAATAGAATTACGGACCACATTAGAATTTTCACAGGTGAGAGTCACGACCATGAGGTGGTTTTGGTGCAACTGCAGAACAAAATTATCTGAGTTATGTAAATCTCACGCCTAGGTTTGTGGACACGAGAAGAGGGGCTGCAACTGAGAGAGGCGCAATGACATAAGTTTAAGCCACAATTTTGCATGGATTTTTGAGGACTTTTTCGTCTTTTCTCACTCGTACAACACCCCTAAGCACTATTCAAGTATAAATACATGTTCTTCATAAGATTGAAGGATTGAAGTTAGAGGAATCCACTCTAAGGCTTGAAGCACCTTCATCAACCATGCAACGTTGAAGTATTGGACTAAGTTTTTCATATTTTTTCTAGTGTTTTTACTTTGTTTGGATGATCAACAACTTAGAAATGGTTTTTATTGAAATTATAATGAGTTTTCTAAGTTTCATTCTAGCCACTTGTATTTGTGTTTAGTGGAGCACGTATGGATGAGTTTTTATTAATTGTCTTTACATGGTTATTCACAATAGGTGAATTAAAAGGTAATTAGGGGATCCACTAATTAATCTATGATTGTGTGAAGAATAACAGAAATGAAACTTGTGCACTAGACATATAATTTTCAAACATTAATTCTATGACAATAACGGAAGTGAAATCATGGAATTAATACGGGTAACCATTGTTAATTATCAAACTAAATTCCATAACTTGATTTAGCATAGGAATACTTGCTAAAATCTAGAGATAAAACTATAGGAGAGTTTGAGAAAACATCTCATAGACTTTAAAATTAACAATATGTAATAAGTGTAATTAAATTGATAATTAATTAATTAGTATATATTGGAAACCAACACAATACAAGTAGTTAGACACTTTAACTACTACTGGTATTCTATCACTCTCATCATGTGTGCTTTGTTTTGAGCGCTTGTTTTCATTTATTGTTTCCTTTCGATCCAATTTTGAGGCTTAACTTATAAGAATTTCATTAAATCAATAGATACAAAACCTCTTCTTATGGAAATGATACTTTACTCACCATAGTACTAGGTTTAATTATAAATTTAATTTTGATGTAATGATGACCCACATCACCTATGTACTAGACTTCCAACTATAAAAATTAGTTTGTTAGAATAATAGGAGTGAAATCATAAAATCTGTATGGAATTTAAGTGTTAACATTGAACTTAATCCTCAATTTGATCGATTTGTGGGAACACACTTGGTCTTGAATTGAAGTGTTAGGAGAGTGTGGGAGGATATTTTGACAGTCCTAGGATTAACAATCTATAACCAGGCAACTAAAATGATAATTAAAGTAATTTGGCATATATGGGAAACCAATATGACACAAGGGAGTAGACTCTTTATCCTTGGACTTGGCTACCTCTTGCTTGTTATTTTGTTTTCAAAGTGTTCACTAGTCATTTTCTTTGTTATTTTATCCTCATCACTTTTGGATGGCTTAACTATAGATGTTTAGTTAAATTGATAGTCACATTGTAACCCTTCTCGTGGATATAACACTTGTATTTACTGAGCACTATTCTCACATAAATCAAATTTTGGTGTGTTGATGACATGTGTCACTAGATCAACATGCTAGCATTCAATTATTTTTTAGTCTTATTCATTGAATGACAGTTGTGTATGTATCTTCATGGTTCTTGGGTTTAGACAAAGATCGTCATTTTGGAACCTTCATCCCAAGCATTAGAGATTAGAACCTAACGCCTTAAACTCTTCGACTTTATGTGCCCACTCTCTTCTCAAACCATAATATAAGAGATGCATAATCATAATTTCTTTCTATAATCAGCCACACCCCTTGCTACCTTAAATTTGGATAGTTGGCTATACGTACTACAAAACATGAACTAGTTTTTAGAAAGGTTGTATATTAGTTGAGAAACATAGTGGGAGGTAAAAATGAATTTGAAAAGTCATAGTTTACGTGATTGATGTGACTGTACTATTATGGTGGCGAGTCAGTTGCACTATTGCCATAAAGGTAAATGTGGAGTCCCATGGACCATCGTAATAAATTAGACTACCATGGTACATACATTAACAAATACATCTAAATTGATATATCTATATCAGTAATCCCAACTAACTAGTAAATATGACCAGCAATGAGCAATCCAAATTACTAGTCCATTACTGGTTAATTTGACAAGATATTAGGAGTTCTAGACTCTTGTCATTAATGGAAAACACTTAAGTCCAATTGATGTGACTATATATTGCAGGGTTAGTTACACCCATAGGGACATAGGCTCCTATAATAGTGGCTGCATCAGAATTCTAACTATGATTACCTAGTTAGCTTGCAAGACTATTGGGGGATGACTTTGATGACACATTGGTGCTTATATGAGAAGACAATGAAAGTTTTGAGCTTTTGTTGCTAAATGCGATAACACACAAGTACATTTGAGGTGACCAAACCTTGCAGACGTGACCATATATAATTTGATAATACATTAAAAGTTTTGAACTTTTGCTATTAGATGTGACAACATACACGTACAATTGTGATGATTGTACCTTGCAGACGTGATCATATAGATGTTTTGAGCTTCTTCTAAATGTGACAATATACATGCACATTAAGGTGCAATCAGATTGGACAAGACATTGAAGCTTATTTAGATCAGAGTAATGTCACCTCAGCTAACATGGCATTGTCCTCATTGGCTATAACTATATTGGATAACTGCATTAAAATGTAGCTAAGTTTAGGGTTTACAATTATAAATGCTGGTGTTGCTATTGGAAATTCATCAATGGAGACTTTCCAAGTCGCAAAAATATACTATACTGGTGGAGATATTTTTCGAGTAATGGGAAGATTATAGATTCTCAATGACTTTTTCCTTACAATTTAAATCCCAATCAAAGATACTCATTAGTATATCTAGCTATAATGGAGGCAGAATGACAATATCGATTGCAGAAACAACATAAACTTTTATTAGAGATTCAAGAGCTAGGAATTTATAGTCCCTTACAAAACAAGTGGAGAATAATAGAATGCTCATGCATATGCATTACACTGGCTTCTAAGCAATTGCTTGAGAATGTGTAGCTCTTGGAGACTAAGAAGCACGAGCTAAATGGATATTGACCAAGAGTTTAGTCTATTCATCAAACACGGAATGTCTAATAAGGAGTAGTTATGTATTTTTGCATGGTGGAATTAGTTATCTAGTATGACTTATCAGCATAGGTACATATGTGAACCTTTTCTCATCCTTACCTTAAGTAATTTGGAGCACCATATTTACAAATCATGTCTTGCCATAAACTCATGTGTTTGTTAATTATTGAAGACTTTAAACACCTTAAAATATATTATATTTATTTTAGGGGCCACGTGTATAATGAGTAATAAAATTTGTGAAATGTATTAACATTAAAGTGTTATGTTACATAACAAAGAATTTGATGAGAAATCCTAACAATGAATGAAATTCTAGCTACAACTATACATGATAAAGTATGAGTTATTTATTGTCGACCTCTTGTCCTATAAAAAGATAGGGGGCACACTATTCGATGAGCTCTTGTAGGAGCCTGGTCACCTATGTGCATGTCATCCACATCTTATTGTGCATATGTATGATGTATGTGATAAGTACATAGGGATGTAGACATCGTAGATGCTGTAACATGCCAAATGTGTAAGATCTAGGTGGTGTAGTTGAGTGGTGTGAGGAGGAGGTCATGTCTTATGCAAGCATATATAGGGTCAAAGTAGTTGGGGACCTTGAAGCCTAATATGGCCTAACCATGCCCATCGATGCCTACTCAAGCCTATGCTTGTTTAGGTTTGGAGGTAGAGCATGCACCTGGGCATATCCACCGAACGACCTTGTCATACAATCCTCACCAAGTTCGATCACATCCTTTACTACACTGATGTCTTGTGACAACATAAACTCCTACAATCTATGGACCTAGAGCAATGGTAAAATATCAAGATTCATTGCTTGTTCTTATTCAATTTTAACGAAATGAATAATAAATTGAATAGTTGCATACCACGTTTTAAGTCTAGCACCCACATTTGAGCTGGAATTTAATCTCAACAAACATGAGAGTAGGAGTAATGATGCATTGAGTGATACGACTGGGGGTATCTGTGCATGATGTAGCACACGATTGTTGTGATGTATCCCTTGAATAATTCTCACTCTAGCCTGCCACATACATATGTAGTCATGGTAATATGTCACCTAGTCCTTACCTAAACCCCCTCTACAGTTGATAGTGTGTAAACTAGCTTAAATTTAAGAATCATCCAAAATAGACTACATCATCATAAATTGTTTTAGCACTCGATTTGCCTAGCGCATCTCAATGACAACATAAAAATTAGTGGCTCACTATATGTCCACATCTCATGATTAGTTGATGATGGTAATGATGCATACCACTCAGGTGCATAGGGTTGCCACACGAACTGGACTATTGCAAAATGTCAAAATGTTAAACACCTTGTTTGATGCATGCAGGGTTGACTAATAGTGTATTAAATTACTAACATACATAGGTCCATGCCTTAAAGTCTGAAATCTCTCGAATAATGCATATGTGGTTACTTCTAGTTTTTGTTATCTGATGCTTTTGACTCAACCACCTGTAGATTAACAATTAGTGGCACCATTAACACAAAGGTATCAAAGTCACTCATATTAAAATAGAGATTAAATCATATGTGTAATCGAGCATACATGGAATCGTAGGCATGGTTGGTAGTATAATGCCCCTGTGAAACTCCATCAAACCCATGTCTAAACATTGTCCCACCAATTGTGGACCATGCCCGTATTTGTAGTAGTGAGTTTGCAAGTAGAATTACAAATTACTCTTACATAATGTTATAAGTTATAATTGTAAGTGTGATTGTGGGCACACATAACTATAGTAGTAAAAGTGGGCTAGTAATTGTAGATCTCCCTCATTGGCATGCAACACATAACCTTTAGTAAAGGCAGGATAGAACTGTACTACCCCAACTCTATAATGGTGCACAATTCCATTGCATAACATGGTGTAGGTACAAGTTGACCTAATTCTACAAGGTATAGGGGTGCATGCTACCACCTAAAATAAGCATCAGAAACCCATGTGCCCATTGTTTCGTATCTAACTGTATGCTATGATCATGCAGGGGTTGATTAGGGAGATGTAATATAATCCTCTTTAGGCTAACAATGGTGCCCTTAAAGTGCCCTTGCTCTAGCTACCATCCCAAAGCCTCAGCTTATGTACCCTACCAATCCTGATGGGTTCCCCTTATATGTTAGCTTATTAATGGCGCCCTGGTGATCAGCAAATACCATATGACCACCACATCCTCTAGGGTAGCTTTTAGCTTACTAGGCGTAAAATGAAATGTGTGCGTCTCTCAATGCCGTCTCTTTCACTAGAGTCATAATGAGGTGATGATCTAATGCATATGTGCCACATCTATAGATACTATATAATCGAATGTGGTACAAAAAGTCTAAGACCCAATGGTCAACCTCTCTAAATTTGGTCCAGTAGCTATTGGTGCATCCAACAATAATGTATCATTAATCTGTTCTGGCCGCATGTCTTCTGAGTAATGGTTCAATTGCGACTGGAACAACAATCCATTAGTTGGTCCAAAGTGCCAAAAAGGGTTGGTGAACATTGATAACATGTGATTTTAAAGTATATTTATACCTCTTTGTGCTCAAAGTTTGCATGCATATCAAGCTAAAATGATTAAAATATGTTTTTATGCATGAAGTATGTTAATTTTAATGATTTGAACATGTATAAGTATAGTTTTGGGGTTAAGTGATTGATTTGGATATTTTTTACACTTAAATGCAAATTTGATTTGCATTTTAGGTAGGGTTTGTGTAATTTCATGAAAACACAAGAAAGCCCCTAAAAATCATGTCTCGCAAATTTTTGCTATGTATGTCTGAACCACAATAACAACTCCTACAATTAAGACCTTTCTTTTTGCACCTATGAACCCAGACATAGATTTGTATAGTTTTCGCATCTTAAAACTTACCGCACACCACATCAGTTTGTAATGGTGCCATGCATCATCACAATCGGAACTCAACCATGGTAAATTCTACCTCTAAAATAGTATATACTCTATATCCCATTTCACACTTATGGAGGGAGTTTTCCCAGTTGCTGTTGTTCCTTCCACGATTGCGAATGATGTCTGCAGACAACTCCAAAATGCTTTGCAGTTGGATTTTGTGGTGGAAGCATCTTCTTTCACAACGCCTATATAAACACCTTTTACACGTCTTGGAGAGTATCTTATGCTATTATTTACACTTTAAACACTTAGAATGCTTGAGTTACATAGATTGAAAGGGTGGAAAAGAAGGGATTCATAGCAAATTGGAGTGTTATTCACTTGTCAATGCCACACATGATTCTAGACTATGTTTTCCTTTCACCTTTTCTACTATTTTGAGTTGTTTGGATGATGAACTCAGTAACCTTGGCTTTTGTCGATAATATTATGTGTTGCTATTTTATGTCCTAGTCTCTTGTGTTATTGATTGTTGGAAGCATGCATGCAAGATATTATGATTAGTTGTCTTTGCTTGTGTAAGTTACAATTAGTGAATTAAATCGTAATTGTAGGACTTAATCAACCCTATAATTAATCTATGGTTGCGTGGAGAATAATGAAAGTGAAGCCGGTGCCTAGACAACCAATTGTAAACATTAATCCATGGGAATAGTAGGAGTGAAACCATAAAATTAGAATGGGCGACACTTCGTTAATTATAGAATTTAATAACTTGACTCGATTTGATCTGGGAATACCTACTATAATTTAGAGTCAAAGTTATATGAGAGTTTGAGAGAATATCCTATAGATTGTAGAATTAGAAATCCTAACCAAAGTACTTAAATTGATAATTGACATAAATTAGCATATATTAAAATTAAAAACCAACACAACATAAGGGGCCAAATTATCTGACCATTAGTATCGTATGACTTCACTTGGTAACTCTGGATTCTAAGTGCTTGCTTGTATTTGATTTCTTTTATTCTTGTTATATTTTGATGACCTAACTAATAAAAATCTAGTTAGATTGATAGGCACAAAACCCCTTTATGTGAATACAACACCTTACTCACCATAATACTGGATAAATAGAAATTGAAAAAAAAATAACTTAAAATTTATAAAATAGCACATTAATTTTGAAAAAAATATTTTTTAAGGTTTTGATCACATATTTAAAATATTTTGATAACTAGATAAAAATAGTTTTTTAGAATCCTCCACAAACTATTCAATAATGATATATTTTTAAGTTATTTAAAAATTTTATATAATTTAAATGACATTTTAATACATATTTATTATTTTGATAAGATTTTTGTAAGGTTTTGCCATTATTTTCACTGAGTTACATTTATTTTTGTTATTTCAAACAGAATTTTAGAAATATTTTAATTTTATCATTTGATAAAGCGAGCTTTATTTTTATCATACATCTGTCTTAAAAATTTAAAAGTTCTCACTTTTTTTTTATCTAAAATTTCATAAAATATAAAATAAATAGTATATGTAAAAATTAAAATTTAATGCATTGCATAAATGTATATGTTTAATAATTACTATACAATAAAATAATAGTTGAGAAGCATAATTATATTAATTTAGAATTTTGAAAGTTTATTTAAATTATTTATCATTTTATGCATATACAATATTCCGAACATTCCAAATTTTATAAATTTTTATTTTTAAAACACGTATAAAATTGAATTCTCACATCTTATTTATTTATAAATGAAATTATTATACACTAATATGTTAATAAAAGATGCACAATTATACTTATTTTAATATGCTTTCTTACATTCTTCTAAAACTAAACTAAAAATTTAAATATTTTCAAAACTTTATAAAGAATTTTATAATTTAAAATTCAAAATATATTTATTCAAACCTAAGTTTAAAACATTGTATATACATGTAGATAAAATCCTATATAAAATAATTACTATAAATTAACATATTGCCACTAAATAAATTTATCATTTGAGGATATATTAATATCTTATTATTTACAGAAAAAACATAAATAAGAAAAAATAAAATCATGAGCTTTAGAACACACAAGAATGAACTCGAGCTTGACTCAAGTAAGAACTCAAGGTCGAGTCATGTCAAATTTGAGTCGAGCTTTCATTGAGCTGGCTCGCAAGGCTTGTGAGCTGGCTTAATTCATCTTGCATCCCTACTTTCAAGGATTGTTAGATTTGGTGATTTTGTTTTCTTTTTTCTTTCTTTATTTCTCTCTTTATCTCTCCTCTTTGATTTTCTTTCTGCTTGTTTGGATATAAACTTTCTGCATTTGTGAATTAAACTCCTTTTTTGGAGAATTATGTATGCATAGGAATAAGAGTGTGAATCTTGATTTTGATCTAGAGACAAAATGCTACATAGATGCTGAGCTCTTTTTAGGCATGAACAAGAACAAACCGCAGCACTAGAAGAAGAGAACCCACCAACACCACCACCACAGCCTCAAGACCAGCTTCCACCTCCCCTGAATTAGCAAGCTATAAGGGATTATGCTCAACTAGTGATAAAATTGCATATGATGGGAATAGTTGGACCATCAATGAATGTAAATAACTTTTAATTGAACCAAAACTGATAAATATGAGGAGCATGGCTACCCACTTTGGATGCAGGTATAAATTTTTTATAGTAGGATTTTTGGTCAATTATGTATTGTCTTAGATGCAACTACAAGAGGCGCATCGATGAACAAATTGGCTGCGGACACATGGGCTTTAATAGAGAAAATGGCCATCAATGCCTACTTGTAGCCATCTAAGAGGCCCACAACATGTATGGTTGCCGACGTACACAACATAGATATAGTGATAGCTCTAGTAGCAAAAGTGGCACTCTTATCCAAGAAGATTGATGACATTTTGATAAGTAATATTCAACCCTCTCCAGTTTCTATGTCTCAAAGTTGTGACATGTTGACGTGTACGTGGGCGTGAGTGCATCACATAACCGGAAAGACCCCTTAGAGGTTTCCGTTAGTTTGATAACTAGGGCACATACAAGGAAGATCAAAGAATTATTCAACATGCTTGTATAAGATATTCAAGAAGGAATAATGTGAGGGCATTAATTTGGAAAGCCCAAAGAAGAATGCTGGGTGAATGTTTTGTGTTGGATCGTCAAGTGAAGAATAAAGATAACTAGTTACTTTATCGTTTAAATAAGATAGTTATTTTTTTTGGGCCACATGTGAGTAGGCCCATTAGGGTTCTTAGATCAATGGGCCCATGGCCCATGGTGCTGCTATAAATAGGATCCTACTTTGTCTTTGCAACAACTTTTGGCATTTTGAATAAAGAATTGTTTCTTAAAGGTTTGTCAATTTCTTGTGAATTCTTGCCTATCCCAAATCGAGTCATTCTGGAGTAATCTATGTAAGTTGTGACATATCAATCAACCCTTGGTGTGTTGATTGTGGTCATTTGCGTCGGGTTCAACTCGATATCCACCATGTTGGGTCGGGCAATTTTTCTTGGTTCGCGTCCTTGGATTTAAGTTCGGGTTCGACTACACCGTTGTTATCTGTTTTTCATTTCTGTTGTGTGATTGATCACGACAGTTTGGTATCGAAGCAAGCTTGTATCAGATTCTAATCCGATACTCGATCCTTAAAAAAAAAACAAAAAAAAAAGAGAAAAAAAAACAATGAGGAATAGTTCTGCAACGAAGCCGCAACCACCATCACCGTTCCCATAGTTCCATTGCCAAGCGCCACTGCCTCCGATGTTGTCGACTGCCATTGATTATCGAACATCACCATCGACTGCCACGCACCTCCACCCATCAAAGGACAAGAAAAAAAAGATCAAGAAAAAAAAAAGAAGGCTGACCTGACACCGACGAGGAACGGCCGCAGAGAAACCTATCGATTCTCCCCCGTTCAAGCGATATCCAGCCAGAATCTTCCACCCTTAGACGTCACCGCTCCAAGCCCCCACCACCACTACCCAAACACCGAGTTAGTAGTGTAAATGGAGAGTCGATAGGTCTGCGAGTTCTGGTCTGAGATCGCGTCAGTCCAGAGCACCCTCCTGTCACCTCCCACCTATCGATTATTGCCGACGTCACATCCCGAAGCTTGCTGGGTGTTGTTCCTCCAGCCATGAGCTTTTTCGTGGCTGACTTCGTAGAGGAGAGCAGTGTCGCCACCACATCTGAAAACCTTAGTGATTGGATAAAAAAAAGAAGGAAATTTTTTGGGCTGTGTTTGGACCAAAACCTGTTGGATTGCTCGACAGCTGAGCCAAAAAAAAAAAAAATAGAATCGTTCTAGGCTTGGCCAGTCAGGCCCTTTTTCTGGTCACGTTGGACAAAAAAGGGTGCTAGGCCAAAAAGCTTTGGGCCACTGCTTGTGAGGTTAGTCATTTCTTGTCTTGGGCTGATTTGCTGCTGGGCCTAGTAAAGCCTTGTTTGGTTGCTAAATTTAAGTTTGGGTAAGGCCTTGTTTGGTTGTTTTTTTAAAAAAAGGAGAAGGATTGAGAATTGAATTACCTTATGTAATTCTTGTCTTTGGGATCTAATAAGTTGATTGCCGATCTTTATTTAATTTATGCCTACCTGTGGACCCACATCACGTATGCCTTACGTTTGGTTGTGCGTTACTTGAGTTACTAGGATTACTTTTAAATTACGCGAGGAAGGCATAAAGGATTGAGTTTTGTGAGACAACTTCTTAAGTGTAGAGTGATACACGAGAAGAGGTAAGACACAAGTGTCACAAAAAAAAGGAGAGGGATTGAGAGGTGTGAGCCTAGTGAGCCGGAGAGATTTATGGTGAGGTCACTCGCCCTCTAATTTATCTTGCTTTTATTTGTTAACTGTTATTCTTGTTTGTTTTTTTTCTTTTAGTCATCTTGATGGGATAGAAAGTCATCACTCGGATTAGGACACCAACCTTGGTGAGACTAAATTCATGTTTGAATCCCTTACCGAGGAACTGAAGAAGATCTCCAGAAGTATAGCAAGTATACAGGACCGATTGGACCGTGTGTAAGCTTCTTAGGTTGCATCACGGGAGAGGGACAACTCAGTGGTGAGGCCAATGGAGTATAAGGGCAGTCCAGTACCAGGTTGAGGCAGTCCCCAGGCCAGGCATAGTAGTTCTTTTAGACCTGTTAGGCAGACTCGACATACCTACGAGGAGGAGTCGAGTCGACTGAAGAGGATGGATGATATGAGTATAAGGACGCACTTAGGAGGCATCAACGAAGAGATGACGAAAATCATGAGCTGCCTAGGGGAATGAAATTGCAGCTACCTTCTTTCCCAGGGCGTTTTGACCTTGACGCCTACCTTGAATGGGAAAGGAGGGTCGAATTGATGTTTGACTGCCACCATTACTCAGAGCACCAGAAGTTTAAGTTAGCTATAGTGGAGTTCATTGATTATGCTATCATTTGGTGGGATTAGTTGTGCACTAACCAGAGGAGAGCTGGAGAGGAGCTGATTCGTACATGGATAGAGTTAAAGGCTGATATGAGGAAGAGATTTGTACCCAGCCATTACCACTGTGACCTTTATCAGCGCTTGCAGACATTGACCCAGGGCAACAAGAGTGTGGAGGATTTCTTTAAGGAGCTTGAGATAACCATGATACGAGAAGACATTGTGGAAGATAGGGAAGCTACAATGGCCTGCTTCCTTAGTGGTCTACACTGAGACATAGCCAACATGGTAGAGCTACAGCACTATGTAGAGATAGACGAAATAGTGTAGAAGGTAATCAAGATAGAAAAACAGTTAAAGAAGAGGGGTAGGATGGCATTTTAGGGCTAGCACAGCTGGGAGGCCCTTTCCTAGGAGGGAAGACAAGGCACTTAGGACGAACACCACAAAGGCCAAGACTACACCTAAAATGGAGGTGCTTAAGGTAACAACTTCTGTTCCTTCTGGTTCATCTGGCATACAGAATAGGGATATTTTGTACTTTAAGTGTCAGGGTAGGGGACACATTGCTACACAGTGTCCTAACAAAAGGACTATGATGCTAACTGAGGCTAGAGACATTGTGATTGATGAGAAGTATGACAGTGAAGATGATATGCCACCATTAGAGGAAGCTCCAACCGATGAGGGAGAAGTGTATGAAGGAGGAGGAATTAACTTGGTAGTGATGAAAGGCTTGAGCACTCTACCGAAGGAGAAGGTTAATGAGGCATAAAGGAAGAACAATTTCCATGCGTGATGCCTGATTAAAGACAAGATATGCAGCTTGATAGTGGATGGAGGGAGTTGCATGAACGTGGCTAGCACGGTATTGGCTGAGAGACTAGCATTGCCTCTAAAGGACCACCCCCGACCGTATAAGCTACAGTGACTCAACAACAGTAGAGAAGTAAAGGTGATGAAGCAAGTGATGGTGAGCTTTAAAATAGGCTTGTACGAGGATTAGGTGATGTGTGATGTGGTGCCTATGCAGGTATGTCATATCCTGTTCGATAGGCCTTAGCAATTTGATCGTCGGGTGACTTATAATAGGCTGACCAATTGGTATTCCTTCGTACACCATGGTAAGAAGGTTACTCTAGTTCCATTGACTCCAACACAGGTATACGAGAATCAATTATACATGCAGAAGAAGTTTGAGTTGGAGCTAGAGAGGAGGAAAACAAAGAGGGAGAACTTGAGGCGCAAGGAGTAGAAGACAGAAGAGAAAGGAAAGGAAATAAAGGAGTGTATGCTTGCGTCTAAGAAAGATGTGAGACTAGCATTGAGTGCTAAGTGATCTCTTGTACTTTTGATGTATAAAGAGTCCTATTATGTATCTGATGATGTCACACCAATCCTCCCCTCTACTATAGTGTCTGTTTTGCAGGAATATACTGATGTGTTCCAGGAGGAGATTCCCAATGGGTTGCCAACAGTTCAGAGAATAGAGCACCAGGTGGACTTTACTCTAAGAGCATCCATACCAAACAAGCCAACCTATAGAACCAATCCGAAAGAGACTTGTAAAATCCAGAGACAAGTGGAGGAGTTGATGAACAAATATTGGGCCTGGGAAAACATGAGCCCATGTGTCGTCCTAGTTCTCCTTGTGCTGAAGAAAGACGAATAATGGCGCATGTGTGTAGACTGCAGAGCTATCAACGCCATTACGGCAAAGTATCGCCACCCCATACCTCGCTTAGATGACTTACTTGATGAATTGCATGGGGCTTGCATATTCTTTAAATAGACCTTAAGAGCAAGTATCATCAGATTTGAATACATGAGGGTGATGAATGGAAAACAACTTTTAAGATGAAATTTGGGTTACATGAATGGCTTGTGATGCCTTTTGGATTTACTAATGCCCCGAGTACATTTATGCGATTGATAAATCACATCTTGTGAGCATTTATTGGCAAGTTTGTTGTAGTTTACTTTGATGATATACTAATGTATAGTTAAACATTGACTGAGCATATTGTGCATGTATGTGATGTGCTTGACGTATTGCGACGTGAAAAGTTATATGCCAACATAAAGAAATGCTCTTTTTGTGCTGACCATTGTATCTTCCTAGGATTTGTTGTTAGTACATAAGGAATACAGGTAGACGAGAGCAAGGTGAAGCCTATACAAGAATGGCCTGTTCCTACATTCATAACTGAATTGAGAAGTTTTCATGGGTTGGCTAGTTTCTACCGGTGTTTTGTACAAGATTTTAGCACACTTGCTGCTCCTCTTACTGCTATAATCAAGAAGGATGAAAAATTTAAGTGGGGAGAAGCTCAACAACGTGCATTCGACACCTTGAAGCATAAGCTTGCACATGCCCCTTTGTTATCTTTACCCGATTTTAATAAAGCATTTGAAATTGAGTGTGACACTTCTAGTGTAGGTATTGGAGCCATTTTAATGCAAGAGAAGCCCATCGCTTACTTCAGTGAAAAGCTTAACGGTGCAGCACTAAATTACCCCACCTATGATTAAGAGTTCGTGCGCGCCCTAGAAACATGGCAACATAACCTGAGGCTAAAGGAGTTTGTGATTCATACTAACCATGAATCATTGTAGCACTTAAAGAGTCAAAACAAGCTCAGCAAATGACACGCTAAGTGGGTCTCATTCATTGACACTTTCCCTTACGTCATCTAGTACAAAAAGGGTAAGAAAAATGTGATTATTGACGCTTTATGTTGTAGGCATACCTTATTGAGTACATTGGGTACGAGGTTATTAGGGTTTGAGCACATTAAAGAACTGTATAGGAAAGATCCCGACTTTGGTGAGGCTTATGTGCTAACCGAGCGGTCTCCTCATGACAAATACTTTAGTCATGATGGATACTTATTTTATATTAGTAAACTCTGTATTCCTCAATGCTCATTACGAGAGCAACTCATTTGAGAAGTTCACCATGGAGGATTAATGGGACACTTTGGTCTCATCAAAATAGTTTTGATTTTGCAGGAACACTTTCATTGGTCAAGGCTGAAAGGAGATGTGGAGAAAGTCGTGAAGAAATGCATACAGTGTAAGGAAGCAAAATCCCGTAGTTAACCTCATGGTATGTATCACCCTCTACCTATCCTTAGTACTCCGTGGACTGATATTTCTATAAATTTTTTCTTGGGGCTTCCTAGATCTAGGAATAGAAGGGATGGTATATTTGTTGTTGTGGACAGATTCTCTAAAATGGCTCATTTCATAGCATGTCATAAGACTGGTGACGCCTCGCACATAGTAGATTTATTTTTTCAAGAAGTGGTCCGATTGCATGGTGTACATAGGACCATAGTGTCTGACCGTGATGTTAAATTCTTAAGTTAATTTTGGAAGATGTTATGGGCTAAATTAGGTAATAAACTCTTATTTTCTACAACATGTCACGCTCAAACTGACGGGCAAACTAAGGCTGTTAATAGAACATTAACCACTTTGTTGCGTGCTACCATTAGGAAGAATATCAAGAATTGGGAAGAAAGTTTGCCTCATGTAAAATTTGCTTATAATAGGGTCATTCAGCTACCAGCATGCCCCCATTTGAATTTGTATATGGTTTTAATCTGCTAACCTCGTTAGATTTGTTGCCATTGCCTGGTAATGAGCATTGGAGTTTGAAGCGCAGGAAATGAGTTGAGTATGTGCAATAGATGCATGAGCGAGTCAAACAGAACATTGATAAGAGGAACCCACAATACGCACAACAGGCGAATAAAGGCAGAAAGAAGGTAGTGTTTGAACCTAGAGACTGGTTATGGGTTTATATGAGGAAGAAAAGTTTCCCTGAGCAAAGGAAGTTCAAGTTAATGGCTCGAGGAGATGGACCATTTAGAGTGTTGGAGAAAATCAATGACAACGCCTACAAGTCAGAGCTCCCAGGTGAGTATGGTATTAGTGCCACTTTTAACGTCTCTGAACTACGCTCATTGATATAAGGGATGAACAGGATGCTAAGTTGAGAACAATTCCTTTTCAAGAGGAGGGGGATGATGTGGACATGGGCGTGGGTGCATCACGTAACCGGAAGGACCCCTTAAAGGTTCTCGTTGGTCCGATGACTAGGGCATGTGCGAGAAAGATCAAAGAATCATTCAACATACATGTACAAGATATCAAGAAGGCATAATGCAATAGCATAAATTTGGAGAGACCAAAGAAGAATGTTGGGTGAATGTTTTATGCTAGATCATCGAGTGAAGAATAAAGATAACTAGTTACTTTATCGTTTAAATAATATAGTTGTTTCTTTTGGGCCACATGTGAGCTGGCCCATTAAGGTTCTTAAGTGAATGGGCCCATGGTTCATGGTGCTGCTATAAGTAGGACCCTACTTCGTCTTTGTAACAACTTTTAGCATTTTGCATAAAGAATTGTTTCTTAAGGGTTTGTCAATTCCTTGTGAATTCTTGCCTATCCCAAATTGAGTCATTCTGGAGTCATTCATGTGAGTCATGACGTATCAATCAATCCCTGGTGTTTTGATTGTGGTCGTCTGCGTCGGGTTCAACTCGATATCCACCACGTTGGGTTGGGCAATTTTGCTCGGTTCGCGTCCCTGGATTTGAGTTCAGGTTCAACTACACTATTGTTATCCGTTTTTCATTTTTATTGTGTGATTGATCGCATCACATGTGTAAAGGACCATATCTTTGATGTTGCCTAAAATTATAGTTAATTATGGTGTTATATTTAACAAATTTAGTGATATATATTACGCATGATAATGTTCAATTGTGTAAAATGGATGTTGTGTCCAAATTTTATGATGGAAAAAAAATGATTAAATCGCACATGAATTACATTAAATATTATAATGCATGTATCTTAGTATGAATTACATTAAATATTATGATGCTTGTGAGGGTTATCATGGTTGCAGGGATTAAGTAGTGACTTTAGAAAGATTCCTTGTTCTGGTGAAACATTTAATTGACTTGAAACTTTGCAGAATAAAGTAAAAATGAATTAGCTTTCCAATGTTGCAAAAATCAAATCAATCGAACATCAAACAAGGAAGTTATATGTAAAAGTATATACATTACTTGAATGGTCAGAAACACTTGAACTGGCGCCGTTAGGGGCTATCATCGAAGGAAGGGGAGCCACGATTGTGAGGTAGAAGTCTGCGGTCATGACTGAAGATCACACCATGTATTGGATTTTTTGTAGATGGAGGTGCGACCGTAGTTGAGGGAGCTGTAATCGCGAGGAGGAGGTCCCTGGTCGCTGGTGAAGATCGTGGCATGCATTAGAATTGCCACAATTGAAGGTGCGACTGCAGTTGAGGAGGCTGCAGTCATGGGAAGGAGAGCCACGATCGTGGTTAATGGTGCAAGTGGACATGTGATTTCTGGAAACCATATTTTCTTACCATTTTTGTGGACCCACTGGCTTGACCTAGTTCTCCCGTATTTAAAAAAGAAACTTGGATGATAGAAGGGCTAGCGGCTAAGGGGAAAATACTAGAAACTTGGATTTCAAAGGGGGCTACATCATTTAAGAACAATTAGGAAGAATTCTTGTGGTGTTGAAGACATAATCCAACGCCCAATTGTTCAAGACTTCAGACTAAGATTTGCTTATCCTTTTCTTATTTTCTTGAATAATAGGGTTCTGAATTTGAGTATTTTACTTGTTTTTATTTTTATAGATTACTAGATTTCTACTTTGGGACCCTGTGTTAGTTGAGGATTTTTAATGAATATGTATATGTGATTTTTTTTCATTGTTCTTATAATTTACAATTGTGAGTTCATATTTTCAAGTTCTTGGCGGCTCTTTGATTTAATTATGACCACGTGGGGAATAATGGAAGTGAAACTCAGGGGTTAGACATCAATTGCAAACATAAATTTTGTATGAATAATGGAAGTGAAACCAAGGAATTTACGTGGAACAAGTGTTAATATTCATATTCTCAACTAAGTGGGACATGGGAACATGCTTGTTTGGGTTGATGTTTTGGGATAATTCAAGAGAATGTCTTGAAGATTAAAAGATTAACGCACCATAATAAGCCAATTGAATTTGATTGAAAACGTATTTGTTATTCATTAAATCTCCACACTGCACAGGGGCCTAGGCATTCTCACCATTGAATTTTCTTTAATTTGTGACTAGTTTGATTGCTTCATGAAATTTATGTTTTCTCATTTTCTCTCATGGCTTTTATTCTCTCTCTCGCTTAAGACGGTTTAACTGATACATTCTCAATTATAGTAATAGACACAATTCACACTCTCTTTGCGGACATGGCACTCGTACTTAACCAGTACTAGTTATTAGAAATTTAATTTTGGTGTGTTACAACAACACGCGTTAATCTTGCGCACAAACGTAGAGCAGATGGGGTGAGAAATAGCAGCCACAAGTAGCAAGCCAATTTTGTAGTAAGCCAAGCAAATAATCTATACTCATCTAATTAGATTCTTGAATGAAGGAATCACCCAAACATTTTTTTGGAGAAATTAGTAGAATCCACTGGGTTTCTAAGCACCTTACCTGCAACAAGAGAAGAAGCAATCATTTGAAGATATTGTTAGCAATCTTGTAATGTCTACCACTAAGATGATAAGTATTTTAGCTAAGAATATAGCTAGCATTGAATTGCACCCTAGGTGGCTAAAAGTGCAACCCGTATTAAAGTAGGGTTGTCTGACCCCATGAGGGACAACTTGATGCAATTTTTAGGGGATAATACAATCTTTGCCTTTTCAATAAAGGATTTAATATGGATTGATCCAAGCATCACTGAGCATAAGTTAAACATTAACCTATCGGGTAAGCCCATAAAATAAAAGTTGAGATCCTTTTACTCCAAAAAGGTAGAAATCATTAAGAATGAGATGGATAAGTTGTTGAAGGCTAAATAGATTTAGAAAATACAACTTCTTGAGTGGCTTGCCAACATAGTTGTCGAATGTGTATTGATTTTAAGAATCTCAATAAAGCATGTCCTAAGGATTGCTACCCTTTGCCTTGTACAAACTAATTGGTGAATACTACAGCAAGAGTGAAATTTTTGTCAATGATGGATAAATTTCAAGTGTACCGCCAAATACTATTGGCCAAGGAGGATAAAAAAAAATGGGTATGCTTCATGACTCTTTTTAGAACTTTTTTTTATAATGTCATGCCATTCCATTTGAAGAATGTTGGGACAACGTACCAAAGAATGGTCAATAAGGTGTTTAAGGAGCAAATGTGGCAAATTTTGGAGGTCTATGTGGATGAAATGCTTATTAAATCAAAGTGAAAGAGGATCACATCAAGGATCTGTAAGAGACTTTCTCAGTGCTCCAGTAACATAAAGCTTAACCCCTCCAAATGTGTGTTTGGTATTCATGGGGAAAAATTCCTAGGTTTTTTAACAACCTAGAAAGGAATTAAAATCGACTTGAAAAGGTATGAGCTATTCATGAGATGTCTACTCTAACAAATATTTTTCAAGTTTAGAAGTTAACAAGAAAAATAGTTGCCTTGTCTAGATTTATCTCAAAGTATTAAATAAAAGGTTACCTTTCTTCAAAGTTTTAAGAAAGGTTAAAGAGTTTCGATGGGATAAGGAATCTCAATGAGCCTTGGAAGAGTTAAAAGTGTACCTATCCAACCTTCCTCTCCTAAAGAAACTTGAGCCTAGAGAAAAGCTTTTCTTATATTTGGTTGTCTCAGAGGTAGGTGTATGTTCAATTCTAGTCAAGGATTGGGAAAAGCAACAATACCCTATATGCCATGTCAGCAAGACTCTCTAGGACCAAATTTGATGTATGCAAATATGGAGAAGTTAGTGTTGGCATTAGTGATCATTGCGAGCAGGCTATGCTATATTTCTTGGGACATCCTATAGTTTTCTTAACTATTTACCTTCTTAGAAAGTCCTTGAAGGAGCGAAGGCCTCTACAATATTGATTAAATGGGCTATTAAGCTAGGAGAGTTTGATATAGAGTATCATCCATGCCTACCTATTAAAGAGCTAGTGTTGGTAAATTTCATAATAGAAATGGTGGAGAATAAAAATCTTGCACCTTGGAAAATTTATGTGGATGGATCCTCTTCTCAAGTGGCTAAAGGTTTAGGTTTAGTAATTTGTTGCCCTTAAGGAGACACTTTTGTGTATTGGCTTAAACTAGATGTCGTTGTGGCATAATGAGGCCAAATATGAAACCTTTTATGGGGGTTAAAAATGGCCCGCCCAATCAATAATAGCCTACACTTAGTCCCCATTAGTGTCTCAACAATTTAGTGGTAGCTATACAACTCGTGAGGGATAGATGAAATTGTATTTTTGGAAATTGTCAAGGAGTTAGAAGCTAAATTTGAAGAATTCAGACTAGTTCAGGTTAACCAATTAGATAACCAAAAAGTTGATAGTTTAGCTAAACTAGCTAGAAATACATATGTCCTCTCATGAGACTATTACACTATAAGAGGTGTCCAAATATGTGCCAAGAGAGCAGATATTAAGTCTTTAATCCTATGATTGGAGAGGGCCTATAATGAGCTACCTTAAAAGTAACTCCACTGGTTAAATGAATTGGAAAAGGCAAACTCATTTCACACTTGGAGGGGATGTACTCTACCATAAATGATTTTCCCAACCCTACAAAGATGCTTAGGACTAGAGGAGGCTAAAGTTAATTTGCAAGAAGTCCATAAAGGTTGTCGTGGGTATCATTGTGGGAGATAGACCTTAGCTTGAAAAATCTTGAGGGTAGGATGTTGTTGGTCTATCATCAGATTCAATGCTATGGAAAATGGGTGTGAGTGAAAGCAGTGCCAGATGCATGCACCCTTCCCTGCACACTTGGCGAAGCTATAAGGGTAATACCTCTTCTACTTTCTTTTGTGTAATAAGGATTAGATTGTTACAATAGACTGCTTCAGTAAATGAGTCAAAGTTGAACCATTAGCCAAAATCACTGAAGTAGTAGCTATCAAGTTTATCTAAAAAAGTCTAGTATGTCAATTTGGAGTTCCATGAAAAGTAGTTATAGACAGTGGAAAGCAATTCTAAGGCAAAAAATCAAAGTCTAGTGTGAATAGTAGGGGATGAAACAATTGTTCACTTCTGTAGCACATCCCCAAACCAATAACCAAGTGGAGGTTACCAATTGTACCATAATCAAAGGGATTAAGTCAAAGTTGAAAAGAGTGAATTGAATGTGGGTAGATATATTGCCTGAGGTGTTGAGGACATATCGAAAAACACCTTCTTCAGCGAGTAGAGAAACATCATTCAGTTTATTGTGTATGGAGTCGATGTAGTTTTGCATTTTAAGGTAATTCATAGTTGGTATCATGTAAGCATGCAAGAACACCTTGACTTGTAGGAAGAAAAGTGTGAGACAGCAAGGCCAAGGATGATAGGCTATTGTCAAATGATTGCCAGTCAATTTAACAAAAAGATGGTGCCTAAAAATTTCAAAGTAGGGGACAAATTCTCAAGAGGGCTTATTTACCTAGGAACTTGAGAAATTTAGACCCTAACTGGGATGGACCCTATATTATAGTGGAAGACTTGTTGGGAGGGGCGTACAAGCTGAAAGACTAAGAAGGACAAGTGCTAGACAGACCGTAGAATGCTAAGATATTGAAACAAAACAAAGTTAGAGACCTCTCAAGAGGTAAGTATAAGGGGAAAGGGTCTAATCTTACCATAACTTGGTGACTTTCTAGCTTATCATATAGCTCATCATCTAATAAGCAACTGACCAGCTTCTTGTTACAGTTGGTAAACCCGCCTTGATGTACTCTCCGACTAAGTAGGGTTTCTGGTCAATTGATGACCTTTCATGAAAAATGAGTTTGGCATTCTGATATGAAGGCTAGATACCTAAACCCAGCTATGAAAGGACATGGAGGACTAAGTTGTTCTGAAGTTTAGCTCTTTAAGAATTCTAATTCCGAAGGTAGCTGAGTCTGGCTTAGCCTTTCAGAAGTCATTGTTGTTGCCTAAGTGTATAGACCACCTTAAGGAGAACTAGGTGGCACTAATGTTAGAGGAGCCTAGGTCGAGTGACTTCTAGACAAGAAATGCTGCAAAAAAAAAAAAGGAGAAAGAAAAAGGAAGCTATAGAATGGGGATTTAGTAGTGACACGGTCATCATCAGATTCCCATGAGGGATTTGGGAAGGACCAGTTAAATGGAGAGCATTTCTTCCAACTCTCTCTCTCTCTCCCCAAGAGATGCCAAAAAGGATCTTTGAGGAAGGAAGTGAACTAGCCTTCAAAAGAGCATCTATACATTCATTAAACCCCCAGTGAAGAGTTGAATTAAGCTTGTCAACCTAGTCCGCGTGGAAGGAATGTGTGATGATAGTCAACAAGCCATCGCATAAAATTGGAGTCAAGAAGATTGAGTCCATTTTCAGATGCCCATAGCCGGGAAAGAAGTGATTGAGAGGTACGGCATTGACGATTACTCCTTTCTCCAGCCCTAGAGCAATATAGTTGGTTCGTAAGGGCCTGGTAGTCTTGTTCAAACTTATGGTGGACTTTATTTATTTCTCCTGTTATTGCAAAGTACTCATCAAGATCAGTGTGGGTTCACTTGAGGTCCTCCTCAATCGCTTTTAATTGTTCCTTAGTGAGGGGTGTCCTTTTTCAGTTTTTAGTTTTCAGCCTCTAGTTTCATGTTGTTTATGTCCAACCTCTTGATATGATCCATAATACATTTAAGCTTGTCAATATGGCGGGTCAAAAAATTTGTAAGTCTAGCATCAAAGGGATCTAGGAATATTGCTTCCAAATGGGAACTCACGAAAGGAAAGCCAGATATTCTTGTGAGTGAAAAAAAGGGACAAGAAATGAAAAAGAGGTATGGTTAATGAATTAACAAGTGGAAAAAAAAAAAAAAGGAAAGGCAGTTTTATGGAGAATGATAGCACTACTCCATAGGAGATAAGGTATTTAAGAGATAAGGTATTTAAGAGATAAGGTATTTAAGAAAGTGACGCATATGCAAAAGTGTTTGATAAGTTTACAAATTGGATGACAACTACATTCACTTTTTCAAATAGTTTCATATGGTTAACAGGCTAATGTATTATCAAGCTTACAATTGGATGACAACTACATTCTAGAGAAATCAATTTTTAAAGAAAAAGCAAGATTTTTTTTAGTAATAGTATATTTTTAGTGTGATTAGATAAGTTTTGTAAGAAGGATATAAAGATTAAGATGCATTATTTAAATAATAATATTTTTGGCATAAAAGGTAATTATATATGTTTTTAAATTGAAATATTGATAGTAGTTGCATATACATTTTAATGAATTGATAAGATTATTAATTTAACTGCTATAATGTTAGTGTTTTTGTTATTATTAGAGCTAATAGAAGAGAGAATGGAAGAGAGAAAATGACATGATAGTAGTAGAATTATGCCCCAAATTCAAGACATAAATGATAGAACTTTTAAATTGAGTAACCCAAAAGCATCAAAGCCAACATTACAAAGAATATTAATAACCATAAAAAAATCATTTTCAAGATAAGATAAATTCATAAAATTTTTTAT
This sequence comes from Avicennia marina, assembly GCA_019155195.1. Classification (NCBI taxonomy): domain Eukaryota; kingdom Viridiplantae; phylum Streptophyta; class Magnoliopsida; order Lamiales; family Acanthaceae; genus Avicennia; species Avicennia marina. The sequence goes on along the minus strand of CM032762.1, from coordinate 6,113,510 downwards.
AATTGTACCCTTGGTCTAATATCTTCATAAATAAATAAAGTATCTATTCAAAGTGATGCATATACAAAAGTGTTTGATAAGTTTGGTAAAAGTTTAGCTCAAACCCGAGTGAATTTTCCTTGTGCAACCATAGGATTGACTGAAATGCATTGAATCACAAAAACTAAAATGAGCAATGGCCACAACCAATAACTCTACATTAGTTGATGCATCATGAATATTTCAAGCAGCATCCTAGAAGGACTTTGTTTAGATATGAAATTCACAGAGACTAAGTTACACTCAATTCCAAGGGAAAAAATAATTTTATAAATCTAAGTAGAAAAGTTATTTTGCATATGCTAAGGCCCTTATTTAAACTATCAAAGAGCCCAAAAATTTGTGTAGAAAAAATTAGAAAAACATGGAAGGATTTCTCTTCTCATTGTAGACATGATCGATTTGAACTCCATTCTGATTAATCGGAAGTCTGTTGGATCGATCCTGATTGATCTATGCTCTATCCTTGACCATAAATTCAAAAGGTGTGCTATCTGCTTGGTTGATTGGCCCTTGTCACGATCAATCTGTCCTATTATGATCGACATCAATGTTGATCCATCCTCTATTGGATCAATCCATCTTTAGTAAGATTGCAAATTTTGAAGTTGTATCATTGCACTGTCAATCTACACCTTTGGGCAATCGATCTAGATTGTTCCTAATGCATCCAAAATGTTTTCTTCTTCCTTGAAATTCACTAAATTGATCCACAATCATGCCTTTGTCTCTCTAAGCTTCGACCAGACACTCACATCATCCCTTCCCCTTAAGAAGGAATTGTCTTCAACTTAGTGTTTTGGTCATGACCAGTATGAAATTGAGTCAAATTATTAAATGCGACACTTATTCTGTACTCACTTGGAAGTTGTAATATAAGCATTATCGTTGATTCTTTCCAAAATTTGAAATGGCACATCTCCCCTGGGCATGAACTTAGATTTCCTTTGCTCATAAAATCTTTCTTTATACATAGGTACCTAAACCCAATTTCCAAGCTCGAATACAACTCTCTCATGTCCCTTGTTGGGTAGTTGTGTATATTAGTCATTTCATCGCTTAATATTTTTCCAAACTCTTTCATGCAGCTACTTTCCAAACTTAAACTTTCTTTTCCCAACTACACTCACTTGCTCATTACAAAGTAATGACAATAAGTAAAATGACATTAAAGGATTAGAACCATATACAGCTTCGAAAGGTGACATGTGAGTGGCAGAACGAGTGCTCCTATTCTATGCAAACTCTACATGTGGCACTCTTTCCCACATCTAATGTTCTTCATAATCAGTGCTCATAAGAGTGCAATCATGGTTCTATTGACTACTTAAATTTGTCTGTCTGTTTGTGGGTAGTCAGTGGTAGAAAATAATAGTTTAGTCCTTAATTTACACCATAATATTTCCAAAAGTAACTCAAGAATTGCAAGTCTCCATTTGCAACAATGATTTTAGGCATGCCATGAAATCCAAAATCACTTCAAAGAATAAATTTGAAATATGTGAAGTACCATTAAACTTGTGACATGCAATGAAATGTTGCATCTTGAAAAACCTGTCAAACACTATAAAGATGCAATATTTACCAAGTCTAGTCCTAGGGAAACCCAACACGAAATCGTTAGAAAAATTAGACCAAGGCACACCTAGAACAGGCAAAGGTGTGTGTAATGCATGTGGTTATACCTTAGATTTCACCTCTTTACACTTAACACATCTTCTAACTTCTCTCTCCACTTGTCACCTCAAATATGGCATATAGAAATGTGCCTACAAAATCAAGATAATCTTTGTAACATGATAGTGTCCCATCAATCTACCATCATGTGCCTCCTTGATAAGTAATTATTGTAAAGAATAATGTGGAACACACGACTTGTCAACATAGAATAAATGTCCATCATGCCTACATAATTTCTCATGAGCTCCATTTCTAGTTAATTCAGATACTTTGGCAAACTCCTAATCATTAGTATAAGTTCATTAATATACTCAAATCCTAGTAACCTAGCATTCAAGGTGGTGATAAATGCATAATGGCTTAACAAAGACTGAATAACAACTTTATCCACTCCTTTCTTATATGTAATCACATAACAAGATGTGTGATTAAGTACCCAATTCACTCTATGATATTTTTCAAAAGTAACTTAGAAATTTCATGTCTCTACTTGAAACAATGATCGTAGGCTTGCCATGTAGTCTAAAATCTCCTCAAAGAATAATTTTGAAATATGCAAAGCATCATCAAACTTATGACATGTAATGAAATGCACCATCTTGAAAAACTTGTTGACCACTACAAGGATGCCATATTTACCAATTCTTGTCCTAGATAAAACCTACATGAATCCCTAGAAATATTACTCTAAGTCAAGCTAGGAATAGGCAAAGACGTGTTTAATCCATGTGGTCATATCATAGATTTCACATGTTTGCACCTAACACTGCCTCCAACAACTCTCTGTACATCTTGCCTCTAATATGACCAATAGAAATATTCCTATGAAATCGAAATAGTTTTCATGACACCATAGCGTCCTATCAATCCAAGCGTCCTATCAATCCACCTTAATATGCTTCCCTTATAAGTAATTATCATAAAGAATAATATGGAACACACAACTTATCAACATAGAGTAAATATCCGTCATGTCTATACTATTTCTCATGAGCTCCTTTTATATTTAATTCAAATAATTTGCCGAAGTCCTCGTTGCTAGTATAAATTCGTTAATATGCTCAAATTCTACCGCCTAGCATTCAAGTTGGTGATAAGTGCATAACGGCATGACAAACCATCAACAAAAATTTTATCCACTCCTTTCTTATGCTTAATCACATAAGGAAATGCGTGATTAAGTTCCTGATTTACCCCACAAGGTTTTCTAAAAGCAACTCAAGAAGTTCATGTCTTTGTCTGAAACAATGATCATAGGCATGCCATGCATTCTTAAATCTCTTTAAAGAATAAATTTGCAATATGAGAAGCATCATCAAACTCATAACATGCAATGAAATGTGCAATCTTGAAAAACCTGTCAACCACTACAAAGATGCAATATTTACCATTTCTTGTCCTACAACATGAAATCCATAGAAATATTAGTCTAAGGCATACTAGGAACAAGCAAAGGTGTACATAATGTATGTGGTCATACCTTAGATTTTGCCTCTTTACACTTAACACATCTTACAACAACTCTCTCTACGTCTCACCTTAAATATGGGAATGGAAATATACCTGCAAAATCAAGATAGGCTTCATCACACCATCGTGTCCCATCAATCCACCGTCATGTGCTTTCTTAATAAATAATTCTCATAAAGAATTACGTGGAATGCACAACTCATCAACATATAATAAATATACATCATGTCTATACTATTTCTCATGAGCTCCCTTCTAGTTGATTCAAATGATTTTCCAAAGTGCTCATCACTAGTATAAATTCCTCAATCTACTCAAATCCTGGCATCCTCGCATTCAAGGGGTTGATAAGTGCATAACAACATGACAAAGCATCAACAACTTTATCCATTCCTTTCTTATTCTTAATCACATAAGGAAATCTATGATTAAGTTCCAAATTTACCCCATGAGGTTTTCGAAGTGTAACTTAAAAATTTCATGTCTCTGTCTAAAACGATGATCTTAGGCAAGCCATATAGTCTAAAATCTCTTTAAACAACAAATTTGTAATATGTGAAGCATCATCACACTAGTAACATGCAACGAAATATGCCATCTTGTAAAACAATTCAAACACTACAAAGATGTAATATTTACCAACTCTTGTCCCAAGTAAACCCAACACGAAATCGATAGAAAAATTAGTCTAAGGCTTACTTGTAATAGGCAAAGGTGTGTGTAGCGCATGGGGTCATACCATAGATTTCACCTCTTTACACTTAACACGTGTTTAAACAACTCTCTCTACTTCTCACCTCAAATATGGCAAATAGAAATGTACTTGCAAAATCAAGATAATCTTGGTGACAACATAATGTCCCATTAATCCACCGTCATGTGCTTCCCTGATAAGTAATTCTCCTAAAGAATAACATGGAATAGATAACTTGCCAACATAGGATAAATGTCAATCATGCCTACAAAATTTCTCATGAGCTCTATTTCTAGTTTATTCAAATAGTTTAGCAAACTCCTCATCACTAGTATAAGTTCAGCAATATGCTCAAATCCTAGAAACCTAGAATTCAAGATGGTTATAAGTGCATAACAGCATGACAAAGAGTGAAAGACAACTTTATCCACTCCTTTCTTGTACTTAATCTCATAATGAAAAGTGTGATTAAGTCCCAAATTCACTCCATAATGTTCTCCAAAAGTAACTCAGAAATTTTATATCTCTATTTGAAACAATAATCGTAGGCATGCCCTGTAGTCTAAAATCTCTTTAAAGAATAAATTTGCAATATGTGAAGCATCACAAACTTGTGACATGCAACGAAATATGCCATCTCGAAAAACTTGTCGACCACCATAGAAATGCCGTATTTACCAATTCTTATCCTATATAAACCCAACATGAATCCCCAGAAATATCAATCCAAGCCATGCTAGGAACAGGCAAAGGCATAGATAATCAATGTGGTCATACCTTAGATTTCGCCTATTTGCACTTAACACGTCTTCCAACAACTCCCGATACATCTTGCCTAAAATATGACCAATAGAAATATTCCTACAGAATCAAGACAGACTTTGTGACACCATAGCACCCTATCAATTCACTTTAATGTGCTTCCCTAATAAGTAATTTTCATAAAGAATAATGTGGAGCACACAACGTATTTGTATAGAATAAATATCCGTCATGTCTATAATATTTTGCATGAGCTTCCTTTATAGTTAATTCAAATAATTTACCAATGCCCTCTTCACTAGTATAAATTCCTTAATATGCTCAAATTCTAGTAACCTAGCATTCAAGGTGGTGATAAGTGCATAGCAGTATAACAAAGAGTGAATGACAACTTTATCCACTCTTTTCTTATACTTAATCAAATAGCAAAAGATGTGATTAAGTTCCTAATTCACTCTACAATGTTTTCAAAAGGAATCAGGAATTTGACATCTCTGCTTGAAACAACGATTGTAAGCTTGCCATGTACTCTAAAATCTCCTTAAAGAATAAATTTGAAATATGTGAAGCATCACTAAACTTGTGACATGCAATGAAAAACGTCATCTTGGAAACCTGTTGAACCCTAAGAAGATGCCATATTTTCTAATTCTTGTCCAAGATAACACCGACATAAATCCCTAGAAATATCAGTCCAATTCATGTTAGGAATAGACAAAGTCATATATATTCCATGTGGTCATTCCATATTTTTCACTTGTTTGCATCTAACACTTCTTCCAACAACTCATGGTACATCTTGCCTCAAATATAACCATTAGAAATATTCCTACAAAATCATGATAGTCTTTATGACAAAATAGTGTCCTATCAATCCACCTTAATGTGCTTTCCTTATAAGTAATTATCATAAAGAATAACATGGAACGCACTACTTATCAACATAGACTATCTATTCATCATGTCTATACTATTTTTCATGAGTTCCTTTATAATTAATTCAAATAATTTGCCATTGTCCTCTTTGCTAATATAAATTCCTTAATATGCTCAAATCCTACTACCTCACATTCAAGGTGGTGATAGGTGCATGATGGCATGATAAAGCATCCATGACAACTTGATCCAATCCTTTCTTATATTTAATCATACAAGGAAATGCATGATTAAGTCCCTAATTTCCTCCTATAAGGTTTTCTAGATGCACTTAAGAATTTCATGTCTTTTTCTAAAACAATGACTGTAGGCATGCCATGTAGTTTAAAATCTCTTTAAAGAATAAATTTGCAAGATGTGAAGCATCTCCAAACTTGTGACATGCAACAAAATATGCCATCTTGGAAAACTTTTCGACCACTACAAAGATGTTAAATTTACCAATTCTTATCCTAGATAAACCTAACGTGACATTCATAGAAATAATTAGTCTAAGTCATACTAGTAATAGTCAAAGGCGTATATAATCCATGTGATCATACCTTAGATTTCGCCTTTTGCACTTAACACATCTTCCAACAACTCTTTGTACATCTTGCCTCAAATATGACCAATAGAAATATTTGTAAAAAATCAAGATAGCCCTCGTGACGCCATAGTGCCCCATCAATCCACCTTAATGTGCTTCCCTAGTAAGTAATTTTCATAAAGAATAATGTCAAACACACTACTTATCAGCATAGAATAAATATTCATTATGTCAATAATATTTCTTATGAACTCCCCTTATAGTTAATTTAAATACTTAGCCAAAGTCCTCTTCACTAGTATAAATTTTGAATATGCTCAAATTCTACAGCCTAGCGTTCAAGGTGGTGATAAGTGCATAAAGACGTGACAAAGCATTAGAGACAACTTTGTCCACTCCTTTCTTAGTCTTAATCACATAAGGAAATCTATGATTAAGTCCCTAATTTATCCCACAAGCTTTTTTCAAAAGTAATTTAAGAATTTCATGTCTCTGTCTGAACAATGATCCTAGGCAAACCATGAAGTCTAAAATCTCTTTAAAGAATAAATTTGCAATACATGAAGTATCATCAAACTTGTGACATGCAATGAAATGTAACATCTTGGAAAACCTATCTAACATTACAAAGATGCAATATTTACCAATTCATGTCCTAGGTAAACCCAACACAAAATCTATAAAAAAATTAGTCCAAGGCATACTTGGAATAAGCAAAGGCATGTGTAATACATGTGGTTATACCTTAGATTTTTCTTCTTTACACTTACATCTTCCAACAACTTTCTCTACTTCTTGCTTTAATATGGCAAATTGAAATGTTCATGCAAAATCAAGATAGTCTTTGTGACACTATAATGTCCCACCAATGCACCGTCATGTGCTTCCCTAATAAGTAATTCTAGTAAAGAATAACACGGAACACACAACTTGCCAACATAGAATACATATTCATCATGCCTACACAATTTCTCATGAGCTAACTTTCAAGTTAATTCAAATAGTTTGGCAAACTCCACATCACTAGCATTAAGTTCATCAATATGCTTAAATCCTATCAACCTAGCATTCAAGGGGGTAACAAGTACATAATAGTGTGACAAGAGTGAACAACGACTTTATTGACTCCTTCTTTAATCACATGACAAAATATGTGATTAAGTCCATAATGAACTCCATAATGTTATACAAAAGTAACTCAGAAAGTTTATGTCTCTGCTTAAAATAAAGATCTTAGGCATGCCATGTTATCTAAAATCTCTTTAAAGAATAAATTTGAAATATGTGAAGCATCATTAAACTTGTGATGTGCAATGAAATGTGTCAACTTGGAAAACTTGTCGACTACTAAGAAGATGCCATATTTACCAATTTTTGTTCTAAATAAATCCAACATGAATCCCTAGAAATATTAGTCCAAGTTAGGCTAGGAATAGGTAAAGGCGTCTATTATCCATGTGGTCATACTTTCGATTTCGCCTATTTGCACTTAACACATCTTCCAACAACTCTTTGTACATCTTGCCTCAAATATGACCAATAGAAATATTCGTAAAAAAACAAGATAGACCTTGTGACGCCATAGTGCCCCATCAATCCACCTTAATGTGCTTCAGTAGTAAGTAATTTTCATAAAGAATAATGTTGAACACACAACTTATCAATGTAGAATAAATATCCATTATGCCTATAATCTTTCTCATGAGCTCCCTTTATAGTTAACTCAAATAATTTGCCAAAGTCCTCTTTGGCAGTATAAATTCCTTAATATGCTTCAATTCTACAACCTAAAATTCAAGGTGATGGTAAGTGCATAACAACATGACAAATCATCGGCAACAACTTTATCCACTCCTTTCTAATTCTTAATCACATAAGGAAATCTATGATTAAGTCCTTAATTTATTCCATAAGGTTTTCCAAAAGTAACTCAAGAATTTCATGCCTCTATCTAAACAATGATCATAGGTAAGCCATGTAGTCTAAAATCTCTTTAAAGAATAAATTTGCAATATGTGAAGCATCATCAAACTTGTGATATGCAATGACATGTGCCATCTTGGAAAACCTGTCGAACACTTCAAAGATGCAATATTTACCAATTCATGTCCTAGGTAAACCTAACACAAAATCCATAAGAAAAATTAGTCTACAACAGACTTGGAATAGACAAAGGTGTGTGTAATGCACGTGGTTATACCTTAGATTTTGCCTCTTTACACTTAACACATCTTCCAACGACTTTCTCTACTTCTCACCTCAAATATGGCTAATAGAAATGTTCATGCAAAATCAAGATATTCTTTGTGACACTATAATATCCCACTAATGCAATGTCATGTGCTTCCCTAATGAGTAATTTTGGAAAAGAATAATGTGGAACACACAACATGCCAACATAGAATTCATATCTATCATGTCTACACAATTTCTCATGAGCTTCCTTTCAAGTTAATTCAAATAGTTTAGGAAACTCCTCATCACTAGTATAAGTTCATCAATATGCTCAAATCCTAGCAACCTAGCATTTAAGATGGTGATACGTGCATAATGGCATGACAAAGAATGAACGACAACTTTATCAACTCCTTTCTTGTACTTAATCACATAATGAAATATATGATTAAGTACCTAATTCACTCATAATATTTTCTAAAAGTAACTCAAAAATTTTATGTCTCTACTTGGAACAAAGATCGTAGGCATGTCATGTAGTCTGAAATCTTTTTAAAGAATAAATTTCAAATAAGTGAAGCATCATCTAACTTGTGACATGCAATTAAATGTGTCATCTTAGAAAACCTGTGGACCACTACAAAGATGCCATATTCACCAATTCTTGTTCTAAATAAACCAACATGAATCCTTAGAAATATTAGTCCAAGTCATGCTAGGAAAAAGCTAAGCCATATATAATCCATGTGGTCATACCATAGATTTTTCTTGTTTGCACCTAACACTTCTTCCAACAACTTTTTGTGCTTCTTGCCTCAAATATGACCAATATAAATATTCCTACAAAATCAAGATAGTCTTCGTGAGACCATAGAGTCCCATCAATCCACCTTTATGTACTTTCCTAATAAGTAATTATCATAAAGAATAACATAGAACACATAACTTATCAACATAGAATAAATATCCGTCATGTCTATACTATTTCTCAGGAGCTCCCTTTATAGTTAATTCAAATAATTTGCCAAAGTCCTCTTCCCCAGAATAAATTCCTTGATATGCTCAAATAATTCAACCTAGCATTCAAGGTGGTTATAAGTGCATAACAATGTGACGAAGTGTCAGCGACAACTTTATCCACTCCTTGCTTATACTTAATCATATAAGGAAATGTATGATTAAGTCCCTAATTTACCCCCATAATGTTTTCTAAAAGTAACTTGAGAATCTGACATCTTTGTCTAAAACAATGATTGTTGGCATGCCTTTTAGTCTATAATCTCATTAGAAAATAAATTTGCAATATGTAAAGCATCATCGAACTTGTGACATGCAATGAAATATGCCATATTGGGAGACCTGTCAACCACTACAAAGATGCAATATTTACCTATTCTTGTCTTTGGTAAACAAACAAGAAATCCATAGAAATATTAGTCCAAGGCATACTAGGAATAGGCAAAGGCGTACATAATCCATGTGCTCATACCTTAGATTTTGCCTCTTTACACTTAGTACAAATTTCAACAACTCTTTTTGCATCTTGCCTTAAATATGGCTAATAGAAATGTTCTTGTAAAATCAAGATAGTCTTTGTGACTTCATCGTGTCCCATCAATCCACCATCATATGCTTCCCAAATAAATAATTTTCATAAAGAATAATGTGGAACACACAATTTATCAACACAGAATAAATATCCATCATGTCTATACAATTCTCATGGGCACCCTTCCTAGTTAAGTCAAATAATTTTCCAAAGTCCTCATCACTAGTATAAATTCCTTAATATGCTCAAATCGTTGTAACCTAGCATTCAAAGTGGTGATAAGTGCCTAATAGCATGACAAAACATTAGTGACAACTTTATCCACTCCTTTCTTATACATAATCATATATGTGCGTCTCACTCTAATTCAAAAGTCTTGGTAAAGTCTCGTAAGAAAGTATCGGGGTATTAGTAAGTTTATCCTATAAAGTGTCAAATGCTCATTGTTGTACTTCCCATTAAAAACTACTTATCCTTATAGAAACTTTTCATCCTTCCAAATAACTGCAATAAGTGGTGTAACAATGATCTTGAAATCTCGTAAGAATTTCTTGTAGAAACTTGTAAGCCATGGAAGCTCCTTACCTTAGATATAATCATTGGAACTAGTCACCCTTGAATGGCTTTTACTTTATTTTCATTCACTTGTGTGCCCTGTGAACTCATAATGAATCTTAGAAATACATAATGATTGATACAAAAGATATACTTCTTAGGATTAGAAGATAGTTTCTCCCTCCATAAAGCCTTGAATACAAGGCAAAGATGCTCAACATGCTCTTGTATTGTTGTACTATAAACTAAAATATCATCAAAATATACCACCACAAATTTACCTATAAATGCTTTCATTCATGTTTCATGAAATGCATAACATACTATATGCATTTGTAAGAATAAAAGGCATCACTAACCATTCATAAAGTCCAAATTTAGTTTTAAAAGCAATCTTCAATTGTTTTTCTTTTTCCATCCTTACTTATGGTATCCTCTCCTAATATCTACTAAAAAAAACGCAGTAGCACCATGCAATTCATTTAACACATTATCTGATCTAAGTATAGGGTGGTGATGCCTTACCATAATTACATTATACAATTCACGTACATGTGCGAAGATTCATTTTTCTTTGGCACTAGAAACACTAGGACTACGCATAGACTCATATCTCTTGAACTCATCCATTATTGATTAACTTATCAACTTGACATTGAATCTCCTTAGTCACTTCCGAATTGGTCCTATATGTTGCTTTATTTGGGATGGTGACATCTGGCACAAAGTCAATTTCATGCTCAATTCCTTAAATCGGCAACAATCCACTAAGTAGGTCCTCTAGTAACACATCCCTATTGTCTTTCAAAATAAATAAAATAATCTCAAGAAGGGATGTTGTGACTTCCTCTAGAAGAAAATAAGACTTTTTATATAATGAGAGTACTATTGATCACTCACGTCCTATAGACACCCCAGAATCTTTCATGGATGCTATCATACATTCTTTCCTCTCTTTTTCTTTTCCTTCTCTTCTTTTTTGATTTCTTCTACACACTCATTTTTCTCATCACTCTCATTTTTCTTTTGCTTTTTCTCTACCTATAATTCATATTGTTGCTACAAGTACATTTCATCGTGTTAGACTTGTGTTAGTGTGAGTGGAACTAAGGTGATCTTTTTGTTGCAAAAATGTAAATTATATGTATTTGTAACCTCATTGAATGCAACCTTCCTATCATATTGCCAAGAACAACCCAACAAGATGTGACTTGCCTTCTTAGGAACAACATCACAATGTTCCTCATCCTTATATTTTTCAATCTCAAATGCAATTAATACTTGCTTTGTCACCTTAACTTCACCATTATTATTCAAACATTGTAGCATATAAGGCACGGCATGGCCCCTCAACGGTAAAGACAACCTCTCCACCAAGATGGTGCTAACTAAATTTTTGCAACTACTACAATCAATAATTAAATTGCATGTCATATCTCTAATTTTACACCACATATGAAAAATGTTTTCTAGTTGTTCCCCCTACACTTTCTCACTAGCTTGAGGACTTAAGGTCTGCATAACCACCAAATTTATTCTTTTGGCACCTACACAAACTCCTTCTTTATCTGAAGACACCTCTTCCAATGGTGACATCTTTTTCTCACTACTACTCTCTTCATCCATGACAATTTATTCTTTTTCCATTAAGACCATCAACCTATTATTTGAGAATTGTGTAGGAACATGCTTTCTTCCTTAACATTTAAAGCACGTGATATCATAGTTACAGATAGTAGAAGCATTGGGCTTGGGAGTGTTTGGTACCTTGGAAGTTTCCACCTTTAGTGTCACCTTTGCCTTGAGTTTACAATAGATAGTATCCTTTCCTCCCTCCTAAGAAAGTTCCTAGATATAGTGCTCAGCTGCACTTAGTTCTGACCCCTTCTCTTAAGTTGCTTCGCCACCTTTATGCCCTTTTTCATGAGGTCCTCCAACACTACATAGTGGTGCAACTCAGGAATGTCAGCTATCTCTCCATTGAGCCTAGCTATGAACCTTACCGCAGTGGCTTCTCGATTTTCTACTGTGTCTGAACTTATTAATACCATCTCCATATCCTTTTAATAATCCGTCACACTTCTATTTCCTTGTGTCAAGGTTTAGAACTTTTGGTACAAGTCCTAGGGATAATGGCTCAATACAAACCTCTTCTACATGGTTGTTTTCAATTTGCCCCATGCACAAATTGGCCTCTCACCTGTGCATCTATTGATATAAAATTGGTCTTAATAAACTGTGGAATAATTAGTAAACTTGACTACAACTACTTTTATCTTTTGTGCTTCTGAGTGTTGGTGGCAATCAAACACTAATTACTCTTATTTGCTATTCGAAATATGCATTAAGATTTGAGCAACCTTGGAATGATGAGGTAATGAGTTTAACCCTTTCAATATCTCATCATCGTCTCAATGCCACCTTGGTTGTCTCATGGGATTATCATCATCCTCATGTCCATCAGTAAAATTAGAAAAGTCATCTTCAACATGCCGATCCCTTTTAGCATAACACATGAGTCGATCTCACCTAGGCACAAGCTCCTTTCTACCTTGTTCTCTGTGAGGTACTAAACAACCTTATCTAATCACATGAGATGCCACCAAATTCTCCAATCTTTGGTTAATGCATGTAAGGGTATATGTTAACTACTTCATGTTGAATGTGTTGTACCCCAATCTTGATTCTCCCAACATTCTAAAATATGATGTACATAACGAAAATGTGTATACGTGTGCAAGCTTCATCCTTAGCTCAAAAGATGTGATTCACTCATTTCTTACCTCTCACTTGTGTATCACCCACAAAATCACTCAAATAATAGCCTCACTTGCTTAATTCGTGTGTCTGCCTTGTGAGATTTCAAGTGGCCCTAAGAGTTCAAGTGACTATCACCCAAACACGTGAAAGTGTATGCAAAGATGAAAATTTCAGGTGTAGGATTGATTTCAGACAAGAATGATCAATGCAGAGGTTAAAAATAAGTGGGGTCACTAGCCCAAAAGCAAAAAGATCAATCTTGAGCTAAATAGGTAGGGTGATCGATTGTTGGAGCTAGTGCAATCAATGTTAGCTGAACAAAGCAACATAATGGATAGGATAGAAATGTACTGGTTTATGATAAGATCATTCTTGACACTATCGAGTGGCGATTGATCTAGGCAAGAACAAGATTGATCAAGGTGGTTGGTTTCTAGCAAAATGCAACCCAACTTCAAAATCTTCTAATTTCAATCTTCGCAACTATAATCAATAATTTTGAAAATCACTCTTTCTTTTTTTCTTAACATCCCCCTTTGTTATGCTTGAACACTTTTTTTTACTCATTTTCTAACCTTTTCAACTACCCAACAAAATTCAAAGAATCAAGCTAATGCAAACACAAATAATTCACCAAAAAATCAAAAAACAATCAACATTTTTTTAGATTTATGGGGAAGGGTAGAGAAGATGAAAAACAAGAAAGAAATAGAGAAGGTAAGAAATTGGTACCTAGACCGGGTATCGATTTAAAATCTAATATGACCAACTTTGACGCTTACTAATGCATGCACAAAAACATTTGATAAGTTTGACAAAGGTGTAGCTCGAATCCAAATGAATCCTGATTACGTGAATTACAAGATACAACCTAAATGCAATAAATTGCATGAACATGAATGAATAACGGCCACAGCCAACATGGCTACGTTGGTTGATTCAACACTAATCTTTTAATGGGCACCTTGGAAGGACTCAATTTCGATAGATTATTCATTGAAATTGAGTTGCACTTAATTATAAGGAAAAGAATAATTTTTTTAATCTAAGTAGCAAAAGTTAATTCCTATATGCTAAGGTTCCTATTTATAGAGTCAAAACCTAACAAAGAGTCCTCAAATTAGTGTAGAAATAATTAGGAAAAGTCCTATTTAGTTTTGGTAAAGAATCCTATCAAAACATGGAAAAATCTCTGTTTCTACTATTAGTATGATCGATCTAGACACCATTTTGATCAATTGGAAGTCCATTTGATTAATCCTGATAGATCTGTGCTATGTCCTCTGTCCTCAATCATAAATTTAGAATGTGTGCTATCTACACTATTAATCGACCTTCGTCATGATTTATCCATTCTATTGCAAATGACATTAATGTTGATCCATCCTCTGGTAGATCAATCTATCAACTATAAGATCACAAATTCCAAAGTTGCATCATTGCACTATCGATCGGCACTCTCAGGTGATTGACCTAGCATCCTATTAATCAATTTAGATTGTAACTAATGTTGGCTTTCCCTAAGGTTTGGCATGTAAAATTTGAACTTTAAAACTTAAAAACACTAAACTTGCAACGAAAGAAAATGCAACAACCCCATTCGTTTTTGTTATATAACAAACAAGATATCACAAGAATGAGAAAGCTTGTAATAATACCTCTTAGAATCCAATTCCAATGACCATGCTTACGATCCTCAAGTTGTAACCGTTAAACCCCAACTTCTAATTCTTCCAAATAGCTAAAATGTTGATACACACCTTCTACACCTTGCAAAACTCTTTTTATAAGGCTCTTATTCAAGCACCTTTTGGCAAGAAGGCCTTTAAGACAAGATAGAGAGTGAGAGGATGGCTAGAAGGGTTTTCTCTTCTTGCTTGGTAAGGTGCACGAAAATTCAAGATTAAAGTTTGTTGGGAACTCTTCTAAACATGTATTTATACTTAAGACACCTAGGGCATTCTAGTGATGGGCCCCATGGGCTTCCTACATAGACTTTTAATAATTATTAGTCCATGGATTCTTAATTATTAATCTCCATTAATAATTGCAGCTACATAGCCTTTAATTATAAATCTCTATTATTAATGAAAGTCCACTTTTGTCTAGTCCTTTTAATTTAATTAATTTCCATTAATTAAATTTAAGACCCTCATTGTATTTCCAATTAATGATTACATTATCAACAAGAACTATGGATATTTATTTAGTCAAATCCAATTATAACCAAATAAATCATTCCACAAGTCTTCTGAAAACTGGTTAGCATCCCAAGTATTTACTACTCATCATACATCTAATCTTTTGTGTGTGACTCTCTAGGTTCATCCTTAATTGACAATGAGTATAACGCAAAACGTATGGGTAGCACCCAACCTACGCCCATATCATAGCCCAATTATGATGAAGTGAAGCAAATCACAATGAACCATCCTGATTGTGCATACTATGTGGTATAAACCTATTTTTTTACTTTGTTCCAATTGAGTAAGAATCATACCCGTTACAACACTTGCCTTTAACTTATCTATCTTACTCTAGATAAGATGACTAAGAATCCATTTGATAGGCATGTCAAAAAAGCAACAGATGTGTTGGAGTTAGTCTAAACTAACATTTATGGGCCATTTAATGAATGGCAAGAAGAGGCTTTCTCTACTTTATAACCTTCACTGATAATTATTCTAGGTATGGTTATGTGTACATGATGAAGTAAAATCATGAATCTTGTGAAAATTTTAAGGAATTCAAGGCGCAAGTAGAAAAGTAAACTGGAAAACATGTCAAGTCACTACAATCAATTCTTGGAGGTGACTACATGAATGTCGAGTTTGTCGAGTTCCTTAGAGAAAATGGTATTGTGTCACTATTGACACCATCAATAAATACTCAATTAAATGGTGTAGTTGAGTATAAAAATCGGATCTTTTTGGACATGGTTTGATCTATAATGAACTTCACCAATTTACCCATATCTTCATGGGGACATGCCCTTCTTATTACTGCAGATGTTTTGAATAGGATTCCCTCTAAGTCTACTTCTTTTAACCCACATGAGATGTGGAATGGGAGGAAGTTAAGTCTTAAGCAGTTGAAGATATGGGGATGTCTAACTTTCTTTAAGAAGGGATAAAAGGTTTGCAAGTTAGATAGGCTTTCTCTCCAATAGGCCAATTAGCCCATCTTTTTCTAATTTGCTAATCCTTGTGCCCTTGAAATGGCCTAACCTAAGGTGTCACTATTGCTTGGGATTTAAACCATCCCTTCACATATGCTAGAAATGGTATTCATTACAGTACTATTATTTATATTCAAGTAATATAGGCCATTCAAGAGAGACGTACCACCAAATATTTTATTAAAATAATAAATATTGCACACATTACCTCTAAAAGAAAATTCATAATTTACTTTTATTAATAAGGAGATGGAAACAATGTTCTTAAACCTATTGGATAAAAGTAAACAATATATCAATATAATAGTATGGTCTAATGATAGTTTAACTGAAGCAATCCCAATTACGATGGTTCCAACACTTGCTACATTACTTGCCTTGATCACCTCACACTTTTCTAGCATTCTTCTTCAAACTAGATCTTGAAGTGAAGTACAAATGTGAGATGAAACACTAGAATCCAACAGAATAAAATATTTCATAAACATAAAGTTCCTTACCTCAAGTGCCCATTTCCAGGCTGTTAAGATACT
Source organism: Avicennia marina (assembly GCA_019155195.1). Classification (NCBI taxonomy): domain Eukaryota; kingdom Viridiplantae; phylum Streptophyta; class Magnoliopsida; order Lamiales; family Acanthaceae; genus Avicennia; species Avicennia marina. The sequence continues at coordinate 6,096,650 of CM032762.1, read as the reverse complement.
TAGTGCAATTCTTCTTCCAATGTCCATGCTTGCCACAGTGGAAATACTTTCCTTTATCGGCAAGAGCCTTGACTTTCTTTATACTCCCACTGTCCTTAGGAATGGCAAGCCTCTTCTTCTTTGTCTTACTCCTATTGGTCTTCCTAGATGAGCTAGACATAGCACAAATTACCTCTTTCCCATTCACCTTAAAGGTTGTTTGTGTAGTCATTGGCTTATTGAGAAGCCCATCTAGTATACACTCTATATCATTCAAATGATAATTCATTATATACTATGTAAAGGAGTCAAGAAGTGATTAAAGTATTAAATCCATCTTCAAGTTGGTGTACAAGATGAAATCTAGTGACTCAAACCTCTTGATGAGCAAAATTATCTTAAGGACATGCTCACTAACATCACCACCCTTCACTATGTGCATCCTAAATAACTACTTTGATATCCCATATTTAGCAATACAACTTTGCTCACCATAGAATTCTTGCAGGTGATACTAGATCTTGTAAGCCCTCGCTATGCTTGCATAGGCCTCTAGAGATCCTTGGTCATAGCAGCCAACATGTAGCTCTTAACTCGCAGATTGCCCTCCACCTATCTCTTATGAGTGGCTTTCTACTCTTCACTAGTCATCTTAATAAGGGTTAGTGGAATATCAGCTTCTAGTACATAGCTGATACACTTCATATTAAGAACAATTCTCAGGTTTTAGAGCCAACCAACAAAGTTGGATCCTATCAGCTGGTCTTAAGTAGTTTAGTAAGAGGCATAGGTATTATTTGAAATAAATGCAAAAAAATAAGCAAGACTTTGTTAATGTGGTTGTAATATGTGTTATGCATGATTATGGTCTTTTAATCAAAACGACCTCTCTCTAGATTATTCGAATCCTACACTCTTTTAGGTAGAAGACAAAAAATCCATTAGTTTCCTTAGTGGGTAATTAAGGTCATCATTACACATAACATACCTCACACATGCAGTTCTTAGCATACCAAACCCAATGCAGTTCTTAATGGGTAATTAAGGTCATCATTAGACATAACATACCTCACACATGCAGTTCTTAGCATACCAAACCCAATGAGTAAAAACTCTTGCCAATATATTTCCTGAGTGGTCCAATATTTCCTTTGGCTCATAGCACGATGAAACCTCACAATACAGTTCTTGGTAATGTAGGTCCATTTAAGTCACACTCACTAACTGACAACTTGTGGAATTTGAATCCCACCTATGGCCATTAAGCTCTTAAGGTGAAATATCCTTTGAATGTCGCATCTAATGCACTGGAAGCCCTAAATGCTCCATCGTAATGTGACTACATAAATGTAATGATATGACACACTAAGGCTACACCTGAAACCTTGAACTCAGTGGAGGGCCACAACAAAATAATTTTGCTATTACAACTTAACATTATATGAGGAAGTTTTTGGTCTGTGTATATTTAGGTTTTGTTTTGTACATTATCCAATTTTATGTATCTTATACATCCATCACAAATAATATGCAAACAAAAATAACGTGGAGAATTATGAACTTCTAGATCTAATTTAAGCTAAGAATTAGATCTTGCACATGTACGTGAAATCCTATACTATTGTATAAGAATTCCTTGACTGCCTTCTTTTGTCTTGGTCTTCATAGCTTCCTTCTTGGGTCCCACCACATCATGTAACCTCAAACGGCACCAACTCTTTGGTCTCTACACAAACATCAACTCCTTGATGTCTTCCATGTTTACAATTACATGTGGCATAACATGAAGAATCCTTATTCTATGTGATAATAATAAGAACTTGGGCTTATGCCCTTACAACCTATGAAAACCAATCCAAAAAAGAAATAAATCCATCCACGAGAGTCTTGAGTTCATAATCCCACAACATATGTTCATATAATTATGCATTAAATGTATAATCAAACAAATCCATTTAATAATCTCTTTCATGACCTATGTATTTCATGCATTAGTTTTTGTTCCTAGAAAAACAAATTTTCAAAAAATTAAAATTGAGCAAATTTTCTACCAACTAGGTCCAAAATCATTAGAATAGTTCCCATAACCACAAGCTCTTGATTCACAATTTCAAAAGTCCATCACAACAAAAACCTTATTCTATCGCAATGCTGCTCGTGATCGCGATACTCCTTCTCATGATTGCAAGTGCACTACTCACAATCATGAGCTTTGGAAGTGAGATTTACATGATCCCCGCTTCCAATAGTGCAATCACCTTGTGCAATTGTGAGAACGCTTCTTGCAATTGAAAGGGAGGTTGTCGCAATCGCAAGAACACTTCTTACAATCACGAGAGTAGTTGCGAATCAAAGCAAAATTACATCGTGATGATCAAATCTCGATTCTTATCATATTTCTCCATTTTAAACTCCTAAAATACACTTTTTCAAATATAAACAATTGTCAATACATATTTAACCAATTAAAACAAGAAAACCAATGTAAATCAGGGGAGAATCATTAAACTTTATGCGTATGCAAGGAAACGGATGGCTCTGATACCACTATTAGGTTTTTCTAGGGTTTAACATGTAAAATTTTGAACTTAAAAACTTAAAAACACATAAAACATGTAGTGAAAACAAACACAATGTACCCCATCCGTTTTCATTACATAACAGGCTAGATATCGTAAGAACAAGAATGTATGTAATAATACCTCTTGGAATCTAATTCCAACAAGCTTGGTTGTGGTCCTTAAATTGTGGCCCTCAAACCCCATCCTCTAGTTTGTTCATATAGTTGGAATATTGATGAGCAAACTTCTACACCTTACAAAGCCCCTTTCGCTAGGCCCTTACTCAAACATCTTTGGATAAGAAGGCCTTTAGGGCAAGATAAAGACTAAGAGGGTGGCTAGATGGGTTTTTCTCTTCTTTCTTTGTGAGATTCACGAAAATTCTAGGTGAAAGTGTGTTTAGAACTCTTCTAAACATGTATTTATATTTAAGACACCTAGGGTAAGCTAATGATAGGCTCCATAGGCTTCTTACATAGACCTTTAATAATTCCTAACCCATAAACACTTAATTATTAATCTCCATTAATAATTGTAAATAAGCCCGCATAGCCTTTAATTATTAATCTCTATTATAATTAAAGTCCACTTGGGTCCAATCCCTTTAATTTAACCCCAATAATTAAATTAAGGCCCACAATGTGCTTCTAATTAATAATTTTATTTTCCAAAAATACCATGGAAATTCATTTAGTCCAATCTAATTGCAATCAAGTAAATCATTCTATGAGCCTTCTCAAGTCTCGTTGCATCCCTATAATTTACCACTCATCATACATTCCAACCTTTTGCATCTTTAGTTCACCCTTATTTTGAAAGAAACATAGCTCGAAGAATATGGGTGGTGCCTAGCTTATAGCCCATGTCATAAACTAATTAAGATGAAGTGAAATGTATTTCAATAAACCCTCCTAATCGTGAATACCATACAGTATAGACCTTTTATCTTACTTTATCTCAACTAAGTGAGAGTTATGGATTTATTAAAACTTATAAACTCAGCCACATAACCAACCCATGTTTCCTCATGAGACTAATGCTTCTAATTGAAATTCTTTTCTAATCACATACTACCTTCTCTAAGGATTTCTGCCTCATAAAACAACTACATAGGACAAATATCTTGCTTACTTGCAAGGAGACATATTCCTTATTAAATACTCACTTGCCTCCATATACATTTAAGTAAGAGCACCTTAGGCTCATTACCATATCCTATACTAGGATAGATATTAGCTTTTAAAGACCTAATGACACATTGACCATCATGTGTACAAGATATCTAATAACTTATGAAATTATAGCTTATTTGTTCCTTTAGGGTGCCTAAATTATGCGTGCATGTGACTTAAAATGGAGAAAATATGTTATCATGCATGAAAAATACTAAATATGATGATTTGGATATAAAAGGTGTAGTTGTGAAGTTATGTATTAATTTCATACAATTTCTACACTTAAAATATAATTTTATATCCGCAGGTCAGCTTCATAGTTGCGACATAAAGAGCCATAGCTGCAAAATGTGGTGATGCAATTGTTAGAGTCAACCACGAGGCACACTAGAATTTTTGTTGTTATAGGTTGCAGACACTAAAAAGGGGTTCACAACCGCAGATGCCAAAGTGGCAAGAGCGAGATGAAACTGCGAAGCATTCTTGAATTTCTACATTCATAGGTCAAAATCACAAGGACGAAGGTCGCAAGTGTGGGAAGCCTTGTCATAGTAGCGGAACTGATGAGCAAAATGTTCTAGAATTTCTATGGGTGAGAGTTACGACCGTGGGTGTAGAAGTCACAATCGCAGAGAGTTCAGGTGCGGCTACAAACCATGGGTGTAGGAGTCACGATCTTAAGTTCATGGATGCGAAAAAAGGGAACACGACTATGAGACATAACTTTGTGGCCAAGGAGGACAGCTCAATAGCAATTTACCCATGATCCTTTATGATTTTTCAAGGGCTTTTCATATTTTCACACATGTACACACCAACCCTAGGCCTCCTAACCATAAATATGAAGTCTCCACAGTTGTTAGAGGATCTTAGCTTAATTTTACATTACCAACATTAGAATTCATAGGAAAGCAAAAATTCAATGTGTGGAGGAGAAATCTTTCCCAAGTGTTGGAGCACATCTATTATCCATGGCACGCACGTATATTAGAATACTTCTGTTTTTTTGATGAAGGTTTGGATGTTGAACTTAATACAAATGGTTCTTGTTAACAATATTATGAATCTTGTGACTGTTTAGTTGAACATGTGTGCTTGATTTCATGGTTGGTTGTCCTCACCTTTGTTATTTGTAATTGGTGGATTGGCTAGTAAATATAGGATTTAATCAACCCTATAATTAAATTTGTGGCTATGCAGGAATAACAAAAGTGAAACATGTGCGTGGACATACAATTATAAACATTAATCTCATGGAAATAAGAGGAGTGAAACTATAGGATTAGTGTGGGCAATATATTGTTAATCACATAGCTAAATTTTTTAATTTGATTTGACCTAGAAATGCCCACTAAAATCTAGAGTTAAAGGTATACAAGAGTTCAGGAGAATATTGTATAGAAATCAAGATTAGCAATCCATAACAAGGCAATTAAACTAATAATTAATATAAATTGGCACATATTGAAAATCAATTCATCACAAGGGGCTAGGTCTGGGACTTTACCTTTGCTTTTGAGCTTTTGTTTTTATAGCTGTGAGTTTCATTTATTTCATTCTCATTTTCACTACATTCTTGGAGCCAAACTACTAGGAACTTTATTACATCAATAGACATGAAACCCCTCCTCATAGGATGATACGTATACTCACTACAGTATTAGTCTAATTATAAATTTAATTTTGGTATGGTGACAACTCATATCATCATCTATATCATCTCGGTCTAAGGTCTACATGCACTTGATACGATCACGAAGTAAGACATTAATAGTCAACAGTCAATGCTTTGTTTACTTCATTCTCTAAGTTATTGTTCGAATACTCATTCATTAATGACACATCCACACACGTGTATTCTCAGTATCTTATATTGAATAACATAAAACTCATCATACAAATACAAGGTGTATAAGTTGTATCAAGTCTCTAATATCTTTTAAAGTGTCTATAACTCGCAAACTAATTTTGGTGATTGTGTACTAAAATAGTCATAACTTTATGAATAAGGTTTTTTAACTCAATCACATAGGCACATATAATACTTTACTCCATTTAAGATCTACATGCATGGAAAAACTTATTAGAATATTGATATGGAAGAATTAATATTTTATTAATTGATGCGAAAAGATACATATATAGTCATAATGTCTTCTAGTATCCTTTATTAACTATTGGAGTTAAAGGATGTATCACTAACAATTGGATTGATCCTAATGCATCCAAATTGTTGTCTTCTTCCTTGCAATGCACTAGATTAATCCACAGTCCTTCCTTTGATTCCTCAAGCCTCTTCAAATGTTCAAATTCTTCGTGGAAGCCCTAAACCAATGTTGCCATTAATTCTTTGAGCTTCTTTGCTTTAGATCGCATGATTGGTCTTCTAGTAAGCCATGGGTACTCGAACTTCGACTAGACACTCGCGTCACAAAATCTTTACTTGATAACTAAATTCCTAACCAATACTTTTAACATTCTCTACTATTTCTTAGCTGTGAGCATGTTAAATATAAAACCAAAAGATTTTTCTAGAGCAACTTTAAAGCATAGTGAAATATTTTCAATGAAGCATACGACCATGTTTATCAAAAAATTTTAACAGACAACATTAGCATAATTTACTCAAAGCACTTTGACTATGAAATCACATGCTTAAAATAACACATGATGTAATCAAATATTTTCAAACCATGCATGAATGTTGACAACAAATCTCAAATATTGAAATTTGTCACCTACAAGCATGCAAGTTGCTTTGTAGTAGTATCTTTGATGAGTAAGATTATTGTATCGATAGGGAATGGCTACCAAAGACGTTAGATAAACCAATTCCTATTGTGCTAAAGGCTTGGAAGGATTTAGTTAAGCTAAACCAAAAATAAAAACGTGTGACTTATTCTAAGTCTATGAAAAAGGATCCCTTACTCCTGATCTCGACTTCAAGTTTAATGATGCAGAACTCAATTAGTCTGGTTCACTAGGATGAATGCCTTGATAGAAATTGTTCCTCCAAGAAATTTAGTTTGAAAAGAGTAATTTAATATTGTTGTCCATAGGTGAAAGGGTAAAAGTTGACCATTTAAATGCCTTAGTAATTATATTCCTAGGCAGGCACATCTTAAGTGACCAATAAAGAAACTTTAGCAATCACTTCTCACAAATGCTAAAAAAAAATCCTGAAAATGATAGTGACATAGCCCTCTAACTCTAATAATAAATGGGGTATATTGGTTGTGATTATACTATTTTGATAAATTAATAAAATATTGATATTTTTATCAATATTTTAGTAATTTTATTGTGCGTGTAAATATAGTGCGGCATAAAGTTATGTATATGTCCATTTGATTGCATTAAAGAATTTTATTTACAAGAGGTTATGAGTACAGATGTAAGACTTCTTAATTCACAATCAATAAAACATATTCACTAGTCATAGATTTTCTAAATAAGGATTAAATAGCCAGTATAACTTACACATCATGTATTTGTATGGTAAGCAACGAGTATAATTTTAAGGATATGGGTAATGTCTGGCTTATGTTTGTCTCGATCTAATAAAAGTTATAAATTTAGTCAAACTCACAAATTTAATCATATAGCAAGATCAATATTACCTCGTGGGACCAAAAACCTTTCCTCAAAAACTCATTTCCAATCTACATTACCTTATCTAGGGATTTCTATTTTGTAGAATATCTAATCATATAGCAAGATCAATATTATCTCATGGCACCCATAACTTTTCCTCAAAAACTCCTATTCAATCTTTACTACCTTGGTTAGGGATTTCTATCTTATGGAATATTGACTACATAGAACAAACACTTTGCTCACATGAAAGAAGGTAAATTTCTTATTGAATGTACACTTTCTTCCATACACATCCGAGAAACAACACGTTGGACTCAGAACCATGTCTCATATCAAGATAGATATTGGTTTTTAATACTTTAAGGGCATGTTGACCATCATGCACACAAGATACCCATGTTATTTCAAGTTTGAGGCTTACATGTACTTAACACGATCATAAAATAAGATATTTGCAACAATGAGTGAAATCCATGTCTTTGCTTTATTTTTTGAGTTAGTGTTTAAATATTCATTCTCCAATGAGGTATCTACACCTATGTGTTCTCAACAACTTATACAAAATGGCATGATGCGTCAATTAAAGATGAATTTGGAGTCACACACAAAAGGACGGAACAAGGACAAGTTGGGAAATTGGTTTAGGACTTAAATGAGACTTGAAAAGTTTTGCAGTGAAATTAATTTAATTATAATAGGATTGGAATCGAATGGATTTTCCACTACATATAATTTCATTGCAATTGGATTGGACTAAATAGTTTTTCTATTATATTTGTTAATAATTAGTTTATTAATCAAAAACACAAAGGGTCTTTAATTTAATTAATGAGATTAATTAAATTAGAAGGCAAGAAATTAACAGAATTATTTAGTTTCTATTATATTTGTTAATGATGACATTATTAATTAGAAACATAATAAACTTTTAATTTAATTAATGATATTAATTAAATTATAGGATATAATTCTGATGAGCTTTAATTATTAATGATATTAATAGTTAAATATGGAATGGGCTTGAATTAATTAAAAATCCATATAGAAAGCCCACAAAGACTACTTCATGTGTGCCTTAGGTGCTATACAAGGAAATATGAATCCTACCTTCTGCAGGACTAGGTGTCTTGGAAATAACATGTTTGGAAGAGTGTCAAATCACATGATGATCAGATTTTTCACCTAATTTCGTGTATCCCTTCCACACAAAAGAGATGAAGGTCATGTAGCCCTTACTCTAGTTATCTCTGTTGTCCAAAAAGCCCTCTATACCCAAAGGTATTTGCATAAAGTTCTTGTAAAAGAGTTCGTGAAGAATTTTGAAAGTGCCTGTTTGGGTTTCTTTTGTGTGGACTAACTAGAGGTTACAGTTTGCGTATGGCAGCTTCTAGGTCATGCACACGCTTCACTTGAAATCGAATTTCAAGAGGTAATTTTTGTGTGCTTTCTTTGAGTCATTCAGTTATGTGTGTTGTATAGTAGAAAAGGTTTGAGTTTGTGATTTACATTTTTCTGTGTATTTTATGAAAAAGCATGAAAATCATATCTTGATCATTAAGAAACAATTAAGGCATCATAGCCACAAATCACCAACTCACAACGGTGAAACCAACCACAATAGTTGGTGCTGCAACTGAAGCCCTGGGAATAACATTAAACCACCTTTTTTTGTGATTTTGCTCATGGCTGTATCTTTACAGATTGTTGCACTAGTGCATGAAGAGACATCGAAGAAAGGTTCTTTACTGTGGCCAACCCTGTGGCAGCAAGATGGTGGCTTGCAGTTGTAGAAACTATTCCCACAGCCACACAAAGGCTTGCAAGGGTTGCTTTGTACTTTTCTCAAATTCAAAACTTATGAAAAGAGTTTTCAATAACGAGAATTAAGGCATAAGATACGTGTAGAAGAGTCATTAAATGGATTTATTGAATTATATATGTGATGTATAATTGATGGTTTAGATGTTTTTGTGTGGATTATGGACTTAGGACACATGTGGATGGATTTATTTTGGTTACGTTTTTGTTTTTCATGGATGTATAATTTTTTTTCATTAGTTATAAGGCTATAAGCCCAAGTTTTTCAATAGAACAGGAAATTATTTTTCGTGGCATGCCACATGTATATATAATATGGAAGATCAAGAGTTGATGATCATACGGTGATCAAGAGTTGGTGCCATTTGATATTCCATAGCATGGTGAGCCCATATAGGAAGGCCACGAAAACCAAGACCAAGTGAAGACCGAAATTGTTAAGCCTTGGATTAGTATAAGACCTCACATACATGTCCACGATCTAGTTTTTGGCTCTAATTAGATCTAGAAATCCAAAATATTCCATCTTATTTTTTTATTTGTTGCTTGTATGCGATAATAGATTTATGTGCAAAGCAAAACCACAAATACATGCACTAAAAACTTCTTCACTTTAACATTAAGTTATAACAGCGAAATTGTTTTGTCATGACACTCCACTGAGCTCAAAGTTCAAGGTATAGTCTTAGTATGTCATAACATCACTTTTGTGAGGTTACATTACAATGACATGTTTAGGGCTTTGGGACACTTGAAGGGACATTCAAAATATATTTATCTTAAGAATTGAAAGAATTATGGGTGGAGTTACAAATTTGGCGAGGTGTCAATTGGCGAGTGTGGCTTAATGGATTTGCATTGCCAAGAACTATATGTGTAAGGTTTCATCGGGCTATGGGTTGAAGTGAAAGATTAGAGTCTGCATGAGCTACGTTGGCAGAAGTTACTACTTATTAGGCTAGCATGCCAAGAGTAGTATATTTGGGGTATGTTAGATCCAATAAAGACTCCAATCACCCTCTAGAAAAATTTTCCAATGGAATTTTCATTTTCTATCTAGAGAGTATAGGATTCGAAAAAATTTAAGGGGAAGCTATTCAATTTAAAGTCCATAATCAAGCAACAACACATTTAACAACCTAACTAGCAATCTTGCCTATTTTTTTCAAGTTATATTAACTTGAATGATGTTTACACATCTTATTATATTGATAAAACCATAATGTTGACTATGACAAAGAGACTTGATTAGTTTCGAAGCTTGAGAACAGTCCTCATTCTTAAAAGGATCGATGGGATCTTAGAAGTATCATTCCATTCCACAGGAAAAAGGTTGCTCATAAGGTATCTAGCCCTTTAATTAGTGAGATTATAGAGGGCAAAACCAAGAAAAGAAAACCCACTCTTCCCAATACCAATGGGAAGGGCATGATGAACATGATTATGTTGACAAAAGAAAGAATTTCTACTACAACAAGAAAGGGCATTGGAGAAGAAATTATATCAAATGCCTCAATGACATGAAAGATGGCAACAGAGGTGATGAAACTTTATGTGTATGAAGTATCTTGTTTCATTAGTGTGTTCTTTACATCTTGAATCTTAAATTCAAGTGGATCCTCTCACATTTGCACTTCAAATCAAAATTTAGTATAGAGTAGATTGTTTGAGAAGTGAGCAGTAATGATTAAGGTCGGAAATGGGGTAGTTGCAGCTACTGCAATTGACACTGCTTCAATTAAGTTATCATCTGATCATATTCTAAACTTGAGAGATTGTCTATTGTTGTCAAATAAGCTTAAGAATATTGTCTCTATACCTTTATTGGTAAAGGAATATTTATCAAATGGCACATGTGCGATCAATAAGGATTTATCTCTTTACAAGTGAGTAAAGTATTTGTTTTATGTTGTTCATATTTTATAAAATAGAAACCCTTGGCTAAGGAAGTGGAAATTAGAAGAAAGTTTTTAATGGAAGGTTATTGGTCTCATATTGATTTGGTTATATTATTGAGCAAGTGAGTTTGCTTAAATCTATGGTTTACGCTCGATGAAGATAAAGTAAGATAAAAAGTTTATACTCCATGGTATTCACGAACGGAAGGATTCATATGATCCATTCACTTTATCTTAATTGTGCTGCAATATGAATTGTAAACTAAGCATTAGTCATATCCTTCAAGTTATGCTTATTACTAATTAAAACTAAACCTAGAGAATCATGCACAAAAGGATGGAATAAGGCCAAGTTGACGAATTGGTTCGGGGCTTAAAAAAGACTGGAAAAGTCTCATAGTGAAATTAATTTGATTACAATTAGATTGGACCAAATATATTTTCCATTATGCTTTTTAATAATGAGATTATTAATTATAATGATAATGAGCCTTTAATTTAATTAATGAAATTGATTGAATTAAATGGTAAGACACAAATGAGACTATTTAGTTTCAGTTATGTTTATTAATTGAGATTAATTAAATTAAAAAATATATATAATTTCAGTGGACTATAATCATTAATGAGATTAATAGTTAAATATGAAATAGTCTTACATTAATTAAATGTTCGTGTAGGAAGCCTATAGAGCCCATTTTATATATACTCTAGGTGTTGTACATGAAAATATGAATCCTACTTTATGTAGGATTGTATGTCTTGAAAAAAAGAATTTCTGAAAGAATTCCACATTACATGATGATCGGAATTAGGTCGGAGAGAAAAGGTCCACTAGTTTATTCTAGCTTCTCTCTTGTACAAAAAGCCTCTATACCTAAAGGTAACTGCACAAAGTCTTTGCGAAAGAATTCATGGAGAATTTTCAAGGTGCTTGTTTGAGTTTCTTCTAAATGGACAAAATAGAAGTCACAACTCAAGTATTACGGCTTTTTACTCACATGTCCTCCTCACCTAGAATCAAAATTCTAAGAGGAAATTTTTGTATGTTTTCTTGAAAAGATTCAATTACATTTGTTATATGCAGAAGATGGCATGTGTTTGGGATTTACATTCTACTATAGATCGTATGGTTGTATGATATTTTAAAATTAAAAATTTGCGCACTAAACCCAATTAAACACAACATCAATTACTTAGAATAATAACAAACTATTATCTAAAAATATAGCGCAAAATACAGGTCAGGCGGGTTATGACAGCATCATACCCAAGATATTTTGGTTCTTATTTAGTGTATGAAGCAAGGAAAATAGTGACATCTTATATCACCTATACTAGGTGTTGAAAGATCCCCTGATTCTTGAAAAGGTGAGTCTTCTATTTCCGTGAAGCTAGACATCCTCAGAATCTGAACTGCAAATATATCTCTCACTTTAAAATGACAGATCAAGAGAAAGTGAAGGAAATTCTGCTTGAGAGGCTTAGATCTCCGAGGCGTGGCCTACTATTTATAAGTTTCCACCGCCTCTACTTGTGTTTCATCCATGGTCGCGAAAACTTCCAAAAAGTCATATGTGGTTGCAGATTGCATGGCGGCGGATGGTTGTCATGGTGATAACGGTGCACAACCTGTTCAGTTTTGGCGGCCACATATTTCTAGTCCTACTTCCCTCTTATCCATGGTCATGTGTCCATGGTTGTGCTCTTTACTCTTCGACTTTATCCATAGTTGTGGACACTTTATCATCTTCATCCGCAAGCATGGACGCTTTCAGTTAATATCCACGACAACGAATAGACTTTATCTTTCATTTGTTGCAGATAATTCTTCAACAATCCTCTAAGTTTGACTTTATCTCCAATATTTCAAGTACCAATCTGTGTTTTATTATTAGGTGTGTTGAATCTCTCACTTTCTTTGGGTTGTTTGGCTTTTAGTTGTCTAATGACTCCTACCAGTTTCTTTATGCATGTAGAATTAAGTGATTATTATACTAAACTAAATACAGGGAAAATATTTCTAATCCTGAAAATGTGTAATCCAAGTTAAAATAATTTAGGGAATCCAACAATTTTTATGTCAAATATTAAGTAAAAATAACTATACAAGGATACAATTTAAATACATGACTTTTGCATGCTCGCAGATTTTTTAAAACAACTAATGTCTATTGCCATTGGCCAATAACTTAGTCTTTAACACACTAAGGAGGACTTAATAATCCATTTTTAATCTCGATTAAGAGGTCATAAAGTAGCATTCATACTCACTTTAAGGATCTACTATTTTTAATCTTTGACTTTGATTAATAAAATCCATAATAACTTTTATACTTGCTTGGAACTCATTCTTTCCCATTTGTTTCTAATCACCAAAAGTATGACCATGTTAATACTTCACAAAAATTCTCAAGCTCGAACTATATAAATAAGGTATGCTTCACTATAGATAAAATATTAATTAACTTAATCTCATTTATATTTTTCATGCTAAAAGATTTTATCAAAAAAATCATTTCACAAATCATTTTGATAAAAAAATTCACTCATGCAACACAATCATTTTTATGAAATAATAAAAAGAAGAATTTACTTATGCATAAAATCATTTTCCTAAAGTAGTAAAAAGACAAATGCATTTATAAAAGACAATAGCAAGATGAATACACTTACTGTGCCATTATTCACTCTCCCCATGAAAATTTTTCTAGAAAAATTAGTTGATGATGGAGCACTCATTCAATTTTGGAATGGTAGAGATTGTGGAAAGCATGAGTTAAAAAAGTTAGTTATTAGGCGAGGACTACAATTAGTTAGATTATTTATGTTCGGAGGCATTAGACAAACGGTGCACTTAGAACAATTTTATGGATTTATCTTATCTTGGAAATGAAACCCTTTTTTATGGTCATTATTATGCTTTATATGGCCAGTTTTGGTGTTTTTGAGTTATTTAATTAAAAATACAGTCACGTTATGTTTCAAATTTTGGGCATGACAAATAATGGAGTAAAAATTTGGAAGTATGAAAATTTCCAAATAATAATTTTAGAGATAGGAATTATGTGGTGCATTTTTAGGAGAAGGTATCTAAGATGGCAAAATTTTTAAAATGAGTTGTCATTCAGATTGGCCTAATACATTAGAAAATTTTTGCAAATTTACTAAAGAAACGTGGACTATGTTTTGCTTACATTTTCTATGCAACAACATATACACTCTATTAATTTGTGAAAATAACTATCTTTCTTCTCTTATGGCCGATTTACATATTTGGTTCCACAGGATAAGACCATTATGATTTTAGTCCTGTAATATATGTGATTCTGATTTTCAACGCCAACTATATTAATAAGGCTATCACGTTTAGTCCTATGATCCCACAATATTTCTAATATTAAAAACAGACAAACAAATTTGGAAAAAATGGCATGAACCACACACATTGTTACTCTATAAATTATGGGATCAAAATTGAAATTTTAATGTTTTCTATGTTATTTTGAACTTTTAATTATTTCTTATTATGTAAAATTAATAATTAATAAAATTTATAATCATTTTTCCAAAAAAAATTAATTGTGCAAAAAATATTAATTAAATATAAAAATACATAAAATAATGTTAAACTAATAAATAACAAAAATAAAAGAATTTTTTTTTAAATTCAATTATATAATAGAAATTAACTTCTTGCAAAATTAATATTTTTATTTTTTTCAAGTAATATAAGTTATATTAAAGTTTTTACAATATATCTTAATTTGATTTAGTTTCTTATTGTATACAATAAACATCAAACAAAATTATGTGTTTAATTTTAGACACATTTTCAAAACGACCAATTAAGCCTACATAATTCCAAAAGTTTCTCCTATAAAATTAACATTCTAATTTTTTGAAACATTAATTAAAATTAGAAATTCATATAAATTTTAATAAAAATTGTAAAATATAAATATTTTTATTATAATTTTTATTTAGTTTAGCTTTTTTATGTAATTTTATTATCCCATTTCCAATAAAATTAATATTCTAATTTTTTGGAAATATTAATTACAATTAGAAATTCATATAATATAAAATTAAACTAAATAAAAATTAATATTTTGTTATGTATTTTTTGTTAACCCGTTTCATATTTATATGATTAGGTTTTCAAACTAAGATAAAGAATTAATGCAACTTTTATATTAGAAAATATAAATTGAATAAAAGTTATTTGAATAAATAAAATGATAAATATTGAAGCAATTTCATATTATTTGCTATATATTTGTGCGAAATTCAACATTAAATTATTTACAATAATTTCTATATTAAAAGAAAATATGAGTTTTGATTATAGTTTTACTCAATCAATTTTTTCCTACAAGATTATACAAAATCATGTTTGAAATAAAAATTTTGAAACTAGTTTCTTTTTTTAAATTCTATTAACATAATAATTAAAATATTAAAAATATTTTTATATATTTCTTATATTTGATCAATTCGTTTACTCAATTTAATGGAAATATGTAATTTTTATTTTTTTTTGTTTTATTCTAGAAATTTTAGTTCAAATTTTAGTTATTATAAGTAATGTTAAATAAAATTAATATTTTACATTACATTAAAAATACAATTTTTTAAGTTATTATTTGAAAGAGAAAACATTTCAAATTTTTAAACTAAATGAAATATTAATTAAAATTTTAAAATGAAAATTTTAATAAAATATTGATATATAAAAAATAGTTTTTGAAAATTATTTTTATTTTTTAAAATAAATGATTTGTTTGCAATAAATATTTGTGCTACTTTGAATGTCTCTTTTGAAATTCTATATTAAAATCAAATTTTTGGTAAATATACAAATGTATAAAAATTTGAATTAAAATATGAAACGAATTCTTAAAAAAATAATTTTTAAATCATAATTCCAATTTTTTCTTATTTTAACTAATATTTTTTTATTCAAATTAAAAAATAATTTTTAAAATTTAATTTGAAAAATATTTTGCATGGTCTTGTAAAAAATATTAATTGCATAATATTGTACTGAAAACCCTTTACTTATTTTAGTTTTAGAAATTATTAAAAATATTTTAAAATTTAGTTCATTGACATATATAACTATAATCTCAAGTTAAAAACTTTTATTGTATTTTTAAAATTAAAATTTTATTCATTTAAAATAAATTATATTTATTTTTTTTCTTATATAAAATATTAAATAAATATAATGCTTTATTTTACTTTGAAAATGCTAGTTTTGTAAATGTAAATCCCAACAAGAATAAATAATATAACAAAAAGTTACGCTAAATAAAGTTATACTAATAAGATTTTTATTTAATTATTTTTGGTTTTAACTTTATTTTGTATATTTTCATTGTTATTGATAGTTTTACACAATTGAGTTTTCACAATATAACATAAAATGTCAATTTTCTCAAATATTAATTTTATAAGATACAAATAAATTTTAAAATAAAATATAAATAAATAAAAATTTCGATTTGGATCCCATTAACTTATAGAGCAAGGACACGTGTATACATGAAATCATTCCCCCCGTTATCCCATTTGCTTTAACAGCTGAAATATAGAGATTGGTTTCTAAAATTTAGTGTGTGTTTTTAGTTGTTTTATCTTAAAAATTATATAAATATAAGATAGAGAAGAGATAAAAAAAGATGAATAATAATTGAGTGATATTTTACCTAGTAGGTAATTGTAAAACAAATATAGTCACTAGATGGCTAAAACCACATCCGTAAGGGACATTTATGCAATTTTAACTGCCCCCCCTCCCCCCTCCACTCTTTCTCTAATATCTTAAATTTTAACACATGTAATATACTTAATTTTACTCTATCAAAATCCACTAAAATAACTAACTAGAATCATTAATAAAAACTTGTAATTGTTCGACATTTTATATGTGTGTAAATAACAATTACAATATACGCATAAAAAAAATATATATATATATATATTTTTACACACAACTATATATATGATTTGTTATTTTTATTCAAAATTATATTTTTAAAACATATAATGAATAAAGATAATTATTTAAACATAAAATGAAACAAAACTTCTATAAACATAATGCGCGATACTTTTATCATATAAGATTTTATTATGATAGTTTTCATTTATTTTAAACGTTAGTATGTGATTTTTTTTCAATTCAAATAACATTCTTATTAGGCCAATTTTATAATTTTAGTTTTAAATTTCTCCAAGTTCTCTTTCATTTTATACGCCACGATGAAATGCGATCTTCTGAAATAGGAGTGTTGACGTGGATCCACGTGGCAACGTTGATGGATCGTCGTGCCTGTAGATGTGGTCCGTGGTCTTGAATTTATAAAAGAAAATTGGCAGATAGGATTTCAGATAAGGGCACAACTTTTGGGAGTTATCGGGCTGTCACCCAAGGCCCGGCCCCAACCCAAAATTCCGAACCGCGTGTCTTCCACTAATAAAAATAAATAAATAAATAGATAAATTTCTTCTGCTCTTTATGTTTAGCGATCGGTTTGCATATTCCGCAACCTCGTCAACGCCGTGTATTTGCAGCCGGCTCCTAAGCCCTTTTCTAGTTTCAACTCAATATTCTTAATTTCACTTGATTTTTCTTGTTTGTTTCTTGATGCAGCCAGCGGCTCCCATGTCGGTGAGTAGATGCATCGGCTTCGCCTTGCTGTTTTTGTTTTTCAAAATATTTTTGTATTGGTTGCTTCCCTTTTTTTGGTACGAACAAATCAGGTATGTTGCGTATTCTTTGTTTACCCGATGCCGGGTGGGTTTGATTCACTGGCGTAAAGTCTTTCTGTTTAATATCCGTTCTGGTTTTGGGGAATTTTTATTTACGAATTATGGAAATTGATCCAAAGGTGTTCTGTAAAGTTGAATGTTTCTTTTCTAATTTCAAGTCATTTGACGTGATTGCCATTTTATATTAGCGTGGGGATCATTCGATTGGAATAGTGATCTACACACGTCGCCTTACTCGTCCAAGGGAACTTAAAAATTTGTATGTCATTCGTATTGTTTTAAAATGTGTTGTAGTCTTCTTTGCTTTGGATGTCCGAGTCACTGAAAAATACGGTTATCGCATTGCTTTCCTTTGATCTGAATGTTTCTACTGCACTACTGAGATGGGTCTTGGGTTCACATAAAGGTTAGGAAGAAAATCCGAAGTAAAAAGGTTGACTACCCCATTGTTTAGCTCAAAGCTTGAAGTGAAGGGCCACCCTCACCCCTCACCCCTCACTCCTCACTCACTTGTGAGATGGAGAGAATATCGGGATACACGTGCTCCTTTTAGGATGTAAAAAACTAAGCATTACAAATTGTCATTGTGATGTAGAAGCACTACGAAGAAAAAAGCTGCTTATTTTTTAAAACTGAATTATGATTGTTGCTTTTTATCAACGTCAAACTTGCTCACTCTAGGTTGAACCCTGATGGAGGTTAGCAAGGTCTCGAGAGCAAGAAGCAATTCCATTTTGCATGATTCAACCTCGAATCAGCTATAATTGATTTTATTTTCACCTTTATCCAAGGAGGGAAATTATTAGAGAATTACATGTTTGGCATAATGTGGGATTCAGAGGCATTTGTATTTAATAAGAAATGAAGATTGGACCAGAGCACTTCTAGCTGTCATGATATGACAAAACATATGTAAAAAGGTAGAGAAGGCAAGTGTTGATATCATGGACAATGGTATCATTCAAAGGAAAGACATTCATGGTTCTACAGGAAAGGAGCTTGAGCTCAAGCTTAAAAATTTTTTCCAAGCGCAAACTCAATCTAGACTCTCTTGCAGCTGTTGTACTATTCATCAATGCATGTGATCCTGTATTTCTTTATATAATGCCATGTTGTATTGAGAATCATGAATAATTGCAATTTCAGATGTTTTCTTTAAATGATAATTGTTCAACTGTTTAAGTATCTACTATAAATTCATCTTGCTTAGAATTATAGTAATGGGTTATGTCTTGACTGGAAACTTGGTTTCCAATAAATGGTTCACTACCCATGTTTGTGTATGAGAATCCACGGTGGAACTTGTTAAATTGGCAATGACATAAAAACAAGTACACATTTCAAACAATAGTTATGGGATCATGGATAGATTTCTCTTGATTAATAAGTCATTGGTGCAAAATCTGTAATAAAGATATGAGAAGGATGAATTCCCCTCCGTTTATTGCTGAATGCTCTATTCCAGAATTAAATAACACCCGTGATGCGTAATATCTGCCATGCATATGTTTTAAAAGTTTAAAGTGCATTTGCAAGTGGGTGACTCCTATGCAAGTGTTGAATATAATGTGGACAGGTATCCCTTTCTTGTATAGCAGTGCCCCCTCTTTGGAAGTTGGACATATTTTTAGAAACTAAACCTAATGATGTTTACCTGTTTGGATGTCCCAGATAAGAACTGTGAAAGTCAGCAATCTCTCTTTGGGGGCATTGGAACGTGATGTCAAAGAATTCTTCTCATTTTCTGGTGACATTGAATATGTTGAGATGCGAAGGTTAGCTTAAGCAGTTCTTTTCTGCTATATATAATATATCTATCTACACATATGTGATATCCGTATTTGTGTGTGTGTGTGGCGTAATGTGTATACACTTGCTCTTACTGATTGAGAATTTCTGATGCTTATGTAGTGATACTGAACGATCTCAACTTGCATTTGTTACCTTCAAGGATGCACAGGGAGCTGAGACTGCAGTTCTTCTTTCGGTCTCTCTCTCTCTCTCTCACACCTGATTCCTTAATTTGCATTACTTATGTTCTGGAAACCTTTATACAGTTCAGTTTTTTCTATCATTCTTGTTAATTTCTACTTGTTTTTCTGATTGTATAACTCCTACTACTAATTCTTGTTGTTTAGTTTCTATTCTTTTTATTTGTTTTCTTGCTTTCTGTTGTCATTATTGGTTGTTCTTGAAATTGACTGTCAAACTTCTTTGAATTACTGGATCTGTGAATTACAACAACTTGATGCAGCATTTTGTTTGTTCGTCAAACTAGAGTTTGTTCATGCAATTGTCTTATGATTATCATATTATGAATTTTCATTAGAAGAACAATGAGAATCGGTACTTTTTTATAAAAACAATAAGCTAATTTTGAATACCTCCTCTATGAACTTGTGTAATTAGTGTATCTCTTTTCTATTTAAACTTACAAATGCCTCCCTTTTGATATCATATAGAAAAACTTACATCCTTATAATTGCCTCCCCTCCCTTTTGATATTGGATAGAGAAACTTACACCCTTTTTTTTTTTCAATTAAAATATTAACACCCGGTTAAGACTTATTCAAACAAAATATTTTCTTCCAAGTTTTATGTACAGGCTAAGTGGTTACAATATAGATACAACTGTGTTTTAAGGAACACTAAACTTACATTTGTGATTTAAAATATATGATAAAAATATTAATTTAAAATAGAATTTGAACTCAAAAATATATAAATTTTGTAAACTACAGAGGCTTTTGTAATTTTAAACAAATGAGGTATAGTCAGTGATTGTACTAACTTGCATCAGGATTTTCATAATTAACCACAAATTTGAGTCATAAATATCATGATACTTCTAAACTAAATGTTATATTCTACAACTTAATTTCTAAAGTCTTAAATGACTTTCAATCCTGGTCTTGAATCAAACTTGACTTTGAGAAGCATCTCAAATGTTATATAATTAATATCCAAAAATGAACGGTAAGAACAAATTTAATTTGTGAATAAATCATTTAGTTTATCAATATATAACTGAATTTCAAATTTGAGATAACATGACTACCTGGGCCGTATATCTTTTTAATGTAAGTAGGAATTAAGATTATTTACTCCTATATGTATATAATGATGCGATGATGCGGAAGCAAATTTTGGATAGGCAGCGTAAATTGGACAATCACGATCAACAATCAATATGTCATAGTCAATTAATACAGTCATAAAACACTTGTGTTTTGAGATGACAGGAACTAAGATTATAATATGCGTGCGCAACAGCTACACCTGATTTTATACTGCCATGGTTGTGCCTTTTAATTGACACCATGTAGTACATCTCACCTAATGCGAAATGAGGACAACTAGTGGGACATATTACCGTATGTATAACCATTTGTATAGATACGTGTGAAATGGTGTGCAACAGCTTCTCTGACCAGTATATGCGAAATCAAATAGCTGTTACAGGCTTAGATTTCTATTAAATGTGCCTTTTAGAAATTTATGGAAGCCGTACCAAGGTCATTCACTTTTTTATACACATGACACAATTGATCTTTTATCAGATAAATTATCTCCTGCTCAATTTCTCTAGCATAAACCTTTGCTTTGGGAGGGGGGTTTTGTAAGAGGGGGATGTTTAGTAGGAGTTGTTTTGGAATGAGTAGTAAATATTTTGATATAAGATTTGATATTTTGAAAATTTTCATTTATTTGAATATATAGCACATAATAATAATTGGATGATGAGATAGTAAATAAGGATAATAATTAATTTTTAGAATATAAATATATATATAAATGTGAGTTTAAGTGTGTATGTATAGGTATTTATTTAATTATGAATAGGTAATAGTTAGTTATATATGTAAGAGAAGGAAAATTTGAATGAAAATTTTATTGAATATTATGTTTGGCGGCGACAAAGTTTGATGGGTTATTGGAAGATCAAATAGAGGAAACAAACACAGCCCTTATTTTCTTGAACTCATTTCCAGCCTAGGTTGTGTTTAATCAGATTGCTTTCTGGAGCTTAAACTTTACTCTTTTGGACTATGATTCAAATCTATGCTGTGTTTACTTGTCTTGTGGTGAAGCTTTTTGTACAACTCATCTACCTAATCCCCTCAAATTTAGTCTTAATTCTGGATATCACCTTATGTTTATAAATGGGTAGTAATATTTGCTTTCATATTTTCGAATTATATTTCTCCTATATACATGGAATTTAATTCTTTTTTTACGTGAAAGGATGCATTATTGTCCATCTCTTTAGATTTTCTCTTTGCATAAATTTCTTAGGAATAGGGACCATACAATTCTAATTCATTAGCATTTTTCATGTTAATTTCAGGGTGCAACAATTGTAGACATGACCGTAGACATCACTCTAGACCCAGACTACAAGCTTCCCCCTGCTGCTTCTGCACCGCTCCTGGTATAGTTTGTTTGAATGGTTCTCTCTCTCTCTCACTCTCTCTCTCTTCACTAAATTATAATGAGATTTTTACCTGAATGCCTCCCAAAATTTATCAGCCATCAGATAAAAAAACTGGAGGAGGTGAATCTGCTTTCCAAAAAGCCGAGGATGTTGTAAGCAGCACGCTTGCCAAGGGTTTCATCTTAGGTAAAGATGCTGTTTGCAAAGCCAAGTCTTTTGATGAGAAGCACCAATTAACATCCACAGCAAGTGCTAGAGTTGTGTCATTTGACAAAAAGATTGGACTGACTGAGAAGATAAACACTGGTACATCTATGGTGAATGATAAAGTGCGGGAAGTAGATGAGAAACTCCATGTTTCTGAGAAAGCAAAATCAGCATATGCTGCTGCTGGGCAAACAGTTGGCAATGCTGGATCTGCCATTATGAAAAACAGATACGTCCTCACTGGAACTTCATGGGTGACGGGTGCTTTTAGCAAAGTCACCAAGGCAGCTGGGGAAATTGGCCAAAAGACGAAGGACAAAGTTGGAATGGCTGAAGATGAGCAGAGAAGAAAAATGGTGGATGACTTTGCTCAAGTTCATTTATCTGAGTCTCCTAAATCATCTGAGTCGAAAGAGTTGCATTCTTCAAAGCCTGCCCCAGCACAAGGTTTAATTCTCTGATTTGTTGCCTCAAGAAATATGCTTGCGCTTTCCAGATACTTTGATCCGTAGTCATTTCGTATACTCTGTGTTTAAGCTGTCTTTTTCAGTGTCTTGGCTCAGCTGTACACATATATGTTGTCGTTGTCGTCGAAACTGAAATCCATGATATGTTGTTGGATGAACTATTTCTTGATTCTTCAGTCAGTGTGTGGGTTGAATTTCTTGTTTCATTATAGATGTTGTAAGTAATTCCCTTCTCAAACACACAGTTAAGAATGGAGTAGATGGACTTTATATCATAGTCATATTTATGAACTTTAGCCATTGAAAACAATAGCTATGTTAGTTTAAGTTTTGTTTCTCTTTTTTATGTGTGTGTGAGTTTTTCAAAAAATAAGAGAAAGGGAGAATTTAAAAAATGTAGATTTTAGACACTTAATTCCCCTTTTATGCTCCTCCAGTTTTCCAAATGTAGATTTTAGACACTTATTCCTCTTTCATACTCCTCCAGTTTTCCAATAGACATTATCTGACATTTTTGTCTTTTCCGCAGACTTTTATTGTATGACTTCGTTTTCTCACTTAGTCATCAAAAATGGTGTTTCCCATAATTCACCCGTTAAATGACTGCTACATAATTTATGAAGTTTTCGCGAGTGCTTTGATAACTGTCAACAGCGTATTGGAATGAACACCTTTTCTCTATATTGTGATATATTCCATGTCAGTGACTGTGTCACATAATTTTTTTTTTTAAAAAAGACAGGTAGCGTTTTTGTAAACCATATTTCACTAATTCTTTTTAATTGACATGGAAGACAATTATTTATTTTTTCTTGATACTTTCGCATCAATTATCCCCACTACAATTTCCTTTCCAATTTAAACACTTAACTCAAAAATCTTTTCTACTTCTTATACAATTGCTGTTTGCCTTTTTAAAAAATGCTGTGCCTTCAATATGATATCACAAGCAATGATGTAGTGGGGCTTGCTGCATGTCGACCGAGACCCCTGTGATATTGGCTACTGGGCTTTGAGGGGGCCGGATTAATTAATTTACGATGTTAATCAATTGTTTACTTAGAAAAATAAAGATCCACAATAAAATGTAGAATCGGCACTACATGACTAAAATTTTAGATAAAGAATCTAGCCGCTAGGTGCGATAAAATAATTCTAATTACTGAACCCATTTGATATATTTGTAAAAAACTCTTTTGTTTCTTAATATGATTATCACTAATATTTTTTTATAACATTTAAAATTAAATATAATTATGTGATATTAATATGTGAGGAAAAAATAAATATAATATAGTAAATATCAAATAGAATCATATAGTAGATATTACTATATTAATTTGTGATGTGGTATAAGTAATAAATAAAAAAATATATAGCTTTTTAAAAAGTTTGAAATAAGAATATTTTATAAAAATAAAAACTAGTCACGTTAAACAATTCAACTTCGTGTACACATCATTACATTAGCTTAAAATTAATTTATCATTCAAAATAATATTTATCCTATCAAGTAATGTAAACATACCCTAATCACATGTCTTTTAAAGAAAAAAAAAATTCCTCAGCGTTGTGTGAAAACAAAATAATAATAATAATAATAATAAAGTGAGCAAAAAAATAATGAGTGAAGCGCGTGTGAATAATAAATTTTTGCCACAAACTATGAGCACGTTGTTTGTGCTATGTAAAGAAGAAGAGAGGTGAGGAGACACGTGAATGAACCACGACAGTGCAACAAAAGGAGAACCCGTGATTAAATATGATGGTAACGGTGATCGTCATCCGTGACGGCTCTCCGTCTCTTCTGTTTTTGTCCCATGTTATAAATTTATATTTAACATTTTTTATATTAGCTCTGTACTTCAAATTCTGTCCCCGTCGATTCTGCTGCGAGGGGCTTCGCAATGTTTGGGAGTACTTCATCCTCATGTTTCTTCTCATTAAAAAAATACAATATTTTAGTAAATTAAATTTTACAAGTAGTTGTTTTTCTCTTATGTGTGTATATGCATATATAAGTAAATATTAAAAATTAAATAATCAATTTTTTTCCCAAAATCGAAATATT
Source organism: Avicennia marina (assembly GCA_019155195.1). Lineage (NCBI taxonomy): Eukaryota > Viridiplantae > Streptophyta > Magnoliopsida > Lamiales > Acanthaceae > Avicennia > Avicennia marina. Next base: position 6,071,664 of record CM032762.1, on the reverse strand, counting down.
ACTTACATGTACATTCACACACACATACTAAAAACTAGTATTACTTTTGTATAATATCATCTTTATTGATTATTTTATAATGCTATATATACCAAAAAAAACATAAAAGATCAAATCAAATATATGCATTTTCCTTTTCTACTATTCACAAATATTCACACAAAAAATGTAATATTCTCAATTTATTAAAGTTCACATTCAAATATAAAATTTGTTTTACCGAGCTCGAGCATTTAGAGTTTGGCGTTAGCTAAACTTTGGGGGAATATACACTAAATTGAGTTTGAACACATCAAATTTAATGGTATATTATATGAAATCTACTTATCATGTAATTAGTAAACGGTGAAAAAGAGAATGTTTAATTATACTCGCTATAAATATAATTGATGAACTCCAAGAAAAATAAATTTAAGATTTCACTTAACTCTATTAAAAAATTGCCAATTTCTTTTAGTAAAGACAATTTTAGATAGGGGATGGTAATGGGCTGCAGTTTCTTCCTGTAATCCTAATCCCCGCCCCATTATCAATTATTTTTCTAACCCCATCCCTTACCCTCTCTCTCTCTCTCTCTCTCTCTCTCTCTCTCTCTCCACCACCACGAAAAAAGACTCAATTTTGTTTTAAAAATTCAAAAAAAAATAAATAGCAATATTTTAAAATAGTTATTTGCATAATAAGAATACAATAAAAAATAAAGTATAATCATAACAAAAGTTGATGAAAATTAATATAAAACAATTAGAGATGTCTGAATTAAATGAAAGCTCTAAACTTATTTAGTAATACAATCATCATAATCTGCTTGATCAAACAATATATTATTAGCATTCCGAAATAAAATAAGTTGCTGCATCAAAATTAAGAAATAGTCACGCATGAAAGAAATAAAGACTTGTCAAAAAGGTCGTACTATGTTAAATTTAGACATAGTGGTCACGGACTCATTTATAGGAAAAGCACTTCACTTATTCCCTATACGATTAGCGAGAATCCACAATTCTACATTGAATTAGTTGAATAAAATTAAAGGCAACAGATATTGATGGGGAAAATAAGACACCCATGGTACTGAATGTAGATTGGGTATCACGTTCATCCGATTGCACTTGGTCTGTGTCTGGCTGACTAAATGGTGATCACTTTCGTTCAGTTGCTCATGAGCTTTCTTTTGTGGACTTGGATCAGAAAAATGAAAAATATAATAATGGGAAAACGATTGTAAAAATACAGAACAAAAGTTGATTCACCCTGTCTATGGGGCTTACTAAACTATGAAATCTTGGATGGTGAGTGATGATCTGGGGAAGATTTTTGGTTTGATGCTTGCAACAAGGGATGATGAAAAGGAAACGAAAGGGAACTGAATATAAAATTCTGTTATTATTCTAATCACATCTGTGCTTTATATCAAGTTATTTCTTCTCGAGTTTATTCACCTACTTAGAAATGTAGTTTTTTCAGCTAAGTCGTGTGACTGTCCACCTTCTTAATTCCTGCACAAGGGGAAAGTAGATGAGAGTTATGGAGTCAAGCAATTAATTGCGCTGAATCTTATTTTTGGTCGTGCTTTTCTAATCTATTGTATCATTTATTACCTTCAATAATTATACTGATCATTGGCTTACAATACTGATACTTTGTTTTTCATCCTAAACTTTGCACATTTTACTTGCTAGAAATGTGAGGAAAGTCTTGGCTGCTTTAGAGCTGCGCTTCAACAGTTTCTGCTTTTGTCTAGAAAAATACATTTTGCTTCTATGAGTTGGAAAAATTAGCAAAATGCTTATTTTCTATCCCTTTTAACTGAGGTTTGTTCACATGAATCTATGTAACTACACTGATTTGTGAAACTCATGGTTAAAAATTCGTGGATACCATTTGTTTCTTAAAGCAAAATGACTTCTTGTTTATCTTTTTTACAACTCTGTTCAAACATTTTCGAGCTTTTCAAAATATATTCGCCTTTGATATTTGTCATATTCATCTACACTAAACAATTTTGTAAATCTTGTTTGGAGTATAGTTCCCTGATGCCTAAAAGTTTGTTTTGGATTGTATATCCCTAAGTCTTCACCATTTTTGATCCATCTCCAAAAAAACAGAAAAAATTTAAAATCAAGTCCTAACTTCTTCCAATCCAATGGAGCGGAGAAATCCATGGCACATAAGTATTTTACTCTTACTCTCTTGAATACAATATTTTCTTTATATATTTTTCTACCTTTTGTACTAGTCTAATGCCATGCTAAATTACTAATTGCTAAATCACACACTAAAAAATATGTTTGATGATAGGTTCTCTATCATTGGAATTGAATATAAATTGATTTTTAGATATTGATTTAAGAATACACTTAAGAATACAACATTTCCTTTTTGTTAATTCTTGTTTGCTAAAAGGAATATCGATTTTCTTTGTGCTATTTCAATGTATTTGTTGGATGGTGCTGTCTTTATTCCATATAAATGTGATTATAATTTATACAATTTGATTTTTTAGAATTCGAGTTCTGTGATGACTTACATGGATCAATTATCGAGTCATCAACTCCAATAGTTTTAAGCTCCCAAACTTTTATGAGTGCCCATGAAAGTTGAAGTATGCATGATGATATCATGCCAAATAGAGATATGAATGAATTTGAAAGACAAGAAGATGTAGAGGAAGAATTTGAATTTCATGTGCCCAAAAGAACCAAAAGATCTATTGTGTGGAAGGATTTCAAGGATAGTGATGTAGAGAATAAGGATTATTTTTCTATATGCAAGCATTGTGGAATTGAACTTTCTCGAGGACCAACAAGACAAACATCAAGCTTGAAGAGATATATTGATAGTTATGTAGCTAAAGAAGCCAAACTCAGCAGAGAAGCACATCAAACAACAATTAATTTTTAGCTAGGAGATGTTGCTTCAGCAACTATACCATCATTACATAAAGGAAAATTTAACATGAAAAGAGTTACGGAAAAAGTTGCACATTGGGTTGTAATGCATGAGCATCTGTTCACTATTATAGAGGAAGAAAGTTACAACATTATGATAATGGAAGTTGCACCTAAGTGGAAAAGGATTTCTCGACATATGTTGAAGGGTGATTGTGAATGTATTTATGAGGTAGAGAAGAAAAAATTGAATAATATATTGGGAGATGTGAAAAAAATTAAACATCACAACTAATTTATGAAAGTTAAATAATTAGAAAATTGAGTATATCGTTATCACTGGCCACTGGATTGATGTAAATTGAATATTCCAAGAGAGGTTCCTCAACTTCATCGACATTGAACCACCTACACGTGGATTAGAGATTTCGTTTCTCATTTTTACTTGCTTGAAAAAAATGGGCCGTTGAACAGAAAATTTATACAATTTCTATAGATAATGCCTCAAATAATGATGTAGCTATGAGAATGTTGAAAGAAGATCTTGGAGTGATGAAATCACTATATGGTAGTGGTCAGCTATTCCATGTTCGGTGTTGTGTCCACATCTTGAATCTTATGGTTCAAGATGACCTAACTGAAATTGGTGATATTTGTGAAAAATTTCAAGATAGTGTGGAATTTGTAAATCGCACTGATCGGAGAATGTTATCATGTAGTGCAATTGCTCGACAAATGCAACTTACAAGAAAAAAAGTAATTCATGATTGCCGAACAAGATGGAATTCAACTTATGAAATGTTGAGTTGTGCTTTGAAATTTTAAACTGTCTTTACATGATATGCGGAATAGGATGAGGAGTTTGTTAATCTTTTGCCATCGCCTAGAGAATGAAGGAAGATAGAAAAAGTTTGCGGTATTTTGGAGACCTTTTGGAAAGCCACACAAATCATCTAAAGAAGTGATTATCCAACTAGCAACTTATTCCTCCCAAAGATTTTAAAAGTGAAAAATATGTTAGAAGCTCGAATAAATGATAGTGATGATTTCATTCAAAGGATGGTGGCTAAAATGAAGCAAAAGTTTGATAAACATTGAAAAAAGTGTGATAAGTTAATATGCATTGCTACTGTTATGGATCTTAGACAAAAAATGCATGGGATAGAGTATGCACTTTCTAAGATATACTTTATTTCTGAGGCACAAAGGTACATGACAAATGTGAGGAATATCCTCTTTGAACTTTACCAAGATTATGCTAATATAGATGCAGGTGCTCAAATTTCTACATCAGGTGCCTCATCCAACCTAAATTCAATTCAACAAATATAAGATGAATATTGGGATAATTTAGTTGATGTAATTGGCACCAGTTAAGCCAAGAGGTCCAATTTGGTAAAATATCTAGACAAACCTCTTCTCCCACGTGGATCAAATTTGAACCATTTTGACTGCTTATCTTGGTGGAAAACAAAAAGGCCGTTTGCCCTATATTATCTCCAATGGTTGTTGATATTTTGACAATTTCTATTATTACTATAGCTTCTGAAGCTACCTTTAGTGCTAGGATGAGGGTAATTGATTCATATTGATCCTCATTGTCTCCTAAGATAGTTGAAATGTTGTTATATACAGGTGATTGTTATACACATTTGCACGGAGTGAAGAAAATAACAAGAGTAAAAATTAAAATTATTGATATTATAATTATTGATTAGCATTAATTTTTATATATTTAAGTGTTATATAATTTGCTTATTTTGTCTATGAGAAAGAGAAATCCCCTTAAAAATATCTTATTCGAGAAGATTGAAGTTTCATGCTAAATGTACATGTAATGTTCCTAAAGTAACTTATTATATTAATTTTATTTCATGTGATTTGGTTATCATGTTATGGTTAAATAATTGCCTATTTTATGTTATTTTATGTTCTTTCAACTTTCCATGCCATTGCTTCTCTTTCACTTTTATAGTTCCATTTTATAAAATTTGTTTGCTATTTGCTTATTTTTTATTTGGTACATGTTGTCTAGGTTTGAAGCATTCATATGACTGATCTGATAGAAATCATTAGAATTTTCACTGACACTGTTCCATTTGATTGAAGATTTGTGATTTAAGTGATAGCTTTCATAGGCAATCTAGCACTATTTCATTTTTGTGGGATGTTGCGAACTTGTGATGATTTGATGATCATTAAAACTTAGATGGAGAAATGATGTTTGCATGTATTTGATTAAATGAAATTTATTGTGAGACTGTTTGGAAAGAACATATGTATGATATGTCCTAAAAATTGGTGAACTATTTGGCTTTTTGGTCTCTTCTATTATTATTATCCATTTGCTATATATTTAGGATGCACTGTGTGGTGGAAATAGAATTCTAATAATATTGCTTATCCATGTTTGGTAATATCTTTGTTCCTTGACCTTTTATTTGGTTTGCATGAATAAGTATCTATAGTGTGGTGAAATTTGGTAATCCTTATGTAGGAATTTAATAATGACTAATTTGATTTCATATTTTAGGGTACAAATACTAAGAAAACATACTTCATGATATGTGAACGAGAGTCTTATGCGTTTATTAATGGTAGTATTCGACTGATATAGGATTGTCTTGCTAATGGTTCTAGGTTTCTAGCATGCAGAATCTCTATTGTTGTGCATCTTCTTACATTTCTAAAAGAATTAGCATTTTATCTAGTTTAAAACACTTTTTAGCTACATTCTTGGCTAAGGTTGGGACCATAGTTCACTATACATTATGTTGCTACTAAAATTTAGACATCCATACATTATTTTAAGTCCATTAAGCTTGATCTTATTCCAATTTATCACTTTAAGAAAAATAATCATACAAGAAATGGTGTGAGACATTTGTGTACTATTCCACTACAAAGGTTAAGCTATATTTTCTCTAACGATCTTGCATCAGTATCTTTCATTTCCCTCAATCGTCTTAGTGCATGCCCAAATTAATATCATCACTAAAATTTTCAGGCCATCTCCATCTAAAAAGAGAATACATTTGGATAGGTTGTAATAAATTTTTCCAACCATGCATAGCAAACATTATCTTGATCACTGATGTGCTAAATGTTGAGGTTTAGGTGACACATATAAATTGTTACCATAACGAATTGAAGTGCATTAAGGGATTCCACTTGTCAACCATTATCCTGCCACCTCAGCCAATCCGCCCATGAAACTTAAATGAGCCAGTAGATGTTCCCTTGGGGGTTGAAGGATCTGATGGAAGTAAGATTCCTATAGCAGCTAATTTTTCTAGATGCAGTGGCTTCATGAACAGCATAGTTGGCTCATTTAGATCCTACATTCATGTCTAGTTAGACAGTTAAAAGATGCTCATTAATGAGAACCAAATAATGCCTCTCCAAGTACACATCCAACAAGCATTATTGAAAATCAAAACATCTATCCATGTAATATCATTTAAAGAATTTTCTAACCATGAAAGAAACATTTTGGACAACAGTAAGTGCATTCAAATGGCAATTTTGTTAGTACTTAAGAGAAAAATAACAATATATATAATTGTATATTGTAGATATAGAATGTATTTAAAAGTTAAAACACAAATGGGATCTTAAGATAGTAAATAATTGTTCTTGTTTCTTGGTCGTTGCATGAAGGTTCTTAAAAATTGTTGTATTTTATTTGAATTTACCAAGAAAAGATATTAATCCATAATTATACAAAGTTGCACACAAATAGCTAATTAAAAAGTAATGTGTAAATTGATCTCAAGCTCGAGCTCGAGATTGGAAGCTCTACTCGAGCTTGTCCTTGGAAAATTTTCAACTAAGTCTAGCTCGAGTAGCAAGTTATTTGGAATCGATTCGGTTCGATAACAGCTCTTTTAATGATAAAATAATGAAAGATTGATTGATCGATAATGCATATCAATATTTTTTACATTTAAAACGTTTATTGGTTGAGTGATAAAAGTTCTTACTCTATCCAAAGTGAAAACTATAAATATGATTTTGAGGGCGGTTGGCTAAACTTATTTAAAATATTATATATATATATTTTTTTAACTTATGAAATGTTAGGTCTTATTTTAAAAAAGAAGTCCTCATTATAGTTGGATAAAATAAGATCGTAGTGGTACTAGTAACGAAGTGCATAATTAATTTGGTATAAATTATAGGAGTTATTATTTTAAAAATAAGTTGAAGTTCTTTGGTTGTGTTTGTTTTGTATTTCTTGTGTGAACAATTATAAACATTGCGTGTGCTTTTAGTTTATTTATTTTGTGTGTTTGTGTCTTCGTGTGTTTTTTACGCCAAGCTATACTGTTTAATTAAGGTTATAGACCATTTAATAATTGCTTTTGGTTTTAAATGAATAGGCTAAAATATTTCTTTTTCCCTCTTTTGATCACTGTCTCTATAGTTCCTTTTGTTTTATTTTCTAATTAATATTTAGTTTGTTCTTTTCTCTTCTTTTATATTATCTCTAGATTTTGAAATTTTTTTCAAATTAATATAATTTCAATTTTAATTGTTATTTAAATTCTTTAACATATAGTGATTTTATATTTTAACATAATTAATAAAACTATTTTTTATAATTATGCACACTAATAGTGCGAAGCAACTTCTACAAATATTTATATAACTAGATTATATGATAGTAAATAAGAATAATAATTAATTTTTTAAGTATAATATATCAAATTAATATAATTTCAATTTTAATTGTTATTTCATTTCTTTAACATATAGTGATTTTATATTTTAGCATAATTAATAAAACTATGTTTTATAATTATGCACACTGATAGTGTGAAGCAACTTGTACAAATATTAATACAACTAGATTATATGATAGTAAATAAAAATAATAATTAATTTTTAGAGTATCATATATATAAAATTAGTGTGTGTGTGTGTGTAGGCAATGACTTAATTATTAACAGATATAATAATTGAAGTTTAAATATTTATATACATATGCATATATGAAAAAATACAAGAGAAAATATATAATTGGAGCATTACATTTTAAAGGAGATGGTTAATGAAAATTTTTAAAAAACATTCAAATTTATAAAGCCCTTTCAGAGTATTTATCAATTATATACTTGACATTAGAAAATCGTACAACATAGCATAAAGGGTTTCTATACTTAGCTGAATATCTTTTTAATCTCTTAGTTCATTTCCTCAACTATTTCTGTAACTTAGCTGGACACCCTTTTAGACCTCTTAGGGCTTTTTACAAGATTCACAAAAAATAAAAGCCAATGTTTGATTTCATATTTTTTACCTCAAAATATAAATTACAATCATTCTATTTTAATTTTTGTCTTTCTCTTTATCTTTTATTTTTATACAATTTTCAATAAAAACACACATAAAAAATTAAAATAAACAAAGTTATACAAGAGCAGACCCAAGTACCAAGTAGGTTACATCATTTCCTCAATCATTGCTGAAATAACTAATATAATATATGCCATATGTTTGATTATTTGCATCTTACAAGTTAAGGAAGCACATTCTTCTGTTTCTTATTTACTTCCTCCTTTATTGCTCAAAACAATGTATTTACAAATTTGGACCTCCATGTTTGTTGATACTGTGACCCCTCTTCAATATTAAACTTGAATCCTCTGAAACCGATGCCCATTGAAGAGCAAGCTTATAGAATGAGGACTTGCATACTTTTGAAGACAACAAGCATGATTTTCTTCCCTAAAATCCCACACTAGGAGGATTATGTAATAAATTGAAAAGGGTTATGCAATAATATTAGTAATTTTAGCTATTATTACTTCCATTTAGATTTGTTTTCTTCTACATATAACCAAAAGAAAGGTTAAAAAAACCAAAATAAAAGTTGCCAATTGTAAGGCAGAGATTCGTCGTCTATGTGACTCTATAAATTTATATTACGTTTTATAACGTTTAGCTTCTTACAACAAACAAGCCACAACAACTAAATAGTTCAAAAGAGGTCACATTGCCTCTATTAATGCCTCCCCAGATTTATGTTTAGTACGTAGTATAAGCATGAGGTTAATATTATGAGAGAAGCAATGTCTTTGGGGCTTCTCAAGTAATTCAAAAAGAAAAAAAAAAAAGATTATTATAGACGTTAATTTAAGGCTTTCGGAGAAGTTGAGGATGACAGTTGGAATTTGCCTATGAGCTCAACAAATCTATGTTTGTTTTCATTATTGGCTTCCAAAAAATACACTATAATCTTCAAACATTTTAAATCTTCTTTCTATCTCTCTTACTTTTATATAAATTTCAAAAAAAAAATACATAAAAATATATACCAAAAAACAAAAATAAACATAGCTTAAGTAATTATAGCAAACATAAATTGAAAATAATACTCTAGCCTTTACGAAATACTACCCCGAACAAAATCCATCAACCTACATGAAGTATATGATCCCGATTAAGATTATTGTTATCTACAGAAATATTAATCAAAGCATGGAATCTGATTATCTGACTATTTCAAGTATAGGAGACCTGAATAATAGCAAGTTATATTCAAATTATATGTATGTATGTATGTATGTATGTATATTAGCAATTGAGCACATTGTATGTGTTTGAAATAAAAAATTAAATTTATAAAAGAGATGAATTTTACACTAAAAATGAAATCATATAGTGAATTATCCTCCATACATAGTAGGAGACAAATAAATACAATTAATGTAATGAAAAACATGTAGAAAAAATTAATAAAAATAAAATTTAATTTTAAAATAAAGGGTTACTTTCCTAATTTTAATTCTCGCCTACCAAAATTGGTTGTGCAAGCCCCACAACCATCATATATGCAACCATTATATATAGTTACTTTCATAATTGAAAGACATTAAATGTGAAAGAATAAAGTATGAAATATATAAAAATAAATTTAAAAAGTAGAAAATTTATAAAATATTAAAATAAAGGTATTGTAGTGTTTTATCAATGTGCAACCAACCTATATTAAGTATAGATAGTTACGGAAAAAATGGTTAAAGCCTATGAGAGAGATTTATAGTTTTACTCTTTGGATGCCATTCAAAAAAAGAATATTTTGAAAAATGAATTAAAAAGACCAGAAACATTTTTGGGTCCCCATTCTAAAATAGTGTGTATATACATACATATTTGTGTGTATTTAGAAGCTTGTGATCCTAGATGTGGTGCCTTTAATTATTTATAATATTTATATTGTTTCCAGGATGAAGCAAAGGTAGTTGTAATATAAAATATTTACGCTAGTGTTTGAAGTGATGATACATTTATTGTTTCTCTTGTTGTTACTCCAATTTCATGTGCTTTCGAGTAACTTGTATGCTACACTTATTACATTGTTCCTTTCCTTTCGTTTCAGGTTTGACGGTTCCTACTTTTACGTTGTCAACTAGTCCAAACTCTAAATTTAAGAATAAACTGGTTAGCTTGTAAACTCATGGGCTGTGTTTGTTTCCACTTTATAAATTATTTTTTGTCACTTAAAAATCTCATAAACCAAATAACTTACCATGCATATTTTATTTAAATTTAAATTTAATTTTTTATTTTAATTTTTATAATTAATTAATAATTTTTTAATAATTTCATATATTCTCAATCAAAATCAACGTCAATATATTGACAACGACGCGCGCATGGGTTTGGATAACGTAGCAGCTAGTGTGTTGGGCTACATAATGGCTTCAATTATTACAACTTGTATTAATATGAACTTTGGGTTTCGTATCTTACTAATTAAGCAACCAGTCTTTTTCCTCGTTGTAACATCGTATGGGTAATATATAAGATCGCGTGCGTGTGAAATATTCATGATTTGTGGGCAGAATTAAAACAGCTGCAAGACAACAGATAATTAGTCAAAATTTTATATTTATTTAAAAAATAATTTAAATATATTAATTATAATTAAAAATAAATTATTATGTTTTTAAAAATTTTAATAATAAAATTAAAATTATTTATAAATTAAAATTATGTTTAAGATAAGAGACACCCAAGAATGAATAAATCGTGGCCATAACATCAATTGCAAGCATATGCATAAAGAAAAAAAATTCAAAGATTACCTCTGGCCATTGTCAAATTATCATTGCTTCGGTTTTTGACTTCACAACACTCAAATTCTTCCACACTCAAATCTCACTCCAAGGAATATATTAATATGAGAAATGAGGGTGGAGACCTCAATGTCTGATCCAATCTCATATAGGTGAGTTTTCACTAAACTTAACATATATTGGATCGGTTGTGGTTATCAAAAAATCAAGTTTCATGCCTTCAAACTCTATTTTTTGCCACATTTCATGGTATTTGATTTTATTTAAATCTATCCTTAAGAGTTTGATGCATTCCAAACTTCACACACACTCGCACACGCACACGCACACGCACACATTTATATCTTTATATTCCTTCACATGGTCCCATTGTTAAATTGTAACTTCATCCAAGTTTTACTTTATTAGAAATCTAATACATAAATCATTGCAATCAGTTCTCTATTATGTATGAGTTACTTTCCATGTATTACAATGTATAATATTTTCAAACTTTATGGTAACTTTTATAAATAAATCCTATTTTTATTCTCAATTCAAACATATGACCTTTTTCAAATAAAAAATGTGCAAAGAAAAATGAAAAAAATCATATAAAATCAGATTTTTATTAATGTAATAATGAATATTATATATTGAGACTGAATACCATTTTTGTAACATGATCGTTAAATTTTACTAGAGGCATAACCTTTGCCAAGGGATCTACAATCAATTAATTCAATATTAATTTGTTCAATAACAACTTTATTTTTTTTCACCTACTCCTTTATGGATAAGAATTTGATGTTGGTGAATTAAAATCAACTTCTACTTTAGTTTGTTTAAGAAAAAACAAACCAATTGAACTGTCACTATAACTCCTTATGAGTAGAGAAATAAAATCCACAACTTTAAGCTTAACATGAAACTCGACATCCATGTATCAGGCAATGTAACATTAAAGTAAAACACGTACTCAATTTTTACAGTGGAGGAAGCAATTAAGGTTTGTTTAGCACTTCTCCATGATATAACTCTACTAACGAACATGAAGATACAACTTAATGTCGATTTTTGTGAGTTAACGTTGCTACCATAGTCAGCATCTAAGTGGCTAATTATTTTCGAATTGTTGGTCCATCTATACACAAATATGTAATTTTTTGTGAATTATAAGTATCTCATGACCATCTTAGCATTTATCCAATTGTCAAAGTCTAGGTTACTTTGATATCTATCTAACATTTATATAACAAATGCAATGTTAGGCCTTGTGTAGACTTGAGTTCATATTAGGCTTCCAACTATAGAAGTATAAGGAATGTTTTTCTTTGGTTCCCTTTCCAAGCCATATTGTGGGTATGGTTCAAACTGAATTTGTTACCTTTTCCTATGAGAGTTACAGCCGGTGAGCAATCCTTCATTCAAAATCTCTTCAAAATTTTATCAGTGTATGTTTCTTGAGATATTTCCAAAATACCATGGACTCTATATCGATTTATTTTGAAGCCAACAACTTCAGATGCATCAATTATATCTTTTATTTCAAAATTTTTGGAGGAATTGTTTCATCTCATATAGTTTTCCTTTATCAATGTTTGCAAGCAATATATATTAACATATAGGACAAAGGAAAAAATCTTACTCCCACTTAGCTTTTGGTATATGTATGCATCCATGATATTCTTGTCAAAATCAAATGATGAGATAATATCTTAGAATTTTAGATACCATTAACGGGAGGCTTGTTTCAACTTATACAAATATTTCTTAAACTTGCAAACTAATTACTTGCCATCATTTGAGGAAAATGCTTTTTGTATTATTTCATATAAACTTCTTCCTCTAGGCTACCATTAAGGAATGTTATTTCCACATTCATTTGTTGGAAATCTAAATCAAAATGCGCAACTAATTCGAAGAGAATTTTTCTTGGATAGGGGAGAAAAATGTCTTTGTGTAGTCAATTCCTTCCTTTTTAGTTAATCTCTTAGCAACAAATCTTGCCTTATACTGCTTAATGTTTCCTAATGAGTCTTTTTTAGTCTTGGAGACCAATTTACATCTTATGGGTTTTACCCCTTTAAGCAACTAGACAATGTCCCATATATCATTATTTTTCATGGAATTCGTCTCTTCTTGTACGGTATTATAGCACAAGCATGATTTTTTGAAAACTCAAGGTTTGTGAAAACAACTTGGGATCATTTTCTATTCTAATATTAAAGTCACATTCTTGCAAACACACCATATAATCACTAGATATTGTTGGCTTATTTGATCTAGTAGATCTTCTTAATGTTATATCAACATTCTTAAAATGAAAATGTTGTTCAATTGGTCGTTTAGTATTTTAACCTAATTCCTAAACGATGTACTATGCTTTTAGAATCTTGTGAAATTTATTGATTATTTTTCTCAACTAGTTGAATTACAGTAGTAGATTGTATGGCATCTAATGTATCTAGAGGGACATCATAAACATTAATTACTATAGTACGTGAACTAGAAGTCCCAATACTTGAATAATATTTTTCATGAACTATGTTTTGGAAATAATCCCTCCAATTAATTAGGTCATTCTTAAGAAACTTTTTGATTCTTAATTTCAAAATTATAATGGATCCAATGAACAGTAAAATTGGTATCCTTTAGATCTTTTAGCATATCCGAAAAATACCCATTATTAGTCTTTGGATCTAGTTTTTCTCTTGTGGATTATAAACTCTTATTTTAGACAGATATTCCCAAACAATACATATCACAAACTTGATTACCAACCCTTAAATAACTCAAATGGTGTTTTTAACATAACCTTTGTGGGAATTTGGATTAATATGTATACATTTGATAGGTCATGATTTTATAGTGAAATTCTACCCCATTATGATTTAATTTTGCATGTAGTTTGAGAATAAAATGGCTACATTGCATGTACATGCATGTAAAAGTATTAATTTTGATAATTTGGAGTGTTTAAGTGTATTTTTGTTACAAATTGAGTAAATTTAAACATTTTCTACACTTAAAAGAATATTTGGATTGAATTGTAGGGCTCACGACTATGAGGAAGCCATCAATAGCCATAAGAGACAAGTGTGCAATCACGAAGATCGAGTGCAGGGAATTCTAGACATTGTTGCATTCAAAGCTTGCAGCTACAAGAAATGGAGCTGCAACTTCGAGATGAGGTTTCACGAACATGAGATAGGGTGTGATGCATTTAGGATGAGTTTGTGGTCGACTACTACGAGTGCAAAGAGAAAAGTCATGACTGTGAGGAAGGTTGGCACGGTTGTAGGAATTATGACATGTTATGCGATCATTGCACTTGGGTTTGTGGGTGCTCAAGGTAGTTGTGCAATTGTGAGGTTGAAACTCACAACGCAAAGCGTAGTACGAGGCGACGATCTGCATTGATTTTTAGGGACTATTTGGTCTTTCCTCATTCCTTACACAAACCCTAACCACCTCAACCTATTTAGACTCGACCTTAAATGATTGAAAAGCATCTCCAGTTAGTTGTTCACACTTAAATTCTTAGAAAGCATAAGTTACAAGGATTGAAGGAGTGGAGAAGAAGGAATTCGCACCATATTTGGGAAGCATTCATTATTCCACACAATACACAAATTCATGACTAGTTTTTCTATACCTTTTCTATTATTTTCATTTTGTTTAGGATGACGAGCACATTAGCATTGATTTTTATTAATTTCATGATCAGTTTCTAATTTCTTTTCTAGTCTCTTGTGTTCATATTCGATTGAATGTGTATGTTCAAATGCACGATTAATTGTCTTAGCTCGTGTTATTTACAATTAATGAACTAAATAGTAATTATAAGACTTGATTAACCTTATAATTAATTTATGCTTGTGTGGGGAATAATGGGATTGAACTTACACACTAGACATACAATTGCAAAAAATTGATTTTGTGGAAATAACAAGAGTAAAATCATATAATCTATGCGGGCAACAAACTGTTAATCACTAAATTTAATTTCTTAACTCAGTAAATCTTGGGGAAACCCACTAAAGTTTGAAGTCAAAGTTATAGGAGAGTTTAGAGGAATATTTTATAAAATTTAGGGCTAATAATCTATAATAAAACAATTAAACTGATAATTAATGTGAATTGGCATATTTTGGAAACCAACACAATACGAGGGATTAAGTTCTTAAACCACTAGTACTTCATTACTTAAAGCTTTTGACTAATAGGAACTTAGTGATGTTGACAGACACATATATCCCTTCTTGTAGACATAATACCCTTATTCACCTATTACTAGTTCACTTTAATTTAATTTTACTATATTGACAACACACATCAAATTTTGGCATCGTTTGTGGAGAGGGCGATGAGTGCTATCAAACATTCTAAGAGACTACTAGATTAAATCTTTCTTTTTCTTTTAGTTTCCTTATCTCCCTCTATTTCTTCTCTCCTATTTTCTATTTTGTTGAGTTACTCAAAGATTGCCCTCTTAGGTTTAATTCTAGTTTACTCTACAGTTTTGCATGCATAGGAATAAGAGCTTAGAACTTGAATTTGATCTAGAATTCAAAAGAACTCTACATAGGAGGTAGAAAGCTCTATCTAGGGGTGAGGAAAAAGAAATAGCAATGGAAGATAACCTGCCACCATAGCCACAGAAGTAGCTTCTTCCACTAAATTAAAAAGCTATTAGAGGCTATATGTAGTTAGTGGTGAATTATTACATGATAGGAATAGTTAGACTATCGATAGCTACCAACAACTTAAAATTGAATCTTGCACTCATCAACATAGTGCAATTAAATCAATGTGATGAAGCCTCACACGAAGATGCTAACACCCACTTAGCCAGTTTTCTTGAACTATGAGATACCGTTAAATTTAATAGAGTCTCTAATTATGCAATTAAACTAAGGCTTTTCACTTTCTCTCTCAAGAACAGAGAATGGCAATGGCTGCAGTCTATACCTTCCAGAAGCACAAAGACGTGGCAAGAGATGGTTAACAAATTCCTAGCAAAATATTTCCTAAAACTAAGAGATCCAAGGAGTTTCTCTATACCTTGCACTATAGGAACTATTTTGTTCAATAATATATTGTGTGATTTAGGCATAAGTGTGAATGCCATGTTCTTTTCCACCTTTTAAGCATTTGGCGTTGAATTAGTAAAACCCACATAAATGAGGGTAAGGCTTATAGATAGGTCCATGGAAAGACCCACGGGAATGGTGGAAAACATGATGGTAAAAGTGAGCGATGTTATTGTACCTATGGACTTTGTGATTTTAGAGATGGAAGGCGAATGGTAGTTGTCTTTGATTTTACGGTGCTTGTTCTTGGCTACTACCAAAGCTATTATGGATATGAAAAAATGTAGCCTAACACTACATGCTAGCCCCATTGAGGTAACCTTTCTAATGTACAATACACCTTTCAATTCTCATGTCCAAGAGGTAAAAGAAAAAGTTTCTATGCTGCATATGGTTGATGTTTCCACAAATGATTCTAGTGGTACAAGTGGAACAGAACCAATAATGTTGGTACAAAACATGGGTGAAAAGGCAAGTTTAGGGGAGAGAGACAAATACAAAGGAGGAGCTATCAAGCTTTAATAGAGGAGAAAAAGAAAGAAAGAAAAGAGGAAGAAAGAAGGGAAAAAACGTAGCTCATGGGAGGTAACAAATCTCCAAAATCCCAATTAATTCACTTTAACCCATGAGTACCTTGTCAAGCTATAGACAATTAATACAACGTTTTTTGAGAGGCAACCCATGTCCTTTATTTGCTTTCAATAGTTTGTTTTGTGTGTGTTTTTGTGGATGTGGGAATTATCATTTTACACTCCAATTTGGTATGGGAACAAGGATGAAAAAGGACAAGCGTGCAAGTGACTAGCAAAGTGAAGAAAGAATTGTTTCCAATCCCGCCAAGTTGTCTTGATTTTATTATGTGATTAAACACCTAATATAGGCAATGGTATAAATGTGGGGAGGGCAACCATGCATATTAGAATATTATGGTAAATTGAATGAGGAGTTGTGTGCATTGCATGTGTTAAATTGCTGAAATTATTGCATGCACAAGAATGGTTATTATGCTCATGATGATGACATGAACAAACATGAATTAGTGGTCAGTGGACTTAATTTGTGATGAAACGTTGTATGCAAAATTTTTGTGCATAGTTCGTGAATTGTTCTTGATTGTTAACTAGAAGCATGATAGCGTTTGATTTGTATAATGAGATTAACTAAGTTGAAGGATATAATTCCATTAAGCCTTAACTATTATTAGAGATTAATAATTAAGAGGCTAGATGGACCTTAATTATTAATGGGAATTAATAATTAAGAGTTATATGCTACAATTACTAATGAGATTAATAATTAAAAGGTCCATGAACTACAAATTATCAAAGATCCATGTAGTAAGGTCATGGAGCCCATAACTAACTTACCCTAGTGTATTAAGTATAAATACATGTGTAAAAGAGTTGAAAATATGAAAAAATCATGAAAATTTGTGTGCCTACATCAAGCAAGAAGAAAGAAAGTTCTAACCACCCTCTCACTTTCTTCTCATCACCAAAAGCCTTCTAGTCTCAAAAGATTGCGCAAGAACCTTGCAAAAGAAGTTTTGTACGGTGTAAAAAACGTTCATCAATTTGGCGCTTTTAGTTAATGCATGTTGTATAGTGAAAATAGAATAGGTTCGTTATGTTATTCCATTGCATATATATTATTGTTTTATGATTTTAAAATTTTAAAATTTGAACCCAAACTCGTTGAGACCCAATAGTGGTATCAGACCCACTATTTGTTCTCATATAACTATGAAATTTAATGATTTTTCTATAATTTATGGTAGTTCTCGTTTAATAATTGATTAAACATGTATTTGATACTTGTTTAGTCTTGCAAAAAAAATTTATGCATAATTTTGGATCATGGAAAGGAGGTGGCGTAGCCGCCTTGACGGGCATAGTGCTCTCCCATGATGGGTGCCCGACAGGCACCAGATGCACAACCAATAGGTGCCCAGGCAAAGGCGTGCACTTAACGTATATGACCAATTATGGTGAGACACGCGCCATAGTGGACCGATGCACACGCTAGCACATGGTGAGCACACAATGATGGCACTCAGCAGGGCCCCGATGCATGCTACACGCCCAGCAGTGTGTTAGGTATGATCTGTTGCCACACAACGCATACAGCATGCACAAGAGGCATGCACAACATTCTATAAAAATAAAAGAAAATTTTTTATTTAAAATTTGGAAAAGGGTTTTACACAAATGAGAACTAAAATATGGGATGCATAAGTCAAAAAGTCATTAAATGGATTTGTTAAATTGTAGATGTGATGTGTAATTATTTGAATGAATGTTATGGTTGGATCGTGGACTTTGGACACATATGAACGAATGCATTTTCATTTTGGATTGGTTTTCATGGATTGTGTAATTATTTTTTATAAGTCGTAAGGGTATAAACCCAAGTTCTAATTTACCACTTAAATAGGAATTCTCCATGATATGCTATGTGCAAATGTAAGCATGGAAGGAGCCAAAAAGTTGATGTTTGTGTGGAGACCAAGAGTTGCCACCATTTAGAGTTCTAGGGCGTAATAGGCCCCATGAAGCCATGAAGACCAAGACTATAGAAGATATTCAAGAAATTTTTGTGCAATAGTATAGAATTTCATACATGTCTACACAATCCAATTCTTGGCTCAAATTATATCTAAAAGTCCATAATCCTCTACGTTATTTTTCTTTTCATATTATTTGTGAAGGATGTATGAGATACATGAAACTAGATAATTTGTAAAGTGAAACCTAAACATATATTAAGCAAAAACTTTCTTAAGTAATATTAAGATGTAATGCAAAATTGTTTTGTCATGGCCCTTCACCAAGCTCAAGGTTCTAAGTGTAGCATTATTGAATGATATTATTACATTTGTGGGGTCACATTACGATGGCGCATTTAGAACTTTGGGTGTGTTAGATACAACATTCAAAGGAGACTTCACCTTAAGAGCATATGGCCTTAGGTGGGGTTACAAATTCGATGAGTTATTAGTTGGTAGGTGTGACTTAAGTAGACCTGTGATATCAAAAATTGTATGTGTGAGGTTTCTTTAGGCCATGGGCTAAAAAAAAAGATTAGACTGAGCAAGAGATGCGTTGGCAAGATTCACCACTCATTAGGCCTAGTATGTCAAAATCTATATGCGTGAGGTGTGTTATGTTCAATAAAGACCACAATCACCTACTAAGAAAATTTTTCTAGTAGAATTTCTATTTTCTACTTGAGGGAATGTCGAATTCAAAAAATCTAATAGGAGGCAGTTTTGATTTAGAGTTTATAATCATAATGGTAACACATATTATAAACATACTAACAAAGTCTAGTCTATTTTCTACAATTTACTTTTATGTTGAATAAGTCATGCCCTCTTATTAATTTTAATGATTGAGACCTGAATGTTGATTGGGACTCAGTGAGTTGACTAGTTTCATGATTACTCATTCTTGAGAGAGTCAACAATATCTTAAATGCTACCACTCCATTCCACAGGAAAGAGATTTCCCTTGAACAGTCTAGCCTCTTGTTTAGTGAGACTAAGAATGGCAAGACCAAGAAAGTCAAATCCACTGTTCCTAAAGCTAGTGGGAGGGGCATGGGCGCCACTGCCCATGTGGCCAAAGGAAAGAGTTTGCAATGCAACAAGAATAAACATTAGAGAAGCAATTGCACTAAATGCATCAATGGCCTAGGAGACAACACTAAAGGTCTGGAATTTTGTGTTTGTGAAACATCTTATTCTTTTGGTTGTTCTCTATATTTTGGATCTTAGAATCAGGTGCGTCATCTCACATATGTACTTCAAATCAAGATCTACTCAGGAGTAGATTTCTTGTGAAGTAAGAAATGAAGATTAAAGTTAGTAATGGAGCAAGTGTTGCAGCCACTATGATTGGCACTGTTTTAATTAGGTTATCATCTGGTCATGTTTTGGGCCTACGAGATTGGTTCTTGTTACTAAATGGGTTTTAAAATGTTGTCCCTGTACCTTTAAAGGTAAAAGAAGGTTATGAATGTTCTTTTAAAGACAACAAGTGCTAAATTTATCATTGTAATAAAATGGTTGGCAACATCTCATTAGTAAATGGCTTGTCTTACTTGAATTTTGATGATAAGACTATGATGAATGTCATGAAAAACAAATGAGATAGGAATAGCTTAAATCCCAAGTACTTGTGGCATCTCAAACTGGGCCATGCTACAAAGGTTAGAATTAGCATGTTGGAGAAAGATGGGTTTATTAGCTAATTAGGAGAAGTGCCATGTCTGACTTGCGAACCTCGCATCTTACGCAAGATGGCTAAGAGTCAATTTGATTGGCATGTCTCAGAGCAACATTGGTATTGGAGTTAGTCATGCCAACGTTTGCAGGCTGCTTTGTATGCTATCCCATGTTTGGTACAGAGTATTGGAATATTATCAAATATATCCTTAAGTATTTGAAAAGAACTAATGATATGGTATTTATATGTAAAAATGGTGATCTACAAGTAGATAGATACACCGATTTTGACTTCCAGTCGGATGTAAATGATAAAAACTCTCTTTAGGTTTATATTCACTCTTAATAGAAGAGCAGTTAGTTTAAAGAGTTTCAAATAAAATATAATGTAGACTCCATCACTAAAGCTGAGTACATTACGACGTGTGATGGTGTGAAGGAGATTGTTTGGATTAGGAAGTTCATGGCAGAACTTCATGTGGTTCCAAATGTGGATCAGTCATTGTAACTTTACTATGACAACAATAGTGCGATCGCACAGGTGAAAGAACTAAGGTCTTGTGAACAACTCAAACACATAGAGAGGTGTTACTACATTATTTAAGAATTCTTGGAAGGGACAATGTAACCATGTAGAAAATAGTTGAATGGACAACGTAGCTGACCCACTTACCAAGCTAATAACGTAAGTGTAACCAGATTGCCATTTTGAGAAGATGTGTATTAGCTACAATAGTGATTGACATTAGTACAATTGGTTTTAGATTGCAAGTGGAAGATTGTTAGTGATATGCCCTTTATCGCTAATAATTAATGAAGGATAATAGAAGGCATTGTGATTGTATATATACTTTTTCATGTTAATTAATAAAATATTAATTTATTTATATCAATATTCTGGCAGATTTGTGTGTGTAAATCTTCAATGGTATAAAGATTGCATGTGCCTTGTGATTGAATTAAAAAGTCTTATTCATAAGAGATTACGAATATGGACATAGGGTTATCTTAATACATAATTACTAAAATCATTTGTAAATCACAAATATAGTAAAGGGTATTAGAGAATTAGTACGATTTACACACCTTGTATTTGTACAATAAGTGTCATGCCATTTGGTATGGGATATTAAAAATACATGAGCATGGATATATCATTAAAGAATAAGCATTCGAATGATGACTCACAGAAGCAAACACATGGAGTTCATTCTTGGCTATCAATGTCTTACTTCATGATCACATTAATTGAACGTGAACCTTGAATCTGAGACATCATGGTTGCCTCCTGTGCATGACAGTTAATGTGTTATTAGGACATTAAGGGACTAATATCTATACTGGTATGGGATAGGGTCATAAGCCTAACGTAGCATTGCTTGGGTATGTATGGAGGAATGAGTGCATGTAATAAAGAAATTGTTTCCTTGCAAGTAAGGTATTTGTTTTATGCAGTTTATGTTCTAAGATACGGAAATTCTTGGCTAAGGTACTATGTGATAAGAGAGGAGTTTTTGATAAAAATATTAGTCTCATGAGGTAACATCAATTGGTCACGTGACCGAAATTATGAGTTTAACTAAATCCATGACTCTTGATTAGAGGGGACAAAGCAAAATAAAAGTCCATACCACATAGTACTCACAATCGAGAGGGTTCATTGTAAACCTTTTCGCATCGTCTTAATTTAGCTACGATACAGGCCGTAGGCTAGGTGTTACTCATATCATTGGAGTTGTGCTTGTTTTCAATTAAAGATGAGCCTAGAGAGTTGTACACAAAAAGTTGAAATATGTGATGGCTGTTAAATTGAAGGGATGAGAACAAGGCTTGAGAAATCTTGTGAATGAGTCTTGAAGAGACTTGTGGAGGATATTTTTTACTAGTTGTGGAGAGAAAAATTAATTCCCTCTTTTTACAATTTAGAAAAAGCTCCCATTTATAAGGAGAGAATTATAAAGCTTACTATAACAATCTAATTCAGTAGAAAAAATGACACCTATGCTACAATAGGGAGAATATTCAAACAACATATGAATAAGGAAAGCATATATTCTGACACACCCCCTCAAGCTAAAGCATATATATCTAGCATGCCTAGCTTTCCAGGCTTGCCACAAGATCAAAGAACTGCTTAACTCCTAAAGCTTTGGCGAAGACATCTAAACTTTCCTTTAGGATGGAGTAAACGGACTAGTAACCTTCCACCCATGAAAATGCAAATCAATTAGCAAAAATAACATCTATTCTACAATAGGGAGAATATTTAGACAACATACAAAAAGGTATAGATGCTAACATGCCCCTTTAAGCTAGACCATACATATCTAGCATGCCTAGCTTGCCACATATATTTATAAATTGCCTAACTTATAGAGCTTTGGCGAAGGCATCTGCAACTTGCTTTGAGGACGGAATAAATAGAGTAGCAACCTTACAACTCATGATAGCATCTTGAATGAAGTGACAATCTACCTCGATGTGCTTAGTTCTCTCATGGAACACAAGGTTACAACAATATGAATAGGAGCTTGATTATCACAACACATAGGTAAGAGCTCACTGTATGTATAACCCAACTCTTTGAGCAAGTTTCGCAACCACATCTCGCTAATGGTGTGAACCATAGCCTCATATTTCATTTCTACATTAGACCTCACAACTATGGATTGTTTCATGCTTCACCAAGTTCTAAGGTTTCCCCCAACATGGGTACAATATTTAGAAGTAGACCTTTTGTCATTTGCCAACCCAGCATAGTGTGCATCAGAGTAGGCCTCAATCTTCAAATGCCTAGTCTTCTTAAACAATAGTCCTTTACCAAGGGATCCCTTTATGTAGTGTAGTATTTTGAGGGTTGCATTCTAGTTAGCCGTTATGACTTATCCATAAATTGACTAATTACACCCATTACAAACACAACGTCTGATCAAGTGACTATCACATATGTTAACTTCCCAACTAAATGCCTTGATTTTGTCTTGTCCTCCAAGTACTCTCCATCATCATTCCAAAGAGCATAGTCAATTTCTATGGGTGTGTTTATCGGCTTCGATGCTAGTAACCCCGCTTCACTAAGAAGATATAGAGTATATTTTCTTTGAGAAAGAAAGGCACTCCAAGTTTGTTGTGGGCAACCTCGATGCCCAAAAAATATTTTGGTCAGTCAATATCTTTAGTGGCAAAGTCTTGCTGCAAATAATCCATAGTCTACCTGATTCATAGTCTGCCTGATGTAGGTTATCACCACACCAAAATTAAATTTATAATTAAACTAGTACTGTGATGAGTACAGGTATTGCCCCATGAGAAAGGGTTATATATCTATTAATGTAACCTAGTTTTTATTAGTTAGGCTTAAAAAAAATTGGTGAAAGGTAAAAATAACTAAATAAAAACAAGCACCTAAAACAGAGCACCCAAGATGAAAGTGATGAAGTACCAATAGTTGAAGCATCTAACTTCTTATGTTGTGTTGGTGTCTTATGTATGCCAGCAATATTAATTATCAATATAATTATGCTAGTTACAAATTTTTAAGCTTGATATCTTCAAGATATCTTCCTTTATTCTCCCGAAGCTTTGACTCTAAATTCTCAAGAGTTATCTCAAGCTAAATTGAGACAAGATTTTAAGTTTCATAATTAAAAATATTCACTTGCACTAACTCTACAGCTTCACTCCTATTATTCCAACAAATTTAGTATTCCCAAATGTATATTTAGCATGCAAATTTTACTTTTGTTATTCCTCACATAACCACAAATTACTTACAGGGTTGATCAAGTCTTATAATTACTATTCAATTCAATAATTGCAAATAAACCATCAAGGACAATCAAGCAATAACTCGTGCATATATAATTTACCAAACACAAACACAAGCAACTAGATAGGAACCTAGAAAGTCATATTTAATTCACTCGAAACCAATTCCAAGTTATTCATTATCCCAACAAACGTAAAATCAATAGATAAAGTATAGAAAAACTTAGTCTATAGGTCTTGCGTTGTAAGGGTGATAACAGTGCTTCAAGCTTTGGCATAAATTCCTTCTACTCCAAGCCTCACAATCTTGTGGTCCTAATATTCTAATGCTTTGTTTGTTTTCAAATTATGGACCTAAAAATATAAATGCTTAATTATGATACTTTTTAAATTTTATCTCTCTCTCTCTCTCTTACTTTTATACAATTATTAAAATAAAAATATCTAAAAATATGCACCAAATTCTGAAAACAAACAAAGCCTAAGTGTTTAGAAGAGTAAGCTTAAGACTGCCTATGAACCCTACAAAACATGTATATATATATATATATATATATATGAGGGCTAGGTTTCATGTACAAGTGAAAAAAGATGAGAAAGCCCTCAAAAATTCATGCTGATCATGAATTGGACTCCTATCGCAGTGTCTCTTGTGACTACGATGTTCAGCTCTATAGTCACAATGTTTCCTCTTACATCCACAAACCCAAGCACAATACTTATATAAACCAACTTCTTAATCTTACTATCATGCAGAACCACCTCGCGATGACGAACTTCCACTCTGCGGTTACAAACTTCAACTGTAGAATTCTTAGGATGGTCTACACTCCTATTTCGCTACTACAACCAAGCTTCCTATGCCCACGATCTTCAACCTCACACCTATGACCAACAAATGTGAAAATTCTGGAATGCTTCACAGTCCTTCTAGCTCGTACGACTTTGGCATCCACGCTCGCAAACCTCTCTTCTGTGGCCACAACTTTCAACAGCATAAATTCTAGTGTGGCTCATGATCAACTCTCATGGTTGAATATCCTCATCTCATGGCCATGACTTTCTCTTTTGTGGTTGCCACACTATACTATGGACATGAAATTCATTTTAGTGTAGAAATTGCCCAAAATTAATCATTTGACTTCTTAATAACATTTTTGCACACCCAAAACATCATAATTAATATTATTCTTGTATGATAACATATTTTAACTATTTTAATTCTCATGCATGCAAAAATTAAGTACACAATTAAACTACAAAAACAAATGTTGTCACCGCCTTTTTGAGTAAATCACTATTGGAAATTAAGATGTCATCCACATACACAATCAAGATGTTCACCCTAATTTGGCCATGTTTCATGAATATAAAGTGGTTAGCCTAACATCAGTAGAAACCAAAGTCTTTCATGACATAATTAAATTTATCAAACTACCCCCTAGGACTCTGTTTCAAACTATATCTTGGAGTTGCTCCATAAATACGGTTTTGTGAAGATCACCATACAGAAATGCATTCTTTACATCCAACTGATACATATGCCAATTTTGATTGACGTCTAAGGAGAATAATACATGGATTAAGTTAAGGTGAGCAACTAGAGAAAATGTTTCAAAGTAATCAACTCCATAAATCTGTGTAAATCCCTTCATGACTAAGTAGGCTTTGTACTGATCAAGTGTCCCATTAGCCTTAAATTTTATAGTGAAGACCCAACGACATGCATCAATACCAACATTGAGTGGAGCTTGCACCAATTTCCATGTGCCTCAGGAGATAAGAGCTGACATTTCCTCAATCGTGGCTGCCTTCCAACCAAGGTGGCATAAGGCTTCATCATAAGACCAACGAAGGGTAGTGGAGGAGAGAGACATAGCGAAGGCATGAAACTACAAACTGTGGGAAAACAATAAATAGTTGGTTATAGGATGAAAGGTGTAAGAAATTGTACCTTTACGAAGGGCAATTAGAAGGTCTGTGTTAACTTCTTTAGGACTTGTGAGAAGAGGGCAAGTGGTGGCATCACATATGCATCACAAGCATTAAGTATAGACCTTCAGGTGTTCTCAGATCTTTCTAATCTCTTGCAGGTAGCATAGGAGCGAGAGTTCTTTTAGGCAAGGGAACAGAAGAGGGATTTTTTAGAATTTTTTTTGTCAGTAGGCTAATAGGGTTGTGACTCAAAAAAGTGACATCAGTAGAGGTAAAGCATCGATGAGTTACAAGATCATAGCAACGATAACCATTTTGTGTATAGGAGTACCCAAGAAAGATGCACTTTATAGAATAAGCCGCAGGCTTATCAAGTTTAGGACTAAGATTATGGACAAAAAAAGTACACCCAAAAATATGAGGTAGAACAGGAAATAGGGCTTATTAGGATATAGACATGAGAAAGGAACATCATCATTTAAGATGCTAAAGGGTACCTTATTAATAAGGAAACAAGCAACAGGAATTGCACCCCCCCTAAAAAATTAAGAACATTCATATGCTACATCATAATACGAGCAACATTAAAGATTTGACAATTCTTTCTTTCATTAACCCCATTTTGTTGTGATGTGTAAGCACAGAATGTTTGGTGTATAATCCCATGATTTGCATAAAAGGTGGTAACATTTTTTTGAGTAAACTCTAAGGCATTAATAGTATGAATAGCGTGTTGAATTTTTATTTCATTATAAAGCATGTTAAGTACACCAGAAGTCTCTAACAGATCTTCTAGGAAATACAACCACATCATTCTAGAATAATCATCAATAAAGATAATGAAGTATCAAAAACCCCTATGAGACTCGACCTAACTAGGACTCCAAATCTCACAATAAACAAGTTCAAATAGAGACTGACTATGTTTTTTTATTTTAGGTGGAAAGGAGCACAGTGATGTATTCCAAACTCACATAGCTCACACTTAAGTCTAGAATTTAAAGACGAAAATGGAAGAAGATGATGCCTTAACTTTGATAGAGACGGGTGGCCAAGTCAGTAGTGCCATTGGAAAAGAGATATGGTAGTCGAAAGGACAAGAGCATCAATAAGAGTAATGGTAGCCAAATAATAGAGTCCGCCATGTTCATGATTGCCACTAATCATCTTCTTCATTTGTAGATCCTAAAAAACACAATATGAAGGGTAAAAGGTAATGGACCAGTTGTGAGATTTGGCGAGTTAACTAATAGACAACAAGCTAACAAGAAATCGTGGAGCAAATAAAACATTATCAAAAGTGATAGTTTTTGTTGGATTCATAGTGCCACGTCTAACTATAGGGGAATGGGTGTCATCGACAAGACGAACTGGAGTCTAAAATTTAGAGTAAGAAAAGGGCGATAATAGTAATTTATTACCATTGATTTTTCGAGCTTGTATATCACATGTTAGTGGATGATGTAATAGAATTTCATTAGCTGTACCTTTAAGAGAAGCAAAGTAATCAATCACATATCGACCATCCTATTTGAGAGTAAACAACTATTTTTACAACTTAAAAACCCAAGAAACATTCTTTTCCTATGCATATATATCATGCAATGCGTCCCACATTTCTTTAGCAGAACACAGAAACATAATTTTCGAATTGACCGACTCTACCATGCTATTCAAAAGCCAAGTCATTCAGAGAAATTAGATTGTTTCCAATATATAAAGTGAGCATCTTTAAGGTCTCGAGGATCAAAAAGAATGTGTTTCAATTTGTTTTGGGATCCCAAAAATAACTTAAATTCTTATGGCCATAAAACATAATTTTACCCATTTAATTTAATAGTAGTTCCCAAAACACTCTTGTTTTCAGCAGTGGCAACTATTTATACAAGTAAAAGAAAACCAGAAAAGAGATTTAAGAAATTGGCAATCAACCAAACAAGGAACAAACCACCTAGGCACCATGAAGGGCTTTTTGGTCAGAGGAGCAACATAGCTGACAAGGTGATCTTAGATGTGAGCACTCCACTAGATGGAGAAAACAAAAAATGACAATGTTGTGAATGGTAGAAGATGCCTGATATGTATCAGTTTGGGGCCGACAACACTACTAGGCCTTAGTTTGAAGGGTTGTGACCTTAGAGGCAACAGCGTTTCTCGATTTTAGACAACTTGGTGGCACTATTGGGACTTGAAGAGTACGCTGGTGTTGCTAGGTCTTAGAGAGAATGTAGTGGGTCTACAAGGGTTTAAGGCTCCAGGTCCACAATGGTGCTACTAAGGTTTCTAACCTGCGGTAGTGTGGCTAGGATTGAAGAGAAAACTGGCAACGACAACACTTAGGGCTTAACCCAACAACACTAGTATGGTTTTTGACCCTCCTCTATTTTCCCTTTATTTTATTTATTTTTCTGTTTTTTTAGAGACCATGATATTGCTTTGGCACCATGTAGAGAAAAAATTATTTCTCTATATCTTATAATTTTGAAAAAAAAAAGGGCTCCCATTTATAGGGAGAGAATTACAAAGCTTACCATCTCAATATAAATCAATCAAAAAAAATAACACCTATACCACAATAGAGAGAATATTCAGACAACATATAAACAAGAAAGGCATATATTCTAACACTAGCAAATAGATTGGATCCAACAAATCATTATAGTGCTTTTTAACAATGAGACTATTAATTGGAAGCACAATGGATCCTAAATTTAATTAATGGAGATTAATTAAATTAGATATTCAAGACCTAAATGGAATTATTTAGTACTTGCCATATTTGTTAATAATATGATTATTAATTAGAAACATGATAGTCTTTGATTTGATTAATGAGATTAATCAAATTAAAGGATATAATTCTCTTAAACCTTAATTATTAAAAGAGATCAATAATTACGATTGGGATAAATAAATTGGGATTAATAATTAAGAGTTATCAGTTACAATTATTAATGGAATTTATAATTAAAAGGTCCATGAGTTAGAAATTATTAAAAGTCCATATAATAAGCCCATGGAGCCTATAACTAATATGCCCTAGTGTCTTACATATAAATACGTGTATAGAAGAGTTCTAGATATGAAAAAAAATTAGAAAAAAGCTTGTGTCTCCCATCAAGCAAGAAGAAAGAAAGTTCTAGCCATTCTCTGACTTTCTTTTGTTTCCAAAAGACTTCTTGCCCAAAGAGTTTGCGTAAGGACATTGTAAAAAGTTTTGCAAAGTATAGAAGGCACTCATCAACATTCTAGCTTTGTAGACAAACTAGAGGTCCGAGTTTGAAGGCCATGATTCATGGATCCAATGCACCGATTGGAATACGATTCCAAAAGGTATAATCTTTACATGTCTTTTTGGAGCTCTTCAATTAAGGGAAGTTATATGGCAAAAATGGAATGGATCTAGTAAGTAATTTCACTATGTGTTTGTTGTTATTTTGTGGTTTTGAAATTTTAAAATTTGAGCTCAAACCTATTGAAACCTAGCATAATCAAACTAACTTCATCGTATGTTGTGGTATTTGGAAGTCCAAAGCCTTATGCAACACACTGCCATTCTTCTTCATCCATTGAAGAGCACAATTTCATTGCCCAATCTGACGTTACACATCCATCAAATTGTACAACTCAACAATTCAAGCTAGACCAGTCACCTTCGAAGATTGCCACTCCAAAAAACATCTGCCACTTCCCTTGGTGTGACCCTATCGGATGGTAGCAGCGTAACAAAAGCAAGCTGGCTGAAATGCACATGGTGATAATGGTCTCATTAGAGGACAGAAACTTAAGGCAATTATAGGACCTACTATCAAGGAAGAGTCAAGGTGTCACACTCTTGACAATACTAGGGATGTGGCTTGATGAGTTGAGGTAGCAGCAGTGAGCTTCCAATAGTAGTAATGGGTCTCCATGGTGATAAGCAACAACATAATTAAGGCTGCAATTAATGTGGAGAGACGTAAGACTAGACAGCGGTGGTGTCAATGGTGGTTCAAGGGTTTCTATGGCAATGGTACGTATTGTATGATAAATGCAACAACATGCTTTTGGGAGCAAACAAGAAAAACCCAAAAAAATGAGCTAAAAATAGTAGAATTATTTTCAACAGGGGAATTCCCCCTCCCTTCCAAACAATCCTCATTATTAATAATACCTCTCCCTTTTAGGCATAGCCATCTGACAGAATCCATAACATAGAAATCTAATCCTATCTCATACTATCTAAATTAGAAGCAAATCAGTAAACACTCATGTAGAAGTAGAGCAGAAGACACCTGGTTTGAAGTTTGTATGTTACTATTTTTTTGGAATTAGAACGAATAGTGGGAACGAAATAATAAATAATTAAATAACAGCCTTAGCTACCCTTTTACCATCAACTAGAAGCTACCACTGTTACGAAACCAACTAACAAACAAACAAACTATCAGGAAAACTAAAATTGCCAAGATGGAGGACAAATCATATCAGGTTGTTCTTCTCACATTCATTACCCTATAGCCGAGATAGTCAAAGTCATATGTCAAAATTGCCTCCCTCAAGATGAGGAGTGGTAGTTTACCATTCCCATCTTACTCAAATGAGAGTTGAACAATTCAAAAGCTAATGGCTTAGTTTTTGCATCTGCAATTTTCCTTTTAGTTGGTACAAAGCAAGTCACTTAGAGCTGATCCCTCACCATATGGCAATCTATTTCAATATGCTTGCTTTTCCTCATGAAAGTTCCCAATAATGTAAAGGGCTGCTTGGTTGTCACAATATTGCTATGAAAGTTCAGGATGTTGTACTCCAATTGTAGCAAGTATACACCTTATCCATGTCAATTCTGCATAAGTTGATGCCATGGTTCGGTATTCTGCTTCTACTAATGATCTTGACACGACTGATTATTTCTTTGAATGCCAAGACACTAAGTAACATCCTAGAAAGATGTAATAACTAGTAATCGATCTACGAGTGTCCACATAAAATCTCCAATCTGAGTCACAAAATACTTTCAGTTTGAGTTCACTGTCAACGGGAAAGAAAAGGCCTTGTCCTGATGCCCCTTTAATGTAATGTAGCACCTTGTATGATGCCTTTAGATGTTGCTCTATCAGATTTTGCATAAATTGACTCAATGCTTGTACACTCTATGAGATATTAGGCCTCGTGGTGGTTAAGTACAGCAACCTCCCTACTAGCCTTATATAAAGAAGCAGGATCTTCTAGAGGTGCACTTCCTTCTCAACTTTTTTTAGTATTTTGCTCTATCGGTATTTTACTTAGCTTTCCTCCTAGCAATCCATAGTCTGAGAGGATATCCAATGCATATTTGCATTGGTTAATATGCATTCTAGTGTTGTTTCTTGCTACTTCAATTCCTCGAAAGTACTTGAAACTTCCTAAGTCTTTGATCTTGAATATCCCATCCAGAAACTCCTTCAGCTCTGTGATTTCATTATCTAAATTACTAGCTACGATTATATCGTTCACATAGACCTATAAAGCTATGAAGTCAGCTCCTTTCCTCATCATGAATAGGCTATAGTCAGCCTTACTTTGTATAAAACCATAGTTGACAAGTGCTTGAGATAATGTGGCTACCATTATCTGGAGGCCTGTTCTAGGCCATACCAGCTTTTGTTCAGTTTGCTCACTTGTGTAGGTCCTCTTTTGTTTTATCCTAGAGGCTTTTTATGTATATCTTTTCATTTAAATCATCACGTTGAAAGGTATTGTTTACATTAAATTGATGTAGCTTCCACTTCTTTATTGCAACTGCTGCCAGGAAGCATCTCACCGAGGTTAACTTAGCCACTGGTAAGAAGATTTCTTAGTAGTCTATTCCCTTTTTTTGTGAAAATTCTCTTACCACCAATCTAGCCTTGTATCTCACCACACTACCATCTAACTTGAATTTAACTTTGTAAATGAATTTGTATCCAATTGCTTCCTTTTCTACTGGCAAATCTATCAAAGCCATCTATTGTTCTTTTCTAGTGCATCAATTTCATCTTGTATTACCTCTACCACCTTTGATCCTTGGAGGCTTCTGAAAATGTTTTAGGCTCTTCTTGTGCGGAAATAGTAGCTAAGAAGACTTGATGATGGGGAAGGAACCTGCTGTTAGACAAGACAATGCTCAGTGGGTGCTTAGTTGAGGTTGTGGTGTTAAAGTTACCTTGTTGAGCTGAGAGTGGTAAGGACAAGGAGGCCTGTTGACAGTAGTATTCTTGGAGATACCTTAACACATTTCCCAGCCTACTTAATCTTGTCAAAGGGGGTTGAGGCTGGTTATCCAATGGAATAATGTCTATTGGCTTTTGAACTAAGTTTGTTACCTAGTGTGGTGTTTGGTTAAGTGTTGACTCTAGGACTAATTGTTGGTTATCTGAAAGTCTTGGATTAGGATCATCAAGAAGAGAGTTGAGTTGTCTTTGCTGGTGTATATTAGGGGCTGACTCATTTTAGATTGCAGGATAAGTGTTTGGTATATAAGTGTGATGCTGTGGCTTAACACATGTAATAAGTTGGTTAGACTCTGTTTCTAATTTGCAAGGAAAAATGTGTTCATAGAAGATCATATCGCTTGATATGAATACACTTTTATTTTCTAAGTCCAGTAGCTTGTAACCCTTCACTCCATAGGGGTATCCTAAGAACACACACCTTCTCCCCGTGCATCAAATTTTCTTCTCCCATATCTAATTGTGGTTGCATAGCATAAACAGCCAAAGGTCTTCATGTCTTAGTATGATGGTTGTGTTCTAAAGAGCACTTGGTAAGGTGTTTTATTATTTAGGACTGAGGTTGGTGTTCTATTTACTATATAAGTGGCTGTAAGCACACATTCAATCCAGTATACAAGGGGTATATTTGATTGGAATCTCAAGGCTCTTGCTATATTCAGTAAGTGTTGGTGCTTTCTTTTAAGTACGTCATTTTGTCGGGGAGTTTCTACACATGTTTTCTAGTACATTATTCCCTTCTCTTGGTAAAATTCACTAAGATTAAATTATGTTCTGTTGTTAGTCCTAACAACCTTTATTTCTTATTAAACTAGTTTAGCATAAGATTATAGAAGATGTTAATACAAAGCTTTGTTTTTGACTTGGGTTTAAAGAGATAAACCCAAGTTGTTCTTGTGAAATCATCCACAATAGTTAGGAAGAAACAACTACCATCATAAGCTAATTCATTGCGAAGACCCCATAAGTCACAATGTTTTATCTCGAAGGCATATGAAGATCTATGTGCACCATCACCAAAGGACTTTCTATGCAACTTTGCAATAGGATAAATTGGGCAAGAGAATTTCCTCATGTTATTCTTAACAGAGTTTACAATTGGATTATGTATTGAGTTTAACTTCCTATCTAGTAAGTGGTCAAATCTATAACGCCAAAGGACATGATTATCACTATGACTTACTTCAGAAAAGATTGATGGTGGCTGGATTGAGAGAATTCTGGAAAGGCTCCGGTGAGTTGTTGTGGATGCACTTTTTTCTCCTCAAATCTATAAAGGTTGCCTTGGCTTCACCCTTCCCAATCATTTTCCAAGAAGTAAGGGCCTAGATATAATAAAAGGAAGGGGAAAATATAAGGCAACATAAGTTGTTCCTACTAGTTTGTTAAGACTGTGTGGCAATGAAAACAAAAGCTTACCATTTCATGCTTAAGGTTTCAACATTAGGAGTAGAGGTAGAGGGTCCAATGGTAGTGTTCGCAGTAGAAAGGGTGGCAATCAGTGTTGCATCATCTGTTTTGTTAGCTGCTGGCTTTCCAATACAAAGAAGTGCAATCAATTGTTATTATTGGACTCTAGTTAAGCTCATCTTTTCACCAATCTCATCGAACGGACTTACCAGTTGCTGAGAGTCACCTTGAGCTAAAAAGGTTAATCCTACATCTTTGCCTCCTTTCTGGTATAGCTTATGTCCAAGGGGAAATCCTTTGAGCTTGTAGCATCTTTCAGAAACATGACCCTCCCAGTTGCAATGCAAACATGTTAGTGGATCTGCATTTCCAACCTTGAAGTAGTTTCCAAGGCTGTGACCAGAGATTTTATAGTAGATGCAGTATGCTCTTTCCCCTCTATTTCCTATCCTTGTGTTGGTATGGTTCCTTTGTGCCAAAAATGGCTATCCCTCTGCACCTTGCATGTTTACAACAATTTGGTGTTGTTTCTCCTATTATTGTACCTTAGCAAGTATCTTGCTGACTAGAGGAATAAGATCCATCATAAGGATTGGATCCCTTATGTGTCCTTGGGAATCACTCAACCCCATCAAAAAGTACATCGCACAGTCCCTTTCATGCCTTTTAGTAAAATTTTCAATTGTCCACAAGTGCATTCAGGTATATTATCATATAAGGAGAGTTCATCTCTAATGCTCTTAAGCTTACTATAGTAAACAATGACCAAATTATCTCTTTGTACTAGGGAACTTAGGACCTTCAGTTGATAAATACTTAGTCCGTTGTGTTGGGACATCCTCTCATTTAACTCGTTCCATAGCTCAAAAGCATAATCTACAAATATCAAACTAGATTTTATTGAAGGTGAGATTGAATTTTAAATCCATGAAATTACCATATCATTGCATCTCTTCCAAACTTCAAGCAAAGTAGGATCTATTGGTTTTGCAATTTATCCTATCACAAAGCCAAACTTGTTCTTTGCACTAAGTGCACTCCTCATGTTGCCTGCCCAAATGACATAATTTTTAGATGTTAGTAGATTAGGAACTAGTGGTACCATAAGATTGTCATCATTATCTATTTTTAAAGGATTCTTAGGATCTACAAAGTTAAAGAGCCGTTTTGTAGGCAATGGTTGCTGATCTTCTACTGATGATGAAGATGCAGACATATTGGATGGTTGGAATGCCTCGCTCTTCCTTCCTTCGACCTTGCTCTGATACCATGTAGAAATCTAATCATGCTTTATACTATCTAAATTAGAAGTAGAATTAGTAAGCACTCATGTAGAAATAAAGCAAAAGACATTGAAGTTTATGTGTTATTGTTTTATTGGAATTAGAACGAACAATGGGAAGGAAACATTAAATAATCAAACATCAGCCTTAGCTACCCTTCTACTATAAACTAGAAGCTACCATTGTTAACAAACAAACTACTAGACTAACTAAAAGTACCAAGCTGGAGGACAAATCAAATCAGGTTGTTCTTCTCACATTCATTACCCTGTCGTCGAGATAGTTAAAGCCATATGTCACAATACATAAACCAAAAGTGCGATTGATTTCTTACTTGTCTTCA
The DNA here is from genome assembly GCA_019155195.1 of Avicennia marina. NCBI lineage: Eukaryota > Viridiplantae > Streptophyta > Magnoliopsida > Lamiales > Acanthaceae > Avicennia > Avicennia marina. Next base: position 6,036,420 of record CM032762.1, on the reverse strand, counting down.
GGTTGTCTTGTCCTCCAAATTGTGTCTTCAATTTGAATGTCACTTTAGTTGCTGGTGTTCGCTTCAACTATGTGTTGAACTATGAGAAGACCACCACTAGTTACAGTGGTGGAAAAGTCAATTTTGCTATATTAGTCTAATGATGAGTCATGATTTGATTAAATAAGAATATTTAACTTAGTATTTCTTTTCTTTTACTATTAGATTTAATTTGATATGGTCTTACTTTCCAAATGTCAATATCTATCTTCAATAACTTAAGAAGATTTGATTTGACTACCAAATTAACAAGACTTAGTGCAAAGTGCAACTTGATTGGCCAAAATTTATGTAGAAATTATAATTATTTAAATTCTTAGTTTATTTAATTGATATTTAATATAAATAAATCCATGTGTCATCATTTTATTGGGTATAAAATTTTCATGTTTACATACATATTACTATAATTAATAAAATTAAATATTCTACTTTTAGATGTTTTACTCATGCAGTTTTTTGGACATTTGATCCTTTTGGTTAGCAACTAAATACACCACAAAAGGCAACCTTCTCGTTTTAATTATTGTATAATATGTAAAATTATATACACGCATACATTTCATTTTTTCATTTAATTCATAGAAAGGTGTGCATTTTTTGAAAGTTATAAAATTTTATTGAATTTGATAGAAAAAGTAGCTCCATTACCAACTTTGCGTCAAATCAAATAATACAAATAAGTATGATATTATTAAGTCCATAGATATGAATGGTATGTTTCAATGTAGAAACTAAAAAAGATAAAATAAAAAGTTAACTAATAAATAAAAATTCTACCTTTTTTTAATAAAAATGAACTGGAAATGGGAACAAACAGAGCTCTAGTCGGTTAGTAGTTATTCATATCATTAGATAGGTTACAATACGGGCCACAAATTATGTATTACCCATATATTCTTCAGGCTATGTACATTGTCAACTAAAGATAAACCCAACGAGAGACGCATAAAAATAAGGAGATGGCTTAAAAGCATTTGTAAAATAGTGATATCAAGGCTTCAAAAGTCTTATGTTGAATTAATTTAGTTGTAATTAGATTGAATCAAATAGAATGATTTATTCCTTATTATATTGGTTAGTAATGAAATTGTTAACTAAAAACATAATGAACATTTAATTTAATTAATGGGGATTAATAAATTAAAGGACAAAATATAAAAAGGAATTATTTTATACCTATTATACTTATTAATAATAGGACAATTAAATAGGAACAGAATATGCCTTTGATTTAATTAATGAAACTAATTAAATTGAAAGATATAATTATAATAGGTTTTTAATATTAATTAGATTAATAATTAAAGATGGAATGAGTTTGAATTAATTTTAAAATCCATATAAAATCCCACAAAGGCCATTCCATATGCTCTAGGAATCCAACTGTATATAGGATTGTGTCTCAAAAATAAATTAATTGAAATAGTTCCAAAACATAGTGCGCACCATTCACACACGGGTTACTGTCACGCGGCACTATTCACCCATGTTTAACATTCATCCACCCCTTTGCATGTAAGAAAAAATATTTACTAGCCTCCATATATTTTCTCTTTGAAAATTCTGCAAAACACAAAGAGTTATAGAATTTTATGAAGGAGTTTATAAAGATTCGTTAAAAAGACCTTGTCATCATGTTGTTTGTGTGGACAAACTAGATACCAAGACGTTGCCTTGGCTTGTAGAATTAAAATAGAAACTACAAAAATTTGATTCTAAATATTCATCCATACAACTAAACTTACTATTGAATTTATACGAGTTATGTAAAGAAAAGCGGACCAAGTTGGGATTTAATTCTATTGTATTTTTCTTTGATATTTCGTTTTTAATTTTGAAAATTTTCACATCTTGCACACTGTAAAACCTAACACACTCTACTATGCACAATTAAAGAATTATAATTTACTTTTAAATTTGACACCTTTTCGATATTTGAAAAATTATAATTTATTATAGCTTTAAATTTAATAAATTATGAAGCAACTAATTTTAAGCTTCATCTAATTATAAAATTATGTAGTTAAATTTAAGGCTTAGGAGGCTGAAAAATCTCCTTCTTGATTTAAGTACATTTATTATTATATATAATAATAGAACTAACTTTGAATTGCCGTCCTTTTAAATATTTTCCTTGTTTGAAAAATAAATTGTTCTAAATTTACAATCTTTTTTATTTGCAATTGTGATCATAGTGTTAGACAATATGTGTTGATTTAAATTATTTTATCGTTCTATTTTTGTTTGTAGTTGATATAAATTCACCATAATAGTATTAAGTTATGTAATCTCCATATACAGTTTGAAAGGTGAAAGATACTCTTGTTGGCACTTTAAGTGTAAGTTGGTCCTTATGTAGTACAATTTAGATATGAAAAATATTGTTGAAATGATATTGACAAAATTTGAATATTGTAATTCATGACTTTTCGTAATTTAAAGGTTAAAGAATCTTGCATGATATGAAAAGATGAAAACTTGGACAAATCCTGAATTAATAGAGTCCAAGAATAGATGGAAATCTTTCCCAAAACATCCAATCTTGAATTTGTTAAGATCATTTTTGCATAAGATATGGAAAGATATGGGAGAGCTAAAATTAAGGGAGTATTTTGCATAACAAGGAAAATCATGTTGCTGGATAAGGAAACAACTCGTGGGAACTCCAAACACTAACTCGCTAACTAGATAGAAGATTTACTATAATCTTAATACAAGCTTTTGAAATATTTAATATATATTTTACATGGATTTCTTGAGGCAAAATCAAATATAAATAGAATAGAGTTAGATGAGGCTATGGTGTATCTTCCATAAGATAGTTGTGAATTTAAAGTGAAAAAACACCTACATGCACAAATGTTATAAAATTGTATTAAGTTTTTACACAAATTTTGTGAGTTGGAGTTTTAACTTATCACTTCACTAAGGAAGAGTGTGAAAGTATACTAAATAATTAAAATTATATATAAACTTGATTAGAATAAGTATCGGAAAAGCAAGGAACTTGTATTTGGTTGATTGGCATGTAATCACTTTGATTAATATATTACTTTGATTTGAGCAAGTACCTGCGTGCATAGGAGGTTGTCTCCAAATTGCGCAAACATATTAATATGTCTATGTTTATTTCTATTTTATGTTATGGTGGATGGTGATGTTACAATGTCGAATTGAGAATGTTCTTTGAAATTGCAAAATCGATGAGTTAAAGTTAATTTGTAATTACCACACTTGGACTAACTTAACCTACAGTCAATGTTTTAAAAACCAACCTGAACTAGATGGTTAAACTGATCAGATCATCGACCGACCAAAAAATAGGGTCTAAGTAAGACATGAAAACCGAAAATATAATAAAATTAAGTAAAATTATAATTAAACCGCTAAACCAAATAAACCAGCCATGGTTTATGATAACCAAATGGTTCAAATTGATAAATAAATAATTTTTAAAAATTTTTAATCTTAATTTTCCTCTTCTTAATTCTATTTTTATTTTTTCGTTGTAGTCTATTTTCGATTTGTACTCCTTTATACATAACTTTTTATATATTGGACAAATTGTTTCTCGAAATGTCACACTTTTGACTTAGACATACATTGAATATATAAGAATTTATTAAATTCTACTATATTTGGATTAAATACTTTGATAAGATATCATTTGATGTATATTTTTACATTTTTATTTATGGGATTAGTGTTATTTGATTTTATTTTTGACCGTATTCTTATTATACTAGTGCTATATATTAAGCTAAATAGTTATATATTTTTAACATATTAATTAATATTTAAAATATAAATATGACTTCAATGGTTCAATCGCAATTAAACCCCCGTTGAATCAATGACCCTTAAATTAGTATATTTTTCGATTTAATGGTGGGCTTAATTTTTAAAACACTAACTACAACTGTGTCATTGATGAATAGTGTTTGACACTTCACAAATTTGTATGCTAGTGAATGAAATATCAACAAAAATTGCAATGTTTCAGTTATGTGATATATCAACATTTGTAAACTTCTTTGGACATGATTTTTGGTTCACCACTCGGACTAATTAAAGTGCCAAAGAGTATGAAAATAAAACCATTACATAGAAAGAAAAAAAACGTAAAATACTATCACAAAAGTAATTTTAAAAGTTGAGAGCTTTGTGAAGGCTGAATTATTTTATTTTTTCTATAAAATTCTGGAACTTTCTTTATTTTCTTTTTTAAATATTTTTCTACAAGGAAAATCATAAAATTTTCTTAATTTAATTTTTTTATTTCCTGTGTATTTCTTTCTTCTTTTAAATTATTTTTATTGTTGTTGTTGTTAGTGTTTTCTTTCAAATTTTGATCTTTTCAATTTTTTTGATATTTCTTCATATTATTATTTTAGATATTCATTTTCTCTCTACTTTTTATATAAAATGTCCAACCCCTAAATTGAAAATTTTAGTTGACACAAAATAGAATTACAAAGCTGGCCTTTTAACTATGTAATGCTTTGGGGGGGTTAAATAATAAAATAATATTAACATACCTGATTGTGAAGTAGACGAAATTCTTTGATTAACTAAAGTGGAAGAGAAATTTGAAATGAAAATAATACATTATGTAAATTTGCCATAAACAGGACTGTTAATTTTTGGGAAATTGGAGCAAGAAAACTGCCAATATATACTAGAAAAGAAATCTCAAGTTTAGAAAAACTACTTTACCAAATTAAAACTAAGAGAATCAATCATGGATAAAGATTTGCTTATAATTTTTCTTAAAATATAAAAATTAACTTATTATTCTCATTTTATAATTTTTCTTAAAAAAACAAAATACATTATGATGAAGGCATACTTCTTCATTAAGTATATGTTGATCAGTATTGAACTTTACTTTTATTTAAATTATTTTTTGTTATTATATTTTGTTACCTTGAACGTTGTAACTTATTTTTACATACACATTGTGTCTGCGTGATTACTAGTTTTTATTGATTAAAATACAACAAATTTATAATTTATAAATAAATGCATGTGTAACCTTTTTTAGTTGTCCTTCAATTAATTAAGATTAAAGTGTTGAGGCTAAAGTAAGTTAAGGGATAGATAAAGAGCTACAGAACTTTACTCAAAACTTTATCATATTTCGAAGGCTGCAACCGAACCCATAAATAATGTATATAATAGAATTGAAATATTATTTTTACTTAATATGAGGTCTATGGACGAATAAGATACATTTGATCTCAGGGGTTGAAATGTAATTTGCTACAATTAATTTCGAGCCGGCAACGTGCACCCGCTCCGCGAGGCCTGCCTGGTAACGGTCCTATTCCAGCTGTTCCCCATTTTCTATATCCCCACCAGTCATCCCACCCCAACCCCACTCACCTTCTCGACAATTATTAAATTAGTGTTACCATTTTATTTTATTTTATTTTTTAAATATAATAACACATTGATTTAAATTTATCCAAAAAAGCAATCATATACGATTATTTTCTTTGAAAAAATATTTTACAAACTAAAGGTTCTTTCTTTTGAAAACACGTCTCCCCCATGGGACTACGATTGAACCGTAATGCAATTATTAACTATGCAATAATAAAATAAAATTCAAAAAAAATAATAATAATTTTGTTGTAGTGATGAAAAGACGAACACACAATTCAACTACTATGTACGCTATTGATCTAGAAAAATTGTTTATTTATTAAAAAGAAAAACCTTGTATGGATGTGCTTGGACAAATACAGTTCATCAAAACATGACAATGTTTATAAAAGAGATTCCTACATTTTTAATTCCATAAATATCAATTAAATTGTGTCTAATTTATGTATTGAACACTTATTTCGCCTATACTTATCTAATCTTTAAAAAAACAACTTTTATTTATAAAAATCTATGTCAAAGACAAGACTTACAATACACGTATGCATTTGAGAAACACATCCACCGACAGAAGATCAAATACATGAGATGGAGTTATTAGGAAGTAAAAAGCCTAAAATTACAAAATAAAAAATTTGTGGGAAGACTAGAAGCAGAGGAAAACGGCCTAAACGTGTGCCATTTTGCGGTGGCGCGGCCCAAGTTCCGCCTTCTGCTCTAGGTTCTTTAAGCTCCTTATGGCCACAATATCGCCTTTTTTAATCTCCACCATGCGTTGCAATTCCGACTCCGAATCTGCAAAAGGAAAGGAATTAAAACTTGAAGCGAAAGAGAAGATCAAGAAGTGGAAGGATACCTGCAGGAACGGAAGACCTGAAACCATTGAACTGCACCAAATCTGCACCATCGAAAATAACAGAAATAGAAAAAAAAAACAGAAAGAGAGAGAGAGAGATAACCCATAAAAGATTAAGAAAGAAAACAAGGTACCATTTTGAGAAGGATCGTGGGAGGAAAGGTAAAGAATGAGTAAGCAGAGGAGTGTAAGCATTGGGATAAGGTGAATGTAGCTTTCAGACATAGAGGCTTTGGGCTTCTTCAGCTCTTTTTCTTCTTTTTCTTCATACAACAAACCTCTAGGACCAGCGGGGCTTGATGACGGTGAAGAAGACGAAGAAGAAGAAGGATATTGCTTCTGGGTTTCAGACGAAAACAGTTCATCTTTCAGTAGCTTTGAGGATGGTGAACCCAGTGACTGCCTCTGCATACTTCCGTCAGAGAGAGAGAGGGAAAGGGAGAGAGAGTGGGGGTTGGATTCTGGCTCTCAACAGCTGTTTCTTTTTGTTGTTGTCTGTATTAGGGACAGTTGGTGTCTTCGAGTAAATGCATTGTTTTATATGTAATATTACATTCTTTCAAATTTATTATGTTAGGGCATAGCTCTTGTTATTTTTTTGAATTTTTATTGTAGATTGAATGGTTAATTACATTAATTTCCATAATTATAACTTATACCTTTTTTTTCTTTTAATATTAAAAAAATCTCCTTCTATATTTAAAATATTTACATCTTTCTTTTTCATTAAAATTTTATATAGAAATTGATGATGTAAAAAAAAAAAAGGTTTAACTAATTATTCTATTATGGTACCTAAATTCTAGTTTTTGGTTAAAAAGTTAATAAATAGGCTAATTTAATAATAATTATAGTTGATTGGTTAAAACTCTTACTAAGTATATCTAAATTTGACATATTATTTAGAGCACATTATCTATTTAAAAAATATATAAAATATATAGAAATGAAGATCAAATATAAATTAAAACTTCATTAACTTTTTTGAATAACATCATTAATTTTCATCGAAAAAGTTAATAGAAAAAGAAAAACGTAAATATATGAAATGTAGAGAGAGATTTTGTGATTTTAAAATAAAATGGCATGTGGTTTGCAATGATGCTAACTCACTAAATTGAAATATGTCATATTATATTATAAAATAATTTGTATTATTTAAATATTTAAAAATATATTATACTCATATACAAAATAGATCACTTTATAGTATAAAAGCCCAAGTAGTTCTGGAATATTAGCCTTATTTTTTTTTCCCTAGTAGATATTAATTAATTGATGTAATAGAGTAAATAAGAAGCACATAGTTGGATCCTATTTAGCTTAGGATCGAAGCGAGAGAGTCTTTAACTGACTTTGTCATTGAAGGAAAGAGAGCAAAAAAGCTTCACAAGGAGGATGATTCTTGTAATAATGGAAATAAAGTGAGCTAAAGCTCTTTTTGAGAATGGTGGAATCATTGTCATTGTTTGTTGAGTGCAATCATTCAAGTTCATTCGGGTATAGGCAAAATAATTCATAAATTTATTCAAAATCTTTCATTGTAATTTTTTATTGCTTTGTCTTACAATTTTCACCACACACAGCAGGTGCGTATATATATGCATATGTGTTGTATATTTCTATCATTATTAACTTGTAAGCTCTCACAAGTGAATGCAAGCATATGCGAGCTGCAAGTTTTCAACAAATTGACAAACGCACAAAATCTATGGCAGGATCCAAGCCAAAATGCCTCACATGCCCAACAGGCCTCAGGCGAAGTAAAATAATGCCATGTAAAGGCAACTTTTTCTGTTGGACATACTGGAAGATTACAAATTAATTAAACTATAAAGGAGATTTCACTTTGTCGTTGTAGAGAAACAAACTGTTACTGATGTATTGGGCTATTGATTTGACAACCGTAAATTTATAGGCTATATTTGTTTCTAATTTGGTTGGAGCGAAAAATTTGAATTATTTGTGTGGAGATGAAAAGTATGTATAATTTGTAAGATTTAAATAGATAGAAAAAATATTTTTTTATGTATATATTTAATAATATATAATAATAATTAAATAATTTGATAATATTAAGTTTATAAGGCAGAAGCAAGGTCAAGAAAGTCCAGCTAGAGCCACATGTGTAAGTTTCCCTGTATGTGGCCCTTTCCCAAGAACAAAGAGTTTTCACCGTGGAGAGATATAACTTTCTCAAGCTCTCTCCTAACGGACGAAAGGAAGCAATGCCAAGTGTTAAGGGAGTCTCTTCCTAGATCGACGAGCGTGAAAGCCATGCTGTAAAGAAAGAGAACTAACCCCTCGTTAGTAGTCAGAGTATGAGGATCCTACTTCCATGAACGTAATTATAAATATTATAGAAGTAGGTATTAATTTGATTATGAATAAATATAATAATTAAAAAATTATTAATTAATTATAAAAGATAAAAGAAAAAATTTTAAATTTGAAGAAAATTTATATGATAAAATGAATTATAAGATTTTTGAGTGATAAATAGTAGTAGGTTTAGAAACAAACATAGCCATAATAAAATTGTTGAAAGGCTTTCAATTTTGTTTTCCCCATGTTGTCAATCACCACCTACGACTCCCCTCACCGAAAAAGGAAGGGGCGGATGTGGGGGGGAGGATAGGAGTATAAAAATAAGAAAATTTTCTAGTCGAAATCCAAAACCCTAAATCCTAGCAAAATAGGAAAAATTTCTTTTCCATAATTGCATTGCAATCGATCAGAAAGTCTTATGATCAATTCGCGCTACTTTAGACTAGTCTTGGTGTGTAGCTATCAATTTGAGCCATTTTGCTTATGTCCAAAATATCAATCCTTCTTGGCTCAATCGATTTGCCTTTATCCTGGGTTGTAATTTCAAAACATGGCACTTTAGCCTTATCAATCTAGCCTTCCTAGATCAATCTTGCTCCGGCCTAATTGACATTAATGTTGATTCACTCACTCTAGGTCAATCTGTCCATGCAATGATCATAAGTACAGAAGGTTGTCAATTTATGCAATGTTGATCTAGCCTCCCCAATCAATCTGCTTGGGCTACTATTGATCTATATTGACCCTAGATTGATCCATTTGGTCCAACTTTAGCCTTTTCTTCCATCCAATACACCAAATTGATCTATGAGATCTCATTTGACTCCCAAAACTTCTCTAAACATCCAAACTCATCGTGGATGCCTTGAACAAGTGCTGACATAAATTCCTTGCAGTTCTTAGCCTTAACTCATGTAACTAGTCTTCTAGTCAACTTGAACTGTGCTTCTTGCTTAGGCTTAGCATTCGCATCATTCCTCACCTCCTGAAATGAAATTATCCACAATTTGACTTCTTGTTCATCATCTACATCAAAAGGACTCAACTTAGTAACATTAAACGTAACCCTCACGCGATACTCAACTAAAAGCTTTAGTTTATAGGTATTGTCATTTATTCTTTCCGTCACTTGAAACAAGCCATCTCATGTCAGTATAAGCTTGAATTTTCTTTACTCTAAGAAACTTTTAAGAAACTTTCCTTTCACATATACACCCAAACCCAATCTTGTAGTCTGAATACTATCTTTTCTCACCTTTTATTGGCGTGTCATGTATATTGTTTATTCTTTCTTTCAATGTTCTTCCTAACTTTCTCATATAGTTACTTTACATAGTTTCCCTTTCTTTCATCATCTATACTTATTTTCTCATTACTAGTTATTAGCAATAATCCAAAAGTATTAGCGAATTAAAGTCATAAGTAATTTTAAAATGTGACATGTGAGTAGTAGGATATATGCTCCTATTATATGCAAACTTTACATACATCAAACATTCTTCCCAACTTTAATATTTTTCTTGATCAAAGCTTTCAATGGTAATCAATGTCTATTCTTAGATTGACCATTTGTTTGGGAATGGTTAATGGTAGAAAATAAAAGTTTAGTACCCAATTTTTTCCACAATGTTTTCTAGAAATAGTTTAAAAATTTAACATCCCTGTTGAACACAATTGTGCTATACATGCCATACAATCTATCTCTTTAATGAACAAGTTGGCAATGTGGGATGCATCATCAAACTTATGTAATAGTGTCATTTTTGAAAATCTACCAACTATTAGAACTATGCAAACTAATTTTAGTCATGGGAAACCCCAACATAAAATCCATCGATGTATCAATCTATGGTTTAGTAGGAATAGGTAAAGGTGAATATAAACCATGTGTTTATACTTTTGATTTTGCTTCTTTGCAATTAATACACTTAACAATCTTCTCTATGTTTCACCTCAAATGCAGGCGTGGAAATGCTTCTACAAAATAAAAATTATCTTGATAACACCGTAATGTCCCCTTAATCCATCATTATCTGCTTTTCTAATAAGTAATTCTAGCTAAGAACAATGTGGTATACACAAATTATCAATGTAAAACAAGTACCCATCATACTAAAACTATTTATCATAAGCCCCCTTGCTAGTCAATTCAAATATTTTGTTGAACTTCTCATCACTAGCATATAATTCTTTAATATACTCAGACCTTACCAATCTAGAATTTAAGGTAGTGATAAGTGTATAATGGCATGACATAGCATCTATTGTAATGGCGTTAATCACTCACAATTCATGCACATGTGCTAAGATCTATTTTTCTTCAACATTAGAAATACCAACACTGTGCATGGACTCATACTTTCACATACACAACCTTGATTGATCAACTCCTCCACTTCACATTAAATTTCTTTGGTCTCCTATAGGTTAGTCCAATAGGCTAGCTAATTTGGAATAGTTGTGCCCAGCACAAAATGAATTTGATGCTCTACTCCTCATATTGGTGCCAATCTACAGGGTAGTTCCTCTACAAGTACATCTTTGTAATCCTACACCATTAGGGAGGGATGATATGAACTATTTTGAATATATATATATATATATATATATATGCTTCTTCACATGTCAAGAGTATCGTTGATCTCTCGTAACCTATAACTAACCTCGCATCCCACATAGATGCTAATATACATTCATTTACCTTTTTCTTTTAGTCTCTTTTACTCTCTCATTTTTCTTTTCACCCTCTCTTTTCTAACTCATACTGCTATTTCTTCAGTATAAGTGGAATTAAGGTAATCTTCTTATTGCGAAAGGAGAAGGTATATCTATTTGTCTCTTTTTAAAAAGTAACTTCCTATCATACTACCAAGAATGCCCTAATAACAAGTGTGACTTGCCTACAAAAGTACCACAACACAAATCACCTCATCCTTTTACTTTCCAATCTCAAAATATGCAAAAGCCTATTTTCTCACCATGACTTTGCAATTATTATACAACCACCACAACTTTTCCACAAGCAAAGTACTAGCAAAGTTAGTGTAGCTACCTCTTTCAATTACTAAACTACAAGTTTTACCTTTAATTTGGCACCTTGTGTGAAATATATTCTCCCTTTGCTTCGCATGGTCATTCTCCTTGGCTTAGGCACTCAAGGTTTTCGTAACCACCAAATTTATTCCTCTGGCACTTACACAGACTTCATTCAATGATGATGCCTCTTCCAACAGTGACATCTCCTCCTCACTAGTATTCTCCTCACCAGTGACAATCTCTACTTGGTCCATCAAGATTATAGCTCATTTATTCGGGCATTGCATAGCAATATGTCCACTTCCTTGATATTTAAAATAAATAATATCATGATTGTAGGTAATTGAAGGATTAGGGTTTGTAATATTAGTACCTTGGATGTTTCTACCTTTAGCATCACCAACGACCTAGAAGTTCTAGTAAATGGTTCCATATCCTTCCTTTTTGGAAAAGTTCTAGATATAGTGCTCGATTGAAAGTGGCTCCTCCCCCTTCTCTTGAACTGCTTTTTAACATTTATGGTTTTCTCCACTAAATCATCTAACTCTATGTAGTGGTGCAACTCTAAAATGTCAATAATTTCCTTATTAAGCCCACTTAAAAACCTCACCCTAGTGACTTTATAGTCCTTTGTGGTGTCTGCTCTCATCAAAGCCATTTCAATTTCCTTTTAGTAATGCTCCACACTCCTATTACCTTGCATCAAAGTTTGTAGCTTTTGATACAAGTCCCAATGATAATGACTTAACAAAAACCTCTTTCGCATTGGTACCTGCAATTCTTCTCAAGTACAAATTAGCTTCTTATCGACACGTCTCCTATTTTATATAATTGTTCCCACCAAAAAATACCAAAATTAGTGAACTTAAGTACAAACAATTTTACATTTTGCACCTCCAAGTATTGATGGCAATCAAATGTGAGTTCTACCTTTCTCTCCTATTCCTAATAGATATCATGATCAAAATGGCCTTGGAACGAAGGAAGAGTAAATTTGACCCCCTTGAACGATTCATCATCATAATGTTGTCTCCTCGGCCATATCTTAGGAATATCATCATAATACCAATCATTTACATACATGTCCCATCTAGCTTGGTGTGTGGGTTGGTCTCACCTAAGCACTGAGTCCTCTCTACTTCAATTCCCTCAGAGTATTGAACTATCCCATGTATTGCCATAGATATTTCCAACTGAACTAACCTCCAATTAATGTTGGCTAGTGTCTCTCTCAATTGCTTTATATTAAAGGTGTTGTCTCCAACTCTTGATTCTCCAAGCATTCTAAAAAATATGGTGTAGAAAGAAAATGTGTGTGTGTGTGTGTGTAATGTGAACCTATCTAACTAACTCATTTCTTACCTCTAAGAAATTGACTCAATTCTCAATTTCTTTTGTCCACCTTGTGGGATTCCAAGAAATCCCCAAAGACATGAAAGTGTGAAAAATATGAAAATCTGAATTGTAGGACCAATATCTGTTGGGAATTTTGTGATCGAAAATTATATTGAAAATTAGTGGAACAATAAATCCTTGTAGTTCAACAAAAATTGAAGGAAACTAGAGAGAAACTAGCTTGTTTTTTGCAGCACCTTAGTTCTAATCGCCTTGAATTCTAGGCGCTACTCCAAGAATGAATGCCCTCTGTGGTATCCACGTGATTAGGCTTCTAGATGAACTGAGGTATGTTAACACTTAGACCATTTTTTCTCTCTATTCTTTTTTTTTTTTGGATTTTTGTGTTTTCATTTTCGCTCCTTTTCCTTTTTTTTTTTCTTTTCTTGTGTTAAAAGCAAACGCTTTTTATAAAGAGATGTGAAACCTAGTTTGATGGGAATGAAGACTCTATCACTTTAGGACTTAGAAAGCATAACAATTAAAGATTCCTAAAATTCTTCCTACATATTTGAATTTGATTACTCGAAGATCTTCTAAGGTAATTACCAATATAAACAAATTTTCATTATTTAAAGAGCTTCAAAAATTCGAATTTAAGTCTCTTCCTTTTTTTCTTCTAATATTTAAGATTTATATCAAATTTAAATCTGAATATTAAATAGAATTTTAAAGAAACAATTAGGTTAATTTTAATTCGATAACTCGAATTCAATGAATTTACAAAAAAATTAACCTTAAGTTCATCTTACCTCGATTTAAGTGTGCAACCTTGTAGGTTCACTTAAAGTTGGTAGTGGGTCTCAATCTTATTTCAAGTCCATGAGTTATAAGCGGCCTCTAGTAAGACATTATGACTACCTAAGTTAAATAAAAATCAATAATTTTATTTCTAATATATAGCTTATGTCATAATCTTTTTATTTCACTATATCTAAATTGAACATAAAGCATAGAAAATGTTGTCTTTATATTGTTCAATCATATTATCTCAATCACCTAGTAGACTAATATAATAAATGACATTAAATTATCTATCAATGCATTTGAGCACGGCCGTGCATTTTTAGTCTCATTTATCGAGGGGCCTAAGGACATCTCTCTCTCACTATAGTGAGAGACAAATTCCATCTCAAGCACTCATCTCCCTCTACTTGATTCTCATTATGTTCAACCACAATCTTTATAGCCATTCGATTAAAATTAATGTTATTGTGTCAAAATATAGTGTTTCTCATGTAGAAAATTATAGTGATTTCAAATTTGATGATTTAATGACATAGCTATAATGAATGTCACTTATGACATTAATCCGTGTAGTGAGCTCATAGTAGATTGGTCCAGTGCCTTGTTCTCCAAAATGTACCTACAAGTTTGATTTGTATCCCCATATACTTGATCATCTCATAATCATCCATCAAACCTATACTAGTCTTAATTCACTTTTGTTCTCACAATAATGAACAACTAAAGACATTTAGAATAATATTTGTAATTATTTAAAGACATTATTGTAAAGTCAACATCCAAACATTACAATAATTAATTCCACTAAACAAAATAGAATGAAAATGTTCACTTGATTGGCCTATGGTACAATCATTAACAATATCAAACAAGAAAGATCAATCCAGAGATCCAAAACAAGTTAGGTGATCGATCCTAAATAAGGGTGATTTATCTGAAGGTGAACAGATGGAGGGTGATCAATCAAAGAACAAGTGCAATCAATTTCAAGAAAAGAAATAGGGTGCGGTTGATCATAGGTCAAAGCAATCAATCCACTAGGCTGTACAAGGATCGTTTTAAAGGTGATCACGAGCTACGATCGATTTGGTTAGAAGAGCAATTGATTGTGGTGGCAATATTCAGCAAAATTTTATATTTTTATCACAAAATTCAACCTAAATTCAATTTCTTTCAACTCCAAATGCCACAAAACTACTCAACCAATGTTTTTAAATATTTCTTTATCAACCATTTTTTAAGACTTTTGAACTCTTCTTTTTTTTTTCTTTGGGGGCTTGTAACTCTCTTTTTTTGATTTTTTCAAATTTCCCAAAGAATTCAGATACTTAAACTATGAGGTCAACAAAAATTGCCTAAAACACAAACAACATTTTTTTTTTGAAATTTTTGAAGAAGATGGAGAAGGCGAAGAACTAGAAGGAAAAAGAGGAGACAAGAAATAGTACATGAACTGAGTATCAAATTAAAATTCGATTCAACTGGCTCTAATGCCAAATGACACAATCATGGAAGCATAAGATAGAAAAGATGAAAGTGTGATTTGAACCCGAGTGTACCTTGCTTGAGGGAATTGTAAGAAATGACCCATAAGCAATGAACTTAAAGAACTCAAGGGAAGAATGACCACAACAAACATAGCTCATTGGTTAATTCTTCATGAATCAATTAGAGAAATCTTTGAATGATTCGATTTGGATTTGATCTATAAGAATTGATAACACAATCCATTGCAAAAAAAAAAAGGAAAAGAGTAATTCTATTATTCAATAGCAAAAGTTGTTTAAAATATGTTGAGCCCAATTTATCAAACAAAAGTGTAATCAAAATAATTCTGATTCGTGTAGGAAATAGCCTAGAAAAATTCAACTTTAATTATGTAAAGAATGCTAGCAAAATAAGGAAAATTTTCTCTCTATCCCAAATTGTAATTTTAGAACGTTGTCCCAAATTGGCCTTAGATTGGTCCATTTGGTCTAACTTTACCATTTTCTTTCGTGCAACACATCAATTGATTCATGGGTTCTCCTTTAGCTCCTAAAGCTTCTCCAACTATCCAACTCATCTTGAATGTCTTGAACAAATGCTGCTATGGATTTTTTGAACTTTTTAGTCTTAGCTTGTGTAATTGGTCATCTAGTCACCACAGATATTCTTCTTACTTAGGCTCGATGCTTGTATTAGTTGTTGTTGTTGTTCTTGGTGTTGTTGTATTTTATTATTATTGTTATTGTTGTTGTTGTTATTAGCTTATTGCAAATCCTTGTGTTTGGACAACTTAAATTCTTTTGATGATCAGTTCCTTCCTCGACTAAACAAACAAGTTTGATTATATTTTATGGGTTAAGTTTGTATCACAATTATCACTATCACCGTAGGTTTCGAACAATTGAGAAGTGGTTTTGCAAATGGTTTCTTTATTATGGTTAATTACACTAACATTCTCTGTAAATTAACATAATTTCAAGATTATATCTCTCTTCCTTTGATAATATAAAAGTCTCCCTTTCATGTTGGAAATATTTTCATCTTTCTTTATCCATTAAAGTTTTAGATGCAAATTGATTATATCATAAAAAAATTTTAACTAAATTTTCTTTTATGATGCCTAAATTCTAGTTGTTTGTTTAAAAAATTAAACAAATATGCTCAAATAATAATAATTATAATTTATTGTAGAAAAGTGTTAAATTTGACATATAATTGAGGGCATCATTGTCCATAAAAAAGTAAAAAGAAATTAAAGATCAGGTGCAAATTAAAAAAAGTTAATTAATTTTTTGATGGCATCATTAATTTTCATCTAAAATCCTAGTAGAAAAAAAGCAAGCATATCAAATGTAGAGGGGATATTTTTGTAAATATCAAAAGAAAAAGGAGTATAGTTTGCAATTATACTAATTCATGAAGGAAATTGGTGTAATCAACTCTTTTTATTAATTATTTAACTGTGTTTTATTTAACAATTATGAAAATTCTTTGTTTTAACATGCATGATCATAATGATATGTTTGTTTCCTTCAAGGTCCAACGAATTTCAAGGGAATGAGAAATTTAAGTTAAGAAAGTTCAAATATTAATTGTTGACTTGTTTTTCGAGATAACATATTTGGAAAAAAAATATGAAACTCCATTAGAAGAAGTGCATAGAAATTTATTTTAAAGACAAAATCAACATATTACATCATTAAAATATTAATTTTTTCCTTTTTTTTGTTTTTTGGAGATAGCATATTGAAAAGAAAATTGTAGAAAATCCATTATAAGAAGCGCATGGGAATTTATTTTAAAGAGGAAATCAACGTATTACCTCGACATAACTATTCAAATTATTTTTATGCCGTTAATTCAAACTTATCTTTAAACTTTATTGCACACATACATATGAACATATCTCCTGCACTTTGGTGTCTGCTTTTATTAGGAGGATTTTATTTATTTGCACTTAATTACTCAGATATTGAATTGGGTTTTCATTTTCGTTTTTATCTGAAAGAAATGTGAAACCAAGTAATGGACCAAATCCATCGATCATACGATATGAAGTTAAAAAGGGAACACGCTTTTACCTTGACATACCCTCACTTGTAGCTTTTCTGTGATTGAAACCAGTACGCGTAAACGCGTTACCAAAAGCGAGTGAGTGAATAATTTATGTTTATGTGTGTGTTCATATGTATTATACAATGATTGGTTGATATATGTGACAATATACATAAAGAATAACTAGCTTTTATAATACGAATTTACATAAATGTCAGTGTGTTCGTGTATATATATACAAGTATTGTTTTGAATTTATATATATATATATATATATATATGTCTATACATGTATATATATATATGGGAACAAGATTTAATTTTGAATTATTATTTGTCTGCTAGTTTCTTTTTAATGTGTTTCTTGGAAAAAACAAAGGAATGGGCCAAAATTCAAGACCAAAATTAACATCCGTTTATTAAGGATATAGGCGAAAGTTTGTTTGAAACTACAGTTCAATATAAAAAAATTTGCTTTAAGACTTTTTTGTTAGTTTGATAGCTTATAAGGTATATATAAGTGTTTGTAAATTTTTATTAAGGAAATTCATAAGCTTAAAAAATGAGATGTTTTGAATTGATAAGTTATTAAAAACTAATATTATCCACTCAATTTTAAAGATTTAGGCCAAGCTTGCTTTTAAAATATTTTAAGCTCTTTAATTTTTATAAGATGTTTTAAAAAATTATAAAATTCTAGATCTTAATTTAAAAAACAAGTAATCAATTGCTGGGATAAAATAACATGCAACAGGTTTTTAAAATATTATTAAAATTTATAAGAATAAATGATTATAACTTTATCTTGGAATAATAAAAAATAAATTAAATATCATTAATATAATATAATTGAAAATATTTATGATCTTTTAGACATTTTAAGAGACATCAAAATAATTTGATGAGAGCATATTTTCTTTTATGAAACTTATAAGCTCCATTATAAACTATTATAGTAAAAAGAATGACAAAATACTGAACAAATAAACTACTCAAAACTTCTTATAATATGTTTTGAAGTATTATAAGCTCCATCAAACACTATCTAAAGTATCACTCTAGACTTAATTTAATTAAATAAAATGAAATGTATGGTAATATCAAGCTAATCAAATCCACCAGATTTATAGTCTAATTAAACTAAAAATTATCTGACATTTATTTAATAATTAAAACAAGCTCGAAGACTCCTTTTTTTTTGTTGGATTATGTTGGTGTGGTTGCAAGGGCTTTGTTATATGTTATGCTGTATTATATACAGAGACAGAAATGAAAATAGTGAAGGAGACACAATTGCTAATACAATTCCAAGCAATTTACTCCTATGTCTTCGAAGTCACACCCTAAAAAAGTAATTAACTAAACCAAGTGATTACAAAAGCTACACACACTAACAACTTTGCATCGACCAATCTCCTTTCGGCCTTAATTCAACTACTTGTTTTTAACCTTACTCCCTTGTCCAACATGCTCTCCTTGTCTTCACATAAACCAAGACTCTCTCTCGGTCAAGACGCCGTGTTGACATGAGCTCTTCCTCCTAAGGATAATTCTATACATTGAAGGTTTAGATGGAACTTTAGATGCAACACAGTGTATTTTGATTTAGTGGATCCAACACACAATCCTCTTACAAAATACATCAAAATATATAAGAGAAATCATCCCAAAATGCTTAGTGTAAATCTCCTTTGAATCTAGCAAAAATCTGCAACTAATTATTTTCTTGTGCAAACAAAGTCCTCTTGCCACAGATATTGCTAGTATCATTATCCTCTTTGATATGCATGTCCAACGTCGTTATCGACATGGAAAGTCAATATCAATTCAACCTCTTGTATACTCATTAAATTATTGAATACTTTTCTGTGAAAAATAACTGAAAAGTTCTTCAATTAATCCTCTAAGATGGTAAGTATCTTGGCCAGATAAATATTGTATGCTTTTCGTTCTTTCATATAATTAAAATTCAATGTAAATCATCAATAAAATCTACTATGAAGATTCTCAAATACATTTGTGAACTCGAGAAGTAAGGAAGTGAGAATCCTAGCAAAATTAGATTCGTAAATATGGTAAGTTTCCTTATTAAAGAAACAAGTCCAAATTCTTCATAAAATCAACATTCAAGATATTTCCAAGATTCAATCAATTTTTTTTCAATACAATATGGCTTCCGAAAAATTTATGGGAAGTTCTTATAATAACGTCCATTTACAATTTTTTTAAAATATGTCATAGATTACTAGTTGCCAAATCAATATTTTTTCATATAATTCAAGTGGAGTTTTGTCAAAATAATGTTAGAATCAACTCCACGACACTAACAATCTCCCTTTTGGTATTATATGACACATTTTAATCATCAAATTTGTGGTCATTAAGCATTGTGAATTCAATCAAATATCTAATGTCAAAATAGAATGTGATCAAGGCCTTTGTTTAAGACCCTGTGGATTATGTCATGTTCAAAAATTCATAACAACCAAAAATCTAAAGAACACTAGGAAACAAGTTAAAAGCACAGAAACACTTCCTCAAATAGGAATTCAAACATGTAGAATAGTACAACAGCTATTTGCTTTTGCACATAAAACGCTGAAACTTAGTTTTAAGAAGTGTATAAGGGTATCATATGCAACGGAAATTTAGCCCAAGAAATCACAAATAGTCCAAACTTTTAACATAATGTAGAGAAATAATTCCAAACCTTGCATTGGATCAATGTTGAAGATATCAGCATGCTGCTTACTTCTTGTAACATATTCATCAACAATTTTCCTATCAACCATATTTCTAACATCAAATTCAATATGCTTAGTCTCGAAATTTGCAAAACTCCACATGAAGTCAAGAACGACCGATAAGACTAAAATTGTTTTGACACCAATTTCAACATCATTACTCGTCAACCAATCATCAATTAAAATTCTTAACAGCTTAACTTAGCATCACCCTTCTAAAATGGCAGTAGGTGTTTTAACATGAATCATAATAGTTGTTGGTGATAGATTTTATTGGGTTTTGAATGCGAAAGAATTTCAATTAAAATCATAAAATTATCAGAGAAAACTTAGCGACAATTAAATTCCCAAAATAGCCCGCTTTTCATGGCATAACTTGTATAAATTTAAAATATGATTTAGTTGTATGGATGATTACCTAAAATCAAATTCCTAGATATATCTGTTTGTGATCTATAAGCAATGATAATATCTTAGTCTCTAGCTTGTTTATACGAACAAGTTGCTAGCAAGGCTATCCAATGAATCTTCGAGAATTCCATTGTAAAATCCTACAAACTCTTTGTACTTGAAAAATTTTATTTAGAAAAAATATTATGCAGAGTAGTGGATTTTTGCTCTCTATTTTGCAAAGAAGAAGATGAACAGTGACGCTACATAGTAACTGCAAGTAGTTCCCTTGTGTTTTTGGAACACTTACAATTGATTTATTTTGAAAACACAATCTAATAATATGATTGGATTCCTAATCCACCTAAGGCACATGGAATAGCCTTTTATATAGACCTTAAAATTAAGTTAATTCCATCCAATCTTTAATTATTAATTCAATTAATAATTAAATCCTATTGGAATTATATTTTATTTTAATTAATCTCATTAATTAGCCCTATTCTGTTTCTAGTTAATAATCTCATTATTAACAAACATAATAGGCACAAAATAATTCCATTTGTCTCATATTCTTTAATTTAATTAACCTTCATTAATTAAATTAAAGGCTCTTATATTTTCAATTAATAATCTTAATTATTAACAAACATAATGAGAAATAAATCATTCTATTTGGTCTAATCCATTTGTGACCAAATTAATTTCACCATGAGTATTTTTAAGTCTCATACGTGGCCCCACTTCACAAGAGCCTTATTACCTTTGTCTTATTCTAATGTGTGTAACTCTCCAAATTTATCCTTTGCTAGCAACAACCATAATTTAAAGGATATGAATAACATTTAACTTGTGACTCATACCGTAGCTTATCTAAAGTGAAATGAATGTATCACATAAATCATCCTAATCATATATACCATGTGGTATAGGCTTTCTGTCTTATTTTGTTAGTATTGAATGAAAGCTATGGATTTAGTCAAACTCACTAACTCGATTATATTACCAAAATAATGTCACCTCATGAGACTAATGTCTTATTTAAAACTCCTTTTCGATCATAGACCACCTTAGCCAAGGATTTTTGTCTCATGAAACATCAATTATATAGGACAAATTCCTTACTCATTTGTAAGGAGACAAATTCCTTATTGATCACACACATACCTTCATATGCATTCGATAGCACTTTGAGCTCATGACCCTAACTTATATCAAGATAGATGTAGGTCCTTAATGCTCTAACATATAACCATCATGTGTATAAGACAACTATATTTTCTCAAATCTAAGACAAGACATTAAAAGAAAAGTGAACTCCATATGTTTGTTTCGTTCTTTGGGTCAATGTTTGAATGCATTATTCTCTAATGATATATTTACACACATGTGTTATTAGTATCTCATACTGAGTTTCATGATATTCACAATACAAATACATGATGTGCAAGTTATACCGATTCTTTAATGCCCATTCAAAGAATCTGTAACTAGCAAATAAATTTTAATAATCGTGTATTAAGGAGTCTTGTGTCCATATTCATAACATCTTGTATCCATATTCATAATATCTTATGAATAAGACACCTTAACACAATAATATAAACATGCACACAACTTTATGCCATAAAAAAAATTACATCCACAATCAATACTACTAGAATATAGATAAAATTGGAGCATCAATTTTTTATTAATTAACAAAAATAACATTTATAAACAATATCCCTCCTAAATAATTAGGGGTTATAGGGAATATCACTAATGATCTCCCACCTACTATCTAATGCTAATGACCCTATTGCCAATCGCTATAGTGTCTAATACTTATCTTCTTAAGATGACAATCCAATAAAACTTGCATCATTGTCTTGGCAAGTGGGCTAGGAACATTATCTATTGAAGTTATCTTTTGCATGGCGATATTGCTCCTAATGATCTTTCGAATGATATAATAGTGCCTCTCAATTTGTTTAGATTTTTTATGAGACCTTGGTTCATTTGCTTTATGTTGTTGTCACAATTAAGTAGCAATGGCTAATCCATCCTTGAAATGATTTGAAGATCTATGATAAACTTTTTAATTCACACAACCTCCTTTACAACATGCATGTCACTATGCTCAACCCCAATGATGAAATCTGTAGTAGTACTCTATTTGAAACTCTCCAATTTAGGGCTCTTCCATTGAGAGTGAAGATGTATCCAAAAGTAGACTTTCTATCATTGATATCAGATTGGAAGTTGGTGTCGGTATAGCCATCTACTTTCAGTTCTCTATCTCCATACACAAGTACCACATATTTAGTTCTTCACAAGTATTTAAGGATACATGTGACAGCATTTTAATGCTCTTTGCCAGGATTCACCTAAAACCTCCTTGTAACATTTATGGCATAGACAATATCTGGTCTTATACATAGCATTGCGTACATCAGGCTTTCAATTGTCAAAGAATATGTAATGACCTACATTGTCCTCATCTCATCATCCATCTATGTCCAAATGAACTTTGAGAGATGGATGTTATGGTTAAATCATAGTAGTCCTCTCTTAGAGGCTTTCTTCCTAAACCTCTCTAAGATCTTGTCTATGTATACAACTCAATAAAGACTTATCAATCTTTTTGCTCTATCTCTGTGGAGGTGAATGCTCAAGATATAGGTCATTTCTTCCAATTCTTTCATGAAGAATATATTAGATAACCATATTTTGAACAAGGTCATCATCTTGACATCAATCCCAATAAGAAGTATGTCATCTGCATATAACACTAGAAATGCATTGGTGCTCCCACTAACCTTTTTATAGATGTAGGGTAGATTTTTCTTTTTTATGAAGCTAAACAATTTGATTGCACTACTTAAACAAAGTCTCCAACTCCTCGATGCTTGATTGAGGCCATAAATGGACCTTTAAGCTTACATACTTTGTGAGTCTCACCTTAGACTTTAAAACTACATAGCTAAACTATATAAATGTCCTCATCAAGAAACTTGTTAAGGAAAGCAATTTTAACATCCATTTGTCAAATCTCATAATTAAATTAGGTGGCTATCATAAGGAGTACCCAAATAGATTTGATCCTAGCTACAACTGAAAAGGTCTCCGCATAGTCAATACCCTCCTTTTAACTACGAGTGGGGGTTAGTCGAGCGACTCAACTTGACTTGTCGAGTAGCTCGGTTCAAGCTCGAGCCAAGCTCGAGCTACTCGATCTACCACTCGAGTTGAGCTCGAGTTAACTTTGTGTCAATTCGACGAGTTTTGAGTAACTCGACTCGATGTCATTTTTGTAATAAATCTTCATCGTGTGGCATTTTGGACATTTGTTATTTCACTGCTGTTGTTTTCCACAGCTTCACAGATAGATTTGTTGTTCGAATCGAGCCCTCAACCTTCAACCCTACGCCTCACTCAGCCGGTCAATCCCTCACCGCGACAGAGTCGTTTCTTTACCCACCGACGCCGACGCCGACCTTTTCCCTCACTCTCAATGATAGAGTGTCGATCTGTGCCCGTCGAGCACATCGTTTTTGGATGGAAAGCTTTAAAGGATTCTTCCAAAATTCGTAATGACCGTTTTTTACGATGTTGCTTTTCTGATCTGAGTGCCTCTTGGCTTCCACGGTTCCACCATAGTTGTTGATTCTGGGTCTGCATTGAGGTGGGCCACTAGTCCAATATATGAATTCTCTTTTATTTTTAGTTGAAACACGGCATGTCTGATTTTCTTGAATTTAGAACTCACATTGAGATGGAGAGATATTCTTTTGAGCTGTTGTATAAATATTTGGCTGCTAATCAGAAGTACATTGGTATCTCTAGCTTATACGACTCCTTGTTGTTTGAGGTTCAATCATTTGGGTTCTTCGATTAGTAATTGCTGCGTGAATTGGTACTGAAGTTGCCTCCTTTTTGCTGCTTTCTTTGTTTTCCCCGTTTTTATTTGTTTTTTAAGGAAATAGTATACTTGATTTTCTATTGTCTTGTATTGACTAGCTGTTTCCTTTAGGTTGTGAATTGCGTTGCCATTTTCAGGTCCCGAAATATAGCCTGCTTCTTGTACAGCACAATAAACACTTTTTATGCATTTAGTTATCCGTTTGCAACTTTTACTTCTTTTGAGATTCCAACTCCATGTTGAAAAAATGCTGTCTTGGAAGATTGATGAGTCATTCTTGCTTTCAGTATTTTAATTGGCTTGTATCATTCATCTGAGATAGAGAGCTAGACTCTTGCTTTACCAAGGAACTTGCTATTAACTTCATTTTGCCTCGAGTTTTTGATATGTTAAATATATCTGCAAACTATGCTACCGAGGGCCATTTTTTATACTGCTAGATTTTCGCTTGTTGCATCCATTGCTAGTTCAATACCATCTAATATGTTCCTAGTACACCTTAATGCTCCAAGTGATTGTGTTCATGCTCTGATATGCCATACATCAACTACATAAATGAATACTATAGCTCCACCTCCATTGATCGGAGCTAGATTGATAGTAGTATCTGATTTATGTATGGCATCATAGATGAAAAATAAGTCTCCTGAATGCTGTAAACCAACTAGAATGTATGCTGTAAACTAACTAGATTTGTTTCAACTTCATTTGCTATGATGTATCTGAAGTACGAAAGATGACCTATTTTGTTACTGAAGGAAGATTTGTGGTAGGGCTGAGTTCGAGTCTTTTGTAGGTTTGTTTTGTTGATTCGTTGGAGATAGAAGTCTGCCTTTGTTGCTGATTTGTTGTTGCTTTAGCTTTCTATCAAGTAAAGTTATGAAAAGCGATAATAATCATGACTTGCAAAGAATTCAAGGTTAGAACTTCTGTTGCTATTCTCTATACATTTTAGATTTCAATCTCCCTAAATTTTTATATTCAAGTTTTCATATGTGAAGACAATGCCATACTTTTATAATTGATTTAGTGATCACATTTATATGATTTTCTTATTTTAATTACCCATACTTTAATTACATTGTTTGCATTCTGAAATGAGGATAAAAAAATAAGAAAAATTGTTGTTTTTCTACATTACAGGCATGCCTTCTAGTTCTAATCCGCAAGAGTTGCTTAGTGAGTCATGTGCACCTACTATAGATTCATCAAATCTTTTATTTATGAGCAGCAGTGTGCCAGAGTTTAAATATTGGTACTTCTAAAAGTAGAGATGAATTTGGAGATGAAGATACATTACTAACTGAATTTGGGGATATGGATGTGGATGAACAACAAGAAGAAGAAGATGTTGGTACAGAACTTGATCTCGAGCTTGAATTCCATGTGCCAAAAAGAGGCAAGACATCTGGAGTTTGGAAACATTTTGAGGAGATCATAGAGAATGGAGATTTGTTTGCAAGATGTAAACATTATGGGGCTAAATTATCTCGAACTAAAACAAAGCAAACAACAAGTATGCTGAGGCATCTCAAGACCTGTAAGGTGAAAAAAGCACAACTTAGTAGGGAAGTGAGTCAATCATTAATCAACTTTCAACCTCAAGGTTCTAGTTCAACAAATGTTCCAGCACTACATAAGGGAAAATTGAACATGGAGAAAGTGAGGCAATGTGCTGCTCATTGGATTTTGCTGCATGAGCATCCATTTTCTATGTTGGAAGAAGAGGGATTCAACCTAATGATGAAAGAAGTTGCACATAAGTATAAACCAATTTCCCGATTTACAGCAAAAGCTTATTGTGAGCGTGTTTATGATGTGGAAAAGAGGAAAGTAAAGATGTTAATGAATAAAGTTAACAAGGTGAGTCTCACAACTGACATGTGGAAGTCGAAGAACCAAAAAATTGAATATATGGTTGTTACTGGACATTAGATTGATGCAGAGTGGAAACTTCAAAAAAGGGTTCTCAACTTTGTTCAAATGTTACCACCTAGACGCGGAGTTGACATAGCTTCTGCCATATTCAAGTGTGCAAAGGAATGGGGCATTGAACAAAAGATTTACTCTATTTCTGTTGACAATGCCTCGAACAATGATGTTGCTGTGAATCGTTTGAAAATTGATTTTGGGAAAGCAAAAAAGCTACTGGTTGAAGGCACGTTGTTTCATGTTTGTTGTTGTGCCCATGTGCTAAACCTCATGGTTCAAGATGGGCTAACTGAGATTGCAAATATTTGTGAAAATATTAAGGATAGTGTGGACTATATTTGTCACACTGATGGGAGGTTCTTAGTGTTTGCTGAAATTGCTCAATGATGTGGTGTTCCAGGAAAAAGTTGATTCATGATTGTTGAACTAGGTAGAATTCGACTTACGAGATGCTGAATTGTGCTTTAAAGTTTCGAGAAGTTTTTGCGTAGTATGCTGAGTGAGATTCTAATTATAACATATGCCCGACTAAAGAAGATTGGGATAAAGTTGAAAAGGTTTGTGCTATTTTAGCTACATTTTGGAATACCACACATGTTATTTCAGGTAGTGATTATCCAACTAGCAATTTTTTCCTCCCAGAGGTTCTTAATGTGAGATTGATTTTGGATGCTCAAGCTGATAGTGAGCATGTGTTTATTAGAAGAATGGTGGCTAAAATGAAGCTTAAATTTGATAAGTATTGGAAGGAGTGCAACTTGTTGATGTGCATTGCAGCCATCTTGGACCCAAGATAGAAAATGAAAATGGTACAGTTTGCATTTTCCAATATGTATTCTGAATTTGAGGCACAGGTGCACATAGCAGGAGTACGAAAGGTCATCTTTGACCTTACAAAGAATATGTGAAATTGTCTGCGCCTACACGTGGTGAGACTTCAGCATCAAGTTCTTCTCTATCTCATGGCTATAAAATGAAAATATTTGTGTGAGCTCAACACCAAATGTATGGGATAAATAGAAGGAGTGGGAGTTTCCTGGAGATGGCACTAGTGAGCCCTAGAGGTCTGAGTTGATGGAATATCTTGAAAAATCTCGCGAGCAACCATCATTTGATCTAGAGGCATTTGATTGTTTAGATTGGTGGATGAAGAATCAGACCTCATACCCAGTGTTGTCTCGTTTGGCAACAGATATATTGGCTATTCCTATAACTACCGTAGCATCTGAGTCTACTTTCAGTGCTGAGACAAGAGTGATCGATTCTTATCGAGCTTCACTAGCTCCTGACACTGTTCAAATGCTTTTATGTGCAGGTGATTGGTATAGACATTTGCATGGTGTGAAGAAGAAAATGAAAGTAAGTTTTATTCTTTTAATTTTATTATGAATCTTCAATCTGTTATATTGTGTATTAATTGTTACTATATTTGTTTGTTTGTATTTGTAGAAAGAAAAGGCTCCCCATGAATATTCTCTTCCAAATCCAAATCCATGAAATTTGTTTATGCAGGTACTTAGTATTGATGTTTCAAGTTTCTTTCTTACTTACTATCTCTACTTCCTCTCACTTTCTCACCTATTACCTATACCTTTGTTCTCACTACTGCTGAGTCTGGGGATAGGCTACCTATGTCACAACTGGACAAATTGATTAAGTTAGTGATATAAATTGATTCATGATCCTTATATTACATGGTAATGTTAATATTTTAGAACCAGCGCCTTGTTAAAGTTGTCTTCTGCTGCTTGTGCAATTTTTGTGGGAGTAATAAAAGATCTTGTTGTATTTCATTTGAAATATTGTTGGCTGATCGAGTTTTCCATGGCAGATAATTGATGATTAGGATTCAGGACTTAGGCTTCTTTGTCAACTTTCTTGGTATCTTCACATTCATGCTAATGATTGCTTATCATTATGTGATGGCTGACCCAAAAGAGATGGTTCTCAAGTATTCGCATTAGACTGTGTGAAAGTATGATTTCTCAAGAGATGGTTCATTTATATTCACTTAGGGATGTATGTTTGATGATAGAGGAGTTTTTGGTTGACAATTGATATATCCTACTGTTTTAAGCCATTTATAATATTATTAATATTATTCAAAGTAGTGGCATATGACTCAGTAGTATCTTAAATTCACAGTCGCTTTGTACTTAAATTTTTATGAGTACTCTCTTTGGTGGGATTGTATTTTGATTGACACTTTAATTTTGGTGAGTGATGAATTGGCTAAGGGGTTTATAGATTTTATTTTGAATCTGGGCTATATATGTTTGTCAATCTGCTGAATTGAAGATGTTGATGATTGGTGTTGGTTAATCTGGGTTTCACAGCACGCATGAAGATCAATTTAATCTTTTCTCATGATTTGTTGAGCCTTTTGGGAGTTGAGGAACCATCGCCTTACCCTCTTTTCTTGGCACAGCAATGACTTCCTTCTTCTTCTGCTTATCCACGATAGTTGCATGATGTCCTTTGTTGTGCATTATTAGCAAGCAACAATGGTGCAAGCAAAGCATGCGACAACAGTTGGTATCACCATACCTGGAGTTCAGATTCGAGAAGTTCATGGATTTAGGCAGAAATGATGCCCTAGATACCACCTCCATTAATGCTTAGAATTGTGATTACTTTTCCATTAACTAGAGTTAGGATTTTATTAAAAGAAAGAGATTCTATTGAAGATAATTATTAACAAGGGATGAGATTAAAATTCAAAAGGGCTTGATAATTTACGTATTTTGTTCCCCTGACGAAATGAAATAGTTGAAGTATTTATAGGCAAATTAATTCTAGGTGGATATGTACTAATTAATTAATTAGCCAAGAAAACTTCTTACATGCATCAAAGTAATTTATATCACAAGTAATAATTATCTTTAATCATTTAATAAATTTCTTAAAATACTATTTTCAATAAATTCAATTATAGCTAATTTTCTATATTCCCTAGTATAAAATGAATAAACAAATTAAATAGAGGGCTTATCAATGAAAATATATATCATCTCCTATTCTCCTTCATCAAAAAATCATTATTTTAAGCTTATATCTAGTAGTTTTTGTATATTTTATTTTTATTTACTTCTAAAAAGTTTCTATGAATATTATGAAATTATACTAATAATATATTTAGATGATTTATTTATCAAAGTATTTTGTTACACCGCGATAAATGTGCTAAAATATTAGTTTATTAAAATGCCAAAATCACTCGAGCTCGAGTACTCGATTAGCTCGAGCTTGATTAGTCCATCGGAGCTCGAAAACTTGAGCTCCTTTTCCCAGTCTCGAGCTCGAGTTCAAGCTCCACCTTGGCGTTATCAAGTCGAGCTCGAGTATACCACTACTCGAGCTCGACTCGATTCGATCTTACCTCTACTTTTAACAATAACCTCTAGCTTTGTAGGTTTCCACCTTACCAGTTAAATCAATCTTTCTCTTATAGGCCTATTTGCATCTAAAGGGGCTATTTTCATGGGTAGATCTACTAATGTCCAAGTTTAGTTTGAATACATTGAATCCATCTCAAACTTCATAGCCTCTTGCTATTTGATTGAGTCTCTACCCCCTATTGCTTGATCATATGTAGAAGAATTATCATCATAATCATTACTCCCCATAACAATCAACTCTAGTCCGTTCTCTACGACATAATCATATCTGTCTAGTGCATGAGAGATTCCACTTGATTGTTGCAGTGGTTGCATCGGAGAAGGTGATTCTTAAATAGGTTGTTGCTGTACAAGCTCTTTGCTTTGTTGCTCATGCTCAACTTCTTTGAGCACAATGGTCCCACTGACACCACTTTATCAAACAAACTCTTCTTTGAGAAAGCATGCTTATTAACTAATAATAATTATTTGCCATAAAAAATGTAGCATTCGTATCGCATAGAGTCCTTTGGATACCCCCACAAAGCATTCCATAACAGCCCTAGTCTCTAATTTTTTTGTCTTACTCTTCTTGAGGTAAGCTAAACAACGCTAAATCTTGGCATGCTTCATGCTTAATTTCCTCTTGTGCGGCATCAAAGGAATAGACTTAGAGGGAATCTTATTTAAAATGTGGGTAGTAATCAAGAGAGTGTGTCCCCATAAAGAAATAGGTAATTCAATAAAGCTAATTATAGATTGAACTATATCCAACAAAGTTTAATTCCTACACTAAGCTACGCCATTCAATTGAGGAGTTGTTGGCAGCGTGATCTATGACATTATGCCATTTTCCTTGAGAAATTCAACAAACTCGACACTTATGTACTAGTCATTATGATCTAATCGTAGTACCTCTACAAACTTGGCAATGCATTTCTCTACTTCAGCCTAGAATTCTTTGAACTTTTTAAATTATTCATGCTTATACTTTATCATGCGCACATAACCACACCTAGAAAAAATCATTGGTGAAGGCTAAGATGAATTGAAATCCCCCTTATGCCATTTCATTAAATGGCCCACAATTTCAGTATGCACTAACTCTAACACCAATATGACTCTCTTGATGTGCCCATCTTTCTCTAATGTGCTAATCATAGCCTCTCTAGCATAGCCAACTCTAAGATGCTACAAATGCTTGGGATCTAAGGCATCCCTAATGTGTCTTTTTTATATGAAATTCATCACAGGCTTATCATCCAAATTCAGGTAATATAAGCCATTTACCATTGAGGCAGTGTCAACCACTTTATTATAATAATAAATTAGGCGCATGTCATCTTTTAAAAAAAAATCATAACCGTCTCACTAGTAAAAGTATAGAGATAATATTTTTCAACTTATTCTACAACAAGAGATAATCTCTTAGGCTTGAACATGACTGAATGATAACTTAACTAAACTAGCACTAATCACAATGACTGCAACACTTGCCTCACTACTAATTTTAATCATCACTTTTCACTTTTCAAGTGATCTATTCTTGATCGAGTCTTGATTCAAAGTGCAAATGTTAGAGACTCACAAATTGAAGACTAGAAAACAAACTTATAAAACTAGATGTTTTATATACATAAAGTTCCTCACATCTGGCGCCATTATTTAGGCTATTGAGGCATCCAGTGTAATTTCTCCTCTAACACCTGTTCTTGTTGCAATAGAAATACTTTCCTTTGCCAGCATGAGTATTGGATCTCATAGCTCTCGCACTATCCTTAGGAATAGGAGATCTGCTTCTTTTGGTCTTTCCCTCTTCAGTCTCACTAATCAAGGGAGCAAACGTCTCAAAGACAACCTCTTTCACAAATCGTGGGATGACAACTTCCAAGATCCTAGTGATTCTTTTAGAAATGGGAATAGTTCTTAAACCTTTAATCCATTCAACTATCTTGGTCCCAATTAATATGTTGGTCTCAACAATTATAATGAGATCGAATAACATCATTGAATAATAATATAACTGCAATAAATAAGCAAGATTATTGGCTTGGTTGTTAATGTTGTTACTAGATAATTAAAGACTTTAAATCATATAGGCTTTTAGATAATTAAAGACTTTAAATCATATAGCCTTTCACTAGATTTTTCGAATTCGACACTACCTTGGATAGAAAACAAAAACTCTATAGGAAAATTTTTTCTAGTGGTTAATTGGAGTCTTCATTTGACATGACATACCTCATACATACAGTTTTTAGCATGTTAGGTTCAATGAGTGGCGACTTAAATGAGAAAGTTTTTGGTCCATGTATAAGCAAAGTGGCCATTTTTCATATACACATATCTACAGTAAAACATAAGACAAAAATAATATGGATGATTATGGACTTTTTAGATCCAAGAAGAATAGACAATTAGATTATGCACACGTGCATGAAGCCCTACACAATAGCAAGGCTTTAAAATTTGTCTTCATTGGTCTTTGACTCCTTTTATTCATGGGCTTATCACACTTGGATCATCAAACTGACTTCCACTCTTGGTCCCTAGTGACACCAACACCTAAGCTTTCAAGTGATCACCAACTCTTGATCTTGGAATTACAATTACGTCATGGCATACCATAGAGAATATAATTTCTATTCCATTTGAAAAACGTACGCTTATACCTTTACAAACTATGAAAAATAATTTATACATTCAAATAACCAAAACCAACCAAAAAAATCCACATATGTTCTAATTTCATAATACATCCATCCATGCATACAATGTGCACATATCATATGTGTGAACTATTAAAATTCATTTGAACAATAGATTTGTAACTTACGCGTCTCATGTCTTAGTTTTCATTTATAAAAAACTTTTTTCTAAAATTTTAAATTTGAGAAAAGCATGAAGATAGCCTTTTCAAGCCTCCACACAGTCATGGGAACAGTTCCCACAGCCACAAAGCACCTGATGCGGTTGCACAGCTGACCACATCAGAGAACTATTCTTTGATGCAATTGTGATGTGGTTGCATGGTAGACCACGTTATAGGAGAGTCCTCTAATGCAATAGTGATGCAATTGCACGACTGACCGCATCAGAGAACCCTTCTCTAATGAGATTGTGATGTGGCCATACACCGACCTTATGGTGCTGTTGAACATATTCTTGACGCTCAATATTAAAATTTTTTATACATTTTAATAATTCAAAACCATGCAAAAATAATATTTGCAATCATAAAGAAGTATCCAAATACAAGTTTATGGATTTCAAATGAAAACTAACCATATTAATAAAATAAATGTTAGCAAGCACGTTTGCACC
This sequence comes from Avicennia marina, assembly GCA_019155195.1. NCBI lineage: Eukaryota > Viridiplantae > Streptophyta > Magnoliopsida > Lamiales > Acanthaceae > Avicennia > Avicennia marina. The sequence goes on along the minus strand of CM032762.1, from coordinate 6,003,414 downwards.
AAAAAAAATAGTGGCTTTGATATCTCTGTTGGTTTCACTGGGTTTAGAATGCAAAATTTTAAAATTGAAATTAAAAAAAAATAGAGATAACACAATAAAAATGAAATACCCAACCTAGATTGCTTTTCTTCACATAAATCATATAAATTTAAAATATAATTTAGTTGTTTGGATGATTACCAATAATAAAATTCCTAAATATATTTGTCTGTGATCCACAAGCCGCAATAAAGTCTTGAACTTTAGTTTCTCTACACGAATAAGATTCTAGCAAGGTTTCTCCATTGAATATTCATTGACTTTTTCATGAAATTCCACAAACTCATTATGCTTAGAGAATTTTATCAGGAGAAAATATTATATAGGCTAGCCAATATTTTTCCTTTATTATGTAAAGTGGTGGATGAACAATGATGCTACAGTACCTGTGGCACTACATTACCGTGAATAGTTACTTGTAATACCTTAGTGTTTTTGAAACTCTTACAATTGATTTATTCCCTAGACATAATCCTAGACTTGTGGTTGGATTCCTAATCCACGTAAGGTACATGGAGTGGGCTTTGTGGGTTCTTATATGGATTTTAAAATTAATTCAAGCACATTCTATCGTTAATTATAAATCCAATTAATAATTAAAGCCCATTGAAATAACATCATTTAATTTAATTAATCCTATTAATTAAATTAATGGCCTATAATGTGTGTAGTTAATAATCCCATTATTAACAAATATAATAGGTATAAAATAATTTTGTTTGCATCTTGTCTTTAATTTAATTAATCCACATCAATTACATTAACGGTTCATGATGTTTTCAATTAATAATTTCATTATTAACAAACATAATGAGAAATAAATCATTCAATTTAGTCAAATTTAATTGTGATCGAATTAATTCTACCATGAAACTTCTTATGCCTCATAATGGCCCCACTTTGCAAAAGCCTAATTATCTTTATATTGTTTTTATGTATATGACTCTCTAGGTTCAATCTTATCTAGTAAGAAGTGTATCTCTAAGGATTTAGGTAACACCTAACCTACATTCCATATCGTATCCCATCCAAGATGATGTAAATGGATTACATAAACCCTCTTGATTGTGGATACCATGCAGTATAGGCTTTTTATCTTATTTTATCCTGATCAAGTAAGAGCCATGGTTTTAGTTAAATTCACTGACTTAATCACATGACCAAATCAATGTGATCTCACGAGATTAATGTCCTATCGCAAATTCTTTTCCGATCATAAACTACTGTGGCCAAAAGTTTTCCATCTCAAGGAAATCGATACCGTAAGACGAATGTTTTACTCACTTACAATGAGACAAATTCCTTATTGATCATTTGCATGCTTCCATATGCATTCAAGCAATAGTCTGTTGGGTTCATAACCCTATCTTATATCAAGATAGATGATGGTTCTTAATGTCCTAATGATACACTGACTATTATGCGCACAAGACAACCGTGGTATCTCGAGTGTAAAGCACACGTACACTTAACATAATTACGAAATAAGACATTGATAGTAAAGCATGAGTTGCATGTATCTACTTCATTCTTCTAGTAAACATTTGAACGCATCATTTCTCAATGATCTATCCACAAATATGTGTTATTAGTATCCCATACCAAATATTATGACATTTAGCACATGAACACATGGTATGTAAGCCATATCATTCTCCAATACTCATTTAAAAAATCTATGATTTGTAAACAAGTTTTAATGATTGTATACTAAAGATACTTGTATCTATGTTCATAACCCTATATAAATAAGACACTTCAACACAATTATATAAATACAGGTACAACTGTATGTTATAACAAGATTAGCGTGCATGATTGATACTACCATAATATTGATATAATTAGAACATCAATATTTTTTAATTAATTAAAATAATATTTACAACTAATATACCTTATAAATAATCTGGCGTTAGAGAGTGCATTACTAATAGTTGGTCCTATGCAACTAAAACTTCTGATATTACAGCAGTGTCTTTCATGGGTGAGAGTGATTAATTAGGATGTCTTGAAAATTTATTTCTTACTTTTTCTTGTATTTTTCTAAATTTTTATCAAATGAATACTACATATTAAATAGTATATGATACAAGGAGATTAATCATAGTAGAAAATCTATTGAACATGAGAAGACTAAATTCAGTCCATAATTTTTTAAATCTGGTTGCATCTAGTAACTTAGTGAAAATATCTACAACTTGCTCATTTGCTGTTTTCATATTTCAACATCAGATGCAATAATTTGTATTGGAAGATTAACATCCTCATCCTCAGGTGTATTCGTAACTTTGGATGGTCAGTAAATCCACTAGTACTGATGGCATGACTTCTTTGACTAGCATCAAATGTGACATTGTCCATTTGAGGAACCTTTGTAGTTCTCCAAGTAATCTTTAATTTCTATAAACCAAGCAAAATCAGTTTTTGTAATCCAACTTCTTTTGAGAAATTCTCTACCACTATCTTTCTTTCTTATTGCACCATGGTCCTTGTTTTCAAAACTGATATGGATTACTTCTATCGTATGTTTTAACATGAAACAAGAAGAAATGTTATAACCAATGCGAAACAATAAGTCCACATATGACTCTTCTTCTATGTTTTTGTAAATATTGTAACAAGTGGCTTTCTGCATTCTGAGAGCTTTTGGGTTGCAAAGTAAGGAACGAAAGGAGCAGCCACCTTTTGACAATTAGAATTGCTCAGGTGCGAGAGGCTCCAACATTGGCAGGAACTCCTATTTATGATAAGAAATTCAATACATTGAGGGTTTGGGTGGGACTTTAGATTTAACACAATGCATTTGATGGTTCTAACTCACGTTCGTCTTGTAAAACACATCCTTATATAGAGGAAAAATGATCCCAAAATGCTTGCTGTAAATCTCCTTTAAATTCTAACAAAAACTATAGTTTGCTTTATTGTTGAAACGAATTCCTATTTCCATAAACGTTGCTAGCATCTTTATCCTCTTTGATATGCTAGTCCATGAAAATCTTTGTCCACGTGAAAATTAAATATTATTTCAACCTCTATGGTAATATGGCATGTTCTTCTAATCTTTTATACACCTTAAATTCAGCATAAATCATCCAGAAAATCGACAGTCAAGAAATAATAATCCTCACCCGTGTAATCTTCTAACCCGTCAATTATGGTAAGTTTCCTTATTAATTAAATTTGTCAAAAATATTTACAAAATCAATGTCCAATATTTTTCTGAGATTCGGTCCACTTCTTGAACATTCCTTATGTTTGCAATCTAGTACGACATATCACTGTCAAATCAATGTTTTTCGCACAACTGAAGTGAGATCGTGTCAAAAAAATGATAACATTAACGCATTCATTGACACTCTAGAAAAATAGATGTTACATAATAAAATAAAAAATATAATTACCAAAATACACATGTGTTGCAACAAAACTTCGTTTAAGATTTATTCAATATAATAAATTTTTCTCATGGTCTGACCTATTAAAGATTACCTTTTGTTATCGTGAGAGAATTGCCTTGTAATAATAACAAAATTATAGTGACAAATTAATACACTATTAATACTAAATTTGTAATGGTGTTCATGTAGTATTTATAAATAATAAAAAAATATTTATTTTAACTAATTATAATAAAAATAAATTTTTTAATTAAAAAGCATATGACTTTTTTTAAAAAAGACAAAAGAGTAAATTGAAAGGTATAAAGAAAGATAAGAGAAAAGCTAAAATTATATTAAAAGAATTTAGAAATAAAAATACAAAATATTAAAACAAAAATATTATCTACACTCTTTTATAGTGGTGGAGACAATCAGGTGGTGATTGATTAATGAGGTCGGATTGAAATGGTGATTTTTATAGTTATTCCTATTCTTAAATTGGAATGATTTGTTATTAGAAAATGACTATTCCATTGAGAATCAATATTTACAAAAATAAAAAATATTCATTCCTTTCTCTATGCTCATGGTTTTACTCATTCCTACGCAATTGAGAATAGCTTATATTTTATACTATTAAAATAATTTTATTAATTTTTAGATTTACAAGATATTTATCAGCTAATATTATACGTTATTAATAAATAAATTATATATTAAAAATATCATATGTAAAATATGAATATATATATGTGTGTGTGTGTGTATTATCAATATATATATTTTCTTATTTTTATTTGAAATATAACTAAAATATTTGCTAAATATGTAAAAAAATTTCAAATATAGCATATGTTAGTATACTTAATAAATAAACACAATATAATATATATATATATATATATATTCATATATGTTTAGTATATTACTTGAAAAGATAGCTAATATAGTCATATCAATTGAACATTTATTTTTTTTCACATAGTGAATATCAATATAAAGTTTAAAATAAAACTATCAAAATATTTATTTTGCAATAAATAAATTAAGTATCAATTCTACATCTCCACTGAAGTATCTACTGAGTATATAAATATATAATTTTTGTATGTAGTATAAATATTGTATATGATATTGTATAAATATTAAATACTTGTTATATATCTAAACATACATAGTCATGCAAGCTAATAATTAATTTAATTTTTGAAATAATGTTCTTTTTATTAAAAAAATATTTATCTTTGATTCATTATATTTATTTTTAATATCCTTCTTCAATATAAAATAAAAAAAAGTGACGATTTTATTCTATTGTCATTTCTAAACCATTTTTGTAGATATCAAACTAAAGATATAGTAAATCATCTAATTCTTTTATTAGTTTTATTTTATTTTTAAATTCGTTTCATTCTCACTTTATACCATTTCTTGATACCAATCATGCAATTAGAGTCAAATTTAGGAGCTATTTAACATTGATGCCTATGATATATATGAAATAAGATGGGTTAATCAGTAAAACACTCCCCTTGAAATTAGTGGTTTAGAAAATATGAAAAAGAAAAGAAAAGAAAAGTGGAGCAGTAATCAAAGTATATGGAGAAAAAATGGGGGCAAAAAAGTCAATCTAATAAATATATGTTTTGTATCATTAGTTAAAGTTAAGATATTTAAGGTAGGTAATTATTTAACTTTGATAAATCGGTACTATGTATTAAGATTTTGGCGCCTAAATAGTTTAGTTAAATTAATTCACATGTATATCCATCCTAAACTTAATAATAACAAAATTATCTTTTTTTTATATATATATTTTTATCTTTATATTTCTTTTTCTAATTATAATAAGTTTTTTGTTGAACAAGTATAAAGTAAATATTCAAACAAATCAATGTATATGACAAAAAAAGAACTTAAATAATTATTTTAATTTTAGATTTTCTATACTATATTATTAAGAGTTTGGAGTTAATTTAGTTGCATGTTGTGAATTTAAAATATTATCCTTAGTTAGTAAAATTATACAATTACCTTTAATTAAAAAAAATTAAGCACACTTAAATATAGTTATTAATGTACCTTAACTTCTATTCTGCCGTTTGTATCTATACTTATAATATTATGAAAGTAAGACATTTTAGTTGCACATTATAAAATTATATAACTATCAGACACTTTAGTTGCACATCATAAAATTATATAACTATCACTAAATATTATTTTTATTTTTATTTTTATGTTATTTTTCTCTTTTCTTTTAGTTGATTATTTGTATTTCTTTTCTCTCATGTTTTCTTTCTTTTCAAATTCATTTTATCTTCTTATAATTTTTTTAATATTCTTTATGCTTTTAATTTACATCTACGTTACATTATTTTCAAAATAATGCTTTTTGGTTTTACTTTGTAAAGTTATACAATTATCTAGACTGTTATTTTTTGGGGTCTTTTTCTTTTATTTTTTTTCTCTTTTTTGACTTCTTTTTTTATTTGTTTTACTCGTATATTTTCTTCACTTTCAAATTCTTTTTATCTTTTTTTATTATTTTAAATATTTTTTATACATTAAATTTTGATAATTTTTTATTATTTAAAATACAATAATTTTATAACTTATAAATAAATTTAAGTATGCATTGACACCCCCAAATTACTAGGAGTAAATAAACTTGTACGGCTATTAAACTTGCACCAATTTGAAAATGACTTCAGCAGCACAAACTAATGGCATCCCGCCCGCAGATTTGGACGCCCAACATCTACTGCAAGTTGCAATCCTCGGCGGCGATGAAGTCTGTGAGAATTTAACGTGACGGCAGCGCATGCCTCACTACGGACAACCAAAAATGCGTTGCAAGCCGAAATTTCTCCCGCCATCTTCAATTTACTTGCGATAAAAGAAACCGGATAGAAAACTGCTTCTGGTATTGTTCTTGAATCGAGAGAGAGAGAGAGACAGAGAGAGTTTAGCGTGAGGGTGCAGTGAAAATGGTGCTGTGGGAAATCACGTTGGGAACGGCGTATTTTTTGGGTCTGAAACGAACCTACAAACTTGCTCTGAGAATTCAGCGGAAGCTCATCGGCCTTAAACATCCTAAGATTCTTCAGTTTGTTCAAAGGTATTGTTTTCTTTCTGTGAATTTAATTGACTAGTTCATTATTTTTTGGTTACTCTTGAATTTGATCATTTACGCTTTTCTTTTCTTTTTTGTAGTTAATTGGTTTCATACTGCGATTTGTTTTCCAGTAACTGGAAATAATTTATTTTGTGCGGCCTTTTCGTTTTGCATTCGTATTACCATTCCTTATTTAGACTGTATATTTGTAAGCAGAGAGAATTCTGCTTTGGACGATCATTATAAATTTAATCTCTGTATTCTTTATCCAATGAAATAAAAAAGTCAAGGCATTGAGCCTTTCAATCAAAAATCTCTGTTTTTCATTTTACGATACCGAAATATTTGATGATGGATTGATGAAGTTCCGTTAGTTCGTAAGGGATTTATTTCTTTATTCTTGTTTGATTTTTCCCCTGGTTCATTTACACATTGATACAAGCAGAGTGGCTTCAAATGTTACAGATGCAAAATCAATATGGCATCATCCAGATTCAGTTTTAGAATTTTCATATTACCACTCTTTAAATTAGCTTTATTTATATAATTTATCTGGTGGCAGTTTACGCTAGTAGAACAGTTTGTCAATTTATTGTCAGTCAGTCCTTAAAGTATTAGACTGTAGCCACGTAACTGCTCATTCCATGAGAGAGGTAGAGAAAAGTATATGAACAGGAAACCAATGGAGTTAATACGAGTTTCACTCTCAATAAAGTCTCAGGAATTTGATTTCTTATGAGAAAAATGATACTATAGGGAAATGTTTGCAATTTTGGATTTTTGATACTGGACAACGGATGGTTGGTTTAAAAGAACCGTGCAACTGAGCAGGAGCTGATTCACAGTAAAGCTGTCTTCTGTGAAATATTGCTCAACTGAGTGCGAAGTTGATCATTATAATTGTATATCCAGTCAATGTTGAAAATTTGGCATTTACTTTAGCCTGATAAATGCACATACTACACTAGCAAAGTTTAAAGAATTAGCCACATTAGTGCAAAAATGTGCTCTCGGTGCCTACTCAAGTTATTTGCTTCTAACCATGAGTGAAAGTCAATGTCATCATGACGCAAGCGCCGGGTTGGAACAAGAGCCAAGTGAAGGTTTCAATGTGCAAGTTGAAGTTGAAAAGTTTCAATGGTCCAAGAAGGCATGTTTGCACAAGTTACAGGGGCAATTTGGGGTTATAGAGAGGTTTTAGAAATCAAAGATGAGCTCACGAATGAATTGGGTGCGAAACGTGGGAGAAATGCTCGGGAGGATGATCGGATTGACATTTGGATCGATCTCACTGCACTTGAATTGGTGTTAGGAAAGATCTCAAGATCTTGGATTGTTTGGAGGATAGGTCACAAGGATGCGGATCGATCAAAAAGCATCAAAATTAATTGCAAGGCACTGATCTTAGAAAACATGATCAATATGGTAGAACATAGAACTTCAAGAATTACAATCGAGGTTGGTTTAAATCAACTTGAGTCGATCCAAAGGATGCTAAGTTGATCCCAAGAGGTTCCAAATCAATTCAAACTGCACATTGGAGCCAGAACTTTCCTAATTTGTTTTGGATTCTTTACCAAATTTACCCTATTTTTTTTCAAATTATTTTAGACTAATTTTAAGCATATTTTAGCCCTAGTTAGAACTATAAATAGAGAGCCTTGACGATTTTTATCAAAATTCTTGAGGTATTTTGATGAATATAATTATTTTCTTTGGTTTTCTCTAGAATTGAGTGTTCTTCAATTCTTATGATTTCAAATTTTGAAACGAGTTATTCAAAGCCTGCCTTAGATTAATTTGTAACATATTAACTAACTTGGTGTGTTAGTTGTGGCCGTTTTTTGCCAAAGTTCTTTGCAAATAGTTGCGTTTGGGTCATTTTTCACATGATTTGCGCAAACAAGTTTCATTGAGTTTAGACTTACACTGTTTATCCTATTTTCACACTTCCATGCATGCATCACATCATTTTTGGTCAATCTGCTAAAAGCAGGTACTCTTTCTGCAATACTAGTGATTTTCCACATTCAATGCATGTGTAATTATAATAATTTGAACATATTTATACACACATACTTAAAGTAATGCTAAGAATAATTACATTTTGGAATAAAGTAATTAAATGGATATAAATTGACAAACTTCAATGTAAAAATTGTTTCATATGCATAAATTCAATCCAGCAATTACATGCCGATAATTTCTATGGAACTATTAAAAAATGCTTTCTATGAATCTTCTAAATGTATTGTCCTATGAATTTACAATGCATTGACTAATGAATAAAAAGAGCAATAACATTGACAACATTTTGTTAATAGTATAAATATATTGACCTCTCTCATTGCACTGCAAAACTGCGTACAATAAAATTGTAAGTGGTTTACGAAACTCAAGCAGTAATATTCAGTTTTTTCTTAGGTAGTTATGCTTAAAAATAGGACAGTTGAAGAATGAAATTTACATTAATGGACATATTATTTAAAAAACTTGTTAATACAATATAAAGTAATTTTGTACGCCTACTTAAAGTGATCAAATGTAAACTCTATGGGTTAAAGGCACAGATATCAGTGATTAAATTCTTGAATTAATATGAAAGCACAACATTGTACTTTTATGCTCCCTCATGTTCTCTGCTTCTAAATGTGACGCAATAGTCATTGGACATCTCCTTCTCTCGCTCTAAAGAGAGATTATTATTGATGATATCTCAAAGCTCTATTTTGAAGAACCAAATGGATATAGTGCATGTGAATTATGAAGCAAGAAGCGTAGGAACTCTTGCTTCATCTTAGAAAGAGTGAACATTACACAGAGTGCAATTCCTTTTAATTTGACAATGACCGCTTCACACCTGAGACTTAAAATGATTTTCACCTGTTTCGGGCACATATGTGCATATGGGCCAGTAATATTAGATAATGTACAACTAAAGGCATATAACCTTTGAATGAGAGGTTTAATGCACATGTATCTGTACAATAGATCTTGACAAATCAATGAAGCTATGGACCACAGTCTACAAGTGAACTCACAGATTAGGGATCTGTTCATAATCTGTGTCTGGACTGTTATCCATTGACTGGTTCCCCTGAGTTGTTGATTGTCACATTTTTTTTCTTTGGCATTTCTGATGTCAGTGCAATATATACACTTGGTGGGACTTGTATTTATTCAGTTTGTTGCACCGAAAACTCAAATTAAGATGAACATGCTTCGTTGCTATATTTAATGGGGTAAAAGAACAAGTGTTTCCTTAAAATCAGAACTTCAGCTTTATTCTTGTTTGTGGATGACATTTTACACTTTGAACACGTTTTATTTTTCAGTGTCCATTTTTTCATTAGTTGATTTATTAATGTATTTTGACTTCCCTGTATTTTCCTTTTTCCCCTAATATTTCCTCGCATTAACAAAGTTTTTCATATTCCATACAATAAATGATACTGTCAATCAGATCAATACAAGAAAGTTTGAGGAGCATCAATTCCACTTTTGAAAAAGTATATTGCTCCTATTCTTCTTTAACCTTTATATTGATGATATTTCTTTGTTGCTAAAGGGGAGAATCTACTAATTATATACAAAGAAAATATTATTTATTATTGCATTGAATTTGTTCTTGAACTAAATTGTCAGTCACATACTAAAAAAACTATTTCTTGTTTTATCTGCTGTACTGTAGGATGCAATATTTGGCTTTGGTCATTTATGTGTTGGTAACCAGCATATTCACACTAGAACATAATCCACATATTAATTCTTAGGTTCTATGGGGAAAGTATAGCTGGGTCACGGTGGATTCTTTTGTTATATTACTTTTCTGACCTAGCCATCATCCACGCTTCCTATACTGAACAGAAATGGTAATACAACGCAAACAATATTCTTGTTTCTGTTCCCATCCCCTATATTACAGATATTGTGAATTCTAGAAATTTAAAAACTGATGTGGCTCTTGTGGTTGGACCTTCAATCAAAGACCATACAAAGTTTCATCATTAAGGAAATTAATTCTGAACAAAGCTATTAATTGTATAAGCTGATTGCTTGTAGACTGAATAATGGACCATTGTGTATGACATTTCAGCTCACATGAATTTTAAGTGATTTATCTTTGACAGATGGATCATACAATCTAAAAGAACCAATTGTTCCTTTTTTTCTTCACTTCCATCTTCATTTTCATATCTATTTTTCATGTTTTAGGAAAATGAATAAAAAACACTATCCAATTTGGTCCAACCTGAGAAAGGTCCAAAATGATGAAAAAGCTAAAAGCTTTTTGGTGGATTGTTCACATCGATAGGGAGGGAACGAACTACTCCAAAGAAGAAATAATGATGACAAGGCAAAAGATTCACTTTGCATGTCAATTTACTGAGAAAACATCATGCAGTTCAAATGATGATATTTCCAGCTGTACCTTATTATATTTAGTAGAAGCTGATGCGTAGAATTTTAGTCTGCTTTCAACCTGCTATGTGCTTTATTATGAGTAAAAGTACTATGCACATGATGCTAATTATATTTGTTTGCTTATCAGGCGAACTCGGAATGTATTTGATGTGGCGCTCAAAGTTCATCTCAAGATACAAGAAAGGGATATTGAAGTTGTTCGGAATCTTGACAACTGGATCCTTCAATGGCTTGACAGAATGAAGCCTGATGCTCAGATCAGAGGACCCCCTTTCTCACATGCTAACACAAAGAAAATGATAAAACAGCTGAACAATTCATCACACCTTAGCAATCAGGGAAAGTTCCCAAAATATGAGGCAAATAGGGCTTCAGAGAGGAGTCTGTTTAGTGCTGCACAAAATGTCTGGCCTAAACCATTTCCCACCATTGCCATGATGATGAGGCCAACCAGACCAGCCAGACATAATATCCAGTATCGACAATGTGGCACCGGTGGTGCTGAGCTTTTCACTCTAAAATTTGGGAAATTTGGGGATGTGGCTAGGAACGACATAAGGCAGTGGATTCTGCATTACTAAACAAGTAGCTGCTTCTGGCTGTTTAGGGCTTTTTGTCTTGATTTGTTGGCAGCAAAGACCAAATTCTTGATAAACCAATTTTGAAGTAACAAGTGAAAATGGAACTTTGTGCATGGTTGAGGAAAGGAGCTGAAATTCTCATCCTCTTTCTTGAGAGCTGATGAACATATCTTCGGCTTCGTTGTCTCATTCGAATCACTTTTCAGATCAGTGAATAATGTTGCGCCAGAACTTCATTTTGCTTAGTTCTTGGACATGTACACACTGCCTGTTCCGAAAAACAGAACTCAGTTCTGAATAATCTTCCTTTTTCTCATCAGCAAAAAAAAAAAACGCTACATCTATATGATCATATCTATATTTCTCGTTTTAATCTTTCATTGGAGTTCATATCATTCGAAGGAAGACAAACATCTCTTTAAAGGAACGATGCTGTTAAATGTTTTGAATCAGAATTATTTACTGGAATGTTTTAGTAAGGATTGCTTATGATATTTATAAGAGAAATAATTGTCTCTCATTCTTGTGTTTTCGAACAGAGAATGCTTTTCGTTGATAACATGAATTTGCATGGCTGTTCATCTTTCTACATCGGCATTAGAACCAATCCAATATTAGAAGAAAAAACAAGCAGACAGAATAATTGGAACAATAAGAATTTTGGATCTTTAAAAGTTTGTGGGCTGAAAAAAAAATGTCTGGGCCCAATAGAATTGGATCCGCAAGGGTATATAATTAAAGGCCCAGAACCTTGTTGTTTCTAGAATGGTGGTAAAAATGATGAATATCTCGACTGTGGTGTAAAAATATTCCTTTCGGCTTAGGGTTGAGGACAAAATACTAGTTGGCTGTTTGAGGTTCAATCCGTCAATTCCTTTCTTCAATCTTCTGTTCTCTTTCTTTTTCTCTCTGCCATCCATGAGTTTTGCTATGGCCCTTTCAACTACAGGATGGCAGGAACCGACCAACTCATATATTTTCTGAGTCTCCTTTACAAGTTCTTCACTTTAGTTGGAGTAGTATCTCCAATTTATGCCTTGAACCATAAATCTGAACCTATGGCCCTTCCGATGAGCCTGCGATTCTGAGCATAACGATGATAGTGTTTGATACTACCCTTTTTTGAGTGCAAAGTTTCCGTGAGGAAGTGGGTATGATGAGAGTATGATTTGAGGAGTGAGAAGAGAGAAACACAAGGCGGAGAGGGGGAAATCGAGGAAAGAAGAGATTCAAAAGAAAAGATGAGTATATTTTTCTGTGGACAAAATTACAGTGATTAAATCTTTATAAACAATAGATTTGTATAAGCTCAATTAAAATTTAAATCAAGTAAATTTTTTTGGGATAGAATCAATAATTTAATCTTATGATTTTTTTATTTGATTCGAAAAAATTTGAATGCACCTACAAATTTCTTAAAATATAAATAAATTTAATTTTATTTAAATTTCATCATACCTTTAGAAAATTTTAATTTCTTAATTTAACATCGTGACTTTAAATCAAATATCGAAATTTAATGAATTTTATGTAAAAACACTTTAAATATTATAAGAATATTTTAAATGTCATTTGAAAATCATAGTTGGGGATTAAAGAATTTTAGAGTTTTAATGTTTTTAAAAACTCTTAAAAATTTCAAATAACATTAATTTTTCAGTTGAATGACCTAGATGTAAATCAAACCTTATAACTTGTAACAATTTGTTAGCCTACGATGATATTTGCTATAATTTGATTGGTTAGTCATAGTTGTAGTAAAATATATTATATTATTATTTAATCTAAAAAATAGTATTTAATTTGATTCTTAAAATATAAATAATATTTTTTAATTGATATTTAATACAAAATTCACTAAGTGTTACCTTTTTATTGGAGGTAAAGTTTGACTTTCTATAAATTCTTCTTTGAAACTTATTAACGAAGAATTTTATTTTAGAGTGAACAAGTTTCAAATTTCTCTCTTTTTTTTTTTTTTTGTTGATGATATTTCGTAGAAATTATTCTAACACTTTATATATTTGATCATTACGAGGAGACGGCCCAAACTCTTTTCTTTCTCCTCCGTTTTTTTTTTTTTTTTATAGTGCTCGATTTCTCAGTCAATTTTTTTCTTTAATTTTATTGGGCTATGCTCTTTGGTCTGACATCCCAATTTTTTTTCTTCTTTTTTGCTTTTTCAATATTTCTACGTCCATTTTGTAAGCCCGCCATTGACAATCGTATGGACCTTTCATTCTAATTTCTTTCTTTAGATTTCTGATTTAGTTTAATTTGGATTGCCCGTCTAATCCAAGTGGAGTATGAATTATTATACCCCATGTTGTTGTCTTCAAACCCAACCCATTAAGCCCATTCACACTTGAGAGTGTCACATGGCAGAAATAAATCCCCTTAGTGGGATTTATTTTCTTACAAAAACTATGAATGGGCTTTGGTAAGCTTTAATGATTCAGATTTTCTTAAGCACACCACATGCCTTAGCAAATTTTCTGGTTGCCAGCAAATCTTCATGGCACACAAAATTTCCCATTTTTAATAGATTTCCTTTTATGGATGATTTACATGTCGGCCAATAGAATTATTGAGATATATGAATCCCACAAGATCATTCAATCCATGCATACTTTACCTTCACCAAGCTTTTCTTCCTAACCAACTCCTTGAACAAATTTTCAATTTTCATACCCAGGATCCTAAGAAATCTTCTTGTTTCTTGGTAGGGCTTCTCTATCATTTTGGGAAGGAGAAACTCCATTGTTATAGCTTCCAACAAAATAGAGCGGCTTCCCTTACCATCCCATGTTCAAGCGTCATTTATGTAGAAGATAAATGTGTAAGGAGAGGCTTACAATTACAAAGAATCATTAGATGATTAAGCATGGTTTTTGGGATTTCCTTTGCTTTTTACCTCTACAAATATCAAAACTCTCTACCAGATTATGACTATAAAAGGAGGGGTGCTTCATATCTTTCTCATCCCTAAGTTAGGAACAATTAAAGTCTAGAAACTATGCCTCTCCCCTTCTGTGGTGGCGTCGCTCTTTCAGTTCAATGAAACATTGCAGTTAAGAGACTGTCATCAATCCACTGTTGAGTTGTAGTTGTTGATTAATGTATTATAAAAGTGTGAAACTGGTTTTGGGAAAAGCAGAGAAACCTAAAGAAGAAGAGCCGAAAATTTTCTCAAAGAAGTCCCCTCTTATTGTGTAAAAGCTATATATACATGTTTGTTCTACATGCATAACCAAGTATAATCAATAGTATTGCCACTCATCATAACAACCACTATGGACCACTCAAATAACAATAGAGACATTTAGATAATAAGGCTTTCTTTTTCTCCTCATTCCTTTCCCTTTGATTCCTTGTTGAGGCTGTGCGGTTCCACCATTGTCCCCTCTTTGAGAAGCAGTCTTGTCCTTAAGGTGACTGTCCCGATAATCACAATGCAACACTTCAAGTTCTAATTCAATAGGTAAGAGATTAACTTCTATCTAACCTAGGTTGGACAAAGTTTGAGGAGAGAGACGTGGAATACATCATGTAGGCAGGCTCCCTTAGACAATAAAAGCTTATAAGCAACTTGACTAATGCGTTGTAGGATTTGGAAAGGACCATATTAGTTTCGGCTCAACTTGTTGGAGCTACGTGAGGCTACAAAAGTTTAACGGTAAGGTTGTAACTTAACATACACCTACTCTCCCACAAAGAATTGCTTGTCCTGTCGCTTTTGGTCTACTAGATCCTTCATGCATGCTTGAGCTTGTGATAGATTTTGTTTGACATAACTAATTATGATGTCCCAGTTAATAAGCGTTGCTTCCAATGAGTTAATGACTATGGATGAAGGGGTGTAACCGACCAACGGGGAAGGTGGTCTACCATAAATCACTTGGAATGGTGAGTATCCCTTGGACTTATAAATTGAAGTGTTATACCAATACTTCACCTACGGAAGTATCATAACCTATTGACGAGGCAAATCTATGGCAAATGCTTGCAAGTATGTTGTCAAACATCTACAACCTCTGATTGCCCATCGGATTGTGGATAATATGCACTACTCATGTTCAAGGTTGTCGCATGTATCTAAAACAATTCCTTCCAGAATTTATTAATGAATGAAGGTCTCGATCTGAAACAATTGATCGTAAGAAGCCATGCAATCTCATGTACTCTTTGATGAAGTAGTGTGCCTACTGAGGAGCATCAAAGGAAATTGGTTATGCACAAAAATGACCAAATTTTGACAAGTGATCCATAATGACCCAAGTTGTACCTTTCTTAGCAGATGATGGTAACCCGGTTATGAAATCCATTAAGATATCATCCCAAATTCACTTCAGAATTGGTAGGGGTTACATCAGCCCCTTCGATTTGAAGTTTTCAAGTTTCACTTACTGGCAAATGTTGCATTGCTTAACAAACTATTGAACATCATCCCGAATCTTAGGCTAATTAAAATTGGTAGTTGGCAATAAAGAGTCTTATTTTCCCCAGCATGCCCTCCTATCAAAGAGTTATGGAATAGCTAAAGAATCTTTGGCATAGGTCATCTCCATCAAGAACAAAAACCCTCTTCTTGTAAAATAACAAGCCATCCAAAACACTATCGGTATGCTGCAGACTTGCTCCTTCGTTTAATCACTCTGTGATTGTTTTAGTATTTGCATCTTTAGTGAGTCCAAATCTTATTTCAAAAAGCAATTCACAATCTACAGTAGAGAAGGCTTTGAGCTGTCCTTGTGCCTCTGAAGACAACTTGGAATAGGCATCAACCCCTTGTTGCTGATACTTGTTTTACAGATAGTAGAGAATTCATAGCCAATTAGCTTTGTAAGCCACCTCTATTGTTCAGGGGTTTGAATGACTTAAAAGTTGAGTTGGCTGGGAATTTTATGGTTTGCTAAAATAGTGAAAGGTCTTCTAAGTAAATAGTGATGCCAATGTGTGACAGCTGTAGTTATGCCATACATTACTCGATAATGTTTGAAGCTAATTGCATACGGGGTGGTAATTTCATACTAAAATAGGCAACTAGATGTTGTCCTTGTGACAGAATGGCATCCACAGCAGCATTTAAGGCATTGGTTTCCACTTCGAAAGGTTGGCTAAAATCGGGCAAGGCTAACACTAGGGCATTAACCAAACCTTGTTTAAGGTTGCCAAAGGCAAAATCAGTTGTAGAATCCCATTTGAACTCTGATCTCTTCAATAAATCCTTTAGAGGACTAGCAGTAGTTGCATAATTGCGGATAAAATGACGACAATATCCAGTTAGCCCTAAAAATCCTCAGACTAAAGTCGAGGAGTTAGGTTTACGCCAATACAAAATAAAGCACATCTTTATCAAATCGACCTCGACACCTTAGGCTGAGATGACATGGCCTAAATATTCTAACTACTCCTTCCCAAAGGAACACTTAGACTTTTTCACAAAGAATTGATGTTCCTAGAGAGTGTGTAATGCAGTCTGAAGGTGAGAAAGATGCTCTGCCCAATTCTTGTTATATACCAAGATATCGTCAAAAATATTATAGACAAAAACCTTGCAATTGAATTTCTATTAATAGGAAATTTTAGGAAATTTGTACAAATGTAGTTACAATTAAATCAAATGAATTTTTGTAGGTTCTATTATCTATCTTGATCCTCTGATTCTCCTTTCAACTTGAAAGACTTGAGTATTCTAGTAATTTGTTGAAGCGTTTGTAAATTTGATCTTCTTTAAAGTTCATTAGGCCTTCGGGAAATATTAATCTCTTAGTTTGACATCATAATTTTGGATCGAATTCCAAGATTTAATGAACTTGTTGCAAGAACAATTTGAATGTTGCTTGAAAAACATGACTTGAACTGAAGGAATTTATGAGCTTTGAACTTCTTTGATGTTGGTTAGAGTTTCAAATAACATTAATCTACTACTTTAACAATTTAACCGAACATTAAACGCTAGAATTTGATGAACCTTTGTAAAGAACGCCTTAAATGCCGTATGAACGACTTTAAACTATTAGAAAGAGTCTAAACTTCTTCCAAGATTACTTGCTTGATGTGTGTCTTTGTTATGTCTCTTTTTTAGTATAGAAGCCATCTCTATTTATAAGGGTATAGAAGGTATTACTGTGATTAATGCTTGATAAAGTGGCAATATCTAATTGGTTGAAAATATTTGATTTGGTATTATTTCTTTTAGCAGAATAATGTGAATTAATTGCCAAATCAACAATATTCTTCTTTCAAATTTATAGGATATGACACGTGGCACAATTTGATTAACCGGTCTTAACACTTGTCACAATTTAAGTGGATAGTCACATTTGTAATAAAATATTAATTTATTTATTATTTTATTTCAAGAATTATGTTTGGTTAAATTCCATGAATGTAAATAATAAAATTTCTTGGTTTTGTTTGTTTTCAAATTATCCACCTCTAAAAATACACACTCAATTGTTACACTTTTTTTTTTATTATTTCTTTTTTTCTCTTACTTTTACATATTTTTCGAGATAAAAACACCTAAAAACACACATCATAATTACTAAATAAACAAAGCCTTGTTTTTAATTGATATTTAATACAATAAAATACCATGTGGCGATATCTAATTGAAAAAAAAAAATTACTTACCTATAAATACCGCTTTGAAACTTGTTCACGAAAAAATTCGTATATGAGTGAATAAATCTCCAAACTTCTCTTGATCCATTTTTCCCTCACTTTTCTTTTTCATTTTCTTTTTTTTATTGCCCATCTATTTTTAAGGCCATCAAGCCCATTCTCTCTTGTCTTATTATTATTATTGTTTTTTAATTGGGCTTTGTTTCAATTGAGTACTCACTCCTTTAGTACTTCTGTTCATTCATTACTGATGACCAATTGGACTCTCTCTTTTCATTCTTTTATTTATTATTATTATTATTGCCCAACAATTGAGTTTCCCTTTTGATGACTGGAAAAGGGAAAATAACAAGGCACAGAGTCGAGATTTTGGGAATCAGGCATTGCCTTGTGCAAGAATGGCCAATTTCCTCAATCGGCCAACTTTTGTCCTTTTGCAAATATGGAAACAAAATCTACCAATTTCTTTGTGATTTCCTTCCATCCAATCCACTAATTTCATAAATTTGCAAAGGGCAATCAAGATTTCGTGACTTTTTTCTTTTTAATCCCACCAAATATTTTATTTAAAGATTCCCACGCCTTGTCATTTCGTCGTGTACGTGATTGCATCAATGGGATATTTACACCGCATTGGTTTTGAAAATACAGTCGCCAACTTTCATCTTATATGTGCACACCTAAACTCGCGCCGCCACCAATGAAAACTAGATTCCCTACATTCTCAACTCTATGCTGGGGACACTGCCGGATTTCCACCCTTTTCTTAGCATCATCTCTATCCAAGATTGGAACGAAAATTACCTTCATCGTTTTTAGGCGGATTATTAGTCCTTCAAAATCCAGATTTAGTGGCATATTTTCCTCACTTTCCACTCTCGTGAGAATGGGATCGCCCTATAGAAGGAGGTGCTTGGCGTGTTGGTCACCCCCAAATTTGGCTGAGAGTGCATCTCTCTCTGTTTTTTTTTTTTTTTTTTGTTCACTGGTGTTCCCCTTCTGGTTCAGTGAAGCTCATCCGTCAAGTGACCGTCACCAAACCGCCATCGGGTTGCAGCCACCGACACCCGCATGTTCGCTGCCGCCTGTCGCCTGCGTGTCTTCGCATCTGCGGCGCAGCACCGCCATCATCCTGCGCCGCCTGCTTTCGTGGTTCGAGTCGTCGAGTTATCACCACCATTGCCGACTAACTGCTCATCGTCCCCATCCTCTACGCGTCTCACCTTCCATGTCTCCGATCGAAAGGCGACCGTGGCAATTAGGCTTTTTTTTGTTGGGAGAAATGGATTTTAAAATAGAAAGGCTTTTAAAACGTGGCATTTTATATTTGAGTGTGTATAGTACACAAAATAAAGAAAACAAACAACAAAGGGGAGGGAGGAACTTGAACTCTCTAAAAAAAACTTCACAAGGAATACTCCTTTTACACATACTCACACACTCAATTCTTACACTTGAAATAATAACAAAACTTGTCAAAACCTCCTCTATTTATAATTGAAAACCCTGCACTCAATTGACCACATTTGGAGATACCTACCCCTACACCCGATTGGCCACGTTTGGAGGCACCTACCCCTGCACCTCATTGGTCATAATCTTTGGCTTGTTCTTGTTGGTCAAAATGGGTGGCTCTTAGTGTATAAATAGCCACAAACCTTAACATTTTTTTTTGACATCCAGCAACTTCCTTCTTGTCTGGTCGTTGGCGGTGCGGTGAAGTGGACCTGTGCTGGCGGTGGTTGGAAATCTGAGCAGCGGAGCGGTGGAACAGTGGAAGAGGTGTATTAAGGAGAGGGAGAGGCGATGGCGGGTTATGTGAGGGAGAACGAATGGAGGCTGTGTTTGGCAAGAAAACATTTATGAAGAAACAAGAAAGGGCGTGTTTAAAAACGAAACAGGAAGATTGTTGGGGCTTGCTTTGATGACCAATTAAAAGATTCCTTCCAAATGGGCCAGGCCAATCCAACTACTGATTTGGGTTTTCTCTTGTTCTTAAATCATAGACTTGGACTAGTTTTTTGGTTCGTTAGAATTGGACTTGAATCTTAGATTTGAACTTTGACTTATGGAGTTGAGTGTAAATTCATGTACTTAGACTTGAACTGTAAACTTGAATTTGAACTATGGACATGGGCTTTAACTCATGGACTTGTTCTAAAACCATAGACTTGGTCTTTAACTCATGGATTTGGATTGATCCTTTAGACTGGGGCTTAAACCATGAATTTTGGTTTTAACTCATGGACTTGGGATTGAATCATAGGCCTGGGCTAGTTTTTTTAACTTGAGTTTTAAACTCATCAGACCTATACACTTGAACTTTGAGCTCATAGACTTAGGCCTAGACCCATACACTTGGACTTTGGGCACTTGGATTTGAGCCTGGACCTATGAATTTGGATTTGGACTCATGCACTTGAACTTTAGACTCATGGACTTAGACATGAGCTCATACACTTAGACTTTGCACTCATGGATTTGGACTTGAACCCATACACTTGTGCTTTGGGCTTATGGACTCGGGCCCAAACTTATAGCATGGGCTGGTCCCTTAAACTTGAGCGATATATGTCTTAACTTTAATAAGAGATACACAACCACAATAGCCCTTTTCATCTTTAGCAAGCAATGAATAACTCCAGTAGGTGCCGAGCGACCTCAACAAGTGTCAAGTAACTCCAACGTGTACTAACCAATCTCAATGACCAATGCACAACTACTAAAGTGATCTGCTTCTTAAGATTTGTTAAAGAAGACATGCTCACGAAGTGTTATCAAGACAAAGACAATCTTATAGAAGTCATCTTGGAGATAAGGTCCATGAAGGATTCCCAAAAGTTGATGAAGTCCAAAATAGTCTATATGGGCCAACTCTAAAAGAGAACATGCGAAGACCTACTTTTACATGGAGCCCCTAAGGTTAATTTGAAAGGGAGTTCATAGAAAAAGCATGATAGTCAGATTTAAGGTGGATCTCACGAGTGAAATCAATTAAATCCATACAAGCTAACTTTGATGCCATTAACACTTTGAGAACTTCAAAGGTGCACACTTAGCAGCTACCAAAAAAGCACTAGAGAATTCAAGCCCTTTTGTTTATACTTGTTTAGAATTGATCATTGTCCCTTGTAGCTTGAATGCTATAATAGTAAAGCACCTTAATTATTATTATTTTTTTTTTTTTTGTGAAGTGGCTTTTCCTTTACTCTTTATTATGAAATGGACTGCCTCTTTTTTTTTTAGCGACCCAATATGAATGTAATCCATCATTATTTTGTGACTAAACTTGGGAGGTATTCAAGTTACCTACGTACCTTGTAAAGGAATTAAGTCATACCATAGTTCAAATAATTGAAATTATTAAAGGATTTAGCCGTTCATAATTTATACTCTTGCGGGCCCAGAGTGACTTACAATTTAAACTCATATGTTAAGAAGGCTTTAATTTAATGGCTTTTGACAATTTATTCTTATATCAAGAAGTATTCAAATTTGAATATTTGCAGATGATTTTAACTCATATCAAGAAGTGTAACGACTTCAAGTATAATTAGATAGTTTATACTCATATCAAGGAGGTGTTCATTTTTATTTTTTTTGGTTTTTTAAAATTCTTTTTTTTGTGTTTTTTTGTTCATTTTTTTCTTGCTTTTTTTTAAATCATCAATTCCCTTGCTTGCCTTTTGATGCCATGGATTTGTCTATCTAAACTATTTTATGCCCCCTCCTAGTAGACAAACAAAGCCTATTGAGTACGGATGCTTTTGTTGATTTCAATTCATTAGTTGAGGAGTGATCCTTAGTGATATAATTTGTGGTTGACCTTTTGATAGCAATTCAGAGTGGACTTTGCTCAACAAATCCAAGGCCTGCCAATGGGCATTGATTAATGGATAGTTAGTTGAAGGAGTTTTCCTATAGGCGATTGCTTTTAAGGATTATATCTTGTTTTGAGGAGAAGCTTATATGCCTTGAGGCTAAAGTACTTCTTTGATTTTAACTTAGCTATCTTAATTTGTTCTTTTCAACTTCTATGGGTGGCTGAGAAGTTGGCCTTTTTGAATCAAGTTGGGTCAAGGGTAGCACTATACCTTTGAAGACATCATTCAACAATGGCTTTTCTTTTGAGCCATTGTTAGAAGAAGATGCTTCTCTTTCTTTGCTCTCCTTCAACTAATTATCTTCTTGCTCTGCCTTTACTTGAGAAGAGCTTTCTTCTGAAGCCTTGGCCTTGCTTAAATATTCTTAGCATCTACAAAGTGTGATTCAACATCAATCAACGGTTAACTGTCACCAAGCACTCTCATCTCACCATCACGGCTATACTTAGAACATTGATACCAAGTGGAGGGAACTACACCATTTTCATGGAGCTAGAGCCATCAAAGAAGCATATTGTAGGACATTTTTGCATCTATCACATTGAATAAAGCATATGATTCCATATCATCTATCAGCAACTTTACCTTTAGGGCACCCAAAGCTCCCTATCCCCCTTAATTGAATCTCTAAATCATCAATTTACTAGTTGAAAGTTCAACTATAGAAATTTCTAATTCTTTGATAGTTTATAGCGGTAAGATATTCATTGCAAAGCCTCCATCATTCAAGATTCTTTTAACTCTCTACTCTTGGATGTAGCTGAAGACAAATAAAGTTTTGTTGTGTGGTTAGGAGCCCAATATCAAATTTTCATTTGTGAAAGTCAAGATGGACGTGCAATCCTCAGCAAGTGTAGGTCTTTTCTTTTGGACGTAACTAGCTTCATTCTATGAGGTCCTATTTCGTTGCCTCTTTTAATTTAATCATTGAATGTGATAGGATTAGCATTTGTATTATCATCCTCTAGCGTGATTTTTTCTTGTTGAATCAATTCATGACTTTATCTTTGAAAATAAAACTATCATGGATTAGGTGGCCAACTAGTTGATGATATTTGCAGTAATTGGGTTGTTGACCTTTTCGGCCTCATTAAATCACTTCATTTTGGGCAACTTAATGAGATCTACTTTAAACAGATCGTCAAATATCCTCGAGACATCAGAGTCAAGGAATGGGTAGGTCTTGACTTACATTTCCTTCAAAGTTGGTCTCTTTTTTCTTTGAAAAGCTTTTTGCCTTTCAATGACCTTGTCCTTCTTTTGTGCTTCGGCAGTTTTAACTTTTATGGTCATTAACTCGTTATTTAAAACCTGCGAAGAGGATTTGCCCCCATTTGACTTCTCTTTAGACTTTTGAGAGTTGCATAGGTAGGCCATAAACTTCATTGGCTACCATGCTTAACTGCATATCATGTGCCCAAGTAGTTAATTTTTTAAAGGTTTTGGGTTGGATCCTTTTTAAGATATATTTCAACCCCCAATGCATGCCTTGGATGCACAATTCAATACCAAAAGCCTTTGAAAGCTTATTCTTGAAATTTAAACTTTTACTCCTCCATCAATTAATGTACTCAATAGTAGACTCATCCTTCCATTGGTAGGTGTTGATGAGTTCAATCATATTAACTGTCCTTCTAGTATTGTAAAAATGTTTAAGAAACTCGTGCTTCAACTGCTCCCAACTATTAATGGACCAAGGCTCCTAGTCAGTGTACTAGTCGAAGGCATTTTCTTTTAGTGACTTTACAAATTGCTTGACAAGGTCGCTATAGGTTTCGATGTTGTTGCAATTCTTGATGAAATGGGTGATGTGTTGATTTGGATTTCTCATTTCATCAAATTGTTGAAATTTGAGAGATTGATAGCCAACTGACATCTTCAAGCCATCAACTCTTGTTAAGTAGGGTCTAGAATAAGTGAGGAACAATTTGGTAGGCTTTTCATTCTTACTTTTGACGGTACCCTCAATGAAGTCTTAGAGTTGATTAAAGGGGATAAAACCATCAGCAGAGACTTAAAGATCCTCTATAGCGGGCTTCTTGCCTTTATCCAACTGCTACCTCATTGATGTCTCAGCTTTATCATAGGTCTCATGAGGCTTTTCCACCCTACTAACCCTAGCATTGTCCACCTTATCTATTAATTTTGAAATCTTAGAGTCTTGCTCTTGCACATGCTTAGTAAGACTCTAACTTTGGTTAGAGCTGTGATTTGATCCTCCAAACTTGAAGCGTCAGTCATCATACTTGGAATGATATTGGTGCCAGGCGAGGTGGCTAAGCGAGAGCGAGAGGGCATCAAACCAATTTTAGTGTCTTTCCTTTCTTAGCCCATGTAAAGGGGGTTGTTGACAACTTCACGGATGGAGGTTGGCTCATAGTAAGTTAATTGTTTGGCCAAGCCCCTTGTGACAATGCCTCTTGTAAGAGCGGCCCCTGAGGTACTAAAGTAGTAGGTTTAGATGATTTAGTTTTTCTTCTAGCCATTTGAAATTTCTCTGCTCTTGATGAAAAAAGAGATGAGAGATAGAGAGATCCTACTAGGCATACCAAAAAGTTGTAGACAAACATCTTACAATTAAAGTTCTATTAATAGGAAATTGTACAAGTGTAGTTAAAATTCAAATCAAATAAATTTCTATAGGTTCTATCCTCTATTTTGATCCTCTGATTTTTCTTTCAATTTGAAAGACTTGAATATTCTTGCTATTTATTGGAGCATTTGTGGATTTGATCTTCTTTAAAATTCACTAGGCCTTTAGGAAATGTTAATTTCTTGGTTTGACACCACGATTTCAAATCGAGTGCCAAGATTTAATGAACTTGTTGAAAAATACTTTGAATGTCGTAAAAATGACTTGAATGTTGCTTGAAGAACACGACTTGAACTGAAGTAGTTTTTGAGCTTTGATCTTCTTTAATGTTGGTTGGAACTTTAAATAATGTTAATCTACTAGTTTAACACTTTAAACATGGATTAAATGCTAGAATTAGGTAGGTCTCCATAAAGAACGTCTTGAATGCTATATGAACGGCTTTGAACTTGTAGAGAGAGTCTGAACTTCTTCTAAAACTACTTCTTATTTGATGTTGTCTTCGTGATGTCTCCTTTTTGGTGTAGAAGCCACTTCTATTTTTAGAGGTGAAAAAGATATTGATGTCATAAATGCTTGATGATGTGGCAATATCTAATTGGTTGAAAATATTTGATTTGACATTTTTTTTAGTGGAATGATTGTGAATTAATTGTCAAATTAGCAATATTCTTCTTCCAAATTTACAGATATGACACATGGCATAATTTGATTAGCCTCCTTTTACACTTGTCACAATTTGAGTGGACAGCCACATTAATTTATTTATTATCTAATTTCAAAAATTATTTTGATTAAATTCCATGCATGTAAATCATAAAATTTCTTATTTTTATTTGATATTTAATACAACAAAATGCCATATGACGATATCTAATTGACAAAAAAATTTTACTTGCCTACAAAAACCAAGATAAATCTTCGAAGGAATGGTCAGAACATCATATTCAAGGCAAGTTGGAAAGTGGAAGGTGCATTAAAAAGTCCAAATGGCATCACAAGAAATTTTGAGTGCCCTTTGTGAGTCCAAAAAGTTGTCTTAGGTATGTTGTTAAGGTGCACTCAGATTTGGAAATACCCACTTCTTTAATCTAATTTAGAGAACACTAAAGCTCCGCGTAGCTCTTCAATAAGTTCATCTATCGTTGGAATTGGAAATCAATCTTTAAGAGTAATAGCATTCAAAGCTCAGTAATCTACACAGAAATGCCAATTATCGCCTTTCTTTCATACTAGCACTACTGGGAAAAAAGGGGCTTGTGGAAGGCCTGATGATTTGCTGTTTAAGCATCTCTTTAACTGGTCACTCAATTTCATCTTTTTGATAATGTGAGTAACGGTAGGGCTTTACATTCACCAGTTGAGATGTCAATAGCAGATTAATCTAATGATAGAAGCCTCATGCAAGAGGTAGTCTCGAGGGGTTGTCAAACACGTCCTTATATTGTCCAAGAAGCAGGTTTAATTTAGGTTGTTTAGAAGTGGAAGACTTTGGGGTTAGCTCCTCGAGTGTGTCATATGCTTAATGCAAAAGAACTAGGCCGATGCATCTGTTATAAACATTCGACGTAGTTGGTTCATAGAGATGGGTTCAGGTGTTCCCTCCTATTTGGCCCTTTGCAAGGTGATATTCCTATTCCTATGAGTAAACTCAAAGGTTAATTGATGATGATCCATGGTTACTCGGCCCAAGTCCAATAGCCATTGGACTCCCAAAATGGCATTTGCTCTTGAGAATTCCACTACGTGAAAATTGATCGAAACTTATGGTTGTCAATATTTAATGTCACTCAAGAACTCCTTTCTTCGCTAGACAATTAGGTGCCATTACCAATAGCAACAATAAATCGATGGGAGTGATCAATAGAGATTCTGAGAAATTTGGCAATTCTAGGATGGATGTAGTTGTGAGTGCTATTGAAATCTACTAAGACGGAGATAGCATGTCGGTTAATGTGGGCAACCAACCTTAACATTTGGGGTCCTAAGGCTTCCATTAAGGCACGTAAGGAGATTTCAGGATTTTCGTCTCTTGCCCAATGTTAGAATCACCCCTGAAAAATTCCTGAGGATTTAGGGGGCTCTCACATTCATTTGAGGGTTCAATTTCTTCCATCAATTATAAAGTTGATCGATTCTGACAATGGTGCCCAGGCTAATATCATTCATCACATGAAAAGCATAGGCCCTATACGCGTTACCTGTGTTGCTTTGTGGGACAAAGGCAATGAACTGGCATTGAGGGAGTAGAATTTTGTGTGGGGTTTGGTATTAGTGGAAGAGAGATTAGGGGGTTTGGTTTTGTGGAGGTTTTTGGTTTTAAGGATTCCCAGTAGTTTGGGTTTTGCAGATTGGGTTTTCAACTAGAGGGTAACTAGAAGGTTGAGGGGATGCTGCGTAGTTTACCTTCAACATGTTTGGCCAGATCGACAGCAATCGAGAGGTCTGTGGGTTTGTGGGGTGCTATTTCTATTTAGATCTTAAGTTTAAGTCCAAAGATAAAGCAAGAGAGGATTGCAAATAGGGGTAGGTCGTTAACCGATTGCATATCTTCTCAAAGATAGCTTGGTACTCTATAATTGAACTAGTTTAGGCCAGCTTAAACAACACCCCTTGTGGATTTGGCTAGGTAGAACGGCCAACGCGAGTCTCAATTACTTGAGTAAAAGCTTTCCATGATGATAATTGTCGATTTTTGTACATCCACTATAACCAACATAATGCTTACCTGATCACATAAAAACTCACTAGATCTATTCTCTCCTCATCTCATATTGAGTAAAAATTAAAGTACCTCTCAGCCTGGAATATCCAATGTAAAGGATTAATGTCGTCGAAATGGGGGGGTTCACATTTTGGAGGCTTCACATGTGTTGGTTGATGAAAATTGGTTTGTATCATGTTTGCATGAAGTGGTTGAGCCATGGGTGTGGTAGAACTTGAGGCGGGATGAAACTCATGTTGAAGCATTTTCTAGATATACTCTGTCATGGTAGTTTAATGGGATTGTAGGGAGCTAATAACCTGTCGCAGATCCTTAATGACAACAGCATGAGCCTCTACTTTTTTTGATAACCTTCCATAAAGCTCATCTTGCGCATGTTGCCAAGTATAGTGTGCACCATTAGCCATTGTGTGGTCGTGATCTTCCACTGAATTGCTCTCAACAAGAGCACTAAGTATGATGTATTATAAAAGTGTGAAACTGCTTTTGGGAGAAGCAAAGGAAACCCAAAAAAGAAGAGCCGAGTTAAAAAAATGCCATATTGCACTTGACATATAGTTAACACATTGCATAAGAATTGACAAGTAAAAAGCATCATATTATATGATTATTAATGTGGAAAATGCCACCGAGGGTCAATAATAATTAAGTTAACCAAGGTAATATGTATATTGGTAATGGCGGCATTATATCTATAAACGGTTTCTTTTATAAATCATAATATTTTGTTTTTCATAATATATTATAATAGAAAAATTTTAGTCAAAGTTCAAAGTAAATAAAAAATAAATAATGGTAAAAATAATGGATAGGACAAATGTAGAAAAGTATAGGAGAAATATTGTAAAATAATTTTAATAAAATAGTCCTGAGATTGATCTTGGAGTACACAATGGTTGATCTGGGACATACACGATTGACCCGCATTGATGTGCTATGCAACAAGAGCAAAGCAATTGACTTGTGAAGTCATTGGAATTACGATTGCAAGCCACGTGATCGATTGGGATCAATCATGACACCCATTGATTGACCTGGATTGACAAACTAGAGTTGAGGATGATAGAGTTAGCACTAGAAATATGATTGGCACACGACAGATCGACAACAATCAATCTGAAGTCCTTGCGATTAGTTGAAGTACTAGTTAGATCGATCTAGATGGCAAAAATTTGAAAATAAATAAGGTTTCAAGCACCAAACCACTAGAGTTATGAAAGGACATGGAAAAGAGATAGGAAGAGGGGAAGGAGAGTCGTTTAGGGAGAAAAAACTATGAGAAATACATTGTCCAAGAAACGCAAGATTGAGAAGGAGATTTTGAGAAGAAATTCAAATCATAAGCAGAACATGTAGATTGGTGATCTAGTGATAATTCCGTGAGTTTTTCTTTTTCCCTTTTCTTTTCGATTCCCAAATATTGAATATTTGAATTAATTTTGTAATGGAATTAGTTAAGAGTATGTCTAGCTAAATTTCTAGTGCCTAAGAATTATTCAAACAAATCCAAACTATAATTTGCTTTATTCAATTCAGTTTTAATGCAATATTTTCTCTTTAATTATTTGTGTTATCTATACTGAATTTCAATTATATCTATGTGAATGGATAATCTATCATGTGTGAAACTGTAGATTCGAGAGAGTCAATTTTATGCATTAGAATTGAGGTATACACGTTAGGTAAAATTTTGAGTTGAGAGACTAAGAGATCCAAATGAATCAAAAAAGTGTGATTAAATATACGTGTTTAGAATGGAATGAAATTGAAAAGAGATTCCTAATTAATTCATATAAGTTTCATTCAACACTCGAGAGAGGTAATGGAAATAAAATATAAACCTTGATTAATAATTGGATCGAATGAATATTCAAAATTAGTTGAATGATTAAATCTAATGAGAAGAAGTGATATTGATTTCCTAGGTTATTTCCACATTCTTATTGTCTCCATAGTTTTTTGATTGCCTGGTGAATAAATAATTGCTTTCAAGCTTATTTTTCTTTGCTTACTATTATTATTTCTAGCTCTATTGTAATTGGTTAACTTGATTTTGGAATTAGTAACAATAGCTGGTATATTTTGATTATTGATCCATGTAGGATGACACTGGTGCTTATCATAATACTGTAATTTGACATCGTGCACTTGTGTTTTTGCAAATTTTATTATCATGTTACCAGCATCTAATGTTAAAAGTATAATTAATTTGTTTGAATAACATAAATATGATGTAACAAAAATCATTTTTACAACACAACATAACAACTAAATTTGCACAAGTCCAAAACAAAAAATCATCACTCCATCCATCAAAACAAAACCTCTTATCACATTTTGTTTAATGTATTAACATCGGCATATATATATAGGAAAAAAGATTACTTGACTACAATTTTGAAGATAAGACTGCAAAGATATTATTTTTTTAAAAATCCCTCCTTGAGACTGTCTTAACATTTTTTGGAATCGATCAACAGTCGAAACAATTCATTGGTGGATTTGAAGAACATCAGCAACTTCAAGTTCGAAGGCTTGAGAATCGAAATTTTGGATGACGATTAGTTTCACCAAAGCAATCTGTTTTTTAGGCAGCTTGAAGTCAACCTAATAATTTCTACATCTATA
Organism: Avicennia marina; assembly: GCA_019155195.1. Classification (NCBI taxonomy): domain Eukaryota; kingdom Viridiplantae; phylum Streptophyta; class Magnoliopsida; order Lamiales; family Acanthaceae; genus Avicennia; species Avicennia marina. The sequence goes on along the minus strand of CM032762.1, from coordinate 5,973,408 downwards.
TTATATTATTAAGTATTTGAGTTTGTTTTGGTTTCACAAAATAGAATTAGACATTTACCTTTTTTAATTGTATTATATTTTTTCCTTCTCTCCTTTCCTATCCTTTATAACTCTTTTTTTTTCTTTTAATTTATCTTTATTTGTATTTTTCTTTCCAAAATTTTCACTTTAAACTTCTTTTCATCTTCAATTTTATTTAAATATTTTTATATTTTAAACAATATTATTTTTATTATTTAAAACACAATCATTCTATCATTTATAAATAAATTTACACATACATAGAGTATGCTAATTTTATTAGATTTCACTTTATTTGGAATGTATGAGAGTAGATATTTTTACTTAATTAACCCTCTTTTTTTTTTTTTAAAGATATTGAATAAATGAGGATGTTCTTGTTATTATACTTTTGAACATCCAAAACAGTTTTTATAGGGGTCTCGCCTTAATACACGCACAATAGAATACACACTCAATGTGTGTGCATATCAAATTTAAAGTATAATATCTTGTGCAAATATATATATATATATTCCATTTATATTAGTACAAGTTATTTATTCGCTAAATATAGATAGATATAGGAGTATTTTTGTAATTAAATTGTGAGACTTAAAAGTAGTTTTTTTTATGGGTCTCACGCATTACTAACAATATATATATATATATAGATTATAAAACTTCACTCGGGTATTTTGTTTCAAATCAACCAATGCAAATATCACTCGGGTATTTTGTTTCAAATCAACCAAAGCAAATACGATACTGAAGAGTCGATCATAGGAATACAAATTAGCTTAAATCTAATAACCCCAATTGAATTTCTTTTGGATAATTTAAAAAATAATCATATAGTGTAAACTTTTGTTGGAAATTCAGTTCTTTTGACACGCTATGGGGGTTTGCCGTGATAAAGATGGCTATAATTAACAAGTTGAAGTTAATTGATACGTCATAATTTAAGAAGAATGTCATTAATTGAATCAATTTAAAATTGTTCAAAAGAATTTAAAATAACTTAACTAATTCTTAAAAACAACTAAATAACTTTGTATTAGAAAAACCGATACAAAAAACAATAGTTAAATATTTATACAAATTGAAACCTACAATTCTCTGGGGAAAAACACATAAAAGACCCAAAACCCTAAAAACATAGTAAATGTCCAAAATTATAATAAAATAAAATTTATATGAAAATCAATCTATTTAAGATCATATCATTACTTTCTCTTGATAGTAAATTATTCTTAATTTGATCACATGTCCACCTATATCAAATACAAACCTACAGAAGTCTTTAAATATCTCATAATAAGCTTCCTCCAATGTTCCAAGATCAAACACACGATACAAAAAATTTATTTACAATCACTTGAATATGCCAACCCTTCATCATATAGATCAACCAACAATGAATAGATAGAAGAATATGAAAATTCACAAATGTATAAGGACATGAATACTCTTTGATTGGCAGAATACTTAACTCCTATGAAATATAAATAGATAAATAAGGCAATAATTGAATGGGTTAACGTACCTCTCCAAGTTGATTAACCCATTCAAATTACTTCTCCTCTTCTTCTTTCTTTCTAGTTCTTTCTTTTTCAAGTTCTCTAACGATTTCATTCTCAATTTCCTCTCTCAATTTCATTATTCATTTTCCCTTCAAGTTATCCATTCTAATTCCCCTATGGCTTGAATGGTAGTGACGAGATTCAAGGGCTTCTGCATGGTTGCATGATTTACTTTTTTGTTCACTCGCTTTCTCATTTTTTGTTCTTTGATTTTTGAATAAAAATTGAAAGAAAATATGTAGAAAACGAAATTGTAACTTGCATCAAATCTGCTTTTTTCATAGTTAACAGTTCGAAACTATATGCTACGATCATCAATATCGATTAAAATTTGCTATGGTTTGATGTGGCATGTAAAAACAATTTGGATAGGTAGCGTGATAAACTAATTGCAATCAATACGTTGAGGCTGATCACAACTAAATAAGAATCGCTTTTGATTGAATCAATTTGAAATTGTATATAAGAACTAGAAATAGCTCAACTAATTTTAAAAAATAACTGAATAACTTTATATTAGAAAAAACCCATGATGTCAACTGATAAAACAAAGAATAATAATTAAATATTTATGCTATTAGAAACCTAAGGACTTTATGAGGCAAAACACATTAAAAGCTCAAAATTACAACAAAATAAAATTTATATGAAAGACAATCTGTTTAGATCACATCCCAAATGTAGGTTATGGAACAAATGAAATTAAAGAAACATAAAACAAATAAAAAGTGAATTATATATTATTTCCAGTTCTACAACGTGTATGAATATGTATTGAATGAAAAAGAATTTATAGTTTTACCACACAAATTGTCTATTTTATTTACATCTTTTAACATTGAAAAATAAAGGAGAGTGGTTACAATTAAATTTTATTAAACAAAGTTTCATACTAAATCTATTGAATGTCCAAGATATTTGCTTTAACTTCTTTAGCATAATAAATAATATAAGATAAAATATTGGATCCAAATTTGGACTCATTCTTTCTGGGCTTGCTTGAAAATGAGCTTTTGTCGCGTTTCCTTCGTCCCTGATGACTTTCCTATTTTATATTTGCTTTCCAGCTAGCATATTTTATTCCAAGGGCAAATCTTGGCGGATCTATGGTTATATCGGCTGTGGATTCTTGTCCTTTATTCCATCCACCTTCTGCTTATCCGTAACGGCAAAACCATTTGCCTTAATTCTTTTATTAGAATATACGCCGCCTACACCATAAAGGATCTGAAAGGAAGTACTTATTAGAAAGCAGGTCTTTTAGGCTAGGCCTGATTTTGATGTACCATGAGTTGATGTCGTAAGAAGTATTCAACACGATAAAGTATCATAATATAAAATTCACAAAGAACACAAATTGGGGGCCTCCGGTAACCCGAAATGCGTAGTCTCAACATAGGCAGTGCCGAAAAACAAGTCAATTCTTGGTGCCAACCATGCGGGAATGCATATATGGCTCGTCGTCCATATCCATCTTCACCCTGCCTGTGATTATTCATTATTATACTATTACCAAGACAAGATGCAGTAAATTATTCAAGTGAAAAGCGCCTAAAGGATAGATAGCTTTTGTGCTCCGATTTCACTTGAGAGAGTTGGCAATATCAATCACAAAACGATATTTCACATCCTTCTTCATCAGCCTCTCAAGGGCCTCGTTTGAATCCTGAATCTGAATCACTTCAATTTCAGGGTAGATCTTGTGGGAAGCACAGAAATCCAACATTTCTTGTGTCTGTTTTACTCCACCTGTTAGGCTTCCTGCGATTGTCTTTGCACCTACAAGAAATCATCCAACTTTAGCTAGTCATGAATATGTGGCTCCCCGACACAAGATTTTACGGAATGTACAGTAACATCTCCATCAAATCATACCCACCCAGTGCAAGGCTTCCCGGATTAAACTTCACTTCGCTAGGAAATCCAACCAAAACAAACACACCAGCAGTCTTCAACAGAGACAAATACAAATCAAATGAGATATCTCCGGATGCCGCGTCTATGATGAAGTCAAATGAGTTAGCCAAGGCCTACACCAACAAGACATACATTACAAAGTTAAAAACAACCACCTTAGCTGTTCCACAAACATTTAGTCATCTTGGTGTTGACAGAATTAGTAGAGAAAGGTCGACAAATTCTGACCGACATCTGCTTCTCATCGGAAGAGATGACGAAACCGTCAGCTCCTAGAAGATTCAGCGCCTCTTCCCTCTTGGATATACTGGTGCTCAAAACTGTTACCTTCAATCCGAAGGCCTTACCAAACTTTACGGCCAAGTGGCCAAGTCCACCAAGCCCAATAACCCCTAGAGACTTTCCAGGTTGATTCATGTTATGCCTCAGCATTGGGGTGTAAACTGTGATTCCAGCACAGAGTAAAGGGGCTGCCAACTCTAGAGGGTAGTTTTCAGGTATACTGTAACAGTACCTGTACATCATAGATAGATAAATTACAACGTGAATCATTAGATCAAAATATGGTTGTCGTAAAATAAGATACTGTAGTCATCCTCGTCCGTGCAAGATTCAACAATTCACGTCAAGTAGGGTTGCTACTCAAATGGATAGCATCCAACCTCTCCTAGCATAAACCACACACCTTTGATGAACAACGATGTAGCTGGAATATCCACCCTTAGTAATGGTACCATCAACGTCTACCCTGTCGAATGTGAGGATCGGTCCCTTGGAGCAATGAACTTCTAAGTCGCTATTGCAGTACTCACACTCTCTACAAGAATTAACATAAGTCCCAACTCCAACATGTTCACCGATTTTGAATCGCTCCACACTTGATCCAACCTCCGTCACAATCCCAACAATCTCGTGTCTGTAAGGCAGAGGAGCCAAATACATTAGATAAACTACCTTATTAAATCTAATCGCATGTTCTTGATGATTGATAAAGCTCAAAATTAATATCAAATCTAATATAAAATAAATAAAATGAACCATAATTAATCCTATATATCAAATATAATTAAATAATACTTCAAAATAATTATAATAATCTTTAATCCCTTCCTCCCTTGAGAGTGAACATATCTAAGTGGTAATGCTGTTTGATATACTATAAAATCAACCTCCATACCCTGGCACCAGCGGATAATTTGAAAGCCCAAATTTGCTCCTGGTCCAAACAACATCGGCATAGCAAACCCCGCAGTACAGTATGCGAATTGAAACATCATCACTGCCAACAGACCTGAGCAGAGACCATCATTTTAGAGGTGAAACGGAGACTCGAACATACCTCTACCCAGAAAAGGGCAGGACACAAAAAGGTCGTGGAAAGGAAAACGAGTATTGCTTTTCCAGCAGAAAGACCGACAGCCCAGATGGACAAAGCGAAAATCAAGAAGGATGTCCATGTACCTGCGTGTGAATTTGTAAGGCGAGAGAAGCCCCGAAGGGTCTCTGGCAGCCCATCCAAGGCATTCCCGATTTGGCGGCTCCATTAGTAGTATTCCTCTGTAAACACAGGACGAACAACAAGATTTGTATATCAATAATTGTATGGCAGAACGATGAGAAAGATCAACAAGATTTATCTAGAGATTATCTTAGCGGTTGCTTATGTCTTACGCGAGACTGATGAGAAGTCAAACCCACTCAAGATAAACCTCGTGCGACGGGGACAACGTTTAATGTGCTCTTGGAAAAATTATACACAAACATAACCTTTGTAGTTATCATTTTTCATCCATGATGCAACTGCATTGTTTTTTTTTTTTTTTAATTTTCAATAAAACTTTTCTTCAATGTTTCTAAAACCGCAAAATCGTCAAATTTAAAAACTAACTGGTCATTCAACCATAAAAATTAAATATTTTAAATTATATAATATTATATATACACACATATATTGTAATATTTAATTAATTTTATAAAATAAATTTAAGTCTATTTATTAATATTGTCATTGAAAATTTAATAATTCAACTAGGATAAAAAAAATATTACAAAAAACGTAAAAGAAATTAAATTAAATTTAGATTTAAATCGAAATATAATTATTCAAAAATTAGCTTTGTAAAATTAAGAACAACACAAATAATACAAAAATCTTTTATTTCAAGATGCAATATTAATATTGTAAATTTACAATGTAAAATTAAATTAAGTTTAAAGTTTTAATAATATAATATAAATAAGTATAGATATATAGTATTAAAAAGAAGTAATGATACATTAGTAATTATATTTAAAATTGTAAGGGTAATAGAATAAATTTATTAATTAAAAATAATATTATAAATTTTAATGTGAATCCAAATTAGAGTCAACTTCAAGTTAGTGTTGATAAAGATGATTGAATAAATAATAGTCAAAATAAAAAATAGGCTGTGAAAATTTTACATACTAATAAATTGTTTAGAAGGTAAAAATGTTAGAAATTATATGAAAACCTAAAAAATAATGTATTTATTTTTTAAAAAAAAGGTGTATTGTCTTTTTTTTAAATTTTTTATTAATAAAAAACATATAAAATTAGTTTTTGACCAATTTTGGCCAGGTTTCACCAATTGTGCTTGTTACCAGTGACGGTCTCGATCCAATTTAAAAACCTTATTTTCATTACCCGACTGTTTGTCTTCTCCTTTTCTTCTTCATTCTCCAAAATCAAATAAAAATTAATTAATTTTAATACTGTTAAATATGAAGGCAGCATAAATGTGGTACATTTTTTGCAAATAAATAATGCCATCTGTAATATTCGAATTGGACAAAATGGTTAATAATAAAATAATAAAAAATGTTCTACTTATTAATTTAGGCTTTGGAATTTAGGTTCCTTAAAATTATTTTAAAGATTCTTTTTTTTCACATTTAATTTTGGAATTAGTTATACTTTATTTAAATTATTTTAGACTGAACTTAGTAATATTCAAGAATAATTTATTTCATTTAATCATTTAAAATCTACGTGACCGTATGTGATTATATAAAGCTAGAATTCAAAGTAACGGTGCAATAATGTAGTTGAAATTTTATAAATAACAAAAACTGAGAAAAAGACAATAGGTAGCACGAGACTGCATGAATAAATGGTCATATGGATAAATAACATTATAATCTCAAAAGGTTATTCACTTTAATTGATGTAATAGAATTTCAAAAAGAGTATTTCAATATGGTTTTATTATAATTATTTGATTAGATTATTTATCAAACATTTTAATTATTTTATATTTAACGTTTATTTTATTGTAAGTTTATTTTTAAATAAGATCATGGTCTTAGTCGAACAAGAATTATTTATCCAACCCAATCATGTCAAATTGATATTGCAAATGTCACTTATTTGTATACCTAAAGCATGCATTGCGAAAATAAATTAGGATACTATCATATCTTTGCGAATATATGAAACTGTCAAGTTTAGCTATATTTGGATTTCAATTTTGAATTTGGATAAAAAAAAAAAAAAGTGCCTTAAGTGTGAAGATTTTGAAATATTTTTAAAATAAATGTGAGAAAGTGAGGGTAAAAGTTATTTTTTTATTAATAATATATTTGAAATGTGTATATTTTGTTGGAATAAAAATAGTAAAAAAATTATCTTGCATTGACGCAATTCTCAAATTGAATATGAAATTTCTCAAAATAAACATGAATTGTTATTGAGCATTCAACTTGAACCAGGACAATGATTTTCAATAATGTCTTAATGCACTGCAAAATATCAACCAGGATTAAAGGAAGTAAACCCCGAATAACACCTTAAAGTACTGCAATCCGAAATAAATACGTCCTCTAAATAGAAAGAAGTACATTTGACGAAATAAAAAAGAAAGGGGCAAATGATGCACAACACATTCACTTTCATTTGCTTTAAACATGCACTTAGTGCGTGTGTGTCTTGCTAATTTATTTCTTTATTACATACATATTTCCTCTTTTAATTTTTTTTTATTTTTATTATAAACTCAAATTCTTTTGTCTTTACAGTATATTTTATTTCTACGGCGTAAAAAGATTGGGTAATTAAAAATAGAGAGAGAGAGAGAGAGAGAGTAGGGAATTGATTAAGACAGACATGTTGATGGCTGTTAAGAAAAAAAAAAAAAAAACAGAGAGAAAAAAAATAGGCGAGGAAGTAAAAGAAAAAGAAAAATAGATGGAAATTCTAAGAAGTTTTACGTTATTTGATTGTTTAAATAAACGTGTTCAAAATAAATAAAATTGATGGAAAGTAATATGTCACAACGGGAGGAAAATATTAGAATACATAGTTTAAGTGATGCAATTAAGAGAAGTGGGAGTAAAACGCGATTGAATCAAAATAGGAGGGGATAAAGTGCAATTTCCCCAAAAAGGTAAATCGAATCGGCAAATGGATTTCACACTAAAGGACAAAACCATGCCACGTTAACACTGAAGCTCCTCTTATCACCGCGAAACTCGCCCAACATTGATGTGGTACGCTTGCCAGCTTGAGAAAAATGAAGACAGGGACCAATGGCGAGCAATTTGTTTGCCGAGAAATGACATAAGGTGGGGAGATATGGGAGGCGCCTTTGTCGAGAATATGGAGCCGAGGATGTCCGAGATGTGGATATGATGCTCTTCTTTCGCGAGTCTTAGTATTTCATTCTCACTCACTCAATCCCATTTCTTATTTTTTCTTTAGCTGTTAAGCTTTGTATTTCCTTTCTTCTCTACCATTTCTGGTTTCCCTTCTGAGCATCCCCAAAGTTGGTCGGACACTCACTCTCTTATCTCCTTATGATAAAACTATGTATGTGCTGCTCCGGTTATCTTGGGAGATATAAACACTCAGTCGCACACAGAACGTGGGGAAAATGCCGTCTTTTTTAGCAACTTACTTGTCTTTTGTTGGTATTTTGAGCAGGAAAGAGTTTTGAAAAGTTGCTCCGCCGGCGCCGGAGGAGTTCCGCTTATATTTGTTGTGCGCGACCATGTGCTTATCGAGGAACCTTTGAAAAAAGTTGTATTATTTCCGCTGGTAACGATGGCAATTAATCTGCGTAGCTGTTAGTTTTAACCTTGTACTTTCTGCCAATCTCCAGTAGATGGATTAAAATTTAAATGAAATTATATTGATTGAGAGGGACACCTTTTGTTAGTAATAAATCGGTTCTATCTTATTAGTGAACTGTATATTCTGTGCCATTCTATTTGTTTTATCACTTCACTAACATCAGAGAAAATTGTTGCCTTCAGATTAAAATGGGGAAGGAGTACAGTGGATCACCGAAGCCTCACCACGTAAATTTAAAGAGAGAACGTCTCACTTGGATCCTGACCGTTGGTGGTCTCTGTGTCTTATTTTATGTCATTGGAGCTCGGCAGGGTACAACTCCTATTCCAACCGGCGAGTCGGAACTCTCCTCCGGAGTTGGATGCAACGCTGATTCTACTGGGAAGGAGAAAACGTCGTCGGACTCCATGCTATCTGATACACTGGACTTCGAGAGTCATCACTACTTAGTAGTCAACAGTTCTGAGGAATCTGATGATTTTCCGCCTTGCGACATGTCGTACGGTGAATACACCCCCTGTGAAGATCAAGAAAGGAGTAGGAAATTTAATCGAACTCAAATGAAGTACAGGGAAAGGCATTGCCCCACAAAGGAAGAGCGACTGCGCTGCCTCGTCCCTGCTCCCCCCAACTACAAGAGCCCTTTCAAATGGCCACAGAGCAGGGATTTTGCGTGGTATGATAACATTCCCCATAAGGAGCTGAGCATAGAGAAGGCTATGCAGAACTGGATCCGAGTTGAAGGAGATCGTTTCAGATTTCCTGGGGGAGGCACGATGTTTCCACGCGGGGCAGATGCTTACATTGATGACATCAATGCCCTCGTCCCTCTTGCGGATGGAACCATTCGGACCGCAGTTGATACAGGCTGCGGAGTAAGGGAATAATTAGCTTTTGGCATACCACGTGTTCTTCTGCAAGTGTTAAGCTTCATTATCATAGTTTTTCTTTTATGGGTTGAAAATGCTAGTAAGATTCTTGTCTTAGCTATGCCTTTGGTTTATTGGTTTTCAGGTAGCTAGTTGGGGTGCTTACCTACAAAAAAGGGATATCATAGCAATGTCTTTCGCTCCAAGAGACACACATGAGGCACAGGTGTGGTTTGCATTGGAACGAGGTGTCCCTGCAATGATAGGCATCCTAGGTTCACGGAGGCTCCCGTATCCTGCTCGGGCCTTTGATATGGCTCACTGTTCTCGTTGCCTGATCCCTTGGTATGATTACGGTAAGGTTTCTATGAATCCTTTACAAATAGAGAGCATATATAGGGGTGTACTTGTGTATAAATCGGTCAATAATTTAGCGTTGGTTACATCTATTTGTATTTGATTGCCTGCAGATGGCTTGTATCTGATTGAAGTTGATAGGATTCTTAGGCCTGGTGGCTATTGGATACTCTCTGGTCCTCCAATCCGCTGGAAAAAATACTGGAAAGGCTGGGAGAGAACCCAAGGAGATCTAAAGAAAGAACAAGACGCAATTGAGGAAATAGCTAAAAGACTCTGCTGGAGAAAAGTAGTTGAAAAGGGAGATCTGGCAATTTGGCAAAAACCCATCAACCACATTGCGTGTGTTAAGAACAAAGCAATGTTTCCTGAACCACATATATGCAAATCGGGCAATACTGATGCAGCTTGGTACTTGCCGAATCTTTCAGTGCCTAACCGTTTAGACGGTAGCAAAGCCAGGTATTATTAGTCTTAGGCATGTTTCTAATGTCAACTCATCTGTTGTATGAAAGGTACAAAGATATGGAAGCTTGCATAACCCCACTGCCAGAAGTTAGCAACGCTAATGACGTTGCAGGTGGTGAATTAGAGAAATGGCCAGAGCGTGCTTCTGCCATTCCGCCAAGAATTAGCAGTGGCTCAGTCCCTGGCATCACTGGTGAGAAATTCCAAGAGAATAACCAACTGTGGAAGCGACGAGTAATGCATTACAAAAATCTAGTCAATGGGTTACCTCAAGGACAATATCGAAATGTGATGGACATGAATGCAAATTTGGGAGGATTTGCAGCAGCCATGTTGGAATACCCCGTTTGGGTCATGAATGTGGTTCCTGAGAATTCACTTCCCGACACACTGGGAGTGATATATGAACGAGGTTTCATTGGCACGTACCAGGACTGGTGTGAAGCCTTCTCAACCTATCCACGGACTTACGATCTCATCCATGCAGATGGTGTCTTCACTATGTATCACGACAGGTATTCTGATATTAACGGTTTGGTATTTGGAAAGTGAATAATTCTGATAACACATTTAACTTTATTAACTTGTGTCTTGTTTTACCTAAAGGTGTGACATCACTGACATTCTCCTTGAGATGGATAGAATCCTACGTCCAGAAGGGACAGTGATTTTCAGAGATGTTGTGGAAATCGTGGTGAAGGTCAAAAGCATAACAGATAGAATGAGATGGGAGAGTAAAATACACGACCACGAAGAGGGCCCAATGAACCCTGAGAAAATTCTTGTTTCCAGGAAAAGCTACTGGACTGCTCAACCCAAGCAAGGGCCGGAGTAAATGGACAAATGTAAACCTTCACATATGGAGGATAACAAGTTAGACATAAATTCTGTTCAAAAACTGTTTATATTTTATATTCTTTTTCTTTAAATTACGCGTCGATTTTAGCTTGGACTGTTTGAAGGGAACAACGAAAAGTTCCTCGTGGGATTTTCTGTTGGGAACTGTCGGAAAATTTATGGCAGTAGGCATTCAATTGGTGGATTACACGACCGTATAGATTTAGAGATGAGAAGACTTTCGGGGAGCTGTACGGAAAGATCTCTGATCTTCCATAGTAGAATTTGCTGACAATTCTTACATGGTTTCTTTTGGAAGATTTTACCACACGAGTGCTTGTGATCGTCTCGTAATTTGGATTCCCACGACTCCCATGATTTCCCATTAATAAGTAGCAGATAAAACGACATGTTTTGCATCAATTGCAGTTTACATTCTACCTTTATGACTATATTGAAACGCAGGACGTGTACGTGCTCGAACTCATTGCTATTATTTTGACTATTTTCAAATTCAGTACTGTGTTTGGCACTAAACTGTTTGGATACAAATCTCGCCAACTTTGACATCGATCAGGTTCAAATTCACAAGTTATTAGGTTTTTGCTTCAGTAGTGTAAAAGAACATTTAGTTACACAAGTTGCAACGTCGCAGACATAATTTTTCCAAATTTGAAATACCTGAATGTTATTTTGTAAATTCCTTTTATATATTTATATGATTACTCTAATAAAGTTAATAAATTCGCAAAGTTTGGTTTTCTAACGTGTGCAGTCTATTACTCAAAAAAATATAAATTGAAAAGGCTACTGTGGCGCTCTTTTAATAATTACAGCAAGTTTATGGAGTCAATTAGCAGCTCTCAATTAGTGCAAATGTAATTTTCACAAAGGCTCAGAATTATCTTGGTCAATGTCAAGTGCCTAATTTAATATACAAAACATTAGTCAAACAACAAAATTCTCATGACAATTATCTGACCAACCAAATTAAATTAACTAACAAATTGATCAAGCAAATAAAAGATGTGACTAATATTTCAGGGAAATTGAATCCCCTCATCCTCATTACGGTTAATTTACCAACCTTCTTTAACACAATGTTGACAATTATTAGTCAAAACTCGCATATAATTCCACTTTTCCTTTTCCAGGTAATCAATGGAAGTATATGTATATTAACTAAGGGCTCTATATCCCTTTCATCCCCATTCTAAACATATACATTAAGTTCTAGCTTTTTTTCAGATTCATTGAATGTGCTATAAAATCCCTACTTTAACGTTGTTTATTGTATACATCTTAGTTTTAATGACTGGAATTGACTTTCTTAAACTTAAGCTTATATATAACCAATCATTCAAATAGCATAGACATGAATTGGAAATATTAAAAAAATTTGCACAAATAGTAGGAATAAAGAATTGTATTAATGAATAAATTGGGAAATTGATTTATGCTTCAGACTCATTTCCTCAAACCCCAGACTAAAGAAAACGATTGTTGCATGTTTTGAAACATATCATAAATCAAACCTATCAACATAAACAGCAAAATCAAGAAAGAAAAAAAAGGAAAACAGAGAAAACTCTTCTTCCGAAGCAATTTTCTTCTTCCTTCTTCTTTTTTCTTGAATGCTTTCCAAAAAAATGAAAAAAAATTTCCTCTCCTTCCTCTTGAATCGTGTGCTAAACGTTTTCCCCCGAATCCTTAGGTCTGCCTTTTATATTGCTACAAAATCATGATCGTATTGGGATTCTTTCTATATATGTGTGTGTGTGTGTGTGTGTTCTTTTTGATGTTGTGTGGTGAGCTTACAAAACAATTTTAAAAAATAAAAATTAGAAAAGGAGAAAGTAGAGAGGAGAACACTTAAGAATTTTTATATTTTTCAACTCAATCAACACTTTATAAACTCACTCTTCTACAACTCTCTCAACTCTATATTTTTCTTTCTTATTTTTCTCTTAAATTACAAATGTCTTGCAAGACTCCCTTATTTATACTATTTTCTATCAAGAATAGACGGTGGTGATTAAGAAAATTTAATGATTCAAATTAGTTACTACCTAACTATTTCATCTATCCTCACCTAACTTTCCAACCATATGATATACATATACACATTATCTAAATACATCATAAATTCTATGTATCCAGACATTACTTTAATCTTCATATATATGCATGTTAGAGGAAATAATTTTCAAAACAAAACTAATTTATTTTTGATAGAAATGCTAGAAAATTAAGCTTAATTTCTAACACGCCCCCTCAAGCTTGATTTTCTCATCCCAAACTAACGCTGCAACTTCTCAAAAACTTATCTTTTTAGGGGTTTAGTAAAGATGACAACAACTTACTCATCAGTCTTCACATACTTTACTTGCAATTCTTTCCTTACAATGCATTCTCTTATGAAGTGAAAGTGCATGTCAATGTGTTTACTTCGATTATGGAATACAGGATTTTTCGCTAAAGCAATCGCTGATTTGTTGTAGACATATATTATAGTCCCATCCTTCACATCAAAGTGAAGTTTTTTGAGTAAACTTTTTAACCACAATGCATGGCAAAAACTTACTGTTGCTGCAACATACTCAACTTCACACGTTGACAAAGTTATAATTGATTGTTTCTTTGACATCTAAGTGAATGTCGTGTCTCCAAAATAAAATATAAATCCACTTGTACTCTTTCTATCGTCGAGATCACCAGCCCAATCACTATCACTGTCTCTCTTCAACTTCATGTCTCCAGTCACATGATAGAACACACCATATTCAAGGATTCTTTTGATATATCAAAGTATCCTCTTTGCAGCTTGAAGGTGGTAACTTGTTAGAGTCTCTATGTAGCTACTAACAAGGCCAACTATATAAAGATATCAGGCCTTGTGCATGTTAAGTACCTTAAGCTTCTAATTAGGTTTTTGAATAAGGTGGAATTTACTCGATTAACATCAACATATTTTGACAGTTTCATTCCAACTTCTACTAGAGTGCTAATGGACTTGCAATCTTTCATTTTGAATTTCTTTATTATTTCTTTGGCATAATTCTCTTGAGAAATAAAGATGTTATCATCTTGTTGTTTTACCTCAATGCTAAGGTAGTAAGTCATCAATCCAATGTCAATCATCTCAAACTCCTTGTTATTGCCTTTTTAAAATCATTAATCATCTTGGAGTTGCCACCTGCAAATATCAAATCAACATAAAGACAAATGATTAACATATCACCATTCTTGTTTATACTGATGCAGAGAGCATGTTCATGGGAGCACTTCTTAAATCTATTCTTTTGAAGCTATCAATCAATCCGACTGTTCCATGACCTTGGTGCTTGCTTCAAACTATAGAGTGCCTTTTTTAATTTAAGAACTTTGTTTTCATATTTTTAAACAACATAACCTTTAGGTTGTTCAATATACACCTCTTCTTCAAGAAATCTATTCAAAAAGGCAAACTTTATGTTCATTTGGTGAATCTTCCACCTTATTTGAATTGCCAACGCAATAAAAAATCTTATGGTTTCAAGCTGAGCTACTGGAGTAAATACCTCATCATAATCAATTCCAACTTTTTGCTTGTATCCTTTTACTACAAACCTTACCTTGTATATCTCCATTTCTCATTTCGCATTTCTCTAGATTTTGTAAACCTAGATGGGCTTATGTCCTGCTGGCAAAGTAGTCAACTCCCATGTGTCATTCTTCTTTATAGCTTCAATTTCTTATTCTATAGTCTTCCTCTACTCTTTGCCTTTTGACGCTTCTTCATAATTGACTTGTTTAGAATCTGCAAAAAGAAAAAATAAGTTCTGATTTTGGTTAAGTTGATAGATTTCATCCCAAGTCCTTGTTCCTTGTGGTCCAATAGCATCTTCATCATCTAATGATGTAGAATATCTTGAACTTGATTCTGACTGCGAACTTGATTGTGAAGTTGATGGAGAGGAAGTTGTAGCCTTCACTTCTTCTTATGTTTGATTTTTCTCCACCTCTATTGGATAAAATGTGAATTGCTGATTAGCTTCCAAATTCCAATCCCACGAACTCTTCTCATCAATGACCATATCTCGACTAACTATAACTTTCTTTCTAATTGGATCATACACTTTGTACCTTTTAGGATGTTGGTCATAGCTAATGAAAATGTACATTTTACTTCTTTCATCAATCTTCTTACTTTGTTGGTCTGGGACATAAACATGAGCAATGCTTCCGAATATCTTAAAATGAGATATACTTAGTTTGTGTCCACTTCATACTTCTTGTGGTGTCTTGTTTCCTACACTTTTTGATGGACACTGGTTTGATAAGTAGACAGCACAGTCTACTGCCTCTGTCCAAAATTCGTTAGGCAAATTCTTACTCTTCAACATACTTCGAGCCACATTTGAAATAGTTCTATTCTTTCTTTCTACTATTCTATTTTGTTGTGGTGAGTGTGGGATAGTCAAGGGTCATTGAATTCCAATCTCATCACAGAGTTTTATGAACTCTTTTGAAGTGAACTCACTTCCACGATTAGATCTCATAGACTTAATTTGGAATTCACTTTATTTTTCTACAAGGACTTTAAATTTTTTGAATGTTGAAAGTGCTTCTGATTTCTACTTCAAAAAATAAACCCCTATTTTTCTATTATAATAATTAATAAATAGTAGAAAATACCTGTTTTTTCCCAAAGATGATGGTTTAATGGGTCCACAGATATCACTGTAGATCAATTCCAATGGTTGCTTGGCTCTCAATATTAATTCTTTTGAAAAGTTTTCTCGATGTTATTTTCCAACAAAAGAACCTTCACATAGTTGATCAGGTTGATTGATTGATGGAAGCTCTCTCACCATCTTCTTTATGAATAACTTCTCTAAACTTCTAAACTTGAGATGTTGAAGCCTTAGGTGCCATAGCCATGACTCTTCTTCAAAGCAAGCTTTCAAGTATTTCGCCACATTGGTATTGATATTCATTAAGAACATTTGGTTCTTAATCATTGGCACATGAGCCAAGAGATTTCCTTTGTTATCTTTTAGATAGAAATCTGATTCCTCAAATGGATATCATATCCCTTATCCAACAATTGCCCTAAGTTAAGAATGTTAGTTTTCATACTTGGAACATAGTACACATTCGATATGAATTGTTAGTTTTTGTTCTTCAGTCTGATGAGAATTTTTCCTTTACATTTGACAGGAACCTTTGAAAGATCATTAAAGGTAATATTTCCCATCACAAATTCATCTATCTCAACAAACATGTGCTTATGACCGCACATGTGATTACTTGCACCGGTATCAAGATACTAGGTGTGCATTGACTCTTCATTTTGTCCCTTATATGCCAATAAGACTATGTTTTCAAATTCATTCATTTCTCCGACATAAAAGGACTTTTTCTTTTTCTTATCTCGACACTCATATGAATAGTGTCCATACCTTTGACAATGTAGCATTGTACCTTCTTTTTGTCTTGTCTTTGATTGTAGCCATCTCTTCCTCAATCTTTTGATGGTCGAAACTTGTTTAACTCAAAATTTTTGTTTTGATCTTGATGGCTTTCACTTCTTCCTCGACCTCGACCACGTCCACGACCTCGTCCTCGGCCATGATCATGTCCACCTTGATTCCAATAAGCACTGTCCTTATTTTCTCCAATGTTTATCTTCACTTGAATGACTTGCTCAATTAATTCTTTATTTCTCCTTTTGATTTTCTCTTCATGGACTTGCACCTTGCTGGTAAGCTCATCAACGGTCATGGTCTCAAGGTCATTAGTTTCTTCAATTGCTACAACCATGTGATCAAACTTTGAATCAAGTGATCGAAGTATCTTCTCCACGACTTGACTATCGGGTATTTTTTCACCATTTCTTTCAAGTTGATTTGCAATCATAGTAACTCAAGAAATGTATTTAAACACTTCTTCAGAGTCTTTCATTTGTAAAATCTCAAATTCATCTCAAAGGGCTTGAAGTTGAACTTTCTTTACCTTGTCAATGCCTTTAAAAGCATTTCCAAGGATATCCCACGCCTTTTTAGAAGTGGTTGCTTAGACAATTTTCTCAAAAATTGAATAATCCACACTGAGTTAGATAAGTAAAAGTGCCCTTTAGTCCTTTGCTTTAGCATCTTTCACAACCTTCTTCACATCCTTACTTGCTGTAACCAAATCCCCTAGTACACGAAATTCTTCTTCTACTGCATCCCATTCATCTTGTTCACCAAGGAACGCCTTGATTTGGATGCTCTATTTTTCATAATTCTCTTTTGTGAGTTTTGAAATTGAAAGGACTCTACCAGCACCGACCAATTTAACAAGGCTCTGATACCACTTTGTTGTGTGGTGGGCTTACAAAATAATTTAGAAAAATAAAAATTAGAAGAGGAGAAAGTGGAGAGGAGAACACTCAAGAATTTTTATATTTTTCAACTTAATCAACACTTTATAAACTCACTCTTCTATAACTCTCTTAACTCTATATTCTTTTTTTTTTTCTTCTTTTCTTGAATTACAAATGGCTTGCAAGACTCCCCTATTTGTACTATTTACTATCAAGAATGTATGGTAATAATTAAGAAAATCTAACGGTTCAATTTAGTCACCACTTAATTATTTCATCTATCCCTACCTAACTTATCAACTATGTGAATATAGACACACACATTATTTAAGTACATCACCAACTCTATGTATGTAAACATTATTTCAATCTTTTTACATACACATCTTAGAGGAAATAATTGTTAATACAAAACTAATTTATTTTTGGTAGAAATATTAGAAAATTAAGTTTAATTTCTAATATTTGAAACACATTAGTTCAATTTTATTGCATTTTGGTTCGGTTGCAACAATAAAATCTTTTGGGATCAATCACAAAAAGATGCTCAATAAAACAAATTATTTTGTTTATCTTCTACGATCGACAGAGATCAACCCAGTCATAGCAAATCAATAAAATAGAAACTCGAGCCTATAATCCTCTCAATTGTGATAGACCAAAGATCGATGGGAAGTGAGATTGATATTTCCTAAACTTTACTGCATTCATGCAATCGATTTTCCTGGGTTAGTGATCCATTTGTCTCGATTCTAATGTCAAGAGATTGAGCTAACCTTACTAGGGTTGACATTGTAGTGCTTTTCAAATCCCATCTTCAATTTTATGTGATTTTTCTCCTTTGGCCTCAATTTTCTCCAACTCTTGCACTTGGTCGCCATTATACATGAATTCATATTAAAATAGACAACAACCTATGAAATTTGGCAGCTCCTAAAACCAATATATCATATAGTTACACGCTTCAAGTCATCCAATTATCTTACTAAACTATATATAGAACTAAATAATTTTTCGTAAACTGTTCTTCTTAATGAATAAAGTAGTTAGAAGTCCATTCTCTTTAACCTTCTTAAAGCTCCACAAATTCTCATTTTAGTGAAGAGTAAACTTTATGAGCCGTTCAAGTGAAGGGTGTTGAGACTGTGATTGAATGGAATCTTCATTTTAGAGAATTGTTTGGGAGCAAAGTGAGAATTTTCGGGGGAGAATGAATGGTATAAGTTATGATTTGTTTGGAGGTTTGGTTGTTCCTATTCGTACAACCCGTGCACCCGTACAAGAGAAGGAGAACACGTGTCTTTCCCTATGTTTCGCTCATTTCGTTCATTCATTCTTTTTCTTTTTGGTTATTTTGATTTTTTTTTTTGTTTTTGTTTAGTTTTTTCTCTTTTAACTTTTTTCAAAACATACTGCATTTTAACATTAAAGATCAAATATATTTTTTTTGAAAACACACGATTATTCTTATTCTTATTATTATTGAGAATCTATTTTTTAACTTTAATTTCCAAAAAATTAATATAAATTAAATAGCAAAAAGATATTTATATGTGTATTCAAAATTATTTGTATAAATTGTTAAATAGTTCCCTGAAATGCTATGGAATAAATTACAAATGCTCTAAGAGATACATATAAATTATAAATATTATTTTAAATAATTATTTAATAAAGAGATGTAGAACTATAAAGTAAAAAGTAAAATAAACAAGTGATGAATTAGAAAAGTGAACACATGTCCACATCTCCTACTATGGGTGCACTGGTGGCGTCCACTAAATCGTTGGGCTGTGTAGTTGTGAGAACTGAGAACAAATATAATGACAATACTGTAATGTAGTGTTAATGATCCTTTCTCATGTGACAAGTAGTTATATTGTAGGAAGTACTTATGTGATGTATCAATACAATAAAATGATGATATTTGGAATATGTAAGATTTGAATTTTGGGAATGAGAATTTAGGTATTATTATTATTATTAAGGATTTATGGTTGTACAAAGTTAAAGTACACAACTATCCTTATCTAATTTTTTCACATTTTCTGTCCTTCTATTTGTCACTTTTATTTTCAATTATTACTTATTTATGTACTCTATTGATTTTTTCTTTTCAAATTTCTTTGAACTTTCTTTATTTTCTTATTTTAAATATTTTTTATAAATTTAATTTTAAATACTTTCATTTTATTATTTAGAATAAAACAAGTTCATAATTTATATATAAATCTGCACACACATAGGGTTTGCAACTTTTACTAGTTATTATCATAATTTGTACTATGTTTATTAACCATTTGGATCTAATTTGATTGTAACTTGTTAATTTACAACATTATTCTTAATTAGTAAATTCATAACATTGTCCTTATTCAAAGTGAGCAAATACACTCAAATAATAATATTAATATGTGTTTACTTCTTTCTAGGATTATATACCTATACTCATACTTAAACAAGTGTGGAGTGCGCGTGTCTGAAAATATTCAGCTTTGTTATTTCTTTATATGTAAGAAAATATTCAGCTCTGCCATGTGACAACTTAATTTTACAAGTGATCCTCGTGTCCTCAATGTCCGAGTTAAGTCGTGTACATCTATTTATTTGCAATGAAAATGGATCGCGCGTATTGCATCCCACCATGCTATCATGGATTTTACTCATTTTGGGGATTGCGTGGCGACATTAACGTGAGATCACGACTAGTACATAATTGTAGGGGTGAGCATTGGTGATCGCAATATGGGCAATTTTTGGTAGTGACGTGAATTAATAATAATTGCTATTAAGTTGCGTGTTTGTTCAATAGGAAAGTGCAATCTGGGATCACGGTCTTTGCCATACGCAGGTTACAAAGCATGCATAGTACGTTGTGCCCACAGCGTGGTAATTGCACTAGAATAACAGAATTTGAATTTAACTTAATGATTATTCAGAGCTGAGTAACTCATCGTGCTACCTATCTCAGAAGGCCCACAGCTGCTGTATATTTTTGTCCCATATTGTAGTCCTAGGCCACACAGCCATCAGGTCCTCCTCACCAAATTCGGGCCGGGGGATGGGGTCGTCTGTGCTTGATGAAATCCAAGTACACCCAATCTGAATCAGCCATCGCCGTGGATACAATATTGCAAAATAAAATTGTGAATATGCAGTGATGATGTTCTCTTCTTGGGTTCTATGATTTTCAAAACTAATAATTTTGATTAAGAAAACCTATTATTAGAAATTAAAAATCATGTCGAAACAGGAGCTACTATTTTTAATTTCACAAAAAAAAAATCCTTTTTCTAAAACGGTCAAAATGATGGAAAAGCCTCGCTGAATATTTCATTTAACCGGGTTACTTTTATCAAGGGTACCATGCCATTTATTATTGTGAACCCATTTTTAAAATACATTTAGTACATCTTCTATTTAAATTCGCCTGAAGAGATCTATGCAAAATAATAAATTAATTACCTTCCAATGCATTTATCTGGGTTGTCAAACTAAACAAATTGTCATATTACCGAAAAAGAAAATAAAAAAATCAAATATCTTTTCCATGAATGCCACGAATTCAAGACCTTCAAAGGCCAACAAGAAATCAAGCCAACAGTGTTTCGGGTGCACGAATATACCCAGAGGGTTTAACCTGTTGCCGTAAAAATGAGTCCAGACTGTCAATCATTGATATGGGATAGAAAGATGGAGCCATCTTTATTCTATCGAGACAATTTTACGAGTGTGTGAGGGAATTTATTTATACCGTTTATTGAACTAAAAATAAACTAGCAACACATACCAACGGAAAATATTTATAGAATTATTTTAAATCTTAGAACAAATTTCAGAGCATGGTTGATGCTAGACTTACAAATGATATAAAAGTACTAAACGGGAATTGATTTGAGTTTCAGCAAGCATCAAAAGTGGCAAGGATGAAGAATACAGGTAAAAATTAGACGAGACACAGATTAATTAACCCACACATTGTCTAGGTTTCAGTATTAGGACTGATATTGCGTGAAAGTCTTGTAGAAAGGCTGGCAATTAATGTGCAGTGTTTTAACCAGCTATTTTGACTTTTTCAAGTCTCGCTCTCTGGAAATCTGACAAGCCGAGCACCATGCGTGATGATGCCCTCAAGCCATTGTACACCAAAGTGAAACATGATTGCAAGTGAGTAATTATCATTTGCCAAAGCTTGTTTTATCTAACATTAGCTCCAACCCAAGACACTTTTGCATATGAGGACAGCCAAAAAACCTTACGTGGACGTATACCAGAAACCAGAAACCAGAAACAAGGAACACTGGATTTCGCACCAAAAAGTAAAGGATGCATTTTTATGGGGCTTTACAATCTTTCCATTCACGAGAAAAGAGCACATAAACAACCTAAGCATCTGGCCATCATTTGCCCTTACCTCTCATATGAACGTTGAAAACAGAAACTAACAAAGATCAATATATCTAAAGGATATTCTCAAAACTCAAAGGCCACATCAGAGTTTCAAATCATACCCACAGAAACGAAATCAAATCAGGCCCAAGAATTATCAAAGGCGGCAGAGGTGATCGCCCGCGAGAACTCCTGAAAACTGATCCTGCCATCGCCGTCGGTGTCGGCTTCCCTAATCATCCCCGTTAGCTCCTCAGCCGTCAGCGCGTGGCCGAGCTTGGCCATGGAGTGCGCCAGCTCGGCCGCGGTGATGAACCCATTCCCATCTCTATCAAACATCTTGAACAGCTGCTTCAACTGCTCCTCCGTGTACGGAGAATTCGCCGGCAGAAGCTCCGGCGCCACCAGCGCCACGAACTCAGAGAACTCCACCAAGCCGTTGCTGTTGGTATCGGCTTTCTGAATCAGCGCGTCGAGCTGATCAGGGCTCGGCTTCAAGCCCAGGGAACGCAAAAGCGAGCCGAGCTCGAGCTCCGTCAGGCTGCCGTCGTTGTTCCTGTCGAATGATCGAAAGATTTCTCTCAGCTCCGATAGCTGCTCATCGTCTAGCTTTACGGCAGGCTCTTTGCCGCTCATCTCCGTGATGACAACTGGAAATGGGCTCCCTATTAATCCCTCAAAAATCGTAAAAAATTCTATCCTTCCGAAGCGGAATGCCCCGTTTCTCCTTTACAAAAATCTTCTGCTTCTGATTCTCTTCTTTTGGTCTGCATACACTGATGGGATTTTGATCTTCCCGATGCAGCAGCCGATCCAAGAAATTTTCCAGTACCCGGTTATCTTCTTCCTTCCTCTCTCTCTCTGTTGTTAATGATCCACCCCTCTCCAGGGGTAATCCGAACGGCCGGTAAAGTTTTGAAGAGCGCTAATCCTTCGGATCTAATTGAAAAAGAACAGGAATCGAGTAACGAGAACGACGTTTCGGCTGCAATTCGATAACGCTTTGTAGATAGGCTAAATCCTTATCAGTTAGGGTATACGCATTTGCTGGATTTATTGTTCCCTTGGGATCTGAATTTTTGGACCTTTTAAAGAGTCAAAATGGACAGGTTGGAGGGTGTTTATTTTTCCTAGGTTCTCTTCGTTTTTATTAATGTTTTGACGGTGATATAAATTGAATTGAAATGTCGTAGACTTAATTTAATTAGCTCATCTTAATTCGCGGACGAGTCTACGATGTGACAACATATTTTTTCTCAATTATGATCTTAACAAAAGCACAATTCCAAAAAATGTTTTGAAATGCATGCTAGGTTATAGGGTATGATGAAATTCCCATGACTCTTTGATTTCATGAAAAATGGGGAAATATAAAATATTTTCCAAGAAAGATTTATTCAGTGGATTAGAAAAAATTTCAGTTGTCTTTCATTAACATCTTCTTTTTCTTTATAAGCCATTAATATTATATGCATACTAGGAGAATATGATACTCTAATGTTATTTATGAATATTTTCAATAGTATATCTGGTAGAATCTATTTTTTTACTATATTATGAAGGATATAATCACATTTTGATTGCACTTATTCATTTTTAAAATTTTATATTCATCTATAATTTCCTTCTCTATTTATAACTTACATTTATTTTTCACCAAATTTTTTTCTCCTCACTTTCAATTTTCCTTTTTGTTTTTATTTTAAATATTTTTTGTAATTTTGATTTTACTTCTGTTATTTAAAATGCAGTAATTTTATAATTTAAAAATTATTTTGCCCACATTGCAGAATTTTTACAATATTTGATAAACTTGTAATATGTGTGAATAATAATTACAATGTACATGTAAAATATATATATATATATATATGCGTATACTCACACATTTTCATAAAATACTAAAATTAATTGATATTCATATTAGTTGTAAATTTAGTTTAAATTCTTAAGATAAATTAATTACATTGAATTTACTTATTTCAATCCATTAATTTCATTTATATTTAATTAGCCCAATGAACGACAAAAGTAACTTGTATAATCGAAGATGGCAAATAAATTAATTAAGTTGATTGTTTTGTTGGTAAATGATTGCGGTTAACTTGTTTAAAAGTAACTTGTATAATTGAAGACAGCAAACAAATATTAAAAACCGGAAAAGGTCTGCATAAAGTTCTGAAAGAATTTATTAATAAAATGACTACACGCAATTGTCTGAACTTTATCATTAGTAGTAAAGAGTTACACACTCTATACATACAAATCTATTTATATTATATTAAATTAATAGAAATTTATAATTATATGATATAAAATTACTTCATTATCTTTATTATAAATTCTTTTATTTTTTTATCATTTTCTTTCTCTTTTCTCTTTTCTCTTTTAACTAACTATTTTTATTTATATCTTTCACTCAAATTTCTTTTCATTTCAAATTCTTTCAATGTTTTTATTTTTTATTATAAATATTTTTTATACTTTTAGTTTTTAAATAATTTTATTTACATTACTTAAAATACAATCCATTACTATATATAAAGCAAGACCTTTAGAGCAACTGCTTTTAATCTCAAAATCAAATTATTAAAATACCCTTGATATTTATTTAAATCTATTATCCTTTGACAATTTCTATTATTTTCTTTTAACGCTTTCATCTATTACTTTTAGTTTATATAGTTTCTTCTTCCAATTTTATTATTTCTATTTAAATTTTAATTAATGTTCTTTTTAAAATTATGTAATTATTAATACACTAAAAGTAATCTTAAAAAATATTATTTATATAAGGAGTAGTTTTTATAAACAATACATTTTAAATGTTTATGCACTCGCATCAGTGTACAATAATACTAGTTTATTCATAAATTATAAAGTTGTTCTATAAGACTTATAAAAAATAAAAAAGTCAAAACAAAAAATTGTATGATTTTACATTGAGTATAAAAAATTAGAATAAAATGAAGAAATTGAAAAATGAGAAAATTTGAAAAAAAAAATTACACACTCAATGTGTATGCATGTTTTTAAAAAATATTAAATTTTATTGAAAGTTAATTTTCAAATAATAGTACTCCAATTTAAAAATTTCATAAAATGTTTATGAAAAGAGAAAAAGAAAGGAGATATGTATTACAGATTAAAGATTTTGAAAAGAGAGAAGAATAAAATGAAAGAAGAATATAGGTATTTTAGGAAGTTCATATTCTAACACTAAAAAATTATTACTATAAGAATCGTACACTTGATGCATTAAAAATTTTGAAAAAAAAAATACGTATTAATTATTAAGAGATCAAAGATCAAGAGGAGTAAAAAGGAAAATAATAAAAGAATGTAAGTAATTTAGGATCCTAATGCTGTAACGCCCGAAAATCAGATTGACAGATAATGAACAATATAAATGAAGTAAAAATAATTTTTTTATTTTTTATAAAGGGAGCGAAACAGGTGACAGGAATTGCGTGACAGAAGCACGTCCCTGTGGCGGGACAGCACCGTTAAAGACTTTGTCAACAGTTATATTTAAATTTGGAGAGAGCCCGTCCCAGCCATTCTTATTATTATTATTATTATTATTATTGAAAGCCCGATCCGAGCCATTTGGCAGTGCCCATCCATTTTCCTGTGTCTTGCGCATTCTTGCTTCCTAGTCTTGCCAAGCGCCCCGCTATCATCACGGCATCTGCCAGGTTCAGATTTTTTTTATTCTTTTTAAATAATTTTTTTGTTTAGGATTTTTATTAGTTTTGGATTTTTGTGAAATTAGGTGTTTTTTTTTAAAACTAAAAATACCGCAATAGGTAAGGGTTTAAGGCAAGACCCTAGACTTGTGTATAAAAATCCTGGTGAAAATACAAGAGAAACAATTTGTTCGAAAATAAAAAGAGTACTATTCTCTTTACACGAAATTAGGGTTTTTGTTGATTTGCTGTTTTTGCTAATTTAAGGTTTTTTTTCATTTAGGATGTATAATTTTTTTAGTAACAATAGACCATCAACCATATAAACATATATGCATATGCATGCCAAAAGTACTAAATGATTTTTTAGATACACTCTCAAAGAGTCCCTTGATGACTTTTTGCTTCACAAATTCCCCCGATCAAGTAAGAAACAAACTTAGCTGAGGTAATACCAGCATTGAATTTTTTGAAAAACATATCATATTTTACAAATTAATTAATAATTTGTTAGAAACAAATTTATCTTTTGTTGTTAGTTAAAGTGTGAATTCATGTTAATATCTTATCAATAATGTTGTATTATAATAATTTTAGGTTGTGTATGGCAAAATTTCAAAAACACCAAATTAACTAACGAGGACGTGAGTAAAAACTAACAATATATATTATAAATTGTAATGTAATGGTTGAAAAATATTAAAAAATCAAATTCAAATAAACATGTAATCAAGACATACATGTAATAAAAGAACAAGTAACTATACAAAATGAATGATACTATAAATAGCCCCTAACGCTGCACCTTGGTGGCTATGTTTGAAGCCATCGCCACAGGTCTTGTCCCTATGGCGCCCACTATTGCTTGAAGTCATGACTATTGCTACTGTCATAGCTCTGCAGCCTTCCTATATAGTACGGTGTAAAGAAAATATCAATAAACGGTGTGTGAAACATGGCATAGTGGTGGGAAGTGTCGTACTGCATAGGCGAGTAGAATTCTATTCCTAGCTAAAAATTCTATGACATGTAGGGATACTGCAACTAAGAAGAATCTAACCCAATCAGTGTGTACGATGATTGCAAGTTAGTGTCTAGTGACGTTGGTATGTAGCAGTCCCCTTTAGATCCAATAGTCAATGGGCTCATGTCCAGCACATCAACCAATGTAGAAGCATACGAAGAAGGCCTGGCCATATCTGGATGAGTGGGTAGGTGTGACGGGCTAAGCATGCCTAGATGAGGAGGTGAGCGTGACGACTTGGGCATGTTTGGATCAAAAGGTGGGTGCAACGGGCCTGGCATGTTCTAGTGACGAGGTGAGACTTGACTGTAAGGTTTGAAGTTCTGAGTAAGTCATTGTAAGGCTATGGTCTCTAACTATCTAAACATCCCTACGTTGAACCCTACTTGGCGCATCTGCTATATCTGTTGGGCTTGTAATGAAATGTCAAGAATCATAAATTAATATGCATGCACTATTTAATTTAGTAAGATATGCACAGACAATGTAAGAAGGTGAATGATATCATATCATGTACGCGAAAACTCTAGCTCCTCTAGGTTGGTATCTTTTACACACATAGCATTGCATGGGATTGATAATGCTTCATGTGACTCATTGGTACCACTTCTAGTACCTCTCCTTAACGTAAAGTTGGTCGTAGGGGTGCTCAATAAAGTGCAGCAAACGCAATTGATCCCACCACTGATATACGTATGTCGCATGATGTATGGCCAATCCCTACCCTATGTCGAGCGTCTGTTTAGACTGTGCAATGTGTAAAGTCTCTTATTAAAGTCTAGAAGTATAGATTACATTGCCCTGAACTGCCTAAAAACTCTCTCGGGGTAATGATACTCGACTACCTCAAATAAAATCATGGGACCAGATTATATCTACCAAGCATGTACTCTCTCATTAGTTAATGCCACGAAGTCCTGCTTGTGGAATAGCTACTGTTTGAATTGCATAAATTTGAAATGGTATATGTGTAAGTATATTGTAGAGAACATTAAATTTTTATTCAATGTTAAAGCATAAATGCAAACTTGAGTGTGGGCCTCATAATCGATAATGTCACAAATCACGTACATAGAGTGGGATGTTGTTTCATGTATATCATGGTTAATCCTGGTGTACCTATATCATGATATTATTCAATAAGTTAATGTGCCCAATGTCAAAATCTATATTAATATATATTCATCACTGTACCGTGCATCAAAGGCGGCAGGAGGAAACACTCGATCGTCTTGCAACTACATTGGATTGTCTATGATTAATGGGAAGATGTAATGTGTGATTTGAACGAAAATGAAATTGGAGTTTTGTTTAACTATATCAGCTCAACCGCACCGAATATCTTGGAATGCCCTTCGATGGATGCGCCGCAGAGGTTTCTATATAAATATGATAATGTAGGGTTGCCCCAACTGTAATAACGCACACGATCTAAGTCCTCGAGGGGCTACTATAAACGTAGGCTAACTTTGTTGCTTGAAATATTAGGCAATATTCTGCATCCCAACATCAGTATCACAAATCCTTGTCTGTCTTGAGCTACTTCTCTAGAGTGCTCCCTGCATGTAATAATTAGTTGTTAAATATTGTTGCACATCGACAAGACTGAGGCTAATACCCTCAAAACTTAAGTAATGCTGCAAGTACGCTTGCTATTCCATCGTAGATCGATCAAGATCTACCCCTGTGACTAGTTCACTTGAGGGAGGTAGCTGCTAGAATATGGCTACATCTTGGAGAGTGATCGTGGCCTCTCCTAGTGCCAAGTGGAAGGTGTGGGTTTCTGGGTGCCATTGCTCAACCATGGTAGTGAGCAGATGCCAGTCTAGTTGAAGGTGACCGCATCTATAAATTCTATTGAAGCTAATCTCATATAATATCGTTACTACTTTGTCATTTGGTTGAAAATTCCATAAT
The DNA here is from genome assembly GCA_019155195.1 of Avicennia marina. Classification (NCBI taxonomy): domain Eukaryota; kingdom Viridiplantae; phylum Streptophyta; class Magnoliopsida; order Lamiales; family Acanthaceae; genus Avicennia; species Avicennia marina. The sequence continues at coordinate 5,944,917 of CM032762.1, read as the reverse complement.
CAATAGTTTGGATATTTGGGAAATGGTGAAGGCTAACTCTCCATGCCATACCTGGTGAGATTTGTGATTACATTGATTATGCAGTAAGGCGGGATCACTCGGCTTGGGGTCTATCCTACAACATGAAAGGAGATTATTCTAGAGTTTTTTAGTATTAACAAATAGGAAATTTGTTAGAGTGTGATTTGTAAGTGTTGGGAATTGAACTTGTTAACTTTATTACGAATTAGGGTTTCATAGGTTTTACATGTAATTCATAAGTGTTGAGAATTGAACTTGTTGACTTCATTGCAAATTAGGGTTTTATGGTAGTCGTTCTTTTACATTTGATTGTTAAGTGTTGGGAATTGAACTTGTTGACTTCATTCAAAATTAATGTTTTGTGGTGGTGGTTCTTTGACATGTAATTTGTAAGAGTTGGGAATTGAACTTGTTGACTTCATTATGAGTTAGGATTTCATATTTGTTCTTCCCACTCAAGTGTGAATTGTAAGTGTTTGGAATTGAAAATCTTGATTCATATTAGGATTCAGGGTTTCTTAGGGGTGAGTCTCGTCAAGTGCCCAATTTATAGGTGTTAAGATGGAACTTATTGACTTAGGGTTGGAATTAGGTGTTGAGAATGCAACTTACACTACTAGGGTTGAAATTAGGATGTTGGGAATGAAACTTGCACTATTAGGGTTAAAATTTATTAGGTGCTGCACATTAGGGTTGGAGTTATTAACTTAGAGTTTGGAGTTTAGGGTTGAAATAAGGGATAGGAATTGAACATCTTAACTCGTATTGGGAATTACAGTTTCTTGTGGGTGAGTCGCCAAGTGTTTGATTTATAGGTGTCGGGAATGGAACTTATTAACTTAGGGTTCAAATTAGGGTTTTTTACTGATTCTTCCGAGTGTAATTTTGTTTGAAAGAAGAGCATAACTATCTAACAATATATACGGTTCGTTAGTCAAAAGAATAACACACTTTATTACTATAAGCGAAAGTCACAATAATTAAATATAACACATAGCATTCATTACTAAAAGTGAAATTTACAATAGTACAACATAACACATAGCACTAGATTACTAAAAGTGAAGGTCACATTAGTCACACAAAATACATAGCATCTCATCAAATCTACACATAACACTACATGAGAATTATCATCACTGAAGTCGTCAAGAGGACGATGGCATTTATTCAAGTCAATGGCTGGCTTCCATTTGTCTTTCTCTTTCTGCTTGATGTTCCATTCAATCCATCACGTTTAGAATTCTTATACTTTGGTTGCACTTGCTACGCCTGATTAATCACCTCTTGGGATTATGAACAAGTTCCAAGTGAGACTGCTTTCAATAAATCTCAACTCGAATCGAGTGAAACTGACTCATTTACGTGTTAACATAGGTTGCTGTGGAGAAGTAGGGTTGCACAAGAATTTTTATGTTTAACCCCCAGTTCTTACACACTGCTATCACGTGGGAATAGAGAATACCGCGTGTGCCCACTTCTTGCAGGAGCATGATCGATCTTTGAGCTGCACAATTTGAACATTCCCATCTCAGTGACCACGATAACTTAACATGATGACCCAAGCTAGTCCCTCACGCCTATCAAACAACTACACATTGTATCTGACTGATTTGCCCTTTGCTTGCAAACAACTTGCTCGGCCACATCGGCCAATCATTCTCTACTACTACAATCTCTTGTTCCTTTACACGCCACTTATGGAAATATGCCATAGCATGATTAAATGTCAGCTATACAATAGCATAGATAGGTAGCTATCTAATTCTTCTGATTACTCCATTAGCGGATTTTGAAATATTTGTAGTCAGAATCCCACACTGCTTACCACCATCTCATGCAAGTGTCGACTTCTCAGGATCAATTCGGGACAACTAATCATGCACATGTGGCTTTAGGGCTTTGATGTGCTCAATTGCCGTTGAAACTTGGATACTTGAGAATGACCTTTAACATACCAACATAGGTCTCTATATTGGCGATTCTTAAATTTTGACACATGCTTCAAGCAAAATCAGTGGGGACTTTGAGGGTGTTTGAACTCATCAAACATTTCCACCACTAATAGCAACACTGCATGGCGATCAGATATAAGACAAGTACTAGATCTACCTCGAATCACATGTGTAACAATCATTTGTAGAAACCAACACTACGAGTTAAAACTCTCTTCATCAACTAAAGCTGGTTAGCATTAATTGCCATAGCAATCAGTAATTTGTGATTGTATTTGACATATAAGTGAGTCTCGTCAACACTGATGACCTATCTGTAATGAGTGTAAAGCTATTTATGCATGTTTTGAATGCCCAAAATATATAGTGAAACATATTAGTCATGGCCACATTGGTGTCCTTGTGTCGCTACTCCACCATCGTCTTGGGATTCCACCTCTATATTACCGAAATATATGCAATCAACTTCTTTATAGAATCTTTCTATGTGCTATATACTTTCTCCACCGCACGTTTTAATCTATGCCATGTCTTACTATACCTTTTCTCAAACCTATACTTATCTTTCACCATTTAAATGACACATTTAATTAGATAGGTGGGGTCGTGGCGGACTATCTTAGTCAAGAGTGAGGTGACCATATTCTCATCCAAATTTGCATGGTTTGTCAACAGCTCCTCTAGGACACAGTTGTGTTTAGACTCGTATCGAGTAATTAGCCATAAATCATACCATTAAGTGTATGAAGCAGTCAAATTCCACTTGCAAGATCGATCCTTGTTGGCGTGGTGACAGACCAGCTTATAAATAGTCTATGTACTCTTCACCACTGAATACTCCCTTTAGGCAACCCTAATGAAGTAGTCTTTCAAAATTGCTTACATGTGTTTCTTAGATTTGGAATACATATTAACATACAACTCACCATTTTATTCGTTGTAGTAAGCTGCTCCTCTAACCCTCAGGATGTTATAGCTATTAGAATGAATTTGTTTACTAACTTATGTGAAGAAAGGCACTGATGGGTACATGGACATCTCAGTAAGAGGCATATCAGGATACGTAGACGTCCCAGCAGGAGGCATATTAGGGTACATATAGGCCCTAATAGAGGGCACTGATTTGATTGGTGCATGGGATGTGTTCGAAGGGCTTGCTTCTAAATATACCAACACCTCCATAGCTGCAATGTCAATTGTGTCATTCCAATTGTCCTCGTCAGATGCCTTGTCTTAGCACCTTTTCCCTTTAATGTAGTTTGTATTATCTAATGCCTATGTCTGTTTGCATACTTAGTACTCATATCCTCATCTTTTTCGTGTTCCAACTAGGTCACTCTTCTAGCTACTCATTATATGCATGTGAGGTCTATGGTTTGGTATTTAGATGAGGAATCCTAGATGAATCATGAATACCAAATTGAGATAACACTTCAATGAATCCTAGCAGACTAGCCACATCATTACCAACAAAAAAAGTCTGATGTAATGACGCGCCCAGTCTATATCTCTTGTGGCATATATGTCCTGATCACTAGAATGTTTGGGCTATGTTTGTAAATATAAATGTGGATAGTTCAATTGATTCTTAAGGTTGAATTTGCAGTTCAAATTGGTTGCAGTGTTAGTAGGTAATAATGATATCATTTGCCTTCTGAACTAATCCCTGAATACGTAGTTTGAGTAAATTTTAAGCAACACCCTACTACTGTCGAACCCTGACAATTGATGCAAAGTAGTCACAAATTAATCAAATTCAATGTCACAAGGAATGAGGGTCACTATAGATAGTCCATGGCTGTAACTCAAGAAGTTGAATCCTATAAGATTACTCCTCCCCAATTCAAAAGAATTTGTATTTTGTCCCCAAATGACATGGCTACAGTAGCAAAAAAGTTCAATTGCAAAAATCTATGTTGTTCTTATGAAAATATAAAATTAAATTCCCTCTAATACAATATGTTAAGTCAAAATCTTCAAATAATATATTAAATTAAGCAAACTTACAAATCTAACGCATAATGAATAACATGAGATGCGCTATTAAAATGTTCACAATCTACAATAATATAAAACTAAAATCTTATAGTAGTATATCAAATTAAAATCTTAATACTAGATAGTAAATCAAAATCTTACATCAGTACATGAAGATACACAAATAATCATATTAAACCAATATATTAGATCATAACGCAATATATTAAACTAAAATTGTATAACATTATATGAAATTAAACAAACAAAATAAATTAATGCATGGTAAACAACATGGGGAATGAATAATATACAAAATAATTGTAACATTCGGTACTCTACTTTTAAATATGAATATTTCTCAATTTTTCTGAAATTGATCAAAACACGTCTATTTCTAGTACAAACACAAGTGAAGGCTACAAAATCTCATTTAAAATAATATTACTTAAAAAGGGAACTGTATACTAGCAAATATAGTGAAACTACTACACAAATTTCTCTAAAAACTTTTTAAGATTGTCCGCGCATGAGAATGCTATCTCTATTTTAAAATTGAAAAAATAACTTCACAGCACATGCCTATTTTTACTATCAAAACAAGTGTCAAAGGCTGTCTTTCCATCATTTCATACGAAGGAATGGTAGCCTGCATGCAGAAATTTAAAAAAAAATAAAAAATAAAAATCATTATGCTGTTTTGCTCAGTGAATGGTACATTCTGAAAAACCCTCTCTTGCCTAATTATTTGAAAAACCAAAAAAATATTATTTATAAAAAAGCACCCTTTAAGTCCCCTAATATGTAAATATCAATCCTCAAAAATAGGAAATTTCAAATTTTATATATTTTTTAATTTCTTATTTTTTTCAAAAATTAATTCATTTTGTTTTAATAAAAAATTTATTAAATGGATTTAGTTAGACTAATAAGCAAGATTGAGACTAATTGAATGGATAACATTTTATTTTATTTTAGAATTATATCTTTTTATTTTTATATTTAGTTGTTAATGAATTTAACTTTTAAATTAAATATACATGTATTAATAAACAATCTCCAAAAAATAAGGAAATCCAAAATTTCTGATAATTAAGGTTTTTTTTTTTGAAAAACTAGAAAAAAATATAACTTTTTGTTTTTTTCTTTGCCTTATGTTTCTAATTGATCAAATAGACCAAATTGAAGCTAATGAACGTACAACATTTTTTTTTTCAAAATTATTATGTATTTTTGTATATCTTTTAGATTTTCTTTATCTTAAATTAATAATTTTTAAATTCATGTTGGTTTTATGAGAATTAAACTTTATGAGTTTAATTAGCAAAAACAATATGTTAAATTAAATGTGAATAAACAAATCATATTTGAGAAGAATTAAAAAACCCAAAAATTTGAGAATTCACTTTTTTTTTCAAAGTAGTTGACGTCTCTTTTGTAAACTTGAAATAGGAAATCAAATAAATAATTTAAAATTCTATTTTTAATAATTTAAACTAATTTAACACAAATAGTATTTGTAAAGTATATAACAATATATTTTTCTAAATTACTGTAAACATATAATAATTCATTTTACAAATTGGACTTAAAGGAATAGTCGAGTTCAAATAAACAAATTTATAATAAGTATTTTTAATTTAATTAATGAAATATTGTATGGAATAATATATAAAAAAAGGATATATACAAAACACCTCACAAAGTTTATCAATATATATGGAAAAAAAAAAAACAAATGAACCACGAAAAAAAATGAAATTAGAACAAAAGGTATCATAAAGTATAAAAAGTAAAAAATAGAGATTTTCAAAAATCAATATTAAATTGCATTTCAAATAAAATCTTGAAGATGAAAATATCCAAAAAGAGGTTCCCAATAAGCGTTTGAAGGTCAAAATAGAATAAACGTCCTAAAAGATATATGTGTAAACCAAAAATCCTACTTGTTGACTAAAATAATCTCTTAGAGTGTGGTTGATATGTAGGAATGAGTTGGAAATAGAATAAGTATTTCTATCTCTATTTCAAAGCACATAGCTTGTATGATGTTTACACGGGAATAGTTATTCTTGAAAAAATGTTGAGCACCAATAGTATGTAAATTATTATTCTTTTTCAACATTATGAGTTTACATATCATTAATTTGTCAAGAATAAATTTATACTTCTATACGACGAAATTACTATTCTATAAAATACTATGGTTGCATAATATATAATTTCTAAAATACCGTTAATTAAATTTATTTCATTTACTTCTCTAAATTTATATTTATTCTATATTTTCTATTTCTCAATTTTTTCTTTTTTTTTCTTTTATCATCTTATGAATTATATAAATGTATAATATTAATATGTGAAAATTATTATTAATAATTTATTTATATGTGTAGGCATTAAGTGTCATTAAATTTTAATTTATTATATTTTTTAGTCAATATTTTTCTTCAATTTTAATTTATTCTACTTTTTTCTATTTTAAAATTCATTCTTTATCTTTTATTTTGCAAGTAATGTAAAATGATATTTATACAATCAAGATTACAATTACCTTTTATAAAAATTATGTGCCAACATAGAAAGTCATATCTACACAATTATAGTTTCATTTGCAGTTTTTTCTTTCTATTTTCTTTGTAAAAGATATGATTTTTTTTTGTCTGTATTTGCTACTCTATATAAGCATCTTTGTAAAAAATGATACTTTTGGATTGATAAATAAATGATTTTTTTTTTGTGTGGAAGTCTTTTTTAATTGATAGATTTTAATTTTCAACCAGTTTAAATGTTGAAAAATATGAGTATAGGTTAAATTTTTAATGAACAATTATGTTAAAAATTATCATTTAAGGATAATTTTACCATTATAAGTAAGTTCATAGTATTTATGTTAATTTCTATTTCTAATTATGAAAATAAAATTTTGAATAACAATTATATTCATTGTACATACTAGCCATGTGATAATTTATACAATGTTAATTCCTTTCCTACATTTATTCTATTCCTATATTTATTTCATTCAGGCATACCAATCATGCCCTTATTATTAAATACAATAAGAATGAAAATGTCTATTAACTTTTTAATCATGGTTTTTGGGCCATACTCCAGCAATTTTCATCCTCCATTTTTATGTTCTTGTATTTAATGCAAGATGAAGAAGGAGGCTTACAATGATATATTAATTACAATTTAATGAAAAATAATTTTAGTTCAGCATATAAACAAATTTTTTTAAATTATTAAAAACATAAAATGAGTTGGAGTCTAATGAATGTACTTGGTTTAAATAATTAAATTTTTAATATGTTATTTTTAAATTAATAAAATTGTGTATTAAAATTTATGGATATAGTATATACACACAAAATTTCAAAAAGAGTATCTACATATTTAAGAGAAAGTAAATGATACATAAAACAGAAAATTAGAACAAAAATATCATAAATGCAAAAAATGAAAGAAAAAAATAGAAATTTCAGAATATTGAATGAAATTCTAAATTATATTGAAGATATAAAATAATAAAAAGAGTTTTCAAACAAAATTTTGAAAGTTAGAATTAAAACTAGCTCTGGAATCAACTTCATGCCTCTTAGATTTTTAGTTGTCAAATAGATATAATACTTAAGTTTCAATGTAAATGCTACATAGTTGGATTTCATTTTTCTCATACTATAAGGGTAATAAGAGCATCCATCAAAAAAGGATCACTCTAAAATGATCATTTCGTGGCTCTGAGAATGAATTAAATTAGATGGATGTGGAAACAAGGTCGAAAAGATTGAAAAAATCAGTCATTTAAAATCACCGATGAAGGATTCTTCAAAAAGTTTGCCATAAAAATTGTTTTATAAACAAAAAATCCCACTATCAAATACTTCTAAAATATAAATTTTTACCAACATTAAATGTATTTAAAGAACGAAAGAAATAAAAGTACCCAACTTCAGTCACCGAATGTCAAAATTTTACTTACAAAGATAATATTGTCAAAATATCGATAGAGACAGAATTCAAAGGCCAAAGAAATACGAAAATACCAAACCCAAAAATGCAAATGACCAAGAATTGTTTTTAAGCACAAACCATCCAAAGGAATCTGACAAAATAATGAGCTAATGAGTTATTTAAGTGCCAAGTTGGAATGCAAATTTTCGGAAAACATTTCTCTGCCTTATTCTTCTACAAGAATTTTTATTTCTTTCCTTCCCCTCATAATTTGTACAATGACAAAATAGAGTAAAAACAGATGACATATTTCGCCTAAATGAAAAGATGAAAGCTATAGTCTAAAACAAGTTGAAATTTAGCATCAACAATCATAACCTGTAATCTAATTTTACAATGAATAAGATAACATGAATTAGGATTATTTTGGTAATTAAAGACATTCTTAGAACATTAAATAAGGCACTGAAAATTAATTTTTTTTGGTAAGTATCTTAATTTTTCACATATATTTCAACGAAACTTGAAGGATTAATATATTATTTGGTACACAAGTTTGAATAATTATTAAATATATTATATTTTATTTAATTCAAAATTATAGTTTTCCCCTTTCCATCCATTGAATTTTTTCTATTTCTTAAGATAATTTGATTTCTTGATGCAGATTTGTTGCAACAAAATTACTGAATTTAATTTACAGAATTTAATATAATATTGAGATACGTTTCATGAGTAAATTAGATTTGGTAAATACATATATGCTGCATATAGAAAATAAAATTAGCAAAATTAAATCATAATTGACCAATTGATTTTCAAAAATTTTAAAAAAAACTCTTGAAATTGTAAGAGCTCATTATTTGGTTGAGATGAGCTATAGAAGTCAAACACCCCCTTCAAACAATAAATGTAGGTATAGAGTAAAAAATAATTAAAATTATAATAATTTTGATAATTAAGAACATTCTTCTAATATGCAACAATATTTGATTTTTATGGCATGCCTCTTAATTTTTTAGTACACAATATATGACACTACTAAAATATAGGCGGATGGGGACATGGGACATGCGATAGCCAGAAAATTATCCCTATTCGAAACAGGTTTAGGATGGAGTTGTAATGGCAAATTAATGCCATTCCAAATCCATCCAAAAGAACATTGCAAAACTACAACTCTTAAACACATCAAAATGCCGTTGCAAAGTTGTCCCCATTAGGGAAGATATAACAAAACTATCCCAAAATTAGAGATGGACCCCAAAAGTTATCTTGAACTTAATTTGTTGTCTCAAAATCTACAATAGTTAGCAGCATACCTTCTTAAATGGAGATGGACCTGGAGTTCATCCTAGAGTTTGGGGACAGTGAACTAGAAACGTTCCTTAGCCATCTTTATTTGAGAAAATAAGAAGGGATCATCACAAAATTTGAGACAGTCACCATGATACCATTCCAAATTTTAATTGTTTCCTATGTTGTACCAACCTTTGAGACTGCACTTTTGACAACATGAATGCATAGATTTTGGGTTATGGAATCAAGCACAAGTGGATTAAAAGGAGCATATTTTAGGATTTATTGTACTAGAGGATGAATTTAATCTAACACAACTTGGATGTTATGCATATAGAAAAGAATGTGTTTGATAACATTATAGACATGGTTTTGGATGTGAGGGGACATCAAAGGACAATTTGAATGCTTGCAAGGACTTAGGCATTATATGCGACCAACTGGAGTTAGTTGTCCCACTAGACAGTGATGGATCAAAACCTAAAGCTGCTTACACACTTAATCGGAATCAAAAGCGTAGGTTGTGCGAGTGGTTGGTTGGATTGAAATTTGCAAATGTATATACATCCAACATAAGAAGATGGGTAGATATGCGAAAGTTGAAGTTACATAGCATGAAATCTCATGACTTCCATGTTTTTATGTAGCGATTGCTACCCATTGCAGGGAGAGAGATGTTGCACAAATATGAAAGTATTAATTGGGGTGAGTTTATTATTCCAATAGTTGTGCATTCTTGTGTTGAATAGAGAGACCATGTAGGACCTGGGGTAGATATGGCATTGGTAATCTATAATTTGGGGAAAATATCCCCGCTCCCTTCTTTCAAATTGATGGAGCACCTTGTAGTACACCTACCATGGGACGCACTTACAGGTTACCTTGTGCAGTACAAATGGATGTACTCTTTTGAGAGATTAGTATATGACATATGTTGTGTGGTTCTCACAGCTCAAAGAACAAAGCACATGTTGAGGCAATGATTGTAGAGGTATACATAGTTGAGGAGATAGTTGTATTCCCCACATTCTATTTCTAGTCAGACGTGGCATCGAGGCATAAAATACCCTTGCATAATATAGCCATGCATAGCTCAAATTCTGTACCCTAGTTCTCAATTTTAACTACCCGGCTAGGCCATCTAGTAAGCTAACTTCAAGGTATCTTATGGATGAGGAGCACCATGTGACTAAGATGTATGTACTACTAACTTGTCCTAAAGTGGCCACTATGCAAGTGAAGACCTTTGGTGTTTTAATGACTTTGTTCGCTACTGCTCTTATGAAATGTTGTACATTCTACATTATTCTTATTGTATGATATTTTTTGAACAATATGACAATGCATTAGTTGACATAGATGGAGTTGTTGCTCTCCATTTTGTCTCATGGTTCAGATTTTTGTGAGTTTTGTCATACATTCTTAATCCATGGTTTAAATGATTTGTGCATAACAAATGGTTTGATATTATTACTATTCGTGCAAGTATTGGATGGGAATAATAATATTTTGGACCATATGCTTTGTAGTTTGGACCATCTAACTACATGATAAGTATGCATGCATATACTGTGAACATGTTCAAGCTTCAGACCACATTTCATGGGCAGAGGTGTCTGACATAAAATTACGATATGTGTGCATAGCTCATCTTATGACAACTTGGAATACAACTTCTATGGAATGATTGAAGAAATTTTACTTTTGGATTACATAGATATACCAAATATGACAGCAGTTTTGTTCAAATGTCAGTGAGTTGATCCTATGAAAGGCCAAAAGTGCAACTGAACTCTCAACTTGTGGAAGTGAACTAAAATGGACTTTACTAGAAGAATAAACCATTTATATTAGCATGGAAAGTTGTTCAAGTGTATTACATGGAACGTCCTACCAGGAAGTTGGCAAGAGTGATTAGTAGGTGCTCTGTAAAACTAAGGCTTGGTCAATGGTTGAGAAATGGTGCAAAGATGTACTATATTAGCCTGATATGGAGCACTTAGCCAAATGCTTGACTGCGACATCCTACACGCCATTTCTCTATGACCTAAAAAGAATACAATTATACATCGACCTTGATGAGGTAGAGCAAAGGATAAAGATGACGAGTTAAACTTTAACTCTTATGGAGCACTTTCGATGATAGTTATAGCTCAGGCTATGAATGAGTCGATGTAGTCCAGTTTTCATGTATTTTTTGGTTATGCCAAAATACTCATAATTTTTGAGTTTCAAATCAATATGTGGGAAATCATTTGATATTGATAGCACAAAAATTACGTAGAGTATAAGATACACTACCTTACATTTACATTACCTATGACATGAAGTTAGTGCTACAAAATAAAAGGAGTAAAAACAAACTAATCCCTAACTAATCCCCTAACACCAGTTCATTAGGTGCTTCAAGTAGATTAGGTATAGCAAAAGGCCCATCCTTTGAAAAACAAACTAGAACATGAGGGTTGACATGCCTAAGGGGATGTGCAGGCTGTGCCATAGTTGCTTGGTCCCTCATGTCCATGTAAAATATGAACTTATGTAATTGAGGCTTGACGTGTCTGTCACCTTTCCATATGGTCCATCTGTGCATGAAGCTCATGGAACTCTACGTTTATGTCATGTTGGAGTTGGTTGATCTAGACTTGGAAAGCTCCAAGGGCTTCTTGTAAACCTAGCTAGGCCTGTGGCAGTGGAGGCTGTGGGGCAAGGTTGTCCGCCTTGCCTTATGGCTCTTTATTTGGCTAAGAGAGCTCTAGAAGTGATTGTGGTATTGGGGTTAAGTAGATTGCGGTTTGCAGTCCCTAAATCTCCTTTGTAGCATCTACCTCAATTCCATTAGCCAAACAAAACTATGGCTTTGATTATTTTTAAATCTTGGTGTGTGTTTTCAAGTGTTTTTATCTAGAGAATTATGTAAAAGTAAGAGAGAGAAAGAGATAAAAAAAAGGAAGGGTAATAATTAAGTGTGTTTTTGGAGAGTGCTTAATTAGAAAACAAACATGGCTTATGTAATCAGGTGAATGTGCCATAGAGACTCATTGGAGTTACATGCACAATGCTGAATTCCATCTTTCATCAACCCTCCATATTAAAGTGTAGTCCCTCTAAGATTGCATAGAAGATAACTGCACACTCCCTACTGATAGTGGCATAACAGTTCACAAACCTTATTCGTGTTGCTATAAAGTGCTACCATGTTTGTCTTATGTTTTCTAGGCTAGCTATGTTGAAAGATCTAATAAACTATGTCGATACCTGGGATATGTTCCAGTGCTCCACCTTCTAACAAACTATGTGTGCCATGGCCTTTAGAGCCTTAGGGTTGTCTATATGTTGTAAAAACGCTAACACTGTAAGGCTTGTAAGGTGTGCGTAGATGCCTGTTGATCCTTCATGTTGCTATGTCCACATATTTTCCTCACACATATACTCAGTTTGCATGGTTGTCATTAGCTAGGTTCACGCAGAACTCCCAAACAATGGGCATCATAACTGCATCTATAAGATATCATGTGAAAGAGCCCGAATCCCTTGCAACAATAGTTTGTGTGATCCAATTGTTATGTCTCATTACCTTTGCTAAGCCACGCTCCAACACAAGAGACCAGTGTTTTGTAGTCTCGTCATGTCCGTGCTTTATCTATACACTCACATATTTGTGTTGGTCATATGATGGGGTGGCTGATTTTATCCTAACCATTCTTGTAAACCTACAACATTGTATTTGCCAAATAAGGTAAATTGCACATTCCATAATGCTAAACCAACATTCAAAGCATTTCCCACTAACCCACATTGCAAAATTAACAATATATGTGCAAGAAATGGAAAAAAGCAAGTTGACATTAAAAGAGGTAGACAAACTCATTTACCATTAGTTTTAGATTTTGAAAAACTCTATGTTTACTAAGTGATTGTTGTGTGAGACGTTTGACATATAGAGTCGTTGAACATACAATTTGTGTATAGCATAAAGTAAAAGAGAAGCTGACAAACTCATTCATGCAAAAACAATTCATTGAGCAAGCCAAGACTTCCTTAACGTTCTAAACAATTTCAAATCTACTAAAAATGCATCATCTAACAATTTCCAACACAAATATGAAATATTCATGGATCAATCCTACTTGAACAAGCCAAAAATTACCATTTGATCAAACATTGACAAATTAAAAACATACCAAATAAGAAAGGAACTAAATGCCACAAATAATATTCACATTTCAACAACAATCTATACACACATAATAGGATTAAGGGCGTATGCAAAAAAATCTGAGATAATGTTGCATTAGAATGGTTTGAGATATGGATGAAAGATATTTTGTTGAGCTTACATTTGTGAAATAAGGTTTGCCTAGGCCTATTTATATTTTTTCCTTTTGTTAGCCCTTACGTTGCAACATCTAAGACGACGTCGCATTTTAGTGGTCTACATTAAACTCAATGTCGCAACAATGAGCTCAACGTGTGTTAAAGATTGCAAATTGGCCAATTTGTCGTCTTGTTGTTGAGACGATCATGGTGATGGCGAATGGACATGGTCTCTAGATTTGTCATCGTTCACATCATCATGATGCTAAGACCGACAACGACTTTAGAAGGCTATTATATTTGTTGTCCTGTTGATGACCATAATGACGAGAAATCTAGAAGGTCCCCCAATTGGTCATCATCAACATCATTGTGACATGGGTGACAACCACAAATCCAAAAAGTGTCTAGAGTTATCATCCTCAATGTCATCATGATGTCAAAAATGATTACAAATCTAGGAAGTTTATAGCATTCTCATCATCAAGTTTGTCTAGATGACAAAGATGATGATGCATGCAGTAGGGCCTCTAGAGTTGTTGTGTAAGTCGTTAAACTTTGAGATTGACATCACATCACATCACATATTTTAAATTTTTTAGAATTAGGGATGGCTTAGCTAATTTACCCATCACAAATCCACCAAACCTATTTTAAAACCCCAAATCCCTAACTTCTTCTCTATTTCTACTCAAGCATTTAGAATTGCACAAATGGTATCTAACTCACTCTGCATTTAATCTTCAATTCCAACTGTTAAATCCTACAACAAAACACACATTCATGTTCTCCTATGCTTTGACAACATCATATCTTGTGTATTTCATGAATTGGGTTATTCTTTTCCCCTTGTATATTCCCTATTCATTTCCCTTTTTAACTCGTCCATTCATTAATACCACTACAAATTAAATGTATTTATCATTATGAGATTGATTTAAAGTAATTTATTTTGGTTCAATAACATTTTTTAATCATGGATTTTGGAGTGTTATTACAAATGAATATATATGCTACTCTAGGGTTCAAATTATTGAAATATTTCATGCTTCTATTAGGCTTGTTGAATTGATTAATCTTGAAATGGATTTGTCATTGGAATTGAATTTGATGTTGAAATGGATTCTATTGTTGGAGTCACCATTATTTTTGTGTGGATGGGTTTGCTTGAAATGGTCGGGTTGGAAAGGGTCATTATTGCCTAAATTGAACTAGTTTGTGTTGGAATGGATTCTATTTCTTCAATAGAATTGCTATAACCTATTTTAACAATAGAATTACTATGATTTTTCTTACTTGACATACGCATGTTAGAATGAAATGCTTATTAATGTTGCTCAAAATTTTTCTACGCAAGCATTATTTTCAGTAAGGATGGGATGAGTCTTTTTTTTTTTTTTTAATGCACTTCAAAAGAACACATTAGTTCATGGAATATGTAGATTGATCTTTTGATTGAGTTTCTTATTAATAAGCACTTTTGGTCTTTTATGTATTATTGGCATATGTTTTCGTGGTTTGAATTGTGTTCATTGCTTTTGAATTTACTTGTCTTCTATAAGTATATCACTTATTGTTTTAAGCATAACATGCGTACCATTTTTTAATTCCAAATCACAAAGGGGCTAGGGTGGGCAAAGGAATGTAGGGGACACCCCACAAGCTTCCTCCTCTAGGCCTTAATCGTTTGATGAAGATAAGACACAACCACTATCTCCAACATAATATGATATTCCATCTTCTTGAATGCAACATGTCATCCAACCATCCACATCATCAAACTAAGGGGAAGGGACCGTGATCCTAACCACTTTGGGCACAAACAAGGCATCTCATAGCCAGTGGTACACCAGGAGCCACTTCACATCACATCACATACAATTTAGTAAACATGTATGGATTTTATTTTGCTATCAATTTTATCTCAAATGGGTTATAACACTTTTTTTTTTTTATATATTTTAGTGCTCAGATAAAGGTGGTTGATTGCATCAAATCCATTGTCATCAACTACTACCATGGCTCGTGGATTCGGTACATTGATGTGCCACATGACACGAAGTAGTGGTGGTTCGAAAAATTTAGGGAAATGTGCTGTTAATAATTTCAATTGTTGAATGTTTAAGTTGTCATTGTGTTTACATGTCCAGTTAACCTTATTCTACTTTGTGATGGTAGGAACAATATATGTAGAGTTCCATTGACAATACAGCCATCGAGAGGGCATTCAAGAAAAAGGCAATGGAGTTGATTCAAATGAGGTTTTGCTAGGCTAGTGCATTGGGGAAGAAGTTTGATTGGGTTCTGCAGGAGAGGTGGAATGAAATTTCAGTAAAGTGGATTGAGAATACCTTAAGACTTGTTAGCAATAAAAATAGAAACAACTAGTTAGCTGATGACACATTAGCTTCCACTATTTACAGAGGCGGCTTCATATTAGTTAGTGTGCACAATAACTATCTCTAAGTTCAACTACTCTCTGAACTTACAATAAATATTTCTTTATTGGGACAAAAGCCATTTGATTTTTTTCTCATGTCACCTAAGAATCAAGTTTGTGTAGATCTCCAATGCCTCTTAAGTTATACTCAAGAGTTTGAAGAACACAACCGAAGAGTAGGCAGGTCCTTGAGCACAAACAAAAGGAGCATATGTTGCCTTCCTCTAAAATTAAATTTCCTAATTTAATTTTAATTTTCCTATGTGTAATAAATGGTACAATAAATTTGTTTTATATAGGAGATGTTGAAAATGCAATAGGACTAGGATGCCATGGACTAGAACTCCCTTTCCCAAGTAGTTGGTGGAGCTTCAAGCTCTAGCAGTAGTGGCAGTAGCAGTAATATGGTCCTCATTGCCCTCAAAGAGTTTATGAAGGAAATGCTTCTAGAAATTGGATAAAAGGTAGGAGCACAATTGACAACTGCTATGAGGTTTTTGCACCCCATCATCATCATCTTCAAAGTTAGCAGAGCTCACTAAAGTGTGGGATGAGTTGCAACACACTTAGGATAAGCTAAAGACCATGAAATAGAAGTTGAATGATTATAGGACAGAGATGAAAAAAAATACATGCCAAGTTGGATTGTATTATTAATGCCAATGGTAGTGAGCTTGGCATCTCCCTGGACATTGACGATGATGATGATAGTAAAGATGATATAGGCGGTAACAAGAGGCATGAAACTGATGACTAGGTTCTATTTCTGAAAAGCCTCTTATTCACAAGATGATTGTAAAACAAAATATTAGAATTTTATAATAATAATATTTATTCCACCTATTGAAGCCAAGCTTAAATTTCTCAAATTATTAGTTCTTGATATTTTTCATGCTTTTTGGTGGATATGCAAAAGTATTTTATTTACAAAATACCAAAAAACCAAGAAATATTATACAAAAAACAAAAACTATTCCATATCCATCCCAAATCAAATTGAGATCTATTCCTAATCCATTCTAAAGATGTGCCCAAACAAACTAATTTCCATCCCAAAACCATCTTAGATTGTCGTTCCAAAACCATCCTTAAGTACACCATCTCAAATATGTCTCAAAATTAGCCATTTCAAAACCGTGCCAAAACATGCCGTTCTAAAACTATTCCTAATTTTACTGTCTTAGTTCCATCCCAAAATATTCTGTCTCTAAATCGTGCCAAAATATAATGTTTCAAAACCATTCCTAAACTACTTGTCTGAGATCCTCCCAATATTTGGGACTGGCTAATATATGCCATCGCAATATTTGGAATGGATGATATATATTTTCTTTTTTAGACAACTTCTCCAAGCCGTCTCCAAATTTGAGATGTCCTCTTTAGCCGTGGCAATTTTCTACGATAGTTAAAAGCCACTGTCTCAAATTTTGGGACATTAATCTGCAAACTTATCTTGAAAGATCTACAATGGGGTTATTTGGCAAGGATTAAAAGTTGTCCTAAAGGTTGTCGTAGATTGAATTGCGATGGCTTTTTGGGAGATAGCCTTCCTAGATGGCAATCCTTATTTGGCTACAATCTAGTAGTTTAATATTTTATTTTAATCCAAAATTTTAGCTTTTTTATTTTTTTTCATATCATTTGAATTTTCCTTTTCTTATAATCTTTATTCATCAGCACAAATTAGTTGCACCAAGATTAATAAATTTAATTAAGAAAATTTGATATGCTAAATTTATTAAGTATTGAGATACTTTGAATGTGTAAATTAGACTTGGTAATTACCTGTATACCACATATAGACAACAAAATCAACTAAATCACTCCATAATTAACCAATTAATATTAAAAATAAAAAAACTTTAAAACTCATTATTTAGTCAACATTGGATATTGAAGTTCAAATAGTATATTGTACATATATGAAATTGATCATTCTTTCTTTTTTAGGGAAAAGAAATCTCATGTTATTTATGATTACTTTTATATTTTGTATGATTTGATTTTAAATTTGCGAGTCCTAAATTAACCGACTAACAACTAATTTAGCTTTTTACTTAATTTAATTTGCCTAATTTGACGACTAATGCCTACGTCCCCCCTGAAGTTTAGCCACAATGCCCTTTTCTATTATGAGGAGAATATCTAGTGTAAAGTCGTTATTTATTTACAAAATCATTTGTTCGCTCTTTTCTTCCTCCTCACATTTATTTATGCCTCTGATTATATTAATCCATTACAGCAACATTGTTATTTATAGGATGGCTTAGCCTTGATAATAATTTTATTGATTGATAGAGTAGGTGAAGTGACTTGTTTCTTGATGCTTTCTAAATTTTATTAATGGTGAAGTGATAAGTGCACCATGCCTTTTTTTTTTCTCTATCATCATTGCTCTCCTCTAGCCTTGTTTGTGAGATAGAGTGCCAAAAAGAATTGAAATCATGATGCACCTTTCCCGCACTAATAACTAAGTGTCTCTTTTCTTTTTTAGATTATAATTTTTTCACCATGGATAGCCTTCAAATCTTCCCACAAAAGTTTGTTGTAGGCGTGAATTCAACAGAACAATGAAAATCTTAAAAAAAAAAATGAGGTTTTCTTGATTTGGTATGATGTCTTTCTTAGACAACGATTCTTCTCTTTCTCTAGCTTTGTAAGGTATGACGAATCTATGGTTTGTGCATTGATATTTAAGGGATTTCAAATTGAGTGTTACTTTGCAGGGAAAATCAGAGAAGAAAAGTTTAGGAACTAGGTAATCATAGCTGTTGCAGTTTTTAATTGAGAGAGAGAGAGAGAGAGAGAGAGAGAGAGAGAGAGAGAGAGGTGGAGGGAGGGAAATCAGTCTTCTCACAAGAGGTGCATGACTTGTGCTAAGAGAAAGTGAGAGATGGCTAAAGATATTTCAAATGACTAGGTATGGGAATAGATTTCAACTTCCTATCTATTTAGTCTTTAAATTCATTGTATTTTGAAAAGAATTTGAAATTCATTCTTTAGTTTTCTTTATCCAAATGGGTAATATAAATTTTACTCATGGATTTGAAATCCACTAAGCTAAAATCCACTAATTCAAATAGGCCCTAAGGTTTTGAAGGAAATCAAAAACATCTAGAACGTTAACTACACCCCATCCTGAATGAGAAGTGAAGAAAACTTTGAAGAGATGATGGCATCTATGTGACGCGTGTGTGGAAGCGTAGAGATAGATTTGGCATGTGCTTGAACCCATGGCTGCAACCTACTTGTGTGAGCTATGTAGAAATGACCCAAAATGTAATGATTAATAAGGAATTCATATGAAGGATGGCCACACCTAATATGCCAAGTTAGTTAATACGTCATAAATTATTCAAGAATGGCTTGGAATAATTTATTGTGGAATTTCACAAGAATTTGAGAACACTTGCAATTCCAAGAAAGAAAAAAAAAGTTGTATTGCAAAAGTTAAAGAGTCTAAAGAAGTAAAATAATAGTTAAAGGCCTTTTTATATGGTGTTTAGGAAACCTCAATTCCCTAAAATTCGTGTAAAATTGTCCCAAACATAAAATAAGCATGAAAAAGTTATTCCCTAACTAATTTAGGCTCCTACCACAACTTGGATTGATTTGGAGCTCTTTTAGATTGATTTGAAATTTCTAGATTTGATTTGGGTGTTTATCGTAGCATCCTAGTTGTAAGTATAAAGCATCCCTTGGCAGTAGGCATGTCGATTAGGCTAGGTGTAATTAATCGTGTTGGATGTAATCATAAAAACAAAAGACTCAATTTGGCGTGCTGTTGATCGCTACTTAGAATAGATCAATCAAAGCTACATGGAATTGATTGAGGCTGGTCCTAGATTGATCTTAAGGCTACTCGAAAGCTTGATTCATACTCATTTTGCACTAAATGGACCCAGAAACACTCTTCTTGCTACTAAAGTCTTTTGAAATGTCCAAAACTATCCTTGAACTCCTTTACAAGCATTGACATAGCTTCCTTAAGTCTTTTAGCCTTGACTTGCATCATAAGTTTTTCAAAAATCCTTAGGAGATTTGGCTTGCTTTAACACTCATGTTATTCTCCTCCTTTTAAGAAAGAATAACCCTCATTTTTAAGTCCACTTCATCACCTACATTAAATGGATTTAAGTAAGATAAATTAAATGTGACACTAATTCCAGATTCACTTAGTATTTGCAACTTGTAGACATTATCGTTGATGCACTCTACAACTTGGAATGGCCTATCTTCTCTTGGCATCAATTTTGATTTCTGTTGCTCTGGAAATCTTTCTTTGTGCATTTGAACTTAGTCTCAGTCTCTAGGCTCAAAGATAATCTTCTTATGTCCTTTGTTTGCTTGTGGCACATACTACTTGTTCCTCTTTTCAATATTCTAATACACTAGCTGATGCAGTTGCTTCACAAATTTTGCCTTACATTCCTTATTTGTTTATTATGCAGTAATGACAGTAAATCCAATGGGTGTAGTCAGTTAAAACTATTACTATCTCAAATGGTACATGTGTGCGATAGAGTGTATATTTCGGTTATAATCAAATTCAATATATGACAAACACTCACCCATGTTTCTATGTTCGTCTTAATCAAAGCATGCAGTAAGTCAATTAGTACCTTATTTATGACTTTAGTTTGACTATTAGTTTGTTGATGACTTGTGGTAAAAACAACAATTTCATACTTAACGTACACCACAACGTCTTCCAAAAGTAGCTTACAAATTTCACACCCCTATTAGATATTGTTGTTTTTGGCACTTTATGTAATCTAACAGCCTCTTTGAAAAACAAATTCGCTATGTCTGCAGCATTGTTAGTTTTAGCACTTACAATAAAATATGTCATTTTTGAAAACTTATCTAAAACTATGCAAATATTATCCTTACCCATCTTAGTGTGCAGCAATCCTGACACAAAATCCATTGAGATATCTATCTAAGGCATATCCAGAATGGTTAAGGCTGTGTATAGTCCATGAGATTGAATGCTTAACTTAGCCTCCTTGCATTTGATACACCTTCGATTATTCTTTCCACATCTCTCCACGAATGTGGCTAATAAATATGTTTCTATAGTATAGAAATTACCTTGGTGATACCTTAGTATCCCATTATAGCTTATCTAATGAACAATTCTTGCATGTAACACCGAAGAATACACAATTTATCCACATAAAATAGATAACCTTTATGTTGCAAATATTTAGCATGTATTCCACTTTTAGTTAATTCGTATGCATACCAAAAGTTCTCATCCTTCTCATACATTCCCTTAATATGCTCAAAACCCAAACAATCTAGCATTTAATGTATTAATCAAAGAATAATGCCTAGATAATGCACACTTCATGTACTTAATAACATAAGGGAAAATATCAATAAAGTACATCCATTTCATGTGCTATTAGCTCAATTTACCTTAGCTCTTGAGATGCATCAAGAACTAATGATCTACAAGAATAACAAACTCCTTCGGTTGCAAGTAGTGCTATGAAGTTTCCAAAGCCCTCACTAATGCATACATTTCTTTGTCATATGTTGGGTAATTCAATTTTGTTCCATTTAAAATCTCTCTACAGTACAAATAAACTTCTTCTCCTACATAAGAACTGCTCTAATATCTACACCTAATACATCACATTCAAAATCGGATAAAGATAAAATAGGAGTACTAGTAAGCTTACTCTTAAGTGTCTCCAAAGCTTTCTACTATGCATGAAACTTCTCATTTTTCTTGATAAATGTGGTCAGGGGTGCACGATAGTGCTAAAATCTTAGACAAATATCCTGTTAGGCCTTGTAAGTCAATGAAAACTTCTTATCTCAGATATAGTCGTGGGGGTCAGCCACTCACGTATAGCTTTCACTTTGTTTTCATCTACTTGAATACCCTGTGCACTTACTACAAAGCCAATAAATACAACAATGATCTATACAATAATTGTTTTTTACATAAACATTCTTAAGATGCTTGGTATGTTCATCAATGGACCTACTATAAACAAGAACATCATCGAAATACACCACTATAAATTTATCTATGAAAGCACGAAAATGAAAGTACTATGTGCATTTGTTAAACCAAATAGCATAACTAACCACTCATAAAGGTTATACTTAGTTTTAAAAGCTGTTTTTCTTTCGTCCCCTTCTTTTATGAGTGTTTGATGATAGCCAAACTTAAGATCTATTTATGAGAACACAGTAGCTCCTTTTTAACTTATCAAACATGTCATCTAATCTAGGAATGGGATGGCAATGCTTTACCACTATGTCATTCACTGTTTTACAATCCACACATATCTTCCATAATCTATCTTTCTTGGGGATGAATAACACTAGGACAACACATGGCTTATGCTCTCTCGAACTTATCCCTTGCTAATTAGCTGTTCCACTTGCCTTTGGATCTCCTTGATTTCCTCCAAGTTTCTTTGTTATGCCAATCAGTTTGGAATGGTTGCTCTTGGCAAAAAATTGATTTGGTGCTCTATTCTTTAAATTCATGATAATCCACTTGGTAACTCTTTCGATAGTACATCCTATAAATCCTACAAAATAGAGACAACAATCTCAGGGAGGGTAGACGTGACTTCTGTAGATAAAAAGTGAGGGTTTTTTTAATACATGAGTAATACAACACTTCTCTCACTTCCTAAAGCCATTCTCCATCTCTTATTTTACCAACAATCATTCTTTTGCGTCTTTTTTTTTTCTCTCTATCTCTTTCATCTCGTTTTTCTTTCCCACTCATCCACTCTCGCTCTCTCTTTCACTATGCTTTTCCTTCCTTTTCTCTAAATCGTACTCATATTATTGTTGCCAATATTTTTGAGCTTTCTGCACTTCTTTCGATGTGAGTGGTACTAGTGTAATCTTCTGCTTGTGCTATGGTTGAAAATATACCTATTCAACTTGTTATTAAACATAACATCCTTGTCATATTTCCAAGGCCTCCTTAAAAAAATATGGTTAGCCTACATAGGCATTACATTACATAATAGTTCATCATTATATTACCAATCTCAAATACAACCAAGACTTGCTTCATTATGTTCACCTCACTGCAATTATTCAACCATTATAGTTCACATGGTCATGCATGATTCCTAAGTGGTAATGCAAGCTTTTCTACCAACATGGTACTCACGATGTTAGTAGAACTCCCACCATCTATAATAAGACTACAAGTCTTACCTTTAATTCAGCACCTTGCATGGAAGATGTTTTCCTGTTGTTCTTCAAACCTTTCTTCCTTAGCCTAGGTATTCAACATGTGCATCACTACCAAATTCACATTTCCTGTTTTATTGTACACTTCCTTATCACCTTTTGACAGCACTGCCTCCATCTTCATTGCTTTTCTCTTTGTCAGTCACTATTTCTCCTTTTTTTGTCGAAACTATAGTCCTCTTATTTGGCCTTTAAGTAGCAACATGTCCCACTCCTTGCAATTTAAAACATATTATATCTCTATTACATGTATTGGAAATACTAGGATTATCATTAGGTATCTTAGGTGTTTCAACTTTTAGTGTGACTTTCAGCTTGGTAGCTCCTATAGAGACAACTAGTTGCTTCTCCTCTCCCCCGTCAATTGGCTGTATAGCTACATTCTGTGGTTGTTGCTGCTTACCACTTCTCTTGAATTGCTTGTTGACCTTGATGGTTCGCTCCACCAAGTCTTCCAATTCCCCATAATTGTGTACCTCAAGTACATCTACAATGTCCCTATTCAATCCGCTCATAAACCTAGTCATGATAGCTTCCCTATTTTCTACTACATCTGCTCTCATTAAAACCATCTCTATTTCCTTAAATTAATCCTCATCACTTCTAGTCCCTTGTGTCAAGTTTTCCAATATATGGTATAAGTCCTTATGATAATGACTAAGCACAAATCGCTTTTTCATCAACACCTTTAAGTCATGCTAAGTTTCAATAGGTTGCTCACTAGTTCTCCTACAACTAGTACAAACCTGATTTCTCCAAATAATAGCATAATTGGTAAATTCAACTACAATTAATTTTACCTTCAATGCCTTAAAGTACCTTGGCAGTTAAAAACTAGTTCAACCCTTCTCTCCATTCCAAGTAAGCATTTAGATTCAATTTTCCTTGCAATGCATGTATAGTGAGCTTTACTCTCTTTAGAATTTTATAGTCTTGATCTTTTCCATACCTATTCGTCCTCTTGGGATTGTTAAAATACTCAAACTCATTAGGATAACCAAAATCATGATTACTTACATACCTTATACTACAGGGCTTTTGCATAAACTATCCTTTCCTAGGCACCAACTCCTCTCGAGTGCTAGGTTCTCTCGTGTGGATGCTTCTATTGCCTTCAACTTCTTCAAATGCCAATTAATACTAGCCAAGGCATCTATAAGCTACTTCAAGTTGAATGTATTATCCCTAACAACTGATTCTCCAAACATTTGTAAATTGTGTAATAGAATTATAGGAAAATGTGAATTGTGTGCAAGTGTCCTCTCACCTCACAAGATGTAATTCACTCTGATTTTATCTCTCACTCATGTATCACATAAATAATCACTCAAATAATACTCTTACCAACTTAATTCTTGTGTTTACCTCGTAAAATTCCTAGAGTTCTTAAAAATTCAAGCAACAAATCCTTGGACAGTATGTAAGTGTGTCAAAGGGTGAAAACTAGGGATTCAAGATCGATCCAGACATAAATGGATCAATCCAAGGGCAAAAATCAAAATGTCAAGTTGATTTGGGCATAATTAGATTGATCCTAAGTGGAAAGAGAGGCTACTGATCTATGCAAGGCTGATCAATGTGGAACTAGATAGGATTCGTGATCAACCTAGGGGAAATCAAGAGTAATCGAGAAAATTGTGTTTGACCTGGGCAGTGTACAAAATGGCGCATGATCAATCCGGGGTGACAGCATGATTGAATTGGCATTTGAAAAATTCAACCATCTCAATTCAATTTCAATCAAATCATTCTTAATTCTAATTTTTTTTTTATTTTCAATGTTCTTTGTCAACCAAGGAACACTCTTAAGCAAAATTTTGTCTAAAGTTTGCAACTTTTTCCACAATCTAATGTTTTCAAATTTTTCGGCAACTCTTCCATTTTTCACACAATTTCTTCTCTTATTTCTTTCATTAAATCACCAAGCTGGGAAAATTCATGAAATTCAAGTGTTATTTTTTTTTTTATAATGAATAAGGTGGAAGAACTTAGGATAGGAAGAACACGAAAAGCACGAGGATAGGATTGATACTTGAACTAGTGTTTGGATTAGAATCTGAAACAATTGGCTTCGGTGCAAACTGGCACATACTGATAGATTTGATATATGCCTATACCAAACGACATCTTTCTTGAGCAAACTGTGTAGAAATGACCCTAAAACGTAATGATTAACAAAGAATTTAGACGAAGGAAGGCCACAACTAACATGCCGAATTAGTTGATATATCATGAATTAACCATGAACAACTTGGAATAATTCGGTTTGGAATTTCACAAGAATTTGAGAACATTCGCAATTCTAGGAAGAAAAGAATTATATTGTAAAAGTGAAGGAGTCAAAAGTTGTAAAATAATAGCTAAGGCCTTTTATATAGTGTTTAGGAAGCCTCAAATCCCTAAACTTCATGTAAATTTGTCCCAAAAAAAGCTTGAAAAACTAAGTTTCCTAACTAATTTGGGCTCCAACTATAACTTAGATCGATCTGGCCTTTTTCAGGATTGATTTGGGTGTCCATCGTGGCATCTAAATAGTAAAAACAAAACATCACTTAACAATAGGCATGTTGATCGGGCTAGGCGCAATAGTTTGCATTGGGCAAAATCATAGAAACAAAATATTTAGATTTGTCATGTTGTCTATCGCTGGTTGGAATGGATCGATTATGGCTACATGGGGTTGATCATGGCTTGTCTTAAATTGATCCTGAGACTACTCCAAACCTTGATGCATCCTTGTTTTTCACCAAGTGGACCCCTCAACATTCATCTTGCTCCCTTTGGCCTTCCAAACATTCAAAATCATCCTTGAACTCCTTTACAAGAGTTGACATAACTTCCTTGAGTTTTTTAACTTTGGCTCGCATTATAAGTTCTCCGCAAATCCTTGGTTAGTATGGCTTGACTTTGACGTCTGCATCACAATGGTAGTAAAGTATACTTGAAAAACAACTAAAGAGAGTGCTTTCACCAGTATCAATCATCCTTTTCCTTCAAGGGCATATCTTCTGAAATCCAAAAGGAAGGGCTTAGTCTAAGGTAATCTTGTTAAACGTTGGTGATTGAATTAGGTATGTTGAGAAAAGGAATAAATTATCATGTATTGTGGGAGGAAGCAGAATCAGGTTCAAAATTAGGTTTTTGATCTACGGACTTTGAAATTGCCACAGTATCGTTAAACTTTTAATCTTTGCACCTCTAAAGAAATTTTTCTTTCTTGTTTTATTTTTTTGATTGTTAGTATTGGTCTTTTTGTCTCACATATTCTAGCTAAAGTGAATTCATTCCCTTTTGTATTTATCATTAATTTAATGAAAGATGTTTTATCTTTGATAATGTCAAATAATATTATCTTTTACTAGCCGCTTCAAATTCTTGATTTCGAGGTCATAATTGCCTTATCTTTTTAGTAGTTTTGATTCTATGAACCAATAATCTCCACCAGTGGTGTTTTTGCATGTCCTCAAAATTTCACTAACATGCTTGCCTATAAGCCTTTGATCATAGCTATAAATACTGGATTCATGTGGAAATAATCCACCATTGCCTTTGAAACATATCCCTTTAAGATGCTTTTTGCTCCTTTCAAACCTTTTTACATTGGAAGTCCAGGATTTAGTGAAAAATATCAAAATAGGCTTCCTCTTCTAGATCAATAGATAATTCTAAAAAGGATATCAAAGAAAAATTAGTAAAAATTAATAAAATCCTAAAAAATAATTATCAAATTTAATGATAAGCATAATATATATTCATACATGTAGGACTATTTTATTTAAACCCTAAATTGTCACCAAACTATATAACATGGCAATTTTTTAAAATTTGATTGAAATCACAAACTTTTCTTTTAATTATAATTTGAGAAAGCGGTTAGTTGCACTACACTCAAATAAGTTTTTCAAAATTTTTTACTAATCTTTTAATTTGTGTGGTTTTGAAAAGAAGCGAGAGAGAAATTTATAAGAAACTAGGATT
This sequence comes from Avicennia marina, assembly GCA_019155195.1. Taxonomy (NCBI): domain Eukaryota; kingdom Viridiplantae; phylum Streptophyta; class Magnoliopsida; order Lamiales; family Acanthaceae; genus Avicennia; species Avicennia marina. The sequence goes on along the minus strand of CM032762.1, from coordinate 5,917,734 downwards.
TTTATCCTTTAACTCATTTAATTAACATACTAATTAATGATTCGAAGCACTTCTTAACTAAATGTTTACTACATTAACCTCTCGAACGAGAGTTTGAACCTATGACTTATTATTGAGCTACGGAATCAAAAATCTTGAGTTTTGAAACATGCTCATCTAGACTGAGGTGGAAGAGAATGGTGGCATCATTTCAGGCATGATTTGGGACTCTCCTAACCATAACGCAGAGTTAACATTGGTGGACATATATCTATCTCATTAAGGAGGAATTTTGAAGCTTTGAAAGTGGCTTTCCGCAGAATGATCGAGACCTATAAAGGGCATTCAAGTCCTTCCAATAGTTAAGGATCGTGTTTTCTTACACTTTTACCGCTGCCGTGATATGAGGAAAGTACGCGAGGCATGGCCGTGGATATTTAACAGGAATTTACTCATCTTTAACTCAATCAGGGAAGGATGACTAATGCAAGTTTACGGTGTATGTTTCTGATCTCCTATTTGGAAAAATGAACGACAAGGTAGCCAAATTCAATGGTAATTCCATCGGAATTTTTGTGGAATGGTTGCATGAAAACTATGGGAATTCGTGGTCAATAGTGATGAAAATTCATGTCAAGCTTAATGTGAAGGAACCTTTGCGGAGTATGCTGAGATTCAGCCAAGGAAATCAAAGTTAGATTTACATATAGCTGACTATGAAATTTCTACTACATTCGCGGAAAACTTGAACATGTTCAACACTTATGAGGTAGACTATGTTGATCTTAGCGTATGCTCAATGATTTAAGTTCCACATCCTTCCTTAGTTATGTGCAGGGATGTCAATGCTATCACACCTAAATGAAAAGCTCAAAGCAACGCTGACTCGTTAATGGCAACTTTAGGACTTTAGGTAAGCTCTTTTGAATGTAGGGTTGCATGACATTGGATATAAAGGTGATAGAATCACAAGGTCAAATAACCGCGAAGCCCCGTTCACCTTTTGGAATTGACTAGGTAGGCCATGTGCCACTCTTAACTGGTTTGAGCTATTCCTCGGAGCAATTGCTACATATCTTGCCAATCGCACAAGGTACGCAAAGCTGCTGCTACTTGCTTGAGGAAGGAACCCAATGGCAGGCGGGGGAAGGAAAAGACATCAAAATCTAGTCCACCAAATGGCTCCCACGCTACCAGACTTTTTGGCTGCTCACGCATTATCCAACAAATGGAGGCCCTTCGGTTGAAGTAGACCTGATTGATGAGGAACACGTGCCTGGTAGATAGACTTAATTAGAAGCATCTTTTAAGAAGAGGACGCCGACATCATATTGCAAATACCTCCCAGTCGCTTCAACTGTAGTTTGGCACCAGTCCAAAAACAGCGAATTCCACGTTAAATTTGTTTACCTTTTAGGTTGTTCTATTCAATCAAGAAGGTCTAACTTGGGAAAGGGTGAACATATGGATGCTATATTTCTACTCTGTTTGCACTAGGGAAGATCAAATTACCAAAAAAATATCAATATCTTTTCTGTGGCGCCGTTGCAAGAACATTTTGTCCTTTGATAAAGAAGGTTCTCAGAACTTACCATCTTGCATCCATTATGGCCAAGAGGAAGAGAACGAGAGGCACATTTTGTAGAATGCCCCTTCGTCTGCTAACTTTGGGCCTTGGCTGACATCTCTTGGAAAATCATTTCCAACTTCTCTAGGCAACCTAGAATGGATTTTACAACTCATGAAGAATGTGGATGAGGACTGATTGCGTTTCACTCTCATTCTAACCTTGAGTTTATGGAATTTTCGAAATCGTGTACTTGCGAAAGGCATATATCAACCCCCTCTAGTGGTGGTGGCTTTCTCTCGTGGATTCATTAAAGGGATAGATGACCTTTTGCTCAGTGGCTAGGATGGAGACGATACACACTAGATTAAGCCTTGGTGCCCTCTAGCTAGAAACACAGTCAAAGTTAATTTTGATGGAGCTATTATTAATGATAGAACTTGTGTTAATGTGGGAGTCATTGTAAAAAATGCGTAGGGGGGAGTGTGTCAGCTCCATTGTGAGTGATCCTTTTGTGGCGAAATGCTTGGCGGTCCTGGAAGCTGTTTAGATGGCAGTCAACGGCGAAGCTTAGAGGGAGGTCATCATCGAGGGTGACAAGCTTCAATTAATTAAAGGACTGCAACAGGCAACGAAGATCTTTCTCTAGCAAGGGTGCTCGTCTCGAACACGCTCCAACTATGAAAGAATGGAATGGAGATAAAATTCAATTATGTAAATAGGGTAGCTGATTATGAAGCACATTCTTTAGCTTGCAGGGCTGAAATGAACGTTATTGTTATTGGTCTTTATGATGAGTGAAATAAAATATTTTTTCCTCTTAAAGAAATGAATAATATGGCTACATATAGTTTGAAATGTAATGTTTAGAAAGTTTTTCTTGTTGGGATCTTGGATAGAAAATAATTATTTTGGCAAAAGGTTTGAATTCCCTGTCATGATCCTTTATTTCACAACTAACCCAAATACTCACAAGCATGTAACCAAACAATTAGGTGTGGCCATGGTTTCATTTGAAACCAAGAACTGAATTAGACTGAATTGCGTTAGAACCAAAATTGGAATCAATACTGGAACCATCGAACTAAAACCCTGCAAAAATTGCACATAATGGTTCTAGTTCCGATATATGTGTATATATATAGTATATGTATAATACAATAATCTATATGTGTCTGTATATATATATATACACACACACTCATATATATTATTAACTTATAGTAATATTAAGTAGTTAAATGAAAACATCATGTTTACCTTCTTCTACCCAAAATATTTTTTAATTAATAATGAATGTATTTTATAAAATTTATATTACTTATTCTTTACTTCATGAAATAATAATAAAATGATTTTTCATCATTAGTTTTACATTTTACATTTGTTTAAAGTATTAAATTTTTTGTTAGATTTCTTTCATACTAAAATCTATAAGAATGATTAAATATAATTGCATAAAACTAGCTTAAGAATCGAAACTAGAACTGTTGTTTCTAGAATCCAAACTAAAATGGTTGAAGAACCAAAACTGAAACCACAACCACTGTACGTACAAGGTCAAGTTCTGTTTCTTTATTTTTCTGAAACAGTTTCAGTTCCGAAACTATGCCATGCCTACAAAAAAAGTGTACGAGATCAATGGTGGAAATCTTAATATTACTACAGAATTCTACAAGGTACATGATTGCATGCATACAATAAAGTCACAAATGATTTTGACAATCGTCGTTAAGGTTATGGACGAAAGAAATGGGGTAGACTAAAGAATGCTAGCCAATAACATAAAAGCCACATAACAAACACGTCCAGATGAGTGACAACAATTAACAGCCTACTATTCCACATCTTGCATTGAACAAGGAAGCAACCGACAAGAACCAACGTACATTCATGAGTGAAAGAAGTCAATTCCCGAACCACCACCCTTGCTAGATAAATGGTGAGGCCAACAACTAGAAGCCTTAAAAACGAGCAAGGATCATCTCTGGTGCGCTCTTGACTTCCCAATCCGTTACAACTTACACATACTTAAGGTTGCCAATTGTCTAAACTCACCTACCTTGGAATTACCCATATATGATTTCATTAAAATACTTTTATCCCAGAGCCCTCTTCACAATAAGAACATGCTAACCGATTACCCTTAACCTCCTCCTTCGTCTTTTTGCACTGAAATAGCAGCAAAAAAGTAAGCTGTATATATAATACCTACTGAAGGATCATTTGTTCAGGCAAAACCCACTTTGCTTTGCCTGCTAAAATGATCCATGATTTCATGGAAGATAAGGGTTGAAACGGGAAAGTAAAGGGACAGAGAAAGTCGGAGGTTTAAGGTGGTTTAGGATGTGGAGGTGGTGAGATCAGTTGGATTACAATCAGTTGCAGCCTCAGGCTCCGCATGAGACGGCGATATGCTGCCATTCACCGAGAAGTTATTGCCACTCCCATTGCCAAGAGCAGCATCGACTTGCAGTACGGTGTTGCATAAGTGATGGTTGATAGCTGTGACACTCGAAAGATTGAGCTTTGCGCTTGGGACTGTGCTTGCAAGGACTTGAAGACCGACGGTCAACAGGCACCCAGTGGAGTCGGGCCGGTGACCGTTCTCCGAGGCTCGGTTCATGTCAGCCTCGTAGGCGTTATTGTTGGTGTCACCCATTGGGACTATGACAAATCCCAAGGGTAGGAGAGGAATGCAGGAGGGGTCTTCGCCGTTCATCGCAAGTTGAACTGCATCCACGTCGATGGTTGTATACACAACCATGCTCCCTGAATCATCTGAGCAGCTCTCCTGCAGCACGAGCTCCACGCTCTGAGATGAGTTGCTAGCAACCTGCAACAAGGAATTATGGAACAGCTATTACAGTTTAGTATGTTGGCCAAATTTTCTATTAATATGAACTGATGGAGATTAATGGAAAATACACCTACGTACGTTAACGCGAAGAAGGGAAATGCAGTTTCCAGGATGGGAGCCATTAGCAATATGAGCCACTTCATGTAATGAATTCCCGTGCCCGTGGGAGAGAACTTCCAGCTGTGAAACGGAGACAAACTAAGTCATTATCGGCTTCGAATTGAAGGAACAAGCAAGATGACGCACACGCTTCTTAGAGTTGAGTAACGGAACCTGAGCTCGACGACGCTCATCCCTCAAGAAATCAAACACCTGGTTGTGTTGATATGGCAGCCAAGTAGTGGAGACAGCGCTAAGAATCAATCCGTTGGGCTGGCCAGGCTCTGTGACTTTCCTTGTTGTTATTCTAACAGTATCATCCGCAGAATCAGAAAGGGCTGTCCATGACTGGCCATAAGAAGTGCTTATGTTAAGACTGAACGTCCGAATCATCCTGTCAGCCAGGTTCATCAAGCTTTTTCGGGCTTCGGGAGATGGGATCACTGTATGTAGAAAACTGAACTTAGGAATTTATGGTCGGGGACATACATGATGAGATGCAAAGCCTGACAAAGCACGTTTCCTCTTGCAGCATGCATAAAAGCAAGATGAAATATGAAGCAGGAGTGTTGATTTCAGAGGACGAGGAAAATGTTTTAGCAGATACGGGATGAGAAATAAGAAATTCGACAGGGGACAACAGCAAGGGATTAGAAACATTGAAATCCAGTGTACTTACCTCCAAGGTCAGATATATTTCTGGCCATGAGGCTGGCAAGCCTCTCGCACTGTCGTCGCAGAACAGCTAACCAGCGCTGGGCTCCAAAGGCCACGCTGCCGCTCACTAAATTACTGAAAACTTGATGGATAGGACCATCCTCCACCTCCGCATGCTCAACCCACGTTACCTAAAAGTTGAAAGACATCTAAAGTAAATGCCATGTAATTTTTCAAATATTCTGTACATACAAAAACCTCGCTTGTGGTCGTCATATGTTAAAGGAGGCAGAAAGGTAATCAAGTGCTTCGTTAGAATGAGTGACGGGATCACCCTTGAGTATCCGTTAGGCATGTCTTGAATTATGCATCCGGAAGGCCGTCTCTTGTAATGAGGAAAAGAAGGTGGATAACAGTTCTGGAAGCCATCCAGTGGGAAATCAACAATGGCCCAAGTTCCCTCCTCGGCATTGTGTTGGCAATAGCGAAGGAAGTGTGCCTCTCTCGAAGGCACCAGTGGGGAAAGAAATTGTAATTCGGCGTACAGCTGTGACAGGGAAAATGGAAGAGGCCAATATAAGTATCTAGAGGCGTGACTAATGCAAGTTTGATCAAGAAAAAGCAGAAAATTTGTACAGATTTAAGGTTTTAGACATAGTTGATAAGAGGTTTTTTTTTCAAATGTTGGGAAAGAAGACTTGAATAACTCACCAGGTGAAGAGAACCACTTGCATGTCCTGAAACCTCTGAATGTACTACTTGAAGTGTTTTTGCTCTGGAAATGATGGATGGGAATAGCTCCATCCATTTGCTCTGAAGACAGAAGACAAGAATAATGTTACTCTTTCCTTCCAAAATAATAAATGAAAATTAGAGGCATAACATCATTATTTCAAATAAAATGACACTTCGAAAGAAAAATAGAATTTATCCCAAAGTTGGAACTTCAATTTTTGGAAATTTAGACAAATGAAAAGAATGTGGAGGGATATTGGTCTATGTTATGTTTAATATAAATGAGAAACAAACATGTTTATGCTTATAGTTTCACCCAATTTGAATTCACAAGTTAAGATTTAATGGTGTCAAACCCCTACATTTTATAAGGAGATGTTTTTGAAGAGGAAAACAATTCGATTTTCTCAAAAGCAATATTTGATTTTGGAGTGCTCATAAAAAGAAATTGTGAAAGGGACATTATTAGTACATACATATACATATATATATACATTAACTTTAAAAAGAAATGCATTTTTTTAGAAACCACATAATATGAATTAGGTTAATCTCAATGGAAAATGTTGTAATAAAAAAATACTGAATCGAAAAACATTCCATAGCACTTACTGCATCAAGGAATGCATCGACGAGGGTCATGCTATTCATGATAACTACAGCGGTGTGTCTGGTTGCTTCTGTCCTGAACTCGTGGGGATTCTGCTTGAGGTTGGTAGCAGACCAAGAGGAAATTCTTGAATACTCCTCAAGATTCAGCATCAGCTGCTTCCCCGGTGTTCGAACCCAAAGTGGCTCCTCCATGCGGCACATTTTCAACAGTTCATCCATAGACGACGTGGCCAAGTCCAGGGCTAGTGACTTCTCCTCTTCCAGGATCAAAACATTCCCAGGAAAATGGGAGTTTTCTGACATAAAGGGGAGTTGGATCATATTTTGATCAGGAGGACAACTGTTGATCATATGGTCTTGATCAAATTTTCGTGCACATGAACTCATGTCCAAGTCTAGTGAAGAGGATAGGATAGAAGTTGGTCCCATCGTCTGCATCGGGCGGCCGGTGCATTGTGTAACAAGGCAGCACATGCGCTCTAACTGTATCGGAGATCACAAGTCAAACCATTTTAGTAATTGTAAGAAGAAAAGGATAAATTTTCACTTCTGCAAACATTTTAATACTTCTCATTGGCACACTCTTGGGTTTGTATTTTAGATTGTCTTGTAAGTTATATCAAGGGCTTGAGGTCAACAATAATTAACATGGATATATTTACGAAAAGAATAAAAATTATGTTCATTTTAAGGGTGGTCTGTCGACATACATGTGCCAAATTAAGTACTTACTCTTTGAACTCTTAACTCCCTTTTGAATTGGAAGATTTCATAAAAGGATTTTAAATCATAATAGTGAATCCATTATAATTGTTTGGATAGTAAAGCATTTTATACCTTTAAACTCTTATTTTGAGCTATCACTTTAGTAAAATGGTAGATTTAAAATTCCTCTTTGAAATTCTCTTTTGAAATGCTTTCTTTAAATGCTAATATTCCAATCTAAATAAGGCCTAGCAGAAACATTATACCACCTATTATGCATAACTGAAATACGATTAATTTATCTTTCTTCTGATATGATCAGACTACATCTATCGTATTTAATAAAGAATTATACAAATTTTTGAATTATACTTGAACTCTTAACCCCATTTGGATTGAAATATTTGATAGAAAGGTTTTAAGTCAAAATAATAAATTCACAGTGTTAGTTTGGATAATAATGCATTTCAGATCTTTAAACTCTGATTATGGACTATGATTCTATGATTCCAGAATATGGTAGATTTAAAATTCCTCTTTAAAATTCTCTTTTCAAACTCTTTCTCTAAATTCAAATCCCTCAATCCAAATAAAGTTTAAAAGAAAATTTATATTTAATAAAAGAATTATACAAATGATGAACGTCGCTCTTATTAATTAAAGAAAGGAGCATATCGAAGAAAAAGTAGTTTAAAAACACCTTTTAATATATTTTATCAACTAACTCGACAAGAATTCTATGAACATTTCTGCAAAGATAAATTTCATAAGCTTTGTGATGAAGATTATATTTGAATACTTATTTCCATCAATTTGGTGACACCATACTTAATAGACTTCCTGATAATATTTGTTTTCATAAAAATATTTGTTAGTGCTAAAAAAAATTACCAGCGCCTCAGTGTTTGAAGCTAAAAATAATCAATTAATTTTGCACAACTCAGAGTTAAACCACGGGCACAGAATAAAGGCCGTCATGGCTTTAGTGGCTTAAAAATAAAGAAAATAATAGAAAAAGACAATGTTTCTGTCTCTTCAATTTGAATATATATTTACAGTCACTGGAATTAGAACTCATTAAATGCCACGCTAACGAGAAGAATATTACTTCACCACCAAAAACAAGGACCTTATTCCCGACGGAGTATTTGAGTAAGTACCTAAAAGAGAATATGTGAAATATTTGAAAACCAGCAAAGTTTAGCAGAAGTACATACCTGTTCCTTGAGACGGACATTTTCGATTCTTAGCTGCTGCTCATCATATCCCATCTCCCCCAGCATGGCTGGTCCTCCACAATTAGGGCACACTATATTCCTTAAGGTCGCTTGCAGCCGATAATTCTCATTCTTTAAGCTCTCATTTTCTGCCCTCAGCACAACATTGTCCTGCTTGTCTTGCTGTGCCTAATTAATAATTACATCAATAATCAAAATTAACTCCCAAATTTTACCTTAAATGGAACAATTAGTGGTAAGCAATATTTGTTAGAAAAAAATGCAGAAGGGCCTTTATGTCACAAGAAAGAAGAGGATAAAAAGCGTTAATTGGGCCCCTATGCGGAAAGACCCTAACCCTAATACGCACGCATTAAACTCTTGTAGCAGTTGGGATCTCATGCAGCAAAGGGAGGAGGGTCGGGTTGACTGCGAGCGCCTCCCTCCTCTCCCACAGTGCACATTAATGGCGGTTACAGACAGTGAAAGCAACCCTGAGTTAATGTGATGCTCCTCATCACCGCTGTGTGGCCTTGCGAGGAATGAGTATGATGGCAAACCACTTAAGAGTTTCCTGTTTCTTGTTAGGGCTTTCGCTTTTGACTTTTATAGAGTAAATGTAATTAAATTCAGCCCTCTCATGCCTTGGGAAGTCGAGCCGGCTTGCTCGTACTTTGCTGTTACATATATGGTTGGTTATTCAACGCTGGAAATGAATTAAATTTAGGGTGGTTCATGAAGAGGAAATCTCTCTCTATCTCTCTCTAAGGTGCTCACCTTCATCTGGGTTCGTCGATTTTGGAACCAAAACTTGACTTGTCGTGGTTTGAGGCCTAGGTCTTGGCTCAGTTTAAGCCGTTGTTTGTCATCTGGGTGTGGACACTCCTTGAACAATCTGGACGCATGACAAAACAATTAATTATAAAACACACTAACGAAACATACTAAAGACTATATTTTATTTTCCCTTCAATTTTTTTTCACAGAATACGAGAAAAGCGTGGTTTAACATACGCTTCCATTTCTTGGATCTGCCGAGTAGTGTGGCGGTGGTAGCGCTTCTTCTTGGCCTGTGGCTCTTGCTCTGCGTCCTGCTCATTTCCTGACACCCCTTCAATGGGTTCACTTCCTGAACCGCTGTCCATCTCCTCTTTGCTTTTCGCCACACCAGTTTCTTCTTTCTGCTTTTCTCAAAAATAGACAAATAATTATTTTAAACCAAATTTTCAGAAGAACGATGTGATGGAAAAGTTGGGAACACACACTTACTGGGATGGTGGGAGACGAAAAAATGTTGAAAGGGTTGATGTTAGCCATGAAATCGAAGTTGGGGTTGTGGATCGTTGAGTAGAGAGAATTGTCTGAGGGAATTGCATTAGTTCCCATGGTTGAGAGAACTTCACAATCTCCATACATCTTTTTTCCTCCTTACAATTGTACTTCAGATCCTTCTCAAAAAAAATGTTTTAACTAGTCCGAGTTATCGCTTGAATTTATGCCCTTGCTCTCACTTTATTAACACCTCTGGGAAAAAAATTAAAATCATTAAGGGGGAAATTGCATAGAAGTTTAAATCAATATGTGTATGCTGCATACAGATGAAAGAAAAACCGGATAAAAATTTCTGAGAATTTGAAGTAACATAAGATTACACTGCTTATCAAGAAGGGGAATGTCAAGAATACAGCACCATCGGAAAACACTGGAGGAAAACCTGATCAAATTGGAGAGAATAAAATCAACGGATTACAGCCAAAAATGGGGAAAAAAACAAGGGTTTGTCACCCTTCTTAAGGCAAAAAAAAAGCACAACTAGTGATGGTGAAGGTCATATGACTGAGTCCCAAATACCACACCAAGGAAATTTAAAACCGAGAAGAAAACCAACCAAAATTAATTAATGAGTCCACAAAATAAAATCCCAGAAAGGGGTTAGAAAGCTAAAAGCGAGTGATAGTAAATACCACCTTAGTCTTGTCGGCTGTGCTTTAAAGTCTTCCTCTTCTCTTCTTCCTTTTAGCTTTTCCATCTCTTCTTATCTTTCTTCATCACCAAACTCAACCTTTTCTTCTCTCTCTCTCTCTCTCTTGCAGAGCGTTGGGTTTTAATGCTTTTAACCCTCTGTAGTAAGTAAGAATGTAACAGTAGTAAATTCACACTACGGGTGTAGTGTAGGGAAGGGTTGGGGTAAATGCGAGCTTTAACTACGCTTGGAACAAAACCGATGAAACGGCGGGTGATGAGACGGCGTAGACTGTTTTGAACCACGTGGCGCGATTCTGGTGGGAAGTAAATGCGTTTCTACTATCACTGAGCTCCCACGCTCGTCAAACCCTTTGTTTCGATGGTTGAAACGCTATTTCCTTTTTTCTTTCTTTTTTTTCAGTGCTTGTCTGTTTTTTCGTTTTCCTAACTCCGCGTGGATTGTCATTTCCAAGAATTTTTGGGACAAAAATTTTAGTTCAGAATATTTATGACAATTCAAAATGGTCCTTTATTTAAACTGTCATAAGATTTTGTATTTTTGAGGCAAGTAAAAAGGTCCATAATAGGAATGTGTAAAATATTTATGATTGTTTTCAAAATTCGATATTTTTTTTCTTTCAGAGTGAAACAATTAATGGCTCGTCTAGATAACTAATAACTAATAATTTTTAGAAAAAGTTATATACTCTATGCCTATACAATTTATTTAAAAAAAAAAGATGAAAGAATTTGAAAATGGAGAAAATTTGAAAGAAAAATTAATCAAAAAATTTTAAAAAAAGGTGAAAATAAAAGAGAAATAACAAAATGTTAACATAAATGTGTTATCAAAAGGCCCTACTTCCATAATAACATAGTATAAATATCGTTTAAAAGTATAAATGATATTTAAAATAAAAAAGATGAAAAATTTTAAAATAGGGAAAATTTGAGAAAAAAATAAATAAAAATAACAAGTTAAATTAAAAAGAAAAATAAAATGATAGAAAAATAAAAATTAATTAATGATAGTTATATATTTTTACAATGTGCAACTAAAAGTATTACTTTCATAATAATGTAAGTATAGATATATAATATAAAAAAGAAGTATTAGTATATTAGTAGTTACATTTGAATGTGTCTACTCTTTTTAATTAAGTGTAATTATGAAATTTTTTTAATTAAAAGTAATATTATAAATTCAATAATTAGTTTCAAATTCTTAATAATATAATCTAAATAGTCTTTGAGGAATAACAAGCCCAATAAAAATTATTTTAAGATGTATTAGTGGATCACATATTTTCTCTTTGATATGTTTGCATAGTCACACAAACACATATTTTTTTAGCAAACTGCTGGTGCCATAGTGGAAGGAATTTATTCGGATTCTCAACCTTTCTTTATTTAATAAAAATTGTAAAAGTCGAGTGAACAAAGACATCTCAAAAAATGTAAATAAGGAGTACTAGTCCTTTATAATTATGAAACAAAATTAATCTAGGAATATTGCTCCTAATTACATTATTCGAACTGAAATTGAGGAAAAAAAAGAGCATCAAGTCTAATAATTCCTAATAATTCTCTTTGGATTTGGGCCTTCGGTAGAAACACGAAGCTTTGACGCAGATCTGCTTGTTTAGCTAGATGATTAGTAGCATGATTGTCCTGACGGTAAATGTGATCTTTGTTTCCATTTGCCTCATGAGCCATTGTATTCCATGGAAGATATGCTGGAAATTCCAAAAAAATCTTGTAAACTTGAAGAAATTAAACTTAAAATTCAAGTTGTATATACTTCAATCCAAACCTTGCAAAGCCCATTTTGAATACATAATTCTAGCCCTTTATGCGAAGCTTTAAGTTTTGCAAGTCTATTTTATGTAACCTCTAGTAGTTCTTGAAATGTAAATAAAACCCCCCCTCGATGATTTCTAACAATAGCCTCAGCTCCTACAGCACTTACATTTGAATGAGCTACACCATTTCAATTCAATTTAAACCAGCCTTCTGGTGGTTTTCTCCAAATAACTACAATGGGCATATTTTGATGAGGTTGCTGAAACTTAGCCCCCATTTGAAATGAAATATTTTGCTACAATTCCAATGAGAAGCCTTCCAAAGTTTTCACAAGGATAGTTACAAGGTAAGAATCTACCTTGTGTATAATCTAGTTTGCCTTCATTTTAATCCCTCTATATTTTGTGTTGTTTCTTGCACACCAACTTAACCAAAGCACTAAAAATGGAAAATGTTACTGATATATATGTGAGATGAGGCTAAACTAGCAATTTCCCAAGCTTGAAGAAACAAGACAATATACCAATTTGAGGGAGAGAAACATTGAACCTGAATGCATAATGGTTCCAAATTGTCATAGCTTTTAAATTGGTGACAAATAAATGATGTGTAGTTTTATTTTCATAGTAACACCAACATATAGATGTGAGGATAATTCCCTTTCGTTGAAGCCTTTCATCCATGGGAATCGAATCCTTAATAAGTCTCTAAATAACACCTAAAACAGTTGGGGTAATGAGAGGAGTCTAAGGCTCTCAGAAAATACTTTAACAATAGCCCTTGTTTCAAATGTAGTTACAAGCTAGTTTTGTTGTGAATATTCTCTAGTTTGAGAATTTCCAAATAGGACTATCAATGTTGCTAAGTAGAATAGGAGTAGCTACAAGTGTGGCTAACTGGGTTCGAGAAAGCTTCAGCAGTTTGTTCAGGTCCAATTCTTTTTTATTCCAAAACTAATGGACAAGAGCATGTGACAATTCTACTTTATTGGTAACTTCCTAGAGAGCACCTTCTTGTAGCCAACAATCATCCCAAAATGAGACATTCGCAACACATAAATTCCAAAAAATGTTAGCTTGGACTTTTTTCCTCACCTTGCAAAGCCTCTTCTAAGGTAGTGAATCATGGATAGATAGCTTAACAGCTCCATGGAAAAAACAATGATAGTATTTCTCTATCAAAAAATTAGCCCAAAGTGAATTTTGTTCTTTAAACCTCCACTACAATATAAATGAAAAGGCTTTAACAACCTCTCGTAAGTTTCTAATACTTTATCCACCTTCCTCTCATGGTGTACAAATGTTAATCCATTAAGTCCAATGAATCTTCTTTTGGGTTGCTGATGATTTCCACAAAAACTTCAGTGAAAATCTATTCAATTCTATCAATGATAGAAAGGCTAAGGACTTGGAATAAATAAAGTGGCTTGGAAGGGAGAACACTTTTAATCAATTGTAATCTACCACCACGAGAGACAAATGCATGTTCCCAACCACTAAATTTGTCTTGAATTTTACCAAAAAGATGATCATATAAACATCTCTTCTTGTTACCTTTAAAAAGAGGAGCACTAAGATAAATAATTGGTAGGTGTTTCATGACAAAGCTTGCAATGTTTTTAATCATTTGAATTTACAAATTCCTACCCTTTTTTGCCACGTCAAATGAGCTCTTGTTTGCATTAATCTTTTGGCCTGATTGCTGTTCATATTTAGCTATAAAGTCTTTTAGCGTTTTACATGCCAACTTCTTCACCTTAGTTAAAATAATAATGTCATCAGCATAGGATAAGTGAGTAATTGGAATTCCCCTATATGAACCATAATACAACTTTGGTTATTTAGCAAATAAGTTGTCCAATCTCCTTAAGAATACCTAAATGCCAAGAATGAAAAGTGTAGGAGATAATGGATCCCATTGCCCTCATACTCAATAAGATTTGAAGAACCTTGCCATTTCCCCATTAATCAACACTGAGAACTAATAGATTGAGATGCAATTTTTTGATAAAGGGGACCGTTTTGTTAGGGAAACCCATATGTGATAGAGTTTTGTAGAGAAAATCCCAGTTAACGCTATCATAAGCTTTTGACATGTCCCACTTGATCATGACCTTATTAACTCTACATCTATTATTAAAGGTATGAACTATCTCTTGAGCAAGGAGAATATTATCACTAATGAGTCTTCTAGGGACAAATCCACTTTAAGATGGAGACATGAGAAAGGGGAAGAACTTTAGCAATTCTATTATACAAAAACTTTGACATGATCTTATTGATCACAATATTAGGAATTAAGACAATTGTAGTAGAGGTGAAGCTTTTAGGCATAAGATAATTAAGACAATTCTATTTCTGGAATGTTTAATAGAAGTTGATGATTAGTGGTAGGAATTTAAGGTAATAGCTCCATCATTTCACAAATTGAAGATGAGTATTTTTTTAGTAGAGCTTTAAGTAAATCTACTGTAGAGGCTTTAATCTCCTCTTCATCCGTAATTGTAATGTTCTTTGAAACAACTCTTTATATTCTTGCTTTACCTCTCTCTCTCTCTCTCTCTCACTATTGCATTGAAGAACTTAGTGTTTCTTACAGCAGCTTTCAACTACCTGTAGGTATTTTTTTGCTTCCAAAATACAAATTCCATGGCCAGAGCATGAAGGAGATTAGCATGGCCAGAGCATGAAGGAGATTAGCATTGCATTTATTAAAGGTAACATTGTTCTCCTTTGAAGGCTCTCTATCAAAATTAAGTTTAGTAATGTTGGCTTCTTTTTTGGTATCCTCCACCACCTTATAAATATTCCTAAATGACTTTTTATTGCATTCTTTGAGTGCAGCCTTCAGTTTATAGAGTTTCTACTAAAAGTTAATTATTCCATAGCTGTGAGTTGAAAGCATCCAATTTGCCTCACAAACTTGTAATGAATGATGCTTTGTCCACATGTTTTAGAACCTGAATAATGACTTGTTGCTTGGCCTAGGAGTGAAAGCTAAAATTAGTAGAGGGTGATGGTTTGAACTTCTTCTACAGAGTTGAAGTACTTCTATGCATTCAAAAATTTTTGACCATTGGAATAAGTATAATACTCTATCAAACCTTTTCCAGATTCTTCTGTTTGTCCAGATATATAATTCACCTTCATAACATGTATCAATGAAGCCACAATCCATAACCATTTCACCAAACTTATCACATGATCTAGGTCTTGAGACAACACCCTCAGTTGTTGATGAGGGACAAAGAGTGACATTGAAAGCACCCCCAACGTCCAAGTAATTGAAGATAAAGAGATCTAAACCAATTCTTTCCATAATATCCTCCTTTCCACTCTGCCGCAACTAGCATAAATGAATGTACCAAAAAATTCTTTAGAGAGAGATTAGGAATGAATATTTAGATGTAACAATTGAGAGTGAACTTGAAGCACTTCCATAGTAACATCATTACTAGTGAAGCACTACATTTTGTTGATATTATTTGAAAAGACTAACTTGTATCCGAATCTTTTAAGCATTAATGGGACCACTAGATGAATAAAAGGCTCCAAAATGACTAGAATTTCAGGTTTATGCTCTTTGCATGTTGTGTAAAATTCTCTCTTTACTTGATTTACCCAAACCTCTAATGTTCCAAATCAAAATCTTCATCATCATTGTTGTGCAGAGGTTTGTGAAAAGACTCTGGTGAATTATTGAACCTATGTTGCTTGGTCATATTTACTTCTTTTTCCTTTCACACAAATCTATAAATTAAAAGTTTATTATCTATTTTTTGCATGAGATGGTAAATGTAAGCAATAATAATAATATTTTTATTTATTTAAGTTATAAATAAAAATAATTTTATAATATAGCTTTTATATTTAATCATTTTAAAAAAACGGCTTGCTTCCCAAGACCATTAGCCCCACCCAATCCGCGTTGAAGGGAGGAAGATTACAGAAAGAAAAGACCATGGTGCCCTGTAAGCCCACACTTGTGTAGAGTAGATTGTTCAACACCTGCGGCACAAACCTATTTTTGACCTATTGGTCCTAGTATCATAGGCGACCGAACCCTAAGAATAATATAAAAGATAATGCACTTGAAGAAAAAGGCATTTAGTTAATTATGTTTTAGATATGAGAGAGTTTTATATTGTAATGGATTTAATCAAATTGAGTTGCTTATTTTATCTTGAGAATAATGCATTTGTAAAATTATGAACTACTTAATTATAAAATTATTTATTTTTATGTATGAAAAGTTTTCAAAACTCTGTATGCAATTAAGAACTAAAAGTTTGAATTGGTATCTTTCATTATTTTTTCTTCAAAGGATTATGCAGTATATGAAAATCATGTACTGATTTTTTCAAGTGTATATGCACATAAGTATCTTAAACTTTAAATAAAATTTTTATTAATATTTTATATCAAAAATTACCAAAGGAAAGGTTTATGCCAATATTTTAAATTTAACGAGAGATGAATGTCCAATAATCTCTGGGAAGATGCATGGATAGAATTACTTGTATTTGATTATAAAACATCTTGTTTAATAAGGAAATAAATTAAAATAATGAACTATTAGGAAGGAAATAGTAATATATATTATTTTAATAGATAGAAATATTTACATTCTCAATAAAATTTGACCTTTAATTGTTAGCCCTTTTGGATAGTGATGAGTAAGCATATGACATGGCACTTGATTTGCCAAGTTATCAATTGGTGATATTGAAAATAATTTCATCTTCTCAAAGATTTTGTCAAGATACATTTGGTTCCTATATTCTAAGAAGTTCATAACCATTGGAGTTAGGCAAAATCTAGAAGGATAAGTGATCTAAACCATTCATGGTATTTAATAATTGAATCTCTTAGGTGTTCTATGTTGGAAGGAAATCTAATCTATTGTTATAACATCATTCAGAAATTTTGGGTGGAAATTTTAATTTGAACTTGGTGTAAACTTTGTAGTGTCGAGTTTGATGGAAATGTGAAGTTTAATGAATATAAATTGGGTGATGCATAGAAACCGATGAGAGCTTGAAGAAAACTCTTTCAAAGGAGCTTACAATGATAGTCCTATAGACACCTTTGCACTTGCCTTAGTCTGTGTTTTGAGTTGATGAAAAGCAACTGTTTGTGTGAAGTTGTTCCTCCTTAGCAATTGTGGTGGTAGGCACTTGGATTGATATTTTTCTAAAGTCTATTGAGAAAGTAGTTGAAGTTACAACACCACATAGCTATTGTAAGGAGTGTGTCTTTGTGAAAATTAACAATCATTTGTCTTTTTATATTTCTTGATTGTGAGATTTTGGATTGTTTTCCTAGGCAAGAACCCTGCACATATAGGAATTGGACTCCAAACTATGCTAACCAATTTCGTGCGTGTCAACACATTTTATTTTTTCTTGCTATACTATGTTATAACATCATTAACTTACTATCTAGTGTTACAACATCTATTCAGTCTTACAAGTGGCATTAAAGCCACGTTATCCTTTTGAAACTTGATTAACAAATGGGTAAGATCTTAGAAATCCTTGTTAGATCACAAGTACTAATGAAGGAGCATTAATTAATTGCCCACCTCTACTCAATGACTCAAATTATCCTTACTAGAAAGCCCAAATCAAGACCTCCATAAAATCAATAGATAAAAGGCCTATAGTTCTTTCATCATGGGATAGAGTCCCTTTGGTAATTTGATTTAAGTAAGAATAGATCGCCAAAGCATGTTATCAACTAGATTGTCGAAGAAGAGGGACCAACTTTAGAGAACTCTAAAGTTATCAATCCAATCTTCACTGGAGTTGACAAACAACATATTTCAACTAGTGAAATCACGAACAAAGCCTCAGACAAGCTTCAAAATATACACACTATAGAATGATGATATTTAGTGATAATTTTTTTTGTCATTATATGTACAAATATTTCATTTTAACTTGTTAGTAATGATATTTGAAATTGGCACTATGTTGGGAATAAAAGTATTGTCACTAGAAGTTTAGCAACAACAATTTAAATTATTACAAAAATCATATTTTTTATCATGATCACAATCATCACTACTACAAATTTTTAGTCACGCAAAATTTTTGTAATGTCATGTTTTAGTGACACAAATTTTTTGTCACTAGAGCAAGATGTTTTAGTGACGTAATTTTTTTGTCACTTGATGCGTGTTGTCAACACAGTAAAATTAAAATTATGTGAAATAGTACTAGGTGAGTACAAGTGACGTATTTATGAGGAGGGGCGTATGCGTTTATCAATGTCCACACTAAGGTAGTGAGAATGAGAGTTAATAGTGAGAAAATGAGCACTTCAGAAAACAAATTCACAAACACTAAGTAGTGAAGTACCAATAATTAGAGAGCCCAGCCTCTTGTGTTGTGTTGATTTCTAATATATGCCAAGTTACATAAATTATCAATTTAATTTCTTTGCATTAGATTGTTAATCCTTCCAAACTTTCTTATAGCTTCGACTTAATATTTTAGCAAGTTTTCCTAAGCCAAATTAAGTCAAGTGATTAATTTTGTGATTAACAACATTTTTTCCCACTCTAAGCCTATAGTTTTATTCCTATTATTCCCACAAAATTAATGTTTATAATTGTACATTTAGCATGCGGGCTTTACTTTCGTTATTCTTCACACAGCCATAAATTAATTAGAGAGTTGGCCAAATGATTAGCCATACATTCATTCATGCATATTCAACTAAACACAAGCACAAGAGACTAGTAATAGATTTAATAACTCATAATAGATTCAATCAAAATCATTGCCAAATTATTCTTTATCCAACGAAGTTAAGATAATAGAAAAACCTGTAAAAACTTAGTTTATAATTTGTGCATTGCCTAGAACAATGAAAACTCTCCAATCCTGGTGCAAATCCCTTTTCTTTCATCTCTTCAATTCTTGTTCCTTGTATTTTGGAGTTGTTTAAATCTGAAAAACAACTAAAGATCTCTTAAAACTCATGTAGAACATGAATATATATGTGCATGAGGCTAGAGTTTGCACATAAACTGTGAAACGTTGAAAATAACCCCTAAAATTGAGTCCAGACAGTTTGCCATGCTGTGATCTGCAGTCGCGCCACCAACCATTGCGATAACAAACATAGCTGTGAGTTTTACATAAATCCCGCAATTTTTATCTTGCTCTCGCGCCACTTTCTTCCATGGTCGCAACACCCTTTCTCATGATCTCAAGCTTCAACTATGACATAATCCAATGTATGCTACAATCCAATTTGCACTCGTGTCTCCCATCCTTGTGGTCACTCCAGTCCCGTAGCTACAAGTGCCCACTATGACAATGTTCATAACCGGTTGGTTTGTTCTCTACAATTGCAAACTCATCTCTTGAGGCCACAGACTCTGTCCTCGTGGGTGTAAGACCTGTAATTTGGACAAAAATATTTTCTAACTGTATATGATATTAAAAATCTACCAAATATCAGCAAATGCACCACCAAACATCTCCTAATCACACAAAATAATATTTTTTACATGCATTTAAACATAATGCAATCATTTTACATAAATAGGATGCAAAATTAGTCAGAATGGGGTAAAAAATCCAGGATAAAATCACTTCACTGTGTTAATGAGTGTAGGTTTTAGCTCAAAATTATTGGCATTCACTGATGATCTAACAATACCTACCATGTGTGGATTTATAACTAGTTGCATGTAATCTCTTATAGCCCTTTGATTTGGTGGGGGAAGATGTTCTTGAGGTTGTGGTCATGGGTTGTCTTCCATTGATGCTTCTTGTTCATGCCTAAATAGAACTTTTTGCCTATGTAATGTTCTCTTAATCGCTAAATCAAACTCTAGTTCTAGGCTCTTAGTTTGGTGCATAAACAATTATACAAAAGACTAAAATTCAACCTGCAATAACAATCTCGAACCAAACCAGCAAAAAAGGAAAATAAAAGAGAAGAAATTGAGTGAGAGATAAGAGAAAATAAAAAATGAATGGCTTAATCTAGCAGACACTTGAAGTGTTTTGAAGCACTTGTCATCCTCTATGGCAATGTCGCCAAAATTTCATGCTTGTCATCAACACACCAAAATTAAAATTATATGAACTAATACTGGGTGAGCAAAAGTTTTGTATCTATGAGGAGGGGTGTATGTGTCTATCAATATCACTAAGTCCCTATTAGTTGAGCCACACTAGGGTAGTAAAAATAAAAGTGAATAGCGAGAAAACAAGCACCCCAAAAAACAAAGTTACGAGCACTAAGTAGCAAAGTACCAATAATTAGAGAGCCTAATCTTTTTGTGTTGTGTTGGTTTCCAACGTATACCAATTTATATTAATTATATGTTTACTTGTTTTACATCGGATTGTTAATCTTAAATTCTATAGAATATCCTTTCAAAATCTCATATAGCTTCAACTTAAGATTTTAACGGGTTTTTTTAATCCTAATCGAGTCAAGTGATTAATTAGGTGATTAACAATATATTTTTCTCACACTAATCCTATATTTTCACTCTTGCTGTTCTCATACAATTAATGTTCACAATTGCACATCTAGCACGTGAGTTTTACTCCCGTTGTTTCCTACATATTCACAAATTAATTAGAGAGTTAGCTAAATCCTCTAATTACTATTCATGACACTAATTGTGAATAACAAAAGTAAAAACAATTAATTATACATTGATACATATATATTCACCCAAACCCAAGCACAAGAGACTAGTAATATATTTAGCAACTAATAATACATTCAATCAAAATCATTGCCAAATTATCATCATCCAAAAGAGTAAAAATAATAGAAAAAGCCTATAAAAACTTAGTCTATAAATTGTACGTTGCATGGAACGATGAAAACTCTCTAATCTTAGTGTCAATCCCCTCTCTTTCACCTCTTCAATTCTTGTTCCTTATGTTTTTTGGGTGTTCAAATGTGAAAAACCAATTAAAGATTTCCCAAAACTTGTGTAGAACTTGAATATATATATATGTGTGTGTGTGTGTGCGCGCGCGCGCACGTGCATGTGTGTGTGAGGTTAACGTTTGCATAAAGAATGTGAAAAGTCAAAAATAACCCTTGTAATCACATCTAAATAGTCTAGAACACTGGAATCCGCATTTGCGCTAGCCATCCCTCGCAGTAGCAAGCCCAACCATAAGTTTTACATAAATCCTTCTGTGTCATCTCATTGTTATGTCACTTTCTTCTACAACCATGACATCCTTTCTCGCAATCATGAGCCTCAACTGTAATAGAATCTAGTGTATGTTATTGTCCAATTTGTGGTTACATCTCCCACCCTCGTGGTCGTGGGCTCCATTCCTGAGGCCACAAACGCCCACTATGACAATGTCCAGAACCTCTTGCAGTTCACCTCAGCAGTTCACCTCAGTGGTTTAAACTCATCTCTTATGGCCACAGACTCCTTTATGAGTGCGAGACCTGCAATTTAGACAAAAATGTTTTCTAAATGTATATGATGTCCAAACTTAACCAAATATCATCAAATGTGCCCCCAAACATCTCCCAATCACATTGAATAATATTTTATATGCATGCAAACATAATGAAACCATTTTACCTCAAATTGATAAAAAAAATAAGTCAAAATGGAATAGAAATCCACTTAAAAATCACAACCTATCATCACTAGAGTATGATGTTTTAGTCTCAAAAAATATTACCACTAAAACGTAATGTTTTAGTGACATATATTTCCAATGCTTTAGTCACGTATTATTTTCATGACTAAAATTCTATGTTTTAGTTGCCTAAAATTTTTGTCACTATTACTTATAATTGTTATCACTAAGTCATTCTACTTTAATGATAATATCTTTTTTTATCACTGAAATTTTATATATGTAGTCACAAACAAATTATCACCAATAAAATTGTAATTGTTGCAATTTTATTGTCAATAAAAAGTTTTAATTTGCAACAATAAGAATTATTTTATCTATATATTTTTATAGTTTTGTAACAAAACTATCAAAGCTATTATTGCAAGTGACATCTATTTCACCATATTTCATCTAGTAAATAACAAAAATTTCAAAATAAGCTTCATTACCATGGATATTTTTCATAAAAATATGAGTTGAAATAAGGTGGAATATAATTAACAAAACTAAATCCAAATGTGTGCCAATGTCATTCAAAGTAGCTAAATTTAAAAAGCATTATAACATAACACCAATAGCATAACTAAGTTCATTAATAGTGTATTAGCTTTCACAAATCCTCATATTTTGTACGTGCACACAATGAAAAGCCAATAAATTACCTATAATCTACCCAAAGAATCTATAATTAATCTAACACACATAAATTATTTAAATTTTAAACTGATAAAGTTACCACATATGAATTAATAATCTATTAAAGATAACTTAATCCTTTTTCACATTCTAGTTGATTGTCAGTCATAATAGAATCAACTACAATAATACCTAAACAACAACTTTATTTTACTGACATTAAGCATTTAGTATTATATTCAAAGAACAAACTATCTAAAACAAATTGGATGTCTTTGGATATTAGCTGCGATAATTATCAACATACTTTTTTTTAAAACAAAACTTTATGTTACACAACAAGAATTAAAGTAAGGAGATCATCATTCTACCATTCAAAATAGTATTGGAATCAAAGAATATACTTGAAAGGAAAAATTCTATAAAAGGGACAGTAGTAGAAAGTTCGTCATAATATGAAAATAAAAGTTATCATTCTATAGAAAATCATTCATGACTATGATTGCTTGTTGTGTTGACATTTTAAATAACCTATGTCAGACCATTTCAAATACATATAATGTTGAAATGACATTTTTTCATAAATCACCTCATAGTACGATCATTTTTGTAAAGCTAAAGGCACAACTATATTGTAAATATAAAACACTCACATAGTAGATGAGGTTTGACCAACTTGAGCCAAATTTTGAAGGAGACAAGAAGTTGAATTTTGAGAATGTCTTGCACATAGCATTGCACTTGAGCCTTTTGATTATTTATTTGAGATTCTAATGATTCCAATCTTAAAAATAACTCTTTGTTTTCTTGCTTCAATGAGCTTAATAATTCTTTGTTTTCTTCAGCTTTCATTGTCAATTCTTTATTCTTTTTTTAGAGTTTTTCATTTAATTTGTATGTTTTTTGGATATAGGCGCACTTGATGTGTGTGCTAGAAAATCGAGACATAAAACAATAAAAAATTGTGTAAGACTTTAAAATTTCATGTGCACGTGTGATCACTAAATATATAATCAATTGCTTTTTGGATAAGTAATTACTCCTATTAAATTATGGTTTAATACTCTTAAAAGTTTCAATCTCTGGGCTAAACTTCCAACATGGTTTCTTTAACAATTTTTGTGTTGTAAAAATGTGTAAGTTCTTTCAAACTAAGAAGGAAAACCAACCACAGTGATAAATGGATGCTAGAATGCATAGGAGAACAATGCATGTAAACTGACATAACACACTCTCAAATCATATAATACTTTAAGCAATATTCATTAACAACATATGAACGGATATTAACATGGGACAATTCAGAGAATAGAAAATTATTGTTCAAAATAATTCAAAGAGAAACCATCCAAGTTAAAACAAAAATTTTAAATTTTCTCTTCCTTTCTTTATATGATGAGAAGAAGTTCCTAAAAGTTGTACTAAAATTTTTAATACTTCTAATTTAACATTTACCAAATATATTCTAAAACTTCTGTACAAATGTTACATATGAAAACTTGCATAATTTTAACTTCAGAATTGCTAGTTGTAATCATTGGTGACATTGTTTTAGTTCGAACTTTCACTTCTATTTGCCTAAAATATAGACGTAGTACAAAAACTTGTCTTCATCCTTTGCAAACTGTACTTTGGAGAACTTAATCAAAGGACCACGTCAATGCAATGCTAATCTTTTCAAATTCCTGCTATCAAATAGACTTATTGTGGAAACAAGAACTTCTATGTATTTGCAATTCTGACCCCTATCAACTTATTTTCATTAGACTGGAAGCCAAACAGGTGGAAAAAATGTAGTGACATTAAAAAAAAAAAAAACAAGAAGTAACCATTAACCCATTCATTTCAATGTAAATCATACTTCAAAAGCCCACATGCTGGGAAAAGGGATGAGGAGTTTGTTGGTTTCCCTTGAAGTGTCTTTGCTTCATCCACTCCTGCTCTTCCTTCATGCTTTGGTTTTTGGTGGTGATTCACCCTCTTGCCCAATTTGTCACCATACCTGATGATGAGATCTTGAAATGCTAGTAAAACTTGAATTGAAGTAATAAAGGCTTTCAAAAGCTTTGTCTTGTTTCTTCACCCTTATGTAACCCTTCATCTTAGGCTTCTTTGTGATTTGCTTTCTTTAAAGCCAAACCTTAGGATTTCTAAAAATAAATATCAAAAAGCGATTAAAATTCCAAGAGTAAGGCAAAATAATAATCAAATCATAAAATTATATACAAAATACAGATTGGAAACAAAACTAAATGTTGTATGAAGATCTCATCTATTTTTTTTCTCTTTATTTGGTACCATGTGTGGCAAATATTTAGAGGATGAATTGCTGGAAATAAAGCAATGGTTAGAGAAATATGGTGAAACAAAATTTTATGAAAGCATGAAATTTTTCATAATTCAAAACCAAGATCCTAGATGATCTTTTAGACCTTATAATATGAGTGAGAGAGTGCCTCGACATTAGAAAGCGCCATCTCTAACACTTTGAGCAACATGAAAAAGGATTTGTTGCTTCATTTGCTAAGAATCTTTAAATGCATTATTGTGACAACAAAGGATAGTTTGGTAAAGTATTTACAATTAGGATATGACTTAGTATTAGCATCCTTTGTCATTAGACTCATCGAATTTCTAACCATGAAGCACCCATGTAACATAATGTTTAAGCATTTTACATTGAAATAAGTTAAGCTCAACATCATCTCAACTTTGGTAATAGATATTGTTGCATTTTTCACAAGGACACCTAATCTTATCCAATAGAGCAATTGATGATTATGCAAAACAAAGAATAGTTGAAGTCCTTTATGATATTCAGGGAGTGTTTTATCATCAACTACTATCCAACTTTTATCCATTTGAGGTTCTTAAGTATTTTTAAAAGCATTTTGGCGTAAAGAAAAAAAAATAAATTTACACAATATTCAACAAAATTTGCATCACATTCAAATTGTTAGCCGTGCATGAGTAGCAAAATTCTTATACTTCCTCAGCAAAGGCAAACAAACAAAAAAGGAAGTGAAAAAAGGATGCATTAGCAATGAATAACCAAAAACAACCATATTTCATTAAAATTATTATTTCTTAGAGATAATTTGCTTTTTGTTTTCAAGTTCATTTCTTTAATCTTTCATTTAGTTTACTACAATATTCAAAGGCACTCAGGAGTGGGGTTTTATGTGATTAAAAACTTATAAAGCATAATTCTATTGTTTCCATTTTCTAGATAAATCAAAGACTAATGGATAATACACAAATGCAAAGGAGAAGGTACAGTATTGGTGCTCTGAATATGAAACATATACTTGAATGAAGGCCATGGCTAAAAGATTCATATAGCAATGCCATATATACATGCACAAGGATAAACATTAATTCTTTGAATGTCATTATATCTTTTCCAATTTAATTACATACTAAAATATCTAGAAACATATAACAAAACCATATGTGTATACATAGTGATAAACATTAATTCTCAAAAAATATTTTAGTAGATTATACAAATTCAAGGCAATACACATATGCACATACCACACACAATGTCCAAGGGAATGGTTCCCATTAGATGTAAGTAAGTCCACAAAAGAAAAATTGGTTTGACCGGTAATGTAGAGACCTATGAGGCTAGGATTGTGATGAAGGACTATAATTAAAAAGAGAAAATTGACTATGAGGAAACTTTCTCACCAATAGACATGCTCAAATTCATTCGAATTTTACTTACGATAGCAGCCCACTTGAATTATGAGATTTGGCATGTCGAAGCCAAAACTACTTTCCTCAATGAATTGCTTGAGGAAGACTTTTACATGGTGCAGTCAAATTATTCGGCTTCATCAAGAATAAAGATGAGTCATGCTTCTGTATTAAGGTTAGTGGGAGCATGATTCATTCCTAGTGTAGTATGTAGATGAAATATTACTAATAGAGAATGGTATTAAGATGTTAAACTCAATCAAAACATGACCATTTTGCACCTTATTCATGAAAAACTTGGGAGAAGCGACCTACATCTTAAATATGTGCATCTATAGAGATATAGCGAAGAGATGTGAGAGCTGTCCCACGCCTTGTGCAAAGACAAGATACTAAAGAAGTTCACTATAGAAGCCTGACATTGGCAACATTATGTATGACACCAGATAATGCTTATGTCATAAGTGTTACGAGCAGGTTATCAAATGAGTCATAGCGAAGAGCATTGTGAGGCTCTCAAGTGTATCCTAAAGTACTTGAGAAGTACTAAAGATATGGTACTTGAAAATGGATTTTGTAATTTACAAGTAGATAGTTGGACTATCTCTAACTTCCAGTCAGATGCGAAAGATAGAAAGTCTACTTCCAAACTTTTAACTACTCTTAATGGAGGAACAATCAATTAAAAGAGTTCCAAGTTGAGTGCAATTGTAGACTCTACTGTAGAAGGTTGAGTAAATCACTACATGAGATGGTACGACGGAGCTTGTTTGGATAAAGAAGTTTGTAGTAGACCTTCAGGTAGTTCCATATAAGGATTGGTTGTTGCCCCTTTCCTGTGACAACCGTGGTGCCATCACATAAGTGATGGAACAGATGACTCAATAGAAATTCAAACACATAAAGAGGCATTGCAATATTATTCGAGAAATCATTGGAAAAGGTAATATAGTCATGCAAAAAATAGCTTCAGCACATAATATGGCTGACCTACCTACTAAGCTATAAACATAAGTGCAGTTAAATCACCATCTTAAGAAGATGGGTATGAGATACCATAACTATTAGCATTAGCACTATTAGCCTTAGAGTGCAAGTGAGACATTGTTAGTGATATGCCTTCTAATAACAATAAACAATGAAGTATACTAGGGGGCATTATGGTTGTATATGTATACCTTCACATTGATTAATAATATTATGACAAGTTTTCATGCATGTAAATCTTGAATGGCATAAAATATTACAAGTGCTTATGTAATTGTGTTATAAACAAGAAGTTGTTTATAAGAAGTTATAAATATGTATACAACATTATCTTAGTACTTGATTACTAAAACTATTCTATAAGTTATAGATACTCTAAAAGACATTAGAGAGTCGGTACGATTTGCACACCTTGTATTTGTATAGTGAGTATCATATCATTTAGTATAAAATACTAAGAATGCATGTATGTGGATGCGTTATTAGAGAATAAGTTGCATCATTGGAGAATGAGCATTCAGACAATGACTCATAGAATGAAGCAAGCGTATGGAGTTCACTCTTTGCTATCAACATTTTGCTTTGTGATCATATTAAGGGCCAATACCTATCTTGGTATGGGATAGGGTTATGAGCCTAATGTGCCATTGTTGGGTTGTGTGTGGAGGTATGTGTGCATTTAATAAGAAATTTGTCTCTTTACAAGTAAACAAAGCATTTTTCTTATGCTGTTGGTATTTTATAAGATGAAAATCTTAGGTCAAGGTAATGTGTGATTAGAAAGGAGTTTCCGATAGAAACATTAATCTCATGAGACAACATCGATTGGTTATATGATCAAGTTTGTGAGTTTGATTAAATTAAAGACTCTCACTTAATTGGAATAAAGTAAGATGATAGGTCTATACCGTATGGTATTCATGATCATAAGGGTTTATTGTGATCCGTTTCACTTTGTTTTAATTAAGCTACAATATAGGCTACAGGCTAAGTGATACTCATATCTTTCGGGCTATGCTCATTGCCAATTAAGAATTAATCTAAAGAGTCGCACACAAAAAATTGTTGTGTATGATGAGTGTTAAATTGATGAGTAGCATATTTTGTTTGGTGATAATTGGATTAAATTAAATAAATTATCCTAGTGTTTGTTAACAATGAAATCATTAATTACAAGCACCATGAAAACTTTAATTTAATTAATGAGATTAATTAATTAAATTAAGTGACAAGACATGAATGGAATCATTTGATATCAATCATGTTTGTTAATAATGTGATTATTAACTAAAAACATGGTGCTTTTTGATAATTAATGAGATTAATTAAGTTGAAGGTAATAATTCCATTAAGCTTTAATTATTAATAATTGAGAGGCTAGATGGGCTTTAATCATTAATGGTGTTTAATAATTAATAATTGTAGGCTTCAATTATTAAAGAGATTAATAATTAAAAAGTGCATAGGCTCGAAATTATTAAAAGTCCATATAGTGAGCCCGTAAGGCCCCTAATTAGTACGCCTTATTGTTCTAATAAAAATACATGTTTAGAAGAGTTCTGAGCTTGAAAATTTTGATATTTTTGGTGTGCTGCCCTCAAGCATGAATAGAAGTTATTCTAGCCATCTTCTACATCTCTTCTTGTCGCCAAAAACCTTCTAACACAAAAGAGTTTGTATTAGAGCTTTACAAAAGGTGTTTTGATAGCCGTAGAAGGTGCTCGTCATCATAACTACTGTGTGGACAAACTAGAAATCAAGGTTTGAAGGTCACAACTCAAGAATTGCAAGCACGCCCACTAGAATGTGATTCCAAAAGTACATTCTTTTCAGTTATCTTTAGCACTTCTCAGTTGATACATGTTGTATGGAAAATGCAGAATGAGTTGGTATGTTATTCCACTGCCTTTATATTGTTGATTAATGTTATTAAAGTTTCAAAATCCAACCCAAATCCATTGAAAACTAACATCAAAGCCATGACTGAGAGTTCATCAATAAAAGATCATAACCATCCTCTGGCAGAATGTTTCCTCAATTTGGCTAATCTAACTGACCCCTACAAACTAGCGAATGGAGATAGCCCTACAGTTGCACTAGTCACAAAGTCGTAGACCGTTGAGAATTATGTCATCTAGGTAAGGAGAATGAGAATAACACAACAAGCCAAGAACAAATTAGGATTTGTTAATAGACAAATCTACAAACTGGTTAATGCAAACCACCCTTTCCTTAAGGCATGGGAGGGATGCAAAGACATGGTAGTTTCTTAGATTTTGAATTTTATCAATACATCAATTAAGTTCGCCTCCTATTTTTTGATGATGCCTTTAAAGTAAGGAATGAGTTGTGTCATGCATGGGAGAATGTCATAGCAAAATGGCCTTTGCATTTATCAACTCTACAAGTTACTAAGTACTTTAGTGCAAGGAGATGGTGAGGTCATTACATACTATGGCAACTTGAAGGCCATTTAGGATGAATTGGTTCTATATAACAAGATGCCAGAATGCACCTAGGGTAGCTAAGAATCCTCGTTGAAAGATTTTAACATGATTGTGTCATATAATTCTTGATAGGGCTCAATGAGACATATTCACATGTGAGAGACCAAATAATGATGATGTAGCCTATACCACCTATCAACAAAGTGTTCTTTACAATTTAGTAGCAAGAAAAGCAAAGCCAAATGGTGAATGAATGCAGGCTGCAAAGACCAGGGTGATGGCTATCCGAAGAGGTGGAAATAATCAGAAGATAGGGTAGAACAAAGAAAAGTCATATTATATCCATCACAAGATATCTAGATGCACCTTGGATAATTGCTTTGAGGCTGGAAATGTTGAGCCTCCAGTGTATGGTTATTATAACATGAAGGTTCATCTTGTTGAAAAGTGCTACAAGTTGACAGGTTATCCACCTGGTCTCAAGTTCTACTAGAAGAATAAGAAGATTGGAGTGTTTATAAGTCAAACTTCATCATGTGTTCCTACAAGCCAAGGAGTTAAAAATGATGACACAATAGCATTGAGTGAGTCAAAACTTCAGCAGTTGATGCCTTCTCTTGGAAAGGAATTAGTGGCCAAAGAGCTTATCTCACAAGAACAACACCCCTTTCCCCTATTGCCAATACTACAAGTGCCTTGACAATGCCTAAACTTATCTCAAAACTAAGACAAAGGAACCTAATCTAAACTTAACCATGCTCCTCATTCTACTGGCCTTGATAATGCTCCAGACATCTCACCTCTATAAAGGTCAACAAGAATTAGCATTACACCTCAATACCTCTAAGAGTACTATAGTCAAGAAGCCTCATGCACATCACCAATCCTAATTAAGGACGAGTTCACAACACCACCTTTAAGAGTTATGTTCCCTTTGTTTAGTGTGGTAAGTGACCATAAAGTTAACCCCCACCATCAAGCCTTTTGGCCACCATTTCCTCACAGGCAGAGCCTAAAACTTATGCTAAAGCATCAAGGGACCCAAGGTAGTGTGAGGCAATGGATAATGAACTAAGAGACTTAGAGGAAAACAACACTCGAACTATCACAAACCTACCATCTAGCAAGATACCAATTGGGTGCAAGTATGTATAAAAGATCAAGTATAAGGCTGATGGGAGTATAGAACATTACAGAGCAAATCTAGTAGTCAATGAATACATACAAAAGGAAGGGGCTGACTACCAAGAAACGTTTTCTCCAATAGCAAAGCTTACAACGGTTAGATGTCTCCTAGTGATTGTAGTAGTGAAAGGATGGGAATTACATCAATTTGATGTTAATATGCCTTCTTGCATAAGAGTTTGGATGAGGAAATATACATGAAAAGGCCTATAAGGTATGCAAAAGGTAAACTAAGCCAGGTGTGTAGATTGAATAAAAGTTTATATGGCTTGAAGCAAGCATCTAGGCGATGGTGCTCTACACTTTCACATGCATTGATCAATTTTGGCTTTATGTCATGTAAGATTGATTATAGTCTATTTACTATGAAAAGGGATGATTCATTCATTTTAGTAGTGTACGTTGATGATATCATTGCTGCAAGCAGCTCCAAGCACTTGGTCATGGAACTTAAGTTCTTTGATGAGGAGTTTAAAATTAAGGACCATGGAGATTTGAAGTACTTCCTTGGCATTGAAGTGGCGAGGATCCCAATAAAAGGTATCTATATAAATCAAAGAAAATACACACTTAACATCTTAGTAGATGCTTGGAGGCAAACCTAACAACACCCCCATGGAATAAAATTGCAACTAAGAGGATGGGAGTGCCATTGACTAATCCTTCCACGTATAGAAGACAAGTAGGGTGCTTGCCATACTTGACCATCACTAGGCTAGATATCTCAAACAGCATTGAAACACTTAGCTCATTCAAAGAGAAGCCTAGAGATCAATTATGGAGTGTTACATCTTCCTTGAAAATTCTTTAGTATCTTGGTGGTCAAAGAAGCAATCTAGATGGTCTTCAACAAAAGCCAAGTGTAGAGCAATTGCATCAACCTATTGTGAGGTCTCTTGGAATAGATATATACTTATAGCTTTGGAGATTCTACATCCAAGCCAACTGAGCTATATTGTGACAGTCAATCAGCCATACACATAGCAGCCAAAAATTTTCCACAAGCGGACAAAGCACATAGAAATGGACTACCACTTGGTACATAATTAGTTGCAAGAACGACTAATTTCTACACGCTACATTCCTACAGGACTACAAGTGGTAGATATCTTCACCAAGGTAGCATCAAGTCTTACGCATAAGCAACACGTTTCGTTTCCAAGATAGGAATGATTAATGACCTCTCTCCATCTTGAGGGGGGCTATGGAAGATGGCTTGAAACATCAACAACATCGGGAGAATAATTACTCAGTTCTCTAGTGGCAGTTAATTAGTTTAGTTAAATTCTTGTAGTGTATACTTGTGAGCTTCTTGTTCTGTGCTTCCAGTTAATCTTTTAGTTGAAGATCGAGTTAGTTTTTTGCAGTTATAATTGAGCAGCATCTGTTTTCTTCAATGCACTGCATATAAGTCAGAACAAGGTGATCAATAAAGTCCAGTTCAACCTTCTCTCAAAACTAAGTTGTCTTCTTTGCATCCTGACTCCCCTTTATAACCTGATTTTAAAGCTAAACCAGTATACCTTGCTCCCAGTATAACCATGAAAGCGTACATGATTTTTATCATGCTAAACTCTCGAATTCGTATATGGAAATTCAATTTTATTTTCGAGTTAGATTAAGATCAATTTTTCTTTCCAGTCTTTAATTTTATAAATATTTTATCAAATATAAGAGCATTGGATTGGAATCATGGCACTATATTATTGAATTTGCAATTTCTGTGATTCTAATTAGTTTTATAAAGGATTAAGACTGTGATAGAATTTTTAAGCTGTCAAATTCCACTGAATCCTTTACGCAAGGAATCGAACGATATAATTGGGGATTGCAGCCCAATGTTATTTGTCACTAAATAAAAGTGATTTCTCCAAATTAACTGGTTTTTTTTTTTTTTCTCTGCTGTTTTTTTCACCTTTTTTCTCTTTTCTTTCTGGTTTTTTTTCTCTTCCAAAATTTTTTTCCCCTCACAATGGCAAAACTGAAATATAAACTTGAAGGAGGCCCACTATACTCTGACCCAAGTCCCAACAATTACGGGCCCACTAAATAATTTCCAAGCCTATACTGAACAATGAAAACAAAAAACAAAAAAAAAACCCAAATTATTGTTCACATAAGGAACAGTCAGCAAAATAAGAAAACAAGCTGACCCAGAAGGCTTTGGGCCCAAGACTTCTTTTGATTTTTGCTTGGCCCATCTAAAGATCTCTGGTCCACAAGAACAAACATTTATGGCCCAGAAACAATTTCATCTGATACAGAAACTTCTTGGCCCAGAAGCTTTGGCCCAAATCCAAGTACCCTTCTTTTCTGAAAATATCGACCACGGCAATGCAACGGCGAGGCCTCCGGTGGCGGAAGGGTGGGGGAAAGTTCGTGGGTTTGCAGCCTATGATCGACGGTATAGCAGAGAGTTTTGCTTAGCGGTGGTGGACGAACGGACGGTAGTGACGCAACTGGATTTTTGGCATAAATTTCGAGCTCTGGCGACCCGTGCTTCGAGCGGCGGATGGAAGTCCCAAACTGTCTAACGGCAATGCTGATGGTTGGCGGTGACGGTGGCGCTGGCAATGGCTATCGACTCCGCCCGCTGGTGGCCAAACGCAGCGACCGATCTGCCTCCTCTGTTTTCTCCGTCTTTTTTCATTTCTCTGATTTTTCTCTTTTCGGATTTTCTTCAATTTGAATCAGATATTGAATTAGGATTTGAAACAACCAAACTCCAATACCATGTGATTAGAGTGGCAGGGGAAGAAAGAATACAATCGAAGAGACACCACGTGTCACAGTTCTAAACCCGATGTGGTGTACAATGGTTATGAATTGCTTAATTAATTCTAAAAACTAAACATTAACGAAATAATTCCATAACCCTCTAATCCTTACCTACAGTTGAATAAAAATAAAATTAAAATTAAAATTTAAAAATTCATAAAACTCAAATTATAAATAAAATTCAATGATAAATAAAAAATTCAACAATTCTATAATCCCGTCGTTCATATTATCAACTTGAGAAAATTAAAAAATTGAAAAACAAGAATCATTGTAGTGGTTTGATTTGTTTTTAAAATAAAAAATTAAATTAAAAAATAGTAAATCGACAATTAAACATAAGATATAAACTTGAACTTAATGAAAATGTGTGAAAACAGTAAAATTATGGTCAATGACGTTTGTATAGGCCAATTTTAAGAAAATCAGTTGTCTAAAAAGAAGGAAATCTATTTATGTTGGTCCACGACGCCCTCTAATTGATTGGAATGGGATTGTGATATTCTACCCTACCTAATTTTTCGCATGCTATCCTGTCATGTGACCATCACTTCGAAATATTTCTGTCGGGCAATCATCGATGTGGTCCTTTGGGTGACTTGACCATTCTGTCGCAATTAACCTCTTTGCTGGGCATTGGCCTCGTGAACTCCCTAATAGTCTCCACGAACACACAAGATGACATTTTGCCATATATCCAACTAAGTAATAAAAACAAATAATTGTTTGAGAAGAAAAAGGAACCCAATATCCTAATCAATATGCGATGAGATTGTGACATCTGCATTTCTAATAATATTAAAGCTTCCAAAACTATAGAGGTTGTGAAGTTACAAGCTATGTTTTTATTTTTATTTTTGGTATGTGTTTATATATATGAAAATTATATGAAAAAAAGAGAGGTAGAGAAAAAATTTTGACAATATAATGATTGAAGTATGTAATTTTAAAAAGCAAACAGATTAAGTTTTAGGCCTGAAAGCTTCTATTCTAAAATGGCGTCTCTCCCCTCCACCGATACAATGATGTTAGTTTATGTCATGTGGAGGTAGTATTAACGGAAACAGAGTGACATGTTCTTTCGGTAGAGAATTCTAACGGCAAGTTTTATCAAATATATTGTCTTATTATTACCAAAAAATATATAAATATATGGGTTTATTATTCAGTTGTTATAACTGTCTATTTACGTTAAAAAGTATACTGATTAAGAAGGAGATAGTTGATATACTTTATTAATTCTAGCATGATAAGATATATAATGTAAAAAAAATTTTTTTTTTCAAATATATATATATATATATATATATATAGTTTTCTATCATTAGATGATTTGCTTGGTAGTTATTGATTATCTATATTAACAAATAGATGATTTTGTCAATTATTTAACAAAAAAGTCAAAATTAGATTACAGATATTAGTTTCTGAGGTGCCAGTTGTGACTCTACGTATTTTTAAACGCAACTACTTGGACTCTCATTATTACTTATTCACTTGAAAATTGATTTCTTGAAAAATATTCAACTTCTTACCAAGTATTTTAATTTTTATCCTAGGGATTGCTTAAGATAAAGATGTTAATATAATACAGATACAGATACTAAACCACAAGTTCTGTTAAAAAAAATTGAAAAAAAAATCAATTTTGAAGGCAAGTAATGTTCTGAAAACCAGACTGGACCGATCGGTTCGTCCAGTTAAACAGGGAACCAGCCTCAAGTCCGGTCCGGACCCGAAAACCGGTGCTCAAAAGAACCGGTCATTTACTCACCTGTTTCTTATATTTTCTCCTCTCTTGGTAATGTAAATATCTTATGTATTAAATTTTGGCTATAAATGCACAATTTAATGCACTCAATAACTTTAAAAGCAAATTTCTTGGAGAAAACGTGTCATTGTAATTCCAACTCATATGTCATTTATTTCTCTTTCATCCATTGTTATTGACAAAATTATAATCTTTACACCTCCAAATTATAAGAATAATAAAAATATAATTTAAAATTTTATTGATACTTAAATTAAGGTGATAACGCATTTAATAATTGTTTTCAGCTATTTTAAAAATGGAGAAGAATAAAAAAAGTTAAATAAATAAAATTTGAAAATAAAAAAGTAAATTTATCATTACAAAATTTAATAATATCTTATTATGAATTAGATTGAATTTTTTTACTAAATTTTAATTAGTTTAACAATTAAATGTTAAATAAATTTATTAAAATAAACTTTGAAAATTAATTTTTTTTTTCATGTTATATATATGTGTGTATGTAGAGAGTATTCTGAGTTTACTAATTTTTCAAATATGGTTCAACCAATTAAACTATTAATTCAGTAATCCATAATTCCGTCGGTTTTAAAAACGTTGGGCCAAAGATGATAGACGGATATTAGCAATCATTTGAGCC
The DNA here is from genome assembly GCA_019155195.1 of Avicennia marina. Classification (NCBI taxonomy): domain Eukaryota; kingdom Viridiplantae; phylum Streptophyta; class Magnoliopsida; order Lamiales; family Acanthaceae; genus Avicennia; species Avicennia marina. The sequence continues at coordinate 5,881,755 of CM032762.1, read as the reverse complement.
AATTTATGTTAGTGGCTCCACACAGCAATTCTGCTCCCTTAACTTCCAAATTGCCAGATAGGAAAGAGAGGTAAGGTAGCAACCACAAGTCTACGATGGTTGTGTTGGTCATTACGAACTTAATCAGATCGTCATATCCATAAACTAAAAGTGTGCATAATTTGATAAATCGATCCAATTGTAATATAAGTATATACCGAATGTGGAATCAATCGACCTAATAATTTTTGAAATTTCAATTCTTGATTCAATTTTGATATTTAAGTTTCATACATCGTATTCAATTCAATACCAAATTCTATTTTTACTCTTTATATTAATAAGGTAGTTTTTATTGTTATTTTGCATTTTATTAATATTTTCATTTTTTAATTTTTCCATTAACTTTTTCATTTTTATTTTTATTCTTATTCATCCTTCTCATTTTATTTTTTTCTTTTTCTTCAATTTTTTAAAGAAAATCCGGTAACTAAAATACCAAATCAAACTGGCTGAAATTATTTGCTTAATATACAGAATTGGACCAAATAAAAACGCAAATTTGGCATATTGAAATTTCAGTTTGCTTTGATTTTCAATTACCGAATGAACACCCCTGCTATCAATACCATGGTAAAATGAGTACCAATCAACTTGACATTTATCAATCTATTATTTGTTTTATTATTGCTATTTTGCTTTTGATGAATCCTCTTGAGAAGCTGAGGGTGGAGTCAATAAATGCGCGTGTTTGTGGTTTGGACATATCATGCAAATTGATAGCTTTTAGGATAGTAATCCTTCGATTTTCAAGTTTGTTCAAAAAATTAATATGTGATAGCAATGTTGTTGTTGATGGTATTTACAGAATATTTTGTAAACATTCAAGTAGCAAATAATATTACCAGAACAAGAGAAAGGATTGACAATTGCCTCCGTTGCCCAAAATTTGGTCTTATGGTTTGTTATGATTTTTGCTTCCCAAACATACTAAAATTTTCCACTCTTAAATCTTACTTTGATGGTATATGTGTACGAGAATTAAGTATAGAGACCTTAGTGTCCAAACTTTTTTTACATAAGTGAGTTCTCATCTAACTCAATTTGCGTGGCTTAGATTTGTAGTTACTCAAAATTGAATTTTGTGCATTTAAACTTTATCAAAATATATGTCAACTCATTTAAATCCAATAACCTTAAGAGTTTTATGGAGTTCAAGATTTTGTTGGATTCATATTTAAGAATTTGAAGTATTTCAGTTTCTATACTAATCGTTTGATCAAATTTTGGATATATGTGTGTGTGTATGTCCTACCATTCTCCCAGTTGGTCCAACGGTCAATTTGGCAGCTTAATCCAAGTTTAACTTTATAGGAAATATAAAACATGAATCATGACAATGAACTTTCTATTATGTGAGATCCACCTTTCATGTATCACAATATACAATATTTCTAAACATTATGGTAATTTTATTTTATGAATAACTCCTATGTTTATTCAAGGTCGAAACATGTGATCTTTCTTACACCAAATTGTGCAAAAAAGAATATGAGAAAATCATATAAAAGTGGAGTTTCATTAATGTAATAACAAGTATTACATATTGAGACTCAATCCTATATTTACAACATGATCCCAAAATTTCACTGGAAGCATGTCTTTTGTGAAGGTATTTGCAATAGTTAATTTAGTGTTGATTTGCTCAACAACAATTTTCTTTTCCTTAATACACTCCCTTATGGCTAAGAATTTAATATCTATGTGTTTAGTTTGAATTCCACTTTAGTTGTTTTTAGCCAAAAATATAGCAACTAAATTGTTACAATAAATATTTATAGGTTGATAAATGGAATCCACAACTTTAAACTCGGATTTGAAATTCATCAATCATATACTTGCAATACAGCCTCACAACAAGATACAAACTCAGCTTTTGTAGTGAAAATAGCAATCAAAGTTTGTTTTAGCACTACTCCGTTATATAACCCTGCCAACAAACATAATAATGTAGCTTGATGTTGATTTTTGTGAATCAACACAACCAGCATAATCCGTATCTAAGTAGCCTACTACTTCAAAATTGCAGGCTCATCTAAACATAAGCATATAATTTTTGGTACCTTACATGCATCATGTCACCCTTTTAATAGCTATCTAATGGTTAGTCTAGGTTACTTTGACATTGACTTAACATTCCAACTGCAAATGCAATGTGAGGCTTCCATGAGGAATATTTTTTATTCATTCCCTTTCCAAGTCATTTTAAAGGCATTGGTTCAACCTAAACTTGTTAGGCTTTCTAATGGAAGCTATACTTGGTAAATAATAATTCATCTGAAATCTCTTCAAAATTTTATTGACGTAGGTTTCTTGAGATAGTTCCAAAATCCACGAAATCTATCTCAATGTATTTTAATGCCAAAAACATAGGATATATCACTCATATCCTTTATCTCAACATTTTTGGTGAGGAATTGTTTCACTTCATATAGCATACCTTTATTTTTATTTTTGATTGCAAGAAAAATGATATTAATGTATAGTACAAGGAAACAAATTTTACTTCCACTAACCTTATGTATATGCACTCGTCCATGATGTTCTCTTCAAAACCAAATGATAAGATAACATCATGAAATTTTTAAAACCATTAATGGGAGGCTTGTTTTAGCCATACAAGTATCTCTTGAGCTTGCAAACCAATTGCTCATCACCACTAAAGAAGAATCCTTCAAATCTCTTCCTCTAGATTACCATTAAGAAATGTCGTTTTCACATCCATTTTTGCAACTCTAAATCAAAATGTGACATGATTATGCGGAGGGAATCTTTCTTAGATATAGGAGAAAAGGACTTCATGTAGTCAATTCCTTCCTTTTGAGTGAATTCCTTAGCAATGAGTCTTGCCTTGTATTGCTTAATGTTTCCTAACAAGTCTTTCTTATTTTTAAAGATCCATTTGCATGCAATAGGTATTACCTCTTTAGGCAATTCAACAAGGTCCCAAACATCGTTATTTTTAATGGAATTCATATCTTTTTTTCATGGTATTGTATTATAAGTTCAATTCTTTGGAACACATGGCTTGTGAAAACAACTCAGGATCATTTTTAGCTCCAATGTTAAAGTAACATTCTTACAGATGCACCATATAATTACTAGATATTGCTGGCTTTTTTGTTCTAGTAGATCTTCTTAATGTTGTATCAACATTCTCACTAGGAGGATGTTGTTCTACTGATTGTTCAATATTTTCACTTGATTTTTGAACAACTGGATTTACTATATTTTCAGCATCCTATAGAATTTCTTGGTCATTATTCTCAACTTGTTGAGTTTCAACAACTGATTATATGATATCTTATGGAGCATGAGGGATGTCACAAACAACTTCAATACCTGAAGTGGAAAGCTTAGTATTTGAATGATACTTTTCAAGACCTGTATCTTGGAAGTAATTCCTTCCACTAGTAAGGTCATTCTTAAGAAACTTTGCATTTCTAAATTCCACAAATCTAGTGTGATATGATGGACAATAAAATTGGTATCCTTTAGGCCTTTCAACATATTCGATGAAATATCTACTATTGGTCCTTTGGTTTCTTTTCTTTTGGATTATAAACTCTTATTTCAAATGGACATCAGTAAACACATAAATATCATAAACTCGGTTTCCAACCTTTAAATAATTTAAAAGGTGTTTTTGACATAGCCTTTGTTGAAACTTAGTTCAATATGTATCTTAAGAGCTTCAGTTCACAAGAACTTTAGAAGTTTAGAGCTAGCTACTCAACATGCTCCACCCCATGTCCAATAGAGTTTGATTTCTTTTTTTAGCCGAACCACTTTGGTCCGTGGAACTAGGCATGGCGTATCGAGCAACGATCCCATTTTTTGAAAAAACTTTGCAAATGGACTAAGTGTTAATCTATCCTCAATATATTTACCATAATATTCTCCACCTCCATCGAATATCACAATTTTAATTTGCTTACCACATTATTTCTCTACTTCCGCCTTGAAAACTTTAAAGGTGTCTAATGCTCCATTCTTATTATTAAGCAAGTAGACATACACGTACCGCAAGTAATCATTATTAAATAAGATGAAGTATTTGAGACCACATATCCATGTCCAAACTACAGATGTGTGTATGTATGATGTTCAATATGCCAGAACTTCTTTTAGTAATTTTCTTTGACTTGTTAGTCTACGTTCCCTTTATGCACTTTACACGTGTATTGAAATCAATAAAGTTTAAAGTACTAAGTACACCATCCTTTACCAATCTTTTAATTCTATTAAGGGATATATGTTTCAATCTAGGATGCTACAACACAGAGGATTCTTCATTTGTGACCCATCTTTTGACACCAACATTTATATATGTTGCATTATAGCAGGCATCATTTTGTTAATCCAATTTAAAAACCATTTAAAATAGTATTATTTTCAACAATATTGGATTTAAAAAATAATTTCATTGATTTATAATTGAAAAGAAAGGAATATCCAAATTGTATTAATTTTGAAATAGAAATCAAATTCTAGAACAAATTGGACTATAAGAAACTCTTTCTAATTTTAAAACATTCTCACTTTTCAAAATAAGGCTGCAATCTCTAATGGCCTCTACGTGTGAGCAAATCTTATTTTTAAAAAAGATATATTGTTCACTTCCCATTGGTTTTCTTCGGTTTTACAAGCCCAACAACACATTTGTAATATGAATTTTATAACCATAATTAATCTATCATATGTCATGACTAATCTCAATCATATTAGATTCAAGCAGACAAATGAAAATTTGATACCTTAAATTCAAGCCATCTCTCATATTTTTCACAATCCTTCCTCATGTGCCCCTTCTTTTTATCAAAGTAACATTTGAATTCCTTGTTAATATTTTGATGGATGGATATTTTACTCTTTTCTTTTTGTTTAGCTTGAGTCTTAGCCTTTCCCTAAGTTGACACATGTGCACTATTGAAACTGTCTCCTTGTTTCATTAATAACCGTCCCTCCTCTTGTACATACGTGGTTTTCAATTTGTTTATTGCTCAGTTTTCTTTATGCATGTTATATGATATTTTAAAGGGATTATATGGTTGCAGGAGTGTATTTAGAATATAGTGCACTAGGAAAGACTTTGACCTTTCAAACTCAAGTGTTTTTAATTGAGTCACAATGTCCCTCACCTTAATAATGTGTTCGTGCACATCTCGGATAGTAGTGAGTCTCATTAAGAAGAACTTCATTATCAAGGTGCTTGCCAGTGACTTATTTGAGGTTATAAATTGCTCATCAATGGCTTTGACTAATGACCAGACATTATTATGTTGGTTGACAAAACCTTGAATAACTTCAAATATTTTTGCTTATATGCATATGATACTTAGTCAACTGTCACTATTTTTCATAAAGTGTCTTAACTTCTGTAGAACTTTCATTTGTATGTTTAGGTGGTTTGTCATCCCTTATAGCATAATCAATGCCCATCCACCCCAAGTGAAAGGGAATTCTCTCATTCCTACCTTATAGTTCTCTCCATTTAATTCAATAGGATTTATGTAAATTTTATGATAAAATTATTAAAATCATTTCTAATTCTTGTGGTTAGATTAGGAGATGATTAATATTTTATTCTAACCAATTATGTTAATACAACAAAGATTCCTGTAGGTAAAATTTATTGTATTAAAAGAATTGATTAAAATTAAATGTCTTAATAATTTATGTGATCTTCTATATAATTTTACATGGTTAGGGTTGCTACAGCTAAACCTAAATCAATCAATTATATTGATTACCAAAACATTTATATTAAAATTCATTTTACATTCATACATCAAAGACCGATAAATAGGTATACATGTAAAATAAAGAACATAACAAGTAGAATAGCACAACTAAGAAAAAGGCTCACCATGTGCCAAATTTAAGATAGGAGTTTGAGTTTAACATGATGCATTGAAAATAAGAACTAAATAATAAAAGTCATGCTTGCATTACATGAATTAGAGTTAGCTCAACTAGTTGGGCGGCTGTTTTATCTAGGCAATTAGCATGGGTTTGAATCCCACGTCTTGTAGCAACTGTATGCCTTTTTCAAAAATTGAAATTTGGTGTCCAAGATCAATTAAGTGAATGATGGCATTTGTAATAATAACCTCCTAAAATATTTTTTTTTTGTATGATTCTAATTGTTTCCCCTTTTTGTTGAAAAGAAAAATGACAAAATTGCAGCTGTCTTCAACCTTGAGACAGGTAATAACATGTACAACGACCCAGTTAATAACATGACTAGTTAACCAACCAAAACACCTCAAAATTCAATCCTTTTATCGTACAATAGTTGGGAAATCATTGAAATGTAGCTTCAAACCTTCAATTGAACAAAAATAACTCAAAATTCTATCCGAATACAAAAATTTTAGAACTAAAAATTCCTAAATTTTGAGGCAAAGTAGAGGTTTTTAAGAATCTGATATCACATGCAAACATTCAAGTGGCAAATAATATTGCCACAACAAGGCAAAAGGATTGAAAAATACCTCTAACCATTGCCCAAAATTTGGTCTTGCAATTGGCCATGGTTTTTGCTTCCCAAATACACCGATATCTTCCACACTTTTAAATCTCCATTTGATGGTATATGAGTATGAGGAAATATATGTGGCTTAGATTTGTAGTTACCTTAAATTGAATTTTTGTTCATTCGAATTCTATCAAAATGTATGTTGGTTTATCTAAATCCAACAACGTTAAGAGTCCTATAGAGTTCCAAATTTTGCTGACTCATTTTTAAAAATTTGAGGCTTTTCAATTTTTATCCCAATCATTGTATCACATTTTGGATATGTATATATTTTGACATATTTACCATTTAGTAAGTTTGGGGCATCATGTTTTGATTATGATAATCAATTTTTACTTAAGTGGAAAATTTTTATTTGATTTCTCCTTAAATTTCCCTTCGTGATTCGCTCCTTGATAACCGTTTCTTTCTCTCTTTCTTTTGATGGATTTTTATTTGTTTTGTTTTTCTTTCCAATCTTGAGCTAAATCAGTCCCCAACAACTTTGGTCTCAATTTGTCAAAAAGGATAATTGTTGAGCAAGAGTAAAGGAGTGAAGATGATATTACACGTTTGAATCTCATTAACTAGAGTATTAATTTATGCAAATAGTAATTACTAATAATGTTAAATTGCAACAGAAACAAGGAAATGCCTCGAAACAATCATCGGGCATTAAATGATAACGAGTTCGAGAAACGCAATAAGGTAATCAAGAAACAAAGAGGAGGGAATCAAGAATTGCAGGAAGGATTCATTCATCAAAGAAGTTACCAACTCAGTCAACACTCAGCTCCGCTTTTATAGGTAATGTTCTGTTGGTTCACACCTTGAATCCTCCAAGCAACCGTTCTAAACTACTTATTTAGTTAATTAACTATGTGCTACACATCAGAAAATCTAATTTAGCATACTAGATCATCAAGGCACCAGCTCCTATAGCAGCTTGGATGAGTCAGCTCCACCTGGTGCATGCTTGGCAGACTGTCATCTTTGCACTGAAGTCCTGTTAATCACGTAACTGTTGCTGATTAATCCTCACATTTAGTTTGACAAATATTGATGGCTTGATATTGAATGCTATAATCGTTTTGTTTTTTTCGAGTTTAAAATGCATAATGTAATTTACAATATGCATAAAATGTGAATTTATGGGATTGTACTAAGTTGGTTTTGTGCATAATAATTTCTTTAAACTCATTAGTTTTTTCAAAAATAAAACCTAAATATCTTAAATAAAATTTTTCTTGGCATAAATTTGTTATATTTAAAAGAATGTGTTCCACAGATTGGATGATGTTTTAGTGTGCATTATTATCTAAAACAATTTATTTATTCCATAATGAGAAATGTAATGACAATTAGTTCTTATTAAAAATATTTTGTATAAGGTTGAATTAAAAATAACCCAACTACAGTGGGATATCTCGTTCAGATAATATACTATTTAGATTGAGTATTTTACTATATTTAGCGTAATATTTTGAAATAAACAATCCTAGGTGTATGTATTAATATCTTAATTTAATGCTCCAAGTTGTACCATTAAATACAAAACAACGAATGGTTCATAAAAACATATCGTAATACCAATGCACGAACTTTATAGTTTTTACTCTTTTAGGTCAAGGTTTTATTACATGATTTATGTCACACGCTTACTTGAAACTAACACTTTTAATACGTATTAAAGACAATATATTTGGTAGGACATTGATTATAATCAGGTGAAAAATTATTGTTTCAATTTATTCCCTGTAGGAAAAAAAATGCTTAATGATAGTAACAATACCTGATTATAATAGGGCAATGACAACATTACATCTCAAGTAAGAATATATATATGTGTGTGTGTGTGTGTGTGTGAATAAAATAGCATATAAACAAATTTCAATTTATTTTTTTGAGGAAAAATATTAAAAAATTTGAAATTACACTTTTTAATTAAAAAATCAATAAAAAAAGACTAAACTCATCAATTTTCTTAATTCAAACCCAAATAAGGGCCAATTACTGTTTTCTTATTTCATATACCTTTGTCTAGTTTTGTAGTAATTACTAGATATTCACAATGTACATGTATACAAAATTGATTCACACCAAAAAAAAACAAAAAAAAACACTTTGATATGGGTAAAAATTTCCCAACCATCATAACCCCACTCACCACACTAAATAAACAATAATATTGTACCATGTCATTTGCAGTTGGTGCGCTTATTCATTCTTCATATTCATCGTCCCTGCCTGCCATGGTACCGATTAGGACCAAAACACTAATGTTCCACCAGAACGAGCAGCCTTGTCAAAACCCAAACGTTATGTTAAGCCTTATCGGGCAAAGTTTTGCTGTATTATTTATGTCACACGTTTCTACGAAACTAACACTTGTAATAGTGGATTCAAAGCAAGAATCTAAATTCAATATACTTTGGTAGAGTATTAATGTCAGGTATGCTGGATCTTCTTCTAGTAATCAAGGGTATTGATTTCTTTCATATTCCTTACACGCATACTTTATTGCACTCCACCGTAAGTCAAAACGAAGAAGATAGAGTAAATGATGCTTCAAGTAATGTGGCCCTACTGTGTTATATGACAGACGACATTTATTGTCTTGCCCATTTCAAGTACAATTTAATATAAATCATAACCTGGCGGGAGAAGAGCGGTGACGACTTTATTTTGGTTTCAATATGTTGGTCATGTGAGTTACTATATATTACTGAACTGTATGCAAATTCGTTGCGAATGTAAGAATTATGATGGTGTGGGTTTTAATTGGAACCTACCCCTTGTCCAATTTTCAAATGGGATTGGTTTGGATTTGTGAATAGGTTTTTAGGTTGGTGAGTATACATATATAATAATATAATGAATTAACACACATTTTTTAAATAGTATAATAATATACATAATATAAATGCATGTGTTGTATGCTATGCTTTTTCACGTTGAAATGATGACAAAATTACCTGTGTAATCAATGCCATGGGCTTTCAGTTTACATTTTAAGCTACTTTCGAGATTATATTGATCACACTTTAGAAGAACAAAATAAGCAATGACTATCATTAACTCTTTGTCGCTTTAGTTTTATTTTTTCAGATAAGCAACTAGATAGGTCATTGAACTTCTGTGGGGTTTCGTAAGTCTTGGTGGACATATTATTTATCTTTTATATTATATATTTTGAGACAATAACGAAATGGGTCTAATAAGGTGTGGACGTCGCGAGAAACCTAATTCGCAGAATATAAGCTTGGCCGTAATTTGTTTAATTGTTGTCTTAATTTATTTTAATGAAAATGGTGAAGGAAGTCTGTTTCAAGACCAAAAAAGGTATCGATCATTAAGTTCCATACTGTAATCGTACATTTATGATATTTACTTTTTTTTTTTTTTCATTGTTTTGAGCAGAAACGCGCTTACAGAATCGCACAAGCAAGCGTAGCTAGTTGGGCCTGCACATCGACCCAGTGGGGCAATTGAGTATTCTACCCCAACCCACATGTAATCCGCCACAGCGCATAAGGTGGATTCGGGTCCAGTTACAAGTCCGACTTTGTTGTGGGAACTCAGAACCGTACGATCATGTCACGCCAATTGATTATTAGGGAACTGACGAAATCAAATACATTATCGTGAGAGTAAAGGTGCTTTCATCTCCAACAAATTTAAGTGAGTTGATCAATATTAACAACAACAATAATAATGAAGGAGTAAATTTTTTCGAACTCTTGTCTCTCATCTTTTGTAGCTGAGTAAATTAATATATATATATATTAAAGATTTTTTGAAGGACATAAAATGCTGAATTATATCCTATCCGTTCTTCATGTTTTACAAATATAGTCGGTTAATTACAACAGATTATCAAATTCTGAAGAGTTTGTTAGATTTTAATAAATTAGTATGGTCGCCAAAATATTTATTTGAATTCTTATTCAGCTTTTAAAATGTATCGTTCTAGAAATAATAAATTTCTATATGTTCATTCTCAAAAGTTAATGCCCCATTTTATGGGTGGCATATGGGCATATCCAGTTGGCTTGGGCTTAAATATTGGGACGATCCAAAGTGAGTCAAGTGGAATTTTAGAATTCAGATGACTTGATTCAAAATGTATTGGCTATGTTTGAGAGACAGGTTTTGATAGGATGGGATATTTGGTAGTAGTTGCGTGGGGATGAATAGTGTACTTAGAATAGAAGTTTTGTTGGGATGAATAGTATAACTTATTTAAATTTGTGTATTTATATATGTTTAAAATATATAATAATGTTTATATGATGTGATAGAATTTATTGGTAATAATTAGTTTGCACAGTAAAAACATACATAAATGTGAAAGTGTGCATATATATATATATATATATTAATTTGAATGTAAATATGAAAAATTATTAAAAAATATTTAATTAATTATATATGTAAAAGAGAAAATTTTGAAATTTAATTTAGGCAAAAGTTTTGTTTTGTAGTATATTCACCCGGATAAAGTTTGATGAACTGTGTGAAATCTGAAATGTGAGTTTCAAGCATAACCAACGAATATGGGTTTGTTCATTTTTTGTATGATCCACGTTGATACACCAAAAATAGAAAGTGAATGAGATAAGAAATTGTTAACACAGTTTAGAGTAACAACACTCGCATTTGCAAGGCCTAACTCAATAAATTGCTTTCAATAAGCAAAAATGGTAAAGATATATCCACGAGATCTCTCACTTGACTCACCACCCTAATTCCAAGATTTTCTGCTTGTTGACGACACACTTTACCCAATAATGTTTACGTAGCCCTCACTAGGGTTAACATTCTAGTATAGTGAACTTTCTCAAAATTTTTCCTTAAATACTCTTCACACACTCAACATGTTAGCTCAAGACTCATTTAGCATAAAAGCCTAAATGACTTTACAACACAAATGAGTGACTCAAACTACTTGACTCTGACTCTCTTAATTTTTCTTTGATACATTCTGAGGTTCTTTAACCTTCTATTTATAGTACTACATCAAGACTTCCTAATCAAAGTTGGGTTCCATGTAATACTTATCTAGTATCTGAGTTTTTAGGCAATTTCTTCTCTATTGGTCTAACAATGTTGGCAACAACTCAATATAACAAGACTAGACTCCTATCCATCTTTATCCATGCCTTTTCTAACTTTTGGGGATTCTTTTGCTATAATCTCCAAATAACTCCAACTTCTTTCAATGCTTTTTCTAGTGTTTTAGTCACTATAGAAATTTTATCAAGTTAAGATTCTTCAAGTATGTTCTTGTTCGAAATAAGGTGCTAAAACTTAGCCAACATGCAAACAATTTTCCCTTTTGACATATGATAGCATGATACCTATTTCCTAACTTGTTCCTAAGAACTTGAGTAACAAAAGCATGACCAAACTTCGAATGCCGCATTTTTTATTCATTTGGCTAGATATTGTTAAAATGAGGAAATAGTTGATAGCAATATAGCTGATGGAGATTTGAGCTAATGACAGATGATACGAGTTAGCATTAGCAAACCAGCGGGATGGAATAGTTACTTAAGTTAGTTGTAGTTGTTTTTGGTAGGTAGGTAGGTTGGAAGTTGATTTTAGTAGTTGCAATTAGCAGTTAACTTCATGTAAGTACACACAGGAAGATGTATATAAATAGAGAGAACAATTAACTTATTCATCAATCTATCAAGTTAACTATGAAGTTGACTCCTTCTTTCACGTTATGTTTCATTTCTTGAATGCAACTGACATAGTTACTAATTGTATGATGTATTTTCATGGGATTCAACATGCTATTAGAGTAGAGGAGATGATCTTGAGAAGGAATCCTCTCATTCTTGATCAAGATTATAGCTTTAAGATTAAGAAATTTTGTCAATCAACCAACCCCTAGTTAAGGAGCAGATGATGCAAGTTCTCCTTTTCCATTCATCTTGTAGACAATCTCTCAAGAGTTATGATCATCCTAGAGCTTGATGGAACTAATTATTTGACCTACAGTAGGTCATTCGCCCTTGCTTCATCAATCAAAAACAGGCTAGGCTTTGTACATAGAAGCATACTAGAGCCAGACACAAGAAATGTTGCTCATATAGCCTAGATGTGCTGTAATGATCTCACTGTTTCATGGCTGCTGACATCTAAAAATCCTCAATTGGCATCAATTGTATTCTATGTTAAGAATACTTCTCAATTTTGTAGATTCTTCATAGGAAATTCTCAAAGTTGGATGATAGTATATACAAATTACATAATGATCTATGCAACACCAGTTAAGGTTCAAGATTAGTTGATTCCTATTACACAGACTTTATAAAGTTATTGGAGAATGTAAGATATTACTAGCCACCACCACATTATGTATGTGGAAGATGCAACTTGGATTGTTTTCAAAGGTATAGGGATCAACAAGAAAGGGATAATGTGTATAAATTCCTAAATATTTTGAATAAAACCTTTGCTGGGAATAGATCATGACTTCTAATGTAGATACCTCTTCCTTAACTTGTGAGGCATATAATGCCATCATAGTTGAGGAAGATCAAAGGGGAATTGCAGCTTCACATTAGAATTGGAATGAAGCATTAAGGATGGTTGCAACTTCAAGAAGAAAAGAGAGGAGATTAGATGTGACTTTCTCACATTGTGGGAAAAAGGGACATGTGAAGGAAAAATGTTATAGACCGGTTGGCTTTCCCCTTAATTTTAAGTTTACTAAAAATAAAAGAAAACAGAATCAAGTAAAAACAAATCAAGTGGCTCATGGAGATGTTGAAACTACTTGGGTGAGAGGATATAATGTAGGACTGAGTTTGCCTTAAGAGTAGATTAGTAGGCTTCAGGCTATGTTGAGCTCACAGGAGATTCCCAAATCCATAGGAGGAACTTCACATGATCAGTATGATAAGAGCCCTAGCCAATTCACCACAAACAACCAACTACAACCATATTCCAACTTTGCAGGTATAAAGACTCACTTAGCCTTTAACCTAATATCTAATAAGCTTCTAAACTTTAACAACGCATCATTCAATGAGTCTTACACTTGGCTTGTAGACATTAGTGCAACTGATCATATGTGTCATAACCTCAATGTATTTAGCTCATTCAAACTAATCACAAGATTGTTTTTTAGGTTATTAAATGGATCAAGAACCTTAGTAACACACATAAGATCTACATCTATCAGGTCTAATCACCATGGATGAAGATTGGGTTAGCTGAGCTAACGCATGGACTGATTACGCTAGCACAAAAGACAAGGAAGCCATTTCATTTGACTTAGAAACTTGATCATCCTATTTTTGCCACCAGAAATGATTTCAAAATCCTTTCTGTACACACTTGTTTAGTTAATTCTTTTGACATTTAGCACTATAAACTAAGACATGCTTCTCATAACCTTTTAAGAAAGATCCACTCCTTTAGTTCCACCATGTCTGCATTGCCACAAAAGATTTGCGAAATTTGTCCTAAGGCTAAGCAAAAGAGATTGCCCTTGCCACTCATACAAGAACGAACCAGCAAGAAAGCTTTTGATTTGATTCATATTGATATTTAGGGACCCCATTCTATGGTTGTAATTGTTGGTTTTCATTACTTCTTAACAATTATGGATGATTTCACAAGATGCACATGTACATACCTAATGAGGCATAAAAATGATGTCCTGCACTTGATACCATCTTTTTGCAGACTCATGCTTAATCAATTCAACACCAAAAATAAAGGTTATAAGGTTAGACAATGCACCAAAATTAAAGTAGTCTATTTTCTTTATTGAAAATGGAATCATTCACTACTTGTCATACCTTGAACCTCCTCAACAAAATGTAGTGGTTGAGTGGAAGCACCAACTCCTACTCACCACTGCAAGATCATTGTTGGTCCAAGTTTTGTTGCCAATAAAATTCTAGAGAGAAGAAGTGCTTACAGCTACTCACATCATCAATAGATTACCATCACAACCTTCGAACTATCAAACACTTTTTCAATGCCCTTTCGTAAAGAACCTAATTACAACCAATTTATAGTCTTTGGTTCACAGCTTTTGCCTCCACATTGAAGAAGGGAAGAACAAAGTTGATGCAAAAGCTAGAAAATGCATTTTCATAGGCTATCCAGTGGAAATCAAAGGGTGCAAGTTGTGTGACCTATACACTCATAAGGACTTGCTGTCAAGAGATGTAGTGTTCTTTTAACATGCCTTTCCCCATGCCAAAAACTATGAGTCCTTAATTAATTGTCCTCGTAACATAATTGACCCCTCTATGATTTTTGACCTACCAAGAAATGTGATTAGTCAGCCTAAAACATGAGGGAAGAATGTGAGTCTCAATGTGATGATTCTACAGACTTGAACATACTAGACACATACACACTAATATCTTACCATCATATCAAGAAAAACCTTCTCCTAACCAAAAAAAACAACCCTAAAGTGATCAGAAGGTTGCTGAGAACTAGAAAAATACCTAACTATCTTAAAGCCTATTAGCATAATTTACCTTAGCCCAATTAGTCAAAAATATAACTTGGTCATCCCATTGCCAACTATCTTATAGTACCAGTCAACTATTACTAAGCTATCTTAGTTTCTTAGCTAACTTAGACCACATAAATGAGTCTTTAACTTGTGTTAAGGCTGTGAAGGAAATCCAAGGGAGAAAGGCAATGTTTGATGAGCTTAAGGCCCTAGAGGAGAATGGAACTTGGAAACTGGTATAATTTCCCAGAGATCAACCTATCATAGGTTGGAAAAGGGTATCCAACATGAAAGTGAAGTTTGATGGTTCAATTGAGAGATGTAAAGCAAAATTAGTTGCCAAAGGTTACAACTAACTTGAAGGTTTTGATTATTATGACACCTTTAATCCAGCGGCGAAACAAAACATTGTGAGATTGTTCTTTACCTTAGTTGCAATTTATAATCAGGGATTAAGGCAATTGGATGTTCACAATAACTTCTTAAATGGTGATTTGGAAGAGGTATTCATGAGCTTACCACAAGGCTACAACTTGAAGAAGGAACTCAAGTGTAGCAGTTTAGACATAATAACATGCAGATTGAGAAAATCACTCTATAGATTAAAGTAGCCATCAAGGTAATGGAATTCCAAGTTTTCTTAGGAACTTTTAGCTTATGGATTCACTCAATTAAAAAGTGACTACTCCTTATTCTTAAAGATAGGCGAGAAGAAGAAGAAGATTGCACTACTTGTATATGTAGATAATATCTTCGTTGGAGAAAATGATCACAGGGAGATAAAAGAAGTAATGAAATACCTTGAATGCAAGTTCAAAATAAGGGAACTGGGAATACAAAAGCATTTCCTAGGTGTGGAAATTGCAGTCAAAGAAGGGGATTGTATTGTGCTAGAAGAAGTACTACTTAGACTTGTTGAATGAATATGGGATGTTGGGTGCTAAAACTGCTGATATTCCAATTGAAATTAATCATCACTTGAGCAAATATGCTAGAGATCCATTGAAGGATTAGACTTTCTACACAAAGCTTGTTGGAAAGCTGATTTATTTAACATTCACAAGGCTAGACATTAGCTATGTCATTCAAGTGCCACCCTAATTCATGAGCAGTCCAAGGAAGGCACATTTGAAGGGTGCTTATAGAGTATTGAAGTACTTGAAGAAGATACTAGGGAGTGGAATCATGATGCACAAAAAAGAGACCACTTAAATAGAAGGGTATGACAATAGTGACTAAGGAATCTGTGTAGATATAAGGAGATCCATAAGTAGATATTGCATGTTCCTTGGGAGAAGTTTGATAAGTTAGAAGTCCAAAAAGAAATCAATTGTGGAAAGGAGATCTACTAAAGCAGAGTACAGAGCTAATACTTCATGTGTATATGAAATTAGTTGGATTGCAAACTTACTTAAGGAGATTAGATTTGAGTGCAGTAGACTTGTAGTGATGTATTGAGACAACAAAAGTGTATTGCAAATCTGTAAGAACCCACATATCATGAGAGAGCCAAGTACTTTTTAGACATCCACCTTTTAAGAGAAAAGGTGTAGAAGGAAGACTTAGAAGTGAGATGTGTTGCAAGAAAGGATCAGCTGGTAGACATCTTGACTAAAGGACTTCAAAGGATGCAAATTGATAAACTAGTAGGCAAAATGAGCATGGGAAACATTTATGGGCCTGTCAAAATGAGGAAATAGTTGACAATAACATTACTGATGGAGCTTTGAGCTGGTGGTAGATGATACAAGTCAGCATAAGCAAGCTAGGCGGATGGAATAGTTACTTAATTTAGTTTTAGCTATTTTAGAAGATAGGTAGGTAGGTAAGTCGAAAGAAGATTTTAGAAATTTTCGACAGCAGTTAACTTCATGTAAGTACATATAAGAAGTTGTATAAGAATAGAGAAAACAATTAACTCATTCATCAATCTATCTAGTTAGCTGTGAAGTCTACTCCTGTTTTCAAAGTCTATTTCTTTTCTTGAATGTAACTGACATAGTTACTAATTGCATGATGCATTTTAGTGGGTTCTAGGGGATTTAATAGATACATCTTACATCGTATATGTCTTAGTACATTCAATTTATACAAGTCAAATGATTCCACAAGAAAATTGTTGTTCTTAGTAGTCAATCCAAACTACTCTTCATCATTAAGTGGCAACAAAGTCTTCCAAACTTCTAGTTCTTGTAGTACTCAATAGCAACGAAATATCAACCATCTTCATCAAATCCACTAAAATCAACAATGTAGTAGTGTAGTTCTACAAAAGTTAATGTGTAGATTTGGTATTGAAATTCAGTGTTTTACCATTTCCTTTTCTCCTCACCCTTTGCTTCATATTTCTCCCTTTTGTGCCATTAATTTGCCAAAGGGAAAGCTAAAGTAGTAGGGCCTTGTTGCTTCATCTTGTCAAAGGGCTAGTCTCATTAGTAGCTAGAGAGATAGGTGCATTTAAGTGGTATCTCTTTTTCATTCCTTTGAAGTGTGGCTCGCAAGTTGGCCCCTTATAGCTCAACTTGCCATTTCCGTACTTGAAGTGTGATAATTTGTTCATCTAAATTTGTTCCAATACTTGCTAAATTGTTGACCATATCTTGAATCATGCCTTTCGACTACTTAGTATACACATTGGGTTCCACTATGAGTTGTTGTCCTAAAACAACCAACCTGCCTAGTTTCTTTTGGTAATGTAGCACGATCTACCATACTCACAAATCCTTTCTCTTTAAGTTGCACTTCAACTTTTTTCCTTTGAAATAATTTTGAGATACAATAAGGATAGGGGACATACCTAGATAAATTTGATTCCACATGGTTTACTATCACTTAAAAATTAACTGCCCTAAGTTTACTAGATATTTGGTGCCCAGCTTGTATAGCAGCGTTGCCAT
Organism: Avicennia marina; assembly: GCA_019155195.1. NCBI lineage: Eukaryota > Viridiplantae > Streptophyta > Magnoliopsida > Lamiales > Acanthaceae > Avicennia > Avicennia marina. The sequence continues at coordinate 5,863,805 of CM032762.1, read as the reverse complement.
ACTTGTTGTCACCAATGTTGCATTTATAGGTGGCAACAAGTTTGTTGTATCTATGTTATACAACAAAAATACTTCAATGAAAAACTAGAAGATAGCAAAAAAGTCACACTTGAGCACTATTTATCTAATTTGTGTACAATCAATATGTGTACCATCTCATTAGAGTCCACTTCATGATCTGTGGAGTATACCAAATCAAAATCTATAGTCTTCCATTTTAGAATTTTGTTGATAATAGACGGAGGCAACTTGACAAATTAACCCCTAGTGTAGACTTTGAGAAACCACCCCAAAGTCTATATAGTCACTTCACTTGTCATGTTAACATAAAATTCATACACCAAATTAGGGTAGAAAACTTCACACCCGGCTATCGCCTTAAGTAGCCCTATGCTTTCTAACACATCCATAAACTCTTTCCTAGCAAAATTCTTAGGAAAAATTATCTTTTCAATAGTAAGGTGTTTGTGTTCAACATACCTATATCTCTCCTTAGCTTTTAAAGAATAAAACTCCATGAAATGGGTTTGATCTATGTCTTGTTCTCCAACATCACTTTCATCTTCATCAGTGTCATCTTTTAGTTCATGTTTCTTTGCCCTTGTCCTTGGTTAAAGTCTGATACTAGATTTAGGTATATCTATTTTTCTTTTCTTAGGTTTAGTAGTGCTCCGCTTTCTTGGCAGGTTTCTTACCTTTTACCACTTGTTTTGGACTTGGCTCTTACAATGGTGCCTTTGGTGGTATTTTTTTCTAATGCATCTTGAACTTGTATAATTGGAAACACTACCTATAAAGGTTTTGCCTCCACTGCCTTAGGAGGAATCTCTGGTTGTGGATTTTCCACAGCTGCCTTTGGTGGTTGAGGATCACAACAAACCTTCTTGTAGGGGCTCTTGTTTTTTTTCTCACCATTTTTGTTCTCAAGAAGGGTTTTGTGTGTTGCAACAACTTTTTGTTAGCAAATAAAAGAGAGAGAGAGAGATTTTTTTCATAAGGCTTCCAAATTGATGGTTACAACAAAAGTTCAAAACTTAAAATTTTATTGGAAGAGGAGAAATCAATAATTAGTGTTAGGAACCATACCATCATTACTGTACACTTCATAGGTTTGGCTTCCCATCATTATTCTCTATCAGTCTAGTTAGCATACAATGTAGAGGCCTAGTTCACGCCTTAGGTATCTAAACTTGGTTGCATTTAGTCCTTTAGTGAAAATGTTTGCTAATTGCTTGTCTATCCTAACATAGTTGATAACAATCTCCTTCTTTCCAAATAACTCATAAATAAATGATGTTTGACATCAATGTGCTTAGTTCGTGAGTATTTGAACTAGATTTTTTAACAAATTAATTGCACTATTGTAATCACATAAAACAATTAAGTCTTTGACTTTTATTCCATAATCCATCAACATTTGGCATGTCTAGAGAAATTGTGCATGACAACTTCCTATTGCAATCTACTCAACTTCAACAGTTGAAAGGGAGATCGAATTTTACTTTTTACTATACCAAAATATTACATTGTTGCCAACAAAGAAATAACCTCTAGCTATACTTTTTCTATTATTCGTTTTATAGCCCAATTTGCATCATTATAACCAATTAAAGAAATATTAGAATTATTTAAATACCATAAACCTAACTCAAGTGTTCCATTCACATAGCGAATGATCCTTTTTATGGCTATTAAATAACTCTTCTTTATGTTGGCTTGTTATCTTACACATGATCCCACACTAGAGCATACGTCTGGTCCATTGGCCGTTAAGTGTAGCAAACTTCCAATCATGCTCTTGTATAAACTTCCATCTACAAATTTTCCATGTTCATCCTTGTGAAGATTTGTGGATGTGGGTAACGGTATTGTAACATACTTGAAACTTTCAAGTTTAAATTTCTTAACCAAGTTCTTTGCATACTTGGTTTGTGGGAGAAATATTTCATCATCGATTTGTTTAACTTGTTAACCTAGAAAATATTTCAACTTACCTGGCATATTCATCTTGCATGTGTGAGACAAATCTCTTCAACAATTGAGAGGATGTCGATCCAAACATAACGCCATCTACATACATCTATGTGACATTAGAATGTTTTAGTTTTATCTTTGTAAAAACAAACTCTTGTTTGCTCTCCCTCGGGTATGACCTTGTTGGACCAAGAATGTTGTTAACTGGTCATACTAAGTACATAGTGTTTGCTTTAAGCCATATAATACTTTTTTCAATTTATATAGATGGTTTGGCTAGAGTGGATTAACAAAACCTTTAAGTTGTTCTACATAATCTTCTTCTTTCAAGAATCCATTTAAAATTACAATTCTAACATCAATTTGAAATACCTTGAAGTTTAGTAAACAAGCCATAGCCAACAAGAGTCTTATGGCTTCAAGATGTGCTATTGGTGCAATTGTTTCATCAAAATCAATACTTTCTACCTGAATATAACCTTGTGTAACCAATTGTGACTTTTTTTTTTTTGAAATTTTACCATTTTCATCCGTTTCATTTTTGAAGATCCATTTAGTTCCAATGATGTTTCCTTCTTGTAGCCTTTGAACCAACGTCCACATATCATTTCTTTTGAATTAATTAAGTTCCTTTTGCATTGACATCACTCAGCATTCATCTTTGAGTGTTTCTTCCACATTCTTCAACTCAACGATGGAAACAAAACAAGAGTAACTGGCTAAATTATGATAATTTATTTTTGGTACCTCTCTTGTTTTTCATTAATCATTTTGATCTCTAATAATTGCTCCCAAGGAATAATTTTTTTGAATCCTTAATGAGGGCTCGCATTTAGGGATACGCTTCTCTTGTTCATGTTCTGCTAATGTTGCATCAATTATTATAGCATCCTCCCTATGTTTTGTTCATTGTTACCAATAGGTTAATCATTTTGATCATCATCCACCTTTTCATTTGGTTGAAGATTGATTCTTCAAATTCTCTACTTTCTTCATCTATTATCACATTCATGGTCTCCCTGACCTTAATGGTTTTAAGGATATACATTCTACACCCCTTACCTGTATTAGAATATCCTAGGAAAATCTTTGATCACTTTTGTTAGAAATTTTTTTAGGATTATCTTGATCTCTTAAAATCTGACACTTACTCACAAATGTATGAAAGTAAGATATATTGAGCTTTCTACCTTTCCAGATCTCATAAGGTGTTTTCAATAGGATTTTGCAAACATATACCTAGTTTATTATGCAACAACCTATACTTATTGCTTCAGCCCACTATTTTGTGTTCATCTTCTTTGCATTTAGTATAGCTTTGGCCATCTTTTGAAGTGTTCGATTCTTCCCCTCCACCACTTCATTTTGTTGTAGCATCTTAAGAGATGAGTATTCATGTTGGACGCTATGTTGGGAATAGTAGTCATCAAAGTGCTAGTTCTTAAACTCCTTATCATGGTCCATTCAAATTCTCACAATTCCTCCTATAATTCTCCCTTTTTATTCTCCAGTTGAGTGTGTAATCTTTTAAAGGCGATAAAAGTCTTTGATTTCTCCTTTAAAAAATCTACCCATGTAAAATTTGAATAATTATCAATACAAACAAAAATGTACCTTTTACCTCCAATGCCAGCAACTTATGTTTGTCCCATTGGGTCTATACGAAGTAGCTGTAGAATCCTGGAAGTGCTCAACTCTTGGGATGCTTTATGTGACGTTTGCTATTTTCTTAATTGATATGGCCCACAAACATTTGAAGTAGTTTTTGTTAGTGTTGGCAATACACGAACAACTCAAATCTTTGAAAGTTTCACCAAGTCTTTCACTAAGTCTTGATAGTTGATGTATCCAAGTTTCCTATTCCATTTCTCACTTTTCTCAATAATAAACTTTAGCCAGGTTGTAATGCTGCTCTTTGCATAGCAGCTGTCTTTTAAACTATTGCCAACAAGTATAAAACAATTATCCTTATTATATACCTGGCATTGATCTTTGGTGAATTTCTTGAGCCTGTCTTGATCACAAAGTTTACTATTGCTCAAGAGATTAGCTTTATGTTCGTCAACATATAAGATGTTCCTCAATGTTAGCATTCGATTATTGTTGAAGTGTCCTTTTCGATTACATGACATTTTTGTCTATAATTAAATCTCAATTGTCCACCAGAAATGTATTTTGTAATTAAATAGATACTCCTTATCATCAGTCATGTGTTTGGAACAATCACTATCTAAATATCACTTATTTTTTGAACATGCTTTCAATGAGGTATAGGATACAAGACTCTTTATTTTTGAGTTTTAAATCTAGACTTGTGTAATTGGTTAGTTGTTCTTTTAAGTGTTGTCAACACGGTTGTCAACTTGTCTTCCGTAAAACATGTGTTTTAGTAGTGAGAAGCTTTTCTATTCATCTAATATCTTGCTTTCTTGTAGAATTTGCAAAGAGTATTAACATTCTACTTCCTACTCCTACTAGATTGACTGCTTGATGTCTTTTTTTTTTTTGTTGGGAATAATTGAGTCAACAACTAGAACAATTTCGTTAACAAACTTGATTTCTTTCTTCTCTGAACTTCTAGTTGCCATGGCTTGTGTATAACATGTTCCTATACGATTAAATAATGATTTTTTTATTAATAGCACATCCTCAAACATGGATTTTCCCATATATAGCTTTTTTAAGGTTGAATCAACTTTTCGGTTTTGCTTATCAAGTCTTTTACAATTAAATTTTAATTTTGAGTACTCATTATTTAGGTATGCGTTCAATTCTTTAAGAGATTTTACCTCTTCTTTTAAAGCTTGATTTTCAATGTGTAGGGCTATCAAATTATCAAAACCAATTAATAAGTGGTGTAAAGTTCATCATCAATATTATTGTTATCATCATTAGATGTTGTAACATGTGTCACAGTATTCTTTTATTTTACACTCACCACGTTCAAAGCAACTTGATTGCTTGTATGATTGGCCTCATCAAGTTCTTTCGATTCATCTTCACTCCATATAGAAACTCCTCAAGCAAAATCACCCTATTTTTGAAGAGTGTTCATTTGGCCATGCAAAACACGTATATTAGACTATGTTTTTTTTAAACTTTTTTTACTATTTTTATGTTTATTTAGATGATGAACAAATTGGTGAACATAATATGAATTCCTAATTTATTTTCTAATCTCATGTGCTTGTATTTGGTTAGATATGTTTGCATGAATGAATGATTAATTGTCTTTACTCTTGTTATTTGCGATTGACGATATGAACAGTAATTATAGAACTTGATCAACTCTATAATTAATTCGTGGCTATGCAGGGAATAGTGGGAGTGAAACCCACGTGTTAGAAAACCAATTGTGAACATTAATTTCATGAGAATAATGAGAATGAGATCATGGAATTAGTGTGAGTAAAACATTTTTAATCATAGAACAAAGTTTCTTAACTTAATAAAGCCTGGAAAAACTTGTTAAAATCTTAAGTTGAAGATATAGGAGAATTCAGGAGAATATCCTATAAATTTTAAGGTTAACAATCTGTAATAAGGTAATTAAACTTATAATTAACATCAATTGGCATGCATTGAAAATTAGCACAACATAAGAGACTAGGTTTTTCAATTACTAGTACTTCACTTTTTTAAGATTGCGATTTTGTTTTCAAATGTGTTCTTTTTTTTAGTTATTTCTTTTTTTGCTATCTTTTTGTAGCATAACTAATAAGAACTTAGTTATATCAATAGGCCCACAAACTCTCCTTGCAGGAACAATACCTGTACTCACTACAGTATTAGGTTCCATTATAAATTTAAATTTTAGGGTGATGATGATGTGTGACCAAATTTTGGCACTATTGCTAGGGAGGGCAACGAGTGTTATTGAATATTCTGAAGGATTGCTAAATTAGACCATTTTACTTTTATTTTCATTTTTGTTTCTTGATTTTCTTTATTTCTCTCGTTATTTCTTCCTACTCTGATTATCTTTGTACTTTTTGAGTTACATTATTGCTTTGTGGCTAAATTCTATAATTTTATGCGTAGGAATAAGAGCATTGATTTTGAATTTGATCCTAAAATTGAACAAACTCTTCATAGGCGTAGAGTTGTTTTCCAACGTGAATAGGAAATGGTTGAAAATAACCCACCACCACATGAACTTCCTCCTTTGTTGAATCCGTGGGCAATTAGAGATTACATGTAACTGGTAATGAACTTAAATACGACAAGAATTGTAAGACCACCGGTGAACGCAAATAATTTTGAGCTGAAACCTATACTGATCAATATGGTGCAATCAAACCAATTTTGTGAAGCTCCACATGAAGACCCGAACACACATTTAGCATCTTTTATTGAACTATGTAACACAGTTAAATTCACTGGAGTTTTTGATGATGCTATTAAATTGAGATTGTTTCCTTTTTCTCTTAAGGATAGGTTTAGATAATAGCTACAATCCTTATCACCTAGGATTATAGTAACCTAGCAAGGCATGGTCAATAAGTTCCTGGCTAAATACTTCCCAAAAGCAAAAACTACACAACTTAGACTAGAGATCATAATATTCAAATAATTGGACTTCGAGACCTTTCCAGAAGTTTGGGAAAGGTTTAAGGAGCTTTTTAGGAAGTACCCTAGCATAGATATTCACTTTAGATGTTGGTATAAACTTTTTATAGTGATATATTTAGTCAATTACATACTATTCTTGATGCAGTTACAGAGGGAGCCCTTATGAAAAAAATGCCTAAAGATGCTTAGGACTTGATCAAAGAAATGAAATTGAATTATTGTCAATGGCCATCTGAAATACCACAACACGAAGGGTCACAAGCGTGCATGAAGTAAACTTAGCAATAGCCCTCACAACAAAAGTGAAACTCTTGTCTAAGAAAATTGATAGTCTTGGTAAGTATCCCGCAGCCTTCTTTATTTTCTTTTAGTCATACTTGTGATATGTGTGCAAGGCTCCATTCTACACATGAATGTAATGGCAAACAAATAAGCATTGGACCAAAAAAATAGGTAAACTACGTAGGTAATGCTGGAGCACAAGGTAATAACCCTTATGCAAACACATATAATCTAGGTTAGAGAAATCATCTTAATTTTTCTTGGAAAAACACTCAAAACCTATCAGACTTTTAAGCACTATACCAACAGCAAGAGAAAAAGTAGTTATTAGAGGAAATTGTGTAGAATCTTGTGAAGTCAACTAATGAGATAATAGGTAGCCTTGCAAAAATCCAACATTATATGCATAGGATTGATGTTCTCTTGCAAAACCAACAATCATCCATAAAAAATTTGGAGGTACAATTTGGGCAATTAGCAAAGGAGATGACAAATAGGCCAGCAAATATGTTACTTAGTACTTTTAAGACTAATTTGATAGAGCGTGTGAAAAGTGTTTAAGTAATATAGAGTAAAGAGGAAAAAGAGGATCCACTTGCTAATGTCCAAAAAAAGAGGAAAAGGATGACAAGGTGTAAACTGAGGAATGAAAGAAGTAAACATTCCACGTTTTTACAAGCCAAAAATTCCTTACCCACAAAGGCTTTCTAGTTAAGCTAAAAGAGTAGGTAAGAAAATTTCTTAATAATTTTGAAACGTTAGATATAAATGCTCCATTAGTTGTAGAAATTAAAAATAATTCACGTGTTGTGAAGTGTCTAGAAGATGTGCTGAGTAGGAAAATGAAGTTAAGAGAATTGGAGGACAACTTGGAAGAGAAAACATCCCATCACCTAAACTAAAAGACCCAGAGTTTTCCATCTTTTGCAATATGGGAAGCATGTCATTCGATAATGTTTTATGTGATTTAGATGCCAATATTAACGTAATGTGATTTACTACTTTTCATGCACTTAGGATTGAATCTATGAAGTCCACACACATAAAGATAAAGTTAGCAAACTGATCAATGACATGGCCACTCAAAGTTGTAGAATATGTCTTGGTAAAGGTGAGCGATTTTATAGTCTCCATAGATTTTGTCGTATTAGATATGGAGGGTGAAAAGGGACAAGGTATCATCTTTGGCTAGCCAGTCTTGGCTACCATAAAGGGATTAACAGACATGGAATAGGGCAATTGGACCCTACATATTAGAACTGAAAAGGTAATATTCTTTGTGTATACCGCACTCCCTTGATCACTCACACATAAAAGAAAGTGGAAGAAAACATGTTATTGCTTGAATTTAATAGTTGTATTAACAAGTTTAATAAGGAAGCAATTACGATTAAAGGAGTGCAAGGCCAAGACTACGGGCAAAAGTCAAGTGTGGGGGGAAGGGTCCCATGAATTGCCATTGCAAGAGGAAGAAGCGAATTTTGGAAGGAAGGCAAGAAAGAGAAGAAATAGAATGTGAAGAAGGAAAGAGAGATTTACAGTTCATGGGGTGTTGAGGATCCCCAAAACATCAACTACACCACCCTAGACCATGAGTATCATGTCGAGCTACAAACATTAAATACAACACTTCTTGAGAGACAACCTAAGCTATTTTTTATTGCTTTCAATTCTTTTATTTTGTTTTGTTTTATGTTGCATGGGACATAATTACTTTTTGATCTTGGTGTAGGATTTTTGGAAGAATAAAAGAAGGCCAAAGAAGAAGGAAGAAGAAGAGGTGTTGCCCTACTAAGTTGTCTTACTATTCATTATCTTAGTTTATTTATGATCATATGATTAACTGTGGGCCAAACTGTAGGTAGGTTAAATGACAATTTTGTCATTGCAGAGTAGATGATTGATTACTATTATGCATACCAATGGATGATTCACATGGTTAAATTGATAGCATGAACATGATATGAACTTGTGGCCACTGTACTTAATTCATGATGTATGCTTTGCAAGAAATTATTATTGCTTGGGTCTATCATTGTTCTTGAGATTAATATGCTAGACATGTTATTGAAGACATGGTTCTTATTTAATTGAGCACATACTTTTTGCTTTTGATTATTAAATTGTTTGATAATTTCTATGGTTAGGATAAGATGATTGATTTAGAGACGTAATTCTTACTTCAGTGTTGGTGAATTTGCTAGTGAATGAGGAAAATTAATTGGAGAGAGAGAGAGAGAGAGTGTGTGTGTGTGTGGGCACTAGGAAAATAAACAAATTGAGTGAAAAAAAATCTAGGAAAAGAAAAATGTGAGCGTAAGAAAATCAATCTACTCCACTAATTAGAGTAACTGAATAATTGGGACTACGCAGAGACCTTATTCATTCTCACATAAAAATGATGGCCAATTATGAGTATGCAAAGTATCTTGAGCTAGTTGTAAGTTAAGGAATCAAGGGTGCGCAATGACCTTTGTTCGCTTTCATGTTAAAATACTTCCAACCACTAAAGAAAAAAATTAAAACTCACAAAAAATGGTGAAAAATAAGTGTGGGGGAGAATTATGAAAAGATTAGTTGACACATCCTTTAGTTAGAATGGATGTTAATTGAACTTGTTTAAAGGAGACAAAATTAGTGCTTAGAGTGAGCAGTCCTAGATTTAATTGTCTTAAAATTGTTATAGGATTATCAAATAGTTGAAGTGAATGGGGGTTAATAAGTGCTACACATACACGAGAACTCATGTTGTAAACATTTAGGTTCAAAATGTTATAATTTTGAATGGTGATGCACTAAGTGATGTGCACATATACTTAATTTTTGAAATTCAGAAGAGTGGCCCAATTCATAATTTTGTTCATTAATAACTTGATTGGAAGAGAAAGTATTTTCTTGAGAACAAACAAATGAGTAAGTGTGGGAGTGTTATGACATGCAATATTATAGTATACTTGTACCCCTTGTGTACTTAAAATGTACATGCATGTGAGTTAAAATGAAGAAAATATGTTATGCATGAATTACATTGAAATGATGTTTTTGGAGTGAAAAAGTGTGGATGTGAGTTTAATTATTGATTTTGAACATTTTTGACTTTTAAAATATGATTTGATGTCATTATGTAAGTGTCGCGATGGTAGAAGGAAGAGTTGTGATTGTGTAATAAGGTGTTGCAATTATGAAATGAAGCCATGAAGTGTTCTGGAATTTTTGTGAGAATAGGTCGTGATTACAAAAGCAAGGAGTGTTATCGCAGGATGCTGTGGCAGGGTTGTCGAGATTGGTTGTGAACTACACTAGAATTTACACAAACAATAGCGTGATTGTGAAGTAAGGATGCACAATTGCGAGAGGCTCCAGTATGCCTGCTGAACGCAATTATCAGCATTATGTAAAATTCGTAGCTAGGATTGTGAGTGTGGAGATGCAGGGTGCGATCCCGAAGCCTGATGCCATGATCATAGGAAGACGGTGTGAGATGATATCAGAATTTGATTTGGAATATTTTTAAGGGCTTTTTCTGACTTTTTACACATACACATGAATTCTAGGGACCTTCGACTTATAAATACAAGTTCTTCTTGTATTAGAAGGGGCCTTTAGTTAGTTTTTTTTTTTAATCTTAAGCACACTTAGGAAATGCGAGAATGATTATTGAAGAAGTGACGAAAAGGAGATTCACATCATTTTTTAAGAGTGTTCATTTGGCCAAGCAAAACACGGATATTAGTCTAAGTTTTATTAGACTTTTTCTACTATTTTGATGTTTGTTTGGAAGATAAATAAATTGACATTGATTTGTGTTGATCATAATATGAGTTACTAAGTTATTTTCTAGTCTCCTGTGTTTGTGGTTTGTTGGATATGTATACATAAATGAATGATTAATTATCTTTGTTTTTATTATTTGCAATTGGCGATTTGTATGGTAATTATAAAGTTTGAATAACTTTATAATTAATTTGTTGCTGTGTGAGAAATAATGGGAGTAAAATCCATGTGCTAGATAATTATGAACATTAATTTCATGAGAATAACGGAAGTGAAATTATAAAATTAGTGTGAGTAAAATATTATTAATTACTGAACTAAGTTTGCTGACTCGTAAGGCCTGAGAAAACCTGCTGAAATCCTGCATCGAAGTTATAGGAAAATTTAAAAGAATATCTTATAGATTTTAAGATTAAAAATACAAAATAAGATAATTAAACTAATAATTAACATCAATTAGCATGTATTGGAAATCAACACAATATAAAGGACTATGTTCTTCAATTATTAGCACTTTATTTTTTCAAAATTGTGATTTTGTTTTCAAACATGATCTTTCTTTTCCAGTTATTTCTTTTCTTATTATGTTTTGACAGTCTAACTAACAAAAACTTAGTATATTAATAAACATAAAAGTCTTCCTCGTGAAAATAATATCTATACCCACTATAATATTAAATTTTATTATAAATTTAAATTTTGTTACAGTAACGAGCCGCGACCAAAAGACAACAGAGAAAGTTCTTTCCAGCATTTGAGGCTGTCCTTACCGACGCTTACAACTTGATATAGTGATTTAGAAATAAATTTATATTTCTCTAAAGCGAAATATTAGGTAGCGAAAATCATACGTCATTTTTTGTGGGTCCCAAAAAATTTAATGGTACATATTATGTATGTTTATATTTGTTTGTATAATAACATATATCATATATCCATTTTGAATTAAATCAACGCAAGAAAATTTTTAAGCATATCATGCATGAAAATAATCTTTTTATTTATCTTCACTATCTTGCTCTCACACTGTTTTTCAGTTTCACATTTAAAACTCTCAATTTTTATCATCAATAATTTCAGATAATCGTCTTTGAAACACAAATTTCACTTTCCAAAACATTTGCATCCAAACAAAGTGTTTGTCTTCTGTTGTGCATTTAGGTCTTTGAGTTTGAGCAATTCAGCATTTCTCGTAACACAGCGCTGAACATTAACGCGCACTTTTAAGAAACTCAATTAAGAATTACACCCCTAAAAAATAATTCACCGAACTTCAATATTTGTAATCTTTTAACAGTTTCATGGTTTTTTTTTTTTATGAAAATAAAAGAATGAATTTTTTATATTATTATCTTTAAAAATTGTAAGAGCTAGTGATGTGAATTCATATTTTAATGGAAGGGCAGTTTTGATAATAAAATTTTTATTTTAGGATATAACTCTTTAGTTGAACTGCACGTTAGACTAATTTCATAGTTCATCATATGAACAAAAAGTTTTTAAAATTAATTTGTAATTTTACACACTCCATGTGTGTGCAAAAATTAAATAATATTAATTTACTGATGTAATAAAAGTTTCATAATGATTTATGATAGGTAATATACAAAGATTGTATAATAACCGCCTCATTTTCCCATCAAATTATTGAATTATTTACTTATTTAATTATTGTTATATTATTAGTGTAAACCATTTATGAAATATAAGAATGAAATCTTGGCTGGTCAAGACCATACACTGTAAAGGGCTGTGACGAGCTCCGTGAAGGCACCTTTCTATGCATTGAGAGGGGGTGAACAAGATATGATTGGGGGCTGAAGGGATCTGTACAAGACATGATTTTGGGAGGATTATTACTGGAGGAAAGTTGTCAAATCAAGAGGGCCAACCCCACTTCCAACACACTAGTTTTACCCAAGTATCAAAGGATTACCATTCTTGGGATGTGAGTATGTATGATAATCGATCTTATACCAAATTTGTCGATAAAGAATTTTAAAATGTGAGAAGTAGTTTAAATTGCTAAAGCTTAGTAACGAACATCAGTGCAATAACAATATATTGGGTAGAAGTATTGGACCCTTCTACCATAGATAAATTAATTTTGTCAATTAAAATTAAAGATTAAGATTGTTAATAAAATTACACGTGACCCTATCGGTTCGAATTAAAAATTGGAATCGACTCAATTGAGATAAAAGTACTGAAGCCTACAGCTGACAGAACTACCACATAACCTTCTCAATCAAAATCAAAGACTGAGACCTACTTAATCCGAATAGAATAAGATTTTGATTAGTAAAAATTGGTACACCAATATTCGAAACCCATAAATAGGCCAACGAACACAAAATTTAATGATTTTATTGTCATTATTCTAGAAATTTTATTGGGATTATGAATACTCTCTAATAACATTTTGTATAAAAAGAATTATTTTTATACCCACATCTCCAATAAGTTGGTATATCCATTTACTAAGTGATAAGTTGCTCACAAAAGTTGCAAATCCTACTTTTGCAAATGACATACCAAAGTTGAGTACATTTGGGATTGGTAGTATCGAGATAGAAGAAATAAACTTTTAGCTATTGCTCTAATAATTTGAATAGACTTTTAGCTATTGCTATAATGATTTGTGTTTTTAGCTATTGCTCTAATGATTTGAACAGACTTTTAGCTATTGCTATAATGATTTGAGTTTTTGTATCCTTTGGAATATTCATTTCGATGGTACTGCCATGTTACATACTCGAAACGGAACGAGAGTGTGACATACTGAACTTATTTTATCTAACATAAAATATAAAAATGAAAAAGTTAGATCATGATTAAATACAAACACAAAATTGCAATAATAATAACTTTTTATATTTTGATTATATAATACATGTGAGCGTGCATAAAAAAGATAAATAAATTTTATATTTTGATAATTAAAAATGTTTTAACAAAACCATAAAAAAAAATAAAATTCACTAACTCTCAATTCAAATTTGAAGAAAAGAATAAAGAGTTAGTATTAGTTAATTAATTAAAATTAGGAGTATATTTGCTAAAGCATTAAGAGATAAAAAAGATAGTTATTTAGAGAGTGAGTTTAAGAACACCAAATAGATTAATTGAAAATAATGGTACAATTGGTTAAACAAGGTAGTTTCATAAGAGTTGTGGCTTAATAATGTTAAGCTTGTGAGATAGATTTTTTATTCTTTTCTTAAGAGAGAAAAAAAATACGTATTTTATTAATCGTATTAGATGACCTCTCTTTCCAATTCTAAAATAGTAGATATTATACCAAAATAATCGTCCACGTCAAATCTATGCTTCGTCCAATAAACAATAACGTATCTTCACTTTGATTTGACTCAATCAATCAATATGGTATAATTTTTTGGAACACACACTTTTCCTCGATTTTAATTGCAATCAATCACCCACTGTGATTACGATTCAATCAAATTCAATTTTCTAAATACTGTAAAATGAATCAATAATTTGCATCGGAAGTTTCCAAGGATGGGCACAAAATTTCAACTTAATTGTATCACGAACACTATGGGACCCTCTCAAAAAGTAATGTCATTTCTAGGGAAAAAGAAGAAAACAGAGAGAGAGAGAGAGAGAGAGAGAGAGAGAGATTATAAGCAGAATATCAAGAATAGAACAAAGGGAAAGAAAAAGAAAAGTCATTAAAAATAAGCATTATGCTAAAGGGTTCTTCTCCACATATCTGTATTGGTTTTATCAGTCACTCGTTCTGTTAGATTTGTAGGTCACCCTAATGAGAACTCCTTTCCCCAAAGTCTTTGCAAAGATTCATTATGTCCCAACTTTTCTTTTATTTGAAAATCTAAAAGAATTAAAAAAGTCTTTTCTTTTGGTTGTTGTACTGGGCTTAACATAGGCTTATAACACTATCCTATAACGAGGGCAAAGACACGGACTGGGAAAAGCAAAAAAAGTCGGCAATTTTTACTACTTCGAGTTAAGTTACGTGGGAATGACACGGAAAATTCCACTTCTTTTAGTATGGTCATTATTTCTCGAGCATATTTGTGCGTTTCACATTTGGAATGAACTTATTCAAAGTTTGACATGTTCAATGTGTAATAGATTGGGGAATATTGTGTTGTGTTTCTTACTATTTATATGCGTTGCGTTCCCATTCGATGATGTATTTTTATAATTTAATCTGACATGATATAGTCAAAAAAGTTGACAGCATGAAAATATACGTGTACCCTAAAATTCGATGTCAAGATTATATTAATTCAATCAAAAGATTTAAAGTTTGTGCCCTGTAATTTAGAATCCCTTTTAGGTAACAATATTTTCAGTGTCGAGATTTAGATGAACGGTGGTGACTTATAAATTTTTCCAAGAGAGTGAGGCAAATTCCAGAGATTGTCGAAAGTGTACAATATTACTAGTTCGTGCTGAAATAGTTGGTTTAGGCTTTTAGAGAAATTGCGGAATAAAAATTATGTTAAAATTGCGGAATAGAAATTACATTAACATGCAATATAAAACTTCTAACTTTCACTATGAAATGGGAAAAGTCTAGAAGAGTGTTACAATAGTTATGAACATGATGAGTGAAACAACAACCAAATAAACCAAATTAAAGGTGAGACCAAGTTGGACGTTATTCGACGAACTTCCACATATTAAAATTCCAGCTAACTGTACAAAAACTAAACGGAATGCATTGGGTGTCATAATATATTGAACCTGATGTTGATAGTTTAAATCAAACTATATTCTTGAATAAAAGTTCTATTGTTTTTTGGCCTTCAACATGGGGAAGGACTGCAGAAAAACATTTTAGCAGAGTAGAATAAGCATTGATTTTTGTCCTGGCAAAATTGATTACAAAGTGTTGAAATCCCAATAAAAAAATGTTAGCTAACAAAATTGATTACAAAGTTGTTGAATTCCCACTAAAAATTGTTAGCTGACGCTCTAATTGAATGCGTAAAGTTTCCACAGTAGAAAGTAGTCTTATATAAATAATTAATTTTGCCTTAATTAAGAGCCATACATTGTAAATGATTAAAATCCTTTCAACAATCTAAATTCTTCGAATTTAATCATTAAAATATAGAAATAAATTGCATAATCTAACATGAGTCCAAAATTATCGAATTTGAATCCCAAATTCTAAGTTTAAATGTAGCATGAACGAATATGAACGTGTTGGAAATGAATAGGAATGATTTGAAATAGTTTTGAGACATTTTTCTACAATAATTTGTTAGTTCTTGCTCCTGATCTATTAAAATCTCCACGTATTATTTCTCTTTGATGATTGAATGTCTTATGTTATGTATGATTTAGAGGCTATAACTGCATATATATGGGTTAACAAGCTTATCAACTCTCATTATGTGTATTTGACTTCTCATCAAAGTATAAATAATGAATAGTCTCTATGCACATAAAACTCATGTTTAATATGATGCAATAAAATGCAAAGTAGCAAGGTCTTAATTTATGAGATCACTTTAATTGTGGTTAACTTCACTGACCTCCTATACGAGCAATTATTTGACATATAAGTACATACATCACGTTTTATCCTAACAATCTATCACTTGAACTATATATGCACCTTATAATTGTGTGTTGACTTCATGAACTCAAAATTCTACTATGATCTTTTTATGCATCTCGAAACAATTCATTCCATCATTTATGTCAGCTCAAAGTTGAAGGGGCTATGTTCATTGAGTAACAGAATCTAATAAATGGGCACACTCAATAATAAAATTGAATGACATGGATCAGACATGGATTTGTGCCATTTAAGAGAGATGCAAATGTAATCTATGGCATCTCTACTATCAATTGAATCACACTTTACCCATGTGAGATTTTCTTAGACAATATGTTTACAAAACTAAATAAGCCTTAAATGTGTTAATGCGAATTGGAAGTTAATCAACTTTAAAATAGTAATAACCATATTGATTGTTAGTATTATAAAAGCATCTCTAATTTCAAACTCCAACTAAAACTGCATTTCATCAAATGATCCAACACCAATATGAGCAACATGCTCATGAATCTCTTTAGGTGGCATCTCTTGGTAAGTCGATTCACAATTATGGAGTTTGTACTCTGTGTTCTACAAAAGTTTATCCACTCTAAACTCTTTTTTTAACAACTAGGAACTCAATACATACATCCATCCATCCATACATACATACATATATATATACACACACACACACACTGAATTTTTGAGTCCTACTGTTCTTGGAGTACAATACTATTAAATTATTGTCAAAACAAAATCTAAGTGGTATTTCAATACTATTTATAATTTGCAGCCTGGTAATGAAATTCAACTACCATATTACCTATTTGGATGCCTTATAAAATGTTATAAACTTCACTACCATTGTGGAAGAAGCTCTAAATGTCTACTCAGCACTCCTCTTAATAAATTGCTCTTCCAACGAGCAGGCAGATATAGCTCATTGTGGATTTTATACTGTCTTTGCATCTGGCGAAATTAGAGTCAAGATAACCTGAGATCTTCAATTGGTTCAATTTCTTACATGTGGGTATTTAATTTTTTTTTTTTGCTATAGATACTTCATTATCCATTTGGTTGCTTTCCTATAATTCATTCCTGCATTCCTTAAATTTAATTACATTCCAATGACCAAACTCCCTAATACCAAAGCACATGGAATCTTTTGCATTTCCTTGGTTTTCTAACTCTCTTCAGGGCTTTCACTTAAACTACACTTGTCCCCCCCTATATTTACTGAGGTGCCAAGTAGAGAGCTATTATGTTTGGCATACCTATTAAAAACTCTTTTGATATAACTTTTTTTGTGATAATTCAGGAACACCCTAAGAATGATATCGGTATATTTGAATCACCAATACAAAAGAGGCACTACCAAGATCTTACATTTTGAAAACTGTCTAGAAATTCCTTTATTTTATGTAATAAGCCCATATCATTTGTGACAAGTAGAATGTCCCTTGCATACAAAATCTAAAAGGTAAACTTAGTCTCATAGAACTTTTGGTATGCATAACCATCCACTATGTTCATATCAAAATCAAAAAACACAACTTGATGGTATTTATAACACTAATGAGATGCCTACTTGTGTCCATACATAGATAGATTTTTTTTTTGATTTGCATATTATTTCCTTTGCATCACCTAACCCAAAGCTCTATCTAATTGTGCCATCTAAATTATTTAATCAATGTCACCATTGAGAAGTTTAGTTTTAACATTCATTTGATGCATCTCAAAATCAAATGAGCTATTAATGACATTATAATTCTACAAATATCTTTCAATGAAACCAGAGACAATGTCACTGTATAGCCATTACCAGCTTTCCACGTATAGCCTTTTGCAAAATGACATGTCTCTTATCTCTTTACACTACCACCTGAATCCCTCCTAATCTTAAATACTCATTTACAACCAATGTGTTTTGACCCTTTAGGCAATGAAACAAGATCTTTTATGTTGTTGTCCTTCTTGGACTCTTTTTTTAATGGCATCAATCCACTTTTGAGAACAAAAGCTTTATATAGCTTGATAGAAGTTAATTTGATCATCTTCCTCCTTTCCAATGTTAAACTCGAGCTTTTCGGGAAGTACAATCTAATCATGTGGCACCGCACTTTTTCTGTCTCAGATGAATATCCTTGGCGGCTTTGATTTTTAATGTGTGAAGGTTGACTTCAATCACAGAATATCTAGACATAATCTTAATTTGAAGTAGCTTTTTGAGTAATGTCAATATAAACAAATTGGTCTTAGTAATTCTCAACGACAATTTGTGAAATATTATTTTATTTTTCTAAAAGATATTGTCATTCATCCTTTCTTTCTCTAACGACTCAGCATTCACAAAGGACAGGGCATTACCTATGTTGAATATCAACATTGAAGTGGGACCGTAGAACTCATAACATTGAATCTTTCAAAGTATCCAATAAAATAACTAAAAGTCTTTGAGTCCAATTTATTTTCATTTGGCTTATAAGGAATTGTGTTAGCTGGACATCTTTAAATATGTAATTGTTTAGACAAGGCTTTTTATTTATCAAAATCTCACAAGTAGTATTATCAGTCGCTATTGTTGGAATTCTATTACGTATACATGCTATAGTCTTTAATGTTGCTTCCCAGAATGATTTTAGTAAGGTATAATGACTAATCATTCTAGAGTTTTATTTTCCTTTCAACAGTACTCATGCAAGGTGAATTAAACATGGTTTAACATGGGACAATATCACATTCCTTCAGAAATTTAACCAATGGTCCTGGAACTAATTCATCATTTCTATTGTTGCATTTGCCACCACAATTATGTATAACAAATTTAATCTTTTTGGCAAGTTGGTTCAGTACTTCACCATGTTAATTTTTATTTACATCCAAAAACTAAAATTTTTATTTAATGAGATAAAGGTAGACATATCTCGGGTCATCTATGAACGTTATAAAATATTGCTGACCATTCTAATATGATGTAGAAAATGGACTCTAAATATCCATGTGTAAAAGTTCTACGACATCTAATAAGCTATTGGCACACGATCTCTTCATATATATATGAAATTGACACCCATTAATATTCATAAATTTAAGGGATCAAGAATACATTAGACACAACTCTCTCTATTGTCCTTTTGAATGTATAACCTAATTTCTTGTGTCACAGTGAAGCTAAATTCAAGTAGATTAATTTGTGTTTCATTCCTAGTGAATTAAAACATAAGGTTTTATTATAAGAGGCTACTACATCAAGTGGGTACGTATTATCATGTTTATATAAAGAATTGATTCTAACTAGTTTTGAATTATGAAAAGATAGAACTGACTATTTCTAAATGAACAAAAATGACTTAATTTGTTTAATATTGAAATATAAATTCATTTTTGTGGAAATGACAACAAAATAAAGGTTTAATTGAAAGTCAAATGGTAACTAGTTTTTAAAAATAATCTAGTATTGCTTGTTGCCCTTACTCTTAACATCATACCATCACCTACACACTACCAAAAAGTGGAGAAATTAAGACGGCAAAATTGGGACGGTCCAAATCCGTCTCAAATTAGGGACGACATCTTTCTATGCGTACAAAATCTGTTCCAAAGCCGTCCCAATTTTGATAAATTTTTAAAAATAGCAATGCTGTTCCAAAACTATCCCAAACAGAGACGGCATTGGGATGACATCTTTTGAAGTTCCCAAATTCATCCCAAGGCCGTTCCAATTTCGGAACAGTTTTGGAACGGCTCTTTCCAATGGATGTTTTAGTCGTCCCAATTTGGAGCCGTCCCAAAACTATCTCAAATATGCCATGCCAAAGCTGTCCTGGAAATAATAAATTTAATCAAAAGGAATACTGTCCCAAAACCGTCTCAATTTCAGGATGGCTTTGGGATGGTTCTTTCCAATGGATGCTTTAGTCGTCCCAAATAAATCCGTCCCAAAGCTGTTTCGGAAATAATCAATTTTATAAATAAAAATGCCGTCCCAAAGTAGTCCTAAAATGTGATATATGAATCATGCAATCCCTATCATTTTTACTTTCGGTGGAGGTTGAGAATTAAAGATTTATTCACTATTGTGCATGAGAAAGGCATCAATTCTAGGTGAGTTAGTAGATTTATGATACCCATACCCATGGATTATTGATTTCATTATCATTTTACTATATTTATACCATGTATATATATGTCTATATTATTTTTGTAGAGTAATACTCTTTTTTCAACTAATTTTTGTCCACGTGTTGAATGTAGAAGATGGAAAAAATATTTTTTGTAACCAAAAAGTGTTGGTGTTGATTCTTTATACCTACTTCATAATTTCTATAAAATAATATTAGTACATTTCATATATTGTAATATTGTTGGTATATATATATGTATGTATTGTTTGGGATAGCAATGATGAATTGTGCTTCTAATGTTATTGCAAACTTTTAGTTAGTGGAAAATCTGAACTCAATATGTCATGTTTGGATTGAAAATGAATTTTAAACACCTATTTCTATATTTTTACTAAATGTGAATCTAGGATTGGCATTGTTATGAAAACCTAAAATCTATTCTTTTTATTTTTTAGTGAGATGTTACGCAATATTAGATCGTGAATGCACAACAAAAATTTGCCTGGGCGTGGAGAGCTGACACCATAATTTGAATCCGGGGTCAATGAATTTGTTAAATGGGCAATACAGCAACATGAGCATATGGACGGTGCGAAAATTAGATGTCCATACTCTCGTTATAAGAATGCAAAATTTCTTGAACCTAATGAAGTTAAGGTTCACTTATTCAGAAAGGGATTTGTTCAAAATTATTATAATTGGATCAGTCATGGTGAAGCTCAATATTGCGATACAGTGCCTGATGTAGAAGGGAGTACCATACGAACCCCCTCAACATCAGAGGACGTTGGAACAATGCAAACTTTGGTTGGGAACACCGTATGGTATATGATGCATTTAAGGTTTGTCGTGGCCCTGCAAATGTTGGGCTCGTTGGGCCTTTGTCAGGGGTAAGACAGCAGTAGAGTTACTTTAAACCGTCAACCGCTCAATTTTGTGAAGGTCCCACATTTAATGCAAATGATGTCGACGGGGTGGATTGAGACAAATTTTTTGATGTGCTACATGCGGCAGACCAACCACTGTATAGTGGTTATGAAAATTTCACGCAATTGTCTGCAGTTACCCGAATGGTGAATATTAAAACAGACCACAACATGTCCCAAAGTTGTTACGATGACATTTGTAAATTAATTGGTGAGATACTCCTAAGTGATTATCAAATACCTCCTAATTTTTACACTACTATAAGGCTGATACGAGAGTTGGGTCTTCCCGTAGCGATAATTGATAGTTGCAAATCTGGTTGTATGTTGTACTGGAAAGAGGATGCTCAGTTGGAGCATTGCAAATTCTATGGAGAGCGAGGTTCAAAGTGAGAAGGATACCATTATCAACTAGAAAACAGATTCCATACAGGCGTTTGATCTACTTGCCTCTGATTCTAAGGCTACAAAGGTTGTATATGTCGCAAATGACTGCTGAGCATATGACTTGGCATGCTACTCACAAGATGTCAAGCGGTTACATGTGTTATCCTTCTGACGCTAAGGCATGGAAGCATTTTGACAGGACCTATCCTGATTTTGCAACGGATCCGCGTAACATACGATTGGGTTTATGTGCTGCACATTGCGCACATCTTCGTGACGACTCGCACGAGGTGCAGACTGAAATGTAGTAATTCGCATGTTGCGCCCGTCGTTGCGACGATGCGTGACGTGCAGTATGCTACCTCGTAGTCTGCACGTCGTGCCAGTCGTCGCGACGCCATGCGCAACGTGCAGATTGAAAATTTGAAATGCGCACGTCATCGTGACGTCGAGCGCGACATGCGCAACTGTGCGCTTGTCCACGCGTATGATTTAGGACGGTTCTTAATATTTCCATCCCAAAGTGTAAGAATCAAATTTTAAAGTCCCCCTTATCACATATTTCATTTCAGACGCAGAAAGAAAATCGGCGATTTCACGCATTTCCCACACTCTTCTTATGAATCAGCATTAGTTGTTTTCTTCAAAACCTCCAACTTTCTTCCAACAACGTAAATGTTAAAAAATTTCACAATTTCTATGCAAATCCATGTTTGGGTGTCTTTCAATATAAATTTAGGATTTTTGTAGAAATTTTAATTTGGTTGAAATTTAGGCTTCTTTTTTAGACTTATTGTAGTTGTTAGTGAAAGATATGATGCCACATTTTTGTTTCTATGTCTTGTCCAATTATCTTGGCTTGTTTTGGGATGAATGTGAAATTTGTTAGAGAAATTTATATAAATATCATATTTAGTTGCATGGTGTTGCTTATTGAGTGAGTTGAAACCTTATCTTTTTAGGTAGCTTTTGATTAAAAATACCTGCACATGTGGTGTTTGATGAAATGCCAATTAATCTCATTATAGACAACTATTAGTTGATAACTTAAATTATAGCCTTATTTAGTAGTGAAATTTATTAGTATATTAAATCTAAATAAGGTCCACTATAGGTTTGTTTCATTTAATTGGTGGATATTTGGATATCAAATTTGACATATTAAATATCTATATTCATGCAGATGACATGTTTGGTGAAATACCGTTGAAATCAGTTATTTGATATGGTTTGCTTGTATATGTTACATTTCCCAAACCAATATAATTACTTGTGTTATTTACTTTCCATGTATTATAGCCAAAAGGTTTGTCTTTACTTATATATATAATTTATTTGATGACATATTTATCGCCTCAATTTAGAGTAGCATATAATTTGGTAATAGATGTATTCCTGCTATTTGATTTAGTGAGATCATATAGTAACTATAAAACCTTCATTTCGTTTATGTATTTTAGAATAACTCAGGAAGCCTTTTTTGGAGGCAAAGCTAACATCCCACATGCGAGGAGAGGGGTACAAAATATGAACACACCATTCTTTACACTTATTTCATCTTCTCCCCCAATTGACGAAGATGAGACCCAACCTCTAAGTCCAATACAAGGTGATATACCTTCCACATCGACACACAACTCCAACGAACCATCACACTCATGCAAGGAGAGAGATTTTCTTATTGTACCTACTACATCTGAGGCACCTGTTACAGGTGGAGCATCCCAACCCCAAGCGGGGGGACAAAAACATGTGACACCGTGTCAGTTTTAGTGAGTGTAAATTTAATTCGACGTTTATATAATTAATCACATAGACCCACACGCATCAAAAGAATAAGTAATTTAATTACTACATCTACATTTTAACTTATCATTGCAGTGTATGGAAAGACGTAACAGACTCGATAAAATTCATTGTATTTGGATATTATAATGGACCATGGATCTGTTACACTAACGTCCTATTGTCCCAAAAACAAGAATTGTTTCGACTTTTCAAGATATGAAATATCTAAAAGTATAAAAAAGATGTTTTTGATACATATATGAGCATTTTCCATAAACACTATTTTGATTTTCTACTATAACTTGAATCTATTCTACACAAACTCATAATTCTTGTACTTTTATACTCCTCATATTTGTCCATAAAATGAATTTAGTTGGGACCCAGCAGATAACACGGCAATACAACACTGCTTCAAGAAAAAGGCCACTAAATTAATATGAAAACACTTGCACTGGGCAAAAATTTCTAACAAAAAGGCTGATTAGATCCCACAGGAAAAGTGGAATGAGATGTTAGGCAAATGGACAGAGAATACATATTGAGTAGTATGCAAAAAGAACCGTCCCAATTGAGCAGCTGACAATACATCTGCATCCACTATCTATCACAGTGACTCAATATCAGTGATTGCACATTGTGAAAGAATAGTAAGTAAGAAAGAATATCTATTTCACTTCAATCTATTTTTGTAATATGGTATATATTCATTTCATTACGTTACAATTATATTAGATAATATATGAGGCACAATTAGGACGGTCGCCGACTCCCCTTGAAGTTTACTCTAAAGTTTGGAAAAACGCAACTGGCAAATGGGCAGGCCCTCATGCATAGTCTCAAGAGGTAAGTACAATTACTTAAGTCAATGTTACCTCACCATTATGTGCAACAATCCATTCATTTTCTATATCTATAGGAGATTATACAAAAATTACAAGCAGATCAAAATGCCGTCGAAGGACTAGAGGGACAAGAGTTAGAGGGTGGTGGGACTTCATCTAGCTTAACTAATAGCAACATAGTCATCCTCAACACGTTTAGTGGCTTTAAAAAAGGCCGCTTTCTAGGAATAGGCTCCGAGTTTCAATCATTTAAACAATTATCTCGTAGGTCGACTAGCTCCACTACTTCCTCACCTAATCATAAGTTACAAGCAATGCAAGCTATATTGAAATGTACTCAGCATCAACTATGGGAGAGAGATGCAGAGATGGATGACTACAAAACTAAATTGGCCCAAACAGATGCGAGATTGAACAACTTTATGCGACTTGCTTCTAAAAAACTCGGCCTCAACTCCCTTGATGACAATGAAGGTGATAAAGAATCTGAGGACCTCGATCCATAGATTTAGATATCGATTACCTAACATTATCTATTTTGTATCTCTTATATTAATATAAAAAGATGGGATTGTATCACACTTTTAATTGTAGCTTTATTCTGTGTCTATATATTTGCAATTCTGAAATTATTACATTACTATTAGTACATTTTTCTTAGTAAAATTGTATATAGAAATATTAGCACATTAATTGTAATGGAATGACTAAATTTTAATATAAATTTCACAAAATATTTCATCAGCATATTTCCAAAACCGTGCTAAAACCATCTAAAAAAAGCCGTGCCAAAGCTGTCTCGAAAAGACCGTGCCAAAGTCGCTCTAAATATGCCGTCCCAATATTTAGTGACATGGTAAATAGGAACGGATTATTTTCCATCCTAAATTCCGTCCCAAATATAATTTGGGATGGATAATTACCTCAAATCCGTCCCAATTCACCCACTTTTTAGTAGTGACATAAATGTATTTTTCACCAACATTATTAACATAGTAATGTGAGTTGTTGCACTGAAATTTATGGCTATGTTTGTTTTTAAATTATGAATCCCAAAATCACACACGCAATTATTATACCTTTTAAATTATATCTCTTTCTTTCTTCTACTTTTATACAATTTTTAAGATAAAATACCCAAATAACACACCAAAATTTAAAAATAAACAAAGCCGATCAATTAAGTTTTTATAGAGATCAAAGTCAAATTAACCTTAAAATAAACAATGTTAAGAAGCATACCCTTTTGAGCATGCCAAGAATGAGCACATTCTGTCTCACGTATTTCAACCTTTCATCATTTGGGACATAATGCGAGATGAGCTTATCAATAGATCATGATTCCACTTGATAATTAAAGCTCACTTTCAATTAATTGAACGATGCCAAAATATATTTTAAAACCAATTGCACTAACAAATTTTAGGTATATTTAATTTGGGTGCTTTAAGTTTTGAAGCAATATGAGACATATTCATAATGCATTACAAAACATTTCAAAAGTATACTTGTTTCAATCTTTCCATTTTTGACAAATCTCTTTTCAAGAACTTGGAGGAAACCTTTTGCTATATCATCCTTCTTAAACATAGATCTTGCAAAAAGCTTTTTTAATGGTACCTTTTTTACCATAAGACTTAATACAACTTAATTTTTTGTCACTTTTCGATCTCCCTCTTTTCATCTAAGGTACTATTATTTAGTGAGATTATGAGCAGGTCAGCATTTAATGCAAGGTCTAAGTCTATGACTTTGAAGATAATAACTTTTATTTTCCAAAACTTGAAATTAGTACCATTTAGAAAATGAATAGAATTAAGCTAGCTAGGATACTCATAGCAAAATCTAACACCTAAACATAACTATATAACCTAAATAACATACTCATACTGGAATCGTGTCATTCGAATATAAATTTAAATACTGGTATGCCCATCATAAGATGTCAACACAACATTAATATTTCATCTTCGAATGACGACATTGATTTGCAAGTGGTACCTAATTGCGGTAATCAAACACTAGCAATAGCACATGCCAAATAACAACTATCTTTGGATTGATTTATTATTCATGTGTCACATCAATAATTGCTATATGTTTATTAACATAGTTTATGTATGCCATTTGACCAAATATACCTTCCTTTAAATTGATTAAATATTTGCCTGAATCACATATATCCAACCTTTCCATATTATAGAACAAATTAATTCACATAAGAGAGCTTATATTCATAGGATGCTATTTCCATCAATTTACTTCTTAACATTGATATCTAAATGAATACCAATGTTTAAATTAAAAAAACAAACTTAATTAAGAAAAAAAATGCATTTCCAAATTGTCTAGTTTCCCACTATATTCGACAATTTCCATATTTATGATTTGTTGATTCCTTTGGGTGAAAATTTCTTATTTCATTCTTATTTAAAGCCAAAAATTTTGAATTTTTCACCTTTCAATCTAACCTTTTGATTCTTTAAAAAAATCACTAACGCAATGTAATCATCTAATATGCATTAATTGTTAGTAATATGCCTTCAAATGCAATTTTGTGAGGAATATTTGTTGTAAATGTTACTTTCTAACTAATAAAATATCGATATTTTGGTTTTATCAATTTTCTGACAATTTGTTTCATGCATGAAATTCTTATTACAGTGTAAAGTTTCACATGTGCCTATATGATTGAGTTAAATAGTTTTATTCATAAGAGTTGTGAATATGAACTCCAAACTTCTAAATACAAAGTCATTAAAATATATTAATAAGTCACAGATTCTCTAAATGGGTATTAGAATATTGGTACAATGAGGTCACCTTGCGCTTGTACGATAAATGTCATGAAATTTAGTATGAGATATTGAGAATACAAATTTGTGAATATGCTATTGAAGAAAGAGATTTGAACACTAAATTTGAGAAAGAAACAAACATATTGAGTTTACTATTTGTTGCAATGTCTTACTTTATAATCATGCTAAGTCTACATAGGTCTTAGACCTAGGAGAACAAAGAGACCTTGTGCATATTGTGGTCAATGTGTCATTAAGGAATGAAAAGCCAAAGCTATCTTGATATAAGATAGGGTTATGAACCCATTGTACCATTCTCACTTGCATATGAAGGTATGCGTATAATTAATAAGGAATCTGTCTCCTTACAACTAAGCGAGACATTTGTTCTATCCGATTGATGTTTCATGAGACAAAAAATCCTATGCAAGAGGAATGTCTACTCAAAAAGGAGTTTCTAATAGGATATTAGTCTCTTGAGAATGTACTAATTTGGTCATATAATCAAACGATTGAGATTGACTAAATTTATTATTCTTGCTTGATTGGATGAAAGCAAGTAAAAGGCCTATACTATATTATATTTACAATCATAAGGGCTTATGTGATCATATCACCTCATTTTAGATGTACTACTATATGGGCTATAGACTAGGTTTTACTCATATTCTTTAAGATATACTTGTTGTTAACTAAGGATAAATTTAGAGAGCCACATATTAAAGAATAAGGTAAGGGCAAAATAGTAATTTTGATGAGGGACCTTGAATGAGACTTGTGAAGTATCGTGCTTCAGTTAATTTAGTTCTAATTAGATTAGACCAAATAGAACTATTTATTTTCTATTATGTTGGCCAATAATGAGTTTATTAGTGACCCTTCAGTTTAATTAATAAGATTAATTAAATTAGACAACAAGATACTATTGGGTGTTAATTATTAATTGAATTAATAGTTGAATATGAAATAAGCTTGAATTAATTTTAAGATTCATATAAAAGTTCATTTGCCCTAAGTTAAACATGGAAAAAATGAATTTAACTATGTTACCAATATTGTATGTAGGAAACAAATAAAGCTAGAGGATTCCACCAAAAACACCCCATGCCCAACAACTTATTTCCATTGCCAGTCTCACTTTTTCCAAAAGAGAAAAATACTTTTGCCGCTGCGTTATTTTTCTTTTGTCAAAAGTTCTTCAAAACAAAAGGAGTTTGTGGGATTTTGTGAAAGGGTTTGTAAAAATTTATTGAAGAGGTCTTGTACTTGGGTTGTTGGTGAAGGCAATGTGGATGCCATGACTCAAGAATCATGGCTTATTGATCACATTTAGAAATTTCCAAGAACTAGATTCCAAGCAACAAATTCATACAACTATTTGAAATTTAAATTTTACGTGTTATGAAGAGGAATGAACAGAGTTATGATATTTAATTCCACTGATATTTCAATTATTTTGTGCATTTACATTCAAATTTTTGTATCCTAAACATGTTCAAACCCAACATTCATATCATACGAAATTGACCCCCCAAAATTTGAAACTTCTTCAAATTCAAGATTGAGATCTCAGTCGTTGATTTCTTAAATAAAACCATAATTAATATAATAATAACCACGCATATATTATTTTGATTCTTGAATTAGTTTTAATTCAATTATAAAACTTTTCATCCATAAATTTAAATTTGACTTTGCCAAGTCTAAATCCAAAGTAATGCTAAACCTATCTAGTTGAATTTTAAAATTTAAAATAGAAATGCAAGAACTATCCATTCATCAAAATATTAAGAATAAGTCAACTGAATTTAGAATTTTACTAAAAATATCAAAAATCATAATTTGTTTCCATATTCACCATAAACCAATTTGTCAAGTCATTAAAATACAAAAACATATCAAGGATTAATTTTATGACTATTTGACGTTTTATTTGTTAGAATTTTGTATGATAGAGGTTTCAATTAAACATCTTGTGTTTGGAATAGATTTTGCTGAAATTGGAATGAAAATGAGTGATTTTAGATATGATTTCAATATTTGGTGTTTTGCTTGTAGCAACATGGTAGTAGAAAAGGAGCCTATGACCCCAAAAGAAATGATTGCACCAACAAATTGAGAAGCAACAATTGATCCTGCATAGTCAACATCACAGTTGTGGAAGCTAAGGTTGTAACCATGAGGGAGAGTTTTGCAACTACAAACACAAGTGCTGTACATTCAAGATATTACCACGATTTAGGATAGCAACGACGAGATCCAGGGTTGTTGCCACGAGAGACGAGGTTGCGGGTGCAAGGTTGAAAGTGGGATATTTTGGATGAAGTTTGCTACTAAGGAGTGAGACTACAGGATTAGATATTGTGGTAGCAAGAGATAAAGTTGTGGCTGTGAGATGTAGTCAATGAGATTTATGTGATGTTCTCTCCCAAGACCGCAGGTGTGAGAAGACATCTCGTGACTGTAAGAAAGATGTTCACGGCCACAAGATTAGCAGCAAGACAAAGATAGGAATCTTTACTAGAGGTATTTTTATTCAAATTTGGTGATTTTTGACATAACCCTAATCGCCCTAGAGTTCTATTTGGAGTTCTTCATTGAACTTAGAAGTGGGGAAACACAATGAAGGTCCAGGAAGAAGGAATTCATATCAGTGATTAAAGAATTCATCTTGTGTGCAATTCATGACTTTAGACTAGGATTCATTTTATCGTTTTTCTCTAGTTTTTGTCATTGTGGATAGTTGAATTTAGCAAGTTTTTAATGGATAACATTATGGTGTATTAAATTGTCATTTTAGGACCTTTTGATTATGTTTGATGGTTGATGAATCAATGAATTTTTCATCATCTTTTGTTGTCTTTATTATTTGCAATTTGCAAGTTTAATGTTTTTAAAGGCTAGCTAATCTTTAATTAATTTGTGCCCGCATGAAAAATAATGGAAGTGAAACTCATAGGCTAGACACTCAATTGCAAACATTCTTTTTGTAACATTAACGGAAGTGAAACTATAGAATTAGTGTGAGACACATTTTTAATCATAAAATTTCATCTCAATTTTATTAGGTTGTGAGAACATATTTAGTTGAAAATTAAAGCATTAAGAGAAGTTGGGGGATATTCCAAAGACAGTAGGATTAGCAATCCATTTTGAGGCGATTAGAAGTGATTGTTAATATAAATCCCCGTTCATTGAGAATAAACACATTGCAAGGGACTAGGCTTCTTCAATACTAGTACTTGTTTCTTTAATTTCTATCACTTGTTTCTAGGACATTAGATTACTTATTCTTTTGTTAAATTTGCAATTGTCATGTTGTAAAGTCCTAACTAATAAACACTTAGTCATGTCAATAGACACATAATTACACTCTCTTAGTGGATACGACACTATTCTCACCACTACACCTTATCCATTTTTGTGTGCACCCACGACATGCATCAAATTTTTGGCGTTGTTGCCTGGGAGATTCACAAGTGCTATTAAATATTCTTAGTGTGTGCTAGATTAGGTTATTTTCTTCTTTTGAATTATTTTAGTTGTCTACTTGATTCTTGTAGTAACTAGATGCTTTTTGTGTAGTAGGTGTTGAAGTTTTGTGATTATTTATGTATGCAATGAAATTAGAGTTTGAATTTGGTAGAATTTGATGCAAAAATTAAGGGAATATACTGTTAAAGAAGAGCCCAGCATAGGCAACTACAGAAGGAGTTAGAGATGGAAGATAACCAACAACCACCCCAACTATTGGGTTTCCATGGGGTTTGCTTAGAAAAATTAAAACTTAAGAATATAAAAATATCATACAACTGTAGTGGAAATTATAGGAACAAATACACTCATTTTTGTTGCAAAACATGCAAGATATTAAGAAAACAAGAACAAGAACAGAGATTGTACCTTTGGAACATTTCCAAATGGTTTATGTGTAATAGTCGTGGCCCTCGATCCTCAATCTCTTGTTTGTCTACACAACAACGATGCTCACAAGCTCTTCTTACACTCCACAAACTCCTGTTGTGAAGCTCTAACACAAGCAACTTTGATCTAGGAGGAATTTTTGATGAGTGCTCAAAGAGGTCGGCTAGAGGATGTGTCTTGAACTCCTCAAAACTTTTTTAAATACTTATAACATAAGGGTTTGGAGTATAAGCTCTATGGGCTCTTCCACATGCACCTTTTTAACAAAAATAGCCCATACACTTTTATTTATTAATCTCATTAAAGCCCAAATGTGACTAGTTAGTTTAATTTAATTAATCTCATTAATTACACTAGATTTTCATTGTACTTCTAATTAATGATCTCATCATTAACAAACACCATAGAAATCTATTTAATTTAATCCAATTGCAACTAAATAAATTATGCAACCTGTCAATTTAACACTAGCAATACATTTCTATCTTATATGTGACTTTTTAGGTCCATTCTTAATTGGCAACAAGCATAAGTCGAAGGATATGAGTAATGTTTAGCCTACGGCCCATATTATAGTCCAACTAAGATATTGCGAGTTTAATCACAATGAACCTTTTCAATTGTAACTACTATATTGTATAGACCTTTTATCTTACTTTACCCCAATCGAGTCAGAGTTATGAATTTAGTTAAACTCACAAACTTGATTATATGACCAATCGGTATTTTCTCATGAGGCAAACATTCCTATCAAAAACTCTTTTTCGATCATACATTGCCTTGGTCAAAGGCTTTTGTTTAATAGAAAATTAACTACATAGGACAAATGCCTTGTTCACTTGCAAAGAGACAAATCCCTTATTAAATACACATCTGACTCCATATGCATTAGGGTAATGACATGTTGGGCATATGAACTTATCCCATACCCAGATAGATATCTGCCATCAATGTCTTAATGACATGTTGATCATCATGCGCACATGATAACCATGTCATCTCAAGTCTAATGTCCATGATAACTTAACATGATCACGAAGTAGGATGTTAACAACTAAGAGTGAACTTCACGCACTTGCTTTATTCTACAAATCATTATTTGAATGTTCAATTCCTCAACGGCGTAACTACATACATGCATTCTCAATATCTCATACTAAATAGTATGACGACACTATACAAATACAAGGTATTCAATTACTAAAATTTGTCAATGGTCACTAAATGCCCTTGAAAGTGTTTGTAATCTTCCACAAATTTTAATGATTGAATACCAAGAAAGCCTTGTGTCCATATTCATAACTCCTTATAAATATGGCTTCTTAACTTAAACACATGGGCACATGTAATATCTTACACCAATCAAGATTTACATGCGTGATAACTTGTTAGAAGATTGATGTGAAAATCAATACTTTATTAATAATTAAGTAAGGATACATATACAACCAAATGGCCCCTATTATCCCTCTTTTTTTTTTTTTTTGGTGTTAAAGCACATATCACTAACAATCTCTTGGTTGCACTCTAATGCCAATACTACTAATGCTAATCTCTATGGTATCTAATACCCATCATCTCAAAATGGTGATCTAGTTGTACTTGAGTTAGCAACTAGGTCAGTAGGTCAGCCACATTATTAACTGAAGTTATTTTTTGCATGGTTACATAGCCCAGTCTAATGATTTCCTAAATAATGTGGTAAATTCTCTCTATGTGTTTGGATTTTTTATGAGATACTAGTCAGACACTAGTTCCTTTGCTTGTACAATTGGGCCACTATTGTCATAATAAAGTAGCAATTGGTTGATCTACATCTAGAACCACTTGAAGTTCTATCACAAACTTCTTTATCCAAACAGCCTTCTTTGCTGCATCACATATAGTGATATACTCAACTTTAGTGGTGGAGTTTGGTATTATACTCTGCTTGGAATTTTTCCAATTGACTACTCCTCTATTAAGAGTAAATAGGAATTTAAAGATAGACTTTCTATCATCCATCTGACTAGAAGTCAAAATCAGTATATCCAACTACTCCTAGATCGCCATCTCCATACGCATGTACTATATCCTTACTTCTTCTTAAGTACTTAAGGATAAACTTGAGAGCATTCCAATAATCTCCACTTGGATTCACCTGAAACCTCCTTATTACACTTAAGGATCACATACATAACATTACATACATCAGGTTTCCTTTAGCCGAAGCATATGGAATAGCTTATGTGCTTCTCCTTTTGTTAGTTGTCCTTAAACACATGGATTTCAAGCAATGGATGCCACCACTCAATGGTGTTAATCCTTTCTTAGAGGCCTCCATACTAAACCTCTTCAGTATTTTGTCTATGTGTAAGATTTGGGAGAGATCTAACAACCTTTTTTCTCTATCTTTATAGGCATGAATGCCTAAGATGTAAGTCTCTTCCCCTAAATCTTTCATGTAAAAGGTACTAGATAGACATGTCTTAAGTTGTCTTAACATCCCAATATCATTTTCTGTCAGTATTTTTTTATCCACGTATAATACAAGGAATGTTATTGCACTCCCAATAACCTTCTTGTAGATGCAGAGTTCATTTTAATTCTTAATGGAGCCAAACGATTTAACTATAGCATTAAAATGAAGATTCCAACTCCTTGATGTTTGCTTAATAAATGGTCCGATTAAGCTTGCACACTTTAGGAGATTCATCTTGGACTTCAAAATCGCATGGCTACACCATATAAATGTTCTTTTAAGCATTCCATTAAGGACAGTAGTTTTGACATCCTTCTACCAAATCTCATAATCCAAGTGGGTGACTATAGCAAGTACAATTTGAATAAACTTCAGCATGGCTAAAGTTGAGAAGGTTTCCTCACAGTCAATTCCCTCCTTTCAACTCTAATCCTTTACTACCAGCTAGGCCTTATAGGTCTCTACCTCTTTAGTCGAACTAATTCTCCTCTTATAAACTCATTTGCATCTAATGGGAATAAAATTCTCACGGGTGGATCTACAATAATGCATACTTGGTTCGCCTACATTTAACCCATTTCAAATTTCATAGCCTTCACCCCCTTAGTGGAGTCGTTATTTGCCATTGTGTTATCATAAGTAGAAAGATCATTTCCATGATTATTATTTTCTATTATGAACAACTTTTGTCTGCTCTCTAAGATGCGACCATATCTCTCTAGTTCTCGAGAGATTGCACCTGATCTTCAGAACGGTTGCATCTCAAAAGGTTCCTTTTGAATAGGAACACGCATTACATGCTCACTGCCTTGTTCCGTATGCTCAACTTCCTTGAGCATTATTGTTCTATTTACTCCATTTTCTCAGATGAACTCTTCTTCGAGAAAACGTGTGTGATACCTTATGACAATCTTATTGTCTTTAAGTATGTAGAGCTAATATCTGATTCTTTAAGATATCCCATAAAGCAGCTCAGACCTTTGACTTGTCCTTCTTAGTCTTCTTAAGATAAGTCATACATTCCCCAATCCTTAAACGTTTAAGGATTAACTTTCTTCTATACCACATCTCATGTGGGGTGGAGGGAACAAACTTAGAGGGTGTCCTATCCATAATGTATGCTGTGGTAAGTAGGGCATGCTCTTATAGGGATGTGGGCAAATCGATGAAGCTCATCATAGATCAAACCATGTTCAATAGAGTATGATTCGTACATTTATCTACACTATTTAACTGAAGATTTGCTAATGGTGTTAACTATGATATAATGCCATATTCCTTGAGAAACTTAGCAAACATAGCATTCATATATTTACCTCAATGATCTAATCATAGTACTTTGCAATATTTACCAATTTACTTTTCTACTTATACTTTGAATTCCTCAAACAATTCAAAGAATTCATACTTGTACTTATCAAGTACATAGCCATATCAAGAGTAGTCATTGGTAAAGGTAATGAATTAGAGAAATCCTCTTCTTACCATTTCATTAAATAGCCCACAAACTTTGATGTGGACTAGCACCAACACCTTAGTCGCCCTCTCAACACATCCATCAAATTAACTTCTAGCCATCTTACCTAGGATGCAAGGTTTAAAAGTTGGATAGGGTTTCTCTTCCAATGGGTCAATCAGCCCATCTTTTTGCAGTTTGCTAATCTTTTGTATCCCTAGCATGGCTAAGTCTAAGGTACTGCAAGTTTTTAGAAATTAAACCCTCCCTAGGATGTTTGTTTGAAATGTTATTTATCACATTTGTATCATCCATACTCAAATAATATAAGTAATTTATGAGAGATGACATGCCAACCATTTTATACAATAATAAATATAGCGCACATTACTTCTAAAAAATTCATAATTCTCTTTTATTAATAAAGGAATTGAAATAATGTTTTTAAGCCCATTGGGCAACAAAAGGCAATCTCTCAAAACTAATCTATGGCTTAATGATAGATTAACTAAAGCGGTCCCAATCACAGTAGCTGCAACACTTACTCCACTACCCACCTTGATCACCAATTTATGCTTCCCAAGCATCCTACTTTTGACCAGACCTACAAAGTGCAAATGTTAGAAGATGCACAAAAATCTAAAATTCAAATAGAAAATACATAAATGGAACAAGATGTTTCACAAACAAAAGATTCCTTGCCTTTTGCTGCTTTCTTAACACTAAGGTACTAGGCACAATTCATCTTCCAGTACCCAATGTTGTTGTAGTGAAAACACTTTCCTTTCTCTGTTGGAGCTTCGTCCTTCTTGATACTCCCACTTAACTTGGGAATGACTGGCTTTTTCTTCTTTGTCTTTCCCTTCTTAGTCACACTAGAGGAGGTAGACATAATAAGAACTGCCTCATTCCCTTTCCCTTTCATGACTTGCTATGCAATCACTAACTTTCATATGAAAATTCATGAAAAACTATGAGAAGGAGAGTCTGGAAGTAACTAAAGGATAAATTCATCTACAAATTAGCATCTACGATGAAATTCAGTGGCACAAACTTTTCAATGAGTGAAATAATCTTAAAGACAACTCACTCATATCTAGTCGCATGACTCTACTCTTCATATAACTCTTGTAGGTGGTATAAGATCTTCCAATTAGTCTTCATCCCCTCATGGGTCCTCTAAAGATCATTGGTCACAGCTGTCAAGCTGTAGCTCTTGACTAGCAAATCATTCTCCACATATTTCTTATGAGCAACTTTTTCCTCCTCACTAGCAATGTCGACAGGGATTAGTGGGATATCAGGGTCCAAAACATAGCTGAGGTACTCTAGGTTGAGAACAATTCTTAGATTCTAGAGCCAGTCAACATAGTTGGACCCAGTCAAAATATTGGTCTCAAGTAATTTTGAAAGATGTGTAGACATTATTTAGAAAAAATTAAACTGTAGAAAAGTAAATACATTTGTTAGTTTGTTGTTATATATGTTACCATTGTGATTATAAACTTTAAATCAAAACTTCCTCCTACTAGATTTTTCGAATCCTACACTCTCTTGAATAGAAGATGGAAATTCTATTGGTAAAATTTCTTTTGTGGGTGCCTAAGGTCTTCATTAGACATAACACAGCTCCTGTAATCAAGTCTTAGCATACTAGGTCCAATGAGTGACAACTCTTACCAACACATCTCATGTGTGATCCAATCTTTGCTTTGGTCCATGGCCCAAAAATGTCTCACGTAATTGGTTTATAGCATGTTAGGTCTATTAAAGTTAAACCCACTGACTGACAACTCACCGGATTTAAACTTCACCCGTGGCTAACCACTCTTAAAGCATCGTATTCTTTGAATATGGCATCTAATGCACAAAAAGTTATAAATGTGCCAAGGAAATATAACCCCACTAATGTGATGATATCACACACTAAAGCTACACTTAGAGCTTTAAGCTCGATGGAGGGCCATGACAAACATTTTAGTATTACAACTTAATATTTGTTTAAAGAAGTTTTAGGGTTCATGTAGATTAGGTTTTAGTTTGTGCATTATCTATTTTCATGTATCTCATACATCTATCACAAATAATATACAGAATAAAAAATAGAGGATTATGGACTTTTAGATCAAATTCGAGTTAAAATTAGATCATGCACAAGTGTATGAAATCCTACATCATTACATAAGGATTTCTTAAATGCCTTCATCTTAAACTTCATGGCTTTATGGGGTTTACCACATCTTGAAAACTCGAATGGCACTAACTTGTAGTGTTGACATGAACATTAACTCTTAATGTCTTCCATATTTTACAAATGCATATGGTATACTATAGAGAATCCTATTCTACATAATTAAAATAAAACTTGGGCTCATGCCCTTACAACCAATGAAAAATTAATTATATAACCTATAAAAAATAAA
Organism: Avicennia marina; assembly: GCA_019155195.1. Classification (NCBI taxonomy): domain Eukaryota; kingdom Viridiplantae; phylum Streptophyta; class Magnoliopsida; order Lamiales; family Acanthaceae; genus Avicennia; species Avicennia marina. The sequence continues at coordinate 5,826,523 of CM032762.1, read as the reverse complement.
ATAAATGCATTCACCCTAAAGTGTACTAAGTTTGAAACCTAACCATAACATCCATACAAACAATTATGCATCACATGCATAATTAAGTAATTTCATTTAATGGCAATTTCCACTACCTATGCATCTCATGCACTAGTTTTCGTTCCTTAAAAAATAATTTTTTAAAATTAAAATTGTAAAACAAAATTTCTGTGTAAAATTTGTTCACACATATGGGGTTGTTGTGGCGATTGCGAGCAGCCCAACTGCAATCATGAAGGCTAACCATGATAAAACCTAGGGTTCTTAGTTTCGTTGCAATGTTTCTCGTGGTTGCAAGAAGGGCCATCACAACCATAGGAAGGCTCCCGCAATAGTTGAATGAGATTGTAGGATTTATGTAATCCCACGGTAATGGTGCGATCACGCAACTTAGTGGCACGTCTACAAGAACTCTTCCCATGATGACAGCTACCAGTCGTGATATGGTACAAAAAAATCTATAGCTTTAGGCTTATTATTCAAATTCATTTCTTTTCCACTTGTCTCAATTTCCATCACTTCGAAAACACTTTTGAATGGTTTTCCTTGCATCACATACATGTTTAAAGGAATTTACCATGAAAACTAACGTAAAACATGAAAGAATCATTGAACTTTACCATTTTCAAGAATAACAGTGGCTCTAATACCACTGTTGGGTTTTCATGAGATTTGCTAAGAAAATTAAAACTTTAGAACATAAAAAAAATCATACAAATGCAACAAAAACTATAGGTACAAATCCCACTCATTTTTCTTGCAAAATACACAAGATATTAACAAAACAAGAATAAGAATAAAGATTGTATCTTTAGAACATATCCAAATAGTTTGTGCAAGATCCTTGCAATCACAGCTCTTGAACCTCAATCTCTAGTTTGTCCACATGTTAAGGATGCTAACGAGCTCTTCTTACACTTTACAAAACTTCTCTTGTTAAGCTCTAACACAAACAACTTTGGGTCAAGAGAAATTTTTGACAAGAGAGTGCTCAAACAGGGTGGCTAAGGGCTGCTCTCTCTTACTTGATAGATGTACATGAATTTTAGGGCTAAAGGATGTGTCTTGAACTCTTCAAGACTTTGCTAAATACTTATAATACAAAGTTTTAGGGTTTGGAGTATGGACTTCATAGACCCTCCCACATGAACCCTCATTATACTTATAATTAATGATCCCGTCACTAACAAGCACTATGGCATTCTATTTAGTTCGATTCAACTACAACTATATAAATTATGCAACCCATCAATTTAATACTAGCAATACATCCCAATTTTATATGTGTGACTCTCTAGATTCATTTTTAATTAGAAACGAGTATAAATCAAAGGATATGGCTAATGTCTAGCCTACGACTCATATTATATCCCAAGTAAGATGAAGCGACTTAGATCACAATGAACCTTTCCGATTATAACTACCATGTTGTATAGACTTTTTGTCTTACTTTGTCCCCATCAAGTGAGAGTTATAAATTTAATTAAACTCACAAATACAATCATATGAGCAATCAATATTTCCTCATGAGATAAATGTTTCTATCGAAAACTCCTTTTTTATCATATATGCCTTGGCTAAGGGATTTTGTCTCTTAGAATATCAAACTGCATAGGACAAATGCCTTGTTCACTTTCAAGGAGACAAATCTCTTATTAAATACACACATGCCTCTATATACATCTAAGCAACGAAATGTTAAGCTCATGGCCCTATCCCATTCTAGGATAGATATTAACTCTTAATGTCCTAATAACACATTTACTGTCATGCAAACAAGACAAACATGTTATCCCAAACCTAAGGTCTATAAGGGCTTAGCAGGATTACAATGCCAGATGTTGATAGTCAAAGGAAACTCTATGCGTCTGTTTCATTTTGTGAGTCACTGTTAATTGCTTCATTCCCCACTGGTGCATCCTCACACATGTATTTTCAATATCTTATACTAAACAGTATGATAGTCATCATACAAATATAAGATATGCAAGATGCGTCAACTCTAATACCTTTTAGAGTGTCTCTAACTCATAGATAGATTTTAGTAATTGAGTATCAAGAGAGCCTTGTATCCATATTCATAATTCTTTATAAATAAGGCTTCTTAACTCAAAAATATGGACACATGCTATACTTTATGCTAATCAAGATTTATAGGCATGATAACTTGCTAGAATACTGATGTGAAAATCAATATTTTATAATGACTAAGTACGAACACCTATACAACTAAATGTCATCTAGTATCCCTTATTTTCTATTAGTGTTAGAGGGTATATCACTAATACTAACAACTCCTGGCACCTAATAAGAAGGCCACATGTGACTATGTCTAGCTAGTGATCAATCAGAATATGATTAGAATTATATGACCATTGGTAAATGCAAATAATCTCCAATTGAAGCCTACATTAACTGATAAATATGGTACAGTTAAACGAATTTAGAGGAGGCTCGCATGAGGATGCAAGAACTCATTTAAAAAGCTTCTTAAAACTGTGCAATACAGTTAAATTTAATAAAGTATCTAAGGATGTGATGAGGCTAAGATTATTTCCCTTCTCCTTACATGATTGCCTAAGATAGTGTCTCCAAAGATTACCCCCGAAAAGTATTATGACATGGTAGGATATGTGAATAACTTTCTAGCTAAGTCCTTCCCACCTCCCAAGATTACTCAGCTGCATTAGGAAATTGGCATCTTCAAGTAAATGGATTCAGAGACACTCTTATAGGCTTGAGAGAGAATTAAGGAGCTACTTAAAAAGTGTCCACAACATGGACACCCGCTGTGGTTGCAAGTTCAACCTTTTTATAATGGTATCAATGGAAAACTAGGGACAATGTTAGACACAGCAGTTGGTGGCGCATTACCGACCAAGTTTCCAGAGGAGGCATGGCATCTCATTGAAGAAATGGCATGAAACGCACATCAATAGCCTTTGGATATAGCTTCCATTTGACGAGTGGTGAGAGTTTATGATCCACACCTGACACATGAATGCTAAGTGGAGGATTCATGTGCTAGCCAATTAGATATAGATCAACGAAATTTTGTGAACAATCAAGGAAGGCTATATAATAACCTATATTCCAACACAAACAACCTAAACTGGAGGAGAAATTTCTCAAGGATAAATCAAGCAGTTGCATTAAATCCCCTGAGCTTTCAAGCATAAAGGCAAGCAGCACCAGTCCCTCTATAACAAGCACAAGAAACAAAGTAGTCTTTTATAGACATTGTAGGTGATTTGGCTAAGTCTACACAGGAAATCATAGGAAATTTAGTTAAAACAACCCAAGACTACATTAATAGGATCGACATAATGCTCCAAAACAAATAAGCTTCATTGAGAAATTTGGAGAAACAAATTAGACAGTTGGCCAAAGACGTTGCAAGTAAAGCTCAAGGTACCTTGCCAAGTAATACGGAGCTAATACAAGAGAAAAGGCAAGACAATCAGCTTAAGAAGTGGAAAGCAACTTGAGAAGGACCATCAAGAAAAAACAACAAGGAAAGGGCTAAAAGAAAGAAAGAACAAGCCAAGCAGGAAGACTTATAGAAGGACGAGGAAGTAGAAAAGGCTACACCATTAGTCAAGCCATACCGACCACCCATTCCTTATCCCCAAAGATTGAAAGCCTCACAAAAAGATAAAAATTTTCACAAATTTATTAATTTATTTAATAAATTACAAATTAACATTTTTTTTGTAGAGGCATTGGCATAAATTCCAGGTTTCACTAAGTTCTTGAAAGAGAAACTATCAAAGAAGAGAAAGGTAGGGGATCATGAAATAGTCTTGCTAAGAGATGAATGCAGTGTAGTCATCAAAAATAAATTACCTCTAAAATTAAAAGATCCAAGGAATTTAATGATTTCATGCAATATTGGGAATGTTGAATTCAATAAGGCTTTATGTGATTTAGGTGCTAATATTAACTTGATGCCTCATACTTTGTTGAGGGACCTTGTCTTAAGAGAATTGCAGCTCACCAAGATGTCCATTCAGCTAGTGGATAAATCAGCGAAGGACCCCTTATGATTAATTGAAGATGTCCTGGTAAAAGTGGATCAGTTTATCTTTCATGTTGATTTTGTTGTTATTGATATGGAAGAAGATAAAGAACTACCACTCATATTAGGGAAACCTTTCCAAGCTACTATTAAGGCATTAATTGATGTGCATTAAGGTAGGTTAGCGTTTAGAGTATGCAGTGAGGAGGTAATTTTTAATACATTTGGTGCATCTAAATGCCCCCTTGATGTTACTACTTGTTCACAAATTAATCATTTTGATGACTACGTGTTTGAATTATTTAGGAGAGAGCATGATCTACGCAAGGTGTTCGAGAGAATGATGGAGCAAAATGGAGAAGGACAGAGAAAATAAGGAGGATCTAGTGGAATAAGTGATCCAACCCCTAGGTAAGCCAATTAATCCACCAAAATCATCCTTGGAGTAGGCCCCAAAGTTAGCTAAAGAAACTTCCATATCATTTAAGGTACACTTTCTTGGGTAAATCTTCTACATTTCCTATGATAATTTCTACCCATTTAAGTAAGGAAGAAGAAAATAGGTTGTTTTGGGTCTTAAAAAAACATGTGAAAGCAATGGGGTGGTCTATAGCCAATCTAAGAGATATTAGCCCATCTTATTGTAAGCATAAAATTCTTTAAGAGGAAGGATATAAACCTACTATGCAGTTGCAATGAAGGTTTAACCCACACATGCAAGTAGTTAAAAAGGAGTAATCCTATTTATGATGATGAGTGGGTGAGCCCAACTCAAGTAGTTCCTAAGAACAGAGGCATGATTGTGGTGAAAAATGAGCAAAATGAACTAATTCCATCTAGCCACAAACCTCACCTTCCATTACTTCCAACCATCACATCATCTACACTTTTCATCAACCACAATGACTACCTACAATTTATAATAGACTAATTTCAAACATATAGAGCCAAAAAAAAATATTTAAGCATACATCCAATGGCCAACATTAACTTTCCCATCTCAAGATATTTAGTTTCAACTTCTTAAAGTACCTTACTCACATAGTATACAATGTAATGCTACTTTTAATGTTCCTTGACTAAAACTAAGGTTACTCTAATATCACAAACCACTAAATAGATGAACAATTTATCTCTTAGGTTACAATTTTTAAACGAAGGAAGCTTTCCTAGGAACTCCTTCAATTCACTAAAAGCCTTCTAGCATTAGTTTATCCATTGGAAATCCCTTGTCTTCAATATGTGCACTTGATTTATATTTCTAACACTAGGCTTTTTCTTAATTGCTCTTATCTTTTATGGATTTGCTTCTGTCTCATCATTTGGTTATTTTGAATCCCAAAAACTTTCCTCCTTAAATTCCAAATGCACATTTAGCTGGGTTGAGTTGTAAATTAAACTACCTCAAAACCTCAAAGATTTTCCCCAAATCTCAAACATGAGAAGCTTTCCTAACTAAATTTACTAAATTATCATCTATTTAGATTTCTGTATTCCATCTGAGTTTAGATTCCAACTAACGCGTGCATCCAAGCAAAGCAAGAATACCTAAGATTGTTTGGAGGTCCAATAATGTGTTCTGTGGCCAAAAAGCTGAAGAATTTGATGATGGCACTTGTAAAAGTGATTCAAGGTGATTTTGGGTGTGTGGAAAGGCTTAAGGAGCATCCATGGATCAATTTAGTGTGAAACGTAGAAGAAAATGTGACTTAGATATTAAGGATTGATCCTAAAGATGGCCGAATCAATCCCAGGTTCATAAAATCAATCCAAGGGAGGAAAAGATCGACATGGCAAGGAGAAGGATTCTACAAATATGATCCAAGATGGAACAAATCAATCTCATGAAGTTTGATCGACAGGGATATCAATCTTATGAGTTGTAGATCCATCATATGTAGTGTGATTGTAAAGACAAAGCCTCATCAATTCACTAGAAGTGTGATCGTAGGTGGAAAAATCAACATTGTGATCAATCCTAACATCACGAGACCGATCACCGTGGCACCAGATCAATACTGATGGTGGATTGGAGCCCAAGCTTTCCTTCTTTAGTTACAATTCTTCCTAACTTAATTAGGCCTTTTCCAAATTGTTATAGACCAAATTTTCCTACTTACGAATATAAATAAGGCCTTAGATTTATTTTAACATAGATTATTAACTAGAAATTTTGTAACTTAATAATGTTCTTCCTTTCCCTTGAAATTTGAGAGTTCTTAATTTCTTGTGAAACCTACCGTCCAAATCGAATTATTCAAAGCATTCATTAAAACAATTCAAGACATATCAAATAACATAACTTGTTAGTTTTGGTGGTCTACTACGAGTTCTTATAGTTTGTTGCAATTTGGGTTGTTTCTACCGAGTTCACGCAAGCAGAACATCATCAGGTTTAGGCTTGCACCATCTGTCATATTCACACTTTCACGCATTTGTCAATTCCTATCAAAGATGACTACATCAAATTCTGATCTAGTCATCAGTCCATGTACCACCTTCATTGTTTTTGTATCCTTTTAGCTTCCATCCTATCTTCTTTTTTTTCATCATTCCTCATAAATTAAAAAAAATAGTTTATGCTCTAGTGTTTTAAGCAATTTTGTTAGTTTCATTGAATTATTTCATTTAGTTACTTCTTGATTTGATTGTCGGGTGTTGAATAGTAGAAAAGCCATTAAAAAAAGAGTTAAAAAAAAGGAAGTGATTGATTGTTGAAAAAAGCGTGTTTTAAAAAAAATTAATTGAAATTTGGTCTTTCAAAGTGAAGAAGTTTGGATTGAATTTTTTGCAAAAAGCTCAAAGTTTTGCTAGAAAACCTTGCAGTGATTGATTGCACCTTGACCCTAAATCAATTGCACCCTTAATCACATGGGAATGCTCCTACTGCACATATCCATGGTTGATTGCACCTACTTGTTCTGCTTGAGATTAATCCTATTTTCATTCATGGATTGACCTTTTTGTGTCCTAGTGGATCCTATACTGTAAAATTTTCCCATTTCATGCACTTAAATGCTTGTGGGGGATACATCACTTACGTTTTAAGGAGTAATTGAAATTTCACAAGGCAAACATAAGAATTGAGTCAATAAATCTATTATTTTGAGTGTTCTTATGTGTGATACATGAGTGAGATGTAAGAAATGAGTAGTTGCATCTTATAAGGAGGCAAGACACTTACGCACACCACATGTTTCCTACTTTTCTACAAATTACACATTTTCTAGATATTCAAAGAATTGGCTGTTAGTTATAGAACACTTAACATGAAGTAATTGATGGATATATTAGCAAGCATCAACTGGTGATCAGAAAACCTAGAGGTATCCTATGATACTACACGAGGTAGCTCGGTGCCACACAGTGAATAGAGTTGGAAGGAATCATTACCTAGGCAAGAGAGACCTATATGCTAGGCAAGAAGAGAAAGGTACATTAGTGACGATAATTTCAACTTTCCCGATGAATTTAAGAATTATGCCAGCCCTAGTAGATAGCCTAGATGTAGGTGTGAGGAAGAAGAAATCCCAAAAGGCATGAAGCTCATCATTTTTCCAAGGACAATCAAACCCTAATGTGTACTTGGAATAGGAGAGACGAGTGCATTTGGTGTTTGATTGCCACACCCACTTAGAGGCCCAAAAGGTCAAGCTTGTGGTTGTTGAATTTGAGGGTTATGACATAATATAGTGGGATCAATTGTATACTAGTAGGAGGAGAGTGGGTGAGTGCCCCATCCTCATTTAGGATGAATTAAAGGTAGTGATGAGAAAGAGATATATTTCTAGCCATTACCATAAAGATTTGCACTAAAAATTATAGACCTTATGCAAGATTACTATAAAGACATAGAAATGGCATTAATAAAGGCTGATGTTGTGGATGATAAAAATGCCACTGTGGCAAGATTCATGGTTAGGTTGAACCAAGATATTGTGGATGTTCTTAAGTTGCACCATGACATTGAGTTGGAGGATTGGAAAAAGCCATCAAAGTGGAGAAGCAACTTAAGAGGGATGGAAATTAAGTATAACTAAACACCACTTCTAGGGCATTTCCTAGAAGAGAAGAAAAAGGTCCATTAGTTGGAAATGCTAAACTGAAAGTAGCACTAACAAGTGGAGGTAGCAAAGGTATAGACTCCTTCCAATTTTACTTTATCTACTACACTTAACTATGATATTATATGTTTCCAATGTTAAGGTAGAGGGGGCATCGCATAATAGAACGACATGGTGTTAATGGATAGAGGTGAGAGTGTTACAAATAAGGAAGGTAGTAGTGGAGATGAAATACCACCATTAGAGGAGGTATCCTTGAATGATGATGGAGTATGTGTTGAAGCCAGCGGTAACAATTTGATAGTTATGTACACTTTGAATGATCAAACAAAGGGAGATGAGTATGGAGAGCAAAGGGATATAAATATGAGGAGTAAAGAGAGGACAATTTTCCACACAAGGTGCTAAGTTATAGACAAGACATGCAACCTTAAAATTGATGGTGGTAGTAGTATGAATGCTGGTAGCACAATGTTAGCAGAGAGGCTATCTTTACCTTTGAAGCATCATGCTAGCGTTACAAGTTGTAGCGGTTGAATGATAGTGAAGAAGTAACGGTAACAAAACAAGTACTTATGGCTTTTCAAATTGGTAAATATAAAGATGAGGAGTTGTGTGATGTGTTCCTAGGTAATCTAGCCACATTTTATTAGGTAGGCCATGACAATATGACAAAAGAGTAACATTTGATGGTAAGACTTACAGGTACACATTTTAACATCACAACAAGAAGATCGCTTTGGTACCACTCATACTAAAGGAAGTTCATGAAGATCAAAAGTACTTACAACAAAAATATGATCTAGAGTTAGAAAAAAAGAAAAAGAAGAAGGAGAGTTTAAAGAGAGATGAGAATGGCAAGGAAGTGGAAAGAAAAGTAAGGAAAAGAATATAGGTTTGCCACCATGAGAGACGTAAGAAGAGGAAAGAAAAGTAGAGAAAAGAACATATGTTTGCCACCATGAGAGACGTAAGGATAGCTAAAGCAAGTGAGAGGAGAATGATATGACTCACGTATTAAGAAACCTATTTCCTATCTTAAGAGGTCACATTTTCTCTCCCTAAGATTGTGTTGATTGTTCAGTACAATTATGCAAATGTACCATATGAGCAAGTAAATGTGATTTTCTCTTCATCCTTTGGTGTAATGGGAATTTTATTATACCCCAAGTAACCATCCAAAAAAAGAAATAAGGGCGTCCTATAAGTCTTTCTAACATTTGGTTAACTAAAGGTAATGGAAAGTGGTATTTTGAGGTGGCACTATTAAGTTTTTTATACTTGATACACACATGCCAACCGATCACTATTCCTACCATATACTTATTTAATGATAAAAGTTAATGCGTGCTCATTTTGAAATTAAGTAGGTTATGTTGTTCCTTATTTATTATAAAATATAACAATTCTTATGCTAGTTTCATCAATAATGCAACCCCAAAATTCATATTCACACCACTCCTTGTCCTTATTTGTCTAATTGCTCGAGAAGTTCTATTGCTAAGACAAGGCAGTGGCTTAAGGATGTGAGTCTCACTTTAATGTGTTCATAAACTTGTTGGACAATGAATGAGAGGAATGGAAGGGATAAGAAATGGTGTAGGCACATTTTTTGTAAAATTTTAGGCCTATATTTAATTATTTTCACCTATGATCACCTTATTGAGATGGGAAATATCTCTTGTGCAGCGATTACTCCTAATAACCATTATGGTTACTTGGCAACAAAACGAAGTAAGAAAATAATATTGCAAAAATACTGGGAAAAATTAAAAATTGAGCAGGAAAAATTTTGTCTGCTCCACTAGTTGGAGTGACAAAGTAACCAAAATTGAGTAGAGGCCCTTATTTATTATCGTGTAAAACGGTCACCTAACTATGAGTATACGTAGCATCTCAAATTCATTGTAGGTTAAGTAACTAAAGGTTTGTGTTGACCCTTGTTCACCTTCATAAACATCCACCTTCACTAAATTATGGAATAATCATGAAGGCCTGGAAAGATCAAGTGTGAGGGAAGAAGAAAAGAAAGAAAGGAAAGATGAGAAGAAGGGAAGGGGAAATAGAAGAAGAAGAAGAAGAAGAGTTAGTGAAGGTGGATGTTGCTAAGTTTCTACCTGTCCACCCCTAATTAACCTATACTTATAAACTCCAATTGATCTCTTGCCTTTTGTTGCTTAAATTTTTTTAAAGTCTAGTGAGTGGATCTATTATGATGAGCTATCCATGAATTAACTGTTATTGAAAGGAAATAGAAACATCAAGTGCCTAGAGTGAGTGAAGGATAAGAAGCGACGCAAACATAGGGATCTACATTGGAGAAGAAATTGGTTTAAGCCTGTTGTGTTTTTTGAACAATTTAGAACCACTTGACTCATTCTCTTAATCTTTCTAAACTTAGGAAGGGTGGCCAACTTCATAATTCCACAACTAATGCATCTTTGAGTTATGGGTCACTCTAGTTAAGTAGTGGTATAATATCAATTACTACAACAATTTGGGTATCACCCTACCCAATACTATATTGGATTAGGTCTCCTCAGTATGGTTTGATATGGCTCTTCTGACTAAAAATGAGAAAGCCAATCAATTCATTGAAGATCATGAGGTAACCATTAAGTTGCTAAGGGATAAGGTAAAATGTGTGCATGCCTGGATTACGACTAAAGCACATAAAAAGCACACTGAGAGGAGTTCTAAAATAGGTGTTAAGATCTATTTGAAACTTCAACCCTACAAGCACTTTTCTATAAATGCTAGACCTAACCAAAAACTTACAATTAAATGCTTTGAGCCATATACTATTTAGGGAAAATTGGATAGGTGGCATACTATCTTAACAATTTCAAATTCATCCAATTTTTCACAAATCTTTGTTAAAGAGGAAAGTGGATAACATCATAGAAGATAATCAATAATTACCTAACATATATATATATATATATATATATATATATTAATGGCAAAATCCAAATGAACAAGTGGTTGTTTCAAGACAAAGGTATGTAAAAATGGGAACTGGACAGCAAAATAAGTCCCCATTCAGAGGTCTCATTAAGACCCTTCAAAAGCACTTAGGAAGACATCAAAGCCCGTCGATGGCATTACCCGAACACAGTCCATATGATAGAAGATATTGAAAAATTACCTCTCAACCTCTATCAAAGGATTTTGTAATTTTCTATCATACACCAAACAAGCGACAACAGAAAATAACAATAATAGATAAACTTGGATGGTCAACAGATACAGTGGGTGAAATTATTATACAATTAATGGAGGGATCAAGGCACAACCATCCAAGTAAAGATAGGAAATAATAACTAAACTCAAAAGATTAGGAGAGGAAGCACCCAAATCAAATTCAACCCAGCCATAAAGAAGTTAGAATCCCTTTAATCCTTCCAAATATCGATAATAAAAAATAAAGATATAATTTTTATGTATGAAAATAGGTAGGCAAAAGACTATAAATTAAGATATAGTGAATAAAACTTACCTTTTATCTTTCCTTTCTCTCAACTTCTCTCCCACCACTTCTCCTCTTCCTTCCCAAATCTATTCTATATTCTACTCTCCTGTTTCTATTTATTCTTTGTCCTTCTCAATATTTAGCAACATCATTGCTTGGACCTCACCAAAGGAAAGGGCTCAGATGCTTAAAATTGTAAAAGGGAGTTTACCTCATGACCCCCTACATAAAGGTCTCATTAGACCACTAGGTGCTTAGCACGAAGTTCTGACCACAAGAGGTTAATCATAAAACCCTTGAGAATAATTGATAGATACTCCCATGAGGAGTTGGAAAAGGTAAGATTTATGGTCATGGGAGCGCCCAAGTCCCCAGCGACAAAAAGGGCCAACATACAATTTTTGCTAGAAAGAGAGAAAGAAGGGAGAAAGTGAGAAGAAGGAAGAAATCTAAAAACAATACAAGGACAAGGGACAGGGATCGCTTAATTACAACCCACACGTAGAAGTTACGATTGTACCCTTCATCACGTAACCCAAGAGTATTGCAACTACTAAAAGACTGAATTACCGAAAATAACCCCGTTCCAGAGGCTTCTCCATCAATCAGATTGATTGGTGGATTGGGCTCTAGGAAATTTCTTGGGCCATTAGCATTGTTGGGCCAAGAAATAGATTTAGTGGGCCTATTGTCCTTACTAGGTCACACAGGATTTTGCTGTGTAATTGTTAACTTTATTTCTTACCGGAAAAATGGCTGTTGCCTAGAAATTAACCACGCAGATCAAAGCATGAAAAAAAAAATTGAATTCTTTGTGTAATCTTTGTTTTACTTTGGGAAATGAGACGAAATCCTGAAGAATATATTTATTCCTGCTTGAAATGTTACTATCTTTGAAAAAGATTATAGAATCTCTATTTTTGTTAAGTGAAATTATATGAAAACATTTAATGAAAATCCATGAAAGTTTAAGCAAATAATTGATTGAATGGTGTTTAAAAGAGTGTGGCTAAAAAGATTAAGAAAATAGAAAGTAAATCGTTGGTAGTTGGTTACTTCTAGCAAAAGCTTTGATTTTAGTTTTAAAGATTCAACTTGCTCGTAAAAGCTCTAATCTTTTGCGAAGATGACTATTAGAAGATTAATCAGGGGATTTAGCTGTGATACTTATTAATTTTTGACACCCACAGCTTCATTTTGATTCCATAGCGATATTTTAGAAAGAAACCTTGTCACTTAGAAGGGTTTGGATACTGAAGTTCTTCAAATAAATCCTTACCCCTTCATCCTTTACGAGATTGTGAAGTCTTTGCAGAAGGATCTATGGACTTTGTTTCTGTGAATTTTGTGAAACGGTTCTACGTAAAATTATGTACAAACAGAGGTGGGGAAGTGAAAATCAGATGGACATTAGCAGATTTTAGTCTGAAAGATATCTGCGAGTGCTATGGGATACTAATACAATCAAATGGCCCGCTCAATGGCTAAGGAGCATATTGATTCTTGAGCACGGTACCATGAGGCAAGAGCCTTGAAGGCTTCTAGAAGAAATGACATTTTCTAGAACTGGAGGAAATGATCTTTCTACAGAATACTTCTAATGCAAGCACGAAAGCAGTGAACAAACGATGGGATGATACCCTAAACAAGTATTTCTTTGGAGATTAGACTAAGCAATATTGTACATGTCATCTAACATATAAAAAATTTTGTTTCACCAAAGATTAAAAGATTATAAGGCTAGTGTTTGTTTTGTTCAACCTTGCAATGTTCACGCATAACCAATTTTCTTGTCACGGCTATTATAAGAAGATAATTTTAGATTATAAATTTTGTTTTCTAAATGCACTTGTCCTTTTAAGACGTTTCAACTTAATCTATGGCTTTGGATTTCTTTCCGCCTATGACGCTAAAATGCAAGGGCATTCAAGAAAGCTAAAAGGGTAAAAGTGAATGCAAGTGAGTAATTTATGGTCAAATTTAAGAAAAAGTTCTAATTTTTAAAAGTTTTATGTCTATAAATATTTAAATTATAATCTAAATGTGATTTAGTTTCTTATGAAAGTTTGTTCTTGAAATAAATTGGAAAAATATGTTATAGTATATTATACAATTTTAATTTGTTCCATTATAGTGGCATAATTATTCAAAGATGAAAAATAATAATATAAAACTAATTAAGAGAAAATGAAATTTCTATTTATTTATAATATAATTAATAATATTTTCAAATATAACAAGAATATGTTTGATGATTGAAAATATTCTCAGTATAATCTGAAAATATATATTGATTACATTTAGATAATTTGATCTATTTTTACTGTATTTTATGAATTATTATTGTGGCCTTCTACACAATTTCGAAAGAATGACTTTTTTGCTATGAAAAACTTTTTTTAGGACACCATCCAATATATTTTTTCTAGATTTGATTTTTTTCAAATAATTCAAAATTATCTTCAGATTATAATTATTTTTATTGTATTATCTTTATTTTTTTCAATTATTTTTTATTTTAATTTTTAATATTTATGTTCTAAACTTCTAATAATATGTTTTAAATTATTTTAGATGTAATTTTACATTTAAATATAATTATTCAAGTTTAAAAAATTCATTTTTACTTTTTTGAAAAATGAAATTGTTAAATTTGTTTTCTAAATATTTTTAAGAATTCATATTTTTATTTTTTAATTTAGTGCCACATGAAATTTTTCCCGTCATTGTCTGTTGACGTGATCACGATCACGTCGGATACAACGGTGTAATCGGACTAGAATCCGATAACCCCAGGGACGTGAATTGGGCGAAAAACGCCAACCCAACGTAGTAGGATTGGATTGAACCCAATAAAAAACGGCCACAATCAGCACACCGAATGCTGATTGATACGTTACGAATCACTCGAACCAATTCGGAATGACTCGATTTGGGATAGAAACTCACGAGAAATTGAAAGGTTCAATTTCAGGGAATTGAAAAGAAACCTAAATTAATTGAAAACTCTCTGTCTGAAAAATATCTTTCAACTGAATAACAAACTACTATTTATACTAAAACTATCAGACTCTAACCTAAAAAGCCCATACGGCCCAATTTATTAATTAAGTCCATTAACCAATAAAATTAAAATTAATAAATACTAAAATAAAATTCGACGGATCCTTGGATCGCGTCATACCCCTCCTCTTGAAGGCGAATTGTCCTCAATTCGAATTTGTATCCTCCTGGATCAAACACGAATCTCTGGAAGTTCTTTAACTCTTCATCGCCTCGCTAAAACTTCAATTTTATCTTCCTATGAGTCCAGCATAGAAATATCAGCAACAAACTATATAAAGGAATATAAAAGGGCACTGACGACTTATTCGGATATGCATGTGTAATCTCTGTAGATAAAACTATCTTCAACTCTTGTACAGTATAATTGGATATAGGATCTGCTAGATAGTCGAATGGATCAATGTACACGTGGCTCTATAGAAGTTTAATCTCCCAATCCTTGGCTTGTTATTCATGCTTGTGGTTGTCCTCAACTTCCACTTTAATTTCTATGGCTTCTTCTATCTCAACTTTATCCCTTTCAATTTCTACCGATTCCGTTACTTCTTTCCATTCACTTTTCTCCTCAATTTCCAGATGTGTGTTGTCACTGCCATTATCTTCATGTTGTACTTCATCCGATGGCATCTTCTTTGCAATCTTTACTTGAGTCAAAGATGGCATCTGGATGGATGGGCCTTTCTTCTCTCCCAAAACTTTGCTAATGCTAATATGGGTATCAACTTCCTCGTTTCGACATTCACTCATGCTATGCCCACGCTGAAAGCAATTAAGACACACCCGAATTTGACTTCCAATATGAAAATCTGATACCTTGGATGGCTTGTTGTACTCATCCACATTCGATCCATAATCTCTGATATTATAATGCCTTGATGGTGTATATTTATTTCTTGTCTCCTCGTAGCCTCGTAGATCTTGTCTTACTGGCCTGACATGATGCCCATGCCCGTCCCTGGCCTGAGCTCGGCCTGGCATGGGACTGCCTCTGCATCCAGTCGGTCTGGATAGTAAACTGTCTCTTTCTAGGGTTGCAGCTTGGGACGCTTCTACGCGCCCTAACCGGTCTTGCATATCTGTCATCCTGTCCTGCATACCATTCACGCTTTTGGTGAGCTTCCTCAATTCATCAGAGAGAGATTTGAATAAGAACTTAGTCTCGTCAAGGCCATTACCTTGGTCTGAATATTGACTGGCCATTCAACGTGATTAAAGTTGAAATGCGGGCCTAAAACATCCCCAAAATAAATAAACTCCTCTCCTTTTTTTTTTGTTGCTCCCCTTTTTTTTTTTTTTGGCCTTTCTTTTTTTTTCGGTCTCTTCTCTTCTTTTTTTTTTTGGCCTCTCCTCTTTTTTTTTTGTTCTTCTTTTTAAAAAAAATCAGCAGCCAAACAGGCCCTTAATCTGAAACGAAAATTGTAACCAAACACGGCCTTACCACGTCAGCGTGGACGGTCCAGCCCAGCAGCTTCTGGTCCAACCCAATCTCTTTCGGCCCACAGATTTTTTTTTTTCAAGTCTGGCCCAGATCCTGCACCCAGCACAACTCAGTCTTCGGCCCAACAGAATTTTTTTGGCCCAAATCAACCTCGGCCCAATATATTTATTTTTCCTTTTTTTTTTAAAGTGGCCCAATCAGCAACCTTGGCCCAAATTTTTTTTTTCTCCAGCAGCGGCTACGGCAATTTTCTTCTTTTTTTTTATTTTTTTTTGAAATTTTTTTTTGATACTCCGGATCGTGTATCGAATTAGAATTCGACACAAACTAGCTCTGATACCAAACTGACATGATCAACGATCGCATCAGATACAACGGTGTAACCGGACCAGAATCCGATAACCCTAGGGACGCGAATCGGGCGAAGAATACCGATCCAACGTGGTAAGATTGAATTGAACCCGATAAGAAATGACCACAATCAGCACACCGAATGCTGATTGATACGTTACGAATCACTCGAACAAATTCGGAATGACTCGATTTGGAATAGAAACTCACGAGAAATTGAAAGGCTCAATTTCAGGGAATTGAAAAGAAACCTGAATTAATTGAAAACTCTCTGTCTGAAAAAATATCCTTCAACTGAATAACAAACTACTATTTATACTAAAACTATCAGACTCTAACCTAAAAAGCCCATATGGCCCAATTTATTAATTAAGCTCATTAACCAATAAAACTAAAATTAATAAATACTGAAAATAAAATTCGACGGATCCTTGGATCGCGTCATCCATCATATGCTATGTTGATGGTTTACAATTCACATAGGATAAATCACCCACAAAATCAAAAATCTTCGGTTATGCTTGTTTTGGTTTTTAGGTGTATTTTTCTTGAAAACTGTATAAAAATAAGAAAAAGAATAATGATTGAAATGTATGTACTTTTTAGAAGTGAAGCAAAACAAACACAGCCTTCAATTTTGTCTACGCACATAACCTGCACACGCTAATTTCCACCGAAATCATAAAATTCATGATAAATTTATCCTCAATATGCTAATTCTTTTAATTGGTGTATTTAATAGCCATTTTTGATTGTCGATGAAATGAGAATGCCATCTCCAAATAGTTAGAAGACCAAAATTGCATTTTTTCCAAAATTTAAAGGCAATTTCTATATTATGGATGACGATTTTTTGGTGCCACTTAATCGTTATTTTCAATGGTTATTGTTTATTTTCTGTGTAATTACTCTTCACAAACAAAGAAAATGAAAGCAAAAGGCCGCCATGTAATGATGTTGAATTCTTTTTAACAAGCTTGCATAGTTCCGCAAACAAAAGTTGGGTATTTTATAAAGATGCCATTTAACAACCAACCTACCTTTTTTGAGAATTAAAATTGGCCTTAACCCAATCGCAGCATGCAGGCATGGAGTCAGTCTAACTATTGAAGAGTAAAAAATGGCAAAAATCACCAAGATGAGTAATAGTTCCGAACTTGGCAATGTATTAGTCAACTCTCCAATTAAAATATTGTATTGCTGTTAAGTCCCTTTTGATCTTTTAACAAATTTTATAAAATATCCATCATGACCAATACACCTCTATAATAACTACATTTGGAACATGTCATGTTTACTTTGAGTAATTATATTGGATAGATTAGTTTATCTACATTAATCAAATGTTCTTTTTAATTGATTAGAAGTCTTGATAAAATAGGGGTACGGTATAAAATTTTAAAATTGTAAAATAGATAATCCTACTTAAAATCCATAATAAAATAATCAATATGTTTAAGTTTATTTATAAATAAATGTTAGTGTAATCATTTGCTTAATTGTTGTTATTTAGCACAAACTCCAAT
Source organism: Avicennia marina (assembly GCA_019155195.1). Taxonomy (NCBI): domain Eukaryota; kingdom Viridiplantae; phylum Streptophyta; class Magnoliopsida; order Lamiales; family Acanthaceae; genus Avicennia; species Avicennia marina. Next base: position 5,808,567 of record CM032762.1, on the reverse strand, counting down.
GGTTTATAAACATGTGATCCGGCAGGTTTATTTTTATGGAATTTTCTTAGATTGGGTAATTTATAAACGATGGATGTTGCAGCAAGTCCTACATGTAATATCAGATCATATATTTGATATCTGGATATGTAAATCCTATGTTGATTAAGCTGTGAAGCAAACGAAGTCTCTTATATACCCATTAAGTAATGAAAATAGGAATGAGAATCTATGTAAACAATAAAATTTTGTAAAGACTTACAAAATGCAGGATACTAACATCATGGAAAACCATAAGGCGTTGACATAAGCGCGCCACAGCGTTGAGGAAATTAATCCAGCCACAAAAATAAAGAAGTGAATCCAGCCACGAAAATAAAGACGTGAATTATGATGAAATAATACCAATTTTCTTTTATTTTTCTAAAATTTAATGTTTAATATTTCCCCATTTTGTAATAAAAAATAATAACAGTAAAAATAAGCTTTACTTGAAATATTTGGGAAACAGAAATCAAACAAATGGTACAACCAAAAAATTGTACAAAAAAGATTTGCATAATATCAAATCTTCTGTACGAGTCAATAATGAACACGAGAGCAAGGCACAGAAAAACTAATATATGCAGAAACTTCTCGTTGGTCTCGCTATAAAACAATTATATATTTCAAAGATAGGCAACAACTACCAGAATAATGTCGGATTAGGATGGCTTGTCGGCCGTCCTTGAAATGCCCATTTTAGATTGATTTGGCATTACTTTTCAGAAGTATCACAACAAGTATTTATTTTCTTGAAATGATACTACTTTAAAAACTGTTCTACAAATTCATTTTAATTAAGAATGGATTTGACACTATTTCGAAACAAAATATAGAATTATTTCCAAATCAATTCTAAAGTTTTATCATTAATGACATATTGAAACGTTGTATAAGTTTCATTCTAAATTTGAAATGATTTATAAAAGTCATTTCAAATTGAACGGTATTTGAAAATCATTCAAATTTTGAGACAATTTGGTAGGGCACCACTCTAATTTTGGAACAGATTTACAAAATTGTCCCAAATCAAGAACGGTATAAATGAGTTGTTCCAAATTTTGGAATTGTTTAAAAAAACTGTTCCAAAATTTGAAACGGTCTAGAAAAGCCGTTCCAAATGTTGGAACAATTAAAGAAGCCGTTTCAAATGCTTGGAATAGCTACCATAAGACAACTTTTCAAACCATTCCAAAATCTAGAATGGTAACAAAAGCCATCCCATATATTTGAAATGCATTCTTTAATCGTGCCAAATTTTAGGGCAGTTTAAAAATATCATTCCAAATTTAAAACAGATTTTTGTAATGTCCTAGAGCCATCCCAATTGTGTTGAATTATGTTTTAAGTTAGGGCAAAACCCATTTAGTTGTAGAAACTCCATATTCCATTTTCTATCTTGAAAATAACACAAACGCAACGGCTCTTAGGACGTGTAAGCTCTTCTTTGATTTTTGAAGGTATTTTGTTATATTTTGGATAATCAAGCCTTTATCTATATGTACATATTTTTGGGTAATGTTTTTGTTTTTTAAGTTTTGGTATATTGAAACATGGACCCTTTGACTGGGTTTTGAATGGGTGATGGTATTGTGCAAAAATAAATTAATAATGGTGATTTGAATATGTAGGTGGAATTTTGTTGAAAATAGAATCATAGTAATTTTTATAGCAATACACTTTTGTTCTGAGTGTCATTGCAATGAAAATGTTGAGAAATAGTACAGGTTGGACGTACAACAAAATCTTCCTAATCATCACGGTTTGGTAACTAAATTTACAAATAGAGTTAATGATTTCACTGATCAAGCAACACAACAACCTAAGTATATGGATGGTATGAAGATATGGTGTCCTTGTGCACAATGTAAGAATAAGAGGTTTCAAGAGCTTAAGATGTGAAGGTTCACTTATTCAAAAAAGACTTCATGGACAATTACTTTAATTAGGCTAGTCACGGGCAGACTAAATATTCTAACAATTGTAGTCCACCATCAGAGATGAACATCCATGCAAGTGAAACAAATGGCAACAATGGTGATCTTTCATGGGAGCATAGAATGATATATAATGTTCAGAGATAGCAGTTCATTTCATATGTTGATGATGCAAGTCCCAGTAGTAGCGCACAAAGGGTTAGAGATGACGAAGCTAGAGATGGCCTTAGGATATTTCATGGACCTAAGATTGAAAGGCTAAAAGATAAATATTTTGAAGTGCTACACACAAAAGATTAGCCATTATACCTGAGTTGTGATATTTCATCTCCATTGTCCATTGTTGCACATATAATGAGTATAAAGGTCGAGCATGGCATTTCTAAAAGTTTCTTCGATGACGTATGTAGCTTAATTGGTGAAATTCTTCCTTGTAGTCACCAAATGCTACCAAACTAATATAGTACCAAACAACTTATACGAGAATTGGATCTCCTAATTCAAAAATTGATTATTACCAGACAAGATGCATGCTATACTGGAAAGATGATAAGGTAAGGCAGAGCTACAAGTTTCGTAAAGAGCAAAGTTTTAAGCCTAGGATAGGCAGAAATAAAACAAGGAATAACATACCAATTGTCCATTTATATTATTTTCCATTAACCCTGAGGGTACAGGGATTGTATGCATCAAGGTCACTACGGTGCATATAAGATGGCATGCAAGCCACTCAATAGATGAGGGATCCATGTGTCATCCCTATGACGAGGAAGCTTGGAGGCATTTTAATCGTGATCATCCTAATTTTGTAGTCGAGCTATGCAATGTACATCTTGGTCTTTATACAGATGGATTAACACCTCATGAGTCATATGAGAGGACATATTCTTATTGGCTAGTGATTGTGAAACCATATAACCTTCCACTAAATTTGCATATGAAGAATCCATATTTATTTTTATCCTTGGTTATACCTAGTCCAGTGAATTCAAAAAGACTTATCGATGTACATCTTCAATCGTTGATCTAGGAGTTGGTCGTGTTATAGCTTAGGGGTGTGGAGACATATGATGCTACAGGCAATGGTTACTTCAATATGAGGGCTACTTATTATGAACTATTCATAATTTGCTTGTTTATTCCATGATATTAGGTTGGAGCTGTCATGGGTCGTTGGAATGTCCTGTGTGTAAGGACTGCATGAGGGCTATATATCTTTAATCTAGGAGAAAGGATAGTTATTTTGATTGGCACTATCAATTTCTCCCCATAGACCACATTCATAAAAGAAATAGAAAAAATTTTACTAGGGGCTGTGTTGAGCATCATCATCCTTCTATTGGGGAATTGATATAGGCTCAAGTGCAAGGTTTCAATTCCGTGGTGGACGACCCTCAATCCATGACACCAAGTTATGGATCTGAGCACATGTTGATGAAGAATAGCATATTGTGGGAGTGCCGTATTAGACAGATAATGTGTAAAGACATAATCTTGATGCCATACACATCGTGAAGAATGTGTTTGATAATGTGTTTAATACCATGATGGATATCAAAGGTAGGATAAAAGGACATCTTTAACGCTTGTAAAAACGTTGTCAAGATTTATGATCGCCCAAATATTGTAGTGCACCTACAGTGCCAAGCCCAAACTGAATGCTGCATACACCCTTAACAAAGAGCAGAAACAAATGATATGTGAATGACTTTGAGGACTAAGGTTTCCCAATAGTTATGCATCAAACATTGGATGATGAGTGGATATGTCATAATTGAAATTGATTGGCATGAAAATCCATGACACTCACATCTTTATAGAGAGACTGCTCCCCATCACATTTAGAGAGATGTTTCCTAAATTTGTAAGAAATGCATTAGCAGACTTGAGTATACTCTTCAAGCATATTTATACACCCATTCTTAATTTAGCCTAGCTACAAATGGAGAGAAATGTCCTAGTTACTCTTGCAACTTAGAGAAGATTTCTCCCCTAGCTTTTTTAACTCTATGGAGCACCATGTTATACACCTACCTCATGAAGCAAGGATCGAAAGACCTATGTAGTACTGGTGGATGTATCCATTTAGGGGATACATCCTCTCCTAAACATCCGTGTTACTTGTGTCATGAGCACAAATAATGTTTTATGAAGTTCCCTACAAATTCCTACAAACCCTCAAAAAGAAGGTGAATATAAGTCACATGTTAAAGCTTCTATTTATGAAGCGTATATCATGGAGGAGATAACTACCTTCACATCCTATTATTTCTAGGGCCACATGCATGCACAAAGGACGAGACCACCTTGTAATGACCCATATATAGGGAAAATCCCTCTACTGCCATAGTATGTATTTCATTATCTCGGGAGACCATATAACAAGAAGGATGGCCATTTCATTTTAGATTGGAAAAGGCATGTAGTGGAGATGTATGTTCTACAACTATCTAGAAGTGGAAGCAATTTATAGGTATAGCAACACAAAAAATTGTTGTATTATCTTCATGCTACTTGTCGAGTATACAAGTTCTGAATCCTAGCATAATCATTAGAACACCTTCACTAACAAGATTTTTGTTGCACAATTTGAATAGGGGGAACCTGAAATAGATAAGATTATAGTGGAACAGTTCCTCCAATGGTACAAATTATACGTACATATTTAGGACAAGGGCTATGCTTCATTGGCGTGATTATGTGCTTGATATTTCAACAATGTCTCATGTTACTTGTAACATACAGGTCTTGAATCCATACCACAACATCTCAAACCCATTACTATAGAGCTTAGCATAGGGGCCCAACAATTGAGTAGCATGCTACATAGGATACCTTGTAAATGCGTACAATTTTCTAACCATTAAGCATGATAGTGGGGATACAACAATGAATGTTGGTGTGTGTGTGTCCACTTATCATGCTACAATAACACTGATTATGACTTCTTTAGTTTGTTGGAGGAAATATTAGAGTTCTAATATGGTGACATGGTAAAGATGCACATCACATTATTTAAGTATAGGTAGGTTGACCCAATTCGAGGGAAAAAGGTGCATGCTCATTATAGCTTTGTGGATGTTAACCTCTTACATGTGTACAAGATTGACAAACCATTCGTGTTTTCCTAGCAAGCCATACAAGTGTATTACAAAAAGGTATCCAGGTTCGAATAGGCAGCGAACTGCCTAAAGACATGCTTTCAAGACAAGAGCAAAAAGCACTATAGCAGTTCACAAATGTGGCATTCTAGCCTAATGTCAAGGCCATGTGTGGGACATGAAAAATATTATATGACATCCTACTTCTGCATGATCCTAAGGGAGAGTCATTGGACTTGGTGGTTGAGGAAAATGCAGAATGTGCAACACATGATCAAAGTTCTAGTGAGAACGTCCCTGATATAACTTCTAAATCCACGTTAAGTGTTAATGCCACATTTGATGAATTAGAGCAAGATTAGATGTACTATTTTAATGCTATGGTGAGATCCAATAGTCGTTATAGCTTCAATGTTTAAATCTACAATGTTGAGATATGCTTGTGGCATTAAGTCTAATGAAGTATTGTGATTTCAGATAGAAAATCCCAATTAGTGTTCAGATTCATAAGTTAGAAATGAAATACAAATGCATGACATTGACTTCATGAAACGTTAGCTACATCTCAATAAATTTTAAACAAGACCACCTATATTGTCATGATCTATTGGATCTCTGCCATCATCATGTGCTCATGATTCTCTAGGGCTATGATGATACTCTTGTCCTCGGAACGATAAGCAATGTAGATACTAATTTAGTCTTAGTTATCATGAACTTACCAACAATTTTGTTAACTTATCGCTTTTAAGATAACCAAAGTTTACCTCGTTGCCTATCTCACATGATGTGTGTGCCAAGTATTTTCTTAACAATATCAAGTTTTTATTGCAACGTACTTGTTTGGCTCAACTTTTGAATTCCATATTCTATTAAAATCTTGGCCTAAAATTAATTTATAATCAAGATACAACAATAAAATCAAAAAATCTCTATCCAAACAATTTAACAAACACACAATGATCTACACTGGTTTTGTGAAAATCTTATACCTTCATGAAAGCCTCAAAATTCTTATGCCACTAACCCAGAGCTTGCTTTAGTATATAATGACTTTCATGTAATTAGCATGCTATATGTTCCATACCTATTTAATATTTCTTTACCTGCTTCTTTTGTAGATCTCCACACAAGAATGCTATTTTTGCATCAGGTTTATACATTTCCAAGTCCAAACTTGCCACCAATCTAAGAACTACTTTTTTTGGTAACTAGTGAGAATATTTTGTTGAAATTAACACCTTTATTTTGTACAAATTTTTTAACTACTAACCTTACTTTTTACCTTAGGTTGGCACTTTTTTTAACAAGCTTCAATTTAAACATCCAATTGTTTCTCAAGGCCTTTTTTCCAAGGGCAACTTCCTATGTTCATTGGTTCGATTCTTTTTCAATACTCCATCTTCCCATGGGCATCTTCCACTCCTTGCTATCCTTCCCTTTGTTTGCTTTTTCAATTGTCTTTGATTCTTCTTCTTTTATGGTTGTTATATATTCTTCAAAATTATACCTAGCTGATGACCTCCTTACTCTCTCTAGGCTTCTTAGTTGTAGGTTAAATCAAGTTTGAATTAGTGTTAGTGCACTTGTTCATCAAAAAGATCTTTGATTTATTCTTCAATTTTATCTTTAACAGGGGTTGACAATTTTTTAGATGGGTCTCTAGGTTAGCTGGTTTACTTGGGCTTTTCATGATATTAACTATGGTATGATTATTGTAAAAAATTATATCTTTACTTCTAATCAAGTTGTTGTCAAATGAATCCCAAGGCTTATATATAAACTCATTTTAAAAATATGTTCTTTTCATTTGGTGTCAAATTTAGATCATGAATCCTCTAAAACATGAACAAAAGCCCTACATTCAAAATTTTTGAATTAATTAAAATTGACACATTTATTAGTCTGAGCCTCTATAAGGATGTGTCCTAGTGGAACTAGTGGTGATAAGTTGATCAAGTCTACATTATCCTCACAACCTTCCCTAAAATGGTTTTGAAATTTAGAATGTAAAAATATAGCTCTCACTATCTCTTCATTTATTTGATTCATTCTTTCAACCTCTTTGTTATACCAAGGAGTCTCCGGTACCTTCTTCTTTAACTTGATTATATGAATATTACAACAATCTTTGAAAGGACCTCTACACTTTCCCTAATTTTTTCCCTAGCCCACTCTAATTTTTCTTGTTTCTTTCTTAACTTTTACATGAAAAATTTTAAGTACATCAATAACTTATTCTTTTACTTTTAAAAAGTGACAAGGCAAACCCTTGTTGAAAAATCATCTATAGAACTTACAAAATACAAAGCACCTACAAGGAATTTTCTTCCATAGAAAAAATATAAGAGCGAATAAGTCCTAGAGGTGCATTTCTTCTAGAAAGGAATTTTTGAATAGAAACCTTATGTCATTTACCCTTCAATCCCTTAGTAGAGGAAGGGAAGTTAAACACATTTAAACTTTGTCAAACACAACTCCTTTTCCATGATCTCTATCCATTTTTAGCTCATGCGTATGAGTTTTTGGTGCCACAATCCTAGTGATGTATCGTGGACAACATGGATTTCTTCCTCACTTATTTTGTTTTGTGTTCAATAGTCTAAATTTTCTTCCCTTTAGCAATCACAAAGTTTCCTTCATTCAATTTCAAAGTGCCAATATAAAACTTGTTATTGAATCCCTTATCATCAAGCTTTCTAGTTGAAATGAGATTTAAATTCAAAAAGAGCACATGACTCACATCCTTCAAAGCTAAATTACACCCTAAACATCTTCAACTCTATAAATTTAATGAACAACATTATTTCCCATTCTTACTTGACTAAACTAAATTCGTTTGTAAAAATAATGATGTTTGTGTGGGGTGGTATGGTGGGAAGCCACAAATCTACCATCCAAGTCTTCCATTAGGGAAGGAAGAAGACAAGAAAGGAGATACAAATAGAATCAATAATAATCATCACATTACCTAGCAACACTAAAGTGGGATCATCATTTTCAGCCTCCTTAGCTTTCTCTTTGGCTTTTTCCTCTTTGTAAAAAAATGATTTAGTATACTTTATTTATGCAAAAGAAACATTTCACATCCTTTCTAATCTATGATATTCCTCTGGACAAGCTCCCCCTTACCTTAGACCTCTATTGTAGCTTCTAACCGTTGATTCATATTTCTCTGTTACCGATGCTCGAGATTTAAGATCTTGTCTCAATTCTCTTTTTCTTGTTTTATCATTTAATAGGCCTTTTTCACCACATAAAGAGATGAAATTCCACTAAAGACAAAGTTGGAAACTGTAACAAAAAGAATTTCACAACTATTAGGTAAAGCTAATAAAAGAAAAAGGACTTTTGCCTCATTATGTAGATTTAGCTTCAAGTTTTTGCAGTGGTTGGTTAATTCTAAAACTAATTGAAGTGTTTCGAAATACTAAAGCCACCCTTGTATCTAAGGTGGTTGATATTTGTTGAACCAGGAGCGCAGGTTAGAGTTTATGAGCTCCAAGAAGTTAAGAAGAACCTTGAACACAAGTTTCGAAAGATTTTTGGAGGTGTAGAGAGGTTTTGAAAGCTCATGGGGAGCTCACATATCAATATGTACAAATTAGTGAAGAAAATGGCCTTGGATAGCACTTAGATCACACTCCTATTAGATCGATCACACTTCTATTGGATTGATCACACTCATCATGGATTGATCTCTAAAAAGATCCCTAGTTTCTAGAAAGATCGCAAGGCATCAAGATTGATCACACAAGATCACGACCGACCACAGGGTTTGCAATCATAAAATCAACAACTTACCAAGCTTCTAAAATCATAATTTGGGATGAAACGGATCTACACTAATTGATCCCAGATACACTAGATCAATCCAAACTGCATAGAGGAGCCCAAACTTTCCTAATGTGGTTAGGATTCTTCACCTAACTTGAGTATTCTTTTCCAAACGCTTGTAGATGAATTTTAGGCATATTTTAGCCCTAGTTAGGACTACAAATAGAGGGCCTTTCTTATTGTTATCAAAATTCTTTTGGTATTTTGATGAATATAATTCCCCTTCTTGGTTTTCTCTAGAATTTGAGTGATGCTCTATTCTTTTGGATCTAAATACCAAGTCAAGTTATTCCAAGCATTCCTTGAATTAATGCATAACATATCAACTAACTAGGCGTGTTAGTTGTAGTCGTCCCATGCTAAAGTACTTCACAAATCATTGTATTTTGGTTGTTTCTACATGGCTCATACAAACAAATTTTCATTGGGCTCAAGCTAATACCATTTAACCTACTTTCATAATTCCATGCTCACATCACCTGGAATTAGAGCAAAATTTTTTGGACTCTAATCGAAACATAGGTGTAGGTACCAATTCCTATCTTTTCATGTCTTTCTATTACTTTTCCAATTTCTTTTTCCTTCTTCATAAATTCCAATAAAAAAGCAAAAAAAATATTTGATTTTGGTGGTTTTCCAACAATTTTGTCCTTTTTGGTTGTGATTAGGTGAATATTGAAAAAATAAAAAAAATAAAAAAGCAAAAAACATGTAGAAAAGCACCAAAAAATTACTGTAGCACAAAAAAATTAAAAATAAAGAAAAATTGTGATGAAGAATTCCTTAGTTGGTGTAGAATATTAAGTTTAGTGAGATTATTATTTGAGTGTTTGTTGTGTGATACATGAGTGAAAGGTAAAAAAGAAGTGATTTACAGCTTGTGAGATGAGTGGGCACTCACACACATTTTGCACATCTCCTTGTTCTATATTACACATAATTTTAAGAAGTAAAGAGACAATGCAATCTACATGAAGCAGTTAGCTAAGACATTAGCTAGCATCCACTAGCAGTTGGATAATTTGGAAGAGTCTTGTGCTACTCCCATAGAGCAAATCATTATCTCACAAGAATCGAGGTAAAGAGGAGGTGAAGTATGGATTAGATGGAACCATACGTTAAGATAAACAAAGAAAGTATGTAGATGATAAGTGTAATGAATTTGATGGTAGTTGTAGAGTTGACAACTTTCTTAGGAGGAGTACTTAGAGACATCATCAGGAAGACGGTGAGTCATCAAGGAGGGCTGAATTCGATATTTCACCATTTGTGGAATGAGCTGATCCTAATGCTTATTTGGTGTGGAAAGGGAATGCGGAAGAAATGTTATACTCCCATCTATGTTTAGAGGTTTGTAAGGTAAAATTGGCTACGAAGGCTTTCATAGAATATGCTAAATATTAATGAAATGAATTTGTTCATAGCAACTGGAAGTACGAAGAAAGTCAAGTCATCATATGGAAAGAACTGAAGAGGGTAGTGCAGAATAAGTATGTTCTATATTCCATGTAATGTGAATTGTGAGCTAAGCTAGATAATTTGGTGCAAGAAGGATTAAGTGTGAAAGCATATTATGATGAATTGAAATATGCTATAAGAAGAGCTAATGTTGACGAGGGTATTGAAGAAACAATGAATAGATCCTTCAATGGATCGGATGATGATATTATGAAGATTGTGGAGTGTCATAGCTATAAGGGCATTAAGGATATAATAGAAAGGGCCACCCAAATTGAACATAAACTCAAGAGGAGGGGTGTAGGAAAGTCTAATCAATACGACCGTTATGAAGTCATAGTTGAGAGATCTATGCGAGACATTGATAGGAGATCGCAAGTGGATATTGTTGGCACTACATCTGTGCCAAATGATGGGGTAAATTATTAATATTTGCATTTGGATAGTTTTGATATAGGTAGTATTGCAGTCCACAAAGGGATTACAAGAGGGAAGGATCTACCTGTAGTAGAGGGAAGCAATGATAAGCAATACTAATATTTGGGTAATTGTGTATCTATTGAGAATGAGGTTTGTGTAGTCTGAAGTAAGGCTTGCAGCTTGTGGAAGTCCACATGTGTTCACACAATCACAACAAAAATGAGTTCTAAGGCAAAAGCACAAGGTAAGCATATTATTAATACCATATAATATTATTTCTTGTAGAAGTTTTTATATTTTAGGTAACAAGAATCCAAATGAATTCAAGTCAATTCATCTTCAAGAGGCGGGGGGAGGGGGGAATGTCGTGAGTGCCAAGTTAGAATAAGGAATATTTGTTAAACCATAGATGCAAGTTGAAGTTTATGAGCTTCAAGAAGCTAAAAAAACCTTGAGCATGAGTTTCAAAGGATTTTTGGAGGTTTAGAGAGGTTTCAGAAGTCTAAGTGAAGCTCACGAATCAATTTGGAATGAAACTATGAAGAAAATGGCCTTGAATAGCACTTGGATCAACATTTGGATGGATCACACACCTGTAGGATCGATCCCACCATCCTAAATCGATCACAAGAAAGATCTCAAATTTTTGGATAGATTGCAATGCATTAAGGTCAATCACATAAGATCGCGATCCATCACAAGATTTATGATCGTAAAATCAAAAACCTTCCAAGCTTTTAGAATTATAATCAACGTGAAACGAATTGACCTAAATCGATCCCTAATATACCAGAATGATGTAAGAGGTCTGGATCAATCCAAACTATGCAAGGAAGCCTAAAACTTCCTACTTTGATTAGGATTCTTTGCCAAACTTAACCTATTCTTTGTAGACAAATATTAGGCATATTTTAGCCCAAGTTAGGACTACATAGAGAGGGCCTCGATTATTTTTATTAGAGTTCTTTTAGTATTTTGATTAATAAAATTCTCGTTCTTGACTTTCTCTAGAATTTGAGTGTTTATAAATTATTGTGAATCTAAACACCAAATCAAGTTACTCCAAGCGTTCCTTGAATTAATTCATAAGGGATCAATTGATGGGTATGTTAGCTGTGGCCATACTTCACTAGAGTACTTTGCAAATCATTGCATTTGATCATTTCTACACAGTTCGCCAAACAGATTTTTGTTAGGTTCATGTTCATGCTGTTTATCCTATAATGCCTTTTTTGAATAATGTTTTCTTTCATACATTCTTGATAACTTCTTCCATAACACATCCACTCATATTTCTATAAATACATAGTTAAACACACTTTGATCAATCCATAACCAAATTTAGCTACCATCTTAAGATGCATCTAATTCCATTCTATATCAGACTTCTTATCATGTTTAACATCATCTCCCACAACAAGATCCCCAAGGTCACTAATTATCAAATTCTCTACCATGCAAGGCTTCCACATGGTGAAATTTTGTGCATCTGTTAATTAAAATGTCAGAAACTTCTTCCATTTTATCAATAAATGTACCAAAGATTAGTTCCAATGCCACTTATTGCGAAATAGAACTCAAACAATTGGTACAACAAAATGAAAAAAGAAATGGAAGTAAAATACTTGTATAAAATCAAATATTCTTAACAAATCAACAATAAATTTAGGACCAAGCCATAAAAACAAAAAAAATTAGAAGAATTTCTCATTTGTCTTACTATAAGACAACTATATTTTTTGGAGAAGATATACAACTATTCTTACTCCGTTTTCTTAGAAAGAATGATAATGTGAAAACCTGAAACAACTTGTATTTATATTAATTTCATATTTCAGGACACGTTTTAGTAAAATACAACTTTCAGAAAATAATTTAGTGGTAGATAAAACATTTTGGAACATGGTTTGTTCCATAGGCAATTGCAAAAACTAATAGAGAGCCACTTATGCAATAAGAGTTAAATTAAGTATCAAAATCATTTTTTTTAAGGCAGAAGCAAAAATATTGCAAATAACCACTTACCTAGTATTTGGTTACTAATCCTAAAATTCAACTAACTGATTACCTTGGTTTTCTATTCAAATCAGAATAATTTCCCGATTTCAATTCTCAATTTGGTGAAAATATAATCCCAAGATGTTGCTTGATGCAATCCTAAGTGTCACTCCCCATTGTCTCTATATCTGGTGGTTATCGTCCACTTAATTTGGCCTTTTTTTTTTTTGCTTCAAAGAGATAATTGACCATTAAAATCATTAAAATCAATTTTTAGTCAGTTTTTAGGTCTTGTCCTTGCAAAAACGTCATTCAAAACTGCAAAAATGGGTTCTGTGGCTGCACAAAGACTTCACAACCATGAAAAGTAGGGTCAAGCCCACGAGGATCACTTCTGCACCCACAAAACAAGCTACAAACATTTTGTCTCGTGCCGCAGTTGCACCTCGTGACCATGATTGGTCAAACTGCAGTTGTGGGAAGTTGTGCGACAGTCACAACTCTAACTGCAAGGCATTCTAGAGAAACTAATAGTCTCTCCCACAACCACTAGGACTCACACCACAGCTGTGATGCATAGCCTCATGGTTATAGATCGCAAACATAGCGCGAACCTGCCTATGTGCGACACCACATTTGGCTCTCCATCTTGTTTTTCCCACTTTTAATCCTTCCACTAGTTATGAAAACATGTTCTATAGGTTTTAAGGTTTCTAAATCATTGTCTTAGCTTGAAGGCTCAATCTTTTTAATCCTTCCCTACCATGGAACACGGAACATAAGAATTCATCAAAACCAACATGCTTTTCCTACGCGATTTTTGTTCAAGTCTCCTACGCATGGTTCAACTATCATGGTCTCAATATCTTGTCCTATTTCTTGTTCATATGTTTTCCTATAATTCATCATACTTTTGATGCCTAAATATGTGTACAATAAAACTCCTAGGAACATGGATGAAATCTGTGGCATTAGGGAATAGGGGTGTGACTCAGTCGAGTTACTCGACTCGACTCGGTCGAGCAATTCGGTCAAAGCTCGACTCGAGCTCGGTCAATAACGAGCTCGAGTCGAGCTCGGCTCGACTCGATATACCTATCAAGTCGAGCTCAAGTATTTCAAAAAAATACTCGAGCTCGATCGAGTAGCTCGAGCTCGACTTTTTTTTTTTAATTTTTTTTAAACATGATTTAATGTTTAACTCGAGCTTGAACTCGAGCTCGACTCGGGCTCAACTCGATAAGCTCGAGCTCCAAGCCCAGCGAGCTCGAGCTCGAGTTGTAAAATTTTACTCGAGTTCGAGTTCGAGCTCGAGCTCGTAAAAAATCGACTCGGCTCGATTCCAGTCCTATTAGGGAAGAGTATTACCTTGAGTTTTGATGCATTATTGGGTTCAAAATTCATCTCTTTTCCTCCTCCTTACTTTTAGATGGCTGCTTGAAGGTTCAGGGTGGAGAAAAAAAAAATGTAGGATTAGGTTAACATACATACATACATATACAAATATATATATATATATATATAATTCATGTGAAAATTCTCCAAAATATTGAGAGGTCAAAGGTTCCACATTTGGATTAGCTTCACCCCTAGATACATCAATATTTTGGAGAATTTTCCCATGAATTTTCTCTGTCAGCTAAATTTTGGCCTCCAATCTCTCTATTTTAGTCTCTCTTGGTCAGGAAAACTATCTATCATTAATGCATTAATTTTTTATAAGGTTTGACTCGCATAAAGATACACAGATTATAACCTATATTTACCTAAATATTGCCACATGTGCTTACACGAAAATTCAAAATAAAATTAAGGAATTTATGACTAGAATCTTTCATCATAATTTTCAATGACATTCTCATAGATATTGCCAAACGGTCTGAAAAATTTTTGGGAGTCATAGTAATAATACCATGGGCCGCCATGTTTGTTGACATGGAAACTTGTGGACACTTCATCAGCCCATGTTTCTAAAATATGCACAATATTTTTAAAAAATATATAAATATAAAAAATAAATTTTTATATTTTACAACATATAAACCAAAAAATTATGAAATTTCAATTATCAATTATTTATTTATTTAGTAATATTTATGAACCAAAAAATGAAATTTATTTTAAAATATAAATTTCAATATCAATTATTTATTCAAAATATATCAATTGAAAAATGCAAAAGATATATTTTATGTATTATATGTATATAAAACTTTAATTGAAATATAATAAAATTTAAAAATCTTGATTCAAAATATCAACCAAAAACAATATTGCAATATATTTTCTAAAATATTTACAATATTGCAAAATAGAAATAAATATTTATATTTTACAACATACAAACCAAGAAATATGAAATATCAATAATCGATTATTTATTTATATACATAATATTTATAAACCATAAAAATATGAAATTTATTTAAAAATATAAATTTCAATATCATTATATATTCCAAATATATCATCTAAAAAATATAAAAGATATATTTTACGTATTACATGTATATTAAAACAAATTTTAAAATTTAATAAAATTTAAAAATATTAATTCAAAATATCATCCAAGAACAATATTGTAATATATTTTCTAAAACATGTACAATATTTTAAAATGTTTACAAAAAAATATAAAAATAAATATTTATAACATACAAACAAAAAAAAATATTAGATATCAATTATTAGTTATTTATTTATGTATGTAATATCTATAAGCCAAACAAATATAAAATTTATATAAAAATATAAATTTAAATATCAATTATTTATTCCAAATGTATTATTTGAAAAATATAAAAGACAAATTTTATGTATTATATGTATATTAAAATAAAAATAAAAATTTAATAAATTTTATGAATAATAATTCAAAATATCATCCAAGAACAATATTGTAATATATTATCTGAAATATGTACAATATTTTAACAACTTTTTATAAAAAATATAAACATAAATATATATATTTTACAACATATAAACCAAATATATATAGATATATATATATAAATTTCAATATCAATCATTTATAATATATCATCAGAAAAAAAATATACATATATCTTATTAATTTTATGCGTATTAAAATAAAATTTAAAGATTAATAAATTTTAAAAATATTAATACAAAATATCTTCAAGAACAATATTGTAATATATTTTCTAAATTGCGTACAATATTGTAAAACGTCTTTGTAAGAATATAAAAATGAATATTTATATCTTATAACATATAAACAAAAAAAATTTGAAATATTACTAATCCTAAAAAAATATTACATATATATATATATATAATAGCAATTCAGAAATTCGAATATTTTGAAAATTCTTTTTTTCAAAATATATAAAATATAAGATTTTATTATTCAATAAAATATAAAATTTTAAATTATATTTTTTTTGAAAATATAAAATTAAATTTTAAAATTTCTAGCTTCTCTTGTTTTTTTTATTTTCTATCAATTTTTTCACATTAGCATTCAATTGCATATGAATAGAAAAAATTACAATTTTTGTCCCATAACTGCAACTACTTGGCAAAAATGTTCTTTAATTTTTGGGTCTGGTAAAAATAGACATTTCACAATTTGGCAATTTTGCGATAATGTGCCCTAGTTCTACAAAAAAAAAAAAAAAAACACATGCCCCATACATGTAACGGCTCAATTTGGGGGTTTTCAGTGCCCTTAGACACATTAGCAATGGGATGCCCATCTGTGCAACTACATGGAGAAGAAAAGACCACGGTGCCATGGTGTAAGTGAAAGGAATCCATTTCTAATAAATGTTAATATTCCCTTCGTTTATTTCCCCAATTGGAAGCCCTAAGTCCCATGGCACTCTAAAAATTGCTTCATCCTTCCCATAGTCTTCGACCAGTGATTTAAAGTGTATCCAAAAATTGTTTGGCTGCACTTCATTCCTCCCATAACACTTCGTTCAATCTCCAGAATCGTGAGGGGTTGTAGCATGTTGCACATCACCGGAAATAAGGATTGCTATAGTCGAAGGAGAGTTGTTCTACGCACCTCTTGAACAAACAACAACCCAAGATGGCACTTCCATGCATGTCTAAAATACAATGTAAGAAAATTTGTGAATTTTTGTTTGAGTCCTTGGGAATTTGGAAGAGAGGAAGTGAAATTTTTGTGTATTTTTATTTTTGATTTTTTTCTTAGTTGGCAGAGAGGAGTTTGTAGACTCTTTTCATGGAAGGATCCTACAATTTGTTGTAGGGCAGAGGTCATTGTCCCTCATCTACTGACGAGATTGAATGAGTTGGAATAAGAAAATGCAATATTAAAGGAAAGAATCTAGAAGCTTGTGAAGTTGTTGCTTTTGATTCCTCTAGTCTTAGCTTTACTTTCGCAGATTCTAACCTTTACAAATAATGGCACTTCTGGTATGGCAAATGACATCAGTAGTGGGACTGATACAAAAAGAATGTGATGGCATGATGGGATTTCTATGGGAGTAATAGGAGTTCAATTTGTTGTTGTAATGATAGTGTTGCTATAAGTTTTGTAATATGCATTACTATAGCTGAAATAATATGCATCACTATGTAATGGTTATGTGTAAGTTGTTATAAGTTTGTGTAGGTTGTATATAACATTCACAGTGATACAAATTTTCCCAAGTTTTTTTGTAATGTGCATAAGGATGGGCAAAATGGTAACGTGCAAAGGCTGTAATATCCAAATGTAGACAACATTCAATTTGTTTAGCTTACACTTGAATCCATGAATTAAATTCAAAAACTACAATATCAAAACCTATAGAATATTTTGTTTCATTGGAATTCATATGATACAGTTCAAAACATGTAGAAATTATCCAACAAAGCACTGCACAATAAAACAAAAGTGAAATGATTGTACAAAAAGGTTATTGCCAACAAAACACTAGACCCTAAAAACATACTAAATCTACTAAAAAATTACATCTTACACAGGATAACACAAAGACAAGTGTGGGCCATATCATTTCTTCATTTTCTTAGCCTTCTCACTGGACTTAGCTGATTTGGATGCATCCATTGTCAGGACTAAGTTTAGGGCTGATATGTTGATAATTTTTTTTCCCTCCAAGATAATGGCACCTGATATGGTCAAACTTGTCTCAACCTTAGTTAGTGGTTTGGACTTCTACAGTTGCTAATACAAAGAAGGACCCATTGTTATAGGCAACTCAACCAGAGATTGTGTTAAGATAGGTGCTGAAAGTTATACATCCATTACATCCTCATCTTATGCAGTTTTTCTAGGAGGGAGTAGAATTTAGGTGCAACCTATTTGTAACATTAGAATGTTAGACAAAATGTTGTCTAATTCAAGTCAGAAAATGCATAATAACACTTAGACTTATGCTTATGGTAGAGGCAAGACATTTCTTGCTCTCTTTCTCCATTTTTTTCTCTCTTTTTTTTTTTTTTTTGTTTTGGCTAAGCACAAGGAAACGTGCTGTTAATGACATCTATTCTTTAATACTTAAAATTTGAAAGCAAGCCACAAGAACTTACAATATCGTCTATCATGAGAGGTGTTGAGGCGGTACCCATCCGATCATTATGTCCTTTCTTGTTTAGCCATATCTTCATGAGCTTACCCTACAATGGATGAGAGAAATCAATTTCAAGACATGAGTGATACTTAAAAATGTACTCAATTTATTTGTACTTATGCTCCTTCTTCTGGGAGAGTTCACTAGTGCCTTTCCTTTGTTCTTTGGAGATTTGCCTAGGCCATGAGCTAGACATGAAGGCATTTAGGCTATAGATGCAGGAACAAGAGCTTCAATTGCTAGGTTAGCCTCATTTAGAGGAGATAAGTCAGTTTCCATGACTGAGGCTAAGGTTGGGAATGGCCTCATTCAGAGGAGATAAGCTAATTTCCATGATAGGGACTGGGTTTTGTTGCTACAGTCATTAGGCTCTTGGAGTTCTAGGGGATTTGAGGGATTTGCGTGTGTTTAAGGTGTAAGGTCAATGTGGTCACACCCTAGACCTTGATAATGGCCTTTATTTATCACCTAAACTATCAACACACATGTTAGTTAGTTGTTCAAGGGAACTGAATACATATAAGACTAAAACTTACACTTTCCCTCGTGCCATGCATGTCTCTAGTTGAATGATTGCTCTAACTAGCTTTCCTCTTTACTAGTGATAAGTTCACAACAATTTAATTGGAGTATAGTTATCTATTACATATGCATAAAACATTTATACTTACAAAGAGTTTGATTTTAGCTTTGCTTGGACCAGCTTCCAATTGTGCAACAGAAAATGAAGAATTTAGCTCAATTGACTACAATCCTTTTAACTTGTAGCCTACCTTTTCTAGGCATCTTGCCACATTGTGGCCAGGTTCCAACTGTACATGATACAATCTTCTATTTCGTCTTCAACTTCATGGTGGTACCTTTCTTTCTTTTAAGTTATGGCTTACTAGGTTCTCTCTTCCTTGCACTTGAAGGCCTCCATGTGTTTCTTCCAAAATTAGGAGGTAAGAGAGGAATGAAATGTGTGTGATCTCAAATGACATCACTGCTCAATCCCATTATGGTAAGAGCATACACCCTATTATATGCATTGACTATGTAGCAATGATGGACAAAATTCTCTAAGCATAACTTTTGCTTTAAGATTGCATAAGCTACATGCCTGAAAGTGATATTTGTCAACTGTTACTTCTTGCATGTACAACTTCAAGACTTCCAATCACGACAACTAACTCCTATCAAAACATGAAATTTATTAATGCCTGTCATTAGATTGATAAGCATACAATTCGCCACCTAAAACATAATTTTTTTTTGAGTACTTTCATAATCTTAGGGCAAATTTTGTCATTTCACCAAGCCAATGCCCTGTCGCTATTTACCTGCAATCACATCAAGTACTCTCTTATCCACTCCAACATGGCAAAGATTGGCTTGTCCTTAGCCTATAATATGTTAGCATTTAATATCTCAATTGTTGAGTAGCATATCAGTTTACTCACTGAAGTGTGATGTACTCCATTGCGTGGATGGTTTTTCATTAAACTATTCATATGCTGTCTAATCAAGTTTTTTTATTTCTTTCATCCTCAATCTAAATTCACCAACTGTTGTGGCCTTTGTTGCCCTTTAAAAAGTAGTCTTGAAAATTAATCCTCTAAATCTAACATTTTTTAAATTGTATAATTGCCTTGCATAAAATCGATGATCATAATCAGAAAATATCTCTTTACATGCCTAGATCAATGCTTGTTGTTTGTCAAACATGATAGATACCTAGTTTTATAGGATAATGTTTGAATCTTGCTTCAAAACTACAAAAAAACCACTCCCAAGTCTCCCTATTTTCACTGCACACCACTAAATTGGCAATTAGATATAAATTATTGTTAGGATCAATTTCTACTACTGTCAACAAAACACCTCCATGCAAACTCTTTAAATAGCATCCATCAACACCAATAACAGGTCTACACCCTATCCTGAAACCTTCTTTTAATGCACCAAAGTAAACATAAAATCTACTGAACTTTTGTTGCCTATTTTCATGCTCATCAGTCCCTAAGATGACCATTGAACCAAGATTTGTTTTTCTAAGCTTCGTAGCATAATCCCACAACCTGTTGTATTGATAAGCAATGTCTCCCTCAAGCATCTTTAAGGCTTTAACTTTTTTTCTCTATTAGCTTGATCCTTAAATACATTACATCTTAACTTATTTATAACCTCATGCCTAAAGCCTTTAACACTCCTCTTGCGCTCAACCTTGCACTTCGACAAATACCTCTCACTCAACCGCTTGATCTTTACATTTTTGATATTGAATATCTCTAAATAAGTATACTAAGGATTGTAAAGGTTGATTTAGAAGGTGCATTCATCTTTCACTTTGATCGCATGGATCTTCCACTCACACTTCTCTTCATTTTGATAGCTTTAGACTGAACAGTGCTCTTAAATTCATCCCTAGTGTTAAAAATCATTCCAATTTCAACAACAAGATTATACAACAAAGTTAGGTTATATGTAGGCTACCTGAGACTCTTCTTTCCTTCTCTATCAGATAAAGTGCACTCATTCACTATCTACCACTGCATCTTCCTCATAATCATTTGTAAAATGCTCTTGTTGCTCATCATCTTCTTCCACTATAATCTAGTCTGCATTCTCCTCAAATAATAAGTTATCCCCCTCACTACTCTCAATTACATCACTTTCCAAAAAGTCCCTATGACTGTTATCATTAGAAGTGTCTCCATCACCACTTTCTGTTGCCATAATTCCCATACCAACTTCCTCAACACTCATAGATCCCACATTAACATCATGTAAACCTTGAGTTTCAGCATGTCATCACTATTTTCATGTTCAGCATTTGCATTATCTCTATCCTCTACACTATCGACCTCCACAAATATGTCCATTTCCTTACTACTAATGTGTTTTAAGCCCTCTATCCTCAAATCTTAGTCATCCAGTATCAACTTGAAACCATTATTTACAAGTGCATAGAATCTCCTCTCCATACTTATACCTGTCTCATCCAAAAGCTCACCCATCTCTATAATGCACAATCTACGTGCATCCATGTAATCAACATTCTTCTTTGACCCACTAACATAGATTGCCTTAGAGACATTAACAACAGTACCCTCAAAGCAAAAGCTTATAGTAATAAAAGTTAACTTAAGATCTGTGTACCATAGGCATGCCAAAAAAAACATAAAGTACGGTTTCAGAAATAGACAAACAAGAAACCTTGTATACAAGAAACAAAACATAAACAATACAACACTATAGAATGGGGATAGGTGGGGAGGACTAGGGGCTATTTCAATACTTTTCCACGATAACTCATGTTGGTAGCCACAAAATACTACCTTGAAACCATACAAACATTTTATTGAAAGAAAACACTTACGATAAGGAGGAGGTAGCAAGTTCAAATGCCTCTTGTACACCAATATCCCATTTTTCTCTTGTTATCTTCTTTAAAACCTTAAATTTTGTCCAGATGATGGTTTATCACCTTTGATTTTTTCAAATTCTTGAAGTGATTGAAAATTGAAGAGTAAAATTGAGAGAGGATATTTTTTTTATGGAAGAATGGTTAAGCAGATAACCATACAAAAGGTCAATTAATCGTGTTTAATTGAAATTGTTTCCATGTAATCTGGATTATACCATTCACCTGACATGGATTCCCTCCACTTACACCATGGCACCGTGGCCTTTTTTTCCATGTCAACTACACACACGAGTGTCCCCCTGATAGCGTGTCCAAAGGTGCTAGAAACCACCAAATTAAGCCATCACATATGCGGGGGGCATGTTTTTCTAGTAGAATTAGGCACATTGTCTCAAACTTGCAAAATTTTGACATGCCAAAATATTTTTGCTAGACCTGGAAATTAAAGGACAAATGTAGTTACAAGACAAAAATTGCAAATGTTCCCTTGTGAATGGGATCTAGTGTGTTCGTTTGGCTGGAAACCCTAATTTTGTCATGTGCACGCATGCAATTTCGACAAATTTAGGTTTATTGGCTTGAAATTGTCAATTTTTCTAGAAGTTAGGATACTTTATACGGTTCTAAAAATTAAAGAACAAAATCACCAAATGAGCAAATATAGAGGACATAAATTGCATTTAATTCTATCATTTACACATTGCTAACTCGTAATGAATAGATTGTTACATAGACTGTCCATTCTGAATTCTTAAATCATAATGTATGTCATATTTTACACATATTATGGCCATTATTAATTATTTTTAAATATCATGACACATGTTATAACTTACAACACTTAACGTATCTACACCAAACATAAAAATCTCATAAACCATGAAAATGCAATATATCTGCCATCTATCTAATAATGATAGGTTGAGAAATATAATTCAATTAGTGGGTCAGTTAGTTTGAATGCTTTATTATAAATTTTTGTGATATTGGGTACACTATTTAATATATTTATCATACGTGCATAAATTTTACAATAATTATATTTTTAAAAACTATTTTATAAATGTATTATTTATAATATTTAATTTAAAATTTAGTACCAATTTGCCATAAATGATCCCAATTAAGTGGAACCAAGTATGTTTCTTTTTCTTTTTCTTTTTAATAAAAAGGGCTAGGTTAGATGCAAAATCGAGGTGGCTAACTCAATATTGCGAAATATCGTCTTTTTTTTCTTCTGGAAAAATTCGTGGAGACTAAGCTTAAGTTGGTTACTGCAGCCACCAATTCACTAATGACTAATTCCTATCTTATATCATCTAGTATTATAGATTAATTACGCCACTCTACACCCATAAAAATAGAGAATGCTACATACTAAATAAAATTATAATTTTTAATATTATGAATAAACAAAACTAGTGGAATGCTTGGAATTAATAATACTCTATTTATCGAAAAGTGAATGCCTTACCTATTAAATTCTACTGAGTGAACAGTATTATGTCTTAGAAAGCTAAGTAGAAGCTGTGTTAAGGGACAAGTGCACACGTTAAAAGCTTATACAAAATTTCCTTTTCCTTCTCCCAAAGGGTACAGGAAAAAGGAAAGAGTCTCAAAACCTGTTTACTTTTCCCTTCACATCTTTTTTCTTCTCCCTCGTGACCTCCCCACGTCCACAAAAGGATTGCATCCCCACACCCAATTACCCTCCAAATTAGTATTCATGGGTCCCTTTCTTACATATACTTCAAACCAAAGAAACAACCATTCAGTTCATATACCTTGTCACCTCTCTCTCTCTCTCTCTCTCTCTCTCTCATTCCGAGTTCTCTGCAAACTTCTCTTCTTAATACTTCATCTCAAAAAAACCTCATCTCAAAGAGAAGAAACACAACGTCTGTCTTCTTCCATAGTCCCAAAAACACAATCCAATCCTTTTTCCTATCCTCTTACAACCCTGAAAACTCCACCATTTGAACAACAAAGATCAAGACGAATTAGTTAAATTTACCTAGAACCAGAAGCAATAAGAACGAAAGTACATATATACATATATATATATTTCAGAGGTGTAACAACAAAAGGAGGAGTCGAAGGAGGGGGATCAGACTTGTAATTCAAGGGATTTAGAATCTTCTTCCCAGTATATGGAGCTATTTCCAGCACAACCAGACCTTTCCTTACAAATCAGCCCACCAAACAGCAAACCCTCATCGAACTGGAGAAGAACTGAGGATGAAGTGGATTTGGGCTTTTGGAAGAGAGCTCTAGAATCTAGAAACTCCGCCTCTCCAATGGCAGAGCCAGATCATCACTCTAATTTCGACCTCTCCCTAGCAAGAGCTTCAATTTCAGACCTCACCAGTATTAGCGCCGGCGCCAACCATTTCTCCCACCACCTCCATGGCAGCTCCACCGCCCTCTTGTTCCAGTCTTTCCAGCAAAACCACTACCCCGGCCACCTCCTCCATGACGGGCTTGGCGAAGAACTTAGTTTCTTGAGGCCTATTAGGGGAGTTCCCGTGTACCAAAATCCTCCATCCCTCCCCCTTGCTGCTCATCAGAAACAGTATATGGGTGCAAAAATGCTGTATTCTACCTCCGCTGATCAGATTAAGATAGCTTCTCCAGGTCCATATAACCAGTCTCAAGGGCATACGCGACCACGGTTTCTGTCCAGGTTCGCAACGAGACGGAGCACGAGGGCTCCTCGGATGCGGTGGACGACGTCGCTTCACACTCGTTTCGTCCATGCTGTGGAGCTATTGGGCGGCCATGAAAGTAGGCTTCATATATCTTTCAATCTCTTTCTGTTTCTTTCTTATTTTCTTTTGTCAAATTTTCACATTTCAAAGAGTTTATATTGCTCATCTCCGCTTATATTGACTATAAATTGGATGTAGAAATTAAAAATCTGGTTTTTGTTGAGAAAGTATTGTTGTTTGATGGTGTAGGAGCCACTCCCAAGTCAGTTCTTGAGCTTATGGATGTGAAAGATCTTACCTTAGCACATGTTAAATCTCATTTGCAGGTAAAATATGTGTATGAAAATTATTTCTTTTTCAGCTGGAAAATCTTCTTCCCGGCTATAATCACAGATATTTTCTCAGCTTAAGAAAAACTCATATATTTTTATAAGCTTCTTTTTCCCTGAATGAATTTAGACAATATATAAATTTAATGCAATTCGTTTGGGAAGTTAAGGATTTGAGGATGTCTTTTGCAAGGGGTAGCAGAAAATGGGAAACTAGTCAATTAAGAAGCAGAAATTTCAAATTCCAATGCCCTTTTGTTTCTCTTCCTGCCGAGGGGACCTTTCAAATCCTCAGCCTCGTTTTTCTAGTGGATCTGCAAGCTGTTCTGCCTTTTTGCCTAGAAAAACCAACCCTCGTGTAATAATGAATGAAAATTATTCAGCATTGGGGAGAGAGAGATTAATAAAGAAAATCTTATAAGACAAAGAATAAAGGATTAAACCAGTCGAATAAGATCTTTTTCTTTTCTCAACCGAATTGCCCGATTTTCCTCGAGATATGGCTAGAAAGAGAAAGTACAAAACACTATTATGACACAATGATATACATACATGTCTTTGGGTTTAGAAAAACCCTCTGTGGCAAACCATAGTTAGCCTGAAAAAGGTAGACATGTACTCAACATTGTTAACATGCACTATGCATACAAATACATACAGGGGATGTATAGAAAGCTGGTTGTCATTCACCCAAATTGTACATTTATGTGTAAGAAAATGTTGATTCCTTATTTTATTTACTATATATATATATATATATATTGGCTTTCATTGCGAAAGACTCTACATTGACAAAATGCGGCCCATATAATAATTAGCTGAACTGTATTCAAATATTGAGTAATATTAGACCCTTTGATCTGAATTTCACAACGTGTTTGCTCAAATAATTAAGTCACTCACTTATTTCACTTATTACCTGTTAAACATTTTCTTAAATATAAAAATTAAATAAGTTCATATAAGTGAGAAAAGTATATATGTAATGCATGGAAAAACGATAAAATGCCGACTTAAAATGAAACAAAAAAACTCATACTAGTTTTAGTTTCGTTTATCTATTTATTAATCTATTATGGAGAGAGAAAGAGAGAGATACAAAAAATCATATCCTCGATTTCTATCTAATTCTTGACACCATACCGATAAATAAATAAAATGGTTTTCTGTGTTTTGGCAGATGTATCGAACAGTGAAGTCAACTGATAGAGCTGCTGCTAATTCAGGTTAATTATACTCTTAGTACATGCATTGGAGTACGTTGTTCTTACATAACTGAAATTCAATTTTTTTCTTTCCTCTTTTAGTACCATATTTCTTCCTTAGTATTAATATTCATATAATATGATTGTTTAGGCCAATTGGATGTATACGAAAACGGGACATCTGGGAATACTTCAGATGATTTCCTCTTTCACATTCAGAACTCAAAGAAGTCTGAGGCATCAGTCAAAGAGGGAGAACAGATCACAAAGGATCAAGAGAAGGTTTGCCATGGCCTGTGCCGCAATCCCTCAAGGTATAAAGCTAGTTTCCTTGGTAGGCTAAATTTGTTATTTTACCGCCCTTTATAGTTAGAGTGTATGGAATAGATAATTAAAGGTAGTGGGGCCTTCAACTCCGGTTTAGAAGGCAACACGGGCAGTCACTGGCTACTCGCAATTAGCCCTATCTATAGTCTTTAAGGATGTGTGTGTGTGTTATTTCAAGGCAGTGTTTGAAATAATTAGGAATTAATTTATTTCCACAATTAATAATTAATAAGTAGGAATTAGCTAAGGTGTTAATGCATTTTTTTTCATGCATGATGTGTTAAATGACCATCTATTGGAAGCATTAATTGAATCATAAATATAAAATTCATGAATGATGCACTGAGTATTTTAAAAAAAAGGAATTCATTATATTATTAACATTATTATTAATATGTCATAAATTGATTATTACTAGCAATCAATTTTTTTATATAAAAGCACAAAAAATTATGCCCAAGTCCAAATTTTGGTATACAAACAACCAGTAAAAATTCACTAATTCTTAATTATCTATATATTTAATTTAGGTATATTGAATGTCTGATTATATTAATTATTTTTTTATATGCAAGTTAAGAAATTATAAATTTTGAATAAATAAATTATGTGGCGATAAATGCATCATATATGATTAATTTAGAATAGTAAAATTTCCTAATTAAAGTCATTAGTTTATAAAATTCAAGGTGAAGGACATAAGAAAAAGAAAAATTAACTTTGATCTGATGTACAATATCACTAGCATGATTCATGTGCTATGCAGGACACTATATGTTTGTCAAAAATATACTTATTTAACAAAAATAAATGAATATGATATTTTCTATTCAAAATATTGTTCAAATAAGTAATATACGAAGAAAGTAAACAAAAAAGCATCAATATAAAAAAAATACATTGAACAATTTGTCTTTATACAAATCTAGAATTTTTATTGTGTTAACAATTTATAGAACAAAGAAAAGAGACAAGGAAAAGAAAAATAGAAAAAAAAATAGCATTTAAATTTTATCAAAGAAAAATCATATTACTATAATAAACCTAAAATATATAAATTTTGGTTGATCAAAACATCTATAAAATTAAAGTAAAATTATTTATTTTTGCTCAAAACACTAATATATGTGATAAAAGAACAAAAAGAAAATTTTAATAAAAAAGATATATATGTGCATATGTAAAGAATAAATGAAATTTCAATGGCGAACATTTAAGAAAAATATTAAAATATTCAAAAATTTTCAAATAAAATAAAAATTAGATAATTAAGTCTTAATATTTTTTAGTGGATAGATGCAATCAAAATTTTTACAAAACAAACAGTAAAAAAAAATATGAAATAGGAAAATGACTATTCAAATGATAGATAAAACAATAACAAAACAAAGTTAATTTTAAATTTATTTTACATAATAGTATCTATATATTAAATTCCTCAAAAAAAAAAAGAAAAAGAAATTATTCATTGATTATAAGTTAGACATGTATGAATGCCTTTCCGCAACTTCATCATTTTTTTTTTTTTTTGATAATTTGGTTTTTACTTTTATGTACAATTTGTTCATTTTGTAGATATATAAAATTTACACAAAATAAATAATTAATCAATAATTTCATCATCATTTTAATTAATTAATATTAGAATTATATTTATAATGAAATGATTTATTTCTTTTGTGAAAAAACAAAAAAATGTACTATAATAACTATACAATTAAAAATAACAATAACTTCCATGTATAATGTGTGTGTGTGTGTACTGCTCTATCCTGTTGACCAATAAGTTTTCTCATGCTAAGTTATCGGAAGATTATTGTTCATGACATATTTATTGTGTATATAGAATTCTTGTCTAGAGTGAATTCAGTTTAAAATGTTATTTGATAAGCAAGTCGAGGATGAATGTGCATATCGGTCTGCCCAAATTTCTTGAAAAACTCTAGTTATTTAATTAACTTAAATAAATGATGTATGTGTCAATCATCCATATGAATGTGGTTTGACTGAAAGTCATGTTTCAAACTTTTATGTGAAATTTACCTACCTAGAGATCAAACTCTGAGCATCCAGACCAGGAAACCTTTTGATACGACATTAATCACTCACAATAATTTTTACTTATGAAGGGTGGATAGAGTTAAGGAAAGAGAATCGAATAAACTTAGTCTTTTAATTCCTTAATCTGTGGCAAGTGATTCACGTGTAAGTGTAAAAAGACCAATTATCACCTTGAATTCAACAGTTCAATAATTTAACTACATTGATTTATTAAAATACATGTAAGAAATAATTCCCCTTCAAACCATACTAGTACATATGAATAAATATCATAAAAAGAAGACGAATAAATGTGACTGCTTTTTGTACATGATCTGTAGGTGATGACCAGTTTTGCAAAGGAACTCCATCATAGGGAAATAACTAAAATCAAAAGAACAAAGCCATTAATAAAATGCAGACCCCTCCCGAGAGTTTGATTTCATGAACTCCCAACGAACAAATCATCCAACAAATGAACAAATCCCTGTTCTTTAGATTTTGTGGGTGTATGTGAGGCTATTTTCTATGGGACCCAACTCAGAAAATTTACTCTGAAAGCTTAGCACTCTAATGGACCCATGTTATAAAAATTTTGAGCTAATTAAAGCTTACTGCCATTTGAGACTGCCTCGTGAAGCCTGCTTATAAATAGAATACTTTCATGGATAATTATATATGTAAAGAGGGGTGTCACACGGTTGAGTTGCACTTTTATTTTTGTAGTAGGACAGAATTACAAAGTTGGGAGGACTATCTATACATAAGGCAAAGTAAAAAGATTGCTTTCTTTCTGTGTTCCTTGCTTTTTAATTTCGTCTGCATGGCTTCCACTGATAGCAAATATTCTCTCAAAATTGTGCTGATTTTGTAGCAGAGAGGCTTGGTTGCCTGGGACACCAAAGGACTGTGAACGGAACATGAAATCTCCTCAGGTACACTTTTCTAGCCCCACTTGATATTACTAAAGTGCCCTTCACTACTGTCGAAAATTCTGTAAAGCAAAATTGCAAGAAGCTTTTCTGGGTAAAGCTGAAAGACTCATTTGCAGGATTTATATATTTTT
The DNA here is from genome assembly GCA_019155195.1 of Avicennia marina. Classification (NCBI taxonomy): domain Eukaryota; kingdom Viridiplantae; phylum Streptophyta; class Magnoliopsida; order Lamiales; family Acanthaceae; genus Avicennia; species Avicennia marina. The sequence continues at coordinate 5,779,141 of CM032762.1, read as the reverse complement.
GAGTAGTACCGGTGAGCGTTTGTGTGGGGAAAAAATGACCAAAGGCAAGGGAAAGATCTTCCCAGAAAATGGAATTTTTTGTCCTTTAGTAGCTTTTGCCAAAGAAAGGATGGAACATAAATCCACGCAATCCATTATTCGTTCATGTCCACTATATACACCAGAATAATATATACCTCGTACTTGATCCACTTGATTACCACCATTTATTTTTAACGATAATTAGAATTGAAGCTTAAAAGAAGAAACGTTTAGAATTCTTTAAACTACGTTTAGTCCTTGGATTTTATTGAAAAGAATCATACGTGCAAAAATAAAATAATGATAATGATAATGATCGCACTTTGCACTATATTGTGTTAATGTGCCCCCAACCCCCCAAATCAAACTAGTTCATATACTCAATTGTGTTCGTGTGGGTGCATCTTGTTTGTGATCCACGCTCATCACATACAGATATGTACTTATTGCATATATGCATGCAGAAGGACATGGAACCAAAATACTTAAGTAATTATGACAGAACACCACAAGCGAGCTCATCCAGCATATCAGAGACAAGCCCCAACATGCCTAATTTAGAGTTCGCTCTTGGGAGGCCACAGTGAAAGTTAAGCTCAGTTTGGCAGCACTACTCATTTTGAAATCATTGTCTCTCTAATTGGGAACTGGTGAAGGGAATCCCACTGAGAAAAAGCAGAGGGGAAAAGGAAAGAAAAAGGTGGAGAAAAAAAGAAAAAGAAAGAGAGATTATAGAGAAAGGCAAAGAGACATGAAAGGCAGAAAGCATATAAAAGAGAGAAGGGGAGGAAGAAAAGATTGTGCTTGCTGTCAAAGCTATTATGAGATTCTGATTAATTTAGTACAATGTAATTTTCCTAGTAAATATTAAAAAAGTATGATTGGTTTTGTATTGTTGTTGTTATTGTTGTTATGTTCCTATATGTATGCATTTATAAAAAATAAGAAGTGCGAAAAAAAAAAAAGTTAAGAGGGCCTTAATTATATTTCATAGAATTAAAAATATATATAACAACATTACCTGTGCATTAATTCTTACATGCATCAATCCTCTGCACTTTATCGTACCCAAAAAAAAAAAAAGAAGTTTACGCTTTGCTGAATCCTCAAAAGAAGTGAAACAAAATATGTACCAAAATCATAGACTGGAAAAGGCACTGAAAAAGTTTTCATATGAAGCTAGCAAAGGAAATTAATTGGAATAACTATAACCAATAAAAGTGAAAAGAAAAGAAAAGGTTTTGATATATAGTGTGTGTATGTATACATGTCATGATTAATCTTTCGCTACTCTTGATTTGAAATACATCTTGTTCATAACCATAGTATTTGCAGTTTTTAGAGATATATGAAGTTGGAATTATATTGTTTATAACTAGATTTAAATTTGAAATTTCTATTTGCACATGGGTTATTTACAATTACTTGATCTTGGAAAGTGTCAACATTGACTATTCTATTCTCTTGGCTTTAAAGTTTTAATTGATCCCTATCTAATTCGCTTTGACGTGCTAATTTAGACCTAATTTTAGACTACCTATATATAATTCTTTTATTGTAAAATTAAGAAGAAAAAAAAACGCCTTATGGTTTTCAAAATTTGGTAAAGAATACATTTAATGATATTTTATTTAAAATCCAGCGTGCATGGATTATTTTATGAAAATTCTTTTTAGTTTGTTTCTTGTTCTTTAAATTCTAATAATCTAAAAAATTATTGCTGATCCGTACCCAAATTAATGCTCAAATATAAGATATTGGGTAGCACATCAATAGGGTGCCCCTTGGAGGTCTTTGTGGCAGAATATATATATATATAGATATAGCAACTTGATACACCTAAACGCTGAATATTCTAAAAATAAAAATGAGAATTAAGTATCGGAATGTAAAAAGACGAATTTAATTAAATGCATAAAAGATCAAATATCTAAAACGATTTTTTTAAATGCACCAACTTTGTATGACAACATTTATATGCACAATTAACAGGACCTAACCTCGTTTGAAAGGTTAAACATTTTTATCCCAGCAATACTGATTGGACATGACTGGGAAGGTCTCGAAAATCTATGATCAAGGATACATATAATAGGATGGTCCATCCATAGTACTTGAAGACTTGAACTAGTTATCAGCATTAAATGTTTTAATGCTACTCCCTTTTTGTTTCGCAGCCTCATTTTATTTATTTATTTATTCTTTATTGAATGTTTTCATTGAAGGTTTGATGGTCTCTTTCCACCCACACGGTTCACCCCAAAAGGCATATGTGCTAGAGCCTAAAGGAGGAAATGACTGTTAAGACTTCAGTCGGCAGTCTACTGCAGCACCTGCAGAGGCAGAGAGTGCCAGCACCAGGTTAAGACTGAAGACGGTCAAATTATTTAACCATCATTACACGATCATTTACCATAGGTCAGTCATTTTGACCCTGTACCCAGAAACTCTGTGCATCCAAAATAATGTTCTGATTGGACGTGACATTTGTCCCATTCTATCATGAACAAACCCCTTCGACCCCACATCTCATGACACGTGTCGAGATCTCAATGACACATACTATGGAGTTAGAACCATCACAGGCGGCTCGCCTCGATGCTGCACCCGTACACCGGGTGTAGCAAATTTTGCCATGTGTAAAAATTTTACACATGATAAAATCTCGAAGGACACATTAGTTATTTTTTAAAATATAAAAAAACACATCAAATAAAAAATTAAATGAGATAGTAAAATAACGGAAATTATAAAAAATTAAAAAAAATAAATTATGAAAATATTTTAAATGTTTAAAATGAATAAATTCACACATACTTAAATTTTTAACTACATGATTCGATGTTAAATATTTTTTGTTGCATATATATATTCAATTTATGTAGCGTTTTTATACAGAGAACATACTTATTAACAACTGCATTTTTAGCATACATTATTTTGTATTTTGTTAAATACTACATATAATATTTCAATTAATACACTTTTTACATTTAAAACAGAAAATAAAACTTATGATAACTTAAGGCCCAATTTGCCGGCAAAATCTGCTGGTGCATGAAGGAGACCGTCCGATGTATAGGGCCTGTTTGGGGACAATGACTTGTGAGGGTGGCGTTTTTCTTTGCATTTTTTGGTCGTAAATTTTGCAGTGGAATTGATTAACTCGAGGCACTTTTGCATGCAGAAAAGTTGATAATTAATTGATGACACCCATGAAGGGGTCCAGAGATGATAAAACAAGAAAGTAGAGTTGAAAACTTTGCCACTTTTGCAGGCTGAAGGTTTTATCATTTTGCCCTTGGAGTTTTTGGAATTGTCCACATGCCAACAATATTTTCAGATGTTTTGCCTATCGCTGCTTTTGCTTTATCCTTTTTCTTTACACTATGTTTGGTTCTTAGAATTTAGGGAGCAAAAGAAAAAAAAATGTTAAGAAAAATGATCTTGATTGTTTGGTTAAGAAGAAAAATTTTATGAAAAAGAAAATTAGAGGGAAATTATAGTTTAAGAAAAGAAATTTTATTTTTGCTACAAAATGGTGAAGAAAATAGAAGGAAAATTATTTTAACTCTTATTCTTCTTCAAAAAATTTTATCAATTCTATTTATTTTATTTATTTCTTTATTATTTTTTTCTCAAAATATAAAAAATTTCAATTTTAAATTTTCATTTGATTCGATTTCTTTTTTTAATTTTTCCTTTTCTTATTGAAATCCTTTCAACTAAGCATTATATAAAATTTTGAATTTTTTCATTCTCTTTTCCTTTCTCTATCATTTTCTTTTCCACTCTAAATTCTTAAAACCAAGCACACTCTTAATGAAAAAAAAATTCCGTTAATATTATTGGGACTATTGTTGTCTTCAATATATTATTTGGAGTTTTTATTGAAGATTAATGTCATATTGCGAAGAAAAAGTATCTGTTGAAGGTGAGTCAAAGACATAACAGATGACAAAGACTAAGGAAAAAATTTATTTGATACATATGCATACACATATGTACATATGTATACATCTATTTATACATGGTGTTGCATATACTTCGTGTGAGTTTGTGTATTATGATTAATAAACTTTTAAACAACGGTAGATTGTGCATTCATTTATGACAATTGAAAACTAAATCAACAGAGAACAACTAAACTCTATTATTCATTAATAATATGTCAAATATACAAAAAACCATCACATTAAATTGGATTTCTATTCACATTCGTGTGACTCAAACTTTTTATCCTAAAGAATCTATCTCACTATCCCTAGTTTAGTGTGAACTGAGCATATTTTTGAAATAATTACTTGAGAATAATTAACATGCTCCAATGTTAAGATATTTCTGACATAATTATGTAATGAGAACCATATAGAAGATGTGAAAATGAAGCTGCCCGCCTTGAACGCCGGGCAAACAAAGACAGGACTGTCTTATACGAGATATGCATGCAGACTTTCAGAAGCACTGTGCGTGTGTGTGATTCCCTAACCTAACAGTGGTATAAATACACACTATGTCATTTACTATTGATGATAACCTTTTGTACAAACATTCAACCCCACCCCTATGCTTGTGTGTGTGTGTGTGTGTATGTGTCATATATATGCTATCTCTAGAGGTCGCGCAGAATGTACAGCAATATGAAAAATGTACGCTTTATTTCAGCAGTCAGTGTCCTACTTTACAGAAAGTGGAATCTAAAAGAAAGAAAAATCAGTTTTCGCGTATTTGAAAAGGAAAAAATGAAAAGATAGAAGGGTATCAACGAAGGGATATGGAAGAAGTAATGGACAAAATGAATAAAGAATGGGCAGAAAGAAGAAGAGAGGGCATTAATTTGAATGGGACGGGTGAGAGAGAGAAAGAGAGGGTCAATCATAAAGCAATGGATTGCAAAATCATTGAATGATTTCTGGTATCCTTTTTCCTTTTCTGCTTTTTCATATTTTTTATTTCTGAAAATCATGTGCATGGATTTTATGTTTGTATTAGTTTTTGGCCTTCACCGTTAACAATTTATATGTGACAAGTCGCTTGCACTCATCATTCGATGTGTTTGTCTTGTTCATTCCTAACCCTATTCTTGTTATATGTAATCATATATCAGCCAATTATTTACATTTCCTAACAACTATAAATAAAACCGCACTCTACTGGAATTCGAATTCAAAACCCATTGGTCTCATGACCTTTATCTACGATATGTGGCACATAAATTCATCATGAGATGCCACCTATGTAGTCCAATATGTCCTAATAAGAGTAGAGGCTGTTTTAATGTATACCATCATTTTAATACACACCGTGACAGGTATAATGATTCGCAAATCCATTTGAATATTATCAAGAAATGAGACTCGAAAATTTTGGCACGTTGAATTATAACCTTAGCATCAGCTTTCTAACCAAATTCTTATATAATTCCAATCTCTACGAGAAGAGAACCGAGCCAAGAAGAAAGGTATGCAACGGTGCGAGAAACAAGTAGAAATCCAAACTGAGTTGGGCCATGCTGGTGTGGGTCAAGATAAGGCCCATTTGGGGTTATGGTCCCATAAGTTTACGGGTTCGAGATGCCGAAAGGCGAGATGTGTAATGCATTGCTGAACGTAATGGCCTGGGCTGGTGTTTGTTGAGATGGGTCAGCTAAAAAAAGGTTCAGTTCTGGGGCTAGCGCCGGATGTACGGATTTTTGACACTGAGGTAAAAATTTTCTACAAGGGACAAAGTACCTTTTTTAACCCAATTAAAAGCCGCCGACAACGTCTACACTACCCCAAACATTTGTAATAATTCAAAAAATCACATCGTCCTATATATAAAATATAAATAAAATTAATTATTTATGTTAAATAAAATGTAGTTGAATATTAATTTTTATTTAAAACATTGGATATTTTTAATTAATAAATTATCTTTCACACAAAAAAATATTTTTGCATACAATGCAGACAAATTGAATTCTATCAAATTATATGATTAAATTATCGTCACCTTAAGTTGAAAACAATAACTATAAATATATTTTGAAGGTAAATTATAAATTATGAATTAGACTTTGTAAAAATTTTATTAAATTAAAAAATTATTGATAAAAAGTACAAAAATATTAAAAATTAAAATCACTGTTGCCCATGCCATTGCCACAATTTATAGACAGCATAAAAATATATTTTAATTTATCATAATATTTCATATGTTTTATCAAAAAAATTATTAAATGCTAATTTAATGATTCTTTTACCTTTTATATATTTTAGCATTTGTACTTAATCTATATTTATATATAATTCTTACTTATTAGTATACCCCAAAAGGTCAAAACCGGATTTTATTTTTCAAACATAAAGATTTACTTTTCCATCATTATTTGATTTAAACTAATTACCTGTATATGTATGACAATTGCCATATTATTTTTTATTTAATTAGTCATTGAATTGTAAAATATTAGTATAATTATTTATTAAAGTTTAGATACCAATGTAAAATATTAATATTCATGGAGTGTTTATGAGGTTTGCATATCTATTTAATACTATTTTTGACGTGATCAACGATCGCGTCGGATAGAACGGTGTAATCGGACTCGAATCCGATAACCCCAGGGACGCGAACCGGGCGAAGAACGCCGACCCAACGTGGTAGGATTTGATTGAACCCGATAAGAACGGCCACAATCAGCACACCGATTGCTGATTGATACGTTACGAATCACTCGAACCAATTCGCAATGACTCGATTTGGGATAGAAACTCACGAGAAATTGAAAGAATCAATTTCAGGGAATTGAAAGAAACCTGAATTAATTGAAAACACTTTCCATTATCCATCCTCAACTGAATAACAAACTACTATTTATATTAAAACTATCAGACTCTAACCTAAAAAGCTCATATGGCCCAATTTATTAATTAAGCCCATTAACTAATAAAACTAAAATTAATAAATACTAAAATGAAATTCGACGGATCTTTGGGATTGCGTCAATTTTTCTTAACTTTCCCATTTCCGTCTTTATTCTTAAATTATTCTATTCTTTTTGTAGAAATAGTGATGTGTATACCTGCTACATTTTGGTTTCCGATATATATTGTGGCTAGGCTAGCAAAATGAGAAGGGGGTGATATTTTTGTTAATAATAAAATTCTATTTTATGGTGATCATTATTTTTATATTACATTATTATTCAATTTATATTATTTGTATAATGCATCTAATTTTTATTTATTGAGATTAAGTTGGTACCTGTATTATTAAAAGCTTGCATGAATGGTGCCTTTGATATATTTGAATTTTTTTCATATTATAAGTCAATTAGTATTAAAATTGAACTAATTTACAAACTACAAAACTACACCAAACATTACAAAACCATTCAAAACTAAGTTTTTAGTTTTGGTTTTTAAAACTGCAATTTTGATTTTTTGTTAAAGAAACCACATATAGCAATTTGATTTGAATTTTATTGAAAAAAGTTGAAACTACATCGTGATCACCCATGCCCAAGAAAGATGAATTTTGAGTGAGTAATACCTAGTCTAAGAGATTGCACCCCTAACTCATGATGTGGGACGTGGTCCCATGCGTTTTACCGTCCAGGAATCACTTGTTTCTACATTTACTTTATGTCTCTATTTAATTGTTCAAAAAAGTCTCAATTTATTTATTTTTTGGGGCAAAAATAAAACTGCCTTTATAATTTGTGTTTGAAGAGAATTTTTCATAGGTTGGATTGCTTTAAAAAGTCAGTTGACTCAAATTATGAAAATATATTATATATGTAAGTTTGCACACACACACACACTAGCGACCATGCACGCTCAATGTGCCTGCATATCAAATTTAAAATAAACTTAGTATATAATACAATATTAATATGGTGTAATAAAACTAATTTTTACAATATAATAAAATACTGTGAAATTCCAACCGGCAAAAAGAGAAAGTCACACTAAATATTATAGCATAATCCATTCCACATATTTTTCAATTTATATAGTATATGCGACATAAGAGACCTACTACAACTCTAAAGAAGAGAAATAAATGATATTTCTTTCTTAAAAATCCTAAAATTAATTTACATTAAATGCAATTACTTTTGTGAATGACAAGGCCTCAAATTAGTGCCACAAAATACACATTTTATTTCTAAGGCGGTTTCCATACGGCAATTTTTATTTTACCTGATAGTTTGTTAGTTTTTTTTATTTGAAATGAAAGAGGGTGGGTAATTTTACTTTGTTAACCCTCATATCTATTTTTATATTAAAGAAACATGCCTATTTTTGTAATTGTCCTTTTTAACATCCGAAACAGTTTTTACAAGGGTTTCCCTCTTTATACACAGTAATAGTCATATACATGCACTCGTAATAACAACAACAAAAATTCACAATTTTTTTAAAAATAAATAACTTATGAAATGACATGTAATACTTAAAACTTAAACATCAGAATTAGACAGATTAATTATCATGTTAATTAAAAAAAGAAACTTTATTTAAATTATAAAACCAAAAAAGAAAAAACAAATGGTACAATTTATGCATGCTACCCAACATTTAAGGAGTAATGACATTGAAGAATCATAAAGAACATAAAAAATGATTGTTCACCCTTTTTCCTATATTTATATAAAATTTTAGTCAAAACTAATTTTTCAATTCACAAATGTGTACCGGCTTGTAAAAAATTCAAGTATTGAAAAAGGGAGCAATACGTGGTTTCGTCATTTGCCATTTGTCTCCATAAATGCTCTAAGGACTAAAATATGTTCGCACTCTTTTAGAGTTGCATTACAATATTTAAGTATTTATAAGTGAGCCTAAAAAATTTAATAAAATTGCACAATGCTTGGTACTTCGGACTGTATTGATATAATTTTAGTTTCTACAATCAATTCTCATCCAATCAAATTAATCCTATCAAACATAATTTTTTTCCCAATACTCACCATAAGTTGAGCACGAAATTTTTTATTGCAATATTCAAATTGAATAATAGTTTCTAACTTCAATTTATGTCTTTAATTAGCAATCAATGAAATAAAATAGGCTACAATCAGTGTGTAACCCAATTATAATTTGTACAAATATGACTATATTATAACAAACAAAACAAGATTAAAACATGGTCTGATATTACGTTGAAATTTGTCACATATGACCTTAGTAGAAGTCTCAATGGCTACATCTCGCAAAACCTCGATAAAGAGATTTGAGATAATGATGGATCTAGTCTTCTTATATATTGTATCAAGAGCCTCCTCTTTCACATCATCTATCATTCTCTGTATTGCTAAGTCAACCCCATCCAAGACATGGATGACCTGCATCTTAGTTGTCACATACCAAAGTTGGTATTCCTATCACATTTCTTGACAAATATTTTTGTTGTTATCATCGTTGCTACAAAATTAAATACTTTTAAGGGGCTTTGATACTAGTTCATTGAGCATTAAGTTTGAGTTTGTTGTTCCACATCCAAAAAAAGGATGAAAAAAGTGGTTAGTATTGGTGATGACCTACAATCTCAATATCACAAGGATTAGGGTTGAGATGTGGTGTATGACCCATGAATATACATGCAGATATGGAGGCTTATGGATGTAGCTACCTAAATTGGTTGGGTTTTCAATTACTTTTTGTGTTGTGTTGGGTTTCTCTATCAATTTTGTCATCTTGGAGCTCAACAAATGTTAAACTAAAATTTGTGACTGGGTTTGCTCACTATTAAGTGCTATCAATGTTACTAGCTTATTTAAGAATGGTACTTGTTTGGTCTTATGGTTGGTCCCCCGTGTAGGAAAAAATGAAAATGTTTGGTTCAACTCTTTTGTGAGGCCAATTAGTGGGCAAGCCCACACAATTGATCAGTTATTTAATACTTTTTAATAAGACAAAAAAATTTACTCATAAAGATACTGATTAAGGGGGAGTAGGCCCAACTTTGAAGAATTCATAATTAGAGGTGATTTGTCAAAGATTAAGTGTGAGTTAATTGTCCTATATCAAAAAAAGGTATATGAAAAGAGCAATTAGTATACAATTAATAATGATTAGCAACTTAATGCATTAAGATTTTGTGTTGAGATATAGTGTCAGACAAGAGTTGAAAACATAACGAAAGACCTTTCTTTTTTACAAACTTAATAACTGTACAAAAGTTATTTGTTCAAAAGAAATTTCTTATGCCCTCATTTCATTTTTGAGTTTTAGAATTATTCTTCATCAAAATACTTTTGGAAGGCCTGCAATAAATCTTCCTTTCGAAATTAAGCATTATAATTTGGTCTTTTAAGAACACTTTGTGTGGGGTCTTTTTTACTAATCTAACAAATCGTACAATTCCTGTTATAGTAAGGCTTTACTCTAGTCTCAATAAAGTTTGAATTAAAGTTCATGATTGGAACAATCGTTTTTCAATTAACAAATTCATTTTTCATTTTAAGGAATTATTTTACTACGCCGCTCTTCATGTAATTGGCAAGACTTTAAAATTTTTTTTTATACACATCTTGTTATAATTTTAATTAGAATATTTATTCATATAATAATAATGTGGGATACATACAAAGCATCTTCAAATAAATTATGATTATAAACATCACTAGAAATAGAATGTACTATTGTGGGGACAAGTATAAATTAAAGAGAATGTTCCTGTCCCATATTGAAAAAAGGTGAGAAAGATGAGCACTATAAAAGTGAATGCACAATCCACCACTTGTAGTTTTATTGTTTGGATTAAAATATGACATTAAATCTATTGCACCTTTAGATGATTCTTTTCAAATTAGTTGAGTTTCATTTTAAATCTAATAAAATTGTTGTTTATAAATTCTCAAATTAGTTGAGTTTCATTTTAAATCTAATAAAATTGTTGTTTATAAATTCTCTTAACGTAGTCAGTTTTTGCCACCAACAAACACCAACAAAAACATGCACAATACACATATAGTGTTTGATCTTATAAAAGACTCATATAAAATTGATGGGTATAAATGATTGTTAGGTTCCAAAATATGCACATGCCGTTATTAGAATTGATAGTTTAACTTAAGACGAGTGTAGAGATGGTGCTTGATAATCCTATAAAAAACTTACATAAAATTGATGAGTATAAAAGATTGTTAGGTTAATCTTATCGAAGACCCATCAAATTAATAGATAGAAATTTGTGAGATTGTAAAATACTGAATTTCTTTTTCTTTACTGTGGAGCCAATTGAAAAAAAAAACTTGTAATTGAGAGAAAGTTGGTAGGTCCAACAATGAGTTAAAGAGAGGTTTTTATCGCACGTTGAATAAAGGAGGGAAAGATGGGTTGTCTGCAAGTATATATATGACTTGTTATCATATAGTCTTAGAATTTTTTATTTTATGTAGTGTTAAATTTACTTTTATACATAATTATGTCCAAGTCCATAGATAGTTTTCTCCAATTTGATTGATTCAACTCCAAATCCAACAAGATTTTTATCCATAAACGATACTCTCAATTGATTGGGTTCTGCCACTTGTCCACTTGTCCTGATAGATCTAATCAAAATTTGAAGCTAAGCTCACACACACACTCAATAACAATTATATATACACATATGTTTTTTTTTTTATATGTTTTGTTAAATCCTGCTTAATTATATAGTTATAAGGTGACTCAACAAATGTTAATTTAATGCATTTTAATATTTATATTAATTGATGAAGCATTTAGGCATTTGTAGTGACAATATTGCAAATTTGGCTATTTTGTACAACAATTTCAATAATTTCTGGTTTTGTTATAAGTAAATTGATTCAACATCTTAATTCATTCACTCAGTTTATTTAATCATGCCATATTAGAGAGATTTTAGCTAACATGTCAAGAAGGCAAACTAACTTTGAACTGATTTAGATTCATCAGTATAATTATTAGTATTGATAAATTACGAAATTTTAATTTCAAATTAAAATTAAATAAGAGTAAGAAGGTACCATTTCCTAAATAAAATTTCTACATATATTTTAACAAGAAGCTTTTGTTTGATCTTGGAATTGATATAGTGATATGTGCATCCCAGCAAGTGAGACGCCTAGAAGGCTTTTGAGCCGAACTACCATCATTTTCACTTTAGCTATAACAATAAGTTGAACTAGATTGTAAGGTGCAAACTCTTATTTGAGTTTAAGTTGAAAGGGATAAAAATTTCAAATTCTAATTTAAATTTAAATTCATTCAAGTCGAGCTTGAAAGAAAAATTTATATTTAAATTCATTCCTTTTCCGATTGAAAGGAAGAGTTTGATTAAATTCAAACTTAAACTAGATCAATTATTATTTTTATTTATTAAAAGTAAAACTATATTTTTTCAAAATTTTACTAAATAAAACAAGTTAAGAAAGCATTAAAAATGGTGGTCTTCAATATATTATTAGTAATGTCATGATATTATATTGTAATACTAGTAATTCCAATATTTTTAATAACTAACTATTTACAATCTTTGAACAGTTACAAAACATGCTTGGACATTAATTAAATTTATTATTCAAAATTCAAAATGATATATTACCTAGCAAATGGTAACATACATTGCATAAAATTAAAAATTATATATTAAAACATATAAATACTTATTAATTTACAAAATATTTTAGTTAGTTATTTTATTCATTAACTCATGACATTAATGAATATGAAAAATTTTGTCAAATTGATAACGTTGTCTTACAAAAAAAAATGCATTGAATTTTTTTACAATTAAATTATATGAAAAGTTAGAAGAAATTATAAACGTGTTTAAATAATAGAATGAGACATACATAAATATCATTTGAAACATGTATATCTCCTAAACATATGCAGTTATTAATATTTATAATATGCTCATTTTCAATTTTCTTTTCCAAAATGATGCTTTTCTAAATTGAATTATAAAGATATATACTATACTAACTAATTATTTTATGAAGAAGTGTAGATAGGTGTATGTATAGGTTGATCTTAGTTTATATATTGTTAACATAATTTTGGTGAAAAAATTTTCATTGTTACTATTTAACATTTTCAAAGTAGAAAGTGTTTCCCGATTATAAGTTTAAAAACTTATATTTTATTTATAATACCCTAATTATATGATTATATAAAATTTTTTAAAATATTAAATAATTAATAGATATTAAAAATAAAGAATAGTTCAACAAAAAAAATAAAATCATACGTCAACTCGCGAAATTTGAAACAGATATAATAAACATGCTCGAACTCACCTGTGGCTCATTATAATTTGTGTATGAGTTTAAGAATGTGAATAAATCGAGTTCGAGTAATGATTCAAATTTGATTTATATGAACATTACTTGTCTCAATTTATACAAAATTTGAAATCAATATATAAATTTAATTAAGTAATATAATTAAAATTAAAAACATTGTTTAAATTCAATCTTGAATCAATTAAATGATAAATTATTATTAAGGCTAATCGAGTTCCAAGTCCAAACTTACAGAGGCCAACTTGACTTGTCTTTTTATCCCTAATAATATAGATTAATTGATACTTCAACAAGGTTTTACTTGAAATACAAGAGTAAAAATGAATTAGCCAAGTAATTGTTGACAAATCGTTAAAGAAGTTTTCCACATTTTTGGTTGAAAAAAAAAATTATAAAGAAACAATCTACAGAAATTTGTTTTTAGTTTTAAGCCTCTCGAGAAAAAAATAAAAACAAAACCTGAACGTAATTAACAAGGTGTTCCTACCTTTAATCTCATTATCTTGGCATATAATTACAAATAAAAAAAAAATCTTTTTATGGTTTTTATCAAATATTCTCACTTCATCTTTTGGTCGCTCATTGCTATTTGCAAACAAACACCTTTTCACTTCTATTTTAAGTTTTGTTAAAAATTATATTTTAAAAAGATTATAAATATTTACAAGCATTTCCTATAATTTTAAAAATTTTGCCTCTTAGTTCAAAGTTTTCACATATTAGATAATTATTTCACTTTTTGAATTAAAAATTACTATTAAGCGTCCTTTAAAAATTTAAAATAAATAAATATTATGTATTCATAATTACTAATATATACTGATATTTATGTGGTAAAAAATATAAAATTAAATAATTACTTTGGTCAAATTGTGATTTTTAAGTCCTTGACGGGTTAAAAAATTGAAAGCCCTAATAAAATAATTATCCCCCCGACCAGAAAGCGGAAGGGTTTTGGCTTCCATCAACAGCGAGCGCAGAGAGCATTGATAACTGGAAAAATGGGGAAAGAGGGAGACCTATGGGACGACTCTGCTCTCATCAAAGCCTTTGACGGCGCCATTTCCAAATACATGGTAATTTCGTCCTTGTAAGCATAATAAGTGTACGCATGGTTTCTGCAACTCAAAGTAATTAATACTTCTGTTCAATCATTCTGTTCCAGATTATGCATGGGATAGGTGGGTTAACCGAAAAGGTAACTGCGGATGGTAATACGGAGGAAAATTTGCCTACTGCTGAAGCTGATAATGAAAGCCCTGGATTTTGCCCCAATCCTGAGTAAATCCATAAATTCCAACAACTTTTCAGAGATGGTGTATTTTGTTTATTATCTGTTTGCATATTTTATTTACGAGTTTACTGGTTTGATCATTAAAGCATCCAGTAGTTTAGTTAATCATGGAAAGAGATGTTGTAGTGTAAAGTAAATAAGGGAGCAGAAGAATTAGCTGTTACACAACCATATGACTTAATTGGAAAAGTAAGAACAGTGAATGCTGTGTGGGGACATCCATTTTTTGTGAATTTGAAAATATTTAGCCTATGCCCTAGCACAGGAGTCGATTGGAAAGTGAAATTACGCATATTGGATTATGTTGTCTTGAAGCCTTATATATCATGTCAATGTATAGAGCAAGTAGCAACTAGTATGGAGTATGATTGAGTAATTAAAAATGGAAATACTGATTGGTGAATGTGGAGGAGCCGCTATATCCTTTTTCTTTGGATATACGTCAACCTATTTGATGGTTGCAAATATCAGCCCATGCAAATCATTTAAATTTTGGTTTTTTTGCTTAATAAACTTTATGAACATATGGACTATGCGAAAATTTTTCACATTGTTATATTTTGAATGCTCTGGAGAGAGAAAAAGCCCTCACCAAGTATGTACTCTTGGTCAAGAATCTTGAATATACACAGCAGCTATGGTTTTCATTTAGTAATTATTATACTTTTGTCTACTGTCCTTGGAACCAGTCATTTTTTCCCCCGACATTCCCTGAACTTCAATTCCCAACTCTCTATCTATATATGTGTGTGTGTGTATTTATATATTTTGTATGTGGGAAAAGATGACAATTTTGGCATCAGCATAGGCCTGATGCTTTACTAACTTAAGCAATTACTTTTTTGTAATTGGACGGCAATTATAATTTGTAACATTAGATGCCAAAATTTTGATTAATTTTTGGTTGATGAAGGCATGCACCAAAGGATGGCAAGATTTCTGCTGCTTTGAAAACAAAGGCCAAAATTGGAGAGACTACTAACCTATTACAAACCGAGAAAAATCCTCCTATGGGATTCGCTTCTTCCTCAGAACATGTAGGTTCTTCTATTGGTCAAACTGGTAACCTTGCTCCAACAAACGAATATCCTGCTGTGAAATTGGATCATCACGGGAAACATATGGTCTCATCTGAAGTAAAAATTCAAAATGCGGGAGCATGTTCTTCATATGGCCAAGAAGAGCATAACCAGTTGTTGAACAAATATTATGAGATAGAAGAACAGAGACAAAGGGTTCTCCAACAACTTAACCAATATAGCAATTGGAATCATCAAAATCCTGTTTCTAATCCATCAACCTCTGAAGAGTATCAAGCATTTGCTCCTCAACCTTATGACACTGTTGTTTGTTACTGTTCATACGGTTGTCAAAATTGGGTTGTTCCATGCAATTCATTACCCACTTCTTGTTCAGGTGGTTTTTGTACTGATAAAAACTGCGATGATATTTCAAAAGGTGCCCAGGAAGGGAAATACATGTCACAGGGAGATCCTGTTAAAACTGCAGTAGTTGCTGCAAAAAGAGCTTTGTCTTCATTAACGCAGGAAGCTTGCCATGAAGCTGATACATCTGCAATTGAAGGTGAGGTGGCAGTCCAGGTTTTTCATCTGCTGATTATTCATGTTTGGGTGTAAATGGGGGACAGGGTTTTCAATTTTTCTAAAATTTAAGTGCATTACAAAGGTACCTTGTGGAAGTTTGGGTGGTTTGGTTGGACATAGAATAAGTTAGAAATGCCAAATTTCGCCTTTCTTGTGCTCGAGCTGTTCTCAATAAGCCACATCTTTAAGCTGTGGCAAGCCATTCTTATGAAGATATCTATAATGTGTAGAATTTGTGGCAGCTGGGTATGCCTGCTAACGCAATTTCTGACAAGCATTGTGAACGAAGTTACACTTTATCATGGTTAAGTGGTGGTTGTCTAGCAAAATATCCTTTCAAATGGTACTGGATGTATGACTTATGGAAGGGAGAAGAAGTTAAATAATGAATCATGCCTTTTACCTGATCATAAATTGACTCAGACTCAATTAAATGCTGATAAAGCTATTTTAAATGAATGATAAGAAAAGTGGTTCTTGCTATTTCTTACATTGACTAAATCACCCTACCAATTGCAAATAGATCGTACAGTTATATTCTGAAGCCACCTGTAGTAATTTGCTCTTAGTTATAATTTGCTGTCAGTTGTCATTTGGACATCATGGATGTACTGTCTTGAAGTCTTTCATCAGTGTCTCTTCTAATTGGCTATGCTTAATAACTTCACTGATCAGTAAAACATGGTACTCCTAATAAACTCGAGAGAAATAGGTAGGAATTTATCATGATATGCTGTTAATAAATTATTATTGTCATGATCAGGGTAAGGAACTTGAGCAGTCAATTTTTAATACAGATGAGAGGGAGATGAAGTGCTTTATCTTTTTTCATTTGATCTGGAAATTCTGCATGAAGATTTTGCTTTGGCTATCAGTTTCTCTTTACTGTATACCTACAATATTTTTGTTTGGTTGCTTTTTGAAGCTTTGGTATTGTCAAGTGAGAATCTATAATTCTTGTGTCTGTACATCATGCGGTATTTTTCTACTTTCTTGGGATGATTATTTAAAGATCCTTGGCTTGACAAGTGTCTACCTGGAGTTCAATGTTGAATGTTTTATAAATTGGCTTGGGAATAGTTACTTGAAGTGGAATGTTATAACTGATTATGATTTCAGTATATTCCCTTGTTATAGAGAAAGTATTACCATCTATTCAGACCTCATCATTGAAAAATGCTGGGGCTCTTTGTATGAAGTGGGTATAGTTCACAAATTACATTGTGCATTGATACACAAAGAAATGGGCACTAGAGAGAAAGCATTTGGCAGACTGGCTAAAAATTTAGCCAGATTCATGCTCAGATTCTTCAGGATAATATTTTGTTCCATCTAAATCAATTAAATTTTGCTCCTATAGATGATACTGGTATATACCATGAGCTTGAGAATTGTTGAATTACCACCTCTTTTAAAAGTTTAAACTATTAGAGAAATGTATCATTAAATATTTAGTTGCTTTCGCTGTGCTAGCATGCTCTCTATTCATGCAGACAGTATTCTTTCTGGCTAGAATGCGAAATACTTTTTCACTAACAGTAGCTGTTCAAATTTGAAGTCAGTACCTTTTATTTGGGCTGGCTTGAATATCTTGTTGAATAACCATTTAATCTAACAGTTTAAGCTATTATTACAGAAGTATATTATTTGATATATAGGTGGATTTTAGTTGCTTGGACAAAAGCATTATTTTGGATTTGGTTCATTTAGTGGAACTAGTATTGTGCAAATGAGAAATTCTGTTTAGATTTCTGGTACATGATCTTAAGCAATGAAAGCTTGTATTCTTTGGCTAATTTTAGTGAAGGACAAAGAGTTGGAGGCAGAAATAGGTCACTTTACTGAAAGCACTGAGCCAGCTACAGATCTTGCTGTGGTTCTAAATGCTTGGTACTCTGCAGGCTTTTACACTGGAAAGTAAGTATTACTTGGCTCTCAATATTCTATAAATGTGTTTCTCCTTTGCCAGAAAAGAATTGTTTAAACAGTAGTAATGGTATACTTTTGAGGTAATATATGTGAGCTTCAAAACTAACACTCCCAAGAAATCCTTGTTCAACTGTGATCATGCCCTTTATTAACTGATTACTACTGTAGTTTAAGCACAAAACTCTGTTTTCTCTACTATAATTAGTTCTAGTAATGATGACAAATCAAATAAAAGGATAGCCCAAATATCACCACATTTACTGAAGAGCAGGTGCTTACATGGTGTGTGTAGATATCACATTTTAAATTGTAGGTTCATTAAAGAGTTGGGACTTGCATTGCATATATGCGTATGGTAGCTTAATGAATGAATCCATAACTCCAGCAAGGAGACAAGAAGGAAAATGAGAACTCTTCTCTTTCTTGAATAGGAAATAACAACTCAAAATATATGAAGCATGATAATTAGTTTAATGGGGACTATTAGAGAAATGAGATCTGACTGATGGGAACATGGCTGGAAATTCGATTTTGATTGAAACCTGTGTGCAAAAATAGGAAACGATTTTGTGCAGCATGGCATGTTGGCAGCTTTTAATATGAGTAGATAGAGATTACAAAAGTTTGAGAACTAAGTACAGATTTTCTTGAAGCTTGAATCAACTTGGATTGTGAAGGATTGATTATGGTAATTTTTGATCTTTTATATTCAGAAGTTATTCTCCCTTACCCTTTAAAGTTGCAGTTTTCTGGCTTCTTTGCTTATTTATTTTAATGAAACTTGTTATCTTTATTGGGGTTTATATGGTCTCGTTTTGCATATACTGTAGGTATCTTTCTGAGCAGTCTTTGGAAAAGAGATAAAAAAGCCAGGACCTTAAACGCTTAGCTGTGAGATCACCCCGACGAAAGTCTGTCCAAAGACCCGCTGCCACGAGTAGGTACAGTGAAGTGTTTGGCCAAGTGGAGAAATGTGATTCAAATCTGGAGGAACGAAATCATTTCCAATGAACGGCTGTGAGGGATATTGTCGAGCACATGCCATGTTCATTTTCTTTTTTGGCGCATGACGTAAAAAGATGAAGAGAACTTAATGGGCTGCTTTCCATTAATTTGATTGAGTTGCATCACCTTCCTTCATGTTTCAATATACAATACTGGTCCAGAGTTGGTTGTCAATTGAGAGTTTTGGTTATGGAATCTGCAAACTAACAAATTTAAACAGTTAAGGAGTTATGTAACTAACAATTGAATGACAGCTGAGCTGTCATTATTGAGTACAATAATGACTGGATAGACGTTTTTTTATAATGATTCTGTGAAAAAATTACAATCTATTGCATTTGTTGTGTTGGGAATTCTCTGTGACATGATTTCAGTGTAGATTGGAAGATTGATAATACAAGAATTTATAATGAATAACTTTGCTCAATTAATTATTTACTTGAAACTTAATATAATGCAAATAAAGATAAAATTACAACAAAATTTGTCGCCTTCTCATGAGAATTTCAATATTCTTTTGGATCACTATACAAATTCTCTCCCGATTTTATTATAGAATTACCTCAATACAAAATATCATACATTCTCTGTAAGACTTGCTTGGGGCATAATTATTCAAAATTCTTCATTTTTTTTCTCTTAATTTACTTTTTAAGTTTGATTATAACAAATGACACAACTACCTATTTATACTTACTTTTTATAAAAATGAATGGAAGAGATTAATTCTATCTATTGGTTATGATTAAATATTACTTACCTCAATCTACTCAACACACCGACTTTATAAATTTAGAGGATTATGTTGATTAGGTTCATTGAATTGCCACTTTCAAGTAAATGGGTTTATAAGTTTTCAAATAGGCTTGACCTTCTTCAAGTGAGTTATAATAATTTTATCATAATATTAGTCACTTTTCTACTTCATCTACTCACCATACCTACTATATGAATTTAGACGACTATGTTGATTAGGTTCATTTACTTGACACTTTTCTACTAGAGTTACGACAAATTTTATATGGAAACTTTCCTTACCATGATTACTGACTATAGAAGGGACCTTCTCACCAAATCTACAAAAATCTTCAAAATTTAATACTAATTTTGTATAAATTTCTTATAGTTAATTTGGATTAGGACTATTTCCCAACTTAGTAAGATATGCAATTTGACTTTTCTTATCCAAAGATATTCAGTAGATTTTGGACTCTTTTGAATAAAGGAAAGTAGAGATTTTCGATGTGACTGTGTTTCAATATGCAATGTCACAGGTCTGGGTCTCTAAGAATAAATTAGATAGATTTTCTTGGAGATTATTTCTATCATCAAAGCCTTTAGATATGAATGAATTTAAACAATTAAATGTGCATGGAATCAATGGTTGAATTCAAATGACTAAAGGTGTGTGGAATCAATGCGGTTGAGAGTCAAACTCATGGATTGAGAGGAAAATATCAAAAGAGTTTGAGAGAATTTTTAGGAAAAGGTCTATGAGAAAAAACAAAAAAAAACCTTGAAGCTGATGCATTGAGAGTGAATTTACCCATCAATGACCTATCCAATTTATCTTGATTGATCTTCAATATCCTTAAGAGAGAAGACTTGAATTGTAGTTGAAGTCCATAGAAAGTCTTGATTAAGGTGGGGGCGAGGGGCTTTGTTGCTTAGGGATGTTTCACTTCCGACGTGGCTAATTATACTCTTGAACTAGCTATTGATCATCGCCTAGTAAGCTATTGCTTCAACAACTAGTTAATAAAATACAAGCTCCTCCTTGTTGAGGTAAACACTCAACTAAGTTGAGAGTCAAAGAGATTTCGACTTAGACAAATATAATTTAGTTATGGATTAGCTTGTATTTAGAATTATTTTAACTCTTAATATAGCGGAAATTTTTGAGCGTGGCTTGGTATCGCTTTCTTTAATTTTTTGTTGCATATTGTATTACTTGTTTTAACAATTCTTGTAACAATAACATCAAAACCAACCTACAATATTTAGTACATGCGACAAAAACCATATAGAAAACTTGAAAATTCACTCTATGGAATTCATTATTAAATTAGTTGAATTAATCGAACAATCTTCTAAAAATGAATTGTTTGTGCTAAAAAATTTAAAATGAAATAATAAATATTATTAGACTAATAGACACTAGTAAAAGTTGTACACTCTATGCTTGTGCAAATTTATATATGAATTGTAAATCTATTGTATTTTAAATAATAGATATATAATTATTTAAAAAAGTATAAAAATTTTTCTAAATAAAAATATAAAAATATAATTATTTAAAAAATAAAAAATTTGAGAGTAAACACAAACATAACAATAACTTAAAAGAGAAGGAAGGAAAAATAATCAAAAATAATAAAAGAATTGAAATAAGTGCAATTGTGTAATTTTTTATTGTCCAACCTAAAAGTCTTATTTTTTTGAATTATAGAGTATAAATATAGGTTAAAAGTATAAAATATAACAAAATAAAGAAAGATAAAATAATTTGGAAAAAGAGAAATTTGATAGTAAAATACAAATAAAAGTAATTAGTTTATAGAAACCACCTTAGTTAATATATATATGTAATGTGTGGAAGGTGGATAGTAACCTCCTATGTCCTCGAAGTTAATTTATTAAAATACCCTTTTAAACTTATTTTTCTGTTTTTATATTCTCTCTCTCTCTCTCTCTC
This sequence comes from Avicennia marina, assembly GCA_019155195.1. Lineage (NCBI taxonomy): Eukaryota > Viridiplantae > Streptophyta > Magnoliopsida > Lamiales > Acanthaceae > Avicennia > Avicennia marina. Next base: position 5,757,329 of record CM032762.1, on the reverse strand, counting down.
CCCCCTCATTTTTTTATTTATTATTACATTATCTCTTTATTTTTGTCCCTCCTTTTATAGAAGTGCCTAATATAATTTTTATTGTTCATACCTTATTTTTATTGCTTCAAAATATATTAGATTTTAAGTTTCATTATCCTAACTTTTCATTTGAATAATTCACTTATATTATTAAATTTTAAAAATATGAATAATTTATACTTTGTCATCATTCATTAAAAATTATGTACACGTATAGAATAAATAATTTTTGATAAATAATAAATTATAAAATAAAAAATATATACCATATTTCAATATATTTATATGTTAAAATGCACATGCAAAGAGTGTACAATGTAACTAATATATATATATGTGTGTGTGTTGATAAGTTTTGTTGATTAATAAAGTATATAGTATATAGGAGGGGTCAATGTGCCTATTTTCAGAGTTATACACGCCAGAGTGGAGTATTCACTAGGGAAGAAGGAAAGTCTAAGTGGAGTGGATTCCATCTCAGATGAACTTTCTCAATCCACTTTTTTCGGCTGCGAGCAGAGATCATAACGGGCATGGAAGAGTCTTTTCTAATCCAATAATTGGTTTAGTTAGGCATCGTTAGAATAATTTTTTTTTATGTATTTTTGTTTAGTATATTGTTACTCATACTAGTTATTATTATTATTTTACGTGTTTTAAATTTTAAAACATATGGAAAATAACTAATACATCTCAGATTTTTAAATTTGTATACTCATTTTAAATTCCACTTACATAGTCTTTTATAAGTACCAATACTATATTATTTTTTCAACAAAGATTTTTGGTTGCACAATTTGTAGAATACTTTTATTCTTTCTATAATTTTTCCTTTCTTTTCATCCACCTTATATTTATATTTATATGTTTTCCAAAATTTTATCATTTTTTTAAAATTTTTTAATTTTTAAATTTTTTTGTTTTAAATATTTTCGCTCAATTCAAAATCACATAATTTTAGTTTTATTTTTTATTTTTTAATTTCTTTCTTTTAGCTTATTTATTTGTTTTTTCTCTCAAAGTTTTTCTTTTTCAATTTTTGACATTTCTTTACTTTATTATAGCAAATATTCTTTATATTTGTTAATTAAATAATTTTATTTTATTAATTGAAACACAATAATTTCATAATTTATAAATAAATTCCTACACATATACATTGTGTAAATTTTACTAATATGCATAAATCTACCAAAAATTACACTATTCGAACACAAACCTTAATTATCTCTTGGACAATACTTCTATATATCTATTGGTTGCACTTCGTTAACAAACTTTTAGGTGCAAATGTTTTAGTTCCCCAAATGTAATATATACTAGTTAAAGTAACACATTCATAAAGTGTGCAAAATTATTAAAAATTATTTTTTAAATTCAATAAGTTATTAAAGTATTATATTTTAATAATATAAAAATTATTTAAACTAAAGAACAAAAAATATTAAAATAACAAAGAAAATATTCAAAGAAACTGAAAGAGAGAGCATAAAAAAAAGTAAGCTAAAATAACAAGGAGATAGAAAAATATAAAAAAATAAAAAGCTAAATTAAATATATAAATGTAATTTAATGTTGTACAATCAAATCAAGTTCTTAATATGTAGTATAGATAGTATTGGTACTAGTTGGCACTTATATGGTACAAAATATTTGATAAAAATTGAAGATATTATTCTTTAACAGTTGCCAAAATGTAAGAGTAAAATAATCTCAATTTTTATGGAAATGGAGAGTTTTGACCTTTGCCTAATTTGTTGAAGTTCAAATTTGGTTAAAAAATATCCAAAGAAACCACGCAAGCTAAAGAGAAATCTGATCTTATCTTTAGAAGTCAAATGAAGATACGAGTAAGCCAAAAATTAGGGGAAAATCTGCCAAATAAGAAAGGTTAACTCACTAGAATCGAAAACTGTAGCTAAAGACTCTAGTATCAGCATGGTCTAACAATGTAGCTTATAGAGTAGGTATATCAAATAGATTTTGTAACAATAAAAGATGAAAAAGTTGACCAAACCAAGTCAGATTATCAAGATATATGGAAAGATTTGAAAGCTTAAAATAAAGGAATGGATCCTCATGATATGATAGGTCAATCTACAGGGAATGAAACTACAGTTGAAACTCCAGCACTAGCTGCTGACTAGGATAGAATCGAGACCAAATATTCTATCTAGTAATTTAGATAATTTGCAATTGATTCTTTGAAATTTCTTAGAGTAAAATGGAGAATAAAAAAAGAGAATTGTGAGCTTAAAGTGAGAAAATCACCCACATCTACACACTTGTCTTTGATGTATTGATGAATTGAATTTGTACAAGTTCTTGTGAGGGGCTCACTTCATGTCCATGTGGATGTTGAGGTCAAAAAGGGTTTCGTTTAAACACTTGAGTTTGAAAGTGTACTAACTAGTTAAGATCAAGTGGCAACTTGATTTAGATGAAGTGAGAGAGAGATAAGAGGTTTGTGTTTGATTATAAACACTTGAAATAGTGGATTTCTTTGATTTGGGTGAGAGTCTCATAGATGTAGCAGTAGTAGATGCTTGAACTACATGAATATATTGTGTCTTTGTGATTGCATTCACTTTATATTCTTCGTGTGTCGTAGTGTTACAATACCAACGTAAAATTTGTCTAGCGGAATCACAACATCGTTATGCTCAAATTAATGTGGAATTACAACAATTGGTCCAACCTACCCTACAAGTGGCATTAGAGCCATGTTACCCTTTTTAGATTTGGTTACAAGCTGGTGGGATCTTAGAACTGGAGATTTGACCATGAGTGGAAAGGAAGGTGCATTAGTCATATAGCCTTTGCTGCTGGATGGGGCTAACTACCCATATTGGAGCATGAGGATGCCAACTTTCATTAAGTCTCTTGATGAAAGGGCTTGGAACTCCATCATTGATGGATGGAAAACAACAACAACTAGTTTGATGGCATAGATGTTGTCAAAGGTGTGAATAACTAGATAGTCAAAGAGGAAAAGGTAGCCCTCAGAAACTTTAAAGCCATCAACACCACATTTACTGGAGTCGATGAGGAGCAATTTAAATTTAACTCCACTTGAGAAATAGAGAAGGAAAGCATGAGATATTTTCCAAAATATCCATAAAGGTACGAGCGTTATCCATATTTCTTAACTTTTAATGCTTGTTTCACAGTTTAAAAATTTAAGGATGGATGAGGATGAGACAATCGCCGAATTCAATGGGAAGCTTTGTGACATACCTAACTAGGTATACTAGATTGGAAAGAGGTACTTGAAAGTTAAGCTAGTCTAGAAGCCATTGAGGAGGCTTGGGATGTGGAGAAGGCGAGATTGAATGAATTGATAGGCTCACTACAGATGTTCAAGATGAACATGGTATAACCTAAAAAGGAGAAGGAGATGGCATTGAAAATTAAAAAAAGCAGCATGGAGGAAAAGGATTCCAACATCGATGATGAAGTAGTTATGGTGGCTGAATAGCTTAGGACGTTTATTAAGATGGAAAGGAAAGGCATAGTCAATTGGAGTCCCAATTCACCAAATGAACTACTGCAGAGGGTAGCAACGAAATTAGTATGAGGGATTTAAAAAATGATTTGTTAGAAAAGGTGTTCAATGTCATGAGTGTGGTGGATACATCCATATTCTTATTGAATGTGTGGACACATTAAAGACACAAGGCAAATTAGTGGCCACAACTTGAAGTGAAGAGATTCAGAGGTGTCAAAAGAGGATGAATAAACAAAAAACCATATCACGTTCAAAGGCGCTGGGACATCAACCAAAACCGCTCATAATGCTATCATAGTTCTAATGGCACAGTTAGACAGTTCAAGTGACACAACTTAAAAGTCACACATGATGAATAAATGTTAACATATCAAATGATGTTTGACTAAATTATATCCTTGAAAAATGAAGTCAAGACCCTTCAAAAGGAAAACGAGAGCTGAGAAAGGAAATAGCTATGGTGTTAAAACAATATCAAGAGGTGATCCTGAAGACTTTGGAAAAATTAAACAAAGGAAAGGCGAAACTTGGTGATGTTGACCATAGGAAAACCTTCTAAAAATCATTTTGGACTTGGTTTTGTGGAGCATTTAGGTATCTGTCAGCACAACTTCAAGGAGATCCCATTTGTACTAGCATTAGTCAAGAGCACAACACTTACAGTGCTAGCATCTATTTAGGCAACTGAACTTAGTGTTATAGCATCAAAGCAGTAAAACAGAAGGGAACCCCAAAAGTTCAAAACTCAATGTGAGTATTGTCATAAATTTGGTCATGTTTATACTAAATGTTTTACTCTTTTGAAGAACTTCATAGATGGAAGCAATATTGATCTCAAATTCAAGAAAAAAACTAGAAGAGGATATAAGAGAGTATGGGTCAAAAAGTTTAACTTGTGTTGCCACACCACTGAAGCTGTAGTGTAGAGGTGCTTTAACACCACCTAAAACTTTGATAGAAATGATTCAAGGTATGGGATTAGAGACAATGTTGATTTAACCAATCATAAAACCAGCATTGGAAAAGGACAAATGAGGCGTTTCAATAAGAGTAGGGTCCCAATGCTAATGGATTGCTCAGACCTATGAATAGTATATGCAGATCTTACCAACGAGAAAAATAACAGTAAAGGTCACATCGGATATTGCAGCACCAACATACTTATAGAATAGCAACATATGTAGAACCCCAGGAGCATAACTAGCATTAGAGTTTGAACAAAAAAGTGGAATATGTCTAAGAAGATGGTCATAGTTGAAGATATACAGAAAGTTATTGAAAATGACAACAGGAAACATGACAGTACCACTGATGTTGCAACGTTGTCACAATAGGTGGAAACAATGACCAAAACTTAAGATCAAAGAAGTTCTGGGGCCTTGAGAAGAAAGTTGGGATTACGCTTAGTCTAGAATCCAGCCTAAGAAACCCAATATCAAAAGGGAAGAAGAAGAAAACTTTGGAGGGAGATTTCCTAAATTCTTATGAAATCACTATACATAATTACTTAAATTCTCTGAAATCTTATTTCCTTCTACCCTAAGGACTCTAAAACCCTCCACATCTATATTTGTTTGCTTTTATCCTTCATCACTTTCTTTTATTTGAATCATGTTCCTTGCTTGAAGAATTTTATAATAAAGAAAAAAAATTAGCTGACATTAGGCTTCTCGTAGGAGAATTTGAGGAATTCTAACACCATTGTTAGCTTTGTCAAACTATACTCTGACTTCATGAAGATTGATCTTGAAAAATCCTAGTACCACTAGAATCTCTGCCCAATGAAATTCTGTCATCGAAGGTAGAAACACAAGGTCTAGGCAATAAAGGGAAGTTTAGATTGACAGAAGCTCTAACATTCCTTAAGATGGTTTCCAACTAAAGGAGAAGATGATTATGACTAAAGGAGAACTTAATTATTTTTGTTGGGCTTGCAAGTGAAGCAATGCAGTAATGGTGGTTTTATATCCCAAAACAAGTATGCCAAGGGATCAGTGAAAAGATTTTGGCTGGAAACCTCTCGTGGTGTTGGAACACTAATGTTTGTTAACACTGACTTATCAAATGAAGATGCTAAAGTTGCAGTTGATCATAGCTTATACAAGAGTATCATAGGCAACCTACTTTGTCAATAATTTTTATAGCATGAGAATTTGTGCTCAATTCCAATTAGCCCTAAAGTAGAGTCATTTAAGCGCAATAGTGATAGCCAGGATGATGAAACATTGGATCAGCTTGACAGCAATGATGATAGAGTTCCATAATAGCTAGTTTGAGAACTATCTTCATGAGTAAAAAAAATCACCCAATGGATGGAACTATTGAGGCATTGATGACCATAGGAGCATTTAAGGTGTTGAATGTGTGAATTATTAAGACTTTATAGGTTATACTTATTTTATATCTTTGAAGAAGTTACAAGTGATTGTGTTGGACTATGTTGGAACAAAGTCACAACATGCAGATATCATGACTAAAGCCTTAGACCAAAAGAACTTCCAAGTCTCAAGACATAAATATGGCTTTTGGCAAATTGTGTAGAGTGAAGAAGTGGGAACCGAAACAATGGAGGGAGATTTTCTCAAATCTTATGCAATTACTTTCCTTGATTACAAGGATTCTTGAAGACGTTATCCTCTTCCCTCTCTTATCCATTCTAATCTTTGTATATATGTCATTATCTTTTGGTGTTATCACAAAAGAGGTGGTTTTGTTGTACTAGTTGAACAAAAAACTCAGTAAGGCAAGAAAAGCTAACCATAGTCAACATAGTCGTAAGTGTACCAGAAGAAACCCAACAGCACCATTACCTTCCCTATAGTAGACTCTGACTTCACCAAAAACTATTCTGAAAGGTAGACCAATTCCATTGAAGTCACAACCTGGAGAGATTTTGACACCAGAACTTAGACCTAAGGCTCGGATTGCCCAAATTCCAGACATTAAGGAGAATCATGAGAATATTGAGTAAGGGAGAGTTTCGAGCTAAAGTTGTAGACACTTTGCAAGACATCCAGAAGGAAGGACAAATTGACATTCTAGAAGTAAATCTTAAGGTATTTGTTGAAACTTTTGTCCCTATTGAAATTAATGTTCTGACTACAAGAGATTCGGAAGAGGATGTGACTCTGATAGTGGAATTTAGTGAAGCACAACAACCTTTACATTTGGCAAAGACAATCAGAATAATACAAGGCAAAAAGAAGGCGACTAAAAGCTTGCAACCCTCAAAGAAGAAACGAAGAGGCCTTCAGTAACCAGAGTCCAAAATATCCAATACTTCACAAGAGCCAATCAAGAAAGGTCAACTTTCTTATAAGGTCATAATTTTATGGTGAAAAATTCCTAGATGTTAAAAAATATAAAGAATAGGGGTTTGTGGATATTGTGGAAACTTTGACTACTTTGAAGGGGAACTATATCAAGTTCATGAAGGAATTTTATTGCAATTTGATAAAAGAAATAGCTGTTGAAAATTCCACTTGATATCATAAAATGTATGTGCGTTGGGACTTTGTTAGAGTTTCACTAAGTTAAATCAACTCTACGTTAGGGTTTCAAGTGGCAGATCTCCAATGAATTTATCCAAAAAAATTTTAGCTAAAATTTGATGAGATAGCTTGTGTTCTCATAGTTAAAACAAGAATAGAGGAAAGCCTGAGTTGAGGGAAAGTACTTTGTGAAATTTTCTGCTGCTTAGCTTTAGAGGGAGTGCTTCGGATTTGATCTAAAATTATTGTATCCATTATACTTGAACTTAGAGTTCTTGATGACATTTTTGTGTTGATGCTCTAACTCCGAAAGCTGATGAAAAATTAAAGTACAATCTGGTGTTCACTACTTATTTGCTACTATTTTGAGGTTGATTCACCAAGGTAAGGTGGTTGACGTAACTGGAATTGGAGTTCCACAAACTGCTGAACTTTCTATTGCCTCTGCATACATCAAACTAGAAGCCCCGCTCATCTTTGAACTAACAGATCTGGATGCTAATGCTCTATCAAATGCTGGTCTCTCTATCTCTTGATGTTGTAGTTTGAAGTACCCCTCGATTTTTCTTGGTTTTCTTAGTTCTTGAACGTTCTTTGGCATGGAGTGTCATAAAGGGGGAGAGTATGTAGATGAAGCTAAAGGGAATTACAATGCAAGTGTGTAGGAGTATTTTGGTAGTTTTTGTGGATCTTGGCTTTTGTCTGGTTTTCTTTGGTTTTAAGGACTTCTGTACTTCTATGGATTTTGTTTCTGGTATTCTAAAAATGTTGACTCTACTCGTATCCTAACTCTAGTAAAGATGTTATCATTTTTTCATGCTAATTCTATAGCTCTGATGGTTTTTTGGAAATAGAGTTCTTTTGCTTTTTTCTTATGATGATGTTGGAGCATTAGTATGCATTTAAGAGATCAATTTTATCAAGTGTAATATTTTCATTCTAAAATGGATTTCATTGCACTTCTTTATTTATGCAAGGAGTTGTCCACACAATGCCAAAAAGGGATATTGTTGACGTTAGTTAACACTTATGTGGAACAAAAAATTTGGAAGAATATGTCTAAAATACTTGATAAAAATTGAAGATATTATTCTCTGAAAGTTTCCAAAATGAAGGAGTTAAAGAATCTCAATCTTTATGGAAATGGAAGAGTTTGACCTTTTCCTAATTTGTTGGAGTCCAAATTTGGTTAAAAAATATCCATAAAAATTGTCCATGCTAAGGAGAAATCTGATCATATCTTTATAAGTCAAATAAAGATACGAGTTAGCTAAAAATTAGAGAAAATCCATCAAATAAGAAAGGTCAACTTGCTAGAAGTGGAAACTGTAATCGGAACTCCAACATCAGCATGTTTTAACAAGGTAACTAGAAAAGTTGACATTTCAAATGGGTTTTGTGGCAATAAAGGATGGGATAGTTTAACAAATCAAGATACATGTAAAGATTCAAAAGTTTAAAATAAAAGAAAGGATCCTCATGATATGGAAGATCAACCTACAGGGAATGGAAACTGTAGTTGGTATTCTAGCATCAGATACTAATTGGGACAGAATCTAGACCAAATATCCCATTGCAGTTAATTCTCTCAAATTTCTTAGAGCAAACTGAAGAAAAAATAGGGTTGGAAGTCATGGAAGGCTAGGGTGTGCCTTCTCTTGAGAGAATTGTGAGCTTTAAATGAGAAAAACACCCATATCTACACATTTATCTTTGATGTATTGATGCATTGAGTTTATACAAGTTCTTGTGAGGGACTTACTTTATGTTAATGTGGATGTTTGGGTCAAAAGTGGTTTTAGCTAAACACTTCAATCAGGGAGTATGGAAGTGCACGAACTAGTTGAAATCAAGTGGTGACTTGGTTTAAATGAAGCGCAAGAGAGATAAAGGACTTGTGTTTGATTGTAAACGCTTGGAATAGTGAATTACTTAGATCTAGGTGAGGGCTTTGCAGATGTAGGAGAAGTTGATGCTCTGAACTCTATAAACATACTGTGTGTCTTTATGATTATTTTTACTTTATGTTATGTTTGTATGGTAGTGTTACAATATTAGAATAAAATTTGTCCAATGCAATCACAATATCACTGTGTTAAAATTAACTTAGAATTATAGCACTTGGTCCAACCAACCTTGCAGGTAGATATATGTGTGTGATATATGTATGTGCGTATGTATGTATGTATATATATATGTATGTATATATATATACACACACATATTTGTAACCACATTTACCCTTATCTATTATCAAAATTGAGATTTGACCCTATTTAAAGCTACAAATAATGTTAAACCCCACCAAATAATTGTGATTCTAAAGTTTTTATTACTTTGGATGTATACAATAAGCACTCAATATTTGGTCTGTGTTGGAACAAGAAACCAACAACCAAACACGTTGAATAATTAACTAATACTTAGGTGAAGAATGTTCAGGTGTTCACTCAAATCACTCAGTGTATGAAAAAATTGCAAGAGATGAACATAAGAAATTGTTAATGCAGTTTAGTGTAACCACACCTATGTCTGTGAGGTCTCGCCTAGTAGAAATCGGAACCAGAACAAAATGAGTTTACAAAGCTCTGACAACTCAACTTGGGTCCCATATACAAATATCTCAATTGCCCTCTAATGTCGGATTCATGACTACGTGGTTTCCTATAAGTCCTCCTTACTAGCATAATATTCAAACACTCATGATCCCCATCCTTTTAGTAAAAGTGAGCAAAACTCACGAGGTATAAGAATTTTGGACTCAATTATAGAAGGTTCACTCAATAAACTCAATACTTTTAATAACATGTGAATATTACATTCATTCGCCCAAGCTGGTCAACTAGCACACTTTCGAACTTCACATGAAGCTTGAAATCTTGTCAATTTGCTAAATTCTTCTTGATTCGACCAACTTAAGAGTTGTCATAATCTATTAGATCCATGTTGCAATACTAAATTGACTTTCCTTCTAGCATGTGATTTTTCATATCTTCAAATATTTGGAGTATGGAAAATCAATCTTTGCAATCTTTATTTGATATGTTTCGATTCAATTAAGGAGATATTGTGATTGGATATTGTAAGACTTTTTTAGATGATTTCTATCTCTACAAAATATATGCATAATCTTTCCATATCTTCAAGATTAGAAAATAGTTAGAAAAGAATATCACAATAATATCTTCTGATTTTTGGCAAATATTTTACTAACTTAGATTGCCACGGGTGTGCTACATAAGTACCAACACGCCATAATGTTAATAATATTCCCCTTTGACATTATGTGACTCAACTCTTTTAATTTTTGAAATCGCACACTTAACCCAATCATTTCCCAATCCCATTTTCAATGACTTGATGCATAAATATGTGTTCAAAGCCAAACTTGACTAAGTTTTTAAACCATTGATGTTGTAACATCAATGCAACTTGAGCAAGTAAAATAGCCTCAATCTTCGAAGTAATTAGACTAGACAAACTCTCTCTTAATCACTCAATAAGAGGCTTCCTGATTCCTCATAAACCATCAACTCCTTACTCTCCCTTTGTGACAAGAGCATAATAAAAGAACTTAAAACAACTTTACTAGAAAAGACTCCATTAAAAACATGCACTCACACTCCTACTTCTCTTTAATCTACTCTCTCATCCCCTCGTGACACATAATGACAAAATATAACTAAGAAGGAAGAGAAATAGTAACCAAAATTAGGAGTGCGATGACCCAATGTCATCAACTAGTTCTAGACATGTTGCAACATTATTCTGACATTAGGTTCATCAAATGTAGCATAGCCAATCACAGGTTCTCATTCAATATGTTGCTCATCATTTGGGGGTAAAGCATCCATAAAACCGGAGATTCATTACTTCCTTCCAATCAATGTGCGCCAATGTCTTTGACCAATCCTTTAAAATAAGTAGTAGTTTCAGGAAGTTTGTTTTTAATAGAGGAAGGCTAATGTTCCTTCCGTGTTGTAATAGGTGGAACCTCATTTACCTTTCCTTCTCTTACGGTCCTCTAATTGGATAAATGAAATCTAGTTTTACTTGGCAACTCTCAAGGGTCAATAGAAACGTGCTAATTTATTAATATTTTTTCAATCAAAGATGGATGTTGCACACTTGGTGAGATGAAACTGGATTCAATATGGCTCAAATTTGTGTTAAATATAAACTTTCTTAAGTTAACTTTTTACCCAATTTTTGGGCAATTCAATAAAACAACCAAATTTAGACAACTTTACTTCTTTCTTACTCTAGACCTAATTGCAACAATTATGAGGTTGATTTATTTTCTACTTCTATGAAAATTTTGGTTGCTTTCTCTATTGGATTTCTTTTGTTTTCTTATTTTAGTTCATCTTCAAATATTTCTCATTGAGCGGCTTCCATTTTTGACCTCCATAGGCTTTCATAAAGGTTCATATTGTGTTGGTGTTTTAACATGAATTCAACTACTTCATGTTCCCATTTGGAACATTATCTTCTAAATAGTGAAGGTTTTTCCCAAGTTGGGTTGTAGTAGTTTCTAGACATTGCTTCAATGTGCAATATTAGAGAGATCATCAACTTTTCAAACCTTCATAATTCTCAAATTAAACATAAATTCATCTATCTTCTTATTAACTCAATAAGATCAATTATCACCTTCTACTTTACCAAAAAATGCTGAACCCTTAAATGTAGGTTCAGATAGCCAAAAAGAAATTGTCTAAAAAGAAATTGTCTTGTCAAAGCCCCTACAATCTCATCATAGTTAAGGATAAAATCATCTTCATACATTAATTCTAGTTCAATATTAGGTCTTCCCAATCTCTCATTTATTAGCTTAGATGAGGACTCAAACACTTCACCTTACACACAAGCTTTTTCAGTCATGGAGAACTGGAGACAACATCTTTAATCAAGTTGCCATAAAATTCATGTATTAAAGATGAATTTTATCTAAACATTAACAATACCAATGTCCTCATAACTGTTTGTTTTAGTTGCCTTTCTTCAATATATTATTGGGTTATGTGCCTTTCTAATATCAATGACCCAACTCTAGATGATTCTTGGCTACTTTCTACTGGGGTAACCTTGCTTTTCTTCAACAGTATTTCTTCAACTGTATTTCTTTCCCTAAGGACTATTTGGTTGCATGTCTTTGGATTTTCTTAGATTGCCAAGAATAGAGGATAGTGGTGCATTGTCATCAATTTCCTGCTCTCTAAATTACTTCTATTTTGCAACATCACCACCTTCACCTCCAACTTCTATATTTTCATGTTGAATCTGTGTTTCAACATCTACCACATCCTTAGTTTCAGTAGGGCATCCTTCGACTACCACATTAGTGATGCTAAAAAGCATCTCTTTAGTAGATCGTTGCTTCTTATGTTATTTCTTTATTTCAACATTACAGTCTAAAAAACATCACTTGAGGGTTCATGGCCAACACTTTTCTCTCGATTTACCACTTGGTTCCATGAAGTTTGGAATCTTCTCATTTATGGGTGATGCAAGAGGGTACACTAGGTCTAAAAGTTCAACTTCAATAGCAACATTAAGAGGAACCATGGCTAGGGTCGTTGGAATAGGGTCTAATCTTTTAGAGACTTTAGGTTGAGAGGGTGTAGGTGTTTCCTCATTTGATTTAAGGGCTCTCTTAGGTTTAGACTCAGGTCTCTGTTTAGGATTTTGTCGTAACGAAGATGAAGAGTTACATATGTGTGTTGAACATGGAAATATCATAGACTTGGAAAGAGCCTTACAACTTAGCAAAACTTATGAGTAGAAATAGTTACAATGTAGGTAGACTTTCATACATAAAATCTCCCAAAAGATTTAGGGGGCACCTAAGATAAGGAAAGAGGTGGCTAACATTACCATTTAAGAGGTCCACCTTTTGAAGAAGCCAAACAATGATGATCTTCCAAGATGCCATCCAAATTCTGATTTTTCTCTTTTCTTCTTGAGTTGGTGCTATTTTGGGCTAAAGATTAGGTTTATGGTTTATGTTTTAGGGCTAAAGATTGGATCTTTGACTTATTCCTAGTGATATTCTCCTCTTTATTAGTCTTGTTTTCAAATATGCATTTAGTGCCATTAACATTTGTACTTTTAGGTCTAGGCACTAAGGTCTTTATTTAGTCCAATCACAGCATCCTGTGGGCGACTCTTCTTCACCTTGGAAGATAGTTTTCATTCTTGAATATTCTATTCACCATTAATGTTACTCTGTGGCTTGAATGAAGCAACATTGATATCACCTGTCTCATATGTGTTGAAACATCTAGGTTTTCTTGCTGTCTCTTCCTTTAAGGGTTCATCTTACTCATTTTCTTAGCTATTTTTTTGTTGCAATTTGATCCTTTGGCTCATTATCATCAACTTTAACATCTAAGGATTACATCATCAAAGCTTTAAATTTGTTGGACTTCAAGTATCAACATCTGTATGTTATTTCCATGTTGCAACACAGTCAACCGCTAGTCATATTCCCAAGCCACACTTTAATGATATGGTGTCTCTTCATACACTACTTTCTTCTTCAAGTAGATTTTCAAATAAAGATGATAAAAGTAAAGCCAAATGCCAATACACAAGTTAAAATAATCGAGATGAATGCTGACCCATGGTTCTTTTGAATTAGGACTATAGGTAGTTAAAATATAGATCCAAAATAGCAATCAATGATAACAACCAGAGAACTAGTTCCAAGAGCTCCAACAGGTTCTCTTACTCCCCTTTAAGTAAGTTTTACTTAATTTCACATAGTGGTAAAGAGATCAGAAAAGGGGAGAGAATACAAATCTATTTAAAGAAGAGAGGTACCAGCCTTGATTGATATTTCAGCATCACCATTATGAAGAGTCTTTCAGACATTATGCATATTATTAGTAGGACCCATGTGAGCCATCTTAAGTAATCTTGTGTTGCTTTGATGTTTCAAAATTGGATCAGCATTCCTTTTGTTGTTTGGCCCTTTGACATGCTTTACACGTTCCACCCTCGTGCTTGGTTAGATCACTTTGTTTTCAAACATATTGCATAACCTAGATTAGCTACAATAACTCAAATTATTATCACATGCATGCTGAGAGGTTTGTGAGGTATTGCACTTTAGGTCTTCCTTTTTGGCCCAAATCTTTTTGACTTTGTTGCGAGTGTTTCTTTATGCATTTTCATTAACTTCGCTCTCATGAGATACTTCAATGGAGTATAGCATTTCGACGATGGATGTCCAAATTTTAAGCAAAAATATCACGTGATTTGACATCTTTTCTTTTTTCATTTTCTGCATATGTTGATGCTACAACATGCAAAGAAGATTGGAGTTGTGACTTTATGTTGCAACATCACTATAATCACAATTCACTATTCCTTTGACCAACTTAATTTCATTTTTTGCAGACTGCATAAGTGCTCCATCCTCTATGTAGCCAGTCCCATAATGGTCTTTAGCTTACTTGATCTACAATTAGTCCTCCAACTTAGCCTTTCCGTTATTTAATTTTCTAACCTCATCCAATTTCATCAGGGCACTATGGTACAATCTGTTTTTAGTTTGTCATTCTCAACTTCTATTCTGACAACAATATCTCAAATTTAGCAATAGCTTCTTGTAACTCTAACTTTTATTCCCTTAGTTTGTTGCAAGTCTTCTTAAGCTTGCAAATTTCACCTCCCATGGCTTCCACTTTTAGCTTCAAGGATCTTAATTCACCATGGGTAGCCCATTATTGGTCACACATCAGTTTATGGATCTCTTTGTGGACCTCTGCTAGATCCTCATGTGACATCTCCTCATTACTATTCCTATTGCCTTCAAAAACATTGTCATGTTCTTTCAATATTACAACATAATATGTTGTTACTTTTTTCTTTTGAATTGTAGTATTGAAGGCAATGTGAATACTAGTCTGTTCCACTTGCTTTAAATGGTCAATGTCCTCTTCACTCCATATGGTGGTGATGGACTTCCTTTATTTCTATGAGGTATTTGTACTCAGTCATCACATGTCCAAAGCTGCTACATTTAAGGCATTGGACTCCTCTCTTTTGGGTGTCAAACTTTTGATTTTTCTTGAAATTTTTGTTACCAACATCCTTTACGACCTTTTTGTATGTGGTTCTTAGGACTAGATTTATTATCCATTTTCAGCCAATTCCTTTGTTCCTTAATAGAAGTAACATCATCCTCATCAATGTTGCAACATTCATTTTCATGTGTGTTTTTTTATTCTCAAGGCTTGCTCCGCTTGTACATCTGAAGGGATCATTAAGCTTGTCTAATCTTATATTATCTGCGTCACAACCTTCTTCAATGGCTAAAACTTTAGTTGCAAATCACTTAAGGAGCGATCTCAAGGTTTTCTTCACAAACTTTAACTTTGAGTACTCTTTCCCAAATTAGTAGGATTGTTTTGTAATATTGTGCAACTTACCATTAAAAATAGAATGTTTTGTCCTCTCCCACATGCAGGTTTTCAAACCGCAAAGCTAGAATTAACGACTTTGAAATCCTCATGGTGCTCATCCCTTCTTGGACAGTCCATACAATGTCCCAATACTCTTTTACAAATTTACTAGTGGAGATTAGTTTGAATTGTTCCTTTTCTACCTTTGTGAAATTTGTGTTGATTGCCTTGGAATTTCCAAAACAATTACAAGTGATGAATACAATAAATTGTTTATGCAGTTCAATGTAACCATAACTACATTTATAGGGCTTTGTCTAGTAAAAATGATCTACTAAAATCAAATGAGTTTACAATGCTATCAAAACTCAACTTGGACATCACACGAATAGCTCAACTTCCCCTTCATCTGGAGTTTATGATTAGGTAGTGTTCTACAAGTCCTTCTTGTTAGAATAAGGATGAAACACATGTAATCCTTGCCTTTCCATTAAAGTGAGCAAAAACGCTAGTTACAATACTTTAGGATTCAATTATAGAGGCTTCATTCAATGAACTCAACATTTTCAATAGCACATTAATATTACGCTCATGCTCCCAAAGTTGGTCAACCAACACAGTTTTGAACTTTGACAAATTTAGCATGCTCACAGTTTTAGCTTAGATAAACCATTTCTCAAAGCTTATACAAAAGTAGATTCTTTGCCAACGGTTTTCAATGAAGTTTGGAATCTTCCCAATTCACCAAAATTTTCTTAATTCGGTTGACTCAAAAGTTGCCATAATTTGTCAAATCCATATTACAACACTAAGTTGACTTTTCTCTTAGCATGAGATTCTTCATATCGTCATATCTTCATATTATGGAAAATTAATCTTCTCAATCTACATTTGATATGATCCGATTCAATCTGGGACATATTTTGATCAGATATGATCAACCTTCCTTTACTTGGATAATTGCAATCTCTTCAAAATATATGCATGATCTGTCCATATCTTCAACATAACAAAATACTTAGGAAAAGTATCACAATAATATCTAATTTTTGACAAATAATTTGCTGACTTGAATTTTCATGTGTGTCTCACATAAGTGTTAGCACGCCATGATGTCAACAATATCAAATTATTACATTGGCAAAAATTTTTCTGGAAAATTAATTCACTTGCTACCAGCAACATATTGGTGGACTGATAAATGAATGTATGAACATCGTTACGTTATTGTTTTTTATAATTTTTTTTGTATTTGTGCATTTTACAATTGATTAAAATAATAAATTAATATTTCATTCATTTTTTGTTTTTTGTTTAAGAAAAACATAATACAAACGTCAAATTATATCTTTTTAGGTGAATTTTTGTACAAATTATTTATATTTATAAAATATTATACAATATCTCATATAGGAGAGTAACTATATATTTTAAAGCTGAAATTCTAAATGAATCTTAGTATGTGAGCCCGTGCATGTGAAGAAAAAACAAATTAAATGTTGTAGTTTAGTTTGTATTCTTTTTCTTTTGTATTTAAAGTATACTACTACTACTTATAACAATAATAATAGCATCATTACCACCACCACCATTGCAATAACAACAACAACAACAATAATAATGTGCACATCTTTAGTTACCAAAATTCATTTTTGGTCTATCAATTATTGAGGTGATATTTTCAAACACTTGTATTAAAATTTTAATTAAAAAATTTGACGTATTAAGAATAAAATTGTCTTGAGTTGTGAGATTATGTCAAAAAAAAAAGAAAAAGAAAAAGTACACTTGCAACAGGGAAATTTGTCATTTTCTGTTTTCTAGCCATTTTGTCTACGTGATGGTTGCTCCTTTAAAACGACACGTGACTTGAACACTGATTTGAATCAAAATGCCACGTGCCATTAAAATAGAAATAATAAAATTAAATACTTTAAAATATTATATAAAATAATTTAAATTAATAATAAATTTATAAAAAATAAAAAATAAAAAAATAAATATTTAACGAAGAAATATATATATATATATATATGAAAAATAACTTCAAATGTAAAAGAAATAATTTGAAATAGATTATTTAAAACTGAAATGTATCATCATTTTAAAAGTAAATATATAAATACATGTAAAATATTTAAATAAATATTAAATATTTCTTAAATATTTTACACGTAAACCGAAAGTACCCATTCAACTATGGCGGACGGTTACGCATTTCTGATACTGTGTACATGGCGAGCAAAATTCAAATCTCGAAGTTTAGTTTTATCCTATCTCTTAGTAGAAACGTAATTTACGGTTAAGAGGGAAGAGATAGGTGGGTTTTGAATAGAGGTTTAATTTTACTTATATTTGCCAATTAACCCACTGTTGAACAACCTTGACTTTTATTAACTGAAAAATTAAAGGTCAATTTGGTAATTATATTGTGTAACACCTAATTAGGCAAAACACCTAATTAACATAATATATAGTATAGATATACTATAGAAAAGAAGCATACAGTAGTAACTATATTTGAGTAGAAAAAACAAACTATATTTGAGTGCATTTAGCTTTTATTAAGGATAATACTATAAATCTATTAATTAGAGATAATATTGTAAATTTACAGTGTGCAATTGAATTAGTTTCAAACTCTTAATAATATAATAATATATGTATATTTGAAACTTTTTGATGCTACATATTACTAAATATAATGCCTATTTCAAAAAGAATTACTATAGTCTTTATTTTCTACAATGTTTTAACTATGCATTATCATAAATCGCTGGGCTTGTAATAGTTCAAAAGATATGCATTTTCATAAAAAAATAAATCAATTATTTCCATTCATTTTTCCTTTTTCTTTTCATATTTGTCAACGAATCGCGAAACGTCTAAATCAATTTTTTCACAACATTGAATAACGATTGGACTAAAAATTTAATTTAAAATTGTTTCACTATATATGCATTCCAAATGAAGTATTTCATTACTATTACATTTCAAAAAAATAGCTCGCGTGCACTCACACACATATTTTATAGCAAATCTAATAACAAGGGAATTAGTAATCCAATCAAAAATATTTTTCTTTTATAAAAACTATATTTGGTTAGAAGACAACATTAACTAGAAATGTTTTGTAAATGTATAAGTGTCTGTTGGGAAATTTTAATGATGGGATGCTGATACTTAGCGTGGCTAGAAGAAGAATGCAAAAATATTAGACAAAATTTACAATTAAAGGACTTCAACTATAACAATACCTTATCGAAATAACATAAAAAATAACAATGACAATATCAATATTTCTCACCTTGTCTTAGGCTCTGTTTACTCTCAAGGATGGGATTAAAGTATTTTAAAATTATTTTAAAGGGTTATTTTATCACATTCGATGAATAATATTAATTATCCTTCATTTTAGTTATTTTATTTCGGGTATGACATTAATTACAAACTTTTATGCTTCATAAAAAATATGTAATTAACTTTAATAAAATAATTTATTTAATGTAATCATTTAAAGTGAACATAACCTTAGAAGAAGATTGCAACACAATTCACTTCAAAAGTTATTGGAAGATCACCCAACACACAAAGTCAAATATTATCCCTAACAGTCAATTAGAGGCTTTCCAAAACACAATTCCTCATTAGGAATAACTCTTAGGATTTCACTCAAAATTCCTTACTATTAAACTTTTAGTTTGAACTTTCCTCTGTTTCACTTAGATCAATTACAATACTTATGCATGACCTTATTTATAGTAATTTTATATAGGAATAAATGATTAATATTATTTCAATCTAATGGTTAAGTCTAATCAACTACAACCAACTTTCTTACTTCATGAATTTGGACATATTTGCTAACGAAATTTATTTTACTTAACCACCGCCAAGTAAAGTGGGCTTTTTGCAAATAGGCTTGGATTTCATTTGAATGAGCCATAACACAATTTTCTAAAAATAAACTGTAGTCTAACAATTCTCCCCTTCGCAACTCATTTAGAATAAATGTTTTATCTTCGATAATCTTTGTCTTATCTTCTTTAATGAGCAACAGGTGTTTCGTTGGTACAAACCTTACACTCTTCAGTATTGGTGGTACTTCCATGCATTCCTTGTTCTTGTTTACTATAACTTTACTAATACAATGATATTTCCCTTCGTCCTCCTTGCCACCACTAGGTTCTTTCCAACGAGCTTCCAAACTCCATTAGAAAAATGACTTGGGTATTCTTCATTTTCAAAGTTGCTAGTAGACAAAATATTCATTCTCAAATCAATCACATGCTTAACATTTTTCAATTTTAGCTTGTAGCCAAAAACTATTGTCAGTGTAATTTCTCTTATGCCATTATCTTTGCAAGTTTTGTTATCTCTCATCTAAACTTTCCAACCGTTAATAGGTGTGTACTTTGAAAATAGTTGCTTATTTGGATTCAGGTGGTAGGATGCACTAGAGTTAACCATTTCAGCTGCTAATGATGTCATCTTCAAATATCGTGGCCCTAATTTCTCCTTCAGTCAAATTTTGATAATTCCAATTTTACCCCCCCCTCTCTTGTGTCTTTGTCTCTCTATTTTTCGTGACTTCCTTTTTAGCACTTGACACTCACTTTTGATGTGTTTTTCCTTATGACAATAGAAGCATTCGACTATTCCATTATCAATCTTCCTCTTGGCGACCTCTCCAGTACCTAGGTTAGAGCTTGTGACTTAAGCCATCACTCAACATATTGCCTTGGTATATTCCTCTTCATCTCTTTATTTCATAGAGTTTTATTAGCCATATTAAGGGTCAAAACATCATTTGACATTGCATTCATTACTATTTTATCCATGAGAAAGATATCTTAGCAAATACCAAAGCCCAATATCAGAATATTTAATCCATCAAGTTCCATTTATTGTCAAATATGAGTCTATTACATTGTGGAAATATAATAAAACTAGTCTAATATATCATCAAGTCTTATTTGCTAGAAAAATAAAACTAAAATCTTTCGTTCTTTTAAAGCTCTACCAACCCCACATGTGTGAGTTTTCGCTTTTATCTTCTACGAAAGAGACATTTGTAAATACGAGTGACAAATCGTCTAGTAAATAGATGCACTTGCCTTCTATTTTCATTAGATGTAAGTAGAAAAAGAATTTTGCATAAAACACATTTTTGAAACAAGAAATAAAATGTCACAACATATCATAGTTTTCAAAATAACTTCATAATTCACATAGTTCTTTGTATTCGTAAGCCTGTTCATGGGTTACAGACTTTTGTGTACTATTTTTATTGATTAGGGTCTTAGTTTACACTCCCTATTAAAGAAAGTCAAATGTATTAGCTACGCTTGCTATGAGCACCAATACTTGTACCCTAATTCGGCGGGTTTCAATCTATACTCCTAATCTGTAGGGTCATATTCCAACTTCGCCCGCTTTGATCCCTAATACTTCTACTCTGATTAAGTGAGTCTTAATCTTTAACTTGATTGGTAGGGTTGGAATTCGTTTCTTTGCACTACCGTTTGTTACCAAGCATAAGCAAAGCATTTAACAATAATCACATGAAAATCACTCTCAGAATAATCAATTTAAAACAACTTTGCAAATAAACTCACATCTAAATTTTTAGGAAAATGAAATGTTGAAGATTCGGGGAAATAAACATACCAATCTAGACTTTCATAAGACATAAATAAAATATTCCAAGTAAAGTCTTGTTGCATCATAAAAACAGTTTTCGAAAGCAATTGTAAAATTTAGTAGGGTGTATTTATTTATTTGGTCTTAGTTCTATGCTTCAATCGGCTCACCAATTATTGACCCTTGGTTTCCTACTCTATCTGGATAATTTTTCGTTTATCTCAATTTAAATTGAAAATTATATTCTTATGTGCTCTTTGATACAACTTACATGTCTTGTGTTCAACTTCCTTTTGGATTGCACTTCACTTATGAGGAAGGTTTTTTCAAAATGAGGTTCACATGTTTAATGCTCTATACATCTTGTCAAGTTCAAACCCAAGTATTTATATGTGTTTTGGCCTTAAAATTGGTTCAATTAGGTATTAATTACATGAAAATATGTTTCTATATGTTTTCTAACTTTTGACATCACAAAAACATCGCTTGTGATCACGAAATTGGAGTCTGCAACTTCATGACGAATCATAGTGCATTCTTGACATCATCGCGGTCAAACCCTGCGAATATAGGTCGAAGCTTCGCAACTGCGAGAAGCTCATCTGCAACCACACCATAGGTCACAATGCATTCTGTTCCTTGCCGCGGCTAGTCTGCAAACTGTGAGTAGCACTAGTGCAACCACAAGATGAATCCTTGGGACCGCAATAGCAACAACAGAGCACACTGGACATGCACTTGTGGCCTGCTTCGCACTGCAGAAGCGCACATTGCAATTGTGAGGCCATAACTCATGATCACAGGGGTGACTGCGAAGCGGTGCTAGGTTTTTGTGTAAGACGCAGTTTAGCTTGAATTTTTGTCTCCTACGCAATTTTAATCACTTTACTCAGTAGTTACACTTGTTCTATTGGATTTTAGGGACCTTTTCATGAATTTTAGGCATAAAAATTCTAACTTTACAAATTATCCAAGAAATTGAAAGAAATAGCAAGAATTCATAAGAATGAACTCATTTTGCCCACATTGCATCTTTCCTCAAATTTCCTGTGCATAACCTATGCTATCATGATTTCATAGATATGCTATCAATTTAAACTATGTGTAGCCTATAAAAATTCATATATCATGTATCTATGATGTGTGAAACAAAATTCCTAGGAACGTGCATGAAAACTATGAGCTTGGATGATGCATATTGTCCTACACCAAATAATAAATAATAAAAAGATAGTACTAAGTAAGCACAAATGTTGTGTCTACAAGGAAGATGTTTGAGTCTATTGATATAATTGAGTATTTATTAGTTAAGCCTATTCAAATAATTAGAATGAATCAGAAAAAACAGCGAAAGATGCAGATAGTGAAGTATCTAGCAAGTACTCATAGAAACACAAATATTGGAAACAAATATCAATGACTAGGAAATCTAGTCCCTTGTGATGTGAAAGATTCAAAATGATAATGTCCTTATGTTAATTATCAATTTAATTGTTTTATCATAGATTGCTAATCCTAAGTTTTTTAGGATATCTTTCCAAATTCTCCTAAAACTTTGATTCAATATATCAGTGGGTTCTCCCTAGCCTGATTGAGTCAAGTTATGAATTTTGTGATTAACAATATTTGCTCGCACTAATCCTACAGTTTTACTTTCATTATTCCTACAGGACAAATGTTTGCAGTTGAGTACTTAACACATAAGTTTTATTTCCATTATTCTCCGCACAATCATAAATTAATTAAAGAGGTGATCAGTTCCTTAAATACAATGCAAAGCATCAATTGTAAATAACAAACACAAAGAAAATTAATCAGAAGAGAATTCAAATATTCATTGTCTAACACAATCACAAGGTTTTAGAAGACAATTTAATAACTTATAAAAATAACAAAACAAATCAATGCTAAATTAATCATATTCAACATTGTCTCAAAAATGGAAGAAAAAATGAGTAATCTTAGTCTATGAGATGCATTGAATAGAAGTATCCCAATCCTAGCATATTTACCTCCAAGAAATCTGTCTTCTCTCCAAGCCACTTGTTCGAGCCTCCAAAATTAGTTCTTTGCATCTCCAAACCTCCTTCCATATGAATTAAGGCTTCTTTTTATATGTAGTGTTGAGTAGATGTGAAAAAGACGAGTTTGCCACGAGAAAATACATTTAGAATGCTTTGCTCTCCTTCACGTGGTTGCAAAATCTTCCATTGTGGTCGCGAGAGCCTTGTTCACAAGTGCAATAGTTGAGCCCAAAAATAGATTTCATGTTTTCTTCATGGGATTGTGCCACTTCCTCTTGCAATCACAAACACCTTCCTTGCACTTGCAATCTACAAGTTCCAAAAGTTGTTTTAAGTGTATGAAACGTTCTAAACTCAATTATTTTCATGTAAAAATACTTACAACTTTTATGAAACACTAGATTAACAATCTTGAGCATTTTCAACCAATTCCTCTTCCAATTAAAGTACAAAATAGTTAGGAAACTAGCGAAAATATTGATAACCAATAGGTAAAAATGCTATAAAACCCAGAGTTATCATTGGATTAGGAAATTACCTCGGGTTTCTCATGTTTGGGTGCTGAAAAATTTTACCTCTTTCTTACTTTTCCTTTGAATGGCCGTGACCTTTCTTGGGTTGGCAGATATTGTGTTTTGTTTATTTTTCTCTCACATTTGTATCCTATTTATACCTAGGTTTTACCCTATTTACTTATGGTATATTCAATACCCTTAAATTTGGGGAGAATTTTTAGCCCAAACTCTCCTATTTTAGCCATTTTTAGGTATCGTAATTGCTTCCTTATTAATCTATGAGATTTGGCAACATTTAATTTATGTATATATGTGTATATTGCTTTACATACACACTTTTTCACCATCCTATTTATTTACACAAAAATTATAATTAAATCAAAAAATAAATCAGTACATAAATAATTAAATCACCACAATTTGCCAACAATATTTTTATTATCATTATTGTCCCAAAAATTTTGGGTATTACATCATCCCTTCCTTATAAAAATTTTCATCTTTGAAACTCAAATTATTCTATTTGGAAAACAAATTGGGTTATAGACTTTTTTTCATATCTTCTTGTAGCTCCCAAATCACTTCTCATTCAATGTAGTTGGATCACTAAACCTTTACATACGGTGTCTTCTGAGTCTACTGGTTTTGCTCCTTACAATCTCTACTATCTGAATTGGAATTCCTTGCAAGGCAGATCTTCTTTGACTAATTGGGCTTTGATTCTAACACATGACTTAAATCCAATACGTAATTTCTTAGCTATGACACATGAAAGACCTTGTGTACCCTAGCCAATTTCAAGGGCAGCGCTAGCCAATATGCTACCTCGCCTACCTTTTCCAATATCTTATATGGTCCAACAAATCGTGGGCTTTGTTTTCCAGCATTCCCAAATCACATTACTCCTCGCATTGGGGAAATCTTTAGGTACGCCTTTTCTCTAAGCTAGAATTTTAGTGGTCTTCTCTTCAAGTTGGCCCAATTCTTTTACTTGTCTTGGGCTTTCTTGACCTTTCTTCGAATTATTGCCACTTTTTTGATTGTTAGCTAGACTAGTTTCGATCTTGTTACTGTCATTTGTCCTATTCCGTCCCAGCATAATAGTGAGCGACACTTTTGCTCATATAACACTTCATAAAGAGCCATCCTTAAAGTATTGTGATAACTATTATTATAGGAGAACTCGACTAACAATAAGTAGTAACTCCAACTTTCATTAAAGTCAAGAATGCGTGCTCTAAGCATGTCCCCTGATGTCTAGATTGTTTGTTCAAACTATCTATCCATCTAAGGGTGATAAGTTGTGCTTAAGTCCACCTTAGTCTCCATGGCCTTCTAGAAATTCCCCAAAGTTGAGATATGAATTGAAGGTCTTTGTTCGATACCATACTTATTGGTGTGCCATAAAGCCTTAAGATATTATCGATATATACCTTGACCAACTTGTCCAAAGTGTAGGTTGACTAAATTGGGAGGAAATGAGTTGACTCTGTCAACCAAATCAATAATCACCCAGATAGCATTATCTCTTTGTAGTGTTCAGGCTAAGCCAACCTTGAAATCCATCGTGATACAGTCCCACTTCCATTTGGGTATCTCTTGGGGTTGAAGGTGACCTCCAGGTGTTTTATCTTATAGCACATTATGCACTACGTCCTTCTTCATCCAGTTCTACCAAAACTTTCTCTTTAAATCTTTATACATCTTTGTGCTCCATAGGTACACTAAATACTTAAATTGGTGTGCTTATTGCATGATCTTGTCTCAGATCTTCGTAACTTTCAGGACACAAAACTTCCCTTTCATATACAAGACACCATTTTCCCTACTTAAAACTTTTGCATCTAGCCATGTTCCAAATTTGAGTCTTGGGACTTTTTGATTTTCTCATAGATTCAGGGTTTGTCACTAAGGCAACAAGTACAGCTTTAGTTAATTATACCACCTCTAAGTGCAATGAATTTAGCTGCCTTATGAACATTACTGCTGTTACTCTTGTACCCTTTTAGCTTAATGCATCTGCCACTTGGTTTGCTTTATCCAAATGTTAGTTGATGACCAAGTCATAGTCTTTGATCAACTTTAACCACTACCTTTACTCTATGTTGATCTTTTTAGGTGAATAGGAACTTGAGGCTCTCATGGTTAGTGTGTATTTGACAACTTTCGCCATAAAGGTAATGCCTCCAATTTTCACAGCAAATACCACTATTGCTAACTTCAAGTTATGAGTAGGGTAGTTTTACTCATATGGTTTCAATTGTCTTAATACATAGGCTATCACCTTACCATTATGCTTGAAGATGCACCCAACCTACTTTTGCTACCGTTATTATAAATAGTGAATCTGCCTCTTTCATTCAATAAGGCTAAAACTAGTGCCGAACTCAACTTCTCCTTTAACTCTGTGAAGCTTTTCTTATACTCCAGGCTCTTCTAAAATTTCCTCCATTTTTGTGTGAGTTGAGTTAAGGGTATTGCAATTCTAGCAAATCCCTTGATGTACTCTTGGTAATAACCTGTGAGTCTTAAGAAACTTCTGACTTTTGTTCCATGCCACTGTATAATTGCCTTGACCTTCATGAGGTCCACTAGAACTCTCTCCTCAGATATTATGTGCCCTAAGAATACCATGCTTTTCAGCCAAAATGCACATTTATTGAATTTGGAGTACAATTACTTCTCCTCAAGCATTTGCAATAATATTCTTAGGTGTTCTTCATGCACTTCTTTGCTCAACAAGTAGAGCAAAATGTTTTCGACAAACACCACTACAAAATTATCCAAATATGTCTTGAACATTCAATTCATGAGGTCCATTGAAGCTGTTGGGACATTGGTCAACCCAAAAGGCAACACTAATAATTCATAATGCTCATACCTTATCCTAAACATTATCTTGGGTATATTCTCAGCCTTTATCTCTAGCTAATGGTACCTTGACTTTAAGTTGATTTTGGAAAATACCCATGCTCCCGTGACTTGGTTGAATAGGTCATTACTTATTGGCAAGGGGTATTTATTCTTGATGGTGATTTTATTGAGCTCCCTGTGGTCTATACACAGCTTTAGACTTTAGTTCTTCTTCTTTACAAAGAGTATAGGGGTTCTTCAGGGCAACACACTTGATTGGATTTGTTTCTTAACTAGAAGCTCTTATAGCTATACCTTCAGCTACTTTAGCTTTGTCGGTGCCATCTAATATGGCATATTTGGATCGGTGTCACTCCCGATACAAAATTGATCTTGAACTCAATTTTCCTATTTAGGGGTGGTTCGAGTAAGTCATCTAGAAGCATGCCTAGGAATTCTCTAACTATGAGATGTCTTCTATCTTTAGTCTTTTATCATAGGTGTCAACGACATAGGAGAGATAAGCATGGCACCCATTTCTAATGGCTTTCTCAGCTTGAGTTATAATGTAGCTTCACCCACCAAGAAAGACACTCCCACTCTCGACCACACCTAGATTAAGACCTCCATCAGTTCAAAGTTTATCTTCCATCTCTCTAAGCCACTTCTGCATGACTTTTGGGTCATGTAATCCATCAAATATGGGCACGTTGGCCCTCCTTAATGCTTCATAGTGGATTTTAATTCCTTCATTGGGTTGGATTGGAGCTAGCACTAGGGCTTGCTGTTAGGCTTCCACAACTTGGGTTAACATAGTTGTAATAGCAACCAAATCTTATTACCTTAAGTTCGTTTGGCTCATTGGTGGTTGCAGTTGCATAAGGGGTGGAGGTAGAGAATAGTTATAGTATTGCTTATTTGCGTTATTCAGTAGAGTAGTATAACATAGGGTTTCAATGGAGTGACAGGGTCTTTTGACTATCTTCTATTTCCTACATAAGGAATGTTATTTATTTATTTGATTAATCATAAGCGTTGGATAATTATTTGTAGAATAAAGGTGGTAAATAAATAATAAAACATATTTATTGAGAGAAAAAAACTTTATTACTATTATAACTCATATATAACCAATAACAAGAGGAAAATTATCTTATTCACATAGTGAAATTCCTAAAAGTCTCATAATCATATTCTAGGGCCCTAATCTACAACTAGGCCTCCATTTTTTGGGCCCACTTCTTCAGGTTTTTCCTTAAGGTCCTTATCAAGATCTTCCTCTTTGGGATCTTAAGCTGGGAAGTGGATCATCATCCAAAACTCATCATTCTCAAAGTAGAGTTGGCTTACTTACTGCACCAGCTTATGTTGCGTCTCTTATAGGTCGGCCATGCAAAGCTTGTAGTGCTTTTTCACTCTTATGTGCCTTTATGAGCTTTTACTTTCCTATCTTGATCTCTTTGCGCTTTCTCTTAAGCATGCCCTGTTACTTCCTCATGTCAGTATTTTCATCCTTCGAGTCCTTGTTCTTTGCCTCAAGCCTAGCTTAACGTCGCTAGGACTCTACTAGTGCAATGGTTACCTATTCTAGTTGAGTTAGCACAGTGAGAAGGCGGTTTTAAACTTTCTTAGGTAGATTGTCGCTAGCTGAGGGTGTATGCTTTCTTGACTTGTTAGTTCCGTCATTGACCTATGCAATATATCAAATTTTATGTCAACATGAAATCAATTTAATATCTTGTGCATGAGTGAAATGTGGCTATCCTCATAGTATGAATTCCAATAGTCCAGTATAAGTTAAATGCCCTATGTTTTAAAGTCAAAACCTAGGCTCCAATATCACTCTTCATCATGCCCTTGACCTGGTGTTGCGACATAATAGTATCTGTGAGATAGATATCTTAGTAGATATCAAAGCCTAATATCAAAAAAATTAATCCATCAAATTTTATTTTTTGTAAAATATGTGTTTATTGTATTGCACCAGAAATAAACTAAAATTGATCTACAACATCATAAGTTTCTATTGGCTAGAAAAATAAAACTAAAATCTTTGGTTCTTCTAAAGCTCTACCAACCCTACGTGCACTCACTTTTGCTTGTTTCTTCTACAAAAAAGATACTTGTAAACATGAGCAAAGAATCAGCTAGTAAATGAATGCAACTGCCTTTCCTTTTATTGAATGTGAGTAGAAAAATAAATTTGCATAAAACTCATTTTTAAAATAGGAAATAAAATGCCACAGCATATCACCTTTCTCAGAATTACTTAATAATTTTGTATTTGTTAGCCTCACAAACTCTCGTGTATTATTTTCATTGATTAGAGTTTTAATCTATGCCATTGACTGAGGGCCACGTGCATTAGCTACACCTGCTATGCACGTAAATAGTTCTACCTTGATTGGATGGGTCCTAATCTACACTTCTAATTGATAAGGTCATGTGTCAATTTTGCTCGCTGTGAGTCCTAATACTTCTACTCCGATCGGGTTGGTCCTAATTTTAACCTACTTGATAGGGTTGAAACTTATTGCACCACGCTACCATTCATGACCAAGCATGAGCAACACATTTAACTATTATCACATGAAAAAATGCTCTCAAAATAATCAATCTAAAACAACTTTCCAAATAATGTCATATTTAGATTTATAGGAAAATGAAACATTTAAGTTTCATAGAAATAACTATACCAATTTAGACTTTCATAAGATAGAAATAAAATATTCTATGTAAAATCTTGTTGCATAGTAAAAATAGTTTTTGAAACCAATTGCAAAATTTACCAGGGTGTATCCACTTACCTGGTATTAGTTCTGTGGTTCAGTTGGCTCACTAATTACTAATCCTTAGTTTTCTATTTAATCAGAATAATTTTTCATTTAATCCTAATTTAACTTGGAAATTATATTCCTATGTGGTCTTTGATGCAATCTACGTGTCTTGTGTTCAACTTCGTTTCAGATTGCACTTTACTTATGGGGAAGGTTTTTCTACCCGAGGTTCACTCATTTGATACTTCCTATATCCTTCCAGGTTCTAACTCAAGTATTTACATATGATTTAGCTTCAAAATAGATTAAATGAGGTATTAATTACATGAAAATAGGTTTTGGTTTGTTTTCCAAGTTCTGCCATAGCAAAAACGTTACTCATAACCATTAAATTGGAGTCCACGACTACATGATGAACCATAGTGCATTCTAGATATCTTCATGCTCAAGCCTTGTGATTGCGCTATCGGTCGAGGTGCATTTTATTCCTTGCTGCGGCCAAGCGTTGCGACCACAAGGAGCACCATCACAATTGTAGGATGAATCCTCGTAACCATGACCACAAGCACAGTGTGCATTGGATGTGCGCTCATGGGCCACTTTGCACTTGTAGAAGTGCACACTTCAACCGTGAGGCCATGACTTGCGATCCTATAGGCGACCTTGAGGCGATGCCTAGCCTATGTGTATGATGCTATATTGCTTGAAGTTTGTCTCCTACTCAATTTTAATCATTCAAATCAATAGTTACACATGTTTTACTAGATTTTGGGGGCTTTCTCATAAATTTTAGACATAAAAATTTCAACTTTACAAATTACCCAAGAATTTGAATGAAATCGCAAGAATTCATAAGGATTACCTCATTTTGTCCACACCGCATCTTTTGTCCAAATTCTTACGCATAACCTATGCTAGTATAATTTCTTAGATACACTATCAATTTCAACTACATGTAGCCTATAAAAGTTCATATATCATGTGCCTAAAATGTGTGAAACATAATTTCTAGGAACATGCATAAAAACTACAGGCTTGAACTAGGAAATTATCTCGAGCTTCTCATGTTTGGGTGCTGAAAATTTCACTGGTCTCTTACTTCTCCTCTGAACGGCCATGACTTTTCTTGGGGAGGGAGATATTGTGTTTTGTTTATTTTTCTCTCACCCTTGCAAAGTATTTGTACTAGTGTTTTCCCTTATTTATTTATGGTATATTTGAAACCCTAACATTTGGAAATAACTTCTACAAATTTCCAAGAGATTTCTCAGCCCAAACTCTCCTATGTATCATCATCCTATTTATCTACATGAAAATAATAAATAAATAAATCAATACATAACTAATTAATTAATCACCCCAATTTGCCCACAATATTTTTATCATCATCATTACCAATATTGTCTAAAAAATTTAGGGTATTACATACTTAGTATGGATGGGAGTACAAGACATTATAAGAAAAAAATTACAATAGTAGAACTTTGACTATAACAATATCTTACAGAAAAAAAACAAAAAATTTATAATGACAATATTACAACAATATTTTTCTCTTTCAGTTGGAAGGAGAGTACAAAACAATTCTCTTCGAACTTTATTTGAGGATTACCTAAAACACAAACTCAAATATTTTCTGTAATATTTAACTTAAAGGTTTGCCAAAATGCAATTTCTCTCTAAGAACATCTCTTAGAGAATTTACACTTGAACTTTCTCATGTCTAAAGTTCTAGTTTAGACTTTTCTTCAATAGTAAAAATTATGTTTGACCAATTCTATATAAATGTACTTTCACAATTAGCTAAACATAATTTTTATCTTTAACAAAATTTCAATCTATACTATATATAAAAGTATGTATCCTTTTAACTGTTTTTGGCCAACTGTGAAAGTACATTTATATCCTTAATCATATACTCACATTTATTAAAAATATGGTTAGTTAAGTAAAAATAAAATTCTATTTGAAATATAAATCTTTTAGTAGTTGATTTAAAATATAAGTCCTTTAGTAGTTGAATACCAATAGTATTCTAATTTATCTAAATTTCTGTATGGTTATTCATGAATTAATCTAAATAAAAGTATGTATCCTTTTAAATGTTTTTGACCAACTGTGAAAGTACATTTATATCCTTAATTATCTATTTACATTAATTAAAAATATGGTTAGTTAAGTAAAAATAAAATTCTATTTGAAATATAAATATTTTAGCAGTTGATTTAAAATATAAATCCTTTAGTAGTTGAATACCAACAATATTCTAATTTATCTAAATTTCTGTATGGTTATTTGTGAATTAATCTAAATAAAAATTTAATACAATTTTAAATTATCTACTTGTATATTTATTATAATGATTAATGATTTATATTACATATTAAGTGATTAATTATTTTCTATTAAATAATAATTAATTTGTTACCGAACACTAGCCTACAACTATATCAATTAACAAATAAAAAATAAATTAACATGTTAAAAATCATAAAAATAAATTTCTACCAAGTAAAATTATAGAAGATAAAATAACTAGCAAAACAAATAATGTTACAGTAAGTTAAGATTTCAAAATATATAAATAAATAAATTATTATCATTAAAAACAATTCTTGTCAAATAAATAATATGTTATAAACTACTTTAAATGTGCAAAATTTGATTGCAAATTTAACGAAATATATAATATTTATTTGATATAAACTGAAATTATTTCAAATTAACATGTTAAAAATCATAGAAATAAATTTCTACCAAGTAAAATTATAGAAGATAAAATAAGTAGCACTACAAATAATGTTACAATGAGTTAAGATTTCAAAATATATAAATAAATAAATTATTATCATAAAAATCAATTCTTATCAAATAAATAATATGTTATAAACTACTTTAAATGTGCAAAATTTGATTGCAAATTTAATGAAATATATGATATTTATTTGACATAAACTGAAATTATTTCAAATTTTAATTATCTGTAATATAACAATACAGAGGCAGAATAACAATTATTATGATATGTCAAATTTTATTGTAAGGATAAAATATACTACATGTTTGAAAATTTACAAATATGTTCATCTTAATATAATATTATGAAAATAAAATCAAAAAGGAAAAATAAATTTATAGGATGACAAAAAATGCTAAATTAAGAAAGTAAAATTTATGAAAAATGTTATAAATATGAAAATGCATATACATGCAAAAAAGTTGTAAAAAATAGTCAAATTTAATATATAAGTAATTCACTTTAATATATGTTATAAATATGCTCTAATTAGCAATGTATATAAAATATAAAACAACAAAATTAATTTTACTAAATTACAACAAACCTCAAAAATTTGCATTAAAATATTAAAGAATAATGTTTAATAATAAATGTATAGGGGTAGATTTATGATAAGTGATGTTATAATTCCACATACACCAATTTTTTAAATAGAAAGTGTGAAAAATATAAACTAAATTGATGTGCTGAAACATCAAAATAAATGAATAATTATAGTACATAAAAATAATGATCATAATACTCATATGCAATCAAAAAAATAAATTTCAATCAAATAAAAATATAGAAGATAAAATAAGTAGCAATATATATAATATTACAACGAGTTAAGATTTTACATAAATAAATAAATACATTATTATCATAAACAACTATTGTTATGAAATAAACAATACTTTGTAAATTATTTTAAGTGTGCAAAATTGGGCTACAAGTTTCATTAAATATATGACATTTATTTGATACGGCTTAATTTTATTTTACAGCTTGATTATTTGTAATATAGTACTATAGAGGCGGAATAATAATTATTAAGATATAAAACATTTTATTGTAAGGATAAAGTATAGTATTTGTTTGAAAATTTACAAATATATTCATTAGAATATAATATTATGAAAATAAATTAAAAAAGAAAATAATTTTCTAGGATGAGCAATAAAATGATTTGTTTAAAAAGAAATACTTATCAAAATGTTATAAATATGACAATGCATAAACAATCAAGAAAAGTTATAGAGAATAATCAAATTTCATATTTAAGTAATTCACTTTAATATATTATAAATATGCTCTAATAAAAATTGTAGGAAAATATAAAATATAATACAATAAAATTAACGTTACAAAATTAATGAAAAACTTAAAAATTAGCATAAAAATATGAAAGAGTGATGTTTAATAATAAATTAGATAGGTAGATTTAAGAAAAGTCATTATAACTATATACCAATTTTGTAAATGTAATTGTAGACAAAAATCTTGCAATTGAATTTCAATTAATCAGAAATTTATACAATTGCAATTACAATTTGAATCAAATGAATTTCTATGAGTTATATAATCTAATTTGATCATCTGATTTTTCTTTCAATTTGAAGGATTTGAATGTTCTTGTAATTTGTTAAATCTTTGATAGATTTGATATTCTATGACACTACAATTTCGGATCGAACGCCAACGTTTAATGAATTCATTGAAAAATGCTTTGAACTTTGCCAGATTATCTTGAATGTTGTTTGAAGAACACGACTGCAATTAAAGAAGTTTCTAAGTTTTGTTTTTTTTTTTTTTTTTATGTTGGTTGAAGATTTAAATAACGTTAATCTATTGGTTTAACACCTTAACTATAGATCAAACGTTAGAATTTAGTGAACCTTTATGAAGGATGCCTTGAATATTGCAAGAATGACTTTGAACTTGTAGAAAAGGATTTGAATTTCTTCTAAGAATGCTTCTTACTTGACGTAGCTTAACGTGAAGCCACCTCTACTCATAGAGGTGGAGAAGGTCTTATTGCCACAAACATTCGACGACGTGACAGCATTTGATTAGTTAAAAATATTTGATTTGATATAATTTCATTTAATTAAATAATTATGAATTAATTGTCAAATTAATAATATCTTCTTTCTAAATTTACAAGATTTGACACATGGCATAATTTAATTGATCAGCCTTGACACTTGTCATCATTTAATTGAACAATGATATTTGTAATAAAATATCAATTCTATTATTTAAATTTAAGAATCATGTTTGATTAAATTTTTAAAATATAAATAATAAAATTTCGTGTTTAAATTGATATTTAATACAAAAAAATACCACGTGTTAACATTTGATTGGACAAAAATTTTATTTATTTACAAATGTTCTTTCGAGACTTGTTTACAGAAAACTTTATTTCAAAGTGAATAAGTCTCGAAATTACTATTGATTTTTTTTTTCTCCTCTTTTTCCTTCTTGTTTTTACTCGTTTTCAGCTCGTTTTTTTTCTTTTTTTTTTTTTTAGGTTAATTTAAAGACTTGGATGGGCTTTTTAATTTTGTGATCCACAATTTGCCCCAAACCTTTTCATGGGTAAGGTTTATTTCTTTAAATCCTACAAAGCCTCATGATAACCCATTCATTGGCCCATACGTCAAGTTGGGCTAATTCATGGCAGTGGCCCAAATTACCCCTTTTTGAAGTCCACTGTTCTTTGTTGGAGTACCGATGATTATGCTAGTAGCACTCACTCCACGATCACAAGGAATTTTTCAAAGCTGTTGATTGGCAATGAATGCTTCTAGATTTCCATAGTCACAACCATTAGGACCAGATATTTTCAGAAGCATATTTACCCCAAGTAGTTTCATGAGCTGATATGTTTCCATCGACGTATAACAAATCCCAGGAATTCATTCAACGGAGTGGATCATGCTAATTTCCGGTATATTCTTCTTCCTCAATCGCCGTTTCTTACCCTCGTTGTGACCTTTCAGCAGCCACATTCTGAGTCGTATCCCAAATTTCTTCCCCTTTTCCATCGATAAACATGGCGACCATTGACCTCCTTTGGGTATAAAGGAGCTGTTCCTGTCTTCTTCGACCAGCCTCAAAATCTTGTCGAGTGAGTCCCAGGAATCGTACCCCATCAATTAATCCAGAATCCCAACCATTGATTCCAGTTCATTAACAATCCTCACCACTTGAAATCATGCAATTGAGGAAATCTTGCAGATTAAAACTTACGAAAGATCAAAATTCTAGCAGCGGCTAACTCGTGCAAATTTCTAATCCTTTCTTTAATCCTGACTCTTGCCAGAATCTAAGTTGTTGCTTCTAAACAACACCAAAATCCTAGCCATTGATGTTTGAATTTCTTAGCCGAGCACCGTCGACTTACCGACAAATAGGTGGATTTTATCAACGGGTATTGACAGATTCGTCGCTTGTTCCTATTCCTATTCAATCCTAGCCAAACAATTCCTTTCTTTTTATGGTGGCACTGGACGGCCACGCCGAGCAGGGGCGTGACATATCCACGTTCGATGGTGCTGCGACCATTGGTGGCTTTCTTTGAACGGCGACCACTGAAACAATTTTTGATGAGACGGGTAGCGGCGACAGGGAGCCTATTTAGCAGACGATTGAGAGTTTGGGCCGAGCGATGGTAGCGCCTTGAGGAACTAAGGTGATTGAGGGACTGGGCGAAGCAAGGCGGCAATGGGCGGTGCTAGTTGAGGGAGAAACCTGGCGATGTGATACCTGGGCCGTGTGAGGCGGCGAAAGTGGTAAGGGCGTTGGTCACGACTCACAATGCTGAGAGAGACCATGAGGGAAGGAGATGACTGGGCTCCTGTTTGGCTGCTGGGGAAAACAACGAGGCTCTGTTTGGTGAAAATAAAAGTGTGGGAGATGGAGCAGAGTTTGGTTGAGGATGAAACGGGTAAAATGAACAAGAGAGTGACGGTTGGGGCATGTTTGGTTGAGCAAAAAGTTTTTTTAGGGGAGCTCTCGTTGGAGCTAGTAATGGAGACCACGGGATTGGAAGATTTGGGGCTTTTGAATTTGGGCCTTTGAATTTGTGGTCTCGAATTTGGGCTTTTGAATTTTAGTCCTTGAGTTTGGGATTTTGAATTTGTGCTTGAACCTTTGAATTTGGATCTTTGAATTTAGGATATTTTGAGCTTGGGCTTTCGAGCCTGGGGATCTTTGAGTTTAGAGGCCTTTAAGCTTAGACCTTGGAACTTATGAGCCTTATAGCTTATGGGGCTTGAGGCTTATGGGTCTTTAAACTTGAGCCTTAGAGTTTGTGGGTCTTCGACCTTGTGGTCTTTAAACTTGCAGGTTTTTAAGCTTAGGGGTCTTTGAATTTGAGTTTGGACCTATACACTCGAGTTTTGGATTCATAGATTTAGATATGGACCTATGCACTTAAGTTTGAACCTATGGGCTTAAGTTTGAACCCATGGGCTTAGGATTTGGACTCAGGATTTAGATCTAGACCTATGCATTTGGGCTTTAGATTTATGGATTTGGGTCTAGACTCATGCACTTAGGCTCTAAACTCATGAATTTAGGTTAGGACTGATGCACTTGGCCTTTAGATTCCTAGACTTGGGTTTAGACTCATGCACTTGGACTTTAAACTCATGAACGCAGGTTTGGACCAATGCACTTGGACTTTGGATTTATAGATATGAGTTTGGACCTATGTGCTTGGGCTTTGAATTCATAAACTCGGATTCGAATCCATGCATTTGGATTTTAAACTCATGGACTTGGATTTGAATCCATACACTTAGGTTTTGGACTCATGAACTTGGATTTCGAATTTTGTTCTTGGGTTTTGGACTCAGGTTTGAACCCATGCACTGGGGTTTTGGACTCATTGAATTGAGTTTAGACTTATGCACTTGGACTTTGAACTCCTAAACTTAGTTCTAGACCCACATGCTCGGGCTTTGAACTCATGGTCTCAAATTTGGATCATGCACTTAGGTTTTGAACTTATGAACTTGAGTTTGAACACATGCGCTTATGCTTTGGGCTCATGGACTCGGGCTTAGATCCATGGCATGAGTCGGTCCCTTGGACTTGAGTGATATATGTCTTTAACTTAACAAGCGATGTGCAACCCCCATAGCCCTTTTCATCTTCAACAAGCAAGGAACAACTCTAACAGGTGCTAAGTGATGTCAACAAATGTCAAGCAACTTCAACATGTATTGACCGATCTCAATAAGCAATGCACAACTACTGAAGTGATCTGCTTCTTAAGATTTGTTAGGGAAGACATGTTCACGAAGTGTCATCAAGGCGAAGATAATCTTGTAGAAACCATTTTTGAGATGTGGTCTATAAAGGATTCTTGAGTACTAATGAAGTCCAAGATAGTCCACATAGGCCAACTCTAAAAAAAAGCATATGAAGACTAACTTTTACATGGAGCCCCTAAGGTTGATCCAAATTGAATTATTCCCGACATGTTGTTAGTTGATTCGTGGCGTATCAACTAACAAGGTGTGCTAGTTTTAGTCATCTTCTTCACTAGAGTTCATTGAAAGTCACTGCATTGGGTCATATTGCTATTTTTTGATGTTATCTCTTCCACACATGCATTAGTTGGCATCAAAGTCAGTTGTCTTGAATTCTTATCAGAGCACTGGTCAGGTACCAATTTAGGTTGTGTCTTTTTCTTATTGTTGTTACTTGTTTTTAGTACCCTATCATTCATGTTTGCTTCTATAGCCAAAAAAAAAAATAATAATGAAATTATGTATATATCCATTGATTTTTTAACTCACATGTTTCGTGGGAGTTGATTTTTGAAAAAACATAAATAAAAAAAGAGAGAGAGAGAGTTTATGTTGAAAAGAGAAAAAAAGAGGAAAAAAATTTGAACATTGCAACAAGTTGTGATCTTTGCTTGAATTCACATCCCAACTTGTTCTTTATCATGTGGAGAATGTTAGGATCTAAAAGAAATTAAATTAGAGTGAGTTACTGGGAATTATGTTGGGTAAATTCACAAGTTTCAAAAATGGGATCAATCGCGCGTGGTTGTACCAAAACCTAGATCAATTGCCCTCTTTATGCATAACCGCACCTACTTCCGAGATAGATCTCCTTATGTCTAGATCAACCTACTAGCCTACCTTTCCATTCTGAATTGATCTCATTGTGTCTAGATTGATCTCGTAACCCCAAATTTTCCATCTTTCACACATTTGCACGTAATTAGAAGTTATGCCACTCAAATTACAGAGAACATCTAGGAATTTTGCGAGGTGGTCATAAGAAATTGACTTGGTAAGTTCATCCTTTGAGATGAGAGGACCCTTTATACACACATCACTTGCCTATTTCACTTCATATTTCACATACCTAAAGGATGTTAGGAGAATTAACTGTGGTAGACAATGCTTTTAGCTTGAAGCAGCTTATGGACACACTGGTAGCATTAACTGGTATTTGGATAATTTGGAGGTGTCATAGGCATCTACATGGGGTAGTCTAGCACCACGAGAGGAGTCGATACCCAGAAGAGGACTAACTCTGTGCCTAATGCTAATCAAGTTAAGATATGAGATTGTATTCTTAATTGAGTTTTCTTCTCTCACATGATTAAGGTTAAAAGTATATTCCTTTGATATTGCCACTGCATGGGGGCGTATGGTAGGTCTTCACATGACATTTTAATTGTTATAGTATTTGGATTTGGAATTGAAAAGAGATGTTTAAGAATATATAGGATGTTCGAAAATTTAGATCAGGTTTCATATATTCTATATAGAGTATTGAGACAATGCACTCTTCTTTTAGTCATAGTTGTTAATATTTGTGGTATTGGCTTTATTGTTAGTATCTAACAACTAAACACTAGAACTTTTATATGTGAAGGCATGTATAGGAGTGGGTTTCATGAAAATGACTGATTCAGTTCTACTTATTTTAATGGTGTTGAGTCATTTTTGAACTTTTCAAAAGAGGATTCTACATGTTCTAGTAACAAGATTCAATAATCAAGACAAACCATGTAAGTTTAATATCTCAACTTGAATTGATTTAGTTCTACTTATTTTAATGGTGTTAAATCATTTTTGAAATTTCCAAAAGAGAATTCTACATGTCTTGATAATAAGATTAATAACCAAGAGAAACCATGTAAGTCCAATATCTGAACTTTTATTTTATTTATGTCTTACTTTGAATATTTTATATTTGATTTAGTTAGCGATCTAAAAATTGAAGGGTACCTCTTGAAAGATGTTTTTGTTGCTTGTTTGACATCTAAATTTGTGATTTATGCTTTCATCATTTGGGTAAAATGAAATGTGAGATTGTACAGTTGGAATATTCCTTGGATTTCTAAATTCTGCTTCAATATTTTTATATGTAATGAATGTTCTGGGGTTGATAATACAGATCATGCAAAAGAACAACAGTAACTTTTGACAAATTGTGTTTTTGCATATGTTAATTAAATTTGTATTTTTTATATTTGGATGATAATAAGGATAATAATGTGACTTTATTTTTTACTTTTATTTTATATTAGACAACACAAGTTTTTGTTTAATTTTTAAGTTCCTTTTAGATGAAATATGTTCTAAATTTTCTCTTGATTATATTTGCAAGGTTACCAAAGTATGCTATCTAATAGAGGAGTTTGCAATATGAAGTTTTAGAAATCACTTGTATTTTGATTACATTGTTACTATATTCTTGTTACTTTTTATGAAACATTTTGCCTCTATTTTGTACCGGTTGTAGTATTTCTGAAGCATGTTGCTTACATTTTGTATCTTTTAGAGAATTAGTACATTTTGAAGTTAACTATAATTTGCATTTACAACAATATGATAAATGTAAAATTTTACTACAGTGTTGCTTTTCTTTACTTAGTGGTTTAGTTATTGTTGTTTTTAAATTCTGAATATATGTACATATATATATATATATATATAAGGCAACAAAAACTTAAAAGAAATTAATACAAATATAATTATTAATAAAATAAAGGTTATTAATCAACTAAAAGTTGGTTTACATGTTTCGTTTGTAAGCCAACTTATTGCATTACTAACTTTTATGTAACTAAAATTTTAAACCTTGAAACCTGACATATTTCTTAATGTTAATAATGAGTACATTGGAATAAACAAACAAAACTAACTGCTAGTAATTTCATAAAGTTAATGGGTTGATATGTTACAAGCTTATTTAAGTTATTGAGTTATAGTTAACCATAGAAAATGCGAATTGACTTGACAATATCACCAACAATGTACAAACCCATTTATTTTTAGCAAGTAGGGCTTGATCTCATGATTTACACAATCGTACAATATAATAATAAAAAGATAACTCTAATTGATAGTGCATGAATGAAATGGTTTTGTACCAATTAGGAAATAAATAAGATAGGAGCTGAAGCATAGTTCGTCCATCAATAATATATACGACCAATTTTGGCAAATTGAAACGTATGCAAGTGAAAATTTCAAATTATAATGTATTATCAAACTTAATTTAATATTTTGAATTATGAAACAAATTGTTTATTCTACAATTTAAATTCAAAAAAAAATCACAAATTTATCCATCATTATGTTAATTTATTGTTGTAATGATATATATAAAGTCTTGTCAATAGAGAGAGGGGAAATAAATAAAACAAAACGACAAAAATTAAAAGATTATAATGATAAAATATGAAATTATTACATTTTTAATAATTACAATAAAAATAAAAATTAAAAATCATTACTGTACGATATATCGAGTGAAATAATATATGTTCGTTGGTTCTCTCGCATTAAGTGAAATAATATATGTTCGTTAGTAATTGCAAGGCAAATCTTTCTGTATTCAACCTACGAAAAGCTTATCTCATAAAAAGGCAAATTGCAAGGTAGACCTTTCTTGAGCATACTCTTGGAAAATTTTTCAAAGCAAGGAATGCACAATCAACTAAATGCAATTACTATCAAATGACTGGTCATTCAATTGACAAATGCTATAAATTAAAGGGTCATCCTTCTAGACATAAATTTTATCGAAAGGCAATTAACAACTCATTTGTTGGACAGGTTTCAATTGATGGGTCTGTATAAGGAGATG
Source organism: Avicennia marina (assembly GCA_019155195.1). Lineage (NCBI taxonomy): Eukaryota > Viridiplantae > Streptophyta > Magnoliopsida > Lamiales > Acanthaceae > Avicennia > Avicennia marina. Next base: position 5,716,172 of record CM032762.1, on the reverse strand, counting down.
AAAGATTTCATTTCAACAAATTCCAACTCCAGTAGCTGGTAAACATGCTTAATGATAAGAAAGTCAATAATAAGAAAGTCAATAGAAAGCAGCTAGAAAATTAAAGTGATGAGGTACAAGAGACCACTACCAGTTGCATGAATGCCTCAAGTAAGTAGGCAGAATTTAATATTAGCTACTTAAAAACTACTGTTAGAAGGAATATATAGACTTTAGATATATGAGCAACCAATCATATGATCTGTAATAATTGTCTATATTCTAGTAAGCACATTAAGTGATCTTATCTAGTTAAACTGCCCAATGGCAATGCAACACTTGCAGTTAGCTTGGGGCAAGTTGAATTGTCTCACAACATTACCCTACACAATGTGTTGTACATAACATCATTTACTTTTAATTTTATTTTAGTTAAATCACTCACTACTAATTTGAACTGTTGATTTCTATGGCTGATAAGTGCTTTGTTCTAGACCTAATATCTTGGACAACAATTAGTAAGGCTAAGGTGAAAAGGGGTTTATATACTTTTAACAGGCATGAGGAATGCTTATCGACCTTATTAACTAATGAAGGGACCAAAATTCATGTTAATTCTTCTAGATTTTCTTATACTAATCATTCACAAAGTTTATACACCCTTTGGTATAACAAGTTAGGGCATTTTTCAAATCATAGATTGAAGTTAGTCAATAAATAAGGGTTCAATATCTCCTTTAATAATTATGAAAATTCTCATATAATTAGATAAGAGCGTCGGGTTGTTTATGTTATGCTACCACCCTCAAAAGTGAAAGAAAGAAATTTGATCTGAGGGCAAGAGAGTGTATTTCGTTGGATATCCTTTTGGTATGAAAGGATATAAACTTCTACATCTAAAAACAAATCCAATATTTGTGTCTAGAGATGTCATTTTCTATGAAAATGTGTTCCCATTTAGACATTAGCAAAAGCATAGTGTTATTTCCCCTGCCACCATATTGCTATGAATAATTTTAACCATTTAGTGCCACATTATGAGTCCTCTGACAATCCACATAATTCACAACCAAATTAGCTAGAACAATCAACACATTCTAATGTTAAAATGGATGAAGCCTCACAAACTATAACAAGTCACTCATATGAACTACCAAGTGATAATGTGTTTAATCCTCAGCCAACATTATTGAGGAGATCAACAAGGTTAAGGAATATGCCAAAGTACCGAAATGACCATTATTGTCAACAAGTGACTAAACTTTCAATAACAAAAGCTAAAGTAATTAGGGAAACCACGAAGAATTCAACAATTATCTGCTTTGCACTAAATCTTAGTAGCAATTCTAATCTTTGTTGAGATGAAAAATTAGCAATTCATAGCTCCAAAGTTGAACCAAGCTACTAGAATCAAGCTTCACAGTTTTAAAAATGGTGTGATGCAATGGAAAAAGAACTGGTAGTTTTAGAAGAAAATAACACCCAGACACTCACTGATTTGCCATCAAGTAAGAAATTTGTAGGTTGTAAGTATGTTTATAAAATAAAATACAAACCAAATAAATCCATTCAAAGGTACAAGGTAAGATTAGTTACTAAGGGTTGCACTTAAGAATGTGGAATAGATTACTAGGAAACCTTTTTCCCTATTGCTAAAATAACAATTGTTAGAATCTTGTGAACTATGGGTGTAAAAAGGATTTGATTCTTATAGCAATTGAACATTAATAATGCATTTCTGCATGGCAACTTGAAGAAGATATTTAAATGGACAAGCCACTAGGCTACAATAAAAGAGGACAATATCAGGTATGCAAACTTAATAAAAGTATTTATGGGCTTAAATAAGCCTCAATTTAATGGAATCATGCATTTTGTATAGCAGTCAAACAATCTGGCTTTGTTCAACATAAGGCTGATGGTAGTCTTTTTATTATGGTAAGCCAAAATTCCTTTATTCCCATTTTAGTATATGTTGATGATGTGATAATTGCAGGGAATAACTTAAAATCGATCTAACAATTGAAATCTTACCTTAATAATGTATTCAAGATCAAAAATATTGGAGATATATCATATTTCTTGGCATTGAGCTGACCAAAACAAAAGAAGGGCTACATCTTAGCTAAAGAAAGTATGTAGAAGATATTTTGAGGACCAAAAAATTGTAGGACATCAAGAATTCTAATGGACCAAAATATAAGGTACAGTAAGTATGATGGAAAACCAATTTCTGATGTAACACATTATAGAAGATTAGTTAGAAGACTGTTGTATCTAACTATAACCTAACTGGATATTACCTCTTTAATCGATATCCTTAAGTCAATTTATAGAAAAATCAACCAATATTCATTTGAGGGCTGCATATGACTTATTACAATATTTGAAGCTAACTTTGCAACAAGGAATTTACTTGCCTACAAATGCAGATCATCAACTTAAGGGATATTGTAATGCAGACCGGTGTTCTTGTCTTGACTCAAGAAGATCAATAACTGGCTATCATGTCATGTTAAGGAATTCACTAATTTCATGAAAGTCTAAGAAACAATCATTGATTTCAAAATCATTAGTTGAAGCAGAACGTAGATCTATGGCTATACTTTGCATTGAAATAATATGGATTACGTATATTCTAAATACTTTGTAGGTGGAGCACAAGAAACTAGTTATGGTTTCTATGATAGCCTAATAGCCTTGTACATCAGTTCAAACCTAGTGTTCCACTAGAGAATATAGCATATTGAGCTAGATTGTCATTTAGTGAGGGATTGGTTGCAAGCAAAGGCCATTATCACCAAGCTTATGACCTCTTAATCACAAATTGTAGACATTTTCATCAAGTCTTTAATAGAATAGATCATGAAGGCACACACCACTTTTATCTTGAAGGGTGGTATTAAAGAAGAGTCCAATTGAGGGTCAATGAGCAGCTGATATGTCGCTAAAGTAGACTTCTAAAGCCTTGTGACTTATTAATCTAAATGGCAACTCTTGTTCTACTTTATTTAAGAGATTAGGTAGATTAATGCGGTTATTAGTTAGTCAAAGTGTGGTGAAGTTAGCTGGTCATCTTAGTTGTATAAATAGGGCCTTTGTCTTGTATTGTATCAGATTTTTAGTTCCTTTTCACTTCCACAAACTTAGAGCTCAATTGCCCTCTTTTCTTCCAAGCTTCAAACAGTTTTTGTGCTCGTTCTCTTCATTCTCTTCCAATTTTCTTATATGGAAATCTTTATTATAGTTCCCAATACGGTGACAACAGATCACGATTGTGGGTGACTGTTTAAGCCCAATCTCCAAACCAAGGGCATGGAATAGTGCCTAGTCCACTGGGGGAGCACTCATTGAAGATACACCATAGTGCATTAATAAGACTCAAAAGTGTTGAGTTTCATTTTAGCTCACACAATAACAATCTAGAAGCCTATGACTTGACTCGTGGAGCTCGACATACTGGGAACATGAGCTCTTGATTTCTACTCATTCTCTGTTTGTATAAGGAAAGAAAAGTGTGTTTTCTTTTCAAACAAAAAATTAAAAATTAAAATTATATTAGAAACTTTATGAAAAGAAAACAAAAATAAATATATCCAGAATGAAATAAAAAATAAGAAGAAAGGAAATAGAACAGAAAAGAAATAAAAAATTGAGTTACTGTTTTGTTTTTAACAATGGGTTGAAGTTAATATTGCAGAGAAGTGAGTTTGCGTAACTAAGTAAAAAGACCCAAGTCTTGTCATGGCTATGGCATTATAAAAATGATAAGCGCCAATGATGAATGACGAACATCTCTACCACTTGGACAGAATATCTAAAATCCTAATACAGTATTTTAATGTGCACTAAATGGCTCTGTTGTGGTTACTAGGAATGTAGAGTAAAATGATATGTGGTCCGTGCACTCTTAGGCCCACTCCCCTTGTTTGAGCCATATCTTTCATGTCAATGTCTCCCAAAAGCGACGTCTCAATTATTTGATAGCTACCTAATCCATTAATATTACCATTGCTCACGTTCACATGTGAAACAGTTGTAGCCCTCAAATATTAGTCCCTGAAGATCCCCTTTTTATCGCAACAATAATAATATTGTGTACTTAAATCCTTTCTGTAAATGTAAGAATAATACTGACGGATAATCTATGAGTACTCATGCAAGCAATTTATGGACACACACAAGCCAGCGACGGATTTTAAGATGAAATTTACATGTTTCTTTATTCAAAAAGTTATATATAGTTTGTGGGAGAGCGAGCGAGCCAGAGACCCTTAGAGGACTCAAAATACATATAACAAATATTTTATGTATAAAAAGGAAGAAATAAAAACATTAGAGGTGAGTATGTTTTTCAATGATACGCTTTATGTGAAATAAGCAAAAATTTGATTTTAACAAGAAAGTTGCCAAATTTGGCCAAAAGATATGTAAATAAATATGCTTTCATATAACCAAGAAGGTAGTAGTTCGAAAGTGACCAATTGTCCAAACTGTTCACACAAAATTGCACGCAGCACAGAAAGCCTTACGTTTTGGATGATGTTTTGGAATTCAAAGAATCTGAATTACACCCCCTCTGTATATACATACACACAGACATACATACGTACACATATATCTGAATATATACATAATACTATTTAAATGGGATATCTTTTAATTGTCAATAACAGTGATGTGCCCTCAATATCAATCTTGTATGAGTAATATTAGCTGCAAAAATAATTTTTGATTAATAAAAAAAATATTAATGTTTCTTTTTGTCCAGTTTTATTATGTATGTAATTCTAGTTATTGCAAAAAATTATGTATGTGTTCATATAATTGTATTAATAAATCTTATTCATAAAAAAATTATAAATATGAGTACAAAACTTTTTAAAACACAATCACTAAAACTAGCTAGTGAGTCAGATTTTTAAATGGACATTAAAGTATCGAAATGACTATCACACCATGTGTTTATATGATGAATATTATATCATTCAATATGAGAGATTAAAAATACATGTGTGTGTATATATTATTAGAGTGAATATTCAAACAATGACTAAAATAATAAAATAAACACATAGAATTCACTTTTAGCTATTGATGCTTTATTTCGTGATTATTGAAGTATGTGGGGGCTACTCTTAAGTGAACACACCAATGCTATTTTTTTTTAAAAATCTTCATTTATTTAACAGTAACCAATTGGTAAACCCCAGCTCTACTCCAAATCGCACAAAGCCACACGTTCAAACTTTAATTTGTAAATTAGCAAATATTAAAACTGCGCGCATGGGATAATTAGACTTAAAAAGTAAAATAAGAAAGGCTAAATCAAACCATGGTCACCAGGTGTGTCAAATTAATCATATGCTCAACTATTACAATTGTTTGTTTGTTAGCTTGTGCCCGTGACTTTGTACTCCATAATGAATGCCTAAAGATTCTTACAACCCCACAATCCTCCATAGACCGTCGGCCACTTATCACAGTAGCTGTTCTTGATTCATCTTTCTCAGTATTCAGTTTCTAATAAAATACCACAAACTGGGTGGAAGATTCAGTTTCCCCCTTAAGTTTCGATTCCTGGATTTGCCCATGTTTCCGTTTTTAGTGACGGTCGCTTAATACCTTGGTTTGATGTTATCAACTTCTTGTGGCCAATAAATGCAGGTTTGCCCTCTTCTCTCTCACACCACTTACAACTTCTCTTTCCGAGCTCACTTCATTTAATTATCGAAAAATTTATGTCTTGTACGCTGCTGAAGTGGAGATGATCATAGAATTCATGTGTCTTCGAGTGTCTTTTACTTTCATCTGGTCCAATATCTTTTCTTCATTTGTTCGTTCTTGTTTTCGTGGAAGAAATTTCAGATGAATCCTTCGGTTTCATTCCCTTTCTGTAATGTCGTTCTGCTGGGTCAGAGTAGTGTTGTTTATTTATTTATTTACTGAAATTGAAAGAAGGACTAATAAAATTCAACGAGAATGGGGAGTTATAGAGCAGCATCATTTTCAATTACCACCTCTCAAAAGTCTTCCAACTGTGATGAAATCTTCATGCAGCACAGATTGCACTTTGCTGATGGTTTGAAGGTGCTGCCACTCTATTTTTAATCTCATTATATCATATACTGATTTGATAATTTCAAATATCTGATTTTCTGCTTATTTGAGAAACAATTTGCCCTTCTGCTTTTTAGGATTTGAAAAATCTGAGCAACCAGCTATATTCAGCAGCAGAGTATTTTGAGTCATCCTATGATAAGGATGATCACAAACATTTGTATGACATTCTGATCATTTTTCCTTCTTGTTTTTTTCTATTTTTAATACATTTCTTTCAAATTGTCATGTTTTTGCATATTCGTAATAATCTTTACAGTATGATAGAGTCATCCAGAGAATATGTCACCAAAGCGCTGGTCAGTACAGTGGACCATTTGGGCTCTGTGGCCGACAAACTCAACAAGTTCTTGGATGAAAAGGCCAATGAGTTCTCCTCAACTAAGATTATGTTTTCTAGCATTGAACAGGTTTCCATGACCCCATTTCCAATTTCGGCCTCAAAATTAAAATAAAATCAATGTCATTATTTCTCGTTTCTTGCAAAAGCAACTCTTCAAGAACTTAGTTTAATAGAGTAAAAAATGTTTGAAAATTAACGCCATGAACATCAACATTTTGACCTTACATCGGCTACACGTAAAATTTATCATCTGTGGATGACATTGCAGAGATTAAACATGTTCCAAGAATTTAAGGACGTGAAAGGTGTATCGCAACATTCTTTGGTGTTAGAAGCTTCAAAGCACCATAAGCAGTACCATGATCCAGGCAACACTTTCCCCTCTGCTTATTCCTCTTTCTTCTTTCCTTTTTTTTTGTTTTTTCCTTCTCACTATGGACCAAGTCTTCAGACACCTGTAAATAATATCTGAATTCATGCACTTGATAGCAAGTTGTTTTACTTTCAGGTGTAGAGACTTTTCAATTTGGAAGACCAAAGGTGGTGTACAGAAATTGCATCTCGGGCACACGGTATGATACAGTCCAATCCAACCAAGGTAACCGAGAGTTATGAAGTTCTGTCAATATTCTTGTGCACTGAACTTAATTTGATATCTTCAACTTTTTTATTCTTGCTATATCCATCTTTTGTTTCCTGCATCATTTTTTTCATAGGCGATTCATTTGATATGTCTTCCAAGTGAGTTAAAAATCCAGTACAAGTTCATCTTGCGTACTCCTCCATGTCCTGACTGAACATCCTCTCTGAAACATAACAAAATTTTGTGGGTTGATTTTGGTGATTTAGACCTGAGGATAAAACTTCAAAATATGCCTTGGGTCATAGAACAAATTAGGCCTATTGTTGAGTGAAAAAGGATGAACTCAATTTCTATAAAACTTCTCAAGGCTTGTCCTGCTCCTTCTTAATGCTTGTGGCTTTTTCATCTTCTGTGTAGAAGTGGAAAATTGCACTTCTCCACACTATAAATTATTGAAAGATAAATGTTGCATCCCAAAGTCGCCAACCGACATGTTTAACTATGTCAGCATGTCTAATACCTAACATATAAAACTGACTGCTAACTTTTGCAGGTAACCCATTTGTGAAAGCTTTTCAGGCAGCAATTATAAGGCCACCACCACCATTGTTGAGGTACATACTCTCATAAAAAAGGAATATTTATCATATCATTTGCCTCTACTTTATTGAATAAATGCGACGTAATGTGGAAGTAATTTGTGCAGGAAAGTTCACTCAAGGATTTTTTCAAGTGAATCATCTCCAAATCCTGTTAACTTCTCTTTCACAAGGGTCCTGTCTAATAAAGAAGCAGGTTAGCATGTACTGCATGAGAAATAATTACTTATACAATTCCTTTGGTAAACAATGCATTTACTAGATAAGTTGGGGAAGTTCTGAGCAATTCCATGAGAAGTTTTTGGATGCTTTTTTCTAGTAGCACGTCCTATTCCTTATCTCTTTATTTAAGAATAAAGGTTTCATTTCGTTTCTGACGGTTGATCTCTTCTGCCTACGCTATTGATTCATGTGACACATGTAACAATATGTATAGATCATGCTAACATTCTGCATTAGGGTTCCATCTTGTTACATTCTGCATTCTCTGTATGCATATTTTTGTAAAGTGGAGCAATCAATAGAACTTATAACCTGAGACAGGTCCGGTTGGATAGCGTAAGAATGAGTTTCAATGCCTTTCCGCTTATCACAAGTAAAAAGCTGAGCTCAGGCGAACTTCTAACCATTGACCTTAATCAGTTCGTTTCACGTGCTAAGTATTGATTTGCACATTACAGGGAAGCGTTCAGTTTCAAAACTTCGTTTTGCCCTCACGAGGTCAGGATCGGCTGCCAATGGATCAGTCTCTCGTAGCCCCTCTGACAATAAACAGCTGGTACTCCTCAATGCTCTTGATTACTCAAAAGTTAACAGACATTTATTTACCATCATCAAGGAACAAATGGAAGTTACCCCTCTTACTGATATTTATCGATTCAAATGCTTATATTGTAAGGAACTCTTCTTTCCTATAACTACAGTGTCCATCAGAACATCGAAGAGCAAGTATCTCAGTGTGCATGAAACCCGAGATGACAAACAGGGAAAAAGAGATCGAAACTCCCAAAAGAAATAAGAATATTTTCAAAGCCTTGCTCAGCGTTCACGGATCAAGAAAGGAAATCGCCAAAAGCAATACAAGATAAGACTGTGAACAAGAATCCCCAAGCAGAGCTGGTTGCAGGAGTACACTGTAAACATGTTCACTTTGATCTTTCCACTGCTGCAGATTTATTTTTGAGATTGCTTTTGGAGAATCATCATCTGAATAGATTTGTGAATATGAATGCATATCAATTCAGCTGGCTTTTCATTATTTTGCCACTAGCTTTTCCAGTTCAAGCAGACGGTATACAGCTGGATTGAAGAGGTCCTTTTTCATTTTCTGTTGTCAACAGTTATCGAATTTTTGAACTTACTATTTTAATTTTAGATTAAATTATGATTAGATACACTAGAGTTTGGTTAACTATGAAAATTGTCGGTCAGAGAAGCTACAAAACTCTAATGTTACATAATGCTTGAAAATTAGGAAAAAAAATACTCTTAGAATTGTGTTAAAGACATAAGTGCTATTGTTCGAAAGTCACTTAAGAGATCTAATGTGAGTCTTATTAGAACTGGCTGTTGCTGCAAAGGAAGAATGAGAGATATGTTAAAGCGTCCTTCATCCTTAACACTGTTTGGTTCTAGGAATTTATAAAGGAAAGAAAAAGAAAATATTGAAAATGGTTTTGATTGTTTGATTAATAAGAAAAATACAAAGCAAAGAAAACTTGAAGGAAACTCAAAGGCCCTAATTGGATTAAAGAATTTGGATTTTAAGAAAGAATTTGAGAAGAGGATTTTAAATAACTAATATAAAAAGAATTTTGAATCCAATATAATTATTAAAATTATAGTTTAAAAAGAGATTTTAAAATTTTGAAATATATTTCTATCTAAACAAATATAATGGATTCATTATTATGAATTTAAAATCCATTCCATTAGATCATTCAATCCAGATGGATAATATTAGAAGGAAAAACTCTTTTTCTTCATAAAATAATGAGAAAAATGAGAGGAAAACCATTTTTAGCTCTCTTCTCTTCTCAAAAATTTTCACCACGTATATTTTTAGTTCATCAATTATTTATTTATTTCATATAATAAAAAATCTAATTTTGAACTTTTTTTGGATTCTATTGCTTCTTTTTTAGTATTTTTATTTTCTTGTTAAAATTCATTGAACTAGACAAGATATGATACTAAATTTATGTAACTTTCTTTTTTTGCTCTAGCATGTTCTTTCCTCAATAAAATTCTCAAACCAAACGTACTGTAAGTATTGGCCAATTGATAGGAGGGTCTTTGTAATGAATAAATGGTTGTGAGGATCTTTTTATAATGGATAAGTGACGCGATCCCAAGGATCCGTCGAATTTTATTTTAGTATTTATTAATTTTAGTTTATTGGTTAATGGGCTTAATTAATAAATTGGGCCATATGGGCTTTTTAGGTTAGAGTCTGATAGTTTTAGTATAAATAGTGGTTTGTTATTCAGTTGACAATAGAAGAATACAGAGGGTTTTCAATTAATTCAGGTTTCCTTTCAATTCCCTGAAATTGATTCTTTCAATTTCTCGTGAGTTTCTATCCCAAATCGAGTCATTCCGAATTGGTTCGAGTGATTCGTAACGTATCAATCAGCAATCGGTGTGCTGATTGTGGCCGTTCTTATCGGGTTCAATCCAATCCTACTACGTTGGGTCGGCGTTCTTTGCCCGGTTCGCGTCCCTGGGGTTATCGGATTCGGGTCCGGTTACACCGCCCTATCCGACGCGATCGTTGATCACGTCAATTTGGTATCAGAGCCATCTTGTGTCGAATTCTAATTCGATACACGATCCGGATTATTAAAAAAAAAAATCAAAAAAAAAAGGAAAATCGCTGCCGCCGCGCCGCCGCCGCTTGCAACCGCGATTCCGCCGCCGTTGCAGCCGATATCCGCCAGAAAATCACACCCACCGCACCGCCGTCGAGAGCCCATCCCTTCCCACACCGAATCGCCGCCGAAGGAGGAGCGGAACAGCCGGAATTTCGCCGCGAACCGCCGCGACGCCGCCGCGGAAGTTCAGCCTGAAATTCCGCCGCCACAGCCTGAATCGCCGCCCGTCGCCACCGTCGAGGCTTGCCCAGGGCTTACCGAGGCCAGGCCGACCGTTCCCGGCCACCGCCGTGGACGTGCGACGGCGGAATCAGCCGATCGCGATTCGCACCGCCGCCGCTGCAATTTAAAAAAAAAAAAAGAGAGAAAAAATCTGTTGGGCCGTAGTTTGTTTTGGGCCAAAAAAAAATGGAATTTCTGTTGGGCCGATTCGTTTGGGCCGAAAAAAAAAAGAAATCCTGTTGGGCTGAGGTAAGAGTTGGGCCGAGTGTCAAGTGGGCTGGAAGCTGGATCTGGGCCAGATTGCAACTGGGCCAGACTTGAGCACAAAAAAAAACTCATTGGGCCGAAGAAATTGGGCTGGACCAGAAGCTGTTGCCGGGCTGGACCGTTCGCTGACGTGGTAAGGCCGTGTTTGGTTACAGTTTTTCGTTTCAGACTAAGGGCCTGTTTGGCTGCAGAATTCTTATTTCTGCTTAAGGGCCTGTTTGGCTGCAGGATTTTTATTTCTACTTAAGGGCCTGTTTGGCTGCACAAAATTTTATTTGCTAAGGGTTGTTTGTCGTACTGAATTTTTTTTAAAAAAAAAAAGGAGCAAAAAAAAAGAAGAGGCCAAAAAAAAAAAAGAAAGGCCAAAAAAAAAAAAAAAAAAAAGGGAGCAAAAAAAAAAAAGGAGAGGAGTTTATTTATTTATCTATTTATTTATTTTGGAGATGTGTTAGGCCCGCATTTCAACTTTAATCACGTTGGATGGCCAGTCAATATTCAGACCAAGGTAATGGCCCTGACGAGACTAAGTTCTTATTCAAATCCCTCTCTGATGAATTGAGAAAGCTTACCAGAAGCGTAAAGGGTATGCAGGACAGGATGACAGATGTGCAAGACCGATTAGGGCGCGTAGAAGCGTCCCAAGCTGCAACCCTAGAAAGAGACAGTTTACTGTCCAGACCGACTGGACGCAGAGGCAGTCCCGTGCTAGGCCAAGTTCAGGTTAGGGACGGACATGGGCATCATGTCAGGCCAGTAAAACAAGATCGACGAGGCTACAAGGAGACAAGAAATAAATATACACTATCCAGACATTATAATGTCAGAGATTATGGATCGAATGTGATGAGTATAACAAGCCATCCAAGGTATCAGATTCTCATATTGGAAGTCAAACTCGGGTGTGTTTTAATTGCTTTCAGCGTGGGCATAGCATGAGTGAATGTCGAAACGACGAAGTTGATACCCATATCGGCATTAGCAAAGTTTTGGGAGAGAAGAAAAGCCCATCCATCGAGATGTCATCTTTGACTCAAGTGAAGATTGCAGAGAAGATGCCATCGGATGAAGTACAACATGAAGATAATGGCAGTGATAACACACATCTGGAAACTGAAGAGAAAAGTGAGCGGAAAGAAGTAACGAAATCAGTAGAAATTGAAAGGGATAAAGCTGAGATGGAAAAAGCCATAGAAATTAAAGTGGAAGTTGAGGACAACCACAAGCATGAAGAACAAGCCAAGGATTGGGAGATTAAACTTCTACAGAGCCACGTGTACATTGATCCATTCGACGATCTAACGGATCCTGTGTCCAATTGTACGGTACAAGAGTTGAAGATAGTTTTATTTGCAGAGGTTACACATGCATATCCGAATAAGTCGTTGGTGCCCTTTTATATTCCTTTATATGGTTTGTTGCCGAAATTTCTATGCTGGACTCATAGGAAGATAAAGTTGAAGTTTCAGCGAGGCGATGAAGAGTTAAAGAACTTCCAGAGATTCGTGTTTGATCCAGGAGGACACAAATTCGAATTGAGGACAATTCGCCTTCAAGAGGAGGGGTATGACGCGATCCCAAGGATCCGTCGAATTTTATTTTAGTATTTATTAATTTTAGTTTATTGGTTAATGGGCTTAATTAATAAATTGGGCCATATGGGCTTTTTAGGTTAGAGTCTGATAGTTTTAGTATAAATAGTGGTTTGTTATTCAGTTGACAATAGAAGAATACAGAGGGTTTTCAATTAATTCAGGTTTCCTTTCAATTCCCTGAAATTGATTCTTTCAATTTCTCGTGAGTTTCTATCCCAAATCGAGTCATTCCGAATTGGTTCGAGTGATTCGTAACGTATCAATCAGCAATCGGTGTGCTGATTGTGGCCGTTCTTATCGGGTTCAATCCAATCCTACTACGTTGGGTCGGCGTTCTTTGCCCGGTTCGCGTCCCTGGGGTTATCGGATTCGGGTCCAGTTACACCGTTCTATCCGACGCGATCGTTGATCACGTCAATAAGTGATGCATGCACAGAAGTGTAAAAATATGATAATTGGTGTAACATAATGACATTTTGTCTAAGCGAGCCGTGTAAAAACAACCCAAACACAATGAACTCATAGAACTCTAGTGATGAATGGTCACAACAAATACACTAGGTTAGTTGATACATCATGAATTGTTCTATGAACACTCAGAATAACTCATTTTGGAATTCACAAGAAAATTGAGCACTCTCAAATTTTCCTGGAAAGGAAATAGTTGTATTGAATGTTAGAAGTCTCCAAAATCTATGTAAAATATCATAAGGTCCCTTTTATATAGTGTTAGGGAACCTAAAATATCTAAATTTCGTCCAATGTGTATTAGAAAATGACTAAGAATAAAACAATAAAGAATCCTACTTAAATTGGAAAAACTTGGCCTTAATCTAGGTTCGGATTGATCCAAAGCTTGAGGTAATAGATCTTGGCTTCCTTTGATTGATCACAATGTAAATCTCAATGTTGCGACTGTAATTCAAGAATGTTGGTTGGGTTCTATTTTTACGATCACAGATCATGCGATTACTCACGTCTAGTTGCCTGATGCTGTCTCTACCTCAACCATATACCAAGGCAATTCCATCTCTATAGCTATGGCTTCCAAGAACGAATGGATGGTAAGTAAATCTTATAGAGTGTCTTCCACTTTACATAATTCTATATCTATTCTCAATTGCTAAGCACATGTTGCCATCAAATATCAATGGGCAAATTATCGACTTTTCTTAAGTTGTATTTAAAAGTTTAGAAGACAAAGGAATGGGCCAACTTTCATGCACAACCACAAGAAATAAATTTATTAAATGAGAATGATTAGATACAATGTCAATTCACATTATCTACTATGTTTTTTTTTAGTTAGATAAATTTGCATGAGATTATGCCAAAATTGCAAAAAGACCACAATATCAAGGATCCAAATACAATTGAACTACAAAGGAATTCATCTAGTTAGTGATTTCGAAAAGGAAAGGCTACAAATATAGAGTCAAAAGCAAAACCTTGCTAGTAATTGACTCAATGACCCAATTCATGCATGTCCTCCCCAAATTCAAAGCTAAATAGTTAGAAACAGAAGTTACAACTTACTAAGAAAAAATTGTAGCATATGAAACAAAAGTTGTACTGTGTCGAGAAAGAGATGCATGACTATAGGATGTGGTTATAATAAATAGAGGTGAAATTAGATTAGATTCTAAAGTTGGTTTAAACAACGTTGAGCCTCAAATCAATGGATCTAGTTAGCTTATTAGATCCCTTAGATGACTATTTATAACAATGAGGATGGGTTGGACATGGACGACTAATTTTCATTCGTCCATCTTATCTTACAGTACTTGACAAAAAAATTATATATATAACATTTTGCACATTAAAATTTTGATTAATTTTGTGTGCATATGTTAATTTACTATTGTGTAGTCACAATTATCTATTTTTGTATTTTTAGTAGTGAAAATATTATTGATCAAGAAAGTAACATAATGAAAAAAAATAAAAATAATGAAAATCACTGTCCCAAATTTATGTCAAAGTCATCTCAAAGTTACCCTAAATCTATTCCAATGTCATCCAAAAAAACATGTAAAACTAGGTAAATAAAATAGTCCAAGAGTCGTCCTCATAAGTAGTTGTTCTAAAGTTATCTTGAAAAAATGTCATCTTAAATAAACACCCTTCCAAAACCATCGAAAAAATACTATTCTAAAGTCATTCTAAAAACATTGTCCTAGAGTTATCTCCAAAATTACTGTGTCTCGAACTCTTTTCAAAATCGTTCCAAAGTGGTTTCAAAGTAAGTTATGCTAAAGTTATTACAAAATAGTTATGCGAAAGTTGTCTCGTAAGAACTATTAATACCACTCACCTAAAAGCCATTCCTACGTTTCCTAAATTCATGCTTGAAAAGGATATCCCAAATATTCATTACAAAATTCCTAAAAATGTCCACTTGTCCAACTTGTGGACAGTTTTAGAAGTTGTCCCCCAATGTGGGGTGACTTTTTTCATTCATTTCAAGATTTGGGACTAGCAAATTTATGTAGTACCAAAAATCTTGCACAGTTCTATGTACCAATGCCAAATTTTGTAACAGCAAACTTATTCGAATGGTGCCATTGAAGGCCTTCCTAAATCTTGTTCCAAATCTATGTGGAAATGGGTTTTTTTTTAATGAAAAATCGTCTCACGAGGCCCGTTCTAGTTAGTAGAGTAGAATTTCTTGTACAGTTTTTCACACCATAATTTCGATGCTAATTTATCTTCTGTGGGGAGACTCTGCTATTTGGGATCCTTGAGGGGCTATCCTATCCTTTAAGGTTAACGAGTGGCCGTACACTAAATCTGCTGGAATCAATTATTCTTCGTTAGTTTGAACATTATTGTTATTATAAATTAGTGATGATGTAAATTTAATTTTCAAAATTCTTGGGTCGTATGTACCTTGTTTTTACGAAGAACAGTAAAATATTTTCCAAAAAGGACAAAAAAAGGCTGTGTTGATTATTATTTTTTTGTCGACCATAAAGATGTTTAAGCTATATAGCATCAGGACGTATTATCTATAGTCTTATTGTAATTGTTGGAGCACCTTGAATTGATGGATATATCTTTTTAATAATATATGGAATAATATATATATGTCAATGCGTAATTTTCGTCAACGGTGGGTAATATTGTCCTTTAGTTTACCATCGTGGTTGGACGGTGCATAAATGTAAAGTAAAGAATAATAAATCGCTATCTTATTAAAAAAATAATGTGCTTGATTAAAGTAGGGTTAGGCTTAAAATAAATTAATCGAGTCAATGCAGACAATTCCCCAAATCATCACTAAGAAATCTACACTTACGTCTATTGACTTGGCTATTTCATAACCACTTGCAATATAAAATAATAAAACATTTTATATTTAGAGTTGACTGACATCATTACTAGACAAACAAGCACAGGCACACCTATTTGCCTCCCGAAAGGAAAAAGAACAAAAAATTAAAAAAAAAAAAAAATAAGAAGAAGAAGAAGAAAAAGAAACCACCAAACTACTCCAATTCCATGATCACTTTTTGCACTTCCGTTATGTGCCAATCAATTTTGCTTGTGGATTATTACGCAACGATTCGTTCAATAACATTTTTCTCCGAGTATCTAGCAATTATAGCTTACTTCTTGTCATGTCTAATTCAGATAATAATATCCAATTGAATTTTGCAATGATAATACCATTAAAGTACTATTTAGAAATGAAATTATTGGCAGTGTTCGGAAGACATTTTATGCTCCTCTTTACTCCTAAAAAAAAAAAACTCAAACATATAATATTTTAAAATATTTTTATTTATGCACACATATAAATATTCAAAATACATTCATTATTTCTTTTTGAAATAAACTCATTATACACATATTTTTACATATATTTAGATTTTTAAAACTAATAATTATTTCTTTAGATATAATTATATGATTATATGACATTATGTGTGTATATATGTATAAACACATGAAAAATCAAATCAAAAACTTATTATTTTTATATTATCAGTGATAAATATTCACACCCACACCCACACACACACACACACAGATACTTCATTGTTTACACCCCACTAATATACGTACCACATATTTTTATGTTGGTTGGATAATTTAAATGCTAAAGCACAGCTTAATTTATAACACTTGGTAGACTCTTAAATCTTTCGATAAAAGTAAGTGTGTTGATTCAAAAAAATGACGAGAGCATTACAGTATATTACTTATTAATCCATTATATTATTAAATATGAAAGTTATAATATCACATTTCTAAAATCTAAACCCATACTCTCTTGAGATCGGAGACAAATTCTACTGAACTCTACAGTGATGCATAGAGGGAGAAGATATCCTGAAGTCATTTGTTTGGGGAGGGATTTTTATTGGAGATGATATTTGGTAGGAATTGTGTAGAGATATTTGATATATTTAGAAGGAATGTTTTGATGAGACGAATATTATAATTTATTTAAATATATGTATAAAATATAATAATAATTAAATAATATAATAGTATATAGAGATAATGATTATGTTTTAGTATGTAAATAAAATATATGTAAATTTATATGTGATATATATATATATGTGTGTGTATTGATTTGATTGTTAATAGGTGTAATGATTGAAAAATAATTAGTTAATTATATATAGAAAAGGAGAACATTTTAAATTTGAATTTGGATGAATGTTTTTGTTGAGTTGTTTTTTTAATAGTGTGAAATTTTAAAAAAAGTTTTTGGGTTGAAAATTGGGTTCCAAACATAACCAAGTAACTGCGATGAAGGGAATTAGGTGCTCAGTCCAATTTTTTTTTAGTTTAAAACGATATTGTATTTAATATTATATCTAAATCATATAAATATGCAATATATATATAAATTTATTTAATACTATCTTTTTGACAAAAAATACTAGGATAGAAGAAAAGGTCCAATTTTCAGAACTTGTTTAGCTCAAGAATTATCACTAGGAAAGCAAATATAAATTAAGAAGAATACAAATCTCTAAATTGTTTCAGAGTTTAAGAAATAGATATTGCAAAAGGAGGTCTTAAATATTTTTAGGGGTGCCAATCAGCCGTTGGATACTCGAGAATTTAATTCAAACTACTAGCCCAAACCCAAACCCCTTTTTTTTTACGTATAATTTTTTTCACTCAAAGTTAAACGTACAATTTTTGTGGTCACCTAAACTTGCCCCACCAATCTGCTTCAAAAGTTTGATTTATCACATATGGTATAAGGGTGAGATCGAGTCGAGCTCGAGTAGTGGTATACTCGAACTCGACTCGACAACGTAACGGTGGAGTTCGAGCTCAAGTCGAGCAGACGAGCTCAACTCGAGCTTGAGCTCAAGACTGGATCGAGCAGGTTAAGCTCGAATAGGTAAAGTCAATTAATCGAAAATGTATTTATAAAATAATAAATGTCCAAAATGTTACGGAATGAAAACTTATTTACAAAATTGTCATCGAATCGAGTTACTCGAAACTCGTCGAGTCGACACAGAGTTAACTCGAGCTCGACTCGATAAGCCACTTGAGTAGAGCTCGAGCTCGAACCGAACTTTAAGTCCAGCTACTCGACGAGTCGAGTCGAATAGTTCGACTAACTCACGGCCATTATGGCATGCAAATTATTTCCAACATTGAATCAAACATATAAAAGGCAAACAAGTTTCGTGAATTCAATCACCTAATTCCCAATGAATTACTGATAGCAGTATCTTGGGATAGTTTTCAATCCCCTCCGTTCACCACGCCAAACCCATAAAAATGCGTGCAGTAAGTCTATTTTGATGGTGATGTTTTGATGCAGGTGACGGGCAAGCAAAGCAGCAATTATGGATTTGTACGTGGATTGTGGAAAAGAACCAAATGTAAGGGCCTTGGTGAATCAGAGAAAATTAAACCATATATTAATATTTGAAGCACTTGATCCCACCATTGTGGTTTATGATTGATGGCTGCTTTTAAGAGTGGAGAAAGAAGACTGTCAATTGGAAAATGTGACAGAGAAGTGATGAGCACAACAAAAGTGAGTGTTAAAAGATAAGGTTGATTGTTTTAAAAGTATTTTAAGAAGATAGAAAATAAATATAGAATAATTAGTAAAATAATTAGTTAACTAAAACAATTTTAGGCTTATTAAATTATTTAAAACTATTTTCATGCGGTAAACTGTTCACAGGTCAACTTGTTAGTAACATGGATTTAACCTCTTTTTTTAACTTTTTTGAGACATCGAGCACAACACTTATTTCACCCCACCTCAATGGTTCAACGAAACCTATTATTTTCATGTAAGCTTCATATCGTATTTTTAAGTCATTTTAAAAATTGTCTCCTCTAAAAATTTTGAAGAAGAAAAGTCAGAAGAGTGACAATTTAACTTCTCTATGTGAGGAAAAATGGGCTTTTCTCTCCAATACACTGGGTTTTCACTTTTTTATTCTTTCTCTACCAACCAAATAATTATGATTATCATTTTTATGTTTTAATTTTTTTTAATAAAATCATCATTTTGTAGACTTATATTAAGTAGAGTAGATAAAAGCAAATAACATTTGACATTAGTTATTCCTAATGATGGACACTAAAAATATTTGTATTATTCATGGCTACAAAGTGTAAGAGTGTTAAACCAACCATCTTTGCAGAAAGTATAAATAAAAAAAATTCCCTTATGTTATGTTGAATTTTCATTCTCTTTTATTAATTTATTCCCTCGTCAGACTTTCAATGAATTTCCTCCTCAAACTTCCATTTATTACATCTCACTTTCTAAATTTATTCCTCAATTTTCTGTTTATTTCTCTTATGTCTTTTAATTTATTTTTATCTTTTTCTTTCGTTGTTCTCTAACCTCCAATTTACTTAATTTTTTCTTTTAAGTTTTTTATATTTTTATAATAATTATTAAAAATAAGTTGTATAAGTTATAATTGTCACTTTTTCTCAAATATGATGTAATTTTGTAATAAAACAATATAATTCTATTGTGTTAATCAAAATAAAATATATTTTATTGATATAATTTTATTTAAAAATATTTTTTTTAATTACACACAACTACTCTGCAATTGTTTACTAGTTATAAAGAAACAAGATGAAAGGGTTATAATGGCACCAACTTGTAATTATGTATGTTTCGTCTAATATAGCAAGTGATTTTATGAATTATATAAATATAAGAGAGGGAGAAATAAAAAGAAAATGAATTATATCGGATGGATCAAATTTTTGCTTGTTGGACCAGTTTGTATGTTTTGATTTTGACAGAAGCAAAACAAATATAAATTAAGTTTTATAAATATAATTAATTATTATGTATTTAATATAGCAACAAAAAAATACGACAATATTAATATAATATTATGAAAGATACTTTTATGTCATTTTATAATATGCCATACCATAACTTATTTCTAAATATGACGAAAGGTCCTTATTATTTTTAAGATGATCATAAGTATGAAACTTATAAACTCCTTTATAACCTATCAGTTATTTTAAAAAGCTTACAGTAAGCTCAGCAGACAATTCTCTGATTCTCTTCAAAATACTTCTATTTATTTTCGTTGTCATCACCTGAAAATACTTATTTTAATTTTCCATTTCATCAAATTTAAATATTTTTGCATCCAAAAATATAACAGCCATCTCAAGTGAAAAATGAAAAAACGACGTTTCAAATCAACGTTAGCTTACTATATGGAATTACAGTATCGACTTGCTAAACGACCTGTTACTGACTTACAACTCGCCCACAGGTGGGTTTTGTAGATATGGATAATTCAACTTTCTTTTTCTTGGGTGAGATTTTAAATTTCATCCTCTCATAAATTTCTTTTCGTTTCTTGAACAATACCAAACTGATTCTTGTGTTGATCAAGATAGAATATTAATTACATTGTGGATCAGTTTCCTCAATCATTAACCTCCATTTTAACCTCCATTTAGATTGAGAGATTTGAATTTGAAAAAAAAAAAAAAGATTTAATAAGGAGTTTCAAATTGTTAAATTTTAAATTCATTATAATTACTAAAATTATAGTTAAAATGAGAATTTAAATGCTTGAAATATATTGTCACCTAAACAAACATAATGTATTCATTATTACAAATTTAAAATTCATTCTATTGATTCATTCAATCTAAATGGGCCTTAAAATAATCCTCCCAAGATGCTATTAAGTTATTAACAATTTTTCATCAATATGTGAAGTGTTATATATGAATTGGTTTGCTTGAATCAATCATAATATTAACTTTGTCTAAAATTAAACTTTATATATTTTATAGAGCTAAACATATAATTGTAATTCCATCAATGTATATTGACCCTACTTCACAATTTCAGGTCTTGTTAAACAATTTATTTCAGTATGCGTATGTATATGATTTAAATATTTAATCAAATTTACTTTGGCCCTACAGTCTTCATAGGGCCTTTTGCACTTTTTACTGGATATCATTTGAATGAACATATTTTAATCAAAATAAACTTATGAAAAATACTCTAGGATCTTAACCTTCAATTACTGAATATTGCACATTTTATGCATGTGCATAATTTTAAAAAATTATTTTCTTTTATTAAAAGTTGATTTTAAACAATAGTACTCAAATTTTAAAATTACATAAAAATTGTTATAAAAAGAAAAAAATAAAGAAGAAGTTATTAAAGAAATAAAAGATTGAAAAAAAAAAGAAGTAGATTAATAAGAGTATTATAGAAAGTTTTACCACTTACCTTTGTATTTTATACTTTAATACATGTTACAATTATTACATTTTTTTTTCCCCAATCTCTCTTATTCTTTACGCAATTATAAAAATACACACTCAAAAATTAAAACAAACATGACCTTTATGCTTCGGCACTCAAAGATTATTATTGGAGTCACATACTCAAATTTTTAAAATTTCATGAAAAGGAATTAAGAAAGAATATAATTATTAAAGAGATTAAAAATAAAAAGGATTAAAAAGAGACAAAACGAAAATAATAAATTGTAAATACACTCCATTCGGGTACATAATACTAAGAGATGATTTAATTTTATCAAAAGTTGACTATCATACAATAGGGCTCAAACGTTAAAAATACATAAAAATTGTTATCAACAAAAAAAAAAAAAAGAAAGATGATAATTATTAAAGAGATAAACGATTAAACAAGAAGAGAGAAAATGAAATAGATAGAAGAACAGAGTATTTTAGAATCCTAACACTCAAATATCATTATTGTAGGAGTCAATAATTTAATATATTAAAAATTTTATAAAAAGAAAAAAAAAGAATAAAATTATTAAGGAGATAAAAGATCAAAATAAATAGAAAGGGAGAAAAGGAAAATAATAAAAAGTAGAAGTAGTTGAGGAAGACAGAATTATGGCGCCACACACTAATATAATGAAGGACAATTATGTAAATTAATTTTGTGCAACAAAAATATAACTTTAATAATAATAATAATAATAATAATAATAATAATAATAGTATATTATAATAGATTAATCTCATTACTCTTGAGTTTAGAATTGAGTCATTCATTTTAATATATTTGTTTGGTTTAATACCTAATATGTGTATCAATACTAGTTAATATTTATGTAGTTAATATTTGGTGTTACTTCTTTTGACATAGGATATGAGAAATTTGAAGATTTAATTTAAAAAAAATAATAGAAAATAAACACTACATGTGTAAATTATTTACAAATTCTATATTTATATTAATCATAATATATTGTAAACTTTTTAAAATTTTGATATTGAAAATTATATTCAAAATTTAAATAGTATTTGAAACTAAATAATATATATAGTAAACATTTGGAAAACGAAAAATAAGAAAATATAAATGCTATACAGAATAAGGAGAAAAAAGGAAAAATTTTGTTACTCTAGAGTCTTCATTTATAATATAATAATATACATAGAATAGATGAAAATCATTAAAAAAATAATGAGAGTGATAAAAAAGAAGTGAATTGGAGTATAAAAAAATAAAAAAGAGAATAAAATATATTAAAAATAGAGGAGAAATAAAAGAATTAAAAATAAAATAACAGTAGTTTAATGAGCCAACTAAAGGGTTGAGAAAAAACAAAAGAAAAAAAAACAAAATATATTAAAAAGATGGAAGGGTAAAAATTAAAAGTTTTCTAATGAGGCTAATTTAGTCATTTTACATTAACTAAGCAAAAACTACTCAATTTTAATTAATGTATTTGTGTGTGTGTGTGTGTGTATGTGTATATATATACATGTTATACATTTAGATTAGTATTGTTTAGATAGTAATTAAATTGGAGAAAAAACAAAATATATTAAAAAGATGGAAGGATGAAAATTAAAAGTTTTCTAATAAGGCTAATTTAGTCATTTTACATTAACTAAGCAAAAAATACTCAATTTTAATTAATATATTTGTGTGAATATATACATGTTATACATTTAGATTAGTATAGTTTAAATAGTAATTAAATTGAGTTTTGCCTAAAATTATCAACTTACATAGGATTGGAGAATCCGAAATTTTTGGAAATGCTTCCTAAATTTTAAATCCCATACTAATAATCTAAATAAAAAATTATAAGAATTATTCAAATTATCAACTCTGAAACTTTTTTTTGTTAAACGCCACCTAAATTTTTCTCAAGTCCCAATTTATTTCACAATGACAGAGATCATAATGTTGGGTGATCATAGGATATTCGGGTTGAATGGACTGCGGAGTAGAGCAACAGATCCTCAATCTTTATTCACCATGCAGCAAGTTGTAGCAATAAAGCTATCGCCATTAACACTTCAGATTCCACCGGGTTTTCTACAACGGAACTCCCAGAATTACCATTTTCACCATCATCCTCAACTCTCTCTCTCCTCCACACAACTGCGCCTGGAGGGAGAAGAAAGCGAAAGGGAAACCCATTATTCGCCAGATGAAGGTGCTGCCGTCGGAACCGGAAGAAGAAACTACCCGCCCACCTCGGGTTTCTGATGGATTTGGATCTCGACCTCGATGGAACGTGGCCTTTGGATCAACTCGTTGCAGCTGCGGCTTCGTACCCTGCTTCGCCGCTTCCGCTATCAAACTCGGAGCAGCCTCGTTCGCCTGGGTGGGCTTTTTCCGATGATAATAACAACGGAAGTTTCGTCGCCGGCGTTGGTCTCCGGTTATCCGACTCCTCTAGGATTCTTTCTTGTATGGATTTTGATCCTACAGTTGTTTGTTGATATTCTGTATTGGATAAATTTCTAAGTTTTACTCAGGCGAATGTTGGAGTTGGAAGAGCTTTGAAAAATTTCCATATTCTTCATATTTTTTTTTGTCTGTGCTTCATTTTCTGCTAACTGGATAGCCATTCTTTTCTATTTTTTTTCTGGTTTTATAGTTGGCTCTGTGCTGTATTTCAATGGAAAACCCAATCATTTTTGAAATATTGTATTCTTGGGAGCGCCTTTGTAGTTTGTTGGGTTTGAACAACAGCTTCATTAATGGAGCAAAGGTTGTTCTTCTTTTTGGCTACTTGGCTTTCAAGCTTGGATGCGAAATATTTTAGTTTTGATTTGATGGAAGACAGGCCCTGTTTGAATTTTAATCTAATTTTTGTTTGGAGCTGCTTATTAGCTTGCTATCTATTTGGAGACGGATATCTGTAAAGCTCATGGAGAAGTTGACCTCTAAATGTCGCAAATCGCAGCTGTTTATCACTGCTTTATCTGTCTGTTGTCTTTATCGCTGTTTGTTTCGTATTTTTGAGTTAGAATGTGGGTTTCTCAAAGGACCACTAGCATTTTGTTGTAAATGGTTTCGTTTATTGTTGAATCCATTGAAATTCGTGTTTATGTGGGCGACTTTGTTATTTGGGGCAGACACTGGCAATCCTAATACGGCAGTGGAAAGTGCATTTGAGAATGATGACAAGAGGAAGCTGCCTTCTCCTTTTATGGGATTGATGCCTAAGGATAATGTTGATGGATCTTGTATAATAAAGGAAAGGATGACTCGGGCTCTTCGTTACTTCAAAGGTTTGAGTGAACAGCATGTCTTGGCTCAGGTTTGGGCACCTGTCAAAAATAGGGGTCGCTCTGTGCTCACAACATTGGGTCAACCCTTTGTTCTCGACCCTAACAGGAATGGGCTCCATCAGTATAGGTTGATTTCTTTGATGTATAAGTTTTCCGTGGATGGAGGCACTGATGGAAACCTAGGACTTCCGGGACGTGTGTTCTGGCAAAAGTTGCCAGAATGGACACCAAATGTGCAGTATTACTCCGGCAAAGAATTTCGACGATTAAACCATGCATTACATTACAATGTTCAAGGAACTTTAGCTTTGCCTGTATTCGAGTCTTCTGGGCTGTCTTGTGTTGGTGTGCTGGAGCTGATAATGACCTCCCAGAAGATCAACTATGCTCCGGAGGTGGATAAAGTTTGCAAGGCACTTGAGGTTGGTTATGTTTGGTCCCCTAGTCAATTAATTACTCTTTGAATCTCATTTCTTCATCATCTTTGTCACTGAGCACTGGAGTATTTGTGGCATTTTAATTGATATTCTTTGTATCAGTCGCTTATTTATCTACTTTTCTATATATTTATCATCTTTGGTGCAGGGGAGTTCACTGTCAATAATCACTATTCTAGAGTAAACTATTGCATTTGATGCGTGTTATTATGTGAATTGTACATGAGTACTGAGGATGCCAAAACATAACCTGTTGATTGCTTGTGGATGATTGTTAAACATGATTGCTGTAGTCTTCTTGCCCGAGAAAGATTTTCCTATGGTCACAATAAGTAGGTAATGCTCTAGCAGCCACTACAAATTTGCATCGGAGTGATTTAGATTGCTTCAGATTGATATTACTATCAATGTGCTGGATATTTGCTTTAATATAATAATTAGTTAGCTCTTGAACAATTTAGAAAGAATGAATCCACTGCTTCTCAAATGTCAATCTTAGATCCTTGACAAACATGCATCTTATGATTGCTACCCAGCAATTCAATTCCTCATTTATACTTGTCTAGTTTTAAAAATTCATTAGCTAAAATACGCTCACTTGAGATACAGGATAATATTTGCTTTCACTCCTCACAAATTTTAAGTTTGGCTTTGATTTTCTATTTTATACATATTCGCATTTTAAAACGATATCACTACTGAAAAGGTTATAGAGTTTATATTGCTGCGCATCATTTATACACCAAGTGGTCAGTTTTGTCCGCAGCCTGTTTACTTAACCAAAATTTTGCTCGAGTGTGAGGATTCATTCTGAAACTAACTTTAATGTTTATACAGGCCGTGAATTTGAAAAGTTCAGAAATATTATGTCAGCAAAGCACACAGGTAAAAAGGCAACTGTTGGTTTAAGGATTATCTCAATGACAATTAACTTCTTCCTCTGACTACATCTATGTTCATGGTATTCTTATACAGCAGATATGGAATGAAGGTCGCCAACATGCATTGGCCGAAATCCTGGAGATAATTACAGTGGTATGTGAAATTCACATGTTACCACTAGCTCAGACTTGGGTGCCATGCCGGCATCGTAGCATCCTTGCCAGTGGTGGTGGGTTTACGAAAGCTTGCAGTAGCATTGATGGGAGCT
Organism: Avicennia marina; assembly: GCA_019155195.1. Classification (NCBI taxonomy): domain Eukaryota; kingdom Viridiplantae; phylum Streptophyta; class Magnoliopsida; order Lamiales; family Acanthaceae; genus Avicennia; species Avicennia marina. Next base: position 5,689,980 of record CM032762.1, on the reverse strand, counting down.
GCATGGGCCTGGTTTGCTTGTCGACAACTGATGTAGCATTTTATGTTGTGGATGCTCACATGTGGGGTTTCCGTGAGGCTTGTGCAGAGCATCACTTGCAAAAGGGGCAAGGTGTTGCTGGAAGGGCTTATGCATCGCACAACTTATGTTTCTGCCAAGATATTACTCAATTTTGCAAGACTGAATATCCACTGGTACATTATGCACGGATGTTTGGGTTGAGAAGTAGTTTTGCAATTTGCTTGCAGAGCAATCATACTGAAAATGATGACTATGTTCTAGAATTTTTTCTGCCACCTAATGTTGAAAGCGATGAAGACCTGCAGGCCTTGTTGAACTCCATTTTAGTGACAGTGAAGCAGCATTTGGGAAGCTTGAGGGTTGCTTCAGGAAAGGACCTTGACCATGAGTGGAGGTTCATTGAGACTATTAAGGCATCAGTGGATGAGAAACTTTATATGGGACCGAATCCTACACCTGGGCTTTCTTCTGTAGAAAATGGGGAAACTGTGCATCTTGATGCTTCTGAGAGACAGGTATTGACGGGTGAGTTTAATGACACAAATGGTAAAGGAAATGCCAGTAGTCCCGCTGAAGTTCAAAATGCTGCATTTGTTTCTGTAGCAAAGGATGTTGGAAAGAAACCTGAGAGAAAGCGGGGAAAGGCGGAGAAAACTATTAGTTTAGAGGTTCTGCAGCAATATTTTGCTGGAAGTCTTAAGGATGCTGCAAAGAGTCTTGGTGGTATGCTTATGCTTTTATTGTTATCTTTGCCTACTAATGTGCGCATATATATGGTTTATTATGGGTGTGCGTGTATGTGCATATCTGTAATGGTCAATATCTAACCAAATTCTCTCTTGAATAATTTTTCCCTTTAAAGTTTGCCCTACTACAATGAAGCGAATCTGTAGGCAGCATGGAATCTCTCGTTGGCCTTCCCGCAAGATAAATAAGGTTAATCGTTCTCTTTCAAAGCTAAAGCGTGTAATGGAATCTGTACAAGGTGGTGAAAGGACATTGAGTTTGACTTCTTTGGCTACAAGTTCTATTCCTGTTATGGTTAGTTCAATTTCTTGGCCAGCGAATTTTAATGGAATGGACCAACGAAGCTCACCTGGCTCTCGACCATCTGAATTTCAGGATGACGAGATTGAAGTTGCTGTTGCTAGTGGCCAGGGAGCTGATGAACAAGCAGAGGCCTCAAATCGTATTCTAGGAGATAGGAGTCCAGGTAATGATAACCTCACTCCTCGCAGAACTGAGTTTTTGCCAGCTGAAGGCTTAAACCAATCCAGAACTGGGACTGGCTCAAGAGTAGAAAGTACGGGGACCCCTACTTCCCTTGGCTCAAGCCAGGGTAGACCATGCCTCAGAAATGAAACATTCCCTCAAAATGATACAGTTGTTTCACCAATTGATGAAAACTGTATGAAAGTGCAAGGCACACAAGAATTGGCTCTTCAACAGACAGGAGAAATTACTTTATCCGCCTCATTCCCAATCCGTGATAATTTTACAGCCGCACCCGACAAGCCATTTGGAGGAATGCTAGTTGAGGATGCAGGAAGTTCACATGATTTAAGAAATTTGTGTTCTAATCGGGAAGCCCTTGTTGATGAGCATGTAACGCAATACAGTTGGACAAAGCAACCTTGTCCAGAGTCCATGCCCAAAGATAGGCTGGCTGCTTCAGCTGATCATGCTCCACGTTTTGCTGTCTGGCCAGAAGTGAAAACCATCACTATAAAAGCCACATACAGAGAAGACATCATCAGGTTTCGACTTCCAGTGAATTCTGGTATTCTCAAGTTAAAAGAAGAAGTGGCCAAGAGGCTGAAGTTGGAAATGGGCACTTTTGATATTAAGTATCTTGATGATGATCGTGAGTGGATCTTGATAGCTTGTGACGCGGACTTCCTGGAATGCATTGATATGTCTAAATCATCTGGTAGCAATATAATTAGGCTAGTGGTTCATGACGTTATGGCCAATCTTGGGAGCTCTTGTGAGAGCTCGGGTGGATGATGAGACTTCTTGACTTTTAGCATATTAAAAAATATATCCATAAAAGTCAGAACTTTGAATTGTCTTTTGTACCACGTAGGTAGAGTATGCAATTGGCCAACATCTTTTTTGTTGTTTTTGTTATTTTGGTTCATTCGTATTACATTATGTAGCTTATTCTCAGTTACTGCTAAGATTGTTGCGCAAAACTCCCTGCTTGTAATGAGAGATACCGTGCTACATAGAACATGGGCAATGGTTTGACAAATATGAAAAAGAGGTATGTAAGTTAGGTTAAGTTTAACCAAGTAATTGTAATGTATCAAATTCGTGTCTTTTTTTAGTTTGTAAGTCCAGTAATTTTTCATTTTGTGAGTTGGTTCATTGGGGTTAGTGCATTAAGTTGTTCTAACGTGTCGTGCTGCTATTGTTGTTATTTCTTCAGTAAAGTGGTTGATTGTCGGATTACGGAGATCGGTAAATACATGCTTAATTCTTGGCATGATTAAGTTTAAATCATTGCTGTTTAAAAATAACGAATAATATCGGAAGTTTATCTGTCTAATTTTATGTTTTCCGCTAAAACGGGAAATTTTTGAAAGTTCCGTTAGTGTGCGTATAAATTTGAGACTGAATCCTCATGCAGGGTCTTCAATCAGATTTAGATATAAATTAGGGTTTTGTGTTCTTGATGTGATTTAATGCCTTAGGATTAGGATAATTTAATCATACGATAGTATAATACTATATGCACTAATACAGACTAAATATAGAATAATTTAGTGATGTGTTTACTATATTGGATCGTTTAACGTGACTATTTTTATTTTTTTTCAAAATATCTTTGCTTCAAAATTTTACTTAAAACTATGTTTATGCTTGTTTTGATTTTTTGGTGTGCGTGTTTTAAGTATATTTTTTTGAAAGTGTGTAAAAGTAAAAGAGAGATAGAAATAAAATTTAAAAACTGTAATAATTAAAGTGTGTATTTTTTGAATAAAAAATGAAAATTAACATAGCCTATGTATCCTTTATTTATATTAACATTCTCTTCACACAAATCAATGATGTAATGTCTTATACATAATTTTAATTGATTTTCATCCAACAAAATTAAATTATTGTAAATTACACTTAATTCTTTTCTAAAACTTATTAATATCACAAAATTATACTTAATTTCAAATGTTATAAAAAAATACTAGTGATAATCATAGTAAAAAAAATTCTAAAAAAAGTCTAAAATTTCATTAGCTATAAACAATTGAAGTTCTAGCTAAACTTGTAAGTTATAGAGGTAATTTGAGTTTATTAATTTCAAAGAGGGGAATTTATTTACACCTTAACTTCACATATATTAATGATATCTTAACAAATTATATCATGAAAACAATAACTATTATAATATAATCTTTTCATTTTGGAACTCCCTTTGTGAATTTCATAGGTTCTTCTAAAATTTCTCTATAATTTTTATTTAAATTGTTGAAAACTTGCACGATTTGAGATTATTTTCTAGTTTCTATTTTGATATATGGGCACAAAATTTCTACCCTCTACACACCAATTATTGGTGTGTGTGTGTATGTATAAATTATTAATGCAAAAATCTCTAAGCATGCAAACCTTCGCACATGTACTTGCAACCTCAAATTACAATCAATGGGTTACAAAATGTCATCACGTAATAAATATTTGAACAGGTCCAACAAAATATTATGTACATCTAGTTTCATATCATTGTAAAAATTTTGACAACTAATGTAATAATTATCTATAATAGTGCTATATATTTAGCAACTTTTGATGGCAGCAGCGAGCACAACTATTTTGGACACCACAAAGGACAATATATCTAGCAATTGTTGGAACTTTCTAAATTTCTCAAGCAAGCATCATTTTCACCATCCAACTCTTTTCATCTAGCAAATTGAAATTAAAAAAAAAAAAAAAAACAAGTCTTTGCTATTGTTAACAAAGTGCTTTCCAACAAAAATTTTGTCATGCATGCTTAGTCTATAAATTCTTCTAATAGCATTATAAACATCCCTTCATGCAATAGAAGCTGCATATTCATATCATATTGTTTTGGCAATTTCACCCAATATTGCATTAATTTTGCTACAATAGTTTGCGATCATATCAAAAAATGGTCATCAACCGAAGCAACAAATTTCCTCTTCTTAGATGTGTGACCTTTTCTAGATATGCTCCCTTGTGGTTGGCATTCAAAAAATTTTCATCTTTATCATTAGCACAAAAAAGTTCTGTTAACATCAAGAGTATGGATATTTTTAGTTTCTTTCCAACTTTCATTGTTCAACAATTCTTGTATTGCACTGCCACATGTTCTCTTGTTGCTTTATCCTTTCAAATATCTCAACCCATGATTTGAAGAAAGGAAAGGACTAGAAGCGCATTTCTTTAGCATTTGCATCAACCTGTAAGATACAAATTTTGAAAAGTGAAAACATTTCACTATAAGAAAAAAAGAATAAGTCCACAACATCACAATTAGATGACACACCAAAGATTCTTTTGTTTGCATGTATATTATCTAGAGTTACATATGAATAAGGATCCAAAAGAATTACAATAGAAACTAGTTTTTCTATGAATGGTAAAATAATAATAACAAACAAGCAATAGTAAAATGGGACAGTAACACATTTAGGAAGAGCATAACACATGTTCATTTATCTAGGGCATAAACGTCTTTGATCAATGAAACTAGAATCAAGATTCATTCATTAACATCCTCTGTGAAGTCATGAAAAATGACATACAAATACAATATGTATGACTGTTTCAAAAGTTTAAACTTCACAAGCTGCAGTACTAATTCACTTAAGTATTGTTGCACAATAAAAACCCAAGCACAAACAAATTAGATTAGATATTATTATAAAGTAATTTAGACACAAATTAAATTAAAAGATAGATGATATTTACTTTTATATACTTTTCTCATACATCATCATCTGCAAAATCATGTTTGAACTATCATTTTATTCAACTCACTTTTAGATAGCTTTGTCATTAATGATCCATGATTCTTTTTCCAAATATGAATTTTAGAGTTAATATGGAGCTCAACTCAGAGGTCAGTATAAGGAAAACTCTCAAGCATTCTTTACTCTAGTAATCCTAGGTACCCTATCTTAAAACCATTATCACATTTCCATCCTTTAGCAACTATATCTTTCAATGTCTCAATTTGAACTTCTTCTTTGAATGACCATATTCTTCAATTCTATACAAATTTCCTCCCACCTTTATTAGATTTATTGATAGAACCTTCCATCTCCATAAGCTTACACATGCAAAATTAACAAACAATGAATTTATTAACCATGAAAAGTCTACAAATTAACCAAAAATAATATGCATAATAAAAGACATTAAAATAAAAATAACATATTCAAATATATCACACTAAAACAATTCTTAGTAAAAATCTAAAGTCCAATATAAATAAAAGAAGTGACATTTAAAGTTCATCAATATCAAAAAAGTAACCTATAATATTCTGCCAATAAGCTTCACATTTTTACAACGAGTCATTAAAATAAAAGTTCTACAAGAAAAGAAGAAGAAGAAAATTTACTAAGATTAACAAAATTTTATCGTTTTCATATAACAAAACCACTTATACTATTCAAGTGCAACTGAAGTCCCATGTAGTTTAAGATCCTTTGCATTTATCTTATATGGACCTTGCCAAATTATCTCAATATGTTGACCATTGTTGGGATGACTTAATAGTTTTAATGAACTCCCTATTTACCTGATTTCTAATCCTAGTAGTTTCAAAATTTCAAATTCCATGGGACTCTAAAGGCATATTAGTACGAATGAAGTTGTGAAGTAAACAACATGGCATGATTATCTTATTTTGGACCTTGATTGGATTAAAAGAATTACTTCTAGGAATTGTCCATTGAATTTTCAATAATCTAAATGCCCTCTTTATCACATTTTGAGATTTTGAATGCTTCATATTGAAGAACTTTTTCAATTTTAAGGAGAAAATGCTCCATCATCCCATTCATCTAAATAGTATCTAACTCATCGGGTTTAAAAATCCATGTTCCTTTGTATAGCTATTATTACATAAGTAATAATTTCTTGAAATAATAGATTAGAACCTTTATCATTAAAATGTTCTATAGATAACTATAGAAGATTGACAAATTTAGTAATTTCACATAAGTTAAAATAATACATCTTGAAATCCTCAATCCATTTTTTCAAGTCATTGCATCTCATAGAATTCCACTATTTATTGCATTCCCTTCCCAATTATTGAGAACATAGACAAAATTCATATTTTAAGCACAAACTCCAAGTATAATAATTGCAATTTTCCCCTTTTCTTGATTAACATTGTGCCTTTTCACAATCTGCGACCTTTACTCTAATAAATTCCCATCTAATGTACCTAAGCATCCTTAGACAAAAAAATTGACCATTAGATTTGAAAATAACAATCATATATAAAATGATTATTCACATTTAAATATTCTTACAAAGAAAAGTAGTTGTATTACCTTAAAACATTTCCATATTTTTAGTGTAATCCTCATTCATTAGCTAAAGGTCAACAAGTAATAAATAATGGAGTTTCAATAATGCATTCAAAACACTATTAAAGTGCTTTCTAATGGTGCAACCTAATCGCTTGAAGTCATATTTCACAATTCAATTCTTCTTGCAATGAGCCAATACATATAGAAATATTGTGACTTGTTTGCTAACACTAACATTTTTATGTGCTAGGCCTCATACATTTTTTAATAGGCAACATAACCCACCAAATGCATTTATGCTCATTCTCAAGTTGTTGCTACAATTTGTATCACTTATATCAACAAGACAACTCATATTTTTTGACTAAACTATATGATTTTGATACTTTGTGTATAGCACAAGAACACTAATTCTTGTGTATCCAAAAAGCATGGCAAAGTATATTTAAAAAGGAAATACCCTCGCACATATATTTAAAGAGGAAATACCCTCATATACAATCTCTTGAAGAAAAAGCAAAATCTCATTTTTACTTGCTTCATTATCCAATAGCAGTGTCTTAAAGTATGTATTGGATGCATGCATATTTAATATTCGCAAATAAAGGGTAAAAATAGGACAATTATATTGTTCAAAATTTTTTATACATTCTAATCTCTTCTAGGTTTCCCATAACGTGTAATTTTCATATCAGCTAGAACCCTAAAATCCTAACATGGTAGAATATGAGCTATAATAACAAAGGTCCCTTCAAATTTATCCTTTCTTTTCCTCTCCATGTGCTGAACCTCACTCATATATGCTAATACTTTCAATGAACTATGCCCATGATTCTAATACAGATAAAGAAATTGATATTCCCAATAAAATTAGTGTAGCTCAATAGATGTAGCATGCAATCAAAAATAATGGTGAAACAGACAAAATAACTTACAAGCCCAGAGTTACATAACTTAAAAATAAGCATGGATGATTGATATGTTGCTCATCCATTATGGGAACTCAGATAGCAGATTGAAGAAAGAGAAATCATAGAATTAAACTCAAAGTATTGAAAGGCGCTCAGTCTCTCATATCACATGAAGTTCCATAAGGAACAACTACTGAGATAGGCTATGACTTGATTGGTAACAAGAATAGAAAGCATTAATAAAATTCAATACCATTACATAGTTATCACACCCTTCAACATCGATGCAAATTACATAGCTATCGTTAGAATCGAACATCTAGCACATTATCAATATATTGAATATAATTCCAAATGCATAAATTCTCTTGTTATTGAACATGAAGAAGTAGGACAAAGAAACCCAATATTTTTGAATTTACAAAATATGAGACATATTTGATACTCCTAAAGTTAATCAAAATTAGCTATTCAAAATGTTCAGAATATAAAATAATTGAAGAGTGGGTGTGGGTGTAGAATATATCATGCATGTCATAACTCGTAAACATGAGGAGAATAAATTTGATAAATAACTCAAAATTTGACCAAGTTTACAAAAGCTACCTACATCCGTAGGGTTTTCTTTGTTTTATGTAATAAATTCTAGTTGTTTCAAAATTTAAGTTTTATCCAGTAAATAAGACAAGGAAGACGCTTAGAAGAAAATGATCAAACAAATATGATTGAATTTTTGAGAAATGCTCAAAGAAGAACAAAATAGAGCATATGATCATAAACTCATTGTACCCAAGAATCTTAAAATAACTGAAACATTGATGTTGATTCATAAGAAAAATCATATATGCAAAACTAATAATTACCTTCTATTGTCCTTTACAATTGTCTAAAGGCAGTAGTATATGCTTGCAATGACAATCCAGTGCAACAGGTAAATCAAATTGAAATTGAATCCTCTTCATCTTTAATATCCATCTAAAAATTGCCTTAAAGCTTTCAGAATAAATCTGACCTTAAAATCCCTGCCTTAGAACGTTTCTTTCACAATACTTCACTCCAAAAATAATTTCCATTCAATATTTGAGAATTCAAAGTTTTTGAGGATGAAAAGGTGAGAAAAAAGAAAAAACAGTAGGATTTGAATTCATAGTGGTTTGAGGGTGGAACAATGATGAAGATAACAATTATTTTTGGAGTGATTATCAATGAAGATGATGTCCAGTGAATTTTGGAGTGTGATCGATCGCGAATTTAAGTGATAGGGATAATATGAGTAATTTAATTAATAATTAAAAATGAATTTTAATAAAATTTCCTATAAGCCAGCTGTTTGGGATTTTTTTATCATGCCCACTTGAGCAATATTGTTTATCCACGATTTTGATAAAATAAAATGAGGACCGTTTTTTATCATGGGTCCTTCTCATTTTAAAAGAACATTAGATTAGATCTAATAAATTATTTTATCAAATTTAATCCTATTAAGAGAATAAGCCCTAGGGGTGTTAATTGTTCCTCTAGCAATGAAGATTTATTTGTGTGATGGTTCAAGAGTCGTTTCAAATACTCTTCACATTCTCAGAGAGACACGTTGTTGCCATTGTCACTTGGTCATCAAAAGGGCAATGAACAGCCTTAAAATAGTGTTCCATGTCCTAGGGATCATCGAGCCTTGACATTTTGAATCCCATTAAATGACTGGTTTGGTGCTCAAATGTCTGGAGTCGTCAAGTGGGACATCAAAACCAAAGGTGGTACTTACAATCTTACAATCTACACTGCTGTTATGAAAGAAAAATCAAGGTTCACAAAATACATCAATGAAGCTTTAAAAAATTAGTGTAATAATTATGAAAGTAAGCAGAGTTTCACACTTTGATTAAATACGAATTAGAAATTTAGGTCGTTCTTTTGTCTCAATATTGCCATCGAATCTATGTTTGAATTCCATTGGCCTAATGATTGTTATTTCACAAGTGAGTTTTAATCACAGGTTAAAGCTTGCCCATGAAATATTTATTATATGTTGAAGGGGGAAAGATCTCTAAAAGTTTCATTTATACCTTTTTTGAAATGATCAAATAGTCATGAAAAACATATTAGATGTGTTTGCATAATTGTCACTTATGAAAAATTACGATAGAAAAAATTATAAAATGAATTAAAATTAAAAGAAAAGTTGAGAAAATATATATAATTGAAGAATTACCTATGCTTGTGTATATAAATAAAACATAATACTTTTGCATATAAATTTTATATTATTCATGAAATACATAAAAATCATAAAGGACAGAAATCTAAAAGAAAAATAATGAATTAAAAGTTAATGTATGAATAAAAAAAGTAAAAATAACTTGAATTGAGTCAAAAGAGATTATATAAATAATTAAGAATAATTTATTAATTATACAATCGATTTCTCTTATTTTTAATAAGTAGAATGGACCATGTCATTAGAATTTAATTGGTAAATATGATTCTTGTCTACAAATGTATCTAATAATCACCTACGTGGTTCACATCAGAAAAGGAGAGACCAAAATGTAATTATATGCTATCGTTAAACTAGGTTAATTTAATAAATTACTATTAATTTATAAATCAGTTAAAAAACTAATGCTTAGTGCGGGGAATTGGGATTTTGTAATAAATTCGAAAACCTTTTCCGGTTTCAGAATCGGAGATGGGATTCTCAGATTTAATTTAATTATTAGATAGATTATTATTAGTTTAACAAAATAAAAATTTAATAAAAATTATTATAATAGAAATAAAATTGATTTGATTAAAATGAAATCAAGATGATAGTACTTCATGGATCTCTCTCTTCAATTGAATTCTTTTAATTTTAAAAAAGGCATTAGAGTCCGCCTGAGGAGCAACTTCAGATTTTGTTTATCAGGAGATCAGTCAGTAACCATGGGCAGGCCGAAGAAGGGCATCGTGGAGCCGCCCGCCCGCATATACGTACAAAAACACACAAAATATATTTTTATGCACTTGGCCCCTCCAGAAAATTAATTATACTATATTTTCTACACTTATTTCAATATATATTTACATTTTCTATATATACTTATAGACAGTTTATTTAATCTTCTTGAAATTTGAGCATGTATTATATTTCTATATTAAAAAGGAAATTTGTTTCAAATCAAACCATCCACCAATAAATACTAATTTATCTCTCCAATAAGTTACCTGTACTTGATTTTTTTAACATAATCCATATTTATTAACTAATAATGTGTGTAATAATAATCCATTAAATTAAATTAACTAAAAAGATAAAGCTTAAGTTATTTTAATAAAAGACATAAATTAATCACCAAAATAGAAAAATTAAAATTGATGGCTGTGAACTTTATTTTCGAGACTCATATATAAGCAATCTTTAACAATATTTTTTAATACATTCTTATGAAGTATTTATGTAAGTTAAATAATATTTTTCAAAAGAAATTATTTGTAGATTTTAAAATTTTATTTACTATGGTAATGGCAAAATCTATACATATTCATATAAGTTTAATTTCAATGAAAAAAATGTGAGAAGTATAAATTCATTATAATTGATATTGCACTTTATATTATATTTGAGTTTATTAAAATCCAAGTTGTTCAAATTTTAGTACAATGAAGTATATGCATATTTGGATATAATGACTTGTGTGGCTTTATTTGTTTACAATTAGTCTGAAAAAATATTTTATTACATATATTAATTGTTAATTTATTCAGTTAGTTATTAAAAATCAATTTATTTCTATTTAAATATTGTAAAAATATTCCCTTTAATTATAAGTCACCCCCACTTCTCTCTGGTTGTCAATGCCACCTGGGCTTTGTTCATCGATTTTAGATCGCCATCCCTCTAGATGTCATCACTAGAATCATTAATCAATAAGTGTTCTCAATTTCCAATTTTAAATAATTTTAGAGAAGTTTCTATCTTTGGATTTAGGACACTACTTGAAGTTTGGTGTTTGCTCAAGTGGGTAGAATTTTGATAAGATTTACAATTGTTTTGCGAATTTTGGCAAGTTTTTAAGTTTGCCTTATTATTCATTCGAATCACTTTTTTTGGCCTTTTGCTAATTGAAGATACAAAAAAGAATTTGACCTCTTATTTATAGATTTAATTTAATTAGATAAAATTATATCAAATCTCTAAGATTAGAGTATATGGTATAACACGATTATGTTGATTTATTTTTATTATTATACTTTATGTTTCACGTGTAAATAAGAATTCATTGTAAAGCATTTGTAAGCATTTGTATGAAAGAATCAAGAGATGAATAAGATATTTGAACCCTTTGGAGCATTTGTCAGTGGAAGAAGATATAAATGGCCACACCATGTAATTATTATTTTGTTATTCATTGTCCTTATATTCACATACAATTTAATTCTATAAATCTTTAACAAAAACTATTCACTTTAAAAAAATTGTTTTAAATCAAATTTCCATTACCAGTCATAGTTCATTTTTCAATAAAACAATAAAAATAAAAACACAGTTCCTAGTTATTGTTAAAAAGGGAAAACACCCAAATCACTTAAATTTCTTTCATTTTTTTTTCTATAATCAATTAGACTTATAGGATACTTCAAACTTAGGTAATACTAGGGGAGACAAAGTAAACACTTTCAAACAATTCTCTCTCTAATCAATGGGAGTTTCCTTTTGACACTTCATGCATCTATAGCATATTAGAATCTGCAAGACCCTATGTGATCACTTAATTCAATTACAAAAATACTCCCATTTATAACCATAAAATCGCATATACTTCTATAGATGTTGCAAAAGGACCTCCATCAAAACACATGCTTTTTGTTGGTATTATGTGTAGGTACTCATGTAGTATAAACATGCATGACATATGATCATAATCATTACTATATTGATATTGGAGTCTCAAATTATTATTCTGTTTCTTGTGGATAAGATTCAAGTTGTAAAAGGAAAGTTAACTTGCGTTGCAACTCCATAAACTCTAGAACTTGGAATATCTTAGCTATGCAACGTTCATAGAAAACTACTAAGAAAACTTCTCGATATATTGGAAAATGCGATTTATTAAGTGTTTGGTTGAAACTTTGTGAAGTCATCGATGAGTTAACTTTGTTAAGGCTTGAACAAGTGTGTTTACTTCCTTGAAAAATAGTTTCTATCTTATGTTTTATGAGTAGAGTCAACTTTTAGGTTGTGTACCGCAAGTTGGAGAGTTCACTATAATAGAATGTTGGAACCTATAGGGCGTTAGCTTAAGGTCAATTGGGCTTGTTGTACATGCTGCATTTTGTAGGGGTTCGATCGTAAAAATCAAAACTTTATCACATAAAATAATGATATACATACAATGAAACATAAGGAAGCAAACCTCATCCATTTTTGTTACAAAACACACAAGCTATAAATCAAACAAGTGTAAGGATAAAAACTGCACCTTTGGAACATTTTCAAACTTTTTGTGTGTGATCCCTAGAGTCGTAGCCCTTAAACCTCAACCTCTAGATCGTCCATACGATCAGGATACTTGTGAGCTCTTCCTACACTCCACAAAACTCCTTTTGTGAAGCTCTAATACAAACACTTTTAGACTATGAAGACTTCTTGGCAAAAGAGACACAACCAGTAGTGTTCTTTCTTTTGCTTGGGGGGTGCATGAACTTTTATGTCGTTAAATGATATCTTGAACTCTTTAAGACTCTAATTTATAGTTTAGACATTAGGCTTTATTGCATTGGCTCCATGGACCTTTTTTAATTAAATACCTTATGGACTCTTATTTATTAATCTCATTAATAAATTAGCTCATATGTTTTTTAATTACTAATTTTATTTAAAGCCTAATTGTGTCCACCTAATTTAACTTAGTTAATCTCATTAATTAAATTAAATTCTTATTATGCTTCTAATTAATGATCTCATTATCATTCAGTATTATGACAATTTATTTAATCCAATTAAATTGCAACTAAATAAATTATGCAACCCACTAATTTGATACTCATGACACATCCCAATATTTTATGTGTGACTCTTTAAATTCATTTTTAATTGGTAATGAGCATAGCTCAAAGATTATGGGTAATGTCTAGCCTACGGCATACATCGTAGTTCAATTAAGATGAAGTGATTTGAATCATAATGAACCTTTCTAATTTTAACTACCTTGCCATATAGACCTTTTGTTTTATTTTACCCTAATGGAGTAAGAGTTATGAATTTAGTTAAACTCATAAATTCAATTATATGATCAATTATTGTTTCCTCATGAGACAAATGTTCTTATTAAAAACTCCTTTTCGATCACACATTGCCTTAGCCAAAGGCTTCTATCTTATTGAATTCTAATTTAATAGGATAAACTCATTGTTCACTAGTAAGGAGACAAATTCTTTATTAAATACATACATGCCTCCATATGCACTAGGGCTATGGTACGTTGGGCTTATGACTTTATCTTATATTATGATAGATATTGGCCATTAATGCCTTAATAACATGATGATCATCATGTGCACAACATAGCCATGTCATTTCAAGTATAAGGTTCATACACACTTAATACGATCACGAAATAGGATATTGAGAGCTATGAGTGAACTCCAAGCTTCTACTTCACTCTGCGAGTCATTGTCCAAATACCCTATTTTGTAATAATGCATCCACACACATATATTTTCAATATCTTATACTGAACGGCTTGGCACTCACTATTCAAACACAAGGTGTGTAAGTTGTACCAACTTTCTAATACCTTTTAGAGTGTTTGTGACTCGTAGACAAGTTATAGTGATTGAGTACCAAGAAAGTCTTGTATGCATATTCATAACTTTTTACAAATAAGACTTTTTAACTCACACATATGGGCACATATAATATTTTATGTCAATCAAGATCTATATACATGAAAACTTACCACAATACTAATACAAAATCAATATTTTATTAATACATGTCAAAAGTACATATACAATGAAATGCCCTTCTAGTATCTCTCATTTTCTATTAGTGTTAAGAGGACATATCATTAATATTCTTCTACTTGCACTGTAATGCCAACGCTACTGATGCTAGTTGCAATGGTATCTAATACTCATCTTCTCAAAATGGTGATGTAATTGTACTTAATTATTGACTTAGTGAGTGGGTCAACTACATTATCAGCTGAAGCTATTTTTTGCATGGTCATGTCGCCCATTCAAATGATTTCTTGAATAATGTAGCAAAGCCTCTCTACGTGTTTAGATTCCTGATAAGACTTTGGTTCTTTATCCTATGCGATTGCACTATTGTTGACACAATATAGTGGCAATGACCAATCCACATCTGGAACCACCAAAAGTTCTGTCACGAACTTCTTTATCCAACCACCTTCCTTCATTGCATTACATGCTGTGATATACTTAGCGTCCTCTGTTTGAAACTCTTCCAACTATTTACTTCTCCATTAAGAGTGAATATGAATTAGAAGATAGACTTTCTATCATTCACATTTGACAAGAAGTTTGAGTCAGTATATCCATTTACTCTTAAATCATCATCTCCATACACATGTACTATATCCTTAGTCCTTCTTGAGTACTTAAAAATACACTTGACAACATTTTAATTTTCTGTGCTAGGATTCACCTAAAACTTGCTCATAACACTTATGACGTAGGTGATATCTAGCTTTGTACATTGCATGGCATACATTAGGCTTCCACTAGCTAAAGCATATGGAATGGCTTTCATACTTATCCTCTCATTGTTCTTCCTTGGACACATAGAATTTGAGAGATGGATTCTATGCCTGAATAGTAGCAATCCTCTCTTAAAGGCCTCCATAACGAATCTCTTAAGTACTTTGTTTATGTACAAGACTTGGGAGAGACCTAAGAATCTCTTTACTCTATCTTTATAAATGTAAATACCTAAGATGTGGGTTGTTTCTTCTTAATCTTTCATGGAGAAGGTTCTAGATAATTAAGACTTGACTAAGCTTAACATCCCAACATCATTCCCTGTCAGTAGTATGTTATCCACATATAATACAAGGAATGTTATAGCACTCTCACTAACCTTCTTAAAGACATAAGGCTCATTCCATTTGTAACGAAGCTAAACACTTTAATTGTACTATCAAAATGAAGATTTCAACTCCTTGATGCTTGCTTAAGGCCATAAATGGATCTATTAAGCTTGCACACTTTATAAGATTTGTCTTAAATCTCAAAACCACATGGCTACACCATATAAATGTCTTCTTCAAGCATTTTATTGAGGAAATGGTTTTAACATCCATCTGCTAAATCTCATAGACCAAGTGGGCAACTATTACAAGTAAAATTTGAATGAACTTCAGTATGGCTACTAGTGAGAAGGTTTCCTTATAGTCAATTCCTTCCTTTTGATTATAACCCTTCACTACCAACCTAACCTTATAGGTCTCCACCTTGCTAGTTGAACTAATCGTTTTCTTATAGACCTACTTACATATGATGGGAACAATTCCCTTAGGTGGATCTAGTAGATTATACCTGATTTGCATGTATTGAATTGATCTTGGATTTTATAGTCTCTAACCACTAGGCAGAGTCTTTATCTGACATTGCTTGATTAGAGGTAGAAGGATCATCTTCATGATCATTACTCCTATTACAAACAACTCTTGTCTATTCTCTAAGTCATAACCATAGCTCTTTGGTGTTTGAGAGATCGTACCCAATCCTCATAATGATCGTATCTTAGAAGGTTCTTTTTGAACAGGAACATGCGTTATGGGTTGAGTGCTTTGTTGCTAGCACTCAATTTACTTAAGCACTATGGTTTTACCTGCATTGCTTTCTTGAATGAACACTTTCTTAAGGAAGCATGCATGATACTCGATGGCAATCTTATTGTTTTTAGGTATGTAGAACTCATGCTTCATGGAGTCTCTGGGATACCCAACAAAGCAGCCTATAACAGCCCTCAAGTCTAACTTATCCATCTTAATCTTCTTAATACAAGTTAGATATCCCCAAATCCTCAAGTTCTTAAGGCCTAGCTTCCTTTCAAACCATGTCTCATGAGGGGTTGAGGGAACAGACTTTAAGGGTGCCTTATTTAAAATCTACACTCCAGTAAGTAGGGCATGTCCCTATAAAAATATTGGTAAATTGGTGATGCTCATCATAGATCGAATCATGTCCAATAAAGTTTGATTCCTACATTTAGCTACACCATTCAATTAAGTTGTCGGTGGTGTTAATTATGATGCAATACTATTCTCCATGTTGAACTCAGCAAACTTAGCACTAATAAACTCACCTTCACAATTTGATTTTAGTGCTTTGCTATATTTTCCAGTTTACTTATTTACTTGTACTTTGAATTCCTTAAACCTTTCAAAGGATTCATACTTGTATTTCATTAAGTACACATAACTATACTATGAATAATTCTCGATAAAGGTTATAAAGTAGAGAAATTGTCCTCTTGCCATTTTATTATATGATCCACAAACGTTAGTGTGGACTAGATTCAACACTTCAATTGCCCTTTCGACATGCCCATCGAATAAACCTTTAGCCTTTTTTTTCTAGGATGTAAGGTTCACAAGTTAGATAGAACTCTTCTTTTTGCAGGTCGATAAGCCCATCTTTCTCTAACTTACTAATCCTTGTGTCATAGACACAACCTAGTCTAAGCTACTACAAATACTTGGAATTTAAACCATCTCTTGGATGTTTGTTTGAGATGGTGTTGATTACATTACTATCATCTGTATTCAAATAATAAAAGCTATTCATGAGAGATGTTGTGCCAACTAATTTATTACAACAATAAATATGGCACACATTGCTTGTAAAAGAAAATTCAAAGTTCTCTTTTATTAATAATGAAATGGAAACAATGTTTTTAAGCCCATTGGCCAATAAAAGACAATTTCTTAAAACTAAACTATGGTCCAATGATAGTTTTATTAAACCAGTCCAATTATAGTGGTTGCAATAGTTGCTCCACTTCCTCGTTTGATCACCACTTCTTACTTTCCAAGCATCCTACTTTGGCCAGATCTTGATGTGAAGTGCAAATGTGGGAAGTAACACTAGAATCTAAAATCCAAGAAATTGAAATAAAACTAATGGAATAAAATGTTTCATTAACATAAAGTTTCTTATCTATTGTTGCTTTCCTAAGGCTGAGGTACTCAGTGTAATTTCTCTTTTAGTGCCTAATCTTGCCACAGTGGAAACACTTTCCTTTTTTTGTAGAAGCTTTGGCCTTTTTGATACTCTAACTGGCATTAGGAACAACAAGCTTCTTTTTCTTTGTCTTCCCTTTCTTGGTCTCACTAGAGGAGCTACACTCAGTAAGAACCACCTCCTTCCCCTTCCCTTTCATAGCTTGCTATGTAGTCACTAACTTATTGAGAAGCCCAAGTAGTGTGTACTTAATATCATCATGTGATAATTTATCATGAACTGTGATAAGGAACCTGAAAGCCACTGAATGATCAAATTCGTTTGCAAATTGGTGTCTATGATGAAATCCAGTGTCTCAAGCCTCTCCACACATGATCACTGATCTCACCACTTTCTGCCATGAACATCTTAAACAACTGCTTAGATATCTCATATCTAGCAGTATGATTCTGCTCACTATACAACTCTTGCAGATGATATAAGATCTTCCTTGTAGTGCCCATACCCTAATGGGTCATCTGAAGATCATTAGTCATAGCAGTTAATATATAGCTTTTAAACCGTAGATCATCCTCTACCCGTTTCTTATGAGTGACCTTTTCCTCCTCACTATCCGTGTTAGTTAAGGCTCGGAGGATATTAGCCTCTAATACATAGCTGACTTGCTCTATATTGATTCTCAAATTTTGTAGCCAGTCAATATAGTTAGGTTCTCTCAAAACATTGGTCTCAAGTAGTTTGAAAGAGGTGTAGACATTATTTTGATAAAATAAGATTGTAGAAAATAAACAAGATTAGTTAGTTAGGTTATTATATGTGTTACCATTGTGATTACAGACTTTAAATCAAAATGGTCTCTCACTGGATTTTTTGCATCTTATACTCCCTTGGGTAGAAAAACAGAAATTTCATTGGTAAAATCTTCTTAGTGGAGATTAGTGTCTTCATTAGACATAACACACCTCACGTAATGAAGTCTTGGCATGATAGGTCCAATGAGTGGCAACTCTTGTCAACGCATCTCAAGCATGGTGCAATCTTTCCTTTAGCCCATGGCACAACAATTCCTCACATAATTGAGTCTTAGCATTCTAGGTCCATTTAAGTCACATCCATTGACTAACAATTTTTTGGATTTGAACTCTGTGCATGGTTAACTGCTCTTAAGGCTTAACATAATTTAAATATCGCATCTAATACGCCCAAAGTCATAAATGTGCCGTTACAATGTGATTCCACTAATGCGATGATATCACATACTAAGGCTACACTTAGGGCTATTGAGCTTCGTGGAGAGCCACAATAAACATTTTATCGTTATAACTTAATACTTGCTTGAGGAAGTTTTAGGGTCCATGTAGATTAGGTTTCACTTTGCATATTATCCATTTCTCATGTATCCCCTACATGCATCAGAGATAATATAAAAAAGCAAAAGTGGAGGATTATGGACTTTTAGATTGAACTTGAACTAAGGTTAGATCATGCACAAGTACATGAAATCCTATACTATTATATAAAGATTTCTTGAATGCCTTCGTCTTGGTTTACATGGCTTCGTGGGGCCCACCATGCTTTGGAACCTCAAATGACCCCAACTCTTAGCCTCCGCACAAATACTAACTCTTGATGTCTTTCAAATACATTTACAAATACACATGGTAGACCACAGAAAATCCTATTCTACGTAATATAAAATAAAAACTGGTCTTATGCCTCTACAATCCATGAAAAATTAGTTATAAAATTCATAAAACTAAAAACGAGAATAATTACATTCATCCCTAAGTACCTAAGTCCATAATCCAACCATAACATTTATCCAAACAATTATACACCACATGTATAATTAAATAATTTCATTCAATGATTTTTTCTATGGCCTACGCATCTCATACATTACTTTTTATTCTATGAAAAACAACTTTATCAAAAATAAAAATTGAAAAAGGAGTTTCTGTGCACTTAACACTCGTGTTTATAGGAGCTAGTGCCGCGGTTGCAAGACTCTCTTCCGTGACTACGGAGGCTAACCACAACAAGAGCCCTAGGGCACTACACAGTGCCTTTCACAGTTTCAACACAGGCTATCGTAGACTCGAGGAGAGTCTCCCACACTTGCACATCAAACAACAGAGTTCAGGTAACTCTAAAATAGGGGCACAACCATGTGACCTAGCATCATGATTGTGAGAACGCTTTTTGCAACCATGACTACCAGTTATTGAATGCCATAGAAACATTGCAGATGTTCTATAGCTTTGGCCATTTGATCCAAAACTAATTCTTTTGCAATTTTTTTCGGTTTCAATCACCTCCAAAACACTTTTGAAAGGTTTTTCATATATCATATACATGTTTAAAGGAGTTTAAACACAAAACTAACATGGAACATGGCGAAATCATTGAACTTTACAGTTTTGCAAGAAAACAGTGGCTGTGATACTACTATTGGATTTTATTAGGGTTTGGCCATAACAATCAAAACTTTATCATATAACATAATGATATACACAATGGAACATAAAGAAGCAAAGTTCATCTGTTTTGTTGCAAACATGCAAGATATTAATAAAACAAACGTAAGGATAAAAATTGTACCTTTAGAATGTTTACAACCTTGTCATGCATGATGTTTGGAGTCGTGGCCTTTGAACATCAACCTATAGATTATGTACAAGATTAAGATATGTGTGAGTTCCTCCTACACTGCAGAAATTTTTTTTTTTCCTTTGATGCAAACACTTTTGGGCTAGAAGAAATTTTTGGCAAAAGAGAGATACAAGAGGGTGGTTAGGATTTCTTTTCTCTTTAGCTTGGGAGGGGGGTGCACAAATTTTTGTATCTTTGAATGATGTCTTGAACTCTTCAAGGCTCTTATTTATAGCTTCGACACTAGGGTATAGTGTATGTGCTCATGGGCCATCCTATGTGAACTCTTTTTAATTAAATAGCTCATGGACTCTTATTTGATAATCTCATTAATAAATTAGTCCATATGTTCTTTAATTGTTTTTAATTATTTATCTCATCAATAATTAAAGCCCATTTGTGTTTAACTAATTTAACTTAATTAATCTCATTAATTAAATTAAATTCCTATTGTGTTTCTAATTAATGATTTCATCATTAACATACACCATAGCAATTTATTTAGTCTAATGCAACTACAACTCAATAATTTTTGCAACCCCTAAATTTAACACTCACAACATATCGTAATCTTGTGTGATTGACTTTAGAAGTTCATTCTTAATTGGCAACGAGCATAGCTTGAAGGATATGGGTAACGTCTAGTCTACGACCTATATCGTAGTCCAATTTAGAAGACGTGATTTGGATCACAATGAACTTTCCAATTCCGTATAGTTCTTTTGTCTTATTTATCCCAATCGAGTAAGAGTCTTGGATTTAGTCAAACTCACAAACTTGGTCATATGACCAATTGGCATTTCCTCATGAGGCAAATGTTCTTATCGAAAACTCCTTTTCAATTGCCTTGGCTAAAGGCTTCTATCTCATAGAACGCCAACTATGTAGGACAAATACCTTGCTCACTTGCAAGGAGACAAATCCTTTATTGAACACACACGACTCCAAACACACCCTAGTAATGGCACATTAGGCTTATGACCATATCCCATATTAGGATAGATATTGATCTTTAATGCCCTAATGACACGTTGATCATCATGCACACAAGACAACCACATCATCTCAAGCCTAAGGTCCATGCATACGTAACATGATTACGAAGTAAGACATTGATAGCTAAGAGTGACTTTCATACATTTACTTCATTCTGTGAGTCATTGTCTGAATGCCTCATTCTACAATGGTGCAAGCACACACATGTATTCTTATTATCTCATACTGAATGGTATGACACCCATAGTATAAATACAAGACGTGTGAGTCATATTGATTCTCTAATGCCTTTTAGAGTATTTGTGACTTATAGACAAGTTTTAGTAATTCAGTACTAAGAAAGTCTTGTGTCCATATTCATAACTCCTTACGAATAAGGCTTCTTAACTTAAACACATAGGCACATGCAATACTTTAAATCAATCAAGATTTAAATACATGAAAACTATCTACAATACTAATATGAAAATTAATATTTTATTAATTAATGTAAAAAGTGCATATACAATCAATTGCCCTTATAGTATTTCTCATTTTCTATTGAGATTATAGTACATTTCAAGAATAGTTGAATGCCAACTAGATATAAACCCAATGATTGGAGTTGTAAGCTACTAAGGTTTGTTTGAGTTTTAGTTATTAGATTATTTTGATTTAGTGTATTGTTTCTTAACTTGCCAAGGCATCATAGATGTAGGAGTGTTGACTCCAAAGTACACTATTGTATCAATTGTTTGACTTGTCTTTAGTGTCTTAGTTTGTTTGAGGCTGACATGTTGCTGTGTGTGCAAATTAAAGTAAGTTAGCACCTTGTAATCAGTAAGTTATCCATCACATTCATTAGTGTTGTAACATTGTTACAACATAGTCATAATAGTGGTGTTGAAAAACTATACAAACCTAATATCACCACTTTTATTTGACTTGGTTATTAAACCAGGTGTGGTTCTAGTCTTTGTGGTTGGACAATGAACCCTATGGAAAGTGCTTTAGTTACATGCCCTTTATTGCTAGATGGCTCCAATTATACCGAAAGGCTAAATGCATGTCTATTATTGTTGGTTGGTAGCAACCAAATGTAAAGAACAATGAAGAAAAGGAGTCTTTAAAGGAGACAAGTAAATAGATGCCAAATGAATAAAAACTTCTCCAAGACATTTAAAGGTGATTAATTTCATACTTATTAGAGTTGACAAGGAAAAGTTCAAGTTAATTTCTACATGTGAAACTGCAAGGACGCCTATGACATTCTTCAAAATGGCTATGAAGGAATGAGCATGGTAATAATCTCTAAATTGTAGATGTTGGCTTTGTAGTTTAAGAACTTGAAATTGGGAGATGATGAAACCATGGCTAGTTTTAATGGTAAATTGCATGATATTGCCAACCAAGCTTATTAGCTTGGGAAGGAGCATTTGGAATCAAAATAGCATGTAAGACTTTGAGGTTTCTCTTGAAAAGATTTGTAGCTAAAGTTGTAGCCATTGAGTAAGCTCAGAATATGGGTAGTATAAGACTTGATGAACTCATGAGATCTCTCTAGACACGTGAAATGAATATGAATCAATCTAAAAATGAAAAGTAGATAAATTGAGGATTGATAAACACACATAAAAAGAAGAATGTTACAATATTGTTGAGGAAAATATTGCCTAGTTTAGGAACCAAGGAACCTACTGTGGAGGGACAAGAAAATAGGTTCCAACAAAAAGGGAGTTACATACAAAAAGGACATAAAGGACGTTGGCAACAAAAATATCAAAAAAGATCAGAAATTTGATGCACAAAGGGTGCAGTGTTTTGAGTGCGAAGGCTTGGACATGTAATGTTTACATGCTTTAACACCTACAACACTTAGGCTAAGTCTATGACCACCACACAGAGTGAAGAAGGCTTAGTCATGGATAAACAGATATGTAGTCATATTAGCTTGTGTTGCAACACTAATAGTATCATCAGATGATGCTTCACATTTTAGCAGTTGTAGTGACGAGGAAATCACTCACAAGGAACATGTGATCACATATTAATTGATGCATGACAAATGGGTAACTACACGGAGTGAAGTGAAATCACTAATGGAAAGTGAGAATGTTGAACTCAAGAGCTCTTACATAAAATTGAAGGATGAAAGGTAGAGCTCGAGAACTCACTTGTAGAGTTGAAGATCATAGTTGCATAACTGGAGAACTTAGTTGTCAAACAAAAAAATGAGAATAGCAAGTTGAACACACCGTACCATAATGATCTATGATAAAGCTAAGGCTACCCTAAACAACTTACTTGAGGTAAGGCAAAGTTGGATGGCACACTAATAATTAGAAAGCACTTTAAGGACCACTTTGATATAGGTTTACAGAAAGTTCTAGTAGCATTCAATTAATTGCATGAATGTGAAGTTTGTGATGGAAATAACTAAGAATGTTGCAAGTTATGTTGCAACACTACATCCTGAACCAAAGAAGAGAACTTCAAGGAATGAGATTAAATATTATTTTTGCTCCAAGATTGAACATCTACTATCTAGCTGCTACACTCTCTTGAAGCATTTCATTGAAGAAAAATCAAGGTCCACGAATAATCTAAACATCCATGGCATGTTTAAGAAAGTCAGGGTCATGACCTAAAGTGATATACCATAGATGCAACTTTGCAAGAATGTGATTGGAGTTTGTCATGATTTATAGTAGTTGCTTGAGGCCTATAATTGAAGATAAAGTGAATCTAGATAAAAGAAAGAAATATGTGGACCCTACTAGCATGAAAAATAATTAAGGAATTCACGCTTGATGTTTTAACACCACTATGCTTTTAGAACTTGTGAGTTCCATAGATGGAGTAAATGGCTCTACTAATGAAATACAACAGGTTATTAAGAGTTATAACAATGAACAAAACACTACCATATGTGTTGCAACACTAAAGTCAAATTCTTGAGATGAAAGGGCACATAACCTACCACCTTACTTTTAAAGCATGTGAGTTGCCACATAAGGAGATAATAGGCTCTATTGACAAGATACAACGAGAGTTACAACAATGACCAAAACACTACCATAGGTCTTACAACACTACAGTCAAAAGTTGGTGATGAAAGAGTATGTAACCTACTAGCCACTGAATTTCCTTTCGGAGTGAGGAATTAGTATCAAGTAGAGGCTCCTAATCATGGCATACCAACTAAGGTTGGTTCCCCTCACCCTTAGGCTAGCTTGTACTCCCTCTTCTCAAATTTGTTTAGCTACATTTGTTTTAATTTTTAGGTGTCCCCCCACCCTTAGGCTAGCTTGTATTCCTTTCTTTCAAATTTCTTTAGCAACATTTGTTTTAATTTTTAAGTGCTTGTTTTGTGTATATTTATTAAGAATTGTATAAATTTAAGACATAGATAGAAAGAAAATTTAAAAAAGGTAATAATTATGTTTTTTTGGGTGGAAAATGTGTAAACTAACAAACCCTTTGCCTTAATGTGTAATTAAATGAATGTAACTTAAAAATGAGTAGGAGAACTTATAGGAACTCTTGGAAGTGTTTGGCTTTAGCGACTATTTAGTTATTACCATTGTTCATTATTTTGAAGTCTACATTATTGTTAATTGTGGTCTTAGTTTAAATATTCTATAGAAAAGTATTTAGTTCTACTATTTTGTTTAATTTTTTTTTTGTCATTATTACTATCATCTAAGAATCTAAACGGAGAATAAAACAACACATTTCCAAATTCTGAAGAGGTGCATGTCATAAATGAGTTTGTCGAAAGCAAGACTGTGGTGATTGATTATGTAGTAATACATAAACAACATGTGAATGTTTTCACTAAGCCCTTAGATTCCAATAAATTTGAGGAAGCAATTGGGCAAATGCTTGGTCTAACATTCTCTGGCTCAGATAATGAAAGCCTAAAATATGGATGCAAGTACCGATTTTTGGAAGGAAAATCTACAGGTTCTCTAAGATATTTATCGCCTAAAAAGGTGGAATTCGTTAATAACTACTACTCCCTTCTTTCTTTATCTTAGAAAAGTTTCTAATTTTTTTGAGATTCTTTTTTAAATCTCTCAAACATTAGCTTTGCCTTCATCATTGAGTTCTTATCGTGTTACTTAAGGTTTTGTGAATTTCTTGGTGTTGCAACATAGTCCTCTGAAGAATATGGAAAACTCACCTTACTACTTTTCTTGATGATCTCCAAAGCAACCTCAACTCCCTATCTAAACAAAACATTCTTCTCCTCCACTCAAAATTTTTGGGAGCTCTAAAATTAACCCAAATTCTTGGGCCATTGTTCCTTATGTAGGTTGTTGATGTAGAGCCTTTTGAAATCATTCACCCATTAGAATTGTTCCACAATGAACCCATGGATGAGATTGGTGGACTAATAGCGGTCTATAATGAAAATATTGAAGATTTACCTAAAATTGGTGGTGGCTTGAAACCTAAAATTGAAGAAGAATAGGATTCAGTGTCTAGTGTTGAAACATCAAAAGAAGAAGTACTCAAAGAAGAAATGACTGGTGTTAAATTAGCAAAATATGAAGAACTTGTAGATCTAGAAACTAGTATTGAAATACATGTACAGAGAGATCTTGTGAATCCTGAAGAAGATGTCCCTCATTCATCTACTACTAGGAGTTTAAGTTATTCAAAAGAAAGAGTAGCATGACAGTCAAGTTTTGGAGAGAATCAACAAAGAAAAGGAGGAGAAACCAGCTAAAAATCCAAATAAAGTGGGAGAAATGTTGAGCTAAAAAGAATTTATAGTTAGGCTTTTCTATAGCAAGCTGCAAATTTGTCCAAATATTATATTGAACACTACTTCACAATTGCAAGAAAATTGATGATAAATAGCTATGAAGATATTAGGTTGGTTAATATTTTGAAAAAAATTAACATGTTTGATTTTTTCACTATATATGAAGGCTATCACCCTACCCTCATTCAATGAATTTTAATACAACTTGAGAAAAGAGATTTATGATCTAAAATCCATTTGGTTTGAAAAAGTTTATATTGAAGGTGAAATTGTAGAATTTTCTACCAAGTTAATTAACAAAAGGTTATGAAGATGGGGCAGTAATTCACAATCAGTTAATGATGATGATTTTGAGAACAATGATGAAGAAATAATAAGAGCAATAACCGGGAATAAAGCTATCACTTGGCCACCTACTACTGCCTTGACAACTTTAACTCTTGCTTTGAAACATTTTTTGTTGTTTAATCTTGGGGTTTTCAATTGGTTATCTAGACCTAGTTTCACTTAAATGATGAAAGAAATGGATGTTTTATCATTCTATTTAGGAATTAGGTGCAATGACAATTTGTGGAGGCTTAGATTCAACACCATTGTCAAACATGCTAAATCAATTTTCACCTCCGCCCATTTGCCATATCTAGCCTTGATTTGAAAGATCTTAATGAAGCAACATATTTTTATGAATTCATATGAGTTGAAAAAGAAAATAGATAATTTCCTATTTAGTCAAAGGATTTTGAGAGTTGGGAAGATGGATGACCTTACTGGTGTTGCAACACCAGAGGTTTAGCAACCTACATCTAATATAGGAAAATTAGCAATGTCTACAAGATGGAGGGTTTGATCAGAGGTATGGAGGCTTAAATATTTCAGCTTCAAGAACAAAAACATGACTTAGAGCTACAAGTGTGAGTATGATAAATGTTACATATAGTTTGCCCCTACATGGTATGCAATACAGAGAGGTAAGGCCTATAATTAGCTATACTACACTTGAAGGTCCTAATGAACAAGTTATTTGCAATGACACAAGGACTTGTTGATGAAGTTGGACCTTTATACTCCTGATTTTGGTCAAAGTTTCTCTTCCCTCTTACTTTAACTTTGTCATTATGTGTCATAAAGACCGAGAGCCAGTTAACAGTGTAAAGGGAGTAAATTTCTAGTTGTGTGGTTAAGGGGGACTTTATATTTTTTTCTCTCTTTTTTGTATGATTTTCTATACTTTTTTGTTGTTTTATTACTATTTTTATTGTCTTATGGATTTTTTTAAAGCCTTTTTGGGTTGGTCATGTTGAATTAGTGTTACGATTGTGTGCATCTTTGCTAAGCGTTATAACACCGATGTCTTTCTATCTTGTTTAAGTTTTGGAAAGCTTACTTTTTGCCAAGTCGTATGGTGTTAGTGGAATTAGGACATGAAGATTTTGTTTTTCATGGGGGTTGTGTCATATGTACCAAAATAAGACATTATTGGCAATATACATTAGCACTTACATGGAAAATACATGGATGGCGTATCATCATAATCATTCCATAAATGAGTTGGAGTTAAAATTATTATGCTTCTAGTTGTGTACAGATTTTTCCTTATTATGGGATTATTTGAAGATTATTAGACACATTTGAAGATATGATGCTCACAACAAAATGGTAAGTGTTGACCGTGATTTTGCTGGAGGTATTAGATGTAATCTTTAGAAAGTTATGATCATATCATGGGGATACATCTTGCCTAAATATGGGGGATTTGGATCACAACATATACAGATAAAAATATTGTTGCAAAAGGAAAGTCAACTGGTGTTGTAACACTAACGGACTCTAGAAAGGCAAGTGTTGATTTGTGACAAAATTATATTGGAGCATCATAGGTTTGGTAATTTCATGAGAAACTATTTGAACGAGTTCATAGATATTGAAGAACTCAAGGACTTGATGAAAAGCTTTTTGTGACTCATTAAGCATTTAGTTGAAGTCTTGAATAGTCATTGATAAGTCTACTATAATGAGGGTTGCATGCAATGAGTTTGGTTCCTTGAAAATAATGTCTATATATATATTTTTTTATGTAGCGTTGAGCTTTGTTTTGTCTACATTAAATTGGAGGGTCACTATGACTGAAGGTTGGGGTTTAAAAAATGTTAGGTCAAGGCTTTAAGCAAGTAGACTTGTTGTAGAATGCCAACTAGTTGAAAACCTAGTCATTAGGCTAGTGAGCTACTCAATTAAGGTTTGAATGAGTTGCAGTTGTAGATTATAGTGAATTGTTTTTTGATTGGGCAAAGTCCTATAGATGTATGTGTGTTGACACCCAACTATGTTAATATATCACTTGTTGAACTCTTCTTTATTGCCTTGGTCTGTTTGTCAATGATTAGTCATTGTGTGTGTGAATTTAGCAAGTTTCAACACCTTATAATCATTAAGTTATTCATTGTGTATAATGGTGTTACAGTGCCCTTGCAACATAATCATAACACAGTAGTGTTACGATACCATTTGAACCAGTCCAATTCAACACTTTTAAAAACATTTAAAAAAAGTACCTTTATTTATAAATGTAAAATTACAAATGCCTTTGAAGATGTTGATCCTAGAAATAAAAAAATGGAAAGAAACTTGGACTTTTAGGGTGCAATTAGATGGAAGTCTTGTTCCAAAGACATTTCTTTTCCTTCGAAAAAAGTAGGAAAAAGTGGGATATTCCATTTGAGAGAAATTAGATATGGAATAGTGGAATGTCTATCTAAATGCATGGTGTTTTAAAGATAAAGTAATGATTGAAGTGATGTGATAGGTAGTTATGTGTGGGGAATGGTGATGATGTGAAATATAGTTATTTATGTAGGTTAAAAATATTTTGTTTCCAATGATGAATTTAGTTTAATAATAAAAATTTTGTCGTTTTATTATAATTATTGTTATTGTTGTTTTTGTTGTTATGGTTATGTGCGGAAGGAGCAACCATGTAATTTAACCCTAACTTTACCCCTTTACCCCCTTCGAATGCCCAAATCACATAGGAAGATCGACCACTGATTACCTTCAAATAGGCCCACTCATTTCCACCAGATAGGTTCAAACACAGCCATAAAAGGTCAACTTATTCACATGAACACCAAGATGAAGACAAGACCACACGTTATGCTGTTAGAGTTATCAGAATCACTTGCTAGAGCAAGGGAGAAATGGCATACCATTTGAAACTACACCCAATGGCCTTCAAGTCCCCCCAAAATTGGTCTATCTTCATCGATCAAAGGTTGTCAAGGAGAAATATAGTCATTTTGACAGTAACCTCGTTGATCCTAGAAATGCCTTATAAGTAGCAAGGTCCATCAGGTAGGTAGTCTCCTTAACCAAAGACAAAGACAGGGAGAGTAGAGAGGTAGAGGGTAGTATAGGAAAGAGAAAGAAGTAGCGGAGAAGGGCAAAATGCATGTGGGTGAATAGTGTCACCTAGAGGAGGAAAAACAATACATGGAGAAAAATTGAAAATTAAGTTGACCATGTTTGGAAAAAAATGTCCCATAGACCAAAAATATGAGACACCAACACTAATGGCCACAACTTTGAAGATGTTTCTAAATAATTGAAATACTCTTCAAATTTTATTATTCTTGTTTTCTCTCCACCATGGCCCATTAAAAAATTTATTCCTTCAATTTTATTTCACTACCATTCCATCAATTATAGGTTGATTATTGGTTAAGTTGACGCTAGACATATTATCAATTTTTCTTCATCTTTATTAATATTTTTGGTTCTAATTTTCAATTACCACTTGATGTTGATTATTTTTGGATTTATGCAAATTGAATTTACTATATTTTTGTGGTTAAAATTGATTTGTTTGAAGGATGAAGATGAAACAAAATGATATTGTCACTGTAGTTATTTATGATGCACACCATGACACATTGCGCAAGCCTAAGGTCATTCTTATAATAATATAGCACTAGATTTTGTCATGGTGAATGTTGTGGGTGCCATTTTCCTAGGCACAAGTCACACGCCACTATGATGCTAGGGTTGCAATCTATATTTCAAGCAATAAAAAACAAAAGAATCATTTGTTTGCCTTATGATATCTTCTTCTTGCCTTTCTTTTCAATTATTGTTAGGTTTATTTATTTATTTATGCGTGAGTTCATTTCTTATGCGTGAGTTCATTTCTTATTATTATACATTAATTTCTATTATTCTTGGTAAAATATTCATCAGTTTCTTCTTATTTTCTATTTTTACTCTTAAGAGGTATCCTTATTTGAAGAAGTCATGGAAGCATAAAGTAGAAAAGATAGTAGTGTGATTTGAATTTAAGCAAACCTTGCTTGTACAAACCATTTGAAATGACCCAAACATAAAAAGACATCCGCAACTAACATACCTAGTTGGTTGATACTTCACGAATCTTTCAAGGGTAACCCAAAATGGCTTGCTTTGGAAATGGTTTCACAACAATTGAGGGTCACTCGATGCCTAGGAAAACACAATAAAGAGGTATATTCTATTAATCAAAATAATCAAAAGTTGCCTCAAGTTTGATAAAAGGCCATATTTACAGTGTTAATGTGGTTAAAAAATGTGTAGAATATTCTAGAGAAAATCCTACTCAAATTTGGAAAGGAATCTTATGAAAATAAAGAAAACTTATCTCCATGTTAACATCACAATCCATCTAGAAGGTTTCCAATCAATTGGTCATTCCTTAAATTGATTCACTCTTGTTTAAGATTGTAATCATAGAGGGCATGCTTTCAACTCTTTTGTTCAGCCTCTGCATGATCAATCATACACTCTTTTGATCGAAATCAATGTTGATCCATTCTATTTTAGACCGATTGATCCCCTGTAGGAATTGTAATTTCAAAAAGTTGCAATCATGTAACGTTGATCCACCCTCTTTGTATTGATTTGGCATCCTTGTGATTGATATAGTCTAATCCTAAATTGATCCTTATTCTACAAATTCACCGTCTCCTTCCATGGAGTAAACTAGATTAGCATTAAACTATACTGATCCACAAACTCTCTTTTGACTTTGAAAATCTCTCCAAAAGTCCAAACTCTTCTTGGATGCCTTGAATAGGTGCCACCATCAATTTCTTGTGCTTCTCTGCCTTAGCTCGCATAATTAGTCCTCTAGTTAACCTTAGATATTCTTGTCTTGGCTCAACGCTCGTGTCATCCCCTCAATGGAATATAGCCAATGTTTAAACATAATTCTTAGAACTCCCTTGGCTAACATGGATTCTTACCTTCTCCTACTAATGACAATTTTGACATTTAGAAAAAGTAATCCTACAAAATTAACTAAACATTGGTAACTCATAGGTGTTCCCACAGGTTAATAACATTATTTCACATGGGTTCAAACTTACCAATGTACTAGCCACAAGAAAACAATTCATGAGAAAGTAGTTTATGCAGTAGGTGATAAGTTATACTAATGTGTTGCATTGACCAATGGTCATCACAATTCTCATATTCCAACAATAATTCATAGAAAACCCCACAATTTGTTCACATCCATCTGCACGCACATAAGATTCACACATATGATAACAAATCACACTAACATACCCTACAAACTCAAACACACCACAATTCATGCAGTCACGTGAACCATGTGCAAGACTTTCTTCTCCTTGGCTACAAGCATGACATAGGATTTAAACACAACATAATTTTTAATCACAAGCATATGTTGTGTTGGAATTTCAACGCACTTATCTTTAACCCAGACGTGGGTCGTCATCACACTAAAATTAAATTTATAATTAAACCTAGTGCTGTGGTGAGTACAGATATTATTTCCACAAGGAAGGTTTTGTGTTTATTGACATAACTAAGTTCTTATTAGTTAAGCTTCAAAATTGTAGCAAAAGAAAACAACAAATAGAAGCAAGCACTTAGAACAAAGCACCTAAGATAAGAGTGATGGAATACCAGTAGTTGAAGCGTCTAGTCACTTGTGTTTTATTAATTTTCTATGTATGTTAAATTATACTAATTATCAGTTTAATTACACTAGTTATGGATTGTTAATTCTAAAGTATATAAAATATTCTTTCAAAACTCTCCCATAGCTTTAACTCTAAATTTTAGAAGGTATTCCCAAGCTAAATTAAGTCAAGAAATTCAAGTTTGATGATTAACAATGGTTACCTACATTGATTCTATAATTTTACTCCCGTTACGATCATGAAATTAATGTTCATAAGTTGTATGGCTAAGCATAAGTTTCACTTTTGTTATTCCTTGCACAACCATGGATTAATTAGTGAATCCTCTAATTACTATTCAATTCATGAATTGTGAATAACCGTGAAGGACAATTAATCAAAACTCATGCATTCATATTTCATTAATCACAAACACAAGCGACTAGAAAGAAATTTAAAAACTCATATTAAATTTCAAAAAAACTAATTCCAAATTTTGATCATCCAAAACAACATAACAATAATAGAAAATTTTGGAAAAACTTAGTTTAATAATCTTGCATTGCATGAGCAATGAAAATGCTTCAAGCTTTTAGTGTGTAATCTTCCTTCTCCAACTCTTCAATCTTGTCTTCCTATGTGTCTTGGTGTTGAGAAAAGTAAAAATAAGTTTAAGATTGTGTAAGAGGCGTGGAGAATTCATATTTATAGTGCAAGGATGCCTAAGTTTGTGTAGGAGTGGAAAAAGATGAAGAAGCCCTTAAAATATGCAAAATCGAAGTCCAAAATAATGTTGCACCGCCGGTCCACCCTTGCGAACTTCAACTTCACCTTTTCAAAACCTCTTTTCACTGTCTCAACCTGGACAGTAGCCCTTTCATCTAGGATCTCAAAACATAGTTCTACAATTGCGGAACCTCTTTTTACCCTCACGAACCTAGACTATGGGAATTCTAGAATGCTTCGTAGTTGAGTTGTGAAGTTGAAAACTCCCCATCTATGGCCACAGTTCCCCATTTTGTGGTTGAGACTCTACCTTGTAGATGTAAAATTGAATTTTAGTATAGAAAATATCCAAAATTGATAATTAACCCCATATTCACACTTTTCCACATCTAAATCATCATATGCAGTATTTTTCTTGTATGATTCCATATTTTCTCAATTTTAAGTCACATACATGCATGAATTAAGCATATGTTGGGTACAAATAATTATAATTTCCCATGCTATCACACCCCCACACCCATTTGTTTACTTGTTCTTAAGCAAACACTTTTTCTCTCAATTGATTCATTGATGCACAAAATTATAAACTTGCCCTCTCTTCTTAATTTTAGTAGTCAAACATAGGCACACGCCACTTAGTCCATCATCATTCAAGATCATAGCATACAACATGAATTTCCATATGTGTGTGATACTCTTCAACCCTCAATCAATTCAAGCACTTGATAATTCTATAGCAATTCCAAGACAATCAAATCTAGGACCACTAATTCTAGGCATTAATTCACTCTTTTTTGAACAAGTTCAACTAACATTAATTCTAGTTAGAGGACTTGTGTAGGCTAATATTTTTGTCTTTTCATCACTCTCCCCCACACTTGTTTTTTTATCTTATCTGGTGAGCTTTGAATTTTTAAGAAGTTGGGAGTCTTTTTACGCAACAGTGAACAAGGGTTACTACGCACCCCTGGTTACTCAACTTACAACTAACTTAAGATACTTTGCATACTCATAATCAAGTAAACTTTTTACGTGAAATGAACAGGGATCTTTGCACAATCTCAATTTTTTAGTTACTCCAATCAGTGGAATAGACTGATTTTTCTCATTTTCACATTTTTATACAAAATCTTCAAGATTTTTCATTCACTTTTACCTAACTCCTCACTTTTTTCTATTTAATTTCCCTTATTCGCTAGAGAATTTATCAGACTTAAAGTAAGACTGATGTCCCTAACTAAATCATCTCATTTTCATCATAGAACTTTTCAAATAGTCTAACAATCAAAATTGAATAGTGTGTGCTCAATTAAATAGGAACCATACTTTTAACACTAAGTCTAGCATGATAATCTCAAGAGCAATAATAGAAACAAGTAACATAAATTGTTTGCAAGAGATTCATCATAAATTAAGTCCAATAGCTATAAAGTTCATGTGTTGCTTATGCTATCAATAGAATTGTATATTCGACATCATTGTATGCACAATTTTTTTTGCATTCATGCCACATGAAGTGATACTATTTTTGTTCAAAGTTTTCTACACTTTTGCCACCTCCACACTTATCTTGCTCCCTCTACTAATCATATTCTCAAAAGCAAAACAAGGCAACAAAGAATGAGACAACCTAATGAGGTGTGGTGCTCATTCTTCTTCCTTTTTCTTTGGCTTCTACATGCACACTTGTTTTCTTTTATTTTCCTAAAATCCTACACCAAGACAAAAATATAGATGATCTCCCCACAACACAAAACAAACCAACTTAAAAACAAAATAAATAAACTGAAAGCAATTAAAGGATAGTTTAGGTTGCCTCTCAAGAAGCGCTATATTTAATGTTTGCAACTTGACATGATACTCATGGTCTAGGTGGTTTGGGGATCCCCAACCCCTATGAGCTACAAGTCTCTCTTGCTTGTTCCTCATTCTCCCTTTTTTCTTCTTTGCTCCTTTCCTCATGCTTACCTCATCTCTTTCTTGCCATGATGAATCATCCCCACACTTAGTTCTTTTTCTCCCTTTTCACTCGCATATTTACTTTCTTGAGCACCCTCTATCTCATTACTCTAGTTAGTAAATTAGTTAACCATATGCACTAAGGAGAATCCAATACATAAATGCCCTCCCCTACACTACTTCTAGAAAACTCACAAATTCTTTATGAGTTGCCCCATTTTATTATTGTGATAATATCTGTTGCTATGGATATGTACCTTATTACTCTAGTTAGCTTCACTTAAATCTTTTGTTTTCTAAGTGGTTGAATGATAAAACTAGACAAAGACCCTCTATAATATCCGTAGAATGTGTATATATAGTTACATTGGCCTAAGGTTTATGTAAGGAGTGAGAAAAGATGAAAAAGCCCATGAAAATTGTGTTGCAGACTTCTGTCACATTACACTTTGCAACTACAGCACAATCTCTCAGGATTGTGAGCCTTTCCACCACTAGCGCGATCCCAAACACAGTAATCATATAGCACTCGTTTCTTAGTTCCCATGGCTATGCTAACCTATCTTTCAACCATAACTCATCTCTTTGCATCACAAGTTCAACCGTGACCAAATGCAGGTCTTGTTGTTCTTCATCCTGTGGCTTCGAAATCCCCTTCCTGGTTATGACTCTCTTTCTCACAATCTCGACTTCAACCACAACAAAGACCATTCCTTAGCTAGTGTAAATAGTGGTCTAATCAACAGTTGCAAACTCTCTCTTCATAGTAGTGCCAGTTATCTTTGCAATCATGAACGCCAAACATGGGTAGCTCTAGAATGTGTTGTAGTTGATCAACTCGGTTGCAAACTCCTCTCTCATGGTAGCACGCGGCTTGCTTGTAGTCACAAATTTGGCATTTTGTACCACAAATTTTTCTATGTATAAAAAGTGTTCAAACTTACTTTATTACCACTAATACTACACTTAAACACTCTAAATCACCAATGTTAACACTTTCACATGGATTGAAATATAATGCAACTATTTTACCTCAAAATGCATGCCAAAATAAATTATAATGGAATAAAAATACACTACTAAATCACAATTTATTAGACTCCCATACTTACTTGTTTATTTGTACCCAAGCAAACTACTTTACTTCCACATTAATATCTAGTCCATCAATGAGGCATTAACTTGCAAAAGCCATGAATTTGGCACCCTTCTGAATTTCAAAGATCAATGTGCCCATACGTCACATAGTTCAACCTCGTGCGATATCACAACACTCTTAGCCTAAGTGTTTCCAACATGATTTCCCTTATGTGTGTATCACTATTCAACCCCTATCATTTTAATCACTTGATAATTCTATTGCAATTTAAAGGTAATAAATTCAAGGATGGCTTACTCTAAGTATTAATTCACTCTTTTTTGAACAAGTTCAATCAACACAACAATATCTAAGAGGACTAGTGTGGTAATAATTATTTTTTTTCTTTTTCTCCCCCACACTTGTTCTTTTTCATCCTTTTGTAAGCTTCAGAATTTTTGTTAAGTTGTTAGGAGCCTTATTATGGAAATATGAACAAGAGTCGCCACACACCTCCAGTTGCTCAACTTACAATTAATTCAAAATACTTTGCATAATTATAATTGGGCAATCATTTAACAAAAAAATGAATAAAGGTCTCAAAGTAACTTAGTTACTTAGTTGCATTAATCAGTGAAGTAGAAACATTTTTCCACATGCTCATATTTTTTTCTTAATTTTTTCTCAAATTTTTCAATTTTTCTCAGTCGTCTCACTTATTATTTAATTAATTTTACTCATTCTCTAGAGAATTTATCAATACTCGATGCAGGACTTAGACCCTTAAATCAACTATCCTTTGCTTATAATAAAATTTCTCAAGTGATCTAGCCAATAAGAGTGAAGTGTTTTGTGCTTAATAAGGTAGGAATCATGTCTTCAACAACTAAATAGGAAATGCTATTCTAAAGAACAATTAGAGAACTATGCCATAATAATTTTCACTTAACATTTCCATCACGAATTAAATCCAGTGACCACATATTTCATGGTTCTTTTGTGCCATCAAATAAACCATGTAAAGCATATACATGAATGCATGAAATTTTCAACAACACTAATCACACACATGGCACGATACTGTCATCAAATAATTTTTCCAAACATATATACTCTCCCCCACACTTATTTTGCTTCCCATCCAATAATATTATCACAATAATAAAATGGGTCAACTCATAAAGATACAGCCTAGTTAGGTTCACGAAACTCCTCAACAAGAGCTTAGCTATGCACATGCACTTATCCTTTTTAAACTTGATCCTATGCTAAAGTTGAACAATGAGCAATACTTCCATGCAAACAGCAAAAACACATAGAAATTGATAAAATACTTAGGTTGCCTCCCGAGAAGCATAGTATTAATTGTCTACAGCCCGGCAAAGTCCTTATGGGTTAAGGCAAATTAATTGAGATTTTATAGAACTACAACCCCCCCCAATGAGCTATCAAAATATCCTTCTTTCTTCCCCTCATTTTCCTCCTTTTTGCTCTTCTTTTAGCACTTAGTTGCCCCTCGTTTGCATCTTCCAACTTCACCTACGCACTTGCCTTTTTGCCCATGTTTTGTACCTACATAATTTATTCTCAACTCATTGCACTAGTAGAATCATTAGCAGAAATATTAACCATATGTAGCACAGTAACTTTTTCTTTTACCTCTTAGACATGATAATTGGAAGGTGTAGTGTCCATCAAAAAAGTTACTTCATTGGGGAAAACATCTAGGGTTAGGCTACCTTTTCCCATATCTTTGATGGCTTTAGTAGTAGCCAAAAATGTTCACCCAAAATCAATGGTATCTCCTTCTCACCCTCCATCTTTAAAACTACAAAATCTTTGGGTAAGATAAAATCACAAAACTTAACAAGCAGATTCTCCACCACTCCTAATGCTTTTTAGTTGACCTATTTGACAGCATTACCAACATCCATGTGGGCTTCACTAACTCAATGCCAAGGCCTAAAAAGTGGAAAAGGACATTATGTTTACACTTGTACCTAAGTCACATAATATATTGTCAAATGAAAAATTCCCAATAGTGTAAGGTATGGTGAAACTCCTTAGATCCTTTAATTTAGGTGGCAAATACTTATCCATTTTCCAGGTTGTCTCTTAGTTCCTCGTACTTCCTTTTCCTTGAAGCTATTTCTTGTAAACACTTTATGTGGCTAGTTATTTTCTTCACTTATACAACTAAAGGAGAATTCACATCCAACTTGTTGAAATAACCCAAAAATTTACTCACTTGTTCTTCATTATTATTGAATAAAGCCTCTACGACTATGGGATCTTTGGCTTATACAATGGTGGTGCACTTACTTCTTTCTTTTCTTTTCTTTCACTCAGTTGTTACACCTTTCCCATTGTGGTATCTTCCACTATCTGCACACTTTTGACATGCTCAACGTGATTATTTTTAGTAGTGCTTGGAAGTGTATTTGCAGATCAACTAGCCATTTCCTTTGCAAGCTACCCAACTTGCACGTCTAAGCTTCTAATATAACATTGTTAGTTCTGTAACAAGGTGTCAGTATGATTCATGTAGTCTTGCATAGTTTTAGCAAAATTGCTATCATGTCATAGGTGGACTTCATAAGGTAGCTCACAATATCTACCAGAGATTAATTTTTCTTCTATTGGTAAGGTACTTGTAATCCATTTGGATTTTATTGATTTCTACAAGTAGAATTCGGATGATTATGCCATCCCAAATTATAGGTGCTTTCGTAGGGCTTATTACTTTGGCCTCCTTGATCACCCACGTACTTTACATATTCTCTTAGGTCATTGCTTGGTCCTTTGCCTCAGTATTCATGCAAGGGGTAAGACCTTACACACACATCATAAGATTGAACTATGGAAATTGAAAAAGTACTATTACTTACCACAATGTTGTCAATCTTCTTCACTAGGAGTTCCACTTTTCCAAAGAGTGTTGTTAATGTATCCATGTCATGCATGCTCGTAACCCTTCTTGTTGTAGACCTCTTAATTGGCCATTGGTATACATTTGTAGCCTTCTCTTCAATTAAAGCCCATGCCTCTTTAAGAAGTTTTTTCATGAGAACTCATCTAACAACTACATCCAAAGCTATACGCAATTAACTAGTTCCTACTATAAATGTTTTATACCTACATATATGGTGGGTAGCCATGCTATGGGCACTTCCGAAGTAACTCTTTAAACCTCTCCCAAACTTTTGGTAATGTCTTTGAATCCAACTACTTGAATGTCCCAATCTCAAGCCTTAATTGTGTGGTGTTGGCAAGTGGGAAGTATTTTTCCAAAAACTTACTGACCATATCCTACCAAGTGACAATGCTTCCAAGAAACAGAGATTGCAACCATTGCCTAGTTGTATCCCTAAGAAGAAAAGGGAATAATCTTAGTTTTACATCATCATCTAAAACACCATTGAACTTCAAGTGGGGCTCCAACAAATTGGTGGAGCTGTACCATATTGATAGGTGTAATATTTAACTCAAAGTTGTTAACTTGTGGTCTAACAATACTAGTCATGTGTGGATTCGTTAATGACTGCACATAGACTCTAATAGCATGCTAGTTTGGTGGTGAAAGTTATTCTTGAGGTTGTGGTGGTGGTGGTGGGTTGTCTTCCATTGTTGTTTCTTCTTGCTCACACCTAAAAAGGGCTCTTCGCCTCCTATGTAGTGTTTTTTCAATCTCAAGATCAAATTCAATCTCTAAACTCTTACTCCTGCATGTACAAAACTTGGCAACAACCTAAAATCAACCACGAACAAAATTTCACAATAAATCAGAAAAAGTTGAGAATAAGAGAGAAGAAATAGGGAGAAATAAGAATAGAAGAAAAAAAGATCACTTAATCTAGCAGTCCCCTATAGTCTTAGATAGTGCTCATCAGCCTCCTCAACAATGGTGCCAAAATTTGATGTGCATAGTTAACACACCAAAATTAAATTAATGTAAACTAATATTGAGGTAAGTATAGGTATTGTATCTATGAGTACAAGTGTCAAATCCCTAAGGAGGGGTATGTGTCTATCAATGTAACTGAAATTCCATTAGTTATGATATAGACAGGTAGTAAGAGTAGAATAAAAAAACTAAAGGTGAACACTTTGAAAATGAAATCACAAGTGTGAAGTAGTGAAGTACCAACACTCAAGTTTTCATGGTCTTTTTCAATTTTTTCTCATTACTTACACAAAACCTGGGCCTATACACCTATATATGCGCATCTTACATGCATTGTAGAGGGTCCTTGTTTAATTTTTATCATTCAACCACTTAGAAAACAAAGAATTCAAGCATTGATGTATTGGAGAAGAAGGGATTCGCTTTGCACTAAAAGTGGAAAGCATTCATTCTTCCATGTGACATAGGAATTTATAGACTAAATTTTTCGTACTTTTTTCTAGTATTTTCACTTCTGTTTGGATGATGAACACTTTGGGAATTGGTTTTCTTGATTATAGCATGAGTTGCTAAATTATTTTCTAACTCTTTTGCATTTAGTGGACTATGTATGTTTGAATGATTAATTAATTATTCTTGCTTTCATTATTTGTAATTCTTCAATTGAATAATAATTATGGTACTTGATCAACTTTGTAATTAATCGGTAATTGTGCGAGGAACAACATGAGTGAAACCTATGAGCTAGACTTACAATTCCAAACATTGATTTTGTAAGAATAACGAGAGTTAAACTATAGGATTAGTATAGGAAAAACAATGTTAATCATAAAGCTAATCACTTGACTTGACTCAATCTAGGAAAACCCACTAAAATCTAGAGATAAACCCATACGAGAATTTAAGAAAATATCATATACACTTTAGGATTAACAATCTATAACTAAGCAATTAAACTTATAATTAAGATAATTTGACATACATTGAAAACTAACTTACTGAACCTTAGGAGAAGTGTAATGACATTGTTTTCTCACGAATCCTCAACTCCTTCACTCCATTAGTCAAGTCCAACCGATTGTTTATGGAAGATGCCTTTAAACTATGGAATGATTTGAGTGAAATAATATCACAACAAAATGGACCAAGAATATACTAGCTCAAGAAATCTTTGACACTTTGGTGCAAGGTGAGGATTTAGTGATCAAGTATTATGGGAAACTCAAGGCCATTTGGAATAAGTTATCTATGTATGATGGGATGCCTGAGTGCACATATGGACTACCAAAAGTGATAATTAAAAGACAACAAAGGGGTTATATGATTCAGTTTCTAATGGGGCTCAAGGCCAAAAATACAAAAGCACCATCATGCAAATTTTGCAACATGAAATGACATGTCATGGAGAAATTTTACAAGATGAAGGGATATCCACCTAGACAAAAATTTTATCCGAAAGGGAATAAAGGATTTGCTTTAGTAGTCCAAAGCAACTTCCAAGGTGTTGAAAATGGGGATAATCCCAAGAATGATAAGGTAACATTCTGTGGACAAGAAGATTGGTGAGGTAGAACCCTCACATTTTCCCTAGTGCCAATGCAGCCACCTCCACACCTCCATGAACATGTCTAATAAGTTTATTCAGTTGACCTTACAAAACCAACAAGCCTTTCACAAACTTAATTCACCCAAGATACTTGACACAAGGGCCACTAACCATTTGGTTAGCGATCACAAGCAAAACCACCTGTCACATTAAGTTGCCCAATGGAAACCATGCTTTAACCACACACATAGGATTAGTCCAACTTACTGAGGCCATTACACTTCATGATGTGCTTTGTGTACCCTCTTTTCATTCAACTTAATATCAGTTAGGAAACTGACTAAGACTTTGCCTTTTTGTATAATTTTTTGCTCATCATTTTGTTATATTCAAGACCTTTCCACCTAGGGGACAATTGGAATGAGTGAAGAATGGCTTGTATCAACTTATAAGGACAAATGTGCATCCAAACCCGTTAGGGGAAGATCTCTCACAGCTATTTAGTAAGTTTAGCCATAGAATAGGTTATATTAAAAGTAGCATTTCCTCCTCATATCTATGGTATTAACGCCTTGGCCATGTATCAAATAAGAGGATCAACTTAATAGATGATCCAAATGTAAAACAACGATAAAATGATAATGAAATTCTTTGTTGCATTTGTCCTCTAGTTGAATAGTATAAAATTCCTTTTAGCATAGCTTTCATAAATTATTGTATCCCTTTGAGTTAATCCATTATGCCTTTTGAGAACTTTGAACCATCAAAACACATTATGGCAATAGGTTCTTTCTATTAGTAGTAGATGACTGCAATAGAACTACCTGGGCATATTTCTCAAATCCAAGTTAGGAACTAGATAGTGCATCATAGCCTTTCAAAACCCCATCCACAACCAATTCAATACACAAATTAAAATTCTTAGGAGTGACAATGGCCCTGAGTTCATGCTTAAAGACTTCTATCAAGAAAAGAGAATTATACACCAAAGAACTTGTGTGGAAAGACCCTAACAAAATGGAGTGGTTGAGAAGAAGTATCGACACATTCTCAATATTGTAAGGGCCTTTAAGATTTCCATTAGGGATTCCTATGCAATATTGAAATGATAACAAGCACATACCTCACAAATAAAGTTCTTACCTCGTACTAAACTATAAAACCCCTTATGAGATGATTTTCTAAACTAAACCTTCTTACCAACACATGGAAATTTTTTGATGTCTTTGTTTTGTCACTATCCTTACCCAAACAAAAAGAAATTTGACCTTAGAGGGAAAGATGTGTCTTTCTAGGTTACCCATTTGGCGTTGAAGGATACAAGATGCTTGATTTAGCAACCAACAATGTTTTCATTTCTAAGGATGTAATGGTCCATGAGGCAAAATTTCCATTCCAAAACCAACACCAACAAACACTAGCACTTGCTATTCTTAACTTCAATCAGCCATATATCTAGAATACCTACACACTAACCAT
Source organism: Avicennia marina (assembly GCA_019155195.1). Lineage (NCBI taxonomy): Eukaryota > Viridiplantae > Streptophyta > Magnoliopsida > Lamiales > Acanthaceae > Avicennia > Avicennia marina. The sequence continues at coordinate 5,647,292 of CM032762.1, read as the reverse complement.
GCACAATATAACTTAGATAATATAGTTACACCATAACTAAAAACCTCATAAAAACATGCTAGAACTTTAGATTCACAGTCTAATCAACAAAATGAAACCAATTAACCAACCTACTTCTTCTAATACCACGCTTGTTGATCCTAGTTTACAAGGTAAGGAATGCACCATAATACGTCCAAGACTACTACTATCAACAAGTTAATTGTACCACAACCATTCTAGTTGCCAATCTATCACCAAGCACCCTATAGAGAACTTTCTTTGCCATTATACATTTATTAAGCATCACTAAGCATTTTGGTCACCATTTCATCCCAAATGGAGGCTAAGACTTATGATGAAGCATTGAAAGACCCAAAGTTGTTGGAAATAGGCTACCTTATCTGTACCCACAGAGCTTGTGTAGCTGGCCCTACAAAAGTGCATTGTGATTAAAGCTCTTGTTCTTCATACTTTAGAAGGTGCTAAATGATATCCTAGGATGTTGACTCACTCCTAAAACCATTCGGCTTGAAAATTCATCAAAATCAGACAAGTCAGCATCTTAGCCACTAGGATTGCTAGTAGTGATTCAGTCACGTTTCTTGCTTGATGTTTTGCTAGCTGTATTTTCTTTTATGCATGCTTTTTTTGTGTGTTAGTTTTTGAGTTAGTTAAGGAGTCGAATTTAGATTGTTTTAGAAGAAGTAGTAAGTTTAAAGGTCAAGAGGCCAATTGGGAATTCAATGAAATAGTAACCTTTCCATTTCTATAGACTAAAGTTTCTGAACAGCCTTCCATCTTTTTTGCTCTTTAGTTAACAACTATAGGAGAACAAAACTTCACATAGTATCAAAGCTAAAGTTAAATGAAGGTTGAAGCCTAGACCATCCATGATCTATGGCATAAAGGTTGGCATCTATCCAACACCAACATAACATGGCCGCAAAAAGGATTTACAATTTAATCAGTACAACCAGTTCTTTCAAACTTGATAGTGGGGATAATCAAATGATTGCACTGGTCTTAGACCTCCTCACTACGAGAATTATGTTGTATAGGTGAGGAGTGTAAGGAGGCTTAGAGATAAGAACAAACTTAGATTCATCACTGGACAGATTGGAAAGCCGACAGAAGCTAATGTAGGATTTTTGGATGCATGGGAGAGGTGTGATAATATGGTAGTCTCATGGATCCTTAACTCTATAACTCCTGCAATTAAATCTAGTTTGCTATTTGTAGATAATGCTTGTGAACTTTGTATTAAATTAAGTGATAGAATGTTACAACATAATGAACCTAGAGTGTATCAATTGAAAGAAAACTTTAGGTGTACTGACTCAGGGAGATGATCTAGTAGTTACTTACTATGAAAGTCTTAAGGCTATATCAGATGAGTTATCAATATCTGATGATATGCCACAATGCACCTATGGACAACTGAAAAGTTTGATGGACAAAAACCAAAGAGACACTGTCATGTAGTTCCTAATAGGGTTGAATGACACCTACAGTCATGTAAGGGATCAAATTTTGTTGCTTGATCACTACCTCCTATAAACAAAGTTTTCCCTATAATTCAGCAATAAGAGAAGCAAAACCAAATCTTAGGCACAGAGTATGGATCAGAGGGCATGGCCATGATTGCACAGAGGAGCAGTAATGTTTTTATGATTGTAGAAAGGAAAGATAAACTGTATTGTACACACTACAAGATTTTAGGCCATAGCCTTGAGAATTGCTTCAAAGCTAGAAATGCACAACCTCTGATCTACATACACTGCAACATGAGAGGGCATCACATTGAAAAATGCTACAAGCTTAAAAGCTATCCACCAGGCCATAAGTTCTTTTAGAAAGTCAACAAAATGACAGGCCATGCTAACTTGGTGCAGAGTTTGCAGTAGGAAGGAGGAGATGCCTCCTGTGGAGATGATGGAAAAACGACACTAGCTAGGGCTCAATATGATGAGTTAATGATTCTCCTTGCCAGTGGAAAGACAATAGCTAACCAACTTACCAAAGAAGAACAACCTCTAAACCTCACTGCAGCAAATGCTAATAGTTTCAGCTCCACTACCCATAATGCCAATTCGTTGAATATAAACAGTAATTTGATAAGTTCAATGACCCCAAGCCTTAGACCAATCAAACTGGAAGGTTGTTCTTGGGTAATGGATACTTGAGCCACAAACCACATGATCTATGATCTAAGCATCTTCACATCCATGTTTTGAAAAGATTTCTAAGCAAATTAAATTACCTAATGGCTCACATGTTATAGCTACTCATATAGGAGTAGTAAAATTAACTAAGCTTATTACCTTATAAGACGTTTTATGTGTTCCATCCTTGACCATGAATCTCTTGTTTGTTAAGAAGCTGACTAATTCTACTTCTTGTTGTCTGCCTTTCTTTTCTTCCTATTGTCGTATGTAGGACCTTGCTACCTGGACCACGATTAGGAGAGGTGAGGTGAGGGATGGACTATACCATTTTCAAGAAGGAAAGTGTGGCATCGAGCTAACTTTGCAGACCTAGCAAGTCACAGTAAACCAATCTCATTTTGACACCCCACATGCTGTAAGCTCTGTAAGTTCTGCAAACTTATTGCACTGTCTACTTGGGCATCCATCTAGCAAAGTATTAGAACTCTTGCAAGAAGTTTTGATAAATGTGAACACTTCCAATTTGATTTAACTACCTTGTTCTATTTTTCTTGTTGCCAAAATACATAGATTATCTTTTGAACACAGTCATCATAAAGTTTTACATCCTTTTGACATATTGCACTGTCATCTTTGGGATCCTATAAGTGAGATAACATATGATGGAAGCAAATACTACCTAACACTAGTGGATAACTATACTAGGACAACTTAAACTTATTTGCTCAAAAATAAATCAGATACAGGAAATATCAAAAAAGTATTTTCAAACTTCATCTTCATACAGTTTGGAGCTAAAATAAAAGTGATAAGAAGTGATAATGGCTCTAAAATTAGGCTTAAAATTTTTTATCAAGACAAAGGTATAGTGCACCAAAAGAGTTATGTGGAAACCCCTCAACAAAATGGTGCGGTAGACAACATCTACTGAATGTGGCTAGAGCACTAAGGTTTAAATCTGGTTTGCTTTTAAAGTATTGGAGTGAATCAATTTTAACAGCAACTATTTGGTTAATAGAACCCGTAGCAGCTCCTTAAAGAATAAGACACCTTATGAGAAGCTATTTAAGGTCATGCCGTCTTACCTACATCTAAGAATTTTTGGGTGTTTATGTTATACCTCAACCTTGAAACAAGGAAAAAGAAAATTGATGTTAGGGGAGAAAAGTGTGTGTTCTTAGGTTAGCCTTATGGAGTGAAGGAATATAAGCTACTTGAACTCAAAACAAAGAAGTGTTTATTTCAAGAGATGTGATTTTCTATGAAAATGTATTCCCTTTTAAGATGATCAACCACAATATAGTTTCTGACTTGACTATATTCACACTATCCATTAGTTACATTGCTGATCCTTTCGTTGTCTCTTCTAGTCTTAACCAACCTTATTCTTGGTCCCAAACTCCTTCACAACCTAAAACTCACAGCTACAAACCAATAGATCCCCTCCAATACCAACATATCACAGAACCTAATGTGAGTCATACCCTTGAACCAAGATTGCCAGACACTGTTACATTGAACTAATAACCTGTAACTCTCTTGAAGAGGTCGAGCAAAGTTAGAAAACCACTTAAGTACCTTTAGGATTGTTGTTATGAATCAGCCAGCTCTCCCTCACTTCTTCCAAGTGGATAAGGTCACCAAACTTCTATTAAACATCGACATGAGAATGTGTTAGGGAATCAGAAACTCTCCTCCCCATTACCAGAGTATTTTAGCTGCTATTTCTACTTAAGATGAACCAAAGACTTATGGAGAAGCTTCAGTGGATTCCAAATGGGTGGAAGCTATGAAAATAGAACTAGAAGCCTTAGAACAAAACAACATATGGATAGTAACTAATCTACCTACTAGGAAAGAGCCAACAGGTTGCAAGTTTGTGTAAAAAATTAAACACAAATTAGATGGAAATATAGAAAGATACAAAGCTAGGTTAGTGGCAAAGGGATTCACACAAAAGGAAGGAATAGAATTTTAAGAAACCTTCCTCCAGTAGCCAAGATAACTGCCATTAGATGCTTCCTAACAATAGCTGTAGTGAAAGGATAAATGTTATACCAGCTTGATATCAATAATGCCTTCTTGCATGGTGAATTAGATGAAGAAATCTATATGAGGAAGCCTCCAGGATACCATGAGGGAAAACTAGAACAAGTTTACAAATTAAACAAGTGTTGTATAGTCTAAAACAAGCTTCAAGGTAGTGCAATACTACTTCAACCAATGCTTTGATAGAATATGGTTTTGAGTAGTGCAGAGCTAATTATAGCCTCTTTATCATGACAAAAGGAGATTCATTCATGGATGTATTGGTCTATGTGGATTACATAATTTTTGGAAGTGATTTAGAGGCCATGGCCATAGATGTAAAGAAGTTCTCAGATAAAAGGTTTAAGATCAAGAACTTGGGAAGTCGGAAGTATTTTCTAGGTATTGTGGTTGACAAAGTTGCAAGTGAAATTTATATCAATCAGAGGAAGTACACCCTGGACATACTTTCAGATAGTGGTATGTTAGAGGGCAAGCCAAGCAAGTGCCCAATGCAATAAAACTTCAAATTGAGCAAGAATCAGAGAACTCTACTGGAGGATCCATTGATCTATAGATGGCTCATTAGAAGATTGCTTTACGTAACTATTACTAGGCCAGATATTGTTTATTTGGTTCAAACCTTGAGTCAATACATGTAAGCACTATTGATCTACACCTGAAGGTAGCGCCCAAGGTGCTACATTATATTAAGGCTGCACTAGGACAGGGATTATTTTTTGCAGCATCTTAAGCTGTATGCTTTCCGTGATTCAGATTGCGGCTCATGTTTTGACACTCGTAGATCCATCACGGGATATTGTATCTTTATTGGGAAGTCCTGGGTGTCATGGAGGTCCAAAAAGCAAGTGGTTGAGTCAAGATCCTGAACTGAAACGAGTATCGAGCTATGGCAGCTACATGTAATGAACTAACTTGGTTGAGATATATCCTTGTAGCACTTGGAGTTAAACATCTTGAACTTGTTTTTATTGCATTATGACAATCAAGCAGTGCTTCACATAGCCGCTAACCTAGTCTTCCATGAAAGGAGTAAGTACATTGAGATAGATTGTCATATTATTAGAGATCAAGTGTAGACAGAGATGATTAAGACCTGTCTTGTGCCCACTGGAGGGCAAATTGCTAACATAATAACTAAAGCACTAGGAACTCAACAATTAAAGACTTTCGTTGAAAAGATGGGAATGGTAAATTACCACTTCACATCTTGAGGGAGGCTGTTGGAAATAGGCTACCTTACCTACAGACATAGAGCTTGTGCAGCTGGCCCTACAAAAGTGCATTGTGATGGAAGCTCTTGTTCTTCATACTTTAGAAGGTGCTAAATGATAGCCTAACATTTTGAATCACTCCTAAAACCATTTAGCTTGACAATTCATCAAAATCAAACAAGTCAGCATCTCAACCACTAGGACTGCCAGTAGTGATGCAGTCACATTTCTTGCTTGATGTTTTGTTGGTTGTATTTTCTTTTGTGCATGTTTTTTGGTGTGTTAGTTTGAGTCAGTTAGGGAGTTGAATCTAGATTGGTCTAGAAGAAGTAGCATATTTAAAGGCCGAGAGGCCAGTTGGGAATTTAATGAAATAGTAACCTTGCCATTTCCACAGACCAAAGTTTCTAAATAGCCTTCCATCTTTTTTGCTTTTTAGTTAACACTTATAAGAGGCACAAAAGTGGCATGAAGCTTTGAAGAATAAGTTGAAGGCATAGGAAACTAAAAAAACATGGACAGTGACAAACCTTCCTCTTGGAAAAGTACTTATTGGTTGTAAGTATATATACAAGATCAAATATAAATTAGATGGAAGTATTGAAAGATATAAAGCAAGGTCAATTGTTAAAGGGTACACTTAGAGGGAGGGAATAGTCTATCAATAAACATTCTCTCTTGTAGCCAAACTTACTACCATAAGGTGTCTACCATCAATAGTAGTAATGAAAGCTTGGCAGCTATGTCAATTTGATGTTAACAATTCCTTCTTCGATGGAGAACTTTTGGAAGAGATATAGAGAAACCTCTAATATATAAGGGAGGAGCAAACCAAGTATGTGAATTGAATAAAAGCTTGTATGGACTTGAACAAGCCTCCAGGTGGTGGTACTCTACTCTAACTCAAGCACTGACCAACTTTAGATTTGAGCAATCGAATTTGTTTGTGTTGAATAGAAAGGATTTCTTTATTGCCCTTTTTGTATATGTTGAAGATATTTTCGTGGCTAGAGACTCCATAGAAGTAGTGATAAGTATCAAGCAAATTTTGGATGATAAAAATTAGAGATTACAGATCTTGGAACCTAAAATACTTCCTTTGGATCGAAGTAGCTCAAAATTCCATAGGCATCTACATCAACTAAAGAAACTTTGCCTTAGATATCCTAAAGGACTCTGGGATGCTAGCATCCAAACCATTCAAAACACCTATGGAGCTCATTTGCAATCTAGCAAGGGAGAAGAAACACCATTGCTTGATGTATCTATATATCATAGGATACTTGGGAGGCTTCTGTACTTAATCATCACTAGTTTTGATTTGTCTTATAGTGTGCAAACCATGAGCCAATTCATGAAAAGACCAATTGATGCACATTTGAAGGCTGACTACAGGGTACTTCATTACATAAAATTAAATGTAGGACAAGGGATTTTCCTCTGTTTAACTAGTCATTGCAATTCAAGACCTTCAATGATTCAATTGGTGTTCTTGCCCTAATTCACGAAGACCAATCACATTCTATTGTAATGTCTTCAAAATTCATTGATTTCTTAGTGATCAAAGAGGCAATCAACAATCTCTCAAAAGTCAAATGTAGAGCAATGGCATCAACTTGTGCGAAACTCACATAGATAAGACATACGAAGTAATTTGCAAGTATCACACCCACCACAAGCTAAGTTGCATTGCAACAATAAAGCAACATTACATGTCGCTACCAACTCGGTATTTCACAAACAAACTAAGCATATCAAAATAGACTGTCACCTTGTTTTGGATCAAATAAAAAAAGGGTTGGTTTATACGCATCATGTTCTGACAGATTTACAAGTAGTAAACATCCTTACAAAGCCGCTAACAATCTGCCTTCTCAGAAAACATTTGTGCAAAATGAGAGTCATTGATCTTCACTCTCGACCTTGTGGGGGGCTTGGGCTTGGGAGACAAGCCAAGTTAGTAGGAGACGGTGGTTGGTCGGCAAGATGAATCGATTAACTAGCCAACTTATCGTTCTCAACTTTTCAATTGTCTTTCCATTTTTCAGTTATTAGCGGTTATTAGTAGTTTTCCATTTTTCTGTTATTTGTAGGTTAATTAGCTGAACACGGCGCATCTTGGCCTTAGTTTTCGGGCAACTCTGACTGTATGAATGAGGCTGATCAGATTCTGCAGAGTAATGAGAATTCTTCCAATTTCTTGCAAGAACTGTCATTTACGCTTTAGCAAACTGCATCACCAATCGGCCGCCCCAAATCTAAGAAAAATTATTATATTTTTTTATAATTTTTTAATTATAAAAATTAAAATTGTATTAGAAAATTTACCAAAAGAAGAAAGAAAGAAAAATGTCATAAGTAAACTATGAAAGATAAAAAGAAGTCGAATAAATCAAGAACGAAGAGAGAAATAAAAAAGCGAAGAAAGTAAAAAAATACTTCTATAATTTAATATTGTAACCGAAATTTATTACACCTGGGCTTCTCTATTACAATATAGTATAAAGTAAAACTGCAACATCTGAGTCTAGCAATCGAGACCTCAATATTCTATTATTCTGTTGGCTATGAATGCATGTGAAAAAAATGACTCGCTTAATTGATGGAGCCTATTTAACTTAATCAGCATTTAAATTGCGCCATTTTGGTTAGTCTCCGCCGCCTCTTTAGTTGTCAAACCCAACTCCGCCTTGGCTTTTCGCTCTGCAATAACTCTCTTCGTGGATTCATAATAAATGGCGTACAATGTTAGTTGGGCCAGCCCAAGCACAGCACCCGACCCATTAGGAACCTGGATTGTGAAGTCCACATCAAAAACTTGTATGCATGACAAGAAGTAAAAACAGTGTTTACATAAGTTTTAAAGTGATGCAAAAGAAATTATCAATTATTGGAACATCACACAATGAACTCATAATACGCAGCTGTCTAAAACATAACAACATGACATTGTTTAAATTCCATTTTGTTATTTGACCTAATATAAGGAAAATAGGGAAGGAGCTAGAATCTTTTTCGTCATTGCAATTTCGAAATTGAAAAGTATATATTTTAACTTCTGTTTATATTACAGATACAGATAAGACATGAGAATACAGTTCTCTGAGGAACCCGTGACAGATATGCTAGGGCCGACCATAGATAATTTACATAATTGATAAGATTGTACAATGTACAATGTTTTGATGAGTTAAACATTGTTGATTGAGAGGGTGTTTGGGAGATTTTATAAAAATATCTTATAAGTTTCATAACATTTTATAAGATGTTTAGATCTTATAGATTCTTTATTTATAAGCATATAAGTTTTTTTTAAAAATAGTTTATAAGTTTTAAAAATAAAATATTTAGAGTTAGTAAATTTTTTTAAAAAAGCTTATAAGTTTCAAAAATAAAATATTTAGGATTTATAGGTAATTTAAAAATAAGTTAGATTTCAAACATCTGATAAATTACTTCATTTAATGTATAAAAAATAATATAAATATTTTTAAATTATATTTTAGTCATAGTATTTCAACTTCTTTTCGTTCTTATTACATTAAAAAATTATAATCAATTATAATTATAAATTTCAATAAAATTTTATAAGTTCTTTATCTTATTTTTAAAATAATCTCTACGGACTCATGAACTCTAAAAACATATTTTAAATTACATAATCTTATAATTTCTTAAAAACAAAGTTTAACCAAACACCCTCTGAGTGAGACGAGAGTTAGATATAAGAGGTAATTCACTTACGAGGATAAAAGGATCCAGATGGATAAGAGCGTAGGTACTCCAGCAAATGGCATTGAGGAAGGAGCACAAGGAAAGGTAAAACGGCATGTACTCCACACTTTTGGTAGTAATCACCAGCTTCTGCAAATAATTTACTTGGAACTTACACAAAATATTCCCAAACATTAATTTCTCAACAAGTTAAATTGCACACATCAATGAGACAGAAGAATGAAGGTACGTACCATAATGGACAAGGGAGAAGCATACATCAGAATGTTGCCAGCGATGCAAATGCTGCCGACAATGGCGGACCGAAGTTTAGTTGTATGGGCCAAAGTGAGCACAAGCATCGCCAGGGCCGCCAGTAAGATGCATTCCACCGCAACTACGCCCACCACTTTCGTCCGTTTCTTGTTGGATTGGCAGAATATGAGAAATAGAGATATGTATACAATCTCGATGACAAAACCTGTGCCGTTGATGGTCACAACAAGGGTGCTGTTGGGGTGTACCATAGGCAGTCCGTATAGTACCCACAATCCACAGTTGACAAAGGTGGCAAGATATGGCGTCGGTGAGTACCGTTCCACTGATCTTTTCTTCCATATTCCGTAGAAAGTTGGCCTGAAAATATTACACACCAACAACCGAAAAGCAGCAGGTGAGAAGTTTTGTTAAGTAATTGACTCTTTCTGGTTAATTAATATTAATTTATCTTATAATTTTCCAATAATAAGACGAGGAAAAACAGAATGATACTTACACGGGTGACAAGAACAAGACTAGTGATATGACATTCCCTGAAAGTAAAAGAAGCAAAACTCATTTAAGCATCGAATCCAGGACGAGAAAAAAGAAATTAATGACACCCTTCACTAAAGGGTTCTTCACTTCATGTAAGATCTCAAGTTTTATCCCCGACTTATGCTCTGACCCCTTCCTATATATATATAATTTGATATATAGTGACCGAGAGCAAGAAACTGACCTACAATGCCAACAGCAGTACGAGCATTGTCTTTAGAAAACATGACTCCAAACTGCAAAGAAATGAAACAGAAAAAAAAATTCAAGAAATATCCTTTTTGATTTCTTGGTAAGAGAAAGTATGCGAAGAAGGTGGCAAGGAATGCAGTGCCCCTGAAAAGAAAAGCCGGATCAGTAGATAACGATAAGAGGATGAGGAGGTCGGGGTAGTCTTATCTTCACAACTACCCCAACAGTATTTATGTCACTTGCGTGACATGCATTGGCTGGCAACACTCAGGACAACACATGTATATTCATTAATAATTTTACGTGAAAAATAGAAGAAAGAAAATTAAATTCAATGTGGCGCTCCCCTCAAGGACCACAAAATCCTCGTCCCAGTGTAAACAATTAAATAGATTTAACTACGGCTGAAAAGTGGAAAAGAAACAAAAGGTTTCCAAAGCTGGACCAGACTGCCCGGTCGGTTCGATTAAAGCATGAACCGGTTTGCAAGCCAGTTCGAATTTGAAATGAAAACCGGTACACAAAAATGTTGGTCTTGTATCTATATATTTTTCTTTCTCCCACTAGTGGAACTTGTGTTTAAATGGTACATTTATACATTCATTAACTTTAAAATTAAATTTTTGTGGAATAATTAAAATATGCCATGGTTTAACATGCACATAATAAACTCAGTAGATAAGTCATTATATTTTCTCTTTCGTTCATTATTGTTGGCATAAAAATACTATACGTTGATACCTCCAAAATATAATACTAGTTAAACATAAGAGTTTTATGCAAGAATTACACAAAAATTTATTTTTATTTTTGTGTTAATAACTTAAAATATAGCTTATGCTTAAATTAATATATTACAATTAATAACTCTTTTGTCAACTGCTTCAAGAATAGAGAAGGAAAAATGTTAAGAAAAATTGAAAATAAGAAAAACTAAATTTATGATTAAAGAAATTTTTTATATATCTTAGTATGAATTAAATTGAGTTTTTAAACGTAAATTCAAATTTTTAGTAATTATATGTTAAATAAATTTATCCAAATAATATTACAAAATAATTTTTTTATATTATATCCTGGTTTTGATAACAGTCACAAACCAAACTGAAAAGGTTTTCCGTGACTTTTTGTAACAATAAAGTATAAGGCAATAATCCCTTTATATCACATAAAATCAGCACCGAATCCAAGTCAAACTAAGGGACACAATAATATGCACCTAAGTGCTTATTTGCTTGGGATAAAAGTTGTTTCGGTGTGATGGATCAGTAATTAAAATCAATGTGCAGCGGATATTTAACGAGATTATTGATATTAATGTAAGAGAAAACTGACAAACTTTAATCCATTTTCACACTGCCAAAGATCCGTTTCTTTCCTTTTTACTGTTTCCTTAAGAAACCATACCCCATTATAATAAATATTAAAGGGCAAGGAACCATCACCCTTTGTTGAGACCAAAGACCAAAGTAATAAGCATTGGAGAAAGGTCATGTTGGAAGAGTTGTGCGCATTAGAAAAGAATGGGACATGGGAGGTGACTTCACCACCAAAGGGGCAACATGCAATCGGGTGTAAGTGTTTGTTCGAAACTAAATTAAAGGCAGATGGATCAATTGAAAGGTTTAAGGCAAGGGTTGTGGCAAAGGGATACAACCAAATAGAGGGATTTGATTTCCAAGAAACCTTTAGTCTAATAGTAAAACAAACTATTATTATAATGTTTTCTCCTTACAGCCGTCAATAGGTGGAGCTTACAACAGTTGGACATTCATAATATACTCCTTAATGGTGATTTGGAAGAGGATGTGTATATAGAGTTACCATGGCTAGGTTGCAAGAAATGAGTTGTGTGCAAGCTAAAGAAGGCTCTATATAGCCTCAAGATAATGGAACATCAACTTTACTGAGGCTTTATGTTAGTAGGGATTCACAAAAGTAAGATCATATCACTCATTATTGACCAAAGGGTCACAAGATAGTGACAAGGTAGTTTAGGCTGGTGTATGTGGATGATGTTCTTGTAGGAAGCAAGAACGCAATAGAAATATCAAGGATCATGGATTTTTTGTCCTCAAGATTCAAGTTGAGGAATCTAGTGACACCAAGGTACTTTCTTAGAGTTGAAGTTGCAAGCTTGGAATGTTATGGAGTAGTAGGGGCTAGATCGAGCAATACACCAATTGAGATCAATCATAGACTTGGGAAGGAAGACAAAGAACCATTGGAAGATAAGACTTACTACAGCAGACTTGTTGGGAAGCTAATCTACTTAACATTCACTTGACCAGACATAACATATGCTATGCAAACTCTATCACAATTCATGAATAGCCTTAAGACAAACCATCTAAATGCAACATTCAAAGTTTTGAGGTATATTAAAGAAGCACTAGGCAGGGGTATCATCATGAAGGTGAACAATGATACTTATATAATGGGTACTCAGATAGCAATAGGGAAAATTTCTATGGAACAAGAAGATCACTAACAGGCTACTACATCAATGTGGGAGGCTCATTAGTAAGCTAGAAAATCAAGAAGTGATGCGAGTCATTAACACATAAAAATTTAAATTTATAACGACTAGTATTGAGTAAGTACGACTGTCATATCCACAAGGAGGGTTTGTGTGTTTATTGATTTAATTAAGTTTTTATTAGTTAGGCCTCAAGACTAGAGCAAAAGGAAAGAAATAAAACTAAAAGAGAGTACTAATAACAAGTACACTAGATGAAAGTATTAGAGTGCCAAAAACTGAAGAATTTAGCCACTTGTGTTATGTTGGTTTTCTATACATACCAAATTACATTAATCATCAATTTAATTATACTGGTTATATATTATTAATCCTAGAGTTTGCAGGATATTCTCTTGAATTTTCCTATAGCTTTAATTCCAAATTTTAGCAAGTATTCCCAAGATAAATCGAGTCAAGTGTTCAAGTTGGTGATTAACAATGGTTTTCTACACTAACTCTGCGATTTCACTCTCGTTATTCTCACGGAGTTAGTGTTCACAAATTATGTGTCTAGCATGCAAGTTTCACTCCCATTATTCCTCACACTGCCACATATAATTAGAGAAGAGCCAATCTCCCCCAATTACTATCCAAATCTACAATTGTGAATAACCATCTAAAGATAATTAATTAGAATTCATGCACACATCATACACTAAATACAAACACAAGTGATCAGAAAAGGATTTAAAAATTCATAATAAATTTAATAAAAATAGGTTATAAACCGTTTATCATCCAAACAAACATCAAAATAATTGAAAAAACTATGAAAACTTATTCCTAAGACTTTGCTTTACATGGAAACAAATTTTCTTCAACTCTTGGCATGGATCCCTCCTTCTCCAAGCTTTAATCCTATATTCTTATGTTCCAGGAGTTGGAAAAGAAACTAAAACCTAAAAGAAACTAGAAAAGCCCCCTTTTTCAGATGCATGGATCTCTTATTTATAACCTAAGAAACTCTAGGAGACGTGTAGAAGTGTAAAAAGTTGAAAAAACCTTTAAAAATTATGAAAAAATCAGAACTGAATGTTTCTGGCGCCGGCACACTGCGATAGTGCCACTGAGGACCACAATCGTGGCTCAAAACTACAGAAATTCCAAAACAAGTTGCGGTCTAGTTTCGCAGTCATGGAACACCTTCTTGCAATCATGGCTCCAATTTCCATGATCACAACCTTGATTGTGGAAATTCCAGTATTTGACTGCTCTGGCAGTGTACGTTCTTTTATATGTAACTTCTTCGACCAATGTCAAATTAAGCTAATTTTTGCACCCTTGGGAAGCCAATTCATTTTTATTTTATTTCTAAAAGTTTTAAATCAATTGAATGTTCCACCAAAATGTGGAATCGTTTCAAATGCATTGCTTAATCTTTTCTGCAACCATGATAACTCTCATTTTAAAACATGTATATGTATGACAATTCTCATTCTAAGACATATGCATGATAATATTTAATGTAATTCATACATGATAATGTATTGTCTTCATTTTTACTCATATGCATGCATAAATTAAGTACAAAATGGGTACAAATATGTCTATTATTTCACATGTTATCAAGAAGCAAGAAGTTGTAGCTAGAAGTTCTACTAAGGTAGAATATCGAGCACTTGCATCCTATATATGTGAGGTTTTATGGATTCAAAACCTTATAAAGGAGATGTAATTCAATCATGAAGAGAGCATCCCAATCTATTGTAACAACCCAAGTGCCATACAAATAAGTAAGAATCCAACATACCATGAAAGAACAAAGCACTTTGATCTTGATCTACATTTCATAAGAGAAAAGATAGAGGATAGAATAGTTAACGATAAAGTTTGCCTTACGCCTTACACCAGGTATGGAATACATTCCTCTTTTATTCACCATCCACCACCTTTCTAGTTGTAGCACTAGGTGCCTCTATGTTCACCAAATTTAGCATCCCTTCTCCTTCAAAAACCCCCTCATCATTTGTATCATCATCTCCAACCTCTTCTTCTCCTTCACTTTCTTTCTCCTCTTTCATCACCATCACTCCAACATCATTCAAAATCATAATTCTTTTGTTTGGGCGTTGGGAAGAGTAATGCCCTTGCCCCTGACACTTGAAACACATAATATCATGAGTAGTGAGAGGGAATGAATCTCCTCCTCATAGCAATTTTCAATTTGGTCTAGCTCATAGTTAATTCATTCCACTATATCACTACATATCGATGAATTCTACAATTAAGAACTTCAATTTTTAGTCCTCTGTGTACCTGTAGTAATCAAACACCATCTCAACTCGATGCTCCCATTCAAGGTATAGCTCTAGGTCAAATTTCCCTTGGAGTGGTGAGACTTAGAGTTTGATCCCACTATGCCTTAGGGGTTTCTCATATGGATCATTTTGGAAGTCAAAGTAGTCATCCGATGATGTTCTTTCTACCCATGTCACACGTTCATGGTCCCATGTCCAACCACCATATGGCAATGGGTTTATCTCATGTCCTTGTAGTTTAAGAGGCTTCAACTCTTTCTAATCAGTTGTGCATCCCTTCCATCATCCTTGAAATTCTTTACATTTCTCCTCTTATGGCCTCATCATTATTGTTATGTCATAGAATTCTTCGGTCAAATCTACTTCAATATTTGACATATTGAAAGCAAATAGTCAAAATTAAAGTGCATGTGTGCTAGCATATATGTACAATGAGCAAGAATTTAAAAACCGCTTCAGTAATCTTACTAACCCAACTTAAGTCACCTTAGAAAATTCAAAATGATTCCTAGGCTCAAAGACAAACAAACTCCACAAAAATAGTGTAAAAATCAAGAAAATAAGTTTCGGAATCAATCTAGAGTGCGAATGATCGATTTAGTGCAAAGGAACAGGCAATGCAACCGATCCTAGCTATAGCAAATCGATCTAGATATGGTTATGGGTGCACAATTGTTCATGTTAATGCACGTGATCTAAACAAAATTAGGGTGCACAATTGATCTGAATGTACGTGCAATCAAGCACAAATCACTTTTTAGCTACTACGGTTTTTTTTGAACACCTAGCGGCGCAATTGATCTAAGGTTCACAAGATCAATCCAATGCATGGTGTGGACAAAATTTTCAACTTCCATACAATACAAAACCCACAAAAATCACAAAATAGAGTCAAACAACCTCAGATTTTTTTTTTGTATAAATTTTTTTGCTTGTTCTCTATTTTTTTTCCTTTTTTTTTTGTGATTTTCCTGGCCTTTTTTGCACTAATTTTCTTCCTCTATCTTTTATTTTTTGGTCCAACAATACTTTAACTCCCAACAATATTCCAACAATAATATCAAATTTTTAACACCTTAAAAGCAGTAAAATCATTCAACTAGTCCAGGTACTAAATAACTTTTTTGTTCCAAATTGAGTTAGTTTATCTGTAAAAAAAAATAGAAAGCTTGTAAATATATGTTTACACAATGTTTGGAGGAGGAAGACTACAGGGTGGACAACATGATTGCATTTCTCAATCAAGATGTGAGATAGGAGGTAAAATTTTTAGTTTAGTTGGTAATAGTGGTAGTTAGGCCAATTTAGTGAAAACTATTCTTGTTGATCAATTATCATTACCATTATTGGTTCATTTTCAGCCACATAAATTGCAATAGGTGTATGGTAATGCGGGTTTTAAGGTGATGAAGAGAGTGCCTATTTCATTTCATATTGGTAAATACGATGATGCAATTTTATGTGATGTAGTTCCCACGCAATTTTTGTCACATTATTTGGGAGACCATGGCAGTACGACCAACAAGTTAGTCATAATAGGTCCAAAATAGGTATTCTTTTTCATTTCGAGATCATCACTTTATGCTTGTACCATTATGACTAATATTAACTAGAGAGGATAGAGAGAATGTAGGAAGACAATGGGAAGAAGAGAGAAGAAAACTTGCAAGAGAGAAAAAGAAGAGAGATAGAGAGAGAAAGAAATTGATGAGGAGAATAAGCATGAGATTGCTAAAGAATTGAGACTGTAGTTGAGGAGGAATATGAGAGGGAAAAAGAAAAAAGAAGAGAGAAGGAGACATAAGAATTTGTATAGGAAAATCAAATTGGAAAGAACTACTCGCATGTTGACCCATTGAATTATTTACCCTCTTTCTCTATTCATATTTCATAGGATTTATAGACAGTCATAGCCAAAGAATATCTACATTCACATGTATTGATGGATCTTCATATTACTTTATCTATTCTTTGTAAATTGATCCATATGATGGAGTTGGAGGGTTAGCACATTCAAATCGTTGCAAACATATTTTACATCCATGTAGTTAATACTAGGGCATTGGAGATAGTGTATTATAGGATGTCTAAAGGCTTTTAGATGTTTGTATTTAATCCAAGTAGACACAAGCTCCTTTTGAGGATCATTCATCCTCAAGTGGAAGAGAATAACACAATCAAAGATTTGTCAATTTTTTTATTTTTATTTGGTATTAAGCTCTTACTATATTTTAGGCCATATAGGCTTTAGTGTTAGGGTTTACTATAGCTTTACTATAAGTATTTATTTTATTCTGTTAAGCAAGGTGGATTAAAACTAGAAAAGAAATCAAAGGTAGTCTCATTGCATAGTTGACTACAGCAGGAGGTTACTATTTCATTGGTTTGCTTTTATCCTACACGTATTTAGGAGCTGATCTGTTGCTGAGTATTTTGTTAGACGTGCGAGGTGTCATCTAATATGTTATTGCAGTTAATTTTGGTTGTTATAGGGAATTATAGTTAGTGGAAGTTAATACATGCAGCTGCGAAGCTTAGATAGTTAACAACTTTTCTTGTTCACCAGAAACCTTATGGTATTTCCTTGCATATAACTAATTATATTGAAGCTTTCTTGATCAATAATGGAGCTTTTAGTATTTTTCCAATCTCTCATTGCCATATTTTGACATATTCAATCACAAGACTTAGAGTGTTTGGATTTTAATTTTGAGATTAATGGAATTTTCTCTAGAATGTGGATTCTCTGTTTCCAGAATTTCATTGAATGATTCATAATCTCATAAATCAATTCAAATTGATTCAATAGGAATAATTTCTATTCGAGTCACGACTTATCAATCAACCCCAATGTGTAGACTATAACTGTCCTATCACACTGATTATCTAATTTATTATGTTTAATTTCACTGCTATTATGTGGGCTAGGGCACTTGTTGCACATGTTGTGTCCTTAGAATCTGAGATTCAATTCAATTTTTTTTTTATTATTATTTTCTAGTTACCTTTGATCACACCAAGTGATTCAGGTTGGCCATAAAGAATTTTAATTCGATTCCCAGTCCTAGAGTTTAGTTGTTGAAAATATATATAAAAAAAGAAAAAATCAACAAAAACTAAAAAAAAATAATAAAAAGAAGCAACTAATACAAGCCAACAAAACACCACTACCGTCATAGTCTCCAAATCTATCGCCATTCCCATAGTCCTGGGTTGGAGGTCCTTGCTCCAATAGAAGCTCACACCAACACTATTGTTCAGTCAAAATCAATTGTAGGAGCACTGAAAAATCTAGCCAAACTATCACTAGTTCTTCACACCCTTTAACCAGTTTTTTCAACTCATTCGTGCCAATGTCTCCCATCATATCATTGTGCCTTGCCATGCTTGTCTTACCAAAAATCGAAGAACCAAATGCCTCTAAAGCTAGACTGCCAACTCTACGTGGAAAAACCTAATGGATTTGGAGAGTTCTAAACTATATAAAGTGTGGGTCGGATCTCTTACTGGACCAAAACTATACTATTGGGGTCAAGGCTTGTTTAGGCCAGAAGGAGGGAAAAAATTGTTGGGCTATTCCATTGGATCAAATTTCACAGGCCAAAATTTTCGTGTTGAATTAGACACTTGATACATAATTTGCATCTCTAGAATTTGAAATTGGATTCAATTCATTTTTTTCATTAGGCACCTTTGATCACGTTAGAGGAACTAATCAACAATTTTAGTTGACCAACCACTTAGATCTTCTTGATCTTTAAATTTGAGGGCAATGTTGTAATTCAGTCGCCAGGGCAAAATGCTCCTTTTCCTCATCGTGCGGTGTAATCTCCTCTACTCCCCTGATTCTGTTCTCTCTCTTTCTCTAGTTGATTGTTGTGTCATCCTTTCTTTTCAATGGCTTGACTATCTAGGCTAAAATTTTCATGTTGTATTAGACACTTGATATATATTCCACATTCTTGGAATTTGAGATTGTGTTTGATTTTAGTTTTTTGGTTGGTTACCTCTCATCATAATAGAGTGACTAATAGATAAATTTAGTCCACCAACAACTTTACGTCTTCTCGATCATTAAATTTGAGGGCAATATACATTGTAATTCACTCAGTAGGGCGGAATAAATATGCTCCTTCTCTCTCTCTCTCTCGCTCGCTCGCTCGCTGTGGTCGATTGTTGTGTCTTCCTTTCTGCTCGATAGTCTGACTGTCCTTTCCAATCAAATCTATGCCTTGTCTGACTCCTTAAGATTCGATGCATTACTTAATCGAAGTAGTTTCTCAGTTTATGGCTCTGGGTGGTAAACTTTGGTTCTAAGTCCCACTGTCTAATGAAAAATGTGGGCTCTGTACGATGATAAAGGGGTGTTCTTGGGCGGATACTGCATTTCCTAAGTATGGGTCCCGTTGGGGAGGAAAATTAGCGACGAGGACGAGTCGCTGTTCCAAGAAAAGGGTAGCAGAAAGTGGAGGAAAATGATGAAAAGGAAGGAGAGGGAAATAGTAGGAGAATAAAAGATGAAAATCTTATTGCCAGATTTCTGATAATCTTTACAATGCCTAGTCCATACTATATATAATATTGATTTCACCTCCTAATCTTGACAAACAAGACCGAATCTACACATTAATAGCTAGTTGACCTCCTGATATGGTTCTATCTTCCTTATCCTCTTGCACACTGTTATTATTTTTATTTACAAATGTCCTCCTTCTCAGTTGGAAAATATGTACATGCCCCCATGATTATAATACAATATTCCCCATCGTAATTCATTTATCCGTGCGAGCTGTAATTTATTTCGCGTGATGTGTCGTGTCTGTTTGCTTTACTGCATTACAGACTCACCAACATGATACAGACATTGCAGACTCACTGACATAATATTGACGATCACAATATTGGAAAAAAGAAAACTCTGTAGCCAGTATGCATGTGTATTTGGGTAAGGAAACTTTACTGCTCTTCGAATTTTTGGTCCGATTCTTGACTCTTAAACCTTTGCCCATCTTTGTCCATCTTTCAACAACATCTTGACATAATTCTAGAATAACCTATGGTCGTTCAAGACTATTTTTTGCATGAAGGTTGATTTGAAACCCCGTAGAAAACAATCAAGACCACACGACACCAAAATAATGTGATCTGAAACTATTATGTAATTTTGTTTTGAATCACATAATAAAATATATAAAAATAACAAAAGATAAATTACAGGAATTTATGTGGTTCAATCATTTGACCTACCTTTAGAGGAAAAGATTTTTTTTTTAAATTTTTTATTCATAGAGTAAAATACAAAGTAATGAGAGATTCATTAACTCGACCAACCTAGTGAAGAACATCGTCTGTATCATAGAAGAATGAGAATACTAACACCCCTTTCTCGCTTCCCTCTCTAGTATAATGTTCTTGAAAGTCTTATCGAATAATTAATCTTCCTGGTGCTAAAAGTATCCGACATATTTCATGACTCCCTCCCCTTGGTAATTGCAAATGATTAATAATTAATAAAATTGACACGCACAGTGTGTGAGTAAAATCATAAAATGTTTGTATTTTAAATAACATAAATAATATTATTTAAAAAGATTTTGTATCATCAGAGAAATGGATAATTCAAATTTAAAGTAAGTTTGTCTTAACTTTATACCCAAACCATTAGAAAAAGAGAAAAAAATTAGAAATTCTTGTCAAATGAATGCTCTTCTCATAAAAATGCCAAGGAAGAAACCAAAGTATTATTGTTCAAGTTACATCTTTTAGAATATATTTAAATAAGAAAAATTTGAATAAAGAATTTTTACGAAAAGGAAGCAGAAGAGTCTTCTTTCTTTTGAAGGGTGTCGGGTTGGTTTCCAATTTGCCCTATTTTCAAATGGTTTGCATTGGGTGGTCTTTTCTTCAAGTATACTATTTCAAGTATTATCACCAAAAAAAGATGAAATGATATTGAACGTGAAATGTTTGAAAGAAAAAATAAATAAAAATAAATTAAAAGAAAAAGGAATCATGAAGAATAAAACGGACAAGGAATTAAAAATAATGATAAATATATTATTTTATATTATACAAACCAAAAAAGGGTAAATATGTAATTTTATTTTATATAACCAAAATGGGGATTAAACAATTAATAATATAGTAGAGATAAATACTAAAAGCTAATTAATACAAATAATGCGGAGGGCTTAGCTTTCGTTAATTATTGGGGATATAACAAATTTAAATGGTGTTAACTGTCAATTGCCTACTTGCAACATTGGACTATTATATTGACCCTTAATTTGATCAACATAAATAAAATAGTCCTTGGGACATTTCAACCTCGTTGAATGAATTTTTTGTTTTGTAATTTCTGAATATGATAATTATTGATTTTGTCAATTTATTATAATTTTCTAAGTTTCAAATTATTTATCAAATGTTAGGCCAAAGGCATAACGATGTAAATGACATTTACCTTAATACATGATGTCCACAATCGCGATTTTGAAGACGGAAATTTGAAGATAAACACACACGTTAAATGAATCAAAATACGAAGGGAAGAAAACGGAAGAGCACAGGCGGCATAAAGGCAATTAGGATATTTCGAGGAGCAAATCTCATTCACCTACGTTCTCGTCAATCCACAGTTTGCCTGAATTAACTTCGACACAATGGTAGGCATGTCTTTATCACAACTTCTTCAACATACAGAAATGGAAAACAAACTCAAGAATAAACAGAGAAAAGAATTAATAGAAATAAACAATGGCAACTCAAACGCCTGTGGAAAAAGAAGCCTGATCAACAACTTACAACTTAACACCATCCACAATCTCCTACTTTGCAAAATATGTGCATACGAGAATTTACATGCACTTCTGAGGACGTGATTCGCAATCAACTTCTAAATCCAAATGCAGACCACTTCTTTGGTGTCTCTTTCTTAGTCCTCTTGGAGTTGGGGTCAATATGGTTTTCTAGTGATTTGGTCTTCTTGTTTCGAGATCTGCCAGCTTCATTTAAGAGCTCTGCCAGCCTTTTCTTCTCATCATCAAAATCAGGATTTGCTGTTGCGAGTTTCGCTTCTCGCAGTTTAAGTACATACTTCAGAATCTCTACTGCATCTTCAATTCTATAAATTTCAAGGAATATTTGTCAAATAAGGCCTGACATCAAAGGGGTTCTACAGGAAGAAGGATGCATCTGGCTGCACGAAAAAATGCCAAAATGCAACTGATTGTACAAGCTAATGCTTCATACTTAAATATCTTAAGCCACGCAGTATTTAAGCCATGCAGCCTTTAATGCACAATAAATTCAAGCATTATAAACTTTAATCCAGGATATACTTGTGCCAGAAATGCTGTGGTGCAGAGTACTCGGTAAATAGTATTATTACCTTCCCACAGCAGCATAAGTGGCTGCAAGATTGCTGCATACACCGAGAGTGTCCCGATGACATGGACCACATTCCTTTTCCAGTATATCTCTGGCTTCTTCAAACAACTCTGCAGCCTCATCAATCTTGAACAACTGGACACAAGCCAATCCCATTTGGTTCAACACAACTCCAAAGAATGCTGATTTCCTCTCACCCATCCTCGCTTCAACTCCAGCAATTGTACTTTGCTGCCCTGGCTTATCCTCAAGTAGTTTCATAGCCTTTTGCAGGAGTTTCAAGGCTTCCTCGGGTTCATTGAAAATTCATAAATGGCAGAAATTTCAGTCATCCCACGCACAATCTCTTCTGAAGTTGTTCCAGGTACAGGTTTTGCATATATTCTCAGGGCATTTTCACAATAAGATCGTGACTCCCTTAGTTTTCCAGTTTTGTAGTATAAGTCAGCAAGTCGAACAAACACTGAGGCAATGAAAGGGTGATTATCACCTTCGGAAGATTTGAGAACAGTGAGAGCCTTCTGGTAGGAGAAAACCGCCTCATCAAAGCGGGTAAGGGATGAGTAGATATTGCCAATCCTAACATCAATAGCCGCAACCTCATTTTCTCGTCCATTGGAAATCATGGCCATGCTCGCAAGCACAAGGTGTTCCAAGGCTGATTCATAATCTCCTTTAGCCTCACATACGAGAGCCATCAATCGATGGTCAGCTGCTTCGTCAACAGATGCTGGTGGACTATGAATGCGGTGGATTTCAAGAGTTTTCTTACACAAATTCTCGGCTTCATCAAATTGCATGGCTTGAACATAGGCCTCAGCCAAATATCTGAAATTTCCAGTATCTACATTTCGTATAAGAAGCAACTAAGTATTGCCAGGATCAAAAATTTTGTACTTCACCTTTCTAGTATATTTTTCTCAATTAAATACAATTACAAAGTTAGCACGAAAAAGATTATTTCCCCTTTACCAGGACAAGAAATATTGTTTAATGTAATGACTAACTGAATGCCGAACCCACATATGATGTAATTTATGCAAGAAACCACCAACATTTTGACTTCTCGATCATTCAAACATGACAAATATGAAAGAATCAAAGAATTGTAGCATAGCACTTTAGCTTTCATGGATTACATGCTCAATGAGCTTTCAAGTCAACATATAGGGGAAATGCTATCAAACTCATCTTTCACACCAATAATTACACTCCAATACTGCTGTATTAAGTACATATCACTATGTGCTAGCAAAATGGGCATTTATGCCCTTGT
Source organism: Avicennia marina (assembly GCA_019155195.1). Taxonomy (NCBI): domain Eukaryota; kingdom Viridiplantae; phylum Streptophyta; class Magnoliopsida; order Lamiales; family Acanthaceae; genus Avicennia; species Avicennia marina. Next base: position 5,623,716 of record CM032762.1, on the reverse strand, counting down.
AATTCTCTGTCAAATCAATGCCAGAAAAATTTCTGCTCTAAAGTCTAAACTTGGTTATGAAAAAACATTTCGTCAAGCCATTAAAACTGCGTCTTTTGTCCTAACACAAAGATGGAGGGGTGGGGAGTGGGAGGGGGTGTCCGCCCACCCAAAAAATTTTCGACATCCATTATATATTTTTGTTATATGTATTAGCCCCCACAAGAAAAAATGTGATAACTCCCCTAATTTTTTAAAACTTAGTCTAATAAAATTGGATTGCTGGCCAAACAATCAAGCCATTTAGGAGAATAAAAAAAATTGGTCGAACCAGGCCTAAATAATTAAACTAATTAGGGGGATAAATAAAATAATATAAACAATAGTGAATTAATTAAGGAAATGTAAAGAGAGTGAAGGCCAAAGGGTATGTTATTGATTTCCTTGCGAAAAATCAACCCTTCTCACACTTCTAGTTTGAAGTCTCCACCAAAGCAACAAAATCACCAGTTCAATATTTTGTATGTATAAGGTGTGCATGTGGTTAAAATAGTAAAGAAAATATATTTTCATACTACTTTTGTGAATCTTTGTTTACTATGGCTAAACTAAAAATTAGGGGCTGATTTGTTACGTTGAAAGTTGTGGCAAAATGAAATTTATAAGAAAAAAGAAACTTCTTTTTAAATATCTTGCCGGTAACAGTATCTCCTTGTACCTTCTGTAATATGCTTTATGATATACACAAGAATTCTGACCTTTTACCTCAAAGAAAAAAAATCGTCCACACAATACCACTAATCACAAAAATTAATTGTTGGTAAGTGGGTCAAAGGGAGTCACAGCCAAGAGGTCAGTTAGATAAATTAATTACAAGCCATAGGAATAACTATTCGTACATGATAGAACCAATTAATATATTTCTGGGATACATTTATTTCTTCTAATGATTATAACGTATTGCATATACATCTAGTAAATTGGTGAAAACAGATTAAGAAATGAGACGAGGATGAATATCCTGTGAATTATTTGATTACACATGTTAAGAAAAGAATTGTAGAGTTTATCATAAATGAATTTCCTGATGTGAAAGAATGCATGCACATCTGTATATGTCTTAATAGACATTTTAACTTATCTTTATATATTATTTAAGTTGAATTTCACAGAAGTATAAATGTAACAATTTCAGCTAATCTCTAATTCTGTCATTTTTGTTAGCATATCCATAATTTACTAATACAAAAGAAGACTCCAATTATTTTAGAACAGAAAGTCCCCTAAAATTTTCAACCCTGAATCCATCCTCGTCCCACCATCTATCACTTGTGGTCCTGTAGAATATATATTGTATATGCTATGTTGATTAATAATTAAACATATTAAGTTGTATTTTGAAAACAAGATTAAAACAAGACATCTTATTCACCAAAAGATTTGACAGTAGACATACTACCACATATGCAAAACAGACTCTCAGTTGCAATAACATGACTTGTCACTTAAAAGAGCTTGGTAAAGTATCTAAAGTACTAAACATCCATCCTATTGCTTTTATAAATCATAGATCCAACTGTGACCTACTGTTCCTTCAGAATATTAAATATTTGTGTTCCAGACTAAAGTTAACTTGGCAATATTTGGCTGAATTGATCTGTTCTAAAGACACATTTTTTTTGAACACATTTTAAGTTATTTAAGTTCAATCATTTAGCTTTCTGCAAATGTGTAATTGCGTCAATGGTAGGTTAATAGAATAAGAGGTTACATGGATGCAAATTTTAATCCGTCTATATGTGGTGGTTTCTTTGAATTTGATATAGTCAACAAATGATGTAATTGGATTGTACTTCATGAGTTTCAGGTTAAATATAATAATGGAATATGCATTACACATATCCCTTATAGCTTGTGATTGGATGCTGCATTCATCTCTAAAAATTGTTTTTAGAGATTAGGGGAAATTTAATATTTAAAGGTAAATAATCAAGGCTATGATTTCATTTTTAGCACAACAAAACACACTTTTAGATTATTACACTTTTTAAATTTTTGCTTCCTCTCTTTTACTTTTACAAAAATTTCAAGACAGAAAAACATAAAACACACGTCTCAAAACAAAAATAAACATAACTAAAATGTTATGAGTGATTGGATGAGTTTTGTGAGAGAAGACATGATGCCGAAGTTTTTGTATGAAAGTAGTAGGTATTGTTAGATGTGGTTGATTATTATATGTTTATAAGAATGATGTGATATGATAGTTGAATACAGTATAGTGTTTGTTTTCCTGGGTAGAAAATATTATAGGTATTATATTTAATAATATTAAGTGAAAGTAGTATAGGGTAAGGTAGGATAAATGTAAGACTGGAGAAAGGAAAAATATTGGTGGCCTAGAAGCTTTTGAGAAATTTTAATAAAATAATACAAATAAGTCAATATCCTAGAGAACATAGTACTAAGCTGGTTTACAATAGAAACAATTTGCAATCCAAACACAGCTTATATTTTATTTTTTAATATTTAATTTTATCATTCAAATAATTAGTTTGGTCATTCGAGTATTCAAAAGGTTCAACATGCATACAAGTGGAACAAGATGATAGTTTGGAAGTTTACAAAATGAATTCTCAAAAAGTTAATTTCCAAAATTAAATTCTTATATAATCCATTGTAATATATGTTATTTGTTATTGCATATAAAGTATTTTTAAACCAAATTTACAACAAATATATTGATTTCCATTCAACTAATTATGTACAAAGTATGCAGAGCTTTGATCATTTTTTCCCTAAGCCTTTAATTTTAATTTGATTGAATTTTCCCTATCAAAATTTTCATTTTCTGTGGCCAAAGCATATGTCGTACTTTCAAACACAAAAAATGATATGTCGACTTACTGCTAATCTCAAATTCAATTCAATTTGACAAAATTATGCCAATCAACTGCCAGAGTTTTTAGAACTAATAAATCAAAACTGAGTTCATAGGTTCAGGTATAAATTTCATCTATTCAACAATTCGGTAATATATTTTCCTTATTTATTGAACTTTTCAACCTTACAGCAGTTACGTTTCAGCGATGTCAGTCATGATTAATTATATTAATCTAATTACAGATCAGATAGATTCAACTGAAAGGGGTATAACCTACACTAGCAAATTAATTAGAAATGATAAATCCCTCTATTACTTCAAATTTATGTGAACAATTCTAACAGCCCCATTAATGACCACAGCCTCCATTTTCATGTGAAAATGTTTTTTATTCTGAAAACTTAAAATGTGAAATATCATTTATCTTTCAAAAATTTGAACTTGTAATTAGCATTGCAATGTTGATTTTGTATCATAAACATATTTGTTTTCCAATGCAACTCACAGGAAAAATACTTGCATTTATATCTATTTACAATACATAGGACACAGTTATCTGTATTACATGCTAAGCACGTGTCCCATAAAGTAGCCATGTCATAGGCACAGAGAGAAATTACTGAAATATTCCTTTCTTCTCTTTCTATTAATTATTCATTTTTTCTTTAATATATTCTTCTGTTCTTGGACTTGTTCCTTTTTACCTTTCTCTTGTTTTTTTCCCCTAATTTTCTTCATTTCATCTCATTTTTTTGTTGAATTTTTTAATATGCTTTTATTTTTAAATAATTTTGTTATATTTTAGTAAAAGGATTATATAATTCATAAACAATTTTGTAGGGTATGAGATATTTGCTAATATGAATTATGCATTTTTCTGATAACAGCAAATGCATTTTTTAACTTGTTCATCTCTTGAATGGGCTTGACCCAACATCAAATGTTGACTAAATATACTATATAGAAAGTGTGAGGAATGTATGAGTAACTACCTTTAATCTAAATTCAATAAAAAAACTACCTTTAATCCTCAAAGTTAATTTACTAAAATACGATTCTTCCTGTTTTTTATTTTTTCACTTTTCTTATTTTCAATTTTTATATTTCACTTATTTTTTTATAACCTCATTTTTTCTTTCTCGTTTTACGCAAATTGTCTACTATAATCATGATTTTTGATAGCTTATTTTTACTATTCAAACTTTTAAAAATAACATAAATTTATGTTTCATTAACATAATTTTAATTTTAGTAATATAATTTTAATAATTAACTTTTTTTATTAAATTTTTAAAACAAATTTAATTTATACTTTATTATCATTCATAAAAAATGTATACATAGAGAATAAATACTTTTTACTAAATAATAAATTATATAATAAAATACATATGCCATATATTTTAACATATATATATATAATAAAAATAATATTATATAGGAATGTTTGTTTTCATTTTTTTAACCCAAAAATACAAGCTACAATTATTATTTTTTTTAAATTTTCTCTCAATCTCTCTCTTATTTTTACAAAATTTCTAAAAAAATACACCTAAAAACACACACTCAAAAACAAAAACAATCATATCTATTGTATTTTAAATTAAAATACAGTGTGTAGTTGTAGCTGGTATCAAATTATTTGGCATTCCTCAGCGACGCTAACTATGTATGCATTAGAATACAGAAGCAAGTAATCAGGCAATGAATGAAAGGAACATATTACCCTTAACTGTAAAGATAAGTATAGTCTCATCATCTCCTCTTTTACATCTCCAGAAATTTCCCTCACCATACCTCCTTTTCTCCAATCCTATCATCTTTCCTCCTTTCTCCAACCGTTTTATGCTTTTCTCTCTCCATCGTTTTTCAAACCTGTTATTAGGCATCCTAAATCCAAACAAATACATTTGAATAACTTAAAATAACAACATATTGAAAAAATACATTTTTAATCATTTATTGAAAATTCGAGCACCACCGCTGGCAAGGTCTTTCCACTTTGTCGCCCAACGCAAACAAGAAATTTCCCATTCAATTTCACATTCAATTGATATATAAAATTAAAAAAACAGAAATTAGCAATCTAAACACGAGAATCGAATTAATGGTGACTAATTCAGTAATGAACTCAACGACAGCTCCCAAAATAACGTTCATAACTATACATCAAGAAAAAAAAAATGAAAGCAATATGTTTTACCTGCAGGTCTCTGCAACTCTGGGATCATTCTCCCCTAACGCCTCCATCTGTATCCTCAAACCTTCCTTACAACACTCAATCGACCGATCCAACTGCTCCAGCATCGAATGCGTGCCCCCAACTGCATATGCCCCGAAAACACCGCCAGCGCATGATTCGCACCCCTCGGCACCTCCGGAACCTTAATCGCCCTCTGCAAAACCGGCACCGCCTCCTCAAACCTTCCCAGGCTACAACAAATCGCCGCCACAACATGCAAACTCATTGCCAAATCCAAGCTCGGCTCGCCCTCGACCGCGCATTTCTCAAAGCTCTTCGAGGCGCGCAAAGTCTAGTCCAGGGCTGTCTCTGGCTAATTTCAGCGAAAAGGGTTTTCTCGGGCAGAGAGTTTTTCTTGGCGGAGGCCTGATTCGGAGAGAGTGTGGCGCGGGAAGTGGTCGGGGAAGGGGAAGGCTAGCGGCGCGTGGCAGGGGAGTTGGATTTGGGCTCCGATCCGATTGTTTCTGGTCGGATTGGTGCATGCGGCGACTCGTCGGAAACCGTAATTCGCAGCGGTGGAGCATCCGGCGGCGTTTTAACGGATACTATGCCCGGCATTTTTCTAAGGCAAAAAAGAATTGGAAACTGAGGCTTGAAGATGGGAGACTTGACAGCAAGAATAAGAGTTCGAGAAATATTTAATGATGAATAACGAATGAAACAGTTAATTCATGTGCAGACTGAGGAATAAAAGAATTTGGAGATATCAGAGTTCAGGGAAAAGATCGCTTGTAGATGCACAACTGTACAACTGTCGTACGTTTTGTTGGAGGATGATTCGGTAGATGGCAATGCATGTGCTATTTCCACCGGCTTGGTGGATACTACACAGTCAACATCATTGTTCTTGCCCAATAAAAAATTGACACATATTCTCTTTCCACTTTTCTCTATTCAGTTTCTTTTGTAAAAATTTTCATTTTCTATTTTTATTTCTCCATTTTTCTTCACTTCTACAATTTTGTTTTTTTATTTGTGTTTCTACATTTTTAGTTCTTTAAATTATTTCTTAATTTTCTTCTTTGTCAATTTAAGTTAATTCTCAATTTATTCTATCAAATTTTCCCTTTTCTTTATGGACTTTTATTAATAATATATATATTTATAGCTTTCGGGGTTTATTCATATTTTCATGTTGTTTTATGAGTTTCATGAAATAATAAATATAAAGAAGGAAATAGAATAATTCAAAAATTATTTAACAAAATAAATAAGAAATAATCTAAATAAATAAATAATGAAAAAAGAAACAAAAAACACAAATGAATTTTAAAATTATTTGTAAAAAAGTAAAAGAAATCCAGAAATAAAAAGTTAAAAAATAAAAAAGAGAATGAATGAGGAAGAGAAAAAGAAACAAGAAAATAAAATGAGGACAAGTGCCGCACTACCATATTAGTAGTAGTCTCAAGTAGGAGTGGAATTAAGATTTTACTTGAAACTCGATCTCAACTCGAAATAGTTTTTTAAGTGCTCAATCAAAACCATTCAACTCGAACTCGTTAGACAAAGTATGGTTTACATTGAACTTACAACTAGCATACTCGAACTCGTTAGACAAAGTATGGTTTACATTGAACTTACAACTAGCATACTGGTGCAATCTTTTTGTGGAAGAAAAGTTATCAATATTTTTGAATTAGGGAGCGGCCATCTCAAATTTTATGTTAAAATTTCTTAAAATGAGTATTAAAGAATGTGTTATATCTATATTTTAAACGCCAAACTAAAATGAAAAACAAAATGAATATATACAATCACATAACAATGACACATATGTGAAGTAATAGCAATTACTAGAATAATGTCTATAATTACGGATAACACTTAAATTTATTTTTCCCTGAAAATAATAAAGTTATGTAACAATTATCTAATTTTTGTGGCTTCCTAATCCCATCAAAAGTTTTCAAATAATTGCGTATGTGGTGCAATGGTTTCTACCCCATTTCTCATGTATGAGCTTTGCGGTATCAATGGCTTTGAGTGGATATGTTGAAAAAGAAAAAAAACAAAAACAAAAAAGATAATTCTCGTATAATTGAGGCTATATGTACTTTGCTTGTTATCCTAACATTTTACTCCTAACTCTTTAATTTATTTGAAATTTTGCACTTACAATCTGAATTTTAATTAGTTGAATAAGTTAATTCTTTTGAAAATATTATCTTGAGATATCTACCGATTAGCATGTTCAAATTTCAATCAATTTGAATTATTATATAATATACAACAGTTTTCTTGCACTGAAAATGATTTTTAAGACCGAAACAACTTTAAATCCATGATAATTGTGTGTTCAAGTAAAAAAGAATCGTGGTACTGGTCTTTTAGACTTAAAGGTAGGCATGGTCACGATTCCACGGTGGTTCTGGTTTTAAAATTGCCGATTCTGGTTCTGGAAAAATGAAGAACCAGAATTGGATCAAGTACAGTGATTTTGGTTCTGGCTCTTCAACAATTCTGATTCCTGTTTTTTAAGGTTTTAATTTTATGCAATTTTTTTTATAAATTATTCTTATTAATTTTAATACAAATAATGTGATGAAATATTTAATACTTTTAACAAGTGTAAAATTTAAAAAAATGAGGAAAAATCATAATTCGATTTTATTATAGTTCCATGAAGAAAAGAATAAGTGATAAAAATTTTATAAAATACATTATATTGTCAATTAACAAATATTTTGAGTAAGAAAAAATATACGTTACATCCTTTAACTACTTAATATTAATATAAATTAACATATTTTACTATATATATTATACTAAATGCATACCATGTATAATATAAATTATATTATGTGTTTTTTTTATAATTTTTTGATGGTTCTGGAATGGAAACCGAACCGTCGGTTCCAATTCCAGTTCCATTTTTTGAAAACTAAAACCAGACCTATTATGCACAGTTTTTGCATGATTCTAATTTCATGGTTTTGAGGTCGGTTTCAATTCTAATTCTAACACAGTTTGATCCGGTCCGATTCATGGTTCTATTTAGAACCATGACCATAGCTGCTTAAAGGCAGACCATTTTTTCAATGGAATAAATGTTCAAAGCAAGTTGAAATTATTGTTCACTAGCGTTGAGTTGAGTCAGATGAAATTGGTAATTGGTTGAGATTTACACTTAATAATAAGATTGTGATATATAATACAATTTTAATATTTAGTTAATTTTTTAATAATCTTAAACACTCAATACTGTTTTGAGAGGGTTGAAAGCGATTACCGATTGCTTGTCCGTATGTACAAGCACTAAGAGCCCTATCGACAAGTGGTCCATTTGTTTCTACTGCAGTTGATCTATTTATCTTGCTGACGTCAATTTATTTAGAGTGTGGTATCTTTACACACACATTGAAGTGATATGCTTGGAATGGTGGGAACGAAAATTTTCCACTTTGCTCTTTCTATATTTTTAATATGACATTTTGACCCGTCAAATGATATCTCTAGAAAATTCTACTAGAAATTCAATATGGTCACCTTTAGACTTCAAATCAAGAAGTGAGAGTAGCGGTTGCAATGAATGGGGAATCCTCTACTACTTGTTTTGATGACAAATTATTAAACTCCATGCAATTGCACATGCCACTGCTTCATCAGCAAAAAGGGGCCGTCAAGTTGTATTGTAGTTTAGCTAGGTTATTTCTAGGGATAGCCCTGGAATTTTGCTTTCAGTTGGTAGTCAGTTAGTGGTAGTGATTGTTTGTTACTTTGTTGATCATTTTTAAGGGTTAGACCACCTCATTTTCAGGGTATCAGCAACTCTACTCTACCAAAGGCTGAAGGAGTAGCTTATTTCTTCACACCTTTTCTACTTCCTTCTTTCAATCATCATGATTCCATCCTCCATCATATGAAACTAGCAACTTAATATTATATCAAAGCTATTAAGGAAGCAGCCACAACCATTGAATCATGGAAAAAGCTTCATCATCTGTGGGGAATCCCAATCAACCAACTCTTAATAGATTTCTAAATTTTGTAGATCTAACTAATCCATTTTGGATTGACCGTGGTGATAATCTAATGTTTGCCTTAGTCCCTAACCTTCTCATAACCAAGAACCATATGGTGTGGGCACACATCATTAAGATGACACTCAAGGTAAAGAAAAAATTGGGTTTTGTCATAGGACAAATAAAGAAACTAACTGAATCAAAAGCAAAGCATTGGTGGAAGCCTGGGAATGATGCAATGATATGGTAGTCTTTTGAATCCTAAACTCCATCTCATTTGTTGTTAAGTCTAGTTTGTTGTTTGTAGATGATGCTCATGAACTTTGGAATAAACTAAATGAGAGAATGTCACAACATAATGGACTTAGAATATACTAACTTAAGAAAGTTCTTGCAACAGTAGTACAAGGAAATGATATGGTGACCACATCTATTTAGGATGAACTTTCATTATATGATAATATGCTTGAATGTCATGTGGACACTCAAAATCCTTGTTGAAAGGTATTAGGAATATTGTGTGATCCAATTTTGATAGGATTAAATGACACCTATATACATGTGAGGGATCAAATTTTGATGTTGGATCCCATCCCTCCTATAAATAAAGTTTTTCTTACGGTGCAACAACAAAAAAAAACAATACCAAATTCTAGGAGTGATGCAGGGGCCTAAGAGCCTTGCATTGGCTATACAAAAGGGACTGAATATCTTTAATGGCATAGGAAAAAGGGATAGACTATACTGTACATACTATAAAATCACTGGCCACAACCTTGAAAATTGTTTCAAGACTGGTAATGTAGAGAAACTACTGTGTTCCCATTATAACACAAGAGATCGTGTTGCTGAAAAATGCTATAGATTGAATGGCTATGCCCTAGGGCATAAGTTTTACCAAAGAGCCAATAGAGGAAGGGAAGTTCAACAAATTTGACTTAGGTTATTGCTTAAGAATAGAAGGATTCAATGGTTGATGATAGTAATAGAATGACCCTTACTAAGGCATAATATCATGAGTTGATGACCATTCTTACAACAAGAAATACAGTAGCCAATAGCTCAAGGGATAGGGATGAACTTCAAAACCTTCTAGAACCAACATAGCCATTGTCCTCCTTTCTACTCACAATGCTGAATCCTTAAGCATGACTGGTAACTTCTTGGTTCTAGCTAATAAATCGACATCCTTAATCAAATAGGAACCTAAAACCAACCTAGCAGCCAACCATATTTAGGCAATGGACATTGGGGCCACAAATCATATGATCTATGACTCAACCTTTTTTACTTCTACTGCAATTAATGCTTCCAATCCTATTAAGCTTCCAAATGGTTCAAAGGCACTTACCACACACATAGGCACAAACAAGTTAACTGAGAACATTATATTGCATGATGTGCTCTATGTTCCATCTTTTGCAATCAATCTCATTTCTGTCAGAAACTCATTCAAAGCCTTTCTTATTGTGCTGTTTTCTCTTCCTCATTTTGTTATATGTAGGACTTTGCTTCTTACACCATGCTTGGGAAGGGTGAAATTAAGGATGGCCTATATAGGTTTCTTGATCACATGTGCATCAACAAAGCCCTTAGCCTATAACCTTACTCTTCTACAGTCTTATCCAAGCAATGTTTTTTCACTTGTTAATCAAAGTTTTAGCCATTTTTTGTGGCATTATCATCTTGGTCATCCATCAAACAAAATCATGAAACTAATTCATGATCCCTGTAAGCACAAACTTATTGGAACTTAATGCAATTCCTTGTTTTATCTACCCTTTGGCCAAGTTGCACAAGAAGCCTTTCACTCATAGTAATCATAGAACATCACAATTCTTTAAAATATTATATTATGACTTATGGAGACCCTTTGGTAAGATAGCTTATAATGGGACTAGCTATTTCTTAACTATAGTAAATGATTTCATTAGAACCATATGGATTTACCTACTTAAGATGAAATCAGAAACTGAAGAATGAATAAAGTCATTTTACAACTTAGTACATAATCATTTTGGAAGGGGAATTAAAGTGATTAGCACAGACAATGGTTTTGAGTTCATTCTTAAGCATTTTTACGAAGAAAAGGGAATTTTACATTAAAAAACATGTGTAGAAACCCCACAAAAAATGGAGTGGTTGAAACGAAGCTCCCGCACATGTTAAACATAGCTAAGGCCTTTAGGTTTCAATCTAACGTACCATTAAAGTATTGGCATAATTGCATCTTGACAGTAGCATGCATCATGAGTAGAACACCTACTAATGCACTAGACAACAAAACACCCTATGGAATATTATTTGAAGTCAAGCCATCATACGGACACATGAAACTATTTAAATGTTCGTGTTATTCCACCACCTTAAATTAGGGTAAGAGGAAATTTGATCGTAGGGGAAGAAAATGTGTATTTCTAGGATACCCTTGTGGTGTCAAGGGATACAAATTGTTCGACATAGAAAATAACAGTATATTCATTTCAAGGGATGTGATATTCTATGAGAACGTTTTCTCTTTTCAGCACACTGAACACAATATTGCTTTTGATCTAACCTACTTCCTCAGTCCTATCCCCATACTCTTGACCTGTTCCCTAATCTGAAACCAATGCCACCACTCTCTAACAATTGGAACCCTATCAAACTAGCTGAAACACTTCCTCAAACCAATCCAACTCATTCTAGCCCAGAAAACTAAAGTCATCAACTGCCTAAACCAAAACACTCAACTAGTCACACTGCCTTACCATTTCACCTTAGTACTATTCCATTAGATAATCAGCCCCTCATTTGAGGAGATCAGGTATGATAAGGAATGCTCCTAAATATCTCTAAAACTACTATTACTAACAAGCATGTTCAATTTCACTCTTCTCAATTTGGCAAGGTCACTGCAACATCACCAACAACATCAAGTATCCACTTGAGAGTGTCTTAAACAACCAGAAGTTCTTACCTCATCACCTAGCATTTTTGGCAACTATTTCTATACAACAAGAACCAAAGACTTATGCAGAAGTATCAAAGTATCCAAGATGCATAGATGCTATGGAAGCTGAACTAAAAGTTTTAAAAGACAACCAGACCTCGATATTGATAGAATTACTAGCAGGGAAGCATCCTATAGGGTGTAAGTTTGTGTATAGGATAAAGTACAAATCAAATGATAGTGTTGCTTGTTGGTAGTAGCTACTGCTAAGGATTAGAAACTTCAACAATTTAATGTGAATAATGTCTTCTTACATAGAGATTTGACAAAGGATATATACATGGTAAGACTACCAGGATACAACAACGGGAAACCAACACAAGTGTGCAAGTTGAACAAGAGTTTATATGGCTTGAAACAAGCCTCAAGACAATGGTTTGCCAAACTGTCATAGTCACTAATCAGCTTTCATTTTAAACAATGTAAGGCTGATTATAGTCTCTTCTTCATGAGAAAAGATTGTTCATTCACTACCTTGTTAGTATATGTTGATGACATAATAATTGTAAGCAATTCAAAAAATGAGATAAGAATTATAATGGAATTCCTTGATAGCAAGTTCAAGATCAAAGACCTTAGGGAGTTGAAATAATTTTTGGGCATAGAAGTTGCACGAAGTGAGAAGCAAATTCAGATAATCAAAGGAAGTATGCTCTTGACATTTTAACTGATAGTGGACTCATGGGTGGAAAACCTAACAAAGTCCCCATGCAGCAAAACATTAAGCAAAGCAGGCAGGTACGAAAACTAATGGCTAATCTTTCCATTTACCGGGGGATAATTGGAAGACTACTTTATTTAACTATAACCAGACTTGACATTTCTTATAGTGTGCAACCCCTAAGCTAATTCATGTAACCTCCCATAGACGTGCACATGAAAGAAGCATACAAGGTGCTTTTTTTTATCAAAGTAGCACAATGACAAGGGATACTTTTGCCTTCAACTAATGATCTTTAGCTCAAAGCATATTGTGACTCAGATTGGGGCTCATGTCTTGACTTTAGAAGGTCCATCACAGGGTATTGCATCTTCCTTAGGGATTTCTTGGTATCTTGGAGATCCAAAAAGCAATCCGTAGTGTCCAAATCATCAACAAAGGTGGAATATCATGCCATGGCATCCACATGTGATAGGTTGACCTGGTTAAGGTATTTCTTAACAACTTTGAATGTGGATCATCCAGGTCCAGCTTCGTTATGTCATGACAACCAAGCTGCACTCCACATTGTCACAAATCCGATCTTCCATGAGAGGAACAAATATATTAAAATAGATTGCCACATTGTGAGAAATGAGTTGCAATCAGGCAAGACCAATACTTGTTATGTTTCCACTGGGAGACAAGTGGCTAAAATTATGACCAAACCTCTAGGAGTTCAATTGTTTAAAGAGCATGTCAATAAGATGGGAGTGCTAAATTACTATTTTTCATCTTGATGGGGACTATTAAGCTTCGTGCAGCTGCACATGCCACTGCTTCATCGGCAAAAAGGGGCAGCTGAGTTGTATTGTAGCTTAGCTATGTTATTTCTAGGGGTGGCCTTGGTATTTTACTTTCAGTTGGTAGTTGGTTATTGGTAGTGATTACTTATTACTTAGCTGATCATTTTTTAAGAGTTGGACCACCTCATTTTCAATGTAATAGTAACTCTACTCTACAGAAGGCTGAAGTAGCAGCTTCTTTCTTCACACCATTTCTACTTCTTTCTTTTAATCATCATGATTCCATCCTCCACCTTATGAAACTAGCAACTGAATACAAATTTCTCTCAATTTCTTCTAATCTTCTTTACGTACTTTCCTTGCCCTCATCTCGTCTTTTAACCCATATCTTCAAGAGTGTTTATAAGAAAAATGAGTTTTTTACTTTAAAAATTCACAAAAAATAATAATATAATAATAGTAATATAAAAAGGAACATTTTAATTATTTATTTACATAATAAGAATAAAAAAACAAATCAAATATAATAGTAGTGGAGTAGATAAAAACTCGAAATTTGTTTTGCAATATCATCATTATCTTCTTTATCAAATAATATATTACTAGCACATAGTTCTCCTTCCAAATTAGGGCAAATCGGTAAATCAAAATTAATGAAATTACTCCTTCCAAATTAGAGCAAATCAGAAAATCAAAATCAACAAATAGTAACAGATAAAATAAATGAAAAAAAATTGAAAGTTATATTTTGTTAAATGTATAAATTAAAATTTTTTATTTACCACTTACTTCATTCCGCAAACTACAGATGTAATTGATTAATTTTTAAACTAGTCAAATATACAGTTATATACAAAATTAATTAATTAAATTTATGCATAATTAATTGTTTGATTATAATTTATTCTACATAAAATAATATGTATTTATATATAGGAATTTGTATATATTAAATGATGAATGAGGAAGGTAGAGCCGGTGCATTTTTCCCTGTAACCCACCCCGTTATGAGATAGGGGTAAAAATCAAAAAGACAGATATGTTCATTTTTATATTTTATATTCGTTTAGGTGAGAGTGTTTTATAAATAGTATAACTATGGTTAAAATACATTTGATTTTTATTTTTTAAAGAAAAATATGCCAAATGTTCAATAAGTAAAATTTTGAAGTAAATATAAATAATATGATTATATATGTTATGCTTATATATACATATATATATATATATATAATATGTTTATATGAATTATGAATATATATATATATATATATATATATATATATATCAAAATAAAATATATTATTTAAAATATTGTGTATTATATGTTTGTTTTATACATTTAAATATTATAAGATAGTAACATTGTGAAACAAATGACCAAAAACATGTTAAATAATTGGACATTGATTAGAAATGGTAAAAGGAAGGAGGACAAATATGGATTCGTTTCGTTTCGTAATTGTGAAAGTGTTGAATCAAGCGATTATGAATTTTCTAGCTGAATTCATCAACAAAGACGAATGATATTTCAATTGGAATCTAGAAGAATGCATGGATTCAAGAGAGAATTCGACTAGAGCAAGAAAGACTCCAGCTGCCCATTAACAGATTAACTTAGATCACAGTCTGGCAATGTTATCGTTCCATTGCTTTATTCACTTCGGCTTTTGAGCTTAACCGCTATAGTTGTACATCCACATGCCTAACTCGTGCATGGATTACATGTTTCTGACATTACTTCTGCACTTTTCTTATTTTTAAGCATTATCCTTTTTATGATAAAGTTTTTTCTATTAATTGTTTTGCGAATTTTGCATTAGTTTATCATATTACAGTTAGGATATCATTTTGATTCATTAAAGAGATTAAAATCCAATTTGGTCATATATTTTCTTTTATCTTTTCTGCTGAAAAATAAATCACATTTAGTTTTTAAAAATAATTTTCATTTCAAGAGCTAATAGATTTATCTTGTTGGCTTTATGGGCGTTTCACCATTTAGGTAGGAATTCCTTTTTTCTTTCTCTCTTTTTTTTTTTTGCATTTATTATTTTAAAACTATCAAATTAAATTATCAATATATCAATAATGGCGCAAAGCTTTTTTAAGAAAACATTTATTTTTGAACCTAACCACATAATTTCTCAACAAATTCATTTCTTAATGAGAAAGCAATCAGAAAGGATCGAATCTAATAATAATTAATGATGATTCTTTACGGATCAATTTATTATGATTAGATAATTCAACGAACAGTAGTGGTTTGCACCAATTATTTCAGTGGGTTGCTCATATAATTGCAGATTTAAATACTAAATAAACTAAAAAACAATTCCTAAAAGTCATTCAAGAAAATTCAAAATCCCAAGTTATATTATTTTTAATTGACATTCCGTCCATTATTTAGTTAATAAAATAAATATTATAAATTTTGTAGAAAAACAATCGGATTGAACAATCAAGAAAGAATGGAAGAAAAATCAGGAACTGAATTTCTGGATCAAAATTTCTGGAGATCCAGTTTTCTGTATTTATGGCTATGTTACTGTTCCATTGCTCTCTTTCCCTTTTATATAGAGTTTTAAAATAAAAATATATATCACAATAATCTATACTCACCCACGGATCACATGGTTATTTACACGCTCAAAACTTCTGCCGAATCCACACAAAACAGCCTCCACAAGAGAGGCCATCTGCTGCTACTGGTGCTGTGAACCATCATTTGCCATGTTGATGGATTTCTTTGGTCATTAACAACCCCCCTCAAGATGAGAATTGGTGATTCACCATTCCCATCTTGCAAATGTGATTTGTAAACAAATCATGAGCCAAAGGTTTGGTCATGATGTCTGCAACTTGATTGGTAGTAGGAACATAACAGGTGACCAACTTCCCTTCCTGAATTTGATCTTTGACTAGGTGACAATCCATTTCTATGTGTTTGCTACATTCATGAAACATAGGATTAGCTGCTATATGCACGGCTGGCTGATTGTCATAGTGTAGTAATGTTGGCTCCAGCTGCTCAACTCCAAGAGCTGCTAAAATAAATTTCAACCATGTTAATTCATTGCATGTTGTTGCCATTGTTCGATATTCTACTTCAGCTGAAGATCTAGAGACAATGGACTGTTTCTTGGACCTCCAAGACACCAAGGACTGGCCAAGGAATATGCAATAACCTGTAATGGATCTTTGTGAATCAACACAAGCTCCCTAATCTGAGTCACAGAAGGCTGTAAGCTTCAACTCATTCTCTGAAGGGAAGAACAATCCCTGTGATGGTGTGGCTTTGATGTAATGTAGGACCCTATGGGCTGCCTTTAAATGAGCATCTGTTGGTGTTTGCATATACTAACTCAATGTCTGGATAGAGAATGACAAATCAGGCTTGGTCAGTGTAAGATAAAGTAGTCTACCCACAAATCTTCTGTAAGTGGAAGGATCATCCAGAGGCTCTCCCTTTTCTTTGCTGAGTTTTACTCCTTATTCCATAGGTGTTTTGTAGGGCTTGCTTGTAAGCAAATCACTGTCTGCTAGAATGTCTAAGGCATATTTCCTCTGGCTAATATAGAATCCCTTCTTATTCTGAGCAACTTCTAATCTTAAGAAGTATCTCAACTCACCAAGATCTTTAATCCTGAAACTGTCATGCAAAAAGTTTTTCACAGCCGTGATGTCTTCTTCCTGATTACTTGCTACTACAATGTCATCCACATATACCAATAAAGTTGTGAATGATTCTCCTTTAAGCATGGTAAAAAGGCTATAGTCAACCTTTGACTATTGGAAACCAAATTTCAGTAGTGCATTTGACAATGTTGCAAACCATTGTCTTGATACTTGTTTTAAACCATACAAGCTTTTGTTTAACTTGCATACTTGATTAATTGTTCCTTTGTTATATCCTGGAGGCTTCTTCATATAGATTTCTTCCTCCAATTTTCCATGCAGAAAGGCATTGTTGACATCAAGTTGGTGCAGCCTCCATCTCAGTGCTGCAGCATCTATAAGTAAGTATTTTAGTGTGGTTAGCTTAGCTACTGGTGAGAAGGTTTCTTGATAATCTTCCCTTTCCGTTTGTATGAATCCTTTTGCAACTAGTCTTGCCTTATATTGGTTAAAACATCGGCCTTTTGCTCCTTGCTAGAAGCATGATCAGTTATGATCAGTCCTGGTTGCAAAAGATCCTATACAACATAGCAAACCATTTCTATATGTTTGGTTCTTTCACGGAACACAGGGTTGGCAATTATCTAGAGAGTTACTCGATTGTCGTAGTGCAAAGTAGCTGGTTCAAGGTGGTCAATTTGTAACGACTCCATAATATACCTTAGCCAAGTGAGTTCACAACATGTTAAGGCCATAGGTCAATACTCCACCTTAGCTGATGATCTAGATACTATCGATTGCTTCTTCAATTTCCACGAAACCAATGAGCTTCCAATGAAAATGCAATAGCCCGTGATAAATCTGAATGTATCAGGCAGGACCCCTAATCCGAATCACAGTAAGCCTTGAATTGTAAATCATTGCTTACTAGTAAGAAAATTTCTTGGTCAAGCGCTGCTTTAATGTACCGTAGGACCTTGTAAGCTGCTTTCATGTGAGAATCTAAGGGTGTTTGCATGAATTGGTTTAATGTTTGAACACTAAAACAGATTTCTAGCCTTGTAGTGGTTAAATACAAAAGTCTTCCAATCAATCTTCGGTATAAAGATGCATTCTGCATTACCTTCCCTTTTGTCTTACTTAGCTTGGTGTTTTTGTCCATTGGCACTTTGCTTGGCTTTCCTCCCATCAAACTACTGTCTTTTGATGTATCTAGGGCATATTTCATTGGTTCATGAATATTCCTTCCTCTATTTATGTCACCTCAATGCCCAAGAAGTACCTCAACTCACCAAGGTCTTTAATGCTAAACTTGTTATGGAGAAGCTTCTTCACTTCCACTGCTGCTATCTCTAAATCAGAAGCCACTAAGATGTCATCAACATAAACAAGTAAAGCTATGAATGAGTTCTCTCTTTTCATGGTAAAGAGGTTGTAATCAGACTTACGTTGTTGGAAACCAAAATTAATCAAGGTGTCTAACAAGGCAGCATACCATTACCTAGAGGTTTGTTATAAATCACACAAACCCCTGTTTAGTTTGCATACCTGGGTTGGCCCCCTTTCCTATAGTCGAGTGGCTTGCACATGTATATTTCTGCTTCCAAGGTTCCATGAAAAAATGCATTGTTAATATAAAATTGATGTAACTTCCATCCTTTCACAGCAAAAACTACAAGTAGGCTTCTAACTGTGCTAAGTTTCACCACTAGAAAGAAAGTTTCTTGATAGTCTATGCCTTCCTTTTGTGTGAAGTCCCTTGCAACTAACCTAGCTTTATACCTCTCAATTCTTCCATCAGATCTGTATTTGATTTTGTAGATAAATTTACATCCAATTAGTACCTTCCCTAGACGTAAATCAATGAGTGTCCAAGTTTTATTTTCTTCCAAAGCCTTCACCTCATTATCCATGGCTTAGCACCATCTAGGATCTCTTAATGCCTCAACAAAGGTTTTTGACTCTTTTTGCGAGGAAATAGAGGTCAAGCAGGCTTGATGTTTAGGATGAAGATTAGGAAAAGATAGCATATTGTCAATGGGATACTTAATAGGAGATTTGGAAGAAGACTAGCCTTACTTCATTAGACTAGATGGGATCAAGGAGACTCATTGGCAATGATAATCTTGAAGATATTTTGGTGCCCTTCTAGCTTTGCATGACCTTCTAAAATTATCAAGGGGAAGGTTATTAGTTAGTGCAATACTTTGTGAATCTGGTGCTGCAGGTATGAGATCAGTAGGATTTGGTTGCAAGTTGTATGGTTGAGCCCTGGGAATGGCCACTTTTGGTTGTTCTAGATCATGATAAGGAGATATTTGAGGACTAAAAGATGTTTATAGAAGGGCTGATAGTTTATCGCAAGATTCTGTCAGTGGAAGGACTGGTTGTGAAGGAAACATTTTGGATATGTCAATTGGTTTGTTTTCACTCTGAAGTGGGAATATGTGTTCATAACAAATCACATCCCTTGAGACAAAAATGTTTTTGTTTTCAAAGTCAAGTAACTTGTAGCCCATAGTGCCGTAAGGATACCCTAAGAAATTGCATTTCTTTCCTCTAAAGACAAATGTTCTTCTCCCCTGAGTTAATTTAGCTGCATAAGAAATATGACCAAAGACCCTTATATGTTGGTAATGAGGATTCACTCTATACAGTACTTTGTATGGTGTTTTGTGCTTTAGGACAACTTGGTAGCCTATTGACAATATAAGTGGCTATAAGCACACACCCATTACAACATTTCAAGGCTATACTAGATTGAAATTTTAAAGCCCTTGCAATATAAAATATATGTTCATGGTTTCTCTCAACTATACCATTTTGTTGTGGACTTTCTAAACATGTTCTTTGGTGTATATGCCATTAGCTGAATAAAAATCTTTAAGGTTAAACTTTAAACCATTATCAATCCTGATAATCTTAATTCTAGCTACAAATTGGTGTTGAACCAAAGTGTAAAATGAGATAATACACTCTCTAGTTTCAACCTTATTTTTAATCACATAAACCCATGTTGCCTTGTTGCAGTCATCTACTATAGTTAAAAAGAAACGGCAACCATCATGAGCTATGACATGAAATCGTCTTTGTAGATCACAATGCAATAACTCAAAAGGATTTGAAGTCTTATGTTCACTTTGGGCAAAGGGATTTCTATGCAGCTTAGCCTTGGAACAAATGGAATAGGGAATTTCACTGATCATTCTTGATATAGGTTTTACAATAGGGTCATCAATGAGTTCTAAAATCTTATTTAACGTGTGACCTAAGCGGTAATGTCACAAGTCATAATTGGACAAGGAACTTATAGCAAAAAATAAACTATGATCAGCATTTGTTCTAAGCTTTGTTATGTCTACCATGAGCTATTGCAAGGGCACTCTTCCTCTTGAAAATGTGTACAAGTCATCCTTCACCTCACCACCCCTCTTAATTGTAGTCCAAGAAGTAAGGTCCTATACATAACAATAAGTTGAGGAAAAGACTAGACAATAGCTACTGACTTTAGTTAGTTTCCTGACAGAGATTAAATTTAAAGAGAAAGGAGGAACACACAATACATCATGTGAAATGATTAACTCAATAAGTCTTACGGTTCCTAAGTGTGTTTCTAAAGCACATGAACCATGAGGAAGTCTAATGTGTTTGAATATATTAGTTGACATGGTGGTGAATAAGTCTAGATCATAGATCATGTGATCTAAGGCTCCAATGTCAATGATCTATGAATGATTAGTGGTGTGACACGTAAGCTGGTTATGTGAAGCTAAAGGAATTGATTTACCAATCATGTTTGAGTTAGACACATTGTAAGTAGAAGGCACATTTATGAGGGTGTTTGCTGCGAGTTGCTGATGAAATGGTTCCTCCTCATTTCTCTTAGTGACCACTGACTTTCTCCCATCTAGAAGAGCCATCAATGCCTTATATTGAGTTTTAGTTAAGGACGTCCTCTCCTATTCTTTAATCCCTTGGTCTCTAGAACTTAGGTAAACACCCTGAGTAAGATAAGCTGATCCTGTCCCCTACTTCCCTTTCTGGTACAGCTTGTATCCAAAGGGATACGCTATTAATTTATGGCATTTTTTAGCCAAATGTCCCTTAGTATGACAGTGTGTGCAAGTTGGTATCTCTACATTCCCAACTTTAAAACAACTCTCTAAGCTATGTCCAGGGATTTTGCAATGAACATAGAAAAGCCTTTCTCTCCTTGCATTTCCTTTGAAGCCACCTGAAGTCTTCTGTGTTACCAGTGTCACAACCTCTGGTCCCTACATCCCATGGACAATCTGATGCTATTTTTCTTGTTGTTGCATAATGGAGAAGACCTTGTTTATGGGTAGCATGAGATCCAACATAAGGATTTGGTCCCTTGCAACTCCATAGGTCTCATTTAACTTCATCAAGAACTGCATAACACAATCTCGCTGCTACCTTTTTGTGATGACCTTCAATTGTCCACGGCTGCACAGCTCATCCCAAATTCCCTTCAACCTTCCATAATAGGTAATCACTAGATCATCTCCTTATGTAAAAGTGTTAAGCATTTTCTTTAGTTGATAGATTCTAGGACCACAATGTTAGGACATTCTTTCTTCCAATTCTTTCCACAACTCAAAAGCATCATCTACAAAAAGTAAATTAGATCTTACAAAGAGGAAATGGAGTTCAATATCCAACATACAACTAGATCGTTGCATCTCTCCCAAGCACCAAGAAGAGGATCATCCGGATCAGCGGGTCTCCTGATCTATCCAGTGACAAAACTAAGTTTGTTTCTAGCTCTTAGTGCTCTCTTCATACTGCTAGCCCACACAACATAGTTTTCTATGGTCAGAAGATCTAAGAAAAGAGCTACAGTGGGATTATCCCCATTGTCAATCTTGAAAGGATTGTTAGGGTCTCAAAAATTCAAGTATTTCTCTATGAGTGGTTGTTCCTAGTTTGCTGACTAGTCTTGGTTGGCGTTGGAAGAAGATGAAAAGGCTGACATGTTGAACTATTATCCTACTTCTCTTAACCTGGTGCTAATTGTGAGTTATATCGTTGAGGCATTTTGTCCAGCAGATTGAAACAGAGAAAGAAAGCAAAACTTCCGAAGAAATGCTGTGTATATTGGTTACTGTTCTATTAGAAAACCGACGAAATAAAGCATGGACCTCTAACTAATCTGCTAACAACACACTAACAAACCTCACTAACAAAAGCAAACGGCAAGGGAGGAAAGAAAATAAACCAACTCAACTAAAAAGGGAATAAAAGCTAACAGAAAACAATACAACAAATCTGGCACTTCTGATGATGTGGCAGGGCAGGTGATGACATGTACTCCAACATGATGTTACTTAATGTCAGATTGAAACTTTGCTCGTAATGTTAAATAATGGAGGCAAATTCTTAAAAATTGCAATTTTCATCAATCGAGAGTGACAATACTGCCTCTATTTTTTAGATTCTCTACTTTAGTTTTCCAAGTTGCTTCTTGTTTTATGGTGCTTGGTTTTTCTGAAATCCCAAATTTTTTAAATAATCAATTGTTGTTGTGTTATCCACGCATATTTGAATAATTTATTTTTTTATCTTTGTTTATCTTGGTTGAGTTCGGCTATTATACTTCAGTTTCTTTCTCCTCTATTTCATCAATTGACGAACACATGATTTCACTATCCACGAGGGGTCCAGAAAAACTTCCCTTGTATGCCAAAGTGAAATTACCAACTTACCCTTTAACTATCTTCAAATTAACTTAGAAAACTACGCGAGTAATTATAATTGCCTCGAGAAATTACTCGAGTTCTTTTACCACAACTCTATGCTACAAAATGGAATTGCTTTATCGCTTTTACTCTTCAATGATTGAAGAACATCTATTCAAAATTTTCTTTAATTTAAAGAAAACCCACATTAGGAAAAATTAAGTTTTCAGAATCACCTTCTTCTGTTTTTCAGTTCTGCTAACTTTGCTTCTGTAGAGCTTACCAATAGTTATAGAATCATTGCGGGCCGACTTCAGATAGGGCTTCACCTTCATCGTGGGCATCTATTGCAATTCAGTACACTTGAGTGCTTCATGAGTTTATTTTGAAAGTTTTAATATTGAGTAGTTTATTTTGATTTTTTGGAGTTTTCCTTTTGTTTGCACGGTACCAAATTTTAGGTTCGGATGTAAGGTTTATTCTTGATTCTCTCCTGCTCTGTAGATTTATTGTAGAATGGTTATCCTTAAACTGGTTCCAGGATGTGTATTTTGACAGATTTGAATTTGTATTAGAGAATTATCAGGACGCAAGAGAGTGGAATGACATGATTATTCTCTGAATTTCTCATGTGATATCCCCTTTGAATTGCCAATAACTAGGATTCTTTTGAAAGTGAGAACTCCCTTCTTTGAGGCAACACAATTAGTTAGCTAGAATGGATTAGACGATCAGTTGACTGTGCCTTCTCGAAAGATACAGCTTCAACTTACTAGTACATACAAAAAGAGAGCAATTACATCAGATCTCTACTCCAATAAATTGGGTGATTATGTTCCATCAATCTTAAGCCTTAATTGGTGAAATGCCATGGCGTGGTTTAACAGAAGTGCATCTTCGCATCGCCATCCGGTATTTGCTCTTTTCCCTTGCCATCTCTGTTAATATCTCTTTTGCACATATCAATGTCTGGCTGGATTCTAAGACCAGTGAATTAGATAGTTGTGAGTGCAATAGAAATGAACATTAAAAGTTGGACAATTGGATGCTAAATTAGTCTACTGGTGCAATTTTGCGAAGCCACAAAATGACTTAAAAGTATCAATACACGTTTCTTTCATGTGGTGGAACTTTGAAATCCACAAATAAAACATATCGATGGATTGGTACTTTTCTGTAAGTGTATTCTGAGTTAAATCATAGCACCAGGAAGGGTCGTGCAAGAAAAAAGGCTGGATTTATCCTCCTCGATGGAAACTCGCAAATGTCAAATACTGCACTGCTACTACATTTGTCAATTAATTTAGATGACGGCGTTTTTCTGTTTGTCTAGCTTTTACCTCATGAATTTTACTTCTATATGGATCAATTTTAGTTTATTATTATATTTGTTTTGTGAATACTTTCACATGTGTGTGCATGCAATCTCTCTCTCTCTCTCTCTCTCTCTCTCTCTCTCTCTCTCTCTGTGGGAAGTATTCTCGAATGCTAGTGTTTGAGAATGACTTATCTTCAGTGGATTGAACATTTATCCATTTTTTTTATATATTTTCTATGTTAAGTGAAATTATATTAAGAATAATACCTTGCTAGAAGTAACAAAACGAAGAAGTAAAAATACCTTGATGGGTTTAATAGACGTTTCATTGATTCTATGTACATTAACTATCAGTGCGACAAATAGCAAACTTTAACATCTGATAATTTTTGTTCATAAAATACGTAATTCAAAAAAATAAAAAAAAGAGTAGAAAAGACTGGTTAAAAAGATAATATAGGTGGCCTTTAATTCGCACTTTAAAATTTCATTCGTATTTAAATCATTCTTATTGGATTTAGAATAAAAATCATTCAACTCATTACATCTTGTTAATTTAATACGTAAAATGTATATCATTACTATAATTGATGTTTGATTCGCTAGTTCTTTTAAAATGGGATATGAGAAGTTCTTAGTTTTAAATTTAACATGTATAAAGTTAGAAAATACAGAATTGAAAATAAATCTTATATGTGGAAATAATTTCTAAATTTAACTTTTTTAATTATAATATATTATCAAATTATTTTATTTTAAATGATAAAAATGAATTTATTCAAAATTAAATTATATTAGAAAATAAAAATAAATATTGAAAATGTGCTGAAAGAAAAAGAAAATATCAAAGAAAAATAAATGTACATTAATTGAAAAAACATTGATTATTGTAAAGCCCTTGAGCTAATATAATTGTATAAGCCAAATGGATGAAAAAGAATATAGTGGAAAAAATAAAAGGAAAAAGGACATAATACATTTAAAAAAGAAAAATAAAAAAGATTTTTAATAAGACTAATTTAGTTATTTTACCTTTAGATAAGTAAAAAGCAAGCCTCATCTTTGATTATATAGTGTGCAAGTATTATATATTTATTAAATTATTGGACTTACATATTTTAAATAAGTTATGAAATCGAACATGGATTTTGTCTAAAACCCTCAACTTGGATTTTGATGAATTCTAAATTTTGTAAATACAATTGCCAAATATCAATTCTTGTAATAGTAATTTAAACAACAATTATGTAATTCCTTCACAATTTCAATTACAAACTTCTCTTACAAAATGCCACAATATTCCAAAGGCCCATGACAAGCACAACAATTAGTTTGTATCCAAAGTGGATCCTAGTGATTGTTACTGACATGGATTTGATTTGGTCTAGATCTAAGACTAATAAAATGTTATTAGTTAACTTATTTTTGTTTAGATAATAAGGCTCAAAATGGGCTTATATCGAGTTGAATTTGTAACGATTTAAGGTCAAATTTTATTTATTTTATTCAGATAATATATTAAAGAACTTATGTAGATGATAAAAAATAATTATTTCAGTGACGACTTTAAAAATAAAATTTTTAGGGAAAAATTTGTGTTTAAATAATAGAGTTCAAAATGGGTCAGGACCATGTCGGTTTTGTAGGGGTTTAAATTTAAAAATTAATTAATTAATTTAAATAAAGTGGTTGAAGAATGTATTTAAAGTATGTAAATAAAAAGTAATTTAAATGATAATTTTTTATTTTGGGCTTGAATCTAAACCCAAGTGGCAAGTGTGGCTCAGTAAGATGAGATATCACTTGGCCCTGTCTCCATGGATCAATAGGCCCTGTGGGTTTTTTTTTTCAATTTTTAATTTATGTTTTTAAATGTATTTTTAAAAAAATTATCTATAATTAAAAGAGAGATTGAGAAAAAAAATTAATATATAATAATTGAAATGTATATATTTATTAAAATAAAAATGAAAGAAGACTAACTGACCAAGTTCAAGCCAAAGTCAAGCACCTCAACACATCTTAAGCATGATTTGTATAGACTTGATACTCGTTAAACTACTCAAACTTGATTATATATTCATAAAAAGAAAAAAATATAAGATTGCATTAATTGTAGTAGTGTTGCATCTCTTTAAAACTAAAGAGGCTGCAGATTTTATTGCCAGGCAACACCATTTTCCATTTTCTAATTCTTATTTCATTTTTATAATATAAATTTTAAAACTTATGGAAGTAATTTTTTTTTTATGGTAAAAACAATTTGAGATTTTAACGAGGTCACAAGTTTGAATACCAAAAACTTTGATTTTTTTAAAATTAATTTGACTCAATATTAATTTAGAGTCAAGCTTTTTAATTTTTCTATTAAGTTGAGCTCACACCTAGTTTAAAAGACTACGTAGGTTAAAGCTTCAAAATTACGTTAAGAATTATATTTATTTATCTTTTTCAGATATAATCTTTCGGTAAACATCTTTAACATGACTACTTGTGATTGGAAACTAAAGTTTAGAGTATAACTGATTAATTATAATTAATAAGTGGAGAAAAATGTGAGTATATTTCCATTTTTTTTATTGTATTCATTGTAATGGATAAATCGAATAACTTTTAATAGATTGGATCACTACCCAAAATAGTCGTTTAGATAGATTATTCAATCGTACATGTTAGACCGAATTATTTATCAAGTATTTTGATCACCAATTATATTTAACCAAAGTAATCTACAATTTTCATAAGAAGAAAACATGGGGTTGACTAGATATAATAATCCATTCACGCCAATCCTCAAAGGGGAACAGGATCTTAGCTTAAAAACCACTGAAATAGATGTAGTTCATTATCTCTAATTGATTATATTGGGAAAATGTTATAAAATCAGGTCAATTTCGAGAAATGATAAAACAGTTTTCAGTGGACAATAATCGACATTCTACCTTGTATAAAATTTTGATAAACTCTTCATGATTATGTATATTGTTTGCTTTGTTAATCTAATTATTGGTATTCTCGTGCGGAGTCAAGGTTGCGCGAGAGGCAACGGAGATTGTTGTGGCTCAAGGTTGGAACTACATCACATTGGTAGGAGGCTGTCCAAATCTTATTGGCAAACTTGGGACGGGGAATATGGATCATGCAAATGGAGGATCTCTTCTTCAGGATGTTATACATTGTTGCAAGATGTTACAGAAGGTTAGTGACGAAAAAGGTTGAGAGCTTCATGACTCTGATCAATGGAGCTCTTCTATAAAAAAAAAAATGAATTTGATCAAATTAGTGGCTAGAACACAAAATGGCCATCAAGAGATTGAATAAATCAAGATGAGAATATGATCAAAGCTCTAGAATTTTGAGTCTTGATAGAAGAAAATCAAATTAGATTAACTACTGCAGTTTTGTAAGTATATTTGATTACAAACTTCTAAACTCCTATTCCCCCTGTTAAGTTCACTAAGAAAATAACTACCTTATCCAATGTATAGTTAAATAACTAACATAACTACAGCATACAAGAGTTAGGAGATTAAGCCAGGTCAATAATCCTATGAATTCTCCAACTCAACTCATCAATCTTCATCCAGTCCTTAGCTTTGGCCTCATTCCATGAGCTTTAACACACTTCCCAATGAGTATGGATATCTTTCATGCTCATTTTGTGTAGCAGCCTAGTGAATTGAAAATTGCTCAATGGCTTGGTTAGCAAATTTGTTAATTACTCACTGCTAGAAATGTATTGCACTTCAATCACCTTATCTTCCACCTTTTCTCTTAGAAAGTGAACATCTAGATCGAAATGCTTAATTCTCTCATGGTGTGTAGGATTTTTATTGATTTGGATAGCCCCTTGATTGTCACGAAAGATCTTAATGTGCTAAGAAACTTTGATCCCATAATCGCTAAAAAAATGTTTGATCCAAAGTATCTCCCAGACGCAAGCTCCTACAGCTCTATAGTCAACTTTAGTGGAGCTTCTAGACACCACTTGCTACTTCTTACACTTCTAGCTCACTAGTCCTTCTCCAAGTGATATACGATAGCTAGTTAGAGATCTTTTAATCTGAAGACAAATTCCCCTATCACTATCAGAGAACCTTTTCAAATCCAAGTCAAAATATGAGGAATAGAATATCTACTTCCATGGTGAAGCCTTGAGATATCGAAGTATTCTAAAGATTGCCTCCATGTGTGATTGTCTTACTATTAACATAAATTGGGATAAAACCTAAATTGAATGGGCAAGATCAAGCCTTATTAATAGCAGGTGGATCAATCTTCTTATGAGCTATCCGTAAAGTGTTGCATCAATTGATGCATCCTCCATCTTGCCTCTAAAATGGACCATCACTTCCATAGGAGTAGATTCTGTTCTTAATCTAAGCATTCCATACTACTTCAATATGTCCAATACATATTTTCTCTAGCTTAAGCATAGCCTTGACTGAGATCCTCCTATCTTAACCCCTAAAAAATATCTAGGAGTTCTTAAATTCCGAAACTTAAATGTCAACTTTAAGTATGCCACTATTTTCTCTAATTTAGCATCTAATTTGCTACCAACCACAAAGTCATCAACATATAGCAACACCATCATCTTGTCATGTGGATCAATTTCTTTGCTAAAAAGTGAGTAATCTACCTTTGATTGAGTAAATCCATAGGAGGTCAAAGTTTCTGTGAACTTGCAATTCCACTGTCTTGAAGCCTTCTTTTAAATATAGAGTGATTTATTCAATCTACATACCACTTGTCCTGAACCTTGTGCCTTCAACTATGATCTGTCATATCTCCCCTCCTTCAGATTATAGCCCTATGGTATAGCTATAGAAATTTCCTCTTCAACATCCCCATGGAAGAAGGCATTATGAATGTTAAGTTGTTGCAATTTCCATTCAAGCACTACTGCCACAGCAAAGAAGAGTCTAACAGTTGTATACTTAACCACTAGGCTAAAAGAATCATGATAATCAAAACCCTCAACTTAGCTGTAATCCTTGGCTACCAACTATGCCTTATACTTTTCAATTGTCCCATCTGACTTTAACTTCACTTTGTAAACCCATTTATTGCCTAAGGCATGATGATGCTTAGGTAATGGCACTATCTCCTAAGTGTGGTTATCCTCCAATGCCTGCAACTCTGAAACCATTACTTCTCTCCATTGTGGTTCAAGGACAGCCTCAACAAAGGATGTTGGCTCTTTGACCTTATTGAGTTCAAACAAGAAACATATAAAACTTAGGAACAATTAAATGGTGCTTTGATATCTTGATGTAGGGTAATCACTACAAGTTGTGTGCACACAGGGCTATTTGACATTACGTTGCTAAGGTTCCAAGTCCTTCGATATTTTTATATGTCTGAATGATCTTCTAAGGTTGTTTGGAGGCTCAACAATTGATTCTGGTTTAGAAGGTAGAGAAGCTTCATTTAATGGTCTAGGTTCAAGGCTTAATGGCCCAGGTGTAGTTGGTTAGTCCTTTAGTTCATGATCTTGATTATTTTTGTCATGCTCAACCATTATAGAATGTCTTGGGTGCTCTTGATCATGTGCATAATCATTGAACAATGTGCTTTGGTGATCAAAGGAATAGGGAAATTGTTTAGGACATATGCTAAGAGAATTAAGAAAGCAATGGTGGCCTTTGTAGTAGGGAAAGACATGTTCATAGAAAATCACATCTCTAAACACAAAGGTTGCATTGGTTTCAAGATCATAAAGTCTATCTCCTTCTGTTCCTATAAGGTAACTAATGAATACAAATTTTCTTAATATTAGATCAAATCTCTTTTTGTCTTTCTTGAGGTTGCAAGCAAAAGCAAGACATCTAAACACCTTAAGCTGTTGGTATTTAAGTTGTTGGTAGTTGGGAAGTGTTCCAAAAAAGCATTGATTGGGTGATTGATGATTTTAAATGGGAGTAGGCAGGATGTTGATCAAATGAGTGGCTATTAGGATGGCCATACCCCAAAACTTCAAGAGAAGATGAGATTGGAAAAGAAGGCCCCTGGCTATGGATAGTATATGCTCATGTTTCCATTCCACTGCAACATTTTTCTATGGTGTTTCCACACAAGAGTTTTGGTGATGAATTCCCGTTTTAGAATAAAAGGTAGTGAGCTTAAGCACTAGAGCATTATCTGTCTTGACGACTTTGATCTTGGAATTGAATTGAATGACAAAAAGATTATAAAAATTAGACAAACAAACTATAACTTCATTTTTAGGTTTAAGAAGATATGTCCAAGTACATCTTGTATAGTCATCAATTATAATCAAAAAGAAATTATATCTCCCTATAGCTGTAGTTGAGTAAGTTCCCCATATATCTATGTGTACAAGTTGAAAAGGTCCATTGCTACACTTTTTGTGAAGTTAGAAGGGGTGGCCTTTTTTGTTTAGCTAAGGGGTAGGTGATGCACACCTTATTCTTAAGTACATTAATGAATAGAGCTTGTTTTTGTATACAAGTAGCAAGATCATGAGAAGGAAGTCATAGTCTATGATGCCAAATGTCAAAAGAAGTTCTTGGTGGAATGGTCAGATTCAGAGTAAAAGGCTATCAGGAAAGGCTATTGAGACTTGGACGACATGGATGGCTTTACTTCATGTTGTAGAATGAACAATCCTTCTTTCAACTTAGCAATGTCAATCCTCATCTATAGTGACAAGCCCCAAATGGAACAAGAATTAGAATCAAACACCAAGCAATAGTTTAGTGTCTTAGTCAGCTTGCTCACAAATAACAAATTTTACTTGAAGGCAAGAACAAAAAAAAGGTCAGTGAGATGTATTGTGGTTGATATGACAGTTGACCCAATGTGGCTAACTAGGTTCTTGATTCCGTTAGGCATACTAACAAATAGGTCCCTAACTGCTTTGAAAAAGTTGAAAAGGCTCAAATTATTACACATATGATCAGTAGCACCTATGTTAATAATCTAACATGCTTGCTCCAAGATCATGTGTATTGTTCTAGCACCATTAGACATTTAACAAAGGGCTAGTTTCAAGGGCTCATACCTGCAAAGTTTTGGTTGGATAAGGTGTTTCCTGTTTGTGTGTGAGAGCTTTCATCATGCTGTAGATGTCCTTCCACCATGCTGGAGTTGGCAAGGCCATGAGAATCTAAAAGTGTGAGCAATTTTTTGACCTAATCCTGAGTCAAGCTAGTGTCTGATCTTTAGTCCTTTGAATCCAATTGTGATTTCATATCAAAATCCACTTGATTGGCTATAGGGCAGATTGTGATTTCTTTCCTTTTAACTTTGTAAATTTAGAACTTTCTGGAAACCCAATCAACCTATAACAATTCTCTTTCATGTGGCTTTCTTCCCACAGTGGCTATACATGACTTCATTTTTCATGTCTTTCCTTTTTGAATTTACCATCATTTCAATAGCTTCGATCCATGAATTCTAATTAATGCCAACCTATATTTAAGCCTCTTCTACTCTTATTGCATTATAGGTTTCATCTAAAGTAGGGAGTGGCTTTTGTCTAAGGAGTTGGGACCTGTTTGTAGAATAGGTTTCATTTAAGCCATTCAAAAATTTGTAGACTTTATTCTTTCTTGATGATATACAAATCTTTGGAAGCAATTACGATTACACTTCCCACAAAAGCAGTGTGGAGATGGTCTATAGTATCTCAACTCCTCTCAAATAGTAACAAGATCAGTATAATATGAATCAACCTCCCTTACACCTTGTGTGATGCCACATAAATCACTTTGAAGCCTACACACTCTATTGTCATCTAGTTGAGAGAACCTTCTCTTCAATATATCCCAAATTTGATATGCATGCTTTATGTAAAAGATTGTGAAGGCAATTTGTGAAGGCAATTTGCGAACTTCCCCCTTTAAGCTGCCAAGAAACTATGGCATCATTGCACCTACTCCAAGTTTGGTGTGGTGGACTCTCTTCCTTTGATTCTTTTATTTTGCATTTGATAAAATCCACCTTGTTTCTTATTGACAAAACCAATGTGAAACTCCACACCAGGTAGTTTGTACCATTCAACTCATGCTGGATGGGCCAATGTTGTGATGTGATTATTAAAAGGTTGAATGTAGTAGGGTGAGCTAATTTCATCCACAACAGCACTCTAGCCTCCCTAATGAATTGAGTTCTTGGAGCTTGACTCCATGAATATATGTAAACTTAATTGTTGATGCAAGAAAATAATTTGGCCAGGAATATATATGTGTGAGAAAATGGAGCATGGATCAAAACCTCATGGCTCTGATACCATGATGAAAAAAGTTGAGAGCTTCATGACTGTAATCAATGGAATAGCATTTGTGACTTCTATATATATAAAAAAAATGAATTTGATCAAATCAATGGCTAGAACACAAAATGGCAATCAAGAGATTGAATGAATCAAGATTAGAATATGATCAAAGCTCCAAAATTTCAAGCCTTGAGAGAAGAAAACCAAATAAGATTAATTACTACAATTTTGTAAGTATATCCATTACAAACTTTCTAAACTCTTATTCCCCTCTTTTATGTTCACTAGAAAAATAATTACCTTATCCAATGTACGGTTAAATAATTAACATAACTATAGCTTACAACAGTTAGGAGATTAAGCAAGGTCAGCAATCTTGTGAATTCTATGGCTCAACTCATCAATCTTAATCCTAACCTTTAACCTGGTTCGATGAGCTATAACAAATAGTTTTCAAATTCACTCCTAGATGTAATAACCAGGAGACTCATGTATTGGCCCGTGATGCCTATAATATAGGGCAATCGAAATCTTGATTTCTTGATCTGTTGATTTCTTATGAATGAAAGGTGCTTTTGTCTTCGATATATATATATACAAATATAAATATACATATATATATATATATATATATATAATTACTCCATTCATAACTGACAATATTTTTTTCATCACTTTTAATATTGAATCTAACTATTTTTTTCCATGCAATAATAGATAATGTCGTTAAATTTTTTTTTAAAAATTAATATTTTTTGTTGAATAGTATGACTGATAATATAATAGTATTAAAGATATAAATTATTTTTTGTCATACAAAGTGAATCTACACTATCAACTTTGTTTCATTTTTTATTCTTTTATCATTTTGTTCTCTCTATGTTTTTTCTTCATTTATTTGTTTTGTTTTAAACTCTCCCTCTCTCTCTCTCTCAATTTTTTTTATCTTTCTTTATTTTTTAAATTTTAAATAATTTTACTCTTTTAATTCAAAAATTATTTTTTATTTAAATATAGTCTTATAAGTCATTAGTGATAAAAGACACACTCATGTGCGTTCATAAGTATATAGCTAAATAATATTTTACATCATTATAAAATAAGAGATAAATAAATAAACTGAAAATATAATAAAATAAAATTGAAAGAAAAGATTTAAAAATAGAATAAATTAAAATAAAGGACACTAAACATTTTGAACACATAAATAAAATAATAATATTTTTAGATTTGAATTTTATATAATTATAAAATCATAAAAAAATAAAAAAATTGAAAAAAAGGGAAGAAATTGAATAAATCAAAACTAAAGTGAATGGAATATATAAAAGTTAAAAGAATGGAGTTAAAGAAATATATAAAGAATTGCAATTAATTTTGTAGTATACATTACACACCTAAATTCCTGTATATTTTTAATGTGCAGGATCAGTAAAAGTTATACAATTAATGCTTGTACAAAATGCATGTACAAAATCAGTTATAAATTGTAAAATTATTGTATTTAAAACATATAGATAAAAATATTTGAAAAATACAACTTTAAAAATGTTTAAAATTAGTAATAAAAAATATCAAAAGTACTCGAAAAGAAAAAAAAGTTGAGAGTAGAAAAAAAGTTTAAAAGAGGGAGAAAGAAGGAACAAAAAATTAAAATAATGGTAATTTGTGATTTCATATTATATAACGTCAATGACTTAACCACATAAATCCTTAGTCAAATAGCAAATATAAATGGGGTATGCGACTTTTATACGTATATTTGTGTGTGTGTGTGTGTGTGTGTGTGTAGTGAGACATAAAATTGCAAAAGTGTTAACTACATAAATCATTCCAAAAATAAAAACAATTTAACTTGGTATAGACAAAGCAACAACAACAACATTATTAATAATTTCAACTCCTTTAGGAAAGATGGAATGTGTTATAATCTATATACATGCATACATACACATACATACATACATACATACATACATACATATATATATCTCTGTGTGTATATTTTGACTAATCATTAGTTACACAATGTAAAATTACTAAAACACAATTAATTATATAGACACACACACACACATATATATATATATATGTGTGTGTGTCTGTGTGTGTGTTTCTTTATTAGTTTAATTTTTAGTTATTTCATCCATTTTCCTTAATTTTAAATTATTTTATTTTATTATTTTTTTTTCTTGACCGTTTTAAGAATTCGATGAACGATAAAATGTCTATGTCTATAAGAAATATTATTATTCTATTATATTTACATATTCTGAAAATTCTACAATTTTGATTCATTTAATCTCTCTCTCTCTCTCTCTCTCTCTCCATAAATGATATAAATTTTTTATTTAAAAATATTATGTATTCATATAATTATTACATATGACCTTTTATCTTTAATATATAAATACATTGCATATATCTATACTGTATTATTAAGCTAATAAAGCTCTTTGATTATACAATGTGAAATTACACCTTTACTCTTATTTTAATTTTTTATCATTCTATCCTTTTTCTTTTTCCTGTTTCTTTTTCTCTTTTCTTTTGAATACTGATTTTTATTTTTGTTTTCTATCAATTGTTTTTTCAAATTCTTCCGATTATTATAATATTTTAAATATCTTTTTATGTCAAATAATTTTAATAGAATGCGGGTCTTTATCATTGGTAGCGTATTGGAATTGGCTCTGCAGATGATCAGCTGATCGTACTGTTTGACCGACACCTTATAGTTATCAAATACTGTTTGTGGCATGGTGTATCTTATTCATGTGGTCAAAGTTGCAAGTCGTGATTTGGAGGCTGGAGATGAGCAGTCATATGAAGTTGATATAAACATAAAGTGGACTTCGATACATTTATCTGTGCCTCTAAGTCTTATAGATGCAGGGTTATCCACTGAATTTTTCTATGCAGTGGGCAAATCAATGGAAAGTCTGGTCACTCGTAGAAATGGATACAGAAGTGGCCAAACCTCACATCTCCAATTATCTGATCCAAAACAAATAGACAAAAGAGGAAACCTGGTCTGCTGCGCATGCCAAATTCAGGGTTTGGCTCCACCTTCCATTCCAGGCCAAACCATCGTGGGGAGTGACAGCTCATAGCCACACTTTGTGAACCGCAAAGCTTCATAGAACTAACGATGCCCTGTAATGGGAACTGACTAAAAACTAGAAATAAAAAGGCCATTGGAATTAAAACCTTATTATTAGATGTGAAAGTCCAACAATAATTGAGGCAAAAATATTATTTTTGATGCATTATTACTCCCCTAATAGATACAAAGATACCATAGTGCTTGCCAAATAAGAAGCCAATAAACAAATACACAGATTATTATATATGCATGTGTGCGCGAACGCGCGATAGGGGTAGTAGAAAACAAGAATCTGGATTTGTTCGAGATTGAGTGAGCAAGTGATTACAAAACTGATCACCTAATTCCGTCTCCAAGGGCAGTGGAGTTAGTTGTCCTGTTATAGTTTAATCTTGAGTCAACATCAAGCCATTGAATGACAAAATTATATGAAGTATATAAAAGCCAAGAACATTGAAATCAGCCATTCAAGAACTCATATGTGATCTAGCTAGGCTTAGGATTCATAAGCTCAAAACTAGACCAATCCATATAGCTGTTTAAAATAAATGAATAAAATAATTCAGGGCCTTCTCTCTCTCTCTCTCAAGTTTTATTAGTGGGTCATTATTGGATCCCTTTGGTGATCTGCAAATCACACTAGGCCGTAAAAGCCTAATGTGTTGGAGATTAGCATTAAATATTCATTATTTAAATATGGAAAATGAATGTGGTGATGATGTAAGTATATCACATTTGCATTATTATCATAATTTTCTTTCTTGCTGCAAAGTGTAATAAAAAATAACCCAAGAATAAATTAGTTTACTCTTATTTTAGAAAGATATTACAAGAATTCGTAGTACGTGAATCGGCCTCGGCCCTTAGTAACTTTTCGTCTCTTTTCCTACAAAACTATTCCAACTGATTGCTCTCTTTTTGGAATTTGAAATGGACAGTCATATAATTTCACTTAAAAAATCATTAACAAGTTTTATTTACTGAAATGTATAATAATCTTATTGTCTTGAACTATCACATTTCATTGCCTCATATGTTTCATGGAAAATGAGAGGGAAAAGGAGTGAGTTGACATATAATAAAAATACAAAATGTAGAAGAAACGAAAGTTAGAGAATAATACTTATCTGTCGCTTTCTTCTTCCCTCCACCTTCTTCTCCCTTCTCTGTCTCTTATTCCCTTCCTCCTTTTTCTTTCAGTTTTCTTCATCACCTCACTACCCTCCCTCAAATCGTGCTCAGGTTGTGTAGAACTCAAACTCATACTTCTGTCTCGTCATCACACGGGAAGAGTTTCATCATCGAAAAAGCATTTGGTTCGAAAAGCAATGTTCTTAAACCCAAATCGGACTAGCTAATTCGACCGGTTTAACCGGGAACCGGCCATCTGTCCGGTCTGCATGCAAATGGACTGCCTATTTTAATATAACCGGTCAACATTTTGGTCAAAGCGTGTGTCTCTTGATTTCTTCTTCTTCTCATCTCTCGGCTTAGCTTTGCAGTTCACTCGCAGTCCGCAGCTCAGACTCACAAGAAGCATCGCACTAGAGCACCACATAACTGGAGGACTAAGGCTTTCTTTCACTCTTTCTTACATCAATCATCGTCAGAAGTCACCGGAATCACCGTTTGCTTTTGCTAGCATCATTTTGTCCAAGTAATTTCAGCCCTAACTCTTGTATAATGTATAGGTTAGATTTAATCATTGAAATTGTTAAGAAGCTAAAAACACAAAAGATAAGGGTAAAATACAAATCAGAGACAACTGCAAATTCTCTTTCTCTCTATTGGTTGAATGATGGGTTATATGTTCAGGACTCTCTTCCGCCGCCGTCACCACAGCCTAGGTTGTCCAAGACCCTCAAAAAAGTCGGCGTCCACCGACAAGCTCCTCAAATGGACCATTGGCTTCGCCTCGTTGGTCTTGTTGTGATGGGCCACCTGGGGAGGCAGTGGCGGTGCATTGGGTTGGAGAGAAGGAGGGGAAACGGAAGAAGGTCTCGGAATGGGCTCGGCGTTAGCAGTGGTGGGCACCGAGGGTCAGGCTGTCAGGTATCTGGGAAATGGGAATAGAGGCACATTTCTGATTTCTCTAATTTTATAAATCTGACTGAAATTTGCTCATTAGAACAAGGTTGATGGGAGCATCAACAATGGTGTGTTCCATGATAAATCGGGACATGAAAGTCGGTCTATGAAGGCATATGACTTTAAGTTACTTAATCCAAAGAGACTACGTACTAGTGACAAACTTCCTTTTGTTGCTACACAGATTAGCCAAGCTTTCCGAAATGAGGTCTTTTATACTATCACAATTATTTATGTGTAGCATGTGTTTTTTTATATTTGAATATTTACATGCTCCAGCACAATCTAGATCTGAGGTAATTAGATGGCTTTTTATCTGTAGCGAATGGTAGAAGGTTGAATAGTCTATTGAAGTACTAGTTTTGGCTTATTTGTGGGGAATTGGTAAATGCATATATTGCAGCAAATGACATAATTTGGCTGCTAATGTCTAATTTTGAACCCAACAAACTGATGCTTTGGCATTTTTTTATGTATAGCAACTGCATTCAGTTGGAATGGTGGGGTAAAGTATGTGTAAGTGTCATGCCTCAAAGTGTTTCTATCCATAAGGTAGAAAACAGATGCATTTAAATGATGTTCCAAAAATCTTAAACTTGATAGTCTCAAAATATTGATTCCAATGCTGCTTGTAGCCTCTCAAAACCCACATTGCAGTATCAAAGAGACTTTTTGCATTCACCATTCATCTGCCACACGTGTAGTTTATAAACTCAGGAGATGGTGGGATATCAAACCATGGTGATGGCTGGTGACTATGATGGAAATTTAAGCAATATGTTTTTTAGGATTCCTAACTAGAAGGGTTGTGTCTCAAATACATATATCAGTATTCTACTTTAATGTTTTCCAAATTCTTTTTGGAGAATCTACTTAAGATTTGGGATGTGTTTGTCAGGTTAGTCTCGTATTATTCACAGATGCCTAATTCTATGTTTAATTTTTAGATTTTTTAATTGATAGTTTTAATTTATACATTTTCTTATTGTCAAATAATAACTTAACATACATATTTTATTTTGTAGTCAGATGGAAAGTACAAACTCTCATTTTATACCAAATGAGTCTCAATCTATTAGTGATGGAAAAGGACAATCATGTGGGAGAAATCCTAAACAAAAGAGAGACATAGCATGGAGGTAATATCTCTGAGGCAACGAATGCTGAAGGAAGGAAATTTTTTACCATTGAGTTTTGCTTGTCTATATTCAAAGGTGGAAGTATTAATCGCACGAAGCAACAATTAGCTGGATAAAAAGAAATGTTGCGAGCTGTAAGAAAGTTCCACCAGATGTTCGATATATGGTCAAAGAATCTTTGAAGGAAAATAATAAAAGAGCAAAAATAGGCAGCAAGGTATTATAGAAATTGATAAATCTACAATTAGTGCAAATTTGCAGGATGATGGAGATGATGACATTCATGATATTTCACCTCTATCAACTTAACATGTATCACTTCAAGGAAAACATCACAAGGTTGAGCAATCGACATCATCAAACAAAAGGAAAGCAACACTTAGACTAGAGAGTTTCTTCAAAAATGGTACTTGTGATCCTTTTCAACTCACTATAAAAGCTTCCTTGCAAAGTAAAGAAAAATAATATTATACTGATATGTTTATTCCGTTGTGGTTTTATGATGCATGTATACTTTTAAATGCTTACAATTCTCCGTATTTTCAAATTGCTATGAGTAAAGTTGCTTCATTGGGTTATTGATTCATTGGATCTAGTTATCATGCTTTGCGAGTTGGTCTTTTAAATGATGTTAAAAAATAAGTTGAGCTTATTGTTGATTCTTTTAGGAGTAAGAGGAAAGAAACGGGTTGTACAATAATGGGTGATGGATTGAGAGATTCTAGACAAAGGCCATTTGTTAATTTATTAGTTTATTGTGTCATTGAAATATTATTTATAAAGTCTGTTGATCTATTTGGAATTGAAGGAAATGTTGAAAATTTGTGCAATTTATTTTCTGAAATTGTGGAGATAGTTGGCCTAAGTAATGTGGTTCATATTATCATGAATAATGCAAGCAATTATAAGGTAGCTGGTGAATTACTTTCTGATAGGTATCACACTATTTACTAGTCACCTTCTACAGCTCATTATATTAATTTGATTATGAAAGACATTTATGAATTGTCTCATGTCAAAGATTTATCTATTCTTGCTTCAAGAGTGACTCGTTTTATTTATAATTACAAATGACCTCTCAATTGGTTGAGAAAAAGAGAAGGATGGAAAGAAATTATTCGATTTGGATATACTCATTTTGCAACTACTTTTATTGCACTAAAAAGTTTAAATGATCATAAAGAGAACTTACAAGCAATGGTAGTTTATCCTGATTTCAAGAAATTTTTGAAAATGGATATTGCAAGACAAGTTAAACAAATTGTTTTAAGTGAAACATTTTGGAACAATTCAATTATTGTTGTGGGAATTAGAACTCCACTTCTATGTTTGTTGTGCATTTGTGATTCTTATGAGAAACCGGTACTAGGTTGTGTATGAAGGCATGTATAGAGTGAGGAAGCATTTTAAAGAATTGTTTAGGAACAAAAGAAAACTTAATTAGCAATACATTGACATTATTGATGCAAGATGGGATAACATGTTGAGAAGAAATTTGCATGCTGCTGCATATTTTTTAAATCCAACTTTTCAGTATGAAAAAGAATCATTTTGTACATATTAAAAAGTTGTGAGTGGATTGTTGGATTACATTGATACAAGAGTTGATAGTGGGAAGATTAAAACTTATAATGAAATATCTTTATATCGAGATAGATTGAAGAGTTTTGCTAGACCAACTGCATTGAGCATTGTTAAATCAAGTCGCCCTAGTAAGCTTTAAAATATAGAATTATATCTTTTTGCACTATAATTGCATTACTTTTTATATTCTTATTTTATTTATTAATAATTTTATCTTGCTAGATAGCTTGTGGAAATTGTTTAGAATTGATGTTCTATATTTACAAAAGTTAGCTACTAGAATATTAAGTCAAATAGCTTCTTCTTCTGGATGCAAGCGTAATTGGGGTGTCTTTGAATGTATTCACACTAAGAAGAGAAACAAACTAGAGCATCAGAGGTTAAGTAATTTGGTTTATATGTATTATAACTTGCATTTACAAAATAAGTAAATACAAGTTTGTTATTCATTATGCTTTGTTCTCGTATGCCTAATTAACAAATATGTTAATTTAGTGTTTCTTTCTTTTTCCTTTTTCTATTTGTTTTAGGGTTAAATATAATAAAAGATATTATGACCTTGTAGATTATGAGTGCATAGATAAAATAAAATTTTAGATTATAGAAGAAAATCCTCCAAGTGAACTCGAGTACGATGATTTAGAAAACATATTTGAAGAAGAATTACCAAAAACTAGAGAAGAGTCTAGCTCACAGCCATCTACAGGTTTAGTTAAAACTATTTGTCTTTCCTTTTTTCTTTTACTAATTTTTATTTATAGTAATTTAATGTTGATTTTTTTTTAATGTTAGGAGAAGAAACAGATACCTTTATGATTGAATACATTAATGTTGTAAATTTTAATCCTCAAACTACACTTGATGA
Organism: Avicennia marina; assembly: GCA_019155195.1. Classification (NCBI taxonomy): domain Eukaryota; kingdom Viridiplantae; phylum Streptophyta; class Magnoliopsida; order Lamiales; family Acanthaceae; genus Avicennia; species Avicennia marina. The sequence goes on along the minus strand of CM032762.1, from coordinate 5,582,549 downwards.
TAATGGTGATGGCGTTGAAGAAGATGACTAGAATTAAATTCAAATTTAAGATTGATTGTGTCCATATTTTTGTAATTTTAATGGCATTGTTGCTTTAATTTTTATTGAAATTTAAAATTGTTTGTGGCTATGTTTTAGTAATTTGAATGACATTGTTGCTTTAATTTTCTATGGATATTTATCACTATCATGTGTCTGTCAAATTAGATTGGATGATTTATTTAATGTAGAATGTACTTGTGTTACTACTTTTTGTTCTTGAATCAATTAATTTCTGTATAAAAAATTTATACAAAAACATATTATTATACTGTTAACAGGTATCCACACACACATAAAGAAAGATATATATATATATATATATGTTTATATTTATATATATATATATATATATATATAATTATATTTATAGTCCAGGTCAACCGATTTTTTAAAATTGATTAAACTGGTCAAATCAGTGACCCAATAAGCCGATAGGCTATCCGGTTCGATCACCAATTCGAATTTGAAAACATTTTTGAAAAGGGGTTAGCAGCTAAAAAATTCGAAGAACACTGATTGAAAGAGAGAGCTCTTCACAGAGGTTCAATTAATTAGAGTAGATTCAAGGTTAGCCTAGTCAGCAATAAGATTCCAAGCAACAACTATGCAACATCGTAGAGAAAAGTCAAAACACAATGAGAAGGAGAAACAAAGGGTTTGGCAATGCTAGGGCAAAAGATGGAGTTTTAATTTACTTGGCAGTGCCGCTATTTTCCAGATTAGCCTTAACCCTAATCCTCTTAGACAGTTTTGCCGTCGATCTATTATCGAATTTCAAATTTAGCCTAAACTAGATAGGACCAATGTAAAAGTGGGCTAAATTAGGCCTCAGACTTTGGTCAACAACAATCTTTCTTCATTAACTCTTTTTCTAAATTTTATTTTTCAATTCATTTCATGAAAAAAGTAGTAATCAGAGCACTTCCAAACATTTGTGGAAACTTAGTAAAAACAAGACAACAAGAAATGGCTAAGAAACTGACAAAAAAAACTAATACAAGAAATGGAAGCTAGAATGGAAAGGCAGACAAATGAGAAATTAAAAGGAATTACCAATAGCTTTAACTTTCAGATCAAGAGCTTGCAATAGTAGATAAAGGATTTTCACTCTAGCACCTCTAGTAAATTAGACATGTTGATTAATGCATTTCAACTAATGAGTCAGGCTCAATCAGCAACAAAGGCCCAAACCAGTGAGATATCTCCCTCAGCACAAGGCGGAAAGGTATACTTCCTACTCCACCACATCCAACCGTCCAACCTAACAAGAAAATTTTAGGCCATAGTTTCACACCAAAACTAATGGACTTAATTCAATTTGACTGGTCAATTGCAGACTATTGGAAAAAGAAATGCCAAAGTTACTTCTAGTACTACAATACTCTAGAGGAGGAAAAGTCCAAGTAGCAGCACTTTGCTTTGATGAAAAAATTGATAGCTAGTTTAATAATTTCCTAGTTAAAAAAAATATGTTAGTTGGGATGAGTTGCAAAGGGCATTGTTGGCCAAGTTTGATAAGCAAGACTTGGGACAATTGGATCATTTAACAAGTTTAGACAAAATAGAGGTGTAGCAGATTATATAGAAGTGTTTGAAAATGTAAGAGCGAGCATGTTAGAAGTAAATCCTTACTCTATTGAGCCTTACTTTATCTACAGCTTCATTAGTTGGTTAGCTAAAAAAATAAGGCATATTGTCAAAATGTTTAAACCACAAACATTGAAAGAAGCTTTGAGTTTAGTAGAACATGAAGAAAAGAAAATTGAAGTGTTAAAAAGAAATATAATTATGAACCAGAGTAGTAGTGGCAACAACAAAATAGTTTCACAGAAAACATCACCCAAACCACAGTAGAGACGAATTAATTATTTTAAGAAAGGTTGATGCTTCAAGTGTGAGGATAGGTGGTCTCTAGTACACAAGTGCAAGGAGAAGGGTATGCACCAAATAGAAGAATGTGAGGATTCTATTCAAGAAAGAGATGGAGAAGAAACTAAAACTGTTGAACCCAGTGGAGAAGACATTTTGTAGAGGTTGAATTCAAAGTCAATACAATAAGAAATCAGTCCGAACCTAACACATTCTAATTGCAGGCAACAATAGGTGGGAAATCTATACTAATTTTAGTAAACACAGGCAATCACTATAGTTTCATTAACCCCTGGGTATTAGTAAGGATAGGTGTTAATCCTATACTAACTCATCCAATTTTTGTTATAGTGGTCAATGGGAACAAAATGATGAGTAGTTTAGAATACATAAAACTTCACTAAAGGGTTCAAGAATGGAAGTTTAAGTATGTGTCTAGTTACTAAAGCAGCGTAACTATGACATGATAGTGGGCATGGATTGGCTCAAGGCATTACGTTCGATCAACTTTAACATTAATAGCCTCACACTGCAATGCCCACATAAAGGGAGGATAGCATTTTATAGGGCAGATAACCAGGAGGCATGTACAAAATTACCTACCATGAATTAGTGGATGGGTTAACTAAACCCTACATTGATGAGTGGATGACAAATTTATTAGATATTCATTATGAAACAAGGGAACAGGAAATCCCAGAACCTATCAAAAACATTCTGGAAAAGTATCTACAAATTATGTCTGAACCAACAAGGTTACCTCCTGAAAGGGCACATGATCACAGAGTTGTACTCAAGATAAATTTGTAACCAATAAACTTACACCTTTACAGATACTCATACAGAGAAAAAGAGTAAATAGAAAAACAGATGAAGGAAATGCTTGAACAAGAAATAATAGGATACAACAAAAGCCCTTTTGCTTTGCCAAGACCATTGGTGTAAAAGAAAGACAATTCTATGAAAATGTGCATCGATTACCACCGATCAAATAAAATGACAATGAAAGACCAGTTCTCTATTCCGATGATTGAAGATTTGTTGGATGAACTCATAGGGGCAGCTTGGTTCACCAAACTAGATTTAAGGTTTTGATACCACCAAATCTTAGTGACTCTTGAAGATACTCACAAAACTGCCTTCCATACCCAACATGGTCATTTCAAGTTTTTAGTTATGCCATTTAGACTAACAAATGCCACAGTGACCTTTCTAAGCTTAATAAACCAGGTTCTATCTAATTACCTTAGGAAGTTTGTGCTTGTATTCTTTGACAATATTCTTATTTCTAACAAAAGTTTCAAAGAACACATGAATTAATTGGAGCTGATATTTCAAAGATATCAAGAACACCAAGCCTACATTAAGCTAAAAAAATGTTCATTTAGGCTACTAAAGGTGGAGTACCTTGGCCACATCATATTGCTAGATGGTGTAGCTAGAGACCCACAAAAGATAGAAGTAATGATAAATTAGCCAACACCAAAGACGGTTATGTTACTAAGAGGATTTTTGAGATTAACTAGATATTACAAGCAATTCATCAAAGACTATGGTAAGGTCGAAAAGACTCTTACCAATCTATTGAAGAAAGACTCTTTTGCATGGAATGCATAGGCCAATATAGCTTTTTAAAAGCTTAAGTCAACATGACTAAAGCCTCGGTACTGACGCCGCATGATTATCAAAAGACATTCTTGCCAGAAATGATGATAGTGACACAAGGATAGGTGCAATGTTGATGCAGGAATCCAAGCCCATAGGTTTTATAAGCCAAGCCTTAGTGCCTAAAAATCAAGGCCTTTCAACATATGAAAAGGGGTTTTTGACACTATTAATAACAACAAGCAAGTGGCGCCATTACCTAGAGGCTCAGAAATTTGTTATCAAGACCAATCACGCCATTACCTAGAGGCTCAAAAATTTGTTATCAAGACTGATCACGAGACCCTGAAGTACCTACTTACACAAAAGATAACAACTCCCATATAGAAGAAAGGGTTGACAAAGTTGCTGGGACTTAACTATAAATTTAGTTCAAAAAGTAAAAGGAAAATCGTGTTGCTAATGCACAGTCTAGGTGTGAAAGGGAGACAAAAGAACTGACTACCATTTTAGTGGTTAAGCCCAACTAGATAGAAGATGTGAGTCTAAGCTATCAAGGTGACCAAGAAACTCAACAGTTAATCAAACAAGTTCAGCCTAGAGATAGCCAAACTAGACACTACTCAATTTCGAATTGGGTGCTAAAGTACAAAAACAAAATCTACATTGGGAAAAACCAAGATTTAAGGAGGAAAATAATAGAAAATATCTATAATGACCAAGTTGGGGGCCATTCTAGAATCTTAGGGACATACAAATGCATCTGATCATTCTTCTTTTGGAAGGGACTTTATCAAGATGTGAAGGCAATAATATTATACTATAATATTTTTCAAAGAATCAATTTTGCAAAGAAACAAAACTGAAAAATCCCATCATCTTGGCCTTTTACAACCCCTACCAGTCCCAAAAAATGTTTGGCGAGACTTGTCAATAGATTTTTTTTGAAGGACTCCCAAGATTAGCTAGAAAGGACACCATAATGGTAATAATAGATAAGCTCAACAAGTATGGGCACTATCTTGCCCCATCTCACCCCTACTCGGCTGCCTAAGTAGTATAATTATTCATCTGTTATGTCTACAAGTTACATGGTCTACCCAAAAACCATAGTGACAGATAGGGATAAGATATTCACCAATGGGTTTTGGAAGAGTGGTACAACACTAATTAATATAGTGGAACGGAAACCACACCTTTTCAAGTAGTTGGCTCTACCACAGTATGGTTTTGAAGCAGCCATAGACACAATCAATGAAGAGGTGAATAACATCATTAAGGACCATGGGGCTACACTACAATTACTTAAGGGGAAATCACACAAAGCCTAAGAAAGAATGAAACAATATGTAGACAAGAGGAGAACTAAAAGAAATTTCAATGTAGGCAATGAAGTTTATCTTAAATTGCACCTTTATAGGTAAACATTTGTGGCAGCAAGGACTAACCAGAAGCTAGCCTCCGAGTATTTTGGCCCATACAAAATTTGAGAAAATTGCGAGGGTGGCTTACAAGTTGGATTTACCAACAAATAATAATATTCACCTAACATTCTATTGGTCCCAATTGAAATAAAAATTAAACCCACTGGTGCAAGTCACTCAGAATTTGCCATACACAAATCATCACAATGAAGTTAAATTGAAACCCACAGCTATATTAAGCCAAAGGCAACAAAAATGGGAAAGGGGCACAACCAAACAGATCCCAATGCAATGGTTAAACCTTGAACCCACTGAGGCCACCTAAGAAGATATTTTAACACTCTGGTGGCATTTCCCAATGTCTATCCTTGGGGACAAAGATAGACCAAAAGGTAGAGAGACTATCACGAAATTAACAAGGAGCAACCATCCCTACAAAACACCACATGCAATTCTCAAAGCCAATGGTTACACATCAGCATTTAAATTAATAAGCATAGATAGATGGCAAGAATAAGCAAATAAAACAATAGATAAAGCAGTAGAAAAAAAATATAGGTGGCTTGCAGGTGGAGCCCTTGAGCAATTTCAAAGGGACGTGTTTTTCTTCATCTCACAGGAAGAGTTTCATCATCGGAAGGGTGTTTGGTTCGAAAAGGGGTTAGCAACCAAAAAATTGGGAAAACACTCTGATTAAAAGAGAGAGCTCTTCACGAAGGTTCAATTAATCATTGTAGATTCAAATTACTAGAAATATATCAATTAAAACATTTCTTCAAGCCACCACATTGTGGGAGTAAATTTTCTTTACCAAATGTGCCAATTGCAACAGATATTTGACTAACCTAATTAACTTATTAAGTATAACCATTTAAACAAAGGAGGGAAAAAAAGCTTCTCCCTTACAGGTTACGTCGGCAAATTTTTGGATTGGAAGCTTTCTTTAGTCCGTCGCCTGAATCACGAATCTTCGATTCTTCCAACACAATTAATCAATAATACATTGAACGACTTCTAAAAGAAGTCATCGAACCATATTTTTAATTAATATCTTCTTTTAATGGACCTACAACAAAAACACACACACATACATGTATGTATAACTGTATTATAATAAATATTAATAATAAAAATTAGAAAAATTATATTTCAGTTAACAATATTTAGCGAAAATTATTCGTCCTCTTTTATTGAGGCTTTTATACTAAATGTTGAATTGGTTAATTTGTATACTTAAAAAATATTATTATTCTAAAAAATATACGAAACTAGAAGGGTTAAAATAATAAAATAACTAAATCTACCTCCACAAATTAATGGTAATTAGCTATCTTTTTATCCCTTCTTTGGTTTTTATTCATTGTTTATAATATTGTTTCCTCTCGATTTTTATTATTTTTCAAAATTTACTCTCCTCAAGTCTTGATAAATATATTTTTATATATGCATATATATTATATTGCCCCCATGTCAATTATGCTTCTATAGTAAGAATTAATTATCAACAAAGACTCGTATTTTCACGGTATTCGAACAACAACTCTCGTAGCTCACGGTATCAATTTTATCTCTAAAGTAAAGCTTTTATTGGTAATACTAAACAACAATTATCTTCTTTACACTCAAACATAATAACAAGTTTAGTCAAATTCAACCATTAATGGATTCCTCGAGCCGGCCTTGATTCTTGTAGTAAACAACCTTTACAATAATAAACGATATATATATTTAGATAAAATTTCCAAAACTCGAGTAGCCTAAGTAAGCTTTTATATATCAATTTTGTATTATTATAATTTTTATCTTCGAATCAATAATGGCCTGAAGACAGTCGTAGAAAAGATGAAAAGTTGTTCGAACGAGGAATAAGGATAAGAACAAAGAGAAAATATATATATATATATATATATACACACACACACACCCACACACATATATATGTTTTCTCTTTCTTTTTACATTGGTCCCACTATAAGTCTCTATCTTATAGTGGAAGACTAGAACGCAGAGTGTAAGAACACTGGATGTTTCGATAATGGCGTCACTTTATAATTAATTTTAAAATAATTTATTTTCACTTATTGAAACAATAATTTGAAAATATAATGAACTAAACCTGAAAAATGAGAGGGACAGAATCAGCTCTCTTGCTAGAAGCTTGTAAGTTTGATTCTGATATTTCTTAAATTGAATTTTAAGAGTGTAACACTTATTGAATCGAATAAAATGACGTGACATAATACTGATGGTGATGACGATGATGGGTTTGCTTTTACAGGAAAACAACCAAGTTTATGCATGAATTACAGGCATTAGATTAAAATGGATTTATTTTGTGATTTCAGCTCCCCGATTAGGAGATGCAGAGCGAGACTTGTTCTTCATGTTAGGGATGAAAATAGTTGGCTCACAGATTACAACTCGTATTAATGTAAATGGAGATTGAGAATTTTTCCATCACGACCCATTCAACGTTGGACTGTGTTAACTCCAAACAAGAAATACATAACTAATATTTTTACAATTGTTAGAAATTACTTACTTCTATATTCAGTCTAAATTCGTTACTTATTACCATATATTGGTGCTTTCGGTTTTTCTTCTTTTTTGCAAAATACTTTTAGTTTTTAAAGTATATTTTCAAAAATAATCTATTTCAAAAATAATCTTATTCTTTCAATTCATTATTTTAATTTATAATAACTAATTTTTTTGGTATTATGTTATATTGGCACTTATGTAGCTCCCACTCAAATGACACATTCTCATAATCCTTTCTATATTTGTGTTGAAATCTAAAATTGTAATGTATACTTGAATGGAGGATTCTTTCTTCACTCCTGTGATCATGAAGATAAGAACCAAAAATCTTGAATATAAAAAGATCACGATAAAAAGGGAAGCTTTGACCAAGTATTTGTTTGAGACTTTGCTGAGAATATTTGTTGGAATCTTAAGCAAAATGTGAAGAGTATCTTTCCTAAATCTAAGGGATTTGGACGTGGAATAGATCATTGTTATAGAAGGAAGGAAAGTCAACATTGTCTTTCAACAAATAAGAAAAGTATAGAATTAACCGAATCCAATGGATCATGGAACATCTTGGACATCCTACTTTGAAGGAACATGGTTGAGAAGAACCCTAAAAATACTAGAGACTTCAAAATATGTGATGATAAGCATTTGGAGAATCGTTAAGTATCCAGAAGCTTTGCAAAGTCATTGATGAGTGAACCTTTTCTAGGCTTGACTGCACTAATTATGTTTGTCAAAAAATAGTTCTGTGTTCCACAATAAAAGAGTCAAGTGTTTGTCTTGTACCTCAAGTAGATTCTTCACCATTATGGAAGACTGGATCCTAGATGGGAGTTACATGAAGGCCCTAAGCAAGTGGACTTATTATAAAATATCAACTACTTGGAAACTCAGTGGGTGGAGTAATGAGCAATTCAAGTGAAGTTTAAAAGAGTTTGGGTTGTAAAAACTCATTGATTTAATGAATTATTTTTTTGATTGGTTGAGACCCTACATACGTAGGTGTGCGGATACAAAAGTGAGTTAACATATCATTTGTTCGACTTTTCCTTACTACCTTGGTATGTTTGTGGTTTTTCTATTAGTGTATGCATGTATATTAAACCAAATTCTGCTCCTAAAAATTGTGAAAATTATTTGTTGCATATTTCAATATTGTTTCCATGTAATAACATTATTACAACATGGAGTTGTTTTTTTTCACTATTTAAAGCCATCCATAGCAAGTGGCATCAGAATCATGTCATCACTTTCAACTTGGTTGATCAAGCAGATGAGGTCCTAATTTTTGTGTTTGGACAATGAACACTAAGAAAGGTGCTTCAATTACACACCTTACATTGCTAGATAGCTTAAATTATCCATATGAAAAGTATCGAATGCTTGCCTTCATCAAATGATATAATGAAAAAGAGCTGACATTAAGAATGGAGAAATACTTGCAAGATGAAAAGTGTTGCAACACAGATGAGGATGAAATAGCCCTTATCACTAAGAAGCTAAGAAATTTACTCAAAAAATAAAGAGAATAAAATACTAACAAGAAGGTAGAGACGTTCAATAAGTCCTTGGACAAAAGTGCTAACAAAAATATAAAGAAGGATCAAAAATTTGACACTCAGAAGAAAGTAATCTAATGTTTTGAGTGTGGTGGGTCGGGACTTGTTATGAATGAGTGTGCTAATACCTACAAGAAACAAGATTAGTCTATGACTGCAACTTGGAGCAAGGAAAATATTGATCATTCAAAGGAAGAATGTAAACAACAAAGAAGTTTTTACCGATGTTGCAACACCAAGGCAACTCTAGATTACTTAAACAATTTCCAATAGATATAAAGGGTCCTATTGATGAAATGCATAATGCTGCAATGACTCTTCATGATCGTAATACTAGATCACCAATTGAGGCTAGTGCCTCACTCTTTTAGATTTGTTTGTCTTCTCTCATCCTTTGAGATTTCTATGGTACTGTGTGAAATTAAGGGAGGGCCTAACTTAAGGGGTAATAGGAGAACTTGGAGGAGCTCTTGAAAGTTGTTGGCTTTGGTTGTTATCTAATTGTTGTTATGGAATTCTACTTTGGAATCTATACTATGGTTGTTTATGCTCTTGGTTCAAATTTTGCTTGTGCATTGATATTTTGTTTTGCAGATATCATCATCAGAAAATTTGACTATGGAACGAAATAGTATATAAAAAGACACTATGTTATCAAAGAGTTGGCTAAACAATAGTCTATAGTGGTGGACAACATTGTAACACAAAAGCATTATGTAGATGCTTTTATTGAACCAATGGAGTACATCATATTTAAATCTTTGATGAAAGAACTGGGCATGTGCCTAATTTAGTTTTTTGCCCTACTTGATAGCAGCCAAAGAAAGAAAAGAAAATCACACTTTTGGAGCAAATATCCTTGAGATGTCAAGATATAATTACTATGATAAAAGGCAAAAAACATTTAAGAGTAAATTTCCTTCTCTCTCTGTAAAAATTCCTAATTTGATTAAGTTTTCTTATTTCCTTTTGAATAACTTCAAAAAAAATTTTCTCCTTTCTCATCATCATATTCTTAAAAAAGTTTTCTAGGGTCTTGAAAAGTTCTTTTGTTGTAACATTGAGGTTTGACCGAGATAAGTAAGTAACATTCTTTCTTTCTTCAAAACCTAAACAATGCATGCAACCCACAATGAAAAACAAAATCTATCTTCTCCTCTATTTGAAACTCCCAAAATTGACCTAAACCTACTAGCCATAGTTCCATATGAAGGGTCTTCTGAAGTTGAGCTTTTAATCACCCTACTTTTGAACCTTCTCCCAAAATACCAATAGAAGATATTACATAGACAATGGTACAGTCTAGAGAAATTTTTGAACACCTAAAGAAATTGGTCATGGGGTTTCTACATCAAGGAGGCAAAAGAGTTTCCCAAAAAGAATCCATTTTAATTTTGCTTGGGAATTGGCCAAAAGGTTAACTTGAGAAGGTTTTTATTCAACATAATTTCGAGACATGCTAAAATCTAGTGTCACCACAACAAATTTGCCACATCCAACTTCGATTTTGAAAATACCAATGAACCAACTCATTTCTAATGATACATTAGAGATGACAAGGAAAACTAATTATTTCAATCAGAGGATTATATTTGCTCAAAAGTGAATGATCTTCCCTTGTTGTAGCACAAAAGGAACATAAGCCTCTCTCTACTAGAAATAAACTTGTTAGAACTATCAAATATCTTGAGGAACTAGTCTAAGACATTATTGCCTGTATACACCAACTATAGTAGCAAAGCAAAGAACTGCCTTGGAATTTGAAGTAGAGATCCATGTAGGGTATTTAACTTCTTGGATGAATCTGGCCTCGATCAGTTTGTTGACCTCTACTTCAATTTGGGGAAGCAATTTGGTCGGAACTGACATGTGCTTGTTTAATGGGCCGAGTTCCTTTCTTTATAGACAGGTGATGTACAACAACTTTTAGGTCTAGGCCTGATATTTCCTTGTATGACCATGAAAACACATCTCTGAACTCTGTCAGCAGCTCCATGTACATGTTAGCCTCTTTGTCTATTAGCAAGGTACTAATGTAGATAGGTCGAGGATTGCTGCTATCTCTCAGGTCTACTTCTTTTAATTTATCTTGGTTTTCGCTTCGATCTGGAGTGGTGCAACCTCAGTATCTTCTTCAATGGCTTGTCTTTTTTCATATAGCATAACGTGGTTTGATGTGCCGACACTTTCCTTATAATCATCCTCGCCTACTTGAGCTTTAGTGAAAACTATTGTTTGGAATTTGGCTTTAAAAGACTCTGTCACAAGATACCACCAAATCCGTTTGTCACTGTATGCGAGAAAGGATCAAGCTTAAAAGTTTTTCATTCTGCTTTGGCGCTTTTCTAATGCCCCCTTTCGCCTTTAAGCCCTTTTGTTTCTTGGGTGGATCAAGTCTTTCGAAAATTGACACCCATGCTGGCTTGCCTCGACCTCTGAAGAGTGATCCCCTTCAGTGATACTGTTGGCGGTAGCCCTTCTTATGGCAATGCAGACAAGGCCTTTCGGTTACTCATACCGAAGCCCTACTCACAGATTTTGACTTGAGGATTTTTGAGGAAGCTTTCCCAACGACGATTGCTCATATCCACCCTTGATGAGGAGTTTGTATACCTTGGAACCGAAGCCTTTTGTAGTCCTCAACTCCCGAGCCTCTTGGTGTTCCCCTACAGTTTCTTTGGGCTGTAGGGCAAGTGCTTTGCTATTAATTTAAGTCAGCGGTAGTGTCAGACCTTTAACAGCATCGTTAATCACCAGACTTTTCCCTTGGCGGCTTTTGGGATGTGCCTTACTAGCTTCATCTTTCTTTACCGAACTATCTTCTTACTTTTCTTGGTTTTGAAACTGCTAGTTTCAGGAGCTCCGACCTTATTCAAGTAATACTTGATATCGGCAAAGTGGGATTCAACTTTAGTGAAGGGCTTGCAATCGCACAACACTTTCTTTACAACACCGTTGCGGCAATATTTGAAATATTGATACTAGATAGAGAGGACTACCCAATTTTCATGGAGCCATGGCCATTAGAGAAGTAAGTTGTATGACATCTTAGTATCAATAACATGGAACAGGATAGTTGAATCCATATTGTTTATAAGTAGTTTCATCCTCATGGTGTTCAAAGCTCTCTATCCTCCTTGGTTGAATCCTTAAATCATTAGGCGGCTATTTGAGAGCTCAGCGATCGGGATCCCCAGCTTTGTTTGCGTCTTTAAGGGTAAGATATTAATCGGAGAGCCACCATCAACCAGCATTCTGTTAATCCTTTGTTTGTGGATGTAGCCCATAACAAACAATGGTTTGTTGTGAGGTTGAGACTTTAGCATCAAATTTTCGTCCATGAAGACCATTGCAGCTATAAGGTTTTCAAAGGGCTTTTGGCTTTTGTTTTAGAAGCAACCAACTTCATTAAGGGAGTTGCTTGTTTCATTAACTCCATTTGTTTGGTCATCGAGGGTGGTGCTATTGACATTAGCACCATCATCCTCTAACGTGACCTTTCTTTGGCGGGCTAATTCCACGACTTTGTCCTTGAACACAAAGTAGTCATAGATGGGGTGGCCAACCAGGCAGTGGTACTTATAGAATTTGGGATCATCAGTCTTCCCAGCTTTCATAGGCCGCTTCATCTTTGGTAGGTCAATAAGTTTGGCCTTTAGTAAGTCATCGAAATCCCAGGGATGTCCGTGTCTAGAAAAAGTACAACTTAGCCTACATTTCTTTCAAGGTCAGCCTCTTTGGTAGCGAAGCTTCTTTATTTTCAGCAAGTCTTTCCTTTGCTGGTGGTTTAACAAGCTTTGTCTTAACGGCCATAGACTTCTTGGCTGATGCTTTAGTGGCAGGTTTGCTGGAGCAGGGCTTGCCTCCTCTTTGTTTCAGCATGAGTGGCTAACTCTTAGAAGACCCTTGGTTGCATCCCTTGCAAGATGTATTTCAGGCCCCAGTGCATCCCTTGAATGCACATTTTGATTCCTGAGGCCTCTGAAAGTCTATCCTTATAGTTCAGGTTCTTATTCCTCCAACGATTGACGTATTCAATGACAGGCTCATCCTTTCACTAACGGCTGTTAGTGAGTTCGATAATACTAATTGTTCGCCTAGTGCTATAGAAACGGTTGAGGAATTCTTACTCCAACTGTTCCCAGCTGTCGATGGACCTCGGCTCTAAGTTAGTGTACCAGTCAAAAGCATTTCCTTTTAGGGATTGGAGAAATTATTTGACAAGGAGATCATTGTAGGTTCCAGCATCATTGCAAGTCTCGAACAAATGGACAATGTGCTGCTTTGGATTTTCCATTCCATCGAATTATTAGAACCTAAGAGGTTGATAACCTGTCAGCATCTTCAAGCCATCAATCTAGGTCGTGTAAGACTTCACATAAGTTAGGGATGATTTAATGGTCCCGTTAAATTTGCTTTTGATAGCCCCCTTGATAAAATCTTTCAATTGATTGAAAGGAACGAAACTATCTGCAGAGGGTTGGAGCTCCTCAATAGCAGGCTTTTTCCCTTTGTGTGGCTGCTACTTCCTAGATGTCTCGGGCTCATCATGGACTTCTTGAGGCTTCTCTTCCACGCGACTAGCCTTAGCTAGTTCTATCTTTTCCATCAATTAGAGATCTTGGAATCCTGTTCTTGTACATGCTTGGCAAGACCCTCAATTGCCCTGGTTAATGCAGCAATTTGATCCTCTAGACTTGTTGCTAAAGCAATGTTGGAGCCAGGTGAGGCAACAGGATGAGGGCTAGAGGGCAATGAATCATTCTTGTTGTCCTTTTTCCCTTAGCCTGGATAGTATGGTTCATGAACAACCTCAGGGATGGCAATCGGCTTAGAGTAAGTTAACTGTCTTGCTAGACCTCTTGTGACAACGCCTTTTTCAGGAGCAACCCCTAAGGCATTTGAAGTAGCAGTTTTAGATGACTTTGCTTTGTCTTTAACCATCTAAGATTCTTGAATTTGCTTTTTGTTAAGAGAAGAGATGAGAGGTAGAGAGGTCCCACTGGATGTGTCAGAAATTGTAGAACAAAATTCTTACAATAGAATTTCTATTAATAAGAAATTTATACAGGTCGATTACAATTTAAATCAAACAAAATTTTGTGAGTTCTATTTCTAACTTAATCCCCTAATTCTTCTTTCAACTTGCAAGACTTTAATGTTCTTAGAATTTGTTAAAACTTTTGTGGATTTAATCTTCTTTAAAGTTCTCTAGGCCTTTGGGAAACGTTAACTTCTTAGTTTAATACCACAATTTCAGATTGAACGCTTTGATTTGGTGAATTTTGTTGAAGAAAGCTTCAAAAGTTGTAAGAACATTTTAAATGTTGATTGAAGAATCTGGCTAGAATTAAGGGAGCTTTTGAGCTTTAATCCTCCTTGGTGTTGATCGAAACCTTCAATAACTACCTTGAATATGGATCAAAAGCCAGGATTTGGTAAATTTTTGGGAAAAATGTCTTGAATTTGATGATGAACTCCTTCGAACTTCTTGAAGCTGGTGGAGAGAATTTGAACTCCTTGCATGCTTCTTCACTAGAAGTCTTCTTGTTACTCCTTCAGCTGGTTGTTGTGTGTTCTTTGCTTGATGACTCTGTCTTGTGTTGATATTATCCCTCCTTTGATTTATAGAGGCCACCCCTATTTATAAGGGTGGAGAAGGCTCTACTGCCATATGTGGTTGATGACATGGCATCACCTGATTGATCGAGAATATTTAATTTGGCTTTACTTCCTTTAATTGGATAATTACAAATTAATTGTCGAATCAACAATATTCTCCTTCCAAACTTACACAATTTGACACGTGGCATGATATGACTTACATATCTCGACACTTGTCGTGATTTAATTGAACATTATCGTTTGTAATAAAGTGTTAATTTAGTCTAATCTAATTTTAGGAATTATATTTATTTTAATCTCTAAAATATAAATAATTAATTATTGACATGTTATTGCAATAAAATGCCACATGATGACATCTGATTGGACAAAAAAATATTAATTGCTTACAATGTGATAGTAAAAAGTTCATAACATAATAAAAAAATAAATATCATAAGTAGAAAATTATAAAGTCATATATTGATTTGATTGTTAGTAGGTATAATAATTAAAAAATTAGTAGTTAATTATAAAAATAAAAAATTTAAATTTAAATTTGAAAATAATTTATATGATAAAATGTTTCGTTGGTAAAATTTTTAATTAATGGTAAATAATGTATAATTAGGGATCTAAATTATGGGTTTCCCAAGTCAAAATCGAACTTGTGTTTTCCCTGTGCACTGCCGAATTCAGAATTCACTGCCATCTCTTCGATGAAAACTACTGTCAACTTTTGGCTATGTTTGTTTTCTAATTAGAATATAAGATGAGAGAAAATATTAGGTGATTTAAGTGAAAATAAAAATTATATTTAATTTATAAATTTGGATAAGTAGAAAAATTATTTATATATATATATATTTATTATGTAATAAAAATTGAATAATGTAATATTATATATGTTTATAAGGTAATAAAAAATGAATGTTGTGGATAGAAAAATTATAAAGATATGAATTAATTTAATTGTTAGTAGGCATAATGATTGAAAAATTATTAATTAATTATAAAAATAAAAGAGAAAAATTTTAAATTTAGGTTTGAATAAAATTTACATGATAAAATATTTAGTTTATAAGATTTTTAAGTAGTAGTAAATAGTGTAAAATTTGAAAACAAATTCCTCTTCTCTGAATAATAATGTACTTTGAAGAGTGTAAGAGTTCACGTTAGCATTTTGAGTAAATAAACTAATATCAACAAAATTTAAAATTTAGATGGGGAGTCACTAGAAGAAGGTGATAATTTTGATGAGATTTTTTGGGCTGTGATTGGAAACGGAAGTTTCAAAAAAGGAGTTAAAAAGAGACGTGGAAGAAATCCAAAGGGTCCGCCCCTCGCAATATGAATTTAGTGCTCCAAAAAGCCGATATTTCGTGCTTTCTTTTTCCCTTATTTTATGTTTATTATATTGTATCTTTTGGCTCCTAAGGGCATTTCCCACTTTAGCTTCCCTTGGCTAACTAAGTAAAGGACAATGCCTAACATGCCTCAAGGTCATCATCTTACTTGATTCTATATTATATATATATATTACATGTTTTCAATAAAATAAAAATCAATAATATATTTAAGACATCGATAATGATGACGACGATGGTGATGAATGTAATTCAAACAAAAAAATAAATTTGGATGTGATTATCTTTAATATAATTTGAATGAAAGATGTCGTGATTATAGAGTTCAGATATTTTTCGTTTGATTTTAGCAAAGGATAATCATGTAATTTACATTATTTGATTAGGGTAACTTTATATAAAAAAATAAATAAAAAATAGTATAAATTAGGAACATGATATGTGGGGTATGGCATAGTTGCTAGATTACGACTTCATTATGTGTCCAAATTGGAAGGGATAGAGATTCATGATTGAAAAAGTTATGATTACTTTAATCATGAGTAAAGTAGAGGTTGGTGCTTCATCATGCGTTGCAAAAATAAATCCTCTTTGTTGGAGAAGTACAAGCTTCACCAAATGCTAAAAAAAAAAAAAAGTTATTTAGAAGTAAATGAGTCACAATCCAGTTGCAGTAGTAGTTAAAGTCTTGTCAACTATATTTGGCAGATTATGCACGACTTTGGTCAAGTTTCCTTAATTTATTAGAGTTTACAAATTTGATTTGTTTATGTTAATTGCACTTGAATTTGGATGCATAATTTAGGAGTTGTGATTAAGTACAAGAGTTGCTAAAGATATTTCTCAAGTTAGTAGATTCTTTGGACAGGAACACTGAAGAGTCTAAGATTTACTTAATGGGTTGAATTTTCTTAGCCTTTAGGTTTAATCTTTATTGCTATTGTATGTGTCAGTGAGTAAAACGTGTGAATGTCAAATTTTCTAGACAATGGTTCATTGTAAATAAATATTGAGTCTATAGTTGATTTAAATTAAATACAAATTATTTTATTATTAAGTTTGTTTTGTCAACAAATTGAGAATTTTAAAACTATAATATTGAATTAAAAGAGAAAATTGTCTATTAATACTTTATTTTTTGAATTTTATAAATATTTTTATATAGGTAAAGCCTGACATAGAATATATTATTTTGACTTGTGTCAACGATTTGCACATATCTGTTACCTTTGAGGAAGTCTATGCTCTATAGAATTATTTACCTAAGATTGTCCTTGACCCGTAGCTTGATCCGTAACTCCTCACACAAGGATAGAATTCTAAGTATTTTAGAATGGCATTTCACTTATGGCAGCCACTCGGTGGTGCCTCAAACTATAATTTATTGTTTATTCGTGGTTGTGCATGTTTTTAATTTCATAGCAATCGTTGCGGGTGTGTTTTGAATTTCAAACCCAACTTGTAAGTGATGGAGAAAATAGACTGAAAGTACTTTATTAGTGGCTGTTTGCGGAAAATGCCAATGAATCAGAGGGAAGGGTGAATCTTTCATTTTAGATGGAGATTTTTGCTTGGCCACATTATAAAATTTTCCTATTTATTTATATTTATCTTTTGTGTTAGTTTTAATTTGTTTTGCATTATTCAAGATAGTTTATCAATAAAATATAGTTTTTGGGTTAAGTGAAATGCTCGCACACATATCAAATATCATATCTATAAGCCGAATTCATGAAATACCAAAGATTATTTTTATAATTTACGGTCAAAATATTGAATACAAAAAAGTTATCACTGATGTACATGAGAATTAGTGATTGTAGTGGATTAATAATGAATTATCGGTAAATTATTGTTCTTTGTTCGTAAATAATATTTAATTATAATTATTTATTTAATCGATTGAATTAATAAAGTCACCAGACAAGTGGTTGAACCTTGAATGGGGAATGATTGACTGGTAAATTGTGAATCCCTAGGAAGTGAGAAATTGACAAATTCGAGGGTGTGGGATTGACCGTAAACCCCACCCTCACGTGCGTTCCTACTTTATTCATTTTCATTTATTTTCTTTCATAATATGTTTAATAATTAATAATTATCCTCATGTTTGTTACCATCTTTTCTATCTTTTCCGATTTCTTTATTTTAATACAATTAAATATGTTATTTTACAATTTTTTTTGTAGATTTAAATAATTTTTTTTACTTATATAATTAATTAATTATTTTTAAATTATTATAAATATTTATAATTAAATAGATACTTATATACACACTTACTTTCACAATTATATATATATATATATATTTATATCATTAAAATACATTATTATTCTAATATATTATTCAATTATTATTATATATTATATATATAAATTTAAATTTAAATAAATTATATTATTTATCACGTTAAATCTTTCTTTTCAACGTATTCCTTATCTTACTACGATTCTCTCTGAACATTTCCTTAGACAATTTTTGCCCAACATTATTCTTCAACAAAATCTCTCAAAACAATTCATATATACATACACATATATGTACATTGTACCGCCTCGCTCATAAATACACCTCGACACCTGTGCCTGAATTTATTCTATTTCATCCTTTAATTAATTACCCTCTGTAATTATTAATTATCAAATCTTGCTTCAGAAATTTTCGATATGCTTTTTCATTTTTATTTTTAATTGTGTCGCAACTTTGATAACGTGAATCGTCAAAAGTTGCTTAAAATTAAATCACATACTAAAAAGTGCCAGCCAGTTGTAAATAATTTGGATAACAACAATTATTAGGGAAAAAATAAATAAAATAACAACCACAATTACATTAATTAAAGGAAAATAATCCCAATCAATCAATGACAAAGATGTAATCCTAAGATGATGATTCCAAAAGCCCCCACCATTCACCATTATAAAACCAGTCCCACGGCCATCTTCCCTTTCCACCACCGCCAACGCCACCTCTTATTCCCCTCCGCCCCATCCCAAAACCACTGTATCCACACATCTCATCCCCTGCAGTAACTGCAAAAAGAAAGGCTACTGTTTTCTTTTCCTGGTCTCTGTCTGTGTCTGCGTCTATGTCCGTGTCTGTCTGACCCTTTTCTCTGTCTGCAAACATCATATTTCAACGTACTTGGCTTTTCCATCACCCATAGTTGAAAGCAATCTTCTCCGCCCGTGGACCGCAACCACTGAAGCCATCTCCCTTCCTCCCTTCATTATACCACAAACTGCAGAGCTCTTCGGACGAATTAAATAAACAAAAATGCTGGAAACTGTGAAGTACCTTATCGGCACCGCCGGGCCGAGTGGCTTCAGCTCAAAGTCCACCGCCGAGCAGGTCACCGGCTCCTGCTCCGATCTCCGTCGCATCACCGCCATCATCACTGGTGCGACGTCCGGGATTGGAGCGGAGACGGCTAGGATCCTGGCGAAGCGCGGCGCTCGGCTCGTGTTGCCGGCTCGGAGCCTGAAAGCCGCCGAGGAAGCTAAAGGTCGTATTCTGTCGGAGTTTCCGGAGTCAGAGGTTGTAGTCATGGGGCTTGATCTCAGCTCGCTCCACTCTGTCAGGAGATTTGTAGTGGAGTTTGAGTCACTGGATTTGCCTCTCAATCTTCTCATGTAATTAAACTCTCTTCATCTACTTTATTTAACTTTCCAATACATATCTCTTAATCTCCTATATCCATTTTCTTGTCACGTCGTTTCTGCATTTTGTTCGATTAAGTATATATATATGCAGAATATATATATATATATATGTATGTATGTTTGTATGTATATGTCATTTATTTGTTTATTTTTATAGAAACAATGCGGGGAAATTCTCGTACGATCATGGTATTTCAGAGGATGGAGTTGAGATGACGTTTGCAACCAATTATTTAGGTAAATTTATATATATATATATTTTAAAATTTTCATGCAAGTACAGTATTCGTCTATATATTTGCGGGAGTACGTATACGGAACATCATTAATTGATTTACTCAAGTCAGTATATGATGTAATTCGAATTCATTTTCAAATTAATTAGGTCACTTTTTGTTAACGAAGCTATTGCTCAAGAAAATGATTGAGACCGCGAAGACCACCGGTGTGCAAGGAAGAATTGTAAATGTGTCTTCGAGTTTTCATAGCTGGTTTTCGGGCGACATGATTCGATATCTTGCCTTAATAACCAAGAGTAAGAGGTGAGCTTGCAAAACATTAAACTAATTAAGATTAGTTTATTATGTATCAATGATAAATCCTGGCTCGATTGTACTACTTGTCTCATTTTCCTTTTAGTGGGCTAATTCAGATTTTGTCTTGACACGTGAATCTTTTTGGTGGTTTATTTGAATCGATAACGTCTGAATTGACATTATTCTGATGATGATCAGCGTGGGTCTTTGTTTCTGTTTGGCAGTGAGTACGATGGGACACGTGCATATGCTCTCTCGAAACTGGCTAACATTTTGCATACCAAGGAACTTGCCCAGAGACTCAGGGTCAGTCTTGTCTGGTTTTCCGATGGATATAATCCTTTTATCCATTTTTTAAAAAATTCAATTCCTAAAAGTGATTTTTGTTTCTTTGCCAATATCTTGAAAATGAAACTAACGGATCCCGAACAAAAATAAAATGAAAAAACAAAAAACTAATTAGTTATTGTGTGTCTTCTTATCAGGAAATGGAGGCTAACGTGACAGTGAATTGTGTTCATCCTGGGATTGTGAGAACCAGGCTCACCAGAGATCGGGAAGGGCTAATTACCGGTGATTTTGATTTAACTTAATTTATCTTTTTTAGAAAATAAATAATGGTTTAATTTATCTCAAGAATCTTGACTAGAACACATCTTCATTTTCCATTCAGATTTAGTATTCTTTTTGGCATCAAAACTCTTGAAGACCATACCTCAGGTAAAGTTTCACAACGTAGTGGGGTTTTTTTGTTGGGCATAAGCTGTTGATTACTCTACATTTTATTTGAAATAAGAATAAAGAACCATGTTGAAACTAAAGAAGTCGAACCGACTTAGTTTCACAAGTAATAATTCCATTTGGGGAATTATAGACTAAAAACAGATGGTACTTAATGTGCCGATGTGCGTGTAATGGTTGTGCCTAGGTTTTCTGTTTTGAGGAGGGCTTGTGGGTGGGGAAGACTGTTTTCCATAAAATTGCTTATGGCAAGTGAAAAATGAAATTCCCTAGTTGATTCTACGCTTGAATTAGCTAGGAATATGGTATCTCTCCCTCTCCTTTGTCAAAGAATAGAAGGAAAATAAAAGAAATGTATGTATACGTTGCATCAGTTTTTATTTGAAGACAATCGACAAATGCTTATCATTTCCTTAAATTATTTTTATAACTGAAACATGTCATTGGTACACAGGCAGCTGCTACAACTTGCTATGTGGCCACCAACCCAAGGCTGGTGAATGCAAGTGGAAAATACTACTCGGATTGTAACGAAGCTTCCACGTCAAAACTGGGCTCAAGCTTAGCAGAAGCTGCAAGGTTATGGGCAGCTTCTGAAGTCATGGTGTCGACAGATCATTCGGACATAGTTTTTGATCCATTCAATCCTTACTAGGCAGTGCCATAGCTAAGTAATCAGAAAAAGGTAGAAAAGGAAAAAGCGTTGCGAAACATCGCAAAAATATAAATAGGCAGAGGTGATGTGGTTATGATCAGAGTAAGAAGTAAGAAAAATTTAGCAATAGCTTTGGGTTCTGTATAAGTAGTTTACGAAATGTGGGGAGTGTTGGTTTTTCTGTTTTATATATATATATATATATATATATATATATGCATGGGCATAAGTTTGGGGCTTGTTAGTCTCTCTTTTGTTTGTAAAGTAATCTTGGTGGATGTATATTTGGTTAGATTAATTGTTTTGCTTTGTTAAGAACTACATGACAGCTCCCTACTGTTACCATACTTTAATCTCTATTATTTAAATAGAAATTACTGCATTTTCTGTCACCAACTTTTTCGTACATTCGTGCGTTAATTCATTCAACCAAACAGAGGTCCTTCAAGAATTTGGACTTTTGAAACTTTCCTAGGTTATGTTTGGAAGGGGGATTTTTTCTTGCAGGAGATAATGTTTGGTTAGAGTTGTATTGAATGACTAATATAATGTTTGGTTAGAGTTGTATTGAATGAATAATATGTTTGGTTGTAAATTTTTTTTATATTTAAAAAATTTTAATTTATTTAATTTTATGTATAAAATATATTGTAATGATTAATGATGTAATAGTATATAAGTATAAATATTAATTTATAAGATATAAATATATAAAAATGTATGTGTAAGTTAATATATAGGTATAGATATTGATTTGATTGTAAATAAATATAATGGTTATAGAATAATTAATTATTTATTTATATTTCAGAGATGAAAAAATTAGAATTTAAATTGAAAATAAAGTTTTATTGAATTATATGTTTGTAAATTTAAACTTAAATAAGCCGTTGAGTGTTCACAATGATTCCAAACGTAGCCTAATGGAACTTGACAAAGCCTGTTTCTGAGGCAGAAAGCTCAGCAAGTCAACATATTCATCATTGATGTATATAATTACTGCAGCATTATATTGCAACTAACACTATTATTCTTGCCCTAAGATTCCCTAACTATATATTTATTATCATTTTCATATTATGTGAAGTAGAAGAAGAAATTAATTAATTTAGGGAATCAATAACATGGTCGTAGTTGACTATCATGTGGGAGTTCGATCTGTGGAGAGTATCTTACGACCCTTTATCTATATACATGGGGCCTACTAACATGCACTTTGGTTCCTAAAGACTGATCTTAATGAAAAATTTAGGGCATTTTGTGCAATTCTTTATGCTATATGAGCTCCTAAATGATGCTATATTATTGAGTTTGACCTGTGAGGGTGGGTAGTAGGTAATTTTAGTTTCAAGACCAATTTGCCAAAACCCTCAACTTTTTTTTTTGTTCTCACTTTATTTTTTAATTTTTTTCTCTTATTTTCTCTGTTTTTTTTTTTCTTATAATTCATCTATCCACAAGTTTTTTATTTTTATCTCTTATTTTACGTAAATATTTCTAATATAATGTAATTTTTTAAATAATTTTGTTTTTTACTATCAATATGGTTTATTAATTATAACCAATAAAATGTATATAATCCTTTTATAGGTAGGTACATACCAATAGTAATTATTAAGGCTAAGGTTGCTGCATAATATTGATTTACTGCAACGTTCTTATGCATGCGTTTTTTATTTCTTGTTTTTTTTCCTTTGTCTCTTAATCTCTCATGTTTTTTTATATCCTTCGACTCACTTCTTCCATCTTTCTTTAAATTTTAGTATATACTTTTAATTCTAAAATCATTTTATTTTTATTATTAAAGTGTAAAAATTTTATAATTTGTAATGAAATTTGCATGCATACTGAATATACTGCTGTTGAAAGTCAATACAATTGATATTACTGGTTTTTCATCTGCGATCCGGTATTTTATTCCATATTTTGCACCAAAGACATGCATTTTAGTTTCATCTCTATAATTTTTGTTAATTATTTTATGCATATTTCAATCAACACCATTATACCGCTGCTTTTCTGTTCCATAATTTTGATAAGAAAAAAAAGTATCAACAAGAGAAGTAAAACAAAATTAAAACAAAAATATCCTTTAATTTAATTTAGTTACCCCCTCTTTTTAGAATGAAAATGAGTTTTTCCCATCACATTATTTTTTTCCCAACCCTTTGCTCTCTCGGTATCTTGTTGGCAATTTAACAGCCATATGAATTTACATATAATAGTATAGATTAAATATAAAGATAAAAATAGAGGGAAAATAAATTAATAAGTTTAATGTCTTCCATATAAAAAAAATTAGAAGTTGAAAAATAAGATAAATAAGGTAGCCACTAATGTTGGTCCAGGGCTATTACAGAGAGCGGGAGCTGAGGAAATGGTGGGGCTGTGTATCCCGTTTTGGGCCAAGAACATGATTGGGACCTATCCTTTGGTAGTGATTTTCGGGTTTGGACAGCAACGCAATTGTCCTAAACTTCACACAAAATTGCTGCCTATAGATCATCATTTCACTTTAGAGCTGTTCCACCTTTATCTGCTTCCCAGCTCACGCATGAACTTGATTATTCATATTTATATAAATAAATAAAATTATATATATATATATATATATCTATATAAATATAAATTTTACGTCATTTATATAATAAGGAAAAACTCAAAAACTCAAAAATAATAAATTACCATTAAGAGAAGAAATTAAAAAATATAATAAATTATGACTGAGTGACCCTTAACGTTTGTGTATGGAGATAAAGTAATAATATCTTCTATATATAAATTTAATATAATTCAAAAAATCATTAAAACAATAAAAATTAAATTTTAAAAAAATACAATAAATTAAAATCAGAGAAGTGGATACAATAAATAAAAATCGAGAAAATATAGTGAAAAAGGATGTAAAAAATTAATGATACTCCAATAATCACACATTGTGCAACTAAAATATTATGCCTTTAGCTTTGATATACAAGTAATAAAAGATTTATTTGATACTTGCGCACAGTTATGCAAATGAATGGATTATCTTTTGAAAATAAGAGACAGGAAAAATAAATTAAAATTAAAGGAAACTTAATACTTTGTAGATATAAATAAATTTATATTTTTTTAAAATATTAAATTTATATCATTCATGAAATTCATAAAATGATAAAAGAAAGAAAGAAATTAAAAAAAAGAATAGAATAAATTAAAATAGAAGGACATTAAACAATTACTAGGTGAAGTGTGGGCTTGTTTTCATCTTATCTGTTCTTTATTCTCCTTCTCCTCCTCCTCCTCTGTTTATTCTCTTAGCCAACAAAGTGATAAAATGCAATGATCTAAGTCAGTCAAAAAACGAGTCCAAAGTCCAGAAAACACGACAAAACATAATGACTCACATATCATACTATGAAGCTTTCTTTCAAGAAAAACAATAGACATAATAGTCTAGTTCTTACTAGACAACAAAAAGGTTTTCCTACTGAATATGTATCAGTTGAAGATAACGGAATGTAAAGCAACCACCTTGTACTAGTGGATAACGAAAGTAGAAGGATTAGGCTTCCACTTTTAAGAATCAACAACCATGATAACTGATGTCAAAAACCAGTTCAATGAGGCAGAAGGGGTTGCAGGAACAACTTTATTATCATTCACTTGTAAAAGAAATAAAAAATAAAATATAGAAAATGCAACGAACAAAGCAATTACCTGCTTAAAAATATTGTAAGAATCTAAAAATTATGTCAAGGGCCACATCAGAAGATCACTGCAATTCAAGCATGCACCAGTGGCTTTCTAGGTGGCAGTCTGTGCTAGAGTTTGTTTTGTTTTAGTTGAAGGGAATATTTATTATTTTAGAGGGTAATTTTTTGGTTATTAGTAGCTGTATCTATTAGCTTTAAAATGGTCCATAGCTCATTATAATTATAAACTCCATAGCTGAGTAATGCAATGTAACAGTAACCTTACCAATATAATTTTGCTTTTGCTACTTGGAACAGTTTTACTGCTTCTTCTCTGATTCTTTACACTAGAAGCCATGAATTAACCATTCTTGACATGGTACTAGAGCCTTTGATAGATGAAGCAACCTTCTAATCAACCCCCTACCATGGCAAAAGCATCCTTATCTATAGGAAATCACAAACTCCATCCAGAAACAAATAGATTTTTGAACTTAACTGGTCTTGCCAATCCCTTCAGAATTGGCAATGGAAATAATCCCATGGTTGCACTAGTTTCGGACCTTTTTATCACTAAGAACTATGTGGTGTGGGCCAAGAGCATGAGGATGACACTTAGAGCTAAGAACAACCTTGGATTTGTGAACGGACAATCAGAAAACCACCTGCATTAGAGGCTACGCTTCTAAAGGCATGGTAGAGCTGCAATGACATGGCAGTCTCTTAGATCCTTAAGTCTATGAGTTCATCTGTTAAGTCTAGTATACTCTTCGTTGATAATGCATTTGACTATGGAGTGAGCTGAATGAGAGGATGTTTCAGCATAATGGCCCTTGATCTATCAATTAAATCACAACCCACTTTGATGCAGAGAGATGATCCAGTGGTGTTATACCATAGCAAATTAAAGGGGATATGGGATGAGCTCTCAATATATGATAATATGCCTGAGTGTACATGTGGCCAAATGAAGATTTTAACTGAGAGACATTAAAGAGATTCAGTAATGTAGTTCTCGATGGGCTTCAATGAGGCTTATGCACATCAGTAGGAAAAACAACACCAGATCATTAGGGTAATGTAGAGTTTAGAATTCATATCTATTGTAGTGTAGAAAGGCTTGATGAACTCAAAGGCTATTAGCAAGAAAAAAAAGTTGTATCACTCTCATTGTAGGATTCCAGGACAGTATCTGGAGAATTTTTTCAATGTAGGGAATGCAGAGGTGCTATATGCTCACATTGCAACATGGAGGGTCACATTTTGGACAGATGCTACAAATTAAGAGGTTATCTACCTAGACATCGCACTCATGGTGTTGATGTTGGAAAGTCAACTACTTTACTAGCCTCACTAGTTGGGCCTTCATCTATCTAATTAGGAGAGTTTTTACCCATTTACCATCACTTTGGCAAATGCAGCGCAAAGGGGGAATAAAGTTATTAAAAATTAGGGCTTTGCAGCAATAAGAAGGCAAGTAGTTTAGGGGGAGTTGGAGTCTTACAGCTTTGAAAAATTCAGTTCCTTTGTTTCAACCTTCTTTTACTGACTATATTGTTATTATTGTTGTTAGAAAAATGATTGTCTGTTTTTGTGCTTTTGACATTTGAATTGATTGTGTAGTGGTGATGTAATCTTGACCTGTGTCAGGAGTCATGGTTGAATGAATATGTCTTGTTTAATTTTTGGGTACTTGTGATGTGATGAGATGTTGTACCACAAATGTCCCAAAGGGGAAGATCGTAGGTTATAGTGTTAGGATATTTGTACATAACATTATAATGCATGGTTGTAATAGGATCTTAATGAAGTCCTAAACTCTTTAGGACCTTTGGATGATGTCTAAATGCATGCTGCTCATTAGAACCTTTGAAGACAAGTTCGGCACTCATAGAGTATCTGAAGAGTTTGAAGTGTTGAAGTCAAAGTGGTGAAAGAATTTAGATTAGCACAAACTTTTATGGGATAAGTATTAGAGAGTTTAAGTTTATCTCAAACAGTTGTTGAGTTGTTGGGACCGTTGCTGCAACAACAATCCAACCTGATTTGGAACTGAATTTGTAGCAAGTGAACTTGATCCATAAGGAGTCTTGAAGATGGGCAACTTGGATTTTTCAACTATAAATGTCAACCATTCCAAACTTGGAAATATAATAGTGAAGGCTTTCTTGAGATAGCTATAGAGTGGTGAGGAGTTTGAGTGACAAACAATTATGTTGAGAGACTAGTTGAGAGAACAATTCTTTTTTTGTACAAACTTATCAAAAGGAGAGTGTTGGGCCTAAAAGGATAGTTTAAATTAAATACAGAACTGCGAAAGAGTTTTGGTGTATCCAACCAATTCGTGTACCATGGGAGGTATTGGGTTTGTGAGTGTTTGATAGAGTTGTTGAATTTTTCTTCACTATTCTTTGATTTAGATAATGGAAATTTTGCCTAGTAAAGTGCCCACAAACATAAGAATGAATGTCCGAATTGCTTTAACAATTTTGGTGTTCATTATCTTATGTTTGTTGGTGTGATGTGTTCTTATTAATTATAATTAGCATTTGTGTGCTTTGCTATTGCAACCTTAGCAACAATATTGATGCTGTTTTTCAAACCCAATTGAAGAATCAATCTATTGAATTGAAGAAAGTTAAAATCTATATTAATTTTGACAATTTTGGAAAATTGGGTGTAACGTTTCATGTAAGATCAGATTAAGATAAATCAAGTCTTGTTTGAAAGTTTAGCCGAAATTCTACAACTTTCATTTTGTTGGTTTTTAAAGGCAGAAAATCAAGCATTAATTTGCTGCACTGTTTTCTATGTGGAAATTGTAGTTTTGATATTTAAATTTGATTCTTGTTTCCTTTAGGTAGGAATCTTTGGGGACAAGTATCATATCATAATTCTTAGTTTTATAACTTATTTTAGTGTTTTTTTTATTGTTAGAAACATTCCTTAAAATATATGTATGAGTTAACGAAGTTTTGACAGCCAATTTATTTCGAAATTTGAGGCAAGACTATCATGCCTATACATAGGTCATTCTTGTACACGAAAATCAGCGAATAATTGAATAAAATTCTTATTTTTTTTCTTAAACTTGAGTGTTTATTCTTATTTTTAGATCTTTTAGGTAATTCAAACTGAATATTCTTTAAATTGGATAAATACTTTCCTGGTTTCTTTTTTTCAAAATCAAACATGATTTTTTCTATATGATGTAAACCAAATCTAGCCATCTAGGTTTCCTACACCATATATTTGGATGAAGGAACTTAATAAAATATATATGTACATGCACATATACACTCACACACAACGTGTATTTTGTCATCCCTTTGTCCCTCTCTCTATCTCTCTATCTATTTTTCTTGGTCTTGACTCATGGCTATTCATCTTTTTATAAAGAGATAATGAAGGATTTATCCCAGTTTCTTTTTATATGACAAAATTTGGGAAATTCATAGATATTTGTGTTTGGATTACATTACTGACACATATGTGGGAAATGAAAATTACTCCCATGTACTCGTCAACTTAGTACCAATCATCGGCGAAAGAAACTGAGAAGCTAGATTTGGAACATTAAGGAAAAAACAAGCCTAGTTAGTTGGTTGCCACATGCTTTGCTTCCCCACTAATATTACACATGCATCTGCAAGTTTGTTAGTCTTTCTTCTCGACGGCTCAATTAGCTTATTCTACATTTTCCAAAACTCTGAACCCAAACTCAGACGATTTGTAACTTTGGACCTTGCAAAGCATACCCTCATATTCAGCAGAGTCAATATCAAAATTGAGCTTCATTTGTTCTCCACTTCTCCAAAAATGAAATGATGGGGGTCGCTGTTAAGCGTCACCAATCTGAAGTAATAGGTAATTAACTTGGATTTTGGACGTAAAATGAATGGGAAGTTTGGCTGGAAGAATCTGGGAAAAGGTAGGAGGAGTCAATTGCTTTATAAATGTTATGCTCAGTTAACAGGAGAGGCACTTCTTTTCATTTGAAAGTTAGCACTTATAATGGCTACTTGACTCACTAGAGGATGAGCTGAGGCTTGTGAACAAAATAATCCTAAAAATGCACGTAAAATTAAAAGCCATCTTGAAAATTAGATTTATAGTTCCTGAATGCACTAAGGCTGATTTCATGGAGTATGGTCCTGTACACTAGAAATGTCAAGGCGGCGTTACCAGGAAAAGCTCCAGCCTTTCCTCTATCTCTGACAGATGATCAAAACATACGATAGGTTAATATTCTTCTTATTTGCTCTATTGAAAACTATGCACTTCCTTAATTTCTTTTGTTGAGTCTTGAATATTCTGACTATTAGAAAAGTCACTGTGGTTATTTGAGAATTCTATACCGCTTTTATGATTTATAAGTATGGTTTGTGCGCTGTTGTGGACTATTTGCACGAACTACGTGCCTATTAAATATTAGTTCCATAGCATGCGTGCCTATGCTTGATTTGTATGCTTATATTGATTATTTTAACGCGATTTTTGTGTGAGAGGCTAAGCATATATCATGTTTATTTTAACAATTAATTTGAGACGTGTTGCATTATGCTACCATATTATTAACCTACAAAAGCCATCCAAATTATCATACCGAGAGAAGACCATAGCTTTGTTTTTTCTCACTGAGGATATTCTAAAGATCAATTCAGGTTGAAATACATTGACACATGTATTACGTGGGAACTCTAAATTAAATTGTACCCATAAATCTCAAATGTCTACATTTTAATAATTTTAATTTAAATCCTAAAACAACCAAAGCAACAGCATAACAAAGGCCAAGTTTACATTTCTGAAAAGAAATATACTTCTACAAAATTGGGAAAATTTGCAATTTTTGTCTAGTAACTACACTTGTTTGGTAAAATTGTCTTCAAATTTTTTGATTTGACAAAAATATCTTAACATTTCAAAATTTTAGCAATTTCAAAACAATGTGCACAAATTTTGCTTGAAAAACGCACACCTTGTGCACTTGAGAGCTTAATTTGGGTGTTTTTAACACCTCTGGACTTGTTGGCAGGGGGACTATAGGTGGAACGATGACGTGTAAAAATGCTAGTTGGATGTTCAACGTATAAAAAAAAATTGAAATTTTTATACTATATATACAGCTATTTGACAAAAAAGTCATTTAATTTTCGTCGCTGGCAAAAATGTCTTAAACTTTTCGCACTTCAGAGTGGTAGCATTTTCTTTACATGTCATCATTTTTCATGATATTTTTCTTGACAGTATATAACATGTTACCGAAAATCTCCAAATTAGTGTGTCATGTGCATCACGTTTGAAAATCAAGCAAAATTAGGGTAATTTGTCCTAAAATTGTCAAAATTTTCAAAAATTAGGACATTTTTGCTAGTGACAAGAATTAAAGGACATTTTTGCCAGATGACTATATATATGGGACAAAAATTACATTTTTTTTACTAAACTTTAATAAATACCTCATTTATTAATAGATATACATGAGAAGTTCATAAACTAAAAAGCCTAAAAGCATTGAGAAATACGAGAGAAGGGTCAAAACCTACAACTCATAATGAAATGTCAATGTTTGATTAATCCTTCGAAATTCAATGAAATAGAAAAGTAACTAATAGTCTCAACAGTGGCTGGATTTACTTTCAAAAACTAAAACTTAATGGAAGAGATCCAAGAAGTTATAGCATATTGACTTGAAGCAACATCGTAAAGGGCTAAATGGTAAGTTGAGAACAACTAAAACCTTGAACTAAAACTATAGAAAGGGTTGAATGCGTAGAGGAAAAAAGGAAGGAAAGGAAAAATGATAGTAAAGCATGTGCTCTTGCGCCTATACTTCCCCAAATAAAAATGGAGCACGCATACAACACCTTTGCATCTTGAAACTCTAAGGCTACATGTTTCCCAACCTAGGCCACATGCACTTAAGAGGTCGTCGTCTTTTGAGTTACATATGCTTGAAAAATTTCTAATGGCTGCACATTGCTTGACCTAGTCATATATGCCTAAGTGGATTACTTACTATCTTGTCCCAAGCTACATGCACTTGAAAAAAATTCCAAGGGTTATTAGTTGCTCCCATCACTAGCTTTACAGGATTGAAAAATTTTCTAATTGTTAAATGTTGCATGACTTTGGCCACATGTACCTAAGAGGATTTGTCTCAAGCTACCCGTGCTAAAAATTTTTTCCAAGGGCTACTTGTTGCCTAATCTTGGCTCTGGTGGTGGATTTTTCTTCCACAGAGAAAAAAACTTTTAGCAACAACTACATGGCAACATCATATATATTTATATATATAAAATCGACGTACTAATGTTTGCTTATGACATGTTAGTAAACCTTCATGACCGATAAAGCAAATTCATGGCTTTCAAGGTAGCTTATGTATGGTTCAATTGTATTACCTATTGAACTAATTTATTTATGATCTGTTGTACTGCAGTCAACTGAGTTGACATTGAGGTTTTGGCTGTTGATTTATTGTGGCACATTTTTGTTTATATTTAATATTTAATAGTCATTATATCTGATTTGATTTATTCACTTTTTCTTAATTATTCTTACTAATGTCTATAGGCCAAGCATAATGTCCTAAACTATCAGCTATTAGCTAGGGTTATCCTCTTTTATCCAGATTGAGTTACCATTATTATCTAATTATTACGTCGATCAGGATTATTATATATTCATTCATTATAGGTAGATAAGATTTTGATGACTGACCTGTTAGACTGCTCATTTGTTGAAGGTTATAGAACTTCATTATGACCTAATGAATTTATATCTTTTGAACAAATATATTTTTAACAACATATGGTTGGCATATTTATGGTTTGGAATCCTATACATATAATTCCTACACTCAATCTACTTATGAAATGAGAGCTTTTATACTTGATTATCCATTTATCATAGGTTTACGCGATTCATGACCAATTTGGATATACATTTATTACAAGTAGGTGGGTCCTTATGACCAACCTAATTTTTCTTGGGTCCATATCATGATTCTCATGATATGATCACAACTCATCTAGCTTGTTTATGATTTTCTTTGCCTGCATGTTTTGAAATTGTTTTGTTGATTATATGTCAGTAAGTCTTCACTACCAACCTCAAGTTCTATTGCCTACATATTGGTTTCTATAATGGAATTACATCTGTATTATTCATACATGGCTATTTATGCTAGATAACCTAACTTGTTCATTAATTGTGGACTTTTTCTGAGTTTAGATCATTACATTTCTTATGGTTTTTAGCTTATTATTATCTCACATTGGAGTTAATAATTGATTCCTTCTGCCACACGATTTGAGTCAACACTAAAGCAAATCAATGGTCCACTTAGGATCGGTCTTTGTCCTAGCATGATTTTAGAGAGCAGTGATGTAGACCAATTCAAGCCATATATATTTCCACACATCCACATCACACGTTCGGAGAAAGTTACACAAAAAAAAAAGGGTACAGACACTTATACACGCACAGACACAAGATATTCCTTATCATCCCCCCACCTCTCTCTCCCCCTATTTTTCTTCACTATTCATCTTCTTTTACAGGGGATAATGGAGGATTTATGCCATTTTCCCTCATTTATTTGTTCATTTTACATAATAATATTTGAAAAATTCATACATATTTTGTTAGGTAAAACTAACTTGGTAGCAGCAAGATTGTGGATGTTTAATTGAGCACCAACAATGAACACGACTGTAATAACAGACCTGAAAGCTCACACAGGGCAACAAAGTTAATATAAAAAAATAAGTGGCTTGAGTCATGTCTATATCGACCTTGTCCTCAAAGAATAATTCAGATAATTCAGAATCTCTCGTAGGATTAAATAAGTCTTATTTCCGAAATATCTAGAAATACCCAGGAATCAGCAATTTTGATTTTCAATCAAGTGGTGGAAGGTTGAAACAAGGAAATAAATTTTCTGAATGAAGTTGTGTTGGGCGCTTGGGGTTAGGTAGTTTGTTCTCTCTTTTATTTTTTACTTTTTCTATTGTTAAAATTGTTTTGAAGATGACAGAAGAGTCAAACGTATGTAATATAGAATTTTAAAAACAAAGCTATGCTTTTCTATCTGTAAACTACTCAGATTCCTATCGACAAACTAAACTGTCTATTATATATGCTTTATAATATGATATTATATCTTAATATATTTCAATAACAACAACTATCGCTTCACTAATATATTGCAATAACAACAACTATCGCTTCACAAGAGATATCTCAAATTCTTAGTGAAAGGAATTTTGAACCAAAGATCAGCCAACTCCAAAATTATACACTTTGATTTCATGATGGATTTAATTATTGTTTATTTGGCTGATTTCTTCATTATTGCACATCCATAAACTTTTAATCACTAGTCAATTTTGTCTCATTTGGATTAGAATTCTAATTTACATTGTATTTTTTTGATACAGTAAAAATATACTACATAAGATACCAAAGTTGTATCTCTTAAATATTTTGTTTGGATATGATTCATAAGGACATAGTTCATTTCTCTTAATAATATAGATCTAGCTTTAATAGTGGTCCCTTAAATATTATAAAGTCTAGTCTTAGCACTAGTTCCTCAAAAGATGTAAGATTTAGCCTCACAGTGTTATTCTTTTAAGACAATTATTCTTTCAAGACAAATTTTATGCCCTCAGTGATGCTAGTCTCTTGAGGTATATTTTCATGCAATATATCATAATACCTTTGCGTTTGATTTCCGATTTCCTTTGTGATGTCATGCATATGACCTTTATATTTAATAAACTTCCGCAAAGAAATAAAAAAGTCTCATAATAATTTATAAGCTTTCTTCAATTGAAGTTCACCTGAAAGTATAAATGAGAATCTTCATATAAAATATGAATATAATCATATTTCTATTGTTTCATCCTTCAATCCAAGCTTCACTTTTGGACCATTCGCTTATATTTCCAGCATATGCATAAACTCAAAGAAACATGGCGTCATTACTTTCTAAATAAATTGAATACACAGTTACCCCACACTTCTCTTCAATTAAAAATAACCATTCTTTCTTTTGTAGCTGTAAAATACATTTTTATAACTAAGTGCATAAAATACCCCACATTCTATAATTTATTTGTGGTGATAATTCCTAAAGTAAGTCCAACATATCTAATATTTATTGACTTTATTTAAAAATCAGTGCATAACTCTCAAATATTAATAATTTATTAATAACAGTCTGGGATCTATAACACCCACATATAAGGACACAATCAATTAAATCATTCTTCTAGGTTCCAGCTGTTAACACTCCATGGCATAAAATACTCATTCACACATTAACGAATAGAGCAATTATCATTATGGAATATTAAATCTCTCAAGTTGTCGCCAATGAGCATAGATGTTCACATTTATTCACGAATCACGGTCAATGAATGACATATAAAGATAGAACTTTTATAATGCCACTAATTATATTAACATTTTTACTAAACATTAGAGATTCCCCATAATTTTAATACACATAGGAACAATAAATTCGTGATAAACACATTAAAATTACTTTTTCACATTCAACAAATAAAGGTATGATTAAAAATAGGGAAGGGAACAGAAAACAGTCCAATTCTTCAACGTGTAAAATCATTAATTTGATCTCACTATAGTCACGTCTCTAGAGGTGGAAAGGCCATTGCCCCACTTCTAAGGATGGTTAATCATCCCCATAGTCCACAAATTATTTGGGCAATAGCTTCACAGTTAGTAGCGTGTAACGCCACTAATTAACAGCATAAGGATCAATTTCATTAATTATATGTTTGTCCCGTGCAATGGTTTCCTTTCAGAATGCATTCTATAACTGCACGCGATACCACTTATTACATAATTTATCTGGAATTCATAGCATATGACAGTATTAAAATAAAACTATAAATATGCCCCTAAGGGATGTTGAAATACATGCCTTCAACAGTCATATACAATAAACAGAACCTCATAGGCTTTGCTTCCCTTTTACACACTATTCATCACTATTTAAAAATCTTACAAATAAAATATATTATTATACAATTTTTTTTTAAATTCAAATTCAAATAATTAGCTAATAATTTTACAATCATTATACCTATTTATAATTAAATTAATACTTATTCTGATAATTTTTCTATTTACATTTATTTTTCTTACACTATAAACTTATATACTATCACATCATTTAAACATTACTACATATTAAATATATATAAAAGTAATTTTCTTATCCATTCAAATCTAGCAAAACCAATATAATTTTTATTCCCACCCAAACTACTAAAATTTTCCTCCTATCCTAATTAGGAAACAAACATCAATAGACTTTTTCAGTAAAGATGCATTAACAGCATGACCGTAGATTCATAGTTCAACCAAATCTTACAACCATATCATGCTTGCAAAACCATCAATGAACAAAATCTAAATATTTTCAGAAAACGCCCGAAAAGAAGTGAGAGTCATCGAATTCTATATTCTTTTTCATGATTTGAATTTCACTGAAATCAATAGCTAATTTCCTATGATATTCGTATTTCATTAGCTTAACATCACTTTCTAGCACATACGTTTTATCAAAAAGTAACTCCCAACATATGAATATATTAGATACTGAGATCACCCTACTATAAAAGGTTCATTTTTAAAAAACAATTGTAATTAGCTAACGCAAAATATGAATAATAAATCGGTTATGAGTGATGACTCTATATATGATGATTCACATAAATTAAGTCTTGATAAGGTATTGCACCATTTAACTTACTAATGCACAACATAGTTTATATTCAAAATTCTGCAAATTGCTATAAATGCATAATTAAAATTTTGCAAAATTTGCAAGAGAAAAACTCTTGTTAATTTGCCAGCATTTTACACTAAATTTATAGGACCAAACAGAGTAAGTCAACTGATGAGAACAAATTATAAGAATTCAACAAGTATTTCAGGAGATAGCTTGCGCTTTTAGAGCTTATCAAAGAACCAAATTTAAATCAAGAGCAAAATCTGAAACTAGAATACGGACTGAGTTTTCAACATTCAGAAATCCACAGCCAAAGTGAAAAGAACAAGGACTAACCGACATAGAAATCTAAAATTATGAATTCATAAAGTAAAACTACGCACACAAAAGAGAGCATGTATTTAGGTTTCTCAAAGAAGTAAATCTTCAGCTAAGTGAAAGAAAACTAACCCAGTAATTTAAGAACTCTGAAAATTCATTTACCTTGTGTCCTCATCCCACGAGGACAACTGACCCTTTGATCAGTCTGTTAAGAGATGATGAAGGTCTAGATTCCACCAAGGATACCTCACACCAATCAAGCTATAAAGGTGGAAAACCGAGGCCAAAGTGTCCAAGCACAATGTCAGCAATCCGTTTTCACTTGGTCAACGGATGAGTAACCTTGCAAATCAGTGACACAGATTAAGTCAACTGTGTTTTCCAATTAGTAATCATAGTGGTATTAGTTGGTTCGTGTTTTGCAGTTAATTGCCCAGCTCCACGGTTCTTGATGACAGTTAGGTAGTCATTCTTCCATAGTTGACATTGGGAGTTGCGTGGCTGATGATATAAGACCAGGCAATCTGTAATCTTGAACACAACCTCTACCCGTCAAAGAATAAAACTTTTCTTGTTGAATCAAGTTCTTTGATGAGTAACCTGAATTAATAACACGGACAGAGCTTCCACGGTGTGACCTTCACATTCTCAATGCAAAATTGCACAACCAACACGGTACCAGAGCCAGCAGCTATTGTAGTAAACGTACAAGACAGAAATCTGGAAAGATTTCTCAATTTCAATGACTCCACTAATCCATACCGAATAAACAATGGAGATCGTCCAATGATTGCATTAGTCTTTGATCAGCTAAATGCAGATAGAAACGAGTTAGCTTTTGTTAATGGCCAGTTTAGGAAGCCATCTAATGCAAACTACACCTTAATGGAGGCTTGGGGGAGGTGCAACGATATGATCATCTCCAAACTTCTAAACTCAATCTGTCCATCTGTTAAGTCTAGCCCTCCAGACATCTTGAAAAATATGTGTAATACAAATGAACAATAGAAACGTGAAGTGTGTGTACGTGTTCTCTCACCTCACTAGATGTAAATTTCTCTATTTTTACCGATCGCTCATATATCACACAAAATTCACTCAAATAATATACACACCATTTCAATTTCCTATGTCCACGTCGCCAAAATCCAAGAATTCTTAGCAATTCAAATGATGTACCCCTAAGCAACATGTAAGTGTGAATGAATGAAAAACTAAAGGTTCGGAATCAATTCAGAAACAGAAAGAATGATTCGGGCAAAAAAATGACACAATGCGTCAATCTAGAAGCAAATGGATTGATCCAAGCTGGAAAGATAAGGTTGCAATTGATCCTGGAGCAAGGGCATCGATCTAAAGCAAAATTGAAGGTGCAATCGACCTAGGTGGGCTTGCGGTCAATTGGATGATTGCAATTGACCTAGAACAAGACACTGGTTACCTATGATCAATCTGGACTAACGGCACGATCGATGTCATGTCTGAAAATTTACGATTTGATCAAGACAACTACAAAAATTCACTCCCAATCCAATCCCTTTTAATTTTTCAATGTTCTCCAACACTTAAGGATCTATTTGGGAACTAATTTCAAGCAAAGATCGCAAAGTCTCTCGGATTGTTTTCACTACCAAAATTTATAATTTTTTCCTCTTCTTTTTTTTTTTGTGTTTTTTTCTTTCAAATTCACCAACCACAATCCAAATGAAACAAATCAATATGTATTAACCAAAAAAAAAAATTGTTTTTCTATTGCTTTTTTTACTAAGACAGGAAAAAAAATACAAAAAACACAAAATGGATAGGACACAAACATTGAAGAACTGAATAAAATTAATACCTGGACCGGTGCTTGGATCAAAATTTGGAACAACCAACTTTGATGCCAATTGATGCTTGTACAGAAGTGTAAAGATACAGATATGTCAACTTATATTGGAATCCAACGAAATCTGTTTGTGCGAACTATGTAGAATAACCCAAACGCAATGATCTTTGATGAACTCTAGTAAAGGATGGCCACAACTAACATGCCTAGTTAGTTAATACATCATAAATCAAGCAAGGGAAAACTTGGAATAATTCAATTTGGAATTTCACAAGAAATCGATGCACTCAAATTTTATAGGAAAAAGGTAAAATTGCATCCCAATAGCCAAGAGCCTAAAAGTTTTTCTCACATAACCAAAGGCCCTATTTATAATGTTTAGGGAACCTTTGCAACCCTAAAAATCATGTAAATAAATTGTCGAAATTAAAAGACATGTAAAAGGTAAATTTCTAACTAATTCTGGCTCAATCCTAACTTTGTTCTCGATCCCACTGTCAATCCAAGCATTTGAATCATAAAAATAGAAGCCACAAAAGCAAGACTTTATGATCGTGCTAGGCACGTTGGATTGGATTACTCCTCCATCGTAAAGACAAAAACCTGCTTATATACTGGATTTACAATGTGATCAAGTGGCCTTCTTATGATTATAAAAATAGAACATTAACACTTACAAGTGGCCTTCTTGTGATTAATCTGATGCGCATGAGCTCGATCAAACATCTGCTAAACTTGATCTAGTAGCTATTTCCAAGCTCGTTTCAAGCTCTCTTAGCACTAAATTCACCCACAAGTATTCTTCTTCATCCTTCAGCTCTTCTGAACAACCGAAGGCCTCTCTGAACTCCTTCATATGCATCATCATTGCATCCTTAAGCCTTTTGGCTTAGGCTCTTTTCATTAGTCCTTCGAAAGCTCTTGGATATTCAATCTCAACGTTGATGCCCGCATCAATTATCAATTAGCTTTATTCTATTCTCTATTCTATGTCCTAATCTGTAGTGCCCTATGTTAGATGTTACATGTGAATTAGCAGCTAACAAGATAATCTTAGTGTCATTCTTGATGGTTTTGTGCAAAGAGCTCAATGGTTCACGGTGGTGCACTTTTGTATAATAGAGTTAGTACAAGCCATCCTTCCCAATTGTAGTCCCAGTTAAAGGGTCCTATATAAAGCAATAGGATGAGGTGAAGACATGGTAACAATGTAATATGTTAGCAAGTTTTCTAGTTGAAATTAGGTTGAAAACGAAAGATGATACACAAAGGGAATCATGAAGTATGAGTTTTTCACTCAATTCAATAGTCCTTACGTTCAACCTCTGAATCATTTGGTAGTTTGATAAGGCAAGGAAACTTAATTGGTGTGCAAAGGAGACACTGATCACACACGTGATCAATTGCTCCTTTGTTAAGAACCCAAGGTAGTTTGCCAAAGATATTGGGAAAGAGAAAAGGTGAAGTAGTGCAACTAATTTGACACTGACTGTTGTTGGACACCATTAGAGTTAGAACATGATGTAGTTTCTTTTGAACCAAGAAAGGAGATCAATTGCTCATATTGTGATTTGGTTAGCATTATTGCTTGGTCACTCCCCTAACCCTGAGGTGCTTGTAGAATTAATGTTGTTTGTCTAGCAAATGGGGTATTATCTCCCGCCTTTTAATGATATTTATGGCCTAGTTGGTAACCCTTGAGTTTGGAACAGCTTTCCATAGTATGTTCGTACATACAATAGTGTGTGTAAGTTGGTATTTCAATGTTTCCAACATTGAAACACCTGTCAATGCTACGGCCTTGGACTTTGCCATGGGTACATTATGGTCTCTCATGTTTGAAAGCTTGTTTTAAGGAGTTGCCACCTTTCTAAATTGAGAATGATATCAGCTCAAGGTTTTGTGTTTGCTACCATTTGATGCTATTTTTCTTGTTGTTTCACAATTGAGAAAACCTTGTTTACTGAGGGAATTAGGTTTGCCATCATGATCTAGTCTCTAGTGTGTGAATATACATCATTTAACCCCAATAAAAAATTGAATTACTCAATCCCTTTGCTACCTATCCATGAAGAGTCTTTTCTGCCCACAATTACAATCAATTACACAAAGCCAACCATCCCAAATTGCTTTCATTGTCCCATAGGAAGTGATCATAGAGTCATTACATTGTATCAAGTTGTTGAGAGACTTCTTTAATTGGTATATTTGTGGTTTATTTTATTGTGACATCCTTTCATGAAGTTCATTCCAAAGTTCATATGAATCATTTACAAAAATGAGGCTCTCTACCACTCAAAAGTTCCCATTTGAGGTTGTTTATAGTTTTAGTCTGCTAACCCTATTGGATTTACTGCTAGTCCCATGTAATGAGCAAGTTAGTGAAGATGAAGAGTACAAGGCGAAGTTTATAAAGTAGCTATACAAATGAGTATGCTAAAATATCGAAAGGAGAAATGAGCAATATGCATAACAAGCTAACAAGGGATGTATGAAAATTATGTTTGAGTTTGGAGATTAGGTCTGGGTTCACATGAGAAAGGAAAAGGTTTTTAGACCAAAGAATGTTTAAATTAAGCCCAGAGGAGATGGTCCATTTTAGGTGATTAAGTGCATAAATGATAATGCTTATAAATTGCAACTACTAGGTGAGTTTAGCATTAGTGCAACTTTCAATGTTTCTAATTTAAGTCTTTTTATAGCAGGTGGTGAAAATAATTTGGAATTGAGCTTAATTCTTTGTCAATATGAGGGGGATGATGCGGGCGTCAAGGTTAAGATTAAATATCTAAGAGCTTCTAAAGGACCGATGACAAGAGCCCGTGCTAAAAGGCTCAAAGAAGTAATGATGATGCTTATGAAGGAGTTCAGAGAGGCTTGTGGGTATTTAAAAGAGCTTAAGAAGGAAGAAAAACACCTATGGGTGAATTTGGTATGAAGAGAGCTTGAAATGAGCCTTGAAACAATTGTCGAGTCAAGCTTAGCACATGTCCAATCAATCTCGTGCACGTCGGATCAATTGCAAGTAGGGCAATCATAAGCACCAATGTTATGGTTTTACAATTAAAAGAAGGCCACTTGATTGCACCCTGTGTGATCATAAATTGTGCAATTGAGGAGGTTTCAGTCTATATGATTGAGGAGTCATCCGATCGATCATGCCTACTACAATTGTAAAGTCTAGCTTTCTATTTTACGATCTAAACACTTGGATCGATAGCGAGATTGAGCGCAAAGTCAGGATTGATCTAGAATTAGTTAGGAATTTACCTTTTACATGTCTTTTAATTTTGACAATTTATTTACATGATTTTTAGGATTGCAAAGGTTCCTTAAATATTATAAATAGGGCAATTAGTTATTTGAGAACAACTTTTTTAACTTTTGGCTATTGGAATAGAATTTTACCTTTTTTCTATAAAATTTGAGTGCATCAATTTTCTTGTGAAAATTCCAAATTAAATTATAACAAGTTTTTCCTTGGTTGGTTTGTAACATATCAACCAACTAGGTATGTTAGTTGTGACTGTCTTTCACTAGAGTTCATTGAGGATTGTTGCGTTTGGGTCATTCTTTATTGTTCACGCAAGCAGGTTTTGTTAGGTTCTAGCATACACTGACAAATCTGTATCTTTACACTTCCGCACATGCTTTAATGACAAATATGTTAATATTGATCTTGGTAATAATAATGAATTCCTATGCTACATCTGTCCACTAGCTAGTTAGCACAAAATTTCTTTCGCTAAAGCTTCACACATATCCTGACAACCTTTTGAAATTGTGCATTGTGATACATGGGGGCCTTTCAATGAGGTTGCACATGATGAGAGTAGATTTTTCCTCACCATAGTAGGTGATTATTCAAGAAGTACATGGATATACATGCTAAGAACTGAGGCTAACACACACAAGTGCATTAAAAACTTTTACAATTTGGTAACTAATCAGTTTGAAGATAAAATAAAGGTGCTTAGAATTGACAACGGTTCAAAGTTTATCTTGAAAGAATTTTCTCACAAAATAGGCATTATTCACCAATAGAACTTGCATAGATAGGCCACAACAAAAAAGAATAGTAGAAAGAAAACACGGACGTTTGTTAAATGTAGCTAGGGCACTCAAATTTCAATTAGGTATTCCTCTTAAGTATTGGAATTAGTGTGTCTTGACAGTTGCCTACATTTTAAATAGGATACCAACTGCAAAATTAAACAACAAGTCACCATATGAAGTGTTTTTTAGGACTAAACGTAAGAATGCTCACATGAGAGTCTTTGGGTGCTTAAGTTTCTTAGCCACCTTAGAAAATGGCAAAAAAACAGTTTGATCCTAGGAGTACTAGGTGTGTGTTTTTGGTATACCCGTTTGGAGATAAAGGGTTATAAGGTCTTGGACATTGTTGAAAGAAGAGTCATAATATCTAGGAATGAGATTTTCTATATAAATATATTCCGCTTTCTAAATGAAGCCTTAGACCATGATCAACATGTGGATTCAGCAGTTGATTTCTCTACTCCATTGGTCTAGCCATCCTTCTTTCCACCCCCGAAGAACATTGATTCCTTTAATGGCCTAGCCTAAATCACCTCACATTCATCACATACAAGACACGAGTAGAATTTACAAACACTAGAACCCAAACCACTTGAACAGCATGACTACAACATCAAACCATATTAGAAATTGATCTTGAAAGCAGAACCTTAGAAGCTAACCTTGAGAAAATCAACCAGAATTTAGAATACACCAAAGTACTTAAAGGACTATCAATGCTAACAAGCCTCTTATGATTGTCCCATCCTAACTGTGGTTCATCAAAAGGTTAAGTATCCCTTATCCAATTGCATAACTTATCATAGATTCAAACCTCACCCTCAAGCTTTCTCAACAACCATCTCTCCACAAGTTGAACCTAAAACCTTTAAAGAGGCAATGGAGGATCCTAACAATGGAGAATGAATTGAAAGCACTAGAGGAGAATAAGACATGGACAAAGGTTGATTTGCCAGTTGGGAAACTAACTATTGGATGTAAGTATGTATACAAAATAAAGTACAAGTAAGATGGCACGATTGAAGGATATAAGGTTAGACTAGTAGCAAAAGACTACACTCAAAAAGAAAGGGCGGACTACCTAGAGACCTTCTCACCTATTGTTAAAATGGTTAAAGTGAGATGCATGTTAGCAATTGCAGTAGTGACGAGCTCGAGCGTGTACCAATTTGATGTTAATAATGCATTCTTACGTGGAGAGCTAGAGGAGGAAATCTACATGGAAAGGCCACTAAGTTACACTAAAGGAAAGCCACACTAGGTTTGTAAACTAAACAAGAGTATCTATAGTTTGAGACAAGCTTCAAGGTAGTGGTATTCCCCACATTGTCAAAGGCATTGGTTGAATATGATTTTGAGCATGCAAGGTTGACTATAGCTTATTCATTATAAAAGGATTATATTTTTTTGTAGCCCTACTAGTTTATGTTGATGACATCATTGTGGCTAGTGATTCATTGAAGGTTGTAGAGAAGCTTAAACATTTCTTGAATGATGGATTCAAAATCAAGGATCTTGGTTGCCTAATATACTTTCTTAGACTAGAAGTACCAAGAAGTGCAAGAGGAATTTATGTGAATCAA
Source organism: Avicennia marina (assembly GCA_019155195.1). Lineage (NCBI taxonomy): Eukaryota > Viridiplantae > Streptophyta > Magnoliopsida > Lamiales > Acanthaceae > Avicennia > Avicennia marina. The sequence continues at coordinate 5,538,708 of CM032762.1, read as the reverse complement.
AGGAAGTATGGCTAGGACATCCTAAAAGAGTCTTGGAAATCAGCTGCTAAACCTTCTAGAGTGCCAATGAATTAGAATGTAAAACTCAGCAAGGAAGGTGGTATACCTTTATTAGATCCTACTTCATATTGTAAATTGATTGGAAGGTTGTTCTATTTAACCATAACCTGACTTGACATATCATACGGTGTTTAAGAAATTAGTTAATTCTTATAATCACCCATTTAACTGCATTTGAAAACAGCACATACGGTCCTACATTATATTAAAGGTACACCATGGTAGGGAATTCTATTATCAACAGATAATAAAATCCACATTTGTGCATTTTGTGACTTGGATTGGGCATCATGTCCAACACAAGGCATTCTAGGGGAATTCACTAGTTTCTTGGCAGTCCAAGAAGTAATCTATTGTTGCACAATCCTTAGTGAGGTTGAGTACCATGAAATGGCTTCAACTTGTTCAGAGGTATCTTGGCTTTGTTTCATCCTGGAAGCCTTTTGCATACCTCATCCACAAGCGGAATAATTATACTGTGATAACCAAACAACCTTACATAATGCCTCTAACCTAGTATTCTATGAAAGGACTAAACACTTAAAACTTGATTACCGCATTGTTAAAAACCATATCTAATCAGGGTAGATTGTTACCAATCATTTACTAGCCAAACAATAGGTAGCTGACTTATTCACTAAAGCATTACCATCATGCCTTCTTAGGAGTCACCTCTCTAAGATGGTAATAGTGGATCACTATTCTTTGTCTTGTGGGGGTCCATTAAGAGATGATGAAGACATAGATTCCACTAAGGATAGCTTGCACCAATCAAGTTTTCAAGGCGGTGAATAAAGGCTAGAGTGTCTAAGCACCATGTCAATAATTCATTTTCACTTGGTCAACCAATGAGTAATCTTGCAAATCAAAGCTTCTGTCGTGTGACCTTCACATTCTTAATGCAAAATTGCACAACCAACACATCCTCTTTCAAATTGGGATGAAACATTGATCTAATTGCCACGACCACATCTCCATGCCATTGTCTTTCCTGCTAGCCACTCCAATCATTCCACTAGTATTTATCTTAAATTTCAATCGAACTGCACTTGTGGTCACACTAATGGAGGTAGTTCACCTCCCTTGTTAGTAATAGCCACAGGTGGGTTATTGTTGAAACTCTAGTGGGGTAGATGGCAATACTGGCAACATCAAAACATTGGGGATGAAGAAAAGAAAAAATTACACTGTCCTCTCTTAGGATTTGGGAGAAATACACCACATAAAAAATTATTGGGACTTTCCCTCAATTACTTTTTCGACCAACATTTTAGTCCATCTGATAGTGAGTGGTCGGAAAATAATGATGTCAACAAAAAAATAAACCAAAAATTCAATTTTCTTCTTGCTTGACTTTTCAGCTGATTGATCAATATTTTATAAGGGGGTGCTATAAAAAAACTCAAATCTGAGGGGAACGTCCCATAATTATTCATTGTAATTTCATAAAATATATTTTTAATAATACTTGAATAACATTGTTGAGAAATATTTTAAAATTTTAATTTTTTATTTTTAAGAAAATATAAGTCTTTATCTTCAATCTTTGAGAAAATTTAAAAATTTTAAATTTATATTTTCAAATTTAAAATTTAGAAGGTAGAAAATACATTTTCTAAGATCTTTAGACAATAAATTAATAAATAAATATTTATAATTTATATTTTATTAAATACTTTTAAACTTTTAAAATTTTTATATATTTTAAACATTTTATAATAAAGGCATACCTCTGACCTTTATTTTCACATAATAAAGGGATTTCTAATTTATAATTAAAATTGAATTTTTTAAAGATTTATTTTAGAAGAGCATAAAATTTTATTTTCTAATTCATAAAAATAAATTTAGAATTTCAATTTTAAAATTTCCTTAAAATTAAAAAAAGATTTATATTTTATAAAAATTAAAAAAATTCAAAATTTGTTACTTATTCCAACTATATTATTTGAATAATAAAAATACATGTTTTAAGAATTATATGTCATGAAACAAAATTTTAAATTTTATAAAATTTAGAAAATATTAATTTAGAATGTCTTCCAATTTAGATATTATAATATATTTTTTGAAATATATGAAGTATTAAAAAGTAAGTTTATAAAAATGAAAATATTTATATTTTTAACTTGTAAACCATAAAAATATAAAATGTATACCTAAAAGTTTATCAAAAAAATATAAGAAATTTGATAATAAAAAATACAAATTTAAAAATTTAAATTTCAAGAAAATATATATTTTCAAAAATGTAAAATATAAAATTTTATTATTACACGAAATTTAAAATTTTAAGACATATGCTTTTCAGAAAAATAAAATATTTTATATTTTTAAAAATAAAATTGAGGAAAAATTTGACTTTTGTATAAAATATTTATTGATATCATTAGTTTTTGACATTTCACTCACTAGATGGACTTATGTAGATGCAATTGAGGGGAGGTCTCGTAACTTTTCACACTTGAAGGGTTGATTTGTGAAATGTCCAAACATCAAGAGAGGACACTATAATTTCTGCATCCTTCGATGTATAGGTAAAATGATCATTTCACGCAATTTTGTACAAGTTGGTCAATCAAAGGAAGGGAGGCCTCTGTAATTTTTCATATCCGAATAGCAGTAGTGCATTTTCTTCAAACATCAAGAGATGGCAGTATAATTTTTCCTGAAAAAAAACATAAGTAGGCTTGTTCCCTAGTTTTCACGTTGGATACTCCGGGCACTTACAATGGCAGCAATTACTTGATATGAGCTAGACCAGATTAAATTGGTTGTGGGGTTTGACCAAGAAATAAGGAAATACGACATACAGAGGCAAACTGCATACTATGCCATAAAGGCAGTTTAATGGAGGTTAGTAAATTTCAACTATGGCTCATTATAGAGGTAAGTAAATTTCGTCTATGGTTCATTATAAAGCGTTGTGATTTGTTCTACTGACCATTCTAAAAATGAAGGAAACAATCAGTAACACACTAACAAGAAAATTTACCTTATTGTGAAATTAAAGAAAGGTAGGATAATACTAATTTTTTTTCCCAACGAAGAATTTAGTCCTGCAATGCTTCAGATGTTGACTTGCACAGATCTTTTGAAGACTTGATGTGTTCATTAGCAATAAACGTAATGGACGTTGGCGTCTTAGAACACTGATTTATTATTCCTTGAGATTGTTGGGTAAAACTAACTTGGTAGCAGCAAGAATGTGGATGTCTAATCATCTATAACATAGATACCCACAAACCATCTATTTTCTGACCATTTAGCTGATGGATTTAGGCCCAATTGTCTACTTTCTGTACGATAGATACCCACAAAAAAGGGGATATATAGATAAATAAATTAAAACTCTTGCTTTTGCAGTCTAATGGTCTGATCAAAGACTCTTCTGAAACTCAAAGTCGCATAAAGGAGTACTGTCACTTAACAGAAAGTCACATCACCATACGAGAACTAAATATCAATATACCTGAATTAACTTTTGACTCAGTACCGTGAACATCACATCTGATTCAACAATCATACTTGACTCAGCATTACATCTAAAGGCCCCATAGAATAGTGACATATCAGCTACAGTCGCCGATCCTTTAACTATCCTACCGGTTGTTTATGTGACGTCATTGTGGACTTCTTAATCAAACATCACAGTGGTGGTCATGGCTTGTACGGTTAATGGAGGTTAGGAGTAGTTATCTGACAAGATAGGCAATAAAACAATATCTGCAGAACTAGAACAGCTATTCTGATTTTTCTATGGTGGTTGGTTTTCTATTGTAGCCTGCATCATCTTTTTCTCTTGATTCTCAATGAAATCAGTCACTTTCTTTGCATTGCTTGATATGGTACTAAAGCCGTGCTAATTCAGAAAGGAGAATAATCACTCATACTGGCCCTGAATTCACTCAATTCAATCACAATCTTGCAAGCTTCTCTAGGTTTTGTCAATTAATAGAAAATGTCTCACCCTCATCAAAATTCCTAGGCTTTCTTGCCACCTGATGATCCCAATTCCTCCTTCTTTATCCACCCTCTATATAACCATAGCACTACAATGGCCCATCTAGAGCTCATAGGGTAGAATTATGCCACTTGGATTAGGAAATTCACCCTAGCCCTATACACAAGAAACAAACTAGGCTTCATTGATGGAACCATTGTTGAGCTTGCAAAGGAAGATCCCTTTCATTAACCCTGGCCCAGATGCAATGATCTAATCATTGCTTGGCTATTGAAATTAACGAGCCCCTCATTGGCTTCCATTGTCTTTTACGTAAAACATGCACATCAAATATGGGAGGTGCTATCTAGGAGGCTCTCTCAGCTTGATGAAAACTAGCTCCGAAGTGATCTTGAAGGTATAAATCAAGGAGACAAAAGTGTAGATGCATACTACATTGATCTAATGACCATTTGGCAGGAACTTAGGCTCTATAGACTAACTCCTCACTGTAGTTGTGGAAGATGTAATCATGCATGCTTTCAAAAGTTTGCGGATCTCCAAAAAAGGGACAAGGTTTACAAATTCCTAAATGGGCTTAATGAAGCCCACTTTACTAATAGGTTACAACTCCTCAGGTAGTGACCCTTTCCATTATTGGATGCGGCATATAATGCCATAATTGTGGAGGAGACACAAAAGGAATTAACATCATCTCAGTAAAACTGGAGTGAGTTGTTTGCCTTGGCTTTAGCTTTAGATGAGAGGGCCAAGAAACGGGTGTAGATGTGTTCACATTGTGAAAAATCTAGACATACGAAAGATGAGTGCTATAGGATAGTTAGATTCCTACCTAACTTCAAATTCACAAAGAACAAAGGGAAGAACAATCAGTAAGTAGCAAATCAAACTTCTATGGTGAGCCTAACTAATGGTGACTGTAGTAACAAGGAGGAATGGGATAGGTGCAACCTATCTCAAGATCAATTATGGAGGTTGATAAGCTTGCTAGAGAAGGAGGATGTTTGCCAAGAAAGTGTGAGGTTGTCGCAAAAGTAATAGGGACAAGGTAGTGCACAGAGGTAATTTGACTATTAGACTTCTTCCAACTTTCTAAGTATAATCCTTCATGATCAACGCCCTAAATGTCAACACGTGTCACTTATCATATAGCACATACCACTCACTTCTTAGTTTATATCCCTAAAAACTCATGGCAAGAATAGTATGGTCTTAGCCTCACCTTCTTAGATTGTGGACATTGGTGCATCAAATCACATGTGTGCATACAATGATCTTTTATTCACTTATCATTCTATTCAAAACATGTCTGTCAATATTCCAAACAATACCAAGGTTTTTGTAGCACATATAGGCACTGTAAAGATTTTAGAATCCCTAATTGTTATCTAAGTTTTTCATGTTCCAACCTTTGGATTCAATCTTCTTTTAGTCAATAAGCGTAGTCAATCACACAATTGTTGTTTTATTTTTAACTCTGTTCATGCTACATCTAGGGCCTCTTACTATGGATGAGAATTGGAGTAGCTAAACAAAATCGAGGGTTATGTGTTCTCCAACAAAAATTAGACAAAAAGCTTTCTAATTCATATGAGACAAATAACATTTAGTCAAGAAGCATCACTTCTAACTTAGAGTTTGATATGTGGCATCTTAGGTTTGGACATGCATCTCATAGTGTTGTTAAGAAATTATACAAACTCAATCCCTTCATTGGAACTATACCTCATAAAGTTCGTGAAATTTGTTCTTAAGCAAAACAAAAAACACTTCCTTTTACTCTACATGTTAAAAGCAAGAAATGTCCTTTTGAATTTGAGCATATTGATACTTGGGGCCTTTATTCTTCCACTGCCATTCGAGGCGTCATTCCTTCTTGACTATTGTTGATAACTTCACTAGATGTACTTGGACCTATGTGATAAAGTATAAGTATGAAGTGGCTCATATCTTCTTGTCCATTTGTAAACTTATACATAATCAATTTAGATACAAAGTTAAGACCACAAGGTTTGATAATACACCAGAGTACAACATGGCTAATTTTTTCATTGAAAATGGCATTATTCACCAAATGACATGCACTAAAACTCCACAACAAAATGTAGTTGTAGAAAGAAAAATACCAACCTGTTCTTTGTGTTGCAAGAGACATTTTATTTCAAGCTTTAATGCCACTAAGATTCTAGGGTGAGATGGTGCTAACTACAACTTACATCAATAATAAAAGCTAGTCTAAAATCTTAAACTTTAGAACTCCATGTGAACTCTTGTTTTAAAGAACACCAAAATATACTAATATGAGGGTCTTTGGTTCATTGGCTTTCTGTTCCACCGTAGAATTAGATAGGTCAAAGTTTGATTCAAGAGCTAACAAATGTGTATTCATAGGTTAGGGATACAAATTGTACTATTTTGATACATGTGAGATCATTTTCTCTATAGATGTCCTATGTTTTTGAACACCTATTTCCCTTTAGTACTTAATACCACAAAAACATAAATTGTCCTTTATTTGATCACATTCCTATCTGATCACATTTCACCACCTATATCAAATGAAAATGCATGATGTGATTTTGATGTTATTAGGCCTAGTCAAAATCTTAAGATTGAGACTTATTAGCCTAATGACTTTTCCACAACTCACCTTGAAAACCATACAAGCTGCTTTTAAAACTCAATTCAACATGATATATTTGTTGAAATGTTCTAATTTGATAGGGAAACCAAAGACCAATCATACCCTTGAGAAAGACAACTAGTATTAGGAAACTTCCCAAATACTTTAAAGCTTACCATCATAACCTTAAAAAACCTGCATAGCTTATCATCAAGCACTAATCATCCCATTTCCACTTACTTATCTACTAAGAGACCATCAGAAGATCACCTATGCTAGATGGTTAGATTAAATCAAGTGCATGAACTAAGTTCTTATACTAAGGCTGTGGTAGAACCATACTGGAGGCAAGCAATAATTGATGAACTATTTGCTTTAGAAAATAACCACACATGGGAATTGCTCCAACGACCTAAAGATCAACATGTGATTTGGTTGTAAATAGGTGTTTAAGACCAAACTAAAGGCAAAATATACAAAGCAACGCTAGTTGCAAAGGAATAGACTTAAATTGAAAGGTTTGATTATAAAGAAACCTTTAACCCTGTAGTCAAACAAGCTACAGTAAGGGTATTTTTCTCATTGGCAATCTTACTAGGATGGAGTATGCAATAGCTAGATGTCAACAATGCTTTTCCAAATGGAGACCTATACGAGGATGTATACATGGAGATTTCATCTGGATACAATCTAATCAGAAGGGATGTTGGATCTAAACAAAAATTGGTTTGCAAGCTAAAGAAAGCATTTTATAGCTTAAAGTAAGTCATAAGACAATGGAATGAAAAATTTACAAGGACTGTCTATCAATATGGTTTTTGGCCATCAAACTTTGATCATTCCTTATTCATAAAGGATGCTGATGGGAAGAAATTGATTGCTTTACTTGTATATGTTTATGATTTGATCATTAGATGTAGAGAGCAGACATAGCTACATAAAATAGTATAGTTTCTCAACTCCAAGTTCAAACTTAAGGAGCTGGGAGTTCGAGATACATTATTAGAATAGAAATGGCTAGATTAGTTAATAGACTGTTGTTGTGCTAGAGGAATTACACCTTGGATTTGCTAGAAACCTTCGAAATGTTAGGTTAAGAGCAATAAGCACACCAATGAATGGAAATCAAAGGTTGACAAAAAATGAAGGAAACTTGTTGGAAAATAAGACATATTACAGGCACTTAGAAGGGAAGTTGACATACTTGACTTTCACATAGCCTGTCTTACCTAACAAACAAGCATCTTAAGGTAGCTTGCAAGGTACTGTAGTATCTAAAATTAAGTCCAAGTAAGGGGATTTTCTTTAGCAAAGGAGATGACTTGACTTTGACAACCTACACAAATAGTGACTGGAGAGCTTGCTTGGATTCTAGGAGGTCTATCATTGGTTATTGTATTTTCTTAGGGTCTAGATTGATTAGCTGGAAGTTAAAGAAGCCTTCAGCAGTTGACAGGAGTTCCATAGAAGTCGAGTACAGGGCAATGGCATCTTATACTTGTGAAATAATGTGGCTTCAAAACTTGTTGGCAGACCTTGTAATGAAAGATAGGAGGATTGCTATAATTTTTTGTGGCAATCAATGTGCCTTATAGATCTCGAAGAATCCAACACACCATGAGAAGACCAAACACATCAACTTAGACATACATTTTGTTAGGGAAAAGGTAAAGAAAGGAATTATTGAAGCTAACTTTGTTAAAACACAAGAACAACAAAATACAAATTTGTTGATAAAGGCCTTGAATTCAAGGACATTATATTATCTACTATCCAAGATGAACATGGAAGATGTCCACACTCATCTTGGGGGGTGGGGGGGGGGGGTGTTAACTTCTAACTTAGCACCATGAACATTCACATTTGATTCAAATATCATACCTGACTTAGTATTAAATTCAAAGGCCGCATAGAATAGTGACATGTCAGTTGTAGTTTCTGATCTTTTAATTGCTCTACCAATTATATCTGAAGTTATTGTAGACTTCGTAATCAATTAGTATAGTGGTAGTTTTGACTTGTACTGTTAATCGAGGTTAGGAGTAATTAATTGATGAGATAGGCAATAAAATAGTACCTACAGAATTAGAACAACCTTTTTGATTTTTCTATGGTGCTTGGCTTTCTATTGTAGCATGTATCATTTTTTTTCTTGATTTTCAATGAAATCAGCCATGCTTCTTTGCATTTCTCGATAACCGCCAACATCTATTTCTTGTAAAACCTTACCACAGTTCCACCTAAGGCCTTCGTAGTTGGGACTCTTAACGAAATAGCTTCCTTAATTTGCATAGCCTCCCAAAATTCATGGTTGAAGCCTTAAAATTGGATGCAAATAATTTGAAATGTGCCTTACTCTCCCAGTTCATCTTTTTTGAATAGGTCATATATATGAAATTTATCATCCATGTCATTTTTTAAAGTATTTTTATTGGGATTGCACTTGAAATTCTTGTTCATATTGTTTTGGAAGAAAATGAGGATGAAGTTTTGGTGTATTTATGTTCATTTTCTTTTTCATTTGTTTGGGTCATATACACACATACACGCACATATATATTGCTCGAATACCAAGGGACCACACGACCGAAAGGGATGTGTGTTTGAAACTAGAAGATGGAGATTATAGAAAATATAAAAAATACAAAAGAATGTAAAGGAAGATATCAAAGTATTTGCGGAATTTAAATTTGAAGGCAATAAATAAATAAATGTAGAATTTAAAATAAATAATAACAGCAGAAAGTGTAAGGAATTTGTAGGCAGTTGAACCAACCATATAATTTTGAAAAATATAAATAATTGTTAGGCGGCTATGCCGACCATATAATCTAAACAAGAATGAAATGAAAGTTTATAATATACAAACCTTTTTGTATCAATAATAAAATTTGAGACAATTATCTATATGAGATAATATCTCAAGTTTTGTAAATTGGAAATTTTGGAGTAATATAGTACTCACAGGATAGGGGGAATTTGAAGAGGATTCTTGTAATCTATCCACTCTATCACAAATTTTGTAAGAAAGATAGAGAGAGAAAGCTACTATCTAAGCTTGTAAGAACTTTGTAATTGCCTTAAATTGGCCTCCCTTTGAGATGGGAAAATGCCTCCTTTATAGACTTCTAGGATGGCATTTTTGAAATTTTTGAGCAATTTTTAATAGTGTCTGCAAAGTACCTTGTGATAGATGAACAGTGCCTATGTAATTGAACAGTGTTAAACAGTTATGCACAGTATTTTGAAAATAATCATTTTTTTTTGTGTAACAGAAGCCTTTAGAATCCACTATTACCAAATACCTAAATGCTAATTAAATCGTCGAGGCTCGTCGGTGAATCCATCTTTGGTTTTGTAGATTTCAAATTGTCATATTTATACTACCTTCTGAAAGATAAGTGTTTCATGCTTCCATCATATTGCAGATGTTGTATTCCTCTTCATTAACGTAATGGTTGATGCTGGTTCACCATCACTTCCCTAGTTTGATAGAGCATACCTGTCATGGTAAAGTTCATATATTTCTGTATATATAGTGTTGAACATAAACTTTAGCTCCAGTAAGCTTTAGAGGCAAAGATTTTTTTATGTTTGTCCTCAGTGATAAGTCTCTTGATTTTGTAAGGAAAATAATTGTCATAACCGTCCATGACCATTAGTTCTACCTTTCAATGCTTGTGTATTCTAGCTAATAGTTTAGGGCAAATTATCTTGTACTAAAGTTGGTCAATTTTCCTAGTGTAATTTCTTACTTGGATTCTGTGATAGGCTTGTTGGATGAATAGTGCTTTCCATTCTGGAGAAATTGAGCTGATTCTAACATCCACCTTCCTTGTCTCTTAGGAGAAAAAACTGCACACATAAGTCTCCAACTTTCATTCGAAATTGTTTGTTTGTTTCGAATCTGAGAAGATAATTTGGTTAACAAATCCCAAATCCATCAATTTTGCTGATGATATTTTTTCATTTGCAATCATCAATCCATGAAATTTTTTCTGCTTGATTGAAGCTTTGAACAAGATCTAAAAGGTGTTGTGTTTGCAAGCATCGATATTTCCATGTTTGCAAGGAGTTTTTTCTAAGAAGGGCCAGAAAGAGACTAGTGGAAGTACTCTTAATCCTAAGATTGCCTCTCTTTTCTTTGATAATTTTTTTCAAAAAGTAATTGTATTTTTTCAGAAATTTTGTAAAAGTCTAAAGAAATTTTTTGTGTAATTAGATCTACTAAATTTTGGGTTAGGTGATATGTAACTTCTATAGGTTTGAAAAATATTCAATTTTGTAATTTTTGGAGGCAATAAGATTGTAAAAAAGTGGACGCATTTGTGGTTTGTGGTGCAAAGTGATAGTGTGAGAAGGCACCTGTGGGACCATCTCATGCACTAATTGTGATAATGCATGAGAGGGGGTCACTACCACTTTTTAGGCCATTTCTTCTTTGGAGAAGAGCTGTCCAGAAGTGGTTGGCATGCTCTATGGTTTAATCATACTTTCTACAGATGATTGTGTTTTGTATAGTATGTCTGAATTGAAGAATCATCAGATTTTTGTTTTGTTCTTCTAAATTTGCTACCTTATCTTCTATTTTTTTTAATTTCTACTTGCAAATTTCTATTTGTAATATTATTATTGCTAAAATACCAAGGCATTTAGAGCAATAACCTTTTGGGTTGCTTTTTGAATATTCTATAAGTTATCGATCAAAACCTTTTACTGAGGTAGTAAATTGTGATTTCTATTTGTTCTAAAGTCAAGGTTTGACCTTTTGGATAAGTTCTAAGATTAAAAGGGCCAACGTTCATAGAAGAGGAGTTACTTGGTCCTACCATGAGCACCTGCAAAAAATTATTTTAGTTGGTTATGGAAATAATTTTATGAGTTATGGAAATAATTTTATGAGGAAAAGCCTTGGGATGTTTAAAATGTTTATCTATGGATTTTTAGAACGTAACGATGTCATCAATATAGACAATACAAAATTTGTGGTAATTATTAGATATGTCATTCATAATTTTTTGAAATTCTGAAAGAACATTTTTGAGACCAAATGGGCTTACATTCTATTTGTATTGACCAAATAAGACTATAAAAGCCATTTTGTACCTATCTTTTTCTGATATTTGCATTTGCCAAAATCCTAAATTCATGTTGAATTTTGAGAATATGAAGGCATTGTAAAGTGTTTGGAATAAATCTCTTTTATTTAAATAGGATATCTAATCTATTGTAGAGTTTTGTTAAGAGAGATATAATTAATAACTAACTAGCAGTACCTCTTTCTATTTCAGATATTTTGTTGATATAGAAAGCAACACGACTCCACGGTGATCTTGTTTTGGAAATGAGTTTTTTTTTTTTTTTTTTGTAAATCTTGAATTTCTTTTCTACAAAATTCTTTAAGTTCTTGGTTCATTTGGATTGGTCTAACTTTTGTGGGACTCTTTTTGTTTGAAAGTAGGTTTACAAGGGAGATTAACAACATGTTTCTTCTTATTCCTAAAGGCATTTGGAAGATTTGAACAAGTTTGGTGTTTTGTCAATTTTTGAAGTTTTTTGATGTGGTTTTGGACTTGTGCAATTTGAAGTTGGAATGTAACCCTTATTAGAAAAATATCTTTCTTTAATTCTTGTAAGTGGAAAGTTTTGATTTGAATAATATTATTCATGTAATTTTCATATATGGAACTAGCTTTGAAAATATTGATATTTTTGGTTTTTGGTTTCTCAGGAAAAGGAAAATAAAGCTTTTCGGAATTAACATGAAAAGAAATTGAATTGGCTCCTACTTTGTAAAATGTAAGTAAGTTTATGAAAGGGGTTCCTAAAATAATAGTATGGTGAATATCTTTGACAACAAGAAATGGAGTTTTTAAAGAAATTTTTCATTCAAGATTGATGCATCGACGTTTGAATTAACTTGGAGTATTTAGTTATTAGTGGCCAAGAGTTTTTCTTGTGTTTTTTGAAGAAATTTTTTGGGGCGAAACCATTGTTTATATAGTTCAAATTGGCACGTATATTAAAAAGGGCAATTTTATTCATTTTGAAGGATTTGGAAAGTTCAAGAGTAATTTTGATAATGTATCAAAATCATTGGTTTCTTCATTAATTTTGATTGCTTCAATGATTTGTTTTCTAATTTTTTAATCTTGTTTTTGTTCTTCTTTTATTTCTTTTAGGCCTATTTTTAGTGCTTTTATTTCCCTTTGTAAATCTTGGATTGTTACATCTTTTGTCACATCTTTTTTAATCTATTTTGATTTTCCTAGGATATTTGTTAGATCATAAGTATTTTTCAAAAGTTTTGGAATTATTGATTCAATGTTTTCTGTATTAGAAGGTTTTAATTCTGAAAAATTTTGAAAAGGTTTTCTAAGAATTCTTTTTGAATTTCTGGATTTTCAATTTGTTATATAACATCAATGAGTTGTTGTTCTTTGGAGATTGTATTTATTGAAGGGGAATCTGAGTTTTTAAAACTAGAGTTCATAATATCATCTTCTAATTGAAAGATTTTATTAGAATATGATGAGGATTTTTCAGATTTATAATCTAATCTTTCTTCAGAAGAATTAATTAAGAGATTTGAGATTTGATCTAAAACTTTTTCATCTAATTGTAATTCTCGGATTTTTCTAATACCTAAGAAATTTTTCAAAAACCATTCTCTCTTTTGGGAATTTTCTTGAGAATAAAAGTTATTGTGAAGAAGGGTCTTATCAACATAAAACTCCTTTTCTAAAATAGTTAATTCATTAATAATTTCAATAACAACTAAAAAGGTTGGACTAAAGGGATCTTGTTCAAAGTTTTGATCAACAAGATTTGTATAAACTGCTCTTTAAATATTTGAAGTATAATAAACATTTTTAAGAATTGGATTTGGAATATCGGATGTTGAATATGTAGGTTTTGTAGAAATATCAATAACAGAAGGTATTTGAGAAATTCATCTTATATCTATTGTATTTGAATCAGAGTCTTCAAATCTGAAAGATCCAGAACTGTTGATTGAATTTTTGTGGAAAGAAAGTTTAACATTTCCATCTATTGATTGGATAATTGATTTGAGATGTGAATTTGGTTTTATTGGCTGAATAGGTTCTGGTTGGGTAGCTTCTTCAAGAATGCATTCTTCTGGAAGAGATATATCCTTCCACTGAATAGATCTAGAAACTATAGCATTTGATTTTGTAAGATCTATTTATAATAGGAAGGTTTCTCTTTTTCTGCTATGAAATCTAACTTTGGTTGTGAAACTTGAAAGGACTGCTTTGTAATAGATTCAAAAAACTATTGCTACTGACATTGATCCTTCAAGCATTTTATAGTTATGAGTTTTGAATTGTAAAACAAGAGATTTCAAAATATTTTTGTATTTTAAAGAAATTGTAAGATTTAGATAGCAATCAAAAGATATTAGACCTATGCAAAGGCTAGATTCAATAGAAATAAGTAAGGAATCTTTAAAATTTGTAAATTTTGCATCTCTAAGTATAGCAAGAATTGAAGTGTTTAAACCTTCTTTAGTTAAAGATTTAATACCTACTTGTATTAATCCCATGTGAATGTATTTGCTTCCTCTGTTCTTATGTTTTCATAAAGATGTTTTAGAAAGAAGAGGAATTGTTTCAAATGGTTTTGTGAGTTGAATATCTCTTTCTTTAGTTTTGATGGCTAGATTTGTATTGAAAGAACGGATTTTTGAAGTTTTGTAGATCTGATTTTTGGAAACTTTTGGAATCTTCCAATCTTCTATGGATTGTTGAAATTTTCTATTATCATTTCTTCAGTATTAACAATCTTTTTAGAGGAATCTGAGGAACTAGATACAGAGTTTGAAGAAGTAGATCTATGGAGAATAAAATCTATTTCCCTACGCTCATGTTTTTGATCTTAGAATAAATACAACCCTAAGCCTTTTAGCGTGAGATTCACTCTCATTCACTCAACTTTCTACCCCAGACAATCTTAGGTATAAAACACTTGGCTATTCCTAGATCTAGATAGGAATACTAGATATTTGAAAAATAAACACTATATATATGTGTGTGTGTGTGTGTTTACAATATTTAGCTCTTCTAACAAAGTGTAAACTTATGTATGTAGAGCAAGAAGTTATGCATATGAGGAGGAAAGTGCTGATCTTGTCCCAATCATTTATTGGAATTAAGGAAGCAAATTTTCTTTTGAGAAGCTTTACCTCCGAGGAGCTAGTGGAAGTTCCCCTTAAGGCCAGAACTATCATAGAAGTGGAACAGTTGCTTATGGTGATATTGATCTTAAATACGTGGAATATTTAACGGATATGTTGCTTGTATCCCTACAATCAGATTTGTACTATGACCTCTGAGTTTTAAAAGTGAGTGTAAATGTGAGCTTGGGCATGCCTATGATCTAGCTGGTATTTAAATATCTATTGTTGATACATGTATGTTACTAGTCACACTCCTCTTGTACTCCTTGTAAATAAGATCCATGATGTCCTAGGATAATTTTGGGTTGACGGTCTAATAGGTCCTAATCAAGTCTAAAACGGTGACCCGATTTCAAAGAAGGTGTGAACAACCAGTCTTTCTATTTTCCTTTTTTCCATCAATCACTTACTTGTTACTTTGTTCGAAGGTGTTTAAATGCAAAATCAATGGAAATAACATCCATAAATATAAGAACCTAATGATTGGTTGCACAAAAGTAGCCACAATTACTGAAATCAAATGCAAAATACAATGATTATTGGACTCTACAAATCAATTTTAGGTTAAAAATGCATGCTTGGTCCTACAAGGTTAGGCCTTTAAGATTTTGGTCTCGTAACAAGATTCACAAGATTCTTCTACTATCAATCTACCTTAAAATCCTAATTTTCTTTCTACAATAGATTCACTAATACATTGTTCTATGAATAATCCATTAAATTGAATGAAAATAAGTAGAAGGCATAATTTCAAAATGGCACTAAGACTCAAAGAGTACAATGAGTTGGCAAATCATAAGTATGGAAAGTTTTCTTGATCGCATTTGGCATTATTAGCTTTTGGTTTTTAAGTCATTTTAGGAATATTGGTGGAGTTTGTGT
Organism: Avicennia marina; assembly: GCA_019155195.1. Classification (NCBI taxonomy): domain Eukaryota; kingdom Viridiplantae; phylum Streptophyta; class Magnoliopsida; order Lamiales; family Acanthaceae; genus Avicennia; species Avicennia marina. The sequence goes on along the minus strand of CM032762.1, from coordinate 5,522,979 downwards.
TAGGTGAAGTTGTTTGGTATCTTTCTGGATTCATTTGTGTTAGGATGATGGTTGGTTTGCCTTTAAATTTCAACTGGTCAGATAGTTTTAAATGGTCCCTATGTTTGTTTGGTCGGATAATGCATGTGCTGTCCTTTTTTATCCATTCAATTATACTAAATTGGTTGCATGCTGGTTTGAGCTCCCACATTTAGGACTACATTGGTTGCATTTTTATCTTTTTTTAATCATTTTTTGTTACATGTGATATACTTTTGCTTTTTGTCATTGTTTGCTACATGTGATATGTCTGTATTTTTTGTTGTTTGTTATTATTTGTAATGTTTGTTTTAATATTAAAGGATGTGTCTCACTTTGTCACATTCAAGCTTTACCGTAGAGGTAGATTGGTCCATGAAACTAAAGTAAGGTAAGATGGGGGTAAAACTTCCACGCACTAACTATTTGAAAGTAGGAACACTTTGTATTGGCACTCTCAATACACTTGTAGAGGAAATGGGATATAAGGGATCCAAAAAGTATTATGGGATAAGTAGGAAGACAAATGTATCAAACATACTTTTTACTAATTACTCATGTATTTATAACTAAAAAGAGAGAACAATATTTGTATCTAGAGCCTGCGTGGCTAGTACCAACAACATTCCAAACCCTATGATTGAAGTGCCAAATGAGGATAGGGTAGGTCATGTAGATGAAAATGATAGTTAGTGTTTACATTCTGAGGATTTTATAGATGAGACTATAAGAATTTAAGTGATGATGATGAGGATGAAAGGGATAGGGATGATGAAAGATATGATGATGAGGGAGATAATGAAGGGTTGATGTTGCTTGGGATGATGGGCAGAGGGATGAGAAGGAACAAAATGAGGCATCAAGGAGGAACCAGGCCATGGAAATTGAGGATGATGAGGAAATTGATTTAGTGCAAATTGACGAGGATTTTGACAAAGCACTATTTCCCTTTGTTCATGCCATCTAAAAGTTTTGCTACCACAATTGAAATTAGGATGATATTTAGTACTACACATGAGTTTAGGTTTACTATGCAATCTCATGCAATGAATACAAGAAGTTTGACAATAATTAAAATTGACAAAAGAAGAATGTATGCAATGTCAAGAGAATGCATGTAAGTGGAATGTGGATAATAAATGCCTTAAGGTTGGGGCATGTGAATCTCTTCCAAATTAGAAAATACAACCCTACTCACAAATATAGTAATTAGTCTAAGGTTAAAAATTGTATAGTTGGATGAATTGTCAAAAATATATGAGAACAAAGTCAAAGTTGATCCTAAGGGAATGTGAAGGGATTCATAAATAATGTTATTAAAGGACTTAGACTTGATATTTACAATGGATGAGCCTAAAGAGTCCAAAACATAGATTTGGAGAAGGTTGAAGGCAAGACTAATTAAAAATATTGAAAGTTGTGTGATTATGCAAAGAAATTGAGAAGAACAAGCCATGGTTCTGTTGTCATCCTACATTAGCTAAGGGAGCAAGTAATTTGATAAATTTTATATCTGTTTGCTACTTTGAAAGAAGGGCTTATTGCTGGGTGTAGGCTAATTATAGGAATTGATGGTTGTCACTTCAAGGGACCACATAGGGGTATTTTATTATCTATTGTAAGTGTGGACTTTGATAACGATTTGTACCCTTTATTGCTATAATGACTGGGGAAACCAAGCAATCATGGGAGTGGTTTTTAACATTGTTGTGGGAAAACTCATAGATTAAAAGGGATAATTTTGCCACATTCATTTCTGATAATTATTATTCAAAATAGAACTTTGGAATGCTGTAAAAGCCACAACAACACATATATTGGAGAATGTTGGAAATTGGTTTAATTGATGAAAAGGCTTTTGAAAGGCTAAATGATAAACCCATTACATTGTAGAGTAAATTAAACTTCAACACTTAGCATAAGTGTGATATATTTCTTAACGGCTTACATGAAATGTTTAATAATAGTCATCCTTAAGGCAGTCAGAAGTTGGTGTTACCTATGTTGGAGGGTATTTAGTAATATTTGTTTTTGGGATATAGCTTACCATGCTACTTATTCTTAGACTTGTTCATATTTTCTTAAAGTCTGGTCATTAAATATTACCTAATACACTCTAACATACTTACAAGACATTAGATTGAATACCTATAAAATGTGATGATTTGCATTATGAAATTTCACACCTTGAAGGTTCAAGTTTAACTATAGATCTTGCTAAATATAGCTGCTCATGCAAAAAATGGGACCTCATAAGCATTTCATGCAACTATGTTGTGAGTGCAATATGTTGCCAAAGGTTGGCCACTAAAGACTTTGTTCATCCATTGTATATGTAATTGAGTACTTGAAGGTTTATAAGCCATTTGCACCTATGAATGGTCTGTTGGCAAGCTAGTAAGGGCGAGGAGACTTGAACTTGATGAAATTCTAAAAAAGACAAGGAAAGGGGTGAGGGCCAGGCCAAAAAGAAGATTATTAGATTGTCCAGGCATCCTCATCAAATGAATTGTAGATTTTATAGAGGTGTTGACCATTATAGAAGAGGATGCCATGCAAGGAAAAATCTTGATGTGAATGAAAAAGTTGGGAGTGATGATAATGTGGCAAATGAAGGAGGTGGCTTTGCACATAGTTTAGTTTTAAGATTGAGGCAACTGGTAGTGCTCCTACAACTCAAGAAACAATTGTTACACAACCTAAAAATGCCAGAGTTGAAAATTGTGAAAGAGCCTTAGCATGCAAATTAACTGTGAATGTTATTCAAGTAACACCTTTTTTCATCTTTTGTGAAGTTGTCTTAATTTAATTTGATAGGGAAGAAAGAGTAGTGAGCTAGAGAGTTGAGATAAGTGCCCCAATGGTAAAGACAAAAGTATCTAGAAAAAAGGAATGAAACACAAGAAGGTTATGCTTAGACATGAATTGTAAGTTATTTCTCTACACCTCTCTCTATGTTTACTTCTATTAACACCAGAAGAGTGAGTTGAATTTTTATTTTATTTTATCAATAATATAATTGAATGACTTTATCCTTACAACTGGTAATAGCAGAAAGGTCTCAAGTGGTACCACAAAGTTCTACAACTCCAAAAAGAAATTTGAACATCATTAATTTGTTGTACCTTCTATTTTCCTAGAGTACTTTTAATAAATTCCCTCTTTTGTATAGAAAACAAAAAAGGCTCAGCAGGCGGAAAATTCTATATCTTGAAGTCACAAAATGATGGTAAGTGATCTTTGAGGCAGATGCATGTTCTTGATGCCAATTAACGCTAATTAGTTTAGTATTTGTTTTAGAGAAGGAAAGCAAAAATTATGTAACTACATCAACCATGAGTCCTGCTATTGAGATTGCAAATGAAAACTCTATTGGAAAATTAAAAGTAGATGGAAAGAAGAAAGGAAATTAAAAATGTTGAAAACAATTTTTTATTGGATGTTCATGTGGTTTAGAAGTTTTTTGCTTTGGAAGAAATATTGAAAAAATATTTTTGTTTTATTCTTTAGTATCATATGCCACACATTTACTTTGGTTCTAGAAAATATAATTGTGATATTCCTTTCAACGCCATATTATGATAAATGGCATTCAAATTTTTATCTTAATAGTGACATTCATTTCAGTGTTTTGCACATGGCAAAGCTTGTTATCATTAACCACATGCCTAAAAGAATGTTTATTTAACATTCCTCTTGCCAATTGTCAGTAGGAGAGCTAATAGACATGCTATTTAGGGAACTATATGACCAATGCACATTTGGGATAAGGGTACCAATGCACAGTAGAAATAGGGGAACCTATGCAAACTTCACTTTAATGCACAGTTCCAATACATTATCTTTCTCACATCCACAACCACATAATACAATGCACATTTCCAAAATTGGAAAATTAACAAGCTCCTTTTCTTCTTATGCCAACTAACGATAATAGAATCTATTTAGATGCTTCCAAAGGAAAAGAACAAGCTTCTAAGTAATTGCACACTAAAATTTACAAATATTCTACTAAAAAAATGAATCACATAATACATTGCATTTGAACACTTCATCCATAGTTTATTTACTACCAAGAAACTATATACATAAAAAACAAGCTTTCAAAGTTGAAAGTTTGGTTTCTCTTCATCATACTCTACTTTCATTCCAACGCTTCGAAGACATCCTCAGATATATATTAGTGTAACCAAGAAATAATGAAATGGGACTAAGAAAGCATTAAACTTGCCACGAACACTCTATTTTTCATCTCCAACTTAGTGTTTGTCCTTTACAATTTACACAACATTCCTCAAGCTTGTTTAGTTTTCAAAGAAAGCAAATATTTTTTATTTTAGCTATTCTACACCTTGGGTTGTCCTTCCAAGCAAAAAACCCCAAGCCAGCTTGATTATATTTGGCACAAGTACGAAATCTTCTATCGGTATTTTCATTCATAAATAATGTTTAAATTCTTGAAGTTCTCCCATAGAAGTAATAGACTCTTCTTTTCTCTAACATTCAAGGGAAAAAAATTTTGACATACGAAGGATTTGACATGAAGAAATAAAATTAGAGCAAAAAGTGTCACTTTTCCATTTCCAAGTTTTCCTTCGATTTCAGAATTAACATTGCATGTGGCTGACGTGCTTTTACCCAAATTTCTCAAGTTTTCTATTAGTTTCTAATGTCAAAAATATTATAGACTAAAATTAACAAAAATTAGTCTCAATTTAGAAAACCTAGTGATAGTTGAAACAAAAATCAAAATTTCAAAGATTGCAAGATCAAAATAATAATGGCCTAATCTTGGGGTATCAAGTATGGATTTTTGCCCAATCATAACAACCTAAGACTAATTTGGTAGAAAAATATGTTCAAACTAACCACTTAATAGGAAAGCACCCCCATGCATGCCACTTATTTAGTGAAATATCATGGAATTTTTCTTGACATCTTGAGGATCTTCTAGGCATAATCACTCTCCCTTTTTCAAATGAAACAAAAAAGTTGATATAACACGACCTTCCATGACGACTTTTAAGATATTACAAATAACCCTACCTCAAAAAAATTTTGGATAGCTTCTAAAAGCTGTCCTAAATTGTCGCAACGGTTTTAGGATAACTAGAGTAAATTGTCTAAAAAACTCTCTATGTGATAACATATAAGTGTTCTAGGACAAATTTGTGACAATTTTTATTCTTTCATATTGTAGGGATGACTTTGAGATAGGTTTTTTTTTCTTAGACAACTTTGGATCGGTATTTTTGGGATGGCCTTAAAATGACTTCATTCTAAGATGTCTTTGGAGTGACTTCATTTTGAGACAAATTTTTTTAGGATGACTTTTTCTAGGAAGGCTTTGGAATGACCTTTTGATGTAATGGCTAATTTTAAGATGACTTTGGGATGACTTGTTTTTGGTAAACTTATTGAATGGCTTTATTTTTGGACAATTTTGGGTTGGGTTTATTTTGGAAGGAATGATAGCTTTTTTGGGTTTTTGTAATATTCATGTGGATTTTTAACAATTTTGAAGTTTATTAATATTTTATATAACATATTAGGATAATTATGTGCATAAAATAATTAAAGTTTAAGATATTTGAAACATTGTATATTAATATAAATTGATATTGTAATATTGAAAATTTATATAAAAACATAAGATGACAAGAAAAGATTGGATGCAAAAAACTAGTCATCTGTGTCCAAGATTCTTCATCATTATCACCACCGTCCTCCGCCAACTGTGACTAGCCTAGGGCATCCATTGAATCAAGGCTAAATTTCACAATCCAAAGTTGATTATTTGATCTGATTTCATCTTGGTCTGATGTAATCTTATAACTCTCCCTTAGTATAATGTAATTTTAGCTGCATATTGAAGAGGTCTAGAGTTGGGGAGCACATTGAAAAATTGCATGCGCGAGACAACTACCTAAATGAGTTGGTCTCTTACCTGATTCCTGGCGGCCTTTCCTGTTTGAAACTGCTGAGCATAGATCGGAGATGTTACTACTAATGGAATTTGATGCATTTTCACCTCTTAATTCTGTAGCATTCTATCCTTAGCATTATGATCTTGTTTTAATTTTGTCATCAACTATTGCATAATGATATAATTTTACAAAAATAGGGATAATGGTATAAATCAACATTGTAAAGAAAAGGTTGTATTAATAGATTCTCAACTAGTGATTATACATAAGGATTGACCCATTTCCAACTACATTCTTTAAAATCCATGCAAGTTGCTGTAGTTAAATTTACACGTCACATGAAGAAAAATGACCAAATTGGGAAATGTATTTTTGTTGTGTTATTTCTATAATTTTGTAAAATTTAAAATTAAAATTTGCATCCTAAATCCAATGAAATGCTATAGCTACTTCCTTTTTAGTAGCTTATGATTGATTATTTCTCTATCACACAACTAGTATGGCTTCATTAATCATGGTTTGAAGTTGATATATGGTAATATGGAGTAGGAGTATGTGAAGTGTCGCCTAGTTACCTTCATACATCTTTCCCAAAGTATAAAGAATAGTGGGACTAGATTTTCATTTCTCACAGATGGTGTCAATGATATGATCTGGAAATTATGATCTCTTAAATCACACAAAAAACAACAAAAAAAAAAAAGAGAGAGAGAAGAATATCAAATTTACGTGGTTTGACCAATGTAACCTACATCCACAAAGAGGATGAGTATATTAGTAGAATGTGATAAGATTATAATTTAGATCCTATTCTTACTTCCTATATATACAGATCAATTACTTAAATGATTATAGCCATGATACACCATGATTTGGGCTTGGTTTTTTTCTTCTCCAAATTCTCCCACTAACTAAGTGGGAGGGGTAATTGTAACTACCAGGTAACTGTTCCTCCACTGGCCTACCTAGACTTGAGACTTAGGCACTATCACTTCAACCTTGTGCTCAAGCTCCACCAATTATGTCTTTGTTCACCAACTAATCAGAAAAACGAAGCTCGGGAATCTAAGTTCAATCAACTAATTTATCTGGGTTGAGGTCATTCTATGAAGACTATATAGGGTAAGGGTCCTCTACTTTACCTAGTTAATGACAACACCTAGTTGAAGGACTATCTAATAATGCCACATGGAAACCTATGGGTCCTCATAGATAGGAAGAAATTTGGGCCATATCAATTAGGCCTAATTGTATTAGTGTCAATTTTAATTATTATGCTAGTTGTGTCAGCTTATTAGGAATAATGTACTCTGACATTATGATGGCACAAAAGGAATCAATAATTGCAAATAAGTGTTTTCTGCATTCTGCTGTAGCACAAGTCATGTTTGTTGAAATTCTTGTTAAAGTAAACTAAATTTCTTGCATTTTAGGTGAGTTTTTTAAGGGGAATCAACAAAGTTAGTGGTGGTGCCCTTTTTATTTTACTAGAGGTTAATCACGTTTTTTAAAAGTTGTACCACACAATGGCCAAAGGTAAGATATTTTGTATTGGCAGCTTGCATAGTTAGTATTACAAGGCATAATGATGTCAAGCTAAGTTGTTAAGTCAAATGTTGCAACAAATATAAGAACAATACAGTCATAGATTTAAAGAAAACATTGAAAGGGAATCTAGTTTCTATATTAAATAGAATTGTTGGAGATCATATTGTTATGGAAATCACATCATCTTTAAAATATATTATTCATTAATATTTAGAGACGAGGAAGGAACTGAAGGAGGTTATTTAATGTGATATGCATTGTGTTAGGAAAAGAATCCTATTACATAAGAAATATCTAGTTGCAACGTGAGACTCAACATGGCATGGATCGAGGTGCTAACTCGGAGTTGCAATAGATGATAAAACACGTGCTAAAGAGTGTGAGATTCAATGTTGCAACAAGTGATGAAGAGACCAAGATGTGTTGGATTCTAATAGCCTTTTCTACTTTAATTTTTAAGGGATCTTTGATATTAGTTATGGATGGAAATCACACAAAGATATGGAAGATATTATGTTGAATGCTCTAGAAGATATGTGAGGAATCAAGATCATATTAAATTCCTTAAGTTGTTGATTTGTATTGCTAATCAAGATAAGGAAAGAAGATCTCATCAAAAAAGGAAGTCTATCGTGCTATGATAGATGAGATAAAAGCTTGGGAAAACTCTGTGAAGTCTCGCAAGTATCTCAAAGTGTGAGAGTTAAGATGCCCATTCAAACACACTTAAGATAGTATTAAGTCCCCTTGATGTACTTAAAAGTAAGGAGAGTCTACTACGTTTCTTATTGAAACAACTATGCATTAACATAGATAGAGGCCAAAAGTGCATCTAGTTAAGGCATAGATGAAAGGGTTTGTCACTAATTGTGTCTATTAGTTGGGGTCAATAGATAAATTAAACTATGACACATGTGTGGAAGCTTAAAGATACGAATTTGTTGGAGTATGTCGGAACCCAATGAAACCTACTTGCAAGAACTGTGAAGAATGACCCAACACAATGATCTTCAATGAACTTTAGTGAAAGATGACCACAATTAATATGCTTAGTTTGCTGATACACCATGAATTAACCAAGATAAAAACTTGGAATAATTTAATTTGAGATTTTCACAAAAAAATTGAAACGCTTAAATTTTCTTAGAAAAGAAAAAAAAAATCAACAGCCAAAGAATTGAAAGGACCTTCTTAAAATAATTAAGGCCCTATTTATAGTGTTTTAGAAGCCTTTGAAACCCTAAAAATTGTGTAAATAAGTTACCACAATTAGAAGACATGTAAGAAGTAAATTCCTAACTAAATCTATCTCCATCCCAACATCACGCTTGATCCAAATGTTAATTTGGCCGTCTGGATCATAAAAATAAAAATTTTATGGCTTTTAAGCTTTATGACTGTGCTAGGTGTGATTGATTTGCTGGATCCCGATCATAAAATGAGAAGCATTGCAATCTAGCTTGCTGGTGATTAGCTAGCTATCAAATCAATTTAGCACACTTGAGCTCGATCTAAAAGTTGCTACCAAGCTTGTTTCAAGCTTTATTTGCACAAAATGCACCCACAGATGTTCTTCTTCCCCCTTAAGCTCTTTCAAATGCCTAAAAGACTTTCCAAACTCATTCACAAGCATCATCATGGCTCTCTTAAGTCTTTTAGTCCTAACTTGAGTCATTAGACCTTCCAATAGCCTCAAATATTCCAGTTTGGCTCAGGCACTTATCCCATCTCCTTTCTTTTAAGAAGGAATTGTCCTCAATTCCAAGTCACTTTCATCACTTGCATTCAAAGGACTTAAAACTAAAACCAAACATTGTCATTCATGCGTCCAATCACTTGAAAATGCCAATCTTCTCAAGGCATCAAATTATACTTTCTTTGATCAAGAAAGCTTTTCATGCACATGTGAACCTAAACCCAATCTCTAGGTTCAAAAACAAGTTTCTTATGTGCCTTATCGTTGTGCATATTACTCATTCCTCCTCTCAATGTTTTGTTGTACTCTCCTGCACAGCTACTTCAAAACTTTGCCTTGTGCTCTCCATCTACACTAACTTGCTCACTATGAGGTAATGATAGTAAATCCAATAGAGTTAGCAAATTAAAACCATAAACAACCTAAAACGGTGAGATTTGCGTGGCATGATGCATACTTTTATTGTAAGCGAATTCAACATGTGATAGACACTATCCCTAAGTTTTTATATTTCTATTAATCAACACATGCAATAAAGTAATTAAAGTCCTATTTAGTACCTCTGTTTGTCCATTAGTTTGTGGATGGCTTGTGGTAGAAATAACAGCTTCATACCTAACTTACACCACAACATTTTCCAAAAGCAACTCAAGAATTTAGCATCTCTATCTAACACAATCATCTTCGACACACCATGCAACCTAACTATTTCATTAAAAAACAAATTAGCTATATGTGTTGCATCATTAGTTTTGTTGCATACAATGAAGTATACCACTTTAGAAAATCTGTCAATAACTACAAATATACTATCCTTACCCATCTAAGTGCGTAGCAAACCTTGCACAAAGTCCATTGAAATGTCTATCCATAGTATATCTAGAACTAACAATGGCGCATATAACCTTTGTGGTTGAACCTTCAATTAATCTCCTTGAACTTGATGCATTTATCAATTATCCTCTCCACATCTCTTTGCATGTGTGGTCAAAAGAAATGTTCTTGCAAAATAACAAATGTCTTGGTGACACAATAGTGTCTCACTAGGCCTCCATCATGAGCTTTTCAGATTAGTAATTCTCACGAAGAACATCTCAGAATACATAGCCTATGTATATAAAATAAATACCCATCATGCTAATAATATTTGTCACGTATTCCTTCCTTAGTTAACTCATATACATGCCCAAAATTTACATCATGTGTATACAATTCTTTAACATGTTTAATCCTAACAACCTAGCATTTAATGTAGTAAGCAATGAATATCTCCAGAACAATGCATCCACTACTATATTCTCTACACCCTTTTTATACTTAATCACATATGAAAAAGTATTAATAAAGGGTACCCCTTTGATATGCCTTATGACTCAACTTCCCTTGGCTCTTAAGATGCTTGAAGGATTCATGATCTGTGTGAATGATGAACTCCTTAGGCTGCAACTAATGCTACCAAGTCTCCAAAGCCCTCACCAATGCGTGTATCACCTTGTCATATGTTGGATAATTCAACTTCGCTCTATTTAACTTCTCAATGAAATATATAATTAGCTTCTTCTCTTGCATTAGCACTACTCTAGTTCCTATACCTGAAGTATCATATTCAAGTTCAAAAGTTTATAAAATCCGGTAAAGATAATACTAGGGCATGGGTAAGCTTATCCTTAAGCAGTTTAATTGTTTACTAGTAATCTTCTCCCCACTAGAATTCTTATTCTTTTTTATGATTTTAGTCAATGGTGCTAAAATTGTGCTAAAGACCTCGTATGAATCTCCTATAAAAACTTGCAAGCCCGTGAAAACTCCTTACCTCAGACACACTCTTAGGCATTAGCATTCTCATATACTCTTCACCTTATTCTCATCCACTTAGATGCTTGTAATAGCATTTACTGCTCAACAATTCATGCATATCCTCTAAGATCCATCTTTCTTTAGCACAAATAGCACCAAAACTACATAAGGGCCCATGCTCTCTTAGACCGATCCTTTATTAATCAGCTCCTCCACCTGCCTTTGGATCTCCTTGGTCTCCTCCAAGTTCATTCGATAGGCTAGTTGGTTTGGGATGGCTACCTTGGGCACAAAATCAATATACTGTTCAATCATCCTAATCGTCAACAATCTACTTAGCAACTCCTCTAGTGGCATATCCCGAAAACTCTATAAAATAGATATAACAACTTCAGAGAGGGAAGATATGACCTCTTCTAATAAATAATATGATTCCTCATATAAGAATAATACAACTATTTGCTCTCTTCCTATAGATACCTTCACATTTATCACTTTAGTTAGTACACACTCTTTCCTCCATGTTCTTTCCTCTCTTTTTCTTTTTTTCCTTTCTTTCTATCTAATTTCACACTTTTTAATATTTTTCCACTCTCCTTTTTCTTCTTTTTCCTCTTCATATCTAATTCATATTATTGCTATAGGTAGTGTTGATCTTCCTGAAGCTCTTTTGGTGTAAGTGGTACAAGTGTCACCTTTCGATCATTGTGGTAGAAGAAATACCTATTCAACTAAATAGGGAACACAACATACTAGTCAAATTACCAAGGTCATCTTAGCAAAGCATAACTCACTTACGTAAGTACCACATACCATAGCACATTACCCTTGTATTTACCAATTTTGAATTCCACCAAAACCTGCTTCGTCACATTCACTTCATTTCTATTATTTAACCATTGTAGCTTGCAAGGTCATGCATGATCTCTAAGTGGAAGTGTAGCTCCCTTCACCAACATTGTACTAGTGACATTTATATGATTCTCACCATCTCTGATAAGACTCCATGGTTTACCTTTTATTCTACACCTTGCATGGGAAGATGTTTTCTTCTTGCTCCTCAAACCCTTCTTCCTTTACCTATGCATTCAATGTCTGCATTACCACTAAATTCACATTTCTCATCTCCTTGTATAATATTTCATCTTCTTCAGATGGTACCTCATCTAACGGTGGTATCTTATCTCCACTACTATCCTCTTTTTCATTTGTCACTATCTCTCCCTTATCTATTAATTCATCATTCGCCTATTTAAGCATTAGGTGGCAATATGCCTCCTCTCTTAGCACTTAAAATACATAAGATCCCCATTAAGTATAGTAGAAGTATTAAGGTTTAGACTTTGTACCTTAGATGTTTCAGCCTTCGGAGCAACCTTTGGCTTAGAACCTCCACCGATGTAGGCAATTATTTCTCCTCCCACCGAGCAAATGATCATGCAACTATATACAATGGCTACTACTACCTACTCTTCTTCTTGAGCTGCTTCTCAACCTTGATGGCTTGCTTTAACAACTCCTCAATCTCCACATAGTGATGTAGCTTAAACACATCCACAATCTTCCTATTCAAGCCTTCCACGAATCTAGCCATGGTTGCCTCCTTATCCTCCACTACATTGGCTCTTATTAATGCCATTTCCATTTCCTTATAACAGTCCTCTACTCTCCAACTAACTTGCGTTAATGTTTTTAACCTACGATACATGTCCCTATGATAGTAACTTGGTTTAAATCTTTTCTTCATCAAGAGTTTTAAGTCATGTCAAGTTTCAACAAGGTGCTCACTATTTCTCCTACGGCTAGTACATACCTAGCCCCACAATATAATAGCATAATTGCAGTAAAAAAAACTATTGAAAATTTCACCTTTTGTGCCTTAGTGTAATGGTGACAATCAAATACCAATTCCACTTGCTTTCATTCTAAGTAAGCATCTAGATTTGACTTACCTTGGAAGACCAGTATGGTCAACTTGATGACCTTTGCTACCTCATCATCCTTATCTCGTTTACACTTATTAGGCTTCCTAGGGCTACCAAAACCCTCTCATTTGGATAATCAAACTCCTCATCACTAACATAACTTCCTCTACATGGTTGGTGCATAAATTGTCCCCTCCTTGGCATCGATTCCTGTTGAGGTGTTGGGCTACCCCATGTAAATACCTACTACGCCTCCAAGTTCTTCAATAACTGGTTAATACTAGCTAGTGTATCTGTAAGCTGCTTCATGTTAAAAGTATTGTATTCAACTATTGAGTCTTTAAACGTCCTATAAATGTGTGTAGTACAAAAGAAAAATAGAAACATGAAGTGTGTGTAAGTGTCCTAGCTCACTAGATTTAATTTACTCTGCTTTTATCTCTAACTCATGTATCACACAAAAATCCTCTCAATTATTGTACTCACCCCTACTCAATGTGTAAATGTGTTAAAGGATGAAAACTAAGGGCTCAGAATCAATTTAGAAGCAAATGGATCAATTCAAGCAAGAAAAAGTACATGATGGATTGATTTGAACACAAAGGGATTGATCTTAGCCAAAAAGCCAAGTTGTGATAGATCCTAAAGCAAAAAAGAACAATCTAGAACAGAAAGTCAAATCACAATCAACCTAAAGTTAGGTGTGATCAATTAAGATCATGGCGATCAACTTGCAACAAGATAGAGGACACACTCGATCAATCTCGCGTCTAGAATATCATAGTCGAGTTAATACAACCCCCAAAAATTCACTCCCAAATTGATTTCTTTCAATTGTTCATTGGTCTCCAACACTCAAAGATCAATTTGACATCAAATCTTTGTTACAAATCATAACTTTTCATGTGCTTCAAATTTTGCAGTTTTTTTCTCCTTTTTTTTGTTTTCAATTTCACAAAATCAAACACACATAAGGAGCAAAACAGCACAACGTAACCTAAAAGACTTTTTTTTTTTGACTAAGAGAAAGAAATAGGATAACAAGGACACGAAACAAACAAATACAAAGAACACGAAAGGAACAGGATAAAATTAGGAACTAGACCGGTGCCTGGATAAGAATCTGAAATAGCTAGCTCTGATGCCCACTAATGCACGTGTGGAAGCACAAAGATACAAATTTGTTTGTGTATATCAAAACACAATAGAATCTGCTTTCATGAACTATGAAAATGACCCAACACAATGATCTTTGATGACTAGAGCAAAAGACGGCCACAACTTACATGCTTAGTTAATTGATAAGTCACGAATTAACCAAGACCAAAACTTGGAATAATTTGATTTAAGGTTTTCACAAGAAAATTCAAACACTCAAATTTTCTAAGAAAAAAGAAAAATAAAAATATAATTCCTAATTAAATTTGTCTATATCTCAACATTGGTTTCAATCCGAATGCCAATTTGGGCAACTGGATAGTGAAAACTGAAAGTTTATGGCTTTCAAGATTTCGATCAACTAGATCCTAATCGTTAAACTAGAAGCCTTGTGATCTAGTGTGCTAGCAATCGCCTAGCTATCAAATCGATCTGGCACACTTGAGCTTAATTAGGGATCTACCAAGCTTGTTTTAAGCTCTCTTTGCACCAAACACACCCACGAACATTTTTCTTACTCCTTATGCTCTTCTAAATGCCCAAAAGTCTCTGCAAACTCCCTTACGAGTATCATCATACCTTCCTTAAGTCTTTTAGCCCTAGCTCAAGTCATTGGACCTCCCAAAATCAGCAAATATTCAAGTTTGGCTCAATCACTTACATCAACCCAGGCATAAATGGTTTGCTGGTGATAGGTGAATTGTATTATCACTTATATCATAGTATAACTATTAGACTGGGCGAGGCCTCATATATGTAGGAGTAATTGAAATTCAAAATTACGTGAACAACATTGATGTTGCTCCTTTACCATTTTTATGTTGTAACGTGTGTGTTGAAACAAATGATATAATACATTTCCATTGTATTATAACATACAACCTAAATTTATCGTTTCATTGGGAACATGAATTAGAAGAGATATACACTTGAAAAATTATAAAATAGTACCTCCATTTGTGAGTACAAGCCAAAAAACATAAGAAAATCTTATAATAAGGTTGATTGGCAACATGTCTTCATAACCTTGCTTCTTCAATGTGGATGATAACTCATCGCACATAAAGCCCAAGCCCAAATGGTTGCGTTGATCTCATTGAATGCAAAAAATTCTAGTTAATGAAGTATCATCAACAATCCCTTAGCCCAAGATTAAGCATTTTGTTTGGCACAATTTCTTGGGTATAATTGGGAAGGTATTTGAGACTTGTGCCGAATTCTGACGTGTTCACATGACACTGAATGGGCAAATGTTCACTTCTCACAATATTCACTATATCACATTTTCTAGGTGTAAACCAAAACGAAAGCAGAAGATATTTTAAGAGAATACTCTCGTCTTACAATAAGTTACAAATCAAATCACGTAAAGCAATAACATTTTTCCAGTTGAACAGGAATCAATCATGACAATACCAATCATTTCAACATGTATCTGCACAATTTGCAGAATGTAGCAAATAAATCCACTTAAGAATTTAATGACACTCAAAATAGGTGTATCTATGGTTGCTCCTTGGATAAGTTGTTTTTGCTTGTATTGGCTCCCAAATTGACTTGGAATCCCAGTGGAGCTCAAGAGAATGCAGGTGCATAAAAAGAAAAATCTATGTTAATGTTGTAGTGCACCTATAATGGACCATGTTCGTTGCCAAATAGCGACAAAAACTATCATTATGTTCAACATTTGAAGAGTACATCATCTTATCGATCGCACAAAGCTTCCTAGACTCTTGCTATAACACTTGCTCTAGCTTACATGTCATGTGTAATCTTTGCTCCTGCACATATGGCTCATAGGATAATTAACCAATCCATAGGTGAAAATGTCCCGCTAGATGTTCACTTTGCATTCACGCAGTGAAGCACAGAGCTAGCCAAAGCAAGGAAAATTGAAAATTGCTTGCATTTTCCTATGCCTTTTCATTTGAATTCATGCAATGAAGCCCAGAGGCATTTTTATTGTGGCATTTCTTTTAATTGAGAGTCAAAACATAAAGTTACAATGTCATTTGCATTAGAGATGCCAAACTTGCAGTTTTCTTATCTTCCAAAGCTGATTCTATATTCCTACTAGTTGTCTAAACTAAAATGAAAATGCACAAGAGGAAGCATTAGATATTTGATCATGTAATCTTGTCGACAAGTGCTAACTTTTTTTTTCACTTAATTAATCTGCTATCTCTATCTAATGGAATCGACACCTAATATGCTACTATTTCTGGATTTCCCTTTTTGGTTCCTATAGGAAGT
This sequence comes from Avicennia marina, assembly GCA_019155195.1. NCBI lineage: Eukaryota > Viridiplantae > Streptophyta > Magnoliopsida > Lamiales > Acanthaceae > Avicennia > Avicennia marina. The sequence goes on along the minus strand of CM032762.1, from coordinate 5,506,657 downwards.
TGTGACTTCTCTAATTTAAGAATTAACTGAAAGGCTGTCTCTAGCTGTTTCACTAATTTCCTTTCATTGACTTGAAAACCTTAGCCACTTGATGGCGTGCACTTTGAAGAGTTGATGCAGATGCATGCAAAAAGAGTACCAAAAGATTTGGATGTCACTGGTTTAATTTCTTCTTCTTCTTCTTCTCTATTTTTTTTATTAATTATTTTGGGCAACTATCAAAAAAATTACAATGAGATATCAAGGGAAAGTTGTGAACTCCATTATCACCTTGGAGAATTGCTCAAGTCTTAATTACAGCCAAAACAACTAATAGAAAGGCATTAAATAGTCTATCAACCAACTAAGCGAGAGAAAACTATCAAGTTAACTTCCACTAACTATAACTTTTAGTAACTACCAAATCTAACCATCAAATTACATTAGATGATAGCTAAGACATATATCAGCAATAGATCAACTCTTAACTAAGTCTAAACTAGAAACCATGCAATAGAGCAGTAACACTTTAGTGTAGCCAGTTTGTCTGTCTTGAACTTCTTCTGGTTTGCATAGTTGATTCTGTGTCACTTGCTCCTTCTTTTTTAACACCCCCCTCAAAATAAATGTGGATGTTTTTCTGACTCATTTTGTCTAGCAGCTTGTTAAATTGTCTTGTAGTTAAGGCCTTTATTAAGAAGTCTACAACTTGATCCTTGGTGCTGATATACTCTACTTTGGTGGCTCTTCTTTCACATTTTCTCTAACAAAATGTACGTCAAGATCAAAGTTCTTTGTTTGTTCATGGTGAGTGGGGTTTCGGGCAATCTATAATGCACTCTGATTGTCACAAGAAATGATTGGTGAATCATTTCCTTCTTCTCCAAAATCTTTGAATAGATTTGATATCCATATAACTTCATAAGTGCAAGATGCAAACACCCTATATTCTATCTCAATAGAATTCCTCACAACTACACTCTGCTTCTTTGATTTCCAGCTCACAAAATTGCTTCCAACAAACACACAATATCTTGATAATGATCTTCTTATATCAAGGCACCTTGCCTTGTCACTGTCGAAAAAGGCTATCAAGTTTGTATTACTACTTTTGGTCAAAAAAATGCCTTTTCTTGAAGTGAGTTTCAAGTATCTTAGCAACCTCATTGCTGCTTCAAGATGACTCTTCCTTGGCATGTTTATAAACTGTGACAGAACTTAAACTAGATAGCAAATATCCGGCCGTGTGAAGGTTAGATGGATTAATTTCCCTATCAACTCCCCATATTGTGTCACATTCTTCAGAGGGTGTTTGTCTTGTCTGCTGAGTTTGTGATTCACCTCCATATTAGTACTCACTATTCTTGCTCCCAACATACCATATTTTTCCAGAAGGTCTAATGCATATTTTCTTTGACACATGATTATTCCTTCACTTGAGTTTGCTATTTCTATTCCAAGAAAATATCTTGGAACTCCGAAGTTTCTTACCTTTAGCTTGGATTTTAGAACTCCCCTGCTTCATCTATCTCCTTTGATCTTCACATCCAATAACCAAATCATCTACATATAACAATAATGCAGGGATCTTTTCCTTCTACAACTTCTTGGTGAATAAAGAGTAATTTGATTTACATTGCTCAAAACCACACTCTCTAAGAATGCTCACAAACTTCTAATTCCACTGTTTGGAAGTTTGTTTTAAACCATACAGTGCTTTGTTTAATTTGCAAACTTTTCCTTCACTGCATAATTTCTATTTCATTAGCTGGTATCCCTATGGTAGTTGCATAAACACATTCTCATTCAACTCTCCATTTAGAAAAGCATTATGTACATCTAGTTGCTGTAATTTCCATTTTCTGATAGCAGCTAGAGAGAAAAATACTCAAACTGTTGCCTACTTGACAATCGAACTAAATGTTTCATGGATATCAAATCCTTCCACCTAGTTATAACCCTTTGCCACAAGCTTAGCTTTTTGCCTTTCCATTGTACCATCAACTCTTAACTTTGTTTTGTATACCATTTGCAACCTATGACATGCTGCCCTTCTGAAACCTCAACAACATCTCAAGTTCCACTTCCTTCTAAAGCTTCCATCTCTTCAATCATGGCCTACTTCCAATCCTCATAGCAACAGCAAATGATTCAGGCTCCTATGCTTCTTGAAGTTTGGCTAAGAACAAGTGTATTCATTGGGCAAGTGGCTGGTTGTGAGATAGTTAGAGATAGGATGATTTGTTGATGAGGGCTACTGATTATGATCCCTTAGGTTGTGATGATATATACTGAGATATTTTGGTAGGTTTTTAGTTTTTTGTTGACCTTCTAAGAGGTGATTGTTCAACAAATGGAAAAGATTCTTGATGAGGTTTTTAGTGTGAAGAGTTTCTAGGTTGTTCAACAGATGAAAGGGATTCTTGGTGAGATTTTTGTGTCTCTGCCTCAAGTTCAGATACTGATGCTTTCAAATCATCATTTGCAGAATTTTGATGTATATCAACAAGGATAGGAAATAATGGGGCAGTGCAAGGGATATTTAAGAACCTTTTGTATTGATCATCAAAAGGAAAGATGTGCTTAAAGAATATGACATCTCTAGAAATAATGACTTTATGTGAGGTTAGATCATATAACTTGTAACCTTTGACTCCGTTTGGATAGCCTATGAACACACATTTATTTGCTCTAGAATCAAACTTAATCTGCCTCTTTTTAGTGTGGAACAAAAAGCAAGTGAGCCAAAAACCTTTAGTGGTTATAGTTAGGAGATTTTTCAAACAACACCTCATAAGGAGTTTTGAAACTAAAAATTTTAGAAGGGACTCTAATAATGATGTGAATGGCTAATAGGACTACATCACCCAAAAATTTGATAGGCATTGAAGCTTGAAACATAAGGGCTCTAGCCACATAAAGAATGTGTCGATGTTTCCTTTCCACAGTGGCATTTTGCTATGGACTTTCCACACAAGAATATTAGTGTATGATTCTAAGGTCATTGAAAAGTTTAGCTTGATTTAGCTCTGTAGCATCATCAATTCTCACAATTTTTACTTTTTAATTGAATTGATTGCAAATTACTTTATAAAACAAGGGAATAATTTGGTGCACATCATTGTTGTGTTTCATCAAATATGTCCATGTGCATCTAGTAAAATCATCAACAATTGTTAAGAAGAATTGATAACTATCAATAGTAAGGATGGAATAAGGTCCCCAAGTATCAATATGGACAAGTTCAAAAGGTCACACAGTAGATTTTTCATGCATAGGAAAAGGCAGCCTCTTCTACTTTACCTTGGGACAAATTTCACAATTTTTTTAGGAAGGGTACTAATACTAGGATGGGAATCATGTAATTATTCAACTAAAATATGAGAAATATGGCCTAGCCTAAAGTGCCAAACATCAAATGCCTCTAGGGTAGATGCATGGATTGAAATGTTCCTACTAGTGTAGTTCGGTTGAGTTATGTTTTTGGACCTCCTTTCTTTTAATATGTAGAGGCCATTATACTGTTTAACTACTCCAATCCTCATCTATGGTAATAGGACCTAAATGTAACATGAATTTGAATCAAATTTGAAGTAACAATTATGAGTTTGAGTGAGTTTAGTGACTGAAAGTAGATTTAACTTAAAGCAAGGAACAAATAAGAGTCTATCTATGATTAGGGAATTTGAGTAACTCTGCATATATGTGTGACAGGAATTTTTGTGCTGTTTGGTATATGAACAAAGGTATTTGAAATAAGAAGAAAAGAGTTAAATAGATTAGGACATCCACTCATAGGATCTGAAGCACTTATATCTATAATCCATCTATGTGGCATGAAATCTTTATGGTCATTTCCTTTTGTTGGTAAGGTAAGTGAAGTAAATGAGTAGTGTTCAGATGCACTAAAGGTATCTTGAAAAGGGGTATTCGATTCAGTACAAGAAAATTCACCAACAAAGTTAAAAGATATGGACTAACAAGAATGTTTATACACATTAGCCTGATCAAGCATTTTTTATGTGTTTTTGCACATTAGCTTGATCAAGCATTTTTTGTGTAGAGTTCACATTGAGCTGGCCACGTTCATGTGATTCCAGTAGTTCTATGAGCTTCTTTAGCCATCTAGATGATAAAGTGATTCCTATAGAATCACATCCAGTCCCATTTCCCTGTCTAGACTCTACTGATATAGAAGCTTGATTTCCTACTGGTTGCATCATTCTACCTTTGTTTTTACTGAACTTGAAATTGGGAGGAAAGCTAATTGTTCTATGGCGTCCTGCTTTCACATGTCTCTTCTTCCTATAGTGAGAACATACCAGCTCTTATTTCTTTTCTTTCTTATCAGCAAGAAACATCAAAGCTGAAGCATAAGTCCAGGAACCATTTGAAATCCTTGCTGCCCTCGATGCCTTTTCAACCACTATGGCATTGTAAGTCTCATCTAGGGAGGGAAATGATTTCTGTCTCAACAACTAAGACCTATTGGCTGAAAAGCTATCATTTAATCCATTCAAGAATCGATATACTTTGTTCTTCTTCTTCAATTCTACAAACTTCTAAAAACAAGATTGATTACAACCCCCACAACTGTAGTGAGGTAGAGGTCTGTACAACCTTAATTCCTCCCAAATGGTCTTTAGCTCCATATAATATGCATCCACAGACCTTCCTCTTTGATTTACAGTCTAAAGCTCACTCTACAACCTGTACACCCAATTATCATTGGGTTGTGAGAATCGCCTTAACAACACATCATAAATTTGATGTGCATATCTGATATAAAATACAGTTGAAGCCAATGATAGCCACAATTTCAATAGCCATGCAATGATCAAATCATTGCATCTACTCCAAGCATGATGTAGAGGATCATCTCCAGAAGGCTCTCTTATCTCATCATTCACAAAACCTAGTTTATTTCTAATTGACAAGGCCAAAGTGAAAGATCTGCTCGATGTTGCATAGTTTTGTCTTGTGAGCTCGGGCTATGCTATGATTGTATTGTGATTGTCCGCAGGATGTATGAAGTAGAGTGAATTAGGATTTTCAAGTGGTAACAAGTTACAAGGTTGAGCAGTCTGTCAAATGGAGCCATGTCAGTCAAAAGAACTAATCAAGAAAGGCTAATGTAGAAGGAAGAAAGATATCTCAAACCAACCTTAGCTCTAATACTATATAAAAAAAATGAGAATGAGATATCAAGGGAAAGCTGTGAACTCCATTATAATCTTGGAGAATTGCTGAAGTCTTGATTACAGCCGAAACAACCAATAGCAATGCATTAAATAGTCTACCAACTAACTAAGTGAGAGAAAATTGTCATGTTAACTTCCACTAACTATAACTTCTAATAACTACCAAATCTAACGGCCAAATTACATCAGATGATATGTAAGACATACATTTATACAATCAGCAACAGATCAACTCTTAACTAACTCCAGACCAAAAAACATGCAACGAAACAGTAACACTCTAGTGCAACTAGTCTCTCTATCTTGAATTTCTTGTGGTTTGCATAGTTGATTTTGTTTCACTTGCTCCTTCTTGTTACACGGCAACCAACATCTTGTTATATCTCAAAAGAGAAAAATCATCATTAATTACAGAAATAATGTAATTTGGCAAATTAGACGACTGAAAAGTACCACTATAGCAAGAGAATGGGCAACTCCATTGCTAGACTGTTTAACACAATCAAATCCAATGTACAAAAAGAAATGAAAACCAAGAATAATGTCTTGGATTATGATGCTGAGCTCTATAGAATCCTCTTCTTTTTCAATTAATTTCTGAATGATATCTGCACAATCTCCTTTAAAGGTGACATGCTCCCAATTATTCTCCAAGCCGATGTCAATGGCAAGTCCAGCAATATTAGCTTAAGCAAAAGTAGGATCACTAGTGGCTGAGATATATTTTGTCCCTAAAATGATAGCAATGTTATATCATACCTAGTGGCTCTGTCCATGCTGCATATTATGGTGTGAACATTGGACCATTGTGACAGCCAGTTTGTGAACGAAAGGGCCCCATATGATTCAGACATTTGCAGCTACCGAGAATTATACCGCAGAGGAAGGAAAGGATGGCACTCAGCTCATCACAAGTTGTTGGCACATTATGTGGTTAGCCAACTGAATAGTGAAACATGTGAGAATACTGACGTGATGATAGATTTATTTATTTATTTATTTTTTACTCTGATGAATATAACGTGATTATAGATGACATAATAATTTACAATCCGATTTAATAAAAGCCCGAGTCGGCAGCAAGATTGCGATCAGGAATCTTTTTTGTCCCATTGTTGGCAGTGAATGAACGAAGGGTGAATGAACCGTAGCATTGGAGTGGGGTGGGGGCCCAGAAATCAGATGGTGCACATGATTGCGGCTGCTAATTCCGAGGCTGCGGGAAATTTAAAAGGACATCCACGATTCCAGTGAATGTGAGGACAAGGAGGTCGCTATGACCCTTTGGAAACATGGGCATGGCTTGTCCTCCAATACTTACTGTGGCCCCAGTTTCCTCCGTCCTACAGCCAGCTCATTCATCAGTCGCGTCACTGTGTGAATATAATTTCCCCAACAACCATAGCCCCATCCCCATGAACTAGGGTTATATCTGTAACTCCACTCTCAATTTCAAAACACCCTCAAATCTAATACCATTAAATATATAATTTATTAATATTTTTATTTAAATTCAAATTTAATTTTTTTATTTATATATAACTAACTAATTATTTTTCAATTATTAAATCTATTCACAACTAAATCAATATATATATCATATATATACCTACATCTATTTATATTTATATCTTATAATATAATTATTATATTTATAAATTATCACATCATTCAATCATTATTATATATTATATATACATTTTTTTAAAAAAAAATATATTATTTATCTCATTAAAATATTTTTTCAAATACATTATTTACTTCAACACATTCCTTATATAAAACCAAAATCCCTCTTCTAAACATAGCCTTAGAATATGAGCAGATTATGCAAAATAAATTAGAGTTCAAAATTGTGACTATAATTTATCGTAGTCGGAATTACTGGCTGATTAAAAAAGTCGTTGATGAAATCTTCTTTTTGGAATACTCATTATGCCAGTGGCACTTGAAATTTTTTAAACTCCTTTTTCTTTATTAAAAAAATCTGGAGTTGGTAGCAAGTAGGCATACGCTTGGAATTAATTAACGGTTCACATTTCCAGTCTAGACTCTTGCTGCATCCGACACACGGCAGAATCCTATGGCCATCTTGAGCTTTGTTGTCACTTATATTCCAACAAAACAAAAAAAAAGGACAAACGCTTTCAATACCTAATACTTTAAAAACATTATTTTCTGTTTTATGCATATAAAATATTCAAAAAACAATCATTTTACTTTTAGAATTAAATTATTAACCATACATACATATACATGAAAATTATATATATTTATATTCTAAAATATTAGTTATTATAATTATATACTGTTATACTATTTAATTATTATATAAAGTTATATATATAATATAAAAACAATTAAATTTAATATACAGTTGATTACTTTAATACTAGTCATAAAATTTTTACACACTGCAAAACACAAGCATATGCCATGAGATTCCTTTTTCTTTTCCATTGGGTTCTGAGGGGGAGAAATTAGTTTCGAAGGTTCTGAATTTAAATAACTCTTTTTTCTTTATTCGTAATCATAAGATATTTATCTTGTGTTCCATTTTTCATTTCAATCGCTATGTTTGGTTGTTCACTTTGGATTATTTATCTCCATATCACACACATATATACTATTATTTACATGTAAACTATATACGCAATACTATATTATTATTACATTTATCCTGTTTCTGTAAAATTTTATAATTTGCTCGTACAAAAGTTTAAAACTAGATCCATTTATGCACTTCAATATATGTTTGGATGTAAATTTGCATCATTAGAAATCAAATGTTTTTAAATATATTAATCATCAAAATAACATTTTTTTTTAATACTGATGTTAAGTTTCTATATCAAATTTTGTAACTTCAAAATTAACATTCAAATATAGAGTTTTCTTTCATTTTTTTCTTACTTTCACACTTTGAATATACTTTGCTCCAAACATATAATTTTAATTACACACGGAATCGTCTTCCCAACAAAGCCAACGTTATTTCATTTTAGTCAGGCTCAAGTGAACTGTCACGTCAACTTTATGTGCCATGGTTCAAAATGTTTGATCATTCTCGCATCAAGTATTCCAATGCCTATACATGCAAAATTTGAGTCGATAAAATTAGTGTATATTTTTCACGAGGGAAAGTTCATATAGTGTAAAAAAGTAACAAGTGCATTTTGTTTTAATTATCTTTGTATGTTTTATATATTATATATTATATGTGATTGAAGATATGATATTATATAGAGATTACTTTCAATTTATTAAGTACAAATGTGTGTGTGTGTGTGTGTGTGTGTGTTGAGTTTAAGTGATAATTTGATTTTGAATAAATGTATGGATTTTAAATTGTGTTTATGTGTATGAAAGAGAAAGAAAAAAATTATTTCTGAAGTATTTTGTTTTTGATTTATATGTATTTTTTGGGCTAGAATCCATGTTCTTGTCAGTGTTTTTTTGCAAATTTTGAGAATTATGAGAAATTAAAATTAGTCTTTTTTTTTTTTTTTGGAGAAAGTTTCTAAGTAGTATATAAGTAATAAGTATGTTTTGTTTTTGTATTTATTAGGTATTAATATCATATAAAGTTTCTAAATAGTATATATGTAATAAGTATGTTTTATTTTTGTATTTATTATGAATAAATATCATATATTAATGAGATTATGTAATTGTACATAAGGATAATATATAAGTGTGACAGAGCATATGATTCAAGTAATAATTTGATTTTGTATAATTTGTATTAAATATATAAGAAAGAGCGATATTTTTTGACATATTGTATGTTCCGATTGTGTCTTTATAGAGTTAAAATCTTGTAAATTTTGCAAAATTTGCAAACAGCTAATTTCCAAATATTGAAAACAAAATTTCTAAGAGGAGAAATTAAATCAGAACAATGAGAAAAATGGACTATCCCAAAATTAAAATACACATTTTAGGCCATTCAAACGCCTGAGAATATTCAATATATAGCTTGCAAATTCCTTCTTTTTGCTTTTTCAGCCTCTGTTTTTCTTACATTACTTTTTGGAAATCTACGTACGAAATAGGAATAATTGAGACCTTACTTTTTTTTGCCTGCGTTCTCGGTGGACCTCGCAAAGAATTGTTTGGTACCCTTACCCTCGGAGTAGTGGAAAGGTCACGGGTCTATGTTTTTGGTGCTCGGTTTGTGCAGTCAGTGTCGTATTATAATATCATTTATTAAAAATAATAGTAATAATAAATAATTATTTTCAAATAAGTTTTCACTAATATAGTTCATTTCATTTACCTTATTTGCACTGTTCACACTGCTTTCCACATGGGCCCGGACAACCTGTTTGATTTGCAAACAAATTCACGTTTTGCATGCACGTTTACGTGTCATTTTTGTTTCTCTCTCAAGCTTTCAACTTCTATTTAAAAAAATCACTTATTAAAGAAGAAGATTGGACTACTTTAAATTTAGAAAATATGTTTCAATAGATGTACAACGAAAGTCACAATCTTTCTCGTCTAAACTCAATATTGGTTTACTGTAAGTATTCACTCTTATGCATACTCATCCTTCAAATCAAATACATACTTGCATAGCAGATACATATAACACGTATAGGCCCAATTTCTGAGTTGCACATACAAAGTCATTCACATGTGGACGCTACCTTTAGATCGCTTGCATAGGATTGGACATTAACATATATGGCGCATTTTGATTTTACAAATGTTCCAGTTTCAATCTATCATTATAAAAACAATTATTTAAAAGTAACATTAAGACAATTTATAAGTTGGTTCAATTTTTCTCAATAAATATGAAACCAAATCATACTGGCTATTACTGGTTTCATTTTTGGACTCAAAATAGATACAACAATCATTATATTTTTTTTAAAATAAATTTATATTTATTTTTTATTTTTATATAATTTTTCAAAAAATGAATCTCAATACACATCAAAAATAAGAACGAACATAGCCACTATTTCTTATGCCAAAATTTACAATCCCCTCACCCTGTCTCTTCTTGTGTTTTTTGTGCTAAAACTATATAGTACGTCACGTATTCATTTGCAGTCACGTGTTGTATGTGGTACATTTCATTTGCCTCCACGCGTGGTGTTGACATGGCATATATATTTTTTCTTGAAAGAAAGTTGTCACGGGCCATTGTGGTCCATTGACGAGTGACAAGACCTAGATTTGATTCGCATCATTCTCTTGCAACCACACAAATTCAAAGTATAATTTTTCAATAAATAAAATATTATAAACTTAAATCTATTCTATTTATATATATATATATATACATATACATATTACTTACATTTAAAATTAAATTATTATCTACAGTGTCAAATCTATATATGCACATATATCTAAAATAATATTTATTAAGTGTGAAAGGTAAACAGTAATTATTTTTTAATTTCAAAATAGAATAATTAAAATGTCCCACTGTTTTTCCTTTTTACTTCGTATTTATTCATATATTTTTCTCTTTTTACTTTTCCTTCATGCTTTTTCTCCACCTTTTCCTTTTAATTAATTTATTTATTTATTTTAATTTCGAATCGTTTTTCTTTTGTTTTTAAAAATAGGTTACTCAATGTGTAAACAATCAATTCAACTGACAATACAAATCAAATATCAAAGTATATTTTATATATAATTTTGTGCATAGCATAATTGTTGTAATTGCACATGAGTCCTCAAGTAAAAACTAACCATTACTAGATTCTTTTTTTTTATTATTATTAAATATATCAATACACTAAACTGTTAGCTTAAAATGGTATAATATCATTTATCAACAATTTATAACAATTAATTATTGCTCAACAATTACTATAAGAATAAGGGGAAACAAACTTAAATAGCCTTAAAACTACTTCACTATGTACATAACCTTACATCGTCAAGTAATAACAATTTCAGCAACACTTTCAGTTATGGTCCATAAAGTAAAAACATTCGACACTAGTACGTGAATAACCATGCATGTGGTGCAGTAATGGTTCATAATTCAATTAGATATTTAATCAGAAAAATATATCGCCTTAAATAATATATTGGGGACAGTGAGAGTGACTGATAATGTGGGGACGTACTGGTACAACTTTGTCTGCCTTCCATGTCCCGACGACATGCCATAAATTAAGGCACCGCCACAAACAATGGAAATGGAATCATGGAGGTGAGATATGCCTTTTTTCTATTCAATAATCCACCGTTCAGTTTCCGGGTCTCAAAATTCTGTAATATTGCATTTAACTCCTCGACTCACTTGCAACTAACCAATTTGTAATTATTAATAATTCTACAACCAAGTCATCCATTGTCCATCCCATTATTTATTCATTTGTTCCGAATATGCAATTAATTTTTAGTTTTTTCAAGAAAAATAATTCCTGTAATAATAAACAACACAGAAAATGTCCCTTTTTTTAAAAATGAATTGCAGAGAATTAGTAACTATATTATTATTACCATTGAATGACGAAGATTACCGTTGACAATTGAATTGGAGTGTTCTTTATAATATTCAGATTAGAGTCGGTCGGATTCGTAGTGTAATAAATATTATGATATAAAAACCTGACCATGCTTAAAGGAAATAACAAATATAATTACTTAGAAAAGTAAACATGATCAAGACACGTTCGTTAATCAAACCCCGAATTTGGGCAGAGAAAGCAGAAAATTTTCACGGATCAGTATAGATGAATATCTCAATATGTACACATTTAATTTCAGAAAGTAAATTAATGTCAAAAAATAATTATTTTTTAGAATACATCGGACAATTAAATGTAACAAATAAATGTATATAGTAATCAATAATATTTTTTATATAATATGTGTGTGTGTGTGTATTGAATCTAAAATTGAAACTTCCCAAGTGAATCTGCCCAAATCTTTTACTTAAATTTGCCAGTGCGGAAGCATGGGCTGGCTGTCATAAAAAAATAAAATATAGGGGCAGATCAAATGAAAGTTAAACACACTCCATATAACAATGCTTACAAAAAATCAACTTTACTTTTTTCAATATCATAATCTATGTGTGCAATAATTGCACCATGACACCACACAACTTTCTATTAATAATTGTTATTATATTATACAAACAAGTTGCCCGATCTTTTTCAAATTTAAGGCTTGATTAGAAATTATATTTACATTTAACTTTTAATTTTGGGAGTAATTGATTAATTATTAGGCATATTCTTCGGAATCCCAGTCACATGTGAGGAAAATAATAAAGAAAATTAAACAAAAAAGATTTCTCCAAAAGAGCAGTTGGCATCATTTGACTTATTTTGCAGTACTTAACTATTTATTATATTATTACCATTACAAAGCATGAACAAGTCATCCATTTTTAACTTAATAATTCAGACATGATGACACTTAGATCACTATGGTTTTATTAAAATAATAGTTAGTTGCTTCCATGTATTGGTATAATTAATTGTATTATGAAGATCTGTTCTTAAAACATGAGATCTTGTGTAAGTGTGTGTTTAAAAGTTTTTCTTTAAATATATACTTTATTTGAAAAAAAAATCTGTTTTTTCTATTTTTACTTTTGATGACTTATTTATTTGTGCTTTGTTGGCAATATATGGCACACTTGTTATATGTTAAACATATGTGAATTGCACGCCGTCGTTTTCGTTAGTGTGAAAAGCCCAAAAATGTCATATTTCCTTTTAAATAAAGTTTCCTTAATTTGTGCCTATCTTGAAAATATTGAGATACGAAGGTGGCAAGAAAAGAATAGAAAAATTGACTCAAAATTTGCTAGAATTCATTGTGGATTATTTCCTTATCATAGAAATAATGCTACCCAAGTTAGAAAATATGTATTACATTAAATTGGAAAAGAATACTAGTGCAAAAGTAAAGTAAACACTAGTGTCGCAACACCATTAGACTTTGAGGAAATTTACACTGATATTGCAACACTAGCATACTCTAACGAGGCAATCTTTTGATATGTTATATCCAATAGATCTAGTGATGATTTGAATTTCCAATTATCAAAGAAACTCTCATTGAAGGCTTATATTCAAAGATGTGGTAAGGAAGCCTTGGGTGAGTCTTTGAGTTGTTATATGAAGCTTGTAAAGACCGTAGTATCAATTCAACCTTGGCATGGGTGGTTAGTGTTATTTTCACACATTAAGTATAGAACTTGTACTTTTAAGTGAAGAGCTAAGTCGTGGGTTTATGTTCCTTAAGAGGAGAGAGTTCATTAGGATTAAGATTGAGGCCTAAAGGGATTAGATCAATGTTGTAAACATATGAGCTTTTTGTGAAAATGTCAGCTAGTCATGAACTTAAAGAGTGGGACAGTGAATTTCTCGAGCGAGGTTTTGTGAACTTTTTCGTAGAATTCATTTTGTGATAGTAGATCACTTTTTATTGGATAAAGCTCTACATATGTAGGTGTGTAGAGACTAAATTGTGTTACCATATCACAAGTTTGACTCTTCATTATTGTTTTGATTCCTTCATTACTATTGTTACGTTTGTGCATGCATGAACCATAAAAAAACTCCAACACCTTATGATCAACACATTCTCCACTACGTATATTGGTATTGCAATGCAATTATAACATAACTTGATTATAGTGGTGTTACAACACCACTTGACCCTATCCAAAACAACAAGCGGCATTAGAGCCACGCTGCAACTTTTTTGACTTAGTTATTTAAGCATGTGAGGTCCTAGTCATTGTGTTTGAACAATGAATATTAAGGAATGTGCTTCCACTGTATATCCTTCAATTTTAAATGGTTCAAACTATCTCTACTACAAGGTTAGAATGTGTGTTTTCATCAAATCTCTTGTTGAAAAGACATGATCTTTCGTAACCCTAGGATGACACCTACTTCTTTTATAGGTTGTTGTGAAGGACAGTCATAAGAAGAAGGTTCTTAAGGAGATTAACAAATAGATGTATGAGGAAGAAGTTACCTTTGAAAATTCTAAGGCACTTAAAGCCATATTTATGGTAGTAGATAAGGAGTAATTTAAATTGATCTATATATGTGAAATTGGTAAGGACATATGTACATTATACAAAATATCTAAGAAGGAATGAGGTACAACGAAAATTTTTGAGCTCCAAGCCTAGTATCATAGTTTGAGATCTTGAAAATAGAAGTGGATAAGGCTATTGCTATTTTCTATGTAAAAACCGTGGCATTAACAACCAAGCATATTGATTTGGGAATAAATATTTGGAATCATTGGTGCAAAAAACTTTGAGGTTGCTCGCAAAAAGATTTGCAACTAACATAGCTGCTATAGAAAAAACTCATAATCTGGATAACATGAAATTTGATAAACTCATGGAATCTATCCACAAATATGAAATGAATATGACTTAAAGCTAGAAATGAGATAGAACTAGCATTGAGGATAGAGAGACACACACAAGAACAAGAATGTTGCAACATCAAATAGGGTAATGTTACACTCATTAAGAAACTAGGGAACAAACTGAGAAAGGACCAAAAAACTAGGTTTCGACAAAAAGGAAGCCATATACAAAAAGGTTGTAAAATGATGTTGGCAACAAAAATGTCAGGAAAGATTAGAAGTTTGACCCCATGGCAAAGGAGTTTTGAATGTCCCAACAAACCATAAGAAATAGAGAAAGTTTATGGCCACCAAATGAAGCAAAGAAAATTCAAATCAATCAAACGAAGATGAATAGGCATGTAGATAGATTCATTCAATTCAACTAGTCATACGATGAAAGTCATAGTGGCTATTGTTGCTACACCAGCAATGCCATTACATTATGCATTCAACACTAGGAACTACAGCGGTAAGGAGATCTCTTTGTTGGGTTTCATTAGACTTGGGATGCTAAATTAGAATTTAAAAATTTAATAAAACTATACAATTGAATGGGAATGAAACTCCCAAGTTCACTATGTTTTTCTTCCTATAACATGTATGATCATCACGCATAAGAGAGGAATGAATTTTACTAATGAAACGTGCTTTCAAGAAATTCTTTGTTATCTCACGTCGCTAAGTTTTGTGTCTACATGAACAAATGATGGGCAAGACACTTTTTCTCACAATAACCTTTTGTTTAAAGTACGTGGAATGAAGCAAGAGAAAGATAATAAGAGCTAGAAAATTTTGCACTCCCTCTTGAAGAAAGTGGGCAGCCATTAGTTCTTTTTTTGGGATAGAAATTTGACTTAAAACCTTATTTATTCTAAGACACAATTTTTTGACTATGGTAAGGATATTTTCTTCCATAATTAACAAGAAGGGTACATGGAATGGGCTAAATCAGGTTTGTACATGGACATTAATTATCAATTCAATTAATAATTAAAGCCGAAGCATGTCTTGACTTTAATTTCGATTAATTCCATTATCAAATTTAAAATTTTAATTTTTATTTGATTGATATTCATGTTGTTAACAAACACATTGCAGAATGAATAAATTTTTGTGGCCTAATTTCATTGTGGCCCAACAAATTATGATCTTGTTATTCTATTATTCTTTTGAATATGACTCTCTATATCCATCTTTGATTGACAGCAAATATAATTTAAATGATATGGATAATACTTAGCTTGTAGTTTGTATCAAATTCCAAGTGAAGTGATTTGATCACAAGAATTCAATGAGTGTTGTGGGGTGGATGCAGTATGGCATGGTAGTGAGTAGAGTATCATATCCACAAAAAGAGTGTAAATGTATGTCTATTAATGTAACTAAGTGTTTGTTAGTTAGACTTTCTAAAGGTAATGAGTGTAAATGTAGCAAGAAATTAATTACTCCCAGTACCTTGAAAACAAAGCAACAGCAATCTGAAAACAAGTATCAATGGTGAAAGGCTCCATTTCGTTGTGATGTGTTAATTCTCAATGAATGGTGATACATGTCAATAATCAAATTAATTGCCATGTCATGAATTGCTAATCCCAAAATCTTTAAGATATCCCCTCAAAATCTCCTAAAGCATTAATTCCAAATTAGGTGTGTTCTCATAACCTAATCTAATCGACATTAATTTCTATGACTAACAATTTAATCGCATACTAATTCTTTGCTCCTATTATTCCCAATATTTGCAATTGATTTGCAAACTTATGAGTTTCACTTTTGTTAAAACTCGCATGGTCAAAAACTAATTAAAGAGTAGATAAGTCTTTAAAAGTATTAAACATGTCAATTGCACATAACAGGAATAATGATAATTAAACATAAATTCATTCATTCATCAACCGTTAAACATAATCACAATGTCCCAGGAGAGAAATTTAATAATCCATATTATTTTCAATCAAAACCATGCTAAAATATATCATCCAACAATATCAAAAACTAAAGCAAAAGATAAGAAAAATCTTAGACTCTAGTCTTAAATTGCAAAGGGTGATGAAGCCTTCAATATTAATGTAGATTCCTCCTTCTTGCTTTTTGAGTGGATGTCTCGTCTCCCAGACTCTCTAAAAGTCTAATTCTCTTTTTCTCTACTCTTCTCCTCTTTTTTGTTGTAGATGATGGCTAGGTAAATAAATTTTTTACAAAATTTGGAAACTACTTTAGTCTTGTGCTCTGACTATGCCTCACTTTCATCTATCACTTGCGAACTTGCCTATCGCACCCGCTAAATCATCATTTGCCAACATGATCCAAACAGTGCACGTTCACATTTTGCTTTGTAAATTCCGTGCCACGCCTTCATCTTCCATGGTCACGCTGCCTTTGTCTGTGGCCATGCCATCAAGCACGGCAAAAAGCCACACTCACTGTTCTTCATTCATCGCCACGAGCATCTTCTATGCAATTTCAACCTTTTCTTCTATAGTTGCGACTCTAGCAAAGCTAAAATCTCCCTACATTTTGTTGCTTGTCTTCTCATGAAGGCAAGCCACTCTTCCACAACCAACTTCATCTCTAATGTAGATCCCTATGTGTGTGTCACTCTTTCCCTATTTCCAATTACTCTAAGCACTTGATGGTTCTATTTCTAATCAAAGGCAATTAGATAATGGACAACTCTCCTTAATGTATTCCCTTACCAACCTTCAAATGAACTCAAACAACATACGACACAAGATCACTAGGACTTTATAGGTGGGGTCGAGCAAACGGTGAAAGGATAGAAACTTGGCAACATCAACCTCCATTGATTCTTCCTTTGCTCCCTTCTCTTCTCTTTTTGTTTTCCCTTCTCATTTTCTTCCTCTTTTTCTATTCTTTTCCTGCACACATGTTCTTTTCATCCTTTCTTAAGCATTTCACAAGTTTTCGCAAGTTATTGGGAGACTTTTATGTGGTGAATAAGGGTTACCACACACCTCCAATTGCTCAACCCATAATGCACTTAAAATGCTATGCATATTCATATTTAGATGACGGTTTTATGCTACAATGTATAGGAATTTTGAGCAATCTCAATTACTAAGTTACTCCAACCAACTGACTAAAATAAATTTTTCATGTGCACTTTTCAACAAATTCTTTTTTTTCCTTTTTCATTTCTTTTTTTTTTTCAAAATATATTATTTTCTTCTCCTTTTTTTTTCTCACTCCTTTTTGTTGCCAAGTAACATAAAAGTCATAATGAGTAATCACTACACAAAAAATATTTCACATCTCAACAAGGTAAGCAAAGGATGGCAATAATTTAATTTAGGCTCCCATCCCCTCCACTGCACTTATTCATTATCCAACTGGTTTATGAACAAATTAAGGCAAGACTCACATCTCAAAACCACTACCTTCTTCACAACAATATTATATTCTCAAGCAACCAGGAAAGTAGGGATAAGGGGTGGTGTGAATATGAATATGGAGATCTCATTGTCAATAAACATAGTCTAAGAATTGTTATATCTATACTATATATAAAGTGCACAACCTCTATATTAATTCCCTTTGGGTGTCAAAATGTTAAATTCCTAAAGTAACCTTATTTTTATTTTCTTTTCTTTTCTTTTCTTCCTTTTCCTTTTCATTTTCATCTCCTTAATTATTATTTTCTTTCCTTTTTAATTTTTATAAAACTTTTAATGTATTAAAATTGTAACCCCTACAAATCTTATGATATAAATGTCCTAAAATACTACTATTCTTCTATCATTTTTCATTTCCCTTTTTTCATTATTTTTAATCTTTATCTCTTTAATAACTATTTTCTTTCTTGTTATCTTTTATAAAATTTTTTACGTAATTTAAAATTTACTATTGTTTGAAATTAATATTTAATAAAATTTTATTTTTTAATTAAGCACACAAATATAGTTTGCTAATTTACTAGTTTAAGAATAAATAAGGGACCTAACCTACTTGATTTCACAAGAAGGTCCACGTTAACTTTCATCATTAATTAAGTATGGTAACCACAACTTCACATTCTCTATTTCCCACAATCCGTCATATTCTTAATCAACTACCCCCTATTTACAATAATTCAATTCCAAACATAGAGAGCAATTAATACATTTAAGCATCCATCCAAGCAAGTCTTCATTAGAACCATTCATCACATTTATAGCTTAGTACATACCAACCTTACCATCATTGACAAAGAGAGCAAAATCCATACTGGACTCAATACAAATAAGAGACCGAGGAAAAAAGAGTAGAAGCTTAATACATGACAATCCCTCCCCCACACTTATGGTGTTGCCTTATCCTCAATGCAACTACATCCACAAAATAGCAAAATGAAAGCAAAGTAAGACACAACCTAACATAGGTGGGCTAAGTGTGAAAGGTGGTGAGATGATAAACTCTAGAATTCTGCCTGTGCTACTGAGGTGCCTAGGCCTCATGTCTTGCTTAAGTTGGTTCTGCCTTAACCTTCAGTGGTGTGATGGGGCCAACGAGGCTAACATCCATCTAGTAATGATGCATAATATCTAGTTTGACCCCTCAACAAAAAGCAGTTTTACATAGGTGTGGGCCATTGCTGGTTTCCTTTTATTTGCTATGCACAAAATATAGTCATAAATTAAACTACACAAATCTAGAGGAATACTTGTATTGATGGCATATAGAATATACTGCTCTGTGTTAATCATGGAGTGGTGGAGGCTTAGTTTAATTTGGGCACAGATGTATAACCACCTAAGGCATACAATTGGAATGGAAGTTATATTGCTTGTTCCCTTCCCATTGAATCCCACTTAGGCAGAACTCAGTGATAAGCTCTTCCACCACCTTAGGGTTAGCTAATAAAGAATTGTATTATGCCATGTCCACCGAGTCCAAATTAAATAGCCTGTTTATAGTGATGGGGTTAAAAGAGACCCTCACTTCCTGAATAGTGACCATGTTGTTCACCCAATTTAGGACATTAGCATAAAATTCTAGAAGGTGCTTCTTGGATGTTCAGATTTGGGGATTTTCAATGGTAGTCCACTACTGACACTAGGCTACTAACTAGGTGAAATTGGGGTCAGTGTTATCTATCATGCCAAAACCCCTTTCAATTACTACTTTTTTATGCACCATGTCATGTTTGTACCTATCTTGTGCCTCTTTAAATACAAAGCTAATTGTATCATATATTTCTGGTTGGCGAGATAAACTCGCTCCCATGTTTTGGCTCTTTTTTCGTGCACATAAAATTTCAACAGAACTACCCCATCACCACTTCAAAACTTGGTCAAATTCAATCACAAAGGAATCCACAATCTTGCATATATCATAATGAAAGCAAAAGAACCAAGGCAAACTAAAATAGTCTAGGTAACTTTTTTTAAACATTTTATCAAACACTTACCACGCACTATGCACAAGCCCAATGTTCATGCCAAGACTCAAGACAAAACCCATCCACATTATAGTAATCATCACCAAATCATACAATTCATCAACATATTATCACAAATTTTCAATTTAAGCACCAAAATTTGCAACTTTCTAAAGCCCTAAATAGTCATGAAAAATATATGCAATATAGCCACCAAATCTCATGAATTGCACTATGATTACTAAAAGCAAAGAAATATTTACCAAATCAAAGAGAAATTCCTGAGAAAAAGGGAATTTTTTTACATGACATTTTGAAATGTTTGTGGGGAGCCCATGGAAAACTTACTCCAAAATTTCGAGTAAGGTGGTGTGCGTGCAAGTGTGAACTTAGGTGAAAAGTGTGAAAGAGTGAATAATATTGGATTCTGGATGCAAGGAAGGGGGAAAAGGCTATTCTAGTTCATGCAGGTGAAAGAGAATGAAAGAATTTGTGCTCTGGGTACTTTAAGAATTTGTGCCCTAGGTATTTTAAAGTACCGCTAGTGCATGTGTGTGTAAGTGTTGCCGGTGCAAGTGTGAGACTCATGGGGGTGAGAGCATCAATGACAGAATGGACAGAATGGGATGTCTACTAAATATTGCTTCATGGGTGTGGACTTAGGTGTCATGACCATGAATAAATATTCCATGATAGCAGAATTGGGTCACAAGCCTTATGCAAAGTCTATCACACTTGATTTCACTAGTGTAACTCACATCTCCACAGTGCGACTTTCACCCTCACGAGCATAATTTTGAATTCTAAAATTTACTAGTTTCTATTGCTATCAACTACATGGATGTGAATGAATACTTCATAGATGTGGCTTTTAATGTCACTGCCACAAGTGAAAAAGCAAAGGCATACCTGGTTCTATTGCAATCCTAGGTGCATCTTGCGATTGCAAGACTCGCAGGATGCACTCACGAGGCATTGTCTTGCACACATAAAAAGTCCTACTAAATGCAATCTTGGCATGAGGAATCATTAACAATTCAAAATAAATAAAAATAAGACTAAAAAATAAGAAAAAAACTAGAAAAACAAATAAAAACTCAAATTGCCTCTCGAAAAGCGCTGCATTTTATGTCAACAACTAGACAACAATCATTGTTCAGTAAAAGGGGGTCCTTAAAGTCCATGTATCGATGGTGTAGACCTCATCTCCAAAATGGTTTGAGCGTGTTGTCATTCACCTTAAATGTACGATCCATTGTTTTTAATTCTACTGCACCATGGTCCAACACATTAGAAATTTCAAATGGACCCAAACAACAAGGCTTCAACTTTTCTAAGAATCACTTTAAGTGAGAATTGTACAATAAAACCTTGTGTCCCCAATTTTGAAAGCCCTTAGGAGAATCTAGCGATCTTGCCACTTCTTGGTGTGCTCCTTGTATAGCTTAACACTTTCATAGACATGGAAATGGAATTCATTGAGTTCATTTAATTGCATCACACATTTCTCTCTAATGTTTCACATATTAAAATTCAGCAATTTTATAACCCAATATGCTTTATACTTTAACTTTACAAGGAGATGACATGCCTTGCCAAAAACAAGTCTATAAGGGGGCATTTCTATTGGAGTTTTAAATGCAATTTTATATGCCACATTATATCATCTAGCTTTTTAAACCAATCTTTCCTACTATGATTTATAGTGGTCTCTAAAAAGCATTTGAATTCCCAATTAGATGGGGGGTTGTAATGCAAAAGGAAACACCATAATGCTTAAACAAGGAATCCATTCATTGTTTGCAAAATGTGATCCCCCATTACTTATGATTGCCCTATACACTCCAAACATTGTAAAAATACTCGTTTGTTAAAATTTCAAGATATGTTTTTACTCATTCATAGAAAGCGCTACGGCCTCAACCCATTTGGACACATAGTATACAACAACAAAAATATACTTATCACCATCATACCTATGAAATGGACTCATGAAATCAATACCCCACATCAAATAGTTCTAGCTTAAGAATACTGGTGAGAGGCATTTCATTCCTTTTAGATATAATACCTAACTTTTAGCACCTATTAAACAGTTAAACAAACATAAAGGCATCACTATCCAAAGTAGGATAATAAAATCAACATTGAAGTATCTTATATGCCATTTGGTTTGCTCCAAAATGACACCCACATTCAATCACTTGGCAATGGTATAGAATGCCTTCTATCTTATCCTTTAAGACACACCTATGAATAACTTGGTCAGCACATATATTATACAAGTAGGGTTCATCCCAAAAATAGTGCTTAACATTAGATAAAATCCTTTTTTGTAGGAAAGACAAATTAGGGAGTAGTTTGCCATACGCCAAATAATTGACAAAATCTCTAGACTAAGGAGAAAGGGAAGAAGATAGCACAAATAGATGTTCGTTTAAGAAATTTTCATAAATCTCTTAATCTTCAGCTGACCCCCTATTCTTTAGTCTCGATAGATGACTAGTCACTATATTATCCAAACCTTTCTTGTCCTTGATCTCGATATCAAATTCCTATAAGAGTAAAATCCAACAAGTTAGTCTAGGCTTAGCATATTTCTTATCAAATAAATACTTCATAGCCGAATGATCAATATAAACTATAGATTTTCCCTTATCAAATAAGGTCCAAATCTTTCAAAGTAAATAACTATGGCAAGAAGCTCCTTTTCAATTGTCACATAATTCAATTGCATATCATTTGATGTTCGACTAGTGTAGTAGATCACATGGTGCTTTTTCTCCTTTCTTTGCCCCAAAACTACTCCTATGAAATGATCATTAGCATTACACATCAACTGAAAGAGTAAAGACCATCAAGATGAGTAATTGTTAGTGCAATCACCAAGACTTCCTTTAACTTGTTAAATGCTATAAGACACTCACTAGTAAAATTGAATGATGCATCCTTGAAAAGTAAATTGGAAAGGGATTTAGAGATTTTGGAGAAGTCTTTTATGAAGCACCTATAGAAGCTGCATGCCCCAAGAAACTTCGAATAGCCTTCACATTTGTTGATGTCAAAAAGTTGGGAATGACTTCTATTAATGTCTTGTCAACTTTAATGCCTTTTTTCGAAATTTATGTCCTAGTACAATCCTTTTCTACGGCATAAAATGACATTTATCTTAGTTTAACCCTAGGTGAGTCATCTCACAACGTTGTAAAACTAATGAAAGATTATGCAGACAATTATCAGATGAGTCACCATAGCTTTTAAAAAATCATTCATGAAAATTTCTATGGTACTCTTTACAAGATCAGAAAATATGGTCATCATGCACCACTAAAATGTGGCTGATGCATTAAAAGGGCTAAAAGGCATTCGTTTATAAGCAAATGTACTATATAGGCAAGTGAATGTGGTTTTTTCTTGATCTTCAAGTGCTATGGGAATTTGATTGTACCTTGAATACCTATGTGAGAAGTAGTAGTAAGGATGCCTTGCAAGTTTCTCTGACTTTTGGTCAGCTAAAGGCAATGGAAAGTGGACTTTTTGGGTGGCACTATTAAGTTTCCTATAATCAATGCACACATGTCAAGCCATATCTATTGTCAAAGGAATGAACTCATTTTGGTCATTTTTAACCATAGTTATGCCTCCCTTCTTAGGTACTACTTGTGTTGGACTCGTGCACTCACTGTAAAAAATTAGGTAGATTATGCCAACATTAAATAACTTCATGACTTTGTTTTAACTTTTTCTTGCATATGCAGGTTAGGCCTTCTTTGTGGCTGCGAAATAGGTTTATATCCATCTTCTATGGGAATTTTATTTGTGTTATAAGATAGACTGATACCTTTAAAATCAACTATAGACCACCCTATTGCCATTACGTGTTCTCTCAAAACTCATAACAAATTAACCTATTCTTTCACACTTAAACAGGTAGAAATAATCACAAGTAATATAAAAGAGTTACTTAAGAAAGCGTACCTTATGTGTGATGGAAGTTTCTTTAGTTTCAAATTCAAGGGTTCTTTCAAAGATGTCTTAGGTGGATTAATTAACTTGACTAATGGCTAGACAACTTACTTTGCTGCATCATCCATCTTCTCTTCAATCTTTTCTAACTTCTTCATTCTTTTCTCAAATATCACATCAGGGTCATATGCCCTCCCCTAAAAAATTCATGTACACAATTATCAAAATGCTTTATTCTCAAGCAAGTATCAGCATCAAAAGGATATTTAAATGCATCAAATACATCAAAAATTACCTCCTCACCAACTACTTGTAATGTTAACTTACTTTGGTATACATCAATCAAAGCCCTACTAGTGGCTAGGTAAGGTTTCCTAAAAATTATTGGTACTACCCAATCTTCTTCCATGTAAAGAAGTACAAAATCTACAGGGAAAATAAACTTTGTTTAAAAAGGCACCTTGAGGTTGATTGACAACATCCTTAGCTAGCTGTCCAATTTGTTGCTCCAAATTTTTTAACGAGGCTTGGTGGTTCTAAGCACTATATAGCTCCTATTTATGTACTCTTTGGTTATTTGGATCAAATTTTCTATTATTTCTTGTGTAGATTTATCCAAATTACTTAAAATTTTCTCAAATAATTACTTCTTCTCTTGTGCCTAATACAGGAGAAGTTGTACTGCCAGCCTCTGTACTTGAAAACTTGGGGAAGGGGATTTGTTGTATCTAGTTAATTTTTCCATAAAAAATTGGGACTGTTCTTCCATCTTGAGTTATAAGTATTGGAGTATGAATTATTTTGAAATCTTCCTTGGTTGTTCACATAGCTCAACTGCTCCATATCCATTTAATCACTACTTGTGCTTCTTACATAACATTCATGTATGGAGTGTGGACCCATACACATGTCACATATTTGTGTAATTGAAGATGAAGTGGCATTAGATTTCACATTTAAACGATCAATGTTTTTAGAAAGTTGATCAACTTTAAAAGATAAAGCAATAAAAGCATCTAAATTGTGAACTCCAGCTGCTCATCAAATGGCAACTCTCCCTGAAGGCCATTAATAGGCATTTGATGCCATTTATTCAATGAGGTCATGTGCCTCCCCTAGAAACTTATTCATAAGGATGTCACCAGCTACGGTATCTAATATTGTCCTTAAATTCCCACTGATATTGCTATACAAAGTCTGAATTTGAAATCAAAATGGATATTTATATTGTGGACACTTCCAAAGTAGCTTCTTAAATCACTCCTATGCCTTTAAGAGTACTTTTGAACCCAAAAACTTGAATGTACCAATTTCCCAATGAAATTGGGCGATCTTGGAAGGTGGGAAGAATTTAACTAAGAATTTATTCACCATGTATTGCCATGTCCTTCTACCCCCCGATGACAGTCCTTGAAGCCGCTGTTTTGTGCGATCACATAAAGAGAAGAGTAATAGCCTTAGTTTCACTGCATCCTCATGTGGGTTTCTTCCAAATTGATGCAACTGCACCATATTGATTAGTGCAGACTTTAGTTCAAAATTGTTTGCATTTACCAGTGGTCTTCTGGTTCCTGTAATATTTTGGTTTATCATTGACTAGACATAATCATATATAGCCCTCTAATTTGGGGTTGGAAGTTGATGAGATGGTGATGGAGGCAAATTGTCTCCCATCTCTAACTTCTCCTACAATTGCCTACACAATGCCCGTCTTCGATAGAGTGTGCTCTTAACTTTTGAATCAAAGTCCACTAAATTCAAATTTTTACTATGGTGCATGCAAAAGTACCCACAAAACTTCAATAGCTACCACACAAAAGTGTCTCATAAACTAAGAAAATCAAAATAAGAAAGATGAAATAAAAAGAAAAACAAAATATGGCCAAATCTGGCACACACTAAGATTATTTAATAGCACTCATTAACCTCCTTAGCAGCAGCACCAAAAATGTGATGCATGTCATAGGGCGTATGCAATATGGAATGGTATGTAGTGATGAATGGAGTATCATATCTATGGGAAGGGTGTAAATGTGTGTGTCTATTGATATAACTAAGTGTTGATTAGTTTGGCCTTACAAAGGTGATGAGTTTAGAAGTAGCAAGAAATTAATTAATCCTAGTGCCTCGAAAATAGAGTAATAGCATTTAGAAAGCAAGTATCGATGGTGAAGAGCTCTAGTCCCTTGTGACCTATTGATTCTTAGTGAATAGTGATATATGTCAATAATCAATTTAATTGCCATGTTGTGGATTGCTAATTTTGATATGTTTCAAATACTCTCTCGAACTCTCTTAAAGCGACAATTCCACAACCTAATCAATTTGAAATTAGTTTCTGTAACTAATAGTGTAATCCCGTACTAATTCTATAGTTTGAGTCTCATTATTGCCCCAAAATTAATATTTGCAATTAAATTTCAAATTGATGAGTTTTACTATTTTTAAATCTCACGTGGTCAAAAATTAATTAAAGGGTAGATGAGCTTTTAAAAACTCTAAACACGTTAGTTGCAAATAATAGGAACAACGACAATTAAACATAAACTCATTTATTCATCAACTCTTAAACACAATCACAAGGTCCAAGGAGAGAAATTTATAATCCATAATATTCTCAATCAAAACCATGCTAAAATATATCATCCAACAATATCAAAAACTGAAGAAAAAGATAAGAAAATTTTTAGGCTCTAGTCCTAAATTGCAAAGGGTGATGAAGCCTTCAATATTGATGTAGATTCCTCCTTGCTTCCTAAATAGAGATCTCTTATTTCCTAACCTCTCTAAAAGTCTATTTTTTTTAAATCTACTATTCTCCCTTTTTTATTGTAGGTGGTGTCCGGTAAATAAAATTTTCACAAATTTTGAACAAAATTGCCCTTGGTTTCAGGCTATAACTATGTGCCACTTTTCGTCTCGCATCCACAAACTCACTTGTTGTGCATGCAAGATCATCGTTCTTGCCTACGATCTAGCAACAGCATTTATATTCCTTATTTGTAAGTGCTGTGCCTATGCCTTCTTCTCCCATGAATGCACCTACCCAGTCCACGATCGCACCATCAAGTGAGACAGAAAGCCATACTTGCTATTCTTCACTTGTTCCCATGAGCATCTTCTTTGCAGGTTATGACATTAATTTGGGCGGCTGCAACTCCGACCATAGTAGAATCTCCCAACTTTCTTTCTCTTGTCTTCTTAGGAAGGTGAACCACTCTTCTGCGGCCATGAGTGCTCCTGTTGTGGTTGCGACACTTGAAAGCAAATAACAATTATTTTGTTAGTGTAGAAATTGTTCAAATTTAGTCACTTTCATTCATAATCCATCTAAAAGCTTACCAAGCTCAAGCTATTTACATGAAAGCTCAAATACACATAATTTGACATTGAAAGTTCCAATTGCTCACAAAATCACTAAGATTGGAGGTTCAAATTACTATAAAATCATGAATTATCAAAATTCTTCCTATTATAAATGTCATGAGATATAGATATTTTGTTTCGCTATATCTCAATTGAATGAAAGTCATGAATTGGTTAAACTCTTTAGCTTAATTAGACCAAATAGATGTACATTGTGAGATTAATGTCTAATAGAAAATTCTTTTTAAATCATGTATTAGCTTGGTCAAAGATTTTTATTTTGTAAGATACTGATAGCATAGAATATGCACCTTACTTACTTATAAGGAAACAAATCTCTTATTAAGCATACTATCATAAGCATATGACCAATGACACTTTGAATTCATAATCTTACAAAAGCAGATACAGTTCTTAATGCTCCAATGACTAATTGATCACAATACATGTATGCTAATCATGTCATCCCAAATCTATAGTCCACTCATATTTAACATGATTACGAAATAAGGCATTGATAAAAAAGAGTAAATTTCTTATGCTTAACTCATTATTTGAGTAAATGTTCGAATACATTATTCTCTAATGACGTTTCCTCGTATATAAGTTCTCAGCATCTCATACCAAATGAAATGACCCTCACCATACAAACTTGTCGATATCTTTAATGCCTTATTAGTGATTATATATCTCGCAAATTGATTTTAATGATCATCTATTTAGATGCCTTGTATCTATGTTTAAACTTCTATAAATATGACTTTTTAACACAATCATATCGATACATGCATTACTTTATTCAAATTCAAAATTTACATGTATAAATAAAATTATCATATATTGATAAAAATTCATGTTTAAAATCAATATCTCCATAAAAACACAAACATTTGGTATTAGAAGATATTTCACTAACACTTTCACAGAGATTTCGTACTGACATAGTTTAACCTTTAACATACTATTAAACATCATATTATCAAATATATTATTTAATAAAATTTTAATTCAAATTTAAATTCAAATTGTCCTTCTATCATGTATATAACTAATTATTATTTCTTCATTATACTTATTCACAATTAAATCAATACTTATACATGTACTAACATATATTGGTGTAGTAACATACATTCACATTTATATATATTTGTACTCTAAAGATTAATTATTGTCCTTACATATTATCACATTATCTAATCACTATAATATATATATATATATTATATAAATCTATATTCAAATCAATCAAAAAATTTAAAACATTAAAATCACATTACCAAATATATTACTTATTATAACACAATTCACGCCAAACGGCATTGTTCACCGAACATAGACCATCATAAGTTTAGAGGCATTGTTCACCGAACATAGACCATCATAAGTTTAGAAGCTTTTGGGGGGAAATGACCATTTATTTGAAATTGAAAAACGAATTTACAAGAGTCTTGTTATTTTCTTCCTTTTAAAAAGAATAGATTTCACTTCAAATTTTACATTTAAATACATAGTTTAAGTACAGACTATTACAATAATTATAGCACGCAGAAGATATATTTAAAAAAGTCTACCATATAGAACCATTTTAACGGTACCCATTAGTGAAAACTGAAACACGATTTCTTTTAATTTAGATTTATCTCAATACTTTTCGTGGTTTTATTGATGTCTAATTGAAAATGACTCGAATGCCCTTATTGTATCAGTTTTGTAAGTCGTGTACTAATTCAAACCGAAATTAATTAACCTGAAGTTCATGGAAATTGGAACATTAGATATGTTGTTATTCAAATATGGTAAGAAATACCAAAATCTTCAATATTGGATTGTTGGCTCAAAACTTAAAAATATGTCTTTAATATTGGGTTGGATTGAATTTGGTCTCTAGTGATTGCCATTTGAAAGTTGGTCCTACCATCGGAAAAAGAGGAGTCTGGACTCCTATATATTGAGGGGCTTTCATGACTTTTTACTAAAATAGTTAAAACACACACACACCCAAAATAGTTAAAACACACACACACATGTAAAAGAACAGTTAAGCAACACAATAAACACAGGTACAACAGCAGAAGTACGCACAAAGAAAAGTAAATAATTTAACGTAGAATTTTATTTATCTACTCATATTTTCATCTTTTTGATTTTTCTGTCCATTGTCTTAGAGAAGCTGCAAATACTCATCGTAGAGTTTCTCCAACGTGTTTACATCGCTGGATATTGAATCCGAGTGGTGCAGCACCGGCAGAATATACCCGCCGCCCAGAAAATCATCCTCATCTCCGCCGCAGTACATCCCGCAATTCGCGTCCTCCAGATCAAACACAGGCAGCGGCCACGCCGCGGGCACGTATGACTCCACTTCCGGAACCTTCTCCGGCGCCTCGATGCCGTCGTTGCTCGAAGCCCCACTGACGAAGCTGTCGTAGCTGTTGGTCCTCGAGAACACCGACGAGACTCTTATGGGCTTGGGCAAATACACTTTCGTCTTGGGATGGCTATCCATGTGTTCCTCACCACCTTGATTCGGCTGCTCCTCCGTGGCGAGGGTCAGCTTCGCGTCGTCGCCGTTCTCGACGTCCGCGTTCTTCTTCTGCTTCTTCTTCCTCTTCCCGGTGGCAGGGGCGGCAGAATTCTGGGGTTTGGGCAAATCTTTGTGGGGATCGGGGTCGATTCCGGCGTTCTTGAGTTTCTTGAGGAGGTGAGTGTTCCAATAATTCTTGATCTCATTGTCCGTTCGACCCGGGAGTCTACCAGCAATCAGGGACCATCGATTGCCCAGGAGCCCGTGGAGCCGTACGATCAAATCCTCCTCGTCTTCACTGATGTTCCCTCTTTTGATCCCAGGTCTGAGATAGTTCATCCACCTCAGTCTGCAGCTCTTCCCACATCTCATAAGCCCTATAATTTTCGTAACCACATAAATGTTTAGCGGGAGGAACATTTCCCAAGAAACATACAGAGTCCACATTATATATACAGTAGTTGAATTGAAGGAAAGAAAAGAGGAAGAAATATATACAAACCAGCTTTCTTGGGGAGAGATCTCCATTGGCCTTCACCGTGTTCTTGAATGTAATTGGTAAGCAAAGTGTCTTCTTTAGTCGACCAAGGCCCTCTCCTCAATCCCACTTTAGAGCAACAAGGGGATCTTCCCATTGTGATAGAACTAGATCTTAATTTCTCTTGTTTAGTACGTGGTCGAAGAAGGGGTGGATGTATATACACTATGGACTACGTCAATACATTATTATTGTTGTTATTTACACAAAAGAGAAGGCAGCCACCCCATATATCTCTCACGCAGCAGCAAGAGCCAAGACAGAGAAAACTGAAAATTGTCTTTAGCATAGAAGTCACGGGGTGTGAGGCTGCTTTATAGGACACCAAGAATTGTTAACCCTCGGTTAATAAAGACGACGATAAGCAGACAAAATGAGGTGTCATTATCATAGTCACGCTGTTCTTCATTTTATTTCATTTTATTTTAATTTTTTTGGTTGGAGGTTGGGGGCGGCCGATATATATTTATTTATTTGGCAAGAAAGTTCCAAATACGTGCCGGCTAATTTTCCGACGGATGGTGTTACTTCACATCTCCTCACCTCTCATCTATTTGCTGGATCAGATATCGACCATTCACCACTGTTGGGATCAACACTGCTAGCACTACAATTTTTTAAACACATGCTCTTAGCGATTGATGCGTGCAATTCGTTAATATATATAATAATGTTGTGTATTTGTTAGATTTCTTTTTTATTATTATTATTGATGGAATTGGTCCTCCTAAATCTAATGTAATTAATAACTTTGAAATTGACAAGTGAAGCAAAAATAATCTACAATTAAGATGTGATATATACGTATAATATTTTTCATATTATTATATGTGTGTTCTCTATTTGCATTTTAGTCATGGCCTTGTTTGGAACCAAATTTATATGTGATATACATGTATAATATTTTTCGTATTATTATATGTGTGCTCCCTAGTCATGCATGGCTGTGTTTGGATTCTAATTTAAATGTGATATACACGTATAATATTTTTCGTATTATTATATGCGCGTTCCCATTTGCATTTTAGTCATGACTGCGTTTCCTTTTTCTAAGTCGAGTCACATATTTTAAATATATAATTTTGCGTTAAAGTTAATGTTTCTTTATTTGCAACTGTGTCGACAAGTTAAATTGCGCGTATTTTTATGCCTGCTGGTTAAAAGCTTGTGGGTATAAGTTAATGATTTGACATAAAAAAAATGTCAATGGTTCGAAATTTTATAATAAAATAATTGTGAAGAAACTTTCAATTATATATGTATATATGTATATATATATTTACATGTAACTGTTAATGCAGTTAATTGAGAAAGGATAAAATATTTTAACTGTGATATAAATCGACACTAGTTTTGGACCTGAATATAGCTCAATCGGTTAAAAAAGTACATTAATTAGTATATACTTCATAATTATATCTATTAAATTTAATTATTTAAAATAATTATATATTAATATGTATGTTTATTACAATTTTAATGTTAAAATAACTCAATAAAAACAAAAGTAAGATACTCTTTTCAAAAAATTGCGATCACTCCTAACACTCTTATCATCATCATCATTTATAATTTTTAAGTAAGATTATTGTGTTATAATGTTGTAATTTTACGATACTAAAATTTTTCATTTAAAACAAATAATAAATTAAATTGAATTGCATAATAGACAACTTTACCCTTAAAACTCGAAATGTTGTATAAAATGACTAGACAATCGTCGTGCATTTGTTTTTATTATTCATACATCAGAAAGCTTCTTTTACACGTGCCTCCTGAATTCAATTCACCATTCATTTTCCTCCGTCCAATTATTTCTCATTTTTTGTAAATCCAATTTTCCCTTTCTAGCATTTAACTCAAACCGATGTCTGTCGACTGTCAAAAAGAAAGTTACCCTGTTTTTTCCTTGGACACGCAAAGTGTTTTTTAATGCAGTACAAATCGTTAGATATAAATTGCCCAAAATTTAAATTGTTGTGATACATACATACATACATATATATATATATATATTTATTATAGAACTTGTATGGCTTCACAAAAGATAATTTTATAATTCATAATTTAATCAAGTTAAAGTAGTCTTGTGATATCTTTACAAGTAATTTAAGTCCGTCACTCTTTTTCCTTTTGAAGTAAGAAAGATATATTTTACCATGCTCATGTTAAAATATGACCTATCACCACAAAGCTTTTATAATTAAAAATTTTCAAATATTTACAAACCAGTCTAATAAACTCATAAGCTAAACCAGGTGCCTTTTTTTCTTTTCAATGAGTTGATAACTTTAAAGTACAGAATGCTACGAAATACGACAAAAGCAATTAAATAAAATGCCTCCAATTTACGAAGGTTAAACTTTTAATACAAAAAACTTAAGAATAATAATGCAAATATAAGAAAAAGAAGGTGATAAAATATAATATTTTAACATGCATTATGATTGAAAGGAATGATTTAGATGGTGTAAAATATGGGTCCAAGCATAGCCAAATTGTTTTACATGCCAAACTTGTGCAACATTAAATGAATTATGGGAGCCAGCTTTTTCTGGTTTATTGTTTTAGAGGGTGTTTGGCTAACCATATTTTAAAGAGATTATAAGATCATATAATTTATAAGATATTTTTAAAATTCATAAATTTATATATCTTATTTTTAAAATAAAATAAATATATTTGGTAAATCATCTTATAAGATTTTATTGAAGTTATAATTATGTTGGTTATAATTTTTTCATGTAATAATAATATAAATAACTTAAATACTATTAATATAATATAATTTAAAGACATTTATATTATTTTTAATATGTAAAATAAGGTAACTTATAAGATATTAAAACTAAGATAGAAAAAATCAACTTATTTTTAAAGAATATATAAATTTTAAATATCTTATCTTTTAAAATTTATAAATTTTTTTATTAAAAAAATTATCTAATACTTATTAACAACTTCTGAACTTCTAAACATCACGTTTTTTTCCCAGTAGCTGCATTATTCTATTTGGTCAAACCTTTGGACCCCAAGACAAAGAAATGTAGAAAGCAAAGTTAGCTTAAATTAAGTGAACCAAGTAACAGTGGCACCGCTAACTTTCCAAGTGTCAAAACGCACTATGTGATTATTATGGATATTTTGTACTTTATACTTAGTCGTATTGAGTTGAAATTTACATGTGGGCAACTCTTAATTGGTGAAAGTTTTGATGGGCAGCTTATTTCACAGTAATCGGCCCCACCAAAAATAAATACCTTATTTGATTTGATTAGTTCGGGCTAATTAGTCCTACGATTTATCATTCTTCCAATGATATCAATTGAACTATCCTATGAATGCACCTTTCCTTTATTGCTTTGAATTTTATAACACAAGCATGGGATAGCAAGATAGTATTAATTGTCTCTATTTTCTCCCATTTGAAATAATCATGGGCCCGTAAAAGGCGCCAAAAAGTTGTCATGTTTAATTCTAATTTTAATCCTACGAATCTACATTTACATGCCATTAATTAAAACATGCTTTTGCTATCGTACGAATGTAATTTTCAACATCTGAAAAAAAAAAAAAACTGAAATCAGAAATCAGAAAATGAAACTGTGACTACATAAGGCTTATTTACACGGGTTTAGAAATTTTGCAATGGAATATAATTGACATAGGACAAAAAAATCATAACTGGAAAGAAACTAATGTGTTTCGCTCATGCATCATGGTATACGAATGTCATTTATAATCATTTCATATTAATATATTGATGCATGCGTTCTGATGACATATAAACAAATTTGTAGCATGTAACACGTGAAATTAAGTAATTGTACATTATTTTGTGGGCCGCCGTGATTTACGTTAATGGAGTTTGATTGCCAATATTACTTTGTCGTTGTTCTAGAATGTTAGGTTAACAGACGTTTTAGGAGTGATCAAAAGTGAGGGACGGATAAATTCTTCCAAAGGGATGCAAAATCGATTTATTCCAAGATCAAGTCACCATTCATAAGTTATTTGTAGTCCTGAGCTCAACTTTTAACTCGCTCAACTGACGGACGCCATTCGTCCAACGTCGTTATCTTCGCCGTCATTATTGTTATTGTAGTTATTACGAATAAAATTTGCAAGCTCTATACACATACAAATTTATTTATAAATTATAAAATTATTATATTTTAATTAATAATTATAAAATTATTGAATATTAAAAATATAGCAAATATTTAAAGTAATAAAATCAGAAATATAAAAATTTAAAAAAAATTGAAAGAAAACACACATAAAAAAAGTTAAAAGAAAAAAAGGGAAAAACTTGAAAATTTAAATAGAAAAATTATGTAATTTTATATTGTGTAAAAATATTTAAAATAAAGATGATGAAAGATCAAAATTAATGCCCCAGAGAATATATAAGTACAAGTTATAAGTTGAATTAAAAAAGATAAAAAAAATAATAGAAAGAACAAACTTTTTTAATATAAAAATATTTGTGTAAATTTATTTTGTCTAATCAAAAATACTTTTTCAAATAATAATATAGTATATATTGTATTGTCCATATGTTAACTTGCACTGCTTTTTAGGTCAACAAATAGGAAGAAAGTAATGGCCCAGAGCAGCTTATGTGTGATTAACTGAGGCTGTATCTTCCTAAATACAATATTATCGTTAAGGGCGTCAAATCTTTCGCGCTATTGCACTATTGGATTCACAAAAGTAAATGAATTCTGAAAGTACTTAATAGCTTATCTAGAGTGGGTCACTTTTTTGGGGTTGGGGGGGGGGGGGGGGGGGAATTGAGTGGCAATGCCAATGGCCATATTGTGAGGGTTTATAAGTTTGGTTACGTTTTTGTTTAGTTAATATATGACCCACTGCAATTTGCCGACATACCGTGTATCAGACCAATGTTAGTGGAACGGGCTACTGCAACATCCCGGGGCAACTTATGCCCGAACAAATCAATTTATAAATATTTAAGAAAAGGCAACCTCTTACACCACAAAAATACATAAACCTGGTCTAAAGGATTATTGTTCTGATACTTAAAATTTTTTGGTACAAAAGACCCATACAGTGAGAATTGTATAGTATACTTTTTCTAAGAATCTTGGTGTTTGGTTTGATAAGAAATTAGCTTCAGAAACTGGAAAATTGTAGTGGCCAAGAATGAATTGGAAATAGTGATACTTGGAAAGTTTATGTTGTAGGAGATGCTTCACTCCCTACAACCTTGGGTTGCAAGTTAAATTAAAAGAATGTTAGATATGTATTTAATTTAAAAATGAAAATTTTATTTACTTCGAAATTTGACGGAGGTAAATTCTCTAATAAAATAAACCCCTCTTATAACATGGGAGCTAAGATATTCACAAAAAGAGAAGAGAACACAAGCACTACCACGGTTGAAAAGAAAAAGTTTGACTTGATTCAATTGAGTATGTAATACTCGCTAAAGAAAGAGAAAAACTAAAGTCTGATAAAGGTATGACGATAATAAGTTAAAGGGGAGAGAATGGTCATGTTGAAATACATTCAAGAAGTCGAAGCCCACACAAAAAGCACATTTATAACTCACATGCCAATATTTCTAGGTACATTTACTACAAGGTTAGGTAAATGCACTTGATGAACAAAGAAATTTATATTTGTAGAGTTAGTTGAGGTTGGTGACTATAAATCTCAAATTTTAAATATCTTTAATCTCAATTGCTTATTCCTATAGAAGATTAGTATAAATAGGGACGATATGTCATTGTTATAGTTTAGCCTTTGGAGTGAAAATATCATCTGAAGAGAGTAATAGTCCTCAAAGAGTAACTCTTAGCTATAGAAGAGTTTGGTGACAATTTAAGTGAATTTTGAAGAAAGCATTTGTAACTTGGTGAGATGAATGAGTTTCCAAGTTCTTTTGAAAAGATTAGAATTTTTGTACTCTTGTTTATATTTGTGATTGTCTTGTATTGAGTTTGGCATATGATAAATCATAAAATTCAGAGCAAAGAGAATGCAAAGGTTCCATAAAATCATTCTTAATCTATGATGACTTTTGAGCTAATCTATTGTTGATTGTATCAATGAATGTCAGACATGTAATCCTATTTATTTCGGTGGTTATTTATAGTAGTTATTATTAGTTACAGGTATTGGAAGTTAGAGGCAGTTGACTATAAGGAATAAATGAATTGATCTTGTGTAACCATTGCATTAATGAAGTTGCAATTATTCTTCTTTTTTCTTGAAACTTTTTGATCATCTTCTAGCAAGGTACCAAAGCCATAATTAGTTCAAGGTGCT
Organism: Avicennia marina; assembly: GCA_019155195.1. Classification (NCBI taxonomy): domain Eukaryota; kingdom Viridiplantae; phylum Streptophyta; class Magnoliopsida; order Lamiales; family Acanthaceae; genus Avicennia; species Avicennia marina. Next base: position 5,470,040 of record CM032762.1, on the reverse strand, counting down.
TCTTCAACTTTTGCTATCACACAGTTCATCAGATTTTCTATTCTAATTCAGCTTTCTTTCATTAGTTCATCAGTTCGATTCAGCTTTCTTTCATAACTTTCAGTCATTTCCATGACTTCCTCATCCCAATCTATCAATAACAGTGGCCAATCTCTTATTACATTGCCATCAGAGGATCCCAATTGGCCATTTTTCATCCATCCTACAGATAATCACTACACAATCACTACATAACCAAAACTTACAAGGCAGAATTATGCAATTTGGAGTAGATCATTCGCTTTGGCTCTTTCAATCAGAAATAAACTTAGCTTTATAAGTGGAGAGATAAGAGAACCATCAGGAGATGATCCCTTACATCATACAAGGACCAGTTGCAATGATTGCAAGGTTGCTGAAGTCCATGAGCTCTTACTTGCATCAACAGTCTTCTACATGAAATCTACACACTAGATTTAGGATGCACTTACAAGGAGGTTTTGTTTGCCAAATGACAATCAGGTGTGTAGGCTTCAAGAAATTCAGACTGTGGATCATGGTACAAGATTTGTTGATGCTTACTACGTTAAATTAATGACTATATAGGAGGAATTGAGATTTTACAGACCCCCACCACACTGTTCATGTGGTGGATGTAACTAGCAATGCTTCCAAATTTATGGAGTTATAGGAGAGAGATAAGGTTTATAGATTTTTGAATAGGTTGAATAATACATTCTCAACTAACAAGTCTCAACTCTTAAGACAAAAGCCATTCCCATCCTTAGATGAAGTATATAATGCTATTGTTGTTGAGGAGGCACAAAAGACTGCCAAGGCATTGCATGAGTTATAGAATGATGCATCAGCTCTCTTTTCCACATCAGGAAAGACAGAAAAGAGACAAGACCTGGTGTGCTCACATTGTGGCAAGAAGAGACATGTAAAAGAAAGGTGTCACAAGCTCATTGGTTTTCTTCTAGACTTCAAGTTCACCAAGAATAAGCAGAAGTTTCACCAGTCCATGGTAAGTTAGGTTTCATCTTTTGTTGGTTTGAATCAAGGGAGTACTTGTGCAGAGAGTGGTAAGTTAGGTTTCATCTTTTCTTGGTTTGAATCAAGGGAGTACTTGTGCAGAGAGTGGTAGAGGAGCTACTCTATCACAAAAAAAAACTCCAAAAGCTTATGAATTTGCTATAGATGTATCAAATTGGCAAGCTGAATGTGGCCTCAACATAGAAGAGAAAGGATCAGGCCCTTGTACAGAGTTAGTCTGAGGTGAAGGCTCTCACTCTCAACCACATTCCTATACTTGTATCCCTTTTGATAACTCAAAGCATTTTTCTTTTACCACACTTGGCATGTCAATAAGAGAAGAAAATCACACTAAATCAACCTCGATTAGATGGATCATTGACATTGGTGCCTCAAATCACATGTGTGCATGCCTAGATCTATCTAATTCCTATTTTTCTGTATCAAACACTTTTGTTCACTTACCAAATAACTCCAAAGTCCTTGTCACTCATATAGGCACAATAAAACTTTTAGACTTCTTGATTATAGATAGAGTTTTGTATATTCCTTCCTTCAAGCTCTATCTGTTGTTAGTTAGCAAACTTGCTCAAACACATTACTATTATTTAATCTTTAATCCTAATTCATGCTACATCTAGGGCCTCTCACCATGGATGAGGATTGGAATAGCTAAACAAAGTCATGCACTTTACATTTTAGAACAAAAGCAACCCAAAAAGAAGCTTCTACTAGTTTACATCAACCAGGATTCTTTTGCGCATGCATTTGCCTCAGAACCTTTTAAAGTTTAGCACTTTAGGCTTTGACATACTTACCATAGACTTGTTGATGAAATTCAAACTTTGTATCCCCATATTAATACTATACCTCAGAAAATTTTTGAAGTTTGCCTTAAGGCAAAATTGAAAAGACTTTCATTTTTTCTTACATGATAAATCAACTGCAAGGCTTTTTGGAATTGTTCGCTTTGATACATAGGTTTCTTATTCTTTTGCTGCAATTGGTGGTTTCCTTTTTTTTTTTTTCCCTTAACATTAGTTGATGATTTTACTAGATGCACATAGACCTATCTAATGAGACATAAAAGTGATGTGCATTAAATTATCCCTATGTTCTACAAATTGATTCAAAACCAGTTTAAACTTAGCTTCCAAATCATTAGAAGTGATAATGCACCAGAACTAAGGCAAAACAACCTGTTTATTGATCTCAGAATAATTCGTCAACAAGCTTACGAAGAAAGCCCACAACAAAATGCTGTGATAGAAAGCAAGCACCAACATATCCTTTGCATTGCTAGAGCCCTCATGTTTCAAGTCTTTATGCCATTAAAATTCTGGGGTGATGCTATCTTTACAGCCATTCATATCATCAATAGGATACCATCTAAACCATTGAACCTCAAGACAACCTATGAGCTCTTGTTTGGAAAGCCACCTAGTTGTGATCACTTGAGAATCTTTGGTGGCCTCACTTTCTATTCCACCCTCAAGGGAAATGGATACAAGTCTGATTCTAAAGCTATGAAATGCGTGTTGATAGGATTTCCCAATTGGATCAAAGGCTATAAGCTATATGATCTCAGCACACATGAAACCATAATTTCTAGAGATGTCATGTTTCTTAGACTCATCTTCCCTTTCAATGATGAGTATCAAAAACATTTGAATCTATCTCAATTCAATCTAAAACCCTTAGAAATAGTAAACATGGATCGTGGCTTCGTGATAAATGATTTGAGTGCATCAGAAACAGGCCCTGCAGCTGAACCTCACAACCCTTGTTAGCAACCTCTATCAAAAACACCTCCACCTACAGAACCCCCGAGTTCATCTTATAATAACAATCAACATTAACCTATGCCTAGAAGATCAACTAGAATTAGAACCATACCCAAATATCTTAGGATTTATGACCATGGCTTGAAAGAGCCTAATCGGCCACCAACATCTACCATGCAACCATATCTAATTATCTTAAAACTAACTACTTGTCTAAGGAATACACAAGTTATTTGAGCAGATTTAATGATGCACAAGAGCTAGGGTCATTTGCTAAGGTTGTGAAGAAGCCACATTAAAAACAAGCCATGATTGAAGAGCTATCAGCATTTGAACAAAATGGTACTTGAGAAGTGGTTCATTTACCAAAAGGGCAGCATGCAGTGGGGTGTAAATGGGTTTACAAGACTAAATTAAGGGTAGATGGGAGTGTTGAAATATACAAGGCTAAGCTTGTGGCTAAGAGGTATAGTCAAGTGGAAGGGTTTGATTTTTCATGAGACATTCAGCCCTGTTGTTAAGCAGGCTACTGTTAGACTGCTTTTTTTCCTTTGCTATCATGAGAGAGTGGGAATTGCAACAACTAGATTTGCACAATGCCTTCCTATATGGTAACTTAAAGGAAGAGGTATTCATGGAGATTCTATAGGGTTATGGATTGGTAAGATCAAACTTCTGCAATAAGAACAAGATGGTGTAAACTAAGGAAGGCTTTATATGGATTGAAGCAAGCCTCCAGGTAGTGGAATGTAAAATTCACTAATGTGCTGGATGAAAATGGCTTTAAGTAGTCTAAATAAGATAATTTACTAAAGTCACAAGACAAGGCACCATCATGACTTTTGTATGTGGATGATCTTGTCATTAGTTATGAGGATGAGAAGCAAATTCACATTGCAGTGAAGTTCATTTAGTCTAAGTTCAAGGTTAGAAATTTGGGGATTCCAAGATCCGTCCTTGGAATAAAGACAACAAGATTGAAGGAAGGACTCATCATTTGTCAAAGAAAATATATTTTGGATCCCTTAGATAGGTATGGAATGCTAGGAGAAAGAGCAGTCTCAATGCTAATAGAAATGAATCACAAACTGGTTAAGGAATATGATATTATCTTAGAAGACATGACTTACTATAGAATACTTATGGGAAAGCTAATCTACCTTACCTTTACTCAACCTGACATCTACTATGCACTGCAGGTGTTTTCTTTATTTATGAGCAAACTCGGAAGGAAGCACCTTAAAGCAGCAATGAGGGTCCTGAGGTACCTGAAGTGTACTTTAGGAAAGGAAATATTCTTTAGAAAAAGCAACAGTGTGAGGCTGAGGGCATACATTGATAGTGATTGGGAAGCTTGCATTGGCATAAGAAGATTAATTTTAAGGTTCTATATATTCATTGTAGAAAATATGGTGAGTTGGAAATCTAAAAAACAAAGTGTTGTTGTAAGGAGCTCCACTAAGGCAGAGTATAGAGCATTGGCTAGTTGTACATGTGACGTTATGTGGTTGATTAACTTGTTGAAAGATTTTAGTGAAAGGAGTGATCATCCAATCATGATCTATTGTGATAACCAAAGATTTACTAGCCAAAGCTCTAAGTTTCAAGCAGTTTAGCAAGTTAGTAGGCAAGATGATCATGAAAAACATCCATGCTCATCTTGAGTGGGGGGAGGGGGTGATAAATCATAAAATATAGATCTAAGAGGATGCCAAGGTCAAAAATAGAAGCTGCAGGAGCTTAGTCCACAGAGGCAGTGCACTCGAGCAGTATTACTATTGCATTGAATCATTCTTAATCTATGATAACTTTTGAGCTAATATGCTGCTGATTGTATCAATGAATGTCTAGCATGCAATCCCCCTCATTTTGGTTGTTATTTGTGGTAGTTATTATCAGTTACAATTATTGGAAGTTAGAGTTTGTTGACTTTAGGGAATAATTGAGCTAATCCTACATAACCATTGCATTAATGAAGTTGTAGTCGTTCTTCTTCTTTCTTGAAAAATTTCGATCATCTTTTAGTAGCAAACTTTGTGCTGGTATTTATTATATTATCTATTCTTTTATTTATTATAAACCTTTAATTGCCCTTAAAATTTTCCAAAAAATAGTAGGATAAGCGATTTAACACTCACAAATCCATTTTATTTTTTTTATAGGAATTTATAAAGATTACAGACATGCACCAAAACTACCACCATCCCATAATGGAACATGAAACAAGTAACATTATCATATTGTTGAAGGACTTGCAAGTCCAATTGGAAATCAATGAGGACCTGAGGTGGTGTTGAAGTGGACTCTAGAGCTTTGATTTATCGTCAAATTTTATTTAAGTCATTTGTTGATTTAATGCTATATTTGGTTAGTTAAGTGTGGTTAATTAGTTGATTAGTTAAGTTGTATAAATAGGTTGTTTGGGCTTGTACTGTAACAGATACACTTTCTCTTTTCCTCATAGAGCTAGGGCTCATCCTGCCCTCATTTTTCTAAAGCACCATTCAACTTTCTTCCAGGTCATTCCCTTCATTTTGCTTCAGTTTCTTTGCATGGAAATATTCAGTGTAGTTCTAAGATGGTATCAGAGCCTTCTATTTCCTTTTAATTAGTGATTATTCATTAAGAACATTTGGACATGACTCAATTTGAAAGTTCTTTGCTGAATTTGGGTCGATCGAGAGTTTTCAACTAGAGAGGCTTGGTTTCAAAATTGATTCGGTGTGAATTGTGTATTCTTGACTCATGGTGCTTGGCTACGGTAGATTTTACTTAGCTTTAGTGATTTTCTTTCTTTGTGTGATGTTTGCAGAGTCTACGCCTCTATTCCATTAGCATGCAAGCTTCATCATCTTTGGTTGTAGGTAACAATACCAACTTAAAATTTCAACCTAACCACAGGGATCCTTTGTGTCTATATAGGCTTGAGATCTGTGATAATCCAACCATGCCTTTGGTTATTGGGCTGTTGACGATTGAAAACTACATTTATTAGTCGAGGAATGTTAGGAGAGCTCTCCAAGCAAAAAAAATTAAAATAGGTTTTATCACATGATAAATCTTAAAACCTACCTCTAGTATAGTCCATCACTTGAACTATGGGTGAGATGCAGTGATACGATAGTGTCCTGGTTGTAAAATTTAGTTTCGCCTACCATTAAAAATAGTCTTATATTTTTTGATGATGCCTTGGAACTGCGGAATGAATTACATGAACATATGTCTCAACATAATGCGGCTAGGATTTATCAATTAAAGAAAGAGTTAATTAGTCTAAGGCAAGGTGCTGACACTGTTTTAGTATATTATGGCAAGTTGAAAAGATTGTGGGATGAGTTACAGTTATATGATGAGATGCTTATTGTACATGTGGTCAATTTAATGTTTTAGGGGGATAGAATTCAAAGAGATTGTGTGATGGAATTTTTGATGGGGCTCAGTGATATATATTCTTAGGAAGGGGACCAAATATTAATGATAGAACCCTTGCCTCCTATAAATAAAGTGTTTGCTGTTGTTCAGCAACAGGAAAAATATCACTTGGTAGTTGGAGAGATTAGTGGTATTGATGTGTTGGCCATGGTTGCACAGAAGTCCACTAGCAGTGTAAAACAATCAGGAAGGAGAGGTAGGCCATTCTGTACATATTGTAGAATTCCTAGGCATTCTCTTGAAAGATGCTTCAAACAAGGGAATGCACAACCACCCAAATATAGTAATTATCAGATGACTGGTCACTTAATTGATAAATGCTACCCTCACGAACAAAAATTTTACCAAAATTTAGATAAATACTCTTTTTCTAGCCAGCTTTTGACTGATGTATCAACATAAGTAGATGAGAGATTTCATCTAAATAAATTTCAACTCCAATAGCTGGAAAATATGCTCAATGACAAAGAGGCCTGTGGGAAGCAACTGGAAATCTAAAGTCGTAAGGTATAAGGGGCCACTGCTAGCTGCATGAATGTCTTAGGTAAGCAGGCAAACTTTAATATCAACTACTTGAAGGCTGCTGTTAAAAATAAGGATGTGTGGATTTTAGATACAGGGGTAACCAATCATATGATTTGTGATGATTCCCCGTACATTGGAGAGTATATTAAGTGTTTTTTATTTAGTTAAACTACTTGATGTCAATGTAGCACATGTTGTTGTTGTGGAACAAGTTGAAGTGTCTCACAACATCAACCTACACAATGTGTTGTATATACCACCTTTCACTTGCAATCTCATTTCAGTTAAAACTCTCACTACTGATTTGAGCTGTTGTGTGATTTTCATGAAAAATAAATGTTTTGTCCAAGACCTGCCATCTTGGACAACAATTGGTAAGGGTCAAATAAAAAGGGGTTTATATACACTTTCAATAAGTATGAAAAATGCTCATCCACTACATTAACTGATGAAGGGAGCAATGTTCATGTTAATTTTTTTTAGTTTATCTTGTGTTGATCATTCACAAAGTTCATACACCCTCTGGCATAATGGGTTAGGACATCCTTTGAATGATAGATTAAAGACAGTCAATAAACACGGCTTGAATATCTCCTTTGAAGATCATGGAAAATTTCCTTGTACTATATGTCATTTAGCAAAACAGTATAAATTGCCTTTCAATAATAGTGTACATAGTAAATTTAATCCTTTTGAGTTGATTCATTGTTATTTGCAAGGGCCTGCAGTGAGATTTGGTATGATGGCACTAGATATTTTTTTAACCATTGTGGATGATTTTTCAAAAGCTAGTTGGGTGTATTTGCTGAAAAGTAAATTAGATGTGCTTGTATCCGTCCAAATTCAGCAATCTTGTTTCGAATCAATTTGAGTCAACTATAAAAACCATAAGAAATAATCATAGTACAGAATTTAATTTGAGAACATTCTATTTCGAGAAGGGAATTGTGCAACAAAAATCATCTATTGAAACTTCACAGAAAAATGGTGTTGCGGAGAGAAAACATCAACACCTAATTAGTATTGCTAGAGCCCTAAAATTCTAGTCGTATTTATCTCTCGAATATTGGGGTGAATATGTGCTTATAGCTGCTTATATCATTAACAAGCTTGCTACCCCCACTTTGAATAACAAAACTCCTTTTGAAATAATATTCAAGGCTAACATATGATCAGATGAGGGTGTTTGGCTGTTTATGTTATGTTGCCACCCTAAAATATGGAAGAAAAAAATTTGATCCTAGGGTAAGAAAATGTATTTTCATTAGATATCCTTTTGGGATAAAGGGGTATAAACTTCTAGATTTTAAAAAACTCAAATATTTGTGTCTAAAGATGTCATTTTTTTATGAAGGTGTTTCCATTTGAAAAGTCATAAAGACAAAAGTGTTGAACAATTTCATTTCCCTCACCAGCATACTACTGTGAACAATCTGAATCATTTAATGGCATATAATGAGCCTTTTGACAACAATCCATATGATACACAACTAAATCAACTAGAACATTTTACACATATAGATGTTGGAATGAATGAAACTTCATAACCTGTGTTGAGTCACTCATAGGAACTGCCTAATGACAATGCACCTGATCTTCAACATTATTGTTAAGGAGATCAACTAAGTTGAAAAATACATCAAAGTACCTAAATGACTACTATGACCAACAAGTGAACAAAATTCCAACACCAAAGGCTAAGACAAATGTGGAAACCATAAAGAACTTAGCAATTGAATGTAATGCACTAAATCTTAGCAACAATTATGATTTGTGCAAAGATGAAGTGCCAACAACCTACAGCTCCAAAATTAAACTAAACTACTACAATTGATGCAATGGAAAGGAGATGGCAAACTTAGAAGAAAATGGCATCTAGACACTCACTGACCTACCACCAAGTAAGAAGCCTATAGGCTATAAATATGTTTATAAAGTGAAATACAGGCCAAATGGATTTGTTAAAAGATATAAGGCTAGGTTAGTTGCTAAGGGTTACACTCAAGAATATGGAATAGATTATTAGGAAGCATTTTCACCTATAGCTAAAATAACAACTGTTAGAATATTGTTAGCTGTTGCTGTAAATAAGGGGTGTTCTTGGAGCAATTGGATATTAACAACGCATTTTTGCATGGTAACTTAGAAGAGGATATTTACATGGACAACCCACCAGGATATAACAAAGGTAAACCACACCAGTTATGCAAATTTAGTAAAAGCATTTATAGGTCTAAACAAGTTTTAAGACCAAAAAATCACACATTTTGTACAGCAGTTAAGGAATTTGGTTTTGTTCAACATAAGGTTGATTATAAACTCTTTACTATGGTAAGTAAAAGTTTTTTTACTACCATAGTAGTATATGTTGATGATGTGATTGTTGGAGGGAAAAACACTGAATTGATCCAGTATTTAAAGTCTTACCTCAATGATTTATTTAGGATCTAAGATAGTGGAGATCTATCATATTTTCTGGCCATTAAGTTAAGAAGAATAAAAGAAGGGTTGTATCTTAACCAAAGAAAATATATACAGGTTATTTCAACTGATTGTGGAATGAAAAATTGCAAGACATCAAGGATTACAATGAACCATAATACAAGGCTAAGCTAGTATGATGGGGAGCCAATCTCTTATGTAGCATATAACATAAGATAAGTCAGAGGACTATTGTACTTTACCATATCTAGACTAGATATTGCATTTGGTGTTCATATCATTAGTTAATTTATGGAAAACCCAAGCAACATTCATTTAAGAGTTGCATATAAGGTACTGCAATATTTGAAACTAACTTTGAAATAGGGTGTCAACTTGCTTGCAAATGTAGATTATCAAATTAAGGGCAACCGTGATGCAGATTGGGATCCTACCCAGACTTAAGGAGATCAATTGTAGGCTATTGTGCCTTGTTAGGGAACTCTTTGATTTCATAGAAGTCCAAGAAACAATCATTGGTCTCAAATTCATTAGCTGAGGCAAAATACAGGTCTATAGCTATACTTTGCACTGAAATAGTATGGATTAAGCATGTTCCCAATGCTTTGCAGGTAGAGTAGAAGGAACTAGTGTTGATTTACTGCGATAGCCAAGCAACTTTGCACATCATCTCAAATTCAGTGTTCCACCAAAGAACAAAGCATATTGAGTTAGATTACCATTTGATGAAAGATTTGTTACGAGCAAGGACCATTACGACTGAACATGTGACATCTTAATCACATATTATAGACATTTTTACCAAGGCCTAGCCAGAACAGGTGTTGAAGGCACACTTTAGTAAGTTATGAATTGTTGTGCACCACTCCCATCTTGAGGGAGCGTGTTGAAGGACTTGCAAGGTGGCGCTAGAGTGGACTCCAGAGATTGTGATTTATTGTCAAATTTATTTAAGTTGTTTGTTGATTTAATGCTGTATTTAGTTAGTTAAGTATGGTTAATTAGTTGATTAGTTGAGTTGTATAAATAGGTTGTTTTGGCTTGTATTGTAATAGATACACTTTCCCTTTTCTTCATAGAGTTAGGGTTCCTTCTGCCGTCAGTTTTTCAGAGCTTTATTCGACTTTTTTCTTGAAGCTTTATTTGATTTTCATTTTGATCATTCTCTTCGTTTTCCTTTAATTTCTTTATATGGAAATCTTTAGTGTATTTTCTAAAACATATACGTATGCACGGGCACAAATGCATATATGTGATACGTATATTGTTGGGCGGACCATCACAAAAGTTTTATTTGAGTTTCTATTCGGATTGAACCGATGCATGCACGTTGGACGATTTACTTTTCGTGGTAAGAAATGGGGGAGAAATGTCCCCACCAAACATAAATGCGTCGTACGAGATTGGGGGTCCCGGTGGCCCTCTCTTTGATTTTGTTTGTTCTGTACTTATTTAACGATATTATTTACGAAAAGCATTCATAATTCAGGCCGCGTTGGATTTTGCTTCTGGTCTCGGCCAGGACTGCAGAGTCATGCATTAACTCGTGTAATGTAAGTAACGCACGTCTATCTATATTATACTAAATAATGGGTTTTAAGCCTACTTCGGTTGCAACCCCTTATACGATACTATGTTATGAAGTGAAAGATATATCAACTAACGTTAACTCTGAAATGTTAAATTGTCGAATTATCTTTATTTTCTTTATATTTTTATTCTCTTATTTTATTTTCATTTTTAAAATTTTTCTCTTTTCCCTTAGTAAAAATTAGTTTTTTATTCTTTACTTTCACTTTTAATATTTTTCTCTCTCTCTTTATTTTTTCAAAAAGAATTATATACAATTACAATTTATAAATAATTTTATTTTTGTTAAATTTTTTAAAAATATAATAACTTTATATTTTATTTTAATAAATAAAGTCAATTAATTTTTAATAAATTACAAACACATAAAGTATATAATTTTTACGAGTGTGTGAGTAAATATATATATATATATGTATATGTATACATATACGTATATATTTGGTGCTATTGACTATGTTCATGGGGCTAAGAGGTGATGTATGTTGGGATGGGAATTTTTAACTTGACTCAAAAATTCAACCAGAACCCGACTTGAAATTAGCAGGTTTCTGGTCGAGTTTTTGTGTGTTTGGCTTAAAATCAGATCAGACTTGCGAATTTTAAAAGATAAACGAGTCAATTTCGAGTTAACCCACTGGATTAACTTGTAGACCAGTGAACTCGCGAATATATTTTAAATAATTTATTAAATATTTATATAAATAACAAACTAATTAAATAAAATTAAATGGTAAAATTGTAAATATTTAAAATATTAAACCTTAATTTTGATTAAATTGAAAATAATTTTTTTGTTGGCGGGTTGGCTTCGGGTTATATTTTTTGACGAGTAAAAATATTCAAGAATCTGAGAGATTCTACCTACCATTGTGTGAAGGGCCACTACCTAACAAGCTTTCTTGATACAATGCTAGCTCTATTGCAACCCTGCATTGGTCTATACCCAATTCTTGAAGTTGAGTGAGCTATTACTTGTTGGTTCTAGGTCTAGCTTTTCTATTTTCATCTTTTTCATATAAATATTTGTAAAAAGTGTCCACTCAAGAGTATTGTACTAGTGATTGTTAGAGTTTCTCTTTACTCTAGCTGCCATTTACTGTAATGGGCCTTTGAATTAATGCAAGCAAGATTTCTATTGCAATTCAAGTACATATTTACTATATTTTTACTTGTCTATTAGAATTTTGCCTCTAAAGCATTTGGAGGAATATGAGTACGACTTGGTGGCAATGAGAATGAAGCCCCGTTGCAATAAAACATGACCAATAAACAATTGGATGCATTGGAAGAACAAAATTCCAAGCTTGAGTACATCATGACAACCTTAGCTAAGAGGGTTGAGCACTTGGAGGATGAGAATGAAGACCTCTAGGCTTAGCTTGCTGAAAGTCAAGAGTTATACTGAGAACTAACCAATAACCAAGATAATAGTGCACATGAGCTCAAAAGAGAAGTTAAGCAAGTGGCCATTCAAATTGGATTGCTTTAATGAGTTGTTAACAATGCCTCAACAGTTGCGTAGGACCTCAAGTCTAGAGTTCGATTCCCCGAACCAAAGTCATATAGGGTTGCTTGACTTTCTAAAGAGGTAAAGAAATTCCTCTTCAGTACAAAACAATACTTCTTGGTTGCAAACATTATTAAGGAGGCCCAAAGGGTTACTATCACCACCATGTTTGATAGGTGATGCTAAACTCTGATGGCGCACTAAGTATGCAAACATTCAAGAGAACTCGAGACTCCTAGATACGTAGGATCAACTGCAAGAAGCCATCTAAGATCAATTCTTTCCAAAGAATGTAGAATACAATTCTAGGATGGCATTGCTAGAATTGAGGCAAACTTGGAGTGACTGAGATTATATAAAGTTCCTAGCGCTAATGCTAGGCATTTGAGACATGTTCGAGAAGGATAAGCTTGACACTTTTTTGATGGGATTGAAGCCCACGGTGTGATTGGAATTGCAGTGCAAGTAGGGAGCAAACTTGAACTTAGCGATGGGTAGACTTGCTGTGAGCAAGTAAAGAAGGATTGCTACTTTCTATGTGATGGCTCTGACATTGTGTGAAAAAAAAGTTAGTTAATGTCTTATCGAGCCTCAAGGATGTGGGGCTATCAAAGAACACTACAATCACCTAAATTTAAAGATAGTGAACTAGATTCTAATGGAGATAACTTGGGTGTTATTTGCCTTCGATGAGAGACCATCACCTGCCAGGTTGCAGCAAAGTATAAAGAAAAGTTTGTAGTAGGTAGAACACTCTGACATTGGTGAAAACCCTCCAAACAAGGAGAGCTGCAATGGTCACCAGAAAAAGGGGTTGATGTACATGGATGTGAAGATCAATGGCAAATTCATTTGAACTATGATCGACACAGGTGCCACACACAACTATTTAGCTACCATTGAGGTGGAGAGATTCAAGATTGTACTTGAGAAACGGTTTAGGTGACTAAAAGTAATCAATTCAACTGCCCAACTTATTACCAAAGTTGCCAAAGGAGTTAGGATTAAGCTTGGTCCACTCAAGGGATAGATGATTTTTTTTGTGGTTTAGATAGATGATTTCAAGCTTATTCTAGGGTTTGATTTCTTTAGAAAGGCACGAGTAACTAGTAATATGCCCTCTGATGTCAAATTTTCAATAAGGAATACATTGAGGGCTATTCGTTGTAAATTTTATTATTTTTATTTAATAAAATATTGATGATTAGTTTATTAATATTTTGGTAGTTTTGTCATGCCTGTAAATTTTAAATGGCATAAAGTATTGTATGTGCCTATGTGATTGTGTTACAAAGTCTTACTCATAAGGGATTTGAATATCAATACAAGGTTGTCTTAGTATACATTCATTAATACCAGTTTGTGAGTTACATACACTCTAAAAAGTATTAGAGAATTGGTAAAACTTGTACACCTTGTATTTGTATAGTGAGTGAGTGTTATGTCATTTGGTATGAGAAACTAAGAATACACATGTATGGATGCATCATTGGAGAATAAACATTCAGACATTAACTCTCAAAATAAAACAAACACATAGAGTTTACTCTTTGCTATCAATGTCTTGCTTTGTAATTATGTTAAGTGTGCGTGGATCTTATAGTTGAGACGATGTAGTTATCTTGTGCGCATGACGGTTAATATGTCATTAGGGCATTGAGGATTACTATTTATATCATGGGATAGGGTCATGAGTCCAGAGTACCATTGCCTAGGTGTATACGGAGGCATATGTGAATTCAATAAAGAATTTATCTCCTTAGAAGTGAGAAAGGTATTTGCCCAATATAGTTGACGTTCTATGAGATGAAAATCCTTGGCCAAGATAGTGTGTGATCAAAAGGAGTTTCTGATAGAAATATCGGTCTAATAATCTTGTGTTGTGCAGGCAATGAGCATGCTTCAAGCTACTGGTGTGGATTCCTCCTTTTTCACTCCTTTAATCTTGTAATCCTATGTTTCAAGTGTTTAGAAAAATAAAATGCACTCTCCAAGATGTGGAGAACATATATTTATAGTTACATGGTACCTAAGGTTCGTTTAAGAATGGAAAAGATGAAAAAGTCCCTAAATTTTCCTACAAGATCGAAGTTGAAAGTTCCATTGCACCGACTCTTGTGTTTGAGACACCAAGCTCTGAATTTTGACGTCTTTCCTCACACTTGTGCATCTGAGCACGAGATTTACATAAATTTGATAATTGTGACCATAGTCGCATTGAGCTGTCTCATGATTGCACCTCCTTCCCTTGCAATCACGATTCTCGTTTCCATCAATTTAAGTGTGGTTTGCAATTCGCTCTGTTATCTCACCAAAGCTTCCTGCGATTGCGACCACCAACCATGGTAATTCGTGAACTCACCGTGGTTGATTTGTGATATTGAGAATCCCCATTTACAGGTGCAGCTCTTCCTTCTGCAATTGCGACGCTAGCTTGTGAACATAAAATCATATGTTAAGTGTAGAAAATGTACAAAATTAATAATTAGCCTTACATCTACACTTTTACACTCCAAAATTAATATATTAAATACACTTCATGGGTGATAACATATTTTCTCCATTTTTAATCACATGAATGCATAATTTGAACACATAAGGTGTATAAATATACTATAATTTTGCATGTTGTGACACACCCACATTTATTTATTTGCTTGCCCTCAAGTAAACACACTCTCTCCCACTTAATTTGTTGATGTATAAGATTATAAACTTTGATTTCAGAAGTCTATTATATGTATACATCACTTAGTCCATTATCATTCAAGATCGTTGCACTTTCAACCTAAATGTTTACAACTTGAGTTCCCGTGTTTGTGCAGCACTCTTCAACCCCTAATCATTTCAACCACTTGATGTTCTATTCCAATTTCAAGAAAATTAAATCTAGGACCGCTCACTCTAGGCATTAACTCAATCCCTTTTGAATAAGTTCAATCAACATTAATTCTCACTAGAGGACTAGTGTGGGTTAACGTTTTTTCTTTTTTATCATTCTCCCTCACACTTATTTTTTCACTATCTTCCATGATTTTTAATTTCCTTCTAAGTAGTTGAGAGTCTTTTTACATGAAGGTGAAGCTCCCTTGGTTACTCAACTACTCTAACCAGTGAAGTAGATTGATTTTTCTTATGCTCAGACAATTTTCCTTTTTTGAGATTTTTCATTCAAAATTTTTTTGAGTCCTCTCTCTCTCTCTCTCTCTTAGTTAATTTTTCTAATTCGCTAGAGAATTCACCAACACCTAAGGTAAGACTTATATCCTTAACTTAATCATCTCATCCTCACCATAAAACTTCTCAGACAATCTAATAATCAAAAGGGAAGAGTGTATGCCTTATCAAATAAGAACTATGCCTTCAATACTAAGTCTAGCACGCTGATTCTCAAGAATAATAATAGAACAATGCAACAATAATTCCTTGGAAAGCATTCATCGTAAATTAAGTATAGTGGCCATGAAGTCCATGTGATGATTATGCGATCACTTTAATCATAAAAACCACACTTGCATGCATAAAAATTTTTACACTCATACCACATGTAATGACAACGATATTCTCATTCAAAAGTTTTTCTATACTTCTATCCTCTCCTACACTTATTTTTTGCCACAATCAATCATATTATCACTAGCATAAAGTAACCTAGGAGGGTGTGGTGTTTATACTTCTTTCTTTGGCCTTCTTCGTGCATCCTCAATTTCTTCATTTCTTTAAAATCCTACATCAAAACAAAAATATAGATGATCTCCACTCAACAAAAAACTAAACAAACTTAAATACAAAACGAAAGAAATTGAAAGTAATAAAAAGATAGCTTGGGTTGCCTCCCATGGTGCATTGTATTTAATGTCTACAGCTCGACAAAATACTCATGGTCTAAGGTGGTTTTATTGAGGCTTTGGGGATCTATAAACCCCCATAAGTTGCAAATCTCTTTTGCTTCTTTCTCATTCTCCTTCTTTTCTTCCTTGCTCTTTTCCTTATGCATAACTCGTCTCTTTCTAGCCATGGGGAATCTTCCTCCACACTTAGTTCTTTTTCTCCTTTTCTCTTCTGCATATTACTTTCTTATGCATCATCTATCTAATTACTCTTGTTGTCAAGTTGGTTAACCATATGCATTACGGAGATATTTTCTTCTACATTTGTGTGCATGTGGTGGAATGTATAGGATACACATAAAAAGTGACCTCTTTTGGGCCTTCGTGCAATGTAAGACTACTCTTGTTCATGTTAATCATAACTTTGGTTGTAACTAAGAAGGGTTGGCCCAAGATTATATTGTGCTTCTTTTCACCCACCATATCTAATACAATAAAGTCTATGAGCACCATGAAATTACTCCTCTTGATCAACATGTTTTCCATAGCTCAACTGGCCTTATCATAGATCGATCTGCCCCCCTTATTCTCATATGTGTTAGCTTAACTAACTCCATCCCAAGTTTTTGAAAAATAGAAAAGGACATTAGATTTATGCTAGTACCTAAATCATATAAACATTATCAAATGAGCTGCTTCATATAGTGCAAGAGATTAAAAAAAAAAAACTCCCTAGATTTTTTAGTTTTAGCGGTAGTACATTTTTCTCATCCAAGTTACCGTGCAAGTCTCCAAATTACCTCTTCCTACTCTTCACATCTTTTAGGCATTTTACAACAGTTGGGTTATTTTTTATTTATGCAATTAAAAGAACATTTACATCTAACTTTTCAAAGTCATTAAAAAATTTACTTACCTGGTCCTTTATTTTAGCTAGGATAAGCTTCTGTGGCTATGGAATTTTCAGCTTGTATGGCCTTAGTGTACTCGTCTTTTTGTTTTCCTCAGCTTGCACCTTGTCCCTCATTCGTTTCTTCTTAGGCATCAGCAAGTGGATCCCCTTTTCCTATTTTACTTTCTATTACTTGTATAGTTTTCACATGCTTACTCAGATTATTCTTAGTAGTGCTTGGTAACATACGTGCTAGTCTATGTGTCATCTCCTGTGATAGTTGCCCCGCTTGAACCTCCAAATTTCTAGTTGATGATTGTTGGTTCTGTAAGAGAGCATCGGTTCTACTCATGTAATCTTGTTGGGTCTTTGCAAGGTTACTCATTATTTGATGGATTAGCTTCACAAGATTTCCCACAATTTCCTCCTTTAACTGCTTTTTCTCTAGCTATGAGTATGGTGCTTACAAGCCTACCAAGTTTTATGAGTTTTTTCAAGAAATATTTGAATGGTTCCTCCTACCTGGGTTGTAGGTGTTTGCATTGGGATTATTACCTTGTGCTCTTGCAATATCTATATAACTCACTTGTTCTTTCTGCTCACTACTCGTTCCTTCACCTCTACACTCATGTGCAGGGTGAGACCTTGCACACATATCAGAAGTATGACTTATAAAAAGTGGAGAATGTTGAGAATTACTTACTAAGATACTATTAATCTTTTTGGACAAGAGTTCCAATTTTGTTGCCAGGGTCATCACTAAATCTACTCCATGCATGTCGACGACCTTATGTATTGTGGATCTCTCAAATGGCTAATGGTAGGTATTAGATGCCATCTTATCTATCAAATCCAAAGCATCTGTAGGAAATTTGTTTATTAAAGCTTCCCGCTGCGGCTACATCTAACACTGTACGAAGTTAACCAGATATACCATTATAGAAAGTTTATACCTACATCTAAAGTGGATATCCATGTTGTGAGCACTTTCTGAGAAGCTCTTTCAACTATTCCCACACTTTAGGTAGGCTTTGAGTCTAATTGTTTAAAGGTCTTTATCTCAAGCCTTAATTGTGCAGTCTTGGCAGACAGGAAGTATTTCTCTAGGAATTTGTTTACCATGTTCTACCAAGTGATGAGACTCTTAGGTGGCAATGATTATAGCTCTATCTTGGAAATAATCTCAATTTAATTGCATCATTAGAAACCCCATTAAATTATATGGTGTCACATAATTTAAGAAAAGAAGCAAGATGGGTGTTACTATCTTCATGTGGGGCCTCACCCAAGCTGTTAGACTACACCATATTGAATAGTGTAGGTTTCAGTTCAAAGTTATTTACATTCACGGGTGGTCTCACAACACCTATCATATTTTGGTTAATCACTGATTGAACGTAATCTTATATAGCCCATTAGTTTGGTGCAAGAGGAAGCTCCTGTGGTGGTGGGGTATTTACTACTATTTCCTGTTTATGTTAGAAAAGAACTCTACAACTATGAAAGGTTCGTTCAATCTCTAAATCAAAATCAAAATCAATGCTCTTGCTCCTACATGTACTATTGTCTTAACAAGCAAAAATTCAACCCACAAAGTAGTAATATAACCAAAAATGCAAGAAGAGAGTTAGAAAAAGAAGAGATAATGAGAGAAATAAAGAAAAACAAAAACAAAAATGAAAACAAAACTAAATGGCCTAATCTAGAAATCATTCAGAGTGTTCAATAGCACTAATCGTTTTCCTTGGCAACGGTGCCAAAATTTGATGTGGGTCATCACCATTCTAAAATTAAATTTACAATTAAACTAGTACTATAGTGAGGAGAGGCATCATTCCCACAAGGAGGGATTTTGTATCTATTGATATAACGGAACTTGTATTAGTTAGGCTACAAAAATGGAATGAAAGGGAAATAAACACTAACTAAAAACAAGCACTTAGAATAAAGCACACAATTCAAAGGTAATAGAGTACTAGTAGTTGAAGCATCTAGCCACTTGTATTATATTGGTTTTATATGTATGCCAAATTATATTAAATATCAATTTAATTATACTAGTTACAGATTGTTAATCCTGAAATTTATAATATATTCTCTTGAACTCTCATGTAGCTTTAACTTCATATTTTAGTAGGTATTCCCACGTTAAATTGAGTCAAAAAATTCAAGTTTAGTGATTAACAATGGTTACTTGTATTAATTCTATAATTTTACTCCCGTTATTCTCAAGAAATTAATGTTCAGAATTGTATGTCTAGCATGTAAGTTTCATTTTTGTTATTTTTCACATAGTCATGATTAATTAGAGAAGTGGTCAATTCTCCTAATTACTATTCAATTCAACAATTGTGAATAAACCATAAAAAGACAATTAATTAAAACTCATGCATGCATATTTCATCAAACACAAGTACAAGCGACCAGAGAAAAATTTAGAAACTCATATTAAATTTCAAAAAAGCCAATTCCAATTTCTTCATCATCTAGAACAACATAAAATTCTAGAAAAAGCTAAAAAAACTTAGTCTAATAATCTTGAGCTGCATAGACAATGAATGCGCTTCAAGCTTTTAGTGTGGATTCCTCCTTCTCCACTCCTTCAATCATATAATCCTATGTTTCTAAGTATTTAGAAAAATAAAACTAAATCTAATCCTCTCTCCAAGATATGGAGAACATGTATTTATAGTTACATGATGCCTAGGGTTCGTTTAAGAGTGGAAAAGATGAAAATGTTCCTAAATTTTCATGCACAATCAAAGTTGGAAGTTCTACCACACTAAATCTTGTGGTCACGACACTAAGCTCTGCCATCATGATCTCTTTCCTCACACTCAGACATTTGGGCATGAGATTTATATAAATTTGATAATGGTGATCTGTGGTCGTGTTAATCCATCTCGTGATCTCGCCTCCTTCTCTAGCAGTTGCAACTCTCATTTGCACAAATTCCATTGTGGTCCACCATTTGCCTTGCTATTGTGCCGAAGCTTCCCATGATTGCAACCACTAACCCTAGCAATTCCAAAACTAAACTCGATTGATCTATGCGAAATTGCGAATCCTACTTTCATAGCCACAACTTTTGCTTCCACAGTTGCAATACTAGCTTGTAGACATAAAATCATATTTTAAGTGTATGAAATGAATAAAATTTACATCTACATTTTTCACCCAAAATCATCATATTAAATACAATTCATGTATAATAATGTATTTTCTCCATTTTTAACTCATATATATGCATAATTTAAGCATCCAAGGGCTACAAATAAATTATAATTTCACATGTTATTACCTGTAATGCATAGTATTTATAATCAAAAGGATTCATTGTGATCTAATTCACTTTATTTTAGATGGGCTATGATATGAGTTGCAAGTTAAGTATTACCCATATCCTTCAAGTAATACTTGTTGCTATCCAAGGATGAACTTGGACAGTCACATACATAAGAACAAGATGACGGCTTGAGGCATTTACAATAAAGGTGATCACAAGGTTTGAGAAGTTTTGTGAATGAGGATAGAGAAGTTTCATGTTGAATTTAATTTGATTGCAATTGGATTGAACTGAATTGAAATGATTTATTCCTCATTATATTTGTTAGTGAAGTGATGAGATCAATAATTAGAAACATGATGAGCTTTTAATTTAATTAATAAAATTGAAAAGGCAAGGCACAAAGGAATTATTTAACACCTATTATGTTTGTTAATAATGAAATTATTAATTAAAACTTATAATAGGTATTTAATTTAATAAATGGGATTAATTAAATTGAAGGAAATAATTCAAATGGGCTTTAATTCTTAATTAGGTTAATAATTAAAGATGGATGGGCTGGAATTAAGTTTAAGGTCTATGTGAAAGCCCATAGAGTCTATTCCACAAGCCTTAGGCATCCTAGTATAAATAGGATCATGTGTTGAGAATAAATTACCTAGAAGAATTCTAAAAGTATTATTCATGTAAACAGTGGCGGCGGGAACTGTTCATCCATAGATAGTGTTCATGTGGGCACTATTCACCACTTGCATACAAGAGAAGATTAGTTACTAGCCTTTTTCAATTTTCTCTCAAGAAATTCTCAACGTGCAAGAGTTATGGAATTTTATGGAGTTCGTGGAATTTTGTTGGAGAGCCATGACCAATGGCTTGTTTGTGTGGACAAACTAGAAGTTAGGACTTTATTATTACTTGTGGATCATAGACAAAAATTACAAGATTTATTTTCAGGTTAATCCATGTAACTATTTTGAAATTTATGTTTGTGCATTTCATGCAACAAAAAGTGGCCCGGATTGAGATTTTATTTATTCTGCTATGTTCTCTGGTTATTTTGTAATTAAAATTTGAAATGTTTTGCATCCCATGTCCAATGAAACCTAACACTTGCCATGTGAAGAAGTATTAATGATGGTAGGGAATAAGCCCCGCATTGTTCCCACCATGTCAGGCTAACTTAGTGAGAAGAGCTTCTTAGCTATCTAGTTTGAGAAAAGATGCCATTGTAATGAGGCATCTTATCTGTACACCTTTTGGTTTGAGGAAATGGAGGAATTAGGGCCTATCCTTGATGTGGTGAAGGACTCTCTTAGGGAATTTAAGGGTGTAGTGTCAGATGAACTTCCTCACAAGCTAGCACTTAAGAGGATTGTCGATCATGAGATTGAGCTCTTTCCAAGCACTATATCACCTACATGAGTACCCTTGAGCTAGTAGAGCTTAAGAAGCAACTGAGAGAAATGCTAGAGAGTGGTATCATTCGCCTTAGAAAATCATCGTGTAGGGCTCTTGCACTGTTCCAAAAGAAGGTTAATGGATCTTTGAGAATGAACCGTGACTATTAAGCCCTGAATAAAATTATTGTGAAGAACATGTACCCCATGCCATTGATTGCCGATTGCTTTGAGACTTAGCTGGGCAAAATACTTCTCTAAAATTAATTTGAGATTGGACTATTAACAAGTCAAGATTCAGGAGGGTGATGAAGCGAAGACAATGGTGGTAACAAGATATGGTGCATACAAGTTCTTAGTTATATCATTTGGCTTGACTAATGCTCCAACGACCTTCTGCACCAAGATAAACCAAGAACTACACAATTTCCTTGATGAATTTGTTGTAGCATACTTAGATGACATTGTGGTGTATAGTGAGTCCTTAAAATAACATATGGAGTGCTTAAGAAATGTTCTCACCCTTGTCCAATAGCATGGGTTGTATGCAAAGCCGCTAAAATGTCCGTTTGCTCAAGAGACCATCCACTTTTTGGATCATATTATTGAACAAGGGCAAATTCTAATGAACTTAAAGAAGGTGTAGGCCATTGAGGAGAGGCAAACTCATAAGGATCCTTAGACTAACCAATTACTACCATAGGTTTGTTAAGGCATACTCCAAGATAACCAGGCCATTCACTAATCTTACAACAAGATAGAAGAATGAGTGTGGTTACCCTAACACCAGGTTGCTTTTGAGAGATTAAAGAAAGCTATGAACATATCCTGTGTTTGCTCTCCTTAACTTGTAAAAGCCATTTGAGGTGAAAATTGATGCCTCAAATTATGCAATTAAGGGAGTACTAACACAAGATGGGCATCCCTTTGCTATTAAGAGTAGAAAGCTAAAAGATGCCAAGAGAAATTACCCAATACATGAGGAAGAGTAGCTAGTCATAGTCCACTATTTTAGACTATGGAGCATTATTTGCTGGGTACACCATTTGTGGTCCAAATCAATAATACTGCAGTTAACCACTTCATGACGCAACTGAAGCTTACACGAAAGCAAGCACACTAGTAAGAGTTACTTGTTAAGTTCAACTTTGTGTTGGAGCGTGTAGGCCCCAGAAACAATTGGACAAATGCCTTCAGCCAGAGGGTAGAGTTGGAAAAGTTAAGGGTGGTTGCTACTTTATCCTCGAGCAAAGTAGCCACCTCCATGAAAGAGTGAAAACGTGAGTTGCTAAGGTGAGATTCAGCTATTGTGTGTTTGGATTAACTTGTAGAATAGGGTAAGAGAAGGTAGTTTTTGGCTTGAATATGGATTTTTGAGGACTACGAGAAAGTACCAATAAGTTCCCAATGGCAGACCTAAGGAAGTCAATAATTGCTGAATTCCATGATACGCTATGTGAGTTATCTTGGAGGAGAGTGCACATTAGCCTACGTGTAAAGGGCATATTATGGGCCTCAAATGTGAGATGAAGTTGAGTTATATGTTCAGTCTTCGATCATTTACCAATAGGATAAAACAGATCACTTAAAGCCAAAAGGCCTAGTTGAACCCCTGCCCATCCCAACACAATGTTGGGAGGATGTCTCGATGGATTATATCACTAGCTTGCCTAAAGTGGGAGATTTGGAGAGCATTATCGTCATGGTGGATAGATTTTTAAAGTATGCCCATTCATTGCAACTTTAAAGTACAGAAAAAGGTCAATTAAGAATTTTAAATGTTTATATGCAAGAAGTGGTAAGATGACGTGTTAAAATTTACTATAATTAATATTGATATAGATAACTATGTTTAGAATCAATGCAAAATAATAGCGAGTTAATATAACTAATTTAATTATAAAAATTCATCATATAATATTATGGTGGTTTTTATTTCAATAAATCTATTTAATAAATTAGTGAATTTTTGTTTATAGTGTATCAATTTAAAAAATATATATATTGCTAATTAAATTAAAAAGAAAAAGAGAGAGAAAGTTAATGCTATAATAAGATAATCAAAAGATCATTTCCTATCGAAGTTAAAATAACAATTTTGGTCTTTTATTAAATTATTTATGAAACTAAGTTAATTTTAACATAAAGCGTTTTAATAAATCATTAATTTTTATTATTGTATAAATTACATAATAAATGATGCCCTATAGTTGAACAAGTAATAAACACAAGTGTGCATTTGAATTAAAAAGTCAAAATATTAAATAATGAGATAAAATAGTTTTAATTTGATTTATATTTTTCTATAATGTTACGATAATCTAAAATTCTTATATGATGATTATAATCATTTTATTCTTTTTAAAAGATATAAAGGACTTTGTATATAATAGTGCAATATCAAAGTTTAAGTTAAAAAAATAATTCAATGGATATGAATTTATTTCAACCAAATATCATCAATTTGATTATTATATTTAGAAATTAAACTTTGTAAACGCATATGTGCTTTAAATTCAAAAGATATTAAATTCTGAAATTAATTGAAATCTCTAGCTTATAAATAACTACTATCATAAAAAAATATATACATTTATTGTTCTCAATTATTTTTATAAATAAAAAATAGAACAATACGTTCTTTATTTATTTATTTTACCTTACTTAATAAATGTAATATGACGTATATAATCAAATAATTTTCTTATCATTAAAAATTATCATAAAAATTAAAATTTAATAATCATTATTGTTATTTAATTAATAGATACTACAGAAAATAATTTATCATTGAAACTTGCGATGTTAAAATCTAAACTTTAATTTTTTATTATTTTTATGTAATTCATTAAATTATTTTTGAAAGTAAGATAATAATATTATTTATCATTTATGATAAACACAAGAAAGTAAATATATGAACTCAATTTCAAAAACATAACTAAGCTATAAAAATAAAAAAAATTAAAATGAATAAATATTAAGATTATATAATTTGATATACTTTTATATTATTTGAATTAAATATATATTCTATACTATACGTGCAAAGCACGTAATATTTTCTAACATATATATGTTTTGAACATTTCAAGCATTTTTGCAAACTGATCATGCTAAACTTCCATATGATTATGTCTTAAGTATAAATTTTGGGTCCTATCTTTACTCTTTCTTTCATAACATATTTTTAATACGTACTAGTTTTTACTAGTATATATGTGTACATATATCCGGGAATGTCATAAAAAATTTCGAGTCATCCTTTTGTTAATTTGTACAAATGGGGAGTGTTAAAAGTTGTCAATGAATTAAATAATCGTGATGATATAAACTGAATAAACACTTTAGCGGTCTACTTTTCACTTAGATCCCTTTAACTAGCCAAGTTAAGGGTAAATTTGGATATTAGTACTTGGGACCATTTGTCGGACCAGAAGTCATCAAAGTAGTATATGATAACGAACGGTAGTTATACTAAGTTGCAAGAGAGAATATGGGAGAGGAGTTTCGGTTGATCAACAGCGAGAAACAAAGAACAGAACAATGGGAGATTTAAGAGTATGGAGTCCTATAAAGTGACTTTGTAAACTTAAAATATTTTAAAAAATGTTTGAAGATTAATATGGGGTCGTAAAATATTTTGTAAATTCCGCAAAACTGAAGCTAAGAAAATCTAACATTAAGATGATCTTGTTGGCCTATATTGAGACCGATTGAGACCGATACAATTATAGAGATACATTGCGGCTGAAATTTTGCAGGACCATTATCTCGTCAAGAGCCATGTTGTAACAAAAGCCTACACTTGGAATGATGACAATGCCTAGCCATGAAATCATGATGGGCCACAACCAAATATAAGTGGGCGCACTAAGAAATTCTCAAAAGCAGACCATACTGCTTCGCTCCATCACAAACCAAAGAGTGTCAATCAGATGGATTTGACATCAAGGTCCAGTATCCGTACGTAAGATGCTTTCATTGCTAGGTGGCTAGGCCAATTAAATGAATGTTTGATAAATGAAGTTATAATCAAAGCAATCATTCATTTTTTTATTTTTTTTTTGAACAATGGGTCCAACTTTTTACATTCTTCTTTTGTCTTTGTAATTGATTAGGTAGAAAATTTAACAACAGCGTAGCATGTTCAATTTAATTAAAAACAATAAATTTACCAATTCACAACTGCAGAACTGCGTCAGATTGAACAAAGTTAGTTTAAGTTTTATATCATATAGATTTTGAAACCGATGTATATATAATCTCTCAAATACCAATCGGAGCAATTATATGCACATAATATTTTTTCGAAAGTATAAATTTGATGGTATTTTAGAGAATATTTTACATTGTTAAATTTAAACTGTGCCAGAAACTTTTATATATAACAGCTATGTTTTCTGGTGTTGACAACCAAAGATATTGTTAATTGAAAGTTTTATGCGCATAAATTTCAATACATTGACTTATCAACTTTTAACTTCAATTTTTCAAAATGAGGATGTATTCTTCATAACTGGCGTGTTATGCATTATGATTAATTTATAAACAACATTCAAAATTTAAAAATTCTTAGATATACTATAAAATAAAATAATGATTTTAGACTTAACATTAAACGCCGTACTAATAGGAAATCTAATATATAACAATAATATATAATATTCATAATTACTATAATAAAAATAATATATATGTATGTATTAATATGTTCAAAATTAATTATAATATAAAATACTTTATAATATGAAGTCATTTCAATGCTACAAAAATTTAAAATATTACACAATCTTTGTACCATCTTAGTTTTCATTAGTATTTGTTAGCATTTACAACGAAATATTATTCAATTAAATATTTAAAAGATATATTACCTCGAAAAGTAAAATTGGTGACATAGAATGTATAATATTTTATTCTATTCTTGTCATTAATACCACTTAAATAAAATAAATGAATTAAGCTAAATTTTTTATTAAATAAATAAACAGATAATAATTAAAATATTGTTTAAATTCAATTATAGCACGAGTAATAAACTAGTATCTATGTATATATGTTTACTTTAAAAACAATAATGCTGTTGATTTACAATCAAAAATAAATTTGTTTATCAATTTTATTTTCTAGTGATTATTACTTTTCGTTTTATTTTAACAATTGTTCTAGAAAAGTAAATTGACTAAATGTAAATTCAATTTGCCCCCACACTCGTATGCCAACAAACATATCCCTCCAAACTCTCCTCAACCCGGTAATACCACCGTGTTTTTGGACGAAAAATAACACCCTCTCCCGCACGTGCCAATCTAATGCTCTAAAATATTAATTCGAAAAATACGCAATTTTGGCACTATTTTCCTTTCTCTCTACCTTACATTTTTACCTTTCCAGACTCTAAAAACCCACGTTTTCCTTTTCCCTCTCACCAGAAAAATAAGTTGCGATTAGATATATGTTTTGTTTCAAAAAAAAATATGTTTCTGGGATAAATGGAAAGAATCATGCAATAAAATATTTTAGAGATATGAGATAAGAAAAGTAGAATATTGTATGTGAAAGGATAATATTTTAAAAACAATGTAATACAATAACATGCTAGGTAGCTATGAATAAAAATTTTTGTTATTGTGACAGGGAGTTTGTAATAGAAATTTGTGTTGATTAATATATTAGATATTATGATATATATATATATATATATATTATTAACATATATTATAATGTGTGTATAACAAATATATTATATGTATTATTAATATGCAATGTACATTAATTATAAAATATATATTGTGATTTATGTTACATGTAATATATGTATTGTTTATTACGTTTATATTATATTGCATGATACATGTGTATTATATGTATCTGTTATATATAATTTATATTGTGTTTGTGTGTATGTGTGTATTACATGAAGATATATTATATTGTATATACAACACACACACACACACACATTTATAAAGTACAATATATAGATTTAAATACAAGAACGAGCAGTACAAGCATTAATAACTTGTTCCGGAAATAGCAGTGTATGAGTAGTACATGAAAATGTCAAATAAAGTAGTACATGGAAATCTAACATACATAGTAGATGAATACATAAAAATAATGCAATATATGGATTAGTAGCGATGTCATCATCTATTACCCCCAATTAGGCTAGCATGTTGTGCTCTCAAATATCCCTTTTTACTTGTCTTGTCGGTGTCCTATAGCCTAATAGTGATGTAACATAGTCTTCCACAAGTCATTGTGACATAGGACTAATGTATATGCGACATTGCTAGTTGCATAAGAAGACGAGACGTCAATGACTAATAGGGGTTGTAGAAACTGGTACTACCATCCACCTCAGGCCTAACTAGGCTCAATGTCCAAATCAAAATTAAAAATAACCTCAAATGAGGCTCTCTTAGGTGGTAGCATGTCCTTTGGTGGGGTGAGGGGGTAGAGTTGAACAATGTACGCGGACTCTTATACAAGGGCTCTCCTTTACTGCACTAGCACTGCTATCTAGGAGTCTCCTATTTTCAAATCATAATGATATCCTATTTTCAAATCATAATGATATGCATGAAGAATTAATGCATACTGTGAACATGGATTATATATAATGTATATCATTAATCCACGTATCCAAATAATTTAAATTACATGCACTTGGCGGCCCTCCTCCCAAAACTAACCCTACTGTCCCTTGCATGGTGGATGAGTCATATGTGATGCTCAAGAAAGACAAGTAATGCTTGAACACAACATATTAAGTGTATAGATTCCACAACTCGATCATGACTTAAAAATGAGTGACTTCATACCCAAAGTTTGCTATAAGCTGACGAGTCAACTGCCTGCACACAAGGTTCATCTCATGATTGCACATCATGTGTAAATAAAACTGGTCAAAAAATATGTCGAGTAGTGTCATAATGAGGGCCCTTTCCTCATTTAGAGACCATATGGATGCAGTTGGGCTTGCGCAAGAGTATTGTCTACATGGAGACATGATTCTGCACACATTTGTAGTTAGTATTTAGATAAAGACCACTCACAATATTAATGTTCCATGTTAAATTAGAGATGAGCACAAAGTGTATGAATAATGGTCAACACATTTTACAGTTTACATATAATATGGAAGGTTCAAAATACTAGTATGTATGGAGTAGGGATACAACCATTAGAATTAAATAACAAATGTACAATGAAAACATGAAATAGTTAAGCCTCGATGTGCCATCCATAAGTCATGTGCAGTTTGGTATCGTATGAGATTGTTGCAATATATATCTTTTCAGATAGATTTAAATATTGGATTAGATCCGATCAATGCAGGATTGACTGTATTGAAGCTGAAGGATCCTTGTCCACCTAGTTGGGATCAGTTACCTCTCTTACGAAACAATTATCATCTCAATGTGTGGTTACAAAATTGTGAACGACACACGCTGTAATGACAAAATCTACTTCTATACTATAATTTGGCATCTGTCCTCTTAAAATTGAGACTTTTTTCTTTAGGACATCGAAGCATCCCTTAATTTAGTTCCTGATCGATGAATGGCGTCTGTTGAACAGCTTCCTTATAGTGTGCGGATTTTGTCCAGAACCATGCCATGCCATTTAAGGATATGGTAGCATTCCCCCCAACAGGGGATCAAAAACCTTGGCACATTTGTATACCCAACATTGACCACCTAATATTTTTCTACCAGTATGGGACATGCACTTGTATAAGGAAAGTGGACAGGAAGCATGAAGATCATTATCTACTTTATGCAAACTTCATGGTGGCTATGGGAAGTTGTACTCCAGATTTTGGAGTACATCCTGAAGAATTCTAGCATCAACTACATTCCCCTCTTGTCCAAACACTACAAACGTTAATTTTAGGTCTAATGAGCATGCTACCATAATGTTTTGGCTAAGTTGTGCCTTGCGGGTTCAATATGCTTAGGATGTGGTCACTGGGATCTACGCTAGCACAATCCTATAGTCAATGTCTCCAACATAGTTCTACACATGATTTTCGTTGATTATGTTTACCTAAGAATTTAATATATCAAGTCGATATAATGCACTCACATTAAAGTAAGGGTATATTTAAGGTTGTTTAAATATTCAAGGGCCATAGACATATCTAAAGGCCTAATGTACTCTGCCACCATGGTATGTAAGGCATTGCAGACCATGTGTATGTGATGGCTAATTGTCTTAGGGGAGCACTAAATTGTTTAGCAACACCTCGTTGGCGGTGATACATGGCAATGAACCTAATGAAGATGGCGACAAACTCTACAGGGAGTATGTGAACATGATCGTGCTACTATGAGTAGCTTGTTTGCAAGATCTTCTTGGATAGCACCTAAAATGTGGGCTTTATCATGCGTAAGGTATCATAGAACCAGTCATCATGCCCAAGTTAAAATTTGAATTATTTCTTTCAATTTAATTAATCACATCAATTAAATTAAATTAAAGGCCTATTATGTTTTCAATTAATAATCTCCATTATTAACAAATATATTAGGTACAAAATAATTCTTTTGTGCCTTGTCTCTTTAATTTAATTAATCCCATTAATTGAATTAAATGTTCATCACGTTTTTTATTAATGATCTCATCACTAACAAACAAAATGAGGAATAAATCATTCCAATATGGTCCAATCCAATTGCAGCTAAATTAAATCTGTCATGAGATTTCAAGCCTCATCCACAAGTTTTCTCTAGCCTTGTGATCACCACTTTGGAAATGCCTCAAGCCATCATCTTGTTCTAATGTGTGTGACTCTCTAGATTTATTCTTGGTTGGCAACGAGCATAGCTCGAAGAGCATCTGTAACACTTAGCTTGTGGCTCATATCGTAGTCAATCCAAGGTGAAGTGAATGAATCACAGTGAGCCCTCCCGATTGTGAATACCATATGGTATAAACCTTTTGTTTTGCTTTGTTCAAATTGAGTGAGAGCCATGGATTTAGTCATGTTCACAAACTTAGTCATATGACTGATTGATGTTTCCTCATAAAACTAATGTTTCTATTGAAAACTCTTTTTTAATCACACACTACTTTAGCCAAGGATTTTTATCTTATAAAATATCAACTGCATTGGACAAATGCTTTACTCACTTAAAAGGAGATAAATCCTTTATTGAATGCACACATGCTTCCCTCGCTCCCAGGCAACGACATTTTAGGCTGACCCTATCTCATACTAGAATAGATATTGGTATTTAATATTTTATGACACATTGGTCGTTATGCATACAAGACAACCATGTCATCTCAGGTCTAAAGTCCACACACACTTAACATGATTACAAAGCAAGACATTGATAGTAAAAAGTAAACTCCATGTGTCTACTTCGTTCTATGAGTCATGTCTAAATACTCATTCTCTAGGGATACATCCATACACATATATTCTCAATATCTCATGCTACATAACATGGCACTCATCAAATAAATACAAAGTGTGCAAGTTGTATTAACACTCTATTGCCCGTTAGAGTATTTGGGACTTGTGGACTAGTTTTAGTGATTATGTATTAAAATAGCCTTGTGTCCATATTCATTACCCCTTATGAATAAGACCTTTTAACACAATGATATGAGCACATGTAATACTTCATGCCATTCAAGATTTACATGCATTTAATTACTATCAAATATTAATAAAATAATCATCAATATTATTAAATAATTATTATAATATTTACAACCAACATCCCTCAATGTATCTTTCATTGATAATTTGATGTCAGAGGCTTATGACTAACACTACTTCCCTTAATCAAAGTAAAAGTCAACAAACTTATTGAGGTTAGGTTCATTCAAGAAGTTAAGTATCCCATTTGGATCTTTAGCATAGTCTTAATGAGAAAGAAGAATGGAAAATTTTGAGTTTGTGTTGATTTCAGGGACTTGAGGAAGCATACCCTAAAGATAACATTGCCTTTTTGTTAATTGAATTGATGATTGATGCTATCACTAGACATGAAGTACTTTTGTTCATGAATGGGTTGTCACCCATGGATGAAGAGTTGACAACCTTAGTACCTAAAGACATATATTGTTACAAAGTAATACTTTTCAACTTGAAGAATGCTGGGACCACATACTAAAGGGCTGTGCAGAAAATCTTCGATGATGATCCATTAAAGTCTTAAGAGCTACGTCGATGACTTAGTCATTAAGTCATGGAAGAAAGAAGACCACCTACATGATCTGAGTTGGCCTTTGAACTCTTGAGGAGGTACTAACTAAAAATAAATCCTTTGAAATGTGCCTCTAAAGTTGCGTCCAAAAGTTTTGGGGATTCATTGTTGATCATCAAGCATTGAGATAGAATAAGCAAGCATCTCTTAGAGATGCTAGAGCCTCAAAATATCCATGAACATAAAAGCCTTCAATAGAAGCTAACATACATTAGGTGATTCATCTCAAACTTAACTGGATGGTGCCAACTAATTGACTGACTCATGAAAGAGTGCTCCCTTTAAAGGGGATGAATCATGTAAAAGGGTGCTTGAAGGTAAAAAATTATACTTAGTGTAGCCTTTAGTGTTAGCTGCAATTGTGCCTGCACCCATTAACTTTGTATATTGCTCTACTCAAGAATGGTCAATGGGAGCTTTGTTAGTACAAGAAAATGAAAATAAGAAAGAAAATGCTCTATACTACTTAAGCAGGATGATAATGCTAAATGAGTTAAAATATTCGTCGATTGAGAAGATGTGTTTAGCACTTATTTTTTCTGTATAAAAGTTGAAGCACTATTTTCAAGCACACAGTCCATTTAGTGTTAAAGGCAAACCTACTAAAGTATGTCATGACAAGTTTAGTTCTCTCAAATAGACTTGTGAGAAGGTATGTTCAGTTGTAATAGTTTGAGATTGTTTGTGTCCCTTAAAAGGCTATAAAGGGACAAGTCTTGGTTAATTTCTTAGCTAATCATCCAATCCCTACTGAATAGGACATGTCAGATTATTTTCCAGATGAAGAAGCTTTTCTATCGAAGTCATTCTCCTATATAAAATATAATTTCACAGAGTTGCATGTAAAGATAGAGTTGGGGTGGAAGTGGTATTTGTCACATCCAAAGGAGAAGTCTTGCCACACTTCTTTTCTTTAACCAAAAGTTGCCCCAACAATGTTCCAGTGCATCAAGCTTTGATTCTTGGGTTGAAAATAGTGGTTGACATTAAGCAATTGCACCTTAAAATTCATGACTCTAAGGTAAAAGGCTTATGGGATTGCTTAAAGACTTGTCAATTGAGCTTACACCAAGAAAGGACAACAAGTAGGTTGATGCATCTGCTAAACTTGGTTCTACAATGGCCTTGCCAAGAAAGGAAATGCATATCTTGATTTGCCAAAGTTAGGTGGTTCCCTTAATCTTTAAGGATGAATATTGGAAAGGAAAGAAAAAGAAACACTGCTAAGGCACTTTAAGTGGAGGAGAAAGACTAGCATCAACCTTTTGTGGACTATCTAAGTATGAAAAGTGGCTGGATGATTCTCATCAATGAGTTGATGTTCAACGTCATGCGGCCTGCTTCTACTACAAAGACACACTTTACAGGTGAGCATATGACAAAATCTTCTTACATTGCTTAAATAGCAATGAAGCAATACAACCTATAGAGAAAGCTCATTGTGGAGTTTGTGGTGCTTATCAACCTAGATCAAAGCTACACTTTAGCATAAAAAGGATAGGGGTGTTATTGGACAACTACACATTTTCCTCAACAATGCTAAGCATGCCAATTTCATCTATCAGCTACCAAAGCTCTTGCACCTTGCTATTGCATCATGGCTTTTCGATGACTAGGATGTGAAAGCACTTAGACCTATGACAAAGTCCTCTGTTGGACATCTTTACATTTTAGCTACCACAACTACTTCTCAAAGTAAGCTAGGGCAGTTCGAATCCACAACATTTATCGTTGTGAGATTCCTTAGTGCATAATCACACGCAATGATAAGCCATTTTCCAACTTCTTGATTGATAAACTTTGCCATAAGTTTAGATTCAAGTAAAGAAAGTCTTCCATGTATAATGCTCTAGCAAGTGGCCTTATCAAAGCCTTCAATAAGATACTTTGCAATTTGTTGAAGAAGGTAATCTTTAAGTGAAAAAGAGACGGCAAGAAAGAATTAGAAAAACTTCATCAGTGTGTTGAACCACCTATAGTACCTCAACACATGCAACTCCACATGCCTTAGTTTATAGAGTCAAGTCTATTGTCCTACTGGACAAACTAAAGAACTTGACTGTGCCTTGAGGAGCTTAAAGCCCTCGATAAAAAGAAATTAGAGACACAACAAAAGTTGGAATGCTACTAGGCCCATCTGTTAAAGACATTCAATAAGAAGGTGCGCACACGTTCCTACCAAGTTAAGGACTTTGTAATTGCTATGCAAAGGCCCATCATCACCACCCAATGTATTGGAAATAAATTTGCACTTTAGTGGGATACCCATATGTAGTCAAAGAAGAATGTACAATATACAAGTTGTTCACTGAAGATGGACTATGAATTGGCCTCATCAAAAAAGATATTATGCAAAAAATGCAAAAAAAAATAATAACAAAAAGACAAAAAATTTAAAAAATAAGAAAAGAAAAATGTCAAAAAAAAGTAGAAAGAAAAAAGAAAAAATCAAAGGAAAAAAATACTCTTTGATATGAGCTTAAATTATTAAGCCAAACCAAAGCAAAGAAAATGCTCCTTGATGCATGAGCTTAAATTGCTTAAACTACACATTACTCTTGGCTTGAAAGAGCATAAACTATGAATGAGGAATCCTTCATTAAATTTAAAGTTTTTAAACTACTTTATAAATCAATCCCTTTATGGAATACGTAGGCAGCTCGAATACATTTTAAGTTCAATCATAAAATTATATGGGGATATATTGTCCATGAATTGCTAAAAGGGGATGGGCAGTTCATTATGGAATAAAGAAAAATAGAGAAAAGGACATTTTATTACAAATAAAATTGATGTTTAAAGGGGAGCTTAAGCAAAGCTGGTTAAAAGGTTTCAAGTCTCTCAATTCTTCTTCAGTAGCTTCCATAGGCACCTTTGAGACCTTCAAGGTTTCAGCCATCTCGCTACCTAATGGAGAAATGTTAGCTATGCGGGCAACTTTTTATTTAATCTCATCAACTTTGACCATAACATTCCAAATGTTGCATAGCTTCTTTTACTTCTTCTTCAAGGAAACGAGCTTCTCCTCAATGTGCCTTGATTCTACCTTTATACGTAGAACTTATTTAGCTTCCTTGTTTTTCCTACTTTGGGCTTTGTGAAGGTAATCCTTTACCTCACTTAGTTACTGAGTAATAACCTCCTTTGTTAGCCTTTTGAATACCTTGGATCTTACATCATCACAGGCTGTAGCTTTAGATGGCGACTTAAAGTGGTTTAAACTCTTCATAGAATGAAGTACCAATGAGACATCCTTGATTGATGAAATAGACTATACTGAGGTCTTTTCTATTCTTTTGCGGAAGCTAACCCACAATTTTGAAAGTATTCTTTTTGATAGCTATAGAGGAAGTTCTCCACCTTAAAGATAGAAACTAGTACAAGGGTGACACCCTTTTGGCCACCTTAGGAGTAAATATGTCTTACACTTTGTCATCAGAAGGGAACAAGTGGCAAATTTGGTTCAAAAGTTGACCTTGTTCATTTTGTGAACCTTCGCTATTATCACTCTCAAACACTTTCTTTTCCAATAGAGAAGGGGAAAGGAAAGAAGTTTACCGGAAAAAAAAAAAGATAAACAAAAAAGATACCAAAAAATGGTGAAGTCACTCTCTAGAATACTCCTCAATGGATTGTGTATAGCTTGAAGCACCATCATCTCTCAGGAGTAAGGAGTTAGAATTCGTCTCAGTCTATTTCCAATGGTAGCCTGTGTTATTGTTACCACTGCCCTCTAAAATTTGAATGGTTTTCTTTCTCTCAAATACACCATAAGGATTAATAATTGTAATAGGTGCATGAAGGGTGCCTTGGATATCACCTATAAACAGGCTATCCCTTTAGCTATGCTTGTCACCTTTTGATGAACTTTCACCATGAGCTAAGTTAATGAGGCAAGTGATATATTACTCCAAGAAGTTGCCATGAACAAGGAACCACCACTTCTTGCAGGCTCACAAAGAAAACTTCCTTCGGCTAGGTGGGATGTGAAGAAAGGGTGCATTAACCATAATCTTAAACAAAGTGCACAAACACCAACAACATAAGCCTTCTTCTAAGGATCATCATTGGACAACAAACGAAAGGGTCTTAGGTTCCTCTTAAAAGTACTCAAATTGCCAACCAAATTGATGGGAATTATATAGCTTAACAACAAAATGGTCACCCCACCACACGGAAAGGTAACTTAGACGAATAGCTATAAAATAATCTCAGTCGATATCTCAAGGTCTATCATCTTTATAAAGAAAGCCAGTATCCTTAGTGATTATGTTGCAAGTTCAATAGGCAAATTCACCTTTGTGCATTCGCTTACAAGCCTTGTTGGGGTCATAGTACCTAATGCATCCTTTTCCAGAATAGACCACCATCTTAAGACCTCGAACAGCTTTGAAAACTTGAAAGTGGGTCCTAAGATAATATAATATCCACTCATAAACAAAGTGGCTAGAAATGCTGTAAACTCACGAGATGGTCATAAGGAATTAGTAATCTTGTTCAAGCTTTAAAAAATAGACACCAAGATTGGGACCATAAGGCTTACAACTTACCAGTGGCCATAATACTAGCCATTTTAAAAGTACTGGCTGTATTAAGCCAACCTCTTTAATAGGAGAGCAAAAGTACATAGCCAGAATGCTAAAACTGCTACTAAAAACACCTCCTTCTTTGCACCCCTTTTGACATTAAGGCTCGCAAATAAGGCCTCCTCTAATGTAGACCAAAGTTCATGCATTTCAATATTCCCAAGTGGGTTATATGTTGATTTATGCCAAACTGTCCTCTCTTCCTTACAGGTAGAAGGTGTATGATGATACCTTGTGGAATTCTTAGGCTAAAATTTTATCTATTGGGCAATAGAAACTGGCAAGGGTTGGCCTCCATTAGCACTAACTTAAAGCTTATGAGAGCATGAAAGAAGTATTTACATGAATAGGGGATAAGTTTAGTGCCTGTCCTATTAACATGGTAAGTTCCCTACACTAGGGATAATCTTGTCATAAAATTTCTCTTGAATCAATAACCTAGTCACAGTGTGCAAACAATATAGGGACACTGATAACTCGCCAAATGAAGTCGAGAGGGTATTTTCAAGTGGACACCAGGCCTCACAAAATGCCTTTACAATGTCCAAATTCTGATCATAATGATCATAGCTAAAAAGTGCTTAACTTACACTCATGCCAACTGAGGATGTCTTTAGCCCACTGTAAATAGCCTTGGACATTATGGAACTCATCAAAAAATTGTAGAGAACTTCCTATTTAACCTTCCCTTCAATAATGTGACGACCTAGTGAAAGCAACGAAACAGTATCACTAGAATGGTGTTCATGAGTTGACCAAAAGGTCCCTACTTTAGAAGTTTTGCTAAGAGAAATTGTCCAAGATCACTTGTCCGTGTGGTATGGGACAGTTAATTTCAGTCATGGACTTGCAAATCAACCTACAAGGAGAGTATACATGGACAAAGAAGTTCCCTTCTTTATTTGAATGGCGAAGTGGGCAAAAGCTATACTGGTATTTTGGAAGAGGATTGGCAGTGATGCTGGACATGGAAGTTCGTTTGGCTATTTATAGTAGTAAACCTAAGAAAACATTCCTGATCACTAAAGATTTTTTGAATCAGAAAAGAATATTTACATCTGCTTCTTATCTGTAAATCACTCCAAAAAGAGATAAGTTTCTGTTCGGAGTAAGAAAGAAATAATGAATGAGTAGGAGGTTCTACGATTTGCTATAACCAAATTAGCCTGTGATGGCATTTTGTTTTGCGGATCACAAGGTTTTTGGCCATAGAATTGTCCATGTTAAATAGACATGATTCTTGCAAACATTGAATTAAGTAGAGCAAGAAAGTTAAGAACAAAGATAAGTGGAAATCTGTTGTTCTTTTCCATGGGCTCATAGTAGAGAGAAGATTGTGCACGTAGTTTATATGATAGCAGATTGATTGAAGAGAAAATCGTGCTTTTCGTTTATAGTTGAATGCTCAATCAGCAAAAAGAGAATTAAAGATACATTAGATTGTAGAAGGAAGGAGTTGTTTTGGGAATTGGAAGCTAGTGATGTCAATTGATGAAGATAAAAAATGGATTTTTGGCAGGATTCATGCTATAGGGGAGATTTAAGGCTCCCCCAACAAGATACTGAATATGAAAAAAAATGGAAAGTCAGATCAGCCCATGTTTGAGTTGAAATTTAACATGCCATGCATGTGAACAATAAGTTAGCATAGGATCTCTTCACAACTTATTTGTTATTGTACTAAGGGATGAAGGGAACATGGGCCGTTAGATGCATCATAAGTTTGGAGACCTAAATATGGCAGTCTCAAGGATGGTGGGATTGACTCAATTGGATAAAAATTAGGCCTTGTCCAAATTGTAAGTTTGTAAATTTAATGGGCTGATATTTTTTTTAAAAGAAGTCGATAATGGAGCCGAATAGATAATCATTTAGGTTGATGCCACACCCTGAACTCAAGACTATGACATGGCAATATTCGGGAATCAACTCAGCAAATACCAAAGTAAAATAAGTATCAGAGTAAGCTAAACCAATAATGTAAGTTAATAATCAATCTAGAAACAATACTACAAAATCCATGATAATAGTATCTCATCTCAAGTACATAGAGAAAGAATGGAAACCAATCTATAGCGTCTCAATAGTCTTTGGAAAATAATATTAATACTCTTAAGCTATGTAAAATGTGGGATCCTCTCCCTATCCTACCATCCCCAGGTTAGTCCTTGATTATTCGCCTGCTCTTCAAAATGTCACTAGTGGTAAGGAATCGTCCAATATATGACAACAGTTACCTGTTTACTTTTCCACAAATAGAAGCAAGCAAATGATACAATTTCAAAGCCTTCACAGATAAATAAAATGGTCATTTTCAGAAAAGTACAAACCAATAAAGGCATTCTATAGCATTTAGGAAACAAAATACATTCATTTGTTTCATTTCATTATTCTCATGTATCACTTGTTCTCATTTCTCAGGTTCTTAGCTAACTTATTGTCATGTACATTGTGTTTGTTATCACTGATCAGGGTATCAATCTATGCTCCTTAGACTAAGGAAGGGTACATCTAATTCTAGTTGTGACGTCGTTGCCTCAGGGCATCAACCCCATCTAAGAGGTATCCTAAATCACTATTAACCGACTAGTAGGGCCAAGTATAAGCTTCACCCACTACCAATCCCAATTTTTACCCCGATTGGGTAGATCCATTCTATTACCCTATTGGTGGGCCAGAACTTGTTCCTCATGCTTATGTGCAATCTCATGAGTGGCTATTATGTTTTGTTACATATACTTAGATTTTCCATGTATAGTTTAAAATATATATTTTGCAAACAGCTCACATCCAAAGTTTGAATGGATACAAAGCTTCACGTAAAATCAAAGCTTTTGCAAGTGAGAAAGCATTTGGAAAGTTGATTTAAAATACATATAAACGTTCTATTATAAAAGTAAAATAGATTTAGAAAGCATTTGTAAAATTGGTAAGGTGTTATCACTTTATACGTCACTTAGCTTAGCTGAGTTTCAGGCTCTTCAATTACTGGCTCTCGATCACTTATTTAATCACATACATGATTCTTATTTAGTATTTGAATTATCTACTGATGCATGCATGCAAATGCTTAATGTGTCCTATGTGTTTGTGTTTGCCTAAATCCTTTTAATTATCATTCATTGTATTCTATTATACCTTACGTAGTGATTACAGGCCTAATTTGGTGCCAAAATTTGCAAATTCAAATTAAATTCACCCAAACATGTTACTGTTCAGTGGTGCTATCTTGTTCCACAATCTCGACATCTTGATTGTAAACCATGGAACCTCAATCTACATTCGCAACATTCAACCGTCGGACATACAGGAATTTCTATTGTTCCCCCTCGTGATCATGCTATGTCATTCGACAATCGTGACTCCATGGCTCACAACTATGCCTACAGTTGGGAGGTGTTCTGTAAATTCCAAGGTTGGGTCTACAATTACACCAACTCTCTCGCTACAGTGGCAACGCAAACTATTGCTATCGTGCAAAACACTATTCAATCAATTTTTATGCTTCTGCTTCAATACGATCCCTAGAATTCATTTCTACCTTTGTTCTCATGATCCCTAGACATGTTTTAATAGATTAAAAGCTATAGAAAACCCATTGCACATTTCTTTCAATTGTTGAATTGTTATGGACATGTTTTCAATCATTCGTACATTATACCCATAAATGTTTCTATAGGTTCTACACATTATTCCACAGCCTTAACTCACTTTCCACAATTGAAACACACACAATCCCTCAAAAATAGGGATTTTTATGCGCTTAAATGTTAAGATTCAATAATCCTACATGTATGCATGATAACCAAGTAAATTGGCATGAAAGTTACCTCGTGTTCGCATGTTTGAAGGTTGAAACTTTTCCACACGCTTTCTATATATTGTCACTAAAGGGTTTTCAATTCCTTTTAAACAGTATGGGATTATAATTCCTAGTAATTTAGGTCCTTAAAATTAAATTTACCACTTTTTAATTTTAGGCCTAATTACAACCAAATTTCTCAACATTTAATCCCATATTTTTTATTTCTATGGCTTGGAAATTATCTCTCCTAATTTATTAAATCACATGGAAAAATTTTTGTCCCCCAAAATGTCAAATTTGCATCTTAGTCTTCCTTAATCTACCCTTAATAATTTCAAAAAAAATACCAAAAACTTTTGGCAAAATAATTTCAACCAGAACTCCACAAATTTCCAAAAAAAAATTGTTCCATAATTTCCCAATAATTCGGGATATAACATCCCCCCCTTTTTGTCCTTGAAACTTGTAATTACATTTTTAAATGAATGTATGGGGATATTAATTCCTAATGTCCTCCTATAGCTCCCACATTGCCTTTTGTTTTGAGTGATTTGACCATTGTACTTTCACATGGTGTTTTTTCTGGTTCCTTAGATTCCTCTCTTTTCTACCTATTATTCAAACTAGG
Source organism: Avicennia marina (assembly GCA_019155195.1). Taxonomy (NCBI): domain Eukaryota; kingdom Viridiplantae; phylum Streptophyta; class Magnoliopsida; order Lamiales; family Acanthaceae; genus Avicennia; species Avicennia marina. The sequence continues at coordinate 5,429,084 of CM032762.1, read as the reverse complement.
TGTTTCTCATGGGTTAGGTTCTCATTCACTGATAATGGTTCTAGTTCAAGTATGTGGCTTGGGTCAAGTACGTACTTTCACAACTAAGACACATGGAATACATTATGCACCCATGATAGTTGTGGGGGTAGCGCCAATCGGTACACTACCTCTCATACTATTTCTAACACCTTGAAAGGTTCAATGAACTATAGACTCAATTTCTCGGCCTTATCGAATCGTACTTCATTGCAGGGTTGGAGAAATCTTTAATATACTTGCTCACCGAGTTATAACTCTAATGGTCTTTGTTTTATGATAGCCTAACTTTTCTATCAGTCTTAGGCCTTTTTTACTCATCCACAGATGGTGTCCACCTTGTCAACGGTCACTTGCACCAATTTTCACCTCATGATTTTTCTCTCATCCACTTCATCCCTATAGACTAAGGATCTACACCTTCTTCGATAAAGTGCCTTATATAAAGCTATTCCTATGCTTGCATGATAGCTGTTCTTGTATGAGAACTCAACTAATAGCAAATGGTCACTCCAAGTTCTCTTGAAGTCTAGGACACACCCTCAACTGTCCTCTAATATTTGGATGGTCCGCTCGATTGTCCATCCATTTGCAAGTGATACATAGTACTTAAGTCCAACCTTATCCCATTGCTTTCAGGAAGCTCTTCTAGAAGCAAGGAACAAATCAAGGGTCTTAATATGAGATTATACTTAGGGGGTACTCCATGCAACCGTACTATGTTGTCTATGTACACATTTGTTAACTTGTCCAAGGTGTAAGCCATCCATACCAGGAGAAATGAGCGGACTTAATTTCCTTGATTACTAAGGGTTTGGCACTTAGATTTGCTAGCGCTTTGTCTATTGATTCCACAATCTTTAAATGTAGTGAACCTAGCTATCTTTTCAACACTTCTGCCATAGCTTCCATGATCTTTCAACTTAAGGTGTTGGCCACGTGGTTGGTCTTACTCAAATGATAGCTTATAACTAAGTCATAGTCTTTAATCAATTCTAGCCATTACCTCTGTCTCATGTTTAGCTCCTTCTGAGGCTCTTGTGGTCGGTATAGATCTCGTATCTCTCACTATATAGGTAGTGCCTCTATATATTGAGGTCGAACACTATTGTTACTAGTTCTAGGTCACAAGTTAGTTAGTACAACTCATATAGTTTTAGTTGTCTAAATTCGTAGGTAATTATTTGATTGTGTTGCATTAAGATGCACCCTAGGCTATTTTTGCTAGCATCACTGTACACAGTAAATCCACCACCTGCGGTAGGTAAGGCAAGGACTAGAGCTAAGGTCAACTTCTACTTAAGCTCCACAAAGCTTTGTTCACACCTCGGGGTCACTCGAACTTTCACCATTTTTATAGTAACTAAGTCAATAGTGCGACAATCTTAGAAAACCCCTCTACAAACTTTCAATAATATCCAAAAAGTTCAAGAAAACTTCCCAATTTCGTCACATTGGTGGGTCTTGGCCACTGCAGGATGGCTTCGACCTTTTTGAAGTCTATTAATACTTCTTCTTTAGAGATCACATGTCCTCGGAATACCACAACTAAAATTTACACTTATTGAATTTAACGTATAGCTACTCTCTTAATATCTACTACACTATCCTTAAGTGCCTTCTCATGCACCTCATCACTTAACAAGTATGCCAAGATATCGTCAATAATACCACCATGAAATTATTGAGGTGTGGTTTGAACACTTGATTCACTAGGTCTATGAAGGCTGTTGGGGCATTGATCAGCCTGAAGGATAGCACTTGGTACTCATAGTGTCTATACCTTGTCCTAAAGGTCGTTTTGGGTCTATCTTCGACCTTAATCTGTAGTTGGTGGTATCTAGACCTCAAGTCTCTTTGAACAAATTTTGGCCCTTTTCAATTGGTCGAACAAGTCATCGATTTTTAGCTAGGGATACTTACTCTTAATGGTCACCTTGTTGAGCTCAGGGTAATCAATGCACAATCTTAAGCTACTATCCTTCTTCTTGACAAAGAGCATTGGGACTCTTAGAGGTGACGCATTCAATCAAATTTGTTTCTCATCTAGTAACTCTTGTAGCTAAACTTTAAGCTCCTTCAACTCGACAGGAGCCATTTGATACAGGGCTTTTGATATGGGCACCATTCTTAGGATTAAATTGATCTCAAATTCAATTTTCTTATCCAAAGGTGGTCTAGGTAGGTCGTCCGAGAACATGTCGGGAAATTTCCTGACTATTGGGATATCTTCGAGCTTTGCTTCCTACTCTTCAACACCTATGCAAGGTAAGCTTTGCATCCATTGATAACAATAGCCTTCTTGGCATTGGCTGTAAAAATAAGGAAATTAAGCTAGCTAACTCAATCTCAAACACTGCTATAGAAAGAGAAGCCATCACCCATAGAAAAGTGAAAATTCACAACCTTATTCCCACAGTCCACATGTGTGAAGCTTTTGGCTAGCCAGTCCAATCCCAAAATCACATCAAAATTCTTCATGTTAAGTTGAATGAGGTCGGCTTTTCATTTACAGTCTCTCTCTAGGTTCAAATCACAATCCTATAGAACAGGCTAACTACTAATGTTTCTCCTTCTAAAGTGGCCACTTTATAAAGATTGTCTAACGATTTAGGCCTATGGTCTAGACAATTAGCAAATTTCTTAGACACGAAAGAGTGCAATGCACCACAACCAAATAGAGTATACACATCCAATTGGTTAACAATAATAGTACTTGTCACCATGTCCTCTGCATTGGCCACCTCTTCTTGAGTCATTTCAAACACCTTACATTTACCTAGGTGTCTAGTTAGCTTGACTGGGTCAAAGATTGTTGCCTACGCCATTGCCATTGCCATTGTGGGTACTATCATTAGGATTGGCACCATGTTAGCTGTCCCGATCAGCCCTATTGTTATTATTGTCACCAGTTGGGGCAGTGTTCCTCGTTCTATTTAAGCATTCAATTACTTAATGCCCATGCTACCCACAAATGAAGCAAGTGCACTGGCATATGCCTGAAGGTTAGTGTCCACAAATATTGCATTCTAGCAAGGTGGGTATCTTCCCATCGATTCTTATTTGATTTTGCCTCTTAGTGTTGTTGGGTCTGCCTATATGTGTTCCTTGAGGCCTAGTAATGATGAAGTTGAAACCCAACCTAAACCGTTTGAGGCTGTTCTTCGCCTCTTACCTATTAATATCTGTCTCAACTCAAATAGCTACTCCGAGTAGCTCATCGAAAGTGCAAGCCTCATACAAGGCTATAGTTGTCTGGAGTGGGCTCTTTAAACCCCTCATCAACGTATGCATTTTTAGCTAGGGATTTACCATAGTCATAGGGGAGTACTTGTTTAAGGTAAGGAATTTAAAGGAGTATTCCACCATTGACATGTTAGAGCCTAGAACTAAGTTGTTGAACTCCATCATTTTCTAAAGGCAGAACGCATTTGGGTAGAAATGGTTTAAGAAAGCTTTCGTGAAATGAGCCCACATCATTGGCCCTTTTTCAAACATTAGCAAGTGAGACTCCTTTCCACAATATCACAACTTCACCAACTGGAAATGGGATGACCACCCTAAGCTGCACATTCATGGACACCTTCATTAGTTGAAAGTTGTCTTTAATCTTTTTTAGCCATTTTTGCATGACTTTAAGGTCATGGGACCCATTAAACATCATCACTTACACTTGTCGCAATTTCATATAATGTGCCTTAGTCCCTTTATTAAGGTGGGCTACAAGTTGGGCAAGTGGTTATTGTTGTGTGCTCATTACTTAGGCTACTACTGTTGCAATGGTAACTAGATCCTCTCACCTTAAACTCATCTGTCCCATTGTTAGTTGGGCTGAGATTGCGTCATGGTGGAGGTAGGGAATAGTCATGTGCTTGTTTGATTTGATCCTCCACATGTGTAGTGTGAGGTAGGTTTTGTGCAATGCATCATGGTTTGCCTATCATTTTTCTATATGAGAGAATGGTGTTTCTTGTGAGGGTAATCATACATGTTATTAGATAGATACCAAGAGGGGAATAGATGGGCACCAGAGGCTTAATTATTTCATATAGCATCAAAGGAAAAATTTTATAACATAATTGTCTCGGCCTCGGTGGAAAGTAAAACAAACAAAATAACTGGAATGGCTAGCTTGTATCTTAATGTTGTAAGCTAGCAACTTAATCATGTAAATCCTATCTAGTCTATTTCCCTAATCTAAATTCTCTTCTTCTCTAGGTGCCTCTCTATCCACTACTATCTCTTTCGACTCCAGTTCGAATGTCAACTCTAGTACTTCTTTAGTTCCTCCTCAGAGTCCTCTTCTAGTTTTTTCTCTAAAAAGTTATATATCATAGCTCACAATTCATCATTCTAGAATGCAACCTTATTTACCTGAAGCACCAATCCATGACGTTTGCCTTAAAGCTCACTTATGTGCTACTTGTATGCTTCCCTATTAGCCTTATGTGTTCTTATGATTTTTGCGTATTGTGTCTCCACGTAATCTAACTTCCTCTTTAGTATGCCATTATGCTGATGCACCTGGGCATTTACCTTCTTTAATTCTTTATTTTCAGCCTCTAATCTAGAGCACTGATGCTATGTCTCTAGTAGTTCAATGACTAGCATGCCAAGTTGGCTTAGGGCTGCAAGAAGATGCTCCTTGTACTCTTACTATAAGCCACTCTTCTCCTTGGGTATTTGTTCGTCGGAGGTACTATTTCTATCTATTTCCTATGTCAAATCACACCATTAAGGAAAAGAAAACAAGCAAATACTATATATATTCATGCACAATGTAAGTTACTAATCTTCTTAGGCCCTCACAATGTGATTCTTAGGACCCAGTCTAAGTTATACGCTCTCGGTTCTTGTTATCAAAACCTAGGCTCTGATAGTACTCCTGTCATGCCTAGAACTCGAGACTATAACACAACAGTATTTGTGAACCAACTCAGTAAATATCAAAGCTAAACATGTAACAAAAGCAAGCTAAACCACTAACGTAATTTAAAAATCAATCTAGAAATAATACCACAAATCCATGACAATATTACCTCATCTCTAGTACATCACAGAAGAATGGAAACCTATCTATTACAACTCAATAGTCTTTGGAAAACAATATCAATACTGTTATGCTATGTAATATGCGGGATCCTTTGCTTTTCTTATCATCCTTAGGTTTGTACTTGATCTTTCACCTCTTCTGCAAAATGTCACTAGTGGTGGTGAGTAAGGAATCGCCTAGTAAATGATGACACTTATCTGCTTACTTTTCTATAAAAGGATGTAAGCAAACAATACAGTGTCAAAGATTTCACAATTAAGTAAAATGACCATTTTCAGAAAAGTACAAAGTAATAAAGGCATTCACATAACATTTAGGAAACAAAACACATTCATTTATTTCCTTTTATTATCCTCATGTATCACTTGTTCTTGTCTCTCAATTCTCGACCAACTCATTATCATGTATATTGTGCATGTTATCATTGATCAAGGACTCAATTTATGCTCCCCTGACTAAAGAAGGGTACATCTAATTTTGAATGTGCCACTATGGCCCTAGGGCTTCAACCTCACCTAAGAGGTATTATAATTTACTATTAGCCGACTAGTAGGACCAAGTATTAGTTTCACCCGCTATCGGTCTCAATCTTCACCTCAATTATTCAAATCTCTATCTATTACTTGATTGCTAGGGTAGAACTCGTTTCTCACACTCATTTGTAATTTCAAAAGTGGTTATTATATTTCATTATATACACTTAGATTTCCCATGTACAGTTTAAAATACGCATTTTGTAAAAAGCTTACATCTAGAGTTTGAAAACAGTACTTTCGTGGTTACAAAACATCACATAAATCCTAGCTTTTGCACATAAGAAAGCATTTCGAAAGTTGATTTAAAATGCATATAAACATTCAGTTATAAGAGTAAAACAGATTTAGAAATTAGTTGTAAAATTGGTAAAGTGTTGTCACTTAAACGTCACTTAGTTTAGCTGAGTTTGGGGTTCTTTAGTTATTGCTTCTCGGTCACCTATTCAATCACATACACAATTTTTATTAAGTACCTAATTCATTTACTAATGCATGGCTGTCGATGCTTAATGTTTCCTATGCATTCGTGTTCACTTGAATCCTAATTCATTTACTAATGCATGGCTTTCGATGCTTAATGTTTCCTATACATTCGTGTTCACTTGAATCCTTTTAATTATCATTTCTTGTATTCTATTATACCTTATGCAGTGAGTATAGGCCTAATTTAGTCCGAAAATTGAAAAATTTAGATTAAGTTCACCTAAACAAGTAATTATTTAGTGGTTGCTATCCTATTCCAAGACTGCGACACCTCAATCCATGATTGCAGGATCTCAGTCCTCGTTTGCAATGTTCAGCTATGGGCTGTACAAGAATTTTCACTGTTGCCCCTCATGATCACAATGTGTCATTCCACAACTGCGACTTCATAGCTCGCAACTGTGCCCATGGTCGCAGGGTGTTCTATAAATTTTATGCCCGGCTCCGTGATTGTGCCATGCTCTCCTACAACAGCGCAGCTATGGACTACAACAGCGACAACAACCATGGCAATGCAGAGGCTGTCACGTAGAACACTGTTCAATTGATTTTTCTCGTTTTACTTTAATCCAATCCCTAAAACTCATTTGCGCCTTTGTTCTCAAGATCCATAGGCATGTTTTAATGGATTAAAAACTATTTAAAAAGAAAACCCATTTCACATTTCTTTCAATTGTTGGAATCTTATGAATGCATTTTCAATCACTTGTGTATTATACCAATACACTTTCCTATGGGTTCTAAACATTAGTCCACGACCTTAACACACTTTCCACAATTGAAACACATGTAATCCTCGCAAACTAGCATTTTTAATGTGCCTACATGTGAAAATTTGATAATCCTACGTTTATGCAATATAATTGAGTAAATTGGTGTGAAAGTTAGCTTGTATTCACAGGTTTGAAGGTTGAAACTTTTCCACGCGCTTTTTACACGCCATCACTGTTCATAGGCTACTAAATAGGGTTTTCAACTCCTTTTAAATAGTATATATACTCTTGGTCAATTAGTGTTTGCATGGGATTATGATTCCCAGTAATTTAGATACTTAAAATTAAATTTACCACTTTTCCAATTTTAGGCCTAATTTTAGACAAATTTCTCAACATTAAATCCCTTTTTTCTTATTTCTATAGCTTGGAAATTATCTCTCCTAATTTATTAAATCACATGGAAAAATATTCATCCCCTAAAAATGCTAAATTTTCTTCTTAAGCTTCCTTAATCAATCCTTTATAATTTCACCAAAAATACCACAAAATTTTGGCAAAATAATTTCAACTAGAACTCCACAAAATAATTGTTCCATAATTTCCAAATAATTCGGGGTAAAGTTGGGTTTGCAAGAAAGGTGTGAGCTCTTGAGTTGAGATCAACCCAATTGAAAAAAAAAATGGAACTTTAAATTGGAATGGGGAAAAAATGAATCTAGACTTATTCACTCATCAATAAAATTATTCACGAACAAACTTCAAGAGTAAATTTGTAAGCAAGAAAAATTTTGTCCAATCTATGGCATTTTCTCAAATATCAATTAAAAATCAATTATTTATATTTTAAGAATTTAATTAAATAAAAAATTTAGAATTAAATAATAAAATAAATTGATATTCAATAAAAATATGATTGGCCAATTAAATTGTGACAAATGTCGAAGCTGGCCAATCAAATCTCCCCAAGTGTCAATTTTCAATTTGGCAGGTAAATCAAATCTTCTCAAATTATGAAAGGTGAAATTGATATTTTGGCAAATCAAATAATAATAATATAATTAAAGAAAATAATGTCAAATCATATCTTCTCAAACAATCAAACTTTTCCATATTGTCATATGAATATTAGTAGGGATGCCCTCTCTGTTCCTGTAAATATGAGTGGCATTCAGAACTTCAAAGGACATACATGATCACAAGTTCAAGCCTCTTAGAAAAATAAAATAAAATACAATTGAAGTCCTCTCTACAACCTTCAAAGCAGTTCTACAATGTTCTTGGTATTTTTCACATAATTCCACTTAAATTTGACGTTTAATTCACTTTTATGGTGCTAAAATCATAAATTAACGCTATTTGGAGTTTTTAACAACTTCCAAGAATATCGAAGCCCCAAAGCTACTCAAAATCATGGTAGGCTATGTTTGTTTTACTTCATACCGCTCCCAAAACACACACTTCAATTATTATACATTTTAAAATTTATCTCTTCCTTTTACACATTTTTAAAACGAAATACACTAAAAAACACACATCTAAAAATTTGAACAAACATAACCTAACATTTCTCAATAGTTAGACAAACTTGAAAGAAGATTAAAATATAAAACTTGTCGAAAGTTATAGCATTTAAATGTTTGAAAAAAAGAAAAAATTTAGATAATAAAATTAGAGATTGTATTCACAGTGTATTGTTTGATTGAATTCGAAAATACACTTGCACAAAATTCTTCTTTATAAAAATTCAATTACTAGAATTTTGTCTACAATAATAATTCTAGTAAGTTACAAAAATCCATGTTGAAAATTTTAAGACCTATGAAAATTTTATTTTTAAAAAAAATTATAAATTCATCACAATTTAAAAATTTTCTAAAATTAAATCACATATTTAAAAATTAAGATTTGAAGTGGGCCTTCCAATTAAGTATAATAAGAATTATATATATATATTAATTTTTTTTTGTTTTCACATAATTACTTAATTATTTTATAATACTATGTTATTTATACTTTTAATTTTCAACCCTTTTATTTTCATTATTTAAAATGCAATAAATTTAAAACTTATCAATAAAAGATAACACAGATAAAATGTACAACTTTTATTACTTATAATTAATAATTCGTAGTTATTGGGTCTACTAATTAATAAGGCCAATGGAGTACAAATAATTTTATAAAATGCGCATTATTTACTTGCTCATATACGAGCACACTGTTTTTATATATTTACATTTCTTGATAATGTATAAAAATAAAAATATTAAAAAATATAATAATAAGTGAATATAATTATTATTTATTTATAATTATAACTAATAAAGGCTTTACATTTATTCGTGTGAAATTTATTTATATAATTGTAAACTTATTGACTTGTATTCATTAAAAATAAAATTGTTTAAAATTAGAGGTATAAAATAATTAAAATAAATAATAAAGATCAAACTAAAAATAAAAAATAAAAATAGACCTTAAACCCTAAAATAAAAAACATGAAACAACGATTAAAAATTTTTAAAAAGTGGACAGCGGATAAAATAAAAATTATAAAATAAAAATTATATAAATTTACAATAAAAAATTATATTGTTAATATTATAGTACATTATACACATAGTTCTAAAAGGCGAATGGCGCGACGTGGCGCCAACTTCGATTGGAGCCATGGTGCATGGCGTGCGTCATTTTGAAATATGGCGTACATTAAATCAAATTAATTAAAAAATATTTATGCCTTTAATATATATCTTTGAAATATAAAATAATCATTAAAAAATCAACTTTAATTAAAAAAAGCAAATAACATTGATAAATGCATATATAATTCATTTTAACTTTCAAGCGTCAACTACAAATAATCAACCAACATTTCAAGTTCAAAATATAATCAAATAAACATTATAAATTATGAATCGGCGCAGAATATTTCAAAAAAATTCACACAAATAATATAAATAAACAAAACTTAAAAAAAAAATACTTACTGCTCAAACAAACACACCCTACTGCCCACAGCTCAGTCGAAGGCAGCTCGGTTGAAAACCCACCCAGACGCAACGTAGAGAGCCGAAAACCCAGACCCAAACACAACGTAGACGGCCGAAAGCCCACACCCAGACGCGACCCAGATGGCTCGGCCAAAAACCCACTTCCCAGATGCAAACGCAGAGAGATCGAGGTGAACAAGGCTGTGTTAACATACAAGCGTGTTTTAAAAAAACATGATTCTTCCTACGCATGACTTCTCTCTGGCGCGCCAGATCACCAAGGGAAACGGCGCTCTGGCGACCGCCTATGGCGCGCCAGAGAGAAGGCATGCGCCTTCTTCATCGAATGGCGCAGATCTTGTGCCATCAGCGCCTTTCGCCATGGCGCACGCAATGGTGCGCCATTTACAACAGTGATATACAGTGTGTTTGAGGAAGACTTATTTGATTCTTAACTTTCAAAAATACGGATAAATTTTTGAAAAATATCAAATTGCAATAACATACAATTTTATGAAAAAAAAAATCAAATTTCCATCAATGTTATAATTATCAACGTATATTTTTGTAATTTACTAAAATTATATCACAAACCATCCTTCTATTTTTTATTTAATTATAGTTACACCCTCATATGTATTAGAGCATTCTGGTCCAAAATTATTAGTAAACCGATGAAAAAGTCAACAGACAATTAATTTTCCGATAATATCCTCGAAGGCTTTTGTAATTTTCAAAACAATAGAGGATCTATGTATAGGTAACTCAAACCTTAGAAAGGACAATATAATTAACCAAAAAAAATTTAGAAAAGAGTGCAATTTGATTCCATCCCATAATGGAATATGAAACAAATATCATTATCTTATATATATGCATGAATATATATATATATATATAGAGAGAGAGAGAGAGAGAGAGAGAGAGAGTAGTTTTACACACTCTGTGTGTATACAAAAGTTAAATAAAAATTAATTTATTTATGTAATAAAATTTTCACTATAATTTAAGATAGATATTATACAGATATTGAGCATATTTCATCTAATATTTAATATAAATATAAAAGGTTTAAATCATGATTTTTATTTAAATACAAATGCAAGATTACTTTAAAAAGAATATTTTTATTTTTTATTATATAATTTGTGTGAGTGCGTGTGAGAATGCTTAAATAACTTCTGTGTCTGTATAATTTTAACTGAATTAAGAAAAGAATAAAAATTAAAAGTCTTTAATTCTCAAGTCAAATTTGAATAAAAATGATGGGGTTAATTAGTATTAGTTAATTAATTAAAAATCGGGAAAGATGGCTACTATAGAGGACGTGAGTTTTATAAATAAAGTACAGATTAATTGAAAATATGAGTATAATTGGCAAAACATTAATAAATCAAAAGGGCAGTCATTATAAGGATTTAAGATATAGCGACAAAATATTGATTAAATCAATGAAGTTCTTAATAATAATGTAAAAGCATGGATAAGTATATGATCAGTATACAGTGATTTATGAGTTGATAAATTGGGCAAACCAGCATTAAGACTTGGGGTGTGTCAGTGTTTTTGGTTTGGAGGACTGCTATCATTTTCCAAATCAGGGATCGCAGTTCATGAGAAATGAAAACCCTTTATGTTGTCCAAATTACGCTGATTCGTCCTATTATTTATCATATTTCTGTCACATCCCTCGAAAATTTTCCAGGGTAAACATCAGAGCCTCTGTGATTTAAAGTTTTACAAATCAAGTAATGTAGGTGTGTGTGTGTGTGTGTGTGTGTGTGTGTGTGTGTGTGTGTGTGCACTTCACAATACCATGTCTAACAAATTTTTAATATTGAATTATTAGAGAAGTTACCATAAGTTGAAGAATTTTCAAAGGGAATTGTGTGCATATCATTAAGTTCCGGGGGATATTTATGTAAATTTGGGCAAATGCATCGTTTTGAAAATTTGTCATTGCATGAAATAACGATGATGATAAACTTACCAAAGGTGAATACTTTTCCCCTGAGAGGGTGTTTGCTTGAACTTATTTTTAAAATCATATAATTTATAAGACAATCTTATTTTAAAGATAAACTAATAAATCAAGATTTTTTGTAAATGTACAATTATGTTTGATTATAATTTTTTAGGTTATAGTTATAGAAATAAATTAAATATCATTAATTAATTTAATTTGAAAATATTTACATCATTTTCAATACATAAAATGAAATAATATATAAAATATATGAAAATATATCTAAATCATTTTAAAAGAATTCGTCAACTCAAAATCTCTTATTTTGCCAAAAACTTTAAGAGCTTACAAAATATTTTAAGATACTTATAAAGTCACCCAAACACCCCTTAAATTCCTTTAATTATCCAATTTAAGGGTAAAATTAAAATTTTCATTCAAATTCTAAGTTACCATCAGTACAGCACGCCAATAAAATTTATATCTGGGAGACTGGAACCATTTGTTGGGCTAAAGACATCAAGGTATACGATAATGGCCAGAGAATTGCAGAGGTATTGCAACAAATTAACAGAGAAACCGATGGCAAAACAACTGAAAGTCAAGAAATGTTTCCTGTTGTTCAAAACGATCGTGGAGTGAAGAGAAATACCCTACCATCAGACCAGAGGGTCTCTCATGTGAGTTTCAAAAAAATAAAATATATAATAAATTGTTTGAAGATTAATAAGAATTGAAAAATATTTTAGTAAATCGCAGAAACAAAAGCTTATAAAATCTAACATTAAGATGATCGTACAGACGGGGGGGTGGGGGTATTGATGAAGAAAGAAGAAGAACAAACACTGCGGCTTAAATTTTGTAGGACCACTGCATGTGATGGAAACCTTAAATGATACGACTATATAACTTTTCTTCGTAACAAATCAAAGAATATGTATAGACGGTTCTGACAAGTGACATCAAAGCCAAGTATACGCATGTATGTAAGAAGCAGCTCAGCCACTTCGGCAGGATTGCATACAAACTAGACTTACAGCCTTCCAGCATAATGTAATTGTTGTACCACACATGCGACATACAAAAGAATTCCCTTTCATATAAATTAAAGGATGTTAACTCAGCTGCTGACTTAAATCGTGCTTCATATTTCTGGAGCCTGAGATGAGATATGACCGCTTTGCAAGTTGAGACACGAGTCAAGTCTCAAAGAACTAGTGAAAATCTTGCTTCAGAATCTTATAGGCAAGCCGTAATTCAGAAATGTTCTAATGCATCCATCCCATCCTGCAGTTACGATCACGAGACCCCATGAATGTGGAGAGCTAAATGCATTGAGCCAAGCATTCTTCAGAAACTTGAACTCGGATTTGCATAATGAAGGTTTAAATGGGAGTGGATTATATTTGGGCAGCATCTCCTCAGGCCATGTTGTGGATCCTTTGTGTAAAGCATCCAAGAAATGCCCTAGGCTTGTTGTGAAGCAATCAGGGAAAGATGCAGGAAACTTCTGAAACAATCTTTCATCAAAATGCCCATTTCCTAATATGCTTCCTGGTAATGCTCCTAGCTTATTTTTCAAGCCACACCAGGGAATGGCAAGGGAAGCATTGCGTGAAAAGAATCTCTCACATGACCATGCTTTCTTCAGTTGAGATGTTTTCTGCTGCTGGGTATTGTAGTTCCAAAGGCAAACATCAGAATCTGCAGAACCCAAAACTACATGTTCCCCATCTGATGTGAAAGAAGCAGGCGCTTGGCTTACTGAACATCGATTGCCTGAAGTATGTAACAGGAATTTTAGAAGAGCATTTTGGTCTCAGAGAAGCCCTGCCATATGTCTACTCAATGTTCACGCTCTCCCAACGGAAAGAATGGGTGGCATTGTTCACGAAGTGGGGAATGAATCACTAAACAAAGTGCAAAAAAGAAATTAATACCTTTGAATTTGCAAATGATATTAGTCCCACAAAGTATTTGAACTTGTGAATCAGCAGAAGTGACCATTACTCTGCTTGCATCACTGGGACAATACTGAAAAACGTGAAAAAATACAGTACATAACTGTATTAGGATACCATATGTAGACAGGAAAGAAGAAAAAACTAAGACGAAAACACCCTAAAACTCAACCTGAAATCCAGTTATCATCTTGCCAGATGACCTTTTCTTCCCCTTCAGGCATATTTGAGCAACCAATTGCAAACGATTATCTAAATAAAATACATGTTATTGCCTAATCATGAGAAAAGGAAGATGAAGGGCTAACACAAGCAATGAGAAAATCAAATATCATAATGTTAACGTTGTACTTTACAAACGTCACAAGAGATTAAATAATTGACATCAAGGTTATGTAATGATAATGACTCACACAAAACTGAGTGCTTCTCTAGTTCACTTTAGTAAACAGTAACAGATTCTGAAAAACTAGCTTTACATCCTTTATTGTGACTAAGGCATAAAAATACGCTATTAACATGCATCAAATAATATTGAAAACAAACACCAGCTAAGCTTATTTTTAAAAGCTATAAGATTATGTAACTTATACAATCATATAGTTTATAAAATGTTTTTAAATCTTATAAAGCCATAGATCTTATTTAAAAAATAAGCTGAAAAGTGTTTGTTTATATTATCTTATAAGATTTTATTAAAATTTATAATTATAATTGATTATAATTTTTTTTGATATACTAATAATGAAAATAATTTAAATACCATTAATAAAATATAATTTAAGAATATTTATGTTATTTTTAATATATAAAATGAAGCAACTTATAAGATGTTGAAAATAAGTTGAGAATAGTCAACTTCTTTTTAAAAAACTTATTTTTTCAAACATCTTATTTTTAGAGCTTATAAGATATTTTATCAAAACAATTGCCAAACACCCATAAGAAATTTATAAGCCCTCAAACATCTCATAAGATGTTTTGAGAAACTTATAAGCTCACACAAACACCCTCTAAGAACCAATTCCAGTCAAGTAGATGATTAACCAAACATGGCATTTCAATAGCAATCTATGATATGTCTAATTAATTTCAAGCACCAAGCAAGAAAATAAAGCATGCATACCCTTGCATGAATTTTTACACACAATCTTCTATTGCAATCTAGCTATGCATAGTTTAAATACTATTAATAAAATATAATTTGAAGATATTTATGTTAATTTGAATATATAAAATGAAGTAACTTATAAGATAACCAACTTTTTTTAAAAAAACTTATAAGCTCCAAACATCTTATTTTTTGAGTTTATAAGCTATTTTATCAAAACAAATTGCCAAACACCCATAAGGATTTTATAAGCTCTCAAACATCTCATAAGATGTTTTAAGGAGCTTAGAAGCTCACCCAAACACCCTCTAAGAACCAATTCCAGTCAAGCAAATGATTAACCAAGCATGGCATTTCAATAGCAATCTATGAGATGTTCAATTAATTTCAAGCACCAAGCAGCAAAATAAAACAAGCATACCCTTGCATGAATTTTCACACACATATCTTCTATTGCAATCTAGCAAAGCACAGTTTACTGTTATATTGCAATCTTGTAAAAGAAGATGCAGTCAGGCTTATACTCAATGTTTATCTTCTTTCCTAATGGCAGAGCTATATCAACAATTTAAGCAGTGTATCACTAACACTGCTAGCAAACACAAACGCAGGAATGTATTGACACATTAGATATGCAGAGAATTTACATAAAAACAGTCTGCATGAAAGATGTACTAGATGTAACGCTCAATTTGTTTATCCAAGATCCTAGTGTCTGTACATCAAAATGAAATGCCATGCACATGAATTTAACAAAGCTTAAAACAATAAGGCTCGTTTATTTGCATTAATTATTTCATCAAGAAGAAGCATGCTTCATGCATTCATTTATTCTCATTACAGTGCAAGATAGAAATGACTACATGTGTTAGTTGGACATAGAGGTACATTAATCAGTTTATTAATTATGTGATTCTTTTTGCTTCTCTTTTACTAATATACATTTCAACTTGTCAAGGATTTTCACACGATGACATATCTGATATTGTTCAGAGAAACTTGTATCATGGGTGCCAAGGAAAAACGCCTCTACTACTTGAAAATAGTTAATCACTGTTCTTGTTTTACAAGTCATAAAAAAATTCATATTTCATAAGAAAAAGGGCGCCCAGAAGCCTAAACATTTAGAAAAGCCATCATGAACTCCAAAAGTAATAAATGGCTATAAAGCAGAGAGAGAAGTAGTTATTCTACAACAATTTTTTTGTGTCATTTGAAGCAGCCAAGACAAGAAAACCAATATTATGTACTGATAGATACATGGGAATACCTATGACATCATAGAAATGGCAATTGCCATCAATGGATCCAATGACTCCTCCCTGAACCAACAAGAAATATATTTAAGAAAGTTCACCAGAAGCATAGAAATCAAACAAAACAAAATATGGACAGACCTTCCCATCAGGACTGTAACACACAGCAGTCACAATTTCTCTAATATCAGTCCAATCAATGACTCTACGACCTTCAACATCCCAAATCCGTAATTTCCCATCTATTGAACCGCTTATAAAATGATTATCATCTACAGGACTGAACTCAACGCAAGTCACTGCACCAAAAATGACATAACAAATCATACATAAAAATTGCTATAATGTATGAAATAATGAGAAGCAACTATATTCACCATTATGTAAAACAATCACATTAAAAAGGTTTACCATAGTTATTATGTAAATAAACTCCGAGGCAGTGATCATGTCCAACTCTCCACAAGCGAGCTGTTTTATCAACTGAAGATGACAATAAATGCTGCAATATAAAAATGACATCAGTCTCCAAAACAAAGCAAATCACTTCTTAATGTGAAGCCAAGAATGCGAAATAATTTACAGAAAATTTAGAGCATCCCCTCCAGCCGGAGGGGTTTGGTATATAAGTACTACTAACCCCATTCTTTGACCATGAGAGAGCTAATACATCACCCTGGTGTCCATGAAACTCATGAATAGGTTTCTCCGACAACTGAAAGCCCTTTGGTGGAATAATGACACAAGCTGAATCTGATGATTTCTTCAAACTTTTTGCATGTAGTGCCCTGTCCTTGGCAACATCAAGTGGAGCTAACTTCGAAGAATGATTCAGAGAGAAGCATAGACAAGATGGATCAATATTGAGGGTATTAATTTTGTTTACAGTGTCATCTTCAAGGACCTTCCATATGCGCACAACAGCATCTACCCCAGCACTAGCCAGGTACTGACCATCAGGACTAAACTTCATTGTCAAGATGGAACCTTTATGTGCGGAAAATTCTTGCCCTGTGTAAAGAGATGATAATTCTTTCGACTTTTTTTTACTTATGTTCACAGAAACTCTTCGAGTGGTAGACCCTATCTTGAATTCGTAGTCAGGCTTACCAAGGAACTCCTTTGTCCTACTAACAACATGGGTCATGACACTGAATCCGTGGAACCAATTTCGTTTTTCTTTCTTCATTGGGTCAATTATGTTGAAACCTTGTATATCTTTCTGCAATAACTCTTGCACCAACAATGATGACCCAAGTGCTTTGTGCAACCCATCAAGTGATATCAACTTATCTGAACCTACCTGATGGAATGCAGCAAGAGAGCAATCATCAGTCAGTTTATCAATGACACATTCTGTTCCGTTGTCCAAATTCTTGATTTTGTGCATCAAGTTCTCCTCTGCAGCGCCATCTTCTGGTAAATGACTGGAGTCATGTGATTGAAATGATTGCAATGAACAACTTGAGAAAAACTGCTGTTCACAATCTAAATTTGCCATTACAGTCTCCCCATTATCCCTTACTCTGTCATTATCCCTTTCCAAGTCTTCATTGAATGAATCCTCCTCTTCATCTAAACTAGTCCTCCCCCAATCTGAACTCAAACCCATCCATCTCAAAAACTTACCACGTCTTTCACAGACACTAGCTGGTTTCTTAGTCCAAAATTCATACTCTAGAGCACAATTGTCAATCCCAAAACTCAAACAAACTTCTGAGCTATCTGAACTCAAGTCGGATACGGAAGAAACTTCATCATGAATGTCAAAAAAATGATCTTCTTCTGTTTCAATATCATTAGCCATTATATTTGAATTCATCCCATACAAACCTACATCGCAGGACAACAAATTTTAATCAGGAAAAAAAATATTTACTCAAATCTCAATTTCCAATTCAATAACTCTTCCATCAAAATTGAATCTTTTTGCCTGAAAATAGAATTCCAACTCTCAATTATAGAGAACAAGAGCCTGGACCAAACCAGAAAACCACATGTAATCAATCCATGAAAGGCTGAAGTCCACAGAACATGTAAAATATTTACAGATCAAATTCCAGAGGTAAGTTAGGTGATCAAAGCAAGTTAAGGAACAAAATTACATAAACCCAGCTAATACCATCTACAATACAAACTTCAGAAATCAAAATTGATCATCCCCAACCTACCGTCACCCTGACCCTCAAAAAGTAGAAAGAAAAAATCATACTTCTAATTTAGGAAATAGAGATTCTATTATTTACTACATATACCCCCCAAAAAAAACTACGACATTTATTTCTCAGCTGGGCTGTCAAAAGAACAAGTCATAACCCAGAATCATTTCTCGCATACTTTCCCAGCACAGAGAACTCGATATTTGCAACAGAAATAATCAATAAACCATCAGATGTAAAATAAGTACCATGCCCAAAAATTATGACGGGTGCTAGAACAAAAGATTCCAACCCTCGGAAATGGGAATTCGAGAGGAAAAAAGGAGGGTAACGACGGAAATGACGACCTACATGTGTGACAATGTGACAGTCTTCTCTATCTTTTGCTCTTCTTTTCCTCCCCCTTTCGTTTTGTTATAAATGGCAGCCCTATTTGACGGTTTTGCCCCTCTTCGACTCACGCGTCCAACAAACGGACATTTACCGATTGACTTTTGAATCCTTTTAGTTTGGGAGGTGATGTGTTAACAAGGACATTAATCTTTTTTTTATTTTTATTTTTTTTTGAAGTGACTTGTAAAACGAAGTCTATATAATTCGTTTAAATTTTGCTTTGGCGTTGTAAATGAGCATTATTTGAGGATTTAGAAATAATGTTCTAAAAGAAATTAGAGAAAATGATGTTTGAGGTAAAATGGTTTTCTTCTAATAGCTATAATATTACGTATATAAATATATATATATATATATGTACTATACCATTATCCTAGTAAGCCTTTTTTTGTCTGTTAATGTAAAATTATACCCCCTATCTTTTATTTTAATTTCTTTTTTTTTTTTTGTCTGTGACAATATTTATTAATAAAGAAGAGCATATTATCCCTGCAGGCCAATTTTTGCCTGAGATAGGATGGTTGACCAGCACAAACTTAAGAATGATACCATGTATGCCAGACACTAAGTAGAGGGCTGATTGCAGGGAATTTTGCAGGCTAGACCTCACCATAACAATGGAGATCACCTCGCATAAATACAACCTGCTAAGGCTGCATAAATAATTTCTCCCACGCCACAAATTGCCGTTGAACGGCTGCAAGAGTCAAGGAGAAAGGATAAAGGATTTTGAGGTAATCCTAGACTAATCCTCGTGATTTAAATTCACTTATAAATGAACTAGGGATTGTGATTTTAGGGGCTCTTGCATGAATTTCATACGTACATCCTCAATTTCGTGTGAATATACATGTGAAAGTATGAGAACATAGGCACGTGAAGATCACAAGCAACCTTGATCATAAATTTAGTGGCCTCCATATTGGTTCCAGCCTAGTGGAGATCGATCCTAGTCAATCCTGTGGCCCTAAAGGTTTGACCTTGATTGATTGCGAAGCAGCATATCATAATTCCAACAGCTCCTCGGATTGATTACCCGACGCTTGATAGTTTGGATCAATCTTGACCAATCGCAACTTGTCTGGATTGATCGCTGCTGCCCTTAAGGCCAGTCGCATGCCTATTTTTTGCCTTCTTTTCACCTTTTTGTCCTTCTATCCACCTTATACCTACAAAAAAATCACCTTGCACTTACATGAAACCTAGTTTAGGTAATCCAAATATTTAATGTTCAATTATTACGTCAAATTTTTAGGGTTATATGTGAATTATCATAATTCATGTAGGGGAAAAAGTCCACCATCACTTTTAAGAGTTAGAATATTTATGTATGCTCTGATTATGGGTATCCATTGCTAAAAAGGACAATTAGATATATATCCAAGTGGAATCATTAAATAGGGATTGAGTAAAAAGAATGAAGTGATATGTGTAGTAGAGGAAATCTATTATTCAACTTATGGAATTTGAAATTTAATTGAAGGCACTCTATTTCAATAAGACTCCAAAGACACAAATTAAGTGAGTAGTTGAATTAGTTAGAGGCAAATTCAAGCAAGTGAATTCATCTTCCTATTTTGTAACTGTCTTATGAGAACTCATTTTACATTACAAGTAAAATTTCATGAAATCTTTTATTAGAAAAACATATGGAGGTGAGTACGCATGTTTAACCACTTTTCATTTGCACGCATAGGTATTTTAACAAAAGAGAAATGCTACTGTAAATTGTCCATGCTCTGGTAACTAAACACTAGTGTGAAGAAATGAGTAGGGCTGAGTGTGAGTCAAGTTGCTTGACTCAAAACTCGGCACATATAGCAAGTTGAGCTCGAGTAGTTCTTGTGTCGACTCGAGGAGTTTCGAGTAACTCGAGCTAATGGAATTTCTGTAAAAATTCTTATTAGTTGTGGCATTTTGGATGTTTTGCATTTAACATAGCCACCACATCCCCTTAGCTCATCTACTTTACCCCCTTTTGCATCATTCACAATTTCACATGCATCTGCCCTATCCCTTAACCCCTCAACAATACAACATCTTAACCCCAATGCCAGCACTGCTTTAGCCATCCTTCACTCTCACCCACTGATGTTGCTTGAGAAGTTCGACATTTAGGTCCAAGTGCCGCTATAGCATTAGAAGATTGAAGTTGAGTCCACCATTCCATCCACTGTGAATTTGTGACTCCAAGTCAGCCGAAAATTCATTGTCGACAACCAAAATATTTAGTGGGTTGGAGCAAACTCACAATCACAATTCCAAGGCAACACCTCTAGCTATGATTCACCTAAAGCTCAAATTTTTGTGGAAAATAGGTCTCAATACACTGTATGGATGAGATTTATTATTTTTGAATTATTTGCATATGAATAATTTCTATGCTACACAAATTGTTCTTAGTTAGAGATGAAAGGTGTATATATATAAAGGATGTAAATTAAGGATGAGAATTAAGATTCAAAAATAGGTAATATAATATATATAGCTGCAGATTTTTTACCTCATAAATGTGCAAAGAGTTGCAAAAGTGACACGAGAAATTAAATAGGAAAGTTAGAACTTAAAAGAAACTGATTTAAGGAGTTTTATCTTTCAGCTTATGATTTATAAGGTTATGTCTACAGAAGCAGGACATCTAACACTTGAAATTTTTATGTAGCATCTTATAGTTTTAGTGATTGCCTTCATTCCTGCCTTGGGACTCATGTTATGTAGTCTTGACATACAAATTCTAACAGTTGACTCGATATTGATATTAAAAGAAAATTTCAAGGAATTGCAAACTATCTTATCTAACTCACGTTGCAGAGTCGAAACCTGCAGTGAGGTTCTAATCTGTAGCAAAGATAAAAGACAAGTTCAAAATACAATATAGGGCATTTTAACCCTATGACATGCTACAAAAATGCGGGCTATATTTGCCAAGGTTCCATAACACTTACAAGATATCTTCCTACTTTATAGTAAGGCTGAACCACAAGGAGTCCAAGTGAAGGTGTCCAACAAAGAGGCTCATTTTCTGATGCAATAATCTATTGGAAAATTGCAGTTAGTGAATGTGAATTTCAGTTAATGGAAGACTACCTCATTACACTTGATTAGCATGAAAAAATGCGAATGCATCTATTATGCATCATTTAGGCTGCAATGAAATGTCTTTCAAAAAATACTAGACATTTGAATAAATGCTATAACTTTACATATAAGGTAAATAGTTGAAGTGACTCATCTATGTAGACAATGTTTACCCAAAGATGCAAGTCAGTAAAGTTAACCTTAGTTTGTGACATAAGTATTATAGTAGCATGTAAATGTGATAGACCTTTGGGGTAGGTTCGCATTGTTTCTCCACTTTCAAATTGTAAAACACAGGATATGCAACAAACCACATCATTTTTCATCATAACAAACATATACAAATGAAAATGACATGAAGCTGGCAAAACTAATAAGAGTCTATGGCGCACTTGCTAGTGGGGTGATGTGGAAGAAATTTACATGGCTTTCATCTCCAAAAGCTTTTTACAATGTATGTAAGAGTGCAATGCTTGTTATTTTAGATTGTTTAAAGTTAAACTTTAAATCACTTCACTCGTGTTACTTAAGTTATGGAAGGTGATGGTAATTGTGGCTCACAAAGAATTGAAGGTTAATTTTTTATTGTTGTTCTCTATTACATTTTATTATTCCACTCAAAATTTTTATATTCAAGTTTTTATATGTGAAGACAATGGCATGTTTTTATATTTATGATTAAGTGATCATATTTACATGCTTTTCTTATTTTAATTATTTGTACTTTAATTACTTTGTTTGCATTTTGAAGTGAGGACAGGAAATTAACAAAAATTGTTGTTTTTCTATATTAAAGGCATGGCTTTCAGTTCCAATCCACAAGAGTTGCATGGTGAGTTATGTGCACCTACTATAGATTTGTCAAGTCATGCATTTATGAGAATTAGTGTGTTAGAGTTAAATGTTGGTGCTTTTGAAAGTAAAGGTGACTTTAGAGATAAAGATGCATTACCAACCAAGCCTGAGGATATGGATGTGAATGAATAGCAAGAAGAAGAAGTTGTTGTATAAAACTTGATCTTGAACCTAAATGCCATGTGCTAACAAAAGGTAAGACATCTAGAGTTAGAAAACATATCAAAGAGATCATAGAAAATGGAGACCTATTTGCAAGGTGTAGACATTGTGGGGCTAAACTATCTCGAATTAAAACAAAGCAAACATGAAGCATCCTGAGGCATCTCAAGATATGTAAAGTTAGAAATGCAAAGCTTAGAAGAAAAGCGAAGCTTAGGAGGGGAGCAAAGCAATCAATAATCAACTTTCAACCTTAAGGTTCCAATTCAACAAATGTTCTAGCACTACCTAAGGGGAAATTGAACATGGAAAAAGTGAGACAGTATGCTGCTTATCGGATTTTGATGCATGAGCATCCATTTTTTGTGTTGGAAGAGGAAGGATTTAACCCTATGATGAAAGAAGCTACACTTGAATATAAGTCAATTTCTTGATTTATAGTAAAAGTTGATTGTGAGTGTGTTTATGAGGTGGAAAAGAAGAAAGTAAAAATTCTAATGAATAAAGTCAATAAGGTGAGTCTCACAACTGACATGTGGAAGTCAAAAACCAAAAAATTAAATATATGGTTGTCACTGGACACTAGATTAATGCAAAGTGGAAGCTTCAGAAAATAGTTCTTAACTTTGTTCAAATGTTACCACCTCAATAGGGAGTTGACGTAGCTACTGCCATATTCAAATGTGCAAAGGAATGGGGCATTGAACAGAAGATTTACTCTATTTCTGTTGATGATGCCTTGAACAATGATGTTGCTATGAATCATTTGAAAATTGATTTTGGGAGAGCAAAAAAGCTATTAGTTGAGGGCAAGTAGTTTCATGTCCGTTGCTGTGCCCATGTGTTAAACCTCATAGTCCAAGATAGGTTAAGTGAAATTGCAAATATTTATGAAAATTTTAGGGATAGTGTGGATTACATTTGTTGCATTGATGGGAGGTTCTTAGTATTTGCTAAAATTACTCAACAATGTGGTATTCCAAGAAAAAAATTGATGCATGATTGTTGAACTTAGTGGAATTTGACTTATGAGATGATAAGTTGTGCCTTAAAGTTTTGGAAAATCTTGGCTTAATATGCGAAGCAGGATTTTAATTATGACATATGCCTGACTAAAGAAGATTGGGATAAAGTTGAAAAGGTTTGTGCTATTTTAGCTACATTTTAGAGTACCACACATGTTATTTCAAGGAGTGATTATCCAAATACCAATTTATTCCTCCCAAAGATTCTTAACGTGAGATTGGTCATAGATGCTCAAGCTGATAAGGAGGATGAGTTTATTTGAAGAATGGTGGCAAAAATGAAGCTTAAAAGTGATAAGTATTGAAAGGAATGCAACTTATTGATGTGTATTGTAGCCATCTTAGACTTGAGACAGAAAATGAAAATGGTACAATTTGCATTTTTCAATATCTACCGTGAATTTGAGGCATAGGTACACGTAGTTGGAGTATGGAAGGTCATCTTTGACCTTTATGAATAATATGTGAAATTGTCTACGCCTGTTAGTGGTGAAACTTTAGCATCAAGTTTGGGTCTATCTCATAACCCTGATCATAAAAATTGTAGTGTGAGCTCAACACCCAATGTCTGGGATAAACTTAATAAGGGCGAGTTTCTTAGAGATAGCACCAGTGAGCCCTAGAGGGTTTGAGTTGACAGAATATCTTAAAAAATCTCACAAGCAACCATTTGATCTAGAGACATTTAATTATTTAGATTAGTGGATGAACAATCAGACTTCATACTCGGTGTTGTCTCGTATAGTTGCAGATATATTGGCTATTCCTATAACCACCGTAGCTTTTAAGTCCACTGTAGCTTTTGAGTTCACTATTGGGATGAAGTTGATCAATTCTTATCAAGCTTCACTAGCCCCCGACACAAATCAGATGCTTTTGTGTGTAGGTGATTTGTGTAGGCATTTGCATGGAGTGAAGAAGAAAATGAGAGTAAGTTTTATCCTTTTAATTTTATTATGATTCTATCGTCTATACATTACCATTATAAATTATATTTTGTTTTAATTGTTACAATATTTGTTTGTTTGTATATGTTGAAAGAAAAAGCTACCCAGGAATATGCGCTCCCAAATCCAAATCCATGAAATTTGTTTATGTAGGTACTTGGTATTGATGTTTCTTTCTTTGGTTTATTTTCGAACAATCTTGAATGAAATAGAATAACACCTTTGTAAAACTATGTTGGATATGCTTTTTATGACTAACAAATTAATTATTGTGGTTGATGTTTTCTTTGTGTGTGTGGTTTGTGCCTTTGGTTTATATACTAATGTATCACCGTCAATCTCATAGGTTGATTGCTTGCTCGAAGATGGCTCCATTGTTGAAGATTTATTTTTGTACATGTGACTTTTGTTATCTGAAATTTGGGAAACTTATATTATTTTAGAAGATATTTTTGAAGACTTTCATTGTCTTTATTGAATGACTTATTATTTTGTTGGCCACTTGTGTGTGAAAAGCACAAGATAATGTTGCTTCTTTATACATGTTGTGACATAAAGCCATTTGTTTTCTTTTGTCAGGTGATCGAATTTTTAGGACCTTGCATTTATGTTGGAAAATTCAATGTATATCTTGAATTGAATTACCCTAGTTTCCTACCTAATGCCCGTGTTTAGTTTCTCTTTACAAAAACCGTGCTACCCCAAGGCAATTTATATAATGAATAGATCAAATACATCTAGTTTTGTGAGTGGTGGAGGTAGCCTGTTTGGATTTGTTTCTTTCTTTCAGTTATGGAGAGTGAGGAAGACATTGGAATAGAATAGAAGCTTTTGGTTTGTTTGGTTGTGCAAAGACATGTATTGCACCTTAACCTCCAACTTTACAAACACTACTTTCTAAAAGCATGAATATAACATAACATTATATATATATTTTGATGCCCAATATCCCTATTCTAGAGTAACAAAACCAAAGGAATGACTAGCATAAATAGCCAAGGGATGTCATCTCAACATGATTCAACTTTAAAACTATTTGCTCAAGCTAGTGATTTATGTGTTTTAACTTGATTAATGACAATTTAACTTGATGATGCAAATTCATAAATATTTATATAAAAATTTAATGACAATTTAGCTCAAGCAATGTTTCTACAATATAAAAATTTAATTTGATTCTACAATCTAAAAATTTATATATATAAATATTTTGATGATGTACATTCATAAAAATACAAGGTAGCCTAATGATATAAACTATACACAAATTAAGAATAGAGGTCAACACCATACAATTACAATTTACAACCATTTTTTTTTCAATGCTTGATACTTGAGCTTGTGAAGCTTGATTTTGGGTCCAAGCTCGAGCTCGAGCTTGTCTGCTCAACGTGACACAACTCGATTCAGGCCTAGGAACAAGCTCTAACTCCTAAGCGGATATAAAAGCTGCAGTTGACTCTTTAAATTGAGTACTCGACCCTCTCTATCGGGGTTAAAGATTGACTATTGAACCCTCTCAATTGGGGGTTAAATTTTGAGTATTAGACTCTTTCAATTGGAGTTATAGATTGTGTAATAGAGCTTCTATAGTCGAGATTAAAAACTGAGACCTTGATCAGTAGTAATCAGCATTAGTAATTTGAAACCCTTGAGCATGTTAATGAGAATAAGCAATTGGTTAAATGTTATCCAAGATTATGGTTTTTCATTGTTGAATTGCATTACTTTTGTGCTAATTCTACTTGAAAGAGATTTTGTGATACTCACATCTATAAGGCAGATAAACCCATTTACTATGTGATCAATCGTTCACAATTTTCCAAAAACTTTTGCAGATGGCGTAGCTTAGTACAAGGACGTGAATTACACTTGTAGGTGGTAGAATACTAAGAGATAGGGACAAAAGTCATTTGGTTATTATTTTTACTTTGTTTTGTTAATTGACACTTTAAGAATCATGTTGATAATGTCTACTTATATGATTGTTCAGCAGCCAAATTGAAAATTCAATTCCATATTCTAGGATGTTAATTTCATTTATGGTTTTGGGCTGCTCTACTTTTGGCTTGGGTACATATGAGATGTTTATCTTAGGGTTGTTTCCATGTTGTGCCTAAATTTAGGGCATGACATTTTCTATATATTTTTTTTTGTCTTTTTCTACTAATTAATTATGTTTATTTATATTTACTATCCAATTTCACTCTTTCCAAATTAGCTTGTCTTTCTATATTTTGTTAGTTCACTTTTAACCTATATCTATACTATATCCTTAAAAAATCAAAACTTTTAGGTTGTACAATAAAATTAGCACACACATAAGGTGTACAACTTTTACTATATATATTATATCACTTACTATATAAAATGCATTCACACATTATAAAAATTGTAATTGATAGTCAAAGTATAATTACAAAATTAAAGTTTAATACTTCCATGTATATATCAAGGAGGTTTAATGAAGTTTAATTGGTAAATATAAGTTTAGAATTAAACTATTCTTCCAAATCGATTTACCACTTCAATTTTAACTACAGAAATCCAACCCTTAAGTCTAATGATATAAATTGATGGGTAAATAGAGACAAAAAGAATTTGAGTTCTATAGAGATGATAGTTGGGGCAACTGTTAATGCACTCGCAGTGCTGCACTTAGCCTTTCTACGGATGTGTGAGGCGTTATGATTGATTTTTCTTGTGATTGGTCAATGGGGCCAAGGGAGTTTTTGAGGAGCAACATTGTTTCAGCTGACTTTGGGATTGGTGAAGGGTTTAGGTTCTCAGAAGAAGGCACTAGTTTTACTTTCTCTTTTGTATTGCATTAGGGTTTGGATCAGTTTGATTTGATTTAAAACATTATCTTTCTTAATAATTTATACATTTTTTATGGAATGATGAAAAAAGATTTATATAAATGCAACCAAGAGTGGAGTGTCAAGATTGTGATTTATGGGGTATGAAAGGTTATTGTCCCTCTTTGTGGGACTGATACCTGTACTCACCCTAGTACTTGGTTAATTAGAAATTTAATTTTGGTATGGTGACAACCCACATCATAATTTTGGTGCCGTTTTTGAGGAGAGCGATAAGTGCTATTGAATATTCTAAGAGACTGCTAGATTAGGCCATTTTATTTTTCTTTATTTTCTATTTTTCTCTCTTTGATTCTCTTTTTGCTTTCCTAGATATAATTATCTTTTCCATAGGTTGAATATTTGTGTTTGGGAGATATTGTATATGCATAGAAGCAACAGAATGAACCTTAACTTCGATCCTTAAATTGAATGAACACTCCACAAAAGGCACAAAGCTCTCTTCCAATAAGAGCTAGGGGTGGAGATGATGGAAAACAACCTACCACTACAAGAATAAAATGAACAACTTCCTCTACCACAAAACCAAAGAACCATCAGATATTACATTCAGCTAGTGATGAATCATCACATGATAATCATCATCAGACCATTAATCAACATACATAACTTCAAATTGAAACTTGCACTAATTTACATAGTGCAAATGAATCAGTTTTGTGGAGCCCCACACGCGAATGGCAACATCCACCTAGCCTCATTTCTTGAATTATGCGATACAGTAAAGTTCAATGATATCTTTAAGGTTGCCATTAAATTGAGATTATGTCCTTTTTCTCTTAGGTACAGAGAAAGAAAATGGTTGCAATCTCTCCTACTAGATAGTATAGTCCCTAGCAAGACACGGTGAACAAGTTCTTAGCAAAATGCTTCCCACCAGCAAAAACTGTATAACTCAAATTAGAGATTAGGATTTTCAAATAGCTAACATTTGAGACTTTGCCTCAAGTATGGGAGAGATTTAGAAAGCTCCTTAGGAAGTGCCCACACTATGGATATCCTCTCTGGATGCAGGTATAGACTTTGATGCAGCTACAGAGGGGCTTTGATGAAAAATTACCTAAGGATGCTTAGGATTTGAATGAAGAGATAACATCTAATGCTTACTAATGATTATCTAAGAGGTTGACTATATGCAGGGTCGCCGGCGTGCATAAAGTAAATATAGTGATGGCACTTGCAGCAAATATAGAGCTTTTGTCTAAGACAATTGATGGTGTATTGGTAAGCAACACTCATCCCTCTCCAGTTTCTGTAGTTCAAATTGTAATATGTGTGCAGGTCTACATCCTACATAGTTTAAAGAAGAAGGCACAAGCGGCGACACAAAGGAGCAAGTGAATTATGTAGGTAATACAAAAACACAAGGTAATGCAAATGCAAATACCTACAACCCAGGCTGGCTAGAACCATCTGAACCTTTCTTGGAGAAACTTTTAAAATCCACCAACCTTTTAAGCACCTTACCAACAGCAGAAAGAGAAGAGGCCGTTGTTGGAAGAAACAGTGGGCAATCTTGCACAGTTAACCAACGAGATGATAGATAACTTAGTGAAAACCACACAAGATTATATGAACAGGATTGATACTCTCTTGCAGAATTAGCAATCCTCAATCTAAAACTTGGAGGTGTAAATGGGATAATTAGCAAAGGAAATGACTAATAGACCGTCTAGTATACTACATAATACAATTGAGACTAATCCTATTGAGTATGTGAAAAGTGTATAGGTAGTAGAAAGTAAAGAAGATAAAAAGGAACAACTTGTTATCCAAAAATAGGAGAAGAGGATAAGCACACTGCCATACAAGCTGAAAATCCCAAATCCTCAAGGACTCTTCTATGTAAAAGTAAAGGAGCATGTGAGTAAATTTTTAAGTGAATTTGAAAAATTGAAAGTCGATGCTCCTTTAGTAGATGAGGTGAAGAAATCGCCCACATAAGAAAATCAAAGTTGGAAGCTGTGGAGGATATGATGGAAGATGGAATAGTATTGCCTCCTAAGTTAGATGATCAAGGGAGTTTCACTATACCTTGCACTTTTGGAAATCTATCTTTTGATAACGTGCTATCTAGCGTCAACATAATGTCTTATGCTACCTTCCGAGCACTAGGAATTGAATTGGTAAAGCCCACTTAAATGTGGGTGAAGTTGGCAAATAGGTCTATGCAGAGACTACTAAGAGTGGTCAACAATGTGTTGATTAAGGTAAACAACTTCATGGTACCTATGGACTTTATTGTGTTAGATAAGGAAGGTGAAAAGGTACAATCCTTAATTTTTGGTCGAGCCTTCTTAGTTGCCACTAAAGCTATGATTGACATGGAGAAGGGTAGCGTCACATTGCAAATGGGACCAAAAAAGATAACTTTTCATATGTATTCTACACCTTCCACCACATGCACACAAAAGATAGAAAAGAATGTATCTATGATTCATATAGCTAACCAAGATTTTGAAGAATTTAATGGTGAGGTTAAAGCAAGAGAGAATGAAGTGCAAGTGCAAGTTGTAAAGCCAAAGTTAAGTGTGGGGGAGGAGTCTCCATGGCAAGTAGAAGAGGATTTGAGCATAAGGAAGAAAGCAAGAAAGAGAAGAAAAAGAATGAGTAAAAAGAAAGAGAGAAGTGAAGCTCATAAGGGGTTATGGATCCTCAAAGATACAACTCATCCACCCTAAGCTATGAGTATCATGTCGGGTTGTAAACATTCAATACAACACTTCTTGGGAGGTAACTCAAGCTATTTTTGATTGCTTTAAGTCATTTGTTTTGTTTTCATGTTTGCTTTGTTTTGTGCTGCGTGGATATGATCTACTTTTTAATCTAGGATTTTTGAAGAATGGAGGAAACAAATATGCATGGAGAAGCCCAAAGATAAAGAAAGGGAATAGGCACCACTCCCTGCCAGGTTGTCTTGCTATTTGTTACCTTAATTTACTTATGATAATATGATTGATGTAGGTAGCAAGATAAGTGTGGGGGTGGCAAAAGTGAAGGAAATTTTTGAGTGGAAAAAGTGTAGTTGCATCTAAAATTTGTTGTTAAAAATTTATGTACGCAAATATATAGTTTACATGATTAAATTGATCGCATGAGTATGGCATGGACTGTGTGTCCACTGTACTTATTGATGATGAATGTCTTACAATAAATTTTTTGTTGCTTGGTTCTTCAATTGTTCAAGTTATTATCGTGCCAACCTAATGTTGAAAACTTGATTCCTATTTTATTAGGCACACACTTTTCAACTTTTGATTTCTAGGTTGTTTGAAAAGTTCTATGGTGAGAATGTGATAATTGAGTTAAGAGCAAAAGTCCTGCCTTAGGTGTTGATAAATTCTCTAAAAAATAAGGGAGATTAATGAAAAGAAAGGCAGTTGAGGACTTAAAGAAAGATTGAGACAAATTTTGAAAAACAAGAAAAAGAAAAATAAGTGAGCATGTGAGAAACTAGTTCTACTCAGCAGATTGGAGCAACTAAGTAATCAAGATCGTGCAAAGACCATTATTCAATTTTGTGTAACAAAGTTGTCCAATTATGAGTATGCAAAACATTTTAAGTTAGTCGTGAGTTGAGTAACCAGATATGCACAATGACCCTTATTCACCTTCACATAAAAAGACACTCAATTGCTTAGTAAGGCATTTAAGTCTCACAAAATAAGATGAAAAATATGGAATAGAAAGAAAAAAAATTATTAGCCCACACTAGTCATTTGGTTAGAATAGATGTTAGTTGAACTTGTTACTAAGAGTGCAAGTTGAAACTTAAAGTGAACATTCCTAGATTTAATTATATTTAAATTTCTATAGAATTATCAAATAGTTGAAATAGTTGAGAGTTGAAGAGTGCCATCCACACATGGGAACTTAAATTGTAAACATTTAGGTCAAAAGTGCTATGATCTTGAATAGTTTTGACCTAAGTGGCATGTGTGTATATTTGACTTTTGAAATTAAAAAAGGTGGCCAAGTTCATGATTTTATGCATCAATTAATTAATTGGAAAAAGAAAGTGCTTGCTTGAGGATAAGCAAATGAGTAAGCGTGGCAATGTGATAGCATGAAATTTTATAGTATATTTATACCCCATTTGTACTTAATTTATGCGTGCATATGAATTTAAATGGTTAAAATATATTTTTATGGATGAATTATACTAGTTATGATCTTTTGGATGGGTAAGGATGTTATTATAAAGTAAATGGTTATTTTAGAGTATTTCTACACATTAAGATAATTGTTGGTTCACAAGTTAGCCTCGCCATTGTGATAAGAGAAGCCTTAGCCGTAGATGGAGGAAATGTAACTATGAAGAGAAACTATAGCACATTCTAGAAAACGCCACATTCATCACTCACAGTCACAGGATGAGCATGCATGGGCAAGAGGAATCCAACCGTAATGATGAGAGGGACTACAATGCACACTAGAATCTACTGCATTCATTATCTATAGTCATGAAGCAAAAGGCTATGGGTGCAAGAAAAGGTAGCACAATAGCAAACCAAGAATACGAAGGGAGGCAAAATGGTCTGTAGTAGGTTGATGTCATGACTAAGAAGTGGTTCAGTGTGAGGGCAAGATTTAAGACCGTGCCCAAGTACGCAAACAGGGAGGATATTGTATCGTGGGATATGTTGTTGTAATAGTGAGAGACAATGTGATAGGACTTCAACCTGCGATCCTACATGAAATTTTGAGGGCTTTCATCTTTTCTCACATGTACATGAACTTTGGCCCTCATGCATATATACATATATACACCTTCTCCATGGTTTATAGGATATCTTAGGCTTAATTTTTATTCTCAAAACATTTAGAATCCTAAGAATGCAAAATTGAGAGGCTTGGAGTAGAAGGAATCCGCACCAAGCCTTGAAGTACGTCCATTGCACATGCAATGCAAGACCTATAGACCAAGTTTTTTATACTTTATCTATTGTTTTTATGTTAGGTTAAATGATGAATGACTTGGAATTGGTTTTAATTGAATTTAATATGAATTTCTAAATTTTTTTCTAGTTGCTTGTGTTTGTGCTTGGTGGATCATATGTGCATGAGTTATTAATTAATTGTTCTTGCATGGTTCATTCACAATTGTTGAATTAAATAGTAATTATAGGACTTCATTAACCCTACAATTAATCTATTATTGTGTAAGGAATAACAGAAGTGAAACTTGTACACTAGACGTATATTTGCGAACACTAAATTTTGCGAAAATAATGGGAGTGAAACCATAAAATTAGTATAGGTTAATATTGTTAACCACAACCCTTAAAAGCTTGACTCAATTTAGTTTAGGAAAACCTACATAAATATTAAGTTAAATCTATAGGAAATTCAGGAGAATATCCAACAAACTTTAGAATTAATAGTTTATAACCAATGCAATTAAACTGATAATAAACGTAACAGGCATATATAGAAAACCAACACAATACTATTGATTTAATCAAGTTTCTATTAGTTAGGCCCTTGGAATGCAGTGAAAGGTAAAAATAACTAAATAAAACCAAGCACTTAAAACAGAGAACACAAGATGAAAGTGATGAAGTACTAGCAGTTGAAGCATCTAACCACCTGTGTTGTATCAATTTCCTATGTATGTTAATTACATTACTTATCAGTTTAATTCCATTAGTTACAAATTGTTAATCCTTAAGTCTGTAGGATATTCTCTTAAATTCTCTTATACCTTTGACTCAAGATTCTTGTGAGTTTTCCCAGGCTAAATTGAGTCAAGTATTCAAGTGTTGTGATTAACAATATTAACCCACAATAGTTTTATAGTTTCACTTCCGTTATTCTCATAAAATTAAGTGTTTGCAAATGCATGTATAGCACCCAAGTTTCACTTCCATTATTCTTTACATAACCACTGATTAATTACAGGGTTGACAAAATCCTATAATTACTATTCAATTCAATGGTTGTCAAGAAACCTTGCAAGGACAATTAATTATAAGTTATGCATACATGATTCACCAGACACAAGCACAAGCGATTAGAAAGGAACTTTTAAACTTATATTAAATTCGATCAAAACTAATCCAAGTAATTCACCATCTAAACTAACATAAAAACAATAGATAAAATATAAAGAACTTAGTATGTGGGTCTTGCATTGTGTGGGTGATGAACGCACTTCTAGCCTTAGTGTGGATTCCTCTTACTCTAAGCCTCTCAATATTGTGTTCCTAGAATTCTAAGTGTTTTGAGAATAAAAACTAAACTTAAGATGTCCTATGATCCATGAAGAAGGTGTGTGTGTGTGTGTGTGTGTGTGTATGTGTGTGTATCATGGCAAAGGTCTATGTACATGTAAGAAAAGACAGAAAAGCCCTCAATATTTCACACAAGATCGTAGGTTTAAAGTCTTGTCATGCTATTTCTTGTGGTTGCTATTGGGTTACAGTAGGTTTAGCATTGGATTTTAAAATTTTAAAAACATAAATCAACAATATAAACACAACGAAATAACATACCAAACTTGTTCCACATTAGCCATACAATGCCTTCTACACCTTGCAAAACATTTTTTCCAAGGCTTTAGCACAAACTCTTTTGAACTAAAAGACTTTTTGGTGACAAGAAGAGAAAGAGAGGGTGGCTAGAACAACTTCTCTACTTGCTTGGAGGGTGGTACACAAAAATTATCAGATTTTTCAGGTTTAGAACACTTCTAAAATATATATTTATATTGAGGCACTAAGGCATACTAGTTTTGGGCTCCATGGGCTCTCTACATGGACATTTAGTGATTAATATCCCATGTACTTTTCAATTATTAAACTCTTTAATAATTGCAGCCTATGACTCTTAATTATTAGTCTCTATTAATAATTAAGGCCCATCTAGCCTCTTAACTATAAATCTCTATTAATAATTAAAGTTTAATGGAATTATATCCTTCAATTTAATTAATCACATTAGTTAAATTAAAGGTTATCATGTTTCTAGTTAATAATGACATCATTAACAAACATGATTGATATCACATAATTTCATTCATGTCTTATCTCTTTAGTTTAATTAATCCCATTAATTAAATTGAAGTTCTCATTGTACGTCTAATTAATAATCTCATCATTAATAAACTTCATGGCAATTTATTTGATTCAATCTAATTACGACTAAATAAATTGTGCTATCCACCAATTTGACACATCATACACAACAACATTTTATGTGTGACTCTTTAGGTTCATCCTTAATTTATAACGATCATAGCTCGAAGGATATAGGTAATACCTAACTTATGGCTCATATCGTAGCCTAATTAAGATGAGGTGAAATGGATCACAATGAACTCTATTGATCGTGAGTACCGTGTAATATAGACATTTTGCCTTACGTTGTAACAACCGAACAAGATTCATAGATTTAGTCAAACTCACAAACTCAATTATATGACCAATTAGTTCTGTCTCATGAGACTAATGTTTCTATCAGAAACTCCTTCTCGATCACACACTATCTTGGCAAAGGATTGTCATCTCATAAAACACCAATTGCATAAGACAAACTCTTGGAAACTGCTTCTCGATCACACACTATCTTGGAAAAGGATTGTTATCTCATAAAATACCAATTACATAAGACAAACTCCTTACTTACTTACAAAGAGTCAAATATCTAATTGAATACACATATACCTTTATTTGCACCCAGACAATAGCACGTTGGGTTCATGACCATAGCTCATACTAGGATTGATATGGGCATATAATGCCTTAATGACACGTTGATTGTCATATGCATAAAACAACCATGTCATCTTAAGTTTAAGGTCCACACACATTTAACACAATTACATAGCAAGACATTGCCAGTAAAGAATGAACTCCATGCATCTTCTTCGTTTAGTGAGTTATTGCCTGAATGCTCATTCTCTAATGACACATCTATACATATGTATTCTCACTATTTCATATCGAAGAGTGTGACACTCATTGTAAAATATAAGGTGTGCAAGTTGTACTGACCTCTAATGCTCTTTAGACTGTCTATGACTTACGGACCAATTTTATTAATCGAATACTAAGACAATCTTATGCCTATATTCAAAACTTCTTATGAATAAGGTTTCTTAATTTAAGTACATAGGCACGTATAATACTTTACACCATTTAAAATTTACATACATGAAAACTTACCATAATAGTGATATGAAAATCAATATTTCATTAATGAATGTAAAAGCATATATATATACAACCATAATGACTCTAGTATTCCTTGTTGACTATTAATGTTAGAGGGCATATCACTAACTATCTCCCGCTTTCGCTATGAGGCCAATTGTGCTAATACCAATCACTATGGTATCTCACACCCATCTTCTCAAGATGGCGCAAGATGGCGATCAAGTAACACTTGTGTTACTGGCTTTGTAAGTGGGTCGGCTATATTATGTGCTAAAGTTATTCTTGTTTAGCTACATTAGCCTTTCTAATGATTCTTAAATAATATTGCCACACCTCTTTATGCATTTAGATTTTTGATGAGACCGTTGTTCCTTCACCTATGTGGTTGCGCCATGGTTATCATAGTAAGGTAGCAATGTCCAATCCACTTATGGAACTACCTGAAATTTAGCTACAAGCTTCTTTATCTAAACAACCTCTGTTGCAACATTTCATGCAGTGATTTACTCAGCCTTCAAAGGTCAAGTCCACAGTCGCACTCTGCTTAGAACTCTTTCAACTAATCATTCCTTTATTAAGAGTAGTTAGAAGTTTGGAGATAGATTTTCTATTTTCGACATCTAATTGGAAACCAGGATCAGTCCAACTATTTGCTCGTAGATTATGATCTCGATTTGCAAGTACCATAACCTTAGTACATCTCAAGTACTTTAGGATACACTTAAGAGTATCCCAATGCTCTTTGCCAAGACTCTCCTGAAATATACTTGTAGCACTTATGACATATCTAGCCTCGTACATGGCATTGCCCATGTCAAGCTTGGGAGAGACCTCACAATCTCTTCAATCTATCTCTATGGATGTGAATCTCTAAGATGTAGGTCACTTTTCCCAAGTCTTCCATGGAGAAGGTGCAAGAAAACCATATTTTAATTTAGCTTTGCATCCTAATACCATCCCCTATTGGTGGTATGTCATTCACATATTACACTAGGAATGCGATCATGCTCCCACTAACCTTCTTACAGACGCAGGATATATCTTTCTTTTTGATGAAACCAAACAATTTAACTGCACCATGTAAACATCTTTCTTAATCAATTCATTAAGGAAAGCACTTTCGACATCATGATGCCAAATCTCATACTACAAGTAGGCAACTATAATAGGAAAAATCCAAAAGGATTTGAGCATGTCTATTAGTAAAAAAGTTTCCTATTAGTCAATTCCCTCCTTTTGACTATTGACCTTCATTACAACCCTGGTCTTATAGGTCTCTAACCTAACAGTCAAACTAATCTTTCTCTTGTAGACCCACTTGCATCTAATGGAAACTATTACCTTAGATGGATTTACCAAGGTCCACACTTGGTTCGCATGTATAGAATCCATATCTGATTTTGTAGCTTCAAGCCACTTGGTTAAGTCCTTATTTGTCATTGCTTGATTAAAGATAGAAAGATCATCTCCATGATCGTTATCTCCCATTATGAATAGCTTTAGTTCGTTCTCTGGGAGATAATCATTTCTCTCTAGTGTATGAGAGATTTTACTCAATTGTCATAATGGTTGCATCATAAAAGGTTGTTTTTGAATAAGGATTAGCCATGTGGGCTCACTACTCTATTGCTCATGCTAAACCTCCATGAGCACTATTGTTCTACCACTTTGTCTAATGAACTTTTCTTTGAAAAAACACGCCCAATAACCGAGTATAGTCCCATTGTCTTTGGGCAAGTGGAAATCTTGCTCTTCTAAAGGCAAGGCAGACATCCCCAAGTCTTGATATGCTTCAGGCTCGACTTTGTCCCACTCCACATCTCATGTGGGCTTGAAGGAATGAACTTAGAGGAAATTCTATTCAAGATGTGGGTGACTATGAGGAAAGCATGTCCTATAAAAAAGATGTAATTTAGTAAAGCTTGTCATAGATCAAATTAGTTCTACCAAAGTCTACCTCCTATGCTCAACTACACAAAACAATTAAGGAGTTACTGGTGGTGTAAATTGTGACACAATGTCATTTGCTTTAAGGAATTCTACAAACTCGGCGTTGATGTACTACCTACGACGATTCAATTGCAATACCGTTACATGCTTGCTAACTTTAGTCTTGAATTCCTCAAACTTTTTGAAGGACTTATGCTTGTGCTTCATTAACCACACATGACCATTGCTAGAATAATGATCGATAAAGGCTATAAAGTCTTTAAACGACCTGCAAACATTGGTATAGACTGACTCCAATACCTATGTAGCTCTTTAGACTTGTCAATCAAATGGACTTTCAGCAACTTTGGCTAAGAAACCTTGTCAGCAAGTTAGATAAGGCTCTTTTCCCAATAAGTTAACAAGCCCATCTTTCTCTAACTTGCTAATCCTAACATCTAATACGAGGCCTAGTCTAAGATGCCATAAGTGCTTAGGATTTAAATAATCCCTAGCTCATTTGATTGTCATGACATTCATCACAGACTTATCAACCAAATTGAAGTAATACAGGCCATTCACCAATAAGGTGGTACTGATTACTTTAATACAATAATAAATTTATCATTTATTATCTCTAAAAGAAAGTTGATAACTTACTTTACCAATGAAGGTGCAGAGATAATATTTTTAGCCCAAAACGTAACAAGATGATAACCTAATTAAAACAGTGCCAATTATAGTGGCTACAACCTTGCCTCACCATAGACCTTAATCACCACTTCTCACTTTTCAACTATCTACTATTGACCAAATCTTAATTCAAAGTACAAATGTGGGTAGATGTACCCGAATCTAAGATCCAAAATGTAGAAAACACACTAATGGAACAAAATGTTTCAAAAGCATAAAGTTCGACACTTGCAATGCTAATGCCTTGGTGATTAAGGCATTCAGTGCAATTCCTCCAATGCCCCCTTTTGTTGCATTAAAAACTCTGTTCTTTGTCAACTTGGGCACTGGACATCACACCCTTCCCACTAGCCTTAGGAATAGTGGGTTTCCTTCTTTCGGTTTTGCTCTCTTTAGTCTCATTATCATAAATATTGAAACTAGTCGATTATCTTGGCACTAATCAATATTAAGGTCTCAATTATTAGTAATATGAGTGCATGCATTATTCGAGACAAAATTAAATTGTAGAAAATAGGTAATGATTATTAGTTTGGTTGTGATATGTGTTATTGTTATGATTATATATTTTAAACCACAACAGCCTCCCACTAGATTTTTCAAACCCTACACTCCCTTGAGTAGAAAATCGAAATTCCATTGATAAAATTTCTTTGGTGGGTGATTGGGGTCTTTGTTAGGCATAACACACTTCATCCAATTGAGTCTTGGCACGCCAGGTCTAATGAGAGGCAACTCTTGCCAATGTATCTCAGGCTATGTCCAATCTTTCTTTAGGCCCATGGCCCAACAATACCTCACGTAATTAGCTCTTCGCATGTTAAATCAATTTTAGTCACATCCACCGACTGACGACTCATCGGATTTGAACTTTGCCTGTGGCTAACCATTATTAGGACATAGTATCCTTTGAATGTTGTATCTAATACACCTAAAGTCATAAATGTGAGTTGCTATGTGTCCTCACTAATGTGATGACATCACACACTAATGTTGCACTTAGAGCTTTCGAGCTCAGTGGATAGCCTCAATAAGCAATTTGTTGTAACAACTTTATGATTTGAGGAAGTTTTTGGTCCATGTAGATTTGTGTTTCATTTTGTACATTATCGATTTTATGTATCTCATACAAACATATCAAGTAATACGCAAAAATAAAGTAATGTGGAGGATTGTGGACTTCTAGATCAAATTTTGAGCCAGGAATTTGATTGTGCACACGTGCGTGGAATCTTATACTATTACATAAGAATTTATTGAATGATTCCATTTATCTTGGTCTTCATGACTTCATAAGGCTCACCACACCATAGAACTTCGAACAGCTCTTAGTCCTTACACGAACATCAACTCCTTGTCAGCTTCCATGTTAATTTTGCATGACTCCATGAAACTTCAAACAGCATCAACTCTTAGTCTCTGCACAAACATGAACTCCTTGATACCTTCCATATTACATTTACGCATGGCATATCATGGAAAATCTCTATCCTACGTAGTATAAATAAAAAGTTGGGCTATGTTGGTTTTGTAATTATACACTTTCCAAAAATACATACTTAATTATTACCCTCCTTTTTTTCTCTCTTTCTCTTTCTTATTTTTACACAATTCTTGAAATAAAAACATCTAAAAACATATACCATAAATGCAAAACAAACAAAGCCTTAGGCTTATGCTTTTACAACCCATTAAAAACAATTATACAATTATGAAAACCAATGCAAAAGAGAATACATTCATCCACAATATCCTAAATCCATAATCCATCCACAGCATACATTCATACAATTATACATCACCTATATAATCAAACAATTACATTTAATGACCCTTTTTATGGCTTATGCATCTCATGCGTTAGTTTTTGTTTATAGAAAAACCTTTTTCCAATGTTTTAAATTGAAAAACCACAAAAAATAATACCCTACCATCTTGTGCGGCTGTGGGAATAGTTCCCACGGTCACCACTCTCCTTGTGTAGCCGCACAGTGAACCATGACAAATAACATTTCTCTTTGTAGCCACCATTGTGATCGTGAGGAAAACAGTAGTAGAATTTGAATCTGCCAAGATAAAATCTTGTAGTCACAAGCACCATTTTTGTGGCCACAAGATTGCAAAATCTTGTAGTCGCAAGCACCATTTTCGTGGCCACAAGATTGCATCTCATAGCTGTAAAACCTAACAGTGGCAATGCTAGTTTCGTGTAGACATGGTTTTTTTTAGTTCTCCTCACTTTTCTTTGGTTCCAAACCCTCAAAAATGATTCTTTAAATGCAATTGAGTATCCAATGTATGTTTAAATGATTTCTAAATAAAAACACCATAAACCATGGAAAGATCAATAAATTTCATGGTTGTATGAGGAATACGATGGCTATAATACCACTGTTAGATTTCAACAGGTTTAGGATTAGATTTTAAAAATTTTAAAACATAAATCAAAAATATAAATGTAGCGGAATAACAAACCAAAACCATTCCACATTCACCATACAGCATGCATCAACTGAAAAGCGTTGAAGATAATTAAAAAGAACGTACCTTTAGAATTACATTCAATGGGTGTGCTTATGATCCTTGGTTAATGACTCTCAAACCCCAATTTCTAGTTTATCCACACAATTGTTTTGATGATGAGCACCTTCCACACTTCACAAAACACCTTTTGCAAGGTTCTAACGTAAACTCATTTGGGCTAGAAGGCTTTTTGACAACAAGAAAAGATGAAGAGGGTAGCTAGAATAACTTCTCTTCTTACTTAGAGGGTGGCACACGAAAATTTTCAGATTTTAATGTTTAGAACTCTTCTAAAATATGCATTTATATTGAGACGCTAAGGCTTGCTAATTATGGGCTCTATGGGCTCATTACATAGACCTTTGGTAATTACTAGTCTATGTACCTTTCAATTATTAAACTCTTTAATAACTACAACCTATAACTCTTAATTATTAACCTTTATTAATAATTAAGGCCCATCTAACCTCTTAATTATTAATTTCAATTAATAATTAAGGCTTAATGAAATTATATCCAGCAACTTAATTAATCTCATTAATTAAATTAAAAGTTATCATGTTCCTATTTAATAACCACAACATTAATGAACATGATTAATATCTAATAATTCTTTCATGTCTTGTCTCTTTCAGCTTCTGATTAATGATTCATCTTCAACAAACACCATGTCAATTTATTTGGTTCAATCTAATTGCCACCAAATAAATTATGGTACTCACCGATTTTACACTCATCATATACAACAATCTTTTATATGTAACTCTCTAGGTTCATCCTTAATCGACAACAAGCATAATTCGAAGGATATGGGTAATGCTTAGCTTGTGGCCAATATCGTAGTCTAATTAAAATGAGGTGAAATGGATCACAATGAACCCTCGTGATCATGAGTACCATATGGTATACATCTTTTATTTTACTTTGTCCCAATTCAATAAGAATCATAGATTTAGTCGTACTCACAAACTTAGTCATATAACCAATTGGTACTACCTCATAAGACTAATTTTTCTATCGGAAACTCCTTATCAATCACACACTACCTTAGCTAAGGATTTCCGTCTCGTAGAACATCAACCACATAGGACAAACGCCTTGTGCACTTGTAAAGAGACAAATCCCTTATTAAACCAACACATGCCTCCATACACACTTGGGCAATGGCACGTTACACTTATGATTCTATCTCATACCAGGATAGATATTGACCTTTAATACCCTAATGATACATTGACCATCATGCGCACAAGACAACCATGTCATCTTAGGTTTAACGTCTACACACACTTAACACAATCACAAAGCAAGACATTGATAGTAAAGAGTAAACTCCATACATCTACTTCATTCAATGAGTCATTGTTCAAGTGCTCGTTCTCTATTATTGCATCCACATACATGTATTTTTAGTATCTTATACTAAATAGCATGACACTCACCATACAAATATAAAATGTGTAAGTCATACCAATTCTGTAATATTCTTTAGAGTGTTTGTGACTTACGGATTAATTTTAATAATCAAGTACTAAGATGGCTTGTGTCCATATTCATAACATCTTATAAATAAATATTCTTAACTCAATTATACAGGTACATGCAATACTTTATGTGATTTAAAATTTACATGTATGAACACTTGCTTCAATATTAATATGAAAAGTTAATATTTTATTAATGAATGTAAAAGCATATATATACAGCCATAATACCCCAAGTATCTCCCATGGACTATTAGCGTTAAAGCACATATCATTAATAGTCGTAACAACATAGCTCATGGCCACAACATCCTCCTTCACATCCACGGACCTAGGCATGGTCTTGCATAATACTTGGTTCTCAAATCTCGCACTTACACCAAACCACTTTGTGGACACAACTATTGTTACCACTGTCACGACGTTAATTGTAGACCATTCTACCTCCCTTCACACTCCCTCTCTACTACTACGTTGTCTTCTCTTACACTTGCAACCTTTTGCTTCATGACCACAAATGATGAATGTGGTAGATTCCAGTGTATATTGCGGTCCTTCGTGCTCTTGCAGCTAGATTCCTTGCGCCCACAAATCCTCATTCCACGATCGTGACTGACAAACGTGGTATTTTTCAAAATGTGCTACGGTTTCTCTTCACAGTTGCATTTCCTCCATCTGTGGCCATGGCTTTTCTTGTTGCAATGGCAAAGCTGACTTACAAACCAACAATTATCTTAAAGTGTAGAAATTGTCTAAAATTAATCTTTTACTTCATAATAAAATCCCTTGCATGTCCAGGACATCATAATTAGTATAATTCATGCATGATAACATATTTTAACTATTTAAATTCACATGCATAGATAAATTAAGTACAAATGGGGTACAAATATACTATAAAATTTCGTGCTATAAATTATATATTAATTATTAGAATATTCATTATTAATAAATCAAAAATACAATTTAACATGCCTAATAAAATAAACTACAAGAAAAACTTACATTTACATCAAAACTATAATCTTTTAACTCGTAAAACTTGCATACACTATATGTGTACAATTTTATGTATAATTTATAAAATTATTGTATTTGAACAAAAAATAAAATTATAAAAGATTTTTAATATAAGAAAATAAAGAAAGATCAAAAATAGAGAGAAAATACAAATAAAATAATAAGTTAAAAGAAAAAGGAGAAAATATTAGAAAAAATAAAAGAATTTTAAATGATGGTGGCTTTGTAATTATAAAATTCTAAAATGAAATATTTACTTAACATTATTGCATAAATATAATATAGAGATTAGTAATTGTATTTGAATATATTTATTCTTTCTAATTAAAATTTATGAAAAATTAGCATCAAGCTCTTAATACAGTACTCGTAAAAGTTGCACACTCTGTATTTGTTCAAATTTGTGTATAAATTATAAAATTATTTTATGTTAAATAATATGAATAAAATTGTTTAAAAATTAAAGTATAAATATATTGGTAACAAAAAAATAAAGAAAGATCAAAAGAAGTTAAAAAGAAAGAAAATTTGAGGGAAAATATAAATTCAAATGATAAGTTAAAAGAAAAGATAAAAAGAAAATGATAGAAGAAATAAAAAGAACTAAAAATGAGGATAATTATGTAATTTTTTATTATGCAAACAAAAATCCTAATCAACTTAGTGCTTGTATTTGAGTGTATTATTAATTGCATTTGAGTGTATTCGTTCATTTTAGTTAAAGAAAATATTGTAATTTATAATGAACAATCAAATTAGCATCAACCTCCTAATAATATAAGTATAAAATTTAGATCATTCGCTTCGCTGTTAAGTTAACACTTCTAAGCCTTTCTATAACAATTATATATTTAGTTTCATTTGACATGGAATCTTCTTTTTTTTTTTTCATTATTGGAAATGTTATATACAAATCTTATTTATAAGAGTTGTGAATATGGATATAAAAATTCTTGAGACATAATAATTAAAATCTATTTGCGAGTTATAGATTTTCCAAATAAGCATTAGAATATTAGTACAACTTTTACACTTGTGTTTGTATAGTGAATGTTATGCTATTTAACAAAAAATATTGAGAATATATCTATAGATATGTTATTAGAGAATGAGTATTCAAACATTAACTTAATGAATGAAGTAGCATATAGAATTTACTCTTTGTTGCTAATGTCTTACTTTGTAATTATGTCAAGCGCGTATGGGCCTCAAATTTAAGACGATATGAATACTTTGTACATACTTTGGTCAACTTGTCATTTGGGTATTAAGAACCCTATCTTAATATGAGATATAGTTATAAGTCCAATGCGCCATTGTCCATGTATGTATAGTATGTCTGCGAGCAATAAGAGATTTGTCTTTTTAAAAATAAATGAAATGTTGTCTTATATGATTGATATTCCATTAGACAAAAATTCTTAGCTAACATAGTGTATTATCAAAAAATAGTTTTTGATAGGATATTAGTCTCGTAAGGAATTATCATT
Source organism: Avicennia marina (assembly GCA_019155195.1). NCBI lineage: Eukaryota > Viridiplantae > Streptophyta > Magnoliopsida > Lamiales > Acanthaceae > Avicennia > Avicennia marina. Next base: position 5,384,198 of record CM032762.1, on the reverse strand, counting down.
TTGGTAATATGATTGAATTTGAAAGTTTGATTAAATCAATGGGTATTGCTCGATTGGCCAAAACAATACAAAAATCTTATACAGTATAGCACTCAAAATTGAAAGGGTTAATGTGATCACATCACTTCAACTTAGATGGACTACGATATACGTCACAAGTTAGCTTTTATCCGTATCTTTTCGAGTTATACTTGTTGTAAGCTAAAAATAAACCTAAAAAGTCATACACATAAGAACAAAGTAATGGCAAGAAAAAAAATTTATTGTGGGGACTTGATTGAGACTAGAGAAGTCTCAATGTGAAATTAATTTATTCATAATTAGATTAGACCAAATGCAATTATTTATTTTCTATTATATTTGTTAATAATGAGATTATGAATTGAAAACATAATGGAAATTTGATTTAATCAATAACATTAATTAAATTTAAGGGCAAGAAACTAATGATTTTGGTTATTAATTGAATTAAAAATTAAAGATGAATTGAACATGAATTAATTTTAAAGTTCATGTAAAGCCCGTAGAGTCCATTCTGTGTATCCTAATTGACAAACTTGGAATTAAGAAACATATTTTAAAAATAAATAAAGTTGGAAAAGTTCAAAAATCACTGTAAGTTGGAAATGTTCCAAAATAACTTTTCACGTTTTTTAAGCCGCCGCACTGTGCAAATGGAGAGAGACAATTTTATTAGCCTATTTCCTGCGTATTTTCTCCCATCCAAAATTATCCAAACACAAAGGGGTTTGTGAAATTTCCCAAATGAGTTTGTAGAAGTTCATTGGGCAAGCCTTCCCCCGCCTTGTTTATGCGGATAATCTAGATGCCATAACTCAAATTTTATAGGCCGTGGATCACATACTAAAATTGATAGGAATTGGATTTTATGTAACAATTTATACAACTTATTATAATTTAAACTTATATGAGTTATACAAAAAAGAGCTAATTGGATTTAAAAATTATATTTCATTGAGTTTTCTCAATTAATTTATGAATTTTAAATTGAAATATTTTATATTTTACACCTCGTGAAACTCAAATTCTATTTTCTAACGTTGCAAAATTATAACCGCTATTATGCACATACATTCTCAATTTAATAACTCTATTTTTTTATTTTATGTGCATTTAAATTATTGCACCAATTATTGAAAATATTTATATTCAAATCATTCGGTTGTATTTCAGCTTGATAAATCACTTAATGTAAGAACCCAAGCAACCTTTAAAACAAAACAATCATCTGTAAAATTATATTAACATAAACCATTCAAAAATATCCAATAAAATATTACAAATATGGCCTACGTAGTTGGAATAAATTTGCAATCCTCAAAGTTAGTGTCTGTAGTTTAGTTGTACCTAATTATTTTATTTTATTGAAATCAATTTTGTCTGACTTATAGGTTTATAATTACTGCAGAACTAATGGTTTTTTTGATAATATGAGTTGGGTGAGCTCAAATAATTAAAAATAAAAAAATATATGATCTCAATTACACCATTCATTGCAAACCAAACTTTCAAGGGACATTAAACCACGGCGACGACAACCAAAAGTTAATAATTGTTAACGACTTTCCGCATTTTAACGAAAGGCGATTTTGGTAATTTCGTGGAAAGAAAGAACTGTTCCCGCCGTGTCAAGGGGAAAGAGTTTGACGTTGACTTTTCTTCGTTGCCGTCAGCGGACTGCGTCAAACCGACGCTTATCTTTTCGTTAACTTTATCTTCAATTTCATTTTTATTTTTTATGTTCATTCATTCCAAAATGTGTTGCCATTATAATCGATTCTATTGCTTTAATTTTTGTGGTTCATTTGGCAGCAAAAATATAAATGTGGATTGGACTTTTGATTTTGTCTCCTTTCAGAAAAGTGTTCTATCATTCTTCCTACGCCATGTAGATATTAAGAATTTGTGAAATGCTTTTAGTCAAACTATTAGATGGCGTCGGTTGACAGTATATGTAAGTAATATAGGGTTGTCGGCAGATCAAATTTTAATTTAATTATATAGAGAATTTAAACGGAATTATGCCAACAAGATTTCTAGATTGAGTAATTTGATTTGATCTATTATTTTATTTAGTTTAAATATTTACTTAGGAGCAAATACGGAAAGAAATTACTCACTACTAAATCTTATAATTCAATTCCAATATGTTGGCGAGTTATCTTATTGATGAGTAAGAACTTAGAGGATTTTGAGGTCCGTTTTTATTATGAATTGGTCCTAATATTTTGGGACTAAAGCCTTATGGAGGTTAAAAGGCTCGGAGTTTTACATTAATATAACTTCAATATCAATTTTATATTGACATATATTTCTAGCATGAATGACCAGTTAAAATCTGGGCAATATCTTTTTCAAATTGATAATTCAATATCTTCATGTTATTGTTCCTCACACCCCTGACCCCTTTTCAGCACGCACACGCGCGCGCGCGCACACACAGAGAGAGAGAGAGAGAGAGAAATAATTGTTCCAATAAAACCTTCTTTTCTAATGTAGATTGGCCTAACAAGACGCACAAGTTGTGGGTCATTTTATTGCTTAGTGGCACTAAGGTTTGAGTCTTGATGCCTTTGAATTCTTTAAAAGCTTCAACTACCCCAAAATCCCATTGGAATGCATTATTCTCTAGTATGTTTGTCAAACTCTTACTAATCCTCATCTTTAATAAATTAGCAATGATAACTATTAAGGCCTAGGAAGCCTTTTTAAGGTTGCCTAGTTAACCATAACTTCAATATTTTTACAATTTGTGGCAACTATCTAAAATGAAATTATGTACCTAAAGAATTCCAACTTTGGTCGCCTAAAGGAGCATTTCTTTAATTTGACGAACTTTTTATTGCCAAGAAGCCTTTGGAATACCATTCTTAACTGCTTTAGGGTTTTTTCATGTTTTGACTGTAAATTGAGGTATCATCAAAGATGAACAACACATTTTCTTAAGAAGTCCAATAAAAATGCATTCATGAAACTTTGGAAAGTTTCTAAGGCATTGGTGAGTCAAATGGGCATTATTAGGAATTCAAAATACATATGATGAGTCCTAAAAGCTATTTTATGTACATTATTTAGGCACATCTTGATATGGTGGTATCCAAATTGCAAATCAAGCCTGATGCGCCGATCTGTTCCACTTAGTTTGTCTAATAAATCTTCAATAATCAGAATTGAAAACTTATCTTTCATTGTCATTTTAAAGAGTCACTTGTAATCGATACATATCCTCATATAGTATGGTCCATTTTCTTGACCAAGTACATATCCTCATATAGTATGATCCATTTTCTTGACCAACAATATTAGAGATGCAAATGACTTTTATTGGGTCTAATAACCCCATGATTGAGCAACTCCTTAATTTGTCTTTTAGTTTCTTCATTTTCATGATATGAGTAGTTGTAGGCCTCAAATTAATCGGTTGGAAGTTTGGTTTGAGAGATATATAGTGGTCACAACTCCTTGGTGGTGGAGTTCCTTTGGTTCAGAAAAACTTTAGAGTCATTTTTTACTTGTTCTTTGATGGGTTTAGGAATATCTAGCCTTGTTGTTCCCTTGGGCCATCAGTTCATCCATGTGTGGTTTGATCAAACTGTCTACCCGTTTATGACAAGTGATTTTGAGAGTTAGGTCTGTGGTCTTTTCTTTTAACACTATCGATTCTTATAGATATCCAAATTGTGGGGTAAGGAAATTAAAATCAAAGGTAATTAAGCTTATTATTTTAAGCCACTTAACACTTAGAACTGTATCATCACCTCCCAATTTTAGAAATCAAACATCAATCATAAACGTAAGTCGTTGCATTCTCCATTTGAATCTGTAGCACTCCAAGTTGCACAAGATTTTTACTTGCATTGACAATTGTGTTAACTAATGGATAAGTATACAATGGTTCTATGTTGGTGCCTATAAGGGTCTTTAGGCTTATGAAGCTGTAAGTATTGCCTGTGTCCATCAAAACTATTATTGACTTTCCACTAGTTTTAAAGTTAACGTAGAGCGCATTGGGGCAGGGGGAGTGTTGAATGGCCAATAATGGTGTTCAGGGTTACTTTCCCTTCAACACAAACTTCTTTGCTATTGGGTTCCACTTCATTGTCTACATTAATTTGATTCACTTCTTTGCCTTCTATCAGGTATAATAATATACCTTTGCATCAATGGCTTAAGTTCCATTTTTCCTTGCAGCAAAAGTGCTATCCTTGCTTGAATTCATTTACTCCTTTTGTAGATGGCTTAGTAAGGGTTATCAATAGATTTCCCTTACTAGCATTATTCAAAATTTTGAAAGAATTTATGTGTTTTCTAGTTGCTTTTATCTTTATCTTTTCATATTTATTGAGACTATAAATTTCTTCATGGTTTTAAGGCTTAAACATAATGATAGTATGTCTGATTTCCTTATTCAACGCGTTAATGGAATTGTGAATAAAATGAGGCTCTAAGAGGTGTATGTTGAATTCAACCATGCTAACCCATAAGTATTCAAAAGCCTTGATATATTCGAGAATGGGACCTCTATGCCTTAATTTGTTAAAAGTGCTAACAATATGACTTAAGTTCTATTAGTCGAATCTGGTTAAGACTGCCCGCTACGGCTCATTTCAATTAACATAATTCTTCCTGACTTGGAAATTTTTCAACTAGCACTGAATCTTTTCATCAAAGTATAGAGCTACTACTTGTCCTTTCTCCTCTTTTTGGGTTGTTGTAATAATGAAAGCATTGGTAACATTTTGTGGATCCAAAACTTGGAATTAGATCCATCAAATGTTGTTAGCTCTATTATGGGCTTGGGTTAGAAATGATGTCATTATAGTTTAGTTAGTTGTAGTTGGCAGGTATTGGCTGTATTTAGATGGCCTATTTAGTGGACTGAGGTCCTTAGTGTGTGAGGAGTTGACACATTGCCCTTGGATCCTACTATTGAGATCGCTCTCCAATTAGTATATTTGAGGATATCAGTTTGCTATTTACTTTTTTGAAAAGTTGAACAGTCTTACATTAGACCAAATAATAAGTCGTATACTCTTTATTAAATCCTAAAGATCAAGGTATTAAATTCCTTCATCTCTCTTTGTTTTTTTTTTTAAATCTAGATTCCATTCAAATTTCAAATTCCTAAATCTGCTTGTCATTATTCTTTTCATCCATTTGCTAAGATTTGGTTTTAGTTGTTTTTTAGGTGACAAGAAAGGGCTTTGAATCCCAAATGTGATGTTAGGGAGTGTGACGTAACAAGTATCCAAGGATAATTAGAGACCCATTAACGAGGGTTAAGGCTAAAGAGCTTAAGGAAGCAATGACGATGCTTGTGAAAGAGTTTTGAGAGGCCTTTGGATGTTTAGAGGAGCTCAAGAAGAAAGAAGAACTTTCATAGGTGAACTAAATGTAAAGAGAACTCAAGAAAAGAGTTGGAGTACTCTCTAAATTTAACCTAATAGCTAGCCAATCGATCACGAGACTGACAAATCGTGCCAGAGCACGTGTGATCGACAATAGGCCAAAAACAGACTCTGCATTTATGATCGGACGATTCGCACTCGATCGCGCCTAGAACACCAAGACATTCTACAGTTACAATCGTATGATTCATGCTTGATTGCATTAGGTGTAATCATGAACATTGGGATGGCTTGATATACTATTTTTATGATCTAAAGGCATGAGATCAATATCCAAATTTAGCGTGCTGATGTCTCAGAGCTAGAATATAGTTAGAAACTACCTTATGTGTTATCTTTTACTTTGGTTAATTTCTATGCAAGTTTTAGGGTTCCTAAGCCTCCTTAACACTATAAATAGAGCCAGCTATTTCATTGGAAAAAAAACTTTTTTTGGATTCATGATATTGAATACAACTTTTTTCTCCTTCCTTGAACTTGAATACATCAATTTTTCGTGAAGTCCAAGTTGAATTATTCCTAGCATGCTCTAATTTGATTCAAAGCATATCAACTAACTAGGTGTATTAGTTGTAGTTATCTTCCTTGCTAAGGTTCATCTAAGGTCATTGCGTTGGCTCATCTTCATAGTTCGTGCAAGCAGATCTCATTTGATTCTAGCATACGCCACTATGGTAGTGGAGTTACAACATTGATGGAACTTTTAAGTCCTCATTTCTTAACCATGTTCTTTGCATACTTAGTTTTTCAGAAAAAGATTACATCATCCAATTGATTGAATGTAGCCTTAAAAAATATTTCAACTCACCTACCAATCTCATCTTGAATTCATCTTGCATATTTGAGATAAATTTCTTTAACATTTGAGAGGATGCTGATCTAAACACATTTTCATCTATATAAACTTGTATGATAAGAATATCATAGTTTTGTCTTTGTATAAACAAGGCTTTATTTGTTCCCTTTCAAGTATAGCCTTATTTGACCAAGTAAGTTGCCAACTAGCCATACTAAGCACGAGGTGCTTACTTTAATCCATATAATGTTATCTTTACATTATATACATGATTTGGATGGTATGGATCAATAAAACCTTTAAGATGTTCTTCATAAACTTTGCTTCAAAAACCTATTTTAAAATATACTTTTAACATCCATCGGAAATACCTTAAAGTTTAGAGAACAAACTATAGCCAACAACAGTTGTATGGCTTCAAGATGTGCTAGTAGTATAAATGTCTCATCAAAATCAATACCTTCAACTTAAGTGTATCCTTGTGCTACCAAATGTGCCTTGTTTCTTGAAATTGTACCATTTTCATTCATTTTGTTTTTAAAGATTCACTTAGTTCTAATGATGTTTGCATTTGGTGGCCTTTTAATTAATAACCACACATCATTTCATTGGAATTGATTGAGCTCCTTCTGCATTGTTATCACCCAATACTTATCTCTAAGCGCTTCATCTAGATTCTTCAACTCAACTGTGGAGGAAAAAAAACAAGAGCAATTGGCTAAATCACGATAAATTGCATTTGATACGTCTTTTATTTTTGCAAATTCTTGATGAGATCTCATGATCTAAGATACAAGCATTTTGTTCATGTTTGTAGATGTTGCATCAATTGTCATAACATCCTATCTTGTGTTTTATTTGTTGTTGCCCACAACTTGAGCACTTTGATCATCATCCTTCTTTCGATCTAGTTCATTGGGAGATCCTTTAGATACCTTCTCTTCATCATCCATTTGGTTGCAAAGTCTTCGGAGATGAAACTTCATGTTAGACACCATATTGGGGACAGTAGTTATCAATCTTTTGAATCTCAAATTCTTTACCATGGTTTGTTCATATCCTTGCAATTCTTCCTACAACCTTTTCTTTCTTATTTTAAAGCTGAGTACAAAGCTTTTTAAAGGCTTCAAAGGTATCTGTTTTTTCCTTCAAAGAATCCACCCAATTAATTCTAGAATAGTCATCAACACAAATAAAATTATACTATTTTCTTCCAATGCTAGTAGCTTCCCTAGCTCCCATTACGTCCATACGAAATCGCTTTAAAATCCTTAATGCACTTAGCCTTTGGGATGCTTTATGAGAATTCCTTCACTACTTTCCTAATTAACATGGTCCACAAACATTTTGTGTCGATTCTAACAGTGTTAGTAATTCATAAACAACGCTAGACTTTGAAAGTTTCAACAGATCTTAATAGTTGATTTATCTGTCTTTTGTGCCACTTCTCACTTTCCTCTGTGCTAGACTTTAGACAGGTTGTAATGCTGCTCGTAATGTGGCAATTGTCATCTAACATGTTACCAACAAGTACATAGCAATTATCTTTATTATGTATCTGACATTGATCATTGGTAAATTTCATGAATAGATCTTGATTACAAAGTTGACTTATACTTAATAAATTGGCTTTAAGCCTGTCAACATATAGGACACTCTTCAATCTTAACATTCCATCATTCTTAGGAGTCCCTTTTCTAATTACATGACATTATTGTCCATCACCAAATGTAACATGTCCACTAGAAATGCTTTTGTAATTGGATTAGTTCTCCATGCCACCTGTTATATGTTTGGAACAACTACATCAAGATAACATATTTCTATTGAACAAGCTCTTAGCGAGGTACAAAATACAAGATCTTGATTTATAGCTTTTAGACCTACACTTGTCTAACTTGCTTGTTGTTCCTTTGAGAGTTGTTAACGCAATTGTCAACTTTACCTTTTATATAGCATGTGTCTCAATAGTGAGCAACATTGGCTCATCTAATGTTCAACTTTTCGGTAAAAATTACAAAGAGAATTACTTTTCTACTTTCTCCTTCTACTCGATTATCTCCTTGTTTTCTTCTTGTTAGGAATAATTGGCTCAACAAATTGAACCGTTTCCTTTGATTTCTTTCTTCTCTAAACTTCAAGTTGCTGTGTTCACCATGTAACCTATGTCCATACAATCTGATTTCGATTTTCCAATGGGCAACACATCCTCTAACTTCTCTTTTCCCATATTCAGCTTTTTCAAGGTTACTTTAGCCTTTCAGATTTATCATTAAGTTTCTTACATTCAAATTTCAATTTTGAATACTCATCATTTAATTATGTATTTAATTATTTAAGAGATTTTACCTCTTATTTTAATGCATGATTTTCTAGTTGTAGTGTTACCAATTTGTTGTAGGATAGTTGATATGTAGAGTAAAGTTTACATCAATATCATAGTTGCTTCCACACTTAGTCTAATCATTATCAAATGTTGTAATATGAGTCATAATATTCTTTTGTTTTACACTTAAGAAGTTGAAGGCAACTTGATTACTCTTATGGATAGCCTCCTCATTTGATTCCTCAAATTCTTCTCTACTCCATGTAGAGCTCGTAGACTTGCCCAGTTTATTGAGAGTGTCAGCACATTCTGCTTGAATGTGGTTGTAGCCCTTGCACTCATGACATTGCATACGTTTTTTTTCTCAGATTTACCCTTTTTACATATTTAGATTTTTTTTTTCTTTTGATTTGTGGAAGGATTTTTAGATGAGTTACCTAATTTCTTATTAAAGTTTGGCTTCTTCTCCTTGTAGCCTTTTTAGCTTCTTTGTCAGATAAGTTGTCATCATTACTCACAAAAGTTATCATCATCATCATCATCATCATTTTGTTTGTCGCCGAGAAAGGCAAGCTCTTTCTCCTTCTTATCAACATTCAGGTTCATCTCATAGGTTTGTAGGGAACCATAAGTTTATCCAAGTGTAAGTTGTCCATGTCTCGTGCTTCCTCTCTTGCAACTACTTTAGGAGCAAACCTTTCGGATAAGGACCTCAAAGTCTTCCATATTGATTTTACCTTAGAATATTTCTTTCCTAACTAATAAGTTTGATTGGTAATATGTCTTACTCTGTCATTAAATTCAATTATGGTTTCCCATTTGCCCATTCTTAATGATTCAAACTATATTGGTAACAGTTGAAGCTTCGAAGACCAGACAACATTGGTTCCTTTGTGAATGATTTGTTGGATTTCCTAGGCCTCATTGGTAGTTTCAAAAATTGATATACATTTGATTTGCTCTTCATCTACACTTGTAAATCTTGCATTGATCGCCTTGAGTTTCCAAAGTTGTGTCTCATCTTACTGGTCAAGGGCTTCGCGTCCATAAAAATTTTAATTCCTTCATCAGTTCGCATGGTAGGAGGTTGCCAACCATGTTCGATGGCATACCATTCTTTTTCATTTTGAGATCTTATGAACACCTTCATGCTTGCTTTATTGTAAGGATAATTTGTTCCATCAAGGAGTGAATGTCACATTATCGATGCTCCTTCTTTAGTACTTATTTTTTAACCTTTTAAGATTTCACTTGCTTTGAAAAACCTAGCAAACATAAGGAACTAGGCTTTTGTACTAGTTTGGTTGAAGTTAATAACACACTCGCATGTTGCAATGAGTAATGAGAACACAATACACAACAAAAATAAAATGTAACAATGAGGCACAAGAGATATATATCTTCTACATCTACGGGGCCTTGCTCAGTAAAAACTTCCACTAAGAAAATTGGTAAAGAGATATCCACAAAATCTAACACTCAACCCACTATCCCAATTCGAGGGTTTCCAACTTTTCGATAGCATACTTCACACATCAATGTTTACCTAACTTAATGTAAGGTCAATATTATATAATAGTGAGTTTTCTTAAAATTGTCTAACATATTCTTTATGCACTCAACACTTTAGCTCAATACTCATTCAACTTAACAACTTAATGACTTCACACATAAATGAGAAACTAGCACAATTTTACTCTAATGCTCTTTGTTTCTCTCCCATGGCTTTATTAGTTTCTCAACCTCTTATTTATAGCTTAGCATCAGCACTTCCCAATCAAGATCACCCTCTATGTGATGGTTATCTAGAATCCTAATTTGTAGGCAAATTTTTCTCTTTGATCTGAAATTGCTATTAACAGTTTGACATAACGAGATTAAATTCTATTTCCATCTTTATCCATGCTTTTTCAAGTTTTAAAAATAATCTTCAGTTGTATTTTTTAAATAAACTCAACTTCTTCTGATACTTGATCAAATAGTTCAATCATCATAAGAATTTTTATTAAGTTAGGAATTTGAATCAACTTGCTTATTGTGAATAATGCGCCAACATACTAACTCAACTCAATAACAAGGCATAACATATGCATTCAAATGTTCTTAGTTTTTCATTATGTGCAAATAAAATTCAATATATGCAAATAATTTGGAATGATTTTAAATTATATTAAATATTTTGTCACGGAAACATTGATTTTGATGTTGTTGAGTAGCCAATAAACACTTTCTCTTTAAGGGTAGAATAAATGATTTAGTGAATCATTTACAACTTGTTGTCGCCCACATCATGTCCTCCAACAAAAGTCTAATCAGACATGAAAGTAGATTGAATGCAATCAAGCGGCAACTCTATAAGCAAATTGTATAGTTATAAATAGATTGGGTGACAACCACAAGGTTATCGTGGCTACCACATGAGAATGATGATAAAACACACAAGCTTTTAATTATAGACATACACATGTACATACACACACACATATCAATGATCTGAACAATGGAGATAACATATTTTAAGAAGTGAGAAAAACACATTTTAAAAGAAAAGGAAAAGAAGCAATCATAAAGACTCAGTTACAACTAATTAGCTAGATATTGACAAATACAAATGCATGGTTGTATTTGTTTTTATTTTTTAGTGTGCATTTTAAATATATTTTTTAAAAAAGTGTGAAAAATAAAGAAAAATAAAAATAAAAATTTTAAATTTTAATAACTACAGTGTGTTTCTAGAGTTAAAAAAAAAAAAATAAAGATAACCATCTTAATTCGTAATTATCAATAACAATTGATGGCAGGTGTTTACTTGAAATCTCACGATGTACGACAACTTGGTTAACTCGGGAAAAGCATTATTTAAGCAGGAAGAAAGAATATTTTGTATGCTCGATATCTTACACGCCGAATAGGAAACGCCGTCGATTGAGAATCACAGAGTCGCGTAAGAGCTGACGTGTGTAGGGCATTTTCAGTTGGCCATGTCGTGACATCATCATTGTGGTGTCAGCTATCCAACGGTGTAGATGATTCCTTTACTTGCTTCGGTAGGTACCTGCGCGCGTGATCCGTGTGGAGCCCACACTCCACTACCAATGGTCCATTCATTTCCATTTCCCATCGCATTCGACGCTCAGCGTGACACATGGCAAGGCCTCCCACTTCTGACGGTTTCAATTCCCTCTGAATAAGTCATCAGGTTTATTGGGATACAATTTATTAACATTTTTGACACCGTATCATTAGGCTATCTGACGTAGATTGTGGGAAGGATGGAGATAGGTGGAGGATAGTTGTAGTCACTTATATCTTCGAATTATTGAAATATCCTCTGTTTATTTATATTTCTTTTCGCTTATTTTTTTTTAATATTTTAGCTATACTGTACATATACTATATAATTATGACTGAAGGCATTCCATTTCTTAATAACAAAGGAAGGATAAAAGGGTTAAATGGTAAAAATACTTTAATATAACCAATTTGCAGTTCTAAAATTTAATGACTTCTCCCACCACGAAACGGATGAGTGGGGGCTCTAAATTACTCTGCTACAATTTTATGATCCACATAATATATTCTTCCACCAACAATTGATAGACTTTCAGGATGGGTTCAGAGAATTTTTGGCAAATCATATGGAATCAAGAATTCTGCAAAGGACTACAGAAATTGTGATGAATAAGAAAGAGAAGAGACAATAGAAGTGAAATGGAAAAGGAGAAAAATGGATTGAATCAAGATGGTTCACAACCACCTTTAGCAAAAAGATAGAGAGAGGAGACGGGCGAAAAATTGTTTGGAGTAAGTTTTACCAAATAAATTCTCTTTTTATTTGTTTTACACTAAAGACTCAAGTCTAGTTTTGTAATTATACTTTGATGGTTAAAGTGGTTTTTTAAGGGGTAGGCGCAGTCGATATAATAATAGATACTTAATTAATTTGTATATGTATTCAAGGAACACTAAAATAATAACTACAATTGTGTGAAAATAATTGTTGATAGAAATTACTATTTCAAAATTATTACTCAATTTCTCAAATGTATCTTTGTATAATACTAGGGTTTTTTTTTTATATTTCTTATTGATTCTTAATTTTTTAAACATTTTATCATATAGAGTATAAAATATACTATTAACTTAGTCAATGCTATCATTAGAAAATTTGGAAAAAAATAATTCTATTTATCTAACAATAATAAAGTGAAGTGCAATAACAATTGATATTTTTTTCATTTTATCATAAACTAAATAGAAGCATATTTAAAACGTTTTAAATAAATTTATTACTTATACAAACTATTTATATATAAATCCCTCATACGTAATTAGATATTTACTTATAGTTTCATTTTATTTTATTTTATTTTATATCATTATTTATTTTCATCTTATCTAATTTTTCTGATCTTTTACGCTTTTAAATCTTTTTTTCATATTCTTTGATTTTGTAATTACATTTTCTTAATTATTTTTCTTTTTATACATTCCAGTGAAATTGTTGTATCAAACTTTAATTATTCATAATAGCGAACTAGCAATGTTATCATCTCAAAGTATGATTTTGAACATGTTTGTTTGAAAGATTATAATTTTAGATTTTATTATTATTGTCTTTTATGCTGCTAAATTAATATTTTAATATTTTATGCTGTTGTAATATTTACTTATCAATTCATTCATATTTAAGTACATTATTGATGTTTTTCTTTCAAAATATTTTAATTATCTGTATTATAGCTTGCAATGATACTGGTCCTTAATAGGCTTCTGAGCTTCAAACATGAAGGTTAAAGGTTTGGGCTTGGTCTAAGTTTCCTGCTGGGCCTGGGTTAGAAGGTTCTGGAGAAGGGGATAAATGTGTAATTTCAAGGAATCGGTTTTGATGCTTTTTGGTTTAAATCAGTGGGGTAATCTGGTAATTACACCATTTGCGAAGGATAGAAATCTTAACTCAGGGCTGACGCGGTCGGTTTCTACTTCCTTCTATCTGTCTGACCTTCCTTCTCCTTGTTCGAAATCCCTAGGTTGCCCTTCTATTGCCAACAGCCGACTATCTTTCCAACCAGCTCTTCACTTTTTTGAACCCTCTCAAAGAGATGAACCCTTTAATCAAAGCAGATTTTTGATGGAGGATTTTTGAGGTAAGGTCCCTTTTTCTAATCCCTTGTTCGATTCACACCCGGTTGGTATAAAATGCAATCATGGCTAAAACACTTTTCCTGAGCAAGTTAACTTACTGTGAGGACTATGGAGCAAATCAATGATGAGAAAATATTGACAAAGCAAAATGAAAGGAGGGGATGGGAAAAAAGCAAGCGCGCGCGCGAGAGAGAGAGAGAGGCACAAAAAAGAGGATAAGTATTATTCTTCAAAAAACGGGAATCATCTTAATACATATTTCTGTTTCATAAATAATAACTTCTACTGACGTGTCAGAAGCGGAAAAGATTGAACAAGGTTGAGGAAAGGAAAACTACAAGGATGAAACAATTTTGACCGAGTAAGAAGATATCACATTTAAGATAAATTCTTACAATAAATTGAAAAATTGAACCACCAAACAAACCAAGCACCCTCATCATGGAAGACGTTCAGCGCGAGTCGAATGACTTAATTTGACATTGAATTGAAGTTTCAGATACTCAATCACATGAGTACGGAAGGCAAAGAAAGAAGCTAAAACTTCATGCAATATTAAAAAGGGAAAAAAAAAAATCTCTATACAACACAAGAGGTTGTATTAATAGTTGCCCTAACTTAATCCTAATGGGTTGGCACTCCCAGATGAGCGAACAAGGCCTTAAAAGGCCCAAAAATGTGTACAAAAATGAAATTCAGTTCAAAAATTAACTTTTCTCGCGTTGTGTTATTAATTTGGAGATGGGTGGGATTTATCACACCTTGTCTAGATCATTCAGTGTGTACTCGCTCTTGCTGTGATCGCAATGTCAAAATGATACCAAGTTGATCGCATGGTTTCAGGATCGATCACACTTAACGCTATCGTAAATGCAAAGCCTTAGCTTGTTGATTGCGCCCTAGGGTAATCAACTGGCCTCTTGCAATCTTAAGAGTAGAATGTCCTAAGGTTGATTTAGAATATTGTGATTGATTTTACACTCGCTTGATCGTAATTTTAGTGTGCACTTGGGTTAATTGCCTTTCCTTGAGATCAATCAGAGGTAGTCTAGATCACAATTTCAAACCCTTCTTGAGACCCTCGCCCTTTCCAAATTAAAATTTGAAGTCGTGGTCTACTCTTTAGGTTCTCCCATACCTCTATTCTCTAACCTTCCATTCATGCATCAAGCTTGTTAATGATTCTTTGAATGGTCTTGCTCGGCCTCTAGTAACGAGTCTGGGTGGTAACACCAAAGGACCGTTTTGAGCTTTAATATCCATATCATTCTTCTCTTCTTGTGAAGGTTGACCCAGCAACCATAAATCCTTCCCATCACTGTCATCAAAAGGAGCCAAGTTAGAAATATCAAAAGTGGTACTAACACCGTACTCACTTACCAACATTATGTTGTAGGCATTGTCTCCCATCTTCTCTAGCACCTTGAATGGACCATCCCTTCTAGGATATAATTTTGTCTTTCTTTGTTATAGGAAACGTTCCTTCCTAAAGTGTACCTAAACCTAGTCAACAAGTTCAGATACAACCCTTTTGTGCCCCATGTTTGCTTGCCTTTCATATTGCTGGGTCTTCTTCTTCAAATTCCAACGCACCTTCTCATGCAACCCTTTCAAAAATTTAGCCCTGCCTCTACCATCTACACTAACTTGTTCATTATTAGGTAATAGTAACAAGTTTATAAGAGTTCAAAGGTTAAATTTATATACAACTTCAAATCGAGAAAATTGTGTAGCAATGTATATACTCCAATTATAGATGAATTTTATGTGGCAAATATTCTTCTCAAGATTTTAAATTCTTCTTAAGAATGGCACATAGCAACATTCCTAAGCTTCTTTTGACAACCTCCACCTGCCCATCAATCTGAGAGTAGCAAGCAGTAGAAAACAACAATTTAGTTCCCAATTTACAGTAAAATGTTTTCTAAAAATAGCTAATGAATTAAACATCACAATCAGACATAATGGTTCTAGGACCCCTACGCAAATATACTACTTCCCTAAGGAACAAATTAGCTATATGACTCACATCATCAATTTTATGCAATGCTTTTAAAACCGAGCCAATGATCAAATCAGACAATTTACTGGGTCATTAGATCATCAGGTAATTGGCAAAATTGGTGTACACACACACACACACATAACTATACAAACACACACACACACATATACACCATAGAAGTATATTTATATTTTTAAATTAACCATTCAAATGAAATTTTAAATAAAAAAATTAATGTATTATTTTAATATGTGCAATTAATATTTGTATAAATGCATTTAAAAATTCCAAGTCAATCTACTATTAGATAATTAATTTTTGCTAAGGGAAATAAAAGTCATTTATTTTTTTGATAATTTCCATAAAAGCATGCTTATTATTTAATAGGAAAGTGAAAAGGTTAAAAACATTTTCATTATTTCACTCCCTCAACAACCTATTCTTAGGGCCAACAATTTTTACTCTCACCTAGATCGGGCTTTAGGCTAGGTTACGGTTAAATCAGCTTGACTAACAAGTCTGGTTCGGGTTTGAAAACACTAGTTTTATGTAAGGAATTAAATGAGCCATTTTCAAAAATCAATTCACAATAGCACATATAGAATCATGACCATTCCTACTTCTAGGTAAGCTCGAAACAAAATTCATAAAAAGTTTGGTCCATGGGACTTGGGGAATAGGGAGAAAAGTATACAAACTATAGGGGTGTGTGCGTAAGACTTAGGCTCTTAACATTTTGAGCACTAGTCAATGATCTTGGCCACATCCCTCCTCAAGTGGGGTCAATGAAAGTGTTCCTACAACATACTCATAGTTTTATTGACATTAAAGGGTCCCATCAGCCCCCTATCATCAACTTTGCTAATCAATAACTCACGCAAGGAACATTTGAAAACACACAATCTACCATCAAGATATGAATAACCAACTTCTAGACAATATGTATCATGGTGTTTAGTGTGTGTAGACATACATGGCACTAAAATCAATGTCACCCTTATATAATCTACGAATGTGCTCAAAACCCATTATTTTAGTACTCAAAATGGATATTAGGGTGTGCCTACATGATAATGCATTGGCAGCAACATTTTTTCTCTTATATTTAATTATATAAGGAAATGTATCAATGAATGCAACCCATTTTGTGTGTCTCTACGTAAGTTACCTTGGCTTTTTTAGGTGTTTTAGGGGACTTATGATCAATGTAAATCATAAACTCCCTCAATCTCAAGTGGTATTGTGAAGTTTGCATCATCCATACTAAGGAATATAATTCCTTCTCATAGGTTAGATAGTTGAGTGCAACGCAACTGAACTTTTGGCAGAAATACACCACGGTCCTTCTTTCTTGCATCAAACACCTATCCTGACACCTAAAGCATCACATTCAATTTCAAAAATTTTATTAAAATCGGGTAAGTTGAGTATAGGCACACATGTGAGTTTTTTGTTTTAAGATATTGAAAGCATCCTATTGTGCTTTACCCTATTTGAACTTCCACAGCTTTAAGTGGGGCATCTATCATGCTATAATCCTTTATAAAATGATGGTAGAAGCTAACCAAGCCATGAAAGCTTTTGACATCTTAAATGGACTAAGGCATAAGCCATTCTTGGATAGCCTTTACCTCTTCTTCATCAACCTATATACCCTATGCACTAACAAGAAAGTCTAGAAACATACAATGACCAATGTAAAAAAATACTTCTTAAGATTAGCATATAACCTGCACTAACAAGAAAGTCTAGAAATATACAATGATCAGCGTAAAAAACATACTTCTTAAGATTAGCATTCCTGTCCCAATGTAAACAATAAGCAAATGCTGAACATGTCCATCTATTGTCCTACTATATATCAAGATGTCATCAAAATAAACAATAATACATTTATCAATATAAGTGCGTAGAATATGGTTCTTCAAACACATAAATGTGCTAGGGATATTTGTAAAACCAAAAGACATCACAGTCCATTCATATAATCTAAATTTGGTATTAAATGCCATTTTCCACTTATCCCTTTTCTTCATTCTAATTTGATGGTACCTGCTTTTTAAATCAATTTTAGAAATACATTGGCACTATGTAACTTATCTAATTGTCATCTAAGCGAGGTATAAGGTAGTGCCACTTTACTGTAATAGCGTTTATGGCCCTACAATTGACACACATGTGCTACTTACCGTTCTTTTGGGGGACAAGTAGAATAGGTACCGTGTATGGGCTCATGTTCTCTTGAACCCATCTCTTTTACAATAGCTCCTCCACTTATCACTAAATCTCCTTAGCCTTCTTTAGGTTGCTCTTGTGTGTGAGATGGTTTAGGATGGATGCTCTAGGTACCAAATTAATTTGGTACTTTATCCCACGAACTAAGGGTAATCCACTCGGTAGTTCCTGTGGGAAAACATCCTCAAATTCCAATAAAAATGGGACAACACACTGAGAGAGGGAGGAGGTGATATCATCAAGTATAATTAAATTTTCTTTATACATTAGTAACACCATAGCACTCTCATCCTTACATGCTCTCCTTAAGTTTTACCCTCTCTCTAACATACATCCCTTCTTTTCCTCTTTACCACTCTTTTTTTTTTAATCTAAAAAATAATGTTACTAGCTCTCTTTCTACCCTCCTCTCTCTTCCACCTATTCTTCTCCAACTTTAATATATACTGCTTGTGCAAGTACATTTGATCCTCATGTACCTACCTTGATAACAATGGTCCTAAGGTGATCTCTCGACCACCAAAAAACAAAGTGTACCTATTAGTAAACCCATCAAAAGTCACCTATAGGTCAATTTGCTAAGATGGTCCTAACAAGAAGTGGCATGCTTACATCGAGACTACATCATATGTTACCTCATCAAAATATCTACCAATACTAAAGGACTCCAACACTTGTTTCATCACCCTAACTTTACCACTATCATTCAACCATTATAGGCGGTATAGTCTAGGATAGGTAGCAGTAGGCAAATTCAATTTCTCCACCAGTGTAGTGCTAACAACATTGGTGTAACTCCCATTAGTCACTATTAAGCTACATGTTTCTTTGCACTTGGCACTGCGTGTGGAATATGTTCTCCTATTTGCATCATTGAACACTTCTTTGGGTTGTGTGATAAGGGCTCCCATAATCACCAAATTAGTTCCACCTTGTCCTTCATACGGATTCTTTAAAACATCTCCTTCATTCTGATCGACTCCTTTATTCTCACTTTCCCTCTCTTCACCAGTCACACTTTCACCAACATAATTTAGTATCATTGTATTCTTATTTAAGCATTGGTTGGAAAAATGCCTTTGTTCCTGACACTTAAAACAATCAAGATCTCGGTTGCAAGAGGTACTGGTAGATGTGTTAGGATGTGGCACCTTTGCCAATGGGCCCTCCTTGGATGTTTCCTTAGCTTTGGATGAACTAGCCAATGGAGATCAGTCATCCTTGGGAAAAGTCCTAAGAACCTCTGCACTCGACTGTACTCCACTGTAACCCTTCCTCTTTAGCTATTTTTCTACCTTGATGTTCTTTAGTACCATTTCATCCAAATCCATATAGTACTGTAGCTCAACCACATTAGCTGTGTCTTGGGTATCCTCTCAAAAATCGAGCCATTGTGGCCTCTCGGTCCTCTACCATGTCAGCCCTCATCATTAGCAACTTTAGCTCCTTATAGTAATCTTCTATGCTCTGAGACCCCTGTGTCAATCCTTGCAACCTCTAGTATAAGTCCCTGTGGTAATGAGATGGAATGCATCATCTTCTCATGGCCATTTTTAATTCAGTCCAATTCCTAATAGGTCTCACATTAGCTCTCCTCTTGCTCATCACAAACTACTCCTACCATACCATTACATACTCGATGAACTCCACCATTGCCAACTTCAATATTTGATTCTTTGTGTATTGGTAGCAATTGAACATGATATTAGCTTGATGTTCGCATTCAAGGTTGAGCTAGGGGTTAGATTTACCTAGGAATGGTAGCACTTTGAGCTTAACCCTACAAAGCTTGTCATCCTCTGCATTTACTAGTCTCCTTCTAGGTCACCTTTAAGGTTCACTACACTTATCATCATGGTAGTTAGAAAAATCGTTTAGGGATCATCGCTTCACTTTTAGCCTATGCTTAAAGCCTCTAGCTTGTTCATGTCGGGGTGATAGTTCATCCTCTATCCTCGTTGTTCAGGATGGTTCAACCTACCCCAGTCGTTCGTGCATGCCTTTTGCCATTTTAGAAATTCTTTACACCTCTCCCTTAATTGCGTCAATCGTCATCTTCACGTCATAAGACTCCCTCACTGAACTTGATTGATTGTCTGACATGGTAGAAAGAATGAGAGTACAAGGTGTGTATGTGTGTATATATATATAATATAACTCACAACTTAAAACACTTGTGTATATTCTCAATGCTCAAAATAACCTTACTCAAGGTCACTTTGGAAAATTTGGTGTGATTCCTAAGTTTAATGACCCACAAAAATTGCAAAGAAAGGTGTAGAAAAAAAAGGTGTTTTGGATCGATTAGGAAGTAGTGAGATTGAACTAGGTGGAAGAACAGCAAGCATGATAAATCTTGGAGGTGATGGGATCAATCCGGTGAAGGTAGTTGATCAATCGCACTGGGTAAACATGTGCATGATCGTTCTAAGATTAGGGGGACGTGAGTGATCAATCACCTTTAGTTATTGTTGATCACAACACTATTAACAAGAACTAGGGCTTTGTAGGAACACGATGGTGCATTTGATTCGATCTAATCTGAGATCAATCTGACATCAAATTTTTTTCCAAAAAAATTAACAAATATTCAAGCAACAATGTCTCACAATTTTTTTTGTACTACTATTTTCTTGCTCTCCTTTTTGTATGAATTTTTTTTTGTTCTTTTCTTTTCTTCTCTCGTTTCTCTTTAAAATATTCTTAACTCCAAAATCACAACAATGCCCAACAAAAATTCAGAAATATAATTTTCTTTTTCTTTTTGTTTTTGAAAGTAAATCTGGTAGGATGAAGAAGGGTGAAGAAAATAAATAAGAAATGCAGAAGTAAATGAAACGGTACATGAACTGATCAACCAAATTAAGAAACCTAATTAGCCAACACTAATGGCACTTGATGCGAACATCGAAGTGGAAAGGATTAAACATGGCCAAGGAAAGAATAACAATGAGGTTGAAAGACTTTCGACTACAAAAGAATGCACATCACCTATGATAAACTGTTACAACAAATTGAAAATTGGACAACTAAACAAACCAAACAACCACACCATGAAGATCTTGGCCATGAACTCCCAGAAGTAAGTCAAATAATCTGATTTGATACTTAAGTTACAGTTACAAACACTAAAACACACAAGTTTGGAAGGCTTACAAGGCCCAAAAATGGCAAAAGATCTCCAAACAATACAAGAGGTAGTATTTATAATGGCCTTAACTTAAACCTAATGGGCTTACACTCCCAAATGGTTGAAGAAGGCCTTGCAAGGCCCAAAAATGTGCACAAAAATGAAATTCAGCTCAAAATTACCTTTTCCCACATTGTGCGATCAATTTGGGAGTGGGCGTGATCAATAGAACCTTATCATACACTTTTGAGAATGATCGTGCTTGACATGATTGTAAATGCAGAACCTTAACTTGTCGATTGCACCCTGTAGTAGTCAGTCCACCTCCTACAATTGTAAGAACAGAATCTTCCCATCTTGATCTAGAATATTATGATCGATTGAAACTTGCCAAATCATAATTATAATGTGCACCTCGGTCAATTGCCTTGCCCTAAGGTCGATTAGAGGTAGCTTGGATTGTAATTTTAGACCCTCCTTAAGCCCCTTGCCCCTTCCAATTAAAATTTAAAGCCATGTTCTCTTTGGTTCTCCCATGCCTTTAAACATTCTCCAACCCTCCATTCATGGATCAAGTTTGTTAATGCTTCTTTGAACTATGTTGCTTAGGCTTAATTCACTAGTCTAGGTGGTAATGCCAAAGGATCATTTTTAGCTTTGATGTCCACATCACCTACTCTTTCAATTTTGGAAATAATAAGACTGGATCTGATTGTTATGGAGATATGTTAGTGCAATTCTCCTTGATTTATACTTTTATTTTCTACCTTGATCCTTGCTTGGGTGAGTGATTTTTTCTAATTTCCCCCAAATGTAAATTTAAACTCCTCCATTGTAAATTTGAACTTGTCCTAGTTGTTATCTATATTATTTGTGGTGTTGATGATGTGGATTATGATGTATGCTTGAGACATAGTTTTATTGTGTTAGATTCAATATATTGATATTTATTGCAAACTTTTACTAATATATATTAGGAGAAATTACACTACCCTTCCCTAAGTTGATGACAAGAAATTATGGAGGCCTCCCATCAATCACATTTTTGACGAACAATTTAGTCAATCCGATGAGTGACTGGATAGAAAATAATGGCATTAGTAAAAAAAATCATGTAAAAACTCCAATTTTACCTCAGTTGACTTTTCAACTAGTTAGCAAATATTTTTTGATGAAAATGCTTTTGTACATTTGTCAGGCACAAAGGGAAGTAATTGGAATGTACATAAATGTTAAAAGGAAAGTTTGTGTAGTAATTATGATATATTGCGAAAGAATACATTTTTAAATTATACCAAATTTTATTTTTTGAAATTTTATTTATTTTGGTTGATATCTAAGTTTTGGTCTAAGGCACTGGGCAGCTTTTGCTTGTCTTCTTTGGAGCATCAGTAGACTTGAGGAGGTTTTCGGGCTTGTGGATTCGCTTGAGAAATATGGATTGGTGGGGTTTGAAAGGGACAAATTGTAGTGGAGGTGAGGCTCGTGGAGAACGGGTGGAGAGGGCAACAAATGGGAAGGAAGGTCTAATTATGGAGTGAAAGTTTGGTCCATTTGGGGAGTTCTTTCAAAAAGATCCTATATGTCGTTTTGAAAAAAGGGGTAAAAGAGTCTTTTGATAATTTCTGAATTTTAGATTTTCTTATTTCATTTTACTTCTTTGGTGCATGGCCACACTAGTCTTTTTGATGAATTGGCCAGAGGTTGGTCATTAGGATCAGTTAAGGGAGGTCTCTGTAATTTCTCATACCTATGGAATGAGAGATGTCATTGACCCAAAACCTATGGTGTAATTTTCCCTTTATTATTATTTTTTTTGAGATACTCATATGTATAAACTATATTGATGGGGACTAGCACATTATATATATAAAGTGTTATTTATTTGTTTTATATTCAACCTAATATTTTTTTTCAAATGAGCTTATTAAGTTTGTTCCATCTATGTTATTACATGATACTTTGTTAAATCTTTTAAATGGTTAACTAATTTTAGAAAATTAATTATATTTATTGGATAGAAAGCTACATTTTAAGCATAATTGATGGTTTGTGCACAAATTTATTAATATCTAACTAAATTTACTGAAAAAAAGTTCCATTTAAAGAAATAAAAATAAAATATTTAAATTATATTGAAAAATATCTTTACTTCTTTTAATTTTATGAAATAAAAAAAATTATCAACCAACCCACTCAATATACACCAACTAAATTTTTATCTATCTCATCAATTTCCTTAACTTTTTGTATTAGTTAAAATTTTCAACTATATAACTCCTCTTAATATTCATTTCTTTCTTAAATTGCATGGTTTCCTTTTTGATCTATGTGTCTTATTTTTTGTATTGAGCCAATTAAATTTTTCTATCTTTAATACGCATTACTTCTTTACAAAATAAGTAGCACCATTTAGATGGTAAAGCTAAAATCTTGAAATTCTTTACATATGTATACACTTAATGAAAACTTTATTTCTTTCGTTAGTTTTATCAAAAAATTCAGCTTTAATTACTATATTATTTTACAATATTTTTTTATGCCAAATTTGGCTTAAAAGCAAATTCAATTTTTTTTTGGATTATACGTATATAGCACAATGTCAATTTTTTTTTTTTTTAATTTGTGTTAAAGAAGACAAAGACATTTTGTTAAAAAATTCTTGTTCTTGTGACTTAGTCATTTTGTAATGCCCCCCCCCCCCCCCCAATATATTCATTTCTAAAGGCGTATTTTCACAATTATAGGAGATAAATTTGACATTGTATAATAGATCATATGTGTGTGTATTCAGATCTACTCTTAAAATTCATATATTCTTTGCTTTCATTGAAGTAGTAAAATTAATAAAAAAATTTTTATAATTTTAGAAATATTATATTATTATAAATCCATGTGTAGCATGGGGTTGTGGCTACTTATTGTTTTTCTAAAAATTTAATATATTTTTTAATGTTAAGGAATGTTATTAGCATTCAACAACTAAAAATGTGTTTTTTTAATGTCTCCTATTAATATCTCTGAACTTCTCCTTTTAAACTCTATATATACAATCTTTGGTTGAGAAACGTAAAAACATAGAAACCCTCTCATTCCTGCGAAATTCCTTCTCATTCTTCTCATAATTACGATGTCTCCCTCTTTTTCTGAAGTCCTTCAACTGTGGAGTTGTTTAAATAATTTCTTACCTTGAAACAGTTTCTTAACACAACGCAATTTTGCATGATTCAAGTCAATCAATAATTCTATGTTACATTTCTCCTACATAAACTTGATAGCTTTTTCCATGAATCATTGGTTGATGGGTTTTTTAATTTATTAATCTTTTTTATTTTGTATTTTTTTAAAATGACCTCTATGGGAAGTGTTTTACAGAATGCACATTTTATTGTTTCAAAAGATGAAGTATAGGCAAAAATTTAAAGAAAAACATGGCCTTCTCATCAACAATAATTGTGTAATGATATGGGCTAATGATTGTGTGATTATTATGGTGTTAGGGTTTATGAGGTTTAGGAGTGTTGGAAGTTAGGAATTTGATGGACAAGTTTAGCATTTGTAGAATAATTAGTGGTTTGTTGAGAGGATATTATGATTTGTACATTGATTAGACTTTTGTTAGAAAGAAATTTGTATATTATATTCATTAAGGGTTTTCAGAGAGAAGGTTAGTGTATCAATATTGTTTAGGGTTTTGTTTAAAGAGAGATATGATAAAATTAGACAATTGTGAATTAGTTAATGTAATAATTTAGGAATTTAATGATACCAAAAATGTAAAAATAACTAATGTACTATGTGTACACACAATTAATGACACAATAACTAATGGCACAAAAAATGTAAAAATGTATAACACTATAAATGATTCCCAGTGCTATGTCGATGTGGCCTCTTTGGTCACTATAGGTCCTATACCTATAGTGCCGGCTGTTGTCATAGTCAGGACTTGTGCTCTCGTGATGTGTGTGAGTATTTAGGTCATAGTCATCCTTGTGGGGTGCTCTAATATAATACAGTAGCAATGAAAATAATATATCGGCAAATGGTATAGAAGACACAGGATACTGATGGGGGAATACATACCCTACACTGTACTACATCGGCTATGTAAACCCTGCTCCAACTATAAATCTAGCCTCATGTTGGGGTACCAAAGATGAGATGAATCTAATCCCAGTGACATTTGTGTGGATTATAGGTTAGTTTCTATGGTGCTAATACATAGTAGTCTCCTTTAGATCTAATGCTTGTTAATGTCAATGCAGCCACATTGGGCACATTAGTGAACTCTGTAGCATATGATGAAAGCTTGTGCATGTTTGGATGAGAGGACGCATGCGACGGCTTGGACATATGCTATGAGGCATAAGTAGATGCCATTAGTGTAGAAGATGCACCTAGGATCTAGGTGTATAATTGGAAACCGAGGTCAATCATTGAGAGGAGATGGTTTCAATTTGTCCAAACATCACCGCATAGTACTTGCCTTGGTGCATCTGCTGTATTTACTAAGCCTGTAATGAAATGTAGACAATCATACATACTTATATTGCATTATGTGATTTAGCAAGAAAGATGTGCACACAATGTAAGCAGGTTGATGAGTGCATGCTAAATGTGCGAAAACTCCAGTGTCACCTGTCAGGTATCCCTTATGAACATACATGTACATGGAACTAATAATATGCCTAGTTATCCATTGGTACAGCTCCATGTATTCCTCCTCGATGTAAGCCCTATCATATTAATGTGCCACAAAATGGCACAGCAAAGATGGATCGTCCCACTGCTTCACGTGATAGTGATGATGATGGCATAATTCTTATCTTGCCCTTAGCATAGATAAGTGCCATGCAGTTCATCCAAATGCATGTCTGGATCCTTTAGTATAAATTGCACTATCTCAAACTATCTAATCATTCTCTCAAGATAGTGCATCTCTACAATCTCATAGAACATCAGAGGTCCAAGTGTGTCCACCTATCATTTGGCATGTGCTTAGGCAATGACATAAGGTCCTGATGATCATAGGGCTCCGATATGAACTTTATGTAAGAAAGATCATGTTACTATAATTATATTGTACACATCATCAATTAGAGTAGATGTTGATGTTGTAATACTAACTCGGCTCTGCTCCTCGGCATAAAAAATACCATGTATGATACGCATTGAGTGGGCGGTAGTCTCAAACAACTCTTTATTGTAACTAGAGTGCCTATAACGACAAAATCATTACAATGCACATATTGTGAAATAAAATTATAACATAGAAATAAAATGAATATTTTTATACATGCTTATGTACCATGCACCAAATCGGGTTGTAGGAAGTAGTGGATTGTTGATGAGCTACAACAATTGTGTTTCCCTTCACTCATGCCCTAAATGAGGGCATAGCCTTGGTATCCTAGACTACGTCCATATCTGTACTAAACATAGATTGAATATCTATAATAAAGAGTTGCATAATATGGTAGGGACTCAAAAATAAAGAAGGATTGAAGTTTAAATGTAGCAGCTTGATTGGTCTAACTATAGTGTCCTACCCTTGTGTTGATGTAGAGTAGAGCTCTTTATATAGTTGTGCTAGCACATCATTGCTCCAACTAGACTCGTGCTCAATCCAAATCCTTAAGGACTACAAGTATAGTAGCTTGAGTTAATTCCTAGATACATAAGGCAAAATTGTACATGCTATCAACATGAAGGCACATCCCCAAGCATACTGTATGACCTCCTCGCGTGCAATGGGTGTTACTCTAAATGGCTACATGAGTTAATGAGTGGGAGACTCGCACCCTTAAACCACACCAACATAGGTGCGAAACCTAAGTATTGCTAGCATATCACTATCACATGTAGTAGGGTGATCTTGGCATCTCCTAGCACCAAATGGAATGTGTGGGTCTCTCATTATCTCTCAATCATTGTGTCACCAAATGTCAGTCCATCTAAAGTTAACTACACTTGTAAACTCTATTGAAACCGATATCATGTGGAATGGTGACTACTGTATCTTCTAATGAACTCAACCACTATAGAGTCCTGTCAAGTCAGTAAAGGTAAAGAACATAGTCCAAAGTCTCCCATGCAACCCACACCTGCACTAATCTTTGATTATGCTATAGGTGTTGTAAAGTCGGATCACTTGGCCTAGGGATCATCTTGTAACATGAACCACGATCAAAATCCACATGGAATATATTTGCATAAGGTAATGTTGATGCTAACTATTTAAGAAAAGAACCACAACACAGATATAAATTCTAAGAAAGAGAAAGTTGCAATTATAGGATAAAACCCCTTATAGTTGAAGGGAGATTTATATCTTAGGATCTCACTAAACTATAGTGTAAGCATTCTACATTTTTAATATTTCTTTAAACCATTTAACACATTACTTGTATTTGCAATAAGTTTACAATATAATGTACTGGGATGTAATCGAATTCCTTATAATGAAGATAGATTAAATTTAAAATTGTTATTATATAATTGTGAAATTATACATATATTTTTTCGAAAAGTAGAAGCTACAAATATCAACTACAGTGACAAGTACATTAAGCTACAAATTTTCATGTTTCGCGCAGTACAAAATCTTTCTAGTGCTCAGCTTCACTTCTTTCTAGCTCTTTTCTGATGAAGTAACTATCCTCATGTAGTCAAACTAATTTAGGCTCATCCCTTCCTATCTTCTGATCAATTCTTATACTTTTCTTGATTTTAGGAGACTCTGCCTCACATTCACTGATAATTATAATGTCCCCCCCCCCTCTCTCTCTAATTTTCACTAGTTCATTAAGACCAATATTATCACAGCTATCATCAAACTTGTCATTTTTTTCATGCTCAACTTCACTCTCTTCCTACACATCCTTGCGCTCTTCCTAGCATTGTTGAAGCATCCTCATTCCTAGTGCTTGGAAGAGTGCAACAATTTGTAGGAAGAAAGAAAGTGAAGCGGGCATGAAACAAATGACAAGTTTGATGAAAGCTATGATAACAGTGGTTTTAATAAAGCAAGTGCAAATAAAAAAAAAAAAAAGACATTGCAATTATCAGTGAATGTGAGGCAGAGTCTCCAAAAATCAGGAAGAATGCAAGAATTGATCAGAAGATAGAGGGAGATAAGCCTAAATCTATTAATCTTGCTCTCAACTGACATGGCTTCACTAACATCGGCAATAAACCATAGTCTATATCATTACTTGGGATAAATAACACTAAGTAGTAGAAACATAACTACCTACTAAATGGCTTATATATAATATCAAATATAATGAGAAATCAAAAAGCATTTCATTATGAAAGGTGGAAGTTACAAATGTCAACTACAATGACAAGTACATAAAGTGTAATAATGTGGTACTACAACAATATCATTGTTGTGTATGTTGGGAAGAGGATGGCAATGCTCAAGTTGACAACAGACCTCTTATTCACTTTCTTATTGTAATCGATGCTTCGATTAGTTCATCTCATTTAGGATTTTTGTGCACAGATTTCACCCTCTACGCCTTAATGAATCACCAATGGAGATTGTGAGCCAGTTGAAAGCCCAAATTAGGTAAAACTGCCTCTGATACTTGTTAATATGGGTTACAATGGAAAAGTATGACTTCACAAATGACTTAGAGTTCAAGCCCCATTTTTCCTGCATACCTGTACGACCAGCACACAAGGAATGTGATGCAACACCCACTTGCCATAGGTACACTGCGCATCTTTGATGTACAGAGGCTACATGTTCCTACCTCTATGGCTTTGAGTGTTCATAGTGATGATCTAAGCTGATCCCTAGCACCATTGTTTTCAAAATTGGACCAAATTGGTCTGTTCGATCGAGAACTAGAGGGTTTTCCAGTCCAGTCAATGCATAAAAATCCGTAGAGTATAGAACTAGTATAAATCGATCAAAACTGGTAAAACCTGATAAAAAATCAATCAAAATGGTTTTGACGCCAAAAATTTAAAAAAAACAAAATTTTACGTTCTTTGGAAAACATTTACAAAATAAATTTTAGTTTTTTTAAAAATAAATTTCTTACATTTATAACTCCTCAATATAAATTAGAGTATATAGTTTTTTATTTTTAGTAATTTTTATCTATTTAATTTTCTAATCAGGTTTTTGAAAATTTAATTATTGTATCTTAAAATTAAAATTGTTCATATTAATTGATGTGTTTTTATTTTGCAAGACTTTTTTTTGAATTTTTTACTTTTAATTGTTTTGAATTTAATAAGTTTCTAAAATTTTTGTAATAATTTTAATTTTATTTGCAATATTAAATTTTAACATTACATCTAAGATCCGTCATTTAGTATATCATTAAATTGAATTATATTTATTTTATGAAATTAGTTTAATAGCAATATATATATATGTGTGTGTGTGTGTGTGTAAATAATATTATAAAATTTTAAAAAAATTAATTTTTTAAAAATGGCTCAATTGGTCAAATTAGAAATCCAGTGATCTAGTTAGTTTTCCGATTCGATCATTGTTTTGATTTTAAAAACATTGCCTGGTGCCTATCAAATAGGATCGATTTAGCCTCCACATGTGCATAGGTTCTGATAGGCCATGTTGGCCAATCATTTTCTATTGCCATCATTCTTTGTGCATTTGTGTGCCACTCATTAAAACAGGCCAATTTACGATCAAATGTCAGTTAACAACAATCAAGAACTCATGATTGTATTTGATGTCCAAATGAGTCTCGTTAATATTAATGACTGATCGACAATGCTTGTACCTATCTATGCATGGCTTGAATGCCTAGAATACATAGTGCTGCATCTTAGATGTGGGTCTGTTCGTGTCTTGTGTAGTCACTCCACCACTGTTCTGATATTCCATTTTTGCAACATAGCCATATATGTAGGTAACTTCCTCATGGAATCCTCCCATGTGCCATATATCTTATCTTAGTTTGTTTCAACCTATGTCATGCCTTACTATACTCAATCTTAAAACTATACTTGTCCTTCACAGT
Source organism: Avicennia marina (assembly GCA_019155195.1). Taxonomy (NCBI): domain Eukaryota; kingdom Viridiplantae; phylum Streptophyta; class Magnoliopsida; order Lamiales; family Acanthaceae; genus Avicennia; species Avicennia marina. Next base: position 5,354,124 of record CM032762.1, on the reverse strand, counting down.
TTGAATCACACATTTTATTAGATAGGTGGAGTCATAGTGGACCATCCCAGTGAATAGCGACACAACAATATTCTTGTCTAAATTTACATGGTCTAGTGACAGCTTTTACAGAACATAGGTGTGTAAGGGCCCATACTTAGCAATTTTCCACAACCCTAACCATTGACTATATGATGCTCTCAAATGCCATTGGAAAGATTGTTCATTAGTGTCATGGCGGGACATAGCCTTCCATATAGTCAGTGTACTCTTCATAACTAATTATTTTTTATGAGCAACTCTAATAGAATAGTTATGTTACCCTTGAAAATCGTGTTTATGTAAAACTCAATGCTGTGCTCATTATAGTACACTCCAAATCTAATGCTTAAGTTGCTATAACTATCCAAATAAATCTTGTCACAAACATCTGTGAAGAATGGCATTGATGGATACATTGACACATTGGCAGATGGCATTGATTTGACCTAGTATATGCCAACACCTTTTCCATTATTGCAATGTCAACTGCATCCTTGTCGTTATCCTCGTCGAATGCATTACCTCCAGCAACCTCTTCCTTAGATGCAATTTGGATTGTCTGGTAGGCATGCTTGTCAACATACTTTGAACCCATTCTCTTATCTGCCTAGTATTTATGCATACCATATGGTGGCTCACCATATGTCTACTCTACAAATGGTCTTTATACACATAACGACTGAACATACGAATAGAAATTCCATGTTTAGATTAGGCACCCTGGTTAAATCATGAATTCCAAATTAGGATAGTGCCTCAGTAACTCCTGGCACAGTAGCTACATCATTTCCAACTAAAAAAGTTCAACGTGATGACATGCATCCAATACCCCCAGACATATGTAGGTTAATTAGCAGATTGTCTAGGTTTTATTTTATATTAAGTTTTAGGTAGTTCAATTAATTCATTGGGTTGAGCCGAAAGTTCAAGTTTACCTCACTATCCGTAGGTAGTACTATTACCATGTGCCTATTGAACGCATCCCTTAATACATATCTAGTGTAAATTTTAAGGGAGACTCTAGTACTGTCGAATCTAGATAATTATTACATAGTACTCATCAATTGTTCAAAGTCAATGTCATTAGGCATGCAGGTCACTACTAATGGACTATAGCTATAATTAATAGAAGTTGAATCTTATAAAATAGCACATCTTCAAAACAAAATAATCTGTATCTCGCTCTTAGGTGACATGACTACACTAATGATTTTTACAAACCACAGTCTATATTAGTAATATGAAAATATGAAATTACATTTCTCCAATGTAATAAGTTAAATTAAAATTTTACAACTATTATATAAAATTCAACAAACAAACATGTAACTACATTAATCATGTTTGAACGACACATCACTACACAGACAATAAATAAATTCTTAGTTTTCACAAACAAATTCTACTAAATAAGAAACACACAATTTACAAAATGTAATGCAACAATAGATAACAAAAAGATATCACATAATAATATGACACATACATGATATCAAATATGAGTAATGGATATTACACAAATAAACTACAAAACATATATTAAAATATATTTTCACTTATGTCTCTTACTTTTCATTATTATAAATTTTACCTTATACTTTCCATTATTGTAAATCTTACTGTAAACTTTTCAACATTAGCACATCATCCTCAACTTTTCTTGTTATTATAACTTGACCCTAAGTTTTTCAATATTTGTAGATTATCCTCAAGTTTTCTCATTATTATAAAATTGCCCCTAAACTTTTCAATATTTGTACATTACTCCAAAAAATTTTATTATTTTAAAATTGACTCTTAACTTTTCTATATTTGCACATTATCCTAAAATTTTCATGTTATTTCAAAATATACCACACCCATCATCCCCACCCTAAAACCTACTTCGTCTCACTCTCCTCCCACACAAATTATTCTTCATTATCTTCAACATGCACGTCCAGTCTTTTTTTTTTTTTTCCAGATTTGGACAATTAAAGCCTACTTATACTATATAACTAATGCATATTAAAAAATCTCATTGACAATAATAAAACTTGCAAAAAAATAAATAAATTCCACACTCGAATGGAGAAACTTTTGCTGACTACTTGTAGGAAGGGATTCGAAGGAGGGGAACCTTACTTCTTTGCTTTTGAGTGTTGAGAGGGGAAGCTTTGCTGCCTTGCTTCTGCATGTGGAGAAGGGGGGATGAGGAGGGGAACGCGGGTTTGAATTTGCTCTTGCTGAGAATGAGTTGTGCTACATGGTCAGCAGACCACTTAGTTGAGTGGGTACAATTATTATTTAATTTATTGCGTCTGTCATAATAATTTATTGCGTTTCTCATTCTATCTTTAAAACGGCAAAATGAAAGGTTTTTTATTTTTTTATTCTAATTAATTTTTTAATTTAACAAATTAACCCATTTATGACATTATTATTAATCTAACTAATATTGCCGTTTCAAATGGCGACATGATGCTGATGAGATCATCTCGTCGTTTGAAACGGTTAGATACACTTTTTTTTTTTAAAAATGTTTCATATATGTCCGTATTAATTGAACCGAAATACGAGCTATCTCGCCATTTGAAACGGCAAGACAAACTTTAATAGGCCCAAGTTACGAGGCTATCTTGCCATTTGAAATGGCGAGACAGACTCTGATTGGCCCAAGTTACGAGGCGTATCTCTCCATTTGAAATGGCAAGATAGACTTTGATTGGCCTAAATTACAGCATATCTCGCTGTTTGAAATGGTGAAATAGCTTTGATTTACACAAACACGACTGAACGTTGTTCATCGTCTTCCCCGCGCAGCATCGATCAGATTTCTGCACAGCCTCCGCTGACGGCCTAGCCTGACGGATTTCTGCTCAAACTCGCTCGACGGATTTCTGCTCAAACACGGTCGAACGCCCGATGGATTTTTGCACTCACCTGGCCAGATTTCTACGTCCAAGCTTCTTCCCGAACGCACGCACGGAGGAGCTTCTTCCAGACGCATAGAAGCACAGATCGGAAGTTTTTAATTCAGATCGAACCCAAAACTTATTTTTTTCAGATTGGTTTCCCGACCCATTTTCAGATCTGAAGTTTTAGGTTTATAATTCTTCAATTAACAAACGGTACATCTTGATCGATTTTCTAATATTGCTCAACCCTTATTTTTCCCAATTCATTATTCAGTTTATATTTTTTGATTTACAGCCCGTTTTTTTAGTTTGGGTGTTTTGATTTTTTAGTCTTAATTTCTACAATCTGTTTTTCAGTTTGGGTGTTTTGATTTTTCAGCCTTAATTGTTAACAGATGTGTTTGTATATTGCAGGAAACTCCAGTTAAAATTTGTGAAAACAAACACAGTGTTGCCGTTGTCAAAATTTGGAGCAATAAATGAGCTTATCACAGTTAATTGCAATAAAAAATTGGGCAAACATACACGGCTTATTATCAGAATTGATTTTCTGATATGAGTGTTCATATTTTGTTATATTTAGGTTCCAAACAAAATTCTTGTGTTGTGGTTAAAGCTGTAGTTTGCCATTAGTTGCTAATTTTTCCTGTCATATTAACTGTAGTGTAAATAGGGACAACCAAATAAATTTGAAAAATCTCAATTAATATTTGATGAATAAAAATTACGTACTTAAATATTTAATACATAAAATTTAAGAATATTAAATGAATGAAAAATATGGACTTAAATATTTAATACATAAAATTTAAGAATATTAGACGAATGAAAAATATGAAGGTTTTTTTAATGTAGTTATTCTAATTAATTTTTCAATTTAACAAATGGAACCCACTTATAAATCTTTTATCAATTTAACCAATTTATCAAATAAGAATATTAGATGAATGAAAAAATATTTACTTAAAATACATTAAATTCTTAAATATTTAATATATAAAATTTGGAAAACATTAGACGAAAAATATTTACTTAAATATATAATTATTTTAGAAGTTTGAAAAATGAATTATTTGTATCATGTTATAGATGTGACGCTTATATTTACTATATTTGTATATACCATATTATCGATGTGACGCTTATATTTAATTGCATCATGCATGTGAACTGTTTGTTTTGATGATATGGCATTTGAGGGTGATATTCAGATTGTGCTATATTGGGGGGTTTTATTGTGCAAAATTCGAACGGCAAAAGTTACAACGTTTGGCCTTGTTATTTGCAAAACATACGTCGCAATACGAATTTTGTTGAATTGAAGACGATGGTGTATGATTTGATTGGAGTGGATCGGAATCATTATATTATTCATTTCAAAACAAAATTTTTGTTAAGAGATGCATTTGGAGGACATGATGTGGTCCTACTAGGGATTGAAAATAACATAAATTTGCAATTCTTGTTTGATCCAATCAATAAAGTCATGTCTTTAGGTCTGTATATCGAAATAAAATGGAGAGACTGTGACAATCAGTATAGTGTGCCACGTGTGGAGGGGGAAATAGGTCAAACCTCCCACCGATAATTCTTTGGAAATCGACAGAGCAGTAGTGTGCCTTTGGTCACTGAAGCGTTGACTCATATGGGCATTCAGGAGTGTGACATGTTACCTGATCTTAACACACAGGCATCACATTTTGGATCGGAATATAGAGGTAGGTCACGTATAGATGATGATGGTGAGATGTTTTGTGATGCCCATGAGCAACATATATACCGATCAACATCTGATATCAATAATAGAGATTATGGAGATGAGAGAGATGATGAGGATGAAGAAGATGAGGATGCAGTCGATATCAATTCGATGCAGTAGGTATTAACAGCATCAGATGCCGACCCATCAGCTAATGCATACCCTCGACATGTTCTAGGGCGAGCGAGCACTATGCCAATACACTCTTCAACTATCCCTAAATATGAATATGTGACTGAGTCATCAACTGTGCCTTTGTGTTCAACAACCTGTCCAGTACCTAGACATATGACAGAACCACCAATGGTGCCATTGTATCCGTCTGTGCCCTTCTTCTTACAAGTAGAGCCAGAAATAACAGCTGACAGTTTTGAAAATCTCAGTGGTAGATGGAGCACGTACTATGACGAGCACAAAGGAGAGCTTCATTTGGACATGGTGTTTAAGAACAAGGGTCATGTCTAAGCAGCTGTGAAGGATTACTCTGTGACATATGCAAAGCGAGAGTACCGTGTGGTGAAGAGTACGCCCAGTACGTGGAAGGTTAAATGTAGACATACTATAGTTAATGAACCTTGTGACTGGAACCTTAGGGCTTTTTTAAGGCAAAAAATAGGGTTGTGTAAGATAACTAGATACAGCTGAGCCCACACTTGTCTCCTAGGGGACCTAAGGATGAATCACACTAATTTGGATAAAAACATGGTAGTTGCAATTCTCATAGGGTTGGTTCGTCAAAACCCTACTATTGAGATAAAAAATATTGTGCAACTTATCAAAGATCGGTACAGTTATGAGATTAATTATGCAAAGGCATGGTATAGCTTGAAACGAGCTATTGAGAATGTGTACGGCACGTGAGAAGATTCAGTGAAGAAGTTGCCTGCCTACATGAGAGCACTACAGAAATGGAATCCAAGTACTGTTGTCGAGTGGAGACACATTTACACCGGGGTGCCAAATAGGATGATGCTATGTTATTTATTTTGGGCTTTCAAACCTTGCATCGATGGATACCAGCATTGCAGGCCGGTGATTAGTGTAGATGGCATGCACCTATACACGAAATATCGTTATAAGCTATTGATTGCAGTTACTATTGATGCCAATCAGCAAGTGTTACCTTTTGCTTATGCCTTGGTAGATGAAGAAAACACAGAATCATGAGGTTGGTTTTTGTAGATGCTGGAGCGACATATTATATGTGGCAGAGCATATACTTGTCTTGTATCTGAAAGACATCCTAGTCTTTTTTCTGCTGTCGAGAACATCGATACTTTCAAGGCCTCAAGGGGACAACACCGATTTTGTCTTTGACATTTATGTGCAAACATTTTAAAAATTTTCAAATCTCAGCACCTGCGTGATTAATGCTGGAGAGCAGGTGCTGAGAACCAAGAGAAAATTTTTTTTCAAAGGGACTCTATCCTTTGACAGAGGCTAGAGATATGGTGTACTGACAACTAACATATCAGAAAGTATTAATGGAGTAATGAAGGGAATACGACGGTTGCTAATATGTTCGATTGTGCAAATGACATTTGATCGGGGCGTCGCTAAATTCAGGCAAAGATTAATGGATGGTGAAGTTAAGATGGCAGGGGGGATGAGTGGCCCACTTGGCCTGCAAAGATGTATGCAAGGGCAGAGCGCAAATCCGTTCGGCATTTCATGCAATTATGATCGAAATGCACAATCGGGATGAGTGATTACAGCATAGGATAGGGGAAGAGGTGGAGGAAATGTACACGCTATGGAGCTATGTAGTATGGACTGCACATGTAAGAAGTGGTTATTACACGGAGTTCCATGCCACATGCAATAGCTATCAGTAGAAATTATGGTGTTAATCCTAAGAGGCTAGTGATGCCATACTTTTCCATTGGTAGCTATGTACACACATATGAAGGGAGATTCAATCCTATTTCGGGCGAGGATTATTGGGATGATCCACCGTTCGAGTTGGTATACAACCCTCACAGGTGCATAATTTGTAGGGTTGGGAGGGACCCGTCGTGTCGAATACCAAATGAAATAGACTGGCCATAATATCGGGCTCGACAGCAATCGCGACAACAGGCCCAACGTCGATTGTAGGATTTAGACAAGCCTTCATCCTTCAGTCGTCCTCGTTAGTTTCACATGTGTGTGTAAATTTTATGTTTTTTATCAACTTAACACAAAAGTAGTCTCCGTGCCCATGTAAGTTCTGTATCACTTTTGATAATTGCAAGATATAATATAGTTATTTTTGTATGCATGTAAATGTTATGTGTGAATGTTATTTTTGCAAGTTTTGTGATTACATATTTTGTATGCATCTAAATGTTATTTTTCATGTTTATGTACATATTGCTGTTAATTCGATATTTAATGATTGCAAGTTTTGTCATACAGGACTTTTTCACAATAGCTATGAGAGCTAATTTGAGCCCATTTGATCCGAATTTGTTATACTTACAGCATAACCATAGGTCGGAGGCTGTGTGGTTAGGAGATATAGACACTATGCTTCGGCCACGGCACCAGATCAGGGTACTAGCTAGGATTCCTGATTTTGATGATCGGGTTATACTATTACTGCATCGACTAGGTTTCTATGGAGTGTATAGGTGTGGACATGTAACACTTGATTGGCACCTTATCACAACGATAGTTGAGAGGTGGCGCCGTGAGACTCACACCTTTGATCTTGTGACTGGTGAGGCTACCATTACGTTGAAAGATGTAGCATTGATATGACAGCTCCTAGTGGAGGGTGCCCCAATTACAGGGGTCGACGAGCATTGGGCCATTAGTGTTTGGCAAAAGTACTGTTTGGAGTATTTGGGATTTGTACCCTCCACAGATGTATTCAGTCAGTCTTACTTCGAGAGGTCTGACACCGGACTCTTACTGTTGATAGTACAGAAGATGACATAGCTTGATACACTCGCTGTTACGTGTTATTGTTATTGGGTTACAGGATTTTTCCTGATTCATCTAGGGATCGAGTGAAGCTATTATACCTTCACATGTTAGAGGATGTGAGTAAGGCTCAACCATATAGTTGGGAGAGTGCGGCATTGGCATACTTATATCGAGAGTTGTGCTCCGCGTGCATGCGAGGTAGGCAGACGATAGCTGATTCACTAGAACTTTTACAAATATAGACTTGGATTAGGATCCCGGGGTTGGGCCCAGTGACCCATGATCGTGGCCTTTACACTGGCCTACTAACTGTGTTTAGAGACGTGCAATTACCAGCTGCACCCTTTGGAGCACGGTATGTCTTATCAAATTACATGTCTTGTTATGCTATTGTGCAACTATTATATTTAGTTTTCTTGATTATTTTCATATATATATAGCTGAAACAAGTCAAGGAGGAGTAACACATCAAATGCATCTCACTCTATCCGCATGATACGTGATACATTAGACGGAGAGGCAGAGTCTCAAGTACAAGTAACTTTTGTCATATTAAATATGGATACCATCTAATTCATGTATATTGCATCTTGTATACCATCAGTTATATATACATTACATGTTTCATTTCAGTTTCAGTGGCGGCCTTACCCTGACGATGCGTATGAGATGCTATCTGACTATTGTGGGCGACAATTATGGACGTTCTATGGTCCACTCATCTGCTATGAGATTATTGAGATGCACCGCATTGATCGGGTATTGAGACAATTCGAAATGCCGTAAGGCATTCCTAATGATCCACCACAGGCTCAGGATGCACTACATAACGAGCACAGGCGCGGGCGTCCAGGGACTAACTGGGTTTATCACGACACTGCATATAGTCAAGAATGGGCTAGCGACGATCATATTATAAGAGGCCCCATCTTCCTAGATACACGAGTGTCACGAGACTACTTCGAGTGGTACCATCGAGTCACCCGCCGATTTATCACTCATGGGCATGTATTTGTACATACTGGATATCAACCTGGCCACGTCACTTATTTCCCGCACGTGGTATGCTTTTATATTTGTGTATATACATATGTGTGTGTGTGTATGTCTTTGTGTATGTTATTTAGCAATATGCAAATGGTTGATTGTAGGCACAGCAGATGCAACAACTACGTTCTGGTGGATATAATCAACAGATTGTTGACGTAGCACACCATATTACCACAATGTACTAACTCCTGACACATCATATCAGCATGAGGTACCAAGTCGTAGCACTGTAGATCCGGATGATGTATATGTACCTCAACCACTACATCAGAGCATCCACTCTCCATATACGCTATAGGCCGATTCTCCATACATGGTATTTTTAGAGTCTCCTTACACACCCTTCATCCGTACACTTCACAAGAGCGGTCTCGGCAATACCGTAGATCTCCAATGCCACTCTAGCAAAACTCTGTAAGTATGGAAGCTCAACAGCCCCATACTTTACATCATCCTCAAGGAGATCTAGTACCACAGAGAAGATATTGTGCCAGACGGTCAACACACTGTGGCACTACTAGTTGCCTAAGGGATGAGGATGAGGATGGCGTGTAGTATTTAGTATTTTCTCTTGTATGTATTCAAAATTTTCAATTTTATTGGCATTTATATAATTTTATTATAATTACATTATACAATTTTATTTAAAAGTTATAACACACATCTTTTAATCTATTATATAATAATATTTATAAGAAAAATATCACTTATTTTTATAAAACAACGCTACATTTCTTTTAGTTAAATAAACTTCTTTATTTTAAACAAAAATATAATAATTTAAAATTATTACACGGTATTATAGCGTCATCTCGTTGTTTTAAATAATTTTTTTCATTTTAAATAATTTAAAATTATAATAATTTTAAATTACAGTAAATTATTATTACAACGTAATTGTCAAAATATATACAATTTTAAAAATATTATACAAGATTATAATTTAAAACTCAATTTATTGAAATAAAATTCTTTTATTTAAATAAATTTTCTAATTTCAAATAAAAATATAATAATTTACAATTATTATAATTTATTATAACATATTATTATGTCATCTCGCCGTTTCAAATGGCGATATGACGTCATCCGTATTTCTCCCATAATACGAAAAGAACTACGGGATATTTTATTTTTTTTAAAAAAAAAAACTAATATCGCCGTTCAAAACGGCAAGATGATGGTTATCTTGCTGTTTTGAACGGTGATATTTGTTACTTTTATTACTTCTCCATAAATGAGTTAATTTGTTAAATTAAAAAATTAATTAGAATAAAAAAATAAAAAACTCACAGAATGAACACGTTGTAAATTTTTTAAAAATGAATTTTGTTGTTTCCAATGATAGAATAGAATATTCTGTATAATAATTCTCAACTCCGTCAATATAAAAATTAAATATTAAAAAATGAATATTAAATTAAAAAAGCCATAGATTGTTGCTCTAGCGAGAATTTCTCTTTTGCTAGGCCATGACGTTGATGTTCTAGCCTATTGGAGTCCGGTTCATCCTTTCGTTCAATCAATACTTTTTTAATAAAATGCATAATTACTTTTATTTTAAATTATTTTACTCTTCTATCAGTTTTTTCTTTTTTCTATTGTTATTTTATTTTTATATATGTTCTTTTTTAAATTTTCTCTTTTTTTGAATTCTTTCTAATTATTCTTTATTTTATTATATCCTTAATTTTAAATAATTTTATTTTTCTTATTTAAAAATAAAATAGATTTATAATTTATAAATGAGTTTTAACACGCATAGAATGCGTAATTTTACTAGTATGTATATATGTATGTATTTAATATGGTTGATGTCATTGCTTTTCAAAATTTGCTCTATTTTCCGAAGTTAGGTTCGTTTTCTCAAAAATCCCGGTTTCCAAAGTCCTATTAACTTGTAGATATAATTTTCTTAATTATTCAATATATTTATTAATTTCCATCAATATAAGAATTTTAATTTATTAAATTAATTCTAAATTCCAGTAAAGAAAAGAATGTGGCCCAACTCACCTCGATCTGGTCGACGGTACCAGCATGCGGTTGTATTACATACATGATCTATTTATGTAAAATACTCGCTAATGATTCTTTAAACAAACAAGAAGAATATGTTATTAATTAATATATGTGAAAGAGTGGTGAAGCATTCCCTGACATATTAAAATCGGACCATACGACTTTTCGTTCATGAGAAGCCGTGATTTTAAATATTTTTGATGTTTTAACATAGGCACGAAGGCTCTTCAATCTTCCAAATATTATATGCAATTTGGGAATTCGAGATTATGTGTCCACAGCCAAATTTGACACTCTGTCTGACACATAAAGAATAAGGGATGTGTATTGTTTCTTTCTCATTTTCAATTCATTCTTAATTATTTATATTTTTTAAGATCCTTATATTATTTCTTTCTGATTTTTCATTCAATCGTAATTATTTATCTTCTTTTAAGAATTAACAAAGATTGATTAGACATAAAAAAAATTGACCAAATTGCAATTTATCCAGAATATATAAGACAGAATAGAGTTTTTGTCCTTTAATTTTTTGACACGACAAAAAAGTTCTATTTTTTTGAAATTTTTGTAGATTAAAGACAGTAAACCTTAATTTTGCCGAAAAAAGGTCAGGTGGTGCACACATGACACCAGAATTGAGCTGTTCAAGAACTTCGTCCGATGCATGAGCTATCTTTTTGATATATATTTTCAATTTATTCTCTAAAGAATTTAGCAAATATATTTTTAACATATAAAATATAAAAAAAATATTTACAATTTTAAATAAAAAAAATAAAGATTCCTATCTTCAAAAAAATATAAAATATAAAATTTTTCATATTTTTCTAAACATATTCTCTAACGAATATGAAAAATATATTATATATTATATTAATTATAAATTATAAATTTTAGTAAAATTTAAATATCTTTCAAACAAGATATTGCAAATATTATTTCTAAAATTTTAAACTTAAATTTTCAAAAAGATATAAAAAATATTTGTATATTCTAAAAAATAAAAGTACACTTATGTGCATTATTTACAGCTAATATCGTAACGAGTGCAAGCTCACGGACATCAAGTAAATAGTTAAGTTCAAGCACCTAGTATAGTTAATCAAAATTTAGCCAAACAATCCAACTAATGCAATTCCTTAACTAACGACTATTTAACTATCAACTAACTAAACAACCAAACGGAAAGCAATACAATCAAGATCTCAAAGGGAAAAACAGCGACGCAAACAAGTATCTGGGGACAATGAATCCGCTCATCCTCGTCGTGGTTAATATTACACAAACTTGAACGATACGTTGTTCACCAATTATTAATCAAGATTCAAATAATTGGAACAAAAAAGAAATGACAGGAAAGACTAAACTATGATTCAAATTTGTTCCATCAATCCCTGTACTCAATAAATCTAATAGCCCATGATTGGGGCAACAAACAAAAATAATATCTCAATATAAACATTGTAACCTAGAAAGAAGGAAGAGAAAAGAAGAAAAACTCTAAACCCAGAGTCGAATCTTCCGTTTCTTCTTAATTGTGCACGCGAACTTGAAAGAAAATTTCTCAGTTTTTGGTCTTGTTTGTCTACAAAAATCCTCCTCTCTTAAATACTAGATTTGGCTTTTATGATTATGGGAGTTGGGGTTAGATATAGAATGTACGTAAGTTTCCTTTATCTTCTCTGTTGCTCGTCGTCGCAGTCGATCTTACTTATTCTGAAGTCGATCGTGCTCAGTCGAATACGCTAGGGTTAATCTTAGGCATGCGATATATTATGCAAAATACTTCCTCTAACTCTTGCAGTCAACAATGACTGGTAGTTCCCTAACCGATCGATAATCCAAAAATATTTTGCGTTAAATATCATCCACTTCAGATCAATTGCAATCGATCACTTACCTGTGAGATCAGTAATCCGGAGACTCCACTTTGAACTCATGACCTAGTGTATTGTCTTCTATCGATCTTTGTTATTCTGCCAACCCTGAAATTGATCTAGATATATCCCCAATGAACATTACAAAGCCCTTCTTCTTCTTGTCGATTCATCATTTTGTTCCAACTCTCTCTCAAAAGTCAATTTCCCATATGTTGCTACTATGGCCGTTTTTTTTTTAAAGGTTATACTTGTTTTGATTTATTGACGTGTGTTTTTGGATGTATTTTTTTTGGAAAGTGTATAAAAGTAAGAGAGATAGAGATAAAATTTTAAAAATGTAATGACTATGGTGTGTGCTTTTGGAGGGTGAAAAAAATGAAACCAAGATAGCCTAAATTTTTATATTTTTCAAAAAATTTATTTTTTAAATTCATATTTTATATTCTATTTTCTAAGTAGAAATAATTTTTTTTGTAGATTTTATAGAGTATATATAAAAAATATTATAAACTTATAATATCTTAATTCAAAATTTTAATTTTACATTTTAAAAAAGTATATTTTTAGAGAAAATAATTACAGAACATAATAAATTTTTAATTTTTATATTATTATATATATTTTTATTTTTAGAAAATCTAAAATTTATATATTATAATTTATGAAATATATTTTTCATATTCTTTAAAGAATAAATGTAGAGAGTATACTTTAATACTATTAATTTATATCTTATAAAATATTTGCAAACATTTTAAAGAATTTTTTAGATCTTTTATTTTTAAGAAAAAAATTATCATTTTTTACTTTTTTAGTAATATTTGATGTCGATTTCATAGTCGGACTTAACTTCATCCATTAATTGCTGGTGTGGATAAAGTTAATAGAAATCCCAATTTTGGCATCATGTCCATGGTATGTGACAATTTCTAGTGAAATTATGTTTTGATTTCCTCAATTCGTCAAAATTTCCAATGTTAGGACATTTTTTCCACTTCAAAATTTGAAGCACAAAAGGCCCATTTTACATATATATGACAAAAATTGCAATTTTGTCTAAAAATTTCAAGTCAAAACTAGAATGAGAATTGCGATTGTGGGCGCTAAATTCAATCAAGAAACATGATGAAAGTAACTCAACAAGAATTGAAAAGGTGAGAATGAAAAACTCTGTAAACTATAAGAGAGAAGGAACTGTCTTCCGTTACTGTTTCATCGGAGAAAATGAAATTGCAAACTCAAAATATCTCATCCTTGCTTGGGAGTTATTTATCATTCAACCAACTAATTTGAGTAGATAAGTCATAACTAACAAATAAAAGATAAATGATCAAACCACCCCTTGATTTTGTCCGGACACCTCATAGCTCCACATCACCACAATTGCACTAATTGGCTTTTGAGTTGGCTTTCAAGGTCTATGCACCGTTTAACACTCCCCCTTAAGATGAGTATGAATGTTTTTTATAATCATCTTACCTAGAAATTTATGGAATTGCGTCACATAGTCCCTTGGTTAAAATGTCTGCAGGCTATTCTTTGGGGCTGATATGCTCCACCTCATTGCTACCTTGTTGAACCTTCTCTCTGATGAAGTGTATGTTCATGTCAAAGTGTTTAGTCCTCTCATGATGCCTAGGATTTTTTTTGCAAATATGCAAGGAATTTTGATTGTCACAAAAAAGCTTCATTGGATGATCATGTGTCACTCCAAGGTCCTTGAGCAGATTTTTTGTCCGCATCACTTCACAAGCACAAGATGCAATTTCCCTATACTAAGCTTTGATTAAGCTTCTTGCAACCACTTCCTATTTTTTGGACTTCCAACTGATGAGGTTATCTCCAAGAAAAATGCAAAATCCTATCACAAAGTGCTAAGTGTTTAGGCAGCTTCCCCAATCACTGTCTACATAGCCTTCCAGCTGTAGTTCTTCATTTCCTCTCAAGTGGATCCCCTCACCAGGCCCATTTTTGAAGTATTTGAGTACCCTGTGTGCTGCTTCCATGTGATGCCTTTCTAGTTGACTCATAAATTGAGACAACACTCAAACTGTGTAAGTGATGTCGAGCTTTGTAAAGGTCAGGTACAACAACTTCCCTAATAATTGTCTGTACAACATTCCATCTTTGAGTATATCATGGCGATTGATTTCTATCGGAGTCTTCACAGGCTTTACTCCTAACAACCCACGCTTAGTCAGAAAGTCAAGACAATACTTCATTTGGCTTAACATAATCCCTTCCCTTGACTTTGCCACCTTAATTCCTAAGAAGTATTTTAGGAAGCCTAAGCCTCTCAACTTGAATTTGGATTCCAGGTGTCTCATCACTGCACTCATCTCTTCTTCATCATCACATCCTAGGAGTATGTCATCCACATACACAAGCAAGGCCATCACTCTTCCTACTGTAGTTCCCTTTGTGATGAGTAATAAGCCCTTCATTGAGTGAAGCCATACTCATTCAATGCTTCCGTAAGCTTGGCATTCCACTGCTTGGAGTCTTGCTTCAAGCCATGTAGGGCTTTCCTCGGCTTGCACACCTTCACCTTTGAACCATCAATACCCTCATCTTTCCTAACCAGTTTGTAGCCTTGTGGTATAGCCATAAAAACCACTTCCTTAAAATCCCCATTGAAGAAGGTGTTATGCACATCTAATTGCCACATCTTCCATCCAAACCTAGCTGCTAAACAAAAGAATAGCCTCACTATGGTTTGCTTCACAACAGGGTTAAAAGTGTCTTGATAATTAAAGGTAGAAATTAAGTGTTTGACATCATTTTTATGATGCATTAGGTAGGTCTAGATTATTCTAGTGCAATCATCCACCATTGTGAGAAAGAAATGATATCCTTCAATTGTTGATGTGGAATATGGTCCCCAAACATCCAAGTGAATGAGATCAAAAGGTGCAATGCTAGAGTTTTCATGAATAGGGAAGGGGACGCTTTTTTACTTTGCCTTTGGACACACTTCACAGATTTTGTGAGGCAAGACAAAAATCTCATATGATGAAGCTTGAATTTTATTGATGATATGGTGTGATAATTGACCAAGTCTATAATGCCAAATATCAAAATTTTTGTCTAAAACTAAGTTGGCAGAGTTTCTGTCAGTATCAAGATTATACCAAGACATGATAGAAGAATTTTTTGACTTGACAGCAAGTGCAGGTTTTAAGCTTCTTCAATTCCTGGTACAAGAAATAAAGTCCATTTCTTTGCTTAGCAATGTCAATCCTCATCTTTTGGTGGGACCTGGATATAGCACATATTTAAGTTAAAGACTAGGTTACATTTCTTGTCTAGAATCAACTTATTTAGTGAAATGAGATTGTATTAAAATAAGGGTATGTAAAGGACATTCTTCAAGACTAGGGACTAAGATACTTGCACTATCCCAATGCGAGTGACGGGCAGTCTAGAGCCATTAGGAAGACTAAAAAGAAGATTTAACATAGGCTTATAGCAAGAAGAGAGGTCTGAATGATTGCACATGTGATCAGTGGCCCTATGCCCACTATCCAAATATGTGAGCCATGTGAAATGTGAGTGTGTACAAGCTATTTATTATGTGAGGTCAGGAAAAAGTGTTGCTATGGGGGGTTACCTAAGAAGTTTGTAATGTTTTGGATAAGTTCTGAGTTCAGTTAATTATGGCCAAACACTTGCTAACCTACTGAAGTTACTGCATTGGACTTGGCAACTTATTGTGATCCTAGCCATGACAGCAGCCTACTAATCTGATCTAGTGTGAATGGCATCTCACCTTACTTGCTACATTCTCACCTTCTAAATTCTATTCATTTGAGACTAGATTGGCTGAGACTTGAGTGTTCCTCCCTATCGTCTTTGCGAACTTGAAATTAGAAGGAAATCCAATTAACTTGTAACACCTCTCCTTGCTTTGCCCTCTTTTCCCACAGTGAGTGTAGGTAACATCTGACTCTTTCTTCCTTTTCTCAATTGCTACTAGCATTCCTGATGTTTCTTGCCATGCCTAAGATTGAAGACCATTGGATCTTTGTGCCTCTTCAACAATTAGGAAAAGGACTTTGATGAAGTAGCTATGATTTGTTGCTTGAATAAGCTTCATCCAGCTCATTTAAAAACTTGTGTACCTTGTCCTTTTCGTACGGATCCACATATCTTTGAAAACATTTAGGGTTGCATCTCCCACACACACAATGTGGTGGTGGTCTAAAATAGTGAAACTCCTCCCAAATAGCCATTAAGTTAGTGTAATAGCTATCCACTCCTCTAGACCCTTGCATGGCAGTGCACAGCTCACTTTGCAGCTTACACACCCTTGTCTCATCTAGATTTGAGAATCTTTTCTATTGAGTGTTCTAGGTTTGGCATACATCTTTCATGTAAAAGACAGTAGAAGCAAGGCTTGGACTAATAGATTTCAAGATCAAAGAGACAACAAAGTCATTGCATCTGCACCATGCAGGGTGCAAGGGGTCACTTTGATTAGGTTCTTTTATGGTTCCATCCACACAATCCAACTTGTCTCTCATGTAGAGAGCTAGGCTGAATGACCTCTTCCTGGTGTGACAGTTTGAGCCATTAAGCTTAGGGGTCACAATCACAGCGTGTGATTGTCTGTTGGATGAATGAAGGGAGAATTCCCATCATCTGTTACTTGGTTGAACACTGGTTGGTTGATAAAGTTTCTTGATGTAGATCCCATTTTCTTTGAGGTAGATGATCTAGAATCTTATTGAACGAATCTGAAGCGCTGGTACCATGCTACATTCAATCAAGAAACATGACGAAAGTAAACTCAACAAGAATTGAAAATTTGAGCATGAAAAAATCTGTGAACTAGAAGAGTGAAGGAACTGTCTTCTGTTCCTGTTCGGTTAGAGAAATTGAAATTGCAAACTTAAAACATCTCATGCCTGCTTGGGAGTTATTTATCACTTAATCAACTAATTAGAGCAGTTAAGTCACACCTAACAACTAGAAGATAACTAATCAAACCACCCCTCGAATCTGTCAGGACACCTCACAGCTCCACATAACCACTATTGTACTGATCAACTTCCAGGTTGGTTTTCATGGTCTGTGCACCTCTTAAAAGTAGGTTCTCGTGGAGAGGTTGGATGAGGAAGTTCTTGACTTGGGCTCATAGGCTTGGCATAGGAAGCTGAAAATTAGATTTTCATAAAATGAGTTTCTACTGAAGAATTTTGACAATAGAACATATGGTAACAAAAGAATCAATCAAGAGGATTTTGTAAAATTTATTCCATCACGCTTGTTCTTTTAATTAATATGATTGGAAATTGATTATTCAAATTATAGAACCTTTTTTTTTTTACAATCCTCAACTATAATTGGTGCAGAAAAATTTTTGGGTGGACTACTAAATGTGGGTAGGCATCAATCATCTATGGACGATTTCAGACAAATTTTGACTAACAAGTTGATAGTGCGTTTTTTAAGGACGCAATTAATTGCAACTGCACGATGTTAAGTAGTAGTACATATGTTCCCACTATATTTGAATACCAAATACCAGATCTAATTCACCAGACTTTATTCAAGGGACAAGAATGATACAATTAACCGACTATATTGGATTAACTAATAGTGAAATAAATAGAAATTAAAAATGAAATCAAATATGAACAAAAGTCACGAAAGACGAAATAAATGAACTAATATGTTTGGAAAAATTGAAATCACTTGTTTCACCATACTTTAACCAGCTTTCATTAATAGCTAATTGATCAAATACTAATCAAGATTCAATTATATTATTAACTTTCCTTTCCCAAGTACTAAATAAAGACCAATGTGAATCATTTGGAAAAATATCACTATTCATTGCTATTATAAGCACACAGTAAAAATCAATCTTTTTTTGGATTCATTAAATATCCGTTGATATCCTTATTCAATGTAGTTTAATGCTCTATCTTAGTTTTAATTTATGGAATTAACTTTTCAAAACTTAATCCCACACATAACAAATCATTCAAATTATATAGACTTGAATTGTAAGGATTAAAAGAAGACAAGTAATTGAAATAAAAAATTACATTAATGAATAAATCTGAAAAATCAAGTTGTGGTTTCAAGTAGTCTCACCCATCCCTTACGCTAATAATTTATTCTTGTATATTACGGAACATTTCGCACATATAATTCCTTGCCATAATAATTACAATCAAGAAAAGACAAAAAAAAAAAAAAAGAATAAAAACTTCTGTACGCTAGCAATATTTTCTTCTTTTTTCTTATGTTCAATTGCATTTAGAAACTTGAAAATTTTTCATTTTTCTCCTCTTGAATCTATGCCAGAAAAGGTTTGTCAAGAACCATAAATTTTCCTTTTATATGTTTGAAATTATAGCTTGAATAGATTCGTTCTTTCTTTACCATATATTCTTTTTTCAGCATCCTACTAGTGCGATCAATCAATGTCAACCTCACCTTTGTTGCGACCAGTCTGTGTCAATTCAAAATCCATCCGAATCGATCCTACTTGCTTGGAGTTCAATATGACATCTTCGTGTTGCGATTGAGCAAGATCAAGATAAATCCACTTGAATTGATATTACAGAACTTCATTAAAAGAGTCAAACGAAAAGTGAAGACTAAGGCACATGATGTGGTAACATAGTTTAGTGTATACGTAACATCTATGGGCCTTGTCCAAATCTAAAGTGATTCACTATCACACACTGAATTTTACACCAAGAACTCTCAAAACCTTGCTAGGAATACCCCATTATTTCATACCTTGAGTTCTTGACTAAGTGATACTTCTACAACAATCTCATATGCTCAGAATATTGACTTAACTCCCTCTACCCCTCATTCTTTTGTCATAGTGAACTTTCACTCAATAGATAAACAAGCACACAGTTTAACTTTTCACTTAAAAATACAAATTATAAATTTAATGGGTGAAAATAACACTAAGCACTCTTGCGTAGACTAGAACCACACAATATGATCTTCACAAAACGCAATAAGGCTCCACAAAGACTCACCTAAGGCTCCTTACCACATTTTTGAGAACTCTAACATTTATAGAAGTCTTCCCAATAGCCTTCCTTGAAATTAGGACATCCAGGATGCTCCATAATCAGTTGGATTTGGTCAACCTTACACTTTGATTATTATATCTCACTCATGCAGCATCATAGATTGACTTTCCTTCTACAAAAATCACATCCTTTTATATTATGATCCAAATCCTCCCAATTTAGGCATGATATATCTTTGTTATCTTCTCAAGATTTTAGTAGATATCTACTATAGAAACTCAATTGATACTTGCCTTTTTGTTGTGATTTCATATCTTCAAGTTATATAGAATAATTTTTACATAATTGAAAGAATAAGGAAAACTATCCAAAAAAAGGGCATAATAGTTTTGAATTCCAACACATATTTGGCAATGATTATGACAACATTTTCATCTATGTGTATGTCACATAAGTACCAATATATAATATTAACAATCTCTCATTTGGCATTATATGACACAATCCACCAAAAGATACAAAATGATTATGCCTTAATTGTATTGTGTAGTAATAGCAATTCAACATGAGCAATTTAGGACCACTTAGAATTAGTTTAGAAGCATGATAAGACATAAGACAACAACAAAGCAGTGGAAACTTCTTCTCAAATGGACTACTATAAATTCCTTTCCCTTACACCACCATTAACTCACTCCCTCATTGTAAGATATAATAACTAAGTTAAAGAAAGGGAGAGAAGAAACAATGACCAAATCAGAAGTGTGAAGGCCTGGTTTCAACAGTTGGTGTTGGTGATTTTGCAACATCAATTTGGGCATTAGGATCTCCAGGTGCAACATGGCCTAACATAGAATTTGAGTAATCATGTAGCTCAACCTTCTAGAGCAAATTGTGCATAATATTCTACAGACTCACCACTTGCAACTCTAGTTAATTTTTTTTATTCATGCATCTAAATAGTTGGCCGTAGAAGATGCCGACTTCTCTTTAGTGGATGCAGGCTATGAAATGTGTAGTGTTGCAACTCCAGTAAGGTCACCCACCTTTCCAACTCTTGAAATCCTCCTATTGAAGGAAGTAATATCCTTTTTTCTTGATAACACAAATGTATCCATAGAAATGTGCTAGTTTATCAATATTTTCAAAATCAAAGTTAGATGTAGTAGACTTGTTGACGTGTAACCGGATTCAACATGGCTCAAAATTATGTTGTGTATGTACCGCCCAAATTAACTTTTCATCTAATTTCCTAGCAATACAATAGATCAACCATTTCTAGACTTATCAGCCTCTTTAGTGTAGCTTTCTTCAGGTTGTTGAATTTTTGGTAGCTTTCATCATAGGATTTCTTTCTTCTTCTTCTTCTTCTTCTTTTTTTCTTTTTTTTTGCATAACATCTTCAAAAATTGTCTATTGAGTGGCCTTCTTTTTTCAACATCATGGACCTCCAACAATAAATTAATAAAGTGGCGTCATCTGCAGGTTAATTAGACTCTCCTAGAACTAATATTTCAATACAAATCATTGCTGCTTTAGGTACCTTCTCTACTAGTGTTGCAACACCAGTTGCTGGGTCTGGTTCATTACATTCTTTGGTCCTTTTGCCACCTCTAATTTTTGGTAAATTAGGGAATTCCATCATAAATTTTGGCTCCTCCATTATCATTTTAGGATAGGGTCCCAAAGTATTGATAGTTCCAAGAGGCTTGACTTCAACTAACCCTTCATAAGGTACAATGTCCACATATTTTGTGGTAAACTCTGATCTTTTAGGAGTTTTTTGTGAAGAAGATAACCTAACTCATTCAAATTGTTAATTATGTGTCAATAGTTTTCAATAATTATTGAAGGAGAATTTTCCATCTCACTCAAATTGCATTGCTACACTAGAAAATTTTAAGACCTAAGAAAACCCCTTCAAGAAGTTAATGATGAAGAAGAGAGATCTTCTAATATTTTAAAGAGAAAAAAAGAATACCAAATGATTTAGGATATTTTTTATGATTAAGGAGGAAATAGTTCTCATTAAAGAATACCACATGTTTAGGCAAGAAATATCTTTTGTAATTTCTACATATCTTCCCTATAGAAGCAAGATTTTTTTTCCTTTTTTAGGCTTGTCAATCCACAAGCAAAAACCGTAAAGACAAATATAAACCTGTAGTAGATACGAATCAAGGAAGCATAAGTAGCCATAATGCGAATTTTGAAATAGTAACGAAAGATAATAACCAAATAATAATTAGAGCCAAACACTTCTAAGAGCTCTTATAAATTCTCCTATTCCTCTTTAAGTTACTTTCCCTTAATCTCACATAATGGTAAAGAACTCTAAAAGGAGGAGGAAATACAAACTAGCATAAAAGGGAGAGGGAACTTAATTGGTTAAATGTTGAGAACATATTGGGAACATGCTTATGTGTTGTAGTTTACAATGCAATATAATATTGCGATAATATTGTCAATACACACATAACATAAACAAAAAATAAATAGAGTGAGATGAACAATATGATCACATAGTTCGAAGCAACTCTTCTATGTCTATTAGGCCACATAGATCAAAGAATCCCACTATTACTAAAGTGTTCAAACAAAAACACAGCGAACAATCATCACTAAAACAATTCACTACCCCAAACTCTAGATTCACAACTATTTGACACAACAAAACACAAGCCCCTCTCATTTTATGCATGGACCTAACTCTCTTTAGGCCTCAACTTTCTATTATAATAAATTTTCTTTCTGAAGGATTGATACAAATACAACAAATAAAAATATACTATGTGATAAGTGGGCGATAATAATGTAAGCTTATCACTTTTCTTGCTCAAAGGGCTTACTTAATTATGTACGGATGCTCACCCAAACCTACACTATACGGCCTCTATAGTGCAAACTTAAGAATTTGCCAGCTAAAATTCTACAAAAAAATATCTTCAAACTCCCTTGAAAACAACAACCTAATTAGTTTAAGACATTGTTGGACATGTTGTTAGTGATATGCCCTCTAATACCAATGGAAAGTAAGGGATACTAAAGGCCATTTGGTTGTATATGTACTTTTTACATTGATTAATAAAATATTAATTTATTTATATCAATATTGTGGCAAGTTTTCTCATGCACATGAATCTTGATTGGCATAAAGTGCTGCATGTGCCCATGTGTTTAAGTTGACAAGCCTTATTTATAAAGAGTTATGAATATGGATACAAAGTTTGTTCGGTACTCAATCATTAAAATTAGTCTGCAGGTCACAAGCATTGTAAAGTGGCATTAGAAAGTTGGTTTGACTTGCACATCTTGTATTTGTATGGTGAGCGTTGTGCCGTTCAGTTTGAGATACTAAGAATACATGTGTGTGGGGGGTGTGGCATTTGGGCATCGACTCACAAAATTAGACAGACACATAAAGTTCATTTTTGGTTAACAACATCCTGCTTTGTGATCGTGTAACATGTATATAGACCTTGGATTCGAGATGACATGGTTAACTCATATGCATTATGGTTAACGTGTCATTAGGATATTAAGGGCCAATATATATCTTATTATGGGATAGGGCCATGAGCCTAACATACCATTGCCTAGGTGTGTATGAAGATATGTGTATGTTTAATAAGGAATTTATCTTCTTATAAGTAAACAAAGTGTTTGCCCTATGTGGTTGTTGTTTTATGAGACAGAAACCCTTGACTAAGGCAATGTGTGATCAGAAAGGGATTTCTGATGAGAACATTTATCACATGAGGAAATAATAATTGATCATATAATCGATTTTGTGAATTTGACTAAATCCATGATTCTCCTTCAGTTATAACAAAGTAAAATAAAAAATCTATACAACATGGTAGTCATGATTGGAAAGGCTCATTATGGTCCAATCACTTTATCTTAGTTGAGTTAAAATGTGTGTCGTAGGCTAGACATTACTTATACCCTTTGAGTTATGATTGTTCTTAATTAAAAATGAACTTAGAGAGTCACACACATGAGATTGGTATATGTTGCGAGTGTTAAATTGATGGGCATATAATTTATTTAGTTGCAATTGGATTGAACTAAATAAGTTGCTATGGTGCTTGTCAATAGTGAGATCTTTAATTAAAACACAATAGATAATTTTATTTAATTAACAAGATTAAGTAAATTAAATTAAATTAAATTAGTTGGTTACAAATGGACTTCAATTGTATGTGAGATTAATAATTAAATGACATATGGACTAATTTATTAATGAAATTAATAAATAAGAGTTCATAGGTCACTGAATTATTAATCTCACATACAATTGGTTAAAATGGTCTATGTAGAGAGGTGCATAGAGCCTATGCACTTAACCAAAGCATCTAAATTATAAATGGGAGTCTTGAAGAGTTTAAAACATAATTTCAAGACACAAAATTCGTGTGCTCTCTCAATCAAAAGGAGAGGAAAGCCCTAGCCACCCTCTTGCATCTCTCTTTTGTCAAAAAGTCCTCATAGTTGAAAGGTTTCGCATTAGAGCTTCGTAAAAAAAGTTTTATACAGTGTAGGAAGAGCTCACAAGTATCCCAATTGTGTGAAAAATCTAGAGGTTGAGGTTCAATGGCCACAAATTCAAGGATCACACAAGAAAAGTCTAAAAACATTTTAAAGGTACCATCTTGATTCTTCTGCTTGTTAATTTAATATCTTGCATGTTTTGCAATAAAAATGAATGGGGCTTGTCTTGTTAGCTTCTGTTGCATGTTTGTGATTTTTTTTATGTGATGAAATTTTAATTTTTATGGTCTAACCCCAACAAAATCTAACAGTGGTATCAGAACCACCATTTTTCTTGCAAAACTATGAATTTTTAATGATTTAATCTATGCTCTACATTAGTTTTCCATTTGAATTCCATAGAACATGTGTCTAATCGATGAAAGACCTTTCTAAAATATTTTGGAGGTGATTGGAATTGAAAAAATTAGAAAAGAATTGGTTTTGGATTAAATACTCGAAGCTACAGAACATCTGCACCATTTCTACTACGTTCTGCAACTGATAGTCACGGTCATGAGATGCGTTTTGTGATCATGATGCCAATTTGCATGAGTGTGATTACATGAACCCCATGGTTTGATGCACACATGTGGAAGAGCTCCTATAGTCGTGATAGGCTTTGACATGACCGCGCAAGGCTCTATGACAAAAACCTTAAGGTTTCTGTTGTGGTTAGCCATTGCAACTGCGCAAAGGTAGCTTGTGACCATGGCATTGATCCTCATGACTACGACATACTTTTGCAATAAAATCAGTTTCTCGATTTTAGTCTTGATTTTTTAAAAGGGACGAAAACTAATGTATGAGATGCGTAAGGCATGAAAATAATCATTAAATGAAATTATTTAATTATTCATGTTATGTATAATTGTTTGGATAAATGTTGCGATTGGATTATAGAGTTAGGACACTTGTGGATGAATGCACTTTATTTCATTTTGGTTTTTTATGGGTTGTATAATTAATTTTTTATGGGCTGGAAGGACACACGCTTAGTTTTAATTTTTATTATATAGAATAGGATTTTCTATGGTATGCCATGTGTATTTGTAAATAAATTTATGAGACATCAAGAGTTGGTGTTCGTGCGGAGGCCAAGAACTGGTTCCATTTGAAGTTCCAAGGCGTGGTGGACCCCATGAAGCCATAAGACCAAGATGAAGGTATTCAAGAAATCCTCATATAATAGAGTAGGATTTCATGCACTTGTGCATGATCTTACCTTAGCTCTAGTGTGATTTAGAAATCTATAATCCTCTACTTTTATTTTTGCATATTATTTGTGACGGATGTATGGGACACATGAAAATGGATAATGTGTAAAGTGAAACTTAATCTATATGGACCCTGAAACTTTTTCAAGCAAATATTAACGTTTTATGGCAAAACGTTTATCGTGGCCCTCCACTAAGCTCGATAGCCCAAAGTCTATCCTTAGTGTATGATATCATTACATTAGCAGGTTTACATTATGACGATGCATTTACGACTTCAGGTGCATTAGATATAGTATTCAAAGGATACTATGCCTTAAGAATGGCTAGCCACAAGTGGAGTTCAAATCTAGCGAGTTTTCAAATGGTGGGTGTGACTTAAATAGACCCAACATACCTAGACTCGAATTATGTGAGGCATTTTAAGCTATAGGTTAAAGGAAAGATTACATCGCTCATGAGATGTGCTGGCAAGAGTTGCCGCTCATTAGGCCTAGCATGCCAAGATTCAATTATGTGAGGTGTGTAATATTTAATGAAGACCCCAATTCTCACTAAGGAGATTTTACTAAAGAAATTTCTATTTTTCACTCAAAAGAGTACAGGATTCAAAAAATCTAGTAGGAGGCCATTTTGATTTAAAGTTCATAATCACAATGGTAACACATAGAATAACCAAACTAATTAATCTTGTTTAGTTTCTACAATGTTATTTTATATAAATAATGTCTACACTTTTTTCTAAATTGCTTGAGACCAACGTTCTAATTGGGCCCTACTATAATGATTGGCTCTAGAATTTGAGAATTTTTCTCAATCTAGAGCAATTTGGATATGTTTTGGAGGATGATATCCTACAAGCCTCTACAGGCACGGCTAGTGAGGAGTAAAAGGTCGCTCATAAGAAATGGATAAAGGATCATTTGTGAGTTAAGAGCTACATGTTAGCTTCTATGACTAATGAACTTCAGAAGACCTATGGTGAGGTATTATTAAATTGCAAGACCAACTGGTGAGCTATATGTTGCACTCAATATCATTCATATGATAATTTATACCTCTTGCAAGTTGTGTGGTGAGCAGAGTTATACTACTAGATATGAGTATTTAAGCAATTATTCAAGATGTGCATGGTAAAGGACAGTGATGTAAGTGAGCATGTCCTTAAGATAATTTCACTTATTAAGAGGCTTGAGACACTGGACTTCATCATGGACACCAATCTGTAGACGGATTTGATCCTTTAGTCACTTTTGAATTCCTTCTCACAATTTATCATTAATTACAACATGAATGATATTGAGTGCACACCAACTAGGCTCCAGAACAACCTAGTGACTGTATAGCAAATCATGAAAGGGAAAAGAAAGGAGGTGGTTGTTGCTACATCTAACTTCTATGGTGTGACCAAGAAGAGCAAGGCTAAGAAGAAGAAGCACGTCATTCCTCAATTAAGAAGGCTAAGCCTCCCATTGGAGAAAGGAAAGTCTTTCCATTGCGGAAAGAATGGGCACTAAAAGAGGAATTAAGTGAACTACCTTAGCCTTAAGAAGGTAGTAGGAGGTAAGGAACTTTATGTTTATGAAATATCTTATTCCATTGGTGTTTTTTCTACTTCTTGAATGTTAGATTCTCATGCTATTTCTTATATTTATACTTTACATTAATATCTAGTCAGAAATAGGATGCTTAGGAAGCATGAAGTGGCAATCAAGGTGAGGAATAGAGCAAGTGTTGCAGCCACCACAATTGGGACCACTTCAATAAAACTATCATTAAGGTATAGTTTAGTGTTGAAAGATTGTCATTTATTGTCTAATGGGCTTAAGAACATTGTTTTCATTCCGTTATTAGTAAAAGAGAATTATGAATTTTCATTTAGAAGTAATGTGGACCACATTTATTATTGTAATAAGTTGGTTAGCACGGCATCTCTCATGAATGGCTTATGTTATTTGAATATAGATGATTGTAATCTAATCAACACCATCTCAAACAAACATCCTAGGGATGGTTTAAATCCCAAGTATTAATGGCACTGTAGATTTAGTTATGCTGGGGATATAAGGATTGGTAAGTTCGAGAAAGATGGGCTTATTAGCTTATTAAGAGAGGAACCCTATCCAACTTACAAACCTTACATTCTAGGTAATATGGCTAGAAATTCATTTGATAGATGTGTCGAAAGGGCTACTAAAGTGTTGGAGCTAGTCCACACTGACATTTGTAGCCCATTTAATGAAATGGCAAGGGCAGGATTTCTCTACTTGATAACCTTTACCAATGATTAGTAATGATATGGTTATGTATACTTGATGAAGTATAAGCATGAATCTTTTGAAAGGTTTAAGGAATTCAAAGTGAAGAGAAGCAAATTGGCAAACATATTAAAGCATTAGGATCAGATCATAGAGGCGAGTATATGAGTGCTAAGTTTGCTAAGTTCCTCAAGGAGAATAGCATTGGATCATGATTAACACCATTGACAACACCTTAGTCAAATGGTGTAGTCGAACATAGGAATCAAACTCCGTTAGATACGGTTCGATCTATGATGAGCTTCACTTATCTACCATATCTTTATGTGAGGCATGCCCTACTTACTACAACATACGTTTTGAATAGGACACCCTCTAAGTCCATTCCCTCCACATTAGATGAGATGTAGTATGGAAGGAAGTCAGGCCTTAAACATTTAAGGATCTAGGGATGTCTGGTTTATTTTTGGAAGATTAAGATGGACAAGTTTGAGGCAAGGTTGTTATGGGTCATTTTTTTAGATGTATCAGAGATTCCATAGGGTATGAGTTTTACATACCTAAAGAAAAGAGGATTGTCATCGAGTATTACGCATACTTCCTTGGAAAGAATTCATTCAAGAAAGCGGTGTTGGTCGAACCATAGTGCTCAAGAAATTTGAGCACAAGGAACAAAGTCATCAACCTATAATACAAGTGCCTATTCAAAAGGAACCTTATAAGATGCAACCATTGCAATGATTGCATAGGATCTTTTGAGTACTAGAGAAATATGGTTATCTCCCAGAGAATGGATAAGAGTTGTTCGTAATGGGAAATAATGATTATGGAGATGATCCTTTTGCCGATGATCAAATAATGGCTGGCAAAGACTCCACCAGTGGCTGTAGGTTGTGAAATCAGAAATAGATTCAATAAATGCGAGTCAAGTATGGACTCTAGTGGATCTACTTAAGAGAATTGTTCCCGTTGGATGTAAATGGGTCTAGCAAAGAAAGATTAGTTTGACTGGTGAAATGGAGACCTATAAAGCTTGGTTGGTGGTGAAGGGTTATAGTCAAAATGAGAGAATTGACTATGAAAAAACCTTCTCATGGGTAGCTATGCTGAAGTCTATTTATATTTTACTTGCAATAGACACCCACTTGGACTATGAGATTTGACAGATGGATGTCAAAACTACTTTCCTCAATGGCATGCCTGAAGAGGACATTTCTATGTTATAGCCACACAATTTTGAATTCCAAGATGAATCTCATAAAGTGTGTAAGTTTAAGAGGTCCATTTGTGGTCTTAAGCAAGCATCAAGGAATTGGAATCTTTGTTTTGATACTACAATCAAATCGACTTCATCAAGAATGAGGATGAGCTTTATGTCTACAATAAGCTTAGTGAGAGCACCATAATATTCCTTATATTATATGTGGATGACATATTATTAATAGGGAACGATGTTGGAATGCTAAGTTCAATTAAGTCCTAGTGGTCTAAAACCTTCTTCATGAAAGACTCAAGAGAGGTAACCTATATCTTGGACAATCACATCTATAGAGATAGAGCGAATAGACTGTTAGGTCTCTCCTAAGTGTTGTACATCGATAAAGTATTGAAGAGGATTACATATCGCCTATGCCATAATTGTTATGAGTAGGTTCTAGGCAAATCCAGACAAGGAGCATTAGAATGCTATGAATTATATCCCTAAGTATTTGAGAAGGACTAAAGATATAATACTTATGTATGGAGATGGTGATCTAAGAGTAGATAGATATACCAATTTGGACTTCCAGTCAAACGTGGATAATAGAAAGTCTAGCTCTAAATTTACATTTACACTTAATGGTGGAGCATTTTGTTGGAAGAGTTCTAAGTAGAACACAACAGCAAACTCCACCACTGAGGTTGAGTATATTGCTACATGCGATGCAACAATGAGAGCTATTTAGATAAAGAAGTTCATGACAAAACTTTAAGCGGTTCTAGATATAGATTGACCGTTACGACTTTATAGTGACAACAATGGCACGATTGCAAAAGAAAAGGAATTGAGATCTCATCAAAAATCCAAACACATAGAGAAACGTGACCACATTATCCAGGAAAACATTAGAAGCGGTGATGTAGCCATGTAGAAAATAGCTTTAACTGATAATGTGGCTGACCCACTCACATTGATGACTTAAGTGCATCTAGATCAGTATTTTGAGAAGATGGATATTAGATACTACAGCGATTAGCATTAGTAATATTGGTATTAGAGTGCAAGTAGGAGATTATTAGTGATATGCCCTTTAATGTGATAGCAGATGAGGGATACTAGAAGGGCATTTGATTATATATGTACTTTTCACATTAATTAATAAAATATTAATTTATTTATATCAATATTATGACAAGTTTTCTCATATATGTGAATCTTGATTGGTGTAAAGTGTTACATGTACTCACGTGTTTAAGTTGACAAACGTTATTTATAAGGAGTTATAAATATAGACACAAAGCTTGCGCGGTACACAATTACTAAAATTAGTCCGCGATTCATAGACACACTAAAGGGGCATTAGAGAATCAGTACAACTTATACACTTTGCATTTGTACAATAAGTATCATGCTGTTTAGTATGAGATACAGAAAATACATGTGTATGGATATTTTATTGGGGAATAGGGCATTTGGGCATTGACTCACAAAATGAAGCAGACGCTTGGAGTTCACTTTTAGTTGTCAACTTCCTGCTTCATGATCTCATTAAATGTCCATGGACCTTGGACCTAACACAACATGGTTGTCTCATGTGCATGATCGTGAACATGTTATTATGGCATTAAAGGCCAATATTTGTCCTATTATCGGATAAGGTCACAAGCCCAATATGCCATTGCCTAGGTGCATGTGGAGACATATGTGCATTCAATAAGAGATTTATCTTCTTGTATATGAGCAAGGCATTTGTCTTATATGGTTGATGTTCTATGAGACATAAGCCCTTGGCTAAGACAATGTATCATTAGAAAAGAGTTTTTAAAATGAACATTTATCTCATGAGAAAATGCCAATTAGTCGTATGATCAAATTTGTGAGTTTGACTAAATCCATAACTCTTGTTTGGTTGAGGCAAAATAAGACAAAATGTCTATACGACATTGTGGTCATGATTAGAAAGGTTCATTGTGATCCAGTCAATTCATTTTAGTTGGGCTATGATATGGCCCATAGGCTAGACATTACGCACATCCTTCTAACTATGCTTATTGTAGATTAAAAATGAACCTAGAGAGTCACATGTATAAGATTGGGATCTATTATGAGTGTTAAATTGATAGCGTGCATAATTTATTTAGTTGTAATTGGATTGGACTATATAAGTTGCTACTGTGCTTATTAATGACCAAATTATTAATTAGAAGCATGGGGAAATTTTAATTTAATTAATGAGATTAATAAGTAAAGGGCATATGAGCAAATTTATTAATGAGATTAATAAATAAGAGTCCATGGGCTATTTAATTAAAAATGGTTCATGCAAAGAGGCCTATAGAGCCCATGCACTTAACTCTAGTGTCTAAATTATAAATAGGGGTCTTGTAGAGTTTAAGACATGATTTCAAGACAAACAAATTCATGTGCCCCCTCAATCAAAAGGAGAGAAAGCCCTAGCCACCCTTTCCCATCTCCCTTTCATCAAAAAGTCCTCCTAGCCTGAAGTGTTCACGTTAGAGTATCACAAAAGGAGTTTTATAGAGTGTAGGTGGAGCTTACAAGCATCTTGATTGCATGAACAATCTAGAGGTTAAAGTTCAAGGGCCACAACTCCAAGGATCGTGCGAGAAAACATTGAATGCATTTCAAAGGTACCATCTTGATTCTTGCACTTTTTAATTCTATACCTTGCATGTTTTGCTACAAAAATAGATGGAATTTGCTCCGTTAGCTTCAGTTGAATGTTTTTTATTTGTTTATTAGCTTTAGTTGAATGTTTTTGATTTATTTATATGATAAAATTCTAATTTTTATGGCCAAAACCTAACGAAATTCAACGATTGTAAGAGTGGTTGGATAAGCTTGAACTCTTTGATGTAAATCCAAATAAGTTATCCATCTTTCGTTTACTCGTCTTCAATATTGTCCACCTCTTAACACCTCTTCAAGGCTTTTCATAGTAGTAATATATCATCAAAACTCTATATATTTTGGCCAAAAAATACTTCACAAAATCTGTAGCTAATTAAATATAAATCAATATCCAAATCTCTACAATAACTAATAAGATATTGTAACATGGTTAAGAACATTAGAGTTGATTAAATTTGGACTCTTCTGTGCTTCCCCATTTCATAGCCATAGGTTTTCTAGGTCTTATCAACTTCTTATTGGCTAGTTTTATCAACAAATTTACTTTTCATGATTCATCTAGACTTCTAGACAAGTTCTACTATGCATTGAAATTTTATAAGTCCTACAAAGTGAGGAAAATGCCATAATATGATATCCAAACTATTTTCAAAGTTAACAACATCCCCAATTAGCACATTATGGCATGACATAAATCAAAGTTCCCTTATATGTTCTCAATAGACTGCTAACAATGAAAAATAGATTGGTACAATCAACAGCAACTATTATTCTCCCCCTTAAATGCTTCTATTTTCCTTCATTATATTTCTACCTCATTATCTTGGTGCTATGCAATTCCAGCTAAGGAGAATAATCTCCTAAGTTTCTCAAGAATATGAGGGTCCAACATTAGCTAGAACACACTATCTATTATTGTTTGCAATGTAGCAACATGATGCACAACATTGCTCCTTTCTAAGGGATGCCACTCATTCTCAAGAGAACTCTGTGCATTTAAGGTTTCTAATAAAAATAATTGCTTACATCAAGAAGCAATGGTTAAGTCACCTGTACTTATCATCCGACCCACTTGCATGTTTAAGACCTTAGTTGACTAAGAAAAACTAAGTCACAAAAAAGCAACCTACTCTACTACCACTTGTAGGCATGGATGTGGTCAAGTGGTGTTGCAAACCCCACAATGATCAACTTATGTTGTAATAGTGTTCCAACACCAATACATGCAGCAGAAATTATGTTGGTCAATAGGTGTTGAAATAAGTCACAATTTACACACAGACAAGCACGATAGTAATACTAAAGGATCTAAATAATAAGAGTCAAATGCTTGATGTGATGGCATAGTTTGGAGTCAACACACCTACATTTGCAAGCGTCATTCAATCAAAAGTGATCCACTATCACAAATTAAGTTTTATACTAAACACACTCCAAATCTCACTTGACCATTATCACTCTAGGCCCTACCTTTTCATCATAGTTAACTTTCACTCAAGAGGAAAACAAGCACACAATCCAACTCTTCACTCAAAAAACACAAGTTATAAATCAATGGATTGAAAAAAACACTAAGAACACAGTTTATAGTAGATTTACACTACATGATCTTCACACAACCTAATAGGGCTCGTTAAAGACTCACCCAAGGCTCCTCTTCACATCTTTTCACTTTCTAATATTTATAAAAGTCTTCCCAATAGTTCTTTTTTTTTTTTCTGAAAATAGGACATCCAAGATACTCTATAATTTGTTGGATTTGGTCAACCCTACAGTTTTATTATCTTGTCCCACTTGCATAGCAACATAGGTTGGCTTTCCTTCTGAACAACAATCTCATCCTTTTATGTTGTGATCCAAATCCCCCAAATTTAGGCTAGATATGTCATCATAATCTTCTCAAAATTTTAGTAGATATCTCCAAAAAAACCTGATTCACACTTTCCCCTTTTGTTCTGATTTCATATCTTCAATATATATGGAATAATCTTCACATAATCATAGAAATAAGGAAAACATTATCCACAAAAAGACACATATTAATTTTGGAATAGAATACAAATATAGAAATAATTATGATGTCGTGGTCATCCATTTGTGTACCACAATAATTTTGGACTCCAATACAAACATAGAAATAGTTATGATGATGTGTTTATCCATATGTCTGCCACATAATGCAATAGAAATGACTATATGTGACATGAAAAATGTTGGCATTATGGTGCAGGCACTCATGTGACACATACTTGGCAATCCAAGTCATCAAATCATTGCCATGATTAAAAGTATTATTAACTATTTTTATGGATTATCTTTTCCTAATTATAGTGCGTGTGAAGATAAGGCAAGGGTTGAACAAATATTTGGAGATCTTGTGATCATCTCAAAGGAAGAAAGGAAAGGTCGACTATATCTACTACAAAATCTCACCTAAGAAGATTAGATCATATCAAAGGATATTTGGCATGATTATTCTACCATATTCCAATTGATTTGAACAAGTAACAAATCTTGATTAAGATGGATAGTCAACTCCTACTATAATAAGGAATCAACATATCATGAAAACTATAGAGTTGACCAAATCAAATGATCTAGGCAAATTTAAAAAATCCTAATTTAGTGGAAAAATTTTTGAGGGACTTGTTCAAATGCTGGAGAAATGGGAAATGAGGAAACCTTGTGCAGAGTGAGTGTTTATCTGATTTTTTGAAATTCTGAAGAGTCATTGTTGATCAACTTTGTGAGGCTTGTGTGGGTTGTTCATGTGTAACTAAAAATGTGTTATATTCTAGTTTAGGTTTAGGATTGAGTCTAAAAGTCTCATACCTCAAGATGGGTGCTTCACTTTGATGGAAACGTGTAAACCTGGTGAAGTTCTGTCTATATTCTAGTAATGAGGACTAGCTGCAGAATTCCACCTAGTAGGAAGTCTGGGTTGTGGGGAAGTGCAACAACTTAAGAGAAGTTGTGTGAGTTTTTGGGTGTAAAACTCATTGATTGTAGTGGACTTTGTTAGACTGGGAATAGCCCTATAAACTTAGGTATGTTTACACCAAATTGTGTTATCGTCTTTAGTGTTCATCCCATTTTTTACAATTTTGATCATTTTGTGAATGTGCCTTAGTGAGTCTAAGTGAACTTAACTAATATTACATAAAATATCCATTGCATGTTTTGGTATTGCTTATGTGTTACAACAAAGATACAACATAGAGTGTTGTTTCTCAATTCTTGTAGTTGTTCATACTAACAAATGGCATCAGAGCCACACCTCCACTTTTGACTTGATTAATCAAGTAGGTGAGGTTTTTGTTAATGTGGTTGGACGATGAACACTAGAGAAGGTGCATCAAAGACACCTCCCTCATTGCTTGAAGGCACAAACTATGCATATTAGAAAGCTTAGAGGCACACCTTCATTAAATCACTCAACGAGAAGGCATGGCTCTCAGTCACTATTAGATGGAAACCACTAATTGCTGAGGATATCAATGGCAAGGTGATCCCTAAGGAATCAAGCAAATGTACCATTGACGAAGAAAAGGCTGCCTTTAGAAAATCTAAGGCAATCAATATAATATTCAAATAGGTGAATAAAGAATAGTTCAAATTAATCTTCGCCGGTGAATCTACTAAAAAGACTTGGGACAACCTACAATATATGCACAAAGGAGTGAGTATGGAGACAATTTCAAAGTTACAAATGCTGGCCTTGCAATTTGCGAACCTGCTAATAGGTGAGGATTAAACAATCTCAGTTTTTAATAAGAAACTGTGTGATATGGCCAACTAAGCCTACCAACTTGGTAAAAAGTACTGAGAGTTGAATACTATGATGAACACTCTAAGATCACTCTCGGAGAGATTTGTAGCAAAAGTTGCAGCCATTGAAGAAACTCGTGGCATGGATAGCATGAAATTAGACTAGTTCATGGAATGTTTTTAAACATACAAAATGAACATGGCTCAAGAGAATAAATAAAAGGAAATAGCCCAGAGAATTGAAAAACACTCTCAAAAGGAAGAATGTTGCAACATTGATAAAGATGAGATAGCCCTTATTACCAAAAAAAATTAAGAAATTTGCTCAAAAAGGAAAGGGACAGAATCTGAGCAAGAAGGGAAATAATTTCAAAATGACTGGTGATAGAACTGGTAGCAAAAAGTTTAAGAAAGATAAAAAAAAACTAACACTTAAAAGAAAGGAGCGCAATGTTTTAAGTAAAGAGCTTCAAACATGTCATGATCGAATACACAAATACTCAAAAGAAGTAGAGTAAATCTACAGCCACTACATGGAGTGAGGAGGTCACTGACCATTCTGTGGAGCAGTAAACCATTAGTTACATCACCTTCAACACCACAAGCCAAAAGAAAGTGATAGTATGCCATGTTGCAACATCAAAAGGACATGAATATGCTTCTAACAGCAGTAGCTCCAATGGTGAGGAGATCTTACAAGATGATCTACTGGAGACTTACCAGCTAATACGTGATCAGTGGATGGCTAGCGATGGTGAAGCAAAATTATTGAGACTAAAGGTGGATGCCATGAGAAGCGAAATAAAGAAGCATGAAGACTTACAACAAATTAAAAGAAGAAAAGTCAAAGTTGGAACAAGCAGTTACATAACCAGAGATAACAGTGCCAAAATAGTAAAATAAAAATGAAAAATTGAATAAGTTGCCCCATGTTGTGTTGTTCAAATCTAATGAAACTAAAGCTACCCTTAGCAAGTTAAATAAGATTGAGGCCAGATTGAATGATCATTATGGGATCAGATACATAGGAGATGTAACTCCTATACCACCTACATAGAGCAAGATAAAGTTTGCTAAAGGAATAATGAATAGTGATGCTATATCAAAGTCACAACCCAAATGTTATTTCCCTATTGAAACACCATTGCCTACAGATAACAAGAAGAGGTGAAGACATCATATTAAGTGATATTTCTGTTGGAGAACTGGACACCTTGTATATAGATGTTATGCTCTATTGTAGCATTTCATGAGAGGAAGATCAATAGCAATCCACAAAGCAAACACTCGAAATAGGGCCAACAAGATTTGGAGAAAAAATGAAGACATAAAGTGTAATTCCTCATAGATCTCTCATCATGTATGTGATAAAGCTTTGGATTATAGTGACAAAGGTTGGTTAAGGAAAATGGTTGGAAATGAGGGGAATATGACTAAGAGAAAAAGTGGAATGTGCAGGCCATGTCAAAAGGTTAAACAATAAAGGAATGTTCACCTAGTGTTGCAACACCAATGCAACACTAAGTTACATGAACTAGTTCATATGGATCTAATAAGTTCAACTAATGAAATGTATAATGTCATAAAGACTTTTCTTGGTGGCGATACTAGAACACCAATTGAGGCCGATGCCTCTCTCCCATAAGCAGGTATGTGTCCCCCCCCCCCCTTCCTTTTCATTTCTTTATCATTTAGTGGTATTAAGCAAGAATTAATTAGGGGGAGAGTAGGAGAACTTACAAGAGCTTTTGGAAATGTTTTGACTCTAATTGCTATCTGATCATTGGAATTTGCGTTATGGCTATTTGTGCTTTGTTTCAAATCCACTATGGGTTTACATTCAGTTCTACTATTTTTATTTGGTATTTTAACTTTTTTGTTGTCACCATGACCTAAAAATCTAACTATAAAAGAAAGCAATGTGACTCCAAAATTTCAAAGTCACCATGTTTCTAAGAAGTTGATTGAAAAAAAAGCTATAGTAGTCAATCATGTTGCAACACAAAAGCGAATATTTTACTGAACCTTAGAATCCAATTGATATGAAGCCTTGATGATGAATTTAGGCTTACGCATGACTTAAGTTTTTGTCCCAACTGGCATTAACCTAAGAAGGAGAGTGGAATATGATTTTGGAAGGAATCTTGAAAACCTTCAAGATTTGATTGCCTAAAAGAAGGGACTCATAAATGAAGGCATACCCCAAAACCTAAACGAACTCCTCCACCACCTCAACTTGAAGTTTCTAAAAGATCAAAAACCAAAATGATATCACTGACCATAGTTCCATTTAACGTGGCAATTAAAGCTATGCCCTTGAATGTGGTTTATCACCTAGCACCACTCGTAGAGGAAGAAATGCCAGAATTTGCTAAACCAGATGGAAAATCTAGAGAAAATGTTAGCATTGCACCTTCAAGTTCAAATTTTTTTAGACCCTAATGTTATAATACAAACTCAACATGAGGAGCAACAACCTAATAAGCAAATGCCTGTTGAAGATGGGAGTACACCACTATTCAAAACCCCTAATATAGTAGTTGGTAGCCTCAGCAAAGTAGAGGATGTGGCAGATGTTAAAAAACATATTCAACACAAACATGCTGAAACTGGAGGTGAAGGTGATGAAACACTAATAAAACATGATAAATAAGAACCTGATGATGATGCACCTCTACTCTCTATTCTTAGCAGTCAAAGAAGGTCCAAGAGACGTGCATCCAGACAGACCCCAAGTGAAGAAATATTGCCAAAGAAAAGCAAGGTTATCCTTAGAGAAAGCAACCAAAATCACCAAGAATTGGGTTACACATCAATGTTAAAACGGCCTACATATAGAGTTTGGAGTTTCTATACACACAAAGCAGAAACCTTGCCATAGTACTACACTATGACATTTTGTTGAAGAAAGGGAACTAAAAACAAACAAGTATGAGTACATTGATGCTTTGTGTTTTGAAAACTTTGGCATGTTTAACTCAATGAATAAGTTTAATAAGCATGTTTGACTCGATGACTAAGTTTAAGGGCTAGCACCCACATTAGTGCATGAATTTTATAGCAACTTACATAAAAATGTTGCTATTTCTAAGTCTCTATAGTTTGAAAAAGTTTATGTATGAAGTAGTGTTTAAGTCCTTATCTAAGTTGATAAATGAGAAATTTGGTAGACCTAATATTGCACGTGTATGAAGATGAATTTGTGACTAACAATGAGGGGATTGTAAGTACCTTGATAGGGAACAAAATTGTTTCTAGGCCATCCGGCCCTACATTGAAGGCTACAACATTGACCTTGAAATATTTTCCACAATTTAAACTTGGTATTCTTAATTGGTTACATTCAGCAAATGCAACATTAGTTGTCAAGGAAATAATTATTCTCCTTAACTGCTTGAGAATTGATAGACCAGTGAATGTTAGAAACCTTTTTTTCAACATTATCCTTTGACAAGATAAATCCAAAGTGACCACTACAAATTTGCTTCATCTAGGCTTAATCTCTAAAATATTAATGAAGTAAAAGGTGACAATTGATCTCACAGAATCGAAAACAAAGATTAGAACACAAGCTTACTTCTCCTAAAAATAAATTTACTAAACTATTACTTATCTTAAGAAACTGGTTAAAGGAATTGATACATAAAACATTTGTAAGAACAAAGAATGTCTTTGGAGTTGGAAGTTTTGAATCTTTGGACTTTGATGAATATTTTTCCCCAAAATGATTAGCAACACACTAGACTGGAACTTATGATTAGCTAAGCTGCATCAAATGAATCAAATGATAGAATGATGTTGCAACATCAAAAGAACCAACTAATGAAGTTTGATCTTTGCACTTCTAATTTTGTTCACTATTCCACCTCTTTCATACTTTTACATTGTCATTGTGTGTCACAAATACGAAGAGTGTGTGGTTAAAGAGAAGTAAAGGAGTGAGTAAAAGTTTGAGGAGAGTTTATGAGTAGATTTCTGGTATGTTCTTGAAAGTTTTTGATTTATTTTAGGTTGCCTTACTTTTGTTACAAAAAAGACTAAGGAAGTTAATGGTTAAAAGGGAGTACGGAAGTCTTTAGCTATGTGAATAATGGGGAATTTATGGCTATTTTCTGTTTTCAGCCATTGGCTTGGTTATTTTGAACTTTGCTTTTGCTTTTACTTGGTCATGTTGTATTTGAGTT
Source organism: Avicennia marina (assembly GCA_019155195.1). Classification (NCBI taxonomy): domain Eukaryota; kingdom Viridiplantae; phylum Streptophyta; class Magnoliopsida; order Lamiales; family Acanthaceae; genus Avicennia; species Avicennia marina. Next base: position 5,314,762 of record CM032762.1, on the reverse strand, counting down.
ACAACATCAATTGTTCTACGTCTTGTTAGTTTGGGGGGCTTTGGTTCTACTTGGTTAAGTGTTTGTTAAACTATTGAGACATGTGTTTATGCACCATGTTTTGAAATTGGGATTGGGCAAAGATTGGTTTTTAAGCTATTTTGTTGGTTTAGAGGAGTTGTGCCACATAATGCGAAAGGAGGTGATTAATACTATTATGGTGTTGGATTTTATATGGTACACACTTGGTAGACTAAGTCATTAAATTATTTCCATGATTAAAAGATATTATTTACTATTTTTATGGATAATCTTTTCCTAATTATAGTGTTTGTGAAGATAAGACAAAGGTTCGACCAATATTTGAAGATATTGTGATCATCTCAAAGGAAGAAAAGTTAATCATATTTGCTAAAGACTCTTTCCTAAGAAGATCAAATCACATCAAGAGATATTTGGCAAAAGTATCCTATTATATCCAAGATTTCGAACAAGCAATAGGTTTAGGTGTAAATGGAAAGTCAACTCCATGTTACAACATGGAATCAACATATTATGAAAGCTACCATGTTGACCAAATCAAATGGATTTTGGAAATTCTGATTCTATAGAAAGCTTGTGAAAGGACTTCTACAAATGTTGGGGAAATGAGAAATGAAGAAACTAAACCTATTGAAACTGTTTAGGTGATTTGGATAAGTCTAGAAGAGTCATTATTGATCAACTTTGTGAGTCGTAGGTGGATTGGTTCATGTGTAACTAAAAATGAGTGTTATCTTCTACTTTAAGTTTATAATTAAGTCAAAAGTCCTGCAACTTAAGAGAAGTGTTTTACGTTAATGAAAAGGTGGGGACCTAGTAGAGTTAGGTCTATATTTTAGCGAGGAGGACTTGTTGTAGAAAAACTCAGATTTTGAGGAAGTGCAACAGCTCAAGAGAGGTTGTGTGATTTTCTTTTTTTTTTTTATGAGTAAAGCTCATTGATTTTAGCGTACCCTTTTACACTGAGTGTGGCCTTATAGATATAGATGTTTACACCAAACTGCATTAACATCTTTAATGTTCATCTCATTTTTATGATTTTGATCATTGTGTGACTATGCATAGGGGAATTCAAGTGAACTTAACCAATTCAACAACTAAATATCGTGTAAAATATCCAGTGCATGTTCTGGTGTTGTTTCTATATTACAACACATATATAATGTAGAATATTGTTTGTCAATTCATGCACTTGTACATATCAACAAAAACACCCCTTACTATTATCTGTGCTGATAGTTCTGACTTGGTGCTACAATACCAAGTATTGCTATGAATCTGTTATGTTCGACACAAGTAGAAAATAAATAGAATGAACAAAACAATTAGTAGCATAGTTCGGAACCAACCTCCTATGTCTATGATGTACCTTCTTAGGTAAAGGATTTCACTATTCGACCAAACCCTTTTGGCCTCAACCTTTCCTGCACTTACAAGCAACCTATAATGTCTAAATGCTTGCATAACCAGCCATATGGGTCCTAACAAGGTTGAACAAGACATGTTTACACTTTTCTCTTACTTGCTTACTCTTTTTCCATTCAATTTAACATATACATTGATCCTTACTATAAAGAGACAAAGTTCTCACTTTAATTCACCCAAATCGTAAAATTCTAAAGTTCCAAGTTGTCCAATAAAGTCTCCAAATGTTATACCCTTCAAGTTTAATGAATTTTAGTCATTTTTGATATGTAATCTTTGAAAATCTGCCCTAAATCAAAGTTGCAAACCCAATAACTGCATTTGGTGTTCCAACACCAGTTTTGACTTTCCGAATTGACGAGAGATGCTTTCCTTCTTAAGCGGATTATGTCAACCATCATCTACACAACTTTCTTTATCTAATCAAATGAAGTTGGTTAATTCCTTCCCCAACTTGGACACCTAACTAATCTCAAACAAACCTTTAAAATAGGAAAAAGATTACAATAAGTCATTCTAAATAAGCATCCACAAAATAATTTTCCAATTGTGTTGGTTCCACATCATTCCCAACGCTTGTGCATGCTTGGCACCACGTTACTGTACTGTCAACTATGATGTTAGTTGTTACGTTAGCACGATGTTTGTATTATGTGGCATAATACTCTCCAAATAGTCAATAGTTGATTCTGAAAATTTTTCTAAGTGTCCATGTTTAGTGATCAATAAGTTCTAAGTGACAACCTCCTATTGGTGTTGTAACATTATCTGACTATAATAGTTTTTCATCAAGTAACACTAGAATAATTGAAGTCTAATATTGCAACCCAAACCATTAATTAAGGAGGATTTAAATAAATTACTTATAATAGCAACAAAATCATTCAAACAAGTTGCATGTTAACATCATAAATACAATCACCAAAATAACAATAACTACAAGCTAAAAGAGCCAAAACACGAACTAGAATAAGTCACCAATAAAAGGAATAGAATAGTAATAATTCGTCAACTAGTTAGGCAATCTAAGAACCAGCTAAAACCCCAACAAATGCAATCCAATTCCCTATAATGCTTCCCCTTAACTCCCCTTAATCTGCAATCTACTCCTCATTTGAGGCACACAATGACAAAGGTAAAATCTAAGAAGAAAGAAAGGCTAGTGTGGGCTTTAAGAGCTAAAAGGTCCAACACCAAAGCCAATGTTGGAACATCATTAGTGTCATCATCTGGAACAAAGACATACACATACTTTAAGATGGCAAGTTGCAAGTCTAACTCAAGGTGCTGCAACTCTAATTGATTAATTTACTCATCAATTCCATGACCAAGAGCCTCCAAATGTGTAATAACTTTAGAAGGATGCTCCTTGGTAGATTAGGATGTATTGGTGCCTTTTGACCTTAGTTTTGGAATAGCAATTAGATCATTTACCTTACCAAGTCTTAACACCGTATCACTGCACTACATAGCAATGATCTTCATAGATGGTTTAGTGGGATCAATCTTTAGCCTCCTCAAGAGCAGTTTTGATATCATCCCCGAGTACGTCAAATTTACAGTAGTGTTGTGCGACTCTACACGTTGCATAATGTTATTAAAGAAAATTCAACAAAGTTTGGCCTTTTTTGAGTTCCAAGACAGTAAAGCATAACCTCATCTCACAAGACACCTAAGTTAAGTTGGTTGTTGGCATAAAGTTGTTCACAAAAATTTCAAAAAGAAGAAAATATTTCACAGCCATATACTGTGTTTGTATCTTGTGATTAACCTAGCAATTTCATTATAGTTTGGGGTGAATTCTTCTAGGTAGATTTCACTGAAATCGTTCTTCTAGTGTTGCTATATTGCACCAATGACAAACAGTGAAAAGCGGACTACCTTACCTATCACATACATGTGTTACCACTTCGATTCACTGTTTGCAACCTTCTTCTTGAGATTTGAATAAAATTCTTTTACAAACGTGGCTAATATACATCAAAAGAGGTAGAAACATCAAACAACTCAATTTCTTTCAACAAATCTATAAGTCTCAGCTCCTTATACTTTTCAAGGCTAACAAATTTTTCTACTATTACTTTCCTCTAAAAAATATAGTTATTTTGTTCCTCACACTTAATATCATAAAATGTAAAGTTAGAGGCTTTGGAAACATTAATACCTTTCTTCTTTGAAGATGAGGTTTCACCCTTCTTATTTTTCTTTTTCTAAAGTGGTTTGAAGGGCTCTCCAATGTCTCTCTGTGCTACTACCTCTTCTGCTTGTTATGGCTTAAGCTTAGGTTTAGGTTCTGCTTCAACTGCTAGTGGTGGTGCTTTAGTATCACTAGTGGTAGGTTTTGGCTCTCCTATAAGATCAAGTTCCTAGGGTTCTAAATTTGGGTCACGAACAACCTTTTTTCTCCCCTTTCTTGTTGTCCTCAGTTTAGGGTATGCATACCCTTTTGGGTATACAGTGGTGATGGGTATAACTTCAGTAGCTACATCCTCCCCCATGGGTTCTTGTTCTGGTGGCACTTTGGGTGCTATAACCTCCTTTGGTACTAGAGTTGCTTGTGTTAATGTTTTGGCCTTGCCCTTTTTCCTTCTAGCTCCTTTTCATCCCTTTCCTTTCATAAGTTGTAAATATACAAAAAATAACTCTCAATGTGCTATAGCAACTACTTATAAAAATCGGTAAGAGAGTTACAAAGAAATAGAAGAGAGATTAATAGGACTTAAAGAAAGATAGGACTCTTGATTGATTTGATAGAATCTTTCATCTGGTTAAGAATCCCTTTGCCCAGGGAAAGTGAAGATTCTATAGAAATTTGATTAGATTTGGTCTTTCACATCCCTCAAATTTTTTCTCACCTACACTCTTCATAGACTAGGCCAATGTGGGCCTATAGCTAGACTAGGAAAAGGTCTTAATCTCAACTTAAAAAGTTTTTCAAGGTCTAATGGTTTTCTTAGGTTATCACTTACTGGACTAATGTTGCAACATAGTTGACTATCACCACATTTTCTTCCACAAACTCCCTAAAGAAGTGGTGTTTAATATCAATGTGCTTAGTTTAAGAATATTATACGAGATTGTTAGAAATGTTTATGGCACTCTAAAACCCAAACGCATTAGTTTCATCCACAAAATTTGAGCCTCACAAGCATCCAAGGCTATGTACTCAAATTCTATTTGGGACAAGGAGATCAAATTTCATTTTTTGTTGAACTACGAGACCAAATTATCACCTATATAAAAACATCCACTTGTAGTGCTTTTCCTCTCATGAATAATAGTGGCCCTATCAGCATCACTGAACCTAATTAAATCCACACTTAATCTTCTTGAATACCAAATACCAAGTTCACTCATGCTATTTATGTATCAAATAATTCTCTTTACAGCACTTAAATGGCTCTTCTTGGGATCCAATTGGAACCTGGCGTATTCTCCAACACTATAACATATATCTCGATGGCTTTTAGTTTGGTATAAAAGACTTCTTATCATGTTGCAATACAGACTCACATCAACTAGTGCTCCAGCATCATCCTTCGTAAGCTTTATGTTGACCGAAATTGGTGCTATAACATGTTGGGATGACTCCAGGCCAAAATGCTTCACTATATCCTTGGCATGCTTGCTCAGTGAGTCAAATGTTCCATCATCAGCCTACTTTACCTATAAGCCTAAGAAGTAAGCCAGCTTCTTATCCATGCTTATTTTGAATTCTTTCTTCATCACTTCCACAAATTTATCAACAAGTTGCTTCGAGTTGGAACCAAAAATGATGTCATCAACATAAATCTACATAATGAGGATGTTAGTGTTGCAATGTTGGATGAATAGTGTTCAATCAGCTCCACCTTTCTCACATCCTTCTTTTAACAAAAACTTTGCAAGCTTCTTGTACTCTGCTCTAGGTGCCGGTTTTAAACCATAAAGAACTTTGTTAAGTTTATAAATATGGTTAGGATACGTGGGGTCCTCGAACCCTTTTGATTGCTCTTCGTAAACCTCTTCTTACAACACTCTATTAAGAAATGCACTTTTGATATCTATCTAGCATAGCTTGATGTTGAGACTGTAGGCAATTGAAATGAAAAATCCAATTGCTTCAAGGCATACCATAGGCATGAAGGCTTTGTCAAAACCCACTCCTTCAAGTTGGGTGTATCTTTATGTGACTAACCTCACCTTATTGCGTGTCACAACACCGTGCTCGTCTATTTTATTTTAACACCTATTTGCCTATCACCTTCACATCCTGCTATCATTCCACTAATTTCTTAACATCATTCTATGTAAATTAGTTCAACTCCTCTTGCATTACACACTCTAGAAAGCAAGGAGACCATGCAAGATCTCAGTAGTTGATCCTCTAAACATTTTTAGTGCACCTTATCTTATCTACTCCTCCAATGACAATATCCTGAGGATGATAACTCTTTATTCTTGAGCTTTTTTATTGTGGCGATGTTACATCATCACTGCTGTCCTCACTGTCTGGTGTTAGAATATCAAGCTGTTGACTTCCTTCCTCTCCAATTACTCTTAAGATATCATAAACAAAATGGCCATCCTTTACATCATTTGTACCTATCTTAAGTTGTTCTTCCCTGATTCTTTTTGTTTCATCATCAAAAACAACTTTAATAGTTTTCATAACGGCTTTAGTTTAAAGGTTATATACTTGGTAACCCTTGCTCATCGTTGAGTATTCAAAGAACATCCCATTGTCACTCCTAACATCAAATTTTTGTAGCTTCTCATGATCATTAAATATGTAACATTTACTTTCAAATTCATGAAGTTACATGAACCTGATATGTCTTCCCTTTTACAATTCATATGGTTCTTTTACAACACTAACCTCAAGTAAACATAGTTAATATTGTAACATGCTGTGTCACTACTTCAGTCGACCATTTCACATTAACTCCTTTTGCATCAATCATGAAGTGGGTCATTTCTTGAAGGTTTTAGTTCTTACACTTTATGACACCATTCTGTTGCAGTGTCTTTGGTGCAAATAATTCATGGATGATTCCATGCTCTTCATAAAAATTTAAAAAGTCTTTATTCTAGAAATCCTTATCGTGATCGCTCCTAATTCTCACAACCTTGTGATCTTTTGTTCCATTTTTAGTTATATATAGCAAATATAATTTTCTGAAGGCAACAAATACATTACTTTTCTCCTTAAGAAAAATCCACCCATGTGTATCTTGTGTAATTGTTCATACAAACTTTGATGTGCCATTTACCTCCTACACTTACAACATCAGTTGGTCCCATGATGTCCATGTGTCACAACTCTATGATTCTAGATGTGCATAGGTGTTGCAACACCAAGTGGCTATTTTGCCACTATTTTCCATGTTGACATGCCTCACATGTTGTGACTTTGAAATCTATCATACAAGATTATCCTTTAACTACTTTAGATCTTGAGAGTTTATCAAGATCATGATAATTTATATGCCCAAGTGGTCTGTGCTAAATTTTATCATCACTGGTTCTGGTTATGAATCAATTTGCAACATCATCCAATAGGTAATAGTTATCGGTTGACCTACTCCCTATCAGTACAAGTTTGTTCTCATAGTCATAGAAACTACACTAGTCCTTGGTGAATCTAACAAAAAGAGTCTAATTACATGGTTGGCTAATGCTAACCAAGTTTGCCTTTGACCTTTCTATAAGAAGCGTATTCATCAAAGGTGGCAATCCTTCAACACTTTGAGTTCCTATTTCGATCACGCTAAAAGTGATAAAGCCACCATTGTGATCCCTATAATTAGTTAAATTTGCATTATCTCTGGTCATGTGTCTAGAGCATCCACTGTTAAAGTACTACCTAGTGTTGGAACATGCCTTAAGAGTGGTGTAGGTAGTGTAGCACTTTAAGTTTACTTTCCTTACCTGCATTCTTCATACAACCTTTCTTCTTTAAACATATCTAAAAACTAGCACAATCCGATCTCCAAATCATGAGATTTTTAAAGATAGAAAAGCAAGTAGAAATAAGGTGTCCTGGCCTTAGATAATACTCACAAACATTCGATTTCTCAGTAGGTCTCCTCTTCCTCTATTATTCCAACATCACCCTGGCAAGCAATGTATTCTAATATATCCTAGTTGGGGTGCTGACATGATCTTGTTTTCTTGGCACTTTAATTAGGGAAGGAGTTTGTTGAACTAGAGCTCAAACATTAATTGCATTCTTCTTTGTGGTGGTAATGTAATCTACTAAGGTAGATGTATTAGCACAATCCTTCCCTGGAAAAGGTTTTACATGAACTAACATTGCAACATCAGATGATGATTCCTTACAATCTCAATCTTTGTACTCGCTTCCATGCCATTTTTTAAGTTGTTGGAGAAGCCAACTCCATGGTAATCTGTTGGCCTTTTTCCTATACTAAGGATGTCTTATAACCTGGCCTTTCCTAAATTCAACTTGTGTAGTGTTGTTTTAGTGTTCTCTACTCTGGAAATGACTATGACATGATCTTCCTCTAACTTTTGATGTTTTAGCTTTAGCTCCTCATGGTTAGTTTTTAGCTCCTGCAACATATCAAACTAAAGATTATAGGCAAATATTATTCTCTTATGAAATCTCACTGTCATTATCACTATCACTCTCAAATTTCACTAATGTTACAACATGAGCTACAAAAGCAAGATTCTTCTTTTATATGGTGTGAAAGGCCACATGTGTTGACACAAATTCTTCCTCCTTAGATTGATCAAAACCATCCTCACTTCATGTTGTTGCCATTGACTTCCCCTGGTTTGTTAAGGCATTTGTACATTTAGCAAGGACATGCCCAAAGCCGCCACACACTTAGCACTGGATTCCTTTCATTTAGTCTTCATGCCACCATTTCTATTTACACATTCATCTCTAGGCTTCTTAAGTTTACTGGCTACCTTGTTTTGGGACCCTTTCTTATTCTTCTTTGGTAGGTTCCATAGTTTTTGTGTGGTAAGTATGACTTCGTCCTTAATGTTGCAACATCCACTATCCTAATAGCTTTATTCACTTCTAAGAGCTATTTCCTTTTTCCTTTGGATTGAAGTAAATTCATTACATATGTCTATAGAGAACTTATCAACTCTAGTTGACAATCTCTCTAGTAAAGATCATAGTGTTTTGCACACCAATTTCACTTCTAAATACCACTTTACTAGTTGGTACGCTTGGATGGCTACATCCCCTAATTTACCGTGAAACAAGGCCATATTTTTATACTCTCCCATTCTAAGGCTCTCGAATTAGGAAGCAAGCATTTGAAACTTTGACATTTGTATGGTGCTCGCTTCTTCATGTATATTTTGTAGTATGCCCCATGCTTCTTTAGCCAATTCACAAGTTAAAATTAAATTGAACTACTTTTCATTGACTCTTATGAATGTAGCATTGATGGCCCTTGAGTTACCCAAGGTAACTTTTTCTTCCTCTACTATCTAGTCCTTATCATCCTTGGATATCAAGTCCGCATCGTTCATCTAGGTGAGTGGACTCTACGTGTTCGTGATGGAACACTAGGCCTTTTCATCAACAAATTTAATGAATGCCCTAGTGTGGTAATTTCATCAACATCTTGAATATTGAAAATCTCATAAAATCCATCTGTACTCTTTCATAAAGAAGAATGATCATACTTAAATGGAGAGCAGCATAGAGATTTTATTTCAATAATTGGATTTGTTAGAGCTTAAAAGTTAATTTTATATTAAATGAATTATACTTACTGTGTCATAAATTGTTATAAAGTAATATATCATCTTTTGATTAGTTATATTTGAACAAATTTGCTCTCTAGTTAACTCCTCGCGTTTAGCTAAGCACTGCTTAGAGGAGAGTACGCTAATCTTTCTCTCTCTTACACACTCGCATAATTAAAGCACACAGAAGGTCCATAAGCCACTTCAAACATTCCTTTTCCTGCTTTGTAAACCACTTGCAAGAAAGCAGGTGCTTTTTTACTTCTTCAAGTACTTTCTCCCTGCTTCTTCATCCGCTCTCTTCTCCTCCTCCATGGACACAGCTCCTGCTCAGTGGCCTCAGGTCAAGAGATCCTTCTTTTTTTTGGATTTATCTCTTTGTACGCAGTCTTCATTTCTTGATCAAATAAGTTGACGAGGGTTAGTGTTATATATATATAGAGAGAGAGAGAGAGAGAGAGAGAGATAAGTATAGTTTTTTTAAATCTTGTTGCATATGCTTTTGTGAAAAGATTATATAGTTTTCGTATTTCATGGTGCGCCCTCTTTACCGTTTCTGTCCCTATATTTTAATTCTTCTATTTCGTTTTCTTTTTGGTTCAGAGAAGCATATATAGTTGTTGCACTTCACTTTCTCTCGGAGGTAAAGGGTGATTCCTTGTGTGAAAAAAGATTAAATTTGTTATTATTGTGATTTGTTGCTTCCCCTTGTTTCGACTGTTATTTATGATCTTTGGAAAAGTGAGAAAGCTGAAGCCGGCTTTATTTGTTTGTTTAATTCCCTCATGTATGCATCTTCTCTCAGAATTAGTGGGTAATGGTGATTTTCTTTGTTTCATCTTCAACTTTTGGCGTGTCTTTTGTGCTGAATTTTCCGTTGATTTCATTTTTGAATTTTGTTCCCTTTATTGCCCCTTTTTAGGACATAGTGGTGAAACCAATGGAAGAGATAGCAACATGCCCAAAGCCTCCTTCATTGGAAAGAAAAGTAAGGCCTCACAAAGAACAAGCCTTGAACTGTCCTAGGTGCAATTCCACCTACACCAAGTTTTGCTACTACAACAATTACAGTCTCTCACAGCCAAGGTACTTCTGCAAGACATGTAGAAGATACTGGACTGAAGGTGGATCTCTGAGAAACATCCCAGTTGGAGGGGGCTCAAGGAAGAACAAGAGGTCGTTCAATTCTTCATCATCAAATTCATCCAAGAAACTTCCTGGTTTGGTGGCCCCTACCATCCCACAACAAAACCCTAACAAGATGCTTGAAACCAAAGATCTCAACCTGGGATTCTCAGCCCAGCACCAAGATTTCAAGGCTATTGCTGAAATCATCCAAGTTCCAAACTTTGAGAGCGGCACCAAGCTGGAACTTCAAAACCCATCTTCTTCTTCCTCTGCCAACTCATCTCAGCATCTGTCCTCTTTGGGATTAAATTCCTTCATGCCACTGCCAGTTAACGTTACCAGCACCACTGATCTGAGCACAGTTTACCCGTCTGCGTTTAATCCTTTGCCTCTAGAATTCAAGCCTTCTCTCAACTTCTCCGTTGACGGGCTTGGGAGTAATTATGGAAACTTACAAGGTGTGCAGGAGACTAATGGGAAGTTTCTATTCCCATTTGAAGACCTGAAGCAGGTCTCATCAAGCAATACTAATGATGCTGGACAGACTAGAGATCAACATGGGAATTCTACTGGATATTGGAATGGAGTGATAGGCGGACCATGGTAAATAATTACTGCGCGCTATATTTACCAAAAAATATTCCATGAACTATATTTTTATATTTATTCGTTTTTGTCGAGTTTTCTTGCTAGCGTCTCATGGTGGGTGATGATTTGACTTGTTTGGGTCTCTTAAAATAATAATAATAAAAAAAAAGGCTAACTTATTTTAGGGCTTCTTTCAGGCTTGCATGTGATCTTTCCTCTCTTTCTTTAAGCTTAATTATCTTTTACACCTCGATCGTGTCGGAGTTAGAAGCTAATTGTTTTAGACATGGTTCCACTTTAGTTTGAGCGAATGGGATGATGTATAGTGATAGAAGAATAGATATGAGGAAGTCAAGCCCATGATTTTTGAAGGGCAAGAAGCTGTCTGATATTTCTATACTACGAAAATTCTTCTATCAGGAAAAGAGAAGAGAGGCAAGAGGGAGCCCAACTGCTGATGTATCGTTTGTTTAGTTTTCCTGGTGTAAAGAATAATTTTGAATTTGCATCGAGCTTTTTTATTGTCGTTATGAAATGCTGTCAATCTGATTTATGCTCTTATTTCTTCAACAGCTATGATGTTTTTGGGATGATAATTCACTTGGTATACATGCCTTTGTCTACTTAAAATTTCTGCTCATTGAGAAGTTGATCGACAATATTGGTTGTTTGACTGCTTAGTCTCACCAGCCAATTTTTAGACTTGAACCTGATATACAGACACACGCACTCCCTTTGCTTATTTGAAGTGTGTTTGGGATCAGAATGCATGTGTGTATGCTTAAGGCAAGCCATGTTAGATTATCACTGCGCGTCTGACATATAATGTGATGAATTAATTGAGTAGTTTGCGCACCAGCTTCTTCAAAAAGAAAAGGATAAAAGAAACATTTATGTTGCCTACCACGCAACTTGTGTATCCAAACAGGAAGGCATATATTCAATCCAATAATGTGATGAACAACTGCGAGTCCCTTTACCAAAGGGGTGATGATGGGCTCCCCATGCCATGTTTCCCCTTACTATTTCCACTTGAAGGATTGAGAAAGATCTGATGAACCCCACTCACTCTTGGTCGTTCGGTGGGCCCCACAAACATTCTCCTAGACATGTGTGCTGCTGAGGAATAATCTCCCACACTCCCCCACTTACTCGATTTCCATGTTAGATCTACCCGAAAATTTTATTTATTTATTCGTAAATATTATATAGTATTTTTTGTCATTTGCTGTAAGGCACCATGTGGGGTGGGGGCACAATCAGCAGCCTTGATGTATGGCACCACAAGTTACTCCACCATTAATGGATGTGTCTATTTTAGTGTGGCTTCCGGTTTCTGTGCTCAATGATGTTCTTTCTTCCTCATTTGGAGAGGGCCGAAAGCTGATGCACTGCTGAATCACGTTCTGTTCAGCACCAAGATTAGTTATCAGTAGGCCGATCGTCAATAATAATTATTTTGTATTATTTTGATTAAACGAGTGAATGTACGACAAAGACTTAGTCACAGTGCATGGACTGAGTCACAGACTCACAGTGCAGCGATGTCACATCCCACACTCTGTATCTACCTTATAAATTGGTGATATACAATATCGTAGAGTAATATACGCCCATGATAATTGATATAATTAATTTAGGTAGGTTTAGACATGAATATGTTGCAAATCTTAAAGAATGGAGAATGCGCAAATTCTAAGCAATCATAATAGCTTATTTATATGAAATTGGCACGAGACAGAGAAAGGGCAAGAGCGTTTTGTAACGTGGTTCCGTACTAATTTAACGTTTTGTAAAATTGTATGCGAGTCATTCCCTTCTTTTCGTTTCTACAACTTAAACGCACACCCCAACAGTGCAGCTGATCTCCATGTGCCCCCGCCTGCTACGCTTCTACCTTTTGCCCCTCTTTTAAAAAAAAAAAAGCCAAAAAGAAAAATCGTTTATATATCAAAACATCACGGTTTGAATAGTTCAAACTAATTGAAAATAAATAAATAAATAAACCGGCGCAAATTATTATGAAAAAATGAGGCTACTACAACTGCTTCTGAAGACTAGGACAGATGTCTCATTTCGGGAGTTTCCACCATCTCCCTCCAAAGCTACTTAGCCCACTTCACTGTGATATTTTCATTTTTCCCATTTTGGGTGTGGGAAGAAGTTTTTTCTTTTTCGAGAAAACAGGCTGAGGATCTCGTCATTCTATTTCGTAGCATTATCGTTTAGCTCAAAACCCGGAAACGTTGTAACACAGAAACGATAGGAGACAGACATAACTACATGTCCAGTACGCGTCATGCGGACAAGAACCTCATCTAACTATTCTCGTGTCACAGGCATGTTACCTAAAACGATTTTCACAACAACACACCAGGCCCCACCATTGCTGAGACAGGAATTAAACCCCCTCTACAAACGGAACCAAAGATATGACGACGGAAGATCTTTACACCACTGCAAAAAATAAATTTTCGGAGTGTTTATTAATCGTGATTCATATATATATATATAACAATGCATCGCAAGCCACAAATGTTCTTTCACACAATGAGTCGGGCCTCTGAGCAACATCAGTGTAACAACGTGTGCAAGGAAAGCAAATTCCCAACTCTCTAGAACCACATTTTGCAGGAGAGAGAGAGACGTCTCCTGCATTGTGTGCCACCCCCTACAATTATGGGAACATCAATCAACTCAACAACAATTAAGTCATCCCACTAGCAAAACAACAGGCTTTCACCATCTATGGGGAAAATTTAGAATATAGCCATGCAAACTTCAAATATAGAATTGAGAGTTCCGACAGACACAGAACATGAAGTTCTGATAGCTTTGTCACTACATATTGGACAAGAATTATTACACTTTCCAGACTGCGTCCAGCGCTACCGCAGCATTCTGAATAGCTGCATCAATCAAGAAGACCAACCGAAAGATACAGCCTGCAGTAACATGTTTCATGGAACTAAATTCATTGAACGGGCATTTGTTAATATGTCATGGAGAGAATGTTAGTGCCACGTGAATGCTACGCATACAAAGGTCAATGAGTTGTGATTATTCTTTACACAAGCTCCAATGTGGTATGGACATAGAAGATCATATTATCTATGGAAATTTTGGACTTTTGATGACTTGTCTCAATAGATGTTGTTCCATGGTCTGCCACAAAATCTGTCAACTTTGTTAAGATGAACCAGCTGGATATACTCTTTCCTAAATCACACTATTTGGTGTATACTAGGCTGACTATTGATCTAATAAGATTATGATATATTGGATTAGATATGGTTGACTTACCTTATTCAAAAAAATATAGTTGAATCTTGGAAGTTGATCATATCTTATCTTGCCCATATCCAATCCATTCCGGCCACATATGAGATGATTTGCAAAATATTCCTAGCTTATGTTTATTAGGGAAGACTCCGAGCTCCCAGAAATCAAGGAAGAAAGAAATCCTGAAATTGTCATAACTAATGGCCCAATATAGAATGTAACAGTTTCAAGTATCTTAAAGATTGTCAACTGGATTTCTTTAAGACTATTTTCCAACCTTAAACGTTGACAAGATGAATGCATTAGAAGGCTAAGACAAGGCTAAGTAAGCAGATTGCCTAGAGAGAATTCATTCACTCAAGTGAGAACTCTTCAAATTTGCTTAAGAGAACTTATGTTTGAATGATTTTTCACTAAAGAGTTCAAGTGTGTTTTACTATTCATATCTTTGAGAAGAAAAATTGCAAGGAGGCCAAATGCATTACTAAAGTTCATTTGTCTACCACAAAACCACTAAGTGATCAATTGAAGAAAATACCCTTAGAAGAGGACGCTCGCCGATAAACGCTTTTAGTTGGAGCCAAGAAAGAGTCTTGTTACAATAGAGATAAGGGAACTTGCAGTCAAGGGGAGTTATGCTAGAAATACATCAACAAATTGATATCAAAGAGAGTTTGGGTAAGGTAAGTGTATACTGGTTTTGATCAATTCTCCAAATAATTTTTGTATTATTATTAGTAAAATTTTCTAGGTGTGGTCCCATAGACACAAAAGGGTTATTCCTAAACTACATAAACAATTTCTTAGTGCCTATCTTTACATTGTCACTGTAATGCATAATACATTATAACATACAACAATAACCAACCAACCAACAACATTGATTCCAAAGACACTAAACTTTGGGGACAAGTGGGAACTTAGCCACCACTAGAACGAAAACTAGTGCTATGTTGATCATAAGAGCATAGGATGTTAATAGTTGTTTGCGAGGCTATCAACCGATTATCTACCTACATAAAAAAGGGATAAGAGGCAGCGATGAATTGATTTCATTATAAACAAATTTGTATTATCTTGGAAGTGCACCAAATGACAAAATAACCAAAAATGCCTGAACCTCTCCTAAAATTATTCTTGGCATTTGCAAGCCCAAAGGTCAAGAGGAAAAACTTGAGAAATATGCAATGTTCCATGTTAAAATTAACTTATTAATATTTATGCTTCACATTCTAAAGTTTTATCAATATTGCACTGTAATAATTGCCTTTACAAGCTATCATTCATGTATTCCAATATCGAATAGTTTTAACATAAAATCTAATTGCAATTTACAATTTGTACATGTAAGAAAGAAGATAGAGAAAGAGAAAATTCAATCTGGAGAGTGTAAAGATTGGAGTGCATATGTAAGAAAAACACAACTTAGAAATAAAAGAATGGTATGCGCATGCACATTAACACAAATGATTCCTAATATTATTGTATGGACAACAATACAACCCAACCAAGATATATTAAAAGCACATAAGATATCTCAATTACTCAACATGTTTAGCTTCAACTGAACGAAATATTTAAAAAGTTATTTCCAGACAATTTATGTGATTCGAGGCATTGAAAAAAGAATGGTGGTTAAAGATGACTCTTAAACTAGATCCACCACATCCATGCAATAAGAGTTTACATATAAACAACGAAATAGCATGTCAATTATTCACCAGTTCAACCATTTGACAATCAAGAAAGGCTACTACAAACAAGATCTAAAGAGAAAATTTTGACATAAATTCTCCAAGTTTAAATTTAGGCAAATAGTCAATGTTGAATGCAAGACACATAATCTATTGATAACTATAAGAGGATATTAGGTGTTGATAACTCTACAAAGCCCCTATTCACTTAAGTCATATTTGGATTCATAGTGTTGGAAAATTTTCTCACATTTTAAGAATATTTTTACAGCCTACTTGAAGAAATCCAAGTCCACTTGAAAGCCTATAAGCCCACTTAATTGAAGATAGCTGGCCCAATTTTATGGCATAGGTGAGGAGTAAGTGGAGGTTGGTGATAATCAATCACAACTGTTAGATTGAATTGATCTCTACCATTCATTCTTATAAAGAATTTGCATAAATACGGGGCATGGACATTATAAAATCTAATTGTGAAAGTGAATTAACAATGAAGAAGTGAAGAAATTTGAGTAGTAATGCTTGAAGTGAGTCTTAAAGAGAATATAGTTTGTATTGAGGTGACCCTGTAATAGAATTTAAAGAGAACTTTATGTTTTGTTATCTAGCAGAATTGTTATCCACCTGAGAGAAGTGAGAATACTATTGTAATTTATATTATATAATTGTAATTTTATACAAAGTTTTGGTTGTAGTGGATGCTTTGTTCAATGTAATTCTAGGCTTGTATGATTGCAATCCTTCCGTCCATATTAAGTACCAAAATCCTTAAAATTCCCAACACATAGGTGGGAAGGAGAAGAATAAGAACCCTAATGCTTCGCAAAGCATATGGGAGATGTTACAAAATTAAATTAGATTTATTAACCAAGTGCATGGCCATTAATGGATACATTGTAGTCATATGACACGTGAATGTATTTCTTTGTTTTGTTTATGTGCTAGGATTGGAGCATGGTATTTTTTATGTATCTTTTAACATCATTGATCAACTAGATAAATGGGGGAGAATATTATTGTTTATGTACTAGAAAAAGAGATGTATCATGAAATAAATATTGTTCATGAATTTAGGATAGGTTCAATTTAGGAAACACTTATATATACCCATGTATTCTAGTCATTTGCTATCAATCCAAGTTTAAGTGTTATAGAATTTAAAAATTTCCTCCACTCCTCTCTTGTGCTTTGTATAGATACTCTTCAAAATTTTCTAATAAAGTGATATCAAAGTCATTTTGTTTAAAGACAAAAGAAAAATTTTTAGAAAGATATCAAATTTACCTCCCTTTCAAGTTTCAATCCCCACTAAACATAATTATAAGAATTGCTGCATAGGCATGAAGACATTTCTTCAAGCCTGTAACTATAGGGAACCTATGGAGAATGGTATTGTTTTAGAACAAGCAGTCTCCTTAAAGAAAGATCTAAAGGCCGTCACACTCATCCATTAGGGACTGGATGATAAGATATTTGAGAAAGTTTCAAGTACAATCACCTCCAAGCAAGCTTGGAATACAATCAAGCCTTTTTCAAGGGAGTCAAGAAAGTGAAGAAAGTTCGTCTTCAATCATTAAGAGGAGGTTTCAAGTCTTTTCAAATGAAGGAATCTGAATCTATTTCAAATTATATTACAATAGTTTAAACAACTGTCAAGTAAATGTGAAGATATGGAGATGACTTGAAGGTTAATTAGGTCATTGAAAAGATTTTAAAATCTTTAGTTCCTAAATTTAACTACTATGTTGTTGCAATTGAGAGTCCAAGGATTTGAACACCTTAACAATTGAGGAGTTGACTAGATCTTGCAAGCCTATGAAGAGTAGTTGAAGAAACCACAGCAAGAACTGGTGGAGCAACTTTTACAAGAAAAACTTTCATTCAAAGATAAGGAAGAAAGGTATGGCACATTCTAAAAAGGTCATGGATGTGGAGTTGTGCATGATCATGGTAAAGGGAGAGATACAAACACACAACCAAATAAAGAGGGGAAAATCTAAAACTTCAATCAAGGATAAGGACATGGACAAGGTAAAGGAAAAGACTAGAGGTCCAACTCAAAGAGGTATAACAGATTAAATGTTAAATGTTACAATTGTCATAATCTTCACCATCATTATTGGGAATGTAAAAGTGATGTAGAGGAAAAGTCCAACTTCGTAAAGAGTAACAATGAAAATAGAGATTCCACTTTGTTTCTCACATGTAATGGTGTTGACAATAAGAAGAATGATGTATGGAAAAGGCCCAAAAATAAAAAGAAGGATGCATGGTATCTTGATTCTAGTGCAAGCAACCATATATGTGGAAAGGAGAATCTTTTCAAGGAGTTAGATAAATTATTTGGTGGCAATGTCACCTTTGGTGATTCCTCTGAAGTTCAAGTCAAATGAAAAGGTATAATTTTAATTCAATTAAAGGATGGAAGTCATCAATTTATTTCTAATGTTTTTTATGTACTAAAAATGAGAAGTAATATTTCAAGTTTAAGACAACTTTTGGAGAAGTAATACAATATTTATTTAAAAGATAAAAGTTTGGTTATGAAAGATGAAAATGAAAAGTTTTTAGTAAAAGCCCCAAAAACGAAAAATAGAAAGTTTATACTTAAAATTGAAAGGGATGTTCTAAGATGCTTGCAAGTTCATTTTAAAGATTCTTTTTAGGTTTGGCACATGAGATTTGGGCACTTGAATTTGATGGCCTCAAAGAGATGAGCAAGAAGAATATGATGAGAGGATTGCCATGCATTGAACATCTGAATCAAGTGTGTGAAGGATGTGCTTTTAGCAAGCAAGCAACAAAAAATTTTCTAAAGGAGTCTTCTTTAAGAGGCTATTAACCTTTGGAGTTAACCCATCTAAATGTTTCTGGATCCATCAAGCTATCATCACTAGGTCAAAATAGGTACTTTTCTATTTATTAACGACTATTCTTCGAGAACTTGGATGCATTTATCTAAGAAAAAGTTAAAGGTGTTTGAAACTTTTAAAAAGTTCAAAGCAATGATGGAAAAATAATGTGGCTACCAAATCAAAGTTCTTCAAATAGATAGATGAAGAGAATTCATGTCAAATAAATTCAAAGCCTTTTTTGAGTATAATAGAATTCATTGCCTTTTGACATCACCAAATTCATTGTAGTAAAATGAGGTCACTAAAAGAAAGAATCGGACCATTCTAAGGACGTTGAGGAGTGCTGAAGAGCAAAAGAATGTCTAAAGAATTTTAAGTAGAAGTAGTAGTTTACGTAGTTTATTTCTTGAATTGTTGCCATACTAAAAGTGTTTGTGGCAAAACACTTCATAAAGTTTGAAATAGAGAAAAGTCAATCGTGTCTAATTTGTGAGTAGTTGGATGCTAAGCTTATGCACGTGTAAGATGAAAGAAGGACCAAACTTGATGAAAAAAGTGAAAGATATGTCTGTTGATTATGATCAATTACAAGTCATAAAACCTATTTAATGGCTAAGTCATTGCTTGCCAAGATTGATCGCATAAAAATCGAATTTGCAATTAACTACAAATGCACATCAATAGAATTCACAATTAACCACTAGCAAACAACATCAAGTTACAATACTATGGTAAGTATGTGTATCATCCCACTAGATCAGGAATCAAACTAAACCAGCTACTGTTGCTTAATCTCAAATTTTAGTCAAGTAATCTCAATGAAGCCAAAAATAATAAAAGAAAAAAGAAAAATCAGCTAGCAAGCAAATATTTATTTGCCAAGCACTTAGGATAAAATGGAGGCAGTCAATATATGAAAATCACCTAGGACATCAATCTCACTCCTCCTTATTAGATTTAATTATCCAATCAATTTTCAATATTCGTTCCATTCAATTATTAATCAAGGTTTCCAATGTTATTCCCCTAGAAACCTTTGTGAATTTACTAAAAATCTTCTCTCGATCTCATGTCATTCTAAATACATATATTTAATCACATCTTTTTGATTCATTAAGATCTACCAATTTCTCAGCTCAAAGTTTTACCTAACATGTATATCTCAGTTTTAATACATAAAATTGGCTCTCTCAAGTTTACGACTTCACATATAACAAATAATTCAATCACATAAACATAACTGGAATTCAGCACAATTAAAACATATAATTGAATGAAAAATATTTTATTAAAATTGAATAAAATAATCAAATCATAGTTTTAGATTCATTTGAATAAGTCCTAGGCACTAGAAATTTAGCTAGACATGTTTCTAACTACTCCCATCACGAAATTTATTCAAAAATTCAATCTTTGGGAATGGAAAAGAAGAAGGAACAAAAATCGTAGGAACTGATAGCCGGATCACAAATCTACATGTCATGCCTACGAATTCCTTGAATTTCTTTCCAAAATCTCCGTCTTAATCTTACGTTGCTTTAACCAAATTTTTCTTTGGTTTTTTTCCCTTATCCAACAACTCTCTATGTCTCTCTATCTTTTTCCACACTTTGTTATAGTAGTTAGGGAGTTTAGGTCATTTGATGTTTGAAACCCTATTTTTTTAAAAAAAAAAATTTCTTGATCTACATTATCTGACTAGGTCTTAGATCGATTACATTACATCCAAATCAATCGCTATTGATTTATCTCATGCCGATCCTATATCTAGTGAGTAGTAGATTGATCCACATATGCATGCCTTTTCAATCTCTACTACTCCTGCATCTGCGATAAATTGCAAGCCATAGCGATTGTATTTATAGTCAGTTCCCAAGACAATCACCCTACTGCTGCTAAGGTCTGGATCGATCTTGGTCAATCCCATCTACTAAAGATCGATCGCACTATT
This sequence comes from Avicennia marina, assembly GCA_019155195.1. Lineage (NCBI taxonomy): Eukaryota > Viridiplantae > Streptophyta > Magnoliopsida > Lamiales > Acanthaceae > Avicennia > Avicennia marina. The sequence continues at coordinate 5,294,099 of CM032762.1, read as the reverse complement.
GTCCATTTTTTACATCCTTTTATGCTCCAATCCACTTTACACCTAAAATTAGCTACTTTGCACTAATGTAAGACATTGTTTGACATAATTTAACATTTCGAGAACAATTATCACAACAAATTCCTATGATTGCATGTGAATTATCGAACTCCCCCACACTTAATTCTTGCTCACTCCCAAGCAAGTAAGTACACCAAACTTTGCATGTATGCTAAAATACCTTGTTGGGCAAATTACTCTTTTCAAATATCACAAGCACGTAGCTAACTAACATTTTACTTCTCAACACTCACAACTTCAAATTTAACCATGGTTCCATCACACATAAGCTTATTACGTGAAATTGTGTGTATAACCAACCTACCTTCTCAACATTACTAAATTCAAGAAACATAGACATTAACTCTCATCAACCTTAAATATTATGTGGAATTCATAACTAACCCACCACATAGGTTTAATAAGTATACCAATCTGGACAAACATAAATTTATGCATCAACAAAGATCAATAGGACCGTGATGGGTTAAGGTCTATGATAGTCTTATCAAAGAAGTACAAGTCGCACAAACAAAACTTGGCATACACATCTCTTTTTCCTTTTTTCTTTTTTTCTTTGGCAAGCCTTTCTGAAGCTTTTCCCAAGTGGTTGGGAGTTCTTTTACACACAAATGAATAATGGTCACTACACACCTTCGGTCACTTAACTAGCAACTCACTTGAGATGCTAATGCATACTCATAGTTAGGGCCCATTTTCTGTGAGAATGAGTAGAGATCTTTATGTAATCCTAATTAATAAGTCACTCCCACTCACAAAGTAGACAAAATCTTTTTTGTTAGCGCTCTTTTTGTCTCTCGTTTTTTCACTCTTTTTTCTCAGCAATTTTTTTCCACTTCTCAGCATTATGTAACTAAGTTCCAAAATTAAGGTAAACTATCATATCCATGCTACAAAAAGGTGGAGAAGTCTATGGGTTCCAAAGAAAGGATGTTGTATTGAAGAGTGACACCTTTTCTTCAAATGAGTACGCTCAAAGAGGGACTCGAGGGAAAAAATTTTAAGCAATACTTTACCTAAAGTGCAAGATACCATGAAAGTCAAAAAGGTGGCTAATTATGCATAATCTCTATCATCTGTCATCATTGATGAGCCATTTGCAATAAACTAAGCACAATAATAATCATGGTAAACATTCATACTTATTCTTTTGCACCAACTAACCATAATAAATTTCCACAATTTTCCACCAGCATAACTATATCCATAACATAACCATCCATTTGATCATCATCTAAGTTAGTTTTGCAATCCTTGTCCAAGCAAAATAAGAAAGAGAATATCAAGTACAGGCCATAGTCACTATCCTCATTCCACAAATACATCAAAAGTCAAAATACAATATGAAGAAAGAAAAAAATACAATCCATCTCAATCAACAAGCCTAATAGATATAAAATACAAAAAATTTCCTCTCCCCTACACTTAAAATATACATTGTCCCTAATGTGCTATGCAATCAAACCTAATAGTGGCCAAGAACAAGCGATAAAAAATAAATAGTACCTCTTTGATTACTTCCATGTCCAACACCACGAAGCCAATTGGAAGAATAAATTTTTCAATTTAACCAAGACATCTTGTATTATTCCCTAATGAATTTATCAACTTTAACCAAGACATCTTTTACTATTCCCCTAGGAAAAGTCAAGAAATGATTAGCTATTTGAAGAAAAGTTTTAGTGGGCTTCATCTCTCCTATTCCTAACTTTTCAAAAACTAAGTGAGGTATTAGATTAATACTCAATCCAAGATCACACAATGCCTTCTCAAAGTTTGTTTTGTCAATCGTTCAAGGAATGGTGAAGCTGTCTAGATCTTCCCTCTTTAGTCTATTTCCTTTTCTTAGACATTATTTCCTTCATAAACTTCTCATAATTTGGCATTTGTTCAGGTACTACAGCCAAAGGAATATTTATGTTGATCTTCTCGAAGATTTCAAAGAACTTAGAGAATTGCAAGTCCAATTTTTATTGCAAAAGCACTAAGGAAATGATGGAGGAAAAGGAGGGGCCTACAAAAGTTATTTCATTACTCCTTACTTCCCCTTTTTCTGTTTTTATCCATCTCAAATTTAATTAAATCTTTATTCTCTAGGGATTTTTATATTCTTTTGAAGCATGTTCTTATGGCTAAATCACCAATCTACTACTTGTAATTATGGAATGACATTGATTTTTCAAATTGAGTTCAGTGTTAGCTAGTGGAAAAGATGTGGAGGGTTTTTCTTTTAAAGCATTTACTAGTTGCTCTACTTTAATTTTTGGATTTTCATAGAATATCTTAGATTCCCCATGCGAGTTTCTAAACTGTCTAGCTTGGTTTTAGATTTTTCATGCCTCATCTAAAGTTGCTAAATCCTCTAAAGATGAATTCTTTTCAAGAGGGGGTTGATTGTATCCAAGTGGAGGATTGAGAACCTTTCTTATGTTCACATATGAGAAATTCTCATGATTACATAACCCTAGATTATTAATCTCATTAATTAAATTAAAAGTCTATCATATTACCAATTGATAATCTCTTTGCCAAAAACATGATAAAGAATAAATAAATCAATGTGGCCCAATCTCAGTAAGGCCATATAATTTAATCATTAGATTTCTTAAGTCTTGATCGAATTACCCATGCAAAATTACCAGCTTACCTATGCCTTCTTATTATATGATTGGCTCTCTATGTTTATCTTTAATTGGCAACAAATATAACTCAAAAGATATAAGTAATATATAGCCTTTAACCTATATCAAATTCCAACGAAGATGAAGTGAAGTGATCACATAAATCCAGTTGATCATGAATACCGTGTGATATAGGCCACTTCCAAGAATAATGGATTTAGTCAAACTCACAAACTCAATCATATAAGCAAATCGACATCTCTCAAATGGAACTAATGTTCAATGGAAATTCCTTTCCGATCATGCATTAACTTAACCAAATATTTCTATATCAAAGGATATCTATCACATAAGCCATATGTCATACTCACATACAAGGATACAAAACCTTTATTGATCACACATATATCCCCATACACACATGACAAACGACACTTTAGGCTTATAACCTTACCAAGGTAGATTCAATTCTTAATGCCATAATATCACATTGATCACAATGCGCACTGGGTATCTCTATCTTTTCAAGTCTAAGATCCATTTACAATTAACATGATTACGAATTAAAATATTGACAGTAAAGGGTAAACTCTATATACATACATTATTGTTTGAGTCAAGGTTTGGATACATCTTTCCCTAATAACATATTCATACTCATGTATTCTCAACAAATCATACTAAAGCATGGCACTTACCAAACAAATACAAGATGTACAGCTTTTACCAATGTCTCAAATGCCAAATTTAGAAATTTATGACTCCTAAATAAGTTTTAATGATTTTGTACAAAAAAGTGTTGTGTCCAAATTAATAACTCTTATGAATAAGGTTTCGTAATACTATAATATAGGTTTATGCAATATTTTACACTAAAACAATATTGACATACTTGACTAAACTTGTCATATATTAATAGAACAATGTATCCATACTTTATTAATAGAAATGACTATTTAAATTCAATACCTATTATTTACAAAATTCTTAATGTTAGAAGGCATATTACTAATGGTAACACCATATGAAATTTGAAACAAAATATTCTAAATCTATAGTAAGTTACAAATTATTTAAGATATCACATTGAACATATTTAAATATTCTATAACACTTCTCTATTTGAACATGAGTTGTGTTAAAATATTCCAATTTGGTACAAAATTGAAATAAGTAGAGTAGACATTCAGCAGTTGTAGATAACTAGAAATAGCTAGATAGTAGGTAGTGAGAAAGATTGATAATAAGGTAGGCATGTAATCAATAGACTGCTAAAAAGATAGCTAAGATGGTAAGCAACACTAGATAGTCACTAGAAAGTTGGAAACTAAGGTAGGCAATGCCATGATGCCCATAACAAAGAAATAGAAGTCGCGCTTGACAACTAGAAGCAAATAGTGTTAAGAGTCCTGCTTGAATAGTAGCAAACAGTAGTAAAGGTCACACTTAATATAGCAAATCACAATAATTTGTGATAGATAGTAAGGTGTAACTATAAAATGCTTAAATAAAAACAATAACTCAAACTAACCCAAGTTTCCTAAGCACTCTAGAGAACTAGCCCACAAAAGAAAACTATTATTTTAACCTAATCAAGCTTGCCTACATTGAATCTGAATGTTCCTAAAATAAGTCTAAAAATAATTTGTCAGTTGTTGTTATTGATCTTTCAAATCAACACATGCTCTATTTCTTTCTCTCTAATGATAGGATGTCAGACAGAATTGAAATTACATGTGATCTAAGGAACATGACCACATATTTATATGAGTTAATGAGTCCATTAACTCCTATTATTTGCATTCGATCCATCATCAAAGTAGAAATAGCGTTTTATTTCTACATATATGAAGCCCATAATTCATTAAATGCATTAAAGCCTAACTTCTTAAAATTTAGTAGATCACTTTTAATTGGACTCAACTTTATTGATAATCTTCACATACAATTATTTCACACACTAGCCCATACAATTAGCTTTTACATGAACAATCTCCTAGTTGGTGTATTAATCTTATGAGCTCAAAATAATATTGTCATCTCCTCATACATCTCTAAATAATTTAGTTCATCAATTATATCCATATAGAATCAAAGGGATAGTCATTACATTAATAGCACATGCACGAAAAAGGTGAATTAATTAAGAAATGAAAGCATAGAGAACAATAAATGGAAAAGAACATCTACAATAAAATGACACAAATGAAGAATGTTTCATGTCATGCCAAGTTATAGAGAGCACTAGAAGCCGTGGAAAAGCAACGTCAAGATTACGTGCTCCATGCACAAAGATAAGTGGACCATTCAATGTTCCAATTCAAAATCCATTGTTGAGACTACCCAAATTTACAAATTAGCTATCTCTAAAAAATTCCCTTTTCCATTTCTTTGATTTAGATTAATTACACGTTTGTTTTTCCCTTTTAAAAAACCTTGATATTTTGATATTATCAAATCCAAAAATAATAAATGAGAAATGGTCAATCAAATTATATATTTTCAGTTTTGTTAGAATATATAAATATAGAAGAATCTCACCCACATTGGGAAGAAATGGTGGGGGAGAATCACATGACTCATGTGCATTAAAGAATATTATAGTAAAAGAAGTCAATATATGCAAGACTTTTCATTCCAAATGACTTCATATGACACAATTAAAATACATAAATATTATAAATGTTCCCAACCTAATATATTATCTTGAAATTATACTTAACCTTTTTTGCTTCTTGGTACTTGAGCATGATCATAAATTAGCACATAAACTATACTTGGTGTCATTCATACTCATAAACAATTTATGCATCCGTTGAAGCACTTTGTCATGAAACATTCATTGAATTAAGTTTAACATTCCAATGCACTTCCTTAAATTTGATTCTCATTATGTTAAGTAGCATGATAACTTGAACTTCATTCCATTGCTAGCCTTATTGTCTATACTGTCCGCAATTTTGGTGTAAAAAATTATTTCTCCCTCAACTTCAGATTTCTAGCTGCAGAAGTCACCTCGTGTCTCTCCTCATAGAGAAATTTCCTCAATTCATTAACCTTTCACATAAGCTTCACACCATTTTAGAAGACTTTTTCTATCTTCAATTCTCTCTTGATGGGTTTCTCGATTAAAGTTGAAGGTAACGCTAGCTTTCTTAATGGGCTTCTCTTCTCACAAGTGTAGCTCAATACTTGAAAGTTTATCTCAGTAGGTTTCTCTTTTTAACAAAACCTAAAGATTTAAACACCAGAAATTGTACAATAAAACTCAACATAAAGTGAATTTATGATCCTGAAATTAAATCAATAATCTTCTACTCTCATTTGATTTCTTTCCTCCTCTCTCTTTCTCTTGCTGTCTTTCTTTCTTCTTCATGGCCTCAAAATCATTTAAGGCGTGGGTATCATTGTTCGGAAGAAATGGGGTGAAATCACACGACTCACAAATATTAAAGAGCATTAAAAAATAGAATAGCCAGTCATTCTATACAATGAACTTTTTTGTTTTTACAAATGACTTCAAACACAATTACAAAGGCATTTATAGGCATAGACGTTGTAAATTAACTTATACTAAATTTCATACTTCCCCATTTTGTTTGTTAATGATCATAAGTTAATATATGAATCATACTTGATGTAATTCATGTACCTACTGAATTAAACATTTTTCATGAAGCATTCATTGAATCGTGTTTAACCTTCCAAAAACCTAATGTAGTTTAGTCCTCTTTTCTCTTAATTATGAATTTTCATGCAAGACTTTCATCATCTCAATATTTTGATGTAATTTTTGGGGCCAACCCTCTTGAATTTCTTAAAAGGCTTCTTGACAAGTAAAAGGAAGGATCCTCCCAAGTCCTTAATCAAGTGCTTTGGATTTTCTATATTTCTTATACTATAAACAAGATTAATTAAGACATAAATAAGATTAACTTAGGCCTAATAGTGACAACACCCTTCTAAAGTTTAACCTATGCAAGATTTTTTGTTGCTTGATTGGATTTTTAATTTGTGTGTTGTTGGATTATAGTTTCTTCAAGTATAGAAATATCCCCTTTTTTCTGTTTTTAGTCACCTAAGACATGTCCCTTTGAGAAGGCATTCATCTTTTTTACACATGGTCATCCTTAATTCCAATACCTTTGAAATTTCAAATATCTTCCAAAACTAAACCACCTAAAAGCAACTTCAATTTGACACTTCAAGTTTTTTTGGAGCCCTTCATTGGAGAATTTTGATGAGTGAAGTTAGAGCAAGAACAAGATATGATTTTGCTTTTTTTTTTATTTTTGGGATTAGTATAACTTGCTCATTTTCAGTATAGCTCGACTAACAATTCAAGTACCTATCATACTAGACATTTATTTCCAAATTCCATATTAACACTTCTTGTTGATACAATAATCTTAATTGTTTTAAAAAATACAACAAATCCATGTACTCGTGGGCAATGTGTTCTAGTTCATATTCTTGTCATTAAAGTCTTTTGGCACCGTAGCCGAGGAGTGTTGACAACTAGTGCTACTGTAACTAGTTTTTGAAGGGTTAGATTGAGTGTTAACTTAGATGTCTACATTCACATTACTACAGCAATTTTATTTGTAGAAATTTGAAACATTATTCATAATTGATGTTTATAATATAATTGAATCATACTAGGATGCATGGAATTACCATATGTTCAAAAAATATTGGAAGTGGTAATGATACATATGATTATTCATATTGAGTTTTTCTAATTTGGAATTGAGTTTTGATCCTGAATTTTTTATTCTATGGAGTTTTCAAAAGGTATTGATTTTAGAATAAATTATTTTTCATTATACAGATTTGAGCTCACCCTGCAAGATGCATATTGTGTGAATCCATTCTACAATTTTACACCTTCCTCTTAACAACCTAAAAATTCTAATTTGTTGGATTATGAAAGTACTTGATTTTCAAGTGGTAATATCAACACTTTGGAAAGGAAAATGAAGGAATTGCAAAAGCAATTTTGGGAAGAAATTCAAAAAAAAAAAAAACTAGAGAGAAAATTGAATTTTAAAGGTGAAAAGTTAAAAGAATCTATTGAAAACACTAATGTCAATTTTAAGGATACAAAAACAATTAGCAGAGATGAAGGCATTAATAGGAGATCAAGAACTAAGCTAAAAAATTAAGAACCGGGAAATTAAATGACAAAAATACAAGAAACACTTACTAAAATTTTATAGAAAAAAAAACAACAAAAGACAAGACACAAAAAAGAAAGAAGAGGATAATGAAGCAAGAAGAATTTAACCAAAAAGAGACAAAACAAAACAGGAAAATTAAACTCTACTTCCTCTCCTTAAAGATAAAAGAATTAGAGGAAAAATGATAAAGGAATGAAGAAAGTTTTATATATATTCAAAATAATTAGAAATTAATAGACCAATGCCTTCTTATGCAAAATATATTTAAAAAGTTCTTGCCAACAAAAAGACATTTGAAGAATATGCAAGAATAATAATGAATGAAGAATGCAGTGTCATTATTTAACGAATGATTCTAAGAAGGTGGTAAGATCCATAAAGTTTTTAATTACTTGTTCAATTCGGAACATATTGCTTAATATATTTATTGATTTACAAGCTTGTACAAATTTAATGCCCATATCAATTTTTGCGAAGTTAAGAATGAGTGAAATGAAGCCAACATGAGTTGGCCTACAACTAGCTAACCGATCCAATAGATACCCACAAGGAAAGGTTGAAGATGAGTTGGTCAAAGTCAATAATTTGTATTTTTCACCTAACTCTATTTTATTAGACACAAATATGTTAATGATTTATCTTTAATTTTATAAAGTCACTTTCTTTCTACCAAAGGTATGTTAATAGACATGCAAAAAGTAAAAATTGTAATTTATAATAGAAAGTGAGGAAGAAGAATTTTTAGTATACTTGGAGCAGCAAATTTTCTGGATTTTGCCAACTTTGCCTGAGTCAAAAGTTAGATGATCACTTTCTTGAACTAACAATGAATAAACATAATAAATATACTCAATAAAAGAGTTTGATGACTATGAAAGAACTCAAAGAAAAAGAAGAATTAAATTATATCATGTAAGAATTTAAAGAATGGGGTATACTTGAGCCAAAAACTCTCAAAGAGTACAATCTAGAATTAAAACAACTTCCACCCCAAATAAAATATGCTTTTCCTTGATATAAAAAACATCATGTTATCATTTTAATAACTTTAACTTGTGAACAATAATAGGCTTTAGTAGAAATAGTGAAAATGAATTAAAGGACTTGAGGATGGTCAATAGTAGACTTAAGGGGAATTGGTCCATTCAAGTGTATTTACAAAGTCCTTATTCAAAATAATTAGAAACCTAAGGAGTAATCCTAAAGTAGATTAGGAAGGTGTTTGGGTGATCTTATAAATTCTCCCAAATATCTTATAAGATGTTTTGGAATTTATAAGCTCATTTAAAATATTTGGTAAATTTTTTAATAAACGAACTCATAAATTCTCAAAATAAAACGTTTGGAACTTATCATCTCCTTAAAAATAAGTTAGTTTTTCCTAATTTATTTCCAAACATCATATAAGTTACTTTTTTATATATACACTAAAAAATGCATAAATATCTTGAATTACATTATATTAATGATATTTAATTTATTTTTATCATTATTACACCAAAAATTTATAATTATAAAATTTCTACAAAATATTATAAAATGTATCTATCCAGACACTTTATTAACTTATTTTAAAACGAGAATACATGAACTTATAAGTTTTAAAAACATCTTATAAACTACATAATCTTATAAGTTATTTAAAAAAAACTTAGCCAAACACCCTCCAAATCCCCACTTAAAGAAAGTCGTAAGAAAGAAGTGCTTCAATTGATTAATGTAGGAATTATCAAACCAATTTCAAATAGTCTATGGGTAAGTCTTGTATAGGCAATCCTGAAGAAATGAGGTAAGACAATCAAAAAGTGAAAAGAAAGAAGTGATTCCAAAAAGAACAAACACTAAATGAGTGAATTATGTAGGAAGCTAAGTGAAGCCACAAATAAGGATTACTATCCTATTCCTTTCATTGATCAAATGTTAGAAAGGCTAGCTAGGCACTCCCGTTGTTTCTTCAATGGATAATTTGGCTATTTTTAAATCCCTATACCCACAAAGGATTAAGAAAATACTACACTTATTTATTTGTATGGTACATGTGAATATCGGAGAAAGGTGAATCACTCACTCTCAGCTAGATCTTATATTTATAGTGAGCTTGGTATCTCATTATATACACAATCCAAGCAAACATCAACTTGGAATTGCTAGAAGAATGTAATTGAAAAAAAAAATGAAATTAGTGATCTTGATCTCATACAAATAGTGGCTAGGGTAACTTGGATGAGGATAACAAAGTAGTATATGATTTTTTTTTATTATTATTTTTTGGCTTTGGTAGAGCTGCTATTTCATGGGTATCAAAGAAGCAATAGCTAATGGTTTTATCTAATATAAAAGTTGAATACATTTTTCATGTAATACGGTTGAGAAGGATTTAGCAAGACTTAAAAGAAAAGTGAGAGAAACACACAAGGATTTATTAAAAATCCACCATTAATCTCTCTAAGAACGTCAATGTAGCATCTAAACATATCAAGACTTGGTATCATTACATCAAAGAATTAATCATCATAAACAATGTTGAATTATGTCATTGTTATACTAAAGATCAACCTATAGGCTCTGATTAAGAATAAAAATGAATTATAACTGTACCTCCTAAAGTTAGGTCTAACTACATTTATCCCCTTTTATTTTGAGAAATTACAAAAACCCCTCCAAAACTTAAAAATATGACAGAAGGCCATTGAAATAGACCAAATGTCCCAATGCCCTTACATTTCTTGTAGGAAAAAAATCAAAAAAAGAAAAACATGAGATTATTAAAACGCCCCTACTTATACTTGTATCATATGACAATTATCACCAAAGGTATTTTCATCAATTCATTTAGTTAAACTTTTAACCCATTCGACCAAAGGGTATTTTTGAAAAGTCACTACAATTTTCAACCGTAACCCTAGGAGGGTCGCTATTGTAATGCCATTGAGATCTAGATAGGAATTTTGGTAATTTTCTAAAATAGAGGAAGATGGTTGTCATTAAACCTCATCTCGGGAGTGTCGATATAATTCACTCTTAAAAATAATTTTTAAAAGTTATGTAGTATGATCGAGTAGTTTCCCTTGTTTTAATTAAAGTGGGGAATGTTGATTAATTCAATCACATGGGTTCACAAAGTAGTTAATTAGCTTCCATTTATACTTTCTATTTTTATTATTAGAAATATTCAGTTTGCTAAGATTTGATGTCAAGGTTTATCTGTTTCCCAATTGCTAGGACCCAATTTCTATATAGTCCAAGTAGTTTACAAGTTTTCGTAGAAAGTGGAAAAAACATAGAGTTCTCTCTCTCTTTTAGCAATTTGAAATTGAAATTACTTGGATTAAAATTTGGAGCATCATTAAATGTCTTGTGTTTAAGTTGTACAAATTATTTGATCAATTCATTTAACCTTAGCCATTGCCTTTCAATTCGATAGCCTAAGAAAAAATAAGTGTTATTTTATACTAATTTACATAAAATAAATAAATATGTATACATATACATATGCTTAGTCCTTGAAAATCTAGTGGAAAATGAATAATCATACCATATATCACATTTCCGCAAAAACTCACTTTGTCTTGTGAGTGAATAAGTTTTGCAATATGAAACATTAAGAAACAAAGTCCTCAATAGTACAAGAATCTTTGCTCAAGTAAAAAGAAAAAAAATTACCTCGTCACCTATCCAATTGCATACTCAATATTATTTGTCCGATAATTGTGTACTCGCAACCAAAATGTCTAACATCACAATCTCATCATCTAGGCCACTAATACTTGTATTTTATACTCTCCTATTAAGGAGGTTCAATGAGAAACTTTAGCTAATTAATCTTTGATTTCATGTATGTATCTCACTACAAAAAAAAGGTAATCTTTGTAAGGAAATTTTTCTTCACATAGGAGATATTTTTCCTCACATTAAGTTAGTACAAGAAAAAAAAATTCATCACAAGATCCTGACAATATGTCTTGCATTAGCCTATTGAGAGGAAAAAATGGATTCCTCACAGTTGTGACGGACACAATTGTGACGAAAACAATACTCTCACAAAGAATATTCTAATGTGAGGAAAAATGCCTCGCATAGAATAAATATTTCATCACATTAATTAATTTTCTGACAATAACAAATTAAAAGTGACAAATAGACTCATCACATTATAATATTATTACTCACAATAAGATTGAGAATATATAACAAAATTTTCCTCACAAAAATAACTAAAGGTGACAATAAATTTCATCACATTATATTTTATTCATCTCAATAGGATAGGTAATTGCAACAATATTTTCCTCACAAAAATTTATTAAATATGACAATATTTTATTCATCATAATTGGTGGCCAAATGCAATAATATTTTCCTCACATTTAAATGTTGTTGTGAGGAAAATATTATCACATTAAATATTAAATTTATAATAAATTTTTCTTTAATGCATTAGTGAGCCATATTCTCTCATATTTTATATCAAATATTTTAAATAAAATTTTTTGAAAAAATTTCATTAGATATGATAAAATTATTCATCGCATTAGTAATTTATTTTTATTGTTTAGCCAATATGATGAACATTTTATCATAAAAGTTTTAACTAATGTAAATGTAATAAAAAACATTGTCTATCATCAACAACTTGAATTAATACCAAAATAACATATTTTGCAAATAAATGTGAACAACCAACAAAAAGGTATAACATATTCCATCTACCATATGGTTTCACTCGCAAACCTCCAAAACAAAATATTTAAACATAAAACATATGTAATCTTGCAAGACAAAATAGTTGAATCTCCACATTAGATAATGAAAAATGAATCACTTGACAAATAGTGCTTTACATTATAATAAAAGTGTTTACATTTAGAAGGTCGTAAGCGTGTTCTCATCGTAGATGCACCAAACCGAAATAGTGCCACCAACTGTAACATATTCAAACTTTATAGATCATTAGAGAAATCTGTGAAAGAAATACCCAAATAGATAAAAATATAAAACTGTAAAATGTGAAAGACTACTATGTTATTTGACATAAAAATTTAAAAATGAAAACAAAGAAAGTAATTTTACACTACATGCATTGAAGTAACAAACCAATTAAGCAACCTAAAACAACCATGATTAATATTCATACTTGTATGATCATAAAAATAACAAACATATATTAAAACAAAATTAAACACCAAATCTTAAATGAACAACAATTGAAATTATGATTGTTCTCCACATTGCACAACACCATATATTTCATTATAATTTTTATCCATAATACAACAACAATTTATACCAACTAATGCCATCAATTTAAAGTATAAAGCTTTTATATTATCATAATTTATACTAACTATTGAGCCAAGCGACCTAAACTAACCATATACACAACTCCATATTTTCTACTCTAATTCACGTTGTAAAAATCAACAAACCATCAATTCAAGAGTAATGAGATGAAGCAATTTTTCCATCACTTTGATATGAAGCAATTTGACAATCTCATAAAGTAATGATTTCTTGCAACCCAGATATAATTCTCATTTTGCATCACTTAACAAATTTCTAAAACTCTCTGTTTCCCTTGCAAAACTATGCACATCCCCCATTTTATCAAGTATGTCCTCTAAATCGTCATCTAAGATAGGTGAGTTGGTATTCATTATATCATTATCAATAAGATTATTAGCATATCATTCACATCATCACTAAATACATGTACTCGCTCCCCATGGAGTACCCAATTTTGAGAATTATGTGAAAAACCATTTTCATACAAGTCCAATTTAACTCCATCAAGAGTTTTGAATTTTGTGTTGTAGCAAGATTGGCAATCAAGTTATTAGACCCCACCACGTTCTCTTCGCCAAAATTAAGATATGATTCTACACCGTTAATATATGATTCACGAAAAGTATGCCCCTCTTTGATCTAACTTTTATCCACGACCTTTTACCTACAAATTTCATATACATGTATTTACTCTTGGAATAAAAAAGACAATTTTAATTGTCACTGCCTATAGTTAGCATTGCCACCATAAAATCACATTACTGAACGGTATCATGAACGTAATAAAAAGAATGGTATAACAATACACTACTTGAAAAGATAAAACTTACACTTAATGTAGACATAGATATATATTTACACACATAATAAATACAATAAAAAATAATCTAAATAAAATTAAAATTTAACATCCAGAATTGTTAAATGCATTAAGCATAAACTATGATCAAGCATGCAAACATTAAGCCAACACTCTAACTAAATTATTATAAAGCACATACTATTGAATGGCAGAAATCATTGTCATGGGTATTATTGCTTCATTTAATCCCTTTATTCCCATTGTAGTCATGGCTTAATTAGTTGATTTATTGATTAAAAACTATCAACCAAATACCACACATTTAAACCAATAGAACATTCATTCTCATCCAATCCCAAAAATTCTTAGGCTCTTCTCTCATTATCTGTTATTGAGGTAAGCTCCAAAACATTTACATTTCTAAAAATCTCCAACCTTTCGAACGGACCACAAAATTTTGGTCATAAAGTTACATTTGATGTGGTGCTGACAATCTAAATAAGCTTTTATTCATGACAATGTTTTGGCTTTGAATATAATTTAAGTGATTTGCATTAATCAAAAACAACAAATTAAAACCCATTAACGACAGCACCTAATATATGCTTATTTATTGGTATGATATTAAAAATATGTCCAATCACAAATATTTCTACAATTAAGAAATTCATGCATGGGAAGCACCTTTATCCGTCTTATCTACTCGCAATCAATATTTAGGGGCCATGAATTCAAATTGCAGAGTGTGACTAAAAAGGCTCTTGCCTTCAATTTTCTATTTGGACGATGCCAACTTATTAATTTATGCATAATTTGTAGCTATAGATTTCCATTCCCTTCTTCTACTTACCCATTTATTAATCAATGAAAACATAGTCCACCTTGCAACAGTTAAAATATTGTTGACCACTAATTGTTTAGGCTGCTATCACAATACAAAATAGATACCTCGCCCCGTGTACTCTGTGCTCGCCTTGCGACGTCCTACCCATGCTATTATCAATTATCACTATTCTAATTCCCCCAGTCATCAACCCTATTAATTTGTATATCAAATTCTCTTCTTTTATAGACTGCCTATTTAAGCAATGGCGCTGCATGCTTTCAACCAAAACACATGCATCATCTTCTTCTGATTACTCTTGTCTGAATATTATCTTCAGGGCTTACAATAAACACACATTTCAATTATTGAAGCAAAGGTGGCGGGACTATTATTCACAAACGAAATTCAAAAAGTAGCAACAATTAGGGATTAGAAAACTATTCAACCTTAAAGACTAATACCTCAAATAAACAACTCAAACTGCACACATCTTAGATTCATAAACTTCCAGAACAAACGTGAAAAAATAGCTGGACTTTAAACCGAAAATAAAAATCAATATACCGCAGTTCTAAAAATTCATATAAAATTATCAACAAATCTCCATACCTTGATTCAAGTGGTCGTCGAAAGAATTTCACATAAAACTTCTTACACTAATCAAACTAGAGGAATCCGTTGAAGTGCTCATGACAAGAAATGGCCAACTGAGGGTTTGGGGAGAGAAATTTGAAGACACTGGAAAATTTGTGATTTACGTTATTTATTTACATATGTATTATAAGATATATTATTTGTTTACATATAGTATCCGTTTAGATTTATATTATTATGTGAAGGATTATTTAATGTATACTAATATTCGTTTACATATATGATATATATATACATAGTATCCGTTTATATATGTGAAATATAAAGATATTATTTGATATATATTGTAACAAATTATTCATTTTTATAAAAAAAAAGTTAATAAAAATAAAGAGCACTGTAGCAGGAACAAATATTTACAAGGGCGAGAATTTTTTTAACTTTAGTGACAAATTTGTTCTGTAGCGGGAACAAATATTTACAAGGGTGGGAATTTTTTTAACTTTGGTGACAAATTTGTTCTTTCCAATTATGAGGAAATTCAAAATCATTACAATATATAAATACTAATGTGAGAAAAAAATATTTCGCCACATTATCATATTTAATGCGAGAAAATAAAATTTCCTCACGATAAATTGTTCACAATAAAATTTAAAAAGGCGGAAACAATTTTCTTCCATTTTAGTGAGGAATTTTTCTCATCACATTATATTAAATTTAAATGTGAGGATTTGAGTAATATAATGTAATAGATTTATCCTTTCCTCACAATTAATGAACATTATTGTGAGGAAAATAAAAATCACCACAATATACTATCAATAATGTGAGGAAAAAAATACTTCATCACATTATCTTGTTTAATGTGACAAAATATAATTTCCTCACAATAAAGTGGTCACAAATAACGATTTTTTTTGTAGTGTCTTTGGTAGTTCTCTTTCTTCAATCTCTACATCTTACTGCGGGTGTTTGGCTATAAGAACTTTAATCATCGTTTGAAAGGAATTAGGGAAGACCATTGGAGAACCACTATTGATGAACCTTTGAAACTTGTCAGAAGTAAAAGTTGCGGGTTGCTTAAGTTGTGCAAAAATTACATTGGCCTTAAACTCTTTTGGAGAGCTAAAATGTTTTTCCAAAATAAGACAACCATATCTCTTTAAAATTAAAGGGATCAAGAACATAAGATAGTGATTTAGCTACACACAAGGTTAACATATGGTGCTCAAATAGTGTGGTTATGAGGAGATTTCTGCAATTCGCGGTTAGCAGAGTAGTTTGTGGAATAGAGATACAGTCAGTCATCACAATTGATGCAGGATTTTGATGTGTTTGGTGTGATATTTTGTTTTGCAAATGGCTTAAACTCAATTTGATGGAATTACTACATCTAAAAGGAGATCTTTTATAATTTTGCACAGGGGATGATTTTTTGGTTTTTGTCGAGTCATTAGTAATTTAATTATTTTTAGATAATAGAATCTAATGCTAGTAAAGAGTGCTAATAAAGTTAAGGAATATGGGCCAACCTTCCATCTACATCAAAATAAATTGAGGTTTTTCTCAAAAAAAACAACTAGTGGAGGAATATGGACTTGCCAGCCCTTACACAAATTATTCAGGTCCCATTTGGACAAAAGAATTTGATAGAATGCATTTTAAATCTATAATAATGTATCCATTACTTTTTGTTTAGATGAAAATATATTTCAAATTCTTAAACTCTAATTTTAAACTACAAATTTGGTAATTATGGTGGATTTGGAAATCTCTTCATTTTAAAACCATTTGAAATCCTCCTTTTAAATCCCTTCTTTAAATTTGAATCATTCAATCCAAATGGAACCTCAGAGAATTTCAGAGGACAAGAGAAACACTTAGAACATATGATCTTTTGAATGAGTCATGCATCCATTTACAAGTCGCCAAAAGAAAGACGTTATGAGAGGATTTAATGAACAATCAATACGTTGAATGTTGAAAGAACGCTGAGGATAAGAACAATGTGAATGTCTAAACACTCTGAGGCATTGAAAATCAAATTTCAAAATGTTGCCAAACGTTTTAACAATTTTCTAGTTAAACAAAAAATAGAAATACCAAACCCAAAAATTTTTGACAATAAGCTGGGTTGATATTCACCCAAACGTGGAGGTTAGGAAGGGGAGCAGATCCACCACTTTAAATTGTATTGGATTGGTCTAACCCATTTTCTTGTCATGTGTGTGAGCCTCCATTATTATTCGGCTGACTACAAGCCCAATAAGGTGTAAAATAATATGAAAAAAGAAGAAGTGTCATAAATTTTAAATTTAAGACAAAAAATCTTTTAAAACACCCACTTGTTGAAACGATCACTTGCACGAGGACTCAATCTTATTGTTTTGGAGTTGAATACATATTTGGAACAACTTGTGTCTCCAATGGATTGATACTTATTGTTGTACTAATACACGGTGTTTGTTCCCATATTGTGTTCTTTGTACACGTGTTGTTGACAGGATCAAAGTGCAGTAGCTACAGCTCTTCCTTCAGGTATATTGTGATTTTGTACACGTGTTGTTGATAGGATCAAAGTGCAACAGCTACTGCTGTTCTTTCGGATGAATATGCGTTTTCATGCACATTTTTTTCTTGCTTTGCTTCTGTTGGAATATTCTTGAAAGTCAGCTGTTCTCTAAAAGAAACAAGAGCAAGTCTGAGAAAATATACAAACAAACAAATTGCATTAGAAACAAATGAAAGAACTACGATGGTCATTCGGTGCATTCCGATAGTTGGTGACCCTATTACGAAGATGGCACACCAAAAACTGCAGGTAAATATCAGAAAACGTCGATTTTGGGGGTTATGCTAATGCCTGTGAACTTACTAATAAATGCCACTTTTCTATTACTGATACACATCTGCTTAGAGTTCAAGTTTTCATGTTTGAAGTTCTGGTTAGTTCAGCCTTATTTGGTCAAAGAGTATTTTCAATTGTTGTTTAGGGAAATCTTCAAAAGTTTGGGAATTATTCGCAGTGTTATATATTTTTTTATTGGACTGTCCTTATAATGTTGGAAAATTTTTGTAATCGAGATTAAGAATGTATACATAGCTTAATGTAGCAATGTATGCTATATGATTCGTGGACATAATGGAAATAATATACGATTTATTTTATGGGCAATGTCTATGCACAACTAAAAAGTGGGTAAATTAGGATGGCTTTTTGAGACAAATTTTAAGAATTATTCATCCCAAATATAATTTGGAACGAATAATAATACGTCCCTATTTGCCCCGTCGCTAAATATTGGGACGGCTAAAACGGAGCCGTCTCAAATCTGAGACAGTATGTTTGAAACGGTTTTGGCACGGCATATTCGGGATGGCTTTGGGAAGGCATATCTATGATAGTTTTGGGATAGCATATCTAGGACGGCTTTGGGAATGTACTGGATGAAATATTTTGTGAAATTTATATTAAAATTTAGTCATTCCATTACTATTAATGTGGTAATGTTTCTATACATAATTTTACTGAGAAAATGTACTAATAGTAATGTAATAATTTCAGAACTACAAATATATATACACAGAATAAAGCAACAATTAAAAGTGTGATATAATTCCATCTTTTTACATTAACATAAGAGATACAAAACGGATAATGTTAGGTAATCAACATCTACATCTATAAGTCGAGGTCCTCAGATTCTTCATCGTCATCAAAGGAGTTAAGGCCGAGTTTTTTAGAAACAAGTCGCATAAATTTGTTCAATCTCGCCTTTGTTTAGACCAATCTAGTTTTGTAATCATCCATCGTTACATCTCTCTCCCGTAGTTGCTGCTGAGTACATTCCAATGTAGCTTGTATTGCTTGTAACTCATGCTTAGGTGAGGAAGTAGTGGAGCTAGTTGACCCACGAGACAACTGTTTAAAAAATTGAGACTCTGAGCCCATCTCTGGCAAGCGGCCTTTTTTAAAGCCACTAAGTGCGTTGAGCATGAGCATGTTGCTATTAGTTGAGCTAGATAAAGTCCCACCACCTTCTAACTCTTGTCTCTCTAGTCTTTTAGCGATGTTTTGATCTGTTTGTAATTTTTGCATCGTCTCCTATAGATATAGAAAATGAATGGATTGTTGCACATAACGGTGAAGTAACATTGACATATTTAAGTAATTGTACTTACCCCTTGAGACTGTAAACGAGGGCCTGTCCATTCACCAATTGCCTTCTTCTAAACTTTAGAGTAAACTTCAAGGGGAGTCGGTGACTGTCCTAACTGTGCCTCTTATATTATCCAATATAATTGTAACGTAATGAAATGAATATATACCATATTATAAAAATATGAATAAGTGAAATAGATATTCTTTCTCGCTTACCATTCTTTCACAATTTGCGGTCAATAATATCGAGCCGCCGCGATAGATAGTGGATGCAGATGCATTGTTAGCTGCTCGGTTGGCACGGTTTTTTTCGCATACTACTCGATATGTATCCTCTACTCATTTGCCTAACATCTCATCCCACTTTTCCTGTGGGATCTAATCAGCCTTTTTGTTAGAAATTCTTGCTTGGTACAAGTGTTTTCGTATTAATTCAGCGACTTTTTTCTTGAAGGTGCGTTGTATTGCCATGTTATCTGTCGGATCCCAACTAAATTCATTCTATGAACAAATATAGGAGTATAAAAGTACAAGAATTATGAGTTTGTGTGGAATGGATTAAAATTATAGTAGAAAACAAAAAGTGTTTATGGAAAATGTTCAGATATGTATCAAAAACATCCTTCTTATATTTTTAGATATTTCATACCTTGAAAAGTCGAAACTATTCTTGTTTTTGGGACAATGGGACGTTGGTGTAACGGATCCATAGTTCATTATAATATCCAAATACAATAGACTTTATCGAGTCTGTTACGTCTTTCCATACACTGCAATGATAAGTTAAAATGTAGCTGTAGTAAATTACTTATTCTTTTGATGCGTTGGGATCCACGTGATTAATTATA
This sequence comes from Avicennia marina, assembly GCA_019155195.1. Classification (NCBI taxonomy): domain Eukaryota; kingdom Viridiplantae; phylum Streptophyta; class Magnoliopsida; order Lamiales; family Acanthaceae; genus Avicennia; species Avicennia marina. The sequence continues at coordinate 5,273,720 of CM032762.1, read as the reverse complement.
TAAATGTCGAATCAAATTTACACTCACTAAAACTAACGTGGTGTCACATATTTTTGTCCTCCTGCCTGGGGTTGAGATGGTCCACCTGTAGCAAGCGCCTCAGATGTAGCAGATACAATAAGAAAATCTCTCTCCCCGCATAAGTGTGATAACTCGTTAGAGTTGTATGCCGATTTGGAAGGTATATCACCTTGTATTGGACTTGGAGGTTGGGTCTCATCTTCATCAATTGGGGGAGAAAATGAAATAAGTATAAAGCATGGTGTATTCTTATTTTGTGCCCCTCTCTTTGCACGTGGGATGTTAGCTTTGTCCCCGGAGAAGGCTCCTCGAGTCATTCTAAAATACATAAACGAAGTAAAGGTCTTATCATTACTATATGATTTCACTAAATCAAATAGAAGGGATACATCTATTACCAAATTTTATACTACTCCAAATTGGGGCAATAAATGTGTCATCAAATAAATTATATATATAAGTAAAGACAAACCTTTTGGCTATAATAATAGAAAGTAAATACACAAGTAATTATATTGGTTTGGGATGTGTAACATATACAATCAAACCATTTCAGATAACTGATTTTAACGGCATTTCACCAAACATGTCATGTGCATAAATGTAAATATTTAATATATCAAATTTGATATCCAAATATCTACCAATTAAATGAAACCAACCTACAATGGACCTTATTCAGATTTAATATACTAACAAATTTCACTACCAAATAAGACTGTAATTTAGGTTATCAACCAATAGTTTCTTATAATGAGATTAATTGACTTTTCGTCAAACACCACATGTGCAGATATTTTTAATCAAAAGCTACCCAAAAAGATAAGGTTTCAACTCACCCAATAAGCAACACCATGCAACTAAATATGGTATTAACATGAATTTCTCTAACAAATTTCACATTCATCCCAAAACAAGCCAAGATAATAGGACAAAACATAGAAACTAATAAAGTGGGTTTATATCTTTTACTAACAACTACAATAAGCCTAAATAAGAAGTCTAAATTTCACTCAAATTAAAATTTCTACAAGAACCTTAAATTTATATTGAAAGACACCCAAACATAGATTTGCATAGAGATTGTGAAATTATTTAACACTTACGTTGTTGGAGTAGAGTTAAAATATGGAAGAAAGTTGAAGATTTTGAAGAAACAACCGATGCTGATGCGTGAGAAGATCAAAGGGAATGCGTGAGAAGATGCCGATGTGTCTGAAATGAAATTCGTGAGAAGGGGATTTTAAATTTTGATTCTTATAATTTGGAATGACTCTGGGACGGAAATATTAAAGCCGTCCCAAATCATACACGTGGACAAATACACAATTGCCGGCGTCACGCCCGACATCGTGACAACGTGAGCGATGTGCCTTTCAATCTGCACATCACGCTCGTCATCGCAACGAGTCTCATGACGTGCAATATGTTGTATGCTGTTCGGCCATTCCATCCGCGAGTGTCTCAACGTGATTCATCTCCTAATTTGCCAAAAAGCTTGTACATCATTTGATAAGGTACTTTGTGCATAATTTCTTCACTTTTAACTCGTAGGATTGATACGATTTATGGAGAAATTCCCAAATTTGCAAGATTATGGGTGCATGTTGTGGAGTTGTCGAATTTCTTGAATTTAAACTATTTTCTTTGGAGTTTTTTGTATGATTTACTTGTTCATGCTCATTGTACATTCATTCGGCTGGTAAATTTTGCAATGTATTGGTTTGTTGGTTAGGTTTTGGTATGAAATTACATGGTATCCATTGTGGAAAAAAATTGAAATGTGGCCAATTAAATGGGTATTTTTTTGTGGGAGTGTGAAGATTAGAGGGAATTATACATTATGTTTGTTGTAATTGGAAAGAAAATGCTTAGCTTTAGAAATCCATTGGCATTACTGATTCACCCATATTAATTGTTCGATAAAATGCGTATATACGAAACATTTTACTTTATTGTTTTATACACATATACTATAGAATGTCAACCATAATAGTGGACATGTGAAGGTCTTACTCAATTGATAGTTATCGAAACATTTCATGTGGTTTTGTGAGTTTTTTCGTGTGGTTGCATTTTTAGTTTGATAGACTCCTTTACTTGTAGAATTTATATCATCTGTGAACCAGTCATCCTAATATAACACTTGAAACTTTCATGTAGGATTCTTTCAGTTTGATGGCCCCAAAAACAAAAAGAGCATCCCCATCATACGACCGCCACAAATATGTATCACTAGATGCTTTCAACCGTGCTGAGAAAGTTACCAAACATCAGTCAATCATCTTCAAGAGGGGTTTGACTGATGCAATAAGGAATAATCGTGTGATATCTCCTATGATAGGGAGATGGCAGTGGACCCAATTCTCAAAGCAGCCAGAGGTCAATGCTAACGTGTCACTAGTGAGGGAGTTTTATGCCAATCTAGCAGAGCATCTACGAGAAGCAGTTTATGTCCATGACGTGTGCATCAATATTAGCCCCAATGCAATCAATCACATTTACATATGCCGGATGAACCCAACAATGACACGTTTCAGGATCTTATCAATCATAAACGTGCACTAGAAAGGGTTGCTGATGTGTTATGCCCTGATGGAGGGCATAGGAATGTTTCTCTTATCTCCCATTTTATCAATTCTTTCAAGATAAGTAGATAGGACGAGTTACGTAAGATGTGGTGATACTTTGTTGCGGCAAGAATCTGGCCAATCAACCATCACGGCACCATCACAAGTGAAAGGGTAGCGTTGATATACTGCATAATTTTGGAAGGGTATTTTTTTAATGTTAGACAGGTGATCTACGAAGGCCTACTGCGGTGTGCACAAAACTAATGTGAGTCCCTATGGCATCCTCATCTTATCACAGATTTATGTGTTGGAGCTAATGTGCCAATTTCGTCGACGGAAGAGCATTGGGGTCCGTCTACTGCCATATATTTTGTTTTTCCACAGCCTGTTCCCGATGCTGACATGGCTGCACTTGAGGGACATCCAGTTGACGACGCGGAGAACCCAGCCCTCGGTAATGAAGAGCATCCCCCTCTAAACCTGTTCCAAGGCCAGATACACTAGTTGGAAGGTAATATTATGGCTGAGTTGCATAACATATGTATGTAGATGGACTGAATGAAGCGCCGACAAAGGTATGCTCTAGGCTAGTTACATGATTTTATAGGATTCATGTCTACACACCTACCATCAGCAATGGGACCATCTACATCTAAGGGCCCCCACATCAGTCCATCAAGTTGGACTCCTACTCCTTTTCTTGAGGACGTCCCACTTGGTCGTACGGACTTGTTCAATGAGGTAGACACCATGCCACATGATAGCCAAGATGATGAGCAAGATTAGGAGTGTGGCATGACAAACCCAGATGGCTTAGACACCTTTTTTCAAGATTTCGTTGTTGTTTCTAGTGAAACGAACACATCTTGTAACTGATTTTTTTCCCTTTTCCTAATATGATTGATTAACAATAACGTGTTTATGCTATGTTTTATCTTAGCATTAGATGTATTATCGCTATGTTGAATAATTCTAGTTTTTAACCAACATGAAAATATGAGCTGTCACGTTCCCCGATAGTTGTGTACATATCAAGATAATTAAAGTATATCATCTGTATCATCTAATGTGGATTCATGCCCAGAAGATGAAAGATTCAATTGGTTAATGGGCGAGTGGGTATGGCCATGTGCTACCACTTCACTAACATCCACATGCAATTGTACACCAGTAGGATCCTATAATCCAGGCACGTCGAACATACTACCCAAGTGGGGGCATTGGTGATCCTTATTTGGTTGATATGCCACATCCTCCCATCGCTTCTCAATGGTTGTTCTGACTTTCATTCTGCATACTGCCAACCAATCACTCCTGCCCCTCCTCATACTAGGAACATCAGTGTAATATACTTGCTCAGACTGTTGGGACTAGATGAAGGACTCGTTCTTTTTGTAAACTCGGGAATGATTCACCTCCTTCAGCTTGTACTTTGGGTGCACCTTCTGTTTTCTCATAGGATCCACCCACTAACACTTAAATAGCACTACATGCATATTCGGTATGAGCATATAATCAAGACTGATTATATCTCAAGAACTCCATAAAAATCATATTCTGAATTGTCATAACACGTACTATGGACACAAATCCCATTATTTTGTATTTGCTTCCCCCATGCATGGCATGTGATGTGAAATTTAAAACCATTAATGAAATAAGTAGAGTAAGTGGTAACACGATTGCAAGGCCCACAAGCCAAGTTACGTAATAGTGGGTCTAATATGTTGTTAGATGGGTTGTCAACCTGTTCAGCATTGGTGGATAAGAACTAAATTTGTGTAAAGGTAAATAAAGCGGATAAATGAGATAGGAAAGAAGACTCACATAGTTTTTAAACCATTCCACAAATAAGTCTACAACTACGGCATCGATATCAACATGATCGCCTCCAAAATGTTGCAAAAAAAGCCTGTCCCAACAAAGTGCATTCACTCATACTAGTAAGCAATCTGCTATTTTCAGTGGGATCTCAATAAAAGAAAATTGTAAAGTGGTTCCACCTCTGGACAATTTAGGAGTACATAGGTCGTAGCAGCATGCCGTTCGTCTGTAGTAAGATATCTCACATCCTGTCCTCTTAATGCACGTCCAGGATGGTTAAATATGGAGAAATGGAGGCTATTTGTTGAAATGGCCCCTATGTCATTTCTCGGTGGCCTAGTCCGCTGAAACGGCACATCTGTCTTGAAATAGTGTGAAGCAAAAGTGCCTATCTTCTCAACTATATATGCCTCCACAATCAAAACCTCGACATGGGCCTTATTCTTCACTTCTTTCTTCAAATTGTATAAGAACCTATACAAATTTTGAAGATTAGCTAAGATGTCTTCCTATACATAGCACCATAGTAAATACAATGTAGCATTAACATACCTCTCAAAGGGATACACCCATCTATATTGGACAAGGCCCCCAACCTTGGCTTCATATGGTTGATGCACTATTAGATGCTCCATAAAATCAAAAAATGACGAGAGAAAAATCTTTTCTAAATTGCACATTATACCTACGACTCTACCCTCCATCTCCATTATCTACTCTGTATGAAAGATTGGCATACAAAACTGTTGAAATAGTAAGCTAACCTCCACTAAGGCACCCCACACAAACTCAGGCAAGAAATCCTTGAATGCTATGGGTATAAGTCTCTCTATAAAAACATGAAAGTTGTGAGATTTAAGGCCATGTAATTTCAACTTAGTTATGTCGACACATCGCCCAATGTTGGAAGCATACCCGTCTAGGAATTTTGGACTCCTCAACTAATGACAAAACTTCATGTTTTGCTCTCGAGAAAAGGTGTGCACAGCTTTCAGCTTTGGACCCACACTATCCACTGGGACTGAAATCTCAAGACGGTCACATATAATGCCCATGTCCTTTCTCGCATTAAGATTGTCCTTCGATTTACCTTTTACATCTAAAACTGTATTGATAATTAATTAAAAAACATTCTTCTCTACATACATAACATCTAAATTATGCAGTAGTATGTTTGTAGGTCAATATGGTAAATCCCAAAATATACTTCTTTTGGCCTACTTGTAATTAGTCTTGAATCCTGGGCATTGATTGTGTGGATCATCCACCACCTATGGTAGGTTCCTCACACGCGCCCATAACTAGTCACCCGTTTCTCTCCCTGGCATAATGTGCTTCTCAACTCGACCTTAAGTGAAATGCTTCCTATTCTTCCGATACGGATGATTGGACAGTAAGAATTGCCAATGACAGTCAAAGTAACTAGCCTTTCTACCATGACGTAGGTAAAAAGCTCTACTCAAATCAAGACAAATTGGACATCCTATCACTCCAGCTGTACTCTACCCAAACAACATGAAATAAACAGGCAAGTCATTGATTGTCCAAATGAGAGCAGCTTGCATGTTGAAATATTCTTTCTAATGTGTATCGAATGTGACTGCACCCACCGTCCACAATTGTAGTAATTCATCTATAAATGGTTGCATATATATATCTATAAGTTTTTTTGGACTAGACAGACTTGGAATCACCATTGTTAAAAACATGTATGGATGCTTTATGCACATTCCTGGTGGCAGATTATATGGTGTCATGACAATAAGCCAACACGAATATATCTTTCCATATGACCTATGTAGGGCAAATCTATCAGCACATAAACCCAACCACATGTTACGCGGATCCGTTACAAAATTAGGATAGATCCTGTCAAAGTGCTTCCATGCCTTAGCGTTGGAATGATGACACATGCAACCACTCGATGTCTTGTGAGCAGCATGCCAAGTCATATACTCAGCGGTCATTTACGATATATACAATCTTCGTAACCTTGGAATAAGAGGTAAGTAGATCAAATGCCTGTGTGGAATCTGTTTTCCAATTGATAATGGTATCCTTCTCGCTTTGAACTTCGCCTCTCCACAGAAGTTGCAATGCTCCAACTAATCATCCTCTTTCCAGTACAACATACAACCAGATTTGCAATAATCAATTCTCACTACAGGAAGACCCAACTCTTGTATCAGCCTTTTGGTACTGTAAAAATTAGGAGACATTTGATGATCACTTGGGAGCATCTCACCAATCAATTTACAAATATCATTGTAACAATTTTAGGGCATGTTGTGGCCCGCTTTAATATTTACCATTTGAGTAACTGCATACAACTGCGTGAAATTTTCACAACTACTATACAGTGGTTGGTCCGCTGCATAGAGCACATCAAAAAATCTGTCCCTATCCACCCTGTTGATATCATTTGCATTAAATGTGGAACCTTCACAAAATTGGGTGGTTGATGGCTCAAAGTAACTATACTACTATCCTACCCCTGAGGAAGGCCCAACCAACCCAATATTTGCGGGGCTACTAAAACCTCTAAATGCATCATATAGCATACGGTAGTCTCAACTAAAGTTTTGTGTTGTTCTGACGTCCTCCAATGTCGAGGGGGTTCTATGATACTCCCTTCTACATCAAGCACTACATCGCAATATTGAGCTTCAGCATGACTGACACAATTATAATAATTTTGAACAAATCCCTTTCTGAATAAATGAACCTTAATTTCATTAGGTTCAAGAAATTTTGCATGCTCGAAATTTTGCATGCTCACAACGAGAGCATGAATATCTAATTTTAGCATCGTTCATATGCTCATGTTGCTGTATTGCCAATTCAACAAATTCATTGATCCAAGATTCAAATTGTGGTGTCAGCTCTCCACGCCCAGGCAAGTTTTTGTTATATATCCACGATCTAATATTGCGTAACATCTTACTGAATGATAAAGAGAATAGATTTTAGGTTTCCATAAAAATGTCAATCTTAAATACACATTCAGTAAAAATATACAAATGGGTGTTTAAAATTCATTCTCAATCTAGACATGATATATTGAGCTTGAATTTTTCACTCACTAAAAGTTTGCAATAACATTAGAAGTACAATTCATCATTTCTATCCCAAACAATACAAACATACATACATATATATATACCAACAATATTACAAAATATGAAATGTACTCATATTATTTCATAGAAATTATGAAGCAATTATAAATAATGAACACCAACACTTTTTGGTTACAAAAAATATTTTTTCCATCTTCTACATTCAACATGTGGATAAAAATTGGTTGAAAAAAGAGTATTACTCCCCAAAAATAACATAGACAAATATATACATGGTATAAATCTAGTAAAATGCTAATGAAATTAATAATTCATGACATTGTGTATCATAAATCTACTAGCTCACCTAGAATTGATGTTTTTCCCACGCTTAAAATGTGAATAAATCCTCAATTCTCAACCTCCGCCGAAAGTAAAAATGATAGAGATTGTATGGTTATATATCGCATTTTGGAACAACTTTGGGACGACATTCCTATTTATAAAATTTATCATTTTGGAGACGGCTTTGGGATGGATATTTTTGACACAGTTTTGGGATGGCTCCAAAATTAAGATAGCTTTGGGACGGCTAAAGCATCCATTAGAAAGAGCAGTTTCAAAGCCGTCCCAAAATTGGGACGGTTTTGGGACGGTCTTCCTATTCACAAAATTTATCATTTCGAGGATGGCTTTCAGACGGATATTTTTGGTACGATTTTGGGACGGTTATAAATTGGAATGACTAAAGCATCTATTGGAAAGAGCCGTCCTGAAATTAGGACGATTTTAGGACAGCATTCCTATTTATAAAATTTATCATTTCGGGGACGGCTTTGGGATGACTAAAGCATCCATTGAAAAGAGTCGTCCCAAAATTGGGACGATCTTCTTATTTATAAAATTTATCTTTTCGGGGACGGCTTTCGAATGGATTTTTTTAACACAGTTTTGAAACGGCTAAAGCATCTATTAAAAAGAGCCGTCCCAAAATTAGGATAGTTTTGGAACGGCTTTGGAACGACTTTGAGAACTTCAAAGTAATACCGTCCCAAAGCTGTCCCTGTTTGGGACGCCTTTGGGACGACATTGTTATTTTTAAAAATAAATTATTTTTGAGATAACTTTGGGATAAATTTTGTATACACTGAAAGATACCATCCCTACATTATCTTTAATTTGAGATGGATTTAGATTGATTGTCCTAAATTTACCGTCTCAATTTCTCTACTTTTTGGCAGTGATGTAAAACTACCAGAAGAAATATCATTTCATAACTAAGCTAAGATATATAATTTGTTGGGTGTTTCTCATATTAAAATTCTTCTATATGTCACTTGTCAAGTCTAATCTATGAATGTAGAAAAAATAATTTGTACTGAGTTTATATTTAAAATATAAATTCCTTATTAAACGGGGTTTAACAAACAAATTTGATGGCCCAAAACGAGACATTCCACGCCTTTACAGATCTAGTAAAATTTTCAAGTGTGTAAAATTATTTATAAATAAAAAATCCATTGTATTTTTAATAATATAAATAAAATTATTTAAAATTAAAACTATGTAAAATATTTTCAAATAAAAAATAAAAAAAAGCACGTTAATATGAAAGAAAGCAAAAACAAAACAAAATAAAAGAAAAGATAGAAGAAAGGATATAAAAAATTAAAGAATTGAATAAGAATAATTGTCTAATATTACATTATGAAACAAAAATAAATGTGTAGCCTTAATAATATAATTAGTACAAATCTCACACTCTATGCAAGTAGAAATTTATTTGTGAATTATAAAATTATTATATATTCAATAATATAAATAAAATTATTTTAAATTAAAAGCATAAAAATTAAAATAAGAAAATAAAAGATCAAAAGAATTTAAAAATAGAGAAAAATTGAAATGAATAAATAATTTAAGTGAAAAGGAAAATTAAAATATAAAAAAATGAAAGAATTTAAAATAAAAATAAGTATAAATCAGAAATATTATTTACTTAATAATATAATATGAAAGTATTAATGTAGCATAGATATGTCTTATCCTATAATATTTAATATGTGTATTATGCGGATTTCATATTTTTGTTTTGAGCATAAGCTATTTCTTCTTTATTCGTATAGGCACACATTCGAGATCTGAATCAAGAAACATGATTGAAATAATTTTATTGTCATGTAAAATATGGACTTCTTATTGGAGAAGTTTACAAAATCAAGAGCCTTAAAACTTTTCTTTTTATTTTTTTATTTTGGGGGAGGATAATTCTTACCAGAGAAACGTCCTCTTGTCTCCGTGAAATCAGCGTAACGCCGTTAAGCGGCCGTTTGACTGTTGTTTTGGAGTTTCGCACTCCCAAGGGAGAATGTAACCATGGGCAAACCCGGAATAACATGGAAATGGCATTTTCGTAAATTCCTCTTCTTGTCTCAGCCATTAATGACATTTCGTATTCACCGTCGGCCATTAACCTCCTCACCGAGGGCTGCCCTGTTCCGTTTTCCTTCTATCTCGTTGAACATTATCAATTCAACTCAAAGCTCCTGCTTCTTCGGTCCGCATCCCAATTCCGGTGGTTAAACCCTAAATTTCTCAATCATCGGATTTTTATTCTGCAGTTTGTAGATTTAGACACACATAGGCAAAGCAATGGGTGATGTGGCGGATAAACTGGCGTATTTTCAAGCGATTACTGGCCTTGGAGACACAGATTTGTGCACCGAAATTCTCTCCGCTCACAACTGGGACCTCGAATCGGCTATTTCGTCCATCACCGGCCCCGATACTAATCGCCCCTCCTCCTCCTCCTCTGCCGCAGCCACTACCGCAGCTAACGCACGAGAAAATCGGCAAGACCAAGATGTAGGCCTTGTTCTGCCCCCTAACGGCAATAATCAACCCCCTGGCTTCGCTTGGAAATTAGTTACCCTCCCATTCTCCATCATTTCCGGAAGCCTAGGTTTAATATCAGGGGCAGTTGGATTTGGTATGCGGGCGGCGGGCGGCGTCCTGTCCTATTCCCTTAGCACGGTTGGGCTGAATAGCACGGACCGGGATGGCAGAACACCTTTGGTGTCGATGTCTCAGTCAGTCTCGGAGGCCATAGATTTTGTCTCCAATTTTGAGAGGGACTATGGGAGAGCGAGGCCGAATTTTGTGACCGAGGGATTCATGGACGCGTTACAGAGGTCTCGCCACGAATACAAGCTGTTGTTTGTTTACTTGCACTCCCCGGAGCATGCTGACACGCCAGCATTCTGTGAAGGGACATTATGTAATGAAATGTTTGCTGCCTTCCTGAACGACAATTTTTTGGTGTGGGGTGGGAGTGTGAAAGCCAGTGAAGGATTCAAGATGAGTAATAGTTTAAAGGCGTCCAGGTTTCCTTTTTGTGCGGTTGTTATGGCAGCAACGAATCAAAGGATCGCATTGCTACAACAGGTATAAATGAGGTTTTATAGTTTCAATTTTACTGTGGCTTTCAATCTATTTTTACTTGGTCATGACTCCCGATCTGAAATAATTTGTGGCGAAAATTGCTAAATCTAATTCTGTGAGTATAATGAAGATAGAAACCTCGAAAAAATCTGTTTCTGGATACTGTAGTGAGAAAACAATTATATATTATTGGATCAGCAACAATTTTGAATGATGCGTATGTAGCTTATATGGCTTTTATTTTTGTTGATCGATATTGGTGATTGTATATTTTTTAAGTTAGAAAACTGGCATGTATTATGGAGCAGCAACAATTTTTTTTTGAATGATGTCATAGATGCATGCGGCTTATGTGGCTTTTATTTTTATTGATGGATGCTGGAGATTAGATAGTTTTTGAAATGCAGAGATGTCATGAGGTTATGTTATGGTACTTTTTTAATCTTTCTTCTTTGGTAGACTGATAGAATTTCTTCCTGTGAGTTGCCTTCATATTCATTGTGAATCGGGTCAAATTTTCACATAATTGTTGTATCTATGTGTTCATTTCGGTAATGCAAGTGTCTGTATGCGTAGTGCACTTGCATCATATTCAAGTCTTTTTTCCCTTCCATCACAATCAACATGAAACTTTTGTAGGTACTGTTCCTTGTATGGAGGCACCATGTTAGAATCGAATTCAAGGAAGCATGTGTAGTTTTTAGATTGCATTTTTTTAGGGTGAAATACTTTTTTATAACTACTGTTGATTCTCTTCTTTGGAGACCTATTGTGTTTCCGTATATAATGAAAGCATATGGTTATGATTGCTTAGTTGAAACATGGATTTTTGTCATTAATTGGACAATGGATCTTCCTCTGATTCATTTTGTTCTATTTATTTTGGGGAGAAATTGGTCCTGGAATGTAGCACTGTTTGCAAGCATATTTATGTTCTCTTGCCAGGAGTTCATCTATTTTCAATGTACGCACTCTCGTTTTCTAAATCATAAAAATTATTATGCTGCCTGAGTGGTATTAATCATTTTTTGAGGAGGTGGATGAATAATTAATGGGATATTAATTATTAACAGATGGTTAAGATAGTGGAGAATTGATTGAAAGAAATGTATCAAAAAAGAATTTATAAAAACTTCCAGTGATGCATTTGGTTGAAGATGCAATGTTTGTGGACCCAATTTCTCTAACACTATTAGCACTTTAACTTTGGATTTTGTCTGATCTTTAATGGGAGCCTGTGAAGAGCCATGGTGAGGCAAGGTGTTGAAAACATGTGACTGCGATTTAACATGTGCACTCATGTAGTTCTTTTTCATTCTTCTCATTTCTCAATGGAATGGACCAAGATCTAGAAAGCAATAAAACATGACTTTTGTGGTTCATTCATTATTTTGTGCATGTATCTCGTAGATGAGTTCACGAGTGGCCTCGTGATATCTGACAGTGGTATCTCATCAGTATTTGTTTAGAACTGCCTTTTCTTTGGAAAATATCTTTGTATCTGTGACGATTTATTCTGTGGACTTTCTCTTTCCAAATGCAATTATTTATATCTGTTGCGTTCATTTGACTCATGCATATATCTCAGATGACATTTACACTTATTCATTATGAAAATCCATGCATTTTTGTGCTGCTGCTGCTGTTGTGTGTGCCTCTGTATCTGTGTGTGTTCGATATATTAATGAGAACTTAAACTTTTGTCAAAATGATTATTCATGTAGTTACGAATGATCACATAATAATGAGGAAATAATTTGTCCTATATTTTTATTTGTTTGATCTGCTTGGTGTTTTTGTCCCTAATGGCGTTTAATCTGAGAATGAGGCTTGAATTTCTATTACATGTTATGCGGTTGGCCTTATCATTTTTATTTTTATTTGATGTCATTCCATTTTTTCTGCAGTAATTATTTGGTGAAAACCATTTGAAGTTGATTAAATGTATCTCTTTTTCTCACTGGTCTTAGTTTTAGGGTCAGAACTCAAAGTAGAATTCACATTGCACTTGCTGCGAGATACAATTTCTGCCACTGCATTTGGTTTTGTACGTCTTTGCATCAAGAGAAATGGTCATTAAATGCTATTCATTTAATACATTCTTCATATGGTAGTTACCTATGCATGTTTGCTTCTGTTTGCAAAATTTCTTGTTTCCTGGACCTTCACAATCTATGAGTTAATCCGAATGGGATAGGAATGCTACAGGCTTTGTATTCTATGAAGTCATTTCAGTTGCATCGATGTCTGTGTCATTTTTTGATTTGTGGAAATTTAGATGGAAAAGATGCAGGAAAGTGGAGGCATATCTTAAGACATTTAACCCTTCCTGATTTTTTTTTTAATCTTCCATGTTAACTTTCCTTATTCAGTTATTATAGCTTGCAGTCTCCTAGCATTGAGCCAGACAAAGGGAAAGCCTACTTGTCCTCGCATTGATGTCTCTCTTAAGATGTCACTGGAAGTTCTTGACCTTATATCATGTTTGTATCATGGTGTGATTGTGCAGATCGAGGGGCCAAAATCTCCTGAAGAAATGGTAACAGTATTGCAGAGAGTGCTTGATGAAAGTGCTCCTGTTCTGGTTTCCGCTAGGGTTGAAGCAGAAGAAAGAAGAAACAACATACGCCTGAGAGAGGAACAGGATGCTGCTTATCGAGCGGCACTGGAGGCTGATCAAGTATGCTATTTTGCATTGTTTTCAGTTTTGTTTTATTTTTTTGTTGATTAATTTTTTGGTCTTTTATCATAGATATCTATTGTAGTTTTTCATTTTCCAAGGAGTATCTCTTTATCATTTCATTCTTGTTCTGTACTAGGCTCGAGAGCTACAGAGGAAAGAAGAGCAGGAACGGTTGGAACGTGAAGCTGTAGAAGCTGAGAGGAGAAGAAAGGAGGAAGAAGAGGCTCGTGAAAGAGCAGCACAAGAAGCTGCTGAGAGAGAAGCCATATTAGCGAAGATGCGTGAGGAGAAAGCTTTGTCACTAGGTGCTGAACCTGAGAAAGGGCCTGATGTTACTCGAGTAAGCTCCGTGGTCTATATTTTTTCCATTGATTTATGGAATGTTGACAGTTGATGTTTGAGTCACCCACTGCATCTATATGATAAAACATATGTATGTTGAGAATAGTATCTAGAAAATTGGAGGGTTCTACAATAAATGATTTAGAAAGCGGATGAGATATTGATCATGTTCTGACCTGTTTGGAGGGAAGGATAAGAAAGATTGGAAGTATCTCAAACTATTTTCCCAAGGGAAAAGGTGAAAACTTGGGAGAGATTCTATTTAATAAATGGAATTTTGTTTTCAAACCCAGAAGAGAAAACTTTACTCTCCTGCTCCACCTCTACTGTCGGCCTTCTTTATCCTACATAAATAAAAATAAAATAAAATAAAAGTAATTGCCACATAGATCTTGTATCTATCTATGTTAAGAAGTCATGGATCATAAAAGAAAAAAAGAACAGGCTCTCGTAGACAGGAGCTTGCTACATCTTGCTGGAGCTGTTTTGTTGCATTTCCACTATTTACATTATTATCACGGTACCATGATTGCTGATTTAGCCAAGTGGGTAAGGTGGAGATAGGCATATGGGGTAGGTCACATTGAGGGAAAGCCTCCGGGATATAGGAAATTGAATTTTGGTATGGTGGGTTGGAGTGATTTCTTTTACCATAAATTCATTTCTTCTGTATTTTCCTGGGAAAGGAGATGAGTGCTTGATATAGACTTTGTAAATGTTATGGCCGACTTGGTTTTTTTCTTCTCTATGCTATTCATAGAACCCCAAGCAGGTTAAGTATCTTTCCTCGTTATTTTGTAATGATGCGGATGTGTTTATCTTTGATTTTCAGGTATTGGTTCGTTTTCCCTCTGGAGATCGCAAAGAGAGGAGGTTTCTTTGCACAGCAACTATACAATCTCTGTATGACTATGTTGATTCTTTAGGTTGCTTAGAAATTAATGGATACAGCCTCATCTCCAACTTTCCTCGCACCGTCTACGGCCAAGAGAAGCTCTCCCTTTCTCTGAAAGAAGCAGGGTTACATCCGCAAGCCAGCCTCTTTGTGGAGTTGAACTAAAGAACTGCACGGGGAAGTTGATCAAGAATATAAAATTTGTAGTTGGAATTTCTTATTTTCTCTCATCATGTGGCGTTCTTTTCAACCGGATTTGGTGAAGATACAATTCAGAAATTTGTGCATGTACCTGTATTGACATCAATTCAAAATCTTAGTTGGCGAATGACAGTGAGTAGTAGTGGATTAAATGAAAGTTAGCCCAGCATATATATGGTACCATCATAGCAAGAAGTCGAATGCATTTCGTTTTATCAATGATGATCAATTCCGTGCTTTACTGAGGTCCGTCTGGCTAACTAAATTCAAGATGGTTCTCAGTCTGCCTTGATTCAAGAATAAACATGCCGTGACAGGTGCAGTGATCAGTGGTGCAACCTTGCCTTTCATTTTTAATACTAATCATATGACAATCGGGACAAATTCTAGAAGGGAAGGTAGTGAACAAAAACTGCCGACGAAAAAGCTGTCGTGTTTGGATGCAAATTTTGATCAGATTTTAGAACTGTTTTAAGCGTGGAAATGTAGGGTACGTCCCGGGCAGTAAGTATCCGTCAGAAGGGCAGTGCTGCAGTATCTCCTTCAGAATAGATCACAGCTTATGAAATAGCAGCTTGGTAATGCCTAAATTCACAGTGACCTACTGAGATGCATAGATCCCAGAGTTAACTAGAGACAAAACACCGGCGAGCCAAGCAGCGAGTAAATTCTTCCCAACTAGTTGGAGGGGGAAACCGCAGAAGATATTTTATATTTTCAAGAGTAGATATAGTGCAACTTCTGTTAACATTAATTTTAAAAACGATCTTATATAAACTAAATATCAACTTTAAAAACGATGTTATATAAACTATATACAAGTTATTTATCTTCTTAGAATACCGATGTTTCGAATACTGATCAAATTTCATGACATTTTTGATATTAGAGCCTACTCGATATATTGTGCACAAATATGGCACAGGTCTAATCTTATGCGCAACGACTCGAAAAATGAGGTCGATGCATGCGTTCGTACTTGAGAAGGATAAACGCTTGAGAGGTTACTGTATATGCACGAAGATATATATGAGTTTTGAATGGAAGAGAATGTTAATTCCTACTAATACTAACTTTAGAGACGATCCCATATGGACTATATATGAACTAACTACCTGCTTAAGATACCAGTGCTTTGGAAACGAATCAGATCCCATGACACATAACATAATTTTAAGAATAATGCACTACTAATAAAGAAAAAATAGAGAACCAGGTGATTTTAATAAATACAATGTTTGGAGTTTCGTGTGTTTTGGAGAATCCAAGCATGGGCAGAGCATGCAAATTTAGGCGACCCCAATAAATCCACGGCATGGTAAATTGAGAAGGGAATAAGTTAAAAAAGTGTCAAAACTAAGAATGATCAGTTTCTGTGGAATATAAAATAATCATGATTTGAACTAATGGGGCAAACATAGTTGCACAAGAGACATTCTTCAAGGAACCAAAGTGTTGTCGACAAGTAAACATTTGAGTGAGTTTCCATCAATAATTTCTTTGCCGCTTCTGAGGTTGGGTGTCACAAACCTCAACTGCACCAGAACAAACATCTTTATCAACAAGTTGATTGCCATGCAAGAAAGCGATGTCCTCAACCTTAACCTCGATTGCATCATCCCGGACACCAATGTCACTTGCATACCGACTTACAGAATACATTGCAGCCGTTGCAGTGACAAAACCAACCGGACTTGAAACAAATAACCGGAGGGGCAAAGAAAGAACAGCAGCCAAAGGAGCACCTATGAGGGATGAGGCTTGACCACTGCTCCCCAGAGCTTCTTGGCCACAAACAAGAGAACCTGTCTTGCAATACAAAGCGAAATCCTCACAGTTGTTTGTGAACAGATCATAGTTCCCAAATCCATTATGAAGCAAATACATAGCCCTGTGAATCACTGATGCTGGAGGATCAGATTTCGCTGTAGTGCATGTGCCACCTCGGAATTTAGCAACAAAAGCTAGCCGGCTAACTCCATACTCGAAACGGTACAACAATCCATTTCCCAGGAAGCAATTCAAACAAGACATAATTACTCCACTTTCATGTTTTTTAAAACCACAGTCTGGAATATCCATGCAGGCTGCTGAGACATTCGGCACCGATGATGAGAGCCACGAGGAGCTGGAGCGACCACCTGAACTCAAATTGCCGTCATGAGTGAAGTGCACGACTTTGTTCCCACCCACATGGATTCCTGAGGACACAGGTGGAAATAACATAACAATATCAAATCAGCAGGGGACAAGACTTAATCGTAACTTGTAAAAACTGATCAATAGTTTCCGGACGACTGCAGATTAGCATTAAACGGTGGTCATGTTACCAAAATGCCAACATTTGGCCACAGAGACACAAAGAGGTAAAAATTTAAGAAGAGTAAGGTACTGATGCATAGGAATTGACAAAATGAGGTACATTTTGACAGAGAGTCAAATGGAGTGCCAAGAGATAACACCATAGCTCAACACTGGAAGTGGAGGTAGACTAGTGCACAAAATCATCGGTTCCTTTCATTTGGGCACAGGCACATTCTTTCTAAACCCCAGGGCATAATGACAATAAAAAATGAACATAAAAAAAGATGTTAAAAATCAGGAGGAACAAATGTATTGATTGTTAACATAGCAACGAACAATCTTGTACACTCGCAACAATCATTCCTCTTCAAAGAAACGCTACCAATCCCAATTCCACCAACCAAAAACCCCAAGAAAAATATTAACAGCTCAAATAAAGCGAACAAAATAATACGAAAGAGAGAGCCCAAGAAACAGAAAGAAAGAGGAAGGGAACCATGATGAGAGTAGGCAAAGGCTGTTCTCCAAGTGTAGATATGGTCCCCCACCGCTAAATCGCTGCGTTCCGCTCTGTGTGAGAGCATTCCCATCTCGTTTTCCTTTGTTTTCTTCTTCAATTTTCAGTTTCCGGCACTCCCATTCGCTTCTTATTCGTCCTCTTTCCCCACGACAGAGTCAAACGAAGTAAGCAAATATTAAAGAGATTCACAAAACGCTCTCTCAAGCACCAATAAGGAGAAGAAACTACATTCCCGATATGACAGGAATTCAATTAGAAACCAATTAGGTTTGAAGAAAAAAAGAAAAAGAGAGCAAAAGTGGCGTCGCCCGGACTCGAACCGGAGACCTTCAGTGTGTTAGACTGACGTGATAACCAACTACACCACGACACCATCTTTGCTCTTAAGTTTTAAATACACATTATCAAATTTCATCCAGTCTCGCTTCTTTACGCTCCACCCTCCACAATTCCTATTATATGTTCATGCCCTATAAATTTATACATCATCATACGATCAAATCATGTGAAATACATACATACATATATATATATATATATAAGTAACCAAATTCAAATTATTTTAAAATTTTCTTCTCTCTCGTATTTTATAATCAAATATAAGTTTTTTTATTTAACAAATTCTCATCTACTTTTATCCCCACCCAAACGAAGAAAAAAACAAAACCTCACGCATTGCTCGTAACTAATGTTTTCAAAATAGGACCAATCATTGAATTAGAGAACTAATTGGATCATTAAGTCACTAATCTGATCGGTTCAACCGTTTCCAAAATCGATCATTTTAAATTATACGTAAATTATTTATACACATATAATAATATTAAAATAATATTATAAAATTAATTCATATCCATCAATTGATATATCAAATGATAAGTTTTACATTTAATAAAAATAATTAATAATTCAATAAATATAAAAAATTACAAAAATATAAAAGAAACTAAATTAAATTCAAAGCAAAAGATAAATATTGAAGAATGAATTTTAGAAAATTAAAACAACACAATTAACTAAAAAATTTTAATTTCAAGATACAATGTTTAATTTTCAATGACATAATTAGTAAAATATATAAATAAAAATTATAAAATAAGTACAAGTAAAAAAAAGAGTTAGTGAAAATTTTATTTAATAATAAATTATTTTGGAGGTAAAATGAAATTATAAGTAGATATAAAAATATTTTATTTATTTTTATTTAATTACAAGGTTAATTTCTATTTTTCAAAATTTTATTAATAAAAATAGTGAAAACTAGTTTTTGATCGGATGAATCGGTTCAATCTGATTTTGGCCGGTTTTGATTAGGTTTGACTGATTCAAATGACGACTGATTTTTTAGATGTGGTCAGACTGTAGAACCGACTGGTCCCGGCCGAACTGGTTGAACTAGCCAATTTTAGCCAGTTTTGAAAACATGTCTCGTAACAAAGGTAAAAATGAATAGTGGCATAGTCAAACTTGCAATATCAAGAGTAGTTGTGTCAATGATAATGAATAGTTTAAAATTGAGATTGAACCATAGCACAAGTCTTCAAGAGAGGAAGCCAAAATAGGTGAGCCTTTAGGATGTAGGAAGAAACTAAAAAACGACTAACAAATCCTCCAAGGTCAAGTACCACCTGACCCAAGTAGAAAATATTTGGATTGGGTTTTGAAATTACAAATAGCATTTTTACATACCAACATTACTCACAATCCAACCAACACCAACATTACTCACAATCCAACCAACACATTTAGTTATATAATTATGTTATATTGGGTATTATTAATGCACTATGTTTGGAATGCACGTTCCACTCTTCAATTTCTCTTCAAATTTTATTCAATCAAATATACTACTCAACAAAGTTTCATCTAAATTTAGATTTAAATTTTTCTTCTCTTCAGTTATTACACTTATTCACAATTAAATCAATATCTATATATTCACACATATTCTTGTTTATATATATATATATATATATATATATACTTATACCCTATAAATTAATTATTATCCTTATATATTATCACATAATCCAATTATTATCATATATTTTATACATATATTTAAATAAATTAAAAATTTTGAAATATTAAAATTTCATAACTAAATATATTATCCATCCTAACGCAACTCATATCAAATATTATTCTTTAACAAAACCCCTATTCCAATCATAATGTCATGATGATGTAAATTTATATATATTTAGAATGTGTATTACACTCTCAACAACCAATGTATAGAATTAATAATAATATTTTACATGTATAATAATTCAATAGCTATAAAATTTACTAAATGACTAATATTAATTCTTTAAAAAGAGCTTTTTTGAAGTATTTTTATCATTTAGATTTGAATCTTAGGGGTCTAATATTAACTCTTGAAATTTGAGTAAGGTGAAGTCCCAACTCGTAAGTGCTAGAACAACTTGATGGGCAAGGGACGACGCCAAGCTTAGCAAACTGTCACAACCTTATTCCTCAACAAGCTTTGTCATGCAACACTTAGCTCCTTCAACAACCGAGGTTAGGTTGGGTACCACAATCAAGTGGGATGATAAACAACAAGGCAACTATGTTGGACACCAAAATTGAGTATGGTAGGGAGACTACTCCCGTGCAAGGGAAGAAGAAATTAAATCAAAGCAAGGCTAGGGAGCCAAGCTTATGGGAGATTGCCCTTAGAGAAATAAGCAAGAGGCTTGACAAGGTTGAGCACACTATTAAAACATTGGAGGACATCTTCTTGGCCAACTTGACATGACCAAGGAGGAGTCGAGGCAATCCGAGTCAACATGTAAGAAGCCTTAACCTTGCTACCTGATATAGTGTACAGCAAAGGACTGAGAACATAGAAACTATGAAGAAGTTTGAAGCGGCCCTAGCCAAGCTCAAAGAAAAGGTGTTGAAATGGCCCATTAACAGTGGTGGCAATCTTAGCAAAAGTGGGGTGAGCTCAAGGGTGGGCCACCTTAAGTCGAAAAGCTTTGATGGAAAGTGTGATGCCAAGTAGGTTGAAAACTACCAATGGCAAGTGGAGCTGTACTTTGAAAGGGCCGACATCATGGATGAAGTTATCAAGATACATAATACTCCTCTTTACCTTACTAACACAGCAATGCTATGGTAGCAAAGGAAGCATGCCAATATGGAGAAAGGTACGTGCAAGATAGGCACTTAGGAAGACTTCAAACATGAGTTGGAGCACCACTTCTATTCTAAAAATATAGTATATGATGCCCAACGCAAACTACGAGAATTAAAGCTTAAACGAACGATTTGTGAGTCTGTTAAAAAATTTGTTACTCTTATGCTTCAAATTCCAATTATCTTGGAGGAGAGCCTTTTTTTCTTCTTTGTGGATGGACTCCAAACATGGGCCACACAAAAGTTGCAACAATGGAATATGAAGACAGTTGATGAAGCCATAGTCGTTGAAGATAGGGGAAACCGTCGTGATGGTAAGAAGGTAACCTTAAAGGAAAATAAAAAATAATTCATCAACTAGTAAAGAGTGCAAGGAGAAGAAGAACTCCTTCGTGCCTCATAGGGGTTGCTTCATATACAAAGGCCCCTATGCCATAAAGAATTGTGCAAAACTTGGGTCTCTATTTGCAATTCAAGAAGGGTGTGATATTGCACCCAATAAGGAGGTCGTAACCAAGATGAACTCACCACAACTTCCTAATGCCCTTAAAGCCAAAATCGTGCTGACAACATCAAGCAAGGGGCTTATGTTCATGGAGACACAAGAAAATGGCAAAGCTACCAAGGCACTGGTAGATGCAAGGGTAACCCATAACTTTGAATCTGAAGGCAAAGCTAAAAGGTTGGGCCTCAACATAGTCAAAGATGACGAATGGTTAAAACGTCAAACACTACTGCCAAGCTAGTTAATGGGATAGCTCAAGGAGTCGAGACACAGTTGGGGACTTGAAAAGGCTAAGTAGACTACTCGATTATACCCCTCAATGATTTTGATGCAGCTTTAGGCATGGACTTCTTACGTCGTGTAAGTGCAATTCCCTACCCTTTTATGATGCAGTGTGCCTACTTGAAAAGGAAGCGCCATATATGGTGCAAGTTATGGGTATGAACCTAAAAGAGGGATAGAAGTAGTTGTCCGCAATGCAACTGACTAAGGGGATGAAGAAAGGGAATCAACTTGCTTGGTCACACTTAAGGAGGAGCTGCAGGATGGTAAGGTTGATAAGGTACTGCCCATCATCAAGGAGGTCCTTGAAGAAAACAAGGATGTTATACTTATCATGTTGCCAAGCAAAGTTCCATCGAGCTTGAAGGTGGATCATGAGATTAAGTTAAAGTTAGGAGCCCTTTGCCATGGTACCCTGCTGAATGGCACCTTCAAAGTTGGAAGAACTTTGGAAGCAATTAAAGGAATTACTTGACAAATGGATGATCTAAGTGTCTAAGGCATCTTATGGCATGCTCGTGTTATTCCAAAAGAAGCATGATTGGTCATTAAGGAGTGCATTGACTATCAATTGCTTAACAAGGTAATGGTGAAAATTAAGTATCTCATTCCCCTTATTGCCGACTTGTTGTATGGACTTGGTAAGGCTAAGGCCAAGGTCTGCACTAAGATAGATTTATTAAAGGGCTATTACCAATTCCACATACCTAAGGGTGACAAGCCAAAGACAACATGTGTAACTCAATATGGAGCATTTGAGTGGCTAGTCATGCCCTTTAGCTTATCTAATGCCCTAGCAAAGTTTTGCACCTTGATGAACTAAATCTACCACCCCTACTTGGAAAATTTGTTGTGGTATGCTTGAACAACATTGTTGTCAAGAGAAACACCTTGAAGGAGCATGTAGAACATTTAAAGGTCGTATAGTACCAAGGGAGAATCAATTGTATGCGAAGAAGGAGAAGTGTACCTTTGCTAACAAGGAAGTACACTTCTTAGGGTATATCATTGGGCATAGGAAGCTTAAGATGGACCTAGCTAAAGTCAAAGCTATCGAGGAATGGGAACCACCTACTAAGGTGAGTAAATTGCATTTTTTCCTTAGACTAGTCAATTATTACTACAAGTTATCAAAGGTTACTCGAAGAAGGCAGCAACCTCACCAATCTTCTCAAGAAGAATAAGCCAAGGGAGTGGACGGAGGAGTGCAAAACAACCTTTGATGAATTGAAGGTAATCATATACAAGGAGTCGGTTTTGGCAATACCAAACTGTAAGGAGAAATTCGAAGTGCACATTGATGCCTCGGACTTTGCTATAAATGGCATGTTGATGGAAAAGGGGCATCCCATAGCTTTCAAGAACCAAAAGCTCAACAAGATAAGATGCAAGTATACAATCCACGTGAAGGAGATGTTAGCCATTATCCATTTCCTTAAGGTGTGGCGACATCACTTGTTGGGTGCCAAGTTCATTATATACACCAACAACACAGCCACAAGCTACTTTCAAAATCAAAATAAGCTATCACCCTAGTAGGCTAGATGGTACGATTTCCTAGTTGAGTTCAATTATGTGTTGGAGTACAAGCCCGATGAGGTAAACATAGCAGTTAATGCACTAAGCTAAAAGGCTGAATTCACCACCATAAGCCAAGTCAAAGGTAAGTTAAAGGAACTTATACAACAAGGCTTAAACCAAGATTCCTTTGCCAAAGAGCTAGTGAGTTTAGCTAGTAATGGGAAGACCTAATAGTTTTTAGTAAAGGATCGTCTACTTTACTCCAAAGGACGACACCTGTAAAAACCAAAGTAGGGGATCTTGCATCGAGACTTAATCAAGGAGTGTTGCGATATAAAGTGCGTGGGACAGCGAAGCTAACATTGCACAATAAGGTTGATGGAAGAGAGGTTTCTTTCCACAAATAAGAGATTTGGTGAATCTAATATGTAAAGACATGCCTCACTTGCCAATAAGACAAAGGTAAGAAAAAGCACGCTATGGGTAGCTAGAGCCTTTGTCAGTGGTGAAGCATCCATGGGAGTCAGTCACACTTACCTTAATTAGTTTATTGCTAAAATCTGATAAAAATGATTCCTTCCTTGTTGTTCATAAATGCTCTAAGTAAAGGACTTTTATCCTGTGTTCAAAGGATTGCACAACTGAGGAAGCTACTCAAGCATTCTTTAAGAACATGGTGAAGTATTAAGGGCTTTCAAAGACCATCATTAGTGATTGAGAGCCACACTCCACAAGGAAGCTATAGGTAGAGTTGTTCAAATTGCTAAGGACTAAACTTAGCTTTTCCACAATCTTTTACCCACAAATTGATAAGTAAATAAAGAGGGTGAATGCTTTGCTTGAAGGGTGCTTGAGGTACTTTGTGAGTGTTAATCAATGGGATTGGGCTAAACTTTTGGATGTGGTGCAATATTCAGACAGCTTGCAAAGGAGCGAGGCTATAGGTAAATTGAACTTGTAATGGGGTAGAAACTGATCACATCACATACATTGGCAACAAGCTCCAACAAAGGGAAGAAGCATAAGAGGAGTAAGCTAACCTAGCTCATTCAGAAAAAAATAGGCTAACAAAAAGTGGCGATCATGAAAGTGTCAAATAGGAGATAAAGTACTTGAGAAGTTACCTCCACAATAGTTTAAGGCAATATAAGGTATTCACAAAGGGCTTGTCAAGAAGTACAAGGCACAATTCCTCATAATCTTTAAGGTAGGTAAGGTGTCCTACCGACTAAACCTTCTCCCAACATTAAAGATCCATCTAGTCTTCCATGTAAGCATGCTAAAGCCATATCATGAAGACAAAGAAGACCTAAGCCGAAGGGATTCACACTGAGCAACTCCCATCATGACTAAGTCTTTTGATAAAGAGATTGAAGAGGTGCTAACAACAAAAGTTGTGCAATAAAGGGGAGTGTCGTCAAGCACCCAATACTTAATTAAGTGGAAGGAACTACCTGAGTCCAAGGCTACTTAGGAGAGCAAAGATAGCTTGTGGCAGTTCTAAAATAAGCTTGAAGCTTATGAAGTGACAAGGCATCACCAAATTAAGTAAGGGACGATGTCAAGCCCTGCCAACTCTAAACACTTGATGGGTCCACTTTTGTATGCCACATTAGGCTTCGAGATCCCTGCAAGGCAACTTAGTTTACTTATATAGTAAAAATTTCTACAACATTATAATAGGAACTAAAGTCGTGTAAGAGTTTACCGGAACATTTCAGAACGTGTGCTACTTTATTCTAGAGTTTATAGAATATCCTAGTTAGACTATATTTTTCATCGGATCAAAACAATCCCCACCATCCATTGAGGAGTAGAGTAGTATAAATAAGAGTAAGGACCCTATTTGTAACCAACAAATTCAAGAGTTATACTCAAAGCATTCTCATATAAACATCCTTTCTTTGCCAACCTTTGTATATTCTTTGCTATCGTTCTAAGTCCTTTTCCATTTTCTTCACACACTTACACAAGTCACTTTAGAGGAGTGACTAGGAAGAAGCTGACTTAGCAAATTGTTGGGACGATAAAAGGAGTTCAGTGCTACACAACAAGACTATCCTAATCAAAATTTCTCTTTTTTCAACTTGGCTACATGTTTATTCCTTCAATTTTTTTAAAAAAGAGTTCAATTTAATCTGGTATGTATATGTGTAAATGTGATTAATCATTTATTTATATATCTTTATAAGCATATTTGTAGACGAAAATATTAATTCATTATTCTTTGTAGATGGTCCTTGAGACTTTCCGGTTAATCATGTTATTGCTTTAGGTTTACAAACAACTATATTAATCTTAGTATAAGATGCTTTAGATGCACATGATTCAAAGTGATTACTGGATGAAGAGGATTTTGATTGTAGTTTTCCATTCAACAGCCTTGGAAGTGGGGTTACTTGTGATATTTTGGCATGGGGTGCTTTCTATTTGGCCTTGTTTTTTTTTTTTTTTTTTGGTTAAATACTATTGGATTGGTTACTTTTTATTGGCATTGGAAGCACATCACGTTGTGGTAGGGTAATGTTTTGCAATTTAACGAATCTTCCACTTATTTGATAGGTTGGTTAAGAGATTATTTGTGGTTAAACTCTTCACAACTTATCAATGATTGTAACCTTTTTGATATGAATGGATATTCTTATTTTGACATCTTGTTTAGGCTACTGGATTTATGTTATTAATCTCCTAGCGTGGATATTAGCAACATATATTATATGATATGTATCATGGAATCTCAATTTTCCAAAGCAAAAATTAACTCCATCTATTTTTGTAGGAATTTTATCAAAATTATAGCAACATTTTGATATTTAATTAAACTTATTGATCTTCTGAATATTGCTAAAACCTGTTATATTTTCAATAAATATTAAACAATTATGTTTGGTTGAAGATTTTGAAGAGTAATGAAAATGATAAAGATTTTTCTAAGATTAAAAGAACATGTTTGGTTGTAAAATTTGAATTTACTTGAATTTTTGTAGTTATCTATTAATAATAATTGAATGATGAACAGTCTATAAATAATATTATACAGCATCCATATGCTTGCCCAAGATTTAGATGGGCGAGTCAAGAACTTCAAACATGGACTACCAGTTTTCCTTGACAATTTTGGACTTTTCAAGAATGAATTTTCCCTCCTTGTACTTCTGCGTCTCCTCATAAGCTTTCTCGTATTTCCATCCCAATTCCTCCCTGCAGTCGTAGCAGTAGATATCAGCAACTGTGTGAAGACCCGTCATAAGCTGCCTATCTTCTTTAGGACCCACAGAAATGTTCATAGCATGAGAGAATAGAAACGCTCGACCATGTCTCCCCTGTCATTGATAACACGGCTAAAATTAGATCAATATCCAAAAATGGCTTCAACTCCTCAAAAAGTCAAATTTGGCAAGAGCTTGTATGACATTCACAATGCATCAGGAAGTTTTTTAACACTTAGAGAAGCAAAAATATACAACGCTTTCTCATCCTCTGCAACAGTACAACCAAAACTATAACTAAAGTGAATCATAGGGGAAAACTCCAAGCCACAAACAATAAAAAGAAGAATGTCCAACCTTATATACGGATTTGTCGTTATATCAACAGGAAAGATGGTTAAAACGAATCAGCTATATTCTAACAACGCAAACGAGAAAGAAGTTGAACCAAAATGAATTCCATCGAGAGAAACGAATTATTGCCAAAATTTCACCTGAAACGATTTAGAGATGATATCATCATGAAGTGCGACATGATTTCTACAATTGAAGCATCCGTACAGCCTTGGACCCACTACCTCAGCCATTTGATGATCAAATTTCACACCGTACTTTAACAGGAGCTGCTTGAGATCAAGAAAATGTGAGGGAGAACGTACAAAGGAATTAAAGAAAGGACATGGCTATCCTTGCTTCGATGAGGTCAAAATCCACAAAAGGAAAGGGCAAAAACAACGGGCATTTATCCCAAACACCAACAAGTCAATGTTTCATCACGTTTCCAGACCTATTTCTTCGACCACACATCTGCTTCAAGGAGATGATGCCTAAAGAAGGAAGAAGAAAGACAGACTGAACACATCCAGATAATGTGTTTTGCTGTGAAATGATATACTTTAAGTGAAAAAAAAAAATTCCCAAGAAAGAAAGCGATAAAGTCAGATACCACTACAACACACACACGCACGCACAGAGCCCACTTCCCATTGTCACCCATAACCAAAAGCAGCTAAAAATCAGGAATCCCTTGTTAATGCTCTTCCAGTAACTCATCAAGAAATATAACAGCAGCAGGCTTACCCGATCATCGTGGCATATGTCTTCGGAGGAGAGGCGCGTCAGTATGCGTATGAGAGAGAGAAAGGCATTGAGAGGGAATCGGAGTATTGATGAACTTGATCAGACGAACGAACAGGACAATTTCCATCCCGTCTTTTATTTATTTATTATTATTATTATTTTTATTTTTATTTTTTTTTTGGTTATGGCTCGTGAGCGGAGCAATCAACAATGCGTTTTGAAGACAATTGCCAAAACCAATTATTTTTAGTCATTGATACTTTCCTTAAATTACTCCAAATTTATATTACTTTTCGTACATAAATTTTTTTAAATAATTAAAGTATTTTCTTTAGAGACAAGGAAGGATTTTTATTAATCCATGTCTGCAAAAGTAGCAAATTAAACTTCCTTAGGGGAAGTTTACAAACCATACATTACATCCTTAAAGAGACAAAGCCATTCTCGAAAGAACATGAGTCGGTACATTATTCAGTCTCCTAACATAATTTAAACAAAATTAGAATCATTAAGCAACAATTGAATACTACAAATGATATTCCCAATCAACGATAAGCCGGCCGGCCCCCCTCTGTGCCATTAATTCTCCAAACAATATTCAATACATCACTTTCCACCAAAAAATACAGCGCATCTCAAATCTTTCGCACCCTAACACTGAAGAGCCTTAAGAAAAGCCAAACTCTCAATACATTACACGTTAAGAACTCCTTCAATCCTTTCAGACATCACTGCTATCACCTGTCCTAACTGATTCCTATTGATCAAACCCGTACACATTTCTCTAATGTCTTGCCCCTCCCTTCTACCCTGCAAAGTCGGGTATTGCCCCAAGAATTTCTCAGCATATTTACTCACTGTTACTGCCTCCCAAGCTTTACCCTCAAATAATGTCTGGTTCCTACACTTCCAAACAAGCCATAATATTACTGCAGAAAATTCTATCACATGATTATCGTCATCAGGCAAAATCCAATCATACCAATCTCTGAAAATAAAGGGCAAAGAGCTTCAAGAATATGTAAGAGAACCAACCTTTAACCATACTTCACAATCAAAGTTGAAATCCTTGAAAATTCTTGGTAGGCAAAATATAATACAATCTATAATGCACTAACGAGAAGTTACACTTTAGACATCATGGAAATCCATATTTAGTCAATTACATTGCCATCACTTTCTTTATTTGCGCGATTGCATGACACAAGCTTGACTTGTAGGAACTTGAACTTTTTGAAAAAAAAAAAGCCTTTCACCATGCCTATATAGGTATCATATCCTTATAAAGATATAGTTTTACCATACCACACAGACATAACATAACACGAATAACACTAACACAAATATTCGTACTCATAAAAAACTAGCCACATAAAAGTCACTAAAGCACATGGATACATAACGTAGTTTGTCAACCAATAACTCAATAACACCTAAGGTTTATGCACAAAAAAACTCAAACGAAAGACACTCAAAAACTAGCTTAATTCCAAGCATAGAAAATTCCAACACATAAACAAATAACTCATAACAACAAACACATTTACAAGGCCCAAAAATATAAAGCCCAAACACTATCAAAAGTCTAACCAAATAACTAAGACCCAAAGAAACACATCATCCTAAACAATAAAGACCTAATAGAAAATGAAAATTAAGCCCAAACAAAAGTAGTCCAAAATCACTTAGGGCTTTTAATTTTCTTTTTCGATCTCTTTTAGCTGCATAATAATAGAGCACAACTTAGGCTCATGGCCTAATCTAGACATGCATGAGACAGTGGTAAAGAAAGGTTGAAGAAGCATGCTCGATAGCAACACAAACAAGGCAAAGTAGAGAGTGCACTATTCACAATGACACAAAAACTGGTCTTAGGCATGAAGACCAAAGTATTGGCGCTACTCACAACGATGTTGATGCAACAAGATGATGCTGCAAACTATCTTTTTTCTCTTTTTTTACTCTTTCCTTTTACCACGTATAGTAAGAGAAAAGGCAAGCAAGGAGCATAGCTCATGATAGCTCTAGACAGTGTGGGCAAGATGGGCACAGACTAGGGTTTGACAGAGAAAACTGTGATGGAGCCAACAGTTGTACACAAATAAAACAACATAGTTTAGGAGGCGAGTAGTAGGCTTGCTAATTTAGGTTGCCAACAGCAAGATAAGGGCAATAAAGCTGTAACGGTAGATGGTTTTCAAGCAATGGGAATAGGGTCGACTAGGCTTGTTTGTTGCACGATTGTAGAAACTAGGGATTTTGGGTGTTTGTTGAAGCAGGACACATTTGGGTAGCAGATTTTTTTAAAAAATTTTGGAATAAAGGAGCTATTTGGGGCCGAGTTTTATTTTTCCTTTTCTTTTTTTTTTATCAAATATATAGACACAATAATAATAATAATAATAATAATGGGCTACCACCACATGCCAACGCTACAACAGACTAACACTTTGTTGCAACCAGAGCAAGGTTTTAATAAAGAATCCACTTTGATACTATATTGAAGAAGAAGTTAGGGGAATAATTGTTGTGTTTCACTACTAGAGAGCAATCCTAACGTAGACAATTACAAGAATACTAAAAATAAAAGATAACTTGATATAACTATAATCCTATAAACTAGGAAATTAAATATTCTTTAACCCAAAACAAGAAAACACAATAACACCAAATCACCCTAAATATTTGTAAATATTCTATAACAAACTCTTTGGCCAAAGGCTTGACCATACTTGTATAGAACATTTAAGATCACTTGCAAGCTTTAGTAATCAACTTTAGCAAATAAAAGGTTATCATTTGCAAAAAGAAGGTGAGAAAGTGATGGACTATATCTTCTAAATTTGATTCTGCTCCAAATGCCTTGTCTTTCTATCTTTTAAATAAATGAAATAAATCTTCCATGCAACGAATGAAGAGATAAAGAAATAGTGTATCTCCTTAATGGAGTCCTCGTATACGATGGAAAGGAGTAGATATCCTACTATTCACTGAAATTGTAAAAGAAACCAAAGAGATACATCTCATAATTAGGTTAGTCCATCTATATGGAAAACCAAATGCATGAAGAATACATTCAAGAAAGCCCCATTCAACCTTGTCATATGCCAAGCTCATGTCCAACTTTATTGCAAGATATTTGTCTTAATGCTAATGTCTATGCTTCAACTAATGGAACATTTCAATGGTTGCTATCACATTATCTATTATAAACCTCCCTTTAACAAAATCACTTTAGTGACCATTAATAATATGTGACAAATTATTCTACAACTAATTAGCAATTAACTTTGTCAAAAGTTTATAGGCAACATTACACAAGCTGATAAGGTGATAATCTGATATAGTCATTGGAATTTTAACCTTATGGATAAAGAAAAATGTTAGTTTGATTCAATGTACTCAAATCTATGCATTTGTTCAACACCAATTAGGTCATTTACACTACATCCTTCCCTATAGTTCTCCAGAATATTTGATAAAAACCTACGTGTAGACCATTAAACCCTAGTACCTTCCAAGGGTACATTAATAAAAAGGTACTATGAAATCTCTTTTAGTGAAATCCTACAGAAGATCTAAGACTGTTCCACCCATGATTCTTTTATCAATGATATCACTAATACCTCAAGAGAGGACCCTTCTAATGAATAGAGTTATATTAAATGGTCCATGATGTGTTTCCTCATTTGGTCTTCATTACTAATGCACACTTTATCTTCTATTATAAGCCTATCAATTGTGTTCCTCCATCTCATTTGATTTGCCTTTTTAGGAAAGTATGATGCATTTCGGTTTCCTTCTCTTAGTTATGTAGCTCTTGATCTTTGCTTCAAATTATCTCTTCTAGGTGTAATAGAGAATCTAACTAGATTCTAAGGTCAACCTCCTTATTCATTTTAGATTGATTATGTTGGATTTGCTATAGTTTGTGATAACTTTTTTATCCTTGATTTCAAATTACCAAATTTGCTCTTCCCTCATGAGCTTAAGGATGATAATGCAAGGGAAGTGCAACAAATCTAGGTCTTGATAGGGTATCTAACCAATTTTCCATTCTAATTATTAATAAGAATATTCTCACATTCATTATCCTCCAGCCACATTTCTTAAATCTTAGTGACCAAAATCTTCTTTTCTTATTCCTGTTATCAACCAAGGCACTAGCAATTATAATCTTAATAGTAATGTGATCATACCAAGGTGAAGAGAGGTGATGAACTATTGTTTCTAGAAAAAAGGCCTTCCAATAAGAAGTAGAAACAGCCTTGTCTAGCATTTTATACACACGATTGTGCGGACCTTTACCTCTTGACAATGTGTGTTTTGAACCTTTACATCCCAAATCTTGTAGATTAGCATCACCAAATGATTTTCTAAAGCATCCATCTATGGAAGGTTCTTGGCCATTCCATCCCACTTCCCTAAAGATGACCAAATTTCATTAAAATCTTACACACACCACTAAGGCAAGGAATTTAAGCTAGCTATCCATATTAGGAACTATCATAAGTGCTTTCTTTCAATTGCCTTTAGATTTCCATAGAAACTCGTAAATCTCCAACACAATAAATCTCCTTGATACACCGTACTATTAATATGACCACATGAGTATCTTTGAATTGAAATGTTGACATCTTCTTTTTACAAGAAAATTGAACCAACTCCCTTATTTTGGTAGTCAACATAGAAACCATTATAAATACCCAACTTCCTCTGTACCACCTCCATTTCTCTTGTGACCATCTTTGTTTCTAAAAGGAATATAGTATCAGGACCTTAATCCCTCCATAAATAATTGAGAGCACAAATTCCATGAGGATTCACAAGCCCTCAACAATTCCACACTAATATAATTCGTGGCCCTAGCGATGTTGCGTCGTAGACATCGTCGCTAGTAAAGAATTAACATCAAAATGTCTAGTAGATTTTGAAGATTTACCTGACTCTATTTTTGCTACTTAGATCTTCCAATGCAACATAGATGTGCCTTCATCATCTTGTAGTTCTCTCTTTGTTAACTTCTTAGAGTCATCAGAAGTTAATGAATGAGAAGAGGAGAAAATTGACATGATCTCTTCACCCTTTACATTTGAATTATAGGTACTTGATACTCTCTCAAAACTAAAATCTCAATTACCATACTAGGGTTTTATGCCTCTAGGAGAAGGTTAACCCTCTTCCTTTATGAGTAGTAGGCTTGTCTTCTTGGTGGTTAAGATTATCATAGCTCAGAGTCTAGTGACATTCCACCTCGTCGTCGAACTTCTTTTCTTGAATCTTCCATATAACTTCTCTTCTTAAATCTTCCATATTGATGCTCTTAAGAACTAGGCCCTAATTATTGTGAAGTTCTATGAACATCTATTACTTCACTTTTTCCAAGATTCATATTTATCGAGGCTTTTATCGAAGACTACTCCTTCAACATCTTTTCCCAAATGGTTCTAGCCATTATTGTGTTTGTACTCAACCAAATAACATAGTTGTAATCACTCAGCCAAGGAGATTAGTCCACAGATTTTTGGGTAACAAATATCAATTTTTGGTCTCAACATCAAATACCCCGACAAAACTAAGCAGGTTAGCCATAAAGTGTCAAGCAAAGAACCACTAACCATTAGATAAGAAGCAAATAAATAGTAAATAAGTACAAGCAACAAATAATGACTTAATATTTTAACGTGGTTCACTCTTTAATAGGCTACATCCATAGGGCAAACTCCAAAATTATTTTACTACTACATAAGTAGAAGTACAAGAGAGAAACATCTCTAAAAACCTTTTAGAGGCAACCCAACAAATGAGTTAAAGCTAAAATAGTGACACTTAAGTATTTCTTAAAAAACACCCAAACAAATTCTTACTATTTTGTCTCTTACAAGAAAATTCTCACAATTTTCTTTTATCTCCTTCTCACTCTAACAATTTTCTAATACAACAAAATAACATCACACTATGACTACATTATATTCTTGCCCTTCTGCCACCATACTGCTTTTCTCTTTGTGTGCTTCTCAACTTTGCTATTATCTCCTCCATTTATAAAGGGGTGGAGGAGGCCATTGTCCAACTAGATAATCTTTACTACTGATAAGAAAATCTTATCGAAGATTATTTCTTTTCTTTGCCCAAATCTCTAGACAACTATTCTGTTTTTATATTGTGGTCAAAAGATATGTACATCCTACTTGAACATATACCTATTCTTCAAAGTCATCTTAGCCTTGGCACTTTTATCAACTTAAAACTCTTTACACAAGAACTTCTTGCACAATTCTCTTAGTGTTCACCTTCTGAAGCCTTTTCAAAGCTTTTTGTCCTTCCCCATCAATTAAAAACACATACTGATTTTTAGGGTATCCTGTATAGCATTATTAGACTCTAGTTGATTTTTTTATCACTAAAGAATCCCCTAGAGTCAATTGTTGATCATGAATGCCATAATTATTAGAATTCTTTAAATGGAAGCATCTTATTCATCCATCTCTACTTGATCATCTTGAACATCACCTCTAACGTGCCCCTATGCCATTGTCGAAGGAATCAACTAAAGGCCTAATGAACTGATGTCTAATTTGGAAGTGTTTCTTCAAGGTTTCTCAACATCCTCAATAGTTTGATGTACTAAAAACAAAGTATCAGAACTCTTAATAAGTTTCCTCTAAACTAGATCATAAAATCTATAGCCAAACTGACAATGGCCATAGCCAATAAACACACACTACCATGTCTTGGCATTAAGTTTTGACCTCCTATCCTTCAGTACATGTACAAATGCTTTACATCCAAAAACTACAAGTGCTCATAAGAAACATTTTCTTCCTGACCACACTAACTCTAAAATACCATACTAAAGAGAAATATAAGGTGAACAGTTCAACATAAGAGCAACTATCAAAACTAGCTCACCTGAGAACACCTTTGACAACTTTACATGTGAGAGTAGAAATCTAACTCTCTCCATCAAAGTCCTGTTCATCATCTCAACTAATTCATTTACGTATGGTGTCTTCAAAGGTATCATTTGATGTCGAATCTCTGTCCGGCGTACTGTCCTTTGTTGTTTGTTCTAACACACTTCACCTTCTTACCTATCTATCTCTCAACCACGATTAAGAATTGCTTAAAAGCCTCTTACACTTAGTCCTTAGACTTCAGAAGGTAAACCTATATCATCTAAGTATGGTCATTTGTGAAAGTCCAAAAATATTAAGAACCACCAAATGAATTTGGCATTGTCCACATAAGTCTGAATGTATCAAATCCAACACATTCTTCCTTCTAGAAGGAGTGAAACTTTTGAAACAACTCAACTCTTGTTTCCTACCAAACAATCAACACACTTCTTTAAATGATCTTGATCCAATCATGTTACCACATTCTTTCTCACTAAATGGGTCATGCTCTTCTCACTCACGTGGCTTAACCATTTGTGCCATAATTAGACGGCACTATCATTCTCTATCACATTCATTACATCTTGGGATAGCTTTGCCTGCATAAGGTACAACTTAATGTGCCTTTTTCCCTTTGGCCACTACCATTGATCCTTTGTTGAGCTTCCATTAGCCATTAAAGAAGATGATGCAGGAACCTCCATCATCTAACCTACTTTTCAAAATCAAATTTAGGTACATGTCTAGAATATGACTGACATCCATCAAGACTAGCCACATACCATTCACCATCTTTAAGCACACATCTCCTATACCTGCAACTTTTAAAAAATTCTCATTTCCCATCCTTACTATGCCAAAATCTTCAAATGTATATGATGAGAAAAACTCATTTTGAGATGTGTGAATAGTAACACCACTGTCAATCACCTAACTAGTCTATTGGGTAGAAAGATAGACAATATCAACAACATAAATGAGGCCAAACTCATCAACAACACTTATTTGTTCATCATCACTCTAATTCTCCTTTCTATCTTTGCTTTTATTTTTCTTTTATTTACTTTCGAAATTATGACAGAATTTCTATATATGACCCTTTTCCTTATAGTATTAGCACTCAACTTTGCCATATTTATTTGATCTTCTTCTGCTCCTATCTTTTCACTTTGGACCTTTAGATTAACTTCTCCCCTAAAATTTGCAACTAAGACATCTTTCTATGATGAAGACAACCTTTATGAACCTCTTTTTATCGCTTCTTTCAAACTTCACTTTTGACAAATTTCATACTCACCACACCATTCAGTGTTGAATTAGTTAGTGAAATACTTAAAGTCTTCCATGACTCTAGCAACAAGGCTAGTGCCAACAAAGCAAGCACCTCACCATTAAATTTTATGCCCATCCTCGGCAGCAAATCATTTACGTAATTTGCTCTCAGTGTACCCTCATAGTAATTCAGTTGAACCAATTTTGTCAGGTAAAACAATTTATTGTTGTTGGTTTTGGAAGCATACAACTCTTCCAACTTATTCCACATGGTCTATGTATGAGTTTCATTTCAAATATGGTTATACAGAGTATCCTTGACAAATAAACAACCACACTTGCCCATACTCAAATTCTCATTCCTCGTCTAATTTGCCCTCTGGTTTAGTAGAAAAAAACACTAGCAACGGCATTTTCATTGCATATAAGAGGCCCTCCATTTTCCTCCTCCATATGTGGTAATTTGTATTATTCAACTTTATCATTTTACTCATTCTTGCTTCCATGGTTCTTAACTAGATACTGGGGCTTTAAAAGCAGTTTTTAGGTCCGACTTCATAGCAAATATCAATTTTTGGTTTTTGTCACCAAATAAACCGACAAAGTTAAATGTTGACAAATTAAAACACTTGTCAATAATAGCTACATAGCAGAAACATCAAAAAAGGTAAGCCGTAATTCATAAGGAAAAAGAGCCACAGCCCATTAAGTGAATTAACCACAAAGTGTTGGTAAAAGAGCCATAAACAACCTAGCAAGAAGCAAACAAATAATAAATAAATATGAGTAATAAATAACGATACAATATTTTAACATGATTCACCATTTAATAGCTACGTCCACGGGGCATGCCCTAGATTTGTTCTACTACTAAATAACGAAAAGGACAATAGAGGGATTTCTCCAAAAACCTTTTAGAGGCAACCCAACAAATGAATTAAAACAAAAATAGTGACAGTTAAGTGTTTTCCAAAAACACTTCCAACAAATCCTCACTATTTTGTCACTCAAAAAAAATTCTCACAATTTTCTTTTATCTCCTCTTCTCTTACAATTTTCTAACACATTAAAATAGCATCATGCTATTATTGCACTGGCTTCTCACCTTTCTGCCCTGAATTACTTTTCTCTATGTGTATTTGTTGGCTTTTGCAGTTATCTGATATGCGTTGTTAACATATCAGAATTAAATTTATGAAAACCAACACTAGGTAAGTACGGGTGTCATTTCCACAAAAAAGAGTATGTGTTTATCAATATAACTAAAGTTCTATTAGTTAAGTCATCTAAAGATAATGAGAATAGAAATAATCAAAAAAAGATAAACACTTTTGAAAACAATACACAATCTTGAAAGGGTGAAGTACTAATAAATGAATAACCTAGCCCCTTGTATTGTGTTAGTTTTTAATGTATGCTAATTTATATTAATTATCGGTTTAATTACTTTATTACAAATGATCAATCCTAAAGTCTCTAAAATTTTCTTCCGAATTCTCCTACAGCTTTGACTGAAAATTTTAACAAGTTTTTCCTAAGCCTTATTAAGCCAAGAAATTTAATTTTGTGATTAACAATGTTTTATCCACACAAATCCTATGATTTCCCTCACATTATTCTTACAAAATTAGTGTTTAAAATTAATTCTCTAGCGCGCATGTTTCACTCTCATTGTTTTCCACATAGTAATGAATTAATTATAGGATTGATCAAATATTATAATTACCATTTAAAGCACTAACTACAAATAGTAAAAGTAAAAACAATTAATCATTCATTCATGCATACATATTCAACTAAACACAAGCATAAAAGATTAGAAAATAAATTAGCAACTCATGTTATGATAAAAAAAAAAAATCAATACTAATTTGTTCATCATCCAAACAAATATAAAATTAATAGAAAAATTGAGAAAAATTACGTGGACAAACGAACACTCTTCTACTATAGTGCAAATTCTTTCTTTTTCACCTTCTCAATGATTACTTTCGTATTTTCTTGGTGTTTTTATGAAAAAAAACTAACTAAAACCTCTCTAAAAACTATGGAGAACATGTATGTGTGTGTGTGTGTGTGTATGTTTATGAGGTTAGGGTTTGAATAAATGATGAGAAACGAGAAAAATAGACTTCAAAATCTTGTCCAGACAGTTAGCTGCACTGGTACTCACAACTGCTAGCCTTTAGGTCATGCCGGTAGGTGTATTGGTCACTTCTGTGAAGCCAGGCTCAAGGTTTACATGTCCTAATTTCTAAAACTCACGATTGCAGGACACTTCTTGCAACAATGCCTCTATCTTCCATAATAGCACTTGGCCATGACTGCTTTAGTAGTTTACATTGTTTTTTGTGTAACTTTCTTATCCGATATCTGGTTGACCTAATTTTTACACAGTTAAAAAGCTAATTCATTTTTCTTTCATTTTGAAAAATTTTAGGTCAATTGAATGTTCCATCAAAACGTGAAATCTTTCCAAATTTACTGCTTAATTTTTTCTCTTGAATTGCTGCTTCTTCCATGTTTATTATTCATTTCTTTCAAATCAAAATTACCTAAAAATTCTTAAACCCGAAACATAACTATTAAAACACTAATATAAATCATAATTATGTAAGATTTAAACAAATTAAGCTCAATCTTTATTGTTTATTCTGTCTATTTAAACAATGTCATAAAGTATTTAAAAATTCACATATTCTAACGTTAAATTCAACGAAATGTATATAGAATAAATGATTCTTCTTGACGAGTTATCATTATCTCTTCTATTTATAGAGAATTGGAGCGGGTGGTGACTTCACCAGTTAATGTCCACACCATTTTTATCATTTTTTAATTTTTTATCAATATGCTCAGACATGCTACTGTAATGTTACGTGTCAGACAATTCAACGCTTGTAGTAAAAATGAGGTAGTCTTTCGTAACGAGCCACTCTGACTTCAGAGTAGTCTTCTTTTTCCATACAGATAATTCTTCGAAGTGGAGATCGAACGTTAACCCAAGTTCCGATTCTAAAGAGTCGCTCGCCACTTTCAACCTTCTCTGTTAATCAGACACAAGAACAGTCGTGAAAAATTGCAGCAACTTTCAGTGCCACTTCCTGGGTATAAAACTCAGTAGGTAAGCAGCAAATATGTGCCCAAAATTGGACAGTATCAAAATCCAACTCACCAATTTGAATCTCGGGGCACCCTTCCCTAACAACCAGGGGGCTATTTCAATTTTCCATGGTCCCTTGCTCAGTACGAAGTGTAGATCCTCCTATACATCGAAGAAGATTTGGAGAAAATCCCTTCGATCTTTAAAGATTTTGAAATTTTGCCTCTTCCATGCTTTTTCCAGAGCACTCTTCAGACCTTTGAGATTTATCTCCTTTGGTGAAATGAACTTGCCAAAACGGCTAATATAGCACTCAGAGAGCCCCTGTTTTGTCTCTCCATCTTTAATTGCAACTACTGCTTCCTCCTTACCGCCAAGATGCACTGTAAAAAGTTGTTGGAAGAACTTCTTGCAAAGAAATCATTCTTCAAGTTTGAGATGCAACGGGAAAATACTAAGGTTACTTTGATGTAGAAAGAAAACCCTTGCTACAGAGGAGAAGACTCTTCCGCCGGAGAGACAAAAGAACTTCCCTTATCTTCAGAATCGAAAGAGAGTGAAGTATTAGAATATTAAATTTATAAGTTATATATAACATTTATTTATATTCTCTCTATAATTATCTTTTTAATTAAATTTTATTTTCATTATTTCTTCTTATATAATTTTTTCATAAATCTCTTTTTATATAAGATTTTAATGTGTTTTGAAACAGGATGATTTATACTTTACTACCAATAACGTAATTATATAATTTTATTAATATTGAAATGAATATTTTTGCTAGATGACAAATTATATAAAAAAAATATGTATGCATATAATTAAAATATTATATGATAAAAAAATTTATGTTTTCACATTAAATCATATTTTAAATTTTATATACACACATTAAATATGCGTGGTTTATTAATACTATTTATTAAGCTCGATATTTGAATTTCTAGTTGTCAAATGCCCATTTCTCAAATTAATTTTATTTAGATCTTTTTCATTATTTGCCTTTTATTTTTCTTCTATGTACTAATTTTCTTTTATCTTTTTTCGTTCCCTAATGCTTTATCTAAATTAAACTATTTAAATTTGAAAAAAAATTGCAGAAAAGGTATTTTAAATGACTCAATAAAACTGCTTTCAAATATACTACTATCACTCGAGATACAGTTCAAAATGAGAATTTAAATATTTAAAATACAAGTATAATAAATTTACTATCATAACTTTGAAATTCCTATCTGCAAATTCTTCATTCAAAATTTCCACTGATCGTCTTCTTTCAAAAAACCTTTATTTCTTTAATTTTTTTATATACTTTTAATTTTTAAATAATTTTATCATCATCATCATTAAGAATATAATGATTTTTTAATTTACATAAATTGATAAAATTATGTAAATTATAGCAAATGTAGTGCATAGAGTGTACTCGTCTACAAGGAACAACTTCAGCTGCCATGCATGATAGGGTGTCATACTGGCCTGCATAATCGCCCTTTCTTTACTCTTCCTATGGGAATCATTGCTCTTCTCTTCTCATTGCCAACCAGGTATATCTTCTTCCCCCCACATTGCATGCATTGTTTATCCCTGTGAAGACTTGTTAGCTTGCTGGTGCGTAATTCTTGCAAACGACACGCGCCAGAGCCTTCACTTCATCACTGACGACTTCTTAATTTGATCCATTTACCCTGTTGCGAGCATATGCTCTGGTCTAGGAGGTTAATGCCTAGTGGCGACAGGTCATTACGAATCCTTCAAGACGTCAAGCTCGGGCATCAGAAGAAAAAAACTCTCCAAAATGACAATTGTCTATTGCTAGCGTGTTTAGTACTGTCATCATTTGGCACAACTTAGTTTGGTTACATAGAGGCAGATGATTTGGTAATTATTGTTATGAGTGTTTGTTCCAACGGTAAGTTCTTATGTACGACTTACCATATTTAAAAGTTCATATATGGTAGTAACTCTTGCTTCCTCATTTTTCAAGTTGAACCAGTCGAAATTCAATATTGCAGAATCTTGGTCCAATCTTTTCGAACGGGTAAAGATACTTAAAGATAACCATATCCAAGTCGATGGGATGCTGACAAATTTTTGGGGAAACAAATATTTGTTTCAATATGAAAACTGACAGATGCTGTTCTTAACCGTGATTCGAAACTTTTTGCACCGATCTTTTTGGGATGATTTTGGCTATATATTTTTATGTAATTTACGAGCAAAATAAAGGCTCGAACCGTAGGAGTTGTGTGTTTTACACATAAGTTGCATATAAAACCTTCAAAAGCATTAACTTTGCTGTTCTTGGGAAGATCTAGTTTCAATGTAGAAGTCTTGATCCAGCGAGAGTCCTCGAACGAGTCTTGATTCATGCAAATGTAAAGAAATATTACTACTTCATGGAGTTAGGCTAAAAAATGTATACACAAATTGAGGCAAAACGAATTTTGATCCATGCGAGTTAGTTGCTAGAGGATCTAGCTATTATAATCACTTGAAATTAGTGGAATACTTTCTTGGGCATTATCCTGAGATGTATAAGTAGTTAATGGTGTAAAATGAGTCGAGCTAGCATGTGAGCTCGGCAAGTTAGCATGAAAAATACTCAATTCTATTCAAATATATTTATAATGGTCAAATAAATATTTGATAAATAATAAAGAACATATTAAATTTATATTCTGTAAATATTTTTATATTTAGGTTATATAATAGTGACAATAGGGTGTTTTTATTTATGTTAGCATCTTTCATATTTTGTTTATAAATAATTTTTAGTACGACATCTATGATTTAATATCTACAATTGTTTAATATAATATTATATGCATGTCCCTTTCTAATTTAATATTAAGCAATAGTTTAATAATAAAATTAATACTATAATTTGATTAACGATAACCATTTTTATTTAGTAAAATATTTATACACTATACAATTACTGTTACCTTTTGATATAAATTATTAAAAAGATCTTTGGATACACTTATTATAAGATGACATTATCAAATTCACTAGAATTTTCATATTTGTTCATTTTATAAAGTAATCTATACATAATTAGGTTAAATTGTTGTATTAATTAGTAAGTACATACATGACTTGAATTCATATATTAAAATGTGTTAACATTTTTAAACTAATGTTAATTTTATAATTTTAAATATTAAGTTGAACTAATACTCTGACATGGTACAGTTTTGTAATAAAAACACATTTTTAAAAATTGAAAATTAGTGAGGTCGACGTGATTCAAATATTAGAATTTTACCTTGAATGAGATGTCCTTTTTTTTTTTTTTTTTCTTTTTAGGTTGAATTAGGGCTCAACTCTGATTAATATGGGTGGAGTCTAAACTTAAAATTTTTGTCTCAACCCAACCCAAGCCCAGTCTCCCAGATGAGTGGTTTGCTCCAACCCTCTAAGTTGATTGGGACACCCTTTTTTATTTTTGATTCTATCTATACGTGTGTTACATCATAATTTATAAAAAATCATGACAATGGTGCGAACATTTATCATATAGGTACGATTAAGTCCACGACAAGTCCTTGTTATTCTTCTTGCCTGTATCATGTTATTATTGTACAATTGGCGAGAGCCAACTCATTAACTTGCTGAAGGTATACTAGGAACCCTTGCAGTTGGTCTTGTATACTTGGACACACGGTGGCAGATATCTGATAGAATGAGGACTTGTCCGTGTGATCACGAGTTCCATGATTCATGTGCCAGGCCTTGAACGAAATGTCGAGCTGCTAATAACAAAATCAACACCTGTTACTTCATCGAGAATCTCATCAATGTCAAAACCAACAAAATATAAATGTTGATTAATAATGATTGCACAATGAAAAACATCAAAAGTTAGCCATAAAACATTGGATAGCCACAGTCCATCGAACAAGTTAGCCACTGGGCATTGAATTGAAGAACCACTAATCAATCGAGTAAGTAGCAAATAAAAAAGAAAACAAAAATATGAACAATAAAATATATAACACCAAATTTAACATGGTTCATCCTACAATAGACTGTGTCAACAAGATAAGTTTTGAAATTACTTTTTCACTACATAAACAGTAAAAGTATAATAGAACAAATTTCTTTAAAATCTTTTTAGAGACACAATTTCAAAATAATGTTATACAAGTATTTCCCAAAACGCCCAAACAAACACCTCACTATTTCATTCACAAGAAAATTTCTCACAATTTTCTTCTTTTTTTTCTCACTTCAACAATTTCTCTAGAATCCTTATCTTCTCTCAATCTGAGAGCAACTTACCCTTGCCATGCTCTATTGCAAATCTCATAAACCACCATATATATAAGAGGTAGCTCTTGCATTCATTAGTTAAAAGTGGAGATTGAAGTCTTCCTCAATTAATTGTCTTTGGGCAACCACCAACCCTTGCCACATCAATTTTTTTTGTTATTAATATGTGTGGGCTCCACCAATTTAGAAAGGACTCACAAGAAATCTCCTTCTCTCAACTAAACTGGGGGTTTCAGCAATCTTGCTGCTAGCCGACAATATTCAAATATCTCCTTTGGAAGAATTTTAGTCAACACGTCTAACCCAATTTCACTGGTATGAATTTTCTCAAACTACAATAGCTTTTTCTCTAATGCATATTTAATCCAATGATATTGCACATTAATATATTTTAACTTAAAGCGAAAGGAGGAATTCTTTTGAAGGTGAACAACATTTCGACTGTCATAGAATAACTCATACTTTTCTTGATAGAAAACAAGTTCATTTAAGAACTTTTTCATCCATAGCAACTCCTTACAAGCTTCGACTGCTGCGGTAAACTCCTCTTCAATTGTTGAAATAGCAACATATTTTTGTAATTTGGATTGGCACGACACAACTCCCCTTGCAAATGAAATCAAGTAGAATGACGTAAATTTTCTCGAGTTAACATCACCAGAAATGTTTGCATTTGTGTAACCAACTAATAATAGTTCTTCTTCTCCCAAACAAGGACATACTTTGGATGTGCCTCATAGTTACTTGAAAATCCATTTCAACGCGGCCCAATGTTTCTTACCAAGATTTGAAAGGAACTAACTCACTATTCCAAGTAGGTGAGTAATATCAGGTCGTGTACATGCCATGGCATACATTAAACTCCAAAACTGGTAAAGCATCAGGAACACTGTTCAATTCTGCCTTCTTTTTAACTATAGAAGGACATCGCTTGGAACTTAATTTAAAATAGTTAGCAAGAGGACAACTAACCATTTTAGCCTTATCTATATTAAATTTTTGAAGTACCTTCTTAATGTACTTCTCTTATGACAACTACAACTTCTTGATAT
The DNA here is from genome assembly GCA_019155195.1 of Avicennia marina. Taxonomy (NCBI): domain Eukaryota; kingdom Viridiplantae; phylum Streptophyta; class Magnoliopsida; order Lamiales; family Acanthaceae; genus Avicennia; species Avicennia marina. The sequence continues at coordinate 5,229,506 of CM032762.1, read as the reverse complement.
CCTTGACTCTGGTTATCTTCATGCCAAGAATTTGCATTGCTAGACCCAAGTCCTTCATGGTAAAAGACTTGCTTAACTATTTCTTAATGCTATTAATCCTAGATAAATTTTAGCCAACAATTAACATATCATTCATATAGAGTAAAAGAATAATGAAATCACCTTTAGAGAATATTTTACAAACACGTAGTAGCCTGATACAATCTTTTCTTGCATCGTTGCTCCCAAAAATGGATTCAAACTTCTTGTACGACTTACCTCAATACCTGTTTCAAATCATTTAGGTTTTTCTTCAACTTAAATACATAGTCCTTTTTTCCTTTTTCTTTAAGACCTTCTAACTGCTCTGTGTAAATTTCTTCTTCTAAATCACCATGAAAGAAAGCAGTCTTCACATCCATTTGCTCGATCTCCAAATTAAGGCTTGTTTCTAGACCTAACACTGTACGAATGGATGTCATTTTCACTACGGGTGAAAAATCTCATCAAAGTTAATCCCCTTCCTTTAACTAAAACACTTGACAACTAGTCTGGCTTTAAATTGTGGTTAAGAGTTACGTTCATCTTGCTTTATTCTAAACACCCACTTATATTTTGAAGCATTCTTGCCTTTTGGCAATTTCACTATTCAAAGGTATTGTTCTCATATAAGGACTTCATTTCATCATGCATAGTCTTAACCTAATCTTCCTTATGTTCATCATTCATAGCTTCCTCAAAGCTTTCTAGTTCTCATCCATCAATCAATAAGACGTACTAATCCTCAAGATATTTAGTAGAGTGTTGTCGAACTCTGTTAGATCAAATAACTCCTTTATGTTGGCAATTGATGATAAACACTAGAATTATTAGAATCCTATGATATGGGAGCATCTTGAACGCCTTTGTCTTGAACACCATCTTCAACTTGTCTCTAAATTATTGTTAGAGAAATCAACTGCAAATCAATTAAATTGCCATCATATTTAGAAGCATTTTCATGAAGTTTCTTGATATGTCCAATAGTTTGATCTTCCATAAACACATCACGACTCTTAATAAACTTCTTCTGAATTGAATCATAAAAGCTATAGCTAAATCAATCTTGGCCATAGCCAATAAACATGCACCATCACATTTTGATATTAAGTTTAGACCTCTCATCCTTTAGTACAAGAACAAAGGCCTTGAAGCCAACACTCACAAATGGTCATAAGAAAAATTCTTATCCAACCATACCTTCTCTAGAATATCATTTTGAAGGGGAGCATAGGGCAAAAGGTTTAGCACATGTGCAACTGTAAATAATAATCTAACCTAGCCCAATAGCACCACATACCCAAATAAAAAGAATTTTAACTTGGTTCACAGCTCTAGCCCAAAATCAATTCGCCCTAACACTTTTTTTTTTTTTCCGGCCCAAGTACATATTGCTTCAACCCCAAAGCATATCTTCAACCTAATTGCAAGCTTGGCCCAACTTCCCAGAGCATATCAATTCCTCTAACCCACTTGGGTTTCTTAGTAGCTAAGTTGAGAATGGTGGGGTTCGGACAATGGGGCCTACCAACCACGTAAAGGAGGGGAAATGTATGTGGCTGGTTGCGTGCTTACTAATTGATGGTGGAGTCGAGGAATTCGTGATAACAAGGGATGAATGTACAGCAATGGCGTGACAGATTCCAGGGCAAATTTTTCATTGCTCCGATAAATTTTGGGTCAAAATCAAACAAGCTATGAGCAATGATGTAGATCATGAAGGAATTGGCATAAAACATAAACAAATGGCAACATAGATTCACGGCTTTTACAACGGTTGAATAATCTGCTTCTCTTCTCCTTCTTTTTCTTCTTCTTTTTTTTTTTTTTTGATAATCTGAATTTGTTTTTGGATTTTTCAACTTGGATCAAGTATAGAATTAGAATTTGATATAGTTAAATTTAATATCACTTGATGTGATTAGAATGGGGCTAGTGGAAAAATGAAAATAATCTGATCCAATTTCAAATTCTAAAGACGCAAACCGTGCATTAAAATATCTAATCCAATGTAGTGGAATCAAAATTAAAGTTAATAAACAGTGTGAGAAGACAATCATAATCGACACACTATAGTCAATTGATACGTCACGACTCAATAAGAATTACTCTTGAATGAATTGATTTGAATTGTTCAATAAATTTGGAACTACTCACAAATTCAAGGAACCAAAAATTAAAAAACTCAAAATTTCATAATACCAATAAAACACTTTGTCTTACAACTAAATAAAAAAAATTTATATTAAAATATGCCAAACCCTAGTTTTACACCCAATTGGCTCAATATATAATAAAAAAAAGCCCAATACATATAAAAAGTCCAAAAAATAATTAAATAAAAATAAAATAAAATTTTGACAAATCCTCAAATTGTGGCACATACCTTCTAGATGTTTCATTTAGACCAATTTTGTTAAATAAAATAGTTTATTGTTGTCGGTCTTAGAAGCGTACAACTCATCTACTTTGTTCCATAGAGCCTATGCATAAGTCTCATTATACATCGTATTATTGACAAATTATCGAATAAAACTACTTATTTGCTCATACTCAAATGCGCATTCTTCGTCTAATTTGCCCTCAAGTTTAACTGTGCTAAATATAGGCAAATGCATCTTTGTCACAAATAAATAGTCCTTCATTTTGCTTCTCTGTATGTAATAGTTGGTGTCATTTAAATTGATCATTTTACTCTTCATTGTTTCCATGGTCTGACCTAATTCCCATAGCCAAATAGACTTTGATAATAGTTGTCAGGTCCACTGATAACAAAATCAACACTCAATTACTTCACCAAGAATCTTGACAATGTCAAAACTAACAAAATATAAATATTGATCAACAATAAAAATATAATAGAAATATCAGAATGTTAGCCACAAAATGTTGCTCAAGTAACAAATTGAAAAGAAAATAAAATATGAGCAATAAAATAAACAATATCAAATTTAACGTAGTTCGCCCTATAATGGACTACATTCACGGGCCAAGTTATAAAATTATTTTTCAACTATTTAAACAGTAGAAGTACAAGAGAACAAATTATCTAAAACTCTCCAGAGACAACCTCAAAATAGTGGCTTACAAATGTTTTTTCAAAACACTCAAACAAAAAGGTCCACTATATCACTTAAAAGAAAATTTCTCATAATTTCTCCATCTTTTTTTGTACCTTTCTTCAAAAACCTCACTTTTTCTCAATCTGAAAGCAACTTGTCCACCCCCATGCTCTATGGCAAATGACATGAGCCGCTGTATATATATATAAATGTGTGTGTGTATATAGATATACATATGAATATAAGAAGTGGCTTTGCATCTATTGATCAAGGGTGGAGGTTGAAACCGTCCTCAATTGGTAGCCTTTGGGCGGCCACCAACTCTAGCCACGTCAATTCTTCTTTTATTTTTGTCACCAATGTATGTAAGCCCCGTCCACTTAGGAGACCCAAAGTCCGAGGAATCCATGGAATGGTCAATTGGTATTTCCTGTTTGCATCGGAGCCATAACTCTGTGGTGGTGTGGTCGGGCACAACGGGCATTCAAGGATCAAGAGTCAAGAACTGGACGCATGCATGCCCTTGGGAACGATGCCGGGTTGGCATTTATGGGGTATTCTTGTGCGTGTGTGTGTGTGGGCATGGAGAACGTAAGAACTGGGCGGTGGAGGAATGGTCTCAGTGTTATATTATGTGAATGCTTCTTGCCCAACGGTAAAAGGGGCAATTTTTCATGTCGTCTTGTTATACCTTAGCTTGAAAATTTCAAGAAACGTCGACTATTATTTGTGTCCGTGTAATTAATTAGTCTGGCTGGAACAATGATTTTGAAGAGAAAAATTTGTGCTTATGTAATATGATGCTATGCAGTCAACTCACTTGTGCAAAATTATACACGTCCGTGGACAATTTATTGCGTGCACGTACTTTTATATTCCCCAACCCAATTAAATAAACAAAAGACCTGTGGACAAGTATTTTTTTGATAACAAAAAAGTACACTATCATTATATTTTTTTGGAATTTACGCAATTCTCAAAAAAATCACGTTTAAAAACTCACACTTAAAAATAAAATCAATCGTAGGTAAGAGCACCGCGACGATGCTGAAAAAATGCATCAACAAGGAGCTCGTGATTTTGTATAATTTTTACTGTACATCTAGCTAGCAAAAGAAAAGGCTAAGATCGTTATTCTAGAGCAATCTATAGGCCTTGATTATTGGGAAGTGCACCAACTTGTCACAGACTTGTTTAATTTGTAGCCATCTTTCTCGAAGAACGTAACCCACGGCCTCCTTTATTGCAAAACAAGGGCATCATCCCACGTTATGCCAAGGCCAACAGCTAATGCCAGCTAAATTGTGTTAATTTAAGGCATGATGACAGCAACCTTCGAGAAAAATTCATGTTTAAATTCTTCGTGTTCTCTTTCATGTGCTGTTAGATTCGAAAAACTATTAATTGGGCCCTTGTAAATTGTAATTAGTGCCCTGCTCTTGATAGAGTAAGAAATAGGTAAAAGAGAAAATGTCGAGCATTAAGAAATACGGGCCAAATCAAATTTAAGCATCTTCATGTTCCATTCTTTGCTATGATGTATCCCACAAGTTTTGCTTGCTAACTTCTTTTTTTAAAAAAATAGTAATAATACCTTATTATTGTGAGCACCCAACCCAACTCATTGAAAAGTTTGAGAAGATAATTGAACAAAAGTTTCTATTTATACAGAGAGTTTAATATATCAGTAAATATATTAACAGTCTTCCATATATCACTGAAAAAAAAAGAGGAAGTTTTGAATTAAAAACTTGAATAACAACAAATTATCCTCCCAAATGACTCAATAAGAGTTACATATTATCTCTTAATCCAATTTCAAAGAATCATCGCGCTTGTAAATGTAAAAAATAATAGAAGAGAATTCAAATAAATACTGACTGCAAGCTTCCCTCATCTTTTCTACATCACAAGCAGGGATATCAAAATCCCCGTTGCTGCAGGCGTGAAGAAGGCAGGAATTTGCAGCCGTGGCGCCGCAGAACCCTGCATCGGAATGGATCCAAAAGCAGTAGGATAAGAGGGTGCAGCGGCAGTCGGAGCATCGGCAGGCGAGTCCGCAAAGGATGCATTCCCATACACAGAAATGTGAAGTTTCTGTGATTTCTGGCAGTGGCCCTCAACTCCACTGGTGAAGTAATACTCCCCAGGCCTCGTGATGTTGAACAGAGAGTTGCCATCGTTCATGAGCAAGATTGGATCTTCTAGGTTGCAGCTGTCGTAGGATTCCCCCGTCACCTGGATCACTGAATCCTGGCTTGGAGGGTACAGAAAAACTGCAGATAAATTTCCACAGTTAGCGGGTGGGGATTTATGACATTTTTTACCAGATGGCAAGAAACTTACAGAGCCGGTCTCCAATCTTGAAATTGTGGTATTTGGACCATCTGCTGTAACCTTTTGGATTTGAAGACGGGGGGATGCCCCAACCATCTAAATCTCCAACTTGGTAAGTGCTGCACAAAACTTCATCTTGAATGAAGAAGAGAAGGAAGAAAAGGGCATAACAAAATTGGCATTTTGGAGCTTGGACACTGCCCATATGGTTCGATTACTTTCTCTCTCTCTTTTTCTGTCGTCTTTTGACAAATCTAGACCAGTCTAATCTAAAGAGGAAGAAGGAAGAGAAGCTGGATGGAGATATAAATATAGTAAGCTGCAAGCGAGATGGGATTTGGATTCACCACACTCGGTGGTGGATAACAATGGAGTATGGACCGGGGAAAAGTAGATTTAGTTGAGGGACCCTCATTTTGATATTGACAAGCGAGAGAAATACATTCTTGATCCTAATTCTATTTTTGACCCTCTAATTCGGCCTTGGTCAATATCTTTCCCTAACCCTTTTATTAATTTCCCACATACCCCTCCCTATTGCCTTTACCATCAGCTTCAAGTCGAAATGCGTTGTGGAAAAGAGTTATCACAAAAATAAATAGAATTTGAGAAACTCTATTCACAGTATCTTTCGTTCAATAATATTTTTATTAAAATTTAAATTTAAATTTTTTATCTTATGTATATAATTAACAAATTATTTTTTAATAGCACACTCTATATACAATCAAATTAATATATATATATATATATATATCTCACATATATACTTTATTTTTATTTATTTTATAATATAATCATTTTTCCTATAAATTATTATATCGTCTAATTATTATTATATATTTTATATATATATTCAAATAAATTATACTATTCATCTTATTAAAATATCCATTATAACACACTCAACAAAAGCACCTCTTGTGGGGGTGTAGATTTGGTAAGAACTAAACAAAATGGAACTGAAGTATCAGAAACGAAGAGGGGCCAGACATAAAATTTACCCCATTAATACCTAGAGCCTCACAGGGTATTTCTGTCTATTTGTCTGAATCTGATTATTTATCTGATCAGTGCCCGAACATGAGGGTGCAGGCGATTGTCGCTTTGTGAATGATGATGAAAACCGTAGCACATGGTACAGCTGGATGCAGCTCAACATGGGAGCTTCAGGTAGAGGACAAACTGCACCGAAAATGGCACAAGGGTTCCATCATTCCATGCCACTTCTCACTGGCAGATGGGGAGATTCACATTCTTCACATCTTCCAACATGACAATAGTTTTATTCATTTTTCATGACGAATCACGCTCAATAACGTATTCGATCGACTTCTTGTCACGTATATATACCGTAGATAAAAGAAGAAACTAGGATTCATATGATTTCCTTGCATGGATCATAGTCACCCATTCGAAAGAAGCATCACAAAGGTAGTACGAAATTCAGAAGACCTTGACTCCAAACCCGCTAGAGGGATTCTATTTAGTCCCAATATTAACAAAAAGAGACACATCAGTTGATCCTTCAAACTCACTAGCTACATTTAGGCTCAGCATAAATTTCCTGACGTCATCCACAGTGCAAAGCCCACCAGGCACCATGTGGTATCCACGGGCCCTCAGCGTCAGGTCTGCACAGCAAACCCAACCAGATGACGACCATGTCTACGATCACCTTTATTGGACCTGAGCCCAATCACAGCCACTCATTATTGCCTTAAGTTCCCCTTCTCGTTCTCTTCAGCGGGCCTTCAGGATCAGGAAGGCAAATTCGGAAGCAGCTAATTTGAAATGAGGGCTCCTCTGAACTCGTCTAGGGGATTGATGTCTTAAAATTTGCAGACTATGAAGTGACGGCGCAGTTGAGTTTTGTTGCTCAAACCATTGACACTTGATATTTGTAGTATCTGCGTGTCACTTTACATGCAACAAAGGCACCAAGTGTCACTACACGGGTGAGATCGAGTCGAGTCGAGCTCGAGTAGTGGTATACTCGAGTTCGACTCGACAATGTAATAGTGAAACTCGAGCTCGAGCTCGAGCTCGAAACTAGATCGAGCAGCTCGAACTCGAACTCGAATCGGTAAAATTAATTAATTGAAAATATATTTGTAAAATAATAAATGTCTAAAATACCATAAGATGAAAACTTATTTACAAAATTGTCATCAAGTCGAGTTACTCGAAACTCGTCGAGTCGACACAGAGTCAACTCGAACTCGACTCGTTCTCGAGCTCGACTCGAGCTCGACAATACTCGAGCTCAAATCGAGTTTTGAGTCGAGCTACTCGACTCACTCCCAGCCCTACTACACGCCCACTTTCACATTCATTAATGGAACATGATTTGCTAGGATGGTGGGATATAGATAGAAGAAAAGCAAACACGAGAAAATTTCTTAATATACTCCTCGTTACCACTAATGCATATCTATAAATATATAACACAATTAAGCTATCACGTAAAGGGTATTTTGAGTAATGAAAAGATAATGAGTTAAAAATTAAATACCATAATGATAGAAAAATAAAACTAAATAATGAAAATTAAAAGAAAAAAAAAGTACTAATAATAAGCTCTTACGTTAAAAAGCATTTTTCATTTCAACATAAAAAAATAAGTTGGCATTTATATGAAAAAGGAGGATAAAATGCTTTCGATAAAGAAAGAAAAGAGATAATTAACCAAAAATCTTTATTGTTTAAACCTTATTCATTCTAGTAAATTCAATTAAATAACTCATTTCAGTCGAACTCACAAAACATATATTTTGTGGGTGCTGGCTCGCATCAGCTATTGCAATCAAGCTGAGGGTGCTGAATCTCATCAGCTATTGCAATCAAGCTGATGGTGAAGAACGAGTATGGCACAGAAAAATACATACTTGCAACTTAAATAAAAAAGACTTGACAATTGCAAGGGTAGAGAAAGCAGAGAGCAAAAGCAACAACCAGAGTTGATTTCGGAATGGCTAAAATTGATTGATTTACATTCACTCACTCCAGTATGTCTCCTCAGGAACCTTACCATTTTCCTTCTCCTCCTCTACGCCCATCTTGAATTTCTTCACATCCTCCACCGCCCCACCCCTGAACAGCCCCACGTCCGTCGCCCCCGCCACCATATGATACCCTCTGCTCCGCAACTCCTCTGGCCCGTCGTGGGGCATCGCGAATCCGGACAAGTACTTCCCACCCGCTTTGAGGACCCCCTTCTCCGCCCGTCGCATCACCTCCGTCACCTTCTTGTTCCCAGGGTCCCACAAATACCCAATGCTCGCACTCAGATCCAACGGCCCCATTTGGATGCCGTCGACGCCATCCACGGCCGCGATTTCGTCGATTTTCTTCACCCCCTCCTCGCACTCCACCTGACACAAGATCAGCAGCTCTTCTTCGCAGTTACTTAAGTATCCTTCGTCGATGCCGTAGTCGGAGGCCCGGACGATTGGGTGGGCTGACCCCCGGACGCCTTTGGGCGGGAATCGGCAATAGGAGACGGCTTTCCGGGCGGATTTCGGGCCGTCGATCATGGGAAACATGACGCCCTGCGGGCCCAGATCAAGGGCCTTTTTAGTCCACGTGGCGGAGGACTCGGGGAGGCGGAGGATCGCAGCGGTGTCGGCAGCGGCGAGAGCATGGAGGCAGGAGAGAGCAGAAGAGATTCCTCCGTGGCCGTGCTCCATATCCACTACAGCGAAGTCGTAGCCCGCGAGCCCCGCAATCTCGGCGATAGTAGGGGAGAAGGTGAGGAGGAAGATGCCGTACAGGGTTTCTCCGTTCCTGAGGCGGGCTTTGAGCGAGTTGGGGGAGGAAGCAGTGGCGACGGAGATGGAGGAGTGAGGCGGAGAGGGAGGCACGGGTTTGGGATTTGGGGAAAGAGTTAGGGTTTGGGGTGGGAATGAGAAGGACGGGACGCTGAAATGGAGTTTGGGATTAGAAACGGAAAAAAGCGATTTTCTGAGAGTGGAGAAGGAAGAAGAAGAAGTAGGGACAGCGAGGGAATGGGAGAGGGACGCCATTGTTACCAAGAGTTCGGGGAAGGAAAATAGATAATATCAGGCATCGCATATACATATACTTGTCCAGTTTAAGTGGAGGCCCGAAAGGAGTGGGGTGCTGATAAGCTCCAGGGTCACAGAAAATTATAGATTGGATTTGAGGCAGCAATTGGATGGGTTGGGTAATTCTCAATGGCCTATGTTCATTTTTAACGTGGAATAAAGATGTTTTAAAATTATTTTATCATACTTATTTTACTATATTCTAATTTTATTTATTAAAATAAATATATAATTAGGATTTATAAAAATATTTATTTCACATAATCATTTAAAGTAAAGAAATTGTAAGTCCAATTCAATAAAGTCTCTAGATAATGACAATTTTTGTAATAAATTAGACGAGTAGAGAAAATTCTAGAAAATGGAAACGAGTGGAAAGGAAATTTGGGGATTGGAGCTCCGTCAAATATTTGATTTCTTCTTCCCGTTTGGTCTCTTTATTCTCTCCATAGTATTGCTATACTGCCCGATTGTCAACCAGCAACCAGCCTTCGCATTCAAACCTTACGTTTTCAAATCCCCTTCACAAGCACAACAATTTAATTAGAGCAGAATCTCTGATTGTTAACTTGTCTAATAAATCTACACCACAGTTTCATCCAGTGAACCTAGAAATCCAATCTTGATGATTAAAGTGGTGTTGTAACGAATAATAAACCTTTCAAAAGCAATGATTTGGTGAGGAAATGCGTGGTAATTAAGGAAAGGGAAGAAACAAAAGAGGACAAAGAGAAGGAGATCAAAACATGGGGAGAAAAGGCAAAAATTAAGGAAAACTAGAAAAGATAAGATTATTTCTTATTCTTAATAATCTGTACAATGCAAATCCTTCCTTTTATTCTACTAACTATCCTGCCTACGTGATTGCAAGGAAAATTTTGTCAATTATATGTTTTGAGCCAGATCCGGGGCCCTTTAGATCTTGTGGAGTGTATTTATTTTTAATGCATCTTTTACTCCCCTAATTGTGTCATTAAGCTCCTCCACTATACAAGTTCAATGGTTCCACTTGCAAACTAATTGTATTTTATTTCCTTCTTTCTAGTTCATTTTTATCGTGCTAATTGTCTGCAGATATTGTGCTGATGTTATGTTGATACTGTGATGATATTCTAAATATGTGACAACCCTTTCCTCTGGAGTTTGTCCTTGTCCCCAAGGACAAGAAGTCGGGAATTGCCCTTGGAGGGTTTTGTAATCTTTCCGAATGGATCCATTATGAACTATTGGGCTAGGATTGTTCTAGTTGTATCCATCCCCTTCTTACTTGCTTTTGTCCCAAAATGATCATTGGTTCTAGAAAAATCTCTTCATTGTTGGCTGGTGATAACTGTGATGTGGTCTTGCTCTTTGCTTCAATCTTTTGCTTAGCTGTGATACATGAAACATAAAATGTCCATTGAACCCTTGTGGTAGTTCTAGCTAATAGACTACCTATTCAATTTTTTTGATAATCTTGTAAAGCCTAAAATACTTAAAAGCTAATGTTTTGTAAAGCCCAACTGCAATAGACATTTGGCAGTAGAGTTGAAGCTTCAAGTACAACTAATTCCCTACCTAGAAGCTACTCTCATTCCTATGTTGGTCTGCATATTTTTTTTCATTCTTTCTTGAGCCTTTTTGAAGCACTCCTCTCAATAATTTAGTAACTATCCCTTAATCCTTTAGGAACAGTGATGCTTCTCTATTGTCTGAATTCTTAGCTATGTCCTAACCATATTGTGGAGGTTGTATCTCATATACAACTTAGAATTGAGTTGTACCTAGTGTGTGATGATAATTTGTATTATATCTCCATTCAGTGAGTGGTAACCAACACCTTTTAGGTTTTGTTCCAGTCATACAGTGCAAATAACACCCTAAGCATTGGTTAACTTGTCCTGTTTGCTCATTGGATTGAGGTTGGTAAGCTATTCCCATGTTTAGCTTGACCCCTATAGCTTCAAACAAGCACTTTCAAAAGTTGCTCATGAACACTTTATCCCTAACATTTGTAATTGACCTAGGCAATCCATGCAACTTATATACATTGTCAATAAAGGCTTTTGCTACTTGTTTGACGAAAAAAATGGTGGAGTAAGGCTATGAAGTGAGAATACTTATTGAGCATATCTACCACAGCTAATATTGTGTTCTTTCCATATCAATTTGGCAAACCTTCACTAAAATCCATAGAAATATCCTATCATGTCCCTTTCGGAGTAGGTAGAGGTTGTACGAGGCCTGGAGAATGATTCCTTTCTGTTTATTTCTCTGATAGGTGTCACATGAGGACATTGCAACCTTTACCTCACCGAACAACCCTTTCTAATGAAAATAGATTTAATTCTCTTGTAAGTTGCCAAAATTTTAGAGTGTCTCCCTACCAAGTTACAATAAATATTGCTAATGATTTCCTCTCAAATTAGTCATTCTATCCCACATTGACCTTGTTTGTATACTTAAGGACACTTGATAAAAATAGTGCTTTAGTGAAGTATTTGCCTCTTAAATTGATTTAATCAACTCTTAAGCATTAGAGTCTTTAATATGGCTTTCTTAGATCTCAATCAACTACTTTGGTACAATTGTGAAAATGTTATTCAATTCATCTTCCTCATTCTATCTTCTTAATAGAGCATCTACAATATTAATCTCCCTACATTTTCTATATTTAATTTGATAATCTGACCTAAGCAATTTTGTTAGTCCTTTCTTTTGGATAGGAGTGAATTTTCTTTTAAGTAAACAAAAATTTGAGGTTTTGATGGTGTCTCTAAATAGTAGTGCTATTTAGCGACAGCCATAAGGAATATTGTAGGATAAAATTCTTGAAGAACAAGAAAACTTAGTGTAAGATCAAATAATTTGGATCAAATTGAATTTTGTAGATTCTACTCTCTAATTTTAATCCTCTTATTTTTCCTTCAAGAACATTTGACTTAAAACTTGAACAATCTTTAAGGAAAGGGCTTGTGTTTGATCTTTATTGAAGGTTGCTAGGTCCTTAGTAATGCTAATCTTCAGACTTAGCACCACGATTTTGGATCAAATGCTGGATTTAGAGACTTGGATGAAGAACGCCTTGAATTTGGTGACAAACTCCTTGAATTTGGTGAAGAACACAACGAAATTCTTTGAATTTAATGAAAAATACTTTAAATGTTCTTGAAAATTCCAGAAAGAATTTGGAGAGTTTCAAGTTTTCAGTTGCTTCACTTTTTTAACTTCTATCCTCTTTTTCATGAGGTTTAACCCATATTTGTAGTTGTATGAGGGATAGAGTAGCTGCATTAACTTGCTAATATGGCGCAATTTCATTGATCGTCAGAGTTTGTGTCATATCCAACAACTTAATAGAGTTTTCATCCCTTCAACTTCTAACAGAATTCTGACACTTGTTGCCATTTGATTGGCTAATAAAAATATTATTTATTTATTTATTTATTTTAGGAATTGTATTTATTTAAATTCTTAAAGAAATAAAAATTGATTTAAATATTTTAATGTCATATTTTCCACTGGCATTATTTAATGGATAAACAAAATTTATGTGTTTACAAATGCCAAAAATTCTTTTTCATAGGCGATCAACACTTGGTTTATGGGTGAGAGTGCTTTACTCATAAAAGCAATCAGGCATGATTCTTGTATTAAAACTAAGCCTATACCTGTCCCACAGGTATCTATCTTCAAAATAAAGTGCTTGTTGAAATTTGGCATAGTCAAGACTGGTGCTCTTCTCATGATAGTCTTGAGTTGCTCAAAAGCCCTTTGTGCTTCATCATCCAATTTGAAGGAATCCTTTTTTAGTAATTTAGTCAATTCCTTTCTAATTTTTCCATAGCCCCTCAAAGACCTTTTGTAATATCTAATTAGTTCAAGAAATGCCCTAAATGACTTCACAATTTGTGGAGTTAGCCAATTCACCATGGCTTGACTTTTGCAAGATCAGTTGCAACTCTTTAAGCTAAAATAATATATCCCAAGTACTCGACTGATGTCCATCCAAAGATACATTTTTTATATTTCACAAAAAGTTGTTGTCCTAATAGCCTCTGGAACACTTTGGACAAATGCTTTAGGTGTTCTTCCAAATTTCTTATATAAATCCAAATATCATCAAAAAATACTAAAACAATTTTTAATAAGTAATTAATCAAAATATTATTCATAAGGCTCTAAAATGTTGCTAGTTCATTCGAAGTGCCCATGATGTGTTTGAAATGTAGTTTTTACTATATCCTTTAGGTACATTTGGATTTGGTGGAACTTAGATCAAAGATCCATTTGGTGCAATAAGATACACCATGTAGCTCATTGAGAACATCTTAAATGATAGGAATAGGAAACTTGTCTTTAATCATTATCTCATTGAGTTTTCTATAGTTAATGCACATTTGCACGGTATTATCTTTCTTCTTCACTAGTAACACAGGTGAAGTGAATGGGCTTTGACTATACTAGATAATTCCTAGGTCTAACATTTCCTTAGTCTGTCTCCTAATTTCTACCTTCTCGTGATAAGGGTACCTCTGTGGCCTCTAGTTAACAAGTTGTAACCCTAGTTTAAGTGGAATTTTGCAATAATATAATATAGTTAAGGGTATGCTAGTTGTGAGTGCATGGATTCAAAGGGTATGCCCACAAGTGTGTTTGCATGTAAGAAATTATGGGTGCAACCAGTGTTGACTGAAATTAAAATGTTTTTACTAAAGGACTTGGTCTTGATTTTTAGGGTACTTAGAGGGGTCTGTCCATTAATTGCATTAAGGGTAATTTCTCCCTTAGTCATGATTTCTTCACCCCTAGGTTCAATCTCCTCTTCATTCTCAATTTTGTCCATCTCTTCTCCCTCCAACTAATTGGTTATTCGTTTACAATTATGTTCTAGGTTCTATTTTTCCCCATAGCAAAAGCAATTGTGGTTTTGAAGATAGTTTTTGTTGTCCACTCTTATTATTACTATTACCACCTGTGGATGGTGAGATTTGTTCTTGTTGAGAGCCTCTTGAGCTCTTTGTTTTCTATTAGTTCATATGTTTGTTCTAGTGTCTAAGCTTAAACATCATAACATTGTACTTGATTTTGTCGTGAAGTCCATTAATGAAATTATGGATGAAGTGCTATTTTATCAAATGTGGATTGTATTTGACAATACTAGTCTTGAGGTCTTCAAACACTTCCACCTATTTTGGCACATTGCCTTTTTACTTCAATTTGCTCTATGCCTCCACTATATGACCTAAGTTTTTTTAATCATATTTATTTATGACGGTGTTTTGTAGTTTAGGCCAACTAATAAAATCAAGCATAATTATACAGCTGTGGAGACAACATACTACTCTTACATCGAAGTAGAGTGTAGCAACTCGAGTTTTTTCTTCTCAGGTATGTTATAATAATGAAAGTATCGGTTCAATTTCTTGATCTAATACCTAGCATTGGTTCTATAAAAAAAGGTAAGGTCTATATTTGGTTTTGATTTGAAATGATGTTGGGTTTATTTTTGTGGTAAGTGGTTTGAAACTATAGTTTGGTGGTAATAGGTTTAATGAGTTGGGATTACTAATGATTGAGGTGGTGGAGGTGGTGTGGTTCGAATTCCCATCCCCCATGAGCTAAGGGAGATCCCCCAATAGTTTAGCTTATAACCACCAATAGCTTTCTACTCATTTGCTAAAAAGCATTCAAAAGCTAATCTATCTTTATTAAGATTGTAGTGTGGGAGTCATCTATCCCTTGTTGCATTCCTCTAATCTGGAAATTTAAATAGTTTGTAATCCTCTTTAGTTTTCTTTAATTTTGGCTGCCAGTTTCTGAATATGCTTTTCTACATTTTTTTCTATGATATGTTAAAGTTGAGTTTTTGCCAATTTTCTACAAAAAGCCTAGAAAGTGGCTCTAGCACCTCTTTGTAATATAAAATTTTTGAGTCCAATTAAATATGAATTGGATTCAATGCAACTAGTGGGTTGGTTTGGTTATTTTCAATGGCCTAACAATTAGTCCACTAAAAAAATGGTAAACCCAACTTAGTGAAGTTTGTGAATAATGGCTCTTTAGTAAATTGTTATGTGAGTAGCAACAACTCTAGAAAATAGAAACTGGGTTTAAAGGGTAAATTTGAAAAGGACATTTGAAATGGCAATAAATGAAGAGAGGGATTGGGGGCGGTCTTGGCATCTACTTTCTTCTTCCCATTTGGTCTCCTTTTCCTCTCTAGAATAACATTGTGTTGCCTCATAGTCGGCTGGTGGCCATCCTTCTCCATCTAAACCTTACTTTCTTTGAATTCTCTTGACAACTACAACTCAATCGAAGCAGAATCTTTGATTTCTACTTTGTCCATTAAATCCAAACCACGTCTTCTTCTAGTGAACTTAGAAATTCAATCTCAATGATGAAGGCGCTATTGGAATGGATATTACACCTTTTAAGGGTAATGATTCCGTGAGAAAATACGTGGTGGTGAAGAAAAGGGAAGAAACAGAAGAGAAGGTGAAGGTGAGAAAGATTAGAAGATGTGGAAAAAAGGAAGAAATTAAGGAAGTGTGGAAGAAATTAGTTTATTTATTCTTGATAATTTGTACAATAGCTAATCTTCCTTTTATTCTATTACTATCCTGCCTACATTATTACTGGAGAAATTTTGGTATTGATGGGTCTGATTCTAAGCCAAATCTGGCCTCTTGATCCTGTGGAGTATATTTATTATTGACGTACCTTTTACTCCCCTAAGCGTATCATTAATCTCACAAGTTAATGGATCCATTGGTGAACCAGTTGTATTTTATTTCCTACTTCCTATTTTTGATTTTTATTGTGTTGATTGCCTGTTGATTCTGTACTAATATTTTGTTGATACTATGATGCTATTCTGAGTATGTGACAGCAAATTAGTGTATGCATGTATTTAATGTTATTCTTATACAAAAACAAATAATATGTTCAGAAAAAAGAAAAAAAAAAAGAAAGAGAACAAAAAATAGTCATCATTTAATTGAAGAAAGTACTTAATGTTTATACCTTATATAGCTAAATAAACAGTTTCTGGTTAAATATAGGTGTGTTGATAATTCAATTCAATCTTAGCGTCTGTGTTTAGTTATGTTTTTTTTTTTTTTTTCGGGCTACTGAAATAAGGATATCAATGCATTTCAATTTTCATGTCAACAGCTATTCCTTCAACAACAAAACCAAACATCGATTTCGTGACATCATGAACAAGTCATAAGGCCATAACAAATATGAAAGAAAAACATAAAGAGGAAAATCAGATTGAACATGAACAAGCAGTCTCTATAAACCCGAAAACATGAATATAAAATTTCAAACTTGGAAATAAAATTATATAAATAATTAAAAGCAAGTACCACGCCTGACCGAGAAAGACACTGAAAGCATTTCTTAAATACACCAGGACAAGCATTATAGTCCACCATTCGAAACTGAAAGTTGTTGCCATTACGGGTTTCATCTACAACCCAAATTTAGTGAGAGTGCAGTAGCCTAGTCCAGCCTGCAAAAATAGCATATGCTATTCTAGCTTAAAACATTAAAACTATGCCAATAACACAAATTACATGAATTGCATTAGCATACAGACAGTAAGCACCTTGTTGCTTGTGATCAGAGCTTCAAAGCCTCTTTTGCCATTGCAAGTGCACCCTCATACGTTTTATTTCCTCCAATAAACCCACTCATGTGGACAAAAATGCCACCAGGAATTCCAGATTCCTTGCAGAGTTCATCGTCGCCCAAACCTCGCCACTGAGCAGGAAGAGCCTTCCGACTTTCAAATTTATCAGGTGCTATTTTCACTGCCTGAATTCGCCAATTTTTGCTTCTGTCATCCTACGGCATTTTCACAGGATGTTATCTTAATCACAACAGAATATATGAAAAACATTTCATGCAAATGGACTGAGCGCGAAAAGTCACCCACTCACTGACCACACAACAATACGAGCTCCCCAGAAACAAGGAAGGAGAATAATTGATCATAAAAGAATTGCTAATTGTAACAGAACAAGTGCAACAATTGTCATATCCAACCAATCTGATGTGAAGGAACAATAAGAGAGTATGATCCCCCAATGAAATGTCATCGGGTGCTTCAAGGACCAGCTAAAGTAACATAAAAACGAAGCAGATGTGGAATGAAATTTTTGAGAAAGCAACAAATTACACAATTACCTGATAAAGTACATATTTAAGAGGTGGGCTAATCTTCATTTCCTCCTCAAGCTCAAACAAGTGAAGTTTCCACTGCCAAACAATAAAACAAAACATCTCTATTCAGAATTAAGTAACAAGGCAGAACGTTACTACAAGAATATGTAAGATGATATTGTAAAGCCCAACTTTTCAAATGATAAATGATGATGTGTTAAATCAGTTTTCCTAAAATGCATCCATACACAATAATTGAACGAACCATCTCATAATCGGTGAATTATTGGATGCACTATAGATAAGATCAAAAGGTTTAGTTTTATCAGCCGAAACAACTCCAAATAGAATTACAAAGATAGCATAGTGATTAGCGATGACACGGAAACAAGGGATTGAGAAATGTTAGTCAATAAGACGGTTTTTGGGACGGAAAGTAGTATTTGAAAAGACCAGCTACTACAGTACCATAGAGAAAACTTCTCCTTGTAGTTAGCAACAGGTTAGCAGCACTAGAACTCCCAATCTAAAGTTTGTCTTCTGGATGGTACTCCAGTTCAAGACACTAATGCCCAATATTAAAATGTTAAAAATATTTTCCATTCCAAAGCTGTTCCACATTCTTGAAAAGGAAAAAAAAGGGCAGCTTAGTAATATCAACACAGAACCTT
Source organism: Avicennia marina (assembly GCA_019155195.1). NCBI lineage: Eukaryota > Viridiplantae > Streptophyta > Magnoliopsida > Lamiales > Acanthaceae > Avicennia > Avicennia marina. The sequence continues at coordinate 5,211,197 of CM032762.1, read as the reverse complement.
ACTCATTTAGAATCGGTTAATCATGAATACTTAACATTACAATGGGTAAGAGAAACATAAAGGAAAAATCAATTGGTACTAGCACAGAGATAAAGAAAGCTGAATTTTCTGAATGTGAATGTAAAATACTTACAGGGCAAGTTTTATTTAATACTATAATTTCTCCACTAGAATCAACATCCAGCCTAGCTTCAATACATTCCCTTACAATTGCCCGAGCTGGTAGCCATGATCTTGCGAGGTTTCGGACACACTAAATAAACACAATCATGGATTTAGAATTCAAGGAAATTAATCTTCAGAAACAAGTACTTCACAACCTGCTTCAATTCATTTACGCTATCGTTCGACAAGGACCCCAGGGCTCAAATTTTCAAGCCGCTGATTTTGCTCAAAGAACCAGAAATCTTGGGGCAGCTGCCCTCTCACATGCAATAATTTCAAAAAAGAGAGCTTCAAATATAAGACACCTTATGCAAGTAAATCAGGAAACCTTACATCCAAAAATTCGCCGCCAGTCAGAGCCATTGCACTTTCAAAGGCTTTATTTTCCTTCTCAGCTGACTGATCAGGATCTATCCAATCTAAATTTAACTTTCCAATTCGTGAAGACAGGTGTGTATTATTCACATATCTTGGTGGCTGGTCTGTATCGTACTGATTGATTCCATTGTCAACAGCATCAATTGCCTGCTAGCAGTAAAAAGCATGTTACACTAATAATCCGACAATGTGTGCCAAATTTGACATCATTTTATTATAAAAAGAAATTCAATAAGTATAACTGGACAGCTTGAACAAGGAAAGTGTGTTTCAGAATCACCAGGTCATTAAATTTTTTAAAGCACCATGATAATAATACAATAGGACTGGAATGCGACAGTTGCTTTTTCTGAAAAATCATGATAATACCTAGCTAAAACAACAGGACTGATCAACAACAATGGAGGCATGTTTAACTTCAAAACAGTAGAGATGCTACTCCTAACAGATGAACTGCAGTATGCATTAGTTATAACCATACATGAAAATCCAAGGTGATTCCTTTTTAAGAACAGTGCATTATAATCTACAGAGGCAATACAGATTAATAATTGACGATGAACAAATGAATAATTAGATGCTTATGGTGCAAAGAATTTTATGAAACTTAAATACCCAACTGAGGGGAAACTTAAAATTCTTCAAATAAGAAAACTGCAAATGCAGAAGCCCACTACCTCCATGAAGCTCTTATATACCGCCAGAAACAATCGCTGCACGTCTGGATGGTCTTCATTAACTTGAAGCTCCCTAGCTATTATCTCCCTTCCAAAGTGCTACATTCAAATGTAAAAACTTACCCTCTAAAACAATCAATCCGAAATCACTAACCCAGACTCTCGCACACGTTAAAGTTCAAACTATTCTTGGCAATCTTGCGTATGGCAAAAGGTAAAAGGACTCAAACCATGCTGATCAAGTGAGTTCTAGTTCATCAAACAACAAGGAAAGCATTCGGTAATAATGAAAACAGTTTCATTGCCCAACGTCCATATCTTTTGCTCAACTAAACGGCACGATTGATATTACCTTGAAAACAAGCCCAGCACTACTGAGCTTAGTATTAAATCCATGTCCGAAAACCTCTTCAAAACCCTTCTGATGATGATCGTAACGATCTCTGGACGGATCATAAACACCACCCACATCGAGCACAGCATCAAGCGTTTCCAGGTCCTATAGACTCAGACATTTCAACAAACACATCACCTCCATGGACAACATTTACACTGCAATACAAAAGCCCCACAAGTTTTCTCGATCATTAACTCAATTAAGACAACCTGGGGGTCGCGGGTCCGGACGATATGGGCGTCGGAGAACTTTTTAGTGAGGCGAATCATAAAGCAGCCCAGGGCTTCGTCACAGTGGAAGCTCCCATTGTGGGTGCCCACTCGCTTAACGTCGGCGGTAGACATCAGCGCTGAAGTAATGTGGTTTGCTGCGTGCGTATAAGCGTTGATGGGACGGTGGGTACGGAGCAAGGCTCTTGAAATTAAGCTGCGCATAATAATGTCTCTTTGTATTCCTTAATAAAAAAGAAAAGAATGGTGCAAAGAGAAGTATAAAAGTGAAAAGTAATCTCCACTCTCTTGCACTTTGTGACAGCCAATCAAAGCCAGTGGTTGCAATTAAGAGGGTGTTTGGCTAAATTTATTTTAATTAGTTTATAAAATTATATAATTTATAAGATATTTTTAAAATTTATATATATCTTAATTTTAAAATAAATTAATAAAATATTTGAATATAGTAAGATTTTGTAAAAATTTATAATTATATTTAACTATAATTTTTTGGTATAATAATAATACAAATAAATTTAATATTATTAATAGAATATAATTTATAATATTTATATATTTTTAATATATATAAATAAGTAACTTATAAAACGTTTAAAATAAGTTTAAAAAAATTAATATATTTTTAAAGAGTTTATAAATTTCAAACATCTTGTATTAAGAGCTTGAGTGATGTCTTCACAGTCCAATAAATTGATTCTTTGTTTGGTTGTCGTGTTACCAAAAATTAATTTCTTACATAAAGGCTAGGTATGTTTCATAGGGAGAAACTTTTGAATGATTTGAATGATTATGAAAATTATATTTGATTTGAAAGTTTTAGATCAGTAGAAAATTTATATATATATATATATATAATATGTAATAATGATTGAAAGATATAATAATATATAGGCCTATATTGAATGTTATTAAAGAAATTATAAGAATATGTCTTGATTTGACTGCGTATGTATAATGATTAAAAATTATTAGTTAATTATAAAAAATAAAAAGAGAAATTTTTGAATTTGAATTTGAATAAAATTTGTATGATAAAATGTTTAATTTATAAGATTTTTTAATGGTGATAAATAATTTGTAAAATGGAAATAAACATAGCCAAAATAGTTATATAAGTTCTGTTTGGGAAGAGGTTGTGATAGGAGATGATGTTTGATTGTAAGATTTTAATATTTTAAAATTTTTAATGTAGTTAAATATACATTTTACACGATATAAATAATGATTAATTCTCGAAGTATGAATTGTAATTATCGAAAAGTAATTAACTAATTATATATATAATAAATGAAAATTTTAAATTTAAATTTTAAATAAAATTTTGTAGAATTATATGTTTAGAAATATAAAGTTAAATAACACGTTGTGAGTGAAGAATGGGTTCCGAACATAGCCTCAGATTAAATGAAAGGGAAATAGGAAAGACTATGACGACATCTTCCCCGTCGGAAAAACAGAAGAAACTTGTATGTTCCCAGACAAAAAATTTTACATGGACAAAATCACCCCTCAATTAAAATTTCCTTCCACATTTCTTCACATCCGTTTTCTATCGTAATATTTGTACAAAATTTGAAAAATCGTTGCAGGGCCGCGAGATTATGGGAGCTTGGGTGTGCGTGCTCGCGCGCCGCGCATTTGGGTTGAAAGATTTAAAGGAATGAATTTCAAATCTTCAATAATCTTCAATAATAAATTCAGCATTCGAATTTAAATAATAATGAATTTTTAATTTTTAATTTTTTTTAAATTATAATTTTAATAATTTAAATTTTTTAAAATAATTTAAAATTTTTATATTTATATCGATCACCCAAATCCAAATCTTTTCATTGAAAAGAGCACGTAGAATCTTTTGTCAGGTCAACGTCGTGTAATAGTAGCTGATTGGGCATTTACTTCGTAACACTTTTTGCTGACTCAATTTTTACGCCCATATATTTGTAGGCCATGACGATTTATTTTCGTAATGGGCTAAGATTTTGTTGAATCCCATGGAATTAGTAAACAATTGAAACTTACTCTCACGTTGGCGTTGCTCTGAGGTTTAAGTAAGCAAAAGACAATTTTGTCCTCATGAAACTGTAGAAGTATAAACATATATATATATACTTAATACAGATCCAAGCAATCAATAATATAGTATAGATTGTCATATTTTAAAGGGGCTACTACAGATTATCCGAATTATTATGACAGAACAGTGTTTAAGAGGGGCGGAAGCAGCTAAAAACATGGCACTGAAGTCAGACCTTAATTCAGTCATTGCTTCGCATCCCCATTGCCCTCGTCATCTTCATTCAAGATTTCATGATCTTGTTGAGGTCCCCGAGTAGCAGCCCAATCCCGTATTTCATCTCTCAGATGTTCTTCTGCAGATGGCAAACTGTGGGAATCCTGTTTTCCCTCCTGTCAAGTATCAGCAGATCAAAGTAAATATATATATACTGTAAACTACGCAACCGCACACACACACAAGATCCTGGTTTCAGGTAACGAGTACTTCATTGGAGATTCTACTCTTGGTCTTTATTGATGACAGATGCTTTGCAGCCTCATTAAATACTTGGAAGCCTCGAATGTCTCCATTTTCAATACTTGCTTCTATCTGCCAACGGGAAGGCAGTCGAATCACGGTTTAACTAAACTGTCCAGAAATATTACCAGGAAAGAGCTAAATGATTCTACCTGAATGTGAGCAATGCAAAGCAGAATGCTAGCAACTGGCAGCCAGCTATCCTCCAGAGATATTGATAGATTTGAACTAAAACAAAAAAGATGATTCTACTTCAGCCCAAATGAGAATTGTCTGAATACTACTACCATGCCAATGTCGTGACATCAAAGCATGTAAGTGCAACTTCTACTATAGCTTCAGTTATGGAGATATTAAAAACCATGGCAGTATCACCAAAAGAGTTTGAAGTTAATTAAGTCCTTTTTGCTAGAAACTCAGAAAAAAACTAATAATTATGCAACACCAACCAATCCGAAAGGGCAACTGAAAAGAATGCAGTAAATGGACTCCTCTGTGCGAGATCCAGTTTTAGATGTTGTGAGGATCATTTAGAAGACGGAAAAAGGATGACCGTGATTATTATTGCATCCATTTTTCTCACAGCTACAGTCACCTTCAACCAACATAAAACAGGAAGAGAAAAGTCAACAAGATTGAGCATTTTGTCCATCAAAATGTTCATGTGTAAAGCTTAAAATCCCAAAGGACAGGCCATTCAAAGCTACAACAAGAATCTACATAGACTTTGGCAACTCTTTCAGCAGGTATGCATGCTATTATTCTTTCTCCTTCCAGCAGACCAATACTCTTATTAATCAATCAATGTTCACCACCTGATAGTTGATTTTTTCTTCAGAGAACTTCTCCAACTAAATCACGGAAGACTTCATTTGTGATGCTGTATTGCTAATACCAATTCCCATTTTTATATTACCAATAACAATTAATCAAAATTCTTGGAAGAACTGAGCATAAGTCACAAAAGGATTCATATACATATAAATACACACACACACATATATATAAAATAAGAAAATTTGAAACAAACCGACCTCAAGTAAGGAGCTAAATAAACAACGGCATAAACAGCATATCGCCTCTTTCCAGTATCCAAGAAAGCAAACACCCAACTCTATGCCACAAACAAGCATGTCTTAATTCCAATACACACAAACTACATGAAAAGCCAAAACATTGAAACAAATCCTTAGAATGAGAAAAGAAAATAATTACCATCCAATTGAAATAAGGAATGAAGCTAATGATTCCCATGACAGCAAACCTCACGTCGGCCGAATCCATCGGAGATTCAGCTTCAACATCCTCAGGCGATGGAGTCACCGGAAAAATTAGCGAGTTGAGAATGCAAGCGCCGATAGCCACAGCCACAGGCGCGTCGGTCGACAACTCCGCCCTGCACTTGCCAACCCTCAACCTCCTCTAAGTCGAACAATCAAAACCAAATCAAAACAATTCCCCAACACATATATACATTTGCTACAAAAAGGAAATACCTGTTCGAGTTGGTTACATCTAGTAGAGATGGGTCTGCGGGAGGGGAAGTGGCGGGTCCTAAGCCAGAGGGGAGCTGAGGGAGAGGGAGTGAGAGTGAGAGGGATCATGGAATAGTTTTGGACGGTTACGGCCGTGGCATGTAACGTGCGCCGGAGCTGATGATCGAAGCCCTACCTTCTGCAATTGTACAACTTTTCGGACGCAGCAGAGATGCCTTAAGCGGTTTTAGGTTTGAACTTTGATGCCTACTAAGGTTCTGTTTGGTGCAGAAACAAAGGAATCAAATAAGGCTTGACCCGATTGAAGAATAATTTCGTAATAAATAAACATCTCCTGCATGCGTGGTTATATAAATAAATTAATAATTTTAAAAGTATAATTTATGTCATTTAAAAAATAAGAGAAAAAAGAAATATAAAAAATGAATAAGATTATTTAAAGAGAACAAATTGAAAAAAATAAATAAGTTAAATTTGAGGGAAGATAATGAAATAAGTTAAACTGAGGGAAAGAAATTATAGAAGGAGAGAATATATAAAGAAATAAGATTAATATTGCAGTAAAAAAACAAAAAGGTTACAATTGCTGTGTAACGAACACGTGGCATATATCCTTAACATATATTAATAAATTTGACACATTCTAGTGTAAAATTAATTGTAAATTATAAAGTTGTTACATTTTAAATAAAAAACAATATATCTCAAAATTAAGAATATAAAAAATATAAAATAAAAAAGATGAAAATAAATTGAAAGAAAGTATAAATCAAGATAAATTAAATAAAAAGTGAGCTAAAAAGGATGAAAAACAACAAAAGAATTTAAATTAAGGGTAAATGTCCAATTTTATATTGTGTAATTAAAAGGGATAAATAAGTAATTTTACTTTACAAAATCAAAATATGTTCAAACACTTAATAATATGGTATTAATAATAGAAATCAAAAGAATTTGAAAAGAGAAAAAATAGAGAGGAAAAGTTAAAAGAAAAGAAAATATTTGAAAAACATAAAAAGAAGTTAAAATAAATATAATTATGTAATAGCACAATGTGCAACTAAAAATTCCGAGTAAAAAAAAAATAATATAATAGAGATTACATCTAATAATGCTTGAACATATTCGATAGCACTTTTAATCTACAAAGGCCTTCAAGACCTGAACTTTATTTTTTGATAAAGAACTTGCGATAAGGCACAACCTAGCAATAATATTTTTTAAATATAAATTTTGTATCATTTGTACAATAAAAATAAAGAATGAAAAATTGAAAAAAGAAAAAAGAAGAAGAAATAAGATTAAAAAAAGATAAAAGATAAAAGAGGACATTTAAATATGGTATATTCGATATATATATATATATATAATTAATAAAATTTTCCAATGTAAAATTTACATCATTTATAAAATGAAAAAAAATATTGAGAAATATAAAAAAAAACATAAATATGATATATAAGATAAAAGTGAAGAGAAAAAAAAACAATGGAGGGCAAATGAAAATAATAAATAGTAGTTTAATCCTTTTATTTTGTGTCAATAAATTCCACTTACTCTAAAGGCCTGAGCATGAATATATAATTGTAGGCACATTAATGGCCTCCAATTAAATGATGCCAAGTTTCAAATTATATTATTTGACAATTAAATTACTATATTTAAATAATAGAAGAACGCTATTTGGCAAGTAAATCCCATATTTTAAATTATGGAGGGCAATATTGATATATTAGCGCATTAAATATTATCAAATCGAATCTTGTGATTAATAGAAACAATGCAGAACCAGATTGTGAAGGGCCAATCAAATCGTGCTGTTTCATCGTGAAAATAATGCTAAATTCCTCTATTATTATAAGGGAGTGATGTCTGCGTTGCTAAACAACCACAATGCAACAAAACAATTGAAGTTGTTCAAGCAAAAGAGACTAGAAGATAACTTCGAAGTTAAATGAAAACCATGATGTTCTTGATGAGATTGAAGGCATTTTTCACAGAATTTAACTATATTTCAATGTTTATTTTAATCCATGATTGTGGCATTAAACCAATGAATTAATGTTGTCAGCAAATCAAGCAAGCTTTGAAAGATACCACAAGTTTAGAGGGCACTTCTAATCACAAATTTTGTCACCAATTAAATGATACCAAGTGTCATATAATATTGTTTGACTAATAAATCACAATCTTTCAAATCACAGAATAGAATTCAGCAGTTAAATCTTATATTAAAAAAGACAATGCTGATGTAGGCCTGTCGAACATATTAAATCACATATTGTTATTAGGGGGCATAATGCCCAATTAAATTGTGAACAACCAATCAAATCACTTATTTCAAACGAGAACAATTCATCCTCTACCACCATATATAACAACAAAATTGAGACAATTCTAACAAAGCAGACCTCTAAGACTCCAACTTCTCTCTACATTTTCTTTTGCCATAAAAATAAAAAAAAAAAAAGAAAAAACCCATCACTCTTAGCAATGTTTCGTGCATGTTAATGTTTAATTGGCTAGAGTAGTGCTAAATTCACGAATTAACATTGTTTAAAAGTCAAGCAAGATTAAAAAGAAATCAAATTAAACCCTCAAATTTCTTCTCAAAATCTACAAATTTCGAATTTTATCAGCGAGAGAAAAATTAGAGTATTATAAATAAAAATTACACCCAAAAATTTATCCAAATCAATATGAATACATTTGTTAAATATTTGCTTAATTTCACAGATTTCAATCTTTGCTACAACTGTAGAAACGGATATGCAAAGCTAATCGTCGTGTTTGGCCGAAGGACGTCTAATCTATCGCCATGAAGAGTACAAACAAAGCAGTGGATCGTTCATGTAAAAGACAAGTAGCTCTCTACGTATGAACGCCAGTCCCTGGCATATCCTTAGATTAAGGTACTCAGTTTATTTCAGGCAACAAGACATCTATTAAAGCGGCCCCTCATTGGGTGGGGATTACGCTCATTTTGAAGCCAGTTCATAATTTTACAGGTTACACACATTCACAGAATTATGGTTACACACGGCACTCAGGCTAAAACATTGCACGGCACAGTAAATGTCCCTGTGCTTTTTCCATCTCTTAGTGATGGATTTTAAGGTCACAGCAAGGCAACATCTGCACGAGGAACTATCTTCCATTTACACCAACCAAATAAATGAACGGAATACCTTTTTCAGCTGATTATTCTCTTATGTAGGCTCGAACAGGCTTGGAATATTTGAAGACGGTCTTGTCCAACACCTGACCGAAGAGAATGATTCTAGATGCGTCAACAATATCCTTCACTTGTTCCTACATTTTCACCCTGCCAGTCAAAAGGAACCAAGGTGTCACACAAATGAGGGCTCCACTAAACTAGTGAAATGTAATTGAATATATGTGATTCCATGTCAATCTGAAGTCCTTACCTGAATTTATGCAGGTGCTATAATTCCACAGGAAAAAAAAAAATTCTGTAAATCACGAATCTCCTTCCCTTCCATCTCCATCCTCTTCACGAGCAGATACAGCATATATTCGCTGTTCCAACTGCAAGCAGCAGAAAAAGTATGAACATTGAATAACAAACCCATTAGGGCCACAATGGGTAATGCCGAAGTCTAAAGGATTGGACTTGAAGGTTTACTTGACACTGCAATTATATATTTGAACAATCTGTAGCCACACAAACTAAAATCATATGATCTCGAGCATGAATCAAGAAGCAGCAATCATATGTATAAATGCCAACAAAACACTCACTTGCAGGGACTTCAATTTTTCTGCAGTCAATTCGTCAGTCAGGCTATTCATCCTGCAGGTGACAGGAACAGCGCTGAGCTTCTAAAAACTTCAGAAAACGAAAGATAAAAAGTAGAGTAAAATATTTCTTCAATTCTATTTGAGTCCAGCTCCCAGAAACAAACCTTGCCTGAAGTTCAGAGATCTTCATTAGTAGCTTTCTTTCCCTTTCAGAAACAATTAATTCAGCCTGTGCATGAAGGGAGTATCAGTGAAATGCAACAATTCAGATTAGTGTTGATTATACTGTTGAAATTTAAGTAGAATATAGTATTATTAGCACTTCTGAAGTATGGATGAAAACAATCCCACATGCTCTGGATAGATGGGCAGTTTGGAGGTGAAGATTGAGCAGTGGTACAACATGAAGGCTTGAGCTAGGCCATGGCTATGGGCCAGCATCAGAAAATAGAGAATAAAAAATGAATCTCAAGCTAGAACTGCCGCAAATAAATTATATGTAAGTTCAAGATATAAAATAAAGACAATAGTAGAAAATTAACTGTAAGATAGGTATCTCCATGTCCAGGGTTAAACTGAGATCAGGTACTAAGCTTAGCAGAAGATCAAGAAAAGGCAAAACAAGCTTACATCATCTAGGCTCTATTGCACCCTAATTTATATGAAAATATTAAAAAAGAAGCTTTCATTTGTTACTATTGTCCTTATTCTGGCTGATGGATAAATCCAGATGGAAGCAGTAAATGATGGCATGTATTTGATGACAATTCGTGTCATAAAGCCAAAGACACAGGATCAGCAGCACAAATGAAGTAGGTAGATCAATCTCCACTAAATACTAAATTAATCCTTCAATTCAAACACAGCACAATAAGCAATACCGATTAAGGTACAAACACAAGCTAACAGTTCCTAGTACACAATTTCATAAATTCAATGATATCAGTGCAACTTCAGACCATGAATTGAATAACTGAAGTTAACGTTTTCCTTTTGACTAATCTTTCTTCAACACAACTGCACCTAAATTAACTTATTGGAGGGAGTCTCAAAGTGTGCTTACACTGCCGTTAGTTTCTGAACCACGATGTAAAGAAGGCAGCTTCCCATTTGGAGGAACTGAACAAAACAAAAAGTTACAGTTAAACAAATCCAGAATCTCTTGGTTATATGCAAAATCACAATTACTATCATAATTTCAACGCACCATTTTCTACTTCCACTGTTTGCAAGCTATTCAATAAATTCCTGATAAGATCCTATAGCAAGAACAAGATAAATTAGATAGCTACCTTTTAAACTTGCTGAAGTAATGCTAATGAGAGAGCACAATCATGCACGCCCTACAAGATGTACATGAATTCTGAAAGCATATCTTACTTGTTGGATTGACGTTTGTTGGAAGAGATTCTGAAGGTGAGGCATGAGAGATAAGGCAGGCACATTACTGTTGGCAATTTCCTTAGGTACCTGGACTGGGGGCTGACAACCAAGAACTATTACAGGACTAGAAAAAGCAACTAAGGAATCAAATTTACTTGGAAGAACAGGGGACAGAAAGTAATGGGTATTTAAAAGTAAAACTTATTCAGTAGTCCAAATATAAAATGAAGCCAAGAGGAGCTTACAAACCATTTGCTTAGAATCCAATGTCCAGTTTCCAACGCTAGCAGACTTCCTCAGCGGTGACTGGGAACCAAATCAAAGATAAGATATGTAAATAAAGAACTAAACATCCTCATCTTCTTCTTCAAACAGTCAAGGCAAGACCTTCCATCTTACCTGAGAACTTAGTTGAGAAACTGTAGATATTGGAATATCCTAGTAATTATATTAAGTTAGTAACAACCGCTAAAGTGAATATAGTGCCATAACAATGTAGCTCTACCTTTATAAGATCTATGTTTTCTGATGTTACAGAGAACCTCCCCTTTATTTGTACCAAATTTGACTTTGGTTTGTCCTCCAGAGAATCTTTAAACCCTAGATAATAAAAAGAATACATGTAATGTGCTTCCGTAAAATTTCCCCATGCAGAGATAAAGCTTAGTGTCTGCATTACAACTCAAATTAAAATAATTACCTCCTGAAGATTTGATTGGAGCTGATAAACTGTTTGCTGAAGCTCGATTAGGAAGGTTTAGAGGACCACTATAACTGGGAACTCTTTTTACCAGCTGAGCCTTCTCTGTAACTTGGTGGTTTTCAGTCTCGCACCTGATGAACATTTTCTTTTATTTTCCCAGTGAATTTTACATGGTAGAATAATTTTCTGCTAATGTGCTGAAGTTTCTAATCGACCATGTACATGTAACACAGCCTTTGTAAATAACTGGAAGAGAATGTCTACCTTTGTCCACCTTTTGCAAAATCAGGTAGAGATGCTCTGTTAGGAGTTCATAAATGACTCACACCACTTTCAAATTTAAATTTATCCCCTTCAGCTCTTTACCACATAAATATTTATCAAAGAACAAGAGAGAAATTGCCTCTCTAAGAATCTGGATTATAGAGCCTTGTGAAGTTTTCCAGATATCTATACTAAAATCTATAGCCCGACAAAGTCGAAGATGAAAATGATCGATGCCCCACCATAAAAAGAATCCATCTCTTTCCATCCCAGCTTTTGAAATGCCTTTCTAGTCAGGTTAAAATAGTAGAACATGCAAATAAAACAGTACAGCATGCCATCTTATGCATTTGGAGCATCAGATCCGAATCATTAATAGTGGCATAATATAGTTGAATGGAGAAAAATGGTATTGCCATATTATGCATTCAATATAAAATTTAGCATTACAGAAATAATAGATTTTTATAATATTTAGTTCCTAATTAAGAGAACTAGAACATTTGTTTTCCATTTTACGCATTTTGTTTCCTACTTAGTATGATTAGAATTATGGTAAGATTAGAATTATTTTTGGTAACTTTGTACAAATCCTATGCTATAAATGAGACAATCCTTTATTAATTAGGAGTGGTAATTTCTCACACAATCCGAATATATGCTCTAAATATATCATGAAATTAATGAGTTTGGATTGAATCTCAACAGGTTCAAGTAAAAAGATTAAGTTTAACCCAATAGACCTCAAAATAAATGGGTTGGGTTTGAGTTCGCAACTTGTCTACAATACCTGTGTTAACTAACTCAACAACCTGTCACCCAACTAATTGCCATCCTGAGATTACAATATCTAACACATATTTTCTCTCCCAAACTATAAAAAAATCCGGTTATAATATTTTCTTGGGATTGACTTTCTTAAAATCCTGTGTCTACTCTTTACTATCAAGAACAATCTGATTCCTAAGTATTTTTCATGAATGATCAAAATTTATTGTCAGTTATTAAGCACAACCTATATATCCGTTTTCCTCTATTACGTGCAACCTCTGCTGTCTATCTGCAGCTATTAAGCAGGAACTCTACTACTATCTGTCTTCTGTTGTTCAAGCTCAAACTTAACTATTGTCTGTTCACTACTGCTCAAGCATGACCTGAACTGCTATCTGTTGCTAATCACACAAGGCTACCTCTGGTCGGCTGTCGCATATATAATATCTTCTAATTTGTCATGGACAGCAGTGATTTGTGGTGTCACTTGTCTTACTAGCTATCTTCTAGCTGTCCATTTATCTACTGGCAGTGTTCTACTACTTGTTAATTTGTTTCAGTTTGATTTTCCGAATTAAATATTTTAACATAACCCATGTTTAAGTTGAGTGGCGGCGTTAGAATTATAGACATAATAGATTTCATGAATATTTAGTTTCCTAGTTGTCAACAAGATTAGAAGAATTAATTCGTACTTTATTATTGAAAAGAGACTCCAACTTATAGTATGGGATAAATACAAAGATATAAAAGATATAAAACATCCTAACATAAATCTAATACTAAAAATTAAGAAACAAAATATTCTAACCTTATCAATATGGAAATCAAATACATAAATATCAAAACAAATATTCCATAATATTTTATTATATTCTCCAACACTCCCCATCAAGTTGAATACAAGGTAGTGTTGCAATATTCAACATGAAACCAACTAGTAGTATAGAAGTACTCAGTAGACGGTAGTAGAAACAATCAACCAGTCAATAGTAGAAAGAAATAGAAAACAATAGAAGACAACTAGCATCAGTGTAATAGCCAAAGAGATATAATGATCCAGTAGATAGAAGTGTAGACTGTAGATAGTAGGCAGCAATAGAGCCATTAAGGTAGGCAACACCAGAGAAACAATGCCAATACGGTCAACAAGACCAGAAAATCACGAAAGCGTGTGACAATAAAAAAGTTATGCTTACAGCAGCAAACCATAATAGTTATAAAAAGCAATAGAATGGTAGACAGAAACATAGCAGTAATAAATAAATAATCAGTATAGTAGCCCTTTTTTTGGAAAGGGGAGCAGGCTGCCGCCATGCACAGCAGCGCCGGCAACAGACTAATACTAAAGTTGCAACTGGAGCAGGGTTTTAAGAAGAAATACGCTCTAATACCATATCAAGAAGATTGGAAAAATTAATTCTTACTTTATTATTGAAAAGAAGTCTCAATGTATAACATGAGACAAATACAAAGATACCAAAAATATATAATATTCTAATATAAATCTAATACTAAAAATTAAGAAACCAAATATTCTAACCCTATCAATACGAAAACTAAATATTTAAATATCAAAACAAATATTCAATAATATTTTATAATATTCTCCAACACTAGTTAATAGGACTGAATATTCTTCGTATCTAACGCATTCTATCTCCAATTTAATTCAATTAGAATTATGGTAAGATTCCTAGTCCCATACTAAGAATTGGGACAATTCTATGCATGCATTAATTCTTCCAATCATTCCAACAAAAATAATTAAGTTTGGGTCATTGCAAATGTAAGAAGTTACTGAAATAGTTCATACTTAACTCCTGGAAATGACATCATACAAACTATACTTGGTCTCACGCATTTTCCACTATCCCAAATCACCAGCTCCACAGCTACTATTAGGACAATAATCATGCTCATTTCACATAAATCAGCCTGGAGTAACAAGAAACCATATAGTACTTGGTCTCACCCAACTTTCAACAGTCACAAACTATTAGCCCCACAGCCATGATGGGGACAGTAATTTCGGGTAAATAACAGTAGGCATGGGTACCAAAACAGGCAATCAGGTGCCAAGGTCTTGTGGCACTGGTTGGCACTATATTTTGCAGTTATACAATTGTGTGTTTTAATACCAGCTAAGACATCTACCAGCTTGTAACTGGAATTATGTTTACTCAAGTCCCAATGTGTTGTTACAATGAGCATCATAAAAAGAATATAAATGACATATGAGGTAATCAATTAATTATAATAACCTTTCCAAGTTGCGCACTCTTTCTGACGGTGAATGACTTAGCACAGTACCCGGCATGAGTGGTCCACTTTGAGTTTGACAAGCCCTGACTGTTTCATTTCTACTTGTGGCTTGTGCTGCATCTTTCACTACTGCTGGTTGTGCCAGCTCAGCTTTTGATTCATTTTTTCTGAGTCCAGATGCTGCCCGATTGTTGGACTCTGTTAAATCACTTTCAGACACTTTCCCCTTATTTGAAAGGCTCTCAATCACAGGTACCTCACTAACATTTGTATTTTCTCTGATAACAAAACGAGAAAAAGCACAAAACCATTTAAAACTGTGATGGGTTGAGAAGACAGAACAATGCATGAGTATCACATACTAAAAGACTGCTTCAGAACACAACTCAAATCAGCTGAAAGGATGAGAATCAAGCACATCAGAACCAAACCAAACTCCAATTGTAGAAGGCAATAAGCCAGAGTGGACAATAAGGTATTCCCGCAAAACTTAAAGAGGTTATGCAATTACCTGACAATATTGTTGCTTGTAGCTACCGGTTTCACCACAGAACTAGAAGCAATCTGTGAACAAGGGCAATTTAAGATCAAGTTCTCTACTAGGTCCCCAAAACACCAAAGAGAGAAGCGAGGAATATAAAACAGAAAATAGACAGAGAGCACTGTAATTACAACTGTGCAGGAAAGTTGTCAATGACCTTTTGTTTCATATAAAATATTTGGCTCTCTTCTTCTTCCTTTATTTCTAGTTTTTCATCCTCATCTTGTAGCTGTCAAGAAGAAAATAGCTCACATGAACCTGTTACAATACTCAATAATGACTGCTGAACATAAAAGAAGCTTCTGACTTGCACATACGAGAGATGCTTGGAGCTTCAAATCCTCAATATCGAAGTTCCACGCACTTACTCCTCTCTGGTACTCGCTCTAAACAAGAAAAGTAAAGCTTACAAATCAAGAGTACGACAGAGTACAGACATACACACTCACTGGAGGGGGGGGGGGCGGTGTTACTTTATTCGTTAACTCAAAAACAATAAGGACAGAAGCATGGTTAGTAACCAGTTTGGCCGCAAAGGTTAACAAGAATCTAACCAGTTTTTAAAACTAAAATAGGGCTGTTGATTGATGAAAGCATACAGAAGCAAAGTGAACATTTAAAAAGTCTGGCCTGTGTTGATAAGAAGGTAATAGTGGTGTACACAAGTAATATATCAAATTTGGCTAATATCTCCATACTTCTGCCCATCTCAGATCATAAACTAGCTTGTTTTTGGTGAAAAGTATAAAAGATAAATACCTGAGATACAATCCTTACGACAAATCAGAGTACAAATATCATTCAAACAAAACAAAATGGTCAAGCAATTAAGGAAAAATTTCGTAAATATGGATGATGGTATCTTTTGAAGAAAAAGCAACCACATCTTGTGGTTATTTTACAGGACACAAACAATCTGTAACACTGTCCCCCACAGGAAAGTAAAAAGCGAAAAGCATTAGCCATTAGGTAACTTATGCAGGAGGAAAATGAACTTCTTTATGCCATATCAGATCTCCCAGAAGCACAAAATAGGAGTCCAACAAAAAAATACAGCAATGTTTTTTAACTGTTTCTTTTAGGAGAGGGAATTTTAAAAATGTAATGATAAAAGTGTGTCATATTTTCTTAAATATTCAAACAAACAGAGCCAATAACTGCTGGAGATGTTTCGTACCTGAGATATAGCTTCTTGTTCTGCTGAAGGCATTTTTCTCAATGCAAGTTGTGCAGCATCTTTCAGCTGCATCCGATTACAGAAAGGTAAAAAGAAACCTAAGGAAAGGTCCACCCTGGTAATTATCATTAGCCTGCCTGATATACCTGAAGATCTTTCACGCGCTTCCACAGTGGTGGCAGGTTGGTGAATAATTTCTTCACTGAAACCTGTGGAGGTTTAGCATTCTTGAAAAAGGAATGTCTTAGCAACTTTTCTGCAGTCGGTCTCTTTGTTTGATCTTTCACCAAGCACATTGCAACCATTTCTTTAAACGACTAATCAAAACCAAAGATTACTTAGTAATGAGCAGGTTTAATAACTATAAGCATGTTTAGCTGAGTGTCAGGAGATAAAATATCATGAATACCTTAGAGAACCTTTTATCACGGTCATAATCAAGTCCAGGCGGCGCATTTTGTATGGTCATTAGCAGAACCTATTGCAAGGTGGAGTTTTAAATATTAAGAAGTGTTAACTACCGTACCCTCCATGAACACAGCAAAGGTCCCATGTGCGTGCGTGTGCATGTTTGTGGATTGGGGTTTGTGCCTCATGATTGCGGGTTCGAATCTTTGGTCTATTGGGTGGGTGGG
The DNA here is from genome assembly GCA_019155195.1 of Avicennia marina. Taxonomy (NCBI): domain Eukaryota; kingdom Viridiplantae; phylum Streptophyta; class Magnoliopsida; order Lamiales; family Acanthaceae; genus Avicennia; species Avicennia marina. The sequence continues at coordinate 5,193,814 of CM032762.1, read as the reverse complement.
GAGTTATATATGTATTTATACCTTCATTGGAGGATATTTTGAAAACGGTGCATGTCCATGTGCCAACTCCAGTGCAGTTATTCCAAATGACCAAATGTCAGCCCTGTAAATTTGATAAAAGTGCTACAAAGTTATACACTAACACAAGCAACCTTCACTACTCATGATGGAAGATTAGCAAAGGGGTCCACATGACATGGCATCTATTCAACAATATGAAATTAGTGAAACAAATAGCACCAGATTAATTATCTATACCATGAAACGTAATAATCATCTACTTTAAGCTCACTATAGTCTAATGGACATGTGTGCAAATATAAAAAACACATAATCGAAGTGGGAAAAAAAATCATCACACTTATGCCGCTTGGCTTATGCAATAAGAATAAATTTCTAGTGGATACTCCAATACGTCTTTAACTATATCTCAGAAATGAGCAACAATGTCCTATTATAGCATCAGAAATCATGCTTGCAAATATCCAAAAAACACTCACAAATTGTCACGATCATTAACTTCATGCATTTATGCATAAACATCTCTTGATGGATATACAATGTTTATAGAGGCATAAAGCAAATTCCAGTAAACCAAAGACACAGAGAAATGAAGCAAAACCGACTTGAAATCATATCCAGTTCCTGGCTGTAAAACTTCTGGCGCCATCCTATGTAATGGGCAAGAACACATAATGGTGGTCAGTATCACGCGAAGAAACAAGTATACATCAAGCAAATAAAATATATATGAAAATATAGTCATATATACACACACACACACACAGACCACACATATATCTTTGTGTGTCCGTGCATATAGATAGATAGAGAGACAGAGAGAGAGAGATATGGCAACAGCAGAAGTACCAGCATGGAGTTCCTACAAAAGTGTTTCTTGAACGTTGTCTATCACCTCTGTCAAACATGCAAGCTGAAACACCAAAGTCAGCAAGCTTCACTTCACCATCACTATCCATTAATATATTTCCAGCCTGCAAACAGAAAATGCTATGCAAAAAGTAATACACTTAACGTAGGCGATCCATAAAACAATGTGTCATATCTGATACACTCAGAATGAATTCGAAAACGAAGAATAAGTAACCTTCACATCACGATGGATATGGCCATGTTGATGAAGGTATTCCAAAGCCTTCAGAGTTTCTTTTAAGACAGACCCAATAGCAGATTCATCAAATCCTTCTGGATATGCAACCTTCATGAGATGTAGACAGGAACCTTCAGCCATAAAAGGCATTACCACCCAAAGGTTATGGTCAACAACGAATGAACAAAATGCCCTTATGACATTAGGATGATCAATTAAACTCATTGTTTGAGCTTCCCTTTGTGTATCAGCCTGCCAAAAAAAGTGGCATTTATTAACTGAAAAGCCTGTGCAGTTGCATCAATTTATTTTATAGGAAGAAGGAGCCACATTTATTGAACACAATGACCATGTTTATTTTGATTTTTAGGTGCTCGTTTTTGGGAATATTTTTCTCAAAAATTAAATAAAAACAAAAGAGAGATAATTTTTCAGAAGTGTAATGATTGAAGTGCATGCATTGTTTTTGTCAAAATGAAAACAAACAGAGCCAATTATTCTTAACCGCATAAAATATTGAGTGTAAAACCTCTATATTGTCAGGTCAAGTGCTCAATATACAAACTACTATACCAACAATTAGCAACTGTTTACCATAATATTTTATTTTTTGGCAAACAACTTTGTAAGAAACACAACTTAGGATACTCCATATAATATGAGCAGACAAAAGGTGCATATACAACTTAACTAGTGATATAAAATAAATTCTGAGGCAAAATGTCAAAGATGGCTAATGTGATAGGTAAGACGTAAAACATATTTCCATGCAGTTTATTGCCTGCTGTAGTAAATTCCAAACAAACCTCAAAACAGTAAAACTAATTGAGAAAAGCAATATACAGATAATCTTTTACAATTTCAAGAACTGCCAACACTAGAGATCCTTAAATGATCTCCTAAGGTTAGCATTCCCTATTCTCAATAGAATACAAGAGAATATTTTTCCCATCTTTGTTTCACAGTATGTAGAGCCAGTTAACGTAACTATTTGGGAATATATTTACTGTTTAGCTTTGCCAAAGAACAGCACAGTGGGATTCAGATTTGGATCATTCTGAGTGTCTGGGCTGCCACCACCCTTATAGCGAGATTTGCTGCCGACCAATCAACCATTGCCCAGAGTCCCATGGCCATAATCTGCACATGAATCACATGCACCACCACAAGAATCTGTGAACAGCACCTATCGCTGGTGTGTGGAGGCTTATTCAAGCTGAGAACCACCTCCAGTCACCTTTCCTAACATTGCCCTGGTACATATAGTACATCCTTGTGCTTTGTTTTGGTGATATCCTCTCTGATTATATCTGGTTAATTATGTCTGAACAAAATGAAGTGATTGTGCATAACATAATTCCTATGATATCAAAAATCATGAAACACAGCTAAATGGGCCTAACTGCATGGATTAGAGTAAAACCGTCAAGACTCTTTGAGAAGTATCGACAAGGATGATCATAAGACTGATTATCCATCCCAAGATGATACAAGACTAACATAGCTCACAGAAGATGTTCAATTATTCCTACAAGAATGATACTCCAAAGTAATTGATCTATTTAATCATTGTGAATTCGTTAAAGAACTGGTAGAATATTTGGATTTCTTGTATTCTGGAAAAGAGCGTATCTCCAGCATGTATGAGGTGTGCAAAGACACTTTACATATAGAGAAGCAAGATGGGTCTCTTGCAAGTTGTTTCACGGATTTTGGAAGAACCTATGAAGAACTCAACATATTCTTGCCATTTAATTCTGGCGTAAAATTCCAACAAGAATAAAAATAAACAATGGCTGTCAAATCTCAAATTCTCTCCAATAAGAAGGATTCATCCTTACAAGATATGTTTAGTAGAGAGCTCCTAGCCTACACAACCTAACAGTGATTGTGTCAACAGGAGTAAAGAGTCTGAATATGAAAGTGGTGGGCAAGGAGTTGACATTTAGGAATAAAAGAGTAATTGCGTCCCTTCTATCATGAGCAGGGACATAAAGTGAACATTGAAAATTTCAGTTTGAGAATCAAGGGACCTAGGCAGTACACTTTGGACCCACGAATGATGCACCTAAGAAGGCTATCTTAATCTCTACAAATGATTATACTAAGTTTTCTCTGTACCAAGGATCATTCAAGTCATCATCTAATCCTGTTATGGTCATTATTAAGTAAATCTACAAAATGCCTTCTTTCCTTGTCAACCAAATGAGTTATTGATTCTTGCGTCACAGACCATACAACAAGTAATCCAAGTTTTTTTTCTACTTTTCAGTTATAAAAATTCAATTGTATTATTACCTTAGTTTGTAGGTCAAGATCTCAAGTTTTTTGGGTCTATTAGAGCTTCAAAAATAATCAAATATCTGTCAGAAAACTTACTTGTACACTTAGCTATCATATTTTATTCTTTTGTAATCATTGCTTATTTCAAATTTTACAATAGAGAAAATTATTGCAAAGGACATGAGTCTAAAGACCTTTACATCCTTGACACATAGTTGCTGAAGTCCATAACCTGCATTGGAGTAGTTACATCGTTGAAGCAGCATTGTCAGAAAGGTCACCTCTCTCCCTTTAATAAAGAAGTTGCATCCTCAGTTTCAAAAAGATTATCTCCATTAGATTGTGAGTTTTGTTAGTTAACTACACACCATCATAATGGTTCAAGTCCTATAGTTAATAAACAAGCAAATGCTCCATTTGAGTTAATTCATTTCGATGTCTAAGATCCTTGCCTAGTTACGTCTAAAGCTAGGTTCAAATATTTTATTACCTTTGTCGAAGATAATTCCCATATGACTTGATTATATTTAATGAAAAATCGCTCTAAGTTATCTTCACGCAGCTCTCCCTTTTATGTTGAAATCAAAACTCAATTCAATGTTTATGTAAAAGCTTTACAAAGTAATAATAGCAAAGAATACTTATTCGAACCCTTTCAGTGTTGCATGGTTTAAAGTCGTAATCTTCATCAATCTTCTGGTGTTGACACACAATCTCAAAATGGAGTGGTTGAGAGAAAGAATAGCACCTTTTTAAATTGAATAAGCCCTGTTGTTCCAAATGCATTTTCTTTATGCTTTTGTGCTGATGCCTTATCCATAGAGTGCTTTTGCTTAAGTGTCTACCTTTATATGTTGTTTATGGAAAAATCTCTTTCCATACCCTTTTTCATTCAAAGCTTCATTTCTATTAAGCCGAATATAATTGGTTGCACTAGTTTTGTTAGGGATGTTCATCCTCATATCACAAAACTACATCCAAAAACATTAAAGTGCATTTTCTTGAATATTCTTGGGTTTAAAAAGAATACAAGTATTATTGTCCTAATCTTAGCAGGTATATTTTGTCAACTTATGTTATTAATTTAACTTTTTTTAAGATACACCTTTTTCTCCAACTTCCACGGCTGCAAGTCGAAGTGATGATAATTAATTGATCTATGCAATCACATCCTCTGATTCCGCTCCTATAAATCTCCCTCTTACCTAGGTCTATTCTCAAAGACAAAGGATTCTTAATGTATACCCTGAACCAATCTCTTCATCACCAATTCAGTCCTAAGTAATAATCTTCCTATCGCTCTTTGTAAAGGTAAGAATCAATGTAATTACCTTGCCTTTTCTTTTGTGTTATGATCTCTCTTAACTTCTTCTTGTTCCTTTATTGCACCTCTTAACTCAGTCCTTCTATTTAGGACTGTTTAAGATGCTTTTATCCCATACCAGGCAGCTTAGAAGAAACAAATGTATTATATAGCAATGGTACTTGGATTTAGCGAACTTACCTCCAGGGAAGAAGGTTATTAGGAGTAAATGAGTGTTTGCAGTTAAGGTGAATCCAAATCAGTCTGTTGCCTGACTGAAAGCTCGTATCGTTGCTAAAAGCTATGCTCAAACCTATGTAGTGGATTGTTTGACATTTTCTCCTGTTACTCAACTAAAAACTATCAAGTTACTCATTTATGCGGTAGCCACGTTTAGCTATGTTACAGGCATATGGACTGTCTATGACATAGGAATTGGATACAATCCAACTATGATAGGCCAGATAGGCACATGGTAATAAACGTGCATGTGCATGGGTATGCCTGCACGTACGTATATACATGTGATTGTACAGTTTTTTTGGCATGAAACTAATCAAAGCTGCCCATCTGTGAATACTTGGGGAGTTAACCCAAGTTAAGGGTAAAACCAAGCCAACGTGTTTTTTTTTTTCACCCTGATGAAACTGCAAAAAAGGAAAGGAAAAATTGGGAAGAAAAGGAAAGAATTCAAAGCCACCCCACACATAGTTTGAACTTTGTAGTTCACAAGATAGTGATGGCAACCAGTGAAGAGTTTAGATTTTAATAAGCGTGTTGAACAGTGATTCCCAACAAGGTGCAACTGCAAACGTTAATGGGTAATGCTCTGCCTCTCACCAAACTATTTTTTTCCCCTCCCAGACACAGCATTCATGGTAGAAGCTTTCATTCTACAATTCTGGAAATCAGACAGAAGAAAAGGCCTCAGGTTGTTGTCAACAGATCTAAGATGTGAGTGGAGCTGTGATATGCCAGATGTCACCAAAGAATGTTTTCATCCAAAACAGAAAATGTTATCTACAAGTAACCAATTACTCCATTGTCTTTAATGGAGCCAGAACCTCTTCACCTACAATAAGTTACGATCATTAAGGTATTCAGCAATGAATGGAGAAGGATCCAGGTTACAAAAAAAACCTTCCTCCAGCAGCCCTCCCTCATAATGGTACTTTTCAGATTAAATAATAACATACACTTTATATTAGCTATAACTAAACACAATCGCTAGCTGCAAGCATCTTTTGCATTGATTTTCAAGATGCAGTCAGTGCCATTTGCAGATAATTCAAGAACATGGCATGGCACGGCCTCACCAAAACTCTGTTCACTATGAGACTAATGGACTATTCCTAAATAACCTACAATCATACAGGAACAAAACAAGGCAATTTAACATTCTCCAATTCTCACCAACTCAAACTAATTCAAAGATTCGAATTTTCGAAGCTTCACCTCTCAACCAATTACCAAGACCACTTAACAAGATCAACCACGATCTCAAATAGCACAGATTAGCTAACACATTAAAAGTCAAACCAATTTCAAAAAAAGCACTTCAACTAGATCCAAAATCGCCTCACACAAACCAAACTCAAACAACATGAGGAATCAGACAAACCAACAAAATCACAAATAAAAGTAGGAAAAGCAAAAAGCAACAAACCAAATTGCAATTGCATCTATCGAGATCCAAGCACTTGACAGCCACCACTTCATTGGAAGGCAAATAGATTGCTCTGTAAACAGTTGCGCTTGCACCGTATCCCACCTCCTCTAGGAGCTTATAATCATTTGGGTTAGCCGAGTAATTCCTCCCCATTTTCTTCAGCACCCGTCGATGCAACCATCAGTCAGAAAGGCCCACCACGTATATTTCTCCAAAATAAATGAATCAAATCTCCCTCAAAAGCAAATGATCGTTCTTTCCGCTCTCTTTCCTCCTTTTTATTATCTACAATTATAACAAGTCTGCGAATTCTGTGCGGACAGTGGGAGTCTGTCGACAGATATGGACTGTGTTCAAAATCTGCTGAAAAATTGTACGTCTCTGTCTGTAACAATAAATATGCTCCGAATTATAGCGATATTTTTCAGATTTGGTTTGTTTATTTCCATTTCACATTTTATTTTCTTCCTATTTTTATTTTATTATTATTGCTTTATTTTGTAGGACTATTATTATTATTATTATTATGTTATGTATTTTTATTCTTATTGTGGGCATTTGAGTTTCAGGACCCACAATAGCTGAAAATGTAAGAACTTTCTAAATTATATTAATTATCAATTGTTTAACCACTTGTTGACATTTCAATTTTTTAACAACTTGTTGACATTTATATTTTAAATGTAAAATTATGTTTCGCCATGTCTAAAAATTGAGTTTGCTAGATTATTATTTATGGACTAACACGTTCTTTACAAAAGATGAAGTTCTTGATTAAGTACAAGTATCATACAAAATGACTAGAATTTTTGATAAAGATGTTGGAAAAAATTGGAAAATAAATTTTTAAAATATGTGACAATTAAATCGATCTTTCCTTTTTCCTCTTTTTTATTCTTTATTCTTCCTAATGTCACCTCTGCGTTATGTTCTACATGTGAACTTTTTGTAGATAGGCGTGTAAAATAAGAATCAAAGTGGCGGATATAAAATATTTTTAAATTCTAATTTTGATAATTTAATCATTTTTAGTGCATGTGGGCACTGATTATAGTCCCATATTTATTTTATTTAAACCGATTCACCAGAACTAACTGCAGTAGCTCACTCCAAACAACGTTCTTATTTTATTCAAGATTCCATGGTAGAGTTTAGGTGGTGAATCTAACGGGAGATGAAAATAAAGTAAAATTTTAATCTCCATTAAAATTTTAATTTGTGTAAATTGGGTATTTATATAAATTTATATATAAAATGTATAATAATAATTGGATGATGTAAAATATATAAGAATAATTATTAATTTTTATGATATAAATATATATATGTGTGTGTATAAATATTAATAGGATAGTAAACAATTGCAATAAATGAATTTTGAATACTAGTAACGGTAATACACTTAATGCATGTGCAAATAAAAAACATAACACATATAAGTACACTTTATAAATTTAATTATGTATTATATACTATTTAAGGAAGGCAGTGTGTATTGCCTATTATCCAAAAGTGGATGGGGAAAAAAGGCAGTAGCCGAGTTGAAGAATTTACATCCTAAAACTGTTGAATAATTAGGTGTCATTTGGTAAAAGGATATTGGAGTTAAGAATTGAAGAAAATTACATATTAGTTGTTCAAATTATCACTATAAAAATTAAAATTTGGGAATCACACTTAAAAATTTAGAATTCACTCAATCATTCTTAAAGTGGAGGATGTTACACAAAAACTCAAAATGGATTCCCATAAAACAATTTTAAAATATTTAAGTCATGCAAATTTAATAAATGTATATACACACATTATGTAATTAAAGAGAAAAACCACCTTTTGTTTACACAAATGAAAAATTACTAAATTATGATGGTGGGTGGATTATAGGGTCCACACCTTTGATATCTTACTAAAGAGAATCTCAGGAGACCACTTGTCTGTCTGGTTTTGGGTTTGTCAATTTAGGCTAAGGGCATGTAAACTAACCAACAAGAGGGTATGGACAATTAAAGTCATTCCCTTTTCAATAGCAGGGCTTTCAACATCTCGAATAACTAAGTGCTTCACACCAAAAAGGGAAATGTTGATCTTGAAGTGCAACATGATGCCAATTGCAAAGGGAATGGAGGGAAGCTTAATTAAATTGTGACAAGAAAAATAGCTTTCTTAGAATGAAAATGGCATGAAGACAAAAAATCTTGATAAAAAAGGGGGACGGAATAAAAGAAGGAAAGTGGAAAAAATGTGGGAAAGCAACCATATAATGGACAAAAAAAAAAGAAAAAAAGAGAAATAATGTAATTTTTCGAGTCTAGTTAATTTTCTCCTAGATTCCAAGTCCCATGATAAGTTTTTCTTGTAAGTCTGAAAAATTTTCTTCCAAGTTTAAAGTCCAATAATAAATTTTCTATTTAAACCTTAAATCTAAATCCATCCTCACACATAATTATGGCTAGAGATTCTACAATTTAGCTCGCAAGTCCTAAGAAAGCTAGTTCTATAATGTAACTAAATTTAAGTCCACCATCCATGTGTATGTAAGAAGAAGCTTGATGAACTGCTAAAGTTGAGTAAACATTAGACCACTTTCAATTGTTGGAGGAATCCATTTTATAGAAATAATAAAACATGCTTTAGACAAATGCTGCCTTAAGTCCACCTGTAGTTGTACAATGCAAACTCACAAATTCGTGCATCGCTACAGCTTCACCAGCCATAAGAGGGATTGCTACTAAAAGCAACCATTAGTTACCATTGTGCCACACCACTAAAGGCTTACCACCATCTACTCTAACCCTACATTCACTTCACTATTAAAAACCCCAAATAGTCCTTTGACCACCTATTATTGTAACATATAACCAAGAAGAAGTGACATTCGCTACTAAAACCCATGCCACCATCTCGTCAAGAGAATTAACATTGGAGCTACTACACTACCCTAAAGCTCCACCACCAAAATATGTGCCGCCACTTTAGTCAAAAGTTTGTGTTTGTCCTATTGCCCTAGCATAACATCCAAAATGATCATGACTACTCATCCATTCCTAGGCTCCATTGTTGGATTTTGGAAGAAAAAAGTTGAAAAAAAAGCTAAAAAATTGACTAAAGAAGAAATAAAATTGAGGGCAAAACTAAACTCTTTACTATATAAAAAGGAACAAGCAAACAAAGCCTACACTATTACAATAGTGAAAAGAAAGAGGGTCAGATGCATTTCTCAAAATCTACAGCCATAATGCACTATTGTGTTATTTACACTACTAAAAGCCTAGCCTACCACATACCAACAACCATAATTAAGGCAAATTAATGGCTAGGAAACAAATAAAAACTATAAGGAAAATTGTTATCCAAGAAATAAGTATTATGGTAAATAACCATTCTGCAAAAATATCCACCTTGCATGGAATATACTTAGCCACCAAGGCTCCTTTTTTATGGTAATAATTCTCCCCCACAATCTTTGAATCAAAATTTCAAAACTCCCTCTTGATTCAAAGTTTCATACTCCAAGTAATGTCTTAAAGAAATCATGTTTAGGGCTTGCCAATGCCTTAGTGAAAATATTCGTCATTTGAACTTGAGTGATGTAAAAATCCATCATCAATTCTCAAAGGAAATGATACTTTAACTCAATATACTTGGTTCTTCCATGTAAGATTAGATTTTTAGCCATTGCTATGGTGGATTTATTATCATAAAAGATAATGGTCCATTCCTTTTGCTATTGTTGCAAACTTAGCAACAATCTCCTCAACCAAACACATTGGCATGCTGCTAAAGTTACTGCCATATACTCCATTTCCATCGTTGATAAAGTAATTTTTGCTTGCTTCTTAGATTTCCAAGTGACTGAACCCAAACTAAGTGTAAATAAATTGATAAAAGTGCTCCTTCTATCATGCAGTCAACTTACCCAATCACTATCACTAAAACTAATCAATTTAAAGTTTTCAACTTAGGCATACGAAATCCCATGTTTCTATGTCCCTGCAATATATCTCAAAGTTCTCTTTGCAACTTTAAAATATTGCATAGAAGGATTAGACATGAATCTTGAATCAACTCTTACTGAAAATGTAATATCTAGCCTAGTGTAAGTTAAGTATAACAAACCTCCCACATGAGTTCTAAATTGTCTTGGATTTGTATTCTCTAAACCATCTATCACTTGCAACTTTTAGTTCACATCTATTAGTGTGGATGTCATCTTGCACTTAGACATGTTGAATTTCTTTCAAAGGTCCATTACATACTTTGGCAAAGAAAAATCCCATCCTCAACTTGCAAAATATCAAGGCTAAGAAAGTAATTCAACAATCCCAAATCTGTTGCCTCAAACCTCTTCATCATGTCTTGCTTGAATTCCACCGATGATGGTCTTGACCCCATATAGATAATATCATCAACATACAAACATACAATGATAATATCAATTACATCAAGCCCTTTTAAGCATATGGTGGGCTCATTCTCACTCTTTATAAAATTATTTTGATGGAAATACCTATTAATTTTACTATACCAAACCCTTGGGGCTTGCTTCAACCAATACAAGACCTTCCTTAACTTATAAACCTAGTCCTTTTTTTTCGAGTACCACAAATCCTTCAAATTGAGCTACATATACTTCCTCACTCAATTTACAGTTCAAAAATATAGATTTGACATCAAAGTAATAGATATTCCATTTTGATTGAGATACCAATGAAATTAAAAGTCTTACGATTTCAAACCTTACCGCCAATGAAAATGTCTCCAAAGTAATCAACTCCTTGTTATTGAGTGTACCCTTTTCCAGCCAACCTCACTATATACTTGCCCACACTCTCATCTATATAAACTTAATTTTAAAGATCCATTTCAACCCAACAATGTTTATACCTTAAGGAAGATCACACAACTCCAAAGTTGCATTCTTTTTAACGGATGCCATCTCCTTCTTCATTGCATCCTCCCATTCTTTTTAACCTTTTACTTACTCAAAACATGATGGATTAGGGTTTAAAAAGGCATATTCATCAGCCTCATAAATTTATAGAGTGATTTTAACCACCTTGAAGGAGTATTACCATCAAAATCATCACCTTCGACATTTTATCGCTGTTAGTCTCGAGCTCATGAAGTCTTAAGTTGCAACCGCGAAGGTGTCTATTGTGGCCACGAGTTTAACTACACTGCATTCTACCAACTTTTTGGATTTTGTCACAACTAGTGTCGCGGTTGTAGGAAGTTGGCTCATGATCATAAGCCTTTGCATGGTGGTCGTGAAGGTGACAGTGAAACCAAACTTAGGTCTTGCAGTTGTCCTCACGCTTACAACTCCCGAAGGGGCAACCTCGAGGCATCTTCTCGTGGTCACGGGTTTTTATGATAGAAATTCATCATCATTGTTCTAAGCTTCTTGTGGTGGATTTTCTCCTCTTTTTTTCATAATTCTAACCTATATGCTCATTAAAAACAACATTCTTACTAATTGAGAAAATTCCCTTTGAATATCCTTAACATCAAGAAATTAAGAAAATTCTATAGATAAGAACTCACCTCCTCTGTTCGAGCGTAAGACCATAATGTTAGCACCACTTTGCTTATCCACCGTGGCATTGAACTTCTTGAAGTGCTTAAAGGTCTCCCTTTGTCTTTAAAAAATACACCCAACTCATCTTTGAGAAATCATTTATGAAGAGAAGAAAATAGTAGTTTCCTCTAAGCAACATGATCCACAAAAGTCTGTATGCACCAACTCCACGTTCTCCTTAGCTCTCCAAGCCTTTCCTTTCGAGAATGGCTTCCTACTTTGTTTCTCGTAAATACAACTATTGCAAGTATCTAAAGATCAAATTTTAGATAAGCCATAAACTAAACCTTTCTTCTCCAATAGTTGCAACCCTTTGATGTTAAAATATCCATATCTTAAGTGTCATGTCCTTGATTCATTGTTCTCTCCCACAATAAGTGCAAAGTCCTTTATTTTTAATATTCGAAGTGGAAAACATCCTATTCTTTGTCATTTGGAAGTTTACTATCACTTGACCTAATTGCCTCTCTTTGATGATGCACTCATCACCATCAAATATTAAGGAATATTCAGTTGCCATCAATTGTTCGACACAAAGCAAATTATGTGCTAAGTTTGGAATAAATTGAACATCATTGAGGAGTTTAGTGTTACCTTGGTAAGTTTGGATAGCCACTATGCCTTGGCCTTCCACATGCATCTTTTGTTCATCTCCTAACTTCACTCGCTTCTTTGGATCCTCTTCAATGTTCTCAAAGAGGTCCTTCTTGTCGGTCATATGGTTTGAACATCCACTTTCCACAAACCACTTCATCCCTGAATCATTAAGGTTTAAGTAGGCTATAAACGACCTAACCTCTTCACTAATCTCCTCTACATAGTTTGCCTGTTTATCCTTATGCCAACAATTGACTTTAACATGCTCAAATTTCTTTTAATTAAAATATTGAATATTTTTGTTAGATTTTTTGTCTAAAACCCATCTTTTCCCCAAAAGTTGCTTTCGCCATGTTGACTTCCTTTGCCCTTGCCATGCCCAACTCCTTTATCTTGGTCCTTTGCACCTTCGCATTTTGCTTGAAAGGCCTCTTCTCCACTTTTTTCTTTATCCTATTGATCCTTACTTCATGGGATGACAAGGATCCTATCAACTCATCAAAGATATAGGTTGTCAAATCCTTTGATTCTTTTATTGCTACCATAACATGATCAAACTCAGGGAAAACACTATAGAGTACTTTCAATACAATGGTGTGTTCAAAGACTTCCTCACCATAGGACCGCATTTAGTGGACCACGCCGTCTACTTTGGTTAAAAACTCTTACACACTTTCACCATTTTTCGTGTACAAATTTTGAAACTTATAATTAAGGATTTTTAAATTTATTTTTACCATAGTAAATGACCCATGGTACGCCATCCGTAAGGTTGCCCATGCTCGTTTGTTCTGGAAGCTCCCGCTGTCTTTGAGAATATAGAGTCATAGATAACTTGTTGTATACAAAATAATGCCTTGTTATCTTTCTTCTTATTCTCACTTAATCTTACCTCATCATTCTTTTCATTGTATCCATTCTTTATCAAGTCTAATAGCTCTTGAGACTTAAATAAAGTTTCATCTTAATATTTTAAAATTTGTAGTTATCTCCTTTGAATACTGATAGAAAATGTTGGAATGGAATTACCATTGGTTTCCATGATCACAAACCTAATCCAGTGTTCTAAATACCACAATGTTAGATTTTAGAAACAAATAAGATGAAAAACAAGCTGAAAATTTGACTAAGGAAGGAAAAGATTTGAGGGCAAAACTTAAACTCTTTATTGCATAAAGGGAACAACCAAACAAAGCCTACACTCTTACAATAGTGGAAAGAAAGGGGGCTGAACATGTTCTTCAAAATCTGTGGCCATAGTGCACTAATGTGCTATTTATACTACTTAAACCCTAACCTAATCAAGGTACTAATCCTTCCTATCAACAACCATAATTAAAGTAAACTAACAGCTAGGAAACAAATTAAAACTACAAGAAAAATTGCCCTCCAAGAATCAAGTATCATGGTAAATAACTTTTTGTCAAAAATCTCCGCCTTGCATGGAATATGCTTGGCCACCAAGGCCTCTTTTATGGTAATAATTCTCTCCACAATCTTTGAATCAAATCTTCAACATTCACTACACATGTTGAAAAAGTAGCTACATCACCAGTTCTGTCCTTACCTCCACCGAACACTTTTATAATAATGCCATTGGAGTACTCGGATGTCGGGTTTTTTTTAACTTAATAATATTTTTCTTTTGTTTTGAAAATGACTATTCTGGAAATATTTTTACGAAATGGGTCATTCTATCTTTTCAAATGATAGAATTGTTAATGACAGAATTCATTTAAAAAATTTTACAGTGTGGCTATTTAGTCATTTCAAATGATGGAATCGGCACACACAATAGAGAAAATAATAATTGTGCACCCATTCTATCATTCAAAACAACGGGATGGGCACAACTCTTCTACATGGTTTGCTTCATGTAGACTGCAGAGAAGAGAGACAAAGCCCTTTCCCCCTCTAAACATCTCCCTTCTAGTGAACAATCTTTGATTCTCCCTTTCCCCAACATCTCTTTCATCCAAAAGCAACAAAAATCTCCTCCCTTTAGTACCAAGGAAAGCCCCTTATTCATGAAGCAATAGGAATTTTTTCTTCCTTCCTATGAAGGAAGTAGTCAATTTGGTATCACCCCTATTAAATTTTTGTGCATCGCATTGTCTCTATTTTCAAGTAGAATTTTATTTCTTTTTATAAATATTATTGTTTTGAATAAAATTTTTGAATGTACGTTCACTATATAGTAGAATTAGACTTTGAATTTTCTAGATTGGTAAAAATAGACCAAATACTCATGTTAAAGATAATATTGTATAATGAAAAACGATTTGTGGATGAGGAGAGTGGGATGGGGTGGTTTTGTATGGGATGATGGGTGTGGTAAATTTTGCAATAATGAAAAGATTTGAGGATAATGTGCAAATATGGAAAAGGTAACAGTTAATTTTATAATAATGAGAACATGTAAGGATAGAGTGAAAATATTAAAAAGTTTATAGCCAATTTACAATAATGAGAAAAGTTGAGGATAAAGTGAAAATATTAAAAAAAGTTTACGATCAATTTGAGGATAATATGCTAATATTGAAAAGTTTATGATTGAATTTACAATAACGGAAAGTAAAGGGTAGAATTTACAATAATGAAAAGTATAGGGATAGAAGTGAAAAGATATTACATTATACATTTTTAGAATTTAAAATTTTTGGTTCTAGGTAATATCTAAGGTTGTTATATTTTAAAGTTTTTGTAGTTATTTTGTGTATTATTCATTCCTCGTATTTGATGTTATGTGTATGTTGTATTATTAAGTAATATGTTTTCATCATTTATTGTTCCATTACATTTTTGTAAATAGTACATTACTTATTCAGTAGAAGTTATTTGTGAAAATAAGAATTTATGTATTTTCTATGTAGTGATGTGTCATTCGAACATGATTGATGAATTTATTATATTAAAGGGTTAGTAAACATGCATTTGTATGGTTGGTTTAATTTCGTGTATAGTTGTAAAATTTTGATTTAATTTATTGCATAGGAGAAACGTAATTTTATATTTTTGTATTATTAATATAGATTATGGTTTATGAAAATTGTTAGTATAGCCAAGTCACATGAGAACAAGATGCAAATTGTTTTGTATTAGGGTAGCATTATCTTAAAAGATTCAACTTCTATGAATTATAGTCGTGGTCCATCAGTAGTGACCCGCATACCCTGCAATATTAACTTTGAGCAATTTATGACTACTATGTATCAACTGTATTGGTTCGATGGTACTAGAATTCCCCTTAAAGTTTACACAGGATAGATATTAAGGAATTCATTTAGTGGGCACAAGGTAATAGTACTAATTGTTGATGGTGATGTGAATTTGAACTTTCTGCTTAACCTAATGAATCAATTGAACTATCTAGAATTGTACATAAAGACAAAACCCATATGTCCTAGAGGGGAAGGGGATTGAACATGGGCATGTCATCACATCAAACTTTCTCAATTAACAATAACGTAGTTAGTGTGTTAGGTGTTACCAAGGGATTGTCCTAATTTGGGATTCATGTTCCAACTAGAGTGTCTAATTTAATCATAGAATCTTATTTGTATGTTGAGTAGTGTGTACATATGCCATTTATGGTGCAGACATATGGTGAGCCGTCACATGGGGTGCAGTTGTACGAGGTGGAACAGTTGGACTAGTAGGTTGACAAGGGAATGAATTTGAAGTATGCCAATGAGTGTGCCTAGCAGACAATCCAAACTATGTTTAAGAGAGAGAGTCTAAAATATGGTGCATCTAATAAGAACAGCAACTAAGAAGCAATTGCCATTGCAGCAATGGAAGAGATTCTAGCATAAAGTGGAGCATGTCCTTCAATCATATCTAGGCATCTTTTAAATCAATGCTACCTGCCAATGTATCAATGTACCCATCAATATCATTCTTCACAGAGGCTCATGACGAGATTTTTTCATATAGTTATGCAACCCAAGCATTAAATTCAGAGCTTACTATGATGAACACATCACCGAGCTTTGTACAAACATGATTTTCAAGAGTAAGGAACACATGCAATTTGCAATAAAGGACTACTCTGTTAAAGTTGCTCAAAAGGAGTATTCAGTGGTAAAGAGTATACTAACTATATAGAAAGTTATGTGCCGCCACACTACTGATGAACAATCTTGCTAGTGGCATTTAAGAACATCATATAGTCAACAATTAGGCTTGTGGAAAATTACAAGATATAAGAGCTTGCACACTTATGTTTTGGAGGAGCTATCGATGAACCAAGCAAATTTATACAAGAATATGGTCACATCATGACTTACATATATAGTTGCCATGACCCTACCTATCCGATAAAATATTTAATTCAAACTATGAAAGAGAAATACTGTAAGCATGGTAAGAGTTTAAACAAGATGTGGAAAAGGTATATGGAATCTAAGAGGATTCCGTGAAAAAGTTGCCTACAAATATAGTTGTGTTACAAAGATGGAAATTTGAAATAGTGGTGGAGTGGTAATAGAGGGACACCAAGATGCCCACCACAAAGATGTTGAACTATGTATTTTAGGTATTCAAGCCATACATAGATTAGTACAGTCATTGTCAGTTGGTTATTAGTATAATGAACTCATTCATACATTAAATATAATCAAAAGTTGCTAATGCCATGACTATTGATGCTAACCAATAGTTGTTGCCTTGAATTAGTGACAGAGAGAATTTTGAGTCGTGATTTTGTTTTTTGTAGAAGTTTGTTACATATGTTATTCGAGACAGATCAGGTACTAGTTTTATATCTAGCTAACATCCAGAGTTGTCAACTGTGGATATGTTTTATGATTTCAACACCCATTGAGGTGCCCACCAGTTTTGTGTGTGGCATGTGTATGTGAACTTGTTGCAAAAATGTAAAAGTCGTCACTACAGAGACCTATGCTGATGTGCCAAGAAGTAATATCAAGTGTCTAAGTTTGATCAAATAATGGAGCACATAAAAGACCCTCAAGCCACGAGTGTATGACCGACTATCATGGATCAATCCCACAAAGTGAACACTTACTAACGATAGTGGCATGCGTTGTAGGATATTAACCACAAACATTTCAGAATCTATAAATAGAGCGTCAAAGGCATCAAATGGTTGTCAATCTAGGCCATAGTTTAGCTAACATTTAATTATTTAGTGGCATCCTTTAATGAGCGATACACAAAAGTATAAAGAATGATAGCAGTAGGAAATGATTCGCTAATATGACCCAGTAGAATCTATGAACATATGGAGTCCAAATTGATTAGCTATAGTGTCTAACTATTTTTTAGGCGCGATTGATCAGCTCAAGTCATCATTGTGAACACTCGAGTCCCTGGAGGTGGGAATGTACAGCTTGTATAAATTAGAGATGGGTAGTAAACCTACATTCCTTGCTCGCATGTCTTATAGGTATGCAGGAAATGAAGGCTAAATCCTAAGTCACTTATGAAGCCATATTTATCCACTGCAACCTATGTTAACATGTATCAAGGGTAGTTTCACCCAATTTAGACTGAGGAATATAGGGATTGGATACGATTTCAATTGGTTTGCAATCCACATTAGCGATTTAAGCAAATACATGTCATATATCAAATGGCTTAAAGAAATATTAATAATATAAAATGCCCATGCTATAGTTCAATGAGATTCTAAAATACAAATCACTCTTTAACTATAAGTGATACTATCCTCTAATTGCAATGTTCTCTTCCTTAGAACCTATAGCTATGCAGAGGTTCCTTACTTAGACCTATAGTAGCAACCTTGCTTCGTGAAAATATATTCGACTGAGAATTTCATCATGGTTTGTTGGAACCCCTTAAAGTGGCAGGAGTACCGTGGTCTTTACTTAGGGTTTACACTAGCAATACAATGGATAAAAAGTGCCACTCTTCCTATCATTAACCTATTCACACACTTACATGAGCATCAATTGCACATGGGAAGCACTCAAGAGCAAGTCCTATAATGTGCATAGGGATATGTCTTAACGTTGATGGCATGTATGATGACAGTCGATTGGTCTAGGAATTAGTTCAAGTTACTATACTAGTAGCCCCTTGAGGACTTAGATTGAGCAGGTGAGTATATTTGGACAGTGCTATGCTAACACAACTATATAGGTAGCTCTGCTTTGCATCAGTATAAAGATGGGAGACTGTAGTTGTGCCAGTCAAGCTGCTTCTTCCAAACTTTGTTTCTATCCCTAATACATTGTGTATATCTTTATTATTGATTTTCAATTCATGTTTGGTACATGGACATCATCCAGGATAGTGGGATTATGCCTCGACTTAGGGTGCAAAAGAAGAGACACACGCCCATTGCAATTAGCTGACAACTGATTGCTTCCTCTAACCCCCTTTAGTGCACAGTGCATATCTACATATAAGAGTATTAATTTTAATTCTATGACAATTTTATTACTTCATTTATTTATTGCAACAATTTTGTCATTATAGGTACTTTAGTTACAACATGAAAACGTTTGAAATTAATGCCCACTCCGTCCGCATCATTTGTGACATTCTAAACACCAAGGCCTAGACCAAAGTTTGAATTACTACATAAACAGCTACTTTAATTAATGATGTATGCAATTAAATTTTAGTAACACAATATTTCTTATATGTAGTTCATATGACAACCCTATGATTATCGAGACCTTGCGTCATTGTCCAACGACATGCCGCGTCATTGTCCAACGACATGCTTAGATCCTTTAATATTCTATGAGATAGTAGAGATGTACTATCCCAAAAGAGTGGTTAGACACTTTGGGGCAATGTATGTACTATCCCGAGAGAGTGGTTAGACAATTTAAGGCAATGCAGTCTATACTGAAGGATCCAAACATGGCTTTGGAGGCACTACATGGCCCCCATCAACACTCGGGTCAGAACAAGGATTTGGCCCATCATCATTATAGGTAAGTGTAGTAGTGGGACAATCCATCTCAGGTGCGCTGTTTCACAATACATCAGTACGACGACCCTGTATCGATGAGGTGTACATGAAATGTTATTAGCAGATCACTCGATGGGTCATTAGTCCCACGCATTTGTACTTTCACAGAGGATAACAGTTAGGTGACATTGGAGTTTTTATACATTTTGTATATTTTTCAACTTCCTTACATTGTGTGCATATCCTCCATACACAATCACATAATTGATTACAAGTATGTATGACTATCTATATTTCATTTTAGGCTCAACAAATGCAATTGATGGACCAGGGTGGATAAGATGTACCAATGTTTGGACAATTTGAGAGCATTGCTTCCTAACAATTAACCTAGGATTTCCAACTATACATCCAGATCTCGAGTGCATTTTCCAGTCCGACAATGACTACTTGTGCCTCATAGCACATGCTTGGCTTGTCGCACTCATCTTCTCATTTGGATATGCGCAGGCCTTCATGATATAGTTCTGCATTTACAGATGTACTCGACATAGGTGCATTGATGAGTATTGCATTTAGAAGAGATTACTATGTACTAGCACCACTAGAAACCAACATACAGTTCCTCATACACACTATTAGGATTAGATTCATTTCAACTACAGTTCCCCCACATTCCGCTAGATTTACAATTTCAACTAAAGTTTACATCATTGATGCAATACGATGCAAGGCCTAGATTCTCTGGTCAATATCCTATGTCCCTTATACCCTTAACTAATATGTTCTCCTCATCATCACTACATAAAATTGAAGCGTCCCACGGTCATGATAGTGGCCCAAATATTCACATGCATCGTGAGGGCATGAGTCATGACTATGATGATTAGTCAACACTACAAGGACTAGACCCACAATGACCACAAAAGCTATATAAACATATCCTGACACGTGGGTATTGTATTATTATATTACTAAGTTAACTAACTTACAATTGTCTAATTATGTTATGCTTCTCTTCAAACAAAACCTTAAGCAATATATAAACCCTAACCTTCTCCCACCAAAACCCTCATGAAAATGTATACTATAATTTCCTCTTAACAAAAGCCTAATCAATCTACAAACCTTAATATTCTCTCAACAAAATGAATCATTCTAAAAACCCTAAAATTATCCCAATAATACCCTAATTTCCAATACTCTTAAACCTCCTAAACCTGAATACCCCATATCATTGAACAATTGTTGCTAATGATATAGAGTCATCAGCTTTTTTTTTTTAATTTTATGTTTGCCTACATTCTATCGTTTGAAATGATGAAATTTGACAAAATTGTATATTCTAAAACAATGTCACAACATGGTTATTCTAAAAATTAAATATTAAAAATAGAATAAAAAATTTTAAAAAAAACCCTTGAATTCCATCGTGCTTAGGCCGTTAAATATGCACAGGCTACCACATTGAACCTAAAAGACATTTGGGGCTAAGGAAGATGGGCTCAGGATGTTGGTCAACACTTAGGCTAAAATAGCATAGTACACATGGGCCAAAATGACTTAGCACTCATGTTTGAAATGGGTTGGTGCATGTGGGCCGAAACAACATGGCACTCATAGGCTAAATGTCTTAGTACACATGGGCTAAAATGACCTGCTATTCATGGGCTAGAGCCAGGCCCCATACACGTGGGCCTGGAAATGGGCTAGAGACAAGCCCAATATGTGTGGGCCTAGAAAATGGGCTTCTTCTCTTCTTTTTCTTTTCTTTTTTCTGAACTGGCCAGGCTAGAATGTTGGATTGTCTAGGCTTAGTGTAGTGGAACAAATATTACTATAAACAAAAAACTAGTCAACTAATAAAGGCATGGAAACCCTTTATGTCAGCCCCTCCGTCTACGTTCCTCGCTCTTACTTCATTGGGATTAGGAAGACGTGGCACGGATGTGCTTCGTGAAGGCCTGATATGCCTCCCACAATTTGCTACAACAGCATAATGTAATGAGTTATCTCCTCATTTGCTTTTAGCCCATCCTTACGAGCTTAGCTAAGGTCAAGCTATCGAAGCTATCCCATGTATCCTTCACATGATCACCGTCCCTTCTACTTTTCCATTGCTACTGCACTAAATGGCTATCAATCACATTCCTCGATGCCTAACCTCTACCATACATATTCATAGCTAAAATACCAGGCCCTAAGCACAAAGTGTTGTGTTGTTAAACCTAGGAGGTGCTAGTGGTCCTTTTACCAAGAATAGGTGTGTTGGCACCCATTCACTGGGCCGATAAGCATGCGAAGTCACCAGTGGCTATGTTGTGCTTTCGTAATTAAATTGTAATCGGGGCACCCCATGTGGAAAATTGCAATTGTATCCTAATAGTCCTATAACATTATGATATAATGTGTCAAACGGATTAATAGGAAAGTATATAATAAAGGATGTACTACCCATTTAGATAATGTGCGCACACGACACTTAGTTTATCTGGGCTATGTGGGTGTGGCAACCACTCTAGGCACTGACAATTATATGAATTGCTCCCTAGTAGAGTTAGGTCCCCACTAGGCATAGAAATGAGTAATGGTGTCATAATCCAACAGGAGAACAACAAATGAATCCATAACAAGAAGTGCAAAATTAAAACAAATAGTCTAATACAGCAGTAAATGCAACCTTACACGTGAACACAACACATGTCCAACAGTTCAATACAATATATCATGTATGCCTAAGCATTGGAACATATTCAAATTTGATAAGGATAGGAGTACCTTTAGATACAATTTAGTCTTTGGGTCAGTCACCTCCATTGCACCAATTTCAGGGTTCCACCCCCATCTTCTCCCTCAGTTGATCATGTCATGATAGTCAAGCTAAAGCTTTTTTAGTAGCATTGCCTTGTTCTTGCACTGGTGCTCAGTATAGTACTATTGTCCTGACACTTCCTTGTTCACAACAACAATGTTCTTCCACGTGACAGATGTGAAACTTGCAAAGATCCGACCTCTTGCTCCCACTCATTATACATGAATTGGGCAAATCGCTCCTTGTGCCTCCATAACCAATTCTATCTTCTCCTGTCATGGCCTTCCCGAACCATGGAACTCGCCCCCTATCCATTTGCTTAGGCCTTTGGTGGATGAAAGGTCGAGCAAACTAAGTTGCTATTGTGGGTTGCTCTCACTGTGCCAAACACATAACAATCATTTGATGGACTAAGGTACTATTGTGGGCTACCCTCATGGTGCCAAACATTTAAGGCATTGGGCCTATTGCTAAAATTGGTCTTCCAAACATAGTGTGAATTTGTCCAAATACAATCTTAATTTCCTTTTTTCTAGGTGTGTCACTAAGTCCCAATATCCTAATTGCATTGTTACATATAATTGAGTCAACAAACTATATATAACGATTATTTGGTTTTAACTATACGATTTCTTGACTTCTGTGAATTTTCTTCGCACGATTGCTCTCAAACAACACTTTGTCAAGTTGTTCTTCGTGTGGATAAAAGAAATCCTATAATTTGAGTAGTGTAAGGAATGACGGATGAGGATAAAACACACTGAATTATTGAGTTTGAAAGTTCAGGGGAATTCACGAACCTCTAGTTTGTGACTAATGTGACTTTGTTTTGAAAAAAATCATAACTGTGTAAATAAATAAATTATAATTACTGGCTAGCTTTTTCTAATATCTGCATTTTTATATTTAATTATTATGTTTGCATTTTTAGAAGTAATTTGACTACATTATTATATTTTATGTATCATCTTAGCCTATATCTTGAATTGTTTCATAAGAGATGAAATAGTTAGCATAATTACTAATCTTGAAAAACTGCTAGTTTTTCAAGAAAAGTTAAACCTTAAATTTTGAACCAAAAATTAAAGCGCCAGGTACTGAAACAAAATATAATTATTTTAGATTTTAATCTGATAATGTAAATTTATAGGAGAATAGTGAAAAATCTTTATCCAGGTCTAACTCCTTACATATTTATATCTTATGGAGAATTTCATTTATCACCAGTATAAATTCTTCAATAAAATTTTCTTAAATATATATTAAGTATTAGTAGCATCATTAAAAAGTTAATTTAGGTATCGTTTTAATTTTAATCAAATAAGAAAAACTTAACTATATTACATATTTTGTCCATATTAAAAATATTTCAAACACCATTTCAACTTTCCAATCCTAACTAAATTATTTGGATACTAAAGTTATAATAAGAATACACAAAATCACTACCAAAAAGTGGGGAAATTGGAACCGCAAATTAGGGACGGTCCAAATCCATCCCAAATTAGGGACGGTATCTTTCAGTGCGTACAAAATCCGTCCCAAAGCCGTCCCAAAAATGATAAATTTTTAAAAATAGCAATGCCGTCCCAATTTTGAAACGGCTTCGGCATGTCTCTTTTCAATAGATGCTTTAGCCGTTCCAATTTAGAGCCATCCCAAAACTATCCTAAAAATGATAAATTTTATAAATAGGAATGTCGTCTCAAAACCGTCCCAATTTCGAGACAACTTTGGCATGGCTCTTTCCAATGGATGCTTTAGCTGTCTCAAAACCGTCTCATAAATGATAAATTTTATAAATAGGAATGTCGTCCCAAAATCGTTCTAATTTGAGGACAACTTTAGCACGGCTCTTTCCAATGGATGCTTTAGTCGTCTCAAAACCGTCTCAAAAATGATAAATTTTATAAATAGGAATGTCGTCCCAAAATCGTTCTAATTTCAAGACAACTTTAGTACGGCTCTTTCCAATGAATGCTTTAGCTGTCCCAAAGCAATGCTAATTTGGAGCCGTCCCAAAACCTTCCCAGAAATGATAAATTTTATAAATAGGAATGACGTCTCAAAACCGTGCCAATTTCAAAACGGCTTCAGTGCGGCTCTTTCCAATAGATGCTTTAGTCATATACAAATTTATATGTAAATTATAAAGTATTATGTTTTAAATAATAGATATAAAATTGTTATAAAAAGTATAAAAATTTTCTAAATAAAAAAATATAAAAAAGTAATCAAAATAATTTTAAAAGAGAACATGAGAGAAAACACAACTAAAACAATAAGTTAAAAGATAAGGAAGAAAAAAATGATGGAAAAATAGAAGAATTCAAATGAAGAAATTGTGTAATCTTTTATTGTGCAACTTAAAAGTCTTATCTTTTTAAATAATACAATATAAATATAGGTTAAAAATAACAAAATAAATAAAGATAAAATAATTTGGAGAGAGAGAAATTTGATAGTAAAATTCAAATAAAGTAATTAGTGAATAGAAAAGACTAAAATAGATATAGAAAAGGATAAAAATAATAATAAGAGAATTTAGAATAAAGGGTATTTGTGTAACTTTACAATAACAACTAAAAAGTTTTATTAAAGTAATAATATAGTATGGATAATTGTAGAGACGATTAATTAATCTAGAAATTTTTTTGTGTCTTCTAAAAGGATAATTTAGATTACAATTGCTTCACATAATGTGAAAATATCCAAGTTTTTTTTTCCAATATCTACGAAAAAATCAATTAAAATTCTCGCAATTGTTGGCACACTTTGTTCAACCACATAAAAATATCTGTACTCAACGTAAGATTTAACCTCAAAATATGCAGCCTGTAGATTGCGTAAATCTAAATAGTTTAAGAAAATTTAAAAATACAATCGGCATAGCTAACCTTGACAATCGTTTTGTTATATTGTAGGAGATGTAAAAAAATATAAGAATTGTTAGTTTAAAAAATAACATGCTGTATATGAGTATAGATGTCTCGAATTTCAATATGATTGTAGAGGGTGTTTGGCTAAATTTATTTTTAATAGCTTATATGATTATATAACTTATAAAATAATTTTGAAGTTTATAAGTTTGCACAACTTATTTTTAAAATAAACTAATAAGAATTTAAACAAAAATAATAAGATTTTATTGAAAGTTATAATTATTGGAAATATAATTTTTGGTATAATAACGATAAATATAAATTATATGTCATTAATATACTGTAATCGAATACGTTTTATGTCATTTTTAACATATATAATAAAATAACTTGTAAGATATTTGAAAAGACAACTCATTTTTAGTGAGTTTAAAACTGCAAGTATCTTATTTTTGGGTGCTCACGAACTATTTTATTAAAAAAATTACCAAACATTTTTGAAAAGATTATGAACTCTCAATTATTCTATAATATATTTTAAAAATCTTATAAACTCTTTTAAAAATTTCTTATAAACTCATCCAAATATTATCCCAAATAAAAACACCAATGTTTGGAGGATGGATTGGGTAAGAATATGAAACATTTAGCAACCCATCACTTATTCTAAAACGGCTTTGACGAGGGACACTCTCGTTGCAGTAATCTTACTAAATTGAGTCATTACAAGTTTGACTGATTCATTCTATTTAAAAGTCCATGAATAAAATTTTAGTTCTTTGGGATGGATATCCCATAATCAAGATATTATAAATTTGAATCTTGTTAATGTAGCTATTGCTCCATTTTTAATTATTTGGACGACATAATAATTTATGAATTCTAATTCTGAAATATATATATATATATATATATATGTATATGTATATGTAATGTACATGTAACGATGTCCCCAAAACAAAATTGCATTTAAAGCCCAAGTATGGCTTTCAATTATAAATTATGCCAACT
The DNA here is from genome assembly GCA_019155195.1 of Avicennia marina. Lineage (NCBI taxonomy): Eukaryota > Viridiplantae > Streptophyta > Magnoliopsida > Lamiales > Acanthaceae > Avicennia > Avicennia marina. Next base: position 5,167,658 of record CM032762.1, on the reverse strand, counting down.
ATATGCCCAAACATTGTTTAAAAATTCAGTGCTTGTCCAATGAAATTATATTTTTAATCATTTGGAGGACGTATCGACTCATTTAGTAGTTCGACTTGATCCCAAGTCTGGTTGAAATAGTGCAAACTCGGTTGTTCGTTAAACTACTGATTTGCATGGAGCATTAGCGTTATTTTTTAATTTTTTTTTAATTAAACTTGAACTGCTTGAAACCGTTTTTTTAAATACATACCCACACACATATTTTTAATCATGCTTGAACTTAATTAAGCTTGGCCTCCTGCTCCATCTTCAAAAAATTGACTCAAACTCTACTTCATTTATTTAGACCTTAAAAAATGATATTATACAAGGATAATATTAATTTATATCATATATATATATATATAACTGCAATTTTATATGTATAGATAAGGGTTTGATATTAATAAAAAATAATTGAATTGTGAATATTTGAGAGATATACATATAAAGCAAAAAATTATTTTAAGAATATTACATATTTAGATTTTTTTATTTTTTTTTTTAGGGGGAAGGGGATGAAAATTTTCATCCAAACACTGTGACTTGAGTTTCCATCTATAGCTCGAATCTCGAGTTTTTCAGGCAATCATGGAGAGCAAGGTTCTAAAAACCAAATCAAATCGATTGGTTCCACTGGTTTGATCAAGAACCAGACGGTTTTTTGATGCAGTTATACGATGTGACCCATCCATCTTAGGCTTTCTTATGAACATTTTTACTCCTAAATAATTTATTCACATACATAATTTTCACTACCTATTTTTTTTTATTTAATTATTTTATTGAGTTTTAAAAAATTAAATATTATATCTCAGAATTAAGATTTTTCATATTAATTATGTTATCTTTATTTTAAAAACTATTTTTTCAATAATTATATTTTACTTGAATTTAATTTAATTCCTTCTGTAGTTTTGTAATTTTTTATTCATATTGAGTTATGAAATTTTTAATGTGTTATTTAAAACTTATCAATTGGCCTATTAATAAATAAACTTAAATTTATTCTATAAAATTGATTTAATATTATTATTATACGTATAGATATATAAAATATTATATATATAATTTAAAATAACTAGTTTTTATGAAAATGGATGAATCAGTCAAACTGATAATTCAATAATTTAAAATTGATGCAGAGGGGCACCTAGAAAGCTCAGTTTGAATCTCTCACTACCTGGGAGATGAAATCCTCTTAATTAGCTAACAATATGTGTCCCCCAAGACCTTAAATTTTGTAGGCCCACCACAGAGCACCTTCCAGAATCATACGAAAACCAAAATATTTCAACTTGTTCAAATTAAAAGCATAATAGCTTATTCAATTTAATAGAATTATAGGACATCATCGCCCATGATATATGCTCCAAAAACCACGAGACACCAAAGAATATTGGGCATTTGGCAGCAAACAATATGTCATGAAGGACCGCATCGAAGAAATCTCTGTAAACCTAGCCTCATTTTTATGGTGACAATCAAACTGATATACAAGTCCACACAAACAGCAAACCCTTGTGATTCATTCATAAGCTAATTGTGGAGGCCCTTTACCCAATGCCCAATATAATTTACAGGTACAAATCTAGGCACTTATAATACCAGCTAAAACATCACTCTTACCCCGTGCATATATGGTGTAAACTAGTCGAATGGCATCGAGCCATCCGTCCAAAGATTCCCAAGACTCAGCAACCTACAGCACAAACAAGTAAAATTGGTAAGAAATTTTAGATACAACACCACCTGGAAAGGAAAAATCCTACTTAAAATGGAAATATAGCCTCGGAAACCATAAGGATTTACCAAGAAAACCGGTCCATGAACGGTGTGAATGCAGAGGCCTGCACCATGTGGTAATGTAAGATCGGCACATGCAGATACAGAAACAATATCTGGGACATCGACACTTATGGCAGTTTTACTGATAGCATCTGATTTTGATGAAAGTCTTGGTGACAAATGTCTAGCCTCAGCTTGGTTGATCTGCAAGAAAAAGATTCTTAAGTTTGAAAGTAGTACTGCAGCAATGGATAGGATCCAACACAAACAAAGCATAGTTGACAATGGTCCTCTTATTAATAACATAATCAAAGATAGCTATCTGCTCCTACCTCTTGGAGACCTTCATGATTTAGCACAAATTGAGTACGCTTCCAATCACTATGAGGAGCAACTGGATTTCCGGCTGGTGGTGCAGTCAAATATCCAACCTTTAGATATGGCAGAGGAAGCTGAAAAAACACAAGTTCATTTAGAGGTACTGTTTAGAAAAAATAAACACGTAGTAAAGCCATTTAATGAATCCAATAAAGCCTAATGGCTTCTGCAGTTTCCCTCATCCCAATGACCAAAACCCAACCTACCTGGTCACCTAATAAATTAACAGAAAAACTTTCCAATTGATTAACCACAAATAATGAACATTAGAAGAAAGAAATTGCAACTTGAAATAGACAATAGAAAAAAAAGAAACTGAGGGTACAATAAAAATGATCTCTAGGAAATGCTGGCTTGGGAGACCAACTACTATCCCTTAAAATTTTTTTACGGTCAACTTATTTTAACAAAATAAGGGAGTTGAATAATCCACAATTCTTCTGACTTGCCTCATTTTCACATTATCATTCAATTTAAATATAAAAAAAAAGAAAAAGAAGGTATACTAATAATTTTACTTCCAATATATAATAATATGCAGGCAATCTAGTTGTAAAAAAGCGTATATTGCAACATTTCTTCCAAAATAAGGGAGTTGAATAATCCACAATTCTTCTGACTTGCCTCATTTTCACATTATCATTCAATTTAAATATAAAAAAAAAGAAAAAGAAGGTATACTAATAATTTTACTTCCAATATATAATAATATGCAGGCAATCTAGTTGTAAAAAAGCGTATATTGCAACCAACACAAAAATAAACCTATGCATTTACTCTCCTGACATAGCAATAAAATAAAATTAGTGGATAGACTAAAGTAGTAGCTAGCATCTCTTGTGGGTAGGAGAGATGTAAGATCACCAGCAAATTGAACAGGTTCTGGTGAAATCTCATGTCACATTGAAATTTTCGGCCAACATATGGCACACACATTGGATTAGAAGACGAAACAGCCAAAGAAATGGCATTCTCACCATAGAGCGGACAAGCTTTAAAGCACTAGTGTAAACCTGCATGAAAACAAAGGAATATATGAGGTCCAACGTCAATATTATAAACAGAAACAACTAAAAAATTTGGCAAATACAATGGAAAGCCGCTGTTTAGATGAGAGGGGAATTTTGAAATGAAAAAAAAAATTCCAGGAAAAAGTTGATGGCACAAGCTAACACTAGAGAGAGAGAGAGAGAGAGAGAGAGAGAGAGAGCACAGAAGCACCAGATCTGAATTTCACTACCTAAGGAGGAACCTGAAGAATTTAATGACAGTTTTAGTATAGAAAGGAGTCGAAGATTATAATATAGGACACTTTACAGGATATGTATCCCAAAAAAATTAAAAAAAAAAAAATTCAAGATGCGAAAGGAGAGATAATGTCTCAGAACAAATGTAATGCGCTTACTGAGTAATTTGGCTTCAATGCATGTGCAGCAGCAATGTATATAGCAGATTGGCTGTATAACTCATCAGGAGTGACCTCCTTCCCATTCATGTGGCCCCCAGTTCTTGATATGTCCTCTGCTAATCCATACTGCAAATTTTGGCTCAAATAGGATCAATATCGCACAACCATCATTATTTCCCCATTTTAATTTTTCTAAAGTGTCAACATTCTTCTTTTATAGTGAAATGATGGTATATTCCACAAAATTATTGAAGAGCCAGGCAAGTGTTGAACAAACCAGGACAGTTCCAAGATTGTAAATTGCCCTATGAAAATCAAACTGCAACTGTATTGCAGCACGGAACTGTAGACAAATAAGAGAGCCATTAGGTTGTTATAACAAAAAAGGAATTTTACTCAATAGTAAATGCTCAATTAAACATTCTTGCACTTCGATGAGACAGATTTTCTACCTTGCTGATGGCAGTCTTCACTATTGTCTGCTTCTCACGAGCAGGAACAATTGCACTGAGTTCCTGAAACAAAAAGAATGTTTGTTTCATTTTTTCACTTGAAAAATATATACTGTAATCATTACACTTTTTAAATTTTATCTCTATTTCTCTCTTATTTTTACAAACTTTTCAAGAAAAAAATACACCTAAAAACACACATAAAAGTCAAAGCGTAGTGAAAAAATTTTGTGTAAGACAGGAAAAAAATTCGGAGGCAGAATGTATAAAGAGTGCCATGTTAAAACAACAGTTATAATCCTTTTACAGCATTGAACATAATGGGAATAAACAGATGGTTCAGATGTAATTTATGAATGTACCTGCAGAGCAAGTCCCCAGTTGTTAAGGGCCTGTAAATTCATCTTGGGTTTAGTACATATCAGTAAAAAACAAAATAACAATGCTACAGACACGCATTTTCTAAAAGGAAAGTAAAGCGGAATAATAGAAAAATTATGGAAGAAAATAGTTCTTTACTAAATAAAAGATACAGACCATGCAACAAACATCACGACCACTGTTCAGCAGCAGGTCCAAAATTGTGATACAATGAGCAGTTCGGTTAGATTAATTAATTTAATATATACCTGGGGACTGTTCCAATTAAGGTGGACAGCATTTTCATAGTTCTTCGTTGCCTGAAAAATAAGGAAGCAACATTGTTAGATAATAATTTTACTAGATTGGAAATGTCATGGTATGTGCTCAACACAAAGAAAAGAACAGAGATTTTTCATTGAAGATGACTCTCAACAATAAAGAAGTTCCCACCTTCACAATTGGTCAAAGGAAAACAATCTAGATCCTAATAATGTTTTGATGTAATATTTATACATATTCCAATTAACGAGGAATATGCTTATCTATCTGTTTGCTCATATATTAACGTGTGCCATTCCTGAATATCTAGCTAAGTATGTGTGCAAATGGGCATAGCTGCACTGTTGTTAACAATTATCTATGGCATTTCTGAATCATCTATGCAGCCTTCTAATCAGTACAATGATAAAATACTCACACATCTAGGAGCAAATAATTCCTTTGCATAGACCAAATGCCTTGTGTACAATAAAACGGATGTTGCTAAAAACAAAATGAGAATCATTCTCCTCTCACACTTGACTACACATATGTTAAGTTAACCTGCTGGTGTTTACTTATCTGATGCCTAAACAGGTTTTGAATTAAATAAGACCTAAAAAATTTAACATAACTAATGCTCTTGAAAATGGAAAAAAAAATCACCAAGTGGATCATTTGCCACTGAAACAGTGAAAAGCAGCAATTGAGTAGAAAATAATAATTCATAATAAATACAAGGATTCATATATCAGTCAAGCTATGAAAATATTAAGCACCATCGAAAGATTATAAAACAAAAGTATACCTGCTTCCAGAATTCCTCAGCTTCCTTCGTACGTCCACGCATTTTTGCCCGATCAGATATTGCTATAGCCCAATTATAGTAAGCCTGAGTCATTACAAAAAATCTTGTACATCTTCATTTAATGTGAAAGTGACTCTTATTAATTAAAAGATAAAAATAGGGAAATGCAAAATAAATTATGTCATTTATTTCTACAGATATCCAATATAAAAAGACAACACCACAAAAGCAGGATTAATCATCATGAAAAAACTATTCATTGACCTTCCATCTATCTGATTTATCACCAATTAGATAATACACTAACAAAATATCAAAATAAGAAGCACACACAGCTCATGCCGAAAGTAGAACAATGCAGCAAGCATTCACACACATCATCACACAAACACAAGCACACACAGGAGGGCCCACCAGTAATCCATGATATGACTCTTTTATTCAACCGCACCATGAGATATTAGCAAAATATTCACTTCTATTGACATTCAATAACCACAACAAATCACATGGTTACTGAAAAGCTTAAACACAATTCAAGTAGAGGTGACACATACGTCATTAAGTGTGGGGCATAGACGGGTGGCCTCCTCATACTTTTTACATGCTTCTTCAAGCAAAGAATCCTTGGAAGGAGAACTTGATTCTGGATTCACATTATCAGCACTTTCCTGCATGAACAGTGTTGGAAATCAAATAAGATTTGATTATGATTACAGTTTCATTCATAATTTCTATAATCAAATTAAGACAGACCAACATATTTTAGCCTTTGGGCATTGGCCCATGGGTATAGGCTACATGGCCAAACCACATAGTTCTTGTGTTCATTGTTTCCTTGCTTCACCTTATTCTCCAAAATTAATATGTTATCAACATAGGTTTACAACTCTGATACAATTCTGCTTTTGCTCTATCATGCCACAATGTTCATTTCAGGCATAATATTCTTAGATGCACGTTAGTTACAATGCACATACCTTATTATATATGTCATTCCATTTCAAGAAGGATCTTCAATCACCAAAATGTATTGCATCCAAGATTTTCTGAAGACTTTGGTTGTGTTTCAAGTCAAACATCCATCATAACTTTTATATTCAACTTTGAAGGAAAATGATTGGAAATCATACAAGATTTTATTATGCTTATGAGAAAATACATCAAATCAAATCATATCTTTTAAAATGATTATTATTCATTAAGAAATAATTTTTTGAGTGATTCTCTCTTTTTACCATTTCTTCATGCGTAATTCATCTATAAATAAGCAGTCTTTGTAATATTAAATTAACCGAAATAACATTCTGTAGTCCTTTGAGCATTCATCCACAGATGTAGGCCAAATGGACAAACTTCTCAATTCTAATGTTCCTCATTATTTCTCTTTCACCTTTTTCTCCAAATTTATTAGATAGCGCAAATTTTATGAATCATAATGGTGCAACTTCAAGGCATCACCAATGTACTTCTAAAGAAAAGACATCTGGATAAATCTAATCAAGTATTCACTACAATAACTGATGATTCAAACACCTACAAGGCCATGTTGATGGACAATGTTTTTTACTCATTCTGTTTAAGGCATCCAATCATGATACGCAAAATTGCTTGATGCAAGACTGTTTAATTATATGTGGTTGGCAGCCAGGTAAACTTAAATTCAAGAAAAGAAAGTATTAAAGCGTATTTGCATTAACTCAAATTCAAATTGCACAATTCAAACCTGAAGAACAAGTGCCCAATTGTACAATGCATCATAATCCCCCGGGTTTCTCTCTAGAGCAGTTGCATATCTGCAAGTCAACATCAAAAGATGTCAATGAACAAATGCAACCCCACTGTATATAAGATTTTTATGGTAAATAGTGCTTGGTAACAGATTATAACCATGAAAAGCTGATCCATATTGTGGAAAAGGAGGGTACTATATTTCATGTGCGAGAAGAATGCTGAATATTGCAACAAAGTTTCATTCAAACTCCATATTACTTAAAATCCTAACTCTATATATATACTTCACCTCCTCGAATGATGGTGATCAAAAAATCTACCGGTGTATACCTCCTACCTACCCCATTTATTAAGACATGTACTCTGCCTGGGTACATTTAGGAACAAAACACTACGAAACCTATTACAACGAAATTAACTTCTATTCACTTCCCAACACTACGCTCTTTCCAGAAACTACACACTTTCCAAAACTCCCCCCTCAAGCTAATTAATAGGTATTTTCTGTTCTCAACTTTGATACAATTCTCTCAAATATCAAGCTATATAACTTTGAGAAAGAAATCTACAAGTTACTCACATGTTGGAACATATGAAGTATAAATCAATCCACAATCTAACTTTTCCTTAGATGAAATGTCTGTCCACTCAACAAGTTTTTGTTCAATCATATGATAAACAAGATTATGAGCTACATGGATTTTTGATTTATTGTTATAGCAAAGCTTCATAGGCTCATCCCATTTAATCTTTAAGTCCTTTAGAATGATTTTAATCAAGATTGGCTCATATATGCCTTGCGCTAGCACCCAAAATTCTGCCCCACCACTAGAATGTGCTACACCACGTCGTTTCTAACTTCTTCATGTCACAAGATTCCCTTCAAGAATGGTATAGTACCCAAAGGTAGATCGCCAATCAACAATTGACCCTACATAATCAGCATCAATATATAGGGTTCAAGAGTTACACTTACGTTTCTTTAGAACAGAATCCCTCTTCTTGGTGTCCCTATAAGATATTGCAAATTTTGGTAGGCCGCCAAACTAAACTCTCTTGAACTACGCATAAAATGGTTGATTAAACTCACAGCATAAGTTACCTCAGAGCTCATGGGTGAGAAGTAATTAAGTTTTTTCCATAAAACATTCGTAGTTTTCTATGTCTATTGCTACATCTTCCCTACTTTTCCTATTGAATGCTTCAGTCCACGAGTAATCACTAGCCCACATGCAACTTTGCCTGCTTCCTCAGGCACACCTGTAACATAGTTCTGTGTCAGGATATAAAAATACCTTTCTTGGAATGTGCAAATTCAATTCCTAGAAAATACGTCAATCCTCCCAAAGTCATAATAGCAAATGCCTCAGCTATGGCTGACTCAAACCTTGTTGCTCCATTCATCATTTCTAGTCAATACAATGTCATCCATGCAGATTAACAATGTGTGATCCATTTGTCTTTTTTTTTTTTCTTTTTTTTGGGTATGCTATAGGCAACAAAATTGCAAACAAGTGGGAAATGGACCAGATCAAGAATGACGACATATATTGATGTCAAGACTTATTTAGTTAGCCTATTTTGACTAGGATACTATTAATAAACAGGACTCCTCTAATTAGTTTTGATAATGTTGTTTTTGGATTAAAATTTGATTGGAAACCAATTCTTTAAGTGATGGGATTCTAGTTTATAAGTACGATGCTGGGTTCATTATAAGTTAAGCCTCTCATATATAATATTTGATTTTGAAATTATTCTCCTATTATTTACATTCCAATTCAGGTATTTTACATATAAAACTAGTGTTTGTGTGTGTTTTGCTGCTTTTAACATAATTCAATTTTGTCATTTTGCTTCGTGGCCTTGTTCAAGCAACAAGCCCATTTTTTCACTTCCACTCGTCAAGTGGTTGTAAATCTTTCAAATCAAGCTAAAAAATATTAATTTAAGCCATACATAGCTTTGTCCAACTTACATACAATACTATTACCCAAATTATTTTCATAAATAAGTGGAGCCTGCAAATATATTTCCTCCTCAACCTCCACATGCAATAAAGCATTCTTCCCAACAAATTGCTGTAATTCCCAATCAAGTTGGCAACTAAGGATAAGATCACTATAACTGTATTCATCTTAGCAATGGGGGTAAACATCTCTAAATATTCAATCTCAAAGCAATAAGTCTATGTATATCTTTTGGCTACTAACCTCGCCTAATGTCTCTCAATCAACTCACTTGCCTTATATTTTATAGTGTAAACCCACTTACACTCTACCAGCCTTTACCTTGCAAGAAATTTCACTAATTCCCAAATTTTATTCTTTTCTAGAGCCCCCATCTTTTCATTCATAGCTTGTTTCTATTTTTCATAGGATAATAACTCCGATAAAATGTAGGGATGACAACAGCGTTAAAGTTAAGGAAAGCTTAGGGTGAAAATCGTTTTCATGAAATGTAATTTGCAAGAGCATACAGTAGATAATTAGTGCATTCTTTGTTTCCTTTTCTTATAACAATTGGGAGATCTAAGTTTTCTTCAAAAACACAGCCTTCAACTTCACTAGGTAATGCTAGATAAATAGAAATTGTTACCTCCTTCAAAGGGGTTAATTTAGGCTTTTGAACTTGAATTGATTCTGAAATGGTCTATTTCAGCCTTGAATATAGCATTCTCTTACCAAATCTCACATCTTCAAAGGCATACCCAAAGTCATATAGGCTACGTTTGGATGCGAATTTCATACCTTCAGAATTAATTCTTCCAAACATACTAACTATCAAAATAACACTTTTTTATCTCTCTCTCTCTCTCTCTCCTACTTTTACAATGTTCCTAAGTTTTTGTGCCAAACTTTCTATATTGATTTGGTCTCAAGACATATTTGGTTCATCAAGAGTGGCCTCATTTAACTCAGGTTCATGCTGAATATATGACTCGACAGTTGTTTTGGACATACAATAGGGTTGAAGTAACATTAAAAGGTAAGACAACCCAAAAAGAACCTAGTTATCTTCCTTAAAATTCTCTCCCTCAAGATAAGATTAAGTAAAATAAGCCCCTTATTTCTGAAATGTTGCTCTTTTAACACATAAAACTTCTTGGATTGAGGATGGCAACATTTATATCCTATTTTAGTTGATGAATATCCAACAAAAACACACTTTATAGCTCTCAGACCTCGCTTTCTTATCTTGATTGTGGACATGAGTAGAGGCCACACACCAAAAAAAACATGGCAGAAGATTATTTGTGGTGGAGAGGTTTGGGTAAAATGAAGAAAGCATTCAAAATCTAAAAATTTTAGAAAGCAATCAATTGACAAGATAAGTAATAGCAAGAATTGCTTCTCCCAAAATGTTTTAGGCATGCTATTTTAAAACAACAGGGCTTGAGTATTTTCCAAGAAGATGGCCCTTTCTCCTTTTTGCTCCTCTGTTTTGTTGCAAAGCGTGGACACAAGCTACATATCATTTATCCTTTTGAAAAAATGTTTAATTAAAATATTCATTGACATTATCAGACTTGAATCATTTGATAATAACCCCACGTTGGTTTTTGATCATTAAACAAAAGTTCAGAACTACAGTAATAACATCAAGACTTATGTTTGAGTAAGAAAGCCATGTAACACAAGTACCATCAACAATAAAAGTGACAAAACACTGTGCTCCTAGCACATTAGGAACAATAGAGAGGCAAAATGTCAGTATGAACAAGATAAAAAGAAAGTGCTCATTTTACTACTTAATGAAGAAGGCTAATGCTTGTGTTTGGCTAGCTCGCCCTCCTCATATTGAAAAATCTCTATCTAGCTTTGTAAATTTTAAGAAACAAAATTTTAACAAGCTTAAATAATGCATGTCCCAACCAATAATGGCAAAGGAAAACTTTCTCCTTATTGAACAATATTGATTGAGTCATGAATACATCCCGTTCTCTAGCATGTCTAATCATCCTTAGTAATAATAGAGTTTAGAATGAAAAATTATTTAGTACAGCTGAGTGTTCTTTTGCACACAAAATATAATGCTCTTCTTTTCTACACGCCATCAAAGTCAATTAGTTCAAATCCCAACCATCACCCATTTACTTAGAACTACTTTGCATATTAGACTTGGCAAAAGAATATCCCAACACATGATCAGGCATGTTAAAGCAACCAAACCAACAAAATACTAAAAGGTACATCCTCTACAAGTTTTCATATAACGCGACAACAGAACCAAAAAGTCTACGGACATGTTCTATGAGCATATGTGAATCAACAAGTGTAAAGCAAGCAATAGAAAGAAAAGGTAGGTTATATTAGTGATATGCCCTCTAACACCAATAAAAAATGAGAAATACTAGAGAGCATTTGGTTGTATATATACTTTTACTCAATAATTTATGAAATATAGATTTATTCATATCAATATTATGACAAATTTTCCTGCATCTAAATCTTGATTGGCATAAAGTATTGAATGAGTCCATGTGTTTGAGTTAAAAAGCCTTATTTATAAGGAGTTATGAATATAAACATAAAAATTTTTTAATACTCAATCATTAAAACCTATCCGCGAGTTACAAACACTCTAAAAGGCATTAAAGTTGGCATAACTTGCATATCATGTATTTGTACAGTGAGTGTCATGTCGTTTAGTATAAGATGCTAAGAATACATGTGTGTGGATGCGCCATTAGGGAATGGGGCATTTGAACAATGACTTCCAAAATGAAGCAAACACATAAAGTTCACTCTCAGCCATCAACATCTTACTTTGTGGTTATGTTAAATGTGCGTAAACCTTAACCCTGAGATGACATGGTTGTATTATTATGTGCATGATGATCAACACAACATTAGGGTATTAAAAACCAATATCTATCCTAGTATGGGATAAGATCAAGTGTCTAATGTGCCATTACCCAAATGTATATAAAGATATGTGTGCATTCAATAAGAAATTTGTCTTCTTGCAAGTGAGCAAAGCGTTTGTCTCATACAGTTGGTATTCTATGATATTGAACCTTTGGCCAAAGCAATGTGCGATCAGAAAGGAATTTTTGATAGAAGCATTTGTTTCATAAGGAAATGCCGACTGGTTATATAACCAAATTTGTGAGTTTGATTAAATCAATGACTCTCACTTAGTTGGAACAAAGGAAGACCAAAGGACAATACGATATGGCAGTCACGATTAGAAAGATTCATTGTAATCTGGTTCACTTCATCTCAATTGGTCTACGATATGGGCCGTTAGCTATACGTTATCCATATCCTTCGAGCTATACTCGTCGCCAATTACAGATTAACCTAAAGAGTTGTACACATAAGACAAGAATGTATTGCGAATGTTAAATTGATGGGTTACATATGAGACTTAAGAAGACTCGTGGAATAATTTATTTAGTTGAAATTGGATTAGACTAAATATATTGTCATGGTGCTTGTCAATGATGAGATCATTAATTGAAAATGCAATGAGATTTAATTTAATTAATGAAATTAATCAAATTAAATTAATTAGACACAATTAGGCTATAATTTTTAATAAAAATTAATAATTAAAGGACATATGAACTGATTTATTAATAAGATTAATAAATACAAGTCCATAGGCTAGTTATATTTAAAAGGTCAATATAGGAGGACTAATAGACCCATGTCTTAAACCTAGTATCTCAACTATTTGAGGAAGTGCTTGAAGAATTCAAGACACAACCTATAAGCACAAAATTCGTGCAACCCCTCAAGCAAGAGAAAACAAACTCCCTAGCCTCCCTCTTCAAAGTTCTCTCTTGTCAAAAATTCCTTCTAAACCAAAGTGTTTGTATTAGAACTTCGCAAAAAGAATTTTGTGAAGTGTAGAAGAAGCTCATGATCACCCTAGCTATGTGGACAAACTAGAAGTCAGAGTTTGAGAACGACGACTCAAGAATCATGTTCAAATTGCTAGGAAATGTTCCAAATGTACAATCATTACGTATGTTCTTGTTTTCATGAAATGTTGCGAGTTTTCCAACAAATACAACTGGAATTTGTTCCTATTGCATCCACTATGATTGTAGAATGTTTTTATGTTCTAAAATTTATATTTTTACAGGCAAATCCCATGAAAATCCAATAGGTTATCAAGCTAAAAAACGTAATTGATAGCACGCTACCATTGCCAAAAGAATTGCCTTATAAGCATTACAATTAGAAAAGTCTTCAAAACATCTGCATTTTCATACATAAGTGTAAGTGATATATCCCAAATTTAGGAATACCTTGGGTGTGATGAAAGTGGATCATGTTCTATTTTTCATCAGATATTTCTTTACGACAATTATGAACAAGTTTAAAGAAGGGAAGGGAGAACAAGATATTTGTTTAAAAGCTAGCATCCCACTTTAGTTGTAAAGGGTACTCAAACATTTCGGTGTGATAAGGGATCAAATAGCATCATAAAAAGAGGAACAAATGAAGAAACAAGTGTGGCAGTTGCTATATATAATGCATCAAAGATAAAATGACTACCTCCTGGCAGCAAATGTCAGAATCCGTTGACGAGATCTACCTTCCTCATCAAGACCTGTGACACTATTAATTAACTCCATAGCAGCATTACTCTGCTCAATTTGTTGTTCAGAGTTTGATTGGCTAGAAACAATTCAAATACAAAGAAAAAAAATCAGGAGCACTTCATAACAATCAAACCAAGATTCCCACCATGTAGTCCTAATTAACATAATGGAAACCAGTCCACACAATGCCCAAATAAGGATAAATGAATAAGCAGGTTAGTGGAAACAATTAAGAAAAAAAAATATTGTAAGAAAATAATAATCTTAAAATTCAAGAACCATAAAAACTTACTTTGTTTGTTTTACTTTTCACAAAATAAAAACGCACCATTCAACCATTACTCTTTTGAAATTTTCTTTCTTTATCTCTCTTAGTTTTACACAATTTTTGAAGAAAACAACACACACACACACATAAATTTGAAAACTTAAATAGCCTTAAATCATACTGCAGTTACCTATAGAGAAATTGACCAATTTTTCTCACACACATCCCCCAAAAAGCCAAAGATCCAATGAAGATTCAGTAGAGCATACCAGACAAATGAAACAGTGTAATGATGTATATAAAACAAGGCTACATAGTGATGAGGAGAAACATTTGCTTCAATTAGATAGGGCATTGTTTTGGAATTAACATACTAACATCTAATATGGTAAAACATGCAGTAATTTAACATGGTATTATAAGCTTTACTCATCCATACAAGTGCTTGCGTGCCCAGCATTTCTAGCCACTTCAGATTATCTACCAAAGGAGTGTAACTATCTGAATAACTGAGTTGATATCATAGACAAAGGATGCAGTAGATTGTTGACAGCGATATAACATGTGTAAATTTTCTATCTATTTTTAAACAAGGACCCCAATCCAGATTGACTTTTCTTAGCATTTGTTCTAACACATTCTAAGACTCAAAGAAACCACTTCCTTGTAATTGGATAGTATTCTGTAACTAAAAACTAAAAGCATTATTTTTGTAAATTTTTTAGTCTCAAAATCATGCAACTTAACTTCCACACTCTTTCAAGACTCAAAACATTATTCTTGCAAGCGATCAGCATCAGTTATTGATGCAGTGGAAAACCAATAACAAAAAATCGGTCTACATAGGAAATACAGATGAAATAATAAGAAGAAGAAGAAGTTAAGGAAAATTTTCAGTTCATCATTTCCCACAATCCCATCGTCTTTGTCAGATCAGAGTTTATTGCTAGCCTGTTCGTCTATTCAATCAACAGCCTTTCGATGCTTAAATATCTAATCCGATCCATGTTTCTAATTCTAGCCTTGGATTCAGTCCCCATGTTCTGTTACGTCACAGGATTCTCCAGACTCTTAATTTTCATTTATTTTGTCATTAGCCGCAGTAAAGGCAAGTTCAAGGGATTTATAGAGTTTTGAGGAACATTGAACTTTCAAGTTTCAACTTGAGTGCAATGGTTCCTCTAGTTAACAAAAAAACTTAATTTCAATTGCTTAAACACAAAACGGTTACAGTTCTACAACAGCTAAACTACAGCAAAGGCATTACTCCATACTAATGAAGCATTGAATATCCTCGTAAAATCAATTTTATTGAGAACTTGCACTCACAGACGGACTCCTAATCCCAATACCTCCCCTGAAAACTCGATCTCACAATAATCGGCCGCGTTATTAAATGCAAAACAAAATTTTCCTCTTCAAGACTTCATCTGAAATTTACTGACCTATGAGGAGTATCAGCCTCTCTTCCGTCTTTGTCATTGGCACCTCCATTCTTAAACTCGTTAAGCAATTCTCTCATAGTAAACGTCCGATTTCCCTCCTCTTCCCCCAGCTTCGAATCGCGCTCCGCATCTTTGTTCGACTGCACACCACTTGATTCATTCGAAATTTCTCCTTCCGGTGCAGAGGTGGACGCCTCCGCATTAACTGGCTGCACTTCGCTGGATTGCTCCGTCTCAGGTGGCTGTAAACCGGCGTCCTCCGAATCGGGAAGTTGGGGATCTGGATCAGCAGTCGGCACAACAGCTGCAACTTCCTTTGCGGGTCCAGATTCTGGTGACCCATTTTGCAATTCGGATTGCTGGGAATTCGAAGACATGGTGGTGATTACGGGATCCGGACTTGGGTTGTGAGAGAGGGAACAGGAGATCTCCGTCTTCCTTACAGCGCAACGGCTGCTTCCGGGGAAATGTGAAAATTTCTTCCCTGTGGATCTTCAAGAGGCAAAATTACTTCGTTCTATTGTTACAAAAGGCCGAAAGCCCACATTTGTAACGGATAAACGGACCCGTCCTGGAGCCCAAATCTATTTATGAAAATATTTTCATGTGCTTGTGAGAATACATAGTTTCTATTTATATTACATAAATATTTTTAAATTGTAGTTTATATATAAATATACAGTATAATTTATTATATATTAAGAATTATATATATAATTTACGATCTAGTAAGAACTATCTATTTGTGATAATAAAATATAAGCGTTTACATATCATATAAATTTTAATAATAACACTAAATTATTTATAAATTAAAAATATATTATAAAAGTATATAATAAAATAAAAGAATGAAATAAGTTCCATAATACAAAACAAAAAATTAAAATAAATCAAATTTTAGTTGCAATGGGTAAAAAGAAAAGAGAAAATGTTTTAAGAATGTATAGAAGCCCAATATAAATAAATTATGGAAAGTTTGGTCTACCTGTATTTAATTCCAAATAACGGTTTTTCCTTGGGTTCTCATTCTCGAAATAGGGATGATTTGACCAATTTTTAGAATGAAATCACTTCTAATTTAATTTCTGAAATATATTTTGTGTACTTTGATTAAAACCTTATGTGTATTATTTAATATTTATTCTCTCATACGAAATAGACAAAATTAACAGCGTTGAAGCTTCGCACAACAATTTTTTGAAGAGTAAATAGATGTAGGAAAAAGTTAACAAAATTTTCTATATTTAGTACCTAACTATAAACTTTTATAAAATAATATTTTATACTATATAAAACTTGTATGCTTTATTATAGGTATAATTATTTATACTACATTGTTAAATTATTTTATTTTATAATTGAAAATAAATAGGTAATTCTATACATACACATACGCCTCTATTACATAGAAATTATGTTACATAGTACAACTATATAATTAAATAAATATGTGTGTGTGCACGCCCGCTCACATATATAAAAATCTTTGCACAAGAAATTATTTTAAGTATTAATATATCTCGAAAAACATAAGGGCAATGTTGACAACAACAGTCACAATAATTGTCCAATAGAATGACGAAAATGTTCAAATGGAAACTCACACAAACAACAAATAATAAAATTGCACATTGATAAGATAACGCAATTAGAAGATATACTCCTACATTTACAGGCACTTTGCCATGCAAAGACCTTCTACTAACTTAATCAAAATAGTGAAGACAAAGCAATCAATCTCGCATTAATAAACCTAATACCCCAATTAGGCATCCAAATAGTTGGATATACCAAAACCTTAACCTCTTGTCTTATGCATAACCTAAACTACAGTTTAGGTCTAACTGTCACCTCTCGAATGGTTTATATCACTCAATAATTGATTCTCACAAAACTAATCTCATGTAGACACATAAACAACATTGTTTGTCTTTCAAAACTCTCGTCACTCTCACGGTTGAATTTCAAGGAAGTGCATGCTCTGCTATTCCTTAAATGATTATCTGATATTTATATTTATGAAATCTGAAGAGTCTTTGGCTGGAAGTTTATCACAAATCAAATTTGTTAGTCCTCCAAAGTCACTGCTCAGTCAACTTATTCTCCTATCGTAGTCACTGCTACAACTATTTGAGATATAATCAAACTCTTTGATACTTATTCATAAATATCCTTGTTCGATTTAAATTTCTTCAAAACTTCTTCCAAGGTTTTCAATCATACGAAAATGTCACTTGTAAAAGTCCAACTCGAATTCAATATTCTAATAAAATTTGAAAATCAATAAAATTCATCACAAAATCCTAATCAACACAGGTACCTATCATCTTAGTAACTATGATGTTACCAACAACAATAAAGTTAACAATATCTCCCTTTTGATACATTTGTGATACAACAGTAATAAGTTCCCAAAAATTAAAACCAAAAGTCATTAAATCATAGCATCATTTGACATTAGCTCCTAATATTGTTTAAGATTATATCATCACTTGCAAATCTTCACAACTACAAGTCAAATGACCAAAAAACAACAAAGCAAAGATACACAATGACCATCAACAGAGTCCATGGTCATTGTTATGAACAACGATCCTAATATCGTCATAACAGTAACAATAGCAGTAGAAAAGCATAACAAGCAAACACATTCCCCTTAACTGCAAACCTTCAAACATCATATAATAAGATGCCCTCTAGCGACTTCTTTCCCCCTTTGTGCCACATTTGCCAAAGGGCTCACAAGGTGGCTAGGCAGAACAATATTTAAGCATTGGAAAGTCCAACTTCTCCAACCCATGCTTTCACCTTTCCTTTGTCTAATTTCTATTTCTTAGATTTGGTTAATTTGTTATTTTAGTTATTCTCTTTTTTTTTCTCACATCAAGAACTCCCACCAATTTTGAAGGGTCCATAGCTTGGGGTTCATTGATCCACTAGCTCACATGGATATAGTGGAGGTTTGCGCCTAAGTATGACATTTTTTGGTTCGTTTATCCCCTAAGTTCACTAGATAGACAACCATAAAATGATTAGATTCAAGTTCTTCCACTGCAGGAACAACCCCAAGGTCCCATTACCACTATGAGGGATTCTCCAAATAATTATTTTATTTTATTTTATTTGTTATAAAATAAATTGAGATATACACACACAAATACTAATAATTTTGGCATGCTTTGTGAAAATGCTTTAATTTATATAATAAAAATTAATAAATAATTATTTATTTTATTTTATTTGTTGTATATTGGTTTATTTAAATTTTTATTTTATACTTATGTAAAGGATGTTATAATTACAAAAATAAAAAAGTAAAAAAACATCAAAAATAGATAACTCTATCATTATTAAATTGAAGAGTTGTATATTTGTATTTGGACTGACCATATAAAGAAAAAGCCTTAGGCTATGTTTGGAAGAGAATTTTTTGTTGAATATGATGTTTGGTAGGAGTTGTGTTAAAATGAATAGAATATTTGGAAATAATTGTTTCATGGGATGAATAATATGGTTGATTTAAATATATGTAAAAAATATATAATAATGATTAAATGATATGATAGTATATAGAGATAATAATTAGATTTTAAGGTATAAGTAAAAATAAATATGAGTATATGTGTGATATACATATATGTATTAAATTGATTGTAAATAGGTGTAATAATTGAAAAATAATTAGTTAGTTAGACATGTAAGAGAAAGAAATTTGAAATTTAAATTTGAATGAAATTTTGTTGAATAATATGTTTGATAATGTGAATTTGTAGAGGGAATTTTGAGTGTGAAACTTACATTCCAAACATAAGGTTAGTATATATAGTATAAGTAAATCAAAATTTATAATATAGAATAAAAAAATTATTTAATTTGTTTTATGTGTAGTATATATTTGTTTATTTAATTATTCATTTTATACTTATGAAGAATATTATAATTATAAAAAGAAGTCAAAAATTAAAAAGGAAAAACAACGACAAAAAATGATATTTTTATCATTATTAGTTTGAAAAAAAGTACACGTGTAAATTTATTTAGTATGACTATGTAGGGCTAAACTCTTAATATATGTTACAAATAGATATTGATAATGAATAACTCATGATATGAGTTTTTAAAACAAACGTTTGAAATTTATATGCATACATACATACATACATACATATATATATATATAGAGAGAGAGAGAGAGAGAGAGAGAGAGAATTCTAGAGTTGCTATACATTTCTATGTCAATTTATTGAACTTTTATTTTTAAAATTCAAAATAACTCATTGTTCCATTATTTAGCGAGGTAAATATGGGGAAAAGAACATATTTATGGGGTTGGACCAAAGTACACTTTTGTCCTAAAAATTTTGCTCAACAATCGTTGTCACCATCATCATATCTATAATATGTACTGGTATTTATATGTATACTGATTGCATGGAATCAAAACATTATTTAATAGATAAAATTATGTATAAAAAATAATTTATATTGACTCGTGTAATTTCATTGTGTTACTTGATCAAAAATTTACGTCAAATTTAAGAAAAAATTCATAATTAATAGCTTGTACAAATTAGTTTGAATGATAAAAATAAAACTATTTAAAACTAAAATAAAAAGAGATAAAAAAAATAATGCCAAAATGAGATTTAGAAAAAAAATAAAAGTACATTAAAATTTAGAAGAGAAACAGATTAAAAAGTTAAAAAATACATTTCAAATAAAAAATCAAAATAATGAATAATAAATAACAAATTTGGGAGAAGAAAATATAACAGATTAAATTTGATGGAGAAAAGTATAAAAAATATAATAAAGAAAGTTAGCGAATGATAATAAACAAATTGGAATGTATGATAAATTAAAGTTGAAGGTTAAGAGTATTAAATGTTATAATAAGTTTAGGGAATAAAGCAAAAATTGAGAAAGTTAAGGGTACTTTAATCTTCGTATATAAGTTAAGTTATACAAAAAATTAATGTTAAAAAATGATTTCAATTCCACGATATTAAAATCCTATAAGGCCCCCAGTTAAACATTTCTTTAATATTTTTTATTTCGCCCTTCTGTCTAAACATAATTAATATTTTTCTCTTATATTTTTATATTTTTTAATTTACTCTTTTTATTTTTATAATATTTCTAATTTTCAATTACTTTTAATTTTAAATTAATTTTTTGCTATAATTTGATCAGTAAACAAAGTATAATATATCATAAAAATTTCACATGCATCGACTATGTTGCTATTGCTAGTACTATTATATATTATTACGCATAACACTCTTAGTAATCACATTTGGTCATAAAATTAAATTTGTAAAATAATTCTCCTTTCTTTTGTATTTTATTTGCTCGTTTTTCTTGGTTAGTTTAGTTTCTTTTTTTCTTTTATTTCATTTCTAACTTATTTCTTTCTCTTTTATTTGTATAAATTTTTAATACAACTTTATATTTCAAAAAACTGTACTATGATGATGATCATCATCAGAACGGTACAACAATTTTACATTTTATTATAGGTCTCCCATCTCTGTGTGTGTGTGTGCGTGTGTTTTTTTTTTTTTTTTAAAAATTCTGCTATATAATTCTCTTGTTTTTATCAACACAAGTTTATAATTCATTATTTCAGTAAAATTATATTGTGTTTGGAAACCGTACATACGTAAGTGCATGATTTTTGTTAGATTAAAAATTATAAAAATAAAACACACACACACACACATTTTTTATTTCAAAATATTCATACAGTAAAAATAAAAATTGAGTGCGATAATAATTTATATTTTAAATTTTGAATTTACACTATAGAAAAAACTCTTTAATTTAAATTTTTTTAAATAAAAAATTTGAGCCATTACAATTAAAATTTGAATCAAATAAATCTCTATAGATAAATTTTTAACTTAATTCTCTTATCCTTTTTTTAACTTGAAAAAAACTTGAATGTTCATACAATTTCTAAAAACATTAATAGATTTGATCTTTTTAAAAGTTTACTTGACTTTTAGAAAATGTTAATTCCTTGGTTTAATATTATTGGATCAAACATTAAAATTTAATAAATTTCGTAATTAGTGTTTTGAATGTTACAAAAATACCTTGAAATCTTTATTTAAAAACATGTTTTGAAGTGGATGAGTTTTTGAAATTCAATCATCTTGAAAGCAATTTGAAACTCTGAATAATATTAATTTATGTGTCTAGCGCCACAAATGTGAATAAGACGTAGAATTTAAATGTTATTATATGAAGAACGCCAAAAACGTAGTAGGTTTCTTTAAACTTGGAGGAGAGAATTTCAAACTTCAAATACAACGGAATCTTGTGATCTTGTGTTTTTGAAGTTTGTAAATGTTGCCTTTATTTATAAGAGTGGGTGTGACATTTAATATTGGTGTGACAAAATCTAATTGATTGTGTATATTTAATTTGATATTATTTTTTTTAATTATAAAATACGATTTGACATGTCAAAAAATCAATATTCACCTTTCAAACTTTTGAAAAAAAAGATCACGCTATCAAATAAATGAAATTCGACACTTAACACGATTTGACTGGCTAAGATTATTTATATTCAAATATCGATTATTTCTTTTAAGAATTATGTTCCTAAACCATTGATTGATATTGAATATAAACTAGTAATTTTGCACACTCAATGCATGTGTAATTATAATAATTTGAATATATTTACACACACACACACATATATATATATAGATACAAGGTATAGATTTTCTTAAAAAATTAGATAGTGTTTTTTTTTTTTTTGTTTGATAATGATCTCTTGATATATGAACGCAAATATGAATATGAATATAAATATAAGTATGAATGAATTTCAATTAAGAAGTGAAGACATTTAATTTATTCTTTTAATCTTTATCCAACTCATATATATATCCATACTATATATTAAGTTAATAATACTTTATGATCACGTGATGTAAAATTATACAATTGTCCTCATTTTGAACTCTTTTATTTTTTTTTATCATTTTCTTACTTCCTTTTCTTTTAATTAATCATTTTAATTTATATTTTCTTTCAAATTTCCTTTCATTTCAAATTCATTTTATCATAAGTATTTTTTATACTTTTAATTTTAAATAATTCTATTTATATTACTTAGAATATAATAATTTTATAATTTATACAGAAATTTGCGCACACATAAGGTGTGTTATTTTGATTAGAATGATAACAAAGGCAACAACAAGATTTCACTTAATCTAGGAGTGCAAGGCTTAATATTGTAGATAGACAGATAGATAGAAATAGATAATTCAATATGCCATCATTTGAGGGGCAAACATTTTTATGTTTATGCACATCAAGCATGCAAAAATTATAGTACTTAGTAGGTCTGGACCGTCCATTCTTCATCCAACGGCACCCAATGATGATTATAATGTCCAATTGCTCTACACAACTGAAATCCACATCATACGTTGTGCCTTTTCCGTTTTTTTTCCCCCTTTTTATTGAATAATTAGTATGAATAATTATCATATAAAACATAACTACATCACGGAGTAGATTTATTATTATTATTATTATTATTATTATTATTATTATTACTCGGTCATGGGATTAAATGTCACTTAAAAATATCGACAAAACCGTACAATTTATTATAATTGAAGGTGCAAGAGAAATCTCCTCTGGTTGTGGATGTGAAAAGACCGAGATGCACCTTTTACGTTTAATTTTTATTACTATTTTTTCTTTCTTTGCATTTTTCCATCATTTCCAATTAAATTTGATTTAATATTATTTATTTTTGTATTCAATATTTTCCTATTATTTTTATATAATTTTATAATGCATTTTAATATTAGTAACTTATTTTCATTATGAAAATATAGAAATTTATATTTTAATATCCTTAAAATTTTTTTATTACTATACACGTATCTAAAATGTGTAATTTTTACTAAATGATAGATTATGAACTAATATATACATATATATAATTTAATTTAATTATAAAATAAAATATGTTTACAATATAATTGAAAATATTTATATAATGAAATTATAATTCTACATGCACTTATAATTTTAAATTTTATATGCATACACATCAAATGTGCACCAATTGCTAGGCATTAAATGTTTTTGAAATTTCTAAGCATGAAAATTTTTAATATTTTTGCTCTTTCGTAATGGATGTGACCTTCAAAATATAAATTAAAGTTCGCCCAAAGTTGAACCATTGATATAACATTTAACTCTAAAAGTATCTATAAAAGCATGATGAGATAATTAGTAAATTACCCCTTTCAAAGTTGCTCATTTTGAAAAAAAATAAAAATGAAAACTTAAATAGGTAACCAAAGTAAATGGAGAAAAATGGAGGGCACAAAATAAAATTATTTAGTTAACATTGAACTCTAAAAATATTTATAAAGATAATATGGGCTAATTAGTAGAATACCCATTCTAAAATTATTGTTTTTGAAAATAAGAAGAATAGAAAGTGAAATAGAAATCAATGTGGAGAAAAATGGGAAGAAAAAAGTACCATGGAATAAATATACCAAATGCATGTCCTTTATCGTTAGTTAATACAGTTAAGATATATAATTATTCAACTTGGCAATGATTTATATATATACTCTTTTTCAACTTAGCAATAAGTTATTTTTTTGCTAATATTTTTATATTTTATTTCTTTTTTCTAAATATAATATTTTTATTTCATAAGTATAAAATAAATATATAAATAAACAAATATACACTACAAATAAAACAAATTAAATAATTATGCTTAATTTTATATTATATAAATTTAAGCATGCATATAAGGTGTGTCAAAAATTACTAGTTATGTAGTAAGTATGTGCTAGAGTAACTAATTCTACCTGTTGTAAAGATTAGAATGTCCTTAACATTTGTTTAATATTCTTTATCTTCTTTCAATTTTTTTCACTTTCCCCCTGAACTTTCATTTATTATTATTTTTTCTTACAGTCTACACCTTCATTTTTCTATATTCCAATCACTCATTTTGTTTTCTTCTTACACTTTCCTCCATCAATGTTAGTTTATATATATATGTGTGTGTGTGTGTGTATATATATATACACACACATATATATATATATAATCTTCTTTCAAATTTCTTATTTCTTGTTTTAATTTTAATTTTAATTTTTTTTCTTTTAATATATTTTAAAATTTTTATTTACTTTTCTTTTAACATTTAATATATTTTGGTTTTTTTTATTTGTCTTCTAACCACCATTTGACTTTCTTTTATCTTACTTTTTCACTTTTAAGGTTTTTCATATAAATGTAATCTTAAACAGATCTATTTTTATTATTAAACTAGTTTATATAGGTTATTAATTATCAAATTTGTTTTCACAAGTTTGATTATTTTTATAAAATATATTTTATGCACATATTTTATGTAAAAAAATACTCTTTTTAATTGCATTCGGCTTGAGTGTTAACAATCTCATAATTAATTTGATTAAAACAAAAGAGTTTCTTAGAATCGTAAAATGAGATATGAATTTTTTGTAACTAAAAAAAAATATAAGATGTTAAAATCTTACTTTTAGATTTTATAAACTCATTTTAAAATATTTTTATACATCTTATAAATTTTCAAATATCATGTAAAATATTTTAAGAAGCATACAAACTCAACAAACACCATCTTAATACTTAATTTGAATTATGAATGTGTAGCTCAATTATTTTTTAATTTATGTTTATATAATGTAGAATATATCTATATTTTGACCGATTTGAAATATTAAGTCTTATAAATCTTTGCGTTTTTTTCAATTAATAAATTACACGATGTCGAAGTAAATCAACTGAATTATTTAATACTCTCGTCCTAAAAACGATGTGGACTTTGGTATTCTATTAAATGCTCCTTCCCCCCAACCAGTTTATTTGCTACTTAATATAGTTTACCTAGTTAATCATAGGGTCGAAGGGGTGGCGAGATACCTCATTTGATACATAATGTAAGTATAGAGAAAATTTAAAATAAAATAAAATAAAGATAAAAAACGAGGTAAAATATAAAATATGAAAAAATAAGAATATATCTAAAAATTAAGAATAAAGAAAGGACAGTATAAAATTTTAAAATCGAGGCATTCAGGTAGATAAGCCTTTGCAATTAAACTATATAATACTCTTGAACTTAATATACACTATAAATGCTTAATAAACTGATGAAGTAGACACACTATAGAGTGAAAGATCTCTTTAAACTGGTTTTGTCAAACACCCTTTTGATTCTTATTTTGATCGACACACATTTGTTCAAAACAATTAATTTGTTAACGCAGACATGCCTCATAAAAAAACCCATAATTAAGCTAAATATAAGCAATAGTGCGATATTTTTGTCAGATACACAGTGTAACGTTTCTGTCAGGGATAAATCACTTTGGACTTCAAACTCTATGCATGAATCTGGTTGGTTTGTTCAAATCCCAAAGCTCTCTGAGTTCTGCATATTCGAATCCATTGTGTTGAAATTATTACTAAAGGATTGGAGCAACACAATTGCTAATTTGTACCTGTCAATATAGTGCTTCCAAACATGCCACTAATCAAAATATCACTAATTTTTTTTGGCTCTTTCTTATTTATGTATTATTCTTAAACTTTTGCACCAATTTTTCTACTAACAAAATTTTGCATCCAAACAAATTCTCCAGGTATGTTTGTTTTGGTTTTGTTTGTTTTAAATTATCAATCTCCAAAAGTACATACTCAATTATTACACTTATTTTTTATATCTTTCTATCTCTTACTTTTATAGAATTCTCGAAATAAGAACACCTAAAAACACACACACACCATTATTGCCAAACAAACAAAACCTTTGTGTTAATTGAAATTGTGTAAAAATAAAAGAATTAAAAATAATATTTAAAAAATATAATGATTAAAATGTATTTTTTGAGATAAGGAGTTTGAAAACAAGTCTATCCTATAATTCTTAAGGCCCTAGTGCCGTATTTAGATCTAGAAACTTGAAGAGATAAATTTTAAATTCATGATCATAAATCCACCACAAGTGTCTGAATAAATTTATTTTACAATACATTTCAATTCAATCTATTCTCGTTTTAAATTATAATTTTAATAATTATTTTGGATTTTAAATTTATTTTATTTGAGGTCATTTAAAAATTCTTTCCACTAATTCAAGCATGCGTAGGCAACAGCCCTTTTTGGTCAAATACACAGTGGAGCGTTCGAGATTTTATTCGGACATGAGTTGCAATCACCTCCTTTCTTTTCATCAATTACCAAATATTATTTACTTCGCACGCACTGTAATAGTCAAATAACTTTATCTCATACTCAAAGACATTCTATGAAATCCATTTCAGTGTGTCTCTCAATCATTTGATCTAACGTTTTCTTCGAAGAAATGAGGGGCCAAACAAGCAGAGACACCTTAGGCCGGCGATGCCAAGCAGTCACATTTTCGACCGTTCAACAACATTGTTCGCAGGTTGCCACTTCACTAGGGGTTCCCGAGCGCGGGCAATGCACATAATAATAACTCATAACATACAAGTTTTTTTGTTCTCTGAATCAAAGAACTATATTAGAGGGTTCCTCAGCTTTTGGGAGCAACAGGAGAGGGGATAAAACTGGTGGTGAAAAACGAGAGAGAAAATCATCCGACCACATATCAGGTACCGTGTGCTTCCTCTAAATCTTGTCATGGAGGGTCACTACCAAGTCATGAGCGTCGTCTAGAAGTTTCCAGACATCGAGATGACCAGCCATGTTATGGCACTCCTTCATGATTTCATCCAGGCTGCTGTAATTCTCTATGATCAATTTCCTCTTCTGAAGAACAGAGGCAGCTATGGCGTAAAGTAGCAGATCGTCTGTTGGTGGAGCTCTTAACCTCATTCTTCGCCAAGCAGGCTTGACAATTCCAGCCCGAATTGCTGCTTGATCTGCCCACATGACTTCCCAGAGGCAAAGAGTCTGCTCGAAAGTCAACTCCCTCCTGAACAGCACCACCACCATTCTGTACACAAAGAAACAATCTTCAGCCTGAAGCTTCTCCAAGTGCTTGTACAGATGTGAATCCTTGCACTTGATGATTTTCGAAACAATGTTCAGCTGTCTCCGGATACCAACCTCATCAAGGCGGAAGTTATGTCGAGCTTTCTGCATGAAACCCACAAAGCACCAGAAAGCCACGTGATCTTCCTCTATGACCGTAACAATAGGAGAAAGTAAATCGCTCATACCCTGACAATAACCTGTCTCTGAATCGTACACAGCATAAGCTTCGAGAATAGCAACAAGACGTGCAGCATGATAAATTCGACAAGGCTCAAGGTGATCATAATCCTTCAATCCAACACTCTCAGCTAGCTGTCGTGCCTTTGCTTCTGACACAGCAGCTTGAGAAGGTGAATAAGTGATCCATTCATCGTTAGACCGTATAGCATCCAGGCGTATGATCCTCTGCCATGTGGCAAAATCTTCGGTTTTATAAAATACAGGCCTTGCTTCTATCCTTTCAGGAGTGGAATCAACAACAGATTCATAACGGTGATTATCTTCTGTTTCTGTTGGGCCGAGAAGTGGTTTTGTGTCCTCAGGGTCTTCAAAGGAATCAGAATCTGATGAGTCAGATTCAGCTTCAGAAACATTTTCATTGGTAATTACAGCATCATCAATTTCCTGCTCCACTAAATCGTTAAGAAACACATCACGTCCATCTTTATAAGCAATCTCACCAGACAAGCCAGCGACCTCCATTGAAACGGAAGGCCTGGCACTAGAAACTTCATCCAAGCTTGAACAACCTATAATTTGACTGATATCACCACTATCCTCATTGCTATTGCTTCCGGATGTATCCTTCAACTTAAAACTCCTTTCACCCTGTTTTGAAATTTGACGACACTGTCTTCGTAACTCTAAATAGTCTCTTCTGCAAAATCAGACACAACTCAGAATTGAACCAGACGGGGATAAGGGAAGGGGGGTTGAGGAACCTATATTATACACAATAAATTATCATGGTCTCTTAGTTGCTCATACTTGGAGACTGTAAAAATTCATGTGTTTGTTGGACAGAAAACAGAATTGGAGGCAAAATCATTTTCAGAGCACAAGCAGAGCTGAGATAAAAACTCAAACTCAGGCTGTGTTGAGTGAGGGGTTTTGTTGGTGGGTGATGCTTGATGAGAACTATTTTTAGAAAGAATGCTTAATGGGATGAATAGAATTATTTATTCGAATTTGTGTATTCATATAGGTATAAAATATATAGTAATAATTAGATAATTTGGTAATATATAGATAATAATTAGTTTTTAGGATATATATATATATATAAATAAGTGTATGTGTGTATATATATAGGTATGGATTTGAATAATAATTAAAGAAAAATTAGTTAATTTTACATGCAAAAGGGGAAAAATTAAATTTGAATTTAGATTAAAAAATTTGTTTAGTATGTTTATCAGTACAAAGTTTGAAAGGTTGTGCAAAGTTGGAAAAGGCGGTTCCAAACCTAGCCTCAAGGTTCCAAGTGATAGGCGGTTCCAAACCTAGCCTCAAGGTTCCAAGTGATAGCCGGTTCACACATGCCACATCAACAGTAGGCATGCAGTCCCTTAAGGGCACCCCATTGGCTTGCAACTCAACATTTCATTTAAGAGGTGTTGGATTCAAATCTACTTGGGTGCCTATGTGAGTTAGTGTGGTGTGTGAGGTAAAAAAAAAGATAGATATGCATATCTTCATCCAAGTTAAAATTTTGAGAAGCAGCATAACCATTTATGAAGATTTTCAAGTACAAATGCTTCTTTGAAAGACCTACTTAAACAGATATTTAAACACAACAGAAGACACTATAGCGGAAACAATAAAAAGTGTGTTTCACTAATTATTTGTGCAATTCCCAATTAATCCAATCCAATTTTAGGCATTAAACTATACACTTTAAGAGCTTCAAATATTTAGGTGCTTTGATTATTGATTTAAGCCAAAATGAGTTGACCTTATAAAATCAGTCTCTGCAGGTGGATGACATAAGAAGGGTTATTTATTGAAAAATCAAAGCAAGGAATAATTCCCTAAAAACATGTTCATTTTATTTATTTTTTATTTGGAGGTGGGTGTAGGCTTGATCATACCTCTTCTGAACTCTAATGGTGTCTCTCTCTCTTTTTGAACTTTTCACGTCATACCTGCATGGGTATACATCCAGTAGAGAATTACCATGTGGAAAGTCCAACATAAAGGAAAACAAAGAAAAAATCCCTTTTTCATAATGTATAATCTTCCAATAATCAAATCAAGTCATATAAGGCTTTGAGTTACAAAGAGCTTGCATCATTCAACTGAAACACAATTTATTCAACACATACAAGCATGCTTTCACCGCCCATTTCAGGAAATGCAAATCATTAAAAATGAAGAAAGATGTTGTCCACATGAATTGACATTTTGTTGTTTGACCTAAACCATCTGCAGCCTTCATGTGTTGACTGAGGGAATGAACAAGGTACACCGATACATAAGTCATACTCCAGAAAGCAACAGGTCTTACAGCAACTCTAAAGGCCAGTAGAGTTTATAGGTTGCTTAAATTAAAAGAATTCACGAGAACCAGCAAATAATGTGATTCATCAATATGTTTACGTATATTAGAAAACAGTAGCATGAAGCACCCATCCGTAGTCATAAAGCAGATGTAAACACCTTAATAGACTTAAAAACAAAAAATGGCACGTTCTGAATATGAGAGCAATTCACATGTCAGAGAAAATCAACTATTAAGCACATTTACAGAACTTTTAATATCCAAATATCACGCAAGATATGAAATTTCATCAAACAACAAAGTAACAGAAGTACAATGGAATCTAAACCAATTGTCATTTCTCTAGAGTAAAAACAATAGAAGATAGTGAAAATAAGCAAAAACAAGAAGATAGTGAAAATAAGCACATCAAGCACAAGTTTCCCTCTGAATCAGATATTAAAAATAGAATGCTTACATTCCAAGCAGGAATGGCCAAACCTCTGCCCTTATGCTTGGCTCGACACCCTACAAATTAGCCAAAGCTTGAGCACAAATTGCAAAAACTAAAATGAAATATTTTAACCAAATGCACTAAGGCTATACTGATTGAATATTCTTGCGCACACATGTTTATAACTATGAAAGGGGAAACATACCCCAGCCCGAATTTTCTTCAAAAACTTGACCCCTCCATCAGAAAGCCTCCCATCCACATCAAATAAACTCTTCCATTGTTTGGCAAGAAGGGCGTGTTTTCTTCTCCTTCTAGACCATGGAGATTTAAGGCTTCCCCTGTAGAAAATGCACAAAACGTTTAAATTGCCACCCAAAGAATAAACAAAAACTTTAATTTTGCAGGAATAATGACAAGCTAGAAAAATATAATATTGTGTTTTCCCATTAGCAGTGTAAACTCATCTCACCAGAAGGAACATTAACGGACTTCTAAGTCAACATAAAACATTAGGTCCCATTAATTAAGAGAGTTCAAAATCAAATTAAAGAATGAAAGGTCTATCCATGGTTTCTCCAAGAATTTTCATAATACTGGACCAATTTCATCCTGAACGGCGGACTGTAATAACTTCTTTCCAGAGGTCTTTAAGAAAATCCTATGTCGCATAAACTCTCGAATCACAACTTTAGAGAACAGAACACTCCATACCCTTATGCTCACTCCAAATCTTCTAAACCCTCAGTTTACAAGCCAACTCAAAAGCTATAAAACAGGGATACCTAAATTGCAGCCAGATATAATGAATACAACCAAGAAATCTTTTTGGCTTTGGTTGCACTTGTAGAATTCGACAAGCGTTTTAACGATTGGGATCTGAGGAGCGATATGGAAAAATCAGAAATAACAATTAAATTTTTAATCAAGGAATAAGAAAAGGGACCAAAAACCCGAAGCTTTGAAGCAGACAGATATAGAGCGAAAAAGAACTAACCGATCAGAGGAAACTGGTGAGGAAGACGAGGATGATGAAGAAGCAGCGACTAACAAAATCGATCTCAAATAAATCCACGAGGATGACGACGACGACGACGATGAAGGCGAGGAAGGAGACGGTGTCGTGCTACTCGACCCCAAAGAAGTCTGGCTCCGCCTCAGCGCTCTCATCAAAGGTTGTTTTTGGACCAACATCTACGCAAACCTATCTATTTGTATCTATTTCTCAATTCACAGGCAATTTCTACACACAATCCTGTCCTCTGTCTCTCTCTCTCTCTCTCACCTAGGGTAACACGATTGAGGATTAATCTGACGAAACCTTGATTTACAACATTTTTCATCTTTACCTCCGGGAGGAGTAGACGAGGGTAGCGGCGATCGCAAGGCCGGCCATGGCCGTGACGGCGATGGCTATCTCAACATTTGAAGAGTACGCGAAGAGTCCGCTGCCCCCGCCGCCGGACCCGCCCCTGGCCTCCGCAAAGACGAAGATCCCCCTCCGACCATCAGCGCCGGGAAAGATCTCGTGCATCAACGACAAAACCGCCGCCGCCGCCGACGTCAGCACCTGGGAAATTACAGTTACGCCCTCGCACCTCTTCACTCCCCAGCTCTTCCTCAACACCATAACCAAACTGAAAACGCCCCCCTTTTCACTTTCTCTTTTTGCTTTTTGAATGGCCCTCTGCGAGCAAAATAATTAAAATTAAATTAAAATAAAATTGCCGTTCCGATATTCATTAAATATCTTTGACGCGCCCCTACGAAGATGCGATCGAGTCATCAGAAATCAAAAAAAGGGAAAAGACGGCCTGTAAACTTATGTGGGTGGCCCTTTGTCCAATGGGCTGGAACAATTATTAATAGGGTGGGTTGGGAATACTTTTTGTGACTGTCCAATCTGTCATTTTGGAATACAATATATTTGCCAAGATTTGGAATCACCTATCTACTTAACCCTTGCTCATACATGGATATAAGTCCAAATTTCAAAGTCATCAATTATATTGCCAAGGGCAAGAAAAGTGTGCTCATTTAATATTTAAATGAAGTCTACACATCAAAGTATAAAAAGATAATGTATGGGATTGATAAATATAGATAGGGGGTGCACATATGATTGTACCCTTAATTGTTTTGTATTTTAAATTAATGTTAAAACTAGCTTGAAGTTGTTATAAGTTGTGGGGAAATTACTCCTCTAACAACAAAATAGGGAATTTATATTGATTTTTGAATTGATCTCTACATCTATAGAATATTTATATACTATATTATTATTTTAATAAAGCTTTTTGGTTGTTCAAGGTAAAATTACACAAAGCCCTTTATTTTATGTTCTCTTATTTTGTCATCCTTTCTTCCTCTTTCTTCTTTTTTTGTTTTGGTATTATTTATACTTTTAACCAATATTATTTTAAAAAATAAGACTCTTAAGTTGCACAATAAAAAATTATACAATTACCTCTATTTATATTTTGTTATTTTCTTCCATCATTTTTTTCTTTCTCTTCTAACTTATTGCTTTATTTGTATTCTCTCAAATTTTCTCTCTTTTAAAATTCTTTTGATCTTTATTGATATTTTTATTCAAGAAAATCTATACTTTTTAAGATAATTTTATATATTATTTAAAATACTATAGTTTTATAATTTACATGTAAATTTACATACACATAGAATATGCAACTTTTACTAATATTATAAAGTCTTTGGATCCATTTTGGTTTTACATTGTAAAATGACACATCTAACCTATTTTTAGTTATACAATATAAAATTAAACATTTATCCTCAATTAAAGTTCTGTAGTTTTTTCTATTCTTTATGTATTTCTTTTTGTTTATTTTATCTTTATTTGTGTTTTCTTTTAATATTTGTCACTTTTCATTTTTTCATATTTTTATTATTTATTTTAAATGTTTCCTGTATTTTTAATTTTAAACAATATTATTTTTATTATTTAAAATACAACACCTTTATAATTTTTTAATAATTTTACATAGATATTGAGTGTGCCAGTTCAATCTGAGACTACCTTCGTTCATTTATACACAAATAAAGGTCTGCATCTGAGTGCCACAACATCAATTCATATTAATAAATTATTTGAATGAAATATATCTTTATACTATTTAATATAATTTAATTATATTGATGAACTTCTAAGAAAATAAAAGTAAATTAAACACGCCTAAAGTATAGAATATTGATATGATGATTTAATTTATTTGGTTTGGTTTCAAAATAATCAGTTTTTCAATGGAGAAAATAGTATGTTTTTACCAATAAACTCTTTATTTTATTATATTTTGCTTTTTACATAATTAAAAGAAATAGTTATAATTGAATTTATTAATGAGAATATATTAGAAAGCATATTAAACAACTAAAGGAAGTTATTCTAATTATCTTTAACCACAGCATCACAATAATATTAATAATAGTAATAGTAGTAGTAATAATAATTTAATATACAACAAATTTTGGTCTGAAGTTTTTCAGTTTTCTTACTAAATCAATTATGTCATATAAATCAATAATTCACATTCAATTTGACATTTGAATTCAAGACTTCACTGCTTGGAGCCCCAATTTAACTTTAAAAGTATTTAAAGGTTCTAGTCTAACTACAAACCATGAACCTTTTAGGGTAAGTCAAAAAGAAAAAAAAAATTATTTGTCAAAAAGTTGCGTGTTTGAATTTTTCTACCAATGTGAAAGTGGTATTGTTGATTAAAATTTAAATACCATACAAGCAATCCATTGTCTACATAACTTTGTGATGACTAGGGCCAAATCCTATTGAAAGAATCGCATAAATTTGTGCTTCTATGGAAATTCCTATATTTAGGGTACACGAAGTTTAACCCTACACAAATTTCACTTAGATCGGATTTCATCACCAATTAACTTGAACTTGAGGAGGGACAAAAAAATTGGAGTGTCTTGAATCAATGGAAAGAGGAAGAACAAGTTGACTCTAGGAACACCATAATCATCCTAAGTTATGATCACTAACCCCTAATGCTTAGTGCCTCTAGTTGATCTTGTCTTCTCCTGTTCTCCAACATAGTTTGTCATGGAATCTGATTTGCTTAAGAAATAAGGACTACCAATCTACGTTACTTAATGCGAGTCTTCGGGCAAGGAAATGATTACCTGAGGCGAGGGGCATCTATGGTGTTTGGTTTGCTTTGGTATTATGATTACCAAAATTGGGATCCACTATGATGATGAAATGCCCACCAAACTTTGACTATGCTGAGATAGTAATTATAAGTGTCATAATTGCCCTTAGTGAGATGAGGGAACAAACTTTTGACGTGGACTTGAGTAGCAAAATTTGCTTAAGAAAGTAATAAGAGGTTGTAGTTGAGTATAAGAGGTAATAAAATTGATTTTAATGTATTCTTACATTATTCTTCTTAGACACACTCACATTGATACAAGTGTATAAGGCGAAGGTCAAGGTTTTTAAACATTTTGGCCGATTTCTGGATTCAATTACAGTATACGGTCATGTTTGAAACTCAACTTTCAAATGCATATCAAATTTCACGCTATGAAACGTACCATTCAATATCTTTAATTAAATTTAAATTCAAAATTTTTATCTCATGTATATAATTAATTATTTTTTAATTATTACTATTATTCACGATCAAATCAATATCTATATATATCACATGTACATTAATATTTATTTTTATTTATACCTTATAACATAATTATTATTCATATAAACTATCAGATCATTTAATTATTATTATATATTTTATATACTTATTCAAATAAATTATACTATTCATCTCATGAAAATATTCTTTACAAACATACTACTCATTTCAACAGAACTCCTGCAAATATCGTATCAAACAAAATCTCTCTCCCAAACATAGCCTATAATTGTTCATCAATACAATCGGTGCAAATCAGTCAAGAATTGATTGAAATCAATCAAAAACTGGTTTGAATGTTTTTTAATGATAAAAAATTAAAAGAAACGAAAAATCACCTTTCTCTAAAATAAAAATAAATAAGACATTTTTTTTATGTTTTTTATGATTTCCAACATTTTTACCCCCTAAACATATATTATTTATTAGTATATATAATTTTCACTACCTATTTTTTATTTTGACTTTTCCATATTTAATTGATTATATATATATGTATGTATTATTGTAATTGAATCATTGAAAATTTAAATATTTTATCTTAAAATTTAAAAAATTTTCATTTGCTTTGAATTCAATTTAGTTTCTTTTCAGTTCTATAATATTTTTTTTATTCTTGTTAAATTATTAATGTTAAGTTTGAAACTTATCATTTGAAATATTAGTAATTAGACTTGAATTAATTTTATAAAGTTGACTTAATACATTATATGTGTGTGTATAAATATATATATAATATTATACATAATTCAAAACTATTGTTTTTTTGAAAACATTTGACTAATCAGATTAATAATCTCACGACCTAATTAGTTCACTAGTTTTGCTGTGAATGAGTTGGGAAAATTTCGGATAACTATCTTACATCTACACCAAATTCCAACAGCTACCCAATATTCGAACAATCCTTTCCCCAAACCCATAAGTGTTTGAGCGCCGTATTACTATCACAAATTTGTCTAGAAATACACGGACTCATATTTTTCCCCGACAACCTGTGTTTCATGTAATGGGTCCGATTTAGAAACAATGGTAGAGATAATATAATAACAATACATCCCTGAATGGCCAAATAGATGCACTTGCAGATGATCTTAAATCCAAGTTAACTTACATGTGGTATTTCTTAACCACTCCACGAGAGCAGCCGGCAGCTGGAATCTACAGAGATTCCACACTGCGAGACTCGTGGCCTTGTCTTGTAAGCTCAGCTTTTACGGAAGTATCCTTGGTTTTGGATTATATTACTGTTACATTATAAGTAAAAGAAATGGGAAACTTCATATGAAAAATCAATAAGACAAAATTGTCCATGCGCTAAGGGGAATCTACAGAGATTCCACAGTGCAAGACTCGTGTCTTGTCATGTAAGCTCAGCTTTTATGGATGTATCCTTGGTTTTGGATTATATTACTGTTACAACTTCATATGAAAAATGAATAAGACAAAATTGTCCATGCGCTGAGGTGTCCGTGAATGGGGGGACAAGGGATCCCATTTATGCAACAGGCCACATGCCCTTTGCTTTGATACTACACCTAATTAAATTAAATGGAGTCACATGACCCCTGAAAGGTGCTTCATGCTTTTTTATTACTTATTTAATGCCTTCAGACTTGAAAATGATATTTACCGATGAAATTCAAAATATGACTTAAACCATCATGAAAGCCACTTGAATTAAATTACTTTTTTCTTCAATATGGAAATATGCATAGGGATGATGAATAATAGCTTTTGTTAACAAAAATAAATGTTTGATTTTGATAGAAAATTTCGAGAATAATTTTCTTTTTCTTCCACAATTCCCGAGCTCATGCAATGGAACTGTTGAAATTCAAACCATGAAATAATCACCATGTTTGTTACCTCCATTTTTTTTGAACAAAGAGAATTAGATTTTCATTTCACAGCCAAACAGCACTTCAAAGTCGACGAGGCCAATCGAATGGGATCGACACTGCGCCTAGCTACGCCAGCTAATTCACGAGCCTCCCCTTAGCATGCCTGAATTCCACAGACTCAAACGAATGCCGAATATCCGGACAGATCTTCATTCTTATTCCTTAACGAATTGACAAACACAAGACTGTCCCCTTGTAATATTATATTCCGCCACCCTCACATCATCGCAGAAGTAGCTGCTTCTCTGGCCGCGCAGCACTCGGCCGTGTCACATGCTCTACTGGTCTGAACACCTCGGCCAAGACGTCATGGTTAGCTGACTTTGCAACAGTACCAATCCCAGCCCTCTTCTCCTCGGCAAATATCGCTCCATCAAAACTTGGTTGGATCTGGTCAAGATCCATGTGAAAGTGTTGCTCGTCTTTACCTTCACCTCCGCCTTTTCTAACAATTGTAAAGCTCCATCATAGTCCGTCACCATGCGTTTTGCATCGCACACCAGGTTCCCCTGAGATTGGTCTGCTTGCCCTTTTAGGTTCTGGTTCCGAAGTCTCCCGATCGCCCAAAGAATGGCGATAAATAGCCGAAAATGTTCTTCCTACGGACCAGTGCATTACCTAATTTTAAATATCTTGTTATCTCATCAAATTTCACACTAGTAAAACTTTATTAAATTTAAATTAAAAATTTCTCTTTTATATATATATATATATATATTTATGTATGTATTACTAACTATTTATTTTTTAATCATTATAATTGTGTACAATTAAATTAATAACTACACACATACATACACTTATATCTAGATATATTTATATTCTTTAAATTAATTATTATTCATATATACTATCATATCATTTAATTAATTACTGTTATATATTTTATATATTTATAAATAAACAAATTCAAATAAATAATACTATTCATTACATCAAAATTTTTGTCACCAAAACTCATCTTCCAAACATAATCAATGTGATATATGGTCAACAACATTTTGCTAAACATTGATAAGCTTAGTAATAAATAAAAAATAATAGTAACTTGGTCCCATGGATGTACTGTCATACCGAAGAGAATGGACCACACAATTGCTTCCTTGGTAACCTTTACTTTTCTCAACAATTGAATGTGCTACTGGAAGTCGTAGATTTTGTCAAACAGTGTCTTAAAAACCAAACTGACCACCAAACAAGAAAAAAATACCGGTTAAAGGTTACCGATTCAATCGTATTTGAATGACGATGTAATATTTATATTATAAATTTAATTAATATGATAAAAATAAATAAAAGAATGAATATTGAGAAAAAATACTTAAACTTATTTAAAATTTTTTTAATTACTGTTAATAGTGAAATATATTACACTAATACAATAAAAATACCAAAAAAATAAAAAATAAATATTAATTCAATAAATAAAATAGAAAATGAAAATGTAATATAATTTTATTAAGATTTTATATATTCAATATGTGTTAAAGTAAAAAATTATTGGAGATTTTGAAAGACAATTTATTTAATTCATGAACCTTTCTTTATGGAAAAGAACAAATCGACAATAGATTACAATTAAAAAAAAAATTGAATTAAGAATAAAAAAAACTTCGAATTTAAAAGACTATTAATTTTTCGATTTGAATTGTTTGGTTTTCATGAAGGCAATTGGTTCAATTGGCTTTAACAGTCCAATTATAGTTTTATTCCATTTTACTCACTTTTGTTATAATTCTAGTTTATAAGTCATGCACAAACCATTTTTATGATGAGTAAACTGTCTAACTAGTTAAAATTTTAGCTCGAGTCGATTTTTAAAACATTGGCATGAAGAGGAGAAAACTTGTTAATAAATAGGATTGACTAGAGGGGCTTCTTTAACACAAAAAGAAAAGATGTGTTGGCCTTCTTTAATCTCAACAAAGTTTAAATGGAGGTCCATTTGTTTATGTTATTCATTTACTCATAAAAACTCGGGATGGACATTTCCTGCATGCGTTGATCTCTTACACGCACGCGCATATATTTGATATCGCTGTACTCTTCAGAATTGGATGACGACCTTTTTATTGGAGTTTTTATCAAACACTGTGAAATACAAAAATAATATTTTTCAAATTTACCTAATTATAGCTAAAAAGACAAAACTGTTAAAATAAAGTAAATTGGAGGGAATTAAGTGCTAATTTTAAATCTAAACCGGAGCTTTATTGTTCAGTTTACATTGAAAATTCTGTGTTCTTATTTTTAGTATTTTTTTATGGGCAAATGTACTTTTTAATTAATGTGGAACATTTAGACTCGAACCCTGAAATTAAATTGTAAGTAAATTTTTATGCACTAATTTAAAAATGTATAAATAATAAATTAAGTGTGCAAATAATATATAAATAGTAAGCAACACGATGAAATGAATATGTGCAATATTGTAGATTTTAATGTATAATAAATACCCAAAATATATTGCCAAAGATAAAAAGACGCTGTAAGCTAAAATTTTAATGTTTATTTGATACCTCAAATAATATTTTTAGTATCATATTAGCACAATAGTGAAATGTTAATGGATTGAGTCTTAAACAACTGGATTAAAGGTGTAAGAAATAAATAAATAAATAACTTCTATATATTCTTGTAATGTATTAATTCAGTATGGTAATCATATGTTTATACATTAATGGTATGTTGGGATTTGACATAGGACACGTAACATTAATTGTAATAAGGAGTGACTAAAATCCGTGGAAGGCAGGTTTTAGCATCATGCGGTCATGGGATCTAGCATTTTATTTTTGGGAGTCTTATTATGGTATCGAAAGGGCCAAAGTGAAATGCCATGGGAGTTGCCATGGAAAATTTAGTTATTAATCTCTTATGAAATCTTCTACTCTTGCTTTTTCTCTATCCTTGTGTTCCACGTGCATTAAATTACACTATGGGACAACTATATGAATACATGATTGTCGTGTATTGATTGAAAAATAGAGATGAACAATAAAAGTAGAACAGGAGAAATGATATGGATTGATCTTTGTAGTGTCATGTTGTGAGGCAATTTTTTTTTTGTGACCTCAGGTATGTTACTAAAATTTCTGTTATAAAATTTCTCCTAATGCGCTCGTATGGATTGTGGATTGTGTAGAAATTTTGCGAGCCGTTCAAGTCTTCTTATGCTCATCACACGGAACAGTTCTGTGGATTGGGTACAAACTGAACCTTAAGAAGAAACACGTATATGTGTCTCAAGTCTCAAACTAAGGAGGTTTGCAACAAACCCTTGTCTCTTTGTCCCGCGTTGCGCTTTTGGACTTTCATACCTCAGAAAAATCCAACCTGTATCCTGATAGTTGTGGTGCTGTCTGGGCAGGGTTGCGGGCGCCAGAGCTCCACGTGGAACTCCGTGGGCAGACCACTATAGTTATGGATTCCTTGAAACACGAGGCACAAGACCAGTTTTAAGTGTTTATCTTACACAAATCTGGCAGCGACAATATACACGGGATGCTCTTCACCTCCTTCAGCTTTGGACACGTCAAAACAAGCACAAACAAGACTTCGAAAAAATATGCTTACACCATGGAACCACGTATTTAATTTTGGACTAGAATTCATGTGATTTTTCTCCGTATCTTGACGGGGCATAGGGACATTTTGCTGTATCCAAACATGGCAAATTAGTGCCCTCACAACTAGAAATCAATTAAATTAGGACGGTAGGTGGAGATGGATTTTGCTCAAAAAGCTATCCTCAAAAAGCTTGTTCTAAAACAATTTGAAACAATTTTTAGAAAGTCATCCCAAAATTAGAGGCGCCCATGGGACGGACTCTCAATATTGTCTTAAAAGGCGTCTTGCCTACATACCCAAGACAAATATTAAGATAACTTTGAGACAATTTTAAGATAGAAATTTGAGATGGACGATTTTGAGACGGTTTTTACCACCATAGATTTAAAATGATTGGTGATAGGGCTGAATTGGAGACAATTTTGGTAAAGGGATGGACTTAGGATGGTCAACATTTGAGACGAATTTGGTACGCGGCTTTGGTACGCCTTTTTGCTAGGATGCATTAGGGACAAATTTGGGAGGGCTTCTTAGGGATAATTTTGGAATGATTTGGTTTTCTCAGAAATTTGGGATGACTTTCTTTAAGATAACTTTGAAATGAATTTGGGATGGTCTTGATATGGCTTTTTTTGAAATAATTAGATTATTGCTATAAATTTAGGATGAATTTTTTGGAATATTTGTCTCAAAAAGCTTGTTCTAAAACAATTTGAAACAATTTTTAAAAAGTCATCCCAAGATTATAGGCGCTTATGGGACGGACTCTCAATATTGTCTTCAAAGGCGTCTTGCCTACATACTCGAGACAAATATTAGGACTACTTTGAGACAATTTTAGGATAGAAATTTGGAATGAATGATTTTGAGACGATTTTGCTGCCATAGATTTAGAATGATTGGTGGTAAGGATGAATTAGGGACAATTTTGTGAAGGGAAGGACTTAGGACGGTCAACATTTGAGATAAATTTGATACAACTTTTTGTTGAGACGAATTTGGTACGCGGCTTTGGTATGACTTTTTGCTAGGATAGATTAGGGACGGCTAATAGGGACAAATTTGGGAGAGCTTCTTAGGGATAATTTTGGAATGATTTGGTCTTCTCATATATTTGGGATGACTTTCTTTAGGATGACTTTGGGACATGTTTGATTTGGGACGAATTTAAGATGGTCTTGATATGGTTTTTTTTAGAATAATTAGATTATTGCTATAGATTTAGGATGACTTTAGAAAAGTTTTTCAATTTATTTGTAATTTTTTATATTCGTAACAAATTATTTGCTAATTTATCAAAATTTTACAAGTGGGGCTATGTCCGTCAACTATACATGAAAAAATTTTAAAAAAAAAAATTCATTAGCACATATTGCCTTCAATTCTTATTTATAATTTATTTAATAATCTAATATGCATTTGAAAATCTGATATCAACTCACTTAATAGTAAGATGTTAGATTTATAATACAAATATTTATTACAATATATATATGTATATATATATTACTAAAAACAAATTCTTTTTAACCAATTAGAAAAGTAGTACTTTTTTAAAAGTATGTTTTATTTTTAAACTTCACTTATTGTGTAATTCATTAAGTATTTACTAGTGATGTATATTTGGTTTATTATCTATCTGTATACTATTTAAGTTTTAGTGTGACGAAATATAAACTATAATTTATCTTTTAAATACATTTAGTTTTTTTAAATTAAAAGCTTATTTAAGTAGTTAATTGTTCTTATGAGTATTCAAAACTTTTGGAAAAATGACGCTATCTATATGCAGAGAATGAAATTGTAATTTCTTTAAATGTTCTAACAAATTGAAGTTTCATTATTCCTTAATAAATAAAATAATTCACTTCTATGTTAGAAAGTAATTTTAATCATATTTTTTTTATCATTACTATACATATTTTGATAGTTATTTGACATTTTTTTGTTACATTTTACATGCTTGACTTATGAACTTCAATATATTGAAATATAAGATGCCGTGAATTTCATTAGTTTGTTCATACTTCATTTTTAGAACATATTTTTAGAATTTATTTTAATTTAATATACATATATGTATATAGCTATTCGTAGAAATTTTTGGTAATAGGGATATCTTTGTACATGTTAAAAATACCATTATGAACTTTTACTGTATTCTATTAATTTTATTTTATAGTTATGTTGAAAAATTTTTTGATATAAAGAAATTTTAAAGTAATTAAAAAACATTTTAAACAATTATATACAAATAAAATGTATAATTTATTCGTGCGTGGCGTGGGTCACACCCTAGTGGGGCTAGAACGAGTAAGATCGAGTTTGTCAAGAT
Source organism: Avicennia marina (assembly GCA_019155195.1). Taxonomy (NCBI): domain Eukaryota; kingdom Viridiplantae; phylum Streptophyta; class Magnoliopsida; order Lamiales; family Acanthaceae; genus Avicennia; species Avicennia marina. The sequence goes on along the minus strand of CM032762.1, from coordinate 5,124,674 downwards.
TTAAGCCAAAAAATTATTACTTTTTAAGAAATAAATAGGTTTAAAATGGGTCAGGTTAAATTCGTGTGAGTTTAAGTAAAAAACAATTGTTTTTCGTTCAAATAGTTCTTTATAGAACTTGTTAGAAAAATGTCCATATTTTTGCTGATTATATCAAAAACATAATTTTAGATTAAAAAATTATTTATCTATTTATTTATTTATATTTTTGGGGGTTTGGACTTTGAATGTATTAGATAAATCAAAGTAGAGTTTAATTAGAATGGTGAAACTCTTGGATGACCATAGTTTTAGAGATTTTGTAGTTTGTGAAGGGTTTTTTATTTTTTTTTTATTCTAATTAATTTTTTAATTTAATAAATTAACTCACATATAAATCTTTTATCAATTTAACGTCATCTCGCCGTTCTAACAAGCGAGATAAACTTTTTTTTTTTTAGATATCTTAGATTTCTCTTCGTGTTACGGGAGAAATATAGATGACATCATCTTACCATTTAAAACGGCGAGATGATGTAACAATAAATTATAATAATTATAAATTATTATATTTTTGTTTAAAATAAGAAAATTTATTTAAGTAAAAGAATTTTTTTCAATAAATTGAGTTTTAAATTATAATCTTGTATAATATTTTTATATTTTTTATATTTTAACATTTACATTGTAATAATAATTTATTGTAATTTAAAATTATTATAATTTTATTTAAAATGAAAAAAATTATTTAAAACAGTGAGATGACGTTATAATAAATTAAAACAATTTTAAATTATTATATTTTTATTTAAAATAAGAAAATTTATTTAAATAAAAGAAATTTTTTCAATAAATTGAGTTTTAAATTATAATCTTGTATAATATTTTTTAGATTTTTTATATTTTAACATTTACATTGTAATAATAATTTATTGTAATTTAAAATTATTATAATTTTATTTAAAATGAAAAAATTATTTAAAACAGCGAGATGACGTTATAATAAATTAAAACAGTTTTAAATTATTATATTTTTGTTTAAAATAAGAAAATTTATTTAAATAAAAGAATTTTTTTTTCAATAAATTGAGTTTTAAATTATAATCTTGTATAATACTTTTTGGATTTTTTATGTTTTGACATTTTTGAAATTATTATAATTTTATTTAAAATAAAAAAATATTTAAATAAAAGAATTTTTTTCAATAAATTGAGTTTTAAATTATAGCCTTGGATAATACTTTTTGGATTTTTTATGATTTGACATTTACACAACACCATAATTTATCATAATTTGAAATTATTATAATTTTATTTAAAATGAAAAAAATTATTTACATAAAAGAACCTTTTCTTTTTCAATAAATTGAGTTTTAAATTATAGTCTTATATAATACTTTTGGTTTTTTTTTTTTTTATGTTTTAACATTTGCATTGCAATAAAATACAATTTGAAAAAAGAAAAGAAAAGAAAAGTAGTGTTTTTTTATAAAAAATAAGTGATATTTTTCTTATAAATATTGTTATGTAATAGGTTAAAGATGCGTGTTATAACTTTTAAATAAAATTGTATGACATAATTATAATAATATTAATAAATGCCAATAAAATTAAAAATTTTGAATACATACAAGAGAAATACTAAATACTATACGTCATTCTCATCCCCTAGCAATTACCAATGTCACAGTGTGTGGGCTGTCTAGCACAATGTCCTCTCTGTGGTACTGGATCTCCTTAAGAATGATACAGAGTATGAGGCTGTTATACTTTCATATATTCACAGAGTCCTGCTGGAATGGCACTAGAAATTTACGGTATTGCTAAGACTACTCCTGTGGAGTGTAAGGATGAAGGGTGGTGTAAGGAGACTACGAAAGTGCCGTGTATGGAGAATTGGCTTGTGGCATATATGGAGAGTGAGTGCTCTGATGTTGTGGTTGAGTTACATATACATTCTCCAGATTTATAGTGCTAAGACCTAGTACCTCATATTGATATAATGTGCTAGGACTTGGTGCATCGTGGTGCTGGGTGTGCTACGTCCTGAACTGGGATGTGCAGAGACAATGTCATCCGTTTGATAGTATGGTGGAAATCTCACTGGACGCGTTGCTGTGATAATCTCTCAACACTATCGACAATCTGTTGATTGTATTTACTAGAATGTAGTTGCTGCATCTACTATGCCTACAATCAACTATTTGTATATTACTGAATAACGCACAGACACACACACACACACACACACACACACATAAATATATGAACGTACCACGTGCGAGAAATAAGTGAAATGGCTAGGCTGATATTCGGTGTGTACAAATACATACCCCAAAGTGATGAATCGGTACGTGATTTGATGGTACCACTCGAAGTAGTCTCGTGACACCCGTGTGTTTGGAAAGATGGGTCCCCTTATAATATGATTGTCGCTACCCCACTCTCGAATATATATAACATGGCGCTGAGCCCAATTATTCCTTGAACGCTCGCGCTGGTGCTCACTATGCAGTGTATCCTGGGCCCGTGGTGGATCAACAAGAATGCCTCGTGGCATTCCAAATTGCCTTAATAATTGATCAATGTGGTGCATCTTAATAATTTTGTAGCAAATGAGTAGAACACAAAACGTCTACAATCATCGCCCACAATGGTTAGGTAGCATTTCGTACGCCTTGTCGAAGTAAGGCCGCCACTGAAACTTAAATGAAACATGTAATATATATAGAATTGATGGTATACGAGATGCAATATACATGAATTTAATGGTATGCATGTTTAATGTGACAAAAGTTACTCGTACTTGATACTTTGTCTCTCCATCTAATGTATCACATATCATACAGATAGTGTGAGATGCATTTGACATATTACTCCTCATTGCCCTGGTCCAGCTGTATGCATAGGAAAATAATCAAGAAAACTAAATAAAACAGTTGCACAATAACACAACAAGGCATGTGATTTGATGAGACATGCCGTGCTCCGAATGGTACAGCTGGCAACTGCACATCACCAAGCACAGTTAGTGGGCCAATGTAAACACCATGATTACGGGTCCATGGGCCCAACCTCGAAATCCTAATCCAGGTTCATATATGTAAAAGCTCTAGTAGGCCAGCTATCATTTGCCTAACCCCCATGCACGCGGAGCACAACTCTTGATATAAATATGCTAGTGTTGCACTCCCCCAACTGTATGATTGAGCCCTACTCACATCCTCTAACATGCAAAGGTATAGTAACTTAACTCGATCTTCAGATGAATCAGAAAAAATCTTGCAACCCAAGAACAGGAACATGTAATTGGGAGTGTATTGAGTCACGTCATCCTTTGTACTATCGACAATGAGGGTCTAGTGTTGGACCTCCTGAACAAAGATTGAGAGGATTATGATAGCATCATTGAATACATCTGTAGATGGTGCAAATCCTAAATGCTTTAAAGAGTACTCTTGCCAAACCCTAATGGCCCAACGCTCGTCAACCTCTGTAACTGGGGCACTCTTCACTGGAAGCTGTCAAATCAATGCCATATCTTCCAACGTAATGGTAGTCTCCCCAGTCACAAAATAAAAGGCATGAGTCCCATGGCACCACCTCTCAACTATTGCTGTTGTTAGGTGCTAGTCAAGTGCTACGTGTCTACACCTATACACTCCATAGAAACCCAGTCGATGCAGCAAAAGTACAACCCAATTATTAAAATCAGGAATCCTGGATAGTGTCCTAGTCTGGTGCCATAGTCGAAGTGTAGTGTCTATATCTCTTAACCACACAGCCTCCGACCTATGATTATGCTGCAAGTATAGCAAACTCGAATCAAGTAGGCCTAGATTAGCTCTCATAGCCATCGTAAAAAAGTCCTATATGACGAATTGTGTATTGATCAGACACCGAATTAACAACATTATGTACATAAATATGAAAAATAACATTTACACACATACAAAATATGTAATCACATAAACTACTAATAATGTTTACATTTGAAGAAGAATCTATTTTAATAAGAATAAATATTTAAGTAAACAATAACAAACTAAATCCACGCATAACCATACAAGCATGCTTGCAGATCCTAGTGTGGCCAATTAGCTTATTGCACTTGCTGATTGTTGATTTTGCATTTTCCCCATCTACCAACTTTTGCACTTAGCTATGTTGGTAATTGACTATTGCAATTGCCAATGTAGCATGCATTATATTTTCCAACTATTATCAAAAGTGACACAGAACTTATATGAGTGCGGGAACTACTGCTCAGACTTCGGTCTTCTGGCATATTTAGTTTCTAATAAAATATCATTATATTTTATATTAAGAATTGATTAATTTTCTATGTGATAATGCTTAAGTCCATAATTGTGAAAATGCTGATGTCAAATGAGATGACATGACATGAATTGATGAATTTCAGGCCACAGTGACTAAACTAAAACATTTTCCATTGAATAAATTGCACTTCAAAATAATTAATCGTATGTTGAAACATTAAAAAAAAAATTCATAGTCGAAAGAAAACATCACGTGCTAATAATTCACTATGTATTGCACACACTTACATATATGAGTTGTTAAAGAACATAAAATTTATACACACGTGTGAAACTAATGAAGGCGTCTCGAGGATAAAAGTATATCTAAATCCTGCAATCGATGTTTGGCTTCCCACAGCAATTGCTGTCGAGCCCGATATTGCTGCAAGTCCATTTTATTCAGTATTTAGCACGACGGGTCCCTCCCAACAAGCCTAATCATACACTTGTGAGGGTTATAGACCAACTCGAATGGTGGATTAACCCAATAATCTTCAACTCAAATAGGACCCTTCATATGTGTCTACATAGCTGCCAATAGAAAAGTATGGCATTACTAGCATCTTAGGATTAACATCATATTTCTACTGATCGCTATGCGTGTGAGCATGGAACTCCACGCAACAACCACTTCTTGCATGTACAATTCCTACTACATAACTCCACAGTGTGTGCATTCCCTCCACCTCTTCCCCTATCCTATGCTGTGATCACTCGTCCCTACTATGTATTTCGATCATATAATTGTACTAAATGCCAGACAGATTTGCGCTCTGCCCTTGCATATGTCTTTGTAAGCTAAGTGGGCCATTCATCCCCCCTTGCCATCTTAACTTCACTAACCATTAATCTTTCCTTGAATTTAGTGATGGCCCGATCAAATGTCATCTACACAATTAAACATATTGGCAACCACCGTATTCCCTTCATTATCCCATTAATGCTTTTTGATATGTTAGTTGTCAGTACACCATGTCTCCAACCTTGGTCAAAAAATAGACCGCACTTCTCTTTATCAATTTCTTGCAAATAGTTGTAGGCCTCAAAATTAATCTACATTATATGGTCTAAGTTCTGAAAATACTTTTTCTCCTGGTTCTTAGCACCTACTCTCCAGCACTAATCATGCAGGTGTCGGGATTTGAAAGCTTTTAAAATGTTTGCACACACATGTCGAAGACAAAATTAGTGTTGTCCTCTCGGGGCCTTAAAAGTATCGATGGTCCTTGACAACAAAAAGAAGATCAGGATGTTTATTAGATATAAGAGAATTATATACTCTACCACATATAATATGTCGTTTCAACATTTGCAGAAAGCAACCTCATGATTGTGTTTTCTTTATCTACCAAGGTATAAGTAAAAGGCGACACTTGCTAATTGGCATCAATATTAACTGCAATGAGTAGTTTATGACAATACTTCGTGTATAGGTGCGTGCCATCTACACTAATAACTAGCTTGCAATGCCGGTATCCGTCGATGCAAGGTTTGAAATCCCAAAATAAATAACATAGCATCATCCTATTTGTCAACCCGGTGTCAATGTGTCTCCACTTGATAATAGTGCCTGAGTTTCATTTCTGTAGTGCAATCATATAGGCAGACAACTTCTTCACTGAGTCTTCCTACATGCCGTATACATTCTCAGTGGCTAGTTTCAAGTTATACCATACGTTTGCATAATTAATCTCATAACTATACCGATCTTTGGCAAGTTGCACAATATTTTTTATCTCAATAGTAGGGTTTTGATGAATCAACCCTACGAGAATTGCAGCTACCATATTTTTATCCAAATTTATGTGATCCATACGTAGGTCCCTTAAGAGACAAGTGTTGGCTTACCATATCTAGTTATCTTCCACAACCCCATTTTCTACTTTAAAGAAGCCTTAAGGTGCTAATCACAAGGTTCATTGACTGTAATATGTCTACATTTAACTTTCAATATACTGGGCGTGCTCTTCACCACACGATACTCTCGCTTTGCATGTGTCACAAAGTAATCCTTTACAGCTACTTGGACATGACCCTTGTCCTTAAACACCATGTCTAAATGAAGTTTTCCCTTATGCTCGTCATAGTATGTGTTCCATCTACCACTGGGATTTTCAATACTGTCAGCCATTATTTCTGGCCCTAGCTGTGAGAAGAAGGGCACAAATGGATACAATGGCACCATCGGTGGTTCTGTCACATGTCCAAGTACTAAAAGGCCAATGAACATAAAGGCACGATTGATGCTATTAACACCTGCTACATCGAACTGATATCGATCGCATCATCATCTTCTTCATCCTCATCATCTCCCTCATCTTTATAATCTCTATCATTAATGTCAGATGTTGATCGATATATATGTTACTCATGGGCATCATAAAGCATCTCGCCATTATAATCCATGCAAGCCTCTGCTCCTGCGCCAATATTTGCTGTAGGCTATGATGAAATACGAGACCTACTTCCAAATTTCGATCTAAAATATGATGCCTGTGTGTTAAGATAAGGCAACATGTCATCCTCTTAAATGCCCATATGAGTCAACATTTCAGTGAACAAGGGCACGCCACTAATCTATTGAGTTCCAAAGAATGATTGGTGGGAAGTTTGACCTATTTCCCCCTCCACACGTGGCACAATATATTGATTGTCATAATCTCTCCGTTCTATTTCAGTGTGTAAATCTAAATATATGATCTGATTGGTCAAATTAAACAAAAACTACAAATTTATGTCATTCTCAATTGCTAGCAGGACCACATCATGTCCCATAAATGCATCTTTTAACACAAATTTTGTTTTCAAATAGATAGCATAATGATTCCGATCCACTCCAGTTAAATCATACACCATCGTCTCCAACTTAACAAAACTAGTACTAAGACGTATGTTTTACAAATAACAAGGCCCAATGTTGTAATTTAATTCATTCGCATTTTGCACAATAGAACCCCACTAATGTAACACAATCTGAATATTATTCTCAAATGTCATATCTTTAAATCGCACAAGTAATTTTGCAATAGTACCACTGATTGAAGAATTTTTTAAGGTAAGTAGTATTTCACATAATGAGTACCATAACATCGTAGTTAATTATGAATGTTTATACATAGGCCAAAAAATGGACAAAAGATAACAATCTGGAAAGTATTCATTAGTCTAAAAAAGAAATATGATAACATAACTATAAAAATTGAAGAACAAAATTTAGACAACCTAATGCAAGTAGAAAAAACTCCATATAGTCGAAGTTAATTTAATGTTCTCTCCAAATTATCCCCCATCACTCAAACAAGTAACGTATCCTTGCCCAAGTTAGCAAAATAGTTCACCACTCTTGTGTCACTTTCAGTTCTAAACTTATTTTAGTTAACATTTTGATTGTTATACGGTGGTTTGCATCCTTAATTCATCTCTCCCATTTAAAATTGATTGATTAGAAAGTGATTGATACTCAATGTCCATTTAACTTGAAGTAAACATGCAAATACAAAATGATAGATCGGTATAAACAATAAAGTAACGTAAATATTAAGATTCCATAAATTATAGATTTAAATTACACTGGAAAATGCAATAACACAAAAAAATTCAAACTTTCTTCAGAGCAGAAAACTTTCCAAACGAGCAGTGATGAAATAACACAATTACCTGAAAAATGCACCGAAAATGGGTTGAAAATTTACCGGAAATTGGCCAAAAAAATACTGGAAAAAAAACCAAAAATTCACTAGAAGAACAATGTTGATTTCCAATCTGATTTAATTGGACGAAAAACCCGAAAATTCATTGGAAAATTGGCTGAAAAAACACTAGAGAAAAAAGAGCAAAGAGAAGGAGAAAATGAGGAACGGGAAAAATGAAGAATGAAGAGGGCTACTTTGTGTGTGCGTCTGCAGTTTTCGCCCCTTACATTTGCACAGAAGAAGGCTGTGTTTGGTCCATGAAATAAAAAAAAAAGTGCTGATGAAACGGCGAGATGACGTCAAAGTATTTTATCCCATATTTTATATGCAAACAATTCTATTTTTTTAAATCATATCTCGATGTCTTAAATGGTGAGATGACATTCCAGATCATTTTGAACGAGGAAATTGGTTAAATTGATAGCAAATTTATAAGGGGGTTAATTTGTAAACCCAGTTTCTGAAGCATTTTGTGCACATATAATTTTATTGAAGTACTTGTAGGCGTGTCACATTATAATGAATTCGTTACGGGTACACTAGGTGCAGAGAGGGTAAAATTGTCAATTCCCAGTCTCTCTCCGCCAACTCGCAATCTTTAGTTGGCATTAAAAGTGGGCAGAGGGAGCATATCCAATATCAAGCATGCGTATTGATGAATTTAAGAACCAAAATTAGGCATTTATGCCAATTACTTTGTCATCGCCACAGTACTGTTTGATGTGAGCGGACCCATTTTTATGTGCTCGGTTTATTTTATGTTTACTATATTTATGAACTTAAAAATACATATTGAATTATTAAATTTTTTAAATTTTATTTTTTTCCACAATTTTTAAAATAAAATTATTTATAAATATATTCCAAAATTTAAAAACAAACAAAGTCTTTATTCTTTAAGAAATGTCGTTATAAAAAGGAAAGATGAGAGGTCTGTTTATCCTAGATTCCAAGGTTGGCAGCAGATGCCATGGAGCTTATCTCACTAGTTAAGGATAAGCACGTTTAATTTTGATGTAAAGTCTAAATAATTCTAAGATGAATTGATTCTTGACGTGGGACTTCTAGTCTCTGAGAGATTAAAATGAGCGAACAATCTTTTACTTAAAACTTTGTGTTTTTAAGTTTAATAAGTAGGCATTTTTAAATTTTTTATATTTATTTTTGGAAGTGGATCAGTATAAATATATGAACCCAATCCTTTGAGTTTGAAATTATGAAGCATATTATCCTGATGTAATTTTTTTTCATCCCCTTTTTTGGGGTTGATTTTGAATAAATTCTTCGATGAATTTGTGGGAATTGTGGGAGAACAATTGTTGTCTGGGGCGTCAGTTCTTTAACAAATGATTGGAGCACTTAGTTTGACCCAAAATAATAGCCATAAATGTGACACCTCACACTCGTGACCAAGTGGTCTAAACAATTAGAAGCACAGTCTTGACCGATTGATTTTAGGACCACGAAACAATATTGGATGTATCATTGTAGCAATCTTCTACGAATTAGCAACCAGATTTTTTTTTTTTTTGCGAGTATTATTTGATTTAGATTGTTTATTTTAATGAATTTAATTAAATTTTGATCTATTAATATATTAAATAATTACTTCAATATATATTGAAAAACTTATTTATTTTCGATCCTACTATTTCTTTATTGGTAAATTAACCAAGTAATAAGTGTAAATTTAATTGTGTTTGAGAAATCTTTAAGTAATATTGTTGGAACACGCGCTATGTACATATAAAATTTATTTATTTTTTTATTTTTTATAAATTAATATTTTTTATGTTATGTTATTAGATTTTTAAGTAAATGGAGTGAAAAGGATTAAAATTCAATATTGAGAATTGAAAACGTACAATAAATAGAGAATATTGAAAAGAATTGCGAAAAAAAGTTAAGGAGAGACAGAAAAGGAGATACAAGTAGAAGAAAATTATATTGTAAGTAAATTAACAATTACCCATTGTCATAATTTGTTTATATTATATATGTTTTAATATTCAAGAAAAAAATAGGAATTATCTAACAAAAGTATAACAAGAAAGAATTCAAAAATATTATCACATGAGAAGATCATCAAAACGCAGATAATTATATTCGTATAATCACACACAACAAATGTGATTTTGTCTATCTTGTAATCTCGACTCTTTTATAACATAAACAGTGATAAATTTAAATCCCAAAGACTTTTACACCACAATAATTATTAAACAAATTGAGATTAGGGGGTGGATCAATCAAAGTGGGATGAAGGAGATAAGATGGCCATCTCATGTTGGATCGTGCCTTATCTTTTTGGTAGGCCACGTCATGATAGAGTGGTCAAGAAGCCACAGAAAAACATGTCTCATATGAATATTGATTGCTTGTGTCCAAATGTTTCAATCAAGTTTTGATTTGGATCCAACATTTTCTTTTTCTTTACTATTATATCCCTCTTATTTTAAGTTCCAACGTACATGCGATTAAGACTTCCTTCCCACGAGGAAGAATGCCCATTAATTGACATCTTGGTCATATATTTGGATTTTATATTACTTTAACGTTATAAATGATATTTTTTTATATGAAATTCTTACTAGTGTTTGATGCCAAATATCATTAAGCAAATTAGTTCTTTGTTGCAGTTTGGGGATGGGATAGGAACCACGTAGATATCACGTGCCAATTAGAACCCCATAAACATGGATAGTGTTTGAGGGTTTAGGGTTGGCTGCTGTCTTGTCTTGTCATTTTTTGTACAAATATAGATTCAATTTTAATTGTTTTATTTTATTTAAAACCATTTATAAAGCAAATATCCTAGGAAAGTAATGGATAAGTATCATATAAAAACGGAACCCCACCTCCAAAGCAGACCCAAATAATGAGAATTTTGAACTTTTGAAGGAAAAACGAAAAACATAATAATGAGATTTTCAAATTATCAAATTAATAATAATGATGATGAGATTTTTATTCCCGAAGCAGCTGCTATTAAAGCACGTAAAATCACAAGTTGTTTAATTTGCAAGTGGCAGTGACTGATTTCTGAATCATATGAAAAGTAACAACCCAGAAAGTTCCAGTCTAGACCCTTGTTTTGAATTTGACAGCATAAACTTAAATTGTGCATTTGTATGCATTTGTACCGTGACTTTGTTTGTTTTCTAATTTTATTTGCATATTTTTAAATATTTTTATTTTAAAAATTATGTAAAAAATAAAAAATAAAAAATATATATATAATTTAAAAAGTATAATAATTAAATAAATATTTTTTAAATTCATAATTCAACAAAAGACAAACGTAAACATTCGATGCAATGAAATTGAATGTCCATGTGTCAAATTTCTGTCCAAGTACATCCCAATTGTGCATTTATACTATTTAATCAACATTCGATACAAAGAAATTGAATGTCTATGTATCATCCGTCCAAATACATCCCAATCGAAAATATGAAATTGATGGCCGTGCTGTCGGAAGTTTCAAAAGTGGAGATGTTCAATTTGGATACCGGTTGCAAGAATGGGAAATTGTTTGGAGAGTCTAAACCAAATTTTGATATCCAGAATATCAAAATTCAGAATTATAACCCACTATAATATTTTCTTGATGTTAAATATACAGTATGTTTGTTTTTTGATTTGGACAGGTGTAAAAATAATATTTAAGAGAATAGGAAAATTTTAAATTTATTTAAATTTGAATTTTTTTTATTTGTGCGCGGTATGTAATAGTAATTTAATGATGTGATAGTATATAAGTTCACATGCTATGAATCTATATCTATACGATGTTATTAAATCTTTGAAGCTACTTTGGTTGTAAAATATAAATTTGTACCATTATCCTTAATCAGATATTGTGAATTGCATTATTGCCCCTTCATAAATTATACTAATGTGTTATCTATTCATACTGTATAAACTCAGTATTTATATTTACTATATCTATACTGTATTATTAAGTATTTGACTCTTATTTTGATTGTATAAAATAAAATTATATATTTACCCTTTTTAGTTGAATAATGTAAAATAATATATTTATCTTTATTTTAAATTTTTTATTCTTTTCTATCCCTTATGATTCCCTTTTCTTTGAGTTTATCTTTATCTGTGTTCTCTTTAAACTTTTCACTTTCAATGTCTTTTCATCCATATTTATATTTATATTTTAAATATTTTTATAATTTAAATAATATTATTTCAATTATTTAAAATACAATCATTTTATATTTTATAAATAATTTTACATATACATTGTGTGTGTCAATTTTATTAGTATTAAGATTGAGGAATTACTTTTTGGTAGTCATGTATTAATTGACCAAAGAGCCCTTATCTTCTTTGTTTTTATTTTTCTTTCTTCCATAACATCTAACACATTTTATTTCTTTAAATTTGTCTTCTCTTCAAACTTTAACTTTCTCCCCCATTTTATAGAAAGTTTATAATACAATATTAATTTTTAAATAATGTTATTTTGTTTTTGAAACCAACCAAGAGTATTTTATTATATTAATTATAAATTTACATATTTTTTAATTATGCACATAGACTCGACTTGTGCTATTTTTACCATCGATGCTATATTATTATGTCAATAAAGATTTATAGTTATATAAAGTGAATTTTTACAATCATCTTTATGTCCAGTTATTTCATTTTTTTCTATCATTTTATTTTCTTTTCGTCTAACTTGTAATTTATATTCATATATTCTCTCAAATTTTTTTTATTGTATTCTGTTGATTATTCTCAATTTTCTTATTTCAATTAATAATTATTTTTGTACTATGTAAAATTAAACAATTTATTTATTTTAATTTTTTTATATATTTTTTCTTTTAACTTGTTATTTTTATTCGTGTATTATCTCAAAATTTTTCTTTTCTCGAATACTTTTGATATTTCTTTTTTATTATTTAAAATATTCTTTATACTTTTTAATTTTAAATAATCTTATTTTTATTAATTAAAATGCCACATGTCATGAAAAGATTGAATCATCAAAGCCACATCTTCAGCTTCCACATTTATCTACATTTATGGGATTTAACAATTTAAAACTCAAGTTTAAAATGTTTTAGCCCATATTTATGAGAAAGATAAAAGAAAATTAAAAAGATTGAGGGAATAAATTCAAGAATATCATTAGAATTAATTAGAGAATTTTACTAATTAATTTAGATTACAAATCAATTAAAAGATAGCCTAAAATAAGATTTTGTTATATTTTAAATTACAGCAGCCATAATGATAGAATCATTTCAAAAATAATTATTCTCGTGTGTTATATTTATATTAGATGATTATCAACGGAGATAGGAAATAACATGTTGAAGGATTCTATCATTTTATTATTCTCTCTAATTTTTCTTTCATTTCCCCAAATCATATTTCCTTCATCTAGATTGCTTGTCCTATCTACTTTATTCCAAATATTTTATTTTCTCGTCTCATTTCATTCTTTGGTTCGTTACACAACAATTTTAGAATTTATAAATAAATTTATAAAAATATAAGTATGCAAGTTTTATTAGTATATAATTTATTGGTTATACAATATCAAAATTATACAATTACTCTTATTTTCTATTTTTGTTTTTTCAATCTTTATCTCTATCCAATTTTTTTCTCCCTTTCTTATAACTTATACGTACTTATTATGTTATGAAGTTAATAAAGATTTTTAGCCGTACAAATTTTATTTTTATTTTTTTAATTTTTTATCATTTTCCTTTTTTTCTTTTAACTTATTATTTTTTATTTATATTTTCTCTCAAATTTTTCTTTTTTTTTTCAAATTTATTTGGTTATTCTTTATTTTATTGTTTTAAATATTCTTTATACTTTTAATTAAAATAACTGTATTTTTATTATTTGAAATACAATAATCTTATGATTTATAAATAAATTTGTAGACACATAGAGTGTGCAAACTGAAGTATACATATGTATACATAGGTATTGATTTAATTATAAATAAATATAATAATTAAAGAAAATTTTAAATTTAAAAAATTGAATTTGAATTGAATAAAAATTTTAAAGAGCAAAACATTTGTTTAGTAAAATTTTACATGGATTAGAAATAGTGCAGTCTCCCGTTTTATTTGCCTTTTATTTAATTTTACATATAAAAAATTGTGGTCCTCATTTTCTACTATGATCTGCAGTGCACAGAAATTATGAAGATCAGGAACCATCGGCCAAGTCTTGTAGGCTATGTTCGTTTCTCATTTTATTATTATTTAACGTCATCTAAAAATTTTACAAATTAAATTATCCTTTAAATTTATATATTACCACATTATTCAATCATTAATATATATTAAATATATATAAAAATAATTTTTCTATCTATTTAAATGTTTTCATAATAGGCTTCAATGTTATTGGTTGCTATATATATACACACGTATTGATACATTTGTACATAAATACTACAGTGCAAAATCCAACATGCATCCAAAGAGGGAGATTGTTACATTATATATATTGGTACATTGGTATGCAAATATTACCATACAAAATCCAACATGATTATGGATGCTTAATATTAGGAATTTAGTTGGATTCACAAACCTACTTTGAGCATGATTTAAGAAAGTGACATGTTGGGAAGTTATAAGGACAACAACATCTTACTTGTACAAGACTTCCATGTAAAGTTGGAAACAAGATTCTACAAGCATATTTACAACAAAAACCTATTTGGAATCTATCAATAAACTGTAAAGTCTGGATGTAATAGGATTATGTATTCTATAATTATAAATATTAGATCATCCCAAAGTGTGAAAATTAATGTAGTGAGATTCTATTCTTCTAGCCGTGAGAGTGTAAGAGCTATTCTTATCTTTATAAGTCTTTAAAAGTGTGAGCAATCTTTAATATACAAACCATCTGAGAGATTTGAAAATTGGACCTAAGTATAGTTAGATTAAATACAAAATAAAGATGTTTTGGTATCACTAACTGTTTGGCCACCTTGGGAGAATGTGTGGGGTTTGTGTGGTGAGGTGTAAGAGTTGTTCACCTTATCTTTCACTATATTTTGGTTGTAATAGTGAAATCAGCCTGACTTAATGCTCGCAGAAGTACGAGAGGACCTTCGAACTGTGTTAACAAACATTGGTATTCTTTACTTTGTTTTTATTGTTGGTGTATGCGTGTGCTCGTGAATTTATTTCTGTAGGTTCACCCAAATTGAACTATGTTGTTGCAACACTATTTAAAACACTGCTGTAGTTTACGCATGACATCAAAGCCAAGTTGTTCAAAGTGCTTGGTTAGAAGCAGCTGCTATAATGGTACCTCCTAAGAATCTACAAACATAAGCACTAAGGAAGGAGCTTCTGTTACTTGTTTCCCACTGCTTGATGGATCTAATTACCTATATTGAAGTGTGGATGCATGTTTTTATTAGATCACAAAATGAGGAAGCCTAGAATACCATTGAATTTGGATGAAATCCACTATTAGAAACAAACACTAAATGCGTAGAAGTCAAGAAGGATGTCAAGGCCTGGACTGCTGATGAACAACTTGTGAGTTTGCAAAAAGAAACCTGGGTAATTTTCCAAAACACTCATAAAGGAACTAGTGAGGTTAGAAGTTCTAAGTTACAAATGCTGGCATCTAAGTTTGAGAATTTCAGGATAGGAGAAAACAATACAATTGTAGATTTTAATGGCAAGCTTCGTCATATAGTAAATCAGGCCTTCCAATTAGGGAAAAGATATTCTGATGCGAAACTAGTAAGAAAAACTCTGCATTCCTTGCCTATGAAATTTGCTCTCAAAGTAGCTGCAATAAAGGAGGCAAGAGATGTAGACTACATGCGTTTAGATGAACTTATGAGATCTCTACAAACATATAAGTTAAATCTGAATTTGATAAGAAGGACAAAGAGAAGGATATAACTTTTCAATGTGAGGACTCTAGTGATTCTTATAGTGATTGCTCCAATATTGATATTGATACCACTTACTTAGCTAAAAAGCTAAAGACATTCCTGCTTAAAAAGAAGTTTAATCAACCCAATAAGTTTGAAAATTCATCTAAGAAATTTTCAAAAGAAAACCTTATGAACTTCAAGAAGAAGGATAAAGTTAATATATAGAAGAAAAGTCCACAATGTTATGAGTGTGGTGGATATTGTCACATACATGCAGTTTGTGCCAACAAATAAGAGAAATCTATGAACACCACTTGGATTAAAGAAGGATATGAAGAATTTGAGGAAAAAGAGAATCAAATAAGCAATCACGTTACCCTCAATTCTGTTAGCAGGAAAGCTCAAAATATAGTCTACAATGTTGCAATATCAAATGCAACATCTAAAGGGCAGTCAAACTATGGCAGTAGTGATTCTGAAGAAGACATTTTTAATACTTATTAGATGGCCTGTGATAAATTACTGTCTTTTTAAGCTAAGAATGACAACTTCAAGATACAGTTATGTAAGTTGAATAATGAAATTCAGAATTTAACTAATAAAAATCATAAGTTACATAATGAAAACAAGAGACTTGTGAATGTGTGTCAAGAGGCTAATAATAGAGTTGATGAGGTTGAGCATGCTCTAACAAAACTAAATTCTGGAAAAACTAAATTAGATGATGTTTTGTCTATGGGAAAGAATGCAAAAGATCGTCTGGGTTTGGGCTTTGTGGAGAAGGGACAATCGGGTATACACTAATCGAAGGAAATCAAGTTTGTAAGAGAAATCACTCTACCAAAGCTTGATCCAGCACCAATTAGAATGAATCCCAAGAAAAGAAGGAAGAGAAAAGCAAAAGATTTTTGTTCTTTCTATAAGAAACCAGGACATCCAGTTGGAAGATGCTTTTTTTTATTTGATCACATGCTGAAAGGGAGCTAGGTTGTACCGAGCGTTGCCAATACTAAAGGGAAAAGAGGCTCTACAAGGAAGGTTTTAGTTAAAAAGTCTAAACTTAAAAGTCTTATTTCTTGTACTTCTCTTCGTACTTTCTTAAACAAAACATGGTATTTTGATAATAGTTGTTCAAAACATATGATAGGTGATCAAAAGAACCTTAACGATTGCAAGACCTTCTTTGGAGGACTTGTAGCCTTTGAGGATGGACAAAAGTGTCATGTAGTTGGTAAAGGAACACTCTTAGTAAATGGAGTGCCTAAATTACGAGGAATATTACCTGTTGATGGGTTGAAAGCTAACCTATTTAGTATAAGTCAGCTATGTGATCAGAACCTATTCGTCAAATTTATGAAGGATCAATGTCATGTGTATAATAATCAAAACAAGTGCATGTTTGTTGGAAGTGGATCAAATGACTATTGCTATACCTTCAATAGTATGTTATGTCTAAAATCTACCATGACGAAGGAATGAAGTGGCATTACAGAGTTGCCCATATGAACCAACAAAAGCTGGTAAGATTATCAATGTTTGCAGTTGTTAGAGGACTATCCAAGATACCCAAGCCATCAACACAAAAATGCAAATCATATTAGCTTAGGAAACAAAGGAGGCAATCTCACAAAAAGTTGTAATATCTCAATACGTCATGACTATTAGAATTGCTTCTTATGAATTTTATGGCACCTACAAATGTTGCAAGTATCGGTGAAAAAGTTCATCTTCGTATGTGTGGATGACTATTGTCGTTCTACTTGAGTTGACTTTTTGAAGGAAAAATTGGATACTTTTTAAGTATTCAAGAAGTTGTGCAATTAGCTCACAATTGGGAAAGGTGAGATTATAGGAAAAATAGTTAAGATCCACAGTGATCATGAAAAAGAATTTGAGAATCATCAGTTTGACTAGTATTATTGTCAACATGAGATACAACATTCATACTCTTCTCTAAAGACACCAAAACAAAATAGTGTTGTTGAGTGCAAGATAGACTCTTGCAAGAGATTGCTAAAGTTGTGTTGGGTGCAACAAACGTTAATGTAAAATGGTGGCATGAGATCGTAAGTACAGCTTGTTATATCATAAATAAAGTATATGTGAGACGTGTGTTGCTGAAGACGCCCTACGAAATCTTGAAAGATAGGAAACCGACGGTTTCATACTTTCACACCTTTTGCAATAAATAATATATATTAAAGGATTAAGAAAAGCCTGAAAAATTTACAAGTGAGTGTGAAGAAGGGTTCTTTCCTTAGTTATTCTATTAATAGTAAAGCCTACAAGGTATACAACAATAGAACTATGACTATGATGGAGATTATCAATGTAGTGATTGATGATGATAATGTCATGCAAAAACCCTTTGAAGACCAAAAATTGACAGATGATGAAGATCCACAACTTATTAAGAAAGATGGTACTCCAGAGGATGAATAATCCCAGAATCTATAGGAACCTTTTGCAATATTAGAACTAATATTGATAGTAGAAATAGGTACTTCTCCTGAACCTTGATCTAAAATTCGTAAAAATCCACCAGTAGATGCAATCATTGGTGATCTGAATGATGAAAGAAGGACTCAAGACAAGCTTAAGGTAAACTATCGAGAACTAGTTGGTTATTAAACTTTTCAGTGAGCGCAAAAGCTTGACCGAAGTCAGGATCATTTTGGTGAAGTTCCTTAATGTGCTCAAATCCTAGTAACCTTGTGCCTAGCATGTTCAGTAAATTACACCTACGGGATAATGCATCAACAATTATGTTTTCCATACCTTTTTTGTACTTGATGATGTAAGGGAACGTGTCAATGAACGACACCCACTTGGCATGCCGTTTGCTGAGCTTACTCTGACACTTCAGATGCTTTAGGGATTCGTGGTCAGTGTGGATCACAAGCTCCTTTGGCCTCAAGTAATGTTGCCATGTTTCCAGGGCCCGCACCAAGGAGTATAACTCCTTGTCATATGTGGGGTAATTCAGCGCGGCTCCATTAAGTTTCTCACTGAAGTATGCAATGGGCTTCTTGTCTTGCATTAGAACTACTCCAATACCTACACCAGAAGCATCACACTCAATTTCAAAGGCCTTATTAAAATCTGGTAAGGAAAGTACAGGAGCATGTGTAAGTCTATTCTTTAAGGTGTCAAACGCTCGTTGTTGGGTTTCTCCCCACTTGAACTTCTCATTCTTCTTAATTATGACAGTGAGTGGGGCAGCAATGGTGCTGAAATCCTGCACAAATCGCCTGTAGAAACCAGCCAACCCATGGAAACTTCTCACTTCGGATACTGTCGTCGGAGTTGGCCATTCTTGTATGGCCTTTACTATGCTTTCATCCACCTGTATTCCCTGTACACCAACAACAAATCCTAGGAAGACACAGTGGTCAGTACAAAAGGTGCATTTCTTGATATTAGCATATGGCTTTTCTCGTCGTAGAACATCAAGTACGCTGCGTATGTGCTCAACATGCTCGGCCATTGTGCGGCTATAGACCAGCATGTCATCAAAATACACTACAACAAACTTGCCAATGAATGCACGCATAACATGGTTCATTAGGCGCATAAATGTGCTAGGAGCATTAGTGAGTCCAAATGGCATTACAAGCCATTCATATAAGCTAAATTTGGTTTTAAAGGCTATTTTCCATTCATCCCCCTCACGCATCCTAATTTGATGGTACCCACTTTTAAGATCTATTTTAGAGAATATAGTAGCACCATGCAACTCATTAAGCAAATCATCTAGTCGAGGTATGGGGTGACGATACTTTACCGTAATAGCATTAACAGCTCTACAATCTACGCACATGCGCCATTGTCCATCTTTCTTCGGCACGAGTAGCACGGGGACAGCACATGGACTCATACTTTCTCGAACCCAACCTTTACCCATCAGCTCTTCCACTTGTCTCTGGATCTCTCGGGTTTCTTCAGGGTTGGTTCGGTATGCTGGCTTGTTGGGTATGGATGCCCTCGGGATAAAATCTATCTGATGTTCTATCCCTCGAACCGGCGGCAACCCTTTGGGGACCTCCTCTGGGAACACGTCAGTGTATTCCTACAAAACAGATACTATAATAGAGGGGAGGTAGGATGTGACATCATCAGATATATAACATGCTTCCTTATACATCAACATCACAAGGGACCTCTCAGCACTCAATGCCAACCTTACATCCCTCATAGTCGCCATCATACACTCTTTTTTTTTTCCATTCCCCTCTCATCTTTCCTTTGCTCTTTCTCTCTTAACCCCTCCTTTCTTTTCTTCCTCCTCTTGATTTCCAGCTCAAATTGCCTCTGCATGTACGACTGGTCTTCATGTACTTGCTTTGGAGTTAAGTGAACCGATGTGACCTTCTTTCCATGGAATAAGAACGAATACCGATTAGTCAATCCGTTGTATATCACTTGTCGATCAAAATGCCACGGTCTGCCAAGCAGGACGTGACAGGCCTGCATAGGCACTACGTCACATGCCACTTGATCCTCATACGATCCTATTTTGAAGCTCACCATCACCTGCTTTGTCACTTTAACCTCACTATTGTTTTTAAGCCACTGTAACTTATATGGCCTAGGGTGATCCTTTATTGGCAAGGCCAATCGCTCAACCAGCATCGTACTTGCCACATTCGTACAACTTCCTCCGTCTATTATCAAACTGCAAGTCTTACTATTAATCAGACAGCGCGCATGGAATATATTCTCTCTTTGAGCCTCATCTATCTTCTCTCTTACTTGAGTGCTCAGCGTTCTCATTACCACTAAATTAATTCTCCTTTCTTCGCACAACCTTTCCTCGTCGGATGGCACTTCCTCTAATGGTGGCATTTCTTCACTGCTGTCACAGTCCTCATCAGTCACAATGTCTCCATTTTCTGATAGCAACATAGCTCTTTTATTGGGACACTGCGACGCAATATGCCCCATGCCCTGACACTTAAAACACAAAATATTCCGGTTTCATGTGCTAGTTGAACCAGAGGGAGTAGGAGTTGTTACCTTAGGCGCCTCCACTTGAGGTGCAGTTCTGGCCCGAGTGGCACTCGTCATTAGTGCCTTATCCTCTCTTCTGGGGAAGGGTCTGCTAGCGGTATTAGGTTGGGATGTGAACCTATCCTTCCTCTTCACCTGCCTCTCTACCTTAACCGTCTTTTGCACCATTTCTTATATCTCTACGTAATGCTACAACTCCACTACGTCAGCTATGTCCCGGTGCAATCCACTCAGAAAACGTGCTATAGTGGCCTCCCTATCTTCCACAACATCTGCTCGGATCATAGCTATCTCGAGCTTCTTATAATAGTCTTCCACACTACGAGTTCCCTGCGTTAATGTCTGCAATCGTTGATACAGGTCTCGATAGTAGTGGCTTGGTACAAACCTCTTTCTCAAGATTGCCTTCAGCTCTGTCCAAGTACGCACTGGCCCCTCTCCAGCTCTCCTTCGGTTAGTGCACAACTGATCCCACCATATGATCACATAATCTGTGAACTCCACTACTGCCAACTTAACCTTTTGGCTTTCTGAATAACGATGACAGTTAAAAATTAATTCTACCTTCCTTTCCCACTCGAGGTAGGCGTCAGGATCAGATCGCCCTTGGAAGGGTGGCAGCTATAACTTTAATCCCTTAGGTATCTCATCTTCCACACAGTCCCTCCGACGATGCCTCCTAAGATCATTGTCGTATGCGTACTAGTCCTCGTCCTCGTTCGACCCATACTCCTCCTCATAATCATGTCGATCGGACCTCACAGGTCTGACATGATGCTCTTGTCTATCCCTAGTCCGAGCTCGGCCTGGCACGAAATTGCCTCTACGTCCAGCTGGTATGGATAGCGAACTGTCTCTTTCTAGAGTTATAGCTTGGGACGCTTCTACTCGCCCTAAGCGATCGTGCACATTTGCCATTCGGTCTTGCATGCCCTCCATGCTCCTGGTGAGCTTTCTCAACTCATCACTGAGGGACTCAAATAAGAATTTAGTTTCGTCAGGACTGTTACCCTATCCTGAATACTGGCTGGCCATCACGAAGTTTGCGGTACAACATAAAAACAATAATAGCAGGTAATTGTTAGTAATAAAAGTCGTCACCAATCTCGCTTCTCTCAGGTAAAGGCTCTCTTAAAGGCTCTCTGGCACTCGTTTCTTACCTCCACTCGTGTATCACACACTCTCAATTTATTCCTCACCAGTCTCAATTTCTTGTGCCCTTCTCGTGTGATTCCAAAATGGTATCAAGATTCAAACGTAAGAATACAAGCACTCGGTACGATGGATATGGCATAAAACTACGAGATAAGCAACTATCTCAATTTTCAATATTCCAAATATAATCTCAATAATATTAAAAATCAATGAACAACAGAAGTCACTTTTTCCTTTTTTTTTTGGCCTCTCTCTTTTTTTTCTTTTTTTTTTGGCCTCTTCTTTTCTTTTCTTTTTTTTTTTGCCTCTTTTTTTTTTAAAAAAAATTCAATAACCAAACATGCCCTTAAGCAGAAATAAAAATTCTGCAACCAAACAAGCCCTTAATCTGAAACGAAAACTGTAACCAAACACGGCCTTATCACGTCAGCGGACGGTCCAGCCCAATAGCAGCTTCTAGTTCAGCCCAATCTCTTCGGCCCACTGATTTTTTTGCTCAACTCTGGCCCAGTTACAATCTGGCCCAGATCCTGCCTCTAGCCCACTTGACACTCGGCCCAACTCTTACCTCGGCCCAACAGGAATTTTTTTTTTTACTGCCGACTTGGGCCCAGTCGGCAACTTGGCCTAAACAAATTGCTCCGGCCCAAATCAACCCTCGATCCAACCGATTTTTTTTTTAATGAAATCTGGCAGCGGATTCGACTGCAATTTCCTTTGGTGCGGCGCGGCGGCGGCGACGCGGATTTTGCTTTTTTTTTTTTTCGATTTTGCCCGGGCGGCGGCGGCGATACGGCTAAGGCGTTTTTCGGGTACGGCGGTGGCAGTAGCGATTTCCTTCTCCTTTCTTTTTTTTTTGATGCTCCGGATCGTGTATCGAATTAGAATTCGACACAAGCTAGCTCTGATACCAAATTGAAGTGATCAACGATCGCGTCGGATACAACGGTGTAACTGGACCCGAATCTAAATTGACGTGGTCAACGATCGCGTCGGATACAACGGTGTAACCGGACCTGAATCCGATAACCCTAAGGACGCGAACCGGGCGAAGAACGCCGACCCAACGTGGTAAGATTGGATTAAACCCGATAAGAAATGGCCACAATCAGCACATCGATTGCTGATTGATACGTTACGAATCACTCGAACCAATTCGGAATGACTCGATTTGGGATATAAAACTCACGAGAAATTGAAAGAATAAATTTCAGGGAATTGAGAAGAAACCTGAATTAATTGAAAACTCTCTGTTTGAAATCTGATGGTACACAATGAATTTATAGTGTCAAAACCATAGCCTAGTTGGGCTGCGAGCTCCTATTGGGCTTATTTTGACTGGGTCCAGAATTAAAATAAATTAAAGGAGAAATAATTAAAATAAATTAAAGGAGAAATAATTAACTGAATTAATCATCTCGCTTTATTCCTTTGCCCCCAAGTCTTCCATCCATCTTAGGATTTTTACTCTGCGCTCTTCCTCGGGTTCCTCAAATTTGCATCCACGTGTGACATCTTCTTGAACTTCGCGTACCAAGACGTTAATGGCTTCTTTTAAGTCTTTTTGCCCGTGCCCTGGTTATTGGTCCAACTGGAATTGCCAGCAACTCCTCTTTATCATGCTGGATGTTCGCGTCAGTATAAGTAAGAAAATTGAGTGATTTCATAACTCTCAAAATTCATAATATTCAAAACTTTCTTTCAACTGAACAAAAATACTGTTTATATTAAATTTTATTAAATTATAACATAAAAAGCCCATATGGTCCAAATTATTCATAAAACTCAATAATAAATAAATAATAAAAAAATAATGCTAAATGAAACATTTGCAGTTCCATAACCTACAATTTGGAATAATAATAAAACAACTATTCCAAAACGCAGTTCTAATTTCACTATTTTCTTGTAGTGAACACTTAATATATAGTACAAATATGTACACTTTAATTAAATAATTAGAATGTGTAGATTATTTTTATTTATGTTAATCACATTCATCTTATGTTAATTTTTAGAGTTTGGAGAAATATAGTATATTAATAATTATACATGCACTAATTTTGAATTCTTTTCAAAAGATACAGACTAGGGGTGAGATCGAGTCGAGTCAAACTCGAGTAGTGGTATACTCGAGCTCGACTCGACAACGTAACGGTGGAGCTCGAGCTCGAGCTCGAGTCGAGTCGAGCAGATGAGCTCAGCTAGAGCTTGAGTTCAAGACTGGATCGAGCAGCTCGAGCTCGAGACTCGATTGAGCTTTCGAGTAAGTGCAGTCAATTAATTGGAAATGTATTTATAAAATAACAAATGTCCAAAATACCACGGGACGAAGATTTATTTACAATATTGACATCGAGTCGAGTTACTCAAAACTCGTCGAGTCGACACAGAGTTAACTCGAACTCGACTCGATAAACCACTCGAGTAGCTCGAGCTTGACAATGCTCGAGCTCGAACCGAGCTTTGAGTTGAGCTACTCGACGAGTTGAGTCGAGTAGCTCAACTAACTCACAACCCTGGTACAGACTAACTAAGAGCTCAATATAAAATTGCTATAATATTGAATAAATAATTCAATCCAACATTTATGACAAAGTAGTTCATTGAAATAATCATTGTAACCCTTATCTTATTCATTAGGGAGAATGTGACTTTAAAAGATAAAAGTGCATGGTAAGATACGAGTTTGGGACAAAGATAACTTAAATGTTGAACAAATAGTTCAACTCAATAGATACGATAATAAAATTATTTAGATAACCATTCTTGGTTGTGTTAATTTCAGTTTACATTCACATTAAAAAATTGAGTTAGTTAAATCAGTTAATTTAGACTATCATATGTTCTTTAAAGGTAAAAGCCTATAATAAACGAAATCTAAGTGTAGTATAACTTAAATACAAAGTAAATAATTCAATCCAATTATAGACGTAATAAAATAATCATTTAAAATCATATTCACTTTAATAAATACGATAATTTTTTGAAATAATTGTTTTGATGGATTATTTAATTATAACATTGGAGTTGATTATTCATCAAGAATTTTAATTTTTTTATATTGAACTTTTATTTAATCACGAGCTTTTATTCCTGAAATATTATATATGATTGGCCTATATATTAATGGCCTATATCCGTTCTCTATTTTGTCACTGACTTTTATCCATTGAAAGTAGCACATGATTGGACTATATATTAATGGCCCATCCACTCTCTGTCTTAAAGTGAAAACATGACTTAAAATAATTGTTTTAGATCTTTTTCTCATTAATTAAGGTAAACATACCCTCAGTGGATACAATAAGGATTTAAGGATTGAAAGCATCATTTGGATTAAATATATTATTCTATGATAAAATAATATATAAAAATATATCTTAAAAATATATTAAAGTACTAAAAAAGGATCATATTTTTTTAAAAAAAATTGTAACGATAATTTATCCAATTTAATACTGATAAGGTGCGTATTAAACCCCTACATTCTATTTTGATATGATTCTATACAATATCTACACAACAGGACTAAATTGGGAGCTGTTTTTTTTATTCAAACAGAAATTAATGATGAGATATGAAGTGAAAAATAAAAAAATATAAATAGTTACAAATAATAGGAAACCATTTTTTGGGCATAACGTTTCTTTGAATTTCATAATTATAAGGGATTCTATTTTCACTATTAATTCTGTGAATTATGAACACATGCACATATAATATAATTTAAGTGGAATTGCAAAACTTATTAAAATCATAAGTAAAATTGTGTAACCATTGGGGGCAATCTTCATGGTACTAATTGACATTTTATTGCTACTACTGTAATAGTTAATGACAAGTTTTGAATCCTAACTTGTCCATTCCTCGAATCTATATATATATATATATATATATATATTAAAAATTTGGTCATTAGAGTAATAAATAAATTTACACACACACACACATTAGTAAATTAGCTTCTTACGGTATTTTAAATAGAATGTTATTTAAAATTAAAAATAAAATTTTAAAAAAGAAAAATGAAAAAAGGATGAAAAGAGACTAAAAGTGAAAAATTTTGAAGAAAAAACACATATAAAAATAAGTTAAAAAACACATATAATTGTACAATCCACAATGAAAATGAACTCAAATACTTAATAATATATAACAATTATTAGTAATCAAAAGCACATTCGATGCGTCTACATAATGAGTAATAATACTATTCGAACTTAATTTTATTTTTATTTATATAGTAAGAGAAAAAACTTTTAAAAAAGAGATAAATAGAACATATTAAATCTAAGAGAGAAGATAGAAAAAATTAAAATAATTAAATTTGAGGGAAGAGAATGAAATAAATAAATATTAAGGAGAAGAAAGTAAAAAAAAAAAAATGAAAATAAGTAAAGGTATTATAGTAATTTAATAATGTGCAAAAAAGGAGATTTGTATATCCTTAACACATGGTATAGACGACTATTAAAAAGAGGCGCTGTACCCAGTTTTATAAGTAAATTAGTGGTACTATTTAAACATAAATTCTATATTATTTGTTGTATAAGAGAAAAATTAAGGAAAAAGATAAAATAGTGTAAATTAACTTTGGGGAAGAGGCAAAAAATAAAATAAGTAAAATTGAGGAAAGAAATGAAATAAATAAAAAATTTAAGAGAAAGTAAATATATATATATATATAGGGTATAATTTAAAAATTTCCAACTAAACAGAGGTCTACATTCTTAATATACAGTATAAATATAAATATATATTTCCAATTAATTAAAAGTTACTTAGAGAGAGTTTGGGTAAGCTTAAAAGTTTTTTAAAAAATCTTATAAGATGTTTAAAAATTTATATTTTTTTTACGTGTTTGGCAATTTAAAAAAAGAAAATAAAAGAGCTTATAAAGTCTTTAAAAATAAGTTAATTATTTTTAATTTATTTATGAAAATCTTATAAGTTATTTCATTTTATATGTTAAAAATAATATAAATATTTTTAAATTACATTCTATTAACAATATTTAAGTTATTTTTTATTATTATTAAATCAAAAAAAGTATAATTAATTATAGTAATAAATTTTAATAAAATAATATAAGATAATTTTATCAAATACTTTTTAACTTATTTTTTAAGAGTTCTTTAAAACAAGGTTAGCCAAACACCCTCTTAATCACCATCATTATTTTTACTTGTTTATTTTTCAATTATGTTTTTTATAAGCTTAAAATGAAAACTTAATTAAGATGGCATATACTTCAAAATATAATAAATTAAATAATTAGTTTTCATTTTATATTATATTACTTAAATAGAGTCTATGAAAAATACTATTTTGCATGAAATTTAATACAAATTATTTTAAAATGGTTTAGAATAAGAATATTTATGTAGTCAGTGGCTTTGAACTGGGGTGTTGTAAATACTGACTGCGCCATTCTCGACGGGACCTTGAATTGGCAGTTACAATTACTTATGTGCGAAATCCGTCCATGTCTTGCTTTTAATTAAGTGTATACTATTTATAAAATCTGTCCGTACTTACAAAAATCTCATGAAATTATTTTTCTGTAGAAAAAATAAAAAGGAAAAAAACTCTTTTCATTGGGCCTCTCTCTTCCCATTATAAATGGACTTCCTCTGCTGCTTTCAATTTCTCACACCAAACCCTTCCACACTTCTCTACCTCGTGCAACAAGACTCACGACAATGGCGGACGGAACCTTCAACCCCGATATGGTTAACATCTCCACTAGGAAACGATCAGGGTCTTCAGATGATCAGTGGGATCAATTCGCTGCCGCCAAGAAGCACCAAACGAGCAACAAGATCTCGCCGTCCCACGCCGACGATCCTGCAGCGGCGCTCGCCACTGCACGCCATGAGTTCGGAGAGCACGGCGGCGTGAACATGTCAATCGAGGCCTCCGCCACCTTCACGGTTATGGAACCAGAAACCATGAGGCGGCTGTTCACCGGAGAACTCGGCCCCGACCGCGATTTCTTCATCTACAGCCGCCACTTCAACCCCACGGTGCTCAATCTCGGCCGCCTCATGGCCGCCATGGAAGGAACTGAAGCCGCCTACTGCACGGCATCGGGCATGTCCGCCATCTCCTCTGTTCTCCTCCAGCTCTGCAGCGCCGGCGGACACGTGGTCGCCTCCCGCACCCTTTACGGGGGGACCCACGCGCTCCTGACCCACTTCTTGCCGCGTGCGTGCAATATAACGACGTCGTTTGTGGATGTCAGGGATCACGAAATGGTGAGGCTAGAAATCGTGGAAGGGAGGACGAAAGTGCTGTACTTCGAGTCTATGTCAAACCCGACGCTCACTGTGGCCAACGTTCCCGAGCTCTGCAGGATAGCGCACGATAAAGGGGTGACCGTGGTGGTGGACAATACGTTTGCTCCGATGGTGGTGTCGCCGGCGAGGCTCGGGGCAGACGTTGTAGTACACAGTATCTCAAAGTACATTAGCGGCGGCGCCGATATCATTGCTGGTCCGTTCTTCCTTTCCTTCTCTATATATGGGTTATTTCAGTTGGAAGTATCCGATATGCTTAATTTTTCACCGTCATCTTTACCCCCACTATTAGCATATTTTTTAATTGTTTTTAGATGAAATGCTGGAATAAATTATGTTACATCAATTATGAATGAATTGTAATCAGTCAAGAGTAACTTAAGCTCACCAATTGGTTATAAAAATAATATAAATGAAAATAAAATGGCACCCAATTAATAGATAAATTATATAAAATAAAAATTCACACTGGAACTGGACTTGAAAGTTCCAGTTTAGCTTTGATTTAACCCATGAACTTTATTTAAGATCTAATTTGATTTTACTTAGGTTAATCTTTTTGTAGATTGATGCTTAATTAATTTTATAATAAAATTATTGTGGAATTCTTAGACATGATTGAAAGTCAAGGCTGTTGGATGTGATGAGGTTGGTAAAATTGCAACAGTAGAGTCCATTCTAATTGAGTGGAACCAAAAACTTTCACCACCATCATGTGATGCAAGTGTCATATTTCTTCACGTGATAAGTTGGACGTGTGCGGCGTGTGCTCGGCGGCGACAAATGTAATTCAGATTTTCTTTGTCGGTATATCCAATAAAATAAATAAATAAAAATAAAAATAAATAAGCGAAAAAGGGATGTTGATGGGAATGCTAACAAATCTTGGGCATGTGATGAGCTGAGGGGCTTGTTTGTGGTGTTCTTTAAAGAGATGGCTCTATTAGATGCGTATAATATGGCGACATATTCACAACTACTTTTGTCCGTACCTTATCCCAAATGTTGGGTCATTCAATTTTCTTCTTGACGTTTTGATGGCATACCTCTTTTGATGTACAGATAGGTTGTCTTGATTCTTTTGATGATGTGAAGTTGGGCCAGATTCTTGTCCATATAGAAATAAATGCTGCAAAATTTTTTTATCTACATCATCATAAACTTGGAAGCATGGGTGAACAGGGGCCGTATGTGGTCCAGCCAGCCTGGTGAATTCGATGATGGATCTACACCAAGGTGCTCTCATGCTCTTGGGCCCAACCATGAACCCAAAAGTGGCCTTCGAACTCTCCGAGAGGCTCCCTCATTTGGGCCTCAGGATGAAGGAGCATTGCAATAGAGCCTTGGTGTTCGCCGCAAGGATGAAAAGGCTCGGCCTGAAGGTCATCTACCCGGGCCTCGAAGATCATCCTGATCATGCCATTCTCAAGTCGATGGCGAACAAAGAATATGGTTACGGTGGAATTCTGTGTGTGGACATGGAAACTGAGGAAAAGGCTAATCGATTGATGAATCTTCTTCAAAACTGCGCCCAGTTTGGGTTTATGGCCGTGAGCTTGGGCTACTACGAGACCCTAATGTCGTGCTCCGGCAGCAGCACGAGCAGTGAAATGAATGATGAAGAGAAAGCATTGGCAGGCATCTCGCCAGGGCTTGTTAGGATGTCAATAGGATACAATGGCACCCTGGATCAAAAATGGGCCCAGTTGGAGAAGGCTTTGTCCCGGATGCAGGATTCAAGTTTGTTCCTGAAGATATGAGAAAGAAGTTGTGTAGCCACCATCTTGTGGTGGTTTTCTTCTGTAAATTAAATTGGGCTTCCTTGTAATAGTGTTGTCTTTCTTGTGCTGGTTGCTAGTTTCTAGTTGTTGAAGACAATGGACTATTTACTAGGTTTGTGGCAATGACCATTTATTTTCATTTTACGTTCAAATCCCATTCGGATCCTACTTGAAACAATCGGGTCTGGCCTATTACCAAATTTCACAATATTTAAAAAGTTCTCGAGGATTTCATCTGATGCCAAATGTTTCTTCTAATGGGGAATATGCGCAAGTTCTGATATGCTTTTAAACCTTCTTTCTTCGTTCACCACGCCAGCTCTACTTCACACTCCTCCTCGAAGGTTTCCTCGCAACTCCCATCCTACGACTCCTGTCATTAATTGCTCATTTAGTTTTCATTTCCGTCAAATAAGCTTTCTTTGGACTAAGGAACCTGTTTGCGGGACCCTGTGATGTGGATTGTGGAATGCGTCAGATTTATCAAATGCTTTGGGTTATTTGAATATAGTTTCATCGATTCTGATTTCAGTTCGTTGGTTTGCAAAAACACACTATAAGTTCGTTGTACTAGTATTATTGAGTTTCTTGTATGAGTATTTTAGTTGGCTTTCATCTTGTATTGGGTTAAGGAATAATGTGATGCAGGAGCTCGATAATGCGATTGACTGCGGATAAAGTGGTAGCATTCAGGTGCCCGTGGAGGTTCCTAAAATAAGGTTTTTCCTTACTTGAGTATGCACTAATAGTGCTGTGTAACTTGTCTTCCTTCTGTTATTTATTAATGCTATTCATAAATGGTACATAGTTTGATTGATTATGGAAAGAATCCAGATGAATTTACTCGGGCTGTGTTGAATGGCCGCACTGCAAAATTTGAGGTTGACCTCATCACTAGGTGGTGTTCTTATACTCAAAGAGTAAAGTGATAAGGATAGAATTTGCTTTATAATTCTTGTGCTATTTTGAATAAAATTCTTAACTTTTTTATTAGATTTGCTTTATGGCTAAATTGGAACTTACTCCACGGACACAATCTGTATTCAGAATAATCTTGTGATGACTAAACATATGTTTGTCCTCTTTCAGAAATTATCACCTGCACATTTCAAGGTCTTGGTTTTACTAATCTGAGTTCCTTCGTTGGTGCCTTGAGGCATTAAAGCAGGCCTTATCAACTTACAGTTTCAAATCTAAAATCTAGGGTAAATTTGTTGATTTATCTTGACACTGAGCTTATCAAGGCACATGCTTGAGGAACTGGAGCCGCAAATTCTTAACGAGGTTGAAGCTTATAAGAAGATATATGCAAGCATCTCTGGCAGTGAGTTATATTCAGTGATAGCTACATAACTTATTCTTTTGAATAGTTTTTGATTGATAGAGAGAAGTGGTTATGAATGTGATGTTTTAGTTCCAAATTACTACAATATATTTTTAGAAATGCTTGTATGTGAATTCTAATGTTCTGCTGCTGCTGACGTTTGACGAAAATTTATAGTTCTAAGGTGTTTGAATTTTGAATAATTCTGCCATTAGTTGTGACGCTGCCTGTTAACATCTTGTAGGTTGTCTTTAAAACTAGAGGAGTTGCCTAAAATATATTTGGAAGGGCTACTTGTCATCCAAAATAACTATATGACCATTATTTGGTTCTCCCAAAATTTTTTGGAAATTTTAAGATTCAAAAGTGTTTGATATTCTGAATTGCTAGATGTTCACAATGGTTAAAGAGAGCAAATACAGTAAACAGAACTGCTGGATGTTCATATAAAGTTCTGAAAAAATGATTTGCTCTTTCAGTCTGCAGGTATGGTGCAGTGTTTTGTTATTTTATTATCATTATTATTACTGGTGTGTGTGTTTTCCACCCTAATAAGGAA
Organism: Avicennia marina; assembly: GCA_019155195.1. Lineage (NCBI taxonomy): Eukaryota > Viridiplantae > Streptophyta > Magnoliopsida > Lamiales > Acanthaceae > Avicennia > Avicennia marina. The sequence goes on along the minus strand of CM032762.1, from coordinate 5,092,647 downwards.
AATGAATTGTTTTGAGATTCTAATCTCTGGACCAATTTTAATTTGTCCGGTAGTCCAACCTAATTGCACAAGCACAGGACATTATGCTGAATGGTGATAGAAAATAACAACAGAGCTTTGAGAAGCTTGGCTTGTGAATATAAACTTATGTTTTTTCTAGGACTTATGGATAGAATAAACTTCATATAACATTTATGTAGAATTCTGTTATTTCATTAAGATGTAATATTTGTATGGGTTCAGTTGATTCTAGATTAACACAATTAAGACAGATTAGGTGGCCATGAAAGATAAATATTTTATTTGGTGCACTATAGCTGCTGTGATTTCTAAACAATCGCCTAGAGAAGGGATGGAAAAGATGGAAAAGAAGTAATGTGGGAACCTATTGGTCTATTGATGCACTATTATCTGTTTAATTTTAATGAAATTTCTAACTTTTGAACCCAGTGGTTGGTGTCGGATTCTTGAGGTCATCTTTGATTTCTTCTCTTCAATCATAAATGCAGTAATTGCCATAGAGATTCAAGTTGATTAATTGTCTAAGGATTTATAATGAGTGATATAACTAAGTGCCCATTTAAGGACGTTTGAGTATTGATTTTGAGTTTATTTATACATGTTAAAATATAGTCAATTTGTAGTCCTGATTTATGTGATTTAATCTTCTGCTTGCGAACCTGTAAATGTGACATCACATGTTTTCTCTGTGTGGTCATCACAGTTTGGGATACGATTTCATTAGGCCATGGGTGTAAACGTACTTGACAAAACAGGTGGGAACCCAAACTTCAATTTCAACTCCTTTTCCTCTTTTTTAGTCTCATGGACTTGACATGCTAAAAGACTATCTCACCTGGCAATTAATCAGTTTTCTTCTCATTCTCTCTCTCATTTATTAATTTATATTAGTTGACTCTTAAGCATGGATTGCTGAATGGGATTTTGTCTGATCAAAACTTGCTTCTGTTGTTTCTGAGGGATGGCCTGCTTTTGCCCGTTTATGACAAATGGCTTATAGTGAATATAAAGCGTTGTGGAGGCTCCATTGTTGCATTCTTTAAAGTGCACTTACCGTCTCCTGGGTTCTATTCCTTGTATGAGAATTATGTGGAGATGGTAATTTTATCCAAACCTGTGAAAAAACATGTAACGGGACAAATAAAAACAATGAAAAATGTTCAGTATATCATACTATCCCCAGACGCTGCCACTAGAATGAATGCAAAGCCGTCTTTCTACTTGCTAGTAATTGTTTTCAGCTTCATGTATTTTTTATTGCTCTTTGAACTACCTAAGTGGTAAATGAGACAGAATACAGATAAATACCCATAATTTCTAGAAGCAATACATTTCTGATACTGTAACCTGCTCTTATGAAAGTCCTGATCATGGTGTATTTCAAGAAATTGGGTGCTGTTCCAGCAAAGCCATGGGGTTTAAGGCTATAAAGGAATTCTGAGTAAATATGCAGTACCGTTTACATACCCCAGTTCTAATACTCTGACCCCATAAAAGATTCATCACATAGTTGTCCTCTCTCTAAATTTCAAAATTACAAGTCCCACCACTGTGAAGTGCAGCCAGTATTATCAAGAAAGGTACAAGACTCAAAGCTGCATCCATTTTCCGGTGATGCCAAGGATCCTTGAGCAATCTGGACCGTATTCAGAACATGGGCTTCCTCCAGGTAATCATCTGTTTTGTTCAGACTGCTCCATGAGGGCGTGCATAGCTCACGGCCGTTACCGTCTAGCTGAACTCTTGGGTTTTCAGTACTTGGTAATGCGATTTGATTCATGTCGTCATTTTCCTCCCCCCCTTTGTCTACCATCTTCCTGAGCCTCTGCAGCTGTCAATTACAAAATCTTGTTGGTGAGGCCCATATGGAAAGCTTGTAATATATTTACTGCAGATATAAGACGAAGGGATTAGGATCTTCTACCTGGACGAGCAGGTGTTGGTTCTCTTTCCTCAAGGCCTCGAACTGTGAAGCTAACTCATCGTAGTTTGATTTAAGCACGCTGTACTCTCCCTGGATTTGCTTTGATTTCGATCTAGCCCTTTTGTTCTGGAACCATATTGCAACCTGTCGAGGCTGCAGCCCAAGCTTATTAGCTAGGTGCTGTTTCAGGCGTAGCTCCGGTCTTGACTCCGTCTCAAAGGTCGTTTCCAGTGACCTGATTTGATCATCACTGAATCTCCTTCTGTTGCTGCTTTTGCTGGACTTGTTAACGCTAGTTGACATGGATTCTATCGTCTTTTGTGTTATTTCCCCTCTCTCTAGTCTGTTCCAGTTTCTTAGGATGTTGCCAAGGGTGGGATGGCTGTCGATGATTTATTATGGCTGAGTGACCACTGACCATACTATTGAGCAGCATTAAGGTCCCAGAGGAAAAGAATTGAGGCGTGTATATCCTGGTACTTTGTGGGCCTCGGCATAGCAGTTGTGCCGCAAGAGGGATACCAGGTGTCAAACTTTGTTGATCCCAATCCTTTTTTCCGTTCAGGGATTTTATCTTACGCAAACCCGGTTTGTATAATTTATATTTAGTCTCTCTGTTCGAGAAGGGGGCAAAAACAATAGAGATGTTTACAAAAATATGACCCGAATGTTATGTTATTCGGGCTTAACTCAACTGAAAACATCACTTGTTTTTTTCCTTCTTGCAGACTCGTGAAATCGTCAGGTTTGCATAACTGGTTTCTGGGTACAGGACGTAGGGTAAATCTCTAGTTTCTGACAGTGGCAACGTCTGTTATTGGGAGACAAGGACAAGAATAGACGTGAAGATGAGGGGTCCCTTCGAAAGCAAAACAAACATATGAGAACAAGTCGAAATTATAAAAGCCGTTCTCACTCTATTCCGGATGAAGATCGACGCGTTTCTTCCATTCGGACAAGGGTGGGCTTCGCTGTATTTATCAAATCCAATGGGCTTGTGACACTGTGACCGTCAGTTCATTCATGGCTACGTACGTGTCCCGTCGTCTTTTGGAAATTGCGAGGTTAATCGCCACGTGGCTTTTGATTTCTGGACTGGGATATAAAGGTGTAGGCATGGTCACGATTCAGGACCGGTGATTCTAGTTTTTAAAAAATGAAGAGCTAAAACTGGATAATAGAGGCCGGTTTTGGTTCCAATTTCTGATTTTTCTACGGTTCTAATTCGATTCTTTAAGGTTTCAGTTTTATGCAATTTTTTTAGTAATTTTAATATAAAAATAATATGATACAATATTTAATATTTTCAACAAGTCTAAAATTTAAAAAAACATAAAGAAAATTCATATTTTAATTTTACTATTGTTTCATAAAGTAAAGAATAAGTGGTACAAATTTTATAAAATACATTACCTTATCCATTAACAAACATTTTAAGTGAAAAAAATATACATTATATCATTTAATTACTTAATATTAATATAAATTAACATATTTAATGATATATATATATATATATATATATATTATATTTTTATATTTTAGTAGTTTTGGAACCAGAATCGAATAGTTTCAGTTCCATTTTTCTTTTTTGAGAATCAGAAACATCATGCACAGCTCTTACATTGTTTCAATACTACCATTCCGGCGCCGGTTTTAATATTGTTTGATCTGGTCCGGTTCTCGATTCTAATTGGAACAATAGCCATGCCTACATAGATGGAGAGAGGAAGAACTCTCCGGGCAACTTTTGGCTCTTAAATTCTCATTTGTTAACTATTTTTACAGTATCACAAGTCAAAATACTGTAAATCATTTTAAGATATATATATATTTTTCTCTTTTTACATTATATGTGTGTGTGTGTGTAAATTTAATTGTTACTTATATTTAAAATTAAATCATCATACATACACGTATATAAATAACGTTATATAATTACTAAATCATATTTTATTAGTACAATGCATGTATACGATATTGCATAATTATTGAATCATAATCAATTTATATTTATTTAGGAGTAAAAATTAAAATTTTTGAATATATGTTAATATGTAAATAATTATTCTATTTTCAATATAGATTATAATGAGTTTTGAATACTTGTACATATGCATGTACACAAGAGAGACAACTATGCTTCTTTTATAACACCCTAAAATGAGTTCATGTAATTTTGTTTTGTGATGTTTTCAAAACCATTTTCAGAAACGCTTCTTATATTTTACTATAATTTTTGTAAAAAAAATAAAAGATGAGGAGAAGTTTGATAGCGTTAATCTTCTTTAAGATATTCATAAATACCTAAAAATAAGACATCTCAATTTGTCATTTAAAATGTAGCGTTGCAGTTCTAGAGAAAGTAAAGAAAAATAAGTATACTTATCATTTCTAAATATCTCTCATAGAAGCTGCACAACCCGAAATTAGCACTCTTTTTTTATTTTATTTTATTTTATTTCATTTTTTGGTGTTTATGTGTGTCGATTTACAGTAATCTAACGGCTCAATTTCACCGCAATGTTTGGAACCCAACTTTCAACTCCCACGTGTCATCTCAAACTTTACACTATCAAATATATTATTAACAATATTTTCATCTAAATTTAAATTCAAAATTTTACTCTCTCACATATGTGTATATATATATATATAGTTATTATTTTTCAATTATTATACTTATTTACAATTAAATCAATACATATATATTACATGTATATTCACATTTATTTTTATTTGTATCCTATAACATAATTATTATCCCTATAAACTATCGTATTATTTAATTATTAGTATATTATATATATATGTTTAAATAAATTATATTATTCATTATTTTAAAATATTTATTTTAAACGTATCATCTATTTCAACACAATTCTTATCAAATATTAAATTCAACCAAAACCCCCTCTCCCAAACATTGCCCAACAATTCCAATTGTTAATATTTGTACATTTGTCAGGTCGTCCCAATAATTTGCAGGAACGAATCGTTCTTGTATTTGTCTCCTGATAATTGTCTCGTGGGTAGGTTAAATGGTATGGGCACGTGGCACAATTTGGAAAGTTTAAGTCCCGTGTGGGGACAATATGCAAATGTGAAAGCGTAGACGACTTGACGCTGTGGGCGGGAAAGATGTCCACACTGTGACAACGACGCCGTCACTGGAGCTCTGTGCTCCAAATGTACGGTGAATGTGAAAGCCCTCCCCCAAAGTCGGTGGCGTTTAGGCCCGAAAAGACTAGCCTCGATGCTGGTGGTGCCAACGCATACAAGTGGGCTATGCTTCGCGGAGAAGTTTTTATTGGATACAATGTTGATAAAAGTTATATTTAAAATTAATGATATATTTTAAAAAATATTTTAATATATGAAATAATATAATTTATTTAAATATATGTATAAAATATATTATAATAATTAGATAATGAGATAATTATAAAAATAATGATTATATTTAAAGATATAAATAATAAAAAATGTGAATATATGTGTAATATATATGTATTGATTTAATTATAAATAAATGTAATGATTAAAAAATAATTAATTATATAAATATATATAGAATAAAAAAAATTTAAATTTAAATTTAAATAAAAATGATTAATATGAAATCTAAAAGAATATTTTGGAGTGATCCTTGACATATGCTTGTTGGAATTTAAGGGGCTCGATATGGACTTTTAGAGTCTTTATTTATGTATTTTTTATTCAAAGAATGATAAAGAGGACAGTTGTTAATGGGAACGTTGCGTGCGATGTCGTGATTAGATGTGCACGTCTCTTTCCGGGTCCATAATTGCAAATTTGAGGATGTTGCCACCTTGCCAGTGTGTGTATTATTTTATGTAAAATTAAAATTATGATATTTTTGAAAAAGTAATATGAAACAGTGAGATATAACTAAAATATTTTTTTTAAAAAAAATCAGAAGCAATTGCAGTCATAATACTCTTTGCATCAAACCTCTAACTAGCTCCAGAAAAACCATTTTTCAAATTGTCTCAACCTTATCAAAGTTATATTCAAACAAAGTAAAAATTTCAGCAATTCTTAGTTATCTTCTTTATCAAAATCTTTTACTTTTTAATGTAATAATGAAAATTTAAATAAAAATAAAAATAAAATTCTATCTAATACCATAAAATCTCATATGGAAGACTGTATTGGATCAATAACAGGCAATTAAAGAATAAAATAAAAGAACACAAAGATTTATACATTGTTTGACAATGAGGGCCTACATCTTCAGGAGCGACAAGGAAGATAAAATTTATTCGAAAGTTTATTAAGTTGCTATTGCAAGGCTTTATATATGTGTGCATGTGCCTGTGTGCGCTGCTAAACCCTAGCTCCGTGGACCTCTCAATCTTGATTTGCACTTGTGCAGGCTCTCACAATCATCGATTTGATTCCACACGGGCCTTGCTTATGAACCTACATGTGATCCTTGCTTCTAGTGGTGTGGTTGCGAAGCTTTTCCTCACAATCTCTCCCACAACTGTGATTTCTCCTCTAATAGTCATAGCTTCGGTCCTTGTGGCCATGAGCTCACCATCAATAGAGAGTTGTTCCTGCTTGTGAACTATCCCATAATTGCAACATTTCCCTTCATAGTCGTGACTTCATCCCTCTTGATTGCGAGCACCCATTGAAACCAACTCCTTTTAATTATGAGCTACTTGCAACAATCTTCAATTAATTGGGTGCCGATTCTTTCAACAGTTTGAAATATGCAACAACTTCTAACACTACGCTATGACTAAACTGGGTTACCATGTTAGCTATATATTCTAAAATATGCACCTTCTCCAACCACTTTTCACCAGAAGAAATCAATTTTTCTGATCTTGTGAAACCTCATCACTAAGTGATTGGTTCTAACATGGTATACTTGATTCATTGTCAAATAAATGGTACTCTGACTGTCAGATTACACTAGAACTCTACCTAGATCAGCCCCCAGTTCTTTTACTATACCAACAAGCCATAAAGCCTTTTTTGTAGCCTTTACAATAGTCATATACTCTGTTGCAATTGTTAAAAGAGCCACCATAGACCGAGCTAACGACTTCCAACAAATTGGTACTATTGCGAGAGTAAACACATAACCTATTGTAGACCTTCTATCATCTAACTCATCCCCATAGTTTGAATTGATGAATCCCATAGTTGAAGGATCATGCTTTTGACAATAAAAAAAATTTCGTAGTCTACAGTACCTTTCAAGTACTAAAAAATTCACTGCTTTCCAATACTATTTTCTTGACTTAGACATGTATAACTAACCTAACTAATGACATGTGCCAAATTCAACCAAATACAAACCCTCGCAGACATTAAACATCCCACAAGTATGGAATTCATGGCATACCTTTGATTTACTCCTCCGTTTATGGACAATAGTCATGGGAAAGTTTAAAAGTGATTTGCCAAAGGAGTATTGTTAGGTTTAAAACTTTTCATCTTAAACTTGTTTACACTTTCTTAACAAAATCTTATTGTGACAACCAAATTCTTCTTGACCTCCTATCCTTATGAATATCCTTGACGTATGCACAGAAACATGTAATGAAACTATAATGAAACTAATAATGGCACGACTTGAACCTGAGCTGATCTTATGCAAACTGAAAGAAATGGGCCAAATGCAACGAATTTACAACAACTCAAGTGTAATGATGGACACAACCAACATACCTACGTTGGTTGATATATTACAAATTTCCAAAGGGATGCTTGGAATAATTCAATTTGCAGGGATTATTTTCAAAAATTGTGAAATTGTCATATTCAAGGGAAAGAAATAATATTACTTCTTAAAGTGTCAAAAGTTCTAATTCCATATGCTAAGGATCCTTTTTATAATGCTAGAGTTTGAATAAAACATCCATAATTCATGTATATTTAGCCACAAAAAGTCCTACATGAAATATGGTAAAGAGTCCTACTAAAATATGGAAACCCTTGCATCCTTGTGCCTTGATTGGATGCTTGCGTTATCCCTTTCCTCTCAAGACGAAATAGCCCTCAATTCAACTTCGTGCTAATCACTTGCGTCAAATGAATTTAAATTAGTAACATTGAATGTACCATTTATTCCATACTTACCTGGTAACTACAATTTGTAGGCATTGTCATTAATTCTCTCCAAAACTTGAAATGGCCTATCTTCTATAGGCATGAGCTTGGATTTCCTTCGCCATAAGAACCTATCTTTACGCTTAAGTATCTAACCCCAATCTCTAAGCTCAAATACAACTCTTTTTCGTCCTTTGTTGGCTTGTGTGCATAGTGCTCATTTCTTTCCTAAATGCTTTGTTGGACTCTCTCATATAACTGCTTCACAAATTTTACCCTTCTTTAATTATCTACACTTACTTGCTCATTATATAGTAATATCAATAAATCTAATGAAGTTAAAGGCTTAAACCCATATGCAACTTCAAATAGTGACGTGTGAGTTGTGGAACATATATTTCTATTATATACAAATTTGACATGCAATAAATACTCTTTCCACTTTTTGTATTCTTTCTAATTAATGCGCCTAACAATGCATGCAAGGTTCGGTTCACTACTTCAGATTAGCCAACAGTCTATAGGTGACTAGTAGTAGAAAATAATAATTTAGCAGCTAGCTTATCCCATGAAGTCTTCAAAAATAACACAAGAATTTTTCATCCCTTTTGAAAGCTATTGTCCAAGGCATATCATGTGACTTGACAATTCCTTGAAAACAAATTAGCAATATAGGACATATCATCTATCTTGTGGTATGTAATAAAATGTTTCATTTTTTAAAATCTATCAATGACCACAAAAATGCAATCCTTACCAATCCTTGTCTAGGTAATGTCAACATAAAATTCATGAAAATATTAGTTCCATGCATATTAGGAATAGTTAAAAGTGCATAAAGTTCATGTGGTAGTACATTAGATTTTCCCTTTTTGTACTTGATGTATCTTTCAACCGCAATCTCCACATCGCATATCAAGTGTGGTCAAAGAAATGTTCCTATAAGATTAAGATAGTTTTGGAGACACCATAGTGTTCCATTAATCCATTGTTATGTGTCCCTCTTACAAGTAATTCACGCAAAGAACACTCTGGGTACACAGCTTATCTACATATAAGAAATAACCCTTATGCCAAAAATATAGTAGCACAATATAATTCATCTAACATGTTATCTAATTTAAGAATAGGATGGTGATACTTTATGGTAATGGCATTTACAACTTTGCAATCCACGCATATGTGCCATGATCCATCCTTCTTTAGCACTAGCAATATTGGAACTGCACATAGGCTCATACTCTTTTAGACTTAATCTTTGCTATTCAATTCCATAACTTGTTTCTAGATCTCTTTAGTCTCCATAAGGTTGGTCTTATATGTTAGTTTGTTTGGGATGCTTGCACTTGACACAAAATTGATTTGGTGCTTAATGCCTTCACCATACATTTGATTTCTTTTCTAACTCTACTGTAGGCTATATTTGATTTCTTACCCTTTTAGATCTCATAAGGTGTCTTTCTCATGGTTGAGTAAAGGTTGACCCTGTTAATTTGCCTTAGTTCACCATCTTAGATTTATTCTCTTAGTGTTTAGCATCACCTTGACCATCTTTTATCATGTGCAGTTCTTCCTTTTCATTATACCATTTTGTTGTGGAGTTTTGGAGGAAGAGGACTCATGCAAGATTCCGAATGAATCACAAAGATAGCTAAAATTGTGATTTTGAAACTCTTTATATGGACAACCTTTGCTTGCCCATCTAATACACCATAGGGCTTATATTCTTTTCTTTGCTCAGAGTTGGTAAATCACAAATATTGCAGAGTTTTGAGATCTTCACTAGGTTATGTCCTTTCTAGTACCACAAGTTAACTTCGTTGATCTCAATCCTCATATCGATTGTAGAATCTTACAATACATAGCAAGTATCTAGCAATATTCTGCTGTTCATAATGTTGCTGCCACCTTCATATACACAACATTTCTCTTTTGTGAATCTAACATCCAAGCTGGGATAGCAAAGATAGCTAATGCTCAAGCAATTTATTTTCAAAATTTTCAATGTGTAGAACCTTTTCTTACCTTGGTAGTCTTTCCACGTTTAACATTCCTTTTCTAACCACCTTACCACTCTAGCCATAACAAAATGTTACAATGTCATCAAAGCAAAATTTATAGTTGCTTAAGAATTCTATGTTCCCAGTCATATGATAAGAACATCTACTATCAAAATATTAGTTGTCACAAGCAGTTACACGAAGTAATTTAAGGGCCACAAAACACCTCTCTTTTGACTTCATGACCTATATTTATTTGGAAATGGTTAGTTCAGAATAGACTGGCCTTCATTACACCATATGTATCAGAAACATGTAATATGAAAAAATAAGGTGACTACTAAAATGATAATAAGTACAAGTAAAATTTTTCTTAGTCATTTTTAACAAGTAGTTTTCTATCATTTGTCTTAGGCAAGTTGGAATATTTTGTGGAATCCACTTGGTCTCTTTTACAAATTATATTATCTAATCTCTAGATTTGCTCAAATTGACCTAGCTTATATCTAACCCCATAGTAATTAATATATGGATAGCTTGCTTATGGTTAGAATGTCCTTCAATTTTGTCTTTTTAGTATTGAGCTTATTTATTGCTATGATAGATTGTTCCACTTCATGTTGTAATTTCTAGTAGGACACCTCCAGATTATAAAAATCTTCCAATAGTTTGGCATGTGAAGCACCTACATCATCTCTTTCCTTTTGTACCACTTGATTTTCCAACTTTAACTTTTTGTTGCTATTGTGAGTCACAGATAGCTTCTTTATTAGTTATAGTTGATCTTCATTAATTCTTCATAGGTGACCTCATCATTACTACTGCTACTGTGATAAAAAAATATCAAATGTTATAGAAGATGTTATAGCATTAGGCTCAACCATACTTTTATTTTTCTGTGAAACAGAGTTGAAAGCAACATGGTTGCTGGTATGCTTGTCATTTTTTTCACAACTCTCATTGGATCCATATTCACTTCAAGTTGTGGTTAGGGAATTTTTTTACTTCATCTGTGTATTAGCTCATTTGGATTGAATGTGACCATATTCTTCACATTTTTGTTTTTGATCCCTTTTCCAACCTCCGACACTTCAAGATCTTGTGGCTTTCTTTTATTCCATGCAAGTGTCTCCATAGGACAAAATTCTTGGATAACAAGAAAATTTAGTATTTAATTGAATAATTTGGATTAAATTGAATTTTTGTGGGCTCTACTCTCTAATTTTAATTCTCTGATTCTTCCTTCAAGAACATTTGACTTGAAATTTGAATAATTTTCAAGGAAAAGGCTTGTGCTTGATCTTCCTTGAGGGTTGTTAGGTTATCAGCAACACTGATCTTCGGGTTTAGCACCACAATTTTGGATTACATGCTAGATTTGGGGACTTTGATGAAGGATATCTTGAATTTGGTGACGAACTCTTTGAATTTGGTGAAGAACACGATGAGCTTCTTAGAATTTGGTGAAGAACACGATGAACTTCTTGAATTTAGGGAAGAACACGACGAACTTCTTTAAATTTGACGAATAACTCTTTGAATGTTTTTGGAAATTCCAAAGAGGATTTGGGGAGCTTTAAGTCTTCAGTTGCTTCACTTTCTGGACTTCTCTCCCCCTTCCTATGGGGTTTCGACCCCTATTTATAGTTGTGGGAGAGATAGAGTGGCTGCATCAATTTGTTGATGTGGCGTGATTTTATTGGCCGTTAGAGTTCATATTCTGTCCAACAATTTAATAGAGTTTTCATCCATTGGACTTCTAACAGGATTCTGTCACTTAGAGTTTTCATCACTTGGACTTCTAATAGGACTTCGCTATTTAGAGTTTTCATTCTTTGAACTTTTAATAGAACTTTGTTGCTTGTCATTTGATTGACTGATAAAAAATATTATTTATTTATTTTAGAAATTGTATTTATTTAAATTCTTAAATAAATAAACATTGTTTTAATTAATATTTTAATATCATATTTTTTACGTGGTATTCTTTAATTGGTAGACAAAAATTATATGTTTACAAATGCCTTCTCGAGACTTGTTCATAGGAAGATTTATTTTGAATGAATAAGTTTCGATTTTTTTTTCTTTTTGAACAGTTAAATCAAGAAGCCCAGTCTGTTGTCAGCCCATTTCCAAAGGTTACCTCATCCGGTGAACCCACTTTATTTATAAATTTCCATAACCGCGAGCCCGTGCCTTTTGAGGTCCAATCACAGTCCTACCGCCATTACGTATAATTGGTTTTAATTTCAAGTCCTATTGGATTTAATGACAGCTTTTTGAGTTTGATTTGTACCCGAACTAGCCTTGTTCATCCAAATCCACGATGCAGATAAATTTGCCTTGTCAGATTTTGATCAAGAAAACCACGCCTAACTGAAACTCTACATTAACTGTGTATAAATAAGAGTTTGTTTTTGGTTTTGCTGTTGCTCCATTGGTGACAGCAACAAATCGACATCGTCACCTCTAAACTAGAAGACTCTGGGAGTAAGTCCTCATTTCTTGCATGTAGCGTCCCGACTCCTTTCTCTCCTTCCTTTTCTCTGTTTTTTTTGTTGTTTTTGTTTTTGTTTTTTTTTAACCAATATATGCTAGAAGCGATGCACAGCACCAGAATCTGCCAGTGATATCTGCAACAGAACTGAATTCTTAGGCATGGCCGTGGTGTGGCGGACCGGTGACTAGCTCGGCGAGCATTTGGCTAGCGACCTAAATTTGGACTGAATCGATGGCCTGAGACGTGGTGGTGCTGGGTTAGCCGTGGTAGAACCTGTTGTTGATGGAGGTGCAGAGGGAGGAAGATGCAGCGGCGTTGGGCGGCGTCGGCCTAACGCGGGCGACTCAGGCTCTGATGTGTGGCGTTTTTCTTTCCTTTTTTTTTTTCAGGTGGCATCGTGCTGTCTCTGCGGCGAGCTTAGCAGAGAAGACGCGAAGCAGCGGCTGCAGATTTTATCGAGAGAAGAAGAAAAAAAAGAGGCTGTGTTTGGGCGTGGCTTTTACTTCGGAGAAGAACACAAAACGGGGCCGCGGTTTTTTATTTTGGAGAAGAAGAAACAAGGCCATGTTTGGAGTATTTTTTTGGCTGGGAACAAGGCTGTGTTTGGTTGTAGAAAGTTTTCACAGGACAAGGCTATGTTTGGGGGTGGTTTTTATCTTCAGATAAGGCTGTGTTTGGCGTAGAAAGCTTTCACAGGATAAGGCTGTGTTTGGCGTAAAAATCCAGTTTGAGAACAAGGCTGGGTTTGGGCACAGATTTCCGGAATTTTAGGGCTATGATTGGCCACAAGTTTTCCAAAATTTTAAGGCTGTGTTTGGCTGCAGATTTTTTTTTTACAGACCCCCAACTTGATTTAGTTTACGAGTACCGTTTGAATTTGAATTTTTTAGCCTTCGAGTACTATTTAGGTTTAAATTTTGGAGCCTTTAAGTATTAGACTTAACCTGGTCCACAAGTACGATATAGGCTTGAATTTTTTTGATCTTTTGAGTATCAGGCTTAACTTGGCCCATGCGTGCCATCTAGGCTTAAATTTTTTGAGCTTTTGAGTACTAGACTTAACTTGTCCTACGAGTACCATCTAAACTTGAATTTTTGAGCCTTTGAGTACTAGGCTTGACTTGGTCCACGAGTACCATCAAGGCTTGAATTTTTTGCGCCTTGGAGTACCAAGCTTAACTTGGCTTACGAGTATTATTTAGGCTTGAATTTTGGAGCGTTTGAGTACTGACTTGATGTAGCCCACGTGTATCATCTAGGCTTGATCTTTTGAACCTTTGAGTATCAAGCTTAGCTTGCCCATGAGTACCATTTAGGCTTGAAATGTTGGGCTTTTGAGTGCCAGGTTTAACTTGGCCCACGAGTACCATTCATATTTGATCTTTTGAACCTTTGAGTACCAGGCTTGATGTAGCCCACGCGTACCGTTTAGGCTTAATTTTTTGAGCCTTTGGGTATCAGGCTTAATTTCTTTTATCCCAACTCGGACCGAGACCCAAGGCTTTAGCTTTGTTGGTGCCTTTAACTCCATTTGAAATTTGTTGATTTTATCTGGCTCTTTTAAGGGTTTTTTTTTTTTTTTTGGCTTCACGGAGTTGTCTTTTATTCATGGATCCCTTTATTTGCCAAAATTCATTCCTAACATTCCTTGCCCCCTTTTACAGTTGATCACCATGGTGTATTTTAAGAGCAACATGTCTTCTTTCGGCGTGGAATACTTGGTTATTCTCGATAACGAAGGCCATCCTATACAAAAAGGCACAATTCTGACCGTTTATACCTCCCTTAACAGTCGTCTTTGGCCTAAGTTGACAATCCCTCATCGAATGGATAATTAAACCTGGAAAATTCTATTTAGCAAGACTTTAAAGGCCTAGACTCTATAGTTGTCTCATAATCATCATGCTTTTAGGTTGGTTTTGCTGTCGATTTTAGGTTGTAGGATTATCGAAGGAAAGGCTAAATGGGAGGATGCTCTCCTATATTAGCGAGTTTCACTTCACCAAAGGTTATTGGAAGTGGGTTGAAGATGTGCTTGACCGATGTGGACGTGAGCTGAAGGCTGCTCAGATTTTTGACGCAATTTATGCCTCACTTTTCACTTACAATCATAACTCGAATATCGTGTAGGTGATTTATGAGGAATGGTGTCCTTCTACCAACACACTCTTCACTTCTTACAGTGAGGTATCAATGTCCCTCTATAACTTGCGAAACCTGGCGGGTCTTCTAGTTTGTGGGAGGCTCTACGATGAGGTCGTTCCGATTGTAAAGCGACTTATGGGTGCAAACGAACAAGGTAAGAGATACGTTCCTCAATCTTGCCAACATTTGTTCCATGCCTATCACTCGCTTCAGGGAGAGCCAAATGACACTCGAGCTCCTTCGGTATATATTGAGAATTGGATAGTTTTTGGTGTAAAAGGAAGATAAAGTACTCAGCACCCCTAGCCTGAAAGGAGAAAAAGACAGTCCATCCTATGTCCACGCGCAACCCTTCTGGTGAGATTGGCACTTATGGGCCTTAGTTATCTGCCGATATAGAGCCCTTCACTCAGCTCAATATTGGTGAGAATTTCAGAACGGAGACCCACTTGGCGGCGTTTCTTACCTGCGGGCTTTGTGTCTTTGCTTTTCCCATTAAGGATGCTAGCTTCTTTCATCTGAATACTTTTAAGATGGTAAGTATTATGGCGATCGGGAGGGTAGTAAGTCTGTCTGTTCCAGTTCTCACTAGCATTTATTGGGGTTTGGGTAGGATTGCACATTTTTGACGACCTTCGCGAGTGTATTCCCCTTTCCTCCTTCATTATGTCTATGCGTGGTCTGCTTATTATTTTAAGACCCATTATCTGGTCCATAAAGCAGTTGATAACCCAAAGATGATCACATATTCTGGTGAAGGTGGAGCCAGGTATTATGACCCACATGAGGCTCGTCGAAGAATTCATAGGGGTAAACTCTTTAGTTGGACTGAGGCCATGATTACCAAGAAGAGGGATATCTTCTACGTTGATGATGGTAGCCATGACCGGTTTGAAGACGATTATTTTACTGCCATCCACTCGGGTTATCTTTCATTGAAGTAGGGTAATCAATTCGTTGTTGAGCTTTATAGTCCACATCGGTTTAGTCACCAATTCGGGTTCTATCAAGATATTCTTGACATTCTTACCTATGATGTCCATAAGATTTCTCTAGAGGAAGGCTTGTACTTTTGGAAGGTGTCTATCTTGTCTAATTCACGAGCCAAGGCATGCTTTCCCCGCATTCCAGCAGTTGTGAGGAAGTTCCACTCCAAAGGCCTATAAGGAATGGTGGGCTAAAGTTCACGGGAACTACTTTGAAGAACATTTTGCGATATTGTGCATTACTCCATCGCAAGGTGGTGTCTCTGATGTGGGAAGCTCGTCTCTTAATGTCAAAGATCTACCTTGTAACTTGTAGCCCTAGCTGTCCCTACGGGGGAGAGACCATGTTTGGAGATTTTAGATGATAGTATCAGTAGCAATGGGGATTGTCATTGAAAGAAGGTTAGGAGGCCTCCTTCTCCTTTAAGTTTGAAAGAAGGTAAACTTTTCCAGCTGCCCAGAGTCAGTTAGAGATCTTGTCTAGGAAGTAGTTTGTCACTTTTCTTTTTGCTGTATTCTTTGCCTTCCTTTTTAATTTACTAACACTTTTTCTTTTCTTCTAGGTGGAGAGGCAGGCCTTTGGAAGCGATGGCAGGGGTTCTAGTGGTAGTCATATACTTATTGCGGAGCCAACTTTACTTGTACCTGCAGCGCCTGAGGAAATTTATGTCTTGAAAGAGAGCAAGAACGCACATTCTCCTGTAGCGACTTCTATGTTTAAAGCAAAGAAGTTCCATCAAAGCCATGAGGAGGAGTTCCTTTGCCAGTTATGGGTAAGTCTCCGCGAGAGGTTAGCTAGCACCTTGCCCGATCTTATTTCTTCCCTCAAAGATGAAGTTATACACGTTTTTAAGTCTATAAAATGTTTTGAGCATGCCAATGTGTTCTTCATAGAAGAGTTTTTAGAGGCACTTTTCACTAGGGTCACGGCATAAGACGAAGTGAAATCTATAGTAGCTAATATGCCTACCAAAGAGGTCCTTGCTAAGAAGTTGAAGGATGCCAAGTCTCAACTTCAGGAGGCCTCAAACAGGGAAACTGAAGGAGTTAGGCAAGTTAAGGCCTCCGAAGCTAAATTGAAGAGCATTGAGGAGCAACTCGAACTTTTGACCAAGTGACAGGATGAGCTGTCTACTTCCCTTTCATGGCAGAAAGAATCCCTTAGAGAAGCGGCAGCGGAAGTTGGCAAGCTCGATGGGGAAATTATTGCTATCCAATCTACCAAGCCTTTAGATGATGTAGCTATAGAAGCTTTGCGTACTGCTGAAAAGGATTTGATAGCTACCAATTATGTGTTTGAGAGCTTGAATCCTTTCTCTTAGCTTCATTAGGATTATTGCTTAGTTCACATTATTATTCTTTTGCCAAGCACTTGCTTTCATCAATAAAATGTCTTGTTTTGCTATTTTTTGCTTTCTTTGTTTAGATGTGCCTCCAACAATAATTAAGAATTAAAACATAACCTATCACAAATTCATGACTGAACTTAGAAAGTATCCAAGCTGTCTAGTACCTATAAAATGGGATCAAATCATAACGTAGTTCAAACTTTTTCAATTTGCGAAAGGTAGGGCTGTTCACAGTTTAGACTTTTGTGGGCCAGGAGTAACATATACTTTTAGACTCGTGTGTTGAGGAGCATCTTTGAATATTTTTAAACAGTTTTAACTCATGTCAAGGAGTTTTCGAATATTTGTAGACAGTTTCAACTCATGTCAAGGAGTCTGGATTTGATTTAAGTTTGACAATTTTAAATTCATGTCAAGGAACTTTGATTTGGATTTGGTTTGACAGTTTATACTCATGTCAAGAAGGAGTTGACTTTCATCATTCTTTTCTTCTTTTTGCATCCCTGATTTGATGAAAAAATTTTTTCGTTTTTTTTACTTTTCTGTTTTTTTTCTTTTCTTTTTTTAAAGCATAATATTTCTTCAAAAATTTCCCATTGATCGGGCCAACTCTTACACTGTTTTGATCAACCACCTTGTAAGCGCCATTTATGTACGCTTCTTTAACGACATATGGTCCATCCCATTTGGAGGTGAATTTGTTTCCAAGGCGGTGAGTGATGATGATAGGCCTTCTTACTGCGAGCACCAACTCCTCGATTTGAAAAGATCGAGCACACATTCATTTATTGAATGTCTTGGATAAGTGAGCTTGATAACGTTCAATTTTTTGTTGTGTGTTGAGCCTCTTTTCGTCAAGTGCTTTTAGTTCTTCAAGGCGCAGGCAAGCATTGTCTTCCTAATCAGCCCCTCTTGTATGGCAATTCGTAAGGATGGAATTTGTTGTTCAAGCGGCGTGACGGCCTCGGCACCATACTCCAATGCATAAGGAGTCGCCTATGTAGGAGTCGTGTGAGTGGTCCAATAAGCTCATAAAGCTTCATTAATCCTTTCATGCCAATTCCTTTTTGATTTTGACACCACTTTCTTCAACTAGTTGCACAAAGTCTTGTTGAAAGCTTCTGCAAGATCAATTGCTGGGGCATGGTACATTGATGACTTTCTTTGCTTGAAACCAAATTTCTGACATAGTTTGTCAATTATGCTATTGACAAACAGTTTTCCATTACTGGTAATGATATATTGGGGGACTTCGTATCTATAAATGATGTTGACACAGATGAAGTCAGCAACATTATCCTTTTTTACTTCCCTGAGAAGAATTGTGTCTGCCCATTTTGAGAAGTAGTCGGTTGCAGCGAAAATGTAGAGATGACCGGCAGACGATTTTGTTATGGGTCCGACAACATTTGAGCCCTAAGTGTCGAATGGCTATGAGACAACTGTAGAGTAGGGCTGAGAGTTAGTTGAGCTACTCGACTCGACTCGTCGAGTAGCTCGACTCAAAGCTCGGTTCGAGCTCGAGTATTGTCGAGCTCGAGCTACTCGAGTGACTTAACGAGTCGATTTCGAGTTGACTCTGTGTCGACTCGACGAGTTTCGAGTAACTTGACTCGATGGCAATTTTGTAAATAAGTCTTCATCCCATGACATTTTGGACATTTATTATTTTACAAATATATTTCTGATTAATTAATTTTACCTATTTGAGCTCGATCTAGTTTCGAGCTCGAGCTTGAGCTGAGCTCATCTGCTCGACTCGAGCTCGAGCTCCATTGTTACATTATCGAGTCGAGCTCGAGTATACCACTACTCGAGCTCGACTCGACTCGATCTCACCCCTACTGTAGAGTGTAAGTGCTCAAGCGGTTGGTGAATGACGCTGGCATGGTTGACATTTTTTGGCGTATTCCGTGCAGTCTTTTACCATTGTCGTCCAGTAATACCCCACCCTTTTGATGTGGAAGTAAAGTTTTGGTCCCAATTGGTGCACACCCAAAATGCCGGAGTGTGCTTCTTCTATAGCTTGTATGGCTTCATCATCGCCCAAACAACGTAGGAATATCCCATTAAAGGAGCATCTATACAATGCCTTTGAAATAGATGAAACAACTTGCTCGTCGTCGAATATCTACTTTTCAGCATGGATCTTCCGGTAATTTGTCATATTTTAGGTAGTCAACAAAGGCTTGGCTCTAATCCTCCTTTTCAACTTCAAAGACCTCTACAGAATAATTTTCTTCTTCGCCTTCTTTGTCTTTGAGTATCAATGGCACTACCCATTTTTGGCACATAGACATATGGTACTCTACTTCGAGTAGGGACAAGGAAGAAGCGAGTTTGGCTAATGCGTCTGCTTGCTTGTTTTCCCTTCTTGGCGCATGTTTTATGGTGACATTTCCAAGCCACCCCATAAGCATATTAGCATAGTTATAGTATGGGAGTAGTTCAAGCTTTTTGACTTCATATTCTCCCAGTAGCTAGTTGATCACTAACCTAGAATCCCTGTAGACTTCAGGGTGCAATTACTTGATCTCTACGGTGATTTCGGGTCCAATGATCAAAGCTTGATGTTCAGCTACATTATTGGAGTATTTTTCCATAAGGGTGAATGAGTGATGCAAGACTTGTCCTTCAAATGTTATAAACACCACCCTGATACCAGCTCCTTCTTTATGGGAAGCTCCGTCAAAATATATTTTCCATGGAGGAGTGATTTCAATAATCAAAGCATCCTCATCAGGCAAGTCATCGAGAAGGTCCCACTCAACTGAAATGGGATGGTCTACTAAGAAGTCGGCCAACGCTTATCCTTTTATGGCTTTTTGTAGTACATATATAATTTTAAATTGTTGGAATTGAAGGTATCACCTGGCGAGTCTGTTAGAAAGAACATGCCTTGTCATGATGAATTTCAATAGGTTTGCTTTGGACACTAAATGGATTGTATGAGCCTAGAAGTAATGCCTCAACTTTTGGATGGCAAAAACAAGTGCCAAAAAAATCTTCTCAATTGGTGAGTATTTTAGCTCATTTGGTGTCATTATCTTGCTTAGGTAGTAGAGAGCGTTCTCTTTTTTTTTCTTCATTTTCTTGTTCTAATAGGGCTCCTACCAAGCATTCTTGTGCAGCAATGTATAGGATCAAAAGACGGCCAGGTACCGGGGCCACAAGCACTGGAGGTGTTGTTAGGTAGGACTTGATGCTTTCAAAGGCCTTTCTACAGAACTCGTTCCATTCAAATGGAATGCCCTTCTTCATAAGGCGGTTGAACGGTTAACAACGCCCTACTAAGTTGGAGATGAATATTTTGATGTATGATAATTTTTCTTGTAGGCTCTTGAGTTCGTAAATGTTCTAAGGTTTTGGCATTTTCAAGACGTTATCAATTTTTGCTTGTTCAATTTCAATGCCTTGGTAGCGGACAATGAAACCCAAAAATTTTCTGGAGGTGACTCCAAATGCGCATTTCAATAGGTTCATCCTTAGTTGGTATCTCCTTAAGCGCTCGAAGACCTTCTTTAAGTCATGCAAATGATCTTTTCTTTTCCTAAACTTTATCACAAGGTCATAACATAGCATTCAACGTTTTTGTGGAGCATGTCATCAAAGATTTTCTGCATAGCTTTTTGATACATGGCCCCAACATTTTTGAGGCCAAATGGCATCACCTTGTAGTAGTATATGCCTTTGGGTGTACGAAAGGCTGTGAATTTTTCATCTTCGGGTACCATGCCTATTTAATTATACCCAGATGATCTATCCATAAAGGAAAGTGCTTAATGTCTTGTTGTGGTGTCGATCATGAGTTCCATGATGGGTAAAGGGAAATCGTCTTTAGGACATGCTTCGTTGAGATCCCTAAAGTCAATACACACCCGAATTTGCCCGTTCTTCTTTCTTATTAAGATGATGCTAGAGATCCATGTGGATATTTAACTTCTCGAATGAATCTAACTTTGATTAATTTGTTGACTTCTACTTCAATTTGAGGAAGAAGTTCTGGTCGAAATCGATGTTGTACTTGCTTAACGGGACGAGCTCCCTTTTTTATAGCTAAGTGATGTACCGCCACTTTTGGGTCTAAGCTAGGCATTCGTTGTATGACCAAGCGAAAATATTTCTGAACTGTTTTAGTAGTTCTATGTATTAATCATTCTCTTTGTTTGTAAGCAACGCACTAATGTAAATGGGACGAGGGTCGTCACTGTCCCCCAAATTCAATTCTCTTAATTCATCCACCATCGACTTGGAACCTGCTTCCATTTGAGGTGGTGCGATTTCAGCATCCTTTTATGAGGTTATGTGGTTGGATAAGCCCACACTTTTTTTTATCATCGTTTTCCTCGACTTAAGTTTTGGTGAAGATGATAGTTTGAAATTTGGCCTTAAGGACTCTATTACAAGACATAATCAAATTTGTTTGCCACTGCATGCGGGAAGGGATTAGGCTTCAGAGTTTCTTCTCTTGTTTTGGTACTTTAGTGATGCCCCCTTTTGGCTTCCATTTTTTTGAGTGGACCAAGCCTTTTGAAGACTGATACTTGTGCTAGCCTTATCTCAATTCTTAAAGAGCAGTCTTCTTCTGTGATAGTGTTAGTGGAAGCTCTTCTTATAACAATGCAAACAGGCCCATTTGGCTACTCATACCCAAGTCCTACTTGCGGGTTTTGGCTTGACGATTTCTGTGGAAACTTTCCCAATGGTGATTACTCTTGTGAGTTGTATTCAACCTTAATGAGGAGTTTGTATGCCTTGGGGCCAAAGCATTTCGCAGTCCTTAGCTCTTAAGCCTTATGGTGTTCTTTTATAGTTTCTTTGGGTAGTTGGACAGGTGCTCTACTGTCAATTTGAGTCAGAGGCAGAGTCAAGCCTTTAAGAGATCATCAATTGCTGGCTTTTTGCCCATGTAGCTTTTGGAGTGTGCTTTGTCAGTTGGGGTGTCTTTTCTTCCCAGGTCGTCTTGTTTCTCGTTTTCTTGAGTCGTTAGCTTCGCAAGTCCCAACTTTGCTTAGATAATATTTTACATCGGCGAAATGCGACTCTGCCTCAGTAAACGGTTTGTAGTCGCCGAGCACTTTCTTCATGACACCATTTCAACAGTATTTGAAACATTGGTACCAGGTAGAAGGAACTATTCCATTCTCATGGAGCCATGGCTTGCCGAGGAGTAGGTTATATGATGTTTTAGCATCGATGACATGGAATAAGGCTATCGATTCCATGTCGTCTATAAGTAGCTTCATTCTTATAATGCCCAAAACACTTTACCCCCTTGGTTGAATCCTTAGATCACCAAACGACTATTTGACAGCTCATCAATTGGGATGCCCAACTCTCTAAGAGTTCGTAGGCACAAAATGTTGATGGCAGAGCTGCCATCGATCAACATTCGATTGATCTTTTGTTCATGGGCATAGCTAATAACAAACAATAGCCTGTTGTGGGGTTGGGATCCCAGCATTAAACCTTCGTCCGTGAAGACTATGGTGGTCCTGCAGTCATCGACGGGGAAGTGGCTTTTCTTGTGGAAGCAGCCAGCTTCATTTTGAGAGCTGTCCATTTGGTGACTTTTCTCTGTTTGGTTGTTGAAGGTGATGGTATTGACACTTGCACTATCATCCTCTAGTGTAATTTTTCCTTAGTGGGCAAGTTCCATGACATTTTCTTTAAATATGAAGCAGTCGTAGATAGGATGCCCGACCAAGCGGTGATATTTGCAGTATTTGGGATTATCAGTCTTCCCAACTTCTGTAGGCCACTTCGTTTTTAGTAATTCAATAAGGTTGGCCTTTAGCAAGTCGTTGAAGATCCCAGAGACGTCTGTATCCAAAAATGAGTATGTTTTAACTTGTAATTCTTTTAGAGTTAACCTTCTTGGCATCTGAGCCATTGCTTTTTTCTCATTCACTTTTTCCTTCCCTTTGACTGGAATAGGTTTAGCATGCACTTCCATAGACTCTTTCGTGGTAGTTTTGGTGGGAGGCTTGACCCCTTTCTTTATTTCTTGCTTGTCTTTTGGCTTGTAGAATTTTGAAATAGGTGGTCCATCAACACCACTTGCAGCTATGCTTAATTTTATGTCATGAGCCCACGTGGCTAATTCTTCAAAAGTTTTGTGCCGAATCCCTTTAAGGATGTATCGCAGCCCCCAGTGCATTCTTTGTATGCACATCTCAATGCCTAAAGCTTTAGAGAGTTTGTCTTTGCAATTTAAATTCAAGTTCCTCCACCTATTAATGTAGTCAATGACCGGCTTATCTTTCCACTAACATGTATTTGTGAGCTCAACCATGCTAACAGTCCTCATTGTGCTGTAGAAACAATTGAGAAATTCATACTCCATTTGTTTCCAGCTGCCGATGGTCCTAGGCTCGAGGTCAGTATACCAATCGAGCGTATTTTCCTTCAATGAGTGAACAGACTGCTTGACTAAATGGTCCCCAAATGTCCCAGTATCATTACATGTCTCTATAAAGTGAGCCACGTGCTGTTTGGAGTTTCCCTTTCCATCAAACTGTTGAAACTTGGAGGGTTGATAGCCCATCGGCATCTTAAGGTTGTCAATTCTTGCCGAATAAAGCTTGGCACATGTTAGAGTTGACTTGATACCTCCATTAAATTTGTTTTGATGGTGCCCTCACTGAAGTTTTTCAGTTGATCAATAGGGATTAGGCCATCAGAGGAAATTTGGAGTTCTCTGACCACAGACTTCTTTCGATCATCGGCCAGCTATTTTGCAAATGCTTCAGCCTCATGAGGCACTTCAGGTGCCTTTCAGCCTCCCAACTGGTTTCACATCGTTTATTTTATTCATCAGCCTTAAGTTTCGCGAGTTTTGCTCTTCGACATGTTTGGCAAGGCCTTCAATGACCTTAGTTAATGCAACAATTTGGTCCTCTAGGCTTGAAGTGTTAGTTGTCATGACTATAGCTATGTTGTAGGCGGACGAGGTATTAGAGTGAGGGCTTAAAGGTGTAGAGTTGTCCTTGTAGCCATCACTTGCAAAAAATGGATTATCAATAGCCTGAGGGAGAGGAGTTGGCTCGGAGTATGCAAGTCTTCTTGCCACACTTCGGGTGACAGCACCAGCATTTCTTGTGGTAGTCTCAGCAGCAATTGAGGTAGTAGCCTTGGTAGAATTTCCCTTGTTGCTAGCCATAGTGACTCATTTGAAACTTAAAGTTAGCTTAAAATTTGATGAAGGAGGAGATGAGAGGTAGAGAGGTCCCACTGGGCGTGCCAGAAATTTGTAGGACAAAATTCTTGGATAACAAAAAAACTTAGTGTTTGATCGAATAATTTGGATCAAATTGAATTTTTGTGGGCTCTGTTCTCTAACTTTAATCTTCTAATTCTTCCTTCAAGAACACTCGACTTGAAATTTGAACAATTTTCAAGGAAAGGGCTTGTGCTTGATCTTCCTTGAGGGTTGTTAGGTCCTCAACAACCCTAATATTCGAGTTTAGCACCATAATTTTGGATCACACATTGGATTTAGGGACTTTGACGAAGAACGTCTTGAATTTAGTGAAGAATACGGCAAACTTCTTAGAATTTGATGAAGAACAAAATGAACTTATTGGATTTGGGGAAGAACATGAGGAACTTCTTTAAATTTAACGAAGAACACTTTGAATGTTTTTGGGAATTTCAGAGAGGATTTGGGGAGCTTCAAGTTTTTAACTGCTTCATTTTCTGGACTTCTCTCCCCCTTTCCTATGGGATTTCGACCCTTATTTATAATTGTAGGAGAGATAGAGTGGCTACAGCAACGTGCTGACATGGTGTGATTTCATTAGCCGTTAGAGTTCGTATTCTATCCAACAACTTAATAAAGTCTTCATCTATTGAACTTCTAACAGGACTTTACCACTTAGAGTTTTTATCACTTGGATTTCTAATGGGACTTTGCTACTTAGTGTCTTCATTCATTAAACTTCGAATAGAACTTTGTTGCTTGTTGTCATTTGATTGGTTGATAAAAAATATTAATTAATTAATTAATTATTTTAGAAATTGTATTTATTTAAATTTCTAAATAAATAAAAATTAATTTAATTAATATTTTAATATCATATTTTTCACATGGAATTATTTAATTGGTAGACAAAAATTGTGTGACAATCTCCTTTCTAGAATTATTGATGTTGGACATATTGTAACTTTTCTTGCCTCTCCTTAAAACTTTTACAAATCTTTTAGTTAGGTACATAATTTCATCCATAACGTCCTCATGCTCCATTTCATAGTCATCATGGTCATGGTTAATTGTAGATGTTACTAGTGCTATTCCTTTCTCCTTTTTGGGTTGAGCGAAGTTCATTTAATAGGCTTACAGCAAATCTATTAGTTTGTCCAACCATATTGTTGTAACATCTCTTGTCTCTTCGATTGGAATGACCTTTGGAGTACAATGTTCAGGTAGTAATCTCAATATTTTCTGACCAGCTTTGTATTTGAGTATTTCTTTCCAAATTAACATGCTTGATTAGGAATATCCCTTAACATAGTGTTCAAGATGGCTGTAGTCCCATCATCACCCATTCAAAATTTTCAAATTGGTATGCTAGAATTTGAAGTTTGGACATCGGAATTGAGCTTGTACCTTCTTGTACATTCTGTAAAATTCCAAGCTTTTTTTATTCTATCATAAGTTGCACTAAGTTTGAACCACTCTTCATCTAAAATCACATTGATTATGCAAGAATTTCCAAGTGCAGTCCTTTCTTCATTTTGAATCCATAGCTTGACATATTTTGGAACAATTTGACCATATAGTTTATGAGTTGGTAATGAACAACCTTCCTCAACCACACTACAAATCTTCTCGTCTAACGATTTACTAATGGCTCCCATTCTGACCTTCTAATACAAGTAATTTGAATCATCCAAGAGGGGAGGGATAAATCTCATCAACCAACTTCCTGAATCTCATCAACTTGAAATAAAGCCTATTTAGGTTAAGAGACTTTGATGCCACTTGTTGGGTCAGTTAGATGGTATTGTTGCAATATCATTGGAATAATTAATGCAACATACACATGCAACAGAAAACAAAAAACATAGACATTAAGAATTGTTTACATAATTTAGAGATAACCCTTCTATATTTATGGGGCCACACCTAGAAATATTCACTATCACAATTGTTATAACAATGGATAATACAAGCTAAATCCTCTAGTAAAAATATACTTGTCCACGTTGAATTCTCTTTTGTCCTGAAGTTATTAACTGTTAGGCCCCAAATCCAGGACCATGACATGTCATTATTCGCGACCACCTTAGTGAATACCGAAGCCAACATGTAACAGAGCAAGCTAATCCAATAATATTAAATGGCCTTCATTCAAAGAAGTAATGTAACATCCATAATAGTATTCGAACTCTAATACATTGCAAAAAACAAAAACCTAACTATTACATTAGGGCTTTAGTCTATCTTTCCCCAACTAAAGAGGGCTATGTTGTGTTCGATTGTACCATTACAACCCCAAAAGCTTCAACCCTGTTTGAAAGGTATCATAATCTACTATAACCCCATTGGGAAAGCCATATATTAGCTTCGCCCATTACTGGTCTCAATCTTTACCCCAATTGGGTGAATACCAATCTATTACTTAGGTGGTAGGGTCAGAACACGTCCCCTAGACTCGTTAATATCACATGAGTGGGTATTATAATTTTATCGCATGTATTCAATTCTAAAATATTCATTTTAAAATAATTCTTTTGCAAGAGTTACCATTTAAATTTTCGAGAAAATAATACATATATTCAATTTACAAAAATGATAAGCTATAAACATGTTTTTGAAAATAGGAAAAATATTTAGAGATAAATTTTAATTAAGTATTTCAAAAAATTTAGTTGCATCAAAAAATAGATTTGAGGGTAGTTGTAAAAGAATGATAAAGTGTAACCACTTACGTCTAGCTTAGCTTTGCTGGAGAGCAGGTTTCTTAGCTATCGCCTCTTAGTTTCCTAATCAATCACATTCATAATTTCTATTTTAACATTTGACTTAATTACTAACATATGCTTGTCAATGTTTCATGTGCACCCTAATTAGTAGTACTATGCAAATCATAGCACCTAGTTTTATTGTTCCTCAAGATATTCCTTTAATCGTTGGTCTTTACTCATTGGTGACTCAATCCTAGTTCAATCCTAGGAAATATCCGAGCCCCTTTGGCTCAGTCGGGCAGGTCATTTATCCTAAGTAGGGATGTCTATTCTTAATCATGTCCTACTTGAGTTTTCTCATCCCCTGTACTCAAGCTCTAGCTTCTAATTTCTGTTTCTCATAAATAGGGTAAAGCTTTGCCATGCTTCCCTACGCCATTTTGGTTTCTTTTCTTTTGTACTCCTAACTCTTTTACTCTTATCGAAGTTACACTTACTCGATGGCACACTAGATCCTTCCATTTCCCATGCCATGAGGTTACATTCTTGTTAGTGCCAATGGCACACAACCAAGCAATCATTCAACCAAACAGTATGTGCCCTAATAGTTTACATCCCTTAGGTTGAGTTACAAGTTCAACCATCATGTGCCTTCCAGAGTGGAATCCTAAACTTGATCTAATTATAGGGAGTCGTAGAGCTTAGGTTCAATTTGATTCTTTGCTTAGGGTTAAGAACCTGTACTTATTCCCTTTCTTAGGTATTCGTACATGCTTAAGATTGAGAACTTGGCTTTATCTAATTTCTGACATCTTGCAGTTCAGGGTAAAGGCATAGGCTCGGTCTAACCCTTTCAATTGATATCTTAGGTTTATATAAGATCACACCTTTTAGACTTCACATTTTATGCCTTGATGATTAAAATCTCTGTGGTCGAAGCATGCTTTTCTAACTTGTCAGCTCCTTCTTTTATCTATATCTAGAATCCTTAAGTAAGTTAGTGTCTAATCTATATCACTTATCCATTATGCCTCTTGTGTCTAACTACGAAGTTTATGTGCAACTTGAACCTTATATATTGCTCATGATTAAAGTCACAATCCAAGCTCCATTTAACTTCTCACCACCAGATTCTTTGATTGTTAAGTTCCTAAGCTCTTAACTGGGCACTTAACTAATCCTTGTTTGAGGTTAAAAACCTATGTTTAATTTAAATCTTATACATTGTACTTGTTAAAAATTATCTAATATTTTGTCTAATCCTCTGATTAATATCCCGTATGCGCATGGAATCTCAACCTTCAGTCCGTAGGTTTTATGCCCTAATGGTTCAGTTCACATGATCATCACCTTAGTTTTGACATCTCATGTGTCTAGGATCGTAACTTATTCTATCCACCATTTACGTTACAAAGTTATACTAAATCAGTCATTAACTAATAAATATCTCAAATGTACAAAAGGTAGCAACCTGTTACCCTAATGACTTAAGTCTTCATACTTATGATTAATGTCAGCGTCTACCTGGATGGTGGCTCCTAGCAGTTCATTAAAAGTTTGAGCATCGTACAAGGCCAGTATTGTTCACATTCTACCCTTCAATCCTCTTGTAGATTTATGCATTTTAAGCATGGGGCTTGCCCTTACGATCAACAAATATTTCCCAGTAGGGGCTTGTCAGTAGTACTCTACTACTACCATGTTAGGGGATAAGCATTAGTAGGGTTAATCAAAATTTCCATTAGGATTGTAGAGGGCAAATTCTGCATAACATGGTGAGGTCTCCCAACGATTTTCTCATATTATGAGGTTGTTGAGGATTAGGCGGATTATATGCATGTGGCATATACATGCATATGTGTTAAATAGAAGAGTATCCATCATTAAATAAAATAACAAGTCAATATTTATCATGGAAAGTAATAGCTTTATTACTATAACATCAAATTGCTAAGTCACAATGAACAAGTCAATCTTACTTATATCGTAATATCCTTATACTATCATAATTCTTATTCTAAAATTTCTACTACTAGTGGTTCCCTTAATTAGAACTGCTACTGTTATTGTAGTCTATGGTAGCCTTTGAGGGCTTGTTCAAGCACTTGACTACTTTGTGGTCTTTTTGGCCACAATGTAGATAAGCTCTAGTGGTATATCAATACACTCCAGGGTGTCAATCGTGGCATTTGTTGCACTCAAGTGGTTAGAGCTGGGTTTTGTCCTTTCCAACTTGTTTTAGCTAATTGGTGACAAGTGATATAGACTGGTATCTTGGTTGTCCTTCTCGAAAGTAAGGGCCTAGCCCTAGCTTCTTTTGATTGTCTTTGATTTGTTTTCTTTTTCCATGTTTGCACTCAATCTTTGCTTCCACACGTTTCCTTTTTCACTTGCTGCACACCTTTATCAGATGCCCAACTTTACCTTTAACATTAGGTTCTCGGCCTTGCCCACCTCATAATGTCTTTGTATCTTAAGCATTACTATGGCCATCTCCCTAAATAAACTCAGAAGAGTGAAAAGGAGGCTCGTGATGTTTCTAATAGAGACATTGTCATATATGGGTGTACGACTCTTGAATCTATCAGCTCCTTCCATTCTCTACACCAAAATGTCAGTTTAGTATAGTATTATCATTCTTAATGTTTTTTACAAACATGAACTCGTAGTTTCCTAGCCTTATGACTCATGCCAAATAGTTTAGGGTTAGGTGCTCGAGGTTTAGGTTCAAATGTCTTATGTGTCTAAAGTCAAATTTTATGCTTTATATATGATGTGTGTCACAAGATTAGCCTTAACTGATCATTAACAAGGCTAGTACCTTAAAAGTACATGTAACAAAGATTTAATATCCCATTAACTCAAGTTGTCATGCTCAGGTTCAATATTATCTCGAAAGCCTTGAGAATCCAAGCTCAAATTAGCACTTTATACATACTTGAAGTCATGGTAGGTAGGCCTCTACATCGAGTCCTATTAATATAAGTCTTATGGTTAAAGGCTAAGTTTAGATAGCCTATGGTTCTTAAGGTCAAGCTTAGGCTTTGATAAACATCTTAGGCGCTTAGAGTTAAAACCTATGCTCTAATTGATGTCTCATATGTCTAGAATCAAAATCTATGCTCGGACACTATTTTTATCACGTTCCAAACTCGAGATCATAACACGACAGTGTTTGCAAATAATCTCCAAAAATATCAAAACCAATATGTAATAGAGAAAGCTAATCTAATAATATTAAATGGCCTTCATTCAAAGAAGTAATGTAACATCCATAATAGTATTTTAACTCTAATATGCAACTGAACAAAACTGTAATTATTACATCCAAAATCCAAATTGCCTTTAATGAATATTATCAATGAAGATAAAACTAGAGCAAAACTATGTCCTTGTCCTCGTTCCTAGTCTACCATCCCCAAGTCTAATGATTGTTATTCTCTTCCTCTACAAAACAATTATTAATGGTGGTAAGCTATAATTTGCTTAGTAAATAGTAACATCTACCTCTACTTGTAAATGGGATATGAGCTAAACCACAATTTATGAAAAAATACTTTGCATAAAATACACATTTTCTAAAGAGATACGTAAAGAAATAATAAAAGGCATTCAAGTAACATTTAGAAAGACAAGTCACAATTAACCTTTCCATTTCTTAGCCAGCTCATAATCATGTGTATTACGTGTGCTCTTTCTACTAATCAGGGCTTTAGTATATCTTCCCTTAACTGAGAAGGGTTATGTTGTATTCAATTGTGCCGCTGTGAACCTAAAGCTTCAATCGCTTGGAAGGAATTTTAATTTACTATAATCTGATTGGAAAGGCCATATATCAGCTTAACCAACTGGCAGTTTCAAATTTTCACCCCAATTGGGTGATACTAATCTATTACCTAGTTGATAGGGTTGAAACTCATTCCTCACGCTCGTCGGCATCACATGAATGACTATTACAATTTTATTGAATGTATTCAATTCTAAATATTCATTTTAAGATAATTCGTTTGCAATAGCTCACATCCAAATTTTTTAGAAAATAATACATAAATTCAATTTACAAAAATGATAGGTTATAAACATGCTTTGTAAACAAGAAAAATATTTAGAAATAAATGTTAATCAAGTACTCCAAAAAATTCAGTTGCATCACAAAACAGATTTGAAAGCAGTTGTAAAAGCATGGCAAAGTGCAACCACTTGATTGTTGCTTAGCTTTAATAGATCAAGTTTCTCAACTATCGCCTCTTGGTTTTCTAGTCAATTACATACATAATTTCCATTTTAACATTTGACTTGATCAATAAACCATGGCTATCATTGCTTCATGTGCACCTTATACATCCTTGATTACTTTAATTCTCTCAATTACTTTTCCTCATACTCCATTACGTCTTGTACAGTGGGTTTAGGCCTAATTTGATCTTAAAATTGGAACCAATTAGCTTAAATTACCCAAACATGCAATGTGTCCAGTGCCTACTTCAGGCCTCACAACCATGAGATCCAGGCTCACGACCACGGGTCTCAGTCTATGCTCATAATGTCCAACTGAGATGCGTATTGCTTTTCGTGCGCTTGGTGCCCAACTGTGGGGTTCCTTGTCGTGATTGTGCTATCTTCTCAAGCATCACGGTCTAATGCACAAGTGTTGCATGTGGTGCATCGTGTAGCGACAACAACAAGATGCAAGATTCACGCAGAGCTTCTGTTCATTTGAATTTTCATGCATTAAAACCATATAATTCCCAAGACTAGATTATAAACTTGCTCTTAAGGTTCCTAGGCATGATTTGATGCATTAAAACCAAAAAGTCCACATTTTTACATGCCTATGCTTGTAAAATTAATAGTTCTACTTGTATGCATAATAAACAATCGATTAGGTGTAAAGATTACATTGCATCTAGGCGTTTGGAGGTCAAAAAAATTCACCCAGCCTTTTACATGCCATCAGCATGCCATCAGCTCTCTTTCTAGTCCAAGACTAGGGTTTTCAACCCTTTTAATGTCATATTCATACTTAGACTATTTAGGAATTTGCATGGTATCAAATTTCCTATATTTCTAGGTCTTTAAAATTAATTACCAAGTTTTTAGATTTCTTAGGCATTTTATTTGAATTTTGGAGGCTTTCTAACTTTATTTCCTTGCCTCCAAGACATGGTAATTTCCCCTCCTAAAATATTTAATTACATGCCAAAATTCTATTATCTAGAAAGACCAATATTCCCTTCTCATGCATCCTGATTTTCACCTATTTGGTCCCTAATTATCCTTAGTGATGTTCTCTTAACACCCTACCAATGTATGGTAACTTTTGACTTGCAATATTTTAGGTATATTCTCTTCCAAATCTATCTTGATATTATCTTAAGTCTTTCCCACGAAAATTCATAAATAATTGAAAGGGTAATTATATTAAATCTCTTACCATAATTGCTAATAATATTATCACCGCTATTTTATCTTTTTCGCAGAAATGTGGGGTATTACATTACCTTGTTTATAAACTAACTTCCCTAGGCAGCAAGACTTTTTGCCTTTGCCTTGAGCAAAACTCTCTCTTGTCCTTAACTCCAACATTGAATGTAAGCTTCCTCTCTCAAGGAATGTTAAACTTCTATCAATATAGATAGGATGGGCGTAGATGAATGAAATCTTCCCAATACTTCAGCCACTCAACTATATTTCTTTTCAATAATATTTGCTAAGAAATTCTCTCAAATTCTTTTGAAGTTTTTCTCTTAATACACAAGTTTCTTTCTAAATTCCGTGAGTTTCACACTTTTTGACCATCTAAGATTATCCAATTTATCAATCTTGATGATAGAATTAATAACCAGCTAAATCTAACTTATTTACTTCAAGTTACTTGAAATTTATTACTTACCATGTTGGGACAATTGGTGTAATAGATTCATAATTTTTTTTCTTTCCATATTTCTTGGTAGGTTACAAACTTTCCTTGATAATAAGATTTGATAATCAATTCTCAATTCATGCCATAATTTTTCAAATATATTTTGGATAAGGAATGGTTAGCTCGAAATCTTCTCCATAACTTCATGGAACAGAAAAATAATCTTATCTAAAATAACCATTTGTAAGAATCCATTCAAAATTGGTAATCTAATTAAGAAATAGTTCTATGTAGAACTTGTTGCAACACCGACTCTAATAAATTACTTATCTATAGAAATTTCAGAAGAATAAAATATATCATGTCATATGTTAAGTATTTATCCACTCAAGCAAATCATAACACTAGGGATGCCAATGGGGCAAGGGATTGCTCCCCCATCTCTTGCCCCATATACAATTTTTTCAAAAATACAAATATAGATTAGAATAATATGCGCGCGCGCGCACACACACACACTAAGGGTGGCAATGGGGTGGACAATTGCTCCCTTATCCCCTACCCCATATACAATTTTTAAAAAATACAAATATAGAGTAGAATAAAATACACACACGCGAGCACATACATCTTTAATTAAAGCGGGAGTTAGGGTGGCGACGGTTCCCTAGTCACCCACCCCATTTAAAGAGGGTGAAAAACCCCCTCTATCTCTACACCTACATCACTTTAACTCCTATTCTATTTGTACTCTGGCGAAGCTAGTACCCACAATCACCTGCTCCATTGTCATTCATACATGGCACCAAGATTTTAAACTCGAAGTATAAATATTGTAAATGTGCAATCTTTGACTTAATTACATTAGAGGGGATATTTTTGGAAAAAAATTTATATAAAAAACAGGGTAGATGCCAAAGTCCCAAACATTGAACTAAACTCTAGAGGTGATTAAAAAAAATTAAGAACTACCCGCATTGCTCGTAGAGCACCAAACTAAAATGTTTGTAATAATTTAAGATATAAACCACAATTTTAAAATTTTAAAAAACTACACTGCAAAATACAGTTTGATGTTAATTTCAGATTCAAAAAACTACACTAAAACTATACCATTCTATGTATAAAATATAAATAAAATTAAATAGTTATGTTAAATAAAATATAGTTGAATATTGATCTTTATTTAGAACTTTCAATATTTTAAATTAATAAAATTATCTTTTAAACAAAAAATATTTTTTCATACAATGTAGACACATCAAATTCTATCAAATTATATGATTAAATTATCATCACCTTAAGTTGAAAACAATAAAAATGAGTTTTGAAGGTAAATTTTAAAATATGAGTTGAAATTTTCAAAAATATTATTAAATTATAAAATTAGTGATAAAAGGTACAAAAATATTAAAAATTAAAATCATTTTTGCCATTGCCATTGCCATTATTTATAGACATTATAAAAAATATATATTTTAATTGATCATAATATTTCTGATGTTTTATCAAAAAATTATTGAATGTTAATTTAATGATTCTTTTACTTTTTATATGTTTTAACATGTGCACTGAATTTGTGTTTATATATGATTCTTACTTCTTAGTGTAGTCCAAAGGGTCAAAACAAGATTTTATTCTTCAAACATAAAGATTTACTCTTCCATCATTTTTTAGTTTAAACTAATTACACGTATATGTATGGCAATTGCTTTATTATTTCTTATTAAATTAGTGATGTGTGTGCCTGGTACATTTTGGTTTCTCGTAATATATTGTAACTAGGCTAGCAAAACGACGGGGGGATAATACTTTTGTTGATAATAAAATTCTAGTTTGGTGTGATTGTTATTTTTATATTATATTGTTATTCAATTTTTACTTTTTGTAGGATGCATCTAATTTTTGTTTGTTAAGATTAAGTTGTTATTTGTATTATTAAAAGTGCATATGAATGACATCTTTGACATATTTGAATTTTTTTACATATTATAACTCAATTAGTATTTAAATAGAACTTATTTATAAACTGTAAAACTATTCCAAATCGTGCAAAATCGTTCAAAACCAAGCTTTCGTTTTGATTTTTAAAATTGCAATTTTGATGTTTTGTTAGAAACAACTCTATATGGCAATTTGATTTGAAATTTATTGAAAAAAAAAAACTCTACTAATTCCAAATGACCAACGTGAAAAAGGCATCCAATCATAGCCTGATGTCTCTCTCCAAAAAAATCCCACCCTAAAAGAAAAACTTATGTTGAATTATGATGCTTTAACGATTCATATTATCTTAAACAAGGAAATCTTCCAATTTTTTATTGTATATTATTGATTATTATGACATAAGATTATAATTTTTCATTTAAAAATAAGATCACGGTAATGTTGATCACCCGGTGTGGAGGTTAGGATGAAGTGATTAAGTTATGTGAATGATAAACTATTAGTATTGGTTTAAATTAGTGGAATTTGTTGGCTCATAAGTCCACAAGTAGTCAATTTCTTTTGACTCCCTCTCGACTATTCAGCATCATTTGTAATTTCCCAATAAAGTTAATTTTGGAGAAAATCAATAGTGGAGACTATTTTTTAGCATCATCATCATCATTACAATTGTATAATAATATATAAAACTTCAGATAGGCTCAAAAATATTCACAATATGTTTGAATGCAGATAATAAAATCGTAAAATTTTTGAGTTAATTTTAACTCCCTTGGAGTGTATATTTTAATATCCATGATAGGCATGGTATTTATTATAATAGTTGATTATTGGTATTTATTATAATAGTTGATTATTGGTATTTATGACATGTATTATATTATTATGTCAATAAATATATTTTGTTATATAAATTAAATCTACACAATTATCTTTATATTGCATAGTTTTATTCTTTTTTTCATTTTTTTTATCTAACTTATAATTTATATAGGCCTGTTTATACACACACACACATGTTCTCTCAAATTTTATCATTTTTTAAATTCTTTTGATTTTTTTATCCTACACAATATAAAATGACACAATTTTCTTATTTTTTTTAACTTTATATATTTTTTCTTTTTTTAACTTATTGTTTTAGTTTTGTTTTTCTCTCAAAATTTCTCTTTCTTTTTCAAATTCTTTTGGTGTTTTTTTCTTCATTATTCCAAATATTCTTTATATTTTAAATATTAAATAATTTTATTTTATTAGTCAAATGCAATAATTTTGTATTTCGGAAATTGAGTTGAACACATATAGAGTGTGCTAAATTTACTACTTTTGACGAATATTATCAACTTAATAGGAATTAAAAACATACAAGGATGTACTATTTTGGAGCCGTGGAAAATTTTTTTTTTAAGATTTCAATACTAGATAAAGCATTACAAATAAATTGATTTTTTAAATCCTCATTGATCTAATTAGTCTTTGGATAAGGAATGTAAACTACTACTTGTATTAACACAAGATTTCTCTAATTATGTGGATGGAGTTGTGAGTGGCGATTCTCGTCCACCCAATTCAGTCGTTGTGTGTAGTATCCTCATATTAAACTTGATTCTCCTACACATTGAAATTAATAGTCTCTTGATTGACATTCTTTAATACTCAAACTTATTGCTTTTTAACTGATTCTCTTTATCACTCACACCCAAATCCATTTTTGATATTATTTCGTCGTGCCGTCTGTCTAATCCTTCATTAAGTTAATCGTTTGAGAAGAGGATGGGGCTGTGAAAAAAATGCTTTGGAGGAACAAGGTTTCTATTTGACATTTGAAAGGAATAAGCTATTAAGGCGATTAGAATAGATAGATCCGGAGTTTAGGGTTTAACCAAGACCACTCTTAACTGTTAAAAAAGAACAAAGAAAAAGAAAAGAAAATATTGGGCTGGATGTTGTTTTGGTGCTGTGCTTAAGATGGTTTGATTGAACTTGTAGCCCAATTGTAGAAGTTATCCTCCTAGGCAGAAACCAAAACAAAGAGGGCAACTTCTATCATGCTCCATTTGTTGGCTATTACAACTACAAATTTGTCTGCACTACTTAGTTGCCTTGAGCCTCTGCGGTGGATGTGTTTTTCCAAAACCTCGTTAAGCCTAATCTTGTACGTATGTATGTCTACAACACATAAATTGAGGGCTATGTTTGGTTATGACAAAAAAAATTGAAATCTGTTTGCTGAGAGTGGCCTAATTCGAATGGTCCAAAAGACTCATGAATTGGGCTGAGTTTATGAAGGTAGCAGTATGAAGAAACATTTCATGCAATAACTTAACATTTATGTCAGGAAATATTGTTGTTAGCAAATAATTAATTAGTTATGAGTCATATGTGCAGGTTTTTGTTATTTGCATCTGTTGGTTTTTACTGGAAATACTACATATTTATCAACACTGTTGTTTTTTGTAGTTTTAATGCGAGTGCGTATGTAATATATACACGCCAACATAAATAAATACATAATGAACATAGGAAAATGAAATGTTCCATCCTCATCTTGATGGAAAGTTAAAACTAAACCCAAACCTCGGGACTTGTTTCAAGCAACGCATTTGTCAAACCTCATTCTGTATTTTTATGAGGTAGCTTAAAATTTCATATCTAAGTGCATTTAAAATTATGAAATTTATTTGAGTTGGGGTCATCAGCCTTGATTATTAAGCCAAGGCCCCATTATTTATGTTGAAAATCTTAAATTCACTCTTTTTTTGGACCCAACCAAGAGAAGCTCAAATAAAACCCTTGTCCTTCTTCTTTCCAAGTTGCAATTTAGAAAAAGTAATCGTGAAATTCGAGGACTGAAATAGTTCCAAGATCAAATTCTTTCTTGAAATAACATTTGATTCACCAGAATCTTACGTCGATTAAGTCACGCAACTTTGTTTTGCATTAACAAAAGACGATATTATCAATTCGAATGATTACTTGTGCTGCAATTAATTAGAACTAATTAGGTAGCAACCACGGGGACAATCTTATTCATGATTGATTGAGTGATTCTAACAATAATATTAAATAAATTGCATGTCTTTTTACCCGTGATTTGGTTGATTTTTATATTGTTTTAAAACAACAACTCGAAGTTTATTTAGTTTTTTATGAACTTATGACGTTAAAAGGGTAAACTTGAAAATGTATATATAAAATATAAAATTATTAATATTTTAATTTTTTTTCATATAATTGTTAATTGCATTTGTTTTGCATGCAAATTATTAACACATTTTATTTTTATTTAAAAATTAATTTAAAGTACATTTAGTTTTAAAACTCATGAAAAATGAAATTAAGCGCATGAAGTATAAGTATGATTGTCAGTTAGTGTAACACATTAAGATTTTTCTTTTATAACTTGCTCAAATATTCATGAAAATTGTACCTTACAATTAAATGTACCACATTTTATTTATTGATTAGGCAAAGGATGAACAGTTTAATATTTATATGCAAGTTAAAAGCTCGTTAACATTTAGATGAGAAAAAAGATAAATTTATACTTATGTGCATTAGATCTACGAAAATGCAATTAGCATTACGTTACATGTAATATTTTTTAATTACAACATGTAATTCATATTATAGTATTTTACTTTTTAAAAGTTAGTATTTTAAATCAGACTATATTTTTTTTACTAACAAATTACAATATAATATTAATAAATAAATTATATCACCTCAAATATTAAAAAAAAACTCAATCGTTAAACTACTTCAGATTTCATAAATCACTTTAGGAAGTCAAGTATGTCAACATGCTATATTTAATTTTATAGTGAGAAATACATATATAAAGTTCAATAAAATAAATAATTATACGTATAAAAAGTATATTTATTTGAATTTACCTAGTTTTTATTCAATTAAAAAATAGTGAATCTCGCAATTATATTATTAAGAAAAATCAGATTTCAAGTTAAACAATTAATTCACATTTCTTTTTTTTATTATTTATAACAATTTAAGATTCAAAAAATTTCTAAAATTTATGAAATATAAATTTTTCATCAATGATATTTTTCATTGAATATTGTCCACATAAATTCTCTGCGTGCGAGCTATGGCATATTACTATAAGTTTAATTATAAAATTTACGCAGAAAAAACAATTATTCCAATCACCACGCTCGCACGCACACACATCACACACACACACATGCACGCGCGCACACATTCGTGTTTTGATACTCTAATTAAATTTTCATGTGCAATTAAAAAAACTATTTTATGAATAAATTTTTTGAATAAAACACTATTTTTTATGTTTTGGGTATAAATTACGTAAATTGATAGAAGCTTTCTTGAAAAAAAATAAAAAAATAAAAGGGAATTTGTGATAAGTTAAAAAAAATAGAAGCTTTTTTAAATATAAGTTAAAATAATTAATTTATTTTAATGAATGAGAGGACATATATTTACCAATAAACTCTCTATTTTATTTGTCTTTCTTACATTTGATAATAGAGGGAATTTGTGATAATTGAATTTATTAAGTAAGGAATTTTAAAAAATTTTATTAAATGACCAAAAGAGATTACCATATATGTTATAAATTCTCTTTTTACAGAGAAAGAGAGAGTATGTTTTTATGAACAAACTCTCTATTACATTTCATTGTTACTTTTTCTACATTTAAAAATAGAAAATAATAGCAATAATAATTAAAATTATTAAAGGGGGTGCTTTAAGATATATATTAAAAGATCAAAAAGAGTTTCACGCGTTGTAAATAGTATAGATATACAAAATTAAAGTTTTAATAACAAAAGTGTGCATTCTTATGTCACATGAAAAAAGAAAGAAGGTAAGAAAGAAACAAAGGATTACTCATCAAACTAAAAAGACTACATTTCTCAGTGGAGATCGTGAGCATGCCACATTCAAAATCATTCATTGTGAATGGAACAAATTACAAAAAGTTTTGCATAATACAACAAAAAGATCGAAAATCAAGGTGGCTGTGGTGTTTGACATCTTTGTGTTTGTACATATATTTCCTACAAGAAATGAAGTAGTGGCTTCTAATACTTCTTATTTTCTTGTTTGGTTTCGTCTGCAAAGAATCAACCGGTCACACATAGACTTTGGGTTCTGAAAAAGCTTCCACATAAAGGCATACCCACCTTTTCTACTTTTCAACCACTCCAATGCACCTTTTCCCTATTCCCATTTACCAAAATTTGATTAAAGTATCCCAAGATTTGAGATCAGTTTAATATCATATATGTATTTAATTTGGATTTACAAAAATGTTAATTGCAAAATGTTTTTAGAATAAGGCGATAATGGATATATTTATCACGACAATATCTAATTAGTAAAACAATCACAAATTGGTCATAAGATAAAGCGAATCTCTAGAGATGATTACAAAGGTAAGTTACTAGGAAGAATTTATATTCAGTCATACCATTTTTTATTGTGTATTTTTCTTTTTGTTTTTAATAAGATCATAAAGTAGCTGTAGATGCCAAACAATCATTCATCAAAGATGGTCATGGTATATTGATACATAAGATAATGACGTTAATCTTTATCCGGTTTATTTTTATCGTTGAGCCAAGGAATGTAAAGAAGGTTGATTTTTATCACACTACTTTAGCCAAATAAGAGTTCCTTTTTATGACGCAGATGGACAGCAGTTGCATTGATCAAATAAAGAACATACAATACGGCCATAATAATTGAAAACCTTAGTATTAACGTTTTAGAATGCTTTTAGCATCTAAAACAATTGCTCAGTCGAGGGTTTTTGAAGTACGGGTTTTTCAGATTTGAAAATCTTACGAATAATGCAAACATAATGAATTGTTTGTTTGATTCATTTAAAAAAAAAATTTTCTCAGTGTTTTGACAAGATAAATTAAAACAGTATCAAATAATATTCAAATAGATAAATTTTTGCTTAGATGTACTATAATGTCAAACAATCCATCGTAATTCCCCTCGATACGAGGACTCTAATAAATAACTAAATGTGGGGAATGATAAGAGTGTAACTTCTACAGACTAGAAAGTGAAAAATCTTCATGCCTGTCGATAGAAAAAATTGGGGAAGCGGCAGGATATATTTTCATTGAAAAGTTTCATGCCTATTGATTGAAATAATTAGGGAAAAGGCAGGATATATATTTTACGTTTATCGTATTATTTATTTATCAAGCATCAAATTATTGCAATTTTGATGCCCATGCAACGGGAATTTTTTATGCTTTGGAAGCTATAGCTAGATACTTTTGAAGTGTGTTATTTAAGGAATGATTGTTGTTGCCATAATTGTGTTGACACATTTGTACTTCTTTTATGTAAAATTCAACGACATTTGATATCTATATAAATTTAGACTTTTAATGATTAATGGGATTGATGGGATAAATCTTAGAGAATAACTATTTGATAAATTTGTAGTTACAAACACGTTTGAAATCAAATTGGTTTTAGACTTTAACAACTTGACGGCCTTAAACTTCTATTGCATGTTCATGACAATGTTGTAATATTTGTTTGATAGTTATCTCTAGTTAACTTAATTGGAGTTAAATTACTATTAACAAAGAGTCTTCTTGAAATAGAACAACATGGTTTTGTTTCCTATAAATAGGAGCCATTTCAGACGTACAGAACACGGAGAGAAGACTCCAACTGTTAGCTGTGTAAGAGCTAGTTGACTTTTATATTTTTGTGAGTTTTAGAATATGTGAACAACTTTGTGATACATAAACTAACTGAGTGTTTG
This sequence comes from Avicennia marina, assembly GCA_019155195.1. Taxonomy (NCBI): domain Eukaryota; kingdom Viridiplantae; phylum Streptophyta; class Magnoliopsida; order Lamiales; family Acanthaceae; genus Avicennia; species Avicennia marina. The sequence goes on along the minus strand of CM032762.1, from coordinate 5,051,129 downwards.
AGAGTTGAGACTAAAGGTAATTAGGTTAAATATAAAACATAGGTGTTTTTGTGTCACCAACTGATCGGCCACTTTGGAATAAGGTGTAAAGTTTGTGTGGAGAGGTGTGAAATTTGTTCACTTTGTTTTTCACTATACCTTGGTTAAGTTAGCGAAACTAATCTAACTTGGTGCCTATAGATGTAAGAGTGGAGCTTTGAACTACATTAACAAATATTAGAATGGGAGAATATGAGACTATTGCTAAATTTATTTAAAAATTGCACCATATTACAAATCAAGCCTTTCAACTAGACAAAACAATATTCTAAAGCTAAACGTATGAGGAAAACATTGCATTCTTTGCCCAAAAAAATTTACCCTAAAGGTTGTAGCATTAAAGGAAGCAAGAGGCATGGATATTCTTCACCTTGATGAGCTTATGGGTTCATTACAAACATATGAGATGAACCTAAATCATAATAAAAATGAAAAGGATCCGACATTCAAGATATAGAAGAACAGTAAAGATGAATGTTACAACACTAAGAACAACATTATATCCATGGTTAAGTAACTTAAAAGATTGTTGAAAAAAAAAAAGTCAAACAAGCCTAGAAATTTGTCTATCAAGACTCCCAAAGATCATGGAAAGATTTCTAAAGAAATTGAGAAACTTGAGCCTCAAAGAAAAGGAATTCAATATTATAAATGTGGTGGATTTGGTCATATTCAAGCAGAGAGCACTAATATGCTCAAGAAGTAAGAAAAGTCTATAAACATGACTTGGAGTGTAAAAGAATCAGAAGAGTCAGATGATGATGATGAAAAAAGAAACCATGCGGTATTCAACTCAATTAGCAAGAAAGCCCAAAATTTGGCCTATAATGTTACAACATCAGTAGCAGTAACAGAAAATTAGTCAGGGTATAGCAGTAGTAACAGTGAAGTTACTGAAAAAGAATTGCTATCTACTTATCAATTGGCATGTAATCAATTGATCATTTTGCACTTAGAGAACAAAGCACTAAAGGATGAAGTAAGATCTTTCAAAAGAGGTAAAGAGAAGCTGGAGAGTGCCTTCAACAATCTAAAAGAATAGTGCAAAAGATTTGAAAAGTTATACCATGAAGTTCAAAATAGAGCAAATAAAGCTAATGATGCAATCAATAAATCAAATTCTGGAAACTCAATATTGGAAGATGTACTATCTATGGGAACATCTCTAGAGGACCAAATTGGTTTGGAATTTTCAAAACAAACTGAAAGTAGTCATGTTGAGAAAGAGCAAGTAAAGTTTGTGAAGAAAACTACTACTATTATTGTCAACATTGCAACATTGCAACATTGAACAAAATAGAAAAGAAAAAAAAGGCATAAGTTCAAACCAATATGCAATTATTGTTCTAAAATTGATTATTCTATGTCGAGATGGTTTACACAATTGAAGCACACTATATAAGAAAGACATGCTGGTGAGAAAGTTGCAAGTAAAGAAAGGGACAATACTTCAAGTGAAGTTGAATGCAATGGGTACACTTTAATAGAAGTTTTTCACCAATTGTTCTTAACAATTTGCAATAATGAGCAAATCCTAGAAAAGGAAGAAGAAGAGAGGGAAAACATTTTGTAGTTTTGCAAAAAGTTGGGATATCACATTAGAAGGTGCTTCACACTATTGATAGTACGTGTTACAAGAAGGAGATGTTGTAGCCAATACAAAGAGTAACAGAGGTTCAGTTAGACAAATTTGGGCTAAAAACCTAGACCTTGGGCACATGGATTTTGGACAATATCAAAAGAGCAATAGTCGAGAGGGAGCAAACAAAAATTTGTATGTCAAACATTATAACAAGGACCTGCTTATAACTTAAAATTGTTTAGATTGGACGATGATTGGAAATTATGCTGGAATAGAAGAAAATCAAAGGAACATTTTTGCAACATCATACACAATAATGTATAAATATTCTGCAACAAGTATTGATGGTGCTACTATATTTTCCTATGGTAATACTCCAGTGGATGTAGTTGATCCCTTCCATCCATGAGATGTATTTGATATTTCTTTTGCATTTGCTTATCCTTTTGCAAATGTGTGGTATAAAGAGGGAGAAAAATTCCAAAGGGAGGAGGAGTATGATTGTCTAACATAGGGAGAGTGTTTTATTGTTAATTATATTACTTGACGAGCTATTGGAAATTTACTAATGTCATCACTATTTTTTTGATGATATTACCTTGATGCGAGCTTTGAATTAGTTGTGACACAAATGTGCCAAAAGGGAGAGATTGTTATCATAATTGTACTGACACACTAGTACACAATTATTTCTATATAAAGTCTAATGGCATTTGATGTTTAGATAAATTTGTACTTTAAATGATAGATGTCAAGCTAGATGAATTGATTGGATAAATCTTGTAGACCAATAATTTGATAAGATTTTTAGTTGGATAGACTATTGAAATGAAGATAAAATTCAAGAGATACTGTTAGTCTTGAATCAGACAAGTTTGAAATCAAGTTGATTTAGGATTTTAACAACTTGACAGCTTTAGATTTTTACTACATGTTGAAAATAGTGTTGCAACATTTGTTGGACAACTATTTCCAACCAACCTAATTAAAGTCAAATTGCTATTAATAAGGAGTCTTATTAGAGTTGGGTAATCTGGATTCATCTTCTATAAATAAGAGCTGTTCTAGACGTGGATGACAAGGAGAGAAGACTCTAGCTATTAGCTATATGAGAGCCAATGTGATCTTTATATTTTTATGAGTTTTGGAGTGTGTGAACAACCTTGTAATATACAAACTAATTGAGTGTTGGACAATTGGACCTAAAATTAATAAGGTTAAATACAAAATAGAGGTGTTTTGATGTCACTAATTGATCAATCACCTTAGGAGAAGGGATAAAGTTTCTGTGAAAAGGTATAAAAGTTGTTTACCTTATTTTTCACTATATTTTGATTGAGTTAGTGAAATTGGTGAGGCTTAGTACCTACAGATATAAGAGTGGAGCTCCAAATTGTATTAAAAAATATTGGCCTTTCATACTTTACTTTTATTGTTGATGTGTGTGTGTGCTCGTGTGATTGTTTCTACATGTTCTCCTAAATTGAATTATATTGTTACAATATCATTTACAACACCACTGCAGTTTACAATTGTATTATGAATGGTGTGTATATAACAAAATAAATGCATAGTTTGTTTATTTTTGAGTGATTCAGGGACAACGATTAACCTATGAATGCATATAAAGTAACAAAATGATTGGATTGATTACATTGTGTATAAGCTTAGTGATTAATTTTATAATATACACGTGTGTGTGTGTTAAATATATAAGTAATAGTTTAATAATGAATACAAATAATATTCTAATATTCAAATTATAACAGATAAAAATGTATTTTTATTTATTTTTGATAAACGTCTCCCAAGAAAGCATATTGCATTATTTTCATATGCCCATGTATCAATCTCCAAGAAAATATTCTTCCTCATTTTCTTGATTCTTGACTATTTTCTTTTAAGTGAAATATTCAAATGTATTATTTTGTTAAATAAAATAAAATATAGTTAAACAATAATACACAGAAATTTTATGAATGTATAAATAGTCATTACGGAACTGTTCTCATCAACTAATTAACATGCAGTTAGATAGAAGTTCGACATATGAGTATATTCTATTTTCCATAAAAGATATTTGCAAAATTGACACAAAAAATTATAGAATCCACTGACACATAGATTTGTGCATGAATAAATTATGAAAGCAAAGAAATTTTGGGAAGTAAAAATACAAATTGTCTATGTTAGTTTAATATGTACCGTACTTGCGTCATTTTAATTAAGATAACTTGTGATTACTTGTTGCTGGATATTCAATCAACACACATAAATTATTTTAATACAAAATTTCGATTTTTTTGAAAGTTATAACTCATCTAAATAGAAAGAAAATGAACATGTCAAAAATAAAATTATAGAAATTATTTAAATATTTCAAAATATAATAACAATCGAAGCTTGCGCCTGTGCTTGCGTTTTCACTCATCTTCAAAAGACTGATCAAATTACCAAGAACTGGCTATGAGTAACATTGTTAATCTTTAATGCATAACACTAAATTTATAAAATGCAGGAATATATATTTTTCTTGACAAAGTGATTAAAATTAAAAATCTGATGCTAATGATTCTAAAATTATCAGTTTTATTTTTAAGTACAATATCAAACTCTGATCCTATTTTCTTTTCATTTCCCTCCTAAATCCTTGAACCAAATATCGTTTAAATGTTAATTAGGATTTGGGATTGTTTAATTTGGTGGGCCCGGTCAACTGTGTGATTTGAGGACATAAAGGTTAAAAAGCAGCTGTAAAAACTCATGTTTTCGGTGAAGGTCAAAAACCTTTAGAATGATTTCAAAAATAAAATAAAATAAAACAAAGAATGAAAGAAAGAAAGAAAGAAAAGAAAAGGAAAGGAAAAGAAAATTAAAGTTTGAAAAACTTTAGTGTAATTTAAGAATCAATTTTGTTGAGATTGAAAGAATCTTCAATAATATATATATATATATATGTATGTATGTATGTATGTATGTATGTATATACATGTATACACACTCACACACACACGTAATAGGACACACAATATATATAACTATATTTGTGCGTGTTTTAACATTTGGTACATAAACTTTAACTAGTCATCGATTGGTGGTACCAGTCACGGTTTTAGAAATTCCTTCCATTCACTTTTTTTTATAAATAAATTAGGATAAGATTTTCCATTGATTGCGCGGTCTTATGGATAGTATATATGGGACCTCCTTTAAAAATTGCTTCGCATGAGAATTATTAATATTTTTAAATTTTTGAAAAATTAATTTAAAATGCATTAAGTTATAACACGTGTGAAAAATGAAATTAAATGTGTGAAAGTTATATAAAAATAAAAATATTTAGTGTATATATATTTGTATGATTGTAATTAATTTAACTCATTAATTTTTTAGAACTTGACCAAATATTCATAGAAATGATTCATCAAAATCAATTTATCACATTTTATGTTTTGATTAGTCCAAGAATGAAAATTTTGATAGTTAAATGTAAATTCAAAGCTTGCTTGCTAACGTATTAATTGTTAAAATATAATTTTACTTTTATATTCCTATTATGAAAACACAATTAACATTATGTTACATTTAATATTTCTAGTTGCAGCATAGAATTTAGCATATATACTTTTAAAATGTTATTATTTTAAGGCACGTGATCCTTTTCGTGCTAGCATATTCCAATATAAGATTAATAAATAAATTATATCACCTCAAATATATATAAAAAAATGCCAATCATTAATCCACTTTAGATTTGTTAAATCAATTTAGGAAGCATGTTTCTCTTACTTGTTATATTTAATTTCAATACTGGTTTTTACCAAGAGCCTGTATGAGATATACATCTCAAGTCCAATAAGATATTAATTTTGAGTATAAAAATGCCATTTATTTGAATTTAATTTAATTTTGGCCCAATTACAAAGTGTTCACCGAGGTTATTAAATTATTAAAAAAAACTTATATATTATGTTACGTTACAAATTCATGATTAAAAAAAATTTTCAGATTATTTCATAAAATTTTGAAACATAAATTTTTAATTGATAACATGTTTCATTGCGTCAACAAATAATTTTTGTGTGTGTAAGCTACTGTGTGAGCCCCCCCAGTGAAAAAAAAAAAAAAAGAAAGGAAAAAACCAACTAGAGTCTGTAACACAAGATATTTTATAAATAAATTATTTGGATAATATATATTTTAAGTTGTTAGTCTAAGTTAATTATATTGATTGAAACTTTTCAAAAAAAAAAATGATTAAACATAAGTCTAAAAATGGTCATTTCTAATGAAAAAGAGAGCATATTTTTACTAATAAGTATTTATTTATTTTTATTGGATAACAGAAGAAAGTGGTTATAATTGAATTTATTAAAAAGTTATTTTAGGAAATTCATTGAATGACCAATGGTAATTAATGTATACAATATAAATTTGTTATTGAATAGGTGAGGATGCGTTTTTATCGATAATTTCTCTATTTTATTTTATATTTATTTATATTAAAAAATAGAGAGAAGTTGTGATTATTGAGTTTATTAAATAGAGTATTTTATAAAATATATTAATTAAAAGACAAGAAAAGTCTCTTACATTCTAACTAACAAAGCACTACTAGAATTTCATTATTTTTGAACGGTTCTTCGGCCGTTCCAAAAAATCATGCAGTCTAGCACAAATTTGGTACGATTTTGAAACATAAATGATATTATACAAAAACTCCATTCCAAATTCGTTCCAAATTGGAACGGTCTACTAAATTGTTCCAAGTCTGTTCCAAACTGGAACGGCCCAAAAACCGTTCCAATTTTGGAACGGCCTTGTAAAATCCCGTTCTCATTTTTGAACGGTATTTATTGCCGTTCCAAAATTTGGAATTGCTATTGGTTAAACATCTCAAAGTAGTTCCGAAATTGAAATGGTTTCTATACCCGTTCCAAAATAGGGGTGTAATTTGGAACGGCAATATGAAGCCGTTCCAAACTCCTTATCCAAATTTGGAACGGTTTTATATTGCCGTTTCAAATTTTAACATTTGGAACGGTTTCATAATGCCATTCCAAATTTAAAATTCAAAATTCGGAACGGCTTTTGTAAGCTGTTCCAACATGGAAATCTGGAACGGCTTTTTTTTTTTGCCATTCCAAATTTAAATGAGGAGTTTGGAACGGCTTTGTATTGCCGTTCCAAATTTCAAATTTCAAATTTGACACGGTTTTTATTGCCGTCCCAAATCCGTTTCAAAACTACAGATATATATATATATATATATAATACCCTTCCGGCTCACCACATGCCATATATGCAATTTTCCATTCCAAAATACCTTCACGCCATTCTCAAATGGTAGTCGAGATTTTTTTAAAGATTGTCCAAGGTAATTTGTTTATTTTAGAGGTATCTTTGCTAATAAAATGTCAATTTTTGACATATATGGTTAATGTTTTTTTTGTGTAGATTTTTAATACTTTTGTGATTTAGTTTATTGTGAATATCCCATTAGCTTGTGTATGGATATGAAGTAATGAGGTAAAACTATAATTGTATATTGTAGTCTTTTAATTGGATGATGAGAATCTTGTAGAGAAGATTTTTCTCTTTGTTATGTTGTTAAGAAATATTAGGGTTATGAATATACAATGTTAAGAGATATTATGGCAAAATGTGTTTATTTGTATTTAAACTATTAATTTAAAATTTTATTTGTATTTAAATTTATAGTGCACAATGTTAAGAGATATTGGGGCGTGGATGTACAACAAAAACCTCCTTAAACGTCGAGGTTTGGTTGAGGAGTTTATCAATGTTGTGAACGATTTTGTTGAATGGGCAAGAAAACAACAAAGTTATATGGATGGTTCAAGAATTAGGTGCCCTTGTTGTCGATGCAAGAACAGCAAGTTCTTAGAGCCTGAAGAAGTGAAATTACATTTGTTTAGACAGGGCTTCGTGAAGAATTATTTCGATTGGACTAGTCATAGTGAAAACGAATGCTCAAATAACAATGGTCTAGCTGAGCCGACTGTCATGGGATATGGATACAACCTAGGCGAAGGCAATTATCAAAGGATTTCATGGGAGCAGAGGATGTTGAACGATGCACAAATGCAACATGGTGCCTCATATGCGTGGGAAGCAGGTGGTAGCGGTTCAAAACAAATATATGATGGTGATGACAGAGCCGATGGCACAAAGCATGTTGAAGCAAGTGAAGTTCATGGGCTAACAAATAAATTTTTGGATGTGTTACATGTGGCAGATGAACCATTGTATGAGGGATGTGAAAATTCTTCGCAATTGTCGGCTGTGGCAAGAATGATGAGTATAAAAGCAGACCATGGCATGTCAGAAAGTTATTTTGATAATATATGTAGTTTGTTTGATGAGGTCCTATCTCGTGACTATAGAATGCCGGCAAACTATTATAGTACGAAACGATTTATAAGAGATTTAGGACTTCCTGTGCAAAAGATAGATTGTTGTCTGGCTGGTTGCATGTTATATTAGAAATCTGATAGTAACCTTCAGTGCTGCAAATTTTGTGGTGCACCTAGATACAAGTTTAGGTCTAGCTCCCAAAACCATAGAAAAAAGATACCATTTGCTCGCCTACATTTTTTACCTTTGACTCATCGTTTGCAGAAATTGTATGCATCAGATGTGATAGCAGACCAGATTATTTGGCATGCAGCACATACAATTGAGTTGGGAACTATGTGTCACCCCTCAGATGGGGTAGCATGGAAAAGTTTTAATGAGAGGCATCCTGAATTTGCTGTTGAGCCACGCAATGTAAGGCTCTGTTTATGTGCAGATGGATTTACACCGCATGGATCATATGGAAAGACATATTCATCTTGGCCCGTTATTGTGACACCATATAATCTTCTGCCAGGTATGTGTATGAAGAACCTATACATGTTTTTGTCTTTAGTGATTCCTGGTCTATCAAATCCTAAAAGACTTATTGACGTTTACCTACAACATTTGATTGATGAACTACTCATGTTGTGGCATGAAAGAGTTCCAACATATGATGCATCACGGCATAGTACCTTCAATATGAGGACTGTTTTATTGTGGACAATTCATGACTTACCTTCGTATTCTATGATATCTGAGTGGAGTTGTGCTGGGTTGATGGCCTGTCCATTGTGTATAGAATATACTAAGGCAACTTATCTTCTCCATAGTAAGTTATTTTGATTGACACCACCGATTTCTTTGCCCTGATCACCCTTATAGGAGGAATAAGAAAAATTTTAGAAAAGGACGTGCAGAGTACCGCACCCTACCTCCTATTATGTCAAGTGAATTTATATGGAATCGAGTATGTGGCCTTCCTCGGGTTATTGATGACCCAATATCAATGGTGGCTGGTTATGGTACTGAACATAAATGGACAAAGAGAAGCATTTTGTGGGATTTACCTTATTGGAAGGATAATATGTTACGACACAATCTTGATATCATGCATATCGAGAAGAATGTGTTCAACAATGTGTTCAACACAGTTATAAATATTAAAAGAAAAACAAAAAAATACCTTGAATGGTCGTAAGGACATGAGTAAAAGCTGTGATCAGCCTGAGATTGCAGTTCCACCAGAAAGTGGTGGGCCTAACCCTAAGGTAGTATACACACTTTGTCGAGATCAGAAATATATGATATGTCAGTGGCTTATGCAATTAATATTTCCAGATGGGTATGCTTCAAACATCAGTCGGTGCAGTGACATGATGGAATTGAAATTACATGGTATGAAGACTCACGATGCGCATGTGTTTATGGAGCGTCTATTACCCATTGCATTTAGAGAGCTGTTATCGGGATTTGTGTGGAATGCATTGACTGAATTGAATTTGTTTTTTCAACAAATTTGCTTACCTGTTCAAAATATTACTCAATTACAAGAGTTGAAGGATAAGGCCCCAATTTTATTTTGCAACCTTGAAAAAATTTTTCCCCTATCATTTTTCGACTCAATGGAACACTTGGTTATTCATTTGCCATATAAGGCGAGTATTGGAGGGCCAGTGCAATATAGATGGATGCATCTGTTTTAAAGGTTTGCTTGCACATCAAATTATCCTCAAATGTACTTGATCTAATTCCTATTTGATGAATATGAAGGTGATTTGACTAATTTTCTTAACAGGTTCTTTCGAACCCTGAAGAAGAAAGTCAAGAACAAAACACGTGTTGAAGCTTCAATATGTAAAGCATATATTATGGAGGAAATAGCTACATTTACATCATACTATTTTGACTCAAATGTTTCATCAAAAAGAAATAAACCATTCTGTAATGACCCACAAGCTATGCCCTCTACAGTTGCAGCTTTCTCTATATTCAATTATCCCAGTCGACCATCCTGTTGTAGGCATCCACGTTATCTCACTACTCCTAAGAAGCATGCAGCAGAAACATACGTTTTATTAAATTATCCAGAGGTTGAACCAATCTACAGGTACACACCCGTGGCACAAAGATAATTGCATTTGAATGGTTAAACCCTCAGCTAACATATAGCTTTCGTAAGCAGACTGTTTGTTCCCTAGTATGACGAGGCTGATCTCCTCATGGACAAGATTGTAACTGAGCAGTTTCTCCCATGGTTCAAAACATATGCAAGCATAATAACACTAATATTGAGTTTAATCGTTATATAGCATGACCTTTTGTTAAATATTTTTTTATAAAACAGATCCTGAATCCAAGTAGCGGCATAAGTGATCCGTTAATGAGGACCTTAGCCTATGGGCTAAAAAATTGAGTCACATGCTCTTCAGAATACATGGTAAATGGATTTAGGTTTCACGCAATAAATCATGCACAAGATAAATCAACAATTAACTATGGGGTTTGCATACGATCATCCTACTACAATGACACAGAGTATGATTTTTATGGACTATTGGAAGAAATATTGGAGTTTCAATACCGTAACTTGCTAAATATGTATGTTACACTATTCAAGTGTCGATGGGTTGACCCTATAGTAGGGCAAAAATACATCCTAAGTATGACATAATTGATGTTAACCTATCATGTATCTACAAAACAGATGAACCATTTGTACTCGTTCAACAAGCTACTCAAGTATATTTGTAGGATACCTAGGTTCGAAAAGGAACAGAGTTGATTGGATTGCTGCGTGCAAAACCAAGGCTAGAAGCATTGTTGAAGTGAAGTGGAGTGATGTCCCTTTTCAACCTGACAATGAATTCATGTACGGTGCGTGGTCAACATAGTTAGATGTTCCTCTTTTGCATGACCCATCTGGTATTGGATTGCATGTAGATTCAGACGAGGATATTGAGGACGATATTAGTGGAAATGGGTCAACTGATAGTTTTAGAGATATCTCGACAAATACCTCACCCAGTGATAGTAATCTGATGATGTTAGAGAAGAATGTGATGTGTAACCATTCCTATTAGGAATTCAAATCCTATGATTATAATATATGTAAACATAATTTTAAATTTAGATATTTAGGGTGTTCACAAGGCTTGTCGCCATGAATTGTTACAATCTGTGGGTTAAATATCAACATACATACCAAATATTTATAAACAGAACAACTACAGAAAAATTTCATTCATGAAAGTTCATCATACATCTCATGTCGTTCAACATACATAAATTGAACATAAAACACTTCATTAAAGAAAAAAGTTCATACATGAAAGTTCGTTATAAATCTCATATCGTTCAACATTCATAAATTAAACATACAACGCTGCACTAATAACCACCCTCATCTCTCGACGGTGTGTGTCGTGATGGCATTTAACAGTATGGCTCGCTCCTTGGTAATGCTTGTATGATGATTTATAAGTCTTACTCGAGCAGCCAAGAAATAGAACCATGTACGGGCCACATCACTTAACCCAGCACTTCGAACTGCAGTTCGCACCGAAGGCTCAGTCCACTGGACTCCGCCTGGACATAACTCTCCAGCTATTTCAACCAATGGGTTGTGTAAGTTCAATAGTTGATTGAATCTTGCACTATGTTCCCTCTGCAGTGTTCCAAGCACCTGGTTTATAGTGTCTGCATCATAATATACGTTAACGCCTCACACCTAAACTCGATCACTTTAATATTTCCCCATGTTGGAATAAAACTCCCTAACCACAGACTTCACCGTACGGTGCTCGAGCTCTTGAGTGAAGTGCCACCAACCCAAAGCATTAATAGTTGGGTGGTATAATTGGTGGTGTCGCATCGCCCGAACTATCTCTCGCTCAGGCACGAAGCTTCGATTTTTAATGACAAAATCATATTTTTCCTTTGGCTCCTCTAACACAAAGATTCTCCTATCAACCGAGCTAGATGACGGCGCATCTCGGGTTCTTTTTGGTGCCATTATCTTGTAAAACAACACAATAAATGATCACATCTTTAATTGGTTTAGTTTAAAAACCTTATCACATATTATCAAATCCCGCTACTAATCAATATTTCACCTACACTACACATGCTAACAGACACATAATGTGTCATATACGTCAATCTGACATAACTGTGGCATAAAAATAATTATTCCATCTTTTAGGCAATTCATCAAACACCTTATCTGCGCACCAAATAGTAATGACACCATATAAGAAAATCATTCCAATTCCGAACTTGCATACACCCCAAATCAAATGCACAACAATCCCAACTATCCACATTCGACAACAGCAGAGCATAAATGTGAAAACATTGCAAATTATTAACGTTGGCAATTCATCGAACACCTTATATGCAATGCAATTAGTAATTGTTTTGTTATAATCAAATCATTCCAAATCCAAACATTACGTAGCATAAATGAAATGCACAACATTCTGAAATATTCATTTATGAATACTACTTAGCATAAATGTCACAGTTTTGCTAATTATCAACCGGGCAATTCATCGAACACCTTATATGCAATTCAATTTTGAATGAAATTGTTGTAATCAAAACATTTCAAGCCTAAACATATATGTAAACATACAAGCCTAAACATTTTGCACAACACATCTATCAACAAATTGTATAAACATAACATACTTTTCAATTTTATACTAAACGTCAATCTATTGGTGAGACAAACATATAAACACAATAAATGACAGTAATGTAACCAAACTTATGTATGATGTGAATGCAAGATACACTGCCGAAGAACGCTTAATATTGATGAAGATTGAAATATTTGGAGAAGAATGTGAGATTTTTGCACTCAAAGAATGCTTAAATTTGTTCCCTCTGCCGCCGCCGTTCAAACTGCCATCGCGACGGTGATTTTTTTTTTATTGTCGCGCTCATTGTCGAGAAGACCAGTGTGACGGAGGAGGATGGCACATCCAAAAATTCCTGGAGCCACCATCCTTCGCGACTGTCGCAATGATCGGGGGGACACTAGGCAAAAAAATTGGGCCGTCGTCTCGACCATCGCGACGACGGCCGCAACACCAGGTATTTTTTGGGTTTGGAACGGTGTTTTTCCACAAAACGTTCCAAAGCCGTTCCAAAGTATTTAATATATCTCAAACTAGACGCTCATTTTCACTCATTAGAAAATTTTCAAACTCCCAAAATTCTCTCCACCCCCAAACCGTGAAAAGAGTCAAGTCATCTAAGTGAGATCTTGCTAATATTTGGTTCGTGATATACAAGTATTCTAGAAATTCACTACATTCCAAGGTAATATTCCTTCTTATTTTCAGAAATTTGGTTCAGTCTTAAATAGCATTATAGCTTCAATGTACTTGGTTTATGTTTGAGATTTGATAGTTAAATAAGTATTGTTATAGTTTATGGTGTAAATAATGCTTGATTGTGCTTTAATTTAATAGCAAAAGATTTGCTACATAAATTATACATGATAGGTGTTTGATGAAATGTCTAAGTGAAATTAAATCTCGTGCTGTGCCAAATAACATTGTTCAATAGTAGTGGACAATGATGTGTATATGTTAAGACACTCTACAATGCATTTCAAGCACATGTGCGTTGACTGTTTTTTCTCATAATACACAATTTCGATTTTGTTTGATGTTAACATGTTAAACTGTGCCAAATAGCATTTCAACATCAATGTTTCCCAATCTTTGACATCATGTTTGACATTGTTTAGATGACTATATTTGTACACAACTAATTCAGAGTGAAGGTTATAATGTAGTAGCAAAGTATGGTTATTTTTTTTTCTCAAGTCATAGCTGTCCACATTGTTCGAAACTATTACTTATTCATGTAAGTTATCCCAGATGACACGTGGTCCTTATTCAAGAGGACATGGACAAAATTCACAATCTATTGGTGGAAGGCTCAATATAAGTCGGGGGAACTCCATTGTATATAGGCCTATTTCAGAAGACTCTGAAACGCAGTCACCCTCACCCACACAATCTCTTCTATATAATAGTCTTCCTAGCCTTTCTCCGTCCGATGAGCCATTAGCCTCCGGTGCCCCACAAGAAACACTGTTGTGGAAGCAACTTCAAATGTACAACCATCGGAAACATCTCATTGGAGGACAGGAGGCCTTATACACATAACCCCATGAATCTTCCAGTCTGTATATATATTTCATTTATACTCATCCATATATGTTATTAGCGTTTTATCATAACATAAGTTGTTTTCACAGTGCATATAAAGAAGTAACAGACTGTATAAGGGAGGTTATATTTGGACACTACAATGGTGCTTGGGTTCGATTCAAGGAGGTTGAGCTCGACACCAAAAAGTTCTGGTTTCGCCTATTTAAGGTTGGTGGACAAGTACTAGGGTACTTTTGTATATTGCATAAATTTAAAAATTATGCACATAACGTGTTACATGTTGGTGTACTTTTTGAAAATACATCAACTTATACGTTTGCTCCACTATGGGTTCTGTTGTTGGTGAGTTGCTTAATTAATGCATCCTTTTTGACATAGATGTATGGATGTATCATAGATGTTGTTATATGTGTTATTTGAACAAATTCAATAATATGATTGATTGAATATATGTATGCAGTGAACTCTCTTCTCCATGTTTATGTTTTTATGTTTGTGTCTGTGTGTTTTTGAGAGAGGTGAAAAGATGGTATTTAAGCTTCGAGAGCTGTGGCTTTTCTCTCAAAACCCTTTTTTTTCCTAGTCTTTTTGGTGTAATTTTTAGAGCTAATTCTAGGTGATTTTATGGAAGAGAGGGGGTTTGCTCACTGATGACTTTCCCAATAAGATGCACGTTGCAGCTTTACACATTAATTGGATGGTGGATTGTGTTTGTGCGTGCATATGTGATTTCTTTCTCCTGCTTGCCTTTTGGTAACACATCAGATACCATGTATGTCTATTTTTGTGCTTTATTTCTAGCTAATTAATTATAAAAAAGTTCCTTGTAGTCCCTTTGTAAATCTCACTATTGATTTAAATGAGAATCTAGAGACCAAGAAAACCAGTGTATTTATACGTGGTGGACTAGTTCATGAATGACTAGGTGTTGAAATCAGGTGTTGAAAAGAGTTTGAGCACAAGTTTGCCATATACCAACTTTCGTTTTTACATAGCAATGGTTAAATGTTACTGTCGTGTTTGCACAATAGTTGTTGGATGAAGCAGTAAGATGAATCGTGATTGTATACTGTCAATTATTTGATTCTTATTATACGTACATGAAGTACCCTTGACATGTGATTGTGTATAAAATATAAATTTCATTACAGGCAGAATTTGTATGGAACTCTGCAGACACGACTGCAATTGAGAAGAACTTTAAGAAGAAAGCTTCTGAGCTCTTAAGGAAGCACTTACACCGTATAAGAGTTTCAGATATAAAGCCACAGGAGTCATTTGCTAAAACTTGTGAAGAAAATAAAAACATCGACTAGTTGATACGGCATCAGCATCCACCATTTACTGAGGCGATTCGATATCTATTACTGCCCACAGTGACCGAATGGTTAGTTGAGTTATGTTCAAAAAGTCAACGCACGTTATTTTCCTGTAATATGAAATTTTATATTAGTCATTATTTAAAATTATATATTCTGCTCGTAGGAGGCAACTTTGGACAGGCCGTCAAATCCATTAGAGTTGTACTCTAAGGTATGGAAGACTGTATTTGGGAATTGGGCAGGCCCTCATGCATAGATCCAAGCAGTAACTTTGCCTTTCTCTTCCACATAGTATGCATTAATATATCTCCTAATTTATTCTCATCATTTATAAAAATAAATTATTATACAGGAGAATATAGCGAAAGCATTAAAAGAAGTAAATGCCATGGATTCCGATGATCCAACCACACAAAGGGAATCATCTTATAGTTCATCTAGTAGCAATGCTGTTGCAACGGCTCTTGGTGGCTTTAAGAAAAGCCGACTGCCGGGCATGGGATCAGAGGCTAAGAACTTTCACAATTTTTGTAGGGGATCCACATCGCAAACCTCCTCACCAGCTCCTGAGTTGCGCAGCATGGAGCAAAAACTACTTCAAACAGAAGAAAAACTGCTTATGGCTGAGAAGAAATGGAAGAGTACGGAGGAGAGGCTTGAGCAAAATGAGACACAATTAAATCAATTATTGAATTGGGTTAACGCAAACTACCCTCAAGCTTTCACTCCCGGTAAGCCATCCCGATCCCTAAATCAAGATACAGATGATGATGATGAGAGGCTTGACTAGTGTGTACTGCAACTTAAAGTTTTGAATCTTCCTCCTTATGTCATGTTATTGTTACAATACATGTGATTTTTGGGATTGAATAGTTTGAATTTTTGACAATTATTGCATAAGATTTTTTGCCAAATAATACAAAATTTAATTTAAATTTGCATCCAAAACGATCCTTTCCAAAGCCATTCCAAAACGTACAAAATTCGTTCCAAAGACGTTCCAAAATATTTGTGCCAAAGTCGTTCCGGAGCTGCCGTTTCTATACCCGTTCCAAACGGATTGTGCCAAAACTGCTCCAAACTAGTTGTTCCAAAACGAACCGTCCCAAAGCCGTTCCAAAACGAACCATCCCAAAGCCGTTCCAAAATGAACCGTGCCAAAGCCGTTCCAAACAAAACCGTGCCAAAGCCGTTCCTACAATAACCGTGCCAAAGCCGTTCCAAAACTAACTGTGCCAAAGCTGTTCCAAAACTAACTGTGCCAAAGCCATTCCAACATTCCGTATCAAAGCCGTCCTCAAACCATTCCAATAAAAAACTGTTCCAAATATCCATCCCGAATCCGATCCAATGTCAATCCAACTACTGTGGCCAGGTATGTATTTGGAACGATTTCTTGTAACCATTCCAAATAGTTGGAACGGCTTTTATGTGGCCAGGTATGTATTTGGAACGACTTCTTGTAACCATTTCAAATATTTGGAACGCGCCGTTTTGGAACGGTAAAAATACCGTTCCGAAATTATTCCAAATCAAATTTGGAACGACATTTACAAAGAAACTGTGCCAAAAAACCGTTCCAAAATAATGAAATTCTAGTAGTGAAGGGTTGAACACTTTATATAAAACTAGTAATTGATGCATACTAGATGCATGTGCGAAAAATAATTATAATATATGTGTAAGCAATTTGTAATTTTTATTCAAAATTATATTCGTTTCATATATGTAATAAATATAAATAATTATTTAAAGATAAAATAAAACAAAATTGCCATAAAATATTTTCATTTGTTTTAAATGATAGAGAATGGTATTTTTACTTAAATAACTCTCTTGTCTATTTTTTATATTAACAAATAATATCAATTTTGTAATTTTACTTTTAAATTTATCTAAAGTCTTCTCCATTCTATATATAATATAGATATATTCTAACTAATATATACAATAGGCATATCATATACATGCATAATATTAAATAACCCTTTGTTTTAAGTATATAAGTCAAACCCATCTCTTTCACATATATATCTTCAAAGCGATCATTTATTGTTGTTAGAACCATGTCGCCGTCTTGTGGCTACGACATTGCTAAAATCAAGGTGGTTATTGGTATCATGAATTACAATAGTTGCATCACAATAATTGCTTTGACATAGCACAACTTAATAATTCTTCTCATCGCCATATACCTTTCAAATTCCACAAGAGAGATGGGGCCATAAAATTACCGGATAAGACCCTCTATCCTTTTGGTCTGCTTGAAAGAAAAAATTTTAGGAAAAAGCTCCTCCAGTCTGTTTTCTTTCCCAAAAGTTGATTAGATAAGTTTCTCTATATATTAAGAAATTAAAATTTGCATATGAGCTGGGTTTGTAATTGTGTTGTCACTCTGGCGTCATTAGTCTAAACTTATTTCTGAACTTGATGATGCTTAATTAATGGGAATGATGAATGATATTTAAGAATAGTACGTGTGCATGTGTGTGTGTATATGTGCATACAATTGAACTTAATAGAAATGTTTATGGGGTTGCTAGTTGAGTCTTACATGTAATGCATAATTATGCAGTCAAATCTACTTTAATTGGCGTCTGTCTTTAAAGGGCTTGGCCATGCCTTCAATAATTAGTGTCACTTGTATATGGTAAATTTAATGCAGATTGCCATCTAAAGTTTGCAAATAAATAATTATCTATAAATTTATATAAGAAAATATTCGTTTTTAAAAATTAATTTTGTTAAATGCATGTATATGTGCTATTAGACCTATTATTTAAATAAATAAAAATATATGTCATACAACATACATGTGCAATAAAAATATAAAAGTAATATATATCTACCTTGAGTTCGTCTATATTTTTAAAGCTCATGCTAACCCGGATGGGCTTAAATTTTAAAACAACATAGCTTCAATTAGAACCCATTACCATCCCCAAACAAATTCAAGAAAATTAGTCATTTTTATATGACTATTTAAAGAAAAAGAAAAATACAAGGGAATAAATAGAGAAGTAAAGAGAACAATGGGGATGGGCAGTTGGGTTGGCTGGCAGAGTAATTTCTTGTTGATCATGTAAGGTGTAGGGTCATGAGACATGGAGGTCTGTTGCTTCGCTTTTATGAATTCGTTTGTCCTTTTCCACACGCCCTCTTTTCATCTCCATCCTTTATTTATCACCTCCCATGCCACCGTTTCTTCTCACACCCAACCCACATACCTCATACGCGTTCACTTCTTTCTGATTCTTTCTTCTTTCATTCACTCATCCCTTATCCCCCGCGGCAACCCTAATTCTCAGCCACGGTGGCAGCAGATGGGAAGCATACTTTTTGAGGGGAATGTTGTCTGGCTCGAGGCCCTTAGCAAGATCTAGCATGTATAATTTGTTTTGTTCCTCCGATATATAATATCTGTGAGTGAATCGATTGATCAAATCTTGATGGTTGAAATAGATCATGGGTCACGTGTTAGAGGCGTCGGACCAGGCTTCATTCCCCCCAATTTCTTGCTCCCTTTCGATCCGAAGTTTATCACGATAATTTCTAACAGCAATGATTAGTTGGTGGATTTATATGCCGAGATAAGCTTTTGGCCTTTCTTGTGTTTGGATCTTTCTTTTTTTCCAGGTGAAGTGAAGTTGTTAGCCATGCAAGAGCTGATTGCTGTAATGATTACAGAGTTTGACTTGTGCCTTCCTTTTGTTTTGGGGGCGAAGATGAGAGCCACTGAAGATATAGTACCCACTGGTTTTATCATCATTACTCCGTGTATTTTTAAACCCAGCGGATACTCTTCTATAATGGGTTTTGCAGTTTCTTGCTTCCTTGTCAGTGAACTCAATGAATATGCTGATTTTTCTCATGATGAATCTACTCTGTCTGTTTCTGCTATCGTCGTCGTCGGATCTATATTCTACTCAACATTTCACTTTCTCCACTTCCTAATGGCAACATGTTTGAAGCTTGAGGTATCCTAGCTCATTTCTGCACCCCATTTTTGTTCTTCCTTGTAGGGTTTTATTTCTGAGCTTATGTTCGGTTGTGTATATATTCCGGATTGACAAGAATAATATTTGCCAGATCAATTTCAAGAGCCCTGGAGTGAGTTCCATAGTATTTTATACAGTTTTCCACTAGCACATACATCTGTAGAGCATCCCATGTCTCATTAGAACCAGGGACGTTCTCTTCAGAACGTTATACAAAAAGTTCATCATGCAGAATGTTGTTTTAAGGATGGATCTGTTTGCCTTTCCTATGTTTTATATACCTGCGTTAGAGTGCTATTTCAGTATGTTCTGTTAGACTAGTTCTCGTGTTGTCCGGCAGAAAAGGCCTTCAAGATCTTTGATTCTTCATCAAATACACACACAAACATGAGCCGTTTTTGCCCCAAGAAGACAGTTATTACCATTTTTTTCCATTTGTAAGGGTGTGTTATGTAGTAAATTTGTTAGCAATCATGCTAGAAATGGGGACTTAATCATATCTACCTTTGCCAGAGTTATAATTGTGGCTATACTGCTTGAAGACTGGTTTCAGGAACAACCTTTTGAACATTTCAGGGCTCTCACATGAACGATTGTCTTCTTTTAGAAGCAAGCAGCTTTGCACTGAATTATTCTTACCGTGTGACGACCCATTCTTCATGAGCCTCAAATATTGATGTGATGAGGTAACTCTCTGGTTCTGCAATGGCCTCAAGTCACTGTCATTGAATAGGATGGAAACTTGTCATCCTTTCTATGTCAAAAGCATTTTTCCATCCAACCATATAAAAATTCTCGGGACTTACCTAAATAAACTAAAAACCGAATTAATGTGAATTTCATGTGATTTATCTGCGACAGCACTTGATGGGATTTTTCAAAAAGTTGGCCCGAAGACCAGAGTTTGCTTGAACATTTGTCTAGGGAATTGTAGAGAGGAAACACATGAAAATTTGGGCACTAGAATATATCTCTTTTTTTTTCCCCGTAGAATGAATGCACCACTGCGTTAGTCTTGAACGCACGGTTGTCATAAACTGAGTTTTTATTTCAAATGAAAAGTGCAAAGCATAATAATACCTGCTTTTTGATACCTTTTGCTCAAAACTTCTTCGACGTTCCTTACATTTGAGACATAGTTCTAATCCTTGTACTTGGCCACAGTTAGTTTTTTACCACGGAAGTCAGCAGCCCAAAGAGTTGATGGATTCGGTATTTTGTAAATTTCTTGGTTTATATAATGCCCTTATCAACTTTACACGCCAAAACAAAAAGTGATGCAAGAACAGCTATCTGGAAGATGTTTCTGTTATATGCAACCACAGTTGTTCTCATAGCGAAGTTACCAATTGTAAGCGTCACGATTGACAGTAGTAATTAGTTGGACTTAGTTATGAGCTTGAGTATAAGTGAAGTTTGTCACCACTACTTATATATTGCTCATTTTATCTTTATTCTTTTTACGTGGGATATTGCCTTTCTTTTATTATTTAGACTCACATTTATTTTGAATATATTTTTTTCATGTTTACATGGTTTCCCGTCAACAATTGGTCTTGTAGCAAATATATGGAATGTGAGTCCGCAGATGGCATTGTCTTTTATACCTTTACTACAATAATACACTCGATGCTTTAATTATGATGATATTTTTGGATTCAAAACATACAAGGAAAAGAGAAGAAGAAGAAGAAGAAGAAAGATGGGTGCGTGAAGAGGTGATGTGGAGAGGTGAGCAGAAGAAGGGCCATCAGACAAACCTGCCATTGAGTGGTGTCATGAGCTTCTCATTGTGTCATCAATTGCTGAAGCTGATGCCTCGTAAGATATATTGAATGCCCCACATGAATCCTCTGCATCTAGGTCAATTTCTCTTTTTGTGTATATTTCTAGAAAATTTCAGATATTCTTCTTATTTTGATTTTCTTTGACTATCAGTGAAGATTATTGTATTTATTAAGTAAAAAACTCAATTAT
The DNA here is from genome assembly GCA_019155195.1 of Avicennia marina. Classification (NCBI taxonomy): domain Eukaryota; kingdom Viridiplantae; phylum Streptophyta; class Magnoliopsida; order Lamiales; family Acanthaceae; genus Avicennia; species Avicennia marina. The sequence goes on along the minus strand of CM032762.1, from coordinate 5,029,660 downwards.
AAAAAATGTAAGACCCAAATATACATGTGCGATGGCTTCTGTTTCATAGTGTAGTCACTGTCAGTATTCAAAGCCACATCTTCCACGTTAAAACCTCTGACTTTTCAATTTTATTTGGACAATGATATGTCCATTTGTCCTGTTTATTTTTTTTTACCTGAATTTACTGAGGAAGAAGCACAGACATGTCAGCTTAAGTTGTGTACACTCCCACAATTTAAGCAATTCCACCATTAATTAGGGGCAATGGGGTTTATTGAATTTGGGACCACGCCTGTGTTATGGGGAGTTGCCACAAGTCACTTATATTCGGAAAATTTATGAATATACGCGTGTGTTAATATATATATATATATATATATATATATTAATTTTTAAACGCATGCCACCAACTTTTAATTCCAAAAAAACTTAGATAACAACATTAAAGTTCAATATTATTTTCAATAAGAAAAGTCGAGAGGTAACATTAGTTATGTAATTTTTCAGGACAAAAGTCAAAAATTTATACAATGAAAAAGGAATATATAAGACAAAAGACCCAATCAATCTATTTTTAAGAAATTAAACTGTTCATATTTTATTGGTCAATTTGTAATATAACGTGTTCACAAACTTTTTTTGCTGTTGTCAATCTTTGAACAAAAGATCCTAATCCATTTAAAACAATATGGACTGGCCTAGAAAATACATCCCCACTGAGCTATCTAATTTACAATCTCACCCAGCTACGCAGATCCACAAAAGACGACAAATGGGTCAGCCCATTTAGTATAGCCAACTCCTTTAGAAATTATACAAGACCTTGGGTTCAAACTGAGATCCATAAAGGTTTTCTGTACTTTGATGATAGTTATAATTGAGATTATAAATTGCTTTAGTTGTTAAAGATTGAATATGAATATTAATTGATGCTAATCATTCCACGAACAAAAACCAGTCTCCCAAACGTAGCCTAACACCTTTATTAGGAAATATTACCATCATTTAACTTTCAAGCGGAAGAGTGAGTGCGCCTAATCAATGGCATCTTTGGGAATCACACACGGCGTATACTTTGCACCGCAACATTCGGATGGTCTGTGAGCTGCCCAACTTGGCTTATATCACAATCAGCCTTCCACTCAGTTGTCAAAAGGTATGAAAGGAATTGCAGCATTCCAGAGAAAAACAGAACCCACACTAATCCCAAGCACTCACTTCATTTACCATAGGGCTAAGAAGAGAAGCATCCAAAACACAAACGAGATAGTTTCATCACAACTGAAGATGTCCAGGCATACGAAAATGGAGGGCTCTGAGAGGCATATTATAGCAGTAGCAGCGGCGTTGGCTTTGTCTGGACGCGGCTTATTCTTGCTGTCGTATCTCAGGGATAAAGTTCCTGCTGCTCTCAAGACCAACTACTACTTGCAGCTGCACCAGACACACAGAAAGAATAGGTTCTTCGTGCTCAGATAATATCCGTCCCAAACAGCGGTATTTATTCTTCTTGTCACACCACTTCCTTCCGTTGCGATTACTTCTTGTTGCTTATTTTTCTCTTCAGGAACCCATTTCTGCATCTTCTCGTTTCTTCATTTTTTGTAGCACACTGAAAGCCCTTTCTCAAGCGTTGACTCATTTTTCAATTCAATCTAATAATAGAAAGGAGTTGGGGTCTTCACTGCCATTGATTATTTGACGTTTTCGAATTAGTTCATAACTTCATATCCCCAACCTCGTATGGCTTGCGAGTGTCTGTCTACAATGGCATTGAACCAATCTAATTAATTTTGGGTTAGAGTAGATTATAGGGTGATTTAAATTAAATTCAGTCAAATTGAATTTGTTGTGTTTGGGTTTAAAATGGGTCTGATAACTTTAAAAATTAAAAATAAATGTAATAATTAGTAAAAGAACAAATTTGTAATTTTCTTCAAACATGTAGTAAAATTTGATATACACATTCTCACTCGTATGCAAATAAATAAAATAATAAATTTAATTCAGTTTAGGTATTCTTTTCGTCTTCTACAGTCAATTTGGGTCCAAATTAGCTTTGAAAAAAAAATCAATAATTTAATAAATCAAAAAATTAACGCCCCATTGTCGATATGAATGCTTATTTTTTAAAAAAAAACGTCCAAAAAATTTTAAAATTTAGTGAATTAAATATTTGATCAAGTAAAATGAGTCACTATTTTATTTGTCATATCACTCTGGTTTTGGTTTGATCCAATTTGATCCTTTCTACTCACTTGGCTCCGATCAACAATTATGTACAAAATGACGACTAGAATCATTTACAAATCAATATATCTAAAACAAAATCCACAACATCAGAATCTTGGGCAATGTTTGTCTTGGTTTTTAGTTGTTTGTTTTTAGTTTTTTTTTTTTTAAAATAATATAAAAGTAAAAGAGATAAAAATAAAATTTAACAAATATAAAAACTGTAACGTGCCTTTTGTAATAAGAAAATTTGAAAACAAACATAGGCTTAAGTTCATTTTCTTTTCCATGGTGCTCCGCTAAATTAAGTGGATTATGTTGAAACCCCACTCTGCAGCTGTCAAAAGAGTAGGATAACAAGTAAGATTACAGGAGAAGCAAGACAAAAAGAAATCGCAGGCGGGGAAAGCAAAGGCGTCAATGCAAAAACCTAATGTGGAAAGACATGCAGAAGCCATGGTTAGCTGCTGGATCACTCCTCAAAAGAAGCAACAGAGGGTAAGTCTTCCAGAAAACTGGAGGCGTTTGTATACTGGGATGGAACGATACAGATCTCAGCAGGCCACTCTGATAATGCATACATGAGTCTTTAAGACCGAATCTCTATGATATTTAGGATTATATTTGTCTATGAATTTTCATTAAAGTATATGGGCTAGGATCAAATGTTTCATTTCGAAAATCAAAATTACTCTTTTTTTTTTTTTTTTTTTGGTGGGAGAAGTGTGATGGGGACGAGGTTCTGATTTGTCTCCTGACTGCAGCTTGTAAACGAGGACCGTGGTTGGCAGGGATTAGAGTTCTTGTCTGTAATAGGGTTGTAGTCGCGTGAGTTCGAGAAAATTCTATGAGCTCGAGTTCAAGCTCAAAAAAAATATCCAACTGCGAGCTCAGCTCGAGTTTTTACCATTTAAAAAAATGGCCTTGCAGTGAGAGCTTGAACAAGCTCGAGGTTATAATATTTAAAAAATAGTCATGTATTGAGTGTTTTTGGCATTGCTCTCTGGACCTTTTCCGTGTTGAAAAACACATATACCACCAAACCAAATGGCCTTATGATGATTTTGTGGCAAAAGTAATTAATTTATATCCTTTGTTTGAATTCTATAAAAAATAAAATTGAACTACAATGTTCTCTTTATTTAGTTATTTCTACATTCAACTACCTGAAAATTAATGGATGATTAAATAAGTCTTGTTGTGGTGGCTACAACTCTACTACTCCCTCCAATTTCACTTGTTGCTAAGGTGGCAAATTTTTGCTTTGGATCCTCTATATCAATTTGGTGTCTGCTGACTCTGCTCTTGTATTCTGCATTGCATGAAATAGCACATTATGTGTTTCTTCTATTTATTTGTTCACTCTCTGAAAAACACACTTGGTGCGCCTCTATAACATGGGAGTATATAATGAAATATTAAATCATAAAAATAGTTTTTAACTCATGTTCTTGATCTTCTCGGTTGGTTTATGATAGCCTTACACGAAAATGATTGGGACAATCTCAGTCCGATAGCAAACAAAAGAATTATCCTTTAGAGAAAATAACCACTTCCATTTTGACTGGGATGGCAGTACAATATGATTCATTGAATCAATCAGGCAGAATATAAATGCTTAGCTCACCACTACTTCATGTTATCATGTAGTTTCCTGCATGTCATTGTCTAATTTACCGGTTGATTCATTTTGAAGTGTCGTGTGGAGAAACCACAATTCATCAAACGTGGTAAAGATTTCAACTTGAAAAATAACATTGGGACATTAGAATTTGCGTCTACATCAGAAAACAACCGAAATGTTAGAAGCCTAAGCTTGTGCTAATAATATCACAGGGCTTCTTCATTAACCTTATTTTTAGATTCCTACAAATATTTACTGTCATACATTATTTAAACACAAGTTACACTGGCTGGTTCAACTGGTTTAATTGAAAACTAACTAGTGGCTTGGTTTGAATGATCATATGGGTGTATGTGTGTGTTTTAATATATTTATTTATTTATTACCTTTTTAGAGAAGAAGAAGAAGAAGAAAGAGAAAGGAGGAAGATGAGGAAGAGAAGAGAAAAGACGGGAAACACATGGGAAGGGAAAGAAAAATGGATTGATTCAATTAATTGAAAAATAATGGAAAAATAAACAAATGAAGAAGGAATGAAAAAGGTATAAAAAGAAATGATTTCATTCCATTATAATCATTTCAACAAGTGTTTATTATTTTTTCCTTTTATATATGATCATATAATTAATCTATACTTAAAGGATAAGATATTGAGAACTAATAAATTAATTATTACATGTTTAATTTGTTTTATTTTTAAAAAATACTTCATTTTATATATATATATATATATATATTACATGAATGATAATTCTACATCACTTTGTATACAAATTAATTATACAATTTTAAAATATGTTCAATATTTTTTATGCCACATTGGATGGACTTGAACCACCTCTTTTTCTTTTTCTTTTTTTATGACAGTTCTTAGACAGCAACAACAAATTCATGACTTCACCTAAAAAGAAAAAAAAAAAAAGATGAGTAAGGCAAAAAGAATAAAGATTAAATAACAGAATAAACTTACCAAAATCATCAAAGAGATCCCTTGGTCGACGACTCAGACTAAAATAGAAAAAAATTCTTGGCTGGATTATTGTGTTCAAATTCAAGAAAAACTTTTCTAAAGAATTATTATTATTTTTTAAATATCACTCGAGGGACGATTTCTTTGAAACAAAAGAGGAGGAAATGTAGATTGGAACATTGTGGCCCCTTTGAAAGAAAAACTCTTCCTTCCAACATTTATTTCTATTGGAAGGAAATTTTTTTAGGCATTTGTCTTGAATTAAAATAAAAAACCCTAGGTTTAGGATACTTTAGATTATAAAAGTAAATAAAAGTTTAGTAGTTGGATCAATTAAAGCTTGACAACGAAAAATGAGGAAACTAGTAATGAGTTATAAATCAGTTACATTAATAAAATTTAAAAGTTTTAACTACCTCAAAATAGAAGGCAGGAAGGGAGAAGAACACGCTCGACTTGAGTTGTTGAACAAAGATAGGGATAAACCCACTTAAAGGAGAACGATAAAGAGGCTAGTCTCTTGAGGCACCTCGAATTCATACATTAAAAGTATTTTGATAGATATTAAATACAGAAATAATAGAATCTTGGTTGGATCAGATTACAATTGACCTAAAATAAGAGGATTTATTCGTCATCATGATTAATCTGTTGAGAGAAGAAAAATTTTGGAGCTATTTAGAGAGAAAGTCAAAAGAGAAAATATAAATTGTGAGTGAACGGCAAAGGCAGAAAAATATAAAGGGTAATATATTTATGTAGGCTAGAAAAAACAATCACAACCTTCCACCTGTAGGGTCATAAATGCAATCTCAAGATGGGAACTATCCTGGTTTAGAGCCCTTCACAAACTTCTAAGGACTAGACTTAGTTTGTGGTGTCTCAAAAGGACTAGCACCATCTGTGTCAGGGATTTGAAAGGTCTTAGTTGATCTAAAAAATGATTGGATTGATATACATCATACATTGAGAACTCAAAAGGTCATAATAATTAAGACATGTTTTTAGTTTGCTCCTGAAGTAATCTTATTTTTTTTAAATAATAAATATAATTAAAATAAAATAGAAATTTGTGAGACCTCAACTGTAGGTTAGACGACTAGTTTAACTGTAGGTAAGACGATTGTTGTAGAACTATGATAAGACTATGGTGGCTACGACAGAACACTAATTTTTATAAGTAGAGACACTAATTACAAGAAGTAGAAGTAACCAAAAAAAGGAATAGCAAGAATATTTTTAAAAAGAACCCGTGTCATATATACATATATATATATATAGATATATAGATAATTTAATGTAGACAAAATGTAACTTCTAATTATTTATATTTCATTCAATGCTATGTGATAGGAGTAAAATAAATTAACCAAAACGTAACTAACAAAAGGTGATGAAATTCACTACAATAGTATGAATATTGAATACACGGTATACAAAATAGACAACACGACATGAGGACAAGTTGCAAGTTTTTGTTTTGAAATTTTTAAATTTTAATACAGATACATATATACAAATATATTGTACAAAATTCATATAATATACATATATGCACTTATATGACTTCATGAAATTAATAAATATTACAAACTGCAAAACGGATTTGGTGATAATAATATGATTTCTATAGTGAACAAACTTAGTGTAAATTGTAAACTAGCTCAAGCCCGTTGGCATCGAGAACGGAAGCATTTGGGCATCCTCGGCACAGACGGTGAGGCCCAACATAAATGTCTGCCCGTTTTGATTCGTTTTTCATACTGCAAGTGAATATAATTTGTTAGGGGGAAACGAATTTCTTTATCGAAAGGCGAAAATTGCCCGGCAGGAAAAAAAAATCAATTCGAAGATTCAGATCCTTGAACTCGAACGAGAAGAGGCATGGGCTATGTGCTGCGAGTGAGATTCGCGTCGTTCTTCACTGGCGCCGCGCTAGCTTCCGCCGCTGGTCTCTATTTCCTCCAAAAGGATTACAAGCTTGCCCACCAAGCCATTTCGCAACAGGTTTTTATACTGCCCTTTTTCTTTGTTTCTTATGTTGCTTTTGTGATTTCGGTTTTTGTTTTAATCTCGATTGATGATTATAAATGAAAATTGGTAGGTCAGTCCGAAGTTTTTGTACGTAACTTTCCTGATTGAATAATAAATTTAATTGCTGATGTAGACCTTCGGATAGAAAAGCTACTGAGAGTGAAGAAGAGACCTACGCAAGGATGAAGTTGGGTTTTCAGCTTTGGTTGTGGAAAATAGGTTTCAAGCTGGGTTTACAAGATTTTGAATCAGCTTTGGTTAAGAGGGATCGAAATTTGCTTAATTCGAGATTGTTTAATTCACATGTGAAGCCGATAATTAACTTAATTTTACGCTAAGTTGAACCTCTTTGGGAGGAGCGAAATATGAGTTGATCAGGGCTACGAGGTCAGAATAGTGTAAAGCCTTTGGCTGTTGTCTGTTGTCTGTGTTCACCGCCATAAGCATGCTACTAAGGAGTTTTTTCACTTGGATCCAGACTGAAATTCTTGTTGTTCACAATAGAAGCATAGTTTTTAGTGGCGAATATTGTTGCACGGCGCAAAGGCTTTTTGGAGCCATCAAGCGCAGCACATGGCGCAACACACGCCTTATTGAAGCATAGTGCTACATTGCATACCATGTGAAATGTGTTTATATTGCCATTGATTTTTTAACTAAAATAAAACATAAACTATTTCTGCATGTTAAAGAATAATTGAAAATATATTTAAACTTCTTATGTTTAAAAATAAAACAAATAACAAAAAATTAGTTAATAATCAACTATTAAATTTGTAAAAATTAATAATTTTAGAATGAAAATATAAGAATTTCAAAAATAAAACTTGGAGAATTTTATCAATATTTGACCACTTAATTTGTAAAAATTTCCGAATCTAAGCAAGACCTAACCACTTAATTTGTAAAAATTTTGAACTTTGCCCAACTATAACTTATTAAACTTTAAAAAATTAAATCACGCCTAGGCTATGGAAGAAACAAAAAAGACAAAAATAAAGAAAAGGATGAAAGTTGACCAAAGAAGATAAAAACAAAGATAAAAAAAATGAAAAAGAAAGATCAACAAGAAAAAGAAATCAGGGAAAAAAGGAGCAAAAAGTAACATATGTCTAAATTATCCAAAAGTTGTTGATAGAATAAAAGAATATGTTAGAAGAAATACCATACCATTTTAGGATTTTTTAACCAAATAATGAAAGCCCAAAAACCATTCAAAATGCAGCAAAATTATGCAACAAAAAAAAGCAATCATTGTGTTCTAAAACTTATTTGTTGTAAAAAAATACAAGTGAATCTCCATGTTTTATGACACATGCCATAGTGCCGTTCTTCTTGAAAGAGTTTTGAGATAAAAAAAAGTCTCTAAAATACAATTTTCAGTATGGTGCGTCCCATAGTGTTGTTTACTCCACGACATGCTATGGCGCGCCATAGGTGTACCATATTCATGGTGTTGCCATCATTTGTGAATGGCACCCTGGCCTTGCCATTTTGTACTGTTAACAACTACGATTAGAAGTAAACTCAGTATGAGATTTGATTTATTAGGGGATTAGAAATCACATTGACATGTTGATGGCAGAAAAAATTATCTGACAATAGAAAAGAAACTAATGTAGTAATGTACATACATACATGGTTTGACAAATTTGCTTGTGTTCAAGTGTTTCACTTTTCCACTGTAAGTGGTATGGTATGAGATACATGCTTGAGTTTAATAATCAAAACCGGAAAATTCTTGTATAACCAGACTCATAAGCAATCATATCATACGTTCTCCAACCATTTATGTTCCCAAAGGAATAAGGACTAAACAATACCATGAAGTGTTCTCTGTAAGTGAGTTCACTTGCCCTTCCCAGTTCTTGCTTTGCTTATTGAATTTGATGTCTGTGCTCCTCTTTTTATGTGTATTTTTATAAAGACATCTTAACAAGTCTAGTGCGGAAAGACACTTGATTTTCTCCTACATTTTTGCCCTTGTGTTGGCTATCAATATGCAGCCACTCCTCCCATGCCCCAATTCAAAAAAAGTTGCGACAACCTTGTTTTTCTTTCTACTTGTATTTTTGATGAATCTGAACAATCTCCTTCACTGCAGAAAACTTCATTGTAAACATGAGCACACTCAGCAATTTCCACCTCCACCTCCACCACAGTTCTCTTTCTTCGCCAACCAAAGATGTTGCTTGTAAGAAAGCCTATTTTCGTAGATGTGGAAACTGTTGGGATCCATTACAATTATGACTACCGAGAAAAATAAGAAGCTTCTTGATAACTCCTCTTGACTTAGGTATGACTTGATATTGATAACCTGCATAGCAAATAAAAATAGTTGAGGAAATTAAAACATCTTTTCACGGGTCTTATCGATCGTCCATCAGGTCACACGCATTGGGTGTGGGATCTTGTCACATGTGTCACAATGTAACACATTCAAAAGCTTTTAAAAATTCTATTTCGCATTGAATTTTTTTAGTAAAATAAAAAATTCCATTTAACAAGATACTATAAGTTTAAATAATGTCGAATTTTCAGATAAAAATAATGGATGGATAAAATAAATTTATATTTAAAATTAATTTTTATTAATGAAGTTAAATATTAAAACTAACAATGAATATGTTCAAATTTATTTATCCTAAACATTTCAAATGTTATTTAATTTTTTTGCGCATAGAATAAGAAAATGTTGTTTGGTAAAGTATTGTAATTTTTTTAAATTTTTTTTTCATATAAAAAATCATAGATAAATAGAGCAAATATATGTGCCAAAAAATTAAAATAAATTTTATTAAGTAAAAATTAAAAAATACAATAAAAATGCTTAGATTTATTGATCTTAAACATTTTCATCTATTTTTAATTCATTTATTTACTTTTTAAGTTTTTTTATCATTCTTCATTTATTTATTTTGAAAAACTTTTAATTCTAGATTGTGACATGTCACAAGGTCCTGCACTTGATGTATGCCACCTGGTATAGGATCAAATGTACCCTTTTTGTGCTTGATCTATTAGATATTACAAAATGCCTGTACAAAGTGGGCTTTTGTAACTATTTATCTTACTTTTTAAAATTTTTCATCAAACTAACCTAATTTTATAAATTTAAATAGAATAACTTATGTTTCCAACTTAGATGGCATGTTGCATATGAGATGGCGGCATAGGTAGCATATCTGAGATGGCAACATATGTAGCATATTAAAAAAAATGACTGCATCATAATTCGAATAAGTGACATTAAAAAGTGATGTCTCCAGGTGCATTCCTTTCATTTGTTGCCTAGATATATTGCCCGGACCCATAGTGAATATTAATAAAAAATAAAATCAATTTGCATGATAGAGCCATGCATGCAAAATTCAAAAAAAAAAAAAAACTGAAAACAAGAAAAAATTGCTTAGTTCATTTTCCCACCAAAAATTTCATGAATTATAATATTCATAAATAATTAAATAAACTGAGTGTATAACATGGTGCTCAAGGGCAGATCCAAAAACCAAAGATTAAGGGGCACGAATTATATACACATCTACTAAAAGACATATTTATACTTTTTCTGGGGGGTGGGTTTAAAAATTTGTAATGAAAAAACTAAAGGATAAACGAGGCCCCCCTTAAATCCATCCTTGATGATTGTTAGTCTAAGCATCAAATGCTTAATGTGTAGTTTAGATTAATTTATTTAAGAAATATTTTATGAACCTACAGATACATAGCTTTTGACATATTTGAAATATTTATTTAATAATAAGGAATAATTTATAATATTTATTCAAATTAGTTAATTTAGCTATTTGTTATTGTTAATGGAAAATATGGAAGTTTCATATATTTGAGCAAATTATATAGAAAAGTTATCATTTTATGAAATTTGTTTTGATTAACTTTATTAACTCTTTTATGTAAAATTAATTCAATATTAGTTTTTTATTTAATTATATTTAACTATGTTATTTAAATTAGCACATAGCTTTAAGATATGTTATATTACATGAAACAATAAACTATGCTTGTAATTAGAGTGAAAATACATGCTGTACTATCAATTTAGAGAGAAACATAGGTTCAAATTACAATGTGGCCATTTTCTTTTCTTTCCTTTTTTCCTTAAATGCAACATATGTTGCCACTTCACATGGCTACATCTGCAATGACAACATATGTTATTTTGATAAAACTTCTCAAGTTACTTTATTTTAGTGACAAATTTTAAACATATGATAAACAGTAAAAAAAACCCATACAAAGGGAGCGATAGAGGGAATAGAGGGGCAAAGTGTCACAACCCGAGCAAGAGGACTGAATAAGCTAGAAAAATTAGTGAGAAATGACTTTCTGAGTTGTGTGAAGGGAACACGTGTGGGATGGTTCATTTGGAAAACACAAAGGGATCGAGAGAATATTTTTGGTAACTTAGCACAGTGGTTGTACAAAAGTTACCTTTTCTTGGGCTCAGTTATTAAATTCAAATGTATAACTTATTTGCTGATGAAATACCTGTCATAATAGAATGACTAAAAATCTTCTGTATGGATAATATCTGTCATAATGGAATGACAAAAATCTTCTGTACTGGAAAATTTGCCAAACCATGAAAATCTATGTGCATTAATTTTACATTTGGGTGATTTCTGAACCCCAAGTATATTAATCTTAGACCACTTTTTTTTTAAAAAATAAAATCGTAGACCAGTTTCATTGTGCCCAACACTTTGGGCGTTGGATGTCACGATCCTGATACTTTTGGTGTTGCGAACATGGCAAGAATCCAGGACTTGACCCTGAAGTCAAATGATGTGTCTGTTGAGAAAGGCATATGCCATGCAAGCAATAGATGCAACTTTGTGCAAACAATTCTCACAGGCTGCTGTCTCATGTTGATTTCCTTTATCTCCAAATATTTCCATTAGCCTCTTTGTTGTTTATTTCCATTAGACTCTTTGTTGTTTGGTCATATATTAGAAGTGGTTGCGATTGAGCCTCATGTCTAAAATTATCTGTATGCAATCAATCCCTCTTTACGTTCCGACTTTTGATATGCATCCTGAAGTAGCCATGTTAAATCTAATTTTCTTCATTTTTAGCAGGCTGTTTTGTCTGGTTAAGGGAGCAGTTACCTTCTGACATCCAATGACAGCTATTTCTTTAAAATGATTGCTGTTTGATGATTCTGCTATTAAATTTGTTCGGACTGCATTGTTATCTCTATGAGTTAATATGAATCTGGGCTAGCGTTCACGTGCATCTTCTCTCTTCAAGGTGCCTGTTACCTCATTAGATCAGTAGGCAATAATTTCTTCAATATGTTCACTGTTTCCGCTGTTATTTTATTTTAAACATACAGAGCATAGCTGAAGAATAAATTATTTAGAGTTATGATCTGAGATGACTTCCCATGCTGACATGGTTGCCATTTACTGAATAAATAACCAAAGTATCTGGACGCTGAAGATTGCTTATTCGTCTTTTCATGGTATTTACTTGTTGTGCAGATGAATAGTCTTTATGAATCTATGGACGGGCGTGTGGCAGGATTGGAGAAGCTGAAACAGGTTGATGCCCCAAAGCCTGTGGAGGCCACAGAGTAGAAATTCTGGCTGAATTTCCCTTTGAATGATATTTAGGTTTAGTCCCCTGAAACATTTGTACTCGTTCTTTACAGTGACTGGTGTACACATATCCTAGGAAACATGCTCGATTCACATGTTATGGGTCATAGCATTTGCCATCAGATGCTCAGAAAAGCGAAATAGAATCTTGATTATGCTAGTGGCAATGCTATAATTAGACTGCGTGCATAATTTCTAGTCTTCTCTTCTGTTTTTGTGGAGTGTATTTTTCTGAATATTTCCTTTTTCTCATTTACAGACCAATATTCTTCACTTAAATTCGTTTGTGGCTTTTGGTTGAAATCTTTTACCCCGAAAGTTCTTTCCATTTGCTCCGTTTGAAAAATTCTTTTTGTCATTAGTTGCCACATATTCAAATCAGTGTCTGTGTAATGCATCAATGCATGTAGAAGAGATGAAGGTGGCGAAGGAAAGCTTCGAGATGGAGAACGAATTCTCGGGAAAATGGACCTATGCATATGAGGTGTACATGGATTGGCTAGATTTAAATGAATTTAGGTGTATTGATAAAAAATTAAATTATGATGAATTATAGCCTTTTCAAGCCAAATGATACAAGTGGGTCTGTTGATGCTCTTTAGCAGCATTTGGATTAGCGATTTTTATATAAGTTGTATATGCATTGTTTCAAAGTAAAATTAGAATTAAAATATTTTAATAGTTTAAAACTTATAGAATTATTATTGATTGATATGTTATGTAAAAAAAAGTTTGTTCTTATACAATAACATTAATATTCCTTACATTCGAATTAATACCTCTCTTACATTCTCCCTAAAATTTGTGTTGTTGATATTATAAATTAAAAATGAGGACTCATATTTATTAACTATCTAATATTTTGCAATGTATGCATTTATGCAAAAATTGAATTACACTAGTATTATAATTCAAAAGAAAATTAATGCATGCAAATATTATGAAAAAATAATTATATTAAAAATAAAGATTGACTTCAATGTAAGAAAAAGTGTGTTTTCAATTACTTCACAGAGTCCGTCAGTTTTTTTTTTTTTTTTCTAGTATACAAATCATAACTAAAAATTTAAAAAATTATTCATATTTATAGCTACAAACACAAAAACGAAGATAGATAAAAAAGAATATATATAAATAACATGAGTTTAAGTTGTGTTATAAAATGAATTTATGCGAAGTTTCAAATACTGTCGAAAGATGCATTGCTGTCTGAGTATACACGTGTGCACATAGCCGTTAGGTGGACTATAATTGTTAAACTCACTGTCTCACCTAAACTATATTTAAAAAATATTTAAATAATATAATGATTGAAATGTATATATTTTTTTACGTGCAAGCATCACAAGTATTTTTTATCGTTCATGCCAGATGATTCTAACTTAGTTTGGGAATGTCCTGCCAAAGTTTGAAGAACTTTTTAATGATAAAAAACTCTTGTATATTAAGCAGGAGGAACAGGGGACTTCTAGGACAAATAATTCTAGTTGTTTCCGAGAGAGTCTAGCCCAAGTTCGAAGGACATTTTAATCAAAAAATACTGTTCTACAAAGAGGAAGGCAGTTTATAATTTAAATTTTAAGTTGGCGAGCTCTGTTGCACGTGGGACATCAAATTGGTGGGCCGTTAGTCAACCACTCAATATCAAAATTCAAACCTCTCAATCGTTAACGCCACGTTTGGATGTGCGTCTCTGTTGGGATAAAAATTGGTGTGAAGAGTAATGTCAAAAAAAAAAAAAAAAAAAAAAACGGAGAGAGAGAGAGAGAGAGAGAAATTATTTTGATTTGTAATATATTATTGATGGGATAAAAATGGAAAATTGTGTTGTAAAAGCAGAGCTCGAGCTTTGTTTGGAACAACATTTTGATATATTTCTCAAACATCGGTAATAAATTCCTTTTTCTAAACTTTTTTATAATAAGGAATGAATGGGAAAGAACAAGAATAAAAGTGGATTTAAATGCCTACAAGAGTTGAGTTCTATGCAAATTAAATAAATACTAATAATGGGGACATGGAGAAAGAGTAGGGAAATGTGAGTTTGAGGGTAGAATGCCAGATCTTTAACTAAAATACTGTCCTTTAGATTGAATGAGTTTTGCAATTATTGCTTTTCCTTCACTTTTTCGTCTATTTTCCTCTGTTTCAAATCAGAATAGAAGAGTTGGGTAAATTAAATATCCAATGTAGTTCCCTGGCCAAGTGGGCAATGGCCAAAGTATCGACGGCTATTTTTAATTATGTCACTTAAAAGAACAAGAATAAATACACCTATCCAAACAGAGTCGAGGAACTTCTATCCCTATTATTACAGACACATGATTCATGGGAAAATAAATACACAACTAACACAAATTTTTTGTTTAAATTAAAATTTTATTCTCTTGCATATGTACATGTACAATTATTTAAAATTTAATTATTATACTTACTCGTAAATGAATTAATATCTGTATACACACACATTAATTCACATGAGTCAATATTCACACGTTAAGAAAAAATCTTATGTATCATCACATCATATAATTATCATTCTACTGCAGTGATATATGTACAATCGTTGTGTGTGTATATATAAAATTTTAAATATAAATTATTGTGTGAAAATATAAATTTTATTTATACTAGTAAAATAGACACGTGCTATGTGTGTGCATAGTTTAAAAAATAAATAAATTTATAATTAATATAATAAAATAAAATTTTTGATGGTTTTAAAAAATAAAATAAAATTATTTTAAAATGTTGTATTAGAAATTTCATATAAAATGAGGCAAAAAGTAAAAAGTTTGAAGGGAGAACATATTTAAAGAAATAATAAAATTAAATACAAAGGAAAAAAGAAAAGTAAGTACAAAAAAGATAGGGATGTTTTAGTCTACTAATATTTGGCTACCAAAAGGTAATTCTTTTCTTTCATATATAGTATATATAGATGCATAATATATAGTATAGATAGATAATATATTAACATAATCTACTGAACAGGTAATGGTGTGGTTCACAATACTAAGGGGAATAATGTAAATTATATTTTTCAATCAAGTTACCCTTAAAGACTTAACAATATGGTATAAATTATATAAAATTTTAAATTATATTGCATGTGTATTTTATTTTATAATTCATCTAGTCATAAAAATTGCCAATATATATACACATGTATAATTATACAAAATTATATATTAGCGACGATAAATATAAATTGTTATATCTTCATAAATATTAATAATAGGAATAAATTATTAAAAATAACAAATAAAAAATTTACATGATAAAATGAGGCTGGAATAAAAAAATTTATTAATAAATAAACTAAGAAGAAATATAGTCAAATAAATTTTAGTCGGGAAAGATGAAAAGGAAAATATAAAAGAGTAAAAATGTGATACACATAAGTTAGGAATAATTATCTCTCTTTGCATTAATTACAGTTGACTGTCACGACTTTGCGCATATTGTATTGTAACAGATATTGCCTACATATATAATTACTCAATTTTAAAATATATCTACCAAAATCTTTATTTCTTTTTATTTCCGTCAAAATAAACAAACGAACAGTGTCCAAGATTTTTCTTCTCCTACGCGGGACACGTTAAACGCCCAGCACTCTTTTCCATAGTTGGACTCCCTTCTTGTGAAGGCCAACCATTCGTTTCATTAGAGGCTAAAAACCTTCCCAGCCGTCAATGGGCACGCGTATGGCCAGAAACCAAAAACGGAACTCCACCACACGCCTATTGCATCCATTCTCTTACGACCCATGGAAGGCCCCTTCCATATGCATAAAAAATCTCCCGAGAACATTAGCCATTCTCTAAACTCGACGATACACTGTCTCCCTGCATTCTGCTTTATTCAGGGAAACTTCGGATTGTAGCGAGGAAGTAATAAGGAGAAGTAATAATGGTGGTTCTAAGCTTCCAAGCCATCAACCACCCATCACCGGGCCATTGTTGCGTCCGGAGACCCATGCATTTTCAAAACAGCGGCATTGGTGTGGTCCGATGCGGGATCGCGGAGGCGTCGAGACAGCCGGCACCGATGGGGCAGAAAACAAAGTACAACGATGGGGTGTTTGAAAAGTTGTTCATGACTCTGTTTGCGCGGAAGATGGAAAATTTCGCGGGGGATGGAGTAAAGAAGAAAAAGGGTTGGTTGGATTATGATTACGAGTCGTTTGTTGAAGTGTCCAAGAGAGTAATGCAGGGGAGATCGCGCTTGCAGCAGCAGCAAGTGGTGCGGGAGGTTCTCCTCTCCATGCTTCCTCCTGGTGCCCCTGCTCAAGTATGCCTCTTCTTTCCTCTGATAGTATGTGATTTTTCAGGTTGTTTTTGGCTTCTGCAGCTGGAGACTTAATGGGCTAAAGCATGTTTTCTTTGTCGATGTTGATTTTTGGGCAGTTTTGATGTTTTCAATGAGTTCGTGAAAAAGCTATTAGCTCACTCAGTACCTTTTTGTTTACAATACTTGAATTGATTGATACATCTAAGAAATTACGATTCATTGTTTTGTAATTAATCTGTAGGTGATCTTTTGGTTTGATTTGTTTTCATTTCTCTAAAATTAATACAGTAATTATATTTTTAACTTTTTTTTTCTATATTTTTTAACTTTTACACGAATTTTAAAAATACACGACACCCCACAATGGAAAGAAACGAACACATGTTATTGGAGACTCTGTTGAGTATTTGGTACTATTTTTGTGATAGGTTGACGAACTGTGAAAAAAATAAAAAACAAATGGTTTTAATTTATTATCAATATCACGTCAGGTCTTGTTTTTTAATATTTGACTTCATGTCTCATTAGAAAAGATAAAATTTATTATAAATGCCACGTCGTTTCTAATTGGAGGGGATCAAATTTAAATCACAAAGTCATATCATGTAGTATGGAATGGCTTTGTTTTTTTTTTTTCTACTCCTACAATAGTTAGATTTTCTAAATTTTCTTTCTTTTTCTTCTATTCTTTTATATTATTTAAAAAAGCACACTTAAAAATTATAACAAACATAGACGTATATCTATACTATGTTATTAAGAGATTGACACTAATTTAGTTGAATAGTGTAAATTCACTATACTACTCTCAATTAATAAGTTTGCTCCATTATCTTTGTAATCACGGGTATAATTACTAATATACCATTAATCAAATTACTCAACACATTCAAATATAATTACAAATATATTATTACTTCTTTTTTTAATATGCTTATATTAATTTGAAAGAAAGACTTTTTAGTTGTATATTGTAAAATTATACAATTATTTTAGATTAGATTTTTTTATTTTTATCCACTTTTTTTCTCTCTTTTCTTTTTAATCGATTATTTTATTTGTTTTTCTCTCAAGTTTTATCTCTTTTCAACCTCTTTGTTTTTAATCTTTTTCTTAATTTAAATATTTTTATACTTTTATTTTTAATAATTTTATTATTTAAAATATAATACTTTTTTTAAAATTACAAATAAATTTGTTCACATATAAAGTGTGTCACTTTTATTGGTATAATTTGAATTATAAAGGTAAGAAAGGGAGATAGTTTCAAAATTGTGCATGCACATACCTTAAACATGAGGTAAAAATGAAAAACAAAAATACAGTGTATATCTTTTTTTAATACACGCACATTTATACTACACTATATTATTATAATTATTTCAAAAAGACTTTTTGGTTGTTTGAAGTAAAATTACACAAATACCCTTTATTTAAAATTCTGTTACTTTTTTTATCCTTTTTTGTTTCTCTTTTTTACTTACTAATTACATTTTTTTTTGCGTATTTTGTTATCAAATTTCTCGCTTTCCAATTTTCTTTATCTTTATTTTGCCATTTTTTCTGCTTTTAAGTTATATTTATACTATATCATTTTAAAAATAAATTTTTTAGGGAGTAAAATAAGAAATTACTCAATGATCTTTATTTACATTCTTGTATTTTTCCAACCCTTTCTTTTAAATTATTACTTTTATTTGTGTTTTCTTTTAAATTTTCTCTCTTTTCAAATATTTTTTTATTTAAAAGCATTTCACCTATAAATAATTTTATATCTATTTTTTATAATGCAATAGCTTCATAATTTATGTATAAATTTGTACACGCATAAAGTGTGGAACTTTTACTGATATATATTTACGTGGAAGAAAACGAAAGGGTGTAAAACATTATTAGATAGGTTTAAGCTTCTCCAAGAAAATGTAAAATTTTGACTATTCTATTTTACTGAAATTGCAAAAGCCATTAAATAATTGCGCAAATCTTTTATCACAGGTGACATAAAATCTTCTCAGTAACAATGTGAAAAAATAAGTACTTTCTTACGTAAAATCGCATGCTAAGCTCATAAAGTCTATCTTTGGATTCAAGTTAGTCACTGATGTTGAATTACTGATCTTCCTTACAGTTAATACTAAGTTTCACTTGAGTCCCTCTAATTACTGTGCCAGCTTCATTAGGGGCAAAATGGTTGCGGTAAATATTTTAATTTTAATTTAATCCTTAAAATCTATATATTTATCATTTTAAACACTCACTTTCGGTGAAAGTTGTGATATAAAATTCAGAAATGTAGCTGAAATTGAAATATTGATTTGATTGTTTTGCCCTCACATGATGTCATTAATAGTTATTAGAGGGGATTGGAAAATGCGACTAAATATTAGTTTCTCTAAATTGGGTTAAGGGTTAAGGACTAAGTGATTTTAAAACTAAATTTTATGAGTAAACATGCAACACTCTCACCTTTAAAATTATTTCAAAATTTGTATGCCATATGACGTAAAATCTTCTATTGTACTTTAATCATGCAAATGGAGATTTACCATACGAAGGGAGAACTTTTGGTTTTTTCTTCAGCATTACAATTTATAATCTCTCTATATCACTTTATGTATTTGTCACATATCAGTGTATGCTATACAAGATACATATATTTCTTAAGAGAGGATAGGAAATATTCACTTAAAATGCTTGCGATTTCCATTTTAGATGAAAGGCCTATAGGATCCTCCACAAAAGTTGGGAGAACAAAAAAGGAAGAAGATAGGATCACCTTTGAGTTTAAGCATTTCCACGTGGTGGTTTTTTTAGAGAACAGCATTAGGTTAGATCTAGATATATTTTAAGTAGAACGTAATATTTGTGGTGTATTATATGTTAACGTGGATACATATGTTATCTCATAAGTGAAAAAGGATTCATATTTTCTTGACATAAAGTCTGTTGAGGAACCAAAATTCCTGTGGGCTTTAGCTATGGGATATGTTCTGCATTTTTCCAGAATGTAGATTGATTATGCAGATTGTATGTCTACATATAGTCATGATATAAATCTCTGTCTTCGATGCATACTTCCTTTGTTTCCCAAATACACATGCTGTATGTATAACCCCTATAGTTTAGTAAAACAAGACCAAGCTCAAGAAGAGGGCAAACAAAGTGTCTCTTATTACTGTTTCGAAAAAGTAGCTTCTATTAGTGTGAGTTGATGATGTTGTTTTGCTGTTGCAGTTCAGAAAATTGTTTCCACCCACAAAGTGGGCTGCAGAATTCAATGCGGCATTAACAGTACCTTTTTTCCACTGGCTGGTTGGGCCTTCTGAGGTACATGTACCTCTACTCTTGCTCTATAATTTTACTCTACCATTGCTTAACAGTGTTGATGACCAAAGTAAAGGATAAAGTGGATCCAGGTTGCATCCTCTAATCCGATTTGTTATGCATGTTTTATAGCAACTTTTACCTACTCTTTGTGCTTAGCATAAGGGCTGTGTCACATCAGCTGCTATGCATGTCCACAGTCAATTCATGGTATCAGCAATAATGTCCATGTATAGGTGTTCTTCTGAATATAGTGTACATTCTTAGGATGTTGTTGTACAATAAAACAAACAATAGATTATTGAAAAATTACACTAGTAAAACTGGAGAAAAGTACAAATATCAAAACTTGCAAAGGCTTTAGAATACAGTTATGCAAAACATTATTGTCAAAATTAGCTTTGTTATAAAAAATAGTTCAATGGCAGTAACAACAAAAAATTATTTATTGTTCGTGTACCATGTATCTTACTAAAAGGTCTCCAATGAAGACGTGTAAATTCTGCTAACATATATAGCTTGAGATGATATTCAAACATCAGTGACAATATCATGACATTGACAATGCAATTGCATATTATTGAATATTATCCTGATGTAGCATTGCTTTGAAATATGACCCTGCTGTGTAACTTTTTTGCAGCATCTGTGACGCACTCAAACAATTCTCGTTTTAATAACCACAACATTTATGCATCAGAAAAGTTTGTTTGCATTCTATAATTTCATGACGGCATCTTCCATCACATTTCCAAAGGCTTTATGTGTTCTGACGTATGGGCATTCAGTAGGTCGTGGAAGTTGAAGTAAATGGAGTGAAGCAAAAAAGTGGAGTCCTCATAAAGAAGTGCAGGTACATTGGTGCTTAATCTCCCAAATACTTGATTTTCCAACTAGTTTGACAAGCCTTACATTCTATATTTTGAAGTTGTGAACTTTGCACGAGTAGGACTCAGTTCTTATGGAGTTCTTGTTTGTTTGAAAGTCTAATTTTAAATTTCACGTCAAGGTACCTGGAGAACAGCGGTTGTGTGGGAATGTGTGTAAACATGTGCAAAATACCGACACAAGATTTTTTCACCAACGAGTTTGGCCTTCCCTTAACCATGACTCCAAGTACGTCAGTTTTTTCTTTGTATGCCATAACGTAATTTGTTGCAAAAGGATAGCATTTCTAATTTATGTTATTTTCTGCATTTCACAGATTTTGAAGACATGAGTTGTGAGATGGTGTATGGACAGGTTCCCCCTAAATTTGATAATGATCCAGCATCCAAACAGCCTTGTCTAGCTGATTTTTGTAAGTCCTTTTATTTTGTCGCGTTGCTGCAACGATGCAATCAGTCCCGGATTTACTAGATGTTGAACCTTTGGTTACTTTGCAGGCTCCATGGCAAAACCTAGTCCAAGTGTCTGCCCCAAACTACAAGCATAATATATGATAAATTAAGAAAATGAACCTGTATTTGGTGATGCTTTGGTGTTACTAAGTTTTACCTCATCAAAGTGGATGTGATATTTAATACATTGGAGAAACTTGTGATGGTGAACTCTCAATATTCTTTCAAGAACCCATGGCTCTCTTGGAGCAGTTCTACACATTCTTGTTGATTAGTAGATTATTACATTTTTGGATTCACTTGTAAATCTTGAAAACATAGAATAATTAGAGCTGCTCTTTTGAAAATCGTACTGGTTTCTATATACAATTATTTTTCGTCGGCGAGACTTGATTTGGTTTAAGGAAACGCGTATTTTGCATTTTATAGAGGAGATGGTTAAAAGCGGTAGACCAAATTCTGAATGATGTGATTAATGCAAGGAATTCATGTTTTGAAGCCACCCACCAAACCACTTAGGTTTCGTTTGGATAGTAGGATTTGAATGAATGGATTTAAAATTAGTAATAATAAATTAATCACACTTCTTTGAATGATTAAATATTTTAATTTTTATTTTAAATTATATTTTTTTATAATTGTGGTGAATTTTAAATTCCTTTTATTCGAAGTCATTTGAAATTCTTTTATTTAAATCATTTCTCCAAATTCAAATCCTTCAAAAATAATAATGAGTTTTTCTTGTAATTAATCATTTTCCTTAGTTACAAAATGACAAAGAATTAATTAAGTAGTAATAAAATATATTATTATTATTATTATTAAAATCATAGTTCAAATAAGAGAGTTTAAAATTTTGAAATAATTGTCATCCAAACAAATATTATAAATTATTTATTATAGATTTAAAATTCATTCCATCAAATCCTTAAAATATAAGTGGACCCTAAAAGAATTCTACAAACTTCAATCATTTCACTCTATACTTTAATTTGTAAGTGCCATAAACTTTTATTCACCAAAAATAATGTATGATTGATTGATATAGATATATCTAATCATTTTGCTCTAAATTAATGCTACCAACACATTAGATTTTGCAGTGTTAATCAATCATATACCTCAGCTATAACTTATTCTGCAACAAAATAAAAGTTCATTGTTTTAATAGATTGTCTTTGCATTGCACAATTATTATTATTAATTTTCAATCAATTCCATACTACAAGCCAAATGTGCATTAATTCGTTTTAGGGTTTAAGCGAAATGAGTCTTTTTAGTTACGTAAATAATTTTGTATTAGTCAAATTTATATCAATTAATAACTTGTTCTAACATAAATCATATCAAATATAAAGGTTTATTTCTTGGAGAGAGCGTTTGAAGGTGTTGCTATTTACACCCTAAACATCAAAACATGACGGCAAAGTAAAAGTACAAGGTCACCACATGCAATTAAATATGGTCTAGTCATATAGGGAATGATTCTTTTGTAATTCACGAAACATTGGAAAGGAAACCACCATTATATATGTATCAAGGTTGATAAGAAAATAAGGTGAAAAGACAAGAACAAATTGGTGCCTTCCATGGAAAATGTGTAAGAAAGTTAAGATATGGCAATGAAAGATCAAGGAGGAGGGTCAGTGGAGGAAATGGGTGATGAAACCCCTTTTCCATAGATCCCATCAGCTAGGGCTCTACATTATCTAGAAGAGCAAGAGATGCCAATAAGGAGGGTAGTATAGCTGTCAATGCAATAGCCGAATGAGATGGTGGAAGCCACTGTAGGAGCGGATCTATGCAAGCAAAAATAGGAAATGGTTTTGAAGGAAATAGTAGAAAGTCAACCAGATAGGTCGAAATCAATTAGTGCTAGGAAGGCACTTAGGAGAAGAGGAAAAAAGGCTGTCATGGAAGACATGGAAACAAAGATAGCTAATTTGTACCAGCAATTAGAAGAAATAAAGAAGTAGACTAAAAGAAGTGCACCTAAAGATGTCATCCCTTTAACGAAGGAAGTGTTAGTCAGCCCGTTACCTGAAAATTTTCAATAGGTAAATCTTTTGGAGTATATTAGGGCTTTAGACCCTAAGTAGCATCTGGATAAGTTCAAAAATTAGGCACTAATGTATCACTATACTGAACGGATAAAGAGTAGAGTCTTTCTTATTATATTGGGAGGTTCAACATAGAAGTGGTTTAATCAACTATGAACAGGAATCATTAGAAATTTTGGTGATTTTTCCTCACTTTTCTTACTTCAATTTGCTAGTTGTAAAAAGTATGAGTATTCGGTAATGTCAACTTTTTAGTATGAGGTTGGGTAGAAATGAGTCCTTGATAGTCTATGTCAAGAGATTCTCTAGTATAGCACTAGAATCATTGTTAGCCGTTCAAGAAGTACTGGCAAGTATTTTCACACAAGGATTGAAAGGGGGGATTTTTTCTGGTCCTTAGCAACAAAGCCTGCTAAAGACTTTGATGAAGCATTGATTAGGGCTGAGAGATACATTAACATAAAAGAAGCTTGGAAGGAAATGATGGAAGAGAGAAGGTAGTTCAGGTTACATGAAAGGCAAAGTAAGTTTCCTAAGCTTGACCAATGCCAGTAGCTGAGAAGCAAAGGATGTTTAAGCTTACCGCTCTCAATTTTAGTAGGGAATAAGCTTTATCATTTATACAAGATACATAAATGTTGAAGTGATCATGAGGGGCATTTCCCCCACCCTCGCTAAAAACAAAAATAAAAATTCTAGATAAGATCTCATACACATTCCGATGATTGGCCAAGCATAAATTTCACCATGAGTATGTGCACATGATAGAAGCATGTGCTAATTTCACTTCACAAATTGAAAATCTACTAAAGAGGGGTTATTTGCAAGAGTTTATGAAGAAAGTAGGGAGAATAGAAGGGAGAAGGGAAAAAGAATTATGGAAGAAGAAGAAAAAAATCAAACCAGTGAAAAAAAGGTTCATTAGCATGATAATGAGAGGAGAGTCATGAAGAAAGGAGAAAATGGTTGAGGAAGAAAAAGGGACCGACCTCTGTTTCATACCAAGACTTTTGGAGGGAGTGGTCACACCACAGCACGATGCATTAGTCATCATAGTGACTATAGCCAATTATGATGTAGTAAGATGTTTGGTGGATAGTGAAGGCTCCACAGATATTACATCTGTGGAATCATTCAAGAAAATGGAATTAAGAGGAGATTGATTTACACTCGTCAAGCATGCGCTTTTTAGTTTCATCAGAGAAACTGTTGAACCACAAGGAAAGATCACTCTATCTATCACTATGGGTTAAGGAAGCTTAAGGAAAACTAGGATGATTGAATTCTTTGTACTTAATATATCACTAGTGCATAATATCACTATTAGGAGCCTACATTGGTCAAGTTCTAGGTAGATGCTTTACCTTATCGTCTGGCCATCAAGTTCTCTATTAAGGAAAAAGTGGAAGTAGTAAAGGGAGGTCAAATGCTTTCCAAAAAATATTTTATAGAGATGGCGAAAGAGAAAATGCCAAGGAATGTGAAAGGTTGGAAGGGACAAATGGAACCTACGGAGCCATTGTTGCATGTCAAGATTTGTTTCGAAAGAAAGCTAACCACAAGAGTGGGAGTAGCAATCCCATTACTTGAAGAATGATCTAGTTGAGCTTTTAAGAAAAAATGTAGACGATTTTCCTCTGTCCTTTTGAGAACTCAAAGGAATATCCTAGCGTCGATTAAATGTGGAGCAAGGAAGAAAACTTGTAAATCAGAAGTTGAGGAAGTTTGGACTTGAGAAAAGAGCAATAATTTTTAATGAAACGTTAAAGCTAGTGGAAATAGGATAGATAGAAGAAATCAAACACCCAGAATGGATATCTAATGTCATAATAGTACCTAAAGCTGGAGAAAAATAGAAAATGTGTATTGACTTTAGAGATTTGAACAAAACTTGCCCAAAAGATTGTTATCCATTACTAAGAATAGACTCATTGGTGGACTCTATATTAGGATCGAAATTGCTTAGTATGATGGAAGCATATTAGAGATACCACTAGATTCCATTGGCTAGGGAAGACTGGGAAAAGTTAAGTTTTATAACCCTTTTTGGTACTTATTGTTATACATAGATGACATGCTTGTAAGGTTAAAGCAAAAGGATGATAATCTTAAGGACCTAGAAGAAATATTCTGAATATTGAAAAAGTACGGATTGAAACTTAACCTAACTAAGTTTGCTTTTGGGATAAATGGAGAGAAGTTCTTGGGATATATTATTACCTAAAGAGGAATAGAAGTTAACTCATAGAAAGTAGAAGCAATACTAGAAATGATAGCGCTTAAAATATCAAGGAAGCACAAAAATTAACAAGATGCATCATAGTGTTGAGTAGGTTCATGTCTAGAGTAATAGATAGAAGCTTGTTATTTCTTCAATTACTAAAGAAAACAAAAAACTTTTAGTGTATGAAATAGTGTGAGGAGTCTTGTAACTGCTCAAGTAAGAATTTGCTATATTGCCTTTGCTTACCAAGCTTGAGAGTGGAGAAGGGTTGCATGTGTACTTAGTTGTAAGTGGCTACTAGATTAGTTTTATTAGAAGAAGCAAGAGGAACTCAAATGCCTATATATTATGTAAGCAAGATGTTGTAAGGTCCAGAAATAGGATAACTAGAGATAGAGAAATTGATATTAGTGATAGTAATGATAGCTAGAAAGTTGCAACCGTAATTTTTGGGACCTTTGATTATAGTTTTTATACGATATCCACTTTGACAAGTGTTAACTAAGACTGAGGTGTCCAATCTAGTAATCAAGGGGGGCATGGAATTGAAAGGTTTTGATATTGTGTATGAACTAAGAACGACCTTAAGGGCACAAACAGTGACATACTTCATAATCTAGCTAACAGAAGGACAAAATCCACCCCAATGGATAGCCCATGTGGACAGATCATCCACTCAAACTAGAACTGGAATAGAACTAATATTAACTAGTCCAGAAGGAGATGAGTTTGAATATGCTTTGAGATTGGGTTTTGATACCTCTAATAATGAAGTTGAGTATGATGTGCTGATTTGGGGGTTAAAAATGGCAAAAAGTATGAGGGTAAAAAGAATAATTGTTCATTCTAACTTTCAGCTAGAAGTCAAACAGTATAAATGTGAATTCAAAGCGAAGGACATCATTAAAATTTACTAAGACAAGGTAAGGAAAGTAGGAGAAGCATTGCATGAATTTAAGTTGCAACAAATTAGAAGGGAAGACAATAAAAAGGCAGATACATTGGCTCGACTAGCTGCCGCATTAAGGTAGAAGCACTATGAAAGATAATAATGAAAAAAGCTGAAATGGTAGTTGAGATAAGTAAGGACGATTGGAGGAGCTCCAATATTGAAGTATTTGTGAGGGGAGGAGGTGAATCACAAAACAAGCAAAGGGCATCTCGATCCTTGGTAACAAAAGAAAATTTATATAAAACTCTTATGCTTGCCCATAGTTGAAATGTTGAGGAGAGGAAGGGGCAATTTATGTGTTAAGGGAAATACAAAAAGGGTGTTGTGGTTCACACATAAGGAGAGTAGACCTCTTTAGGAAAGTAATAAGAGCCGACAATTATTGGCCAACATTAAGGAGTGATGCTATAAAAATGGTTTGAGCTTACGAAAAGCATTAAAAGCATAGAGATCACATAAATAGACTCATTCATAAGATCAGTTCCATGGTTTCCCTCATTCTCTTTGCAAGATAGAATATGGATATTGTAGGACTTTTTCTAGTGGTAGTAGGATAAAAGATATTCTTAATTGTTGCAGTAGACTATTTCACTAAATGGGAGAAAGTTGAACTATTGGCAAAAATATCTAATCAAGAAGTAATGAAGTTCTTGTGGAAGAATATACTATGTAGATATGAAATCCTAAGAGAGCTAATATCAAATAATGGTAAGCAATTTCATGGAGTCGAAATTCAAGAATGGTGCGAGAAAATGAAAATACACCAAAAATTCAACTTGATGGCACATCCACGGACTAAAAGGCAAGTTGAGGCCATTAATAAAACTATAATATGAGTCAATAAGGCAAAGGTGGATAGGGTTTCAGGAAGTTGGGTGGAGGAGCTCTTAGGCATATTATGGTCACATAAGACAACCTCCATAACAATAATAGGATAAAAACCTTATAGTTTGGTGTATAGAGTAGAAGGTATAATGCCAATTGAGATCAGAGAAAAGTCCATTGGAATAATCTCTTATAATCTAAAGCAAAATAAGCACATGCTTTCTAAAGAGATGGATATGATAGAAGAAGAAAAGGAGAAAAAAAAAAACATATGCACAACTTCAAATATAAACAAAGAATCCCAACTGTATTAATAAAAAGGTGAATTTTAGGAAGTTTGAAAAAGAGGAGATAGTCCTAAGAAAGGTGAAAGTATTACATCCCATGGAGAAGTTAGATCCTAAAAGGGAAGAATTGTATAAAATAAGTGAAGTTATTCCAGGAAGGAGTTAAAGGTTAGTGGATGTGAGTGGAAAACTATCCCTTGACCTTAAAATGCAAAAAATCTAAAGAAGTTTTACTACAAAGCCAAGCTTTTCCAGGATGAAATTAATTCTACTAATCAAAACTAAGTTCTTTTAGGATGAAACTAAATCCATTGAGCTAAACTAAGCTCCTTTAGGACAAAACTAAATCCATTGCGCTAAACTAAGCTCCTTTGTGATGAAACTAAGTCGAACGAACTAAACTAAGTTCATTTGGGACAAAACTAAGTCCAATGAGTTAAACTAAGTTTTTCTAGAATGAAACTAAGTCCATTAAGCTGAAATAAGCTCCTTTTACAAAGCTAAACTAAGCTTTTTTGACATAAAATTAAGTTCATCAAGTTCAATTGTCTCCACTTTTAGAACAAAAAAAAAAAGAGTTCGAGTTTCCTTTGGAACTTAAGAAAAGGACCAGAACATTGGTGGGGAACCAATGCTAAAGATTACTAAGTACTAGGAAATATGTACGATAGAAGAAAATGTTTTTATTACTTAGGGATCAAGTACAAAGGACATTCAAAAACATCATAAGTAATATCACTCTACTCCCCTCTTGTTTCCTCATCACCCCTTGACCTTATAGTTGGAATCTCAACACCACCACCTAAGCCACTTGCAATTTAAAAAGTATGGTTATCATGAGGGTTAGGAAAACCACCCTTAGGAACAATGTCAGCCCCAAACCCTTTGTCAAGCAAGCTTAGATCATCATCCTCCTTCATGCAACCCGTCTACACCATATGATCAATGAAACTATTAAATCCATAAATATAATAGTGGGCGACTCGATGAACTAATTTTTGGTTGAACTTCTTGACACCAGTTCGCTCTTTGAGGTAATTGTTCAAGTATTTTTTAAGGTATTGCTAGCCTTCTTGGGTATGGGGATTTTTGATTAATGCTGAAGTGCAGGCTGATTATACCTTGGTAGAAAAGGTTTCCGTTAAGGTATTCACTTCTAGCTAAAGCCTTTTGTTATCATTGTCAAGGGCGGCAACCATTGCCATCATGGCCTTTTCCTACTCCTAAGTTTTATGGTAATCTACTTCAATTATATTAATTCAATTGTGAGGAAAGGAGTTTTTAGATTCAAGAGCTACAACATAGTCATTCATCTGTTGGAACCATTGCATGTCACAAGATTGAAACCTACACATAGCCTCACCAAACTAGATAAAGGCTTATAATAATAAAAAATAGTATTAATGTCTCAATAATATAATTGTGAAAAAAAGATGGTATAGAGAAGTTACCAAGATAAAATCAAGTGTGGCCCTGTTCAACAGTTCTTGGTCTATCAAGCTATTTGTAATATTTTTATTTGAGAAGTTACCTCGTCTAAGATGACATCTCGAGCTAAGTGGGGGTTTTTGATCACTGGCCCACTAGCCACAAGCATAGAGTTAGGAGTTGGGAGGGCTTTTCCCCCCTTAAAGGCGGCTCTAATGATGAAGGAGGAGAGGCAGTAGGGAAAACCTGGGGAGTAGAAGAGGAATCATCTCACTGAAAAGCAACGATAACAGGGTCAGGAAATTAGGCCATCACCTAAGGTGGCTAGAGTTGTAGAAGAAGTCGTGGCAATCTGTGAAGTACTAGCACCTATAGCTAATCTCCACTTTTTCTAGACGGATTGACACTTCTAAAGATCTTGTTCTTGGTGATGCACTTTAGCCCTAAGTAGGTTTCTCATGACAATATCTATGGAAAAATTCAAGATTAAAAAAAAATGAAGGAAGTAGGAAGAGAGTTAGGAAATAGCTTACCAATATTGTTATAAAGGTCCTTGGCATAATAATTTAGAATAAAAAGGTGGATCATTCTAGATCGGGTGAGAATATAAAGGTTTAAAGAGAAATTGTTTGAGGAGTTCATTTGGGAATCTAAGATGGAAAAAAGGGACATTGGATTGATGAGAACTGAGTTCAAATGGGGAGGCCGACTATGAAGTTTGACAATGCTAGGGCCTGTAACCTTTGATAAAGAAGAATTCCCTTTTCCAACCCTTCTTGTTATTAGAAGGAAAATCACTGAAATATTTAATACCAGCACAGAGACTAAAATAAAACACTCTAGGTTTAGAACACTTAATTGGTTGAAGGCTCCACCCTGTAGTTTGTAGCAACGAATCAAAAGGCTGTCAATATTCAAAATGAATTGGGGGTTAGTTCAATAAGAAAAATATGGAAATGAGAGGCAATTTCAACAAAAAAAGAGGAATGGGGAAAAGTAGTGCTGACCTTGGTGGATAAAAATCAAAATATAAACTTAAGGAGAATCATGAGGTTTGTTAAAATTAGAAGGGATATATGCTTGATAGGTGGGGGCAATGCCACAAGTGTGAAAATGGTGTGAAATAGAACAAGCATTACAAGTATTGGAAATAGAAAGATAATATGGAGATTTATTCACTATGAATACAAAAAGAGTTACCTAATAGCTTATGATAATATAGGATGCAAAAAGCTTGGCGATGAGAGAGCTAAAAATGCAGAGATGGAATATGTAGAGTAATGGTGAGTGACATTTAAATAAAGAAGCAAAAGATGGTGACAATACTGGAGGAGCATGGAAATTGACAGGAAGTTTAGCCATGTAGGTGGTGTTGAGTTAAGGAGATTGAGGGGTGACTTGATAGGTTAATGAAAGAGGGGGTTATGGGATATGGTGGAAAACTTGAGGCCTAAGGCTTGGAAGATGGGTGGAAGTCGGCTCAATGCTAGCCTTTGCAATTGGTGTACTGAATGAGTACTTGTAATTGGATAGGGTGGGTTAGAACTAATTTGAGGATGATTAGCTCTTCATGCCTAGCTTGCTCAGCCCTTCACCCCTCAGAATTAGACAGGGTGGTTCGGTATCGCCTTGAGGTTGGTTAGCCTTTTGCACCTTAGAATTAGACAAGATGGTTTAGCATTGCCTTAAGGTTAGTCATCTCTTCACACCTCGAGTAATCTAAGTTGGTAATGAAGTGAAATTAACAGCTAGCTTGAGTATTTTTAGAAATCAGTCGGATTTTGTACTACCACAAGGGTAGACAGCAATTAACGTGGTGGCATTAATGGGAAAGAAAATTAAAACATGGGAAATTCAAGCTAAGAGAACAATTGGATTTGGGCTAGAAGTCATGCCAATTATGATAAGTAAACAATGTAGATATAGATAGTCATTAGAGAGAAAAAGATTGATTTTGATGATTCATTCACTAGTGAGGAGTTTATACACAAAAGTAGTGTATACATAAGTAAAAAAGGATACCCTAATCAAGGGTATTAGATGAAAACTAATTACATAGAGAATAAGCACACACAAAGAGCGTCACACCTTAGGAACCATAAGATATAAACATACAGAAGGCCCTAGGAACCGCCTTTGGAGAAGCACGACATTGTTAGCAACATCATGAGTCAAGATCAGTAAGATGATTTGTGAAGGAACCACTACCAATACGATTGAGTATGAAATCTTTAAAACTAGAGGACCACCCCACCATCCAATCAAAATCAGTAAGATAGCATCAGGGTGTATCAAGTTCTAGCTCAAAGATGGTTAAGACACCTAAAGAAACCTTTGCAATATCCCTTCTTAGCTTGGTTAGTTGATAAATCAATAAACTAGGAGGATGAGTGATATTTAGTCAGACATTCTTCCTAAAGCAATTGAAGATGGGTCTGTCTACCAAGACTAGAAAGGTACTTCTAAAAGGAATTGGCCCTAGATGCCTTAATAAGCACAAAACTTATCAAACAAACAGTGATATTCCAAAAGTATCTTCTCCCAAGAATGTTCCAAGTTTTGGCAACATTGAAGACATTCATCAAGCTCTCAATGAATGTAAAGTCATGGTGTAGTTGTTCAATATGCTCTAGAATAAATAAATAACCTTGAAGGCATTGGTTGAGCTGGGCATGTTTGGAGTGGAGAAAATCTAGGTTCCATAGAGGTTCTACGGCATGGCTCACTCTCTCCAAACGAATGTAAAGGCATATCTTCCCGTTTAGAAGGAAGCAGCCTAGAATGAACAACACGACTGGTGGAAGAAAAGTGGGACATGATCAACCTAGCGATGAACCCTTTCCTTTTATAGAAAGAAGAAAATTGAACATTATGTATACTACATCGATGGGGAATAGTGGTGTAGCCTTCTACACCCTAAACACCCAAACGTGGAGGCAAAGTAAAAAGTACATGGTCAACACATGTAATGGAACACACCCTAGTTGTATAAGGCATGACCCTTCCATAATCCGCTGAGCATCATAAAAGAAAATTCCATTATAAATGTATCAAGGTATTGACACAAAAATAAGGTGAAAAAGACAACAACACAAATCATTTTAGAAGCTTTATATTTTATAAGATAATTTTTAGATCTCATAAAAATATTTGTTTCATTTTCAAATTTTAAATGAAAATGAATCAAGGAACTTATAAGGTATTATTATTATTATGCCAAGAGTAGCATTTATTGACTTAACACTCTACCTATGATCCAACAGTTCCAATACCCAAGCGTAGGCATATCAACAAATGCTGTGGTTGCATGATGACGAGCATGATATGGCTATCATCCTAGGAGTCATGAGGCAGTTATCAAGTGTTACATAGTGTAATGAAGTAATTGAAGCAACTCAGGAGTTATGTTAATTATCATAGAAAAATTGACACCCATAGTATATAAAAATAATAGATGAGTTTAAAAAGAAACATATTGTATATGTATCTCTTCATATACTAATACGAAAAATACTCTATCTTTTCAATTGATGTAGAATTGTAAATCATTTGGTTGAATTACATAATTTTTGTATCGATTTTCTGTATTATTTCCTACTCTCATTATGTGTGTCATTGAGGATTATTTGCATTCCCAATTCTACATGACAATATATTAGTGTCATATGTTGGAAACATAAGTAAATTATGCCACAAAGTCTTTACAATTGTGATTGATAGTGATGTTTCTTGAGGAATGGAGTTTTCGTCATACTCCATTCCTAGAAATACTTGTCATAGGGGATCAATTGCAAACTTTGATCAATATAGTTGTCGAAATTGTATTACAAAGAAACTTGAAATCACTTGGTCATCAAATGAGATGAGTTAGAACTAGACATGGCCATCACAGATACCCCTCCAAACCTCCTTAAGTGGGAGGTTCAAGAGAATAGGCAACTTGACCGTTCCAGAGGATAAGATATTAGATCCTAAGAAGGAGAGGAAGACTTCAAATATTTGGGATGTTTAGATTGTTAAAAGCAATGACAGTGTCTCTGTTCAAGCATTAGGCGTTACCTTAATAATCTAAAATGAAATCAAGTATCCAGTATTCTTGATCATTTTGAAAGGGACAACTCGTACATGATTTAACCACTTACCTCCAAATGTTATGAGAAGTTTAATAATTTTGATTTACCAACAAATTACTTTAAAATGTTCATCGAATACACACATAACTAACACCAACAGTGCTCCTTGCTTTACTTGCATTTCTTTGTAGTGCCCAATTATCATTTTTTTTCTCAATTTTTGTTTCAATTATTTTTTGTGTGTGCGTGCGATTTTTTTCTTTCTTATTTTTATTTATTATTATTATTATTTATTTTTTAATCAATTAGACACCACAAGCCAAATGAGCGCTAATTCCTTTGAGGGTATGGTAAGCAAGTAAGCCTATTAATCAACTTAAGTAATTTTTGTATTAGTCAAATTTATATCAATTAAAAACTAGCTTCTAGCATAAATCATATGGAATATAAATGTTTATTTTTTATAAGATATATTTTTTTTTTGGAGAGAGCATTTGAACTTATTCAAAACATTTTAGAAGCTTGTATTTTCTATTAGATAATGTTTTGACAACTCATCCAATTACATACAAAACAAATCAAGGATCTTGTAGCATATTATTAATAATCATTTTTGTTATTAATTTAAATAATATTAGAAGAGCTTGCTAACTCTTTCCTTTTTTGTTTTTGTGATAATATTTTGTATACTCTCATATATACACACACATATATATCCTATAAAAAATTAACGTGAATATCATTTAATTAAGCAATTTTGATGAAATAGGTTCAACTATGCAAATTGATGTAAGATATTGTGGTTAAACTTTCTATTTTCCTACTCCTAATTCTAACTTCTTAAATTTGTACAAAACTTTGTATATATTAGCTACAACGGCAAGATTTTTAATTTTTTTTCTTTCTAATTTTGCATTTTTCAAAATGACCTGTTTGTACATTATTTTACAAAATAATTCATTCCGTCTTTTAAAATGATAGAATTCAAAGATTCTGTTGCTTTGAAAGACAAAATGCAATTAATAAATAAACATTTTTGCATGGCTATTCTATCATTCAAAACAATGAGATGAGTCACATGGAAATAAAAATAATAATAAATGTACAATCTATTTAGTCATTTTGAAAGACAGAATGGGCCATGATACAAACAAAAACAGCAAAAAATCCTCCCCCTTGGGTTAAGAATAACAATAGTGAGCAGTAGCAGTAAATTTCTCCTTATCTGTTAAGAAATTAGCTAGTTTGCTTCCGCCCCCCCCAATCGTTCAACAAGTTTTTATTCACTGCGTTCTCTCTATTTCTAATTGTGATCTTATTTCCCTTTCTCAATAATTATTATTTTGAATGAAATTTTTAATTGTAAGTTGTATAGTATAAATAGACTTGAATTGTCCAGATCTGGAAGAGATTGACGAAAAACTTATATTGAAGATAATGTCATTTAGATGTTGAGGAAAACCAGGTGACAGAAGAGAGTGAAGAAGAAAAAAGGTTTGTGAGGGAGGAGAGTTAAAATGGGGGGAGGTTTTGCGGTGGTGGGTGGGGTAAATTTTACAATAATGAGAAACTTTGAAGATAATGTGCAAATATTGAAAAGTTCATTTAGGGTAGAATTTACAAAAATGGAAAAGGTTGAGGATAGTGTAAAATAATGAAAAGCATAGGGTAGAATTTAGAATAATAAATAATGTAGCTATAGAAGTAAAAATATGCTATAATATGTCTTATGAATTAAGAAATTTGGTTCTACACTTTAAAGTTTAGAAATTTGAAAATTTGGTTCTAGCTAATATCAAGGGTTTTTACACTTTAAAGTTTTTTGTAGTAATTTTGTGTATTATTCATTCGTTACATTTGGTGTTATGTATATGTCTTGTTAGTAAGTAACATGTTTTTGTTATTTATTGTTATGCAAAATTTTAATAAAGTATACATTATTTATTTATTAGAATTTGTGTATTTATTGCATTGTGAATGTGTCATTCGAACATGATTTATGTGTTTGTTAGATCTAAGGATTACGAAACATGTTTTCGTTGGGGTGGTATAAGCTCATGTATCTTTGTAATATTTTGATTTAATTTACAACATTAGGGAAATTTATTTTTATATATTCAAATTACTGAAATAGACTGTAATGTAGGAAAATTGTTAGTAAAGCCACGTTAGTTGAGAGTGATATATAGATTATTTTGTACTGAAGAGATGCTATTTTATATGATTTAAATTTTGTGAGCAATAATCATGATTTGTCAGTAGTGACTTGATGCCCCCATGATATTGCATTTGAGCAATTTATGGCTACCATATGTCAACTATATG
Source organism: Avicennia marina (assembly GCA_019155195.1). Lineage (NCBI taxonomy): Eukaryota > Viridiplantae > Streptophyta > Magnoliopsida > Lamiales > Acanthaceae > Avicennia > Avicennia marina. Next base: position 4,994,063 of record CM032762.1, on the reverse strand, counting down.
GGTTTAATAGTAGTAAGATTTCCCTAAAAATTTACATATGATACATATATTTGGTGGGCAGAAGGCAATACTACTCCTTGTTAATAATGAGGTAAACTTAAACTTTCTACTTGACTCAACCTAATGAATCTGCTAAACTATTTGGACTTGTACATACAAATAGGGCCCAAATAGTTTGACGATTAACCTGCATATGTCCCAGAGGGATTGGACATGGGCATATCATTGCAGCAAACTTTCTTAGCTACCAATGACATTGCTAGTGTGTCGGAAATTATTGAAGTGCTCTCTTAATTTAGGATTCATGATTCATTTGGGCGACTTGATCTAAATATAAAAACTCTTTCATATGTTAAGTATTTGTATGTATAGGTGCCATTTGTAGAGCAAACATATAATAAGCCTTCACACGACATGTAGTCCTATGTTGAGTAGTTGTACGAGGTGACATTGTAGTAATGGAGGAGGTGTTGGCACAAAGTGAATTAAGTCCCTTAGTCACACCCAAAGCACCTAGAAGATCAATGCCATTTGCTAATGTGCTAATGCACCCACTGGTGCAATTTTTCACAAGAGTTAGTGAAAAGATTTATTTAGATGTTTATGGTAATCCAAGCATTAAATTTGATGCTTACTATGATGAGCACAACATTGAGCTTAGAATAAATATAATTTTCAAGAGTAAAGAACATATGTAAATATCAGTGAAGGACTACTCTGTTAGAGTTATTCATAAGGAATATTTGGTGGTGAAGAGTACACCTATGATATAGAAGGTTATGTGCCACCACACCATTGATGAACAACCTATTTAGTGGCATTTTAGAACATTATATAGTCCATGATTGGGCTTGTGGAAAATTACTAGGTATGGAAGCTTACGCATATGTGTTTTAGATGAGCTATTAATAGACCAAGTAAATTTGGATAAAAATAAGGTCATGTCACGGCTAATTAGTGTTTGTAGATGATTTTTACACATGTTATACGGGGTATATTGGGTACTTTTTTATATCTGACCAACATCTATGATTGTTGTTTGCTGTGGATAGGTTTAATGATTCTAAACCCCTTTGAGGTGCTCACTTGTACTATTTGAAGCTTGTGTGTGCAAACTTACAAAAAAAAAAAAAAAGAATTACAACTATAAAGATTTGTGATAGCATACTAAGAAGTAACATTAATTATCCGAGTTTGATCGGATAGTGGAGTGGATGAGGACCCTCGAGCTACGGATGTATGACTAGTTGTCATGGCTTGATCCCACGCAGTGGATTCTTGCACACAATGGTGGCATGCACTATAGGATACTAACCATGAACATTATAAAATTCACAAATTGGGTCATCAAGGGCATCAGACAATTGTTAATCTATGCCATTGTGTAGCTAACCTTTGATCATATAGTGGTATATATCAATGAGCAGTACGCAAAGGTACAAAGAATGATGTTAGTAAGAAATGATCAGTTGACATGGACTAGCAAAACCTACGTAGAGGTGAAGTCTAAATTAGTCGATCATATTGTCTAAGTATTTGGCAAGCACATTGGATTAGCTCAGCTTGTCACACTAAATACTCGACACTGGGAGACTATATCTGGGGTAGTTAGATTGTGATATGTAAACTTTAATTATCTTATTTGATAAGTCTTAAGTGCATTGTGCATATTTTATAGTTGATATTCAATTGATGTTTGGCATAGATATAGGCATAGTCTAGGATACTAGGACCGTGCCCTTGTTTAGGGCATGAGTGGAGAGACACATGCCCATTGTGACTAATCAACAACAAATTTCTTCTTGTAGCTCCATTTGGTGCACGGCACATATCTACATATAGTTTATTTATTTTAATTTTCTATTGTAATTTTATTACACTATTTATGCACTACAACAATGTTGTTGTCATACGTATCCTAGTTATAGTCGAACGTTGCCTAAGATTGCGACCCACTTCAGGTATATCATTCATAATATTCTAGACACCAAGGCGTAGACCTAGGTTTACATTAGTACATCAAAATCTTTTGTGAGTGATGATGTTTGTAACAGAATAATAGTTAACATGGTGCTTCTTTTAGCATGCAATTTGTATAGCAGCCTAATGATGAAGAGGACCTTCCATCATTACTTGATAGTATGCCATGTGATAGTTGGACATACTTAGGTTGACTTATATTTTAGGAGATAGTAGAGATGCACTATCCCGAAAGAGTGACTAGACAGTTTAGTGTAGTGCAATCTATTCTAGAGGGTATTAGACGGGCTACATAACACTCATCAATGCTTGAGAAGAATAACAATTGGACTTATCATCATCTCACTTGTGTGTAGTAGTGGGTTGATCCATCTCGGGTACATCAATTTGTTGTATATCAGTATAATTTGCCTTGTATCAAGAGGGGAATATCTAATAGTGTCGGTGGATCTCTCGAGTCATTAGTTCCACAAACTTGTACATGCATAATGAGCTGGACGTATAACCATTTTCATTTCATTGCAGGTCCAGCAGAAGTAGCAGATGCATCGGGGCAGGTGTGATGCAATGATATTTGGACAGATTGAGAGCATTGCCTCTAAATGATTGATTCGAGATTTCCAACTGGACATCCTAATCCCAAATGCAATTGTTGGCCCAAAAGCCTGTACTCTTGGCTCACATCACATGCTTAGCTTGTCGCACTCATCTTCTCATCTAGATGCGCCCAAGCCTTCATTTTATGCTTATGCATTCATAGATGGACCTAACATGGATGCATTGACCAGCGTTGGGTATAGGGGGAACACCTATATATTGACACCACCAAATACAAACATGCAGCGTTCATACAGTGCTAGCATTAGATTCATCTCAATTATAATACACCTACATGCAACCGGATTTACAATTAGAATTAGGATAAACATCACTAATGTAGTACGATATAAGGTTTGGATTCTCCTGGCAGTATTCTATGTCCCCCATATCTTTCGTTGATATGTTCTCCTCACTGCCACCATATCATCTTGGAGTATCCCATAGCCATGACAGTAGTCTAGATATCCACAACTATAATACTCCTACATGCTACCAGATTTACAATTAGAATTAGGATTTATGTTGCTGATGTAGTATGATACAAGGTTTGGATTCTCCTAGTGGTATTCTATGTCCCCCATATCTTTTATCGATATGTTTTCCTCATTGCCACCATATCATCTTGGAGCATCCCATAGCCATGACAGTGGCTTAGATATTCACATGCATCATAAGGGCACAAGTTATGACTATGATGTTCCAATTAACACTATAAGGATAGGACCCATAACAACCACGAAGGGCCTATTAATACATTCAGGTGTGGGGATGTCATACTAGAGCCTAGCTGTAGTGTTATATATCACAAATGGATGATATGTATAGATTCATCATTAGTTTAAATTTTTTGTATCATTAAATTACTAAATTATGTTAGTACGTACGTTAACTAATTGACAATTGTTTAATTGCATCATATTTCATATTTCTTTCTTTATTTACAAATCTTTTCAATAACCATCATTTAAAAAAAAAAAATTTACAAACTAAACTAACCAAGAAAACCCTAACACAAAATCCCAAGAAAACCCTAATGCACCACAAAACCTTAATTTTCTCTTCAAACAAAATCCTAATCAATATATAAATCATAATCTTCTCTCTACAAAATCCTAATAAATATACTAACCCTAATTTTATCCAAAAAAAAGCCTAATCAATGTACAAATCCTAATATTATCTTGACAAAATTATAATCATTCTATAACCATTCATCTATCAACATACATTCACCAGTGTGGTTTTTTAATCTTTTAGCGCATTCCATAAAATGTTGTATAAGTAGGTCATTTTGAAAATGCAAAATTAAAAAAGAATAAAAAATAAAAAAAAAACCCTACAACAACACATTCAATGCCTGTGCATTTCAATATAAAACATAATATTTTTTATAACACATAAAATTTTATTTTTATTATGTAATATGCCAAAATATATTCCATATATATATTTTTATTTTGTACTTTATCATCTAGAAAAAATTATTTATTCTATATGTTTGCATAAAAAAGATAATAAAGTATAATTAATTTTATTTTAAAAATTTTACTAATAAAAATGAATTATTAAAATTTAAATCATTATAATAAACATAAATCTATCAAATTTTTAAAAATTTTAATATTATGCTATCAAAAATTAAAGTTATATAAAACAATTTGTATAAAATGGAAGAGAAAAAAAATGAAAAGATAACAAAAAAAATTAAATTTCCAAACAATTTATCAAAATGACCTAATTTGCCAAGTTAGGATGTGGAATTTGCTAATTCTGCCGTTGTATTCTTAACAAATAAAAAAAAAATTGAAATTCTACCCTTACTAAGGGTGGAACACATACACACATAGATATATATATATATATATATATATGTTTCACTAATAAATACAAAATTATGTTATGTATATAATTTGGGGTTTATATCTAGTAGTTTAGAGTGTTCCATTCAGTAGGTAAGGATTTTATATATAGTAGTTTATTAATTTGGAAGTTTAGTGGTTTAGAATTTTTAAAAGATTTAGGGTTGATTGTATGTAAAATTATATTTTTATAAAAATATTCAAATTTATAAATTTGAATATATTACCACAAAAATTGTAATAATGTTCAATATATATTAATAACAGTAATAATTTTACATATACAGTTCAATACATAAATAAAGCTAACATTTGAAAAAAAAAGAAAAAGTAAACACTAAACCTAATTACTGAAGTGATCCCCAATCCCACAAAAAGACGGTCTAGCTATGCATCGTCAATGATGTTTTCGACTTGCTCCAGATCTAGTATTATTCTTAGAGTTATGATGCTCATCTTAAGATGAAGAAGGCGAGAAACACATAAATGTTATGAGCAATGCATTAAAGTCACACAATCCTAATGGGATTGTATATTCAATCTAAAATGGTATAAAACCAAATTCCAACTAATGATCAATAAGTACATTACTAATAACTGGGGGAATATGATCTGACCAACCAGCTGTAAACGTTACCTGGCTGTAAGTGTGTTAGGTGGACTTGGTATGTAGACATTAGTGTACTCCTTCAGGTGGTATGAAGTGAAAGGGCCAAACACATCTATGTAATAAGATGTCAAAGGATCAAGTGTGTCTACCTGATATAAAAGTAGAAAGTCTAGACATGTTTGTATGATATGAAGTCGGGAAGCATCGTACGTCTGTATCTCCTACATGCGATGTAGGCAAAAAGAGGTTAAGGATAACTTCATATGGTGTGAAGTTCTTTGTCATGGGTGATGCACACACAGCTAGCGTATTTTAAAGGACGTTTTCATTATCTCAATGACAGGTTAGGTAGTCAATTTGATCCACTTGAAATGAAATGGCATTATCTAAATATCATGATTTGTATACAAAAATATGTAGATATATGTGACACTAAAACATTTGTGAGAATAAGATTTTGCAAAATAATTTTATTATGTACCAGATGTGCAAAAATGCCCTTCTGACTTGGTTTGTAGCCCTATCTATAAACTCCCTAATAGGATTAATGTGCCGATGTGTAACTCATTCATACCACTCGGCATACTAATATAGTATGCAAGCTACACGGTCATGAAGAACTTCTCTCCTAATTAAGTGCTCCAATCTCATCCACAGTGCAATATAGTCAGCATGGCGTCTAGACTAATCTATGCATACAATGCTATGGCAATTAACTCTATGCAAGGGGTCCTCCCAGTGTAGGGGATCCTCAAGTATATATTACATGATTTCCAATTGTTGCAGCACTCTCTCACATAGTACATATCAGCAATATTGTATAGTATAAGTAGATTGGAATAGGTCCACATATGCTGGCTAGTGTGGCTAAGCAACTAAGTATAGCACACTTTAGGGTAGGACTGCCACATCAATCGTCACACAATCAAAATTTATTTGAAATATGGCATAACCAATATATTGGTAGATTTCGTATCACTAAAGGTAGTACTCACTTGACTGCATGCCTCGTTATCCAAAATATTGCCTACAATGTGTAAACTAGCTACAAGTCTCAATGTAGCATTTATTCCTACTGACCTACTTACAAAAAGGACATTGTGAGATAAATTGGGAGAGAATAATATACTCTATTTAAAATAATTGTAAAAACAATAAGATAAATTTATTATTACCATGCAGCATAATATACAACTGGAAACTCCTCATAAAGCATTCAAAGCAGGTCTATATAAAAACTCTTCTACTGACCCAGCACAAGAGCTATACTAAGAATCTTGTTCCATACCCATATTTGCAAGCACAAAGTACATAAATAATAAGTAGTCTTGTTACAATAATATATTAAAATCGATATAACATACTAGTAAAGCATGTGAACGCCACCCATACATGTTTTACTACTCATCTATGACGTACGTAGTTTGCGATATAGACATGTGAGCACAATAGAACTCCAATTGAGGCAACACGCTCGATCTAAGTCCTCCAATAACTATAAATATAGCAACTTGACCTTACTGCCTGATGAATTGAGCATCATCCTAGTCTCCAATAGTAACAATACATAATAGTAGGCATATTGTGCTATATGTAGCTCAGTGCTATTATCTCTTAGGTAGTGATCTTATATGTGATTGGTAAGTGTAGAAAGTTGGATGGTGGGGCCCTTGGAAAACTCCACTATCTTGGCTCAATTGCATAATCATGTCTTGTAATACGCTTGCCATGTTGTCTTATCCTCTCTAAGGTCACTCCTAGTAACCGGCTCATCAATGATTGGCAGCTGCCATATAATTTCCATGTCTTCTAATGGAACAGTGGCTTAACCAGACATAAAGTAGAACGTATGTGTCTCACGTTGCTACTTCTCGACTAAGGTTGTGATCAGATGCTAGTCCACTGATATATGATGACACCTAAATACTCTATAAAAGCTAATGTCATGCAAAATCTATCTCACGCAAATCTTCCAACTCATCAAGTGTAGAGTAGACTCTATCAGGGTAGCAAACTCGTATCATAAAATCTAATGCACCGGCCCACACACTTTGATACCTACACATTTCATCTGCAGCAATGTAGGTCCTGTTGGTCCAAACTCTATAACATCCTCCATCCTACAAACTAAAATAGTATTAATCATTCATTCATGTAAAGTCAAGTGATTTAAAGAATGAAAATTAAGATATGAAAAAGAATATAAACATAAAGTTACACAACAACTGGATAATATGATACTCAATGGCTCTTCTCAAGGCATATCAAGCTTTTGTATACTTAACTCGTATTCATACCAGTCATTCACCATTTGCCTGATATACTACACCTTATATGTTGAATTCTCCCAAACTATTCACAACAACATGGTGGCGATATTGTTTTTTTTTTTTTATCTAAATTAGCATAATCCATCAATAGATCATATGGAAAACATATATGCTCTCCACCATACCTTGTAGTCTTCCACATGCTATAGCGGTTTTTCAGCTTAGCCATCACATACCACGAGCATGTTTGTGTGGGTGTACTGTGCCTACATTTGACTAACCAAAATATTGTCGTGCTTTATGTGCACAGAGTACTGGCGCTTGAAAACATGCATCAAGAAATCCTTGGCAGTTGTTTGCAATCATCTTTTATCTTTAAACATCTTATCTACTTTGAGCACCTCTTTATCATAATCATAAAATTGACCCTCTCTTTTGCTTGGAAGGTTAATTAAATCTTGCTCCACATGTCAGGTTTAATTAAAAAAAATGGGACCGTTAGGTATAACATTCTTTCTCCAACTGCAAGCATATTCTCATGTGTGGAATGCCCTTCATCGTGTTGGCCCATTTGTGTCTCTGCAACTACATCAATGTTGACTTATTCTTTGTCATCTATGCCATCACCCTCAACTTCTTCTTCATCATCCTTAACATCATTGTCCCATTGGAAGCAATCTTATTGTCATTTTCGTGTTCACAACTATCGTTATACGGTTCCCTTGTATTATCTTTAAAGGTCTGACTGGGTTTCTCCTCTACTGGTGCCTCATCTTTTAAGTATGTACTAATATACGAAATTGTGGCATATTAATGTGCTACTAGTGAGTCCTAAATATGGAACTGAGATAAAGACTTAGACACTATAGATAAAATAGTGAATTGCTTAGCTACGGAATATCCTAGCGCACTCTCAAACTCTAGTGAGACCATTGGCTTATCATTGGGCTCCCTTAGCTTCATCTCAATATATAGCTCCAAGTAGTTTATATAATCGCTTCGATCCAACAAGAAATTTAAAATTTGATCACTATTTATTGATAGTAAAATAAACTCCTCCCTTCAGTACATATCCCTCAAAACATTTTTTGTAAAAGCCTTCAATGTTACTTGTCTCTTGTCTCTTATCAAATACATGGTCGCTAGAAATTGGAAGCAATCTGTGTGGCAAGAAATTATACCGATTTTACACAGGTCACGGTTATATCCTACATATTTCCAACTTTATACTATATTTCCTCCCCAATACAGAATAAACTGTACACTATCTCCCATGAGCATATTTTAATATCGAAATAATTATCATAGACAGCCTTACATAATTTGATTAATTAATATTCAAATATTTCATGATCAAATTATTTAATCATATCTAAATTCAAGCATGTATAATGACATATAAACTACATCTTTTGCATTAACATCAAATAAGCATAAATTTTAAAAATTAACATAAATCACGACAGATAAATTGCAACTATTGCATTAACATCAAATTAACATAAATTGTAATGACATGATTTTAAGAATTGAACATAACTAATGACATACGAACTATAATTAATGTACTAACATTAAATAAATTGGTCAAATAAAGTATTGCATAAATTTATAAAATTGTAGCATGAAAACAAGGAAAATTTGTGAAGAATTGAGAGAATTTTGCATGACTTAGTTTAAAACAATGTAAGGGCGTGTTGAGGCTGCCATGTTTGGTGGCAATATATTGTGTAGGCGCACATTGTTGAAAGGACAAAATTATATTTTTTTTATTTCTCCCTTTACAAGGGCAGAATTAGATTTTTGATTTTTTTTTCAATAATTCCACCCATATTGAGGGTAGAATATTCACAGTTACCTTTTTTTTATTTTTCTTTTTTTTTTTAAAATTTCACCAATTCCTCCCTTTGCAACGATAGAATGCTCTAGTTTGCTAAAATCTAACAAACTAGGTCATTTTTGTCAAAATCTTTTAAAATTTGAATATTTTATTAACAGATCCTCTACCAATCACACTTTCTATATAAAAATAATCAAAAAAAGTTATATTTTTTACAAATATTTTTCTTTGAAAAATTATATTCTAAATTTGTAATGCCAAAAATTAAACCAAAGTGTGTAAATTCAATGAGACTTACTTAAGAAATATGCTTCTAAACATGTAATATTTTCTTGTTATAAGTTGAATGCCCACCAATGCAATCTTAATTATTTCATTTGGAATAATTAGCGATTATGACAAATGATTATATGCTATTTAAAAATTAAAATATACATAATTATATAAAATGCATATTAATATAGTAATAAAAGATATATGAAATAATATTTTTTGAATTTAAAAAGAAGAATTAAACTAAGGGAAGAAGGAGGTTGAAAGTTAATAGCAAGATTGAAATGAAAAGTACTTATAATTAGATAGGCATATTAAAAAATCAGTTAAAATATCAATGAGAACCTCCCGATCTATGATAGCATAGATAATCTCTCTCTCTCTCTCTCTCTCTCTATATATATATATATATATTTATATATTTGTAAATCTATGGGTCTCTAGAAACACATTAAAAATGATATTGATTTATGTTACAAAACTGTAAATACAAAAATTCAAGCATACTAAAATTTTCAATTTCAATTTTAGAAAAACCATGAAAATATATTGAAATAATTGAAAAATTCAAACTTCAAGTATTTTTAATTTAAAAATTATTCTTCTTTTAAACTATAAATATTTATAATTATGATGTAAACATTGCAAACATTCAATTTTAGGAGTTCAAGTGTTTTTTTACAGCATTCTATTTTACTTATGTCTCAAATTTGTTAATCCATTTTTCTTTTTTACGAGATGCCAAACAATGTTTTATTTTATAATATAATAATTACTCGAAAATTATTCTCGGTTATGTGTTAAATTTTTATGATTAATTTACAAGCATTAATTTTAAAAAATCACTATACGTTTAAAAATCCTAAATATGCGCGTATGTGTGCGCGTAAATCTCAATGACTTTGAACTGTCAACGGAAATTCATTCAACTGTTTTCACGAAGCCAACCTGTTTATTGGCAACTTTAAAAAATGCACACATAAATATATAAACATATATGACATTTTAAACATAAAATATTATAAGTTTTTATTATTTTTTAGGGATAATTATATTCACACCCCTGAAGTTTAACTAAATTACAACTTTCTCTTTTGAAAATTACCATTACATCGCAAGAGAAGCATTACGCCCTCCGGTTCGACCGCCCAACCCACGAAAAACCAACTACCGACAGACCGGAATTCCTTCATCGTTGTGTAAGGAACGCAACCTCTGGCAAAATCCTAACAAATCAGCGACTGAAAGTATCATTAGTATGAAATTATGAGGCTTCAAACATAGACCGAAATCCGCGCATTTTAGTATTAATTTTCTGTGTATTTTTTGTGCAATTTAGTGGGGATATTTCGTGCATTTTCCGTGCAAATTAGTGGTGATTTTCTGTACACATTTTTTTGTTGTTAATTTTTGGGCATTTTCATAATTACATGATTTGACTTTTTACATGAGGTTGCCTATTGGCTTTGCCATTGCCTCTTATTCGTGTCATAGGCAGCCGCCGTCAACTCCACGACACTCGTAGAATTGAGTCCAAGGAAAGCGCGGAGTAATAACAGGCGGTCAGTAGTGCCAAGGGATGATATTAGTATTACATCATAAGTTTAAGGGTTAGATCTATTAAAAGATTAGGGTTAATTTTTAGTGTTCAATTGTATAAAGTGATTTTCTTGAATTCACGTGGATTGTAATTGAACTACGTACTAGAGTTTGTTTGACGTGGTTGAAATATTTATTTTATAATCTGATACTTCAGATGGTACTAATTTAATTATTTTATGATAAATAAGATTATTATAGATTGATTATGAATTTATTGGTATTCATGACTTTTGCTTTTTCTTGCCTTGTATGTGTTTGGCAAAGTAATGTTTTGTTTGATGAAGTATTGAAGTGTATTGTAAGCGTTGTGATATGATAATTATAGCATGTAAGATTCTTATGTTTGACTGGTTGTAATTTGATAATTATATTTGTGTTATAATCATGCCTTGTTTGAAAGCTAACTTTGTATGTTGTGTTTAAAAGTTGATGATGGGTGACGTCTGTGTGCCAAGGATACTGTATAATTTACATATTACTACTAGATTTATATAACTTGCACAAAAATTATATATTTCTGTTAGGTTCACAGAATAAGTGTTTATAATCTGTATATACTACTTTATTAACATTTAACACACTTGGCTGGTAGAAACATTATGAAAAACATTATATTTTCTAAAAGTAGTTTGATAATTAGTTTTCTATCAGTTGGCTCTTCTCTTCTATTTGATTTTTGCATCATATCTATATTTTCATCTTCTTATCGACTCTGAGACTAGACACTTATGAAACTTCTTTGAGAATGATATTTAATTAGATAGCACCACTCAAAAACATCATGATCTAGACGGCATTACTAAAATTTTCTTGAATTTTGTCTTGTTTCAAAAGCTATAATCATTTTTTTTTCCACATTTCTTGCATGTAACTTTTCTATATGTTAATTCACCGTAGTTTTATTGTGTATAAATCATATTGTATTACTACAATAGACTACCATTGAAAAATGAGAAGAGATATTTACAAATGAATTCTCAACAACTACAAATGGTCATAAAATGACTATTGTATAAATTTTCAAAAAAAATTATAATGTAGTCTTTTTATTTATTTAATATATTACAAATAGGTTCAAACTTTATTGCATTCGTATCGTTATAGACCCAAAGAGCAGTTTCATCAATGAAATTCGGTCAATATTAGTATCCAAGTGTTGGAGGGGCATTTTGGTCATTTTATGTAATTTTTCCGTTGTTGGATTGCCACTGGAATGTTTTCTTGGACAAAGCGGGTGGATGGTAATTTCAAAACAAGAGGAGAAAGTTGTAACTTAACTAAATTTTAAGGGGTGTGGACGTAATTATCCCATTTTTATATGCATAATGTATGCGTATTTATATTTTGAAATAAAACCATCCAATATATTTTGCCAGTTTCGAATCGACGGTCCGTTGCTTAACCCCAATTTACACGCAAAAACCTCAGACTGAAATTCCAATTTCTTTCATCTCTCTACTCTTCGATTTCTCAGAACAAGAAATTCGATCGAGCCATACGTTTGACGGATTCCCTTCTCATCTCTCCCAGTCAGCCGCGGCCATGTCGTTGCTTCCTGTAGTTTTGTTAATCTTCCTCTGGCTCACCTCACTAGCAGCCGCCGAGATCCGGTTCTCTGAAATCCGTTCCGACAGCGGCCGCATGATCCCCTTGGACGATTTCGGCTTCACCCATCACGGACAGTTGGAGCTCAACATCACCCGACTCTCCCTATCGGGGACGAGGCCAAACCCTGCGGCTCTCTCTAAGGTGGGTTTTTTCCTCTGCGCCCGGGAGGATTGGATTCTCGTGCGCCAACAGATTGAGGACGGAGACATCAGATGTGTTCTCGATTCCGATGCAGTAAAGAAAGTCTTAACCTTGGACCGCCTCCCCAGCCCCACCACCTCCGAATATAATTTCTTTTATGCCGAAGTAGATGCTGATCAGTACACCCTCGTGTTTGCAAACTGCTTTCCGCAGCTTAAAGTCTCGATGAATGTTCGTTTCGCGGTGTACAACTTGGACGGCGGCAAGTGGAATCGCCGCGATTATCTTTCTGCCGGTAAAGCCGTTTTGCCTAGGGTTTATTTCCTATTCTCCACAATTTATTTCGTATTGGCTGCGGTATGGATCTATGTTTTGTACAAGAAGAGGTTGACTGTATTTAAGATTCACTTCTTTATGTTGGCTGTGGTGATTTTGAAAATGTTGAATTTGCTGTGTGAGGCCGAGGACAAATCGTACATTAAGCGCTCGGGGTCTGCGCACGGCTGGGATGTGCTGTTTTACATATTTAGCTTCTTGAAGGGGATTACTTTGTTTACATTGATTGTCTTAATTGGGACTGGATGGTCGTTCTTGAAGCCTTACCTGCAAGATAGGGAGAAGAAGGTTTTGATCATTGTGATTCCGCTTCAGGTGATTGCCAATATTGCCCAGGTTGCGATTGATGAGACGGTGCCTTATGCCCAGGAATGGGCAACATGGAAGCAGGTGTTCTTGCTCGTCGATGTGATCTGCTGCTGCGCTGTTCTTTTCCCTATTGTTTGGTCTATCAAGAATTTGCGGGAAGCAGCCAGGACTGACGGGAAGGCTGCCGTGAATTTGATGAAGTTGACTTTGTTTAGGCAGTATTATATTGTGGTGATATGTTACATTTACTTTACACGGGTTGTAGTTTATGCACTGGAAACTATTACATCTTACAAATATTTTTGGACCAGCATCGTTGCTGGGGAGTTGGCTACACTGGCATTCTATGCATTCACGGGGTACAAGTTCAAGCCTGAGGCCCATAATCCATATTTTGTGATTGATGATGAAGACGAGGTGGCTGCAGCAGAGCAGTTGAAGCTTGACGATGAGTTTGAATTGTAAGCTCCATCAATTGGAGGATGTCATATTTGTATCCTTAAATTGGAGGAGAATGAGGTAGATATTACTCCCTTAGACAGATTGTCTACTTCTTTGGTGCTTTATCCTTCTCATTTTTAAGTACGTAGTTTATATATAATTGAAGAACTAGCATTGCTGTTCTCCAGCTTGAATGTATCTGGCAATTTGTTGAACAAAATGAATATTTGAAAACTCTAGAGAATAATTTTTGTGAATTTAGTGCCCTGTGGAGCATTCTTTTCTTATTTATATATTTATTATTGTGTTGGCGTCTGATTCATATATCTGTCACCATTGACATCTTGGGAGTAACATCGCGTGTGGAAAGCACATTTAAGAATTTACATGTCCGGATCATGAATATTTGCCTTGGATTTAGCTTCGAGAATATTTAGTGATATCGAATTTTGGTTCCGTATGAGGTGCTAGTTTTTGTCAAGACCAGGTGGTTAAATTCGAGATTATGGGTGGCAATTGGTCATGTCGCGGTTTGGCATGTCGGCTGAAGAAACGGATACTCCGGTTGGCAACCTAACCAAAAAGATGAAAAACTAATGCCAAGTTGATGTGAACGGGTCATTCATCTTGTTAACTGGTCATTAGCTCTAAACACCTCCCATCTTCTGAAGATGCCAATCTGGTTGGTCAGGGATTATTTTCATGGAGCTTTAGCTCGCTGGTGCAACAAATTGTGAATGATCCCCAGTTCTCTTTTACTGAGTCAGGCCGTCTTTAAAAACGAGTTGGTGGAACGTCTTCGGGTACGTTGGCCCGAAAATACAGGCAATCTGGAGTAAAATGTCCTTTGAGTAGAGGGAACTTAATTTCTGGTTGGTCAAAATGGCTATATTTGATTTCAAATTTTGGTCATTAAGAAATATATTTAATTGATATATTTTTTAAATTTTATCTATTTCTTTTTTTTACAAGATTATCGAGACAGAACAGTTTTATATCAAAATTTGAAAATAAAAATAGCCAAAAAATTGGCAAATGATTTGGGATAATCTGGCAAGTGTTTTCACATTTATCTGTGATTTTTGAGAATTCAGAATACATGACTAGAACCATTCGTATGTTGAAAATAACGCACCTGCAAAGCAAACTGCTACAACCACAAATCCGGATGAATAAAATTTGCAGTGGGGTTATTAAATATAACCAATTTCCAAAGGAGATTCTATCCAGAAAAGAGGAGATGAGATAAAAGAGTAACTAATCAGAAACAAAGTGCCAGCAAGGGATCAAGGATTTCATCAAGCCAGGTTGAAGACCTGGAAGTAACTGTTCATTTTTTGGTAACAACCTGACAAAAAACAAGGAAAACCAAATCTTATATTGTACTGCAGCTGAATGTAAATATTCATTAGAGGATAGTAAAAGTACGCATCTTTTGCTGTCTTCTCTCTTACCTTCTTCCTTCCCATTGCTAATATTTCCTTGTAGGTACATCATTACAAGGCCCCTCACCAAATGAATAAGTCACTCAAAGGATCCTTCAAGATTTGGAACTTCCTCGTCATCATGAAGTGGAAAGCTCATCGAAGTAACAAAGAGTTCAGAAATAGGAAAATAAAAGGTGAATCTTCAAAATCCCTTTTGAGGGCTGGCTTTCTCTCAAGAAAAGGATTTGGAAAAAGTAAGGCTGTGATTGAATGGGACGATATGTCCCATTTTCCATATCTAAATTTCAATTTTTTTAGAGGTGTGATTTACTTAAATTATATCTCTAAAAAAAATCCCACAGTTTCTAGTGATTTGCTTTTATCACATATCCCATATTTATTATACACTCACTTGCGTTCGTTTTTTCCAATACTACACTGTCTCTTCCTCCACATTTCTTTCTTCCCCACATATATATAATATTACATGTTATATTATATAATAAATAATATCCATATACAAATAATATATGTAGGAATTCCTTCAATAATATATATATACATTTATTACATTAACTAAAAAATATATATTTTATATAAACAAAAATTTCTATTAATAACTCTATATTACATCACAATAATTATTATATTATTTTTCAAATAACATTTATTCACGTACAATATCTCATTTTTCATATTCCATATTTCTAAAAAAATTTATCCATTGTTTTCCCATTTTATCTTAGGAACGTTTTATCCTTGTAACATAGCACCCATCCAATCACAGCATAGATCATTGGTTAAAGCGTCCATCCAATCATAGCCTAGGTCATTGGTTGGAAAGGTCACGCTGCTGGCATAAAAACGGACAGCAACAGTATTGAAGAAGGAGAAGGAAGATAGGGAGAATAGAGTTAAACTATAGCACCTCTCTTTCTTCAACATTTTTGTTCAGCCTTTAAGTGTTATTTAACATTTTCCCCAATGTTGTAAATGGTGTGGATTGGCGTGTGCCATGGCGCATGGCGCGGTCCACGCCAGAGGAGCCTTTTGCCCAAGTGCTCAGGTGCGCACTTTATATGCTAAATTGAAGGTGTGTTTTGGTTAAAAAGTAAAACATGGTTTTATGCTTTAAGGAAAAAAAAAAAAAAAAACGAAACTTAGATGAGGGCGAGTCTGTGTGCGACCTACTACGAGCCTCCATGCAATGCGACTTTCGACCCGACTTTGTTTGTGACAACGCGACGTTCGCCGTTGCAATTCTGGGTACAATTTTAGGCGTTTCGATTTTGGGTGGTAGGATTCTGGGCGTTTCGATTTGGGCATTTCAAACTGGGTGGTGCGATTCTGGGCGACAAAAGGTTCACGAACGCAACTTGTCTTTTTTTCGTGTGTTGTGTTTTCGTGTGTATGTGTGTTGTGTGTATGCTATGTGTTGTCTTTTTTTTTTTTGTGTACTGTGCATGCTATGTGTTGAGTATGTGTGTGTGTTGTGTGTTGTCTTTTTTTTTTTTCGTGTGTACTATGTATGCTGTATGTATTTGTGTGTAGTGTGTATCTGTGTGTAGTGTGGAGTCTGTATTGCTGTGTGTATTGTTACAGTGTTAATGTGTTATGTGTGTGTGTTACAGTGTTATTGTATTGTGTGTATTGCTGTGTGTATTGTTCTTATAATAATTAATTGTTAAATTATTGAATATGGATTAAGGTACCGTATCAAGATGTCGACTTTTGATATGTCGAATTTAAATCGAAAGGACCAAACTTGGAATTACATGACATTAGTTGATTTACAAAACATAAACGACGTCAAATGTATTTTTTGTAATAAAGTTTCCAAATGGGAGATCATACAGCACAAACAACACCTTGTTGAAGACTTTTGAAATACAAAGGTGTGTTCAAAATGTCTTGAGCATGTGAAGGAAGAAATTATAAATTTAATGGAAAAGAAGAAAGAGTTAAAAAATCAAATTGATATTATTCCTCATTTTGATTTGGTGACTAAGGAATTTGAGAGAGATGATGAATACAACGAAGACTCAAGTCATAGCAAGTGCCCATTTACTGGTTCATTAACTGCATCAATTAAAAAAATGAAGTAGATGGATCCTATTGACATGTTTTTTATGCGTGATGCTAATGAGGTACTCAAACATAGCAGTGGTAAGGGAAAAGTTCTAAAGTTTGATGAAGTTACAAAAATAAAGAGAGAGCATATGGTGTAATGGTTGCACGGTGGGCATATGACAACATGCTACCTTTTAATGTTGTCAATTCTGATACATTTAGGCATATGTTAGAAGCTTGTTCTCAGTGTGATCCTGGTATAAAGCCACCAACTTATCATAAATTGAGGGTGACTTATTTGAAGAAGGAGTTGGTCCACATGAGTGGCCTTTTGAAGACCCATGATGAGGTGATAGCAAAATATGGCTGTTCATTGATGGCAAATGGTTGGACTGATAAAAAAAAAGAGGACATTTTGATTAATTTTTTGGTGAATTGCCCAAAAAGGAGCAAATTTATTGAATTAGTCGATGCTTTTGAGTATTCTCACACTGGTGAGAAAATGTGCAAGCTGTTATCAAAATACATTGAACAGATTGATGAGAAAAATGTAGTGTAAGTAGTTACTGATAGTAAGAGTGCAAATGTTATTGTTGGCAAAAAAATTTCAGTACATTTAATTCTATTATTTATTTTAATTACATTAGTAATTATTTATAAAATATTAATTTTTATTTTCTTTTGAATCAATAGGAAGACTTTTGGAGGCTAAATATAAGCATTTGTTCTGGATTCCTTGCGCCGCTCGTTGCATAGATCTTATTTTTGAAAATATCTTCAAAGTAGATACTTTGAAGAAGATGTATGAGCGAGTAATGATGATATATATATATATATATATATATAATAGTGTCAATCTTCTGAACATGATAAGAGAGTTCATTAAACAAAAGGAGATGGTCCGAGCAGGGAAGACCAGATTTGCCACTGACTTTTTGATTTTAAAGCACTTTCAAGTAGAGAAGACAAATTTAAGAAATATGTTTACTTCAAAACAGTGGGCTAAGATCAAATATTCAAAAGAGACACAAGGTAAGTTGGTAGTGAGTGTCATATTGATGCCTTCATTTTGGAAACCTATTGTCTATACACTCAAAATTGATGGGCCATTATCAGCTATGTTACGATTGGTGGATGGTGAGGCTAAACCTTTAATGGGTTATATATAAGGTTATGGATAAGGCGAGGGAAGCAATAATGGTCTCATTTAATGACAATGAAGAAAAGTATAAAAACATATTTAAGATTATTGATGGGAGATGTTATGCAGTAGGCTATTTTTTGAATCCATAATTCTTTTATGAAAACCCCAATGTTGAAAATGACCCAAAGATTACAAATGACTTGCACAAATGTATAGAAAAGTTGTTTCCAAATGATATACAAGATAAGATTTATTAAGAACTTTCTTTATACAGAAATACTGAAAGGCAATTTGGATTTGCACTAGCTGTTAGACAAAAAAAATTGATAGTACCAGGTATTTATTATATAAATTTAAATATATTTATTGTTTCATAGAACGATAAATAACTATTATATCTTGATACTTGTTTTGTGAAGCCGAATGATGGAAAGATTTTGAAAACAACACTCCAAATTTGCAAACCTTTGCAATTAGAGTTCTTAGTCTTACTTGCAGTGCATTGGGTTGCAAAAGGAATTAGAGTGTGTTTAAAAATATAAGTACATAATTTATATGCATCTATAAATATTATTATTTCATTAATAAAAGATTTTAATTTAAAGTTTAATTTTGCAACTTTACTCCAAGAAGAGGAATAGATTGGCTCAAAAGCGCATGAATGATTTGGTTTATATCAAATATAACCGGACTTTGAGATGTCGTTTTGAGAAATGTCATGAACTTGCAAATTTTATTAAGATGATTTTGTAGTTGATGCTTGAAACGAATTATATATGCCAATGCTATTTGCTTTTTTTTATTATTAAAGTTGATTTTTTTATGGTTATTTATATTTCAAAGTTACATATTAAAGACATAAATATTTTTAATGAATTTGATTTATTGTGTGCCTTACTTCAAAATGGCACTTGCCATGTGCCATGGCTCCAGTAGAAGTTGGTGCCATGCTATGCCATTCGCCTTTCAGAACTACGATTTTCCCCAACGCTAGTTATTAATACTCACCTTAGTTTTCCTTTTCCAAAATAGTTACAAGAAAGTCATCTTCCTAAAGTTTCAATTTGTTGGATTTGGCTAATTAGGTCATCCACTCTAAAGCATTTACCATTTCAACCCAAGGTATTTTTCATAAGAATCCTCTTATAAGTCCAAACCCACCTTATTGTTATAAGTGATATTCAGAGTAGTTTGTTAGCGCCTATCTACCCTGGCAAAAACTAGATCTAAACAAATGGTAAATAAAGGCAATAATAAGCAAGTTTAAGATTTGGAAGAAAGGATTGAAACACACTTCAAGAAAATGGAGGAAGAATTTAATTCTCAAATTTGCAACATGCAAAAAGATCAAAGATTCATATTTGGTTATAGTCAATAAGATGGATCGGATATTGTTAGCATTTCAATAGATTAGTGGTAAACAAGCCACACTAAATGCATTGCAAAATGATAGACCACCCTTAGGGAGTGGTGGCCTAGGAATTTTACTAACCCCACCCCTTTCACAGACATCACAAAGGATACCAAACTAAAAAACATTACAACCAAATATGGTTAGTTCCAGCTCTAGCCCTTAGACAGAATTCCACAAATATCACCTCTAGCCAAAATCGATAATTGATTTGTTAACTTTTAATGGGAACAATGCCTGAAATTGGATTTGCAAGTGTAACTATTATTTTCAGTACTATAACAATGTAGAAAAGGAAAAGACTTAAGTTGCACCATTGTATTTCAATATTAAAGTAAAAAGTCAATGGACAGTAAGTGATGGCTATGGTGGATTTAGGTGCTATCTACAACTATGTTGCTGACTATTGGAAGGATGTGCTCAGGTTGGAACCGCAACCCTACTCTAGCATGATAAAGATGGTGAATACCAATGCTTGGTCCATAGATGGTATTGCAAATGTGGAACTAGAATTTGGAGACTGTTTTAGAGAGCCAATTTGTTGGTTTTACCCTCGGATGACTTTGATATCATCCTTATATTACTGATATGCTATATGACACCAAATTATCAATGAGAAATACATTGAGGGATATTGGTTATAAATGTTAGTATTATTATTTAATAAAATATTGATGATTGTTTTATCAATGTTCTGGTAGTGTTTTCATGTATGTAAATTTTAAATGGCATAAAGTGTTGCATGTGTTTATGTGATTATGTTGAGAAGTCTTATTCATAAGGGGTAATGAATATAGATATAAGGCCGTCTTAGTTCACAATCACTAAAATTAGTTTGTGAGTCACAAATGCTTTAAAGGGTATTAGAGAGTTGGTACAACTTGCACGCTTTATATTTGGATAGTGAGTACTATACTATTCGGCGTGAGATATTGAGAATACATGTGTGTCGATATGCCATTGGAGAATGAACATTCAAACATTGACTTATAGAATAAAGTAGACACATGGAGTTTACTCTTTGTTGTCAATGTCTTGTTTTGTGATTATTAGAACTTAGATTTGATATGCATGGTTGCATAATGGTCAATGTTATTAGAGCATTAGAAATTAATATCTATCTTAGTATCAGATAAGGTTATGAGCTCAAAGTGCCGTTGTCTCGGTGCATATGGAGGTATGTGCCCATTTAATAAGGGATTTGTCTCTTTGTAAGTGAACAAGGCGTTTGTCCTATGCACTTGATATTCCATGAAATGGAAATCCTTGACCAATATAGTATGTGATCAGAAAAGAGTTTCCAATAGAAATATTAGTCTCATGAGAAAGCATCAATTGGTCATATAATCGAGTTTATGAGTTTGATTAAATTCATAACTCTTGTTTGGTTGAGGCAAAGTAAGACAAAAGTCTATATTGTATGGTATTTACGATTGGGAGTGTTCATTGTAATTCATTCACTTCACTTTTGATAGGCTACAATATGAGTCATAGGCTATGTGCCACCCATGTCCTTCAAGTTATGTTTATTACCAACCAATGATAAACTTAAAGAGTCACACACATAAGAATAAGATGATAACTTGAGGCATTTACAAAGTGTTGATCACAAGGTTTGAGAAGACTTGTAGATGAGATTTGAGAAGACTCCAAGTGGATTTAATTTGGTTGCAATTTGATTAGACCAAATTAGAATAATTTATTCCTTATTATATTTGTTAGTGATGAAATCATTAATTAGAAACATGATAAACTTTAAATTAAAGAGACAAAGTGCAAAAAACTTATTTTGCACCTATTATGATTGTTAATAATGGAGCTTATTAAATGGAAATATAATAGGCCTCTAGTTTAAAAGAAATAATTCAAATGGGCTTTAATTATTAATTAGATTAATAATTGAAGGTGGATAGGCTTATATTAATTTTAAGGTCCATCTGAATGCTCGTAGAGTCCATTCTACTAGTCCAGAGTATCCTAATATATATATAAGATTGTGTCTTGAGAATAAAACACTTGGAAGGGTTTCAAAAGAAAGTTACTATTCATGTAAACAGTAGTAGCGGTACCATTCATCCGCAGGTACTGTTTACTTGGGCATTGTTTAGCACTTGCATGTGGGATAAAATTAACTACGGCCTCCTTCAGTTTTCTCTTAGGAAATTCTCTATGCGTAAAACTTAAGGCATTTTAGGAAAGAGTTCGTGAAATTTTTTTGGAGAGGCATAGTGAATGACTTATTCATGTGAACAAAATAGCGGCCAAGCTTTTATCATAGCATATGAATCATAGATAGAAATTATAGGATTTATTTCCATGTAACCATCCTTGCAACTATCTTGAAATTTATATTTATCTATTTTATGCAGCGAAAAGCGAATTGGGATGGGGTTTTATTTATTCAGTTGCATTCTCTGATTATTTTGTAATTAAAATCTAAAACATTTTGCATCCCATACTCGGAGAAAGTCAACAGTGGTATCAGAGTCGCCATTTTTCTTCGTATAAACATATCTAGATACATTTGTTTTATGATTTATTGCAATTCTTTGTTTGAAAATTATATACACATGTTTTTGAAACTTCTATATACCTTCAAAAGTGTTTAGTGGGTGTTTTAGATTGAGAAAAGTAAGAAAAATTATATCTTGAGCATCAAGAAAGTCTACTAACACTGTAATTGCTATCGTTTCACAATTACAGGAAAAGGTCTCACAATTGCAGAGACCCTGGTCCCAGTTGTGAGAAGATTTTTCACAACTGCAAGATAGTAGCTCACAATTGCAGCCCTGGCTATTGTAGAAAGGTAGTTTCTACCATAGCTCATCTTGCAGCCACCTTCTAGTGGCTTCTAACTACGAGAAATGTTTACACAGCTGCTGTAAAGCCTCTAGAGGTTTTTTTTGGTGTTTTTCTCAATATTTGAAACTTTGGAGAAGAGTTTTCCACAAACAAAAATTAGGGCATGAGATGCATAAATCATAAAATGATTGTTTCATACATGTGATGTATGGATATTAAATGGGAGTGTGGATGAGTTATGGATTTAGGACACATGTAGATGGATTTTTATTGTTTTGGTTTTGGTTTTTCCAAATGTTTAAACCATTTTTCCATAGGTTGTAAGGGCATAACCCCATGTTTTTTTAAAGTAAAATAGGAATTATTTTTCCTTGGTATACCATAATATAATTGTACTTCTAAGATCAAAAGTTGGTGATCACTTGGAGGCCAAGGAGTTGATGGTTATTTAGGGCCAAGAGTTGGAGTCCATTCTATGGTCTAAGCGTGATGAGTCCATGAAAAAGGAGTCCCAAGCTAATGAACAAAAAGTTTAAAAGGCCTTGTAATAGTATAGGGCTTCATACACGCATCCACGATCCGATTGTCGACTCCAATTGGATTTAAAAAGTTCGTACTTATCCTCGTTATTTTTATCTTATGTTTTGCTACATGTATGAGATATGTATATGTATAATGAATAATGTGTAAAGAGAAAGAAAAACACATGGGCTGAAAAATTTCTCATCGATATTAAATTGTAATAGCAAAATTGTTTTGTCGTGGCCCTCCCCCGAGCTTGAATTCTAAATGTGTTCTTAGCATGTGATATCATCACATTCGTGGGGTCACATTGTGATAA
The DNA here is from genome assembly GCA_019155195.1 of Avicennia marina. NCBI lineage: Eukaryota > Viridiplantae > Streptophyta > Magnoliopsida > Lamiales > Acanthaceae > Avicennia > Avicennia marina. The sequence continues at coordinate 4,970,499 of CM032762.1, read as the reverse complement.
CATATTTAGAGATTTGAGCATATTTAGATGCAACATGCAAATGATATTTCACCTTAAGAGCTTCATGGCCACTGATGGGGTTATAAATCTGGTGAGTTGTTAGTAAATGGGTGTGACTTAAATAGACCTGTGATGCTAATAACTATATGTTTGAGGTTTCTTTGGGCCATAGGTCGAAGCGTAAGATTAGATCGTGCTTGAGATTTTTTGATAAGAGTTGCCACTTATTGGGCCTATTAAGCGAAGAGTTGTATGTGTAAGGTATGTCATACCTAATAAAGACCTTCGTCACCCGCTAAGAGATTTTTCTAATGAGATGTCCGTTTCCTACTCAAGGAAGTGTGGGATTCAAAAAATCTAACGGGAGGTCATATGCTTTAAAGTTTATAATCATTCAATAACAACATTAACAACCAAATTAATATTCTTGCTTATTTTCTACAGTTACACTAGTTTTGAATGATGATATTCTCTCTCATAAATATAATTATTGAAACCATCATGTTTATTGGCACCAAGATAGCTGATTGGGTTTAAGGTTTCAGAAGAGTTTTCATTACTCAAGCAATTGATGGGATCTTGGAAGTTATATTCCCAATCATTGGGAAGGATTGTCCTTGAGGTGTCGAGTCTCTTATTCAATGAGACTAAGGAGAGCAAGAAGAATAGAAGGAAACCTAGCATTCCTAAGGCTACTGGGAGGGGTGTGGCATTTAATGCTATGTTAGCAGAGGAAAGAGTTTTCAATGCAACAAAGAGGTACATTAGAGAAACATTAGTGCCGAGTGCCTCAATTGCCTACATTATGGCAAAGGAGGCTTGGAACTTTATATTTGTAAAACATCTTGTTTATTGGTTTGTATTCTATGCCTTAGATCTTGGATTCGAGTGCTTCCTCTCATATTTGCTCTTGAATTTAAATTTGGTAAAAAGTAGGTCACCTTGGAGGCGAGTAGTGATTAGAGTCAATAGTGGGGCAAATGTTGCAGCCATTATGATTGCCATTGCTTCCATTAAGTTATCATCCAATCATATTTTAAGCCTACGAGATTGTCTCTTTCTACCTCAAGAATACTATTTCTATACCATTATTAGTAAAAAAAGGTTACGAATTTTTTTTAGAGATAATAGGTGTTAAATTTATTCTTGTAATAAATTAGTTGGCACTGCCTCGTTAGTAAATAGCTTGTATTACTTGAATTTAGATAATAAGCTTATGATGAATGCCATAACAAACAAATGTGTTAGGGATAGTTTAAATCCTAAACAATTGTGCCATCTCAATAAGCCATATTGTAGAGGTTAGGATTAGTAAGTTGGAGAAAGGTTTGCTTACACACCTATTGAGAGAGGAACGCTATTTGACTTGTGAACCTTACCATTTGGCAATGTGGGCAAGAGTCTATTTGATAGGCATGTTGAGAGGGACACATTGGTGTTGGAATTAGTCCACATCGATATTTGCAGATCATTTAATGAAATGGCGAGGGGAGGATTTCATTACTCCATTACCTTTATTAATGATTTCTTTAAGTATGGGTATGTGTACTTGATTAAGTAAAAATATGAATCCTTCAAAAAGTTCAAGGAATTCAAGGCTGAAGTAGAAAAACAAATTGGTAAGCATGTAAAGGCACTACAATTATGTTATGGTGTTGAATAAATGAGCACTGAGTTTGTAAAATTCCTTAAGGAAAATGGCATTATATCACAATTCACCATCGAAACTCCTTAGTTGAATGGAGTAGTTAAGTGTAGGAATCAGACTAGTTGAACATGGTTCAATCTATTATGAGTTCACCGATTTATCCATTTCTTTATAAGGGTACGCCCTCTTAACAGCTATCCATATCTTAAATAGAATTTCCTCTAAGTCCCTTTCTTTGACCTCACATGAGATGTGGAGTAGGAGAAAGTCAAGCCTGAAGCATGTCAAGGTTTAGGGATGTTTAGCTTACCTTTAGAAGACTAAGGTGGATAAGTTAGAGGCGAAGGCTCTGTGGGGTTGCTTTGTAGGGTATCTCAAGGATTCTATTGGATATGAGTTCTACCTCTCTGATGACCAAATGATTATTATTGTTTATTAAGCATGCTTCTTGAAGGAAGAGTTCATCCAGAAAGGGCGGTGTTAGTAGAACTATTGTACTCAAGGAAGTTGAGCTTGAGGGACGAATCAAGGGACCCATATGGAAATTGCCTATTCAAGAGACACTTATATAACACAACTATTGCGACGATGAAATAGAGTCTCTCATGTACTAAGAGATATAGTTATGTCCTAGAGAATGGACAAGAGTTGTTCGTTATGAGAAATAATGATTATGAAGATGATCTTTCTATATATGATAAAGTAATGGCAGATAGGACTCTGCTAAGTGGTAGGAGCTATACAGTGTGAGATGGATTCGAAGTATTAGAACTAAGTTTGGACCTTAGTGAATCTACTTAAGGGAAAAGTTCCCATTAGATGTAAGTGGGTCTATAAAAGGAAGATTGGTTTAGCTAGTGAGGTGGAGATCTATAAAGCTATGCTTATAAGGAAAGGCTACAGTTAAAAGAAGAGTATTGATTATGAAGGGACCTTTTTTCTTGTAGCTATGATATAATTTAGTCGGATACTTCTCACAATAGTCGCCCACTTAGACTATGAGATTTGATAGATAGATGTTAAAACTACATTCCTCAATGGGTTTCTTGAGGAGGATATCTATACAAGGCATCACGCGTTTTGAGGTCCAAGGAAAGTCTCATAAAGTAAACAATTTTAAGAGGTCCATTTATGGACTTAAGAAAGCATCTAAGAGTTTGAATCTTTGTTTTGATAGTGTAGTCAAATTATTTGGCTTCATTAGAGATGAGGATAAGCCCTCATCTACAAAAAGGTCGGTGGAAGCAGAATCATATTCCTAGTGGTGTATGTAGATGGCATACTTCTCATTAGGAATGATGTTGGGATGATGGTCGCCGTTAAAACATTGTCATTTAGAACATTCTCCATGAAAGACTTAGGAGAAGCAACTTATATCTTGAGAATTCATATCTATGGAGATAAAGTGAAAAGATTAATAGGTCCTAAATCTTGTATATAGACAAAATTCTAAAGCAGTTTAAGATGGAAGCTTGTAAGAGAAAATTGCTACTAGTTAGGCATGACATCTATCTCTCAAAGTTCATGTGCAAATTGATGGATGATGAGAGAAGATCAATAGCTGCCATTCCATATGTTTCAGCAATTAGGAGCCTAATGTATGCAATGCCATGTACAAGGCCAGATATCATCTACGATGTAAGTGTTATGGGTAGGTTTAAGGAGAATCTTTGCAAGCAGTATTAGAATGCTGACTGAAGATACAGTCATTGTGTATGAAGATGGAGAACTGAAAGTAGATGCCTACATTCACTCTAACTTTTAGTTAGACATCAACAATAAAAAACATACTTTTGGATGCATTTTCACCCTTAATTGAGGTACATTGAGTTGGGAGAGTTCTAAATAGAACAGTATTGCAAATTCCACCACTGAGGTTGAGTACGTTGTAGCATGTGATGTTGTAAAGGAGGATGTTTGGATTAAGAAGTTCATTACTGAGCTTTAAGTTGTTCTAAGGAAAGATCGACCATGGCCACTGCATTGTGATAGAAATAGTGTAATTGCACAAGTGAAGAAATTTAGGTTTCATCAAAAGTCCAGACATATTGATAGGCAATATCATACCATTCGAGAAATCACTGAAAGGCGCAATTACCATACAGAAGATAGCTTTAGCAAATAACATTGTTGATCTACTCACCAAGCCAATGACACAAGAACAGTTGGATCACCATCCTGAGTCGATACGACTTGCATGCCTTGAATTTATATGAGTGTCATGTTATTTGGTATGAAATACTCAAAATACACGTGTCGGATACGTTATTGGAAAATGAGAATTTGGAAATTGACTTGTAGAACGAAGTAGACATATAGAGTTCACTTGTTGCTATTAATGTCTTTCTTCGTGATTATTAACCTTAGATTTGAGATGACATGATTATCTTGTGCTCATGACATTTAATGTGTCATTAAGGCATTAAGGACCAATATCTATTTTAGTATGGGATAGGGTCATTAGTCCAAAGTGCCATTACTCGAGTGCATATAGCGACATGGGTGCATTTAACAAGGGATTTGTCTATTTACAAGTGAGTAACACATTTGTCCTATGTATTTGACATTCTATGATATGGAAATTCTTAGTCAAAATAATGTGTGATTGAAAAGGAGTTTCTAATAGAAACATTTGTCTCATGAGAAAACATATTAGAAACGTCATTGGTTATACGACTAAATTTTTGAGTTTGACTAAATTTATGACTCTCACTCAATTAGGACGAAGTATGACGAAGGTCTATATCGCATGGTATTCACGATTAAGTGAGTTCATTCTGATCCATTTACTTATCTTGGATGAGCTACAATATAGGCCATAGGTAGGTGCTACCCATGTTTTTTGAGCTATACTCATTAATAGTCAATGATGAACCTAGATAGTTACATACATAAGAACAAGACGATGGCTTGAGACATTTGTAAAATGGTGATCACAAAGCTTGATAAGACTTGTGGATAAGGCTTGAGAAATATTATGTTGGATTTAATTTTGTTGCAATTGGATTAGATCAAATTGGAATGATTTATTCCTTATTATGTTTGTTAGTAATGATATAATTAATTAGATACATGATGAGAGAGTAATTAAATTAAAGAGATAAGGTACAAAATAATTATTTTGCATCTATTTTATTTGTCAATAACAGAGATTATTAATTGGAAACATAATAGACTTTTAGGTTAATTAACGAGATTAATTAAATTGTAGGAAATAATTCAAATAGGCTTTAGTTATTAATTAGATTAATAATTAAAGGTGGATAAATGAACTTGAATTAATTTTAAGATCTATGTGAAATCTCATAGAGTCCATTCCACAAGTCATAGGTATTCTAGTATGTAAATAAGATCATGTTTTGAGAATTAAACACTTGGAAGAGTTCCAAAAGAAAGTTACTATTAATGTGAATAGTAGCGACGGGTACTATTCGCCACTTACACATGAGAGAAAATTAGTTACTATTCTCTCTTAGTTTTCTCTCTGGAAATTCTCCAACTGCAAAAATTGTAGGATTTCACGAAGGAATTTGTGGAGTTTCGTTAAAGAGCCATAGCCAACGACTTGTTCGTGTGGAAAAATTAGAGGTCGAGACTTTATCGCGGCTTATGCATCATAAATAGAAACTACAAGATTTATTTCCGGGTACTTATCAAAGAAACTATCTTGAAATTTAGGTTTATGCGTTTTATGTGATGAAAAGCATACCGAGTTGGGATTTGATTTATTCCACTGCATTCTCTAGTTATTTTTTGATTAAAATTTAAAATTTTTTACATCTCATACCCGATGAAACCTAACCCTTTAAGATTGATTTTATTATGAACGCCAAGACTACTGTGTGGCCTCATCTCAACAAATTGCTAATTATGAATGAAGTAATATCTTACTTCATTCAAGTTATATATGCCCTAAATCATTCTTTGAGTGTTAGAATTGATTTATTTTTTGTTGGGCAGATTAAAGACAGGTTAGGGCATGGCTAAGAGACTTACTTTACTACCATGGTGGAAGTTAAACCCGACATGTGGGAAGAAGTTTCAAATCCAAATTGCGGACGTGCTGCTAGAATTTGAGGATGTGCTCCCTGTGGCTTTGCCTAAGGGACTACCTACTCGGTGGGCAATTAACCACAAGATTGAACTATTATTGCCCTTGCCTATGCCCTTTACTAGATGGGATTGTTCAAGTTAGTAGAATTGAGGTGACAACTTGATGAGTTGTTGGACTGTGGGTTGATCTGCCCATCCATTGCCTTATATAAATTATTAGTGCTATTCTAAAAGAAGCATAATAGGCCCCTGCGCATGTCTATGAACTATCAAACTTTGAACAAAGTGATAATTAAGACCAAGTTCCCGATCCCTAATGCAATAGATCTCTTTGGTAAGTCGATAAGAACACGATACTACACCAAAATTGACTTGAGATCAAGAAATTATTAGGTTTGTGTAGCTGAAGGGGACAAGGACACAACCACGTGTGTCACACAGTATGGCTCTTTTGAATTCTTAGTGGTGCCCTTTAGTTTAACAAATGTCTTTACCGCATTTTGTAACTTTATGAACAATGCCTTGCATGAGTACTTAGATAGTTTTGTTGTTATTTATTTGGATTATATTATTGTGTATTTGAGGTCCTTGAAGGACCATGTTGGGCATTTGAGATTGGTTTTGCAAAAATTGTGTGATCACCATTTGGTCCCTGCAGAAAGACAAATGTGAGTTCAGGAAGGAAGAAATCACATTCCTTAGACATGATCCATCAAGATAAATGAGAGGAAGGTGTAGGCTGTGATGGATTGCTCATTCCTTTAAAGGTGGCTGAGTTGAGATCATTTTTGGGACTGCTACTTGATATATCTATTGACGAATGATTTTAGCTACGTGTGGACAGATGCATGTGACAAGGTTTTAACTCTAGAAAATGCCATGTCCATTGCCTTGATGCTGACACTGGCAGAATATGATAAGATGTTTGAAGTACATGTTAATGAATTGGGCTGGGTGATTGGAGGTGTGCTGGTTATAGATAAGCACCTGATGGCCTTTGAAAGTTGAAACTGAAGGATGTTGAGATGCATTATAGCACTCATTGACTTGACATGCGGAGGCTTATCTTTTGGGCACAAAGCTTATGGTTGTGACTGACGATGTAGCCAACACGTATTTTTAGACCTAAAAGAATTTGACTCCTAAATAGGCTTGTTGGAAAGAATTCTTGGATGAATTTAACTTTAATTAGGTACATAAGCCACTCAAGCACAATGAGGTAGCTAATGTTTTAAGTCGAAAGTAGATTGAAGAATATATAATTGCCCTTACAGCATTGGAGTTGGATTTCCTAGAGAAAGTTCAACAAACTACCTAAAAAGATGCTTTCTACAAGGACTTGATGGAGAAGGTGAAAGTTGGGCACCTTTGAAAATATTAGATAGAAGATGGCTTACTGTTTGCAAAGGGTCGGTTGGTGTATATTGATGTGATCAACGATCGCGTCGGATACAACGGTGTAACCGGACCCGAATCCGATAACCCCAGGGACGTGAACCGGACGAAGAACGCCGACCCAACGTGGTAGGATTGGATTGAACCCGATAAGAAATGGCCACAATCAGCACACCGATTGCTGATTGATACGTTACGAATCACTCGACCCAATTCGGAATGACTCAATTTGGGATAGAAAACTCACGAGAAATTGAAAGACTCAATTTCAGGGAATTGAGAAGAAACCTGAATTAATTGAAAACTCTCTGTCTGAAAAATAATCCCTTCAACTGAATAACAAACTACTATTTATACTAAAACTATCAGACTCTAACCTAAAAAGCCTATATGGCCCAATTTATTAATTAAGAGCATTAACCAATAAAATTAAAATTAATAAATACTAAAATAAAATTCGACGGATCCTTGGATCGCATTATACCCCTCCTCTTGAAGGCGAATTGTCCTCAATTCGAATTTGTGTCCTCTTGAATCGAACACGAATCTCTGGAAGTTCTTTAACTCTTCATCGCCTCGCTGAAACTTCAGCTTTATCTTCCTATGAGTCCAGCATAGAATTATCGGCAACAAACTATATAAAGGAATATAAAAGGGCACTGACGACTTATTCGGATATGCATGTGTAATCTGTGCAGATAAAACTATCTTCAACTCTTGTACAATACAATTAGATGTAGGATCTGCTGGATAGTCGAATGGATCAATGTACACGTGGCTCTGTAGAAGTTTAATCTCCCGATCCTTGGCTTGTTCTTCATGCTTGTGGTTGTCCTCAACTTCCACTTTAATTTCTATGGCTTCTTCTATCTCAGCTTTATCCTTTTCAATTTCTACTGATTCCGTTACTTCTTTCCGTTCACTTTTCTCCTCAGTTTTCAGATGTGTGTTATCACTGCCATTATCTTCATGTTGTACTTCATCCGATGGCATCTTCTCTGCAATCTTCACTTGAGTCAAAGATGGCATCTCGATGGATGGGCCTTTCTTCTCTCCCAAAACCTTGCTAATGCCGATATGGGTATCAACTTCCTCGTTTCGACATTCACTCATACTATGCCCACGCTGAAAGCAATTAAGACACACCCGAATTTGACTTCCAATATGAGAATCTGATACCTTGGATGGCTTGTTGTACTCATCCACATGCGATCCATAATCTCTGATATTATAATGCCTTGATGGTGTATATTTATTTCTTGTCTCCTCGTAGCCTCGTCGATCTTGTCTTACTGGCCTGACATGATGCCCATATCCGTCCCTACCCTGAGCTCGGCCTGGCACGGGACTGCCTCTGCGTCCAGTCGGTCTAGACAGTAAACTGTCTCTTTCTAGGGTTGCAGCATGGGACGCTTCTAGGCGCCCTAACCAGTCTTGCATATCTGTCATCCTGTCCTGCATACCCTTCACGCTTCTAGTGAGTTTCCTCAATTCATCAGAGAGAGATTTGAATAAAAACTTAATCTCGTCAGGGCCATTACCTTGGTCTGAATATTGACTAGCCATTCAACGTGATTAAAGTTGAAATGCGGGCCTAACATATCCCCAAAATAAATAAATAAATAAACTCCTCTCCCTTTTTTTTGTTGCTCCCCCTTTTTTTTGCCTTTCTTTTTTTTTTCGACCTCTTCTCTTCTTATTTTTTTTGGTCTCTTCTCTTTTTTTTTGTTCTTTTTTTTTTAAAAAAAATCAGCAACCAAACAGGCCCTTAAGCAGAAATAAAAATTTTGTAGCCAAACAGGCCCTTCATCTGAAACAAAAATTGTAACCAAACACGGCCTTACCACGTCAGCGTGGATGGTCCAGCCCAATCTCTTTCGGCCCACTAATTTTTTTTTCAAGTCCGGTCTAGTCACAATCTGGCCCAGATCCTGCACCCAGCCCAACTCAATCTTCGGCCCAACAGAATTTTTTTGGCCCAAATCAACCTCATCCCAACATATTTATTTTTCTTTTTTTTTAAAGTGGCCCAATCGGCAACCTTGGCTCAATTTTTTTTTCTCCGGCCCAAATCAACCCTCGGTCCAACCGATTTTTTTTTAACGAAATCTGGCGGCGGCAACGGCGGAGGCGATAAACGCTGATTTCACCGGCGATCGTCCACGGAAACGGCCGACGTCGACTTCCCGAGCGTCGGTGAGCCCTCAGTGGTCCTCAACGACGGCGATGGACGGCAGAATCGAGGGAATTTCTTCAAGCGGTGGTAGCGCAGCTCGCGGCGGTTCGCGATGGAATTGTGGCCGATCCGCTCCTCCTGTGGCGGCGATTTGCAGTGGGATGGAATGGGCTCGCAGTGCCGGTGCTGTTGGTGAGATTTTCGGGTGGAAATCGGCTGAAACGGCGGCAGATTTGTGGTTGCAAGCGGCGGCGGTGCGGCGCAGATTTTCCCTTCCTTTTTTTTTTATTTCTCCAATGGCGGCTGCGGCGATTTTCTTCTTTTTTTTTGATTTTTTTTTGAAATTTTTTTTTGATACTCCGGATCGTGTATCGAATTAGAATTCGACACAAGCTAACTCTGATACCAAACTGACGTGATCGACGATCGCGTCGAATACGACGGTGTAACTGGACTCGAATCCGATAACCCCAGGGACGCGAACCGGGCGAAGAACGTCGACCCAATGTGGTAAGATTGGATTGAACCCGACAAGAAACGGCCACAATCAGCACACCAATTGCTGATTGATATGTTATGAATCACTCGACCCAATTCGGAATGACTCGATGTGGGATAGAAAACTCACGAGAAATTGAAAGACTCAATTTCAGGAAATTGAGAAAAAACTTGAATTAATTGAAAACTCTCTGTATGAAAAATAATCCCTTCAACTGAATAACAAACTACTATTTATACTAAAACTATCAGACTCTAATCTAAAAAGCCCATGTGGCCCAATTTATTAATCAAGCCCATTAACCAATAAAATTAAAATTAATAAATACTAAAATAAAATTCGACGGATCCTTGGATCGCGTCATATATACTTGTGGGATCGTTGTGCCAGGTGTTGCTACGAAAGACTCATGACAGTGTGTGGGCTAAACATCCAAGTATTGATAGGACTTATCCCTACTGTCCTGTTAATATTATTGGCCTAAAATAGAGCATGATGTGGAGGCATATGTGCAAACGTGTCTTGTTTGCTAATAAGACAAATTAAAGAAATCAAAGGAAATCGGATTATTACAATTGTTACCTATTCTAGATGGTCCATGGCAATCAATTTCAATGGACTTTGTTGCTGGATTTCCAAAGGTGAATGGTATGGCTTCTATACATGTGGTTATTAATCTATTCTCAAAGTATGGCATATTTGTTGTTGCCCTTAATACATGTCCTGCTGAAGTTGCTGCTAAACTTTTGTTTGAAAATGTTGTAAAGTATTTTAGTATTTCTAGAAATGTTGTGAGTGACAGGGATACCAGGATAAGATTTTGGACTTCCCTCTTCAACATGTTGGGCATGGAGTTGAAGTTTTCTACAACTAATTATCTTTAAATAGTGGGCAAATAAAGTGTGCCAATGAACTATTGGAAGAGTACTTGCGACATTATGTCATGACGAGTCAATGAGTGGATTTACTTGATGTAGCCCAATTCTACAGCCTACATAAGACATTAGTAACTGGGATGAGTCCACTTGAGTTAGCCTACAAATAGTAGCCTTTGATGCCGTACGAAGTTGCTGTGTAGAGGATGGGTTGCAATTATCCAACTGAGTTCCTGTTTGCTCTTAGGAAGTAGGAATCTATTCATGAAGCCAAAGACAACTTGGCTAAGGCCCAATGACAAATGAAGAAATACACTGATGCGAGAAGAAGGAATGTAAACTTTGAAGTTAGGAAGAAAGTGAGGTAGAAACTCACCCTATAGATTTGGAAGAAAATTAGTTCAAAGACAATGCATTGTGGGCTGATTCCAAATGTGATAGTCCCTTTGAAATTGTAAGCAAGGTTTGACAATTGCTTGCTAGTTGAAGCTACCAGATAGATTAAAAATTCACCTTATATTTCATGCAAGCTTCTGAAAGAAGTTTAATGAAGATGCTAATGATTGAGAGAGATGGCAGGCCAAAAGAGGTTCTAGTTATTCAAAGGCAGTTTGAGAAGGTAGTTAAGCAGATTTTGGATCATCAGACACTTGGGCAAAGTAAAAAGAACTAAAAGACCTAATGTTCAGTGCATTGGAAATGGGAATTCGAGGCTGATACTGCATAGGAAAAGGATGTGAATTTGTGGTAGTTTAAATATGTTATTGATGCCTATTGGAAATCTAAGGAGCCTAGCTCTAGACTAATGAGGGTGTCGGGTTCTGCAAGTGACGGGGTCTGTCAGCACATTAGCACGTCGCATGTGTCTAGCTTGGAAGGCTTCCAAGCTAAACCTAACGGTAAATGTTGGCATGGTTCAATACCCAAAATTAGTGCCAAAGATAGATCATTATTGTAGTGCATATATGCATGGTTAAGTTATGGTGTGTAATGTTCGTGGGAAGTGTGGTGCATGACTTAGGTGCATGCAAGCTTGATGCTATATGTGTCGTGTGTTACATAATGGGCGTTGTGTGTTGTGTGCAATAAGTTCATTGTGTATCAAGCTTCAGGTGATCAGTGGCACTTAGGCTTAGACACAAGTTGGTAATGTGTATACTAGGACTGACTTTGGTGCGGATTGGTTGTGGGCATTGTCGTGTAACTATAATTGTGTGGGCATGTTGCTGCTAGTAATGTTGGGCAACCTAATAGTCAAGTTGTGTACCTACCTATAGCTATTTGACAAGTTGGGCTTCCTACTATGATGTTGAGGATTGGCTTAGGGGGTGTGTAAGGTAGTTGGGACTTGCACACACTTAATTCAACGAACACTTGACAGTTACTTGACGTAGTGCACAAGAATCATTGGGTGTGTGCCAGATGCGTTTTGCATACTTGAAAAATGAAGACGCACACTGGATAGATGCTCCAAAGCATGTGTGTTCAAATAAAGGGCACCAAAACAGTTGCTAGCCGTTGGTTGTCTTGTGCAAGGCATGTGTGGTGGTTTTGGGACAAAAAACTACCCAGCTACTTAGCACATTACTGGATCTTAGCTTGAAAGCTCCTGTATAGGTATTTTCCTTGCTGAAATCTTTATCCTCCCAGCAATTGGGGATGTCAACTATATTTTTAGGCCTTATATTAAGGTGTTTAAAGGTTGCACAACTTTGGAACATGAGTTCTAAGTGCAAGTCTTCTTTCTTATATGTGAATTTGAAGAATAAGAATAACATATAAGGTTGAGTGTTTATCTGTAAATATTGTGTGCTACCTTTACTTTATTGGATGCCGTATGCTATTGCATGCTATCATGTGTACTATGGCTTGTAATTGTTAAACCTCTACACTTTTATGCTGAATTCGTCTTTTACTTTAGCAAAAGTGTAAGAAGGCAAACTTATTTGAGTGCAAATCAGTGGCGCATGAGCAAAATATTTCACTCGATATTTTAAACCCTGTGAATATATTTTATTTCTAACTTGTCATTCAATAAAAATTACATATTTTAAAAATGTGTCTAATTATTAAAAATATTATACATTTCTTTTTAAAAAATAGAACATTGATTACTTATTTTAATAATAAAAATATATTATATAAACTTCATAATGCATTAAAAATGTGTATAAAATGAGTGGAATTTTTTTTTTTTTATTAAAACAACTACAAAGTTCAAGCTAAATAAGACCTTGGTGGAAAAGATGAAAAGAGAGATAAAGCAAGGAAGAGGAAAGTATAGGTCAGAAAGGGACAGTTTAGAAAGTACACATTATGACCAAATGGTGGTAGTTTTAGGGAGTATAATTACTAGTTTAATATTATAATACTTTCAATGCCATGTAAATGAGGGTAATATTAAAAATCATTTAGCACAACCAAAATTAGGCTTTTATAGTGATAAATAAGTATATATACCATATAGACAGTAACACACACACACACACACACACATAACTTTCTTGGAATGTATATATATTGGGACGAAATTCAGACTATATTTTTATGAATATTGTAAAAGTAAAATAAAAAAATATATTTGAATAAATAATAAGTTTAGAAATTATAATTTTGATAGGATGAAAATAATAATAGCCAAAATGTTTTATTTTATTTTATTTTGAAAAAAGCTAAGGGCATAAATGGAAATGCCGAAAAGCAGATGTAGTTACTTTGGAACACACTGCCACAATAATTAATCTGATTTCTCGTTTGCGTTACAAAACCTCATCCGCGCTACGATCAAACCATAGCGATCCGATTATTCGGCCAAACATTCGTGCACAATTATATGTCAAAATAAATAAAGGAGAGAGAAGGTAATTAGCATTAGAGTTGTAATTTCACTTTAGTTGCCAATGGCATTTTCTACGTGGGATTCATGCATTTTAATTCTTAATTCAATATTCTTTTCTTATCCTTTTTTATCTTAACCAATCAAAATTATTTCAATAATATGGTTCCCCCCCCCCCCCCCCCACAAAAATCCTTCTAAAATATAGTGCCATGCACTTCCAAATTATTAGTTTAAACAAAACTAATGATAACATTTATTTTTCAATTCATAGAACCACTTATTAAATGAACGCCATACATACAAAATACAATTCAATTTTATTTCTTGTAACATAAATCATAATTATTTTACATTTTGTCCCCTAACCCTAGTTACTGATACATGCTTTAGCTTTCCTTTTCCAAAATAATTATGAGAAAGCCATCCTCCTCCAGAGATTTTCAAATTATTGGATTCGACTAATTGGGTCATTTGGATTGAACCTTTTACCATTTCAACCCAAGATATTTTTCATAAGAATTCTGTTATAAGTCCAAACCCATCTCAACTAATATTTTGTTACAAGTGGTATTCAAAGTAGTTTTTTCCCACCTATTCATCCTTGCGAAAACTAGATCTTAACAAATGGCAGATCAAGGCACTGATAAATAGGTTCAAGATTTGGCAGAAAGGATTGAGACTCACTTCAAGAAAATGGAGGAAGAATTTAATTCTCAAATTTGTAGCATACAACAAAGGGTCAAAGATCCATATTTAGCCACCATCAACAAGACAGATTAGTTTCTATCAACCTTTAGCCACCATCAACAAGATGGATCAGTTTCTATCAACCTTTGAGCAGATTAGTGGTAAATTGGCCACACCAAATATAATGCAGAGTGAGAGACCACCCTTAGTGACTAGCAGCATGGGAATTTTACCAACTCCAACCCTACCACAGACATCACACTTGATACCAAACTCATAACCATCGCAACCAATATATGGTTAGGTCCAATTCTAACCCTCAAATTGAATTCCATAAACTTCACTTCCAACCAAAATTGAAGATTACTTTGTCAACTTTTGATGGACAATGCCCAACATTGGATTTGCAAGTGCAATCGTTATTTTCAGTGCTATAACAATGTAGAAAAGGAAAAGACACAAGTCACAACAATGTATTTTGATGAGAACGTAGAGAGATGGTACTGAAGATTGGTTTGTCAACTTTTGATGGGAACAATGCCTGATATTAGATTTGCCAGTGCGATTGTTATTTTCAGTACTATAACAATGCAAAAGAGGGAGAGACATAAGTCACAACAATATATTTCGATGAAAAGGTAGAGAGATGGTTTCACAACTACCTCACGGATAGGCATTTCATCAACTAGACAGAATTATAGAATGCTATTTTGGCCAAATATGACAAACAAAACTTAGGGCATATTGTTAGGGCTTTCAATCTAGAAAGGATCAGTTTTGGAATACATTGAGACTTTTGAAGACCTTAGGGCGAGTATGATTGAATTCAACCTTAATCTGATTGACTACATTTCTAGTGCAGCTTCATTAGTAGGTTGCACGATGAGATCAAATACAATGTAATTATATTCAAGCCCCATACATTGGAGCAAGCATGTGAACTCGTTGAAATCGAAGAACTTAAGATTAAGGCATCGAGGAAACACAAATTGCCCACCTAGCCTACTAACACCACTAATAAGCACCCTTGACGAACGGTGCTAGTCAAGGCCCTTAGCAAAGTTAGTAATGAAGTCAAACAGGGTGAATGCTTTAGATGTGGAGAAAGGTGGATCCTTAGGCCCAAGTGCAAGAGTAACATTATCAACCAACTAGAGGGCAAAGAGGCAGATGAACTTATGGAAAAAGAAGAAATAGAACCCAACAATGAAGTGGTGAATACTGAAGGGGAAGTCACCTCAATACAGTCTCTTTGCGATATGCTCCTAGCACTTTTTGAATCTAGGTAGCAATGGGAGGAAAGGTACTTTTAATTTTAGTGGACATTAGTAGTATACAGTTTTATGAGCCCCATGCAGTAGTTGGTATTACAATTGAACTCATACACACTATTCGCTTAATTGTGACTGTAGCTATTGGAAACAAAATTCTTAGCAATTTGGAAAACCAAGGGATTGAGATGGAGAATGCAAGGTTATGAGTTCCAATTCAATGTCAAATTGCTAAGGCTAAGCAATTACAATATGATATTGGGCGTCGACTAACATAAAGCAGACAACCCAATTTTATCTCAACTCACTAACACTACAATTTGATTACTTTTGAGAAGCAATGGCCTTGAGAAAGCATCTTGCAAATGCAACGTGTAAATCACTTGCTAGGAATTATTGGGTAATCTACCACTACCACATTTGGATGACTAAGAAGCCTAGCTATGCTCCATTTCAATTTAACAATAGAAACAAGATACCTCATAACCAATTTTTGAACTTATTAAACATTACTCTCACATTTTCTTAGAACCCAAGCAATTGCCTCTCCCATTGAAATAGGAACAAAAACTTCCCTTCAAACTAAAATCAAAACTTATTAAAAAAAAGGCCATATAGACATCCCCTGTATTGCTAGTTAAGAAAAAGGACCATACTATTGAAATGTGCATAGATTATAGCCAATTGAATGAGATGACAATGAAGGATAAGTTTTCAATACCCATCATAGAAGACTTATTGGATAAAGTCAATGGAGCAACTTATTACACAAAATTGGACTTGCAATTCAAATACCACCGGATTAGAGATTAGAATGTGGCAGTAGATGTGCACAAAATTCCCTTCAGGACTCGTCATGGACACTTTGAATTCCTGGTAATACTCTTTGGGCTATCTAACACTCCAACTACATTCCAAAGTGTAATGAATGATGTTTTGTCAAATTACTTAAACAAATTAGTTGTGGTAATCTTCGATGTCATTTTAATTTACACTAGGACTCTGATGAACATATGAACCACATTTCCACGGCATTTGAGAAGTGGAGCACAACCTGTACATTAAATACAAAACATACATTTGGAGAACTACAAGTGGAGTATTTAGGCCACATTACTCCCCCACAAGAAGTAGCCACAAATCCTACCAAAATAGAGGCGATACAAAATACAATTCAATTTGAATTCTTGAAACAGAAATTATAATATTTTTCTTTTACTTTTTTATTGTTTATTTATTTATTTATTATGTTCCACATCTTGTCATCTCTTTTATTCAGGAAAATTGTACTTTGATTCATTTTGGCCGAAATCTATAGTACACCTAAAGTTCAAAAAATATTATTCCAGTGTGTCATTTCACACACGTCTCCTACACTGCACATCTTAGATAAAATCAGAAAATGGAAGTTTTAAATATCAACAACAACATTTCTTATAGAATGTTCACAATGAACACTAACAATAATGCAGACTCAATGTGCGCATAAAAAGTAAATAAAATTTGTTTAATAAAATAAAATTTTAATAGTAATTTACAATGAATAATGTCCAAACATCGAACTCATTATATCCAAACTTTAATATAAATATAATCAGTTATAATGTTTTTTTTGAACACAAATGTAAAATTACACTAAGTTTATATAATATGTTTGAGAACAATAAATAATTTTGGTATCTTGATAATAAAAAATGAAGTAGCAACATATTGAAAATATGAAAGTTATTAAATTTTCATTCAATTCTTTTCTTGAAACACATTGATGGGTTTTATTATCTAATATAGTTATGGAGTTAAAACAAACAAGTGAAAGCAAAATTGACAAAACATTAGAAGACCAGCATTAGCTATTATAAGGTACCGAGTCATATTATCTATACTTTTAGGCTTTATTCACTTTCAAGAAGACATTAGAACCTTTTGGAATTATTTTATCGCATTGAACATATGAGATTAATTATCTTTTATTTTATATTAGATTTAACACAAATCAAATTTTTTATCGATCACAAAAAATATGTAACTTATGAAACCTATTCATTCAAAGTGAATATAACTTTATATTATTACTAAAAGTCTTACTGGTTAATTTTCTTAGAATACCATTCATAGTTAATTTAATTCATATTCTACTCTTAAAACAAATAACTTTGATCATTTTAATGGATTATCTCAAATATTACTATTTCTATCAATTTATTTATATTATTTAATAGCCACCTTTGGTCCTAAATGTAAATGAACTAAAATACATTTAGTTTCTTTTCCTTTTTCCTCTTTATTACTATTACTTCAAATTATTTCTCTTTTATTTTTTAATAAAAAATTAAATTTCTTCATTTCTTTTCTTTTATATTGTTGTAACTTTTTCTCTATCACTAAAAACAAAATGTAATTAATTAATTTTATTAATTATTGAACTATTAAAAATATAATAAATTCATATTTTTTATAATTATTAAAATTATATAATTCTTTTTATAAATATGCACACATATAACATGCGCAAGTTTTACTTGTTGTAGGTCGTGTTCACTTTATTGGATAAAATTAAAAGGGTATATTCGCTTTAGAGGATTAGGGTGGATAGATAATTTTATATGGACTAATATAACGTTCACTTTCAAGTATAAAACCATTGATTAATTAGAGGTCCACTATAATATAATTAAATTACATGATAAATAATCTTATCCCTCACGTGATAAAATAATCATTTTGGACTCTAATCCTATCCGTTAATGTGAACATGACTTAAATAATTATTTTGAAGGATTAAAAAATTAACCTGAATTAATTAATCACTCACAATTATGTTAAATAAGTTTAATTATTTAAAATGATTATATTTATTTTTTTATTATAACATTTACTTTGTAAATAATTCAATTATTCATACAAGGTTTAACATAGTTTTTTGAATAATTTATAAAAGCAGTAGAAACCATGATTACTTTATCATAAACTTTAAGAAATATTATCCATTCCACAATCTTGTAATTTTATAATAAGCCATTAACATATCAAGAATTTTAATCAACGAACAGAACATATAATTAAATTAGATAAAATAATCTATCCTACATAATCATATATTTCTCTTTGCCAGCCATATTGGGCCCATAGTGGTCTTGGCCCAAACATTTTGCCCGGTCTAAACATCTGGAACCCTTTTCTTTTTCTCCTGTTTGTTGTGGGCCGGCACAAGTTTTTGATCAACTAAAGCTTCACAGCTGATTCAGCCGAAAAATCATTCCCCTTTTCCCATTTTTACTTTAAAAAAAAAAGAGAAATGCTTGTATTTTAACCAATCACAGTGTAAATTTTAGCTATCAATGAAAATTTGCATCTCAAAATTCAGTTCAGATATTTAAGCTATAAGTTGGGAATCTCTCGTGTTTTGATAATTCAAATCCTAGGTAGTATAATTCCAAATTATCGTTGTATGTCTTCCTCTGGTTGCTGGAAATCTGCCCAATAGTTGCCCAAAGGAACAGTCCAATTTCGACTGCCTATTATTTGCCGGGCTCACCTTTCCAAGTAACATATCTCATGGGTTAGATTTGTGCAAGTTTTCCTTATTTAAATCAAACCAAATACAATATATTGTTCACTATTTAAATAGAGTTGAATTGAAATAAATTAACTCAATATCATGTTTTACTATCAAGACAATTATAACACCTTTAGATAGTAATTATGGCTTAACTCTAATATTTCACTCCGATATAAATTATTATGGTAATCAGGCTAGGGATGGTTATCCCATCACTGCCCCTTATCTATACTATATATTTAAGCTCATGATAGTGAAATTTCCTTTCGGTTATTATATATATGTCTTCAGAAATGCTTTTAGTATCTACTCTAGTCATTTAAAATTTTTTTCTAATTTTTATTTTAATTAATAAATAAAAAATAATTTTAACAATATAATTTGTTTCCATCAAATAACTTTTTATTTTTTACACATTCACTCCTATGTTCTGTATTGCTTAACATTTTTTTTCTCACACGAAACACATATAAAGATACATTATATATATATAAATATATCTTAATGTATTAATAGCAATATTTGAATTGTTATTTAAATAAGAAATAGCGTGATATATATATATATATATGTATATATATATTTGAATTATTGTTGAAATTAAGTAAAATAAATCTGATATTTACATAGTATTTGGAAATATATATTTCTATTACACTAAAAATATTTTGCTTAACTTTTATACATGCAGTGTACAAAATTGCCAGCATTCACGAAGAGTTTAAAGTGATTGATTATGTTGCACTCATTGTCAACCTGCGGGTTTGATGCATCACAAGTTCAATTGACAGTGAAGTTACAAGCTACTCGATACATTGCAATAATTAATAATGATTTTTGTAATTGAAAGCATCAACTTTTTTTCTTCCATGCTACTCGAGTCGAGATCGTGTGATACTTTATAAGTTCTTGACTAGATACATGTCATCTTGCAATCAAATTGTGTAACAGACGAAGCAAGTACACCAATCTGTGGAGTTTCAAACTGTTTCGAATTCGTCAATTGTAACGCCAAGTGTGATCAACAAATTATTGCAAGACCACTCTACAAATGGTTCAAATGCTTATTGTTGCTTTGGTTGCAGTACATTCTTATAACTGTGAATTAAAAGAACAGTTGCACCGATATACATTCATTAAGATATGCTTACCCAAAAATAGAAAGAAATAGAAAAACTTCGAACACTGAAAATTCGGTTTAGACCACAGTTATTGCTTCATCTCTGCACCATACACATCCATCGTTTGGTGTGAAGTCCTCTAAAGTGGTCCAACACATTAGGCCTGCACAGGGAATCATGGCTAATATTGTAATTTACAATCAGGCATCAGAAATCTTTGTTGGATTCTCAAATAATTCTCAACACTTGGGCAAGTTTAATGGGTTTATCTTATCTAAATCACATGGCCTCATTGTACCGTGAGCCTTTAAATGGAATTCTAGGGTTGGATAATGAAAGGGTCCCAAGGGGGGGGACACAAGAGGAGACATCCATGTGGGAAAATTCATCTATGATTAGATGCATTGGACACCCATGTTAGAATATGCGTATTTTTTCCTTCCCAGGACACAGCACTTTCAGCTGGATAAATGTTGAATTAGTTGTGTTCAGAACTAATATTTAACATATTATGAAGATTAGGAATTGATGAAAAAGTTGTGAACGGAATTTTGGACGGAATATATGGATAGTTCTAAATGTTCATGTTTGGTGATGCTTAACAAAATGTGGTAGCAGTATTTGCGATGGAAAAGGGAAATTCTGAATTCGTGTCTTGGTCAAGTGGTGTATTTAAGACAATCCATTAAAAATGGTTGGACCCAGACAAGAAAGTCAGCTGTGTGATCTAGTTGGGTAAATCTATGTGGCTACGGAAAGCTGGTTTGCTGGGATTTGAAACAGGACGCCGGGTGAGGTTGTTGCTGTTAGGTGATATCGAGGGGATGACTAGAGAGAACAAAAACACAGGACTGTAATGAATCTCTACCTTATCTCAGGTTTGAAGCACTTGATCTCAGAAATTTTAAGCGTATGTAAAGTTGTGTTTCAGCTGCTTTCATACTGTTACATCAGTTAGGAGTGAGATGAATCTAACAAGAACAATTGTGTAACAATTAGAACAAAAAACCTGTCAACTTTTTTCGCATGAACTAAGCTTGCATTTTTGATAACATCTACTATACACATCCTTAAGCTTGTAATCCAATACTAAAAATTGAAGTACCAAGCCTAAAAACCTTTTACTGATTAATTTTTATGATCCGAGAGAAAAAGAAGCAATCCAAAAAGTTGTCTGGACGCAAATTTGACACATTCTAAATTAATTTTTCCAAATACATCCATCATCAACATAATAATTTTTTCTCATTTTTTCTCTTATTTTTACATTATTTTTCAGTTTGTCCACCAAACTTTCTACTTCCAAAACTTACGCACTGACATTTTTTTGCAAATGTACGAGGATATTAGTACGTGACATCAGCCAGCAATGGTTTTAGCATAGATGCATAGATGATCTAAGGGATGACTAGGGGATAAAAACATATGACTGCAATGAATCTCCACCTTGTCTAAGGCTTGGAGCCCTTATCTAAGATATTTCAAGTGTATCTAAAGTTGCGGTCATCTACTTTAATACTATTAGATCATCTAGGACAGAGATGAGTCTAACAAGAATGTGTGTGTGTGTGTGTAGAGAGAGAGAGAGAGATGAAGTCTAACTATTGTTTAACAATTTGAACAAAAAACCTGTCAATGCCTTTTCTGATAACGTCTTCTATACGCATCCTTGAAACTTGGCTATGTTTATTTCTATTTTAAATGCAATTTATTTTTATTTAAAAATTTTATAAAATTAAATATTTTATCATATAAATTTTATTTAAATTTAAATTTAAAATTCTACCAATCTTTTTATAACAAATTAATAATTTTTTAATCATTATACTTATCCAATCAAGACTCTTATAATTTTACTACTAATATTTATTTATTTTATTATCTTATAAATATACATATTATCATATTATTCAATCATTTTTATATATTAAACATATATATAAAATAATTTTAATTCATATTCAAATCATTCAGATTTTCTTCCTCCATCCTAATTTGAAAACAAACATCGCCCTTGTACTGATTAATTTTTATGACCCGAGGGAAAATGAAGCAACCCAAAAAGGTTACTTCTGCAAATATTTATGGATATTATGACGTAACATTAGCCAGCAGATGGTTTAGCATAGATGCATGGCTAAAAATGAGAAGCCAATTCCACACACACACAACTAAGTAACTAGGACAAAAAACGCAGATAGACGACCAATCAAAGGACCGAATAAACCAGCGGCTACCTCCACCTTCCGCCATGTATAGTCATTAAATACCAAGAGAGGTGCATGTGATGCAAGTGCCTTTCCCTTTTCTTATCCCCAAATCTTTTCAAGCAGAGGCCACGCCCTTTTGATCAGTGACCGAGAGGCAATGGCCCTACTCCCCGTAGAAAACGCAAAGGCAAAAGCAAAGGGGAAAGCAAAAGAAAGTCATATCATTAGCAGCCAAGAAAAGCTTCTTTCAAGGAAAAGGCCACCGCCTATCTACAAAGCACAAGCAAGAAAGCAAGGGTACCCCAGCCCCGCAATGGAAGAGATGATGATGGTGATGATGAAGATCAGGAGCCATGAAACTTCTTCCCCAGATGCCAGTCAGCCCAATTATAGTCTCAACATCCCCATCTCCAACTCCACTTGCCCAACCTGGAAACTGTACGAGAATCCCTTTTATATTTCTCATCATCAAAGACCAAGTCAAACACCTAATCATCTGCTGCAGAATCAGCAGCAAGATTCCATCGATCAGAAGCAAATTCACAAGCTCCACCTCCCTATATCAACTCGAAAGATCGCCGCCTCCTTCTGGGACTTGACGTTCATCAAGCCCTTCATGGAGTCAGAACTCGAAATGGCCAGAGCCCAGATCAACGAACTCAAGGCTGAGCTAGAGCGTGAACGCAAAGCGAAGAAAAAACTGGAGTCTTTGAATAAAAGACTGGCCAGGGAACTGTCGGAGGAGAGGAAAGGGAGAGAAGCCCTTGAGAAAGCCTGTGAAGAGCTTGCTAAAGAAATCTCATCTGATAAAGCAGAGATAAGCAGGATGAGGAAAGAGATAGACGAGGAGAGGAAAATGCTGCGTACGGCTGAGGTTATCAGAGAAGAACGCGTCCAAATGAAGCTTGCGGAGGCGAAGATCATGTTGGAAGAGAAATTGTCGGAATTGGAGATTGCCAAGAAGATGAGAACTGAAACTGAATCGTCATCGTCATCATCGTCAAATCTCAGGAAAGACATAAAGACCAACCATCAAGAAAATTGTAACGCTCATCAGGCACCTTCAGGAGAAAAACTGAGGTCTGTTCTGGGGCAGAGGAAGCTGCCACCTTACGATGGCAATGGAAATGTCCATCCCATGGCAGTGATGCAGAGAAAAGCTTCGCCAGAAGCCGAGAATCCCCACATCAAACGTGGGATCAAAGGGTTCGTCGAATTCCCAAGAGTTGTTAGAGCAATAGGCTGCAGAAGCAGCAAGCATTTGGGCAACAAATTGGAGTGCCAAAAGGCCCAGCTAAAGATACTTCTCAAACAGAAAGGCCCTGTCAGATTCAATGGCCTTATTGCAAGCTAAAATCATTTATTCAATGTTGGTGTAATCACTTAGTGTCAGTGTCTTGATTGAATTTGCTTCATAATGCTGGCTGATTGTGGCAATTAATGGCTTTTGTTCCCTATGTAGTTTGAGCTTGTTCTTTTTGGCAGATGGATCGCTTGTTAAGGGAAAGGATCCATTCAAAGTTTGAAGCAGAATATGTATATATATATATCTTTACTTGCTTGTGGAATTGTAATAGTCTATTGGAATTGTATGTAGAAGAATGTTTCTTGTTTAGGTTGAAGAAGTAGATATGCTTTGTAACTTGCCGGTTTGGGAAGCAGATGTTGCCGTAGCATGAATTACATTGGATTTGCAAGCAAAAATATGAGAATTTGACATTGTCTCTGATTTGTGGAAAGTTTAGTCTTGGTAAGATTCCTACAGTATGTTACCAGTGCACATACAATTAATTTATCTAGTCTGGAATTGGGAATTAGAGTGTGGACAAATAAGGCCAGAACTAGAGTTTTTCTATCTGCGATTTTTATAAAAAAATCTATTGTGTTTCTGAAGGATCATGGGCAATATTGTATGCAGGCTTCAAGTGGATAGATGCAACGTGGTGTCAACGGAAAGAAACCAGACATGAAAAGACAGGGAAGAGAGAATTTTTCCAACCTGGCTGTCGAAAGTCTCTATTGAGCTGGCAAAGATGTCTCAGAGAAGCGCTAAACCCTAAAACTAGGAAAAAGAAAGTACCATATGCTGCAATGGACATGAAAAATAGCGGGGAATGAAGGAAAAACACCGACGCTGTAAGCCATGCTTCAGTATTCACGTTTTCCTTGTCCTTAACGTTTGTTTTGCAATTTCTGTCATAAAAAACATTCATTCAAAAATTATATTTCTCAAATTTTAGTTATTTTTCTCTCTCCTAATTTTATACAATTTTTAAAACAAAACGACTAAAACACGCTAAAACTTTAAAAATAAACGTACCTAGCTATGATTCGTACTACAGTCAGAGGTATTCCCCTTCCGAGACCTCGTTCTTCTTAGTTTTGTTTCCAGTCAACCGATGCAAATTGAGCTCGCTGCTAATTGTACATTTTTCTTTCAACTTTTGCCCTTCTTTTGGATGTGCGCGCACACAAATATATTTTTAACTCAGGGTAAGAAGAGAGAGAAGTGACAATCGTCAGATTTATGAAAGCTCTAATGTTCCCTCGAGTATACAAATAAACAATAAATAAATCATTTGATAACCAGAAGAGGAAAAATACATTTTGTTTAAGGTGAAACTCGGGGAGAGAGAGAGAGAATGGGAACAAAATAGACATGCAAAATGTTTTTCTCTTTTATCCAATATAGGTATACAACCCAACCAAAAGCAAATAACCCGATTAAGTTTTTCAACAAATAATAAGGAATTCTTCAGTTTACTGTGAACCTTTTCTAAATTTTAATTATGATCTCTCTATCTACATTGAAGAGGGCTGTGGCTATTGTTTCTAAATATGATTTTATATTGGAGCGATGAGTCATTACTCGTTTGCTTTACCACTGGGAAAGATGCATTTTGTTATCACCTTTTCAATTTTTGCCATCGCATCAAGCTCAACTAAGTATTTTATTCAATATTTAAATTCAAATACAAAAAAAATTTTACTCTTATATATAAGTATCAAATTATTTTTGACACCAGTCACTAATTTTCCTCTCTTGAAATTGTCTTCCATTAGCCAACCCAAACCTACAACAATATTCTGCCATAGAAATTTAATAACCATTGCTTCAGTAATTTTACCCAGAGGTTTAGCCTTAACCCACTTACTAAATAATCAATTGCCACAATTAAATATTTTCTCTATCCCGAAGCCAGAGGAAAAAGTTCCACTATCACCACTGCGAAAAAGGTAAATGAGGGATACGCTAATTTTTTACCATCTCAATAGGCACATGAGTGGCATTAGCATGTTTCTGACATTCAACGCTTCCACACTCATATTCCATAGAATTTGCTTTAAGTGTATATTAACAATAACTTGCCCTCAAAATCTTTCCAACTTTTTTTTCCACATATATGATTTCCAAAACACCTTACATGAGCTTATTGTATCACCCATTTAGCTTCTTCTGGCCCTAAACATTTTTGAAAAGGTTGAGAAAAAGCATTTATAATAAAGAACATCACCAATCAAAACAAATTGAGAAACTTTCAACCGCATTCTTTGATCTATTGTGCCTCTCTTTAGGCAGTTTATAATTGGTGCTCTCCAATCATTGGATTCCAAAACTGAATATTTGATCACCAGGTGTATGCTTTGGTACTACCCGCAGTGCAACATTCTTATGTAAACTGCAACTAAGATTCCCTGCCATTCTTGCTAGATCATTAGCTTTTTGATTTTTTGATCTCTCCAACCATACTAGACTAAATTTTCAAATTTATCAACCATCTCAGATAATGCTTCCATATACATCTTCATCTGTTCATCTTGAACTGCATACCCTCCGTAAAATTGTTGATAAACCAATTGTAAATTTGAATAAAGCTAAAGCTGATTTGGTGTTGACCTAATAAGCCATTCTAAGTCCCCATAAAAGGCTTCATACTCAACCTCACTATTAGATGCACATTCCATTAATCTCAACTTATACTCATAGATGTCCTCTTCGGAGCTAATGAGCACAGCTTATACCCCACTCGAAGTTTGAGTAGAGGATCCATCCACATATAACTCCTATAGTTCAAGTGGCAATCCAGGGGTCATTTCAATAACAAAATCTGCTAATCCTGTGCTTTCATAGCTGTTTGAGGTTGATACTATTGCCTATTTAATAACTCGACTAGATGTTTCTCCCTCCTCCAATATTCTCTTAAGGGGATAATCAGTAAATACTACTATAGGATGAGATACAAAATATGAACACTGTCTTCTAGCTATAACCACTAAAGCTAACAACAACTTTTCTACATCAAAATATTTCATCTCAACTCCTTGTAACACTTTACTCACATAATACATTAAATATTGTTGTTTCTCCTATTCCTTCAACAATGCTGAGCTGAGAGTTTCCTCTAAAGATGTGTGATTTTATAGCCTTCACAGATTTTGCCATACTAGACATAGAGGGTGAAAAGGGACAAGGAACCATATTTGGCTGCACTTTCTTAGCTACCAAAAAGGCGATAATAGATATAGAATAAAGTAGCTTAACATGACATGTTGGAACTAAAAAGGGAACATTTTTTGTATACCTTATACTCTCAATCACTCACGGACAAAAAAAAAAGGAAGAAGATATGTTATTGCTTGAATTTAATAGTTGTACTAACAAGTTTAATAATGAAACAGTGGCAATTGAAAAAGAAATGTGAGGGCTAGATAGTGAACATAAGCCAAGTGTGGAGAAAGAGTCCCATGCATCGCCAAAGCAAGAGGAGGAGGCAAATTTTGGAAGAAAGGCAACAAAGAAAATAAAAAGACTACAGAAAAGGAAGGAAAGATTCGCAACTCATGGGGGGTTGTGAATCCCCAATATATCTACTACACCACCCTAGACCATGAGTATCTTGTTAAGTTGTAGACATTAAATATAATGATTCTTAGTAGGTAACCCAAGCTATCTTTTATTGCTTTCAATCATTTTATTTTGTTTTTAAGTTTGTTTAGTTTTATGTTGTGTGGAGATCATGCATTCTTTTAACTTGGTGTAAGATTTCTGAGAGAATGAACAAAGATAGAAAAAAAAGGGAACAAAAATAATCATCGCCCTACCAAGTTGTCTCATTTTTTGTTGCTTTAGTTACTTGTGATAATGTGATTAATTATGGCTACAAAATAAATATGACAGGGGGCAAAGTATAAGGAATTTTGAAAGAGAATTTTGTCATTGCATGGTTATGAGTGCCAAATTTTTGGGCATGCAAGAATATGGTTTATTGTATGCAAGAATATGGTTTATTATTTAAATGGATAGCATGAATATGACATGAACTTATGGTCGCTGTACTTAATGTATGATGAATGCTTTGCAAGAAATTATTGTTTCTTTGTTCTATCATTGTTATTGAGATTAGCATACTAAACTTAGTATTGAAAGCATGATTCCTATTTAATTAGGCTCACGTTTTTTACTTTTGATTATTAAATTATTTGAGAAATTTTATGGTAAGGATAACATGATTGAGTTAGAAATATAAATCTTACCTTAGGTGCTGGTGAATTCTCTAGTGAACGAGGGAAATTAACTGGAAAAAAAATAAACAGTGAAAACTTAAAACAAAATGAGAAAAAAATATGAGATAATGAGGAAATTAGTTCTACTCCATTGAGTGGAGCAACTAAGTAACCAAGATTGCGCAGAGATTCCTATTCATTCTTGCAAAAAAAGGTTGTCCAGTTATAAGTATGCAAAGTATATTGAGTTAATTGTAAGTTGAATAACCAGCGATGCGCAATGACCCTTGTTTACTTTCGTGTAAAAGACTTTCAAGTACTTAAAAAAATAATTAAATCTCACAAGAGACAATGAAAAATAAGTGTGGGGGAGATTATGAAAAAGAAAAAAAATACTAACCCACACAAGTACACGGGGGAGAATTAATGTTGATTGAACTTGTTTGAGAA
This sequence comes from Avicennia marina, assembly GCA_019155195.1. Classification (NCBI taxonomy): domain Eukaryota; kingdom Viridiplantae; phylum Streptophyta; class Magnoliopsida; order Lamiales; family Acanthaceae; genus Avicennia; species Avicennia marina. The sequence goes on along the minus strand of CM032762.1, from coordinate 4,942,211 downwards.
GAAGTAAATTATTACCTAGAGTGAACGTCCCAAATTTAATTGTCTTAGAATTACTATAGGATTGTCGAATTGTTGAAGTGATTGGGGGTTGTCGAGTGCCACACACACGCAGCTATAATCTTGAATAATGATGAATTAAGTGATGTATGCATACACTTGATTTCTGAAATTAAAAAGAGTGACCAACTTTAAAATTTTGTGCATCAAATAATTAATTAGAAGAGAAAGTACTTGCTTAAGGACAAGCAAACCTTTAAGTGGATGGTGTGCTAACTCGACAAAAGGAATCATTTGTTCAATGTAATTCATTTGATCCGATGCTAGAATACTTTAATGTCAAGACATCTTGTGCTATTATTTAAATAGATAAATTACGTGATAAAATTGAACTTAATTTATTTAAATATTACATAATTAGGGTTAATATAGATATTTCAATGATTATGTTTCAAGTTTGGCAATTTGTAGATAATTTTGACTTGAAGAAAAGAAACAAACTTGGAAGGAGCAGTAGTTCAATACAAAAGATTAAGCAATTACTTTGGAAAAATGCCACATTTTGATGGAATATTAAATTGATTTGAAAATATTTCAAAAAGAAAAAGCAAAAGGAATTGGCTTTACAATGGTATAAAAATCAAGTTAATTGAATATCAAACGAGAAAGCTATGCAAAAGAATGTACACAGCCATAACAATCGTGGCTAGAAGGGTGATTACAAGAGCAAGAATCACAATAGTGGAAGGCTGCGGTGCAATCACGAAAACTAGGCACAAACTACATTGGAATTTGTGCAAAATGACGGCACAACCATGACCAGAAGTCTCGCAGTCATGAACAACAATGCAACAAATGTTTTGGACATTATTTTTAGGGTTGTTTTTGTCTTTTCTCATCTTTCACTCAAGCTCCAGCTTCATATACGTATATACATGTTTTCCGTGATTTTTAGAGAGGTCTTGAATTAGTTTTTATCATAAAAATATCCTAAAAATGGAAAAACAATCATTGAAGATGAGAAGAAAAAGGAATTTAAACCATATTTGAAAAGCGTTTATTTGTCTACGCGACACACTATTATTAGACAAAGTTTTCTTAAACTTTTTCTACTATTTGATGTTTGTTTGAATAATGAATAAATTGGCATTGGTTTTTTATTAATCATAATATGAGTTACTAATTTAAATTTTAATCTCTTGCGTTGGTATTTAGTTAAATATGTATACATGAATATATGATTAATTGTCCTTACTCTTGCTATCTGTAATTGCCAATTTGAATGGTAATTATAAAACTTAATCAACTCTATAATTAATTCATGACTATGCAGGGAATCGAGAATGAAACCTACATGGTACACAAACAATTGTGAATATTAATTTTATGAAAATAATGAACATGAAATCATAGAATTAGTGTAGGTAAAATATTATTAATTACAAAACTAAATCACTTAACAAAGTTTGAAAAAATCTCATGAAATCTTGAATCGAAGTTATAAGAAAATTCAAGAAAATATCTTATAAACTTCAAATTAACAATTTATAACAAAACAATTAAACTAAATATTAGCATCAATTAACATGCATTGAAAACCAACACAATACAAGAGACTAGACCTTCAATTACTGGTACTTTACTTTTTTCAAGATGGTGACTTTATTTTCAAGCATGTTCTTTCTTTTCTAACTACGGCCTAATTAATAAAAACTTAGATATATCAATAGATACAAAATCTCTCATAGTTGGAATAATACATGTACTCATCTCAGTACTAGGTTTTACTATAAATTTAATTTTGATGTGTTAATAACACACACCACTGCACACAAGCAAGGAGACAAAAAATGTAACACATTTTGTCTTGTTTCTTGTAACATGGTAGCATAAGTGTCCTATTCTTCACCCCAAACGAGAGATTTATGCAACTTCAAAACCAAGAACAAATAACTGCCAATAATTATACTAATTTCTAGGGAAAACTTCTATAATTAATAGAAAGAAGATACATTAAACGCTTCGGGGCATACATGTACATATCTCGTGCCAATTCAACAAATCTGTTAATGAGGTGTCCTACATATGATCTGAAACTAAAGACACCACAAAGTATGTAACCCAGCATCAGCATCTGGCAGATTGGCACAGCAAAGTCGAGCACCAGCCACCTCTAACCAATCATATCTGCGTCGGAAATGGTGTTATCTTCTTCATTGGGCGGACAAACTGATGCAGAGAGGTGTTCAATTCCAAGAGGAGAATGCCGGACTGAATACTGGAACATGACCTAAAACACAATCACCAAGTTCACGATAAGAACATCCATTGACAAGCCACATAAACATAAAAACTAGACATGAGATATGTGAATTGAAATGGATATCATTACACACCAAAATGAAATTCTATATCCTGATATCTACCACAAGAATGCCCTCACTAATTAACGGATAACACCATCAGATGGCTACATGGCTGCCAAATCTCTAGGGGATTACATAAATCAGCTCACTCTTAAGAGTAAATTGTTTTGCACAGATTAGCATGCTATTACCACCTCTCTAATTCAGAATGTAGATAACCACTCAGCCGATTACAGACAGGAAGATTAAGCTGTAACCCTTCTACCAGAACATTGGCTTGTTTCTGCTTTCCCGACATAGGCAAAAAACCAAACATTTTCATGAGAATGCTTGGGGTGTGTGAGAAAATAAGATAAAAGCAAAACTGCAAACTATTTTTTATAAGTTCCATAAAATGCCAAAAGGAACAGCAAACAAAGCACCAGGGCTCAAACTTGAGGAGCAAGTTTGTAGCTATGTCAAAATGCATCAAACATTTAGGTTCACTCAATTCTGTAATCCTTACTGAATGGATTGATGAGCAGAATAACGCAGACAAGGAAAACAAATTTAACTACACCAGCTTACCTTAGAGTAACTATCAGCAAAAGCTCGTGAACGATTAGGCTTTCCAAGGTAGTGCAAATCAGCTCGCTCTATTTTTCCATCTGCAAAACATAAACCCCCCTCATTGACAGCAAAACGTAGGAGGTTTCCAGCCTGAAGTCCCGTCTGAAAACCACGTATCAAAATATCATTAGATCTTATAATCTCTTTTCCTAAATTTGTTACTGTTGATTACATCGTATGCGTAAGAAAAATGCAGAGCTAATGCCATTGATATGAATTTCCTATCTGAATAGAATCTAGAGTACCTTTTTTATACATAGTAGTTATAAGTGCCTCAGCAGATAATTATTTTTAAATAATGCCATGCACAAAAGGAATCATTACTTACCATCTTAAAAACATGAAAAGAGTAAGAGAGTGGGAACAAAATGAGCGAAGACAGGAATTTAAAGGTTGTCCAACAAACAAATGAAGATTATTTCAAATTAAGCAAGTTGAGTCACTTCAAGGCTAAATGCGAAAACTTATTAGGGGAGTAACACCTGCAGTTCTACCAACAAACTGAGATGAGAGTGCTAAAACTTTATATTCTGGCCTTTGACACTTTGGTCTACAAAGCCAATGACTAGGAAACACACAGAAAACAGAAAGAAAGAAAGAAAGAATAACTTTTGGATCAAGTATCTAATATAATAATTATTAATGACCAAGTTCCAAGTTCCCAACAGCGGAACAAGAAATAATTAACATAAATTGTAGAACCAAATCAAACCCAAGAAAAGGAATTCCAACACTAACATTGAAACAGAGAACTGAAACTCAAAAATCCAAATACCCAAAGTAGATAAATTTAATGGGCATGCTTGTGTGTAGAATTAACTCTATTCACATAAGTCCGAGCATAGTATATATAAAAGGAAAAAAGGAATTCTTCCAACATGCTATTTAAAAAGAATTCAAATTCTTAAGTAAAAAATAGACTTAAAATCCTCCAAATTATGAAACAGGAAAATCTAAACTGAAAATTCCATAACCATTCAATTTGTAGCTCATCTTTCCACTAAGCAATACATTTCACCTTCCCAAAAATATTCAAGAAATTTTATACAATACCAGCCTAACAATTCGACTTCTGCAAGCAACTCCTAACCTAGAAATGCAAAACTGAACTTGATGCGCTTCACTTTTCAGACTACTGAACTCAAAAATTTAATTCTGTAAATGTACAAATAAAATTATCTAACCTTTTCTATGAAGTCCCTGTCCAAGCAACCAAATATAATAGGAGGATCATCAGATGTTGCCAATCTCCCATCATCAAGTAGTTCCAACACTACCTTATTATTTAGCAGAGTGGAAGATAAAATTTAGAACAACACTCAAATATGCAAATCCAATGGGCACCTAAAGCTATAAATAGCAATTAAGAAATACTTAAAGAATTTCTAGAAGTATCCATATTCCATAGAGACAAATATTTATGCAAAGTTGCTCCTTATAATCAAATGAGACATACAAAATGCAAAGAAAAAACTAAATGCAACAAGGATTTCCTCTTCCGTGAGATGCTGTGCAAGCAAACAAATATGACTCTTAGCTGCAAAACAATCAATCAACATGCATTTCTTATGTTACCCCCATTTCTATCTTTGCTAAGATCTATTATCAAATTGAGGCTATTCATATAGAATGCCAGATAGTATAGAGGGTTGAAAGACAAGGACATCCTCCTAGTAGGCTTGATTAGAATTATGTCAGTACAAAATTAAATATTGCTACTTAGCCGCTCTTTCTTTTCTTAGCTAACTTCCATAGATCAATACTGAGGCTATTACTATTGGTTTCCAGAAAGTACAAGTATCTAAAGACAATAGTACCCCTCATCTAGGCTTTTTCAGATTTGTGTCTGCAGTCTAGGCAGATCTAAACCTCAATCCTCATTGCAACAAGCAAGTTACAGAGGAAAGATGAATAAAAACAGTATGTGAGAACCTCTCACTCAAGGACTGAATAAAAGAAAGCAATTTCAAGTGAATCTATTATATCTACCTGTTGTTGATCTGGAACCTGTCCCTTACTATCTGTATCAAGAACATATTGACTACAATTCTCATCCTTCCAGACCAGTACCAATGGAGTATTTCCAGATTGATAATGTGCATGCCTGACAGAATCATATGCAAACAAATCAGAGTACAGAAGACAGAAACCTATACGTAAAAAGATTCATGAAACTATGTTAAAGTAATACCCGGAAAAAGATAAAAGAACAGTAAAAATTTAAGAAGATAGAACACAAAATGGCTTGCAGAATTTATTGACAAAAATAAAGGATGGGCACAAGCAAAACTAAAAATCTAATGGTTGTTAGTAATGTTTTAATCTAGTGATGAAATGCAAGGCCTGCAGACTCAATGATGATGCAGCATTTAATATATATGCTAAAAGGAAAAAGGCAAGGAAACACACGCACACACACACACACACACATACATATATTATAGTTAGATAACAGTTTACTTAGTTGAAAATTTTGGGGTGACTTTATGATTCTACCAACTAGAGGTAATAGATAACTTGCAAAAAGTCTATCTTAGTTCAGGATTTTATTTTATTTCTTTATGCAGAATCTAAGGTTCATGGATCCAAATTATGAATGGGCATTAATTTTTGGTTAAGTATATCCCTAGCAGAGAAGATCTTTCATGCAAATGTTCCTTAATTAGCACTGTTTAGTTTTATTTTTTTTTGGCCTCCATGGGAGACTGTTGGAAGGTCTCAGAATTTTAAGGTTTTATTACAAGTTCAAAGAGATTCTAGCCTTACTTTGCTTGTTGGACAATCCTCTAGTTTTTATTTGACTGTCCAGGATTGTTCAATTTGTGAATGTAGCGGCACTCACACAAACTGAATGAAAAATTGAAGGAAAATCTACCATTCTGTAGGAAAATATTACTAGGATATTTAGGAATATTTGTTTTAATATTTACACATTTAGTTTCCATATTAATAGGATTAGAATATTTTATTTCTTAGTTTTTAGTATTAAATTTATGTTAAGATATTTTTTATTTTTGATATGATTATATTTGTTCCACACTATAAATTGGGATCTCTTTTCAGTTATAATGCACAATTCAATTCTTTCAATCACTTCAACAAGGTACCAAAGCTCAATTAAGGTTAGGAATGGGAAAAATTTTCTCGCTTGCCGGGAGAGGACAGATCTAACAGCAAGCTCTAAGTGAACCTCATTAGGTAGAATGTGAAGCCCAATCAAATTGAAAGTATCACAGATGAACAACTATTGTTAGGCTTGGAGCAAAACCCAATCGACTTAGAAAAAACCATCCACAGGCCTACGCATGAGCATGTATATAAGTGAACTTGATACCACATATTAACCCAAAACTTTATGGCTATGAGTTATGAGTCAAATATCTACTTATATGTAAATTACTTTTTCTTTAGTCCCCTCAAATATGAATTTCTTCAACTTACTTCACGTCAATTAAAAACTTTTGAGTATATTATGATCTCACTAAGATACTCATTCACGTCCATCAATTCCTTGAACCTTCCATAGGACATAGGCCTTCCATACATTTACCGAGAACTTGCACGCCCATCACTTCCATGGGCCTTGTGGGTTTAATGTTTAGGATTTATTTTGATATTTACATACTTAGCTATATATTGATAAGATTAGAATATTTTCCTAGTTTTAGCCTTAGATTTATGTTAAGATATTTTTTTATGTTTAGTACGATTATACTACTCCACACTATATAAATAGGGACCTCTTTTGGATTATAATTTATGCTTCAATTCTTTCAGTCTTTTCAACACATCCTACATGGCAATTAAGATTTATAGATATGGGCCAAACAAAAAGCAAAATAAACTTAATAGCCTAGATGTAGGAGTAACAATAAATTATCATTTTAATCCATAGAACTTGAGCACACAGCTAAAAGCCAAATGTTTGCACCTAAGACATAACTGCAATGCTAACATATAGCCCTTAAAGCAAAAATTAGCATGACAAAGACAAATCAATATAGGAAAGAATTTTCACTTGAGGGACCTTTAACCTACAAAGATACAATAGTTTGAGATAAAATTATCAGTATTACTGTATTATCATATTTCTGGTCTGATAGATGATGTTTTCAATGTTTTGGAATCACAGGATATATTCACAGCCAAATGCACATAAGGCCTTTGCATGAACTTGAATAAACCATTAGTCATTTATGATTTTTTTGGTATTAGAACTAATGATCACAAAGGACAGATGCTCACTTGTTGTAGAACAATAGCCCATCCTTCACATATGGCACTGATTCGGTATAAGCGGCTTTTAGACCGTCCTGGTCACAATTGTATATGAGAACAGTCCTGAACTGGTATTTATGGTAATGCGAGGGATCATTGCATGCTCCTGTCTCAATAAGTTTGCTATTTAACCAGAAAAATCTGAACTCAGCTGTGCATTCATAGAGTGACATTCCTGCCCAGCAGACCATGTCAATTACATAGTATGTCTGATCAGGCTGCAAATTATAGGAAAATGAAAAAAAGCCACGAATCAATACACAAATCCCAGGAACAACCCCACTAAGAGAATGGGGAAAAAATATGAAAACTCAAGGGGAACAAAGACTGCTACCTCATGAAATATGCAATCAAGAATACAATAAGACTGGCCAGAGTGGGCACTGTTATTGGCCCTGGAACCATTGGGTAAAGCAGAAGGAAACCGGTGCAGCATACTGCCATTGCGTAACCTACTAACTGTTACCCCATTAGATGACACTACAAAACAGCGTTTTCCAGCTGGCCTAGCACATACATACCTGTAAAGAAGGTTAATTTGTATTCACATACAAGAGCCTTCAAGAATCTAATGAATCTACCCAAACTGCATACAAGGGTTTAACTTTCTTTCTTTTTAATCCATGAATCTCTCTTGAAGGCTTTAAAATCCTGGTAATTTCAGTACAGTCCAGAGCAAATTTAGAAGCAATCGTTATAATCAACATACTAAAGCTTAAACTCTTCAAACATGGAATATGGGGTCTCCCCCTTACGAAACTTCAAGCTTTCAAGCGAGAATATCAACAGAAACTAGACGAGGTGAGTAATTACGATACGCAATTTATACTTCACTTTCCAATATCTAAGCCAGGTCTTTTCTTTCAGTTAGAAATTTCAACTTACAAGGTTTTCCAATGAGCAACATGTCGAATTCAAATTCTCTTAACAAATAAAAGTAGTTGGATTCAAAGCAAGAATGACTTGAGATCACGGATATCCTTTAATAAAAGGGAAAAGGTGCAGATAAACTAAAAGAGCCATACCAATCGATATTTAATCTTTCGGGCACATCAACCATCCATTCGGGTAGCATCAGCTGCTTAGCAAACCATCGACGGGCTTCAGGCCCTCTTAGACTAGCTGCCTGTCGAACGTCAAAATCTTGAGCCCGCGCTTCGGCCTCGGACACAGTTTCAAGGTCTGGCTCAGGCTCGGCAGAGTCGTTTTGAAGGGAGAGCACGGTGTGGGCCAAAAAGCGGGCCTGGTGCTGGGCATCTCGACGGTTCTGGGCCTGCCTTTGCAAGGACAGCTCTCGCCGCCTCTGTTGGTCAGAGATTGCCGCCCGTTTGAATGGACGTCGGAGATCGTGCGGCGCCATAATTTTATCCTGCTTAATTCTTGAAGAATTTAGAGAATAAACTGTATAGGAGTTCTTGATTTCCGGTCAGAAATTCTAAAGTGGAGAAGTCCTTACCAGCAATATTATGCACGTCGCATATAATATAGTCGCCACCACCACCACCACCACCGGTAACCGGTGCCTTGAGGAAGGGGCGGGCGTTTGCCTACTGCTTTGTGGATGCTCTCTCTCTCTCTTCCCCCGTCTCCCTCTCCCTCAGTCTGTGCAGCGAACAAAGGTACTGAAATTAAATATTGAATACCGGAAAACCCGCCCTAAATCTTTCTTTCTTTGTTTATTACCCAAAAATTTTTCAAAATAAACATTATACTATAAAACCTTAAATTCAAAATTTTTTCGAATTTATCTTTTAAAACTAATTAATTATTTCTCCATAACTATTCAAAATTAAATCAAACATCAATTTTTAATTTTTTTATTCACATTTACTTTTTATATCATATAAAAATATATAACATCACAACATCCAATCCTTATTTCATATTAAATATTTATAAATATTATTTTACTATAAACCCCAATCTTAATATCAAATATAAATTTTTCTTCCAATTATTATTTGATTTGTTAAATGAATATTAATTCTATGTTTGGTTCTTGGAATTCATAGAGAAAAAGAAAATAAAATGTTAAGTAAAATGTTTTTACTTGTTTGGTTATTAAGAAAAATCATATAGAAAAGAAAATTAAGGAAATTGTGTTTAAGAACTAAAAATTCATTTTCCTCACCAAAGAGAAAAATTATTATGACTCTTGTGTCTCCTTCAAACTTTATTAATTCTATTTCTTTTATCAATTTTTTAAATATTTTTTCTCAAATTATAAAAAACTTAAATTCTAAATTTTTATTAATTTTATTTTTTTTCTAAATTTTCTTTTTCTCATTGAAATTCTTTTCAACCAAACAATATATAAAGTATTGAAATTTTTTTCATTATCTTTTCCTTTATCATTTTTTTTTCTATACTCATTTTATTAAACCAAACATACTGTAAATATTACAGAATACCATATTGCTGATCGAGAAAATATCAAACTTAAGGGTTCAAGATAATGCACCATATGAATAATGGATCCCATGTATCCACATTCCACACCTTCGAGAACGTATCTTGATGGCAGAAATTTTCAAATTCTAAATATGAATTTTGGGGCTACTTCTGAATTTTTAAAGTTTTAAGTGCATCTACATGTTAATACGTTTATTTTATTTACATACTGTTTTCATTATAATAATTTTTTTTGTTTTGCTATTTTCAATATAATTCTATGCTTTTATACGTCAGATTTTTTAATATCCTTCCATTCATTTCTTTTATCCTTCTTTGATCTTTTACTTTTCTCATATACTTTCAATTACATAATAATTTTTAATTATAAATTTTTAAAATAAATAAAATTTTATAATGTGTAAAAATCTTTACATACACGTCAAGCTTACCATCATTAATAAATTTCAAAATTTTGAGAAATAAATTTCAAAATTATTTCCGAATTCTAAAAAGTTTTTGATGGAAAAGCTCATATTTTAGTAAACCATCTTCACTAATTATCATCTATATACACGACAGTTGAGCCATGCTAATAGAAACCAACTTATAAATGGGTAAACCTATACCCTAAACCATTTATTTTATTCAAGTCTAAACTTAAGCCCATTATATATAATAAAAGGGGCATGAGTGAGGTCTCATACTTGGTGAAGTTTATGGGTGTAAAAACTCATTTAACCACTGTTCATTTATACCCATGACCCAAATCCCATTTACCATACTCTCCATTTAGTCTTCGTCTCTTCAAGTTTGCCACTTCGTATTCATAGAACTATAAGAGACAGAGCAATTTGACATTTATTGGATATGAGAGTTAGGCAGATCAAGGAAATGATTTACACTCTATGGTGGTACTAGAATTTCTATTAAAATATCAATTCAATTCTTGTGTTTTTTTGTTCATCGTTGTTTTTTGAAAAATGAATACCCAGTAGATTTGGGATTCATACGAGCCATGTTATGGGGAAGTTTACCTTTCTCTTTTTCTTGTGGATATCCAAATATGTTGAGGATATGTATGTTCTTACACTAGTAATACTTTTGTTGTAACTCCTAGAATTTATGCAATGAGACATTCATTAGTTAGGAGGGAATGGATGATACCTTTTGTATACTACTTTCTTGTAAAGACTTTTTTTTTTGTGGAGGGAATGGATGATACCTCTTGTATACTACTTTCTTGTAAAGACTTTTTTTTTTGTGTTGAGATAAGTGATTGGATGCACCTCCTTTTGCACATGGGATAAGTTCTCTAGGGCAAAAGACCACAATGCTTAACTAATAATTAATGATATGTCTTATAACCCGAAAGAATAGTAAGCTTAATATATGTTGCAATAGGGCTGGTGATCAAGTTGATTGAGTCCTACTTGATTGAATTTATTCACTTTCAATTTGATATTTATATTATAAATTGTAATTGTTAGAGTTTAGAGAAATTGTAATGTATTGACAAGTTATTGTGTTGAGTTTCATTTGAAAATTAGTTACAACTTGTGATTTTAGCACTCCGTGTCGATATCTTGTTTGATGATGCAGTAATTTTAATGATAAAATGAATATTTAAGGCATCTACATAATTATATTAAATATTTTAGATAATAACAAAATAAGAGATAAATCTTGAAAAAAAATATTCTAAAATTGATAGAGAAAATTAGAAAAAATATAATAAATTATTTATAATGTAATCACATCATGCAAGGAAAAAAATAAAAGTATTTGAATTTCATGCCAATTCAATGCTTAAAATCATTAGTTTTGACATAAATTTATTGACCTACCAATTTTCTTCTATATGGGTTATCAATAATTTGAAGATCTTACTTTTATATTTTTTTATATTAATTCTTTGATATATGAATAATATTTGTGTCTCATATTGAATCTAGTAGCCTAGTCAATCTACACCACTTTAAAATTGAGAACAAAGTAGCGGAAATGAGGTAAGTAACAATAACAAGGTTAAAAAGAGGAAGACTCGATTGCTTGGCTGCACTTTACCAACATTAGAGTAGATGGTAACGTACATGCCATTCGCAACTATTGTAAAAAAGTTAGCTGGCAGTGTTACTTATGAAACTAATCATTTGAAAAAATCATTTACAAAATTCGTATCCAAAATTTAAATTAAAAATTGAAAGGGGTTTAGGTAGAAGTCCTAAGAATAAATGCAAATTTGACCTAGCCAAAAGTCAAAAGGATTTAGTTGTTGTGCATTAAACACAAATATCCATTCAACATGGATGAATATGAGTATCTTGAGATTTTTCTAAATGATTTGAACGTAAAATTTAAACTTTTATGTAGAAATACTATTAGTGATATGATTGTAGTGTATGAAGAAAAAGTAAGAGTTTACAAGTTGTTAATGAGCTTAAATGTAAAATAACTTGAATGACAAATATTTTGACTCAACTGCTCACTTTATTGCTCATCGTTGAAAGCTAAAAAAAAATATTGCATTTAAGGAGATTCTATATCTACATGATGGTAAGTCCTTCAAATTCATGAAAGAAATGGGAATTTGGAGGTGTTAGCTTTAGTTGTTATTGATAATGCTTCTCATTTCTTATTTATCAATAATTCTACGATTAGAAAGTTGAAGGAATGGATTAGAACTACGAGATATTTGTATAAGTCTATAGTTGTCACGAAAAAATTTCACGTTGCTTTAGAACAACGTTGTTTAAATGAAAAGAGACAAATGGCCACCGGATGTGCCTTACAATTGAAATTCAATTTATAAGTTGCGACAACTTTACCTCTTCTGGAAGTTTTTGTTCTCTACAAAGCATAGATGGACAAGATCAATTTAATCATTTTGAGTCAAAATAGGAAGTTGATAAATTGGTATTTGAGTATTTGTTGTTTTTTTATAAGGCCACACAACATTTTATCAGTTGTAAATATTCAATTTCACTGATATTTGTGAGATTTACTTGAAGTTGTTTGAGTGAAAAAATAGCAATTGCGATTTCATTTAGAGTAAGGCATATTCCATGAAAGAAAGATTTGATAAATATTGGGACGAATGTTGTTTGGCTTTAACTTTGGTTGTTATTTTTGATTTGAGGTTCAAACTAGAATTATTGGAGTACTTCTATCAAAAAATTTATGGTTTGAATGCTTAATCATACATTCAAAGAATCCATGATAGTTTGGTTAAATTGTTTGTCGACCAACATGTGAATACACTAGCTTAAATAGCTTTATTTTTGAAACGCATGTTTCTTCACATGATTTTAATAAATGGTGTCATGAGTCACATGTATCTTTAAAGAAAAAATTAGAGTTATATATCTACTTAGATGAGCTTATATTTTCAAGAGAGCAAAATCATTTAATATTTTAGAATAGAGTAGAACAAATAGTCTTAGGCTAGCAAACTTTGGCAAAGATAGCACATGATATATTGGCAATCCTAACATTTATTGTTGCATCATGAGCGACATCTAGTATTGAAGGTCATATTATCTATGAGTCGCATACTCGTTTGCTTCTTGATTCAATTGAAGCATTAATAATAGTAGATAATTGGATTGCACCAATTCAAAGAAAGGGTGAGTAAATTTAGTTACACTATGTATAGTTTCAATTCTCATTACTCATTTCAATCTAATTATTTTTCTATTATATTTCCATGTTTTTTTCAGTTGGAAGTGATCTAGAGTTGTCCAGAATTTAAGTGAAAAAATGAAGACAATAGAGGGAGTTACATTTTGGTAAGTTAACTATCATCTTTATTAAATACTAACATTTTTTTATTTACTTCTATTGCTCCAACGTATATAATTTTATGCTTCATTAATGCCTTTTCAAATGATATTTTAAGTTTTCTGACGTGGGTCACAAAGCTATGATTGCTATAAAGGCAAAGAAAGAAAATAAAATGGAAGATTTGATGGTGTTGAAAGTTGCATGATATTGCCCTATATATCTATGTTATTTCTTTATTCTATTGAATGAGGCACATTACATATGTTGTCTAAGTTGTTTATTTGCATCCGGCATTGAACATGGGCATTTTTATTTTTTTTTTGGTGGTATAAAACAACTATCATGTAAGTATATCTGTATTTTGTAATTCACTATAGTGGGAGCCTTTTTTAAAAGGAATTGTTATTAAAATGGGATGTATATTTTATTTTAAATGTCAACAAAATATAAAGCATGAAGTTTTTGTATTACATGATGCGACCAATATGATACTTTTAAGGTCTTCCCAAGAAAAAAAAACTGGATTAGATCAAAGTTAGGTCTCGAATGCAAACCCGACCTATTATTTTGACATTTTATAGGTACAGTATATGTATGGGAGGTAATGGATAAACTTTGAGTATGGGACTTAGAAGGGTATTACCTACCCATTTATAAGTTAAATAGGAACTTTGAAGTGATCATGTAATATGAAAATTTTTTGTACATGTAAATCCCATGATTGAGCAACTTTAATGCTAATGTTGTGAGATACTGAAAATTAAGGACTATTAAGCCTATCTCAAGTTTTATGTTTATATAAATATATGAATAATATAGTGGTTATCAAAATTCTTTGTGTATTTATTTGTTTAAATTTTGGACAAAATGAATGTAAAATGAATTTTTGGAGTTAATTAATGTTCTTAACTAAAAATAAATCAATAAAACAACAATAACTATAGATTTCAAGTTGTATTCAACAAACTTAATGGCCCACTTTGTCACTCAATTAGAGGTCTTAGAGTGATTAAGAATTGTTTGAGTGAGTGGTTGGGTGGTACTTTAAAGGTGAGATAAAAAAAAATGTAAATGCAACCTTCTAGTCTGGCTATCAGGCCAAAATAAATTTCTTGATATCAAGGTATCTTATTTTAACCCCTTGTAAGACTTTGTTCATGTAGGATACCGAGAATTATTGTTTTTTCTTGCTTGATTAGTTCTTAATTAACAAATAGAAGCAATATCACTAGATATATGTAAAGACTTCCTTTATAGTTAGCTTCTAGGGAAATGGAAGGGTACTTAAATAACATTTTAGTTTGTCAAAGGTACTCTTCAACACTCTTCATTTCATTCAAAAGTTCTTATCTTCCTCAAGACTTGAAAAAAGGGTAAACTCCAATCTCCCAATTTGGATATAAATCAATTGAGTGCCTTAAGTTAACTAGTTAATTGTGGTACTTAAGTTACTCAACTGGACATTTCTTGTATTGCACAGGTTTTTCAATTTTGATCTCTATTCCTCTTTGCTACACCAAATATGCAAGAACCCTTCATCCTAAAAGCACACTAGGCAAGATTTATCTTAAAGTAATTCTATCTTCCTGCATTTCTTCCAAAAGTCTGACTATATCTTGTGATTTCATTAACATATCACCTATACATATTTTCATGTTCTGACTATTTTGTTTCCAAGCATTTTATCTACCACTTTTTTTTATTAGTTCCTACATTTTTAAACTAAATGACACAACCTTATGGCTAAACTTTCCAAATAGTGTTGTGAAACTTAACTTCCCAAGTGGTGCTGTGAAACTTACTCTTTTCCATTAATTATTAGAAGGGAAATCCAATAGTTTTCTTGAAAAGCATCTATTGTGCTATGTAGCCTAATTCCTAATGACGAGTCTACTAACAATTCTATTTTGGATGATTCATAGCAATTTTTAAGAGACATTATTCAAATTTCTAAATACATATATGTTATATTCCTCCTGATTTGGAGACAATAGTCACATCGAATAATCATTTTGGAAATTGAATTTCCTAGATCCACTTTGTATTATTTAATTTTTGAATTTCTTATTTCATAGCATCAACTGTCTCGGATTAAATCATTGCAATTTTTGTATTACAAATTTCACATTGGATTCAACATTCTAGTGCTTAGCAATAGCGGGATTTGTTCCTATCAAATTGTCAACGAAAAAAGCAAACACGTCCAAGTTTATCCTCATAAAATAAATGACTTGAGTTTCAAGAATTATGTCCAATTCTAATCATACTTTAGTGTATGCCTCCACCTTCCGAAGGACTAGTTTTATAGTTAATTGTTCCTTCATTGGCTCCATTGACCCTAAGGCTCATGTGTCCATTGAACTACTTCATTCCTAATGCTTAGTTTTCTTAATGGTCTTGATACAACATATCCTCACCATCGATTGATCTTCTAGACTCCCATCTTGTTCTCCATAGGAAATTTTCATAGACAGATGTATAAGAGGCGCTATAGCTTTGAATATTGACAAAATTGGACTATTTAATCACATTGTAGCCCATAATCCTATCCACAACAAAGAAAAAAATGATTTTTGTCTTTGTAAGTTCTGGTCTTAGAGTGACAAGGAACGACATCTAGCCTTTAGGCTAGACAAGTTCTCTGGTGAATTTAAAAAGTGCACTAACTCTTGTGTCTAGCACTTTTCTCTTTGAATCTTTATTCATTAGGATTATAAGTCAAATTTCTACTGAGCTATCACCATCCACTAGGCCCATGACCACATCATAGTTAGCAATCATGGTTTTTATTATTGGGGAATCTTGGAGGTAAAATATGATCCCCTCATATCCTTCGTACTAAATTGTTTTTTGTTTAAAACTTTCTTCCAACTTCACACACTTTTTAGTTATCATTACACTTTATACACAGGCTTTTTGAGACATGTTGGATTTCTCTCCTTCAAGCCCTCCTACAATAACATGGATAAAGTCTCACTTGGGTTCCCATGCCTTCTTGAGGCTCATTTTATTCTTTCACTATATCGTTAGCAACTCTTTTTATTGAGTATTGATTAGCTATATCTTATTGAAAATAGCCTCTCTTAATTAGATTTTCAATGTAAAACCTTAATTTATTGTACTTTTTAGTCTAATAACCATACACATTATGAAATTCATAATACTTCGTGTCTAGGGGCTCACACTAGTGGCGTCTCAAATTGGTGAAGGAATTCAAATATATTAGCATCCTAGTAGGTTCTTAAGATTTGGTCTGGGCTTAACTTTAGTTAAGTGAATTGATGCTCTCACACCTATCCTTGAGAATTTCAAATTACAAGTTTGACAGAAGTTGGTTTTTTTTTTCTTGGCCTTTGAAACTTTTGTTCATCTCTAACTCTTTCTTGGAAGATCTTATCCTTCCGTCTTGGTTTTTGTGTCTAGCTTCCTACATGTTGATGCATTTCTTAGCTTACACTAATATTCCATTGAAATTTTTTGTTGATTTTTTTGCCATTAACTAAAAAATGGCCATCCTCAATCCATGTACAAAAGTGTTAGCCAACACTTCCTCTTTGGCTAAAGGAATCTCCAAAGTGCTCATAGTTAATCGTTTCGTATACTCCTAAAGTAGAGATATGATTACTAACTTTTAGTACTATCCAATTAATGTAGGGCCCATGAAACAAAATCATCAAAGTTCTTGATAAATTGAGGTGGAGAGTGTTGAACCATCATTGAGTTGCTCCAACATTGTCAAGAAAACTTGGCATTTCACCTTTTAGTATAATAATGCTTAATGTTTGATTTAAGATACATAATCGCTTCGATAGATTTTAGAAACTATTATATACATTGTCATTCCTAAAATTGGAAGGCAATAGATAAGCTAATATCTCTTTTCAAAAGGGTAAATAATCCTGAATAGTTGAGAATCTCAAGTTGGGTTGTTGAGACTTAACCTCAGGTATCAATAGGGTTGTACTCTTAAGGAGTTTATTACACACCCTGCCCAGGGCTTATTCATTCTCAATCCCTTTTTTACCAAAATCCAATTCATACTATTTGCCTCTTAAGAAAATCATTTGATGGTTATGCTTGTCTAATCGTGATTTCATCCTATCAAGGCAAATGGTTTGGTCCATCTTTTAGTGCTTTGCACATGACCTCATTGACTATATAACAAAGCTACCTGATTGATAATTGAGCGTTAGTGGTAGGTGTAGATATAGATGAGTGCACCAACTACCAAAAAAAACTCTGTTTTTTATTTTTATTTTTATTTTTATGTTGGAATACAGAAACAATACCAAAGCATGCAGTGGAAATACTATACAACTTTTACGTGCATAATGGTTTAGAATTCACTCACCCTCCCTAAGAACACAATCACTCAATAGATTTGCAAAGCCATCAACACCATAAATATTTACGAAATTTGGTGTAATCATACTTACATCTATGGGGTGTCTCCTAGTAGAAATGAGTTCATTAGAAATCAACTTAGTTTTACACCAAACTTATATAATTTGAATTCAATCTCACATAATTTTTTCTACTTCCCTACAACCTTGATTCTTGACTAGGTGGAATTTTACAATAAGTCCTCCTTACTAGAATAAAGATGTAACACTACAAGGTTCCCACCCTTTCATTAAAGCAAACACTCCACATGAGTTACAATACTCATTGACTAAATATTAGTGCAAGAGCAAAATACAAATAACAATGACACATAGATTCAACACTCAAGCTTGCCAAGTTGGTCAATGATCACACCTTGGGCTTTAACAATTCCATTACACATACTCTAGAAACTTGGATAGATCATTTCTCCATTCCTCTACATAAGTAGAAGTCCTTTCAATTGAATCCAACGAAAATGGGATTTTTTAGATTCACTAAGACCCTCTTGATCTGGTTAACTCTATAGCTTTCATATATGTTGGTTCCATATTGCAATTTCGAATTAACTTTTCTTTTAGCGCTAGATCAATTGCTTGTTCAAACCTCCTAATTAAGGTACGATAATTTTACAAGTCCTTTCTGATATGACTTGATTTTCTTGGGTGAGATTTTGAACAAATAGGGTCAGCCTTTCTTCCTTTAGGTTGATTGCAATCTCTTTAATTATTTCTCCAAATCTTGCTATATCACAAGAAAAATTTGTTAGGAAAATGTTATTAAAATAATATCTTTTGAATATGGTAATAATTTTGCTTATTTGAATTACCACGTGCATGTCACATAATTGCCAACGTACTATAACAACAACAATGCCCCCTTTGTTATTATGTGTCACAAACCCCTTTAATTTTTGAAATAACAAATTAACACACTCAACCTAATCAATGTCTAGCCCCAATTTCAAGACTTGGTGCAAAAGCATGCATCCAAATAGATTTATAAGCAAGTAAAGATAAAATTCGTCAAAACACTAAGACTTATGACTAATAGGTATTGCAATGTCGATGGGACAAAACAGATTAAACATTGCAATAACCAACATAGCCTCTATAAACTAACAACCAACTAATGTAAAACCTAACCTGAACAACTAAGGCAACATGACTTCATCAACAAAATAAACAAAAAGACACCAAATGGCACTAATAGTAGCAAAATCAATCAAACTCCATCAAAGTAAAGCAACTTTAGAAACTTCAGGCAATGTAGACTTCCCCTAAATCTAAACTTCCTAATCTCTATTAGCTTAGCAACATTTAAACTCCCCTTTCTCCCCAGGACCACTACTCCCCTATATGGAACGTAACAAAATATTATTTGAAGAGGGAAAGAAGTAGTATTGGAGTTAGGAATAGGATAGCCTAGCTTAATCAGCAGGTCTTGTTGGTGTTGCAATAGGAGAAGGAACATCCTTTTCACTAGATGCAACTTAGGCTACTTTGGGTTCTAGATTAGGTGGTTGCACGAAATCTTTGACATAGAAATCTAACGCATTTCTTAAGTTCACAATCTCTAAACTTAAAGCAACTCCTCTTTTCTTTCAGCTAAACAATATGGGAATCAAGCCTCTAACAAGTCCCTCGAGATAGTGAATAGATTGTTCAAACTTATGCAAGAGAAATTTGCAACATCTTTTTTAAATATTGCAACATCTTCAATTCTGCCTATCCCAAAAAAGTATAGCAAAACAAGCATTTCCTTTAAAACATATATTGTGTTTGCAGTAGGCAACTAGTTGAAAATTGCTAGGTTAAACACCAAGAAATATCACAAGGTTAGGGGAAAAGATTTTAGATGAGAATTCAATTGCAATGCAACTAATCTATTCCTAATCAGTGTCCTTGCAATCTCATGATATTCAGGGATGAAATCATCTTTATACGCATTCTCAAGTCCATTATCAGGCCCTCCCAGTTGTTAATTGATCAACGTAGTGGAAAACTTAAACATTTCACTATGCACACATATTTTTTCTAACCAAGGGAACTACAAAACCCCATCATCCTTACCTAAATTATGTAAAAGTCATGAACTAAAGTAGGACGGTATCCCCTAGACTCAGTTACAGAGTCAATCATCCTAATATTACTGACTATAGTAACAAAACTAATATCCTCATATTTGGTAGTTTAAAGCTTCCTTTCTAAGGTAAACTTCCTACTAGTGTAGTGTTGAACCAACAATTCAACTTTCCTAATGTAGAATCCCCATCTGTAGGCCTTTTTCACATCAATGCCTAAATCAACTATTGGTGATTTTTGGCTGCTTTCCCTAAGTGTAGTCTTACTTCACTTAGACATGTTTTTTATTCCTAAGGTTTAGATGGAAACACACCTTGTCAAATACTTTAACCCACTCAAAACTAAAGACAATGGGATATCATCTTTAAGCTCCTACAGAGAATGTTACATTGGTGTTGTGACATGACCTCCATTAACACTTGTATCAAGTTGTTGAGTCTCTATTGTAACATCTTCTATTTTCATATCTCCATCAAGGCTACTAGTAATTTTTTCAAGGTGATTGCCACCAATTTCCTTTCCCTAGGGAGCATCTCTAATAGCTACAATCTCCTCATCAAGTGAATCTTCTAGACTTACATTCAAATTTAGTATTGTTTTGCTGGAGGTTACACTATCAATTCCTTCAACATTTTTATCCTAGGCTCCATGGCTTAGGGGTTTTCTTCCTCCATAGGTGGTTTTAAAAGGTAGATAACTTTTAGTGGTTTTGCATCTAATGCAACTTCAAGTGATACCATAGACAATTAGGCTTCGACATCAATCCCACTCCTTATGTCCTTTCTTCAAAGTGTTGTGGGGGGTTCTTCAATAGGGTTTTTTTGAAGTTCTATACAATGCTCTTAAGGTGATGAAGGGTTTTCCAATGGTTTAGGTTTTGTAGAGGGGATTTTGTGTGGCCCCAAGAATTATAGTGGGATCTTAGATAGGCTCATGATAGGAACCTTTTGAGATATTTTTGTGTGATGCAAAAAGCAATTGTCCATGATGATAAAACACAAATGAATCAAATAAGGATTTAAAAGAAGAAAACAAAAGAGTATAACACTTCATAAATCTTTAGTAGGATAAAAGCACATATGGTTGCAGACTTATTTAAAACACTATAATAGAATGCTAAAAGATCTAAGATTTTACCAAGGTAAGGAAAAGGTGTTGACATTACCAAAAAGAGCTCTTCCTTTTTAAACAATCAAATAATCAAGATTCTACCTCCAAATTTTGTTGATCCTATTTCCTCCTTGAGTTGGTATTATCTTGGACTGAAACTAATTAAGCAAGTAAAGGCCTAGCTCTTTCCTTGAGGCCTCAAATTGGCTAGCCTCCAATAGCTTTATGAATATGTCAGCTTGTTGCTTATGTGTTGCAATATAGTCTAGCACCATCATTTTGCTTTCCACTAATTCTCTAATGAAATGGTACCATATGTCACTATGCTTCATTCAAGAATGTTGCACTATATTTTTCTAATATCTATTGGCTTTGATTATCCCAAAGCACCAATAGCTTGTCTTGCTTCACCCTATAGTTTTCTAACATTTGTTTTATTCATGGTAATTGAGCACAACAGCTTCTAGTAGCTATTTATTTGGCTTCAGCTATAAACAAAGATATGAAATTCTATTTTTTGCTATACTAAGAAATCAAATTAGTAACTATGAAGAAGCATCCTTTAGTGGTGCTCTTCCTATCAACTACATTGTCAACCTAATCAACATCACTATACCAACTAGATTTAACTTTAAATTTTTGGAGTACTAAAGTTCAAGATCAACTTTATGAGCCTTTCATATCATGCTTGGATCTAAAGGCATCCCATCTTATTCCTGGTTAATCTTGTGAATGTGGGCATTGATTTTGCAACATACCTCAATCATTCAAATCAAAATCTTTTTAACTAGGCTCATAACAAACTCACTTTTGCTAATGAATGTTCCTTTTGATCCTTACTTCATTTATAACCCCGAGAAAAATGAAAGTTCCCCTACCATGTTCATTTTCAAACTCATGTTGTATGATGTTGATAAATTCCAAGACTAAAAGCTTAGAAGTGCCTTGAAATACTGTCATCTACATAGATTTATGCTATCAGAATATCCTTACTGCAACATTGAATGAACGTCTTGTCTGTTCCTCCTTTTTGATATCCCTACTTGAGGAGAAACTTATGAGCCTTTCATACCGAGCTCTAGGGACTTGCCTCAATCCATCTAATGCCATCTTTATCCTGTATACATGGTGAGGAAATTTTGAATCCTAAAATCCCCTTATTTGTTCCACAAACACTTCTTCTCCAAGAATGTTGTTTAGGAAGGTACATTTTATGTCCATTTGAAATAGTTTCTCCCTCTTTGAGTAATCGACTTGCCTTAAGTTGTCACTAGTGCAAAGATTTCATAGAAATCTAAACCTTCCTCTTGTATATATCTTTAGGCAACTAGCCTCACCTGATTCCTCATGATCTTCCTTTCTTTAGTGACAATGATTTTTGTGTTCTCAAGTCTTGAAACCAAATACCACATATCATTTCTCTCAAATTGTACAAGCTTTTCCTACATGGCATTGATCCAATACTCATCTTGCAGTGCCTCTTTCACATTCTTAGGTTCTATAAAGGAAATGAAGGAAGAATTACTAGCTAATTCTTAGTGGTTCATGCGTTTAGTACCTTTAGTCCACATATGTCCATGATGATCTCTAGTTACCATGTGTAGGTGATTTTCTTCACACTAGATCATGCTTCTCTTCCTTGATCATTCTATCCATCATTATCATCATTGTGTTATTCAGATGTTGCAACATTGATAACACCTGTATATCTTATATTGCAACAATTGAGATTCCTTGTTGCACCTTTCTTTGGGTGAGGCATCTTACTTAGCCCCTAACCTTTTTCAGTTGCCATTTTAATCCTTTAGCACATCATCATCAACCTTAACATGTTCCTTCACCTTCGACTGCTTGTGGAATAGACAAGGAAGATACCTATCACTTTCGGAGCCAAACTTGGCAATCGATTCCTATCCTTTGAGATGTAGCATTTACTCCCAAAACCATCGAAGTACCCCATGTTTGGCTTCCTTCCTTTCCACAATTCATATGATGCCTTCCCAACCAAAGGCCTCTAGTGAACACCATTAGTTATATAGCAAGCAGCATTTATGCCTTCAGCTAACTAGCTTGAGCTCAATCCTTTAGATTCAACAAAAACACAAGCCATTCCCTACAAAGTATGGTTATTACTTTCCACCATACTATTTTGTTGTAGTGTTTTTAGAGATAAAACATTATGTAAAATGCCAAGGTTTTCACAAATTCAATAACAACTAATTTTTAAACTCTTTACTATTATCACTCTTTATGTGACTGATTCTGCTTGCCCTTTGTTTCTCAGCTCGAAATTGAAAAGTACAACTTTTTGAAAGACTTGAAGGAACCTAATTTGTCTTTGAGGTAGTCCACCCAAGTTTATTGAGATTATTCACAACGCAAATGAGAATGAAGTACTTTTCTCCAACTCTTGCAGTGCCCATTGGTTCCATTAGGTCAATATGTAAGTTGAGCACTCTTCTACTACTTTGATGTTGAAACATAGAATGTGATTTCCTCTATTGTTTTCTATGCTGGCACACTCCACATAACCCTTCCTTTTTTTGCTCAAAATAGGCACTCCAAAGATAGCTTGAGTTTTGGAAATCTTGACAAGATTTTGTAATTTAGGTAGCCAAGCCACCTAAGCTACAACTCACTTTCTTCAACTTTTGTCCTATTACATGTTGCAACAATGTTCAGAAGATAATAGTTATTTGTTGACCTTTGTACTGTTAAAACACTTTAGTTCTACTCATCATAGACCATGCATTGATCCCTTGTAAATCTTATAAAAATATTTTAATCACAAAGTTGACTTGTGCTCAGTAGATTCACCTTTAAGCCATCCAAATGTAGAATGTTCTTTAATCTAGGCTGTCCATCATTGCTAAGAGTTCCCATACCAATCAATTTCCCTTTTTTCCTAGCTCCAAAGTTACTGAGCATTCATTCAAACTCTTGTAATCAATCTAATTGCCCTTGTTGCCTTTCATATGTCTCGAATAGCCATTATTAAAATACTATTGATCTTTATTATATGCATGTAAAGAGACTTGTAGAGTGTAGCATTTGAGATCTTCCTTCTCGACCTAAACTTGCTTGGTCTTCATCTACCCGTCTCCTTTGTAGGTTACCCATGATATGGCTCTCATGAGATGCTGTAACAAAGAGTAGCATCTAGAAACAGAATGTTCAAATTTTGAATAGAAATAGCATTTTACCTTTTGCCTTTACCTTTTCTTAGTACATGCATCCTATGGTATTACAACATGTGAAGAACATTGGGTTGTGACTTCGATGTTGCAACATCACTGTCACTATAATTTGATGTACACTAATATAAACTTTATTTCATCTATGATAAACTGCATAAGAGGTTCATTACTGGTGTATCCTATACTAAAATGGTCGTTGTCCTACTTTCCTATCTACTCCAGGTCATCTAGCTTACTCTTTCCTTACTTAGATTTATAAGGGTGGCTTTAATCATCTAATTTCATCAATGCAGTGTGGTGTAATTTATTCAACTTGTTATTCTCTTTCTTTTGTCTAGATAAGGATATCTTGAGTTCATCAACAACTTTCTTCAACTCTGATTTTTCTTCATTTAATTTGTTGTAGGTCCCTTTGAATTCTAAAACTTTACCTCTTATAGTCTGTGCCTTCATCCTTAATGCTTTAATCTCACCACAGGTGGTTGCCCACTTATCATGCATCAACTAATAAGTTTCCATTAAGTCCTCATGAGATATATCCTCAACACTAGAGCTTCTTCCCTTAGAACCATCTTCATTTTAATTTAGTGTTAGAGCATAACCTACAGTCCCTTTCTTCTAACTTGTAGTGTTAAAGGCAATATGAATGCTATTCTGTCCCTCCTCTTCAAGCTAATCAAAACCCTTTCCACTCCAAGAAATGACCATGGATCTTCACAACTTCTTTCTAGTATTTGCACATTTGGTCATGACATGTGTGTATCCTCCACATTCAACGCATTGCACTCCCTTTTTCTAATTGTTTGATTTTTTGTTCTTATTTTTCTTAGAGGCTTCTTCACTGGCCTTTTAAAATTGTTACCTTGTTATTTGGATTATGTCTCCTTTCTTTCTTGATGAGATTCCTCAGTTTTTTTTTAGCAATGAAGGCCATCTCATCTTTATCATGTTGCAACACTCTTCCTCTTAAAAGTGCTTTTCCATTCTTAAGGCGATTTTCTTGTTCTTCTTTACATGTGCCTTGTTCATCTCATATACTTGAAGAAATCCTATGGGCTCATCTAACTACATATACATATTGTCAACTTAATGAGTCTCTTTGATTGCCCTAACTTTTGCTGCAAACCTTTTTAGGAGCGACCTTAGAGTTTTGCTCACTAGTTTTACCTCTTAGTACTTTTCCCAAGTTAAGAGGCTTGATTTGTAATATCCTACGGCTTTTCATTGAAGACCAAAATTGTTTCGTCTTCACTTATTCAAAAGTTTTCAAACTACAACGCCATCATCCACAATTTTGAAATTCTAATCATGCCAACCAGTTCCTTCGTAGACATTCTATAAGATGTCTCAAGCCTCCTTAAAAAATTTATAGGTAGAGATTAGTGTGAAGTGTTCTTCATCAACCCTAGTGAATATGGTATTTATTGCCTTGAAATTACTAATGACTTCTTGTTCCTCATCTAGAGTCCACCTAGTTAAGTCCTTGGGAACCACCTTTCCATCATTGGCTTATGTAACAAGTGGTTGCCATCCAATGGTTATGGAGAGCCATGCTAACTCATCTAGTGATTTAATGAAGGTAAGCATTCAAGCCTTCCAATACGGATAATTTGTGCCGTCCAGCAATGGGGGCAAGTCATCAATGCACGTTCTTTTGTATTCATCATCTAACCACGTAAACTAAGACCTCACTTTCTTGGTCATGGAAGTTCAAAGTGGTGACATTATTCTAATACCACTTATAGGTATGGACGCATGCACCAATAGTCAAAGAGCACTCTATGATGGAACATATAAGCAATACCAAAATGCAGCTAAAATATTATGTAACTTTTAGGTGTAGAATGATTTAGAATTCTCTCACCCTCCCTAAGAATATGATCACTTAATAAATGAAACAATTGCTAAGAGATAAACGCTAAAAATGTTTTATGTAATTTAGTGTAATAATGCCTACGTCTCCATTAAAAATCAATTGAGTTTTACACCAAACTTAAATAACTTGACTTCAACCTTACTTGAGATGTTCTACTTCCCCACCATCCTGGTTCGCGACCATATGGAATTTCACAGTTAGTCCTTGCTAGAATAAAGAACTAACACCATAAGGTTCCACCTTTTGGTTAAAGTAAACACTCCACATGAGCTACAAGAATTATGGACTCAATATGAGTGCAAGAGCAAAGTACAAATGTGACTTTCAATGACACATAGATTTAGCATTCAAGCTTGCTAAGCTTGTCAATGGTCACACTTCAAGACTTCAAAAATTCCAATACTCTCACTCCCAAAGCTTGAATAGATTATTTCTCAATTCCTTCGCATAAGCAAAAATCCCTTTGACTTAAGATTTTTCAAATTCACTAAGATCCTCTTAGTTTGGTCAAGTTTATAGTTTTTATATGTATTAGTCCCATGTTGCAACAAAAAATTGACTTTCCTTTTTGCACCAAATTCTTTGCCTGTTTAAACATAATCTTCCCAAATCTCTCTTGCTATAATTTGATCTTCTTGGGTGAGATTTTGCACAGATAGGGTTAAACTTTCTTGCATTGGGTTGATTGCAAATGTTAGTGATACGCCTTCTACCGTCAATAGAAAGAAAATAAGAGATACTAGAAAGGATTTGGTTGCATATGTATTTTTACTTAATTATTAATAAAATGTTGATTTTCATAGCAATCTTATAGCAAGTTTTCATATATGTAAATCTTGATTGGCGTAAGGTATTACATGTGCCTATGTAGTTGAGTAAATAAGTCTTATTCATAAGGAGTTATAAATATAGACTCAAAGCTCTCTTAGTACTCAATCATTAAAATTTGTTTGTGAGTTACAAACACTTTAAAGGGTATTAGAAAGTCAGTATGACTTGCACCTTGTATTTGTATGGTGAGTGTCATGCCGTTCAATATGATATAGTGAGTGTCATGCCATTAAGGAATAGAGTATTTAGACAATGACTAGTAGAATAAAGTAGATGAATGGAACTCACTCTTAACTGTCAACATCCTACTTCGTGATCGTGTTTGGTACTTGTGGACCTTAGATCTAAGATGATATGGTTGTATTGTGTGTATGATAGTTAATGTGGCATTGCAACCTTAAGGGCTAATTCTATCTTGATATGGGATAGGGTCATGAGCACAACATATAATTGCTTGAATGCATATGAAGGCATATGTGTGTTCAATAGAGGATTTGTTTCCTTGCAAATGATAAGGGTATTGGTCTTATGTAGTCGGTGTTTTATGAGATAGAAGCCCCTTAGCCACAGAAATATATGATCAGAAAAGAAATGTTTGATAGGAACATTTGTCTCATAAGAAAACATTAATTTGTCATACGACTGGGCTTGTGAGTTTGACTAAATTTATGATTTTCACTCAGTAGGAACAAAGAAAGATAAAAAGTCTAAAAGACAAGGTAGTCGTGATTGAAATGGTTTATTGTGATCCCCTTACTTTATTGTAATTGGGTGATGATATGGGTCGTAGGTTGAACGTTACTTATATCCTTTGAGTTATGCTTATTACTAATTAAAAAGGAATACAGAGAGTCGCACACATAAGATTGGGATGTATTGTGAGAGTTAAATTAATGGGTTGCATAATTTATTTAGTTGTAATTGGATTAGACTTAATAGTTCCCATGGTACTTGTTAATGATAAGATCAAAAATTAGAAGCACAATAGAGAATTAATTTAATTAATAAGATTAATTAAATTATATACATTTGAGTTTTAATTATTAATGGAGATTAATAATTAAAAGGTATATGGATTAATTTATTGATGAGATTAATAAATAAAAATTCATTAGCTATTTTTATTAAAACGGTCCATGTAGAAGGGCACATGGAGCTCGTATCTCAAACCCTTGTATTATAAGTATTTAGAGAAGTCTTGAAAGTTCAAGGACCACTTTTAAAACCTGGAATTTTCGTGAAGCTAACAAGCAAGAGAGAAGAAAAAACCCTAGCCACCTTTCCCAACGTTATCTGTTGTAAAAAATCTTTCTTCCCTAAAGTTGTTTGAGTTAGAACTTCACAAAAGAGTTTTGTAGAGTGAAGAAGGAGCTCATGATCATCATAACTATATGGACAACTTAGAAGTTGATGTTTGAGGGCTACGACTCAAGGATCACGTTTGAGTTGCTTGGAAAAATTACAGAGTTACAACTTTTACATTTGTTCATGTTTGTGTAATATCTTACATGTTTTGTAATAAAAACAAATAGGATTTGTTTTTATAGCTTCCATTATGTTTGAAAATTATTTTTGTGTTCAAGAGTTTTAATTTTTATGAGCGAATCCCACAAATATCTAAAACCTCCAATTATTTCTTCAAATCTTGCCATATCTTTACGACCACAATTAATTAGAAAAATATTATCAAAATAATATCTTTTGAATATGACAATAATTTTACTGATTTAAATTGCTACATGTATGCCATATAAGTGCTAATACACTATAATACTGATAGTAGGTGTAGCAAATTATGGATGATTTTAAGGCTCGGCGTATCAGATCATCAATCTAGCATAATAGTAAAGAGAGATCTTATGTTCATAGGAAACAAGTTGGGGTGCTTCAATTCCATAGCATATTTCAATATATTGTTGCAAGAAAAATTATATCTTTAACTTGCTTCCTTCGCAGCGACCATAGTGATATGGCTTGAAATTGTAAATTCAATCTTTGATTGGATCCTTAATAGAAGAATAAGAGAAAAATAAGCAATACACTTAGAGCTAATGTGGTTTGACCTATGGCCTTTGTCCCTATTTTCTTTTCTCTCTAATTTACAATATGCATCGTTTATTTATGTCATACTAGAATGGACTTTTCTCGAGCAATGCGAGCCTTGAGGCTTCCATATTTCCTTTCATATCTTAACAAAGTATAAATGCTTATGTAGATGATGCAGCTTCTGACCTTGACCCCAAACAATTCATTTAGGCATTTTAATGAGTAATTAAGCCCATACAGAATGTTGAGCTCAACAATTGCCCAAGCATAATATACTGCATAAATATGAGCTTTGGGTCACATGCTCAAATGTCATGTTTGGAGTGTGAATCAAGGAACCCTAACCCAGTTAATCCCCTACAATGCA
This sequence comes from Avicennia marina, assembly GCA_019155195.1. Taxonomy (NCBI): domain Eukaryota; kingdom Viridiplantae; phylum Streptophyta; class Magnoliopsida; order Lamiales; family Acanthaceae; genus Avicennia; species Avicennia marina. The sequence continues at coordinate 4,912,893 of CM032762.1, read as the reverse complement.
TCACTCTCGAAACAAATCAAACAATGACATAATTTCTTGCAGACACTCAAAATATCTTCAACCTTATCTCTCTATTTTCCAAAAATCACTTTGAAAATAAAAACATATGCAATTTTATGTCATATTTGATTTAATTATTAATTAAATCAAACCCAAATGATTGTGTTCTCTGGGCATAGCTTTTTGTAACCATTGTAGATTGATCTTATCTGTTCTTTATGTTTAATTCTTTTGTGTCCATTATACCTGATCCACCTAATGGATCGATTATGTTCTTGGATTAGTTTGTCCACCTTGGCATCTAAATTATATGCACAACTTGAAATCTTTTTGCTATATTCACTTTGTTCGATGAGAATATAATCCAAAAGTTTATTTTGAAATATAAAAAAAATTGCAAGAATTTTAATCCTTTACAATTATGTTTAGTAAGTTTAACTATTTAAAGTGATTAGATTTAGTTTCCCACCATAGCTTTATTATGTAAATAATTCAATTGATCCTGTAAAATTAAATAGTCTTTTGAATGAATTATAAAAGAATCATGAAAGCTTGATTATTTGGTAATTGTTTAATAGGCCATTAATTTATCAAGGGATTTAATCAAACAAAGAGAATATGTGGTTAACTTAGATAAAATAATATATCCTACATAATCATTAATAGTGAACATGGCCTTAGTGTTTTCTTGTCGTTAACTTAGATAAAATAATATATCCTACATTTCACGGTTGTGTTTGCGCAATCATGGGAAAGTGTTGTATTTTCAACAAAGGTTTGTATAGCTAAATGCCAAACTCTAATATATTGCTTAGCTCATACAATGCTTCATAAAGTTGTCAACCTTGCAATTGACAAATTAATGGTAAGTGGCTTTAGAAGATGGTTGTGTCCACCATATGCATCAGTACTACTAGTGGGCGAAAAGTAGATTTGGGTGTCACTCATATCTAAAATATAAATAGATATGTTTGATATCGATTTAATTGACTTAGCAAAGCACAACAAAATGGAGACAGTCTTCTTTTCTATTCTCAATTAAGAGAAAAGCCCATCTATATTTTAATATATGGAATATACTTACACTAAGATTAAGATACTCAATTCCTCAGATAAAAATACTTATCCATTCTCTTACTAATATTAGAGAAATCAATAATATACTTACTACAGATTGTATTGTTCTTCTATGTTTGTTTATACTGTATAGCAAAATAATGTAGTTTGGTTGATATATGTGATGAATAGTAAATACTGATAGGTTAGTATCCCTAAATATAATAGAGCTTTAAGTGAGGTTCAGGCACTAGGTGCTTCTTGAATAATACACAAAGTGGATTAAGTGTCAGGTGTTTCTCACTACGCTTAAGGGAATAACATAAAGATGGTTTAACCAGTTGCTTATAGGAAGCATTAGGAGTTTTGATGATTTCATCTCCTTATTCCTACATCATTCGTAAGTTGGAAAAAATATGACCAAATGTCTATATTACATTTTAATATGAGGAAAGGAAGTGATAAACCCCTAAGAGAATATGTGGAGCAACATTAGAGAAGCAATCAATGACTTAGGAGGTACTGGATTGTACATTCACTCAAAGATTATGGAAAGGTGATTTTTTCAGATTATTGGCTAAAAAACTGGCTAAGGATTTTGATGAATCACTAACCAAAGTAGAAATATATATCAGTATGGATGAAGATTGGAAGGAGAAAATGGAGGAAATATGGAGTGCAACTAGGTTGTGAGTCCTCAGTCCTCAAATATAAGCAACATATTGCAACATTGTTTGATAAGAAGGTAAAGAAAAGAGATTTTGAAAAAGGACAAATGGTCCTACAAGAAGCTAAAATCATTCGACCATTAGAAAAATTAGATCTTGAGTGGGAAGGGCCATACAGAATAAGGGAAGTTTTGCTAAGAGGAGAATATAGGTTGAAAACAATTGAAGGAAAACCTCCACCCTAACCATAGGATGTAGAAAACCTTTAAAAAATTTTTGCTTGAATGCAAAATGATGTACAAATCTGACTCCTTGTTACCGGGGATGACACCGACCTGAAGAGATACCCAAGAGGGCCAAAATAGGTACCATTGAGCTCTTTACCTTTAGGAATGGTACCAACCTAAAGGGCCACACAAGAGTGCTAAAATAGGGCCCACCAAGCTACTCACCTACAGTGATGGCACCAACATGATGGGCATCCCAAGCAGGCTAAATGAGGTCCTACCAAGTTCATTACATTCAAGAATGGTATCGATTTGAATGGCTATCTAAAAGAGTCAAATTAAATCCTACTGAGTTTATTACCTTTAGAGATAGCATCAACCTGCAGGGTTACTTAAGAAAGTTAAAATATAACCCATCGAACTCCTTGCTTTTGGGGATGGCACTGACCTGCAAGGTTAGCCAACAGACCTAAAACGGGCCTCACTGAACTCGTTGCCTTTAAGGTGGCACCAATTTGAGGGGCCAACTAAGAGGGCTAAAATAGGCCCTATGTTAAACTTATTAACAAATTGTTGAAAGAACAAAAAAAAAAAAAAGGGAACTGAAAAAAGAAAGAAAGATGCAATCTTAAATTAAAATACTTGCATTAATAGAAATATGTTAAAGACTTAGTCATCAATTACATTTTCAACAATGATGGCTCTACCCCTCTTCCTAGTACCATGAGTCCCCCTTACAAGATCTACCCTATCTGCTCACTCTAGTGGAATAATTTATTTTGGCATGGGATCATTGTTCAGATCTAAGAAGCCACCCTTCGGCATAGTGTCTACCTTAACTCCTTTATCCAAAGTGCTTAGGTCAGCATCATCCTTCACAAATCTTAAGTCTAGAATGTGTTGGATACAGCTATCAAACCATAGAGGTAATATCAAATGGCATGCCGAACTAATTTGCGGTCGAATTCCTTTGATCTAGTCTACTCTTTGAGGTAATCATCCTAGTACTAAGCTAAGATTTCCTTGCCTTTAGGAGTGTCGGGGTACTTATTGAGGGTAGATGCATGCATGTGCAACTTGTAGCTCGGCTATAAATAAAGTTATTAGTTAAAGATTAACCTCTAATTGAGCCTTCTATTTTTTTATTTAAGGGCGAACACCTTAGTTATAGCATTTTGCTTTGTATGCTAAGTTTCACAGTACTCGATTTCTACCAAATTAATGTAGTGCTAGAGTAAGGAGACTTTGGATTCAAGGCTGCAATTTGTTGAGCTTATTTTAGACCTTAAGATTCACTGCATTGCTAGGCTTCACCAAACTAGATGAAACTCCATATGGAGAAAAGGTAAGTTAGGATGTTCAAATAAGGATATCATAACTATACTAAAAAACGTACCAAGCTTTGATTGAGGATTACTTGCTATCAAAACTATTAATCCATGTAGCCCCCATAAAGAATTTGGTCCTTGGGGGTAATGCTTTTAAGTAAGAAGTCCCAAGCCAGACTTGAGTTTTAAATGACTAAACCACTAACTATTAGGGAAGAGTTCCATACCTGGGGCTCAAGTCCATTGGTAGGAACAGGAGCTTGGGGGTTAACATTGAATTAGAGGAAAAGGAGTAGAGAAGGAATCTTCCTTAGCACAAGGAGAACGGGGGGAAGTATGCTGTCTGCCCTCAGCTTCATAAGTGCATTAGGGCTTGAGTGGATGTGATATAACTTAAGAGGAACTAGCCCTTTGGTGTACTTGACACTTTTTCAATATTTCCGGTGGTGGGGAGCCCCAGTCTTGGCGAGGTATCTTAGATCACAGTTGGTCCCTCATGACTGTATTTGTAAAAAATGAAAGGTAAAATAAACAAAAGAGGGAAGTAGGACACATCAGAAGGGAGCTCACCAGCATTATCGTAAAGTTCTTCCTTGTAATGGTTCAGACCAAAAATGTGGACTACTCTAAGTCAGGTCTATATCTATAAGGTCTAAAGAATATTAGCTTAGGGAGTCAATCTATTCATCCAAGGTAGATAAGGGAATGCTGGTTCTTCAAGAAATAAGTTTGGAACGATTGATGGACTAGGAGTTTGGAAACCTCCAGGCTTGGTTACTCTTAAGGAAGAAAAATGCTTTCTTCTAGCCTTCATTATTATTTGAGGCCAGGTCTTAAAAATACTTGATACCAACACAGGGACTAAAGCATAAGACTTGCAATTCTAAGCATTTAATGGTGCATAAGAAGGAAAATAGCTCAATAGAGGGCTTGACTTAAGTTTCACTACAAAGTTTCATGAGCTAGTATGCAAAAGAAATTAGAAGTAAGTTAAGTAAGCAAAACCTTAAAGTGAGTGGTCATACCAATATAAATAAGGGGATGGGGAAAAGAAGGCTTGATCTTAATTGGCAAATAAAAATTGGAGTGTGCTTAGGGGAAGGAACATTAGGGCAGTCGGAATAAAAAAGGATATAAGATTGTTGTGTAGAAATGATACTATATGTGTGGAAAAGATAAGAAATATAACTCGCACTATAGGTGCTATAGGTGTAAAGATAATACGGAACTTTCCTAGTCATATAGTAAAAAGAAGTTACATGCAATGGTGGTTGGGGAAGAAGGCTGGAAAGATAGGCAATTGGAGAGGAACACTCAACAATTAGGATGAGATCAAAGTGTAAAGTGATGGAGAGTGAGAGAGTGAAGATATTTATATAAGGGGGAGTAGATCAGATCGTACATGTGTGTGGAGGAGGACAATACCCATAAAACAAAGTAAAGAGCAACCAAGATAAAGGTGGGATTAAGGAAACTAATGTGACCTCATTAAATGTTGGGGGTAATGAAGGGACATAAGTGTTAGAACAATGATGGCTTGATGGAAGATAAGGCATTGATTGAGACGACGGAGTTATAGAGTTAAGGCCTAACTATTTAAATATAAATAAAATAATATATATATATATATATATATATATGAGTGTAGGTACATAAAAGGAAAAAGAGAGAGAGAGATAGGCTATGATGGCAACTAGTCAAGCATTTTTCTCATTTATAATAAATATTACAAAAGGACCTTAGACTAGTAACGGTCGGGTCTTAAGGTTGGCCATTACATCACTTGGGTGTCAAGCCTAGTCACATTTATATATAGCAAAAAAGTATTTTCACGAAAGGTAATGGAAAGACCAAGGACCTATATCAGCTGGATCATTTGTGGAGGTACTGCTCCTAATGCAACCAAAGATTAGGTCCTCAGACAGGGCTAACCAACTTACTTTCCAGTCAAGCCCATTGAGGTCGGCACCAAGGTAGATCAAGCCTTGACTAATGAGTTAAACCAAACAACTTGAGAACACCTAGCAACAACCTTTCCTTGCTTACTACACTAATAACTTTGCAAATAGTGAAGAAGTGCGGAACTCAGCCAAACATTCATTTATAAGGGATTGGAGATGAGTTGGCTATCTAAACTTGAGAGATACCCATGAAAAGAAAGATTTTGAGCATTCTGGTAGGCATGAAATTCATCCAACAGATGATTGTATTTGTGGAAGATCTCCTCTTGTGAGCATTCAAGATCATAACATCTCTATAAATAATCATTAAGTTCATGTCAAGCTTGATTGAAATCTTTTTGTAGTTGTTATATTTGGTGGTAAAAGAAAGGATCTCCAAATGAATGTTGAAGGTTAGGGAAAGATTTTTCATCTTACGAAGGGTTTTAGCTACCCTAGCCACCCTTTCCAAGCGGATTGAAAGGGAGACCAATAAATCCTTTCCTAATTATTGATGGAAGTGAGCTAAAGGCTCGCGACTAGATGAAGGCAAATAAGACATGGGTGAAATTTGAGGATAAGAATGTGGGAATTCGTTGCCTTTCTATAAGGTCTATAGGTAGAGAAAACACCTAGAGAATAAGTTGAAGGGTTGTGCATGGAGAGAGTAGTTGTATAATCTCCTACATCTATTACCCAAAACATGAAGAAAAAGACGAAGTATAGAAGCCATACACTAATAAGCACACTAAGGGGTAGGAGAATGGGAAGTAGGATTCACAGGAGCTGTGGATCTATACTCTCCTATTGTATAAAAAGGCCCATCTCCAATAACTACCGAGCAATAACCAAAAAAAATGAGAGGAAGAAAGAAAACTTAACATTAGCTTTAATTTAAATTGAATATGGATCAAGATCAACCTTATGATCTTAGATATACGCATTCTTAGAAGCCCTTCAACAGTGGGTTGACACCTATTCTTACAATATAAAATTTTTCAAAATTATAGGAAGAAACTTAATAAGCTTAAATTAGAAATACAAGGATCGCGAAATGGAATTAAAGGTAGGAGTTTGTTTAGAGTTTTGTACTCCACAATGCTATGGTAAGATATATTTATGATACTGTTGATTTGATTAAGTGCTGCACCACTAAGCATTGTTGCAAACCTACGGGTCATAACACCAATATACATGAATAATATATAAATTAATGGACACAATAAATAGTGGCGTAGTTTGAAGCTAAGCTCCTATGTTTATAGGGCATCTACCTAGGTAAAGGATTTCACTATGTGAATTTGATTAAGAGTGCAACGAAGCTTCAAGATGAAAATTCCATTTGACCAAACCCTTTCTGTCTCAACCCTTTCCACATGTACAAGCAACTCTCTTACCTATGTGGTTCACTCAACTAGCCTCTCTGGTCCTAAATTATATTAACAAGGAAGTGTTCTCACTCTTCCCTCACTCTTTTGTTCACTCAAGTTGCCATCTTACGATGATCCTCACCATAAAGGGACTAAACTTTCACTCTAATCACTCAACAAGTTAATGCAAAAGGTCTACGTCATCCATTGAAGCCTCTAGGCCTTAAACTTATCAAAGGCCGACTGCTTTCCTTTATTTTGGATGAAAATCTCTGAGAAATCCACAATAGATTGGAATTGCATCATTTCTTACTAAGCTTCTATGACCTAGTATTCCAACACTAGTGTTGGCGTTCCCTGCAGAGAAGATATGTTTTCAATCTTTGAGTGGATTTGAAACCGTTAGCAAGATTTACTCATTTTTCCTTATCTTAACAGATGTGATCAATTGCTTCCATGCTATATAGGGACATTAGATTCATTCAAATCGTATCTCCAAGATTAGGGAAGAAGATTTTAAATATCTTCCAAAATTAGATTGTTTAATAGGGCTAAAAACATTCCAAAGTTATGTTGATGCCACAGCATTGCCAACTTGTTCGCTTGCTTGGCGCCACATCATTCTATCAATGCTTTATAAGTTACCATGTCATCCTCCGTGTCAACTACTATGTCATCACCATGTTAATGCTAACTTAGCTATGCTACTAACAGTCCTCTCGTTTAGCATTGTGTGGCACAAACACTTTTTTAGCACAACACTTTTGAGCTTCATTGAAAAATTTTTCTAAGTGTCCATATTCTTCCATTTTTGCTAATTCACTCAAGTCCCAAGTGGTAACCTTTGACTAATGTTGCAACATCATTAGAGTTTAACAAATTTTTCATCAAGTAGTAGCAGAAGATTGGAAATCCTAGGTTGCAACACAATCTACATTAAAGGAGGGTTTAAGATAAACTGCCAATAATAGCAGCAGAATCATTTAAAATAAGCCATATATACTATTATTATTGAATATCATCACCAACAGCAATCACTACTAGCTAAAAAAGTCAAAACATAAGTTATAAAGAAAACAAAGTAGCCCATCTAAAAAGTCCAGCAGGAGCAACCAAAAAGTCATTAGTAAATAAATCAAATAAAAGCACCCATGCTCCAACGTCACCATCTAGTCAAGTAGAGGAATCATTTAAAACCCCGCACCCTTAAAAGTTCGAATTTTACTCCCCTTTTAAGGCACACAATGACAGTGAAAAATCCTAAAAGAGGGAAAGGCCTGCCTGTTGGAACATTAGTAGTGTCTTCATCAGGAATAGAGGTAAGTACTAATTTTTGGGTAGCTATTTCCAAGTTCAATTCACGTTGTTGCAACTGTAGTTGATTAATCTATTAATCAATCTTACGCTTTAATGTCTTTAAATGTGTAATAACTCTAGTTAGGTGGTCCTTAGATGACTGTGGGTCCACTAGTACCTTCTAGTGTTGGAACAACAATAAGTTCATTTACCTCACCAAACCTCAGCATCCTTCTACTATATTACATAGAAGGAATCTTTAAAGATGGTTCAAAGTAGTCTATTTTTAGTTTCCTTGCAAGTACCTTAGAAATTATGCTAGGATGGGTCAAATTTACAACAGTGTTGTGGGACTCCACAAGTTGCATCACATTATTGAAGTTTATAGTACTAAGATAAGTTCACCAATGAGTCCCAAGGTAAAATAGCCTAGCCCCTATCTCTTAAGTTAAGTTTGTTAAGGGCATAAAATTGTTTGTATCTTGTGATCACCCAAACAGTCTTTTTATAGTTTGGAGTGAAGTTTGTTGGGTACACGCCATTGAAATTATTGTCTCGGTGTTGCAATACTGCCCCAACAACAGTTGGTGAAAACCATACCATTTTCTCTCTCACATAAACCTTGTGGTAGCACTTTGATTTAATGTTCACAATATCCTTTTTTATATTTGAATAAAATTCCTCCACTAGGCTTGGATACTAAACATCAAAGGAGACCAACACATTAAACAAATCAATCTCTTTAATCAAGTTGGTGATACCCAATTCTGTGTACTTTTCAAGGTCAATAAATTTTTCAACCATCATTTTTCTTTCACTAACAAAATTAAACTGTTCCTCACATTTAGTATCATAGAATTGAAAGTGGTGGCCTTAGAGACATCTGTTCCTTTCTTTTTCAATGGTGAGGCTTCTCCCTTCTATTTCTTTTTTTTTTTATCTTCTTTTTAGGAGGTTTAAAGGGTTCCCCAATGTCTACTTACAATGCCTGCTCCTTTTCTTGGTGTGATTTAGTTATGAGCTCAAATTGCCCTTAGCTGTAGTATTGACTTGCTGCTTTGGTTTAGGTTCAGGTTCAGGTTCAGGCTTAGGCTCAGGTTTAGAAGCAATCCTTCTTCTTCCCCTTCTTGTAGGTCCTGATTTAGGGCGCATTTCTTCTTTTAGGCATTTATTCTTTTGGGAAGATGATTGCAAGGGGTACAGGTTCAATTGCAGCCTTCACCTCTGGGTGTTCTTGTTCTGCTGAGGCTTTAAAATGTGGAACCTATTCCTAGACTGGTGCTAAAAGAAGTTCTGAGGGCAAAACTACTGGTGTTGAAGTTTGAGCGCCTCCTCTTTTTTGGGCCATGCTTTTTCTACCTCTTCCTTTTATCTTTCTCTTGTTGTAAAAGTTTGTGCAAAATAGGGTTTCTAATGTTAAAGTAATACATAAGAGACAAGTGAGGTGATATGATATAGAAGAGAGAGTGTGTGTGAGAGATAAGAGATCAATTATAGATGGGACTTTTGAAAATATTTGACAAGATTTGCAAGTGGTTAAGAATCTAAGACCTTAAGGAAAGTGATGATTCTCCCAAGATTTGGTGAAATTTGGATCTAACTTTCCCACTAAAAACAAAGCAATTTTTCTTGCCCACAAGTTCTATGGATTGGGCCTAGATTAGGCCTATGGATGGACCAAACAGAGGCCTAATTTAATCTCAATTTCAAAAATCTCTTTGGGTTTAGTGGCTTTGTGAGGATGTCCACCTATTGGGCCGATGTTGCAATATGGGTCACTATTACCACATTTTCTTCCACAATTTTCCTAATGATGTGGTGTTTAATTTCAATATATTTGGTCTAAGAATGTTAAACTAGATTCTAAGAAAAATTTATGGCACTTTGATTATCACACTTAATCACCATAGTGCCTTGTGGAACTCTATAATCTAAGAAATTTGTTTTATTCACAAAAGTTGGGCACAACAAGCACCCAAAGCTATGTACTCAGATTCAGCTGTGGATAATGAGATGGAATTCTATTTCTTGCTGAACCATGAAACTAACTTATCACCAATATAAAAACATACCTCTATAGTGTTCTTTCGATCATTAACATTCCTTGCATAGGTCACGTTACTAAATCCAATCAAGTCTAGGCATGATCTTTTCGAATACTAAGTTCACTTATACCATTTATGTATCAAATAATTTTTTTTACAAGACTTAAATGGATCTCCTTGGGATTAGACTGAAATGTCACACATACCCCAACACTGTAACATATGTCTAGAAGACTAGCAGTTAATTATAGGATGGTTCTTATCATATTGTGATATAGATTGACATCCACTAGTATTCCAGCATCATCTTTGGTAAGTTCTATACTAATAGACATTGGTGTTGCAATATATCGGGAATACTCCAGCCTAAACTGCTCCACTATATTCTTAGCATATTTGCTTTACAAAATGAATGTTCCATCATCAATCTATTTCACTTGTATGCACAAGAAATAGGTTAGCTCCTCAACCATGCTCATTTCAAATTCAATTTTCATTACTTCGACGAACTTGTCAATCATCTGCTTGGAGTTGGACCCAAACACAATGTTTTCAACATAAATCTAAGCAATGAGGATGTTGGTGTTGCAACACTAGATGAACAGTGTTTGGTCAGTTCCCCCCTTTTGTATCTTTCTTTTAATAGGTATTTTTCAAGTCTCTCGTACTATGCTTTAGGTGTTTGTTTCAAACCATAAAGAGCTTATTAAGTTTACAAACATGGTTAGGATACATGGGATCCTCAAACACTTTAGGTTGCTCTACATAGACCTCCTCTTGCAACACTTCATTAAGAAATGCGCTCTTGACATACATTTGGCACATTTTGATGTTGAGATAGGAGGTAATAGAGATGAGTAGCCTAATTGCTTCAAGGTGTGCCACAGGTGTGAATGTTTCATCAAAATATACCTCTTCAATCTGTGTGTAACCTTGTGTGACAAGCCTTGCCTTGTGGCATGTTACAACACCAGTTTCATCAGTCTTATTTTGAAATACCCACTTTGTGCCTATCCTGTTCACCCCTTGTAGGTCTTTCATTAGTGTCTAAACATAATTTTACACAAACTAGCTCAATTCTTCTTACATTACCCTAATTTAAAATTCATCCTTCAAGGCCTTAGTCATGTTTTTTAAGCTTAATGTTAGATAAGAAGCATTGATATCATATAAGATCACGGTAGTTGATCATTTCAACATTCCTTATATGCCTTGTTTTGTCTACTCTACTAATAATAGTCTCCTGAGGATAAAACTCTCTTATTCTTATGCTAAGCTACCTTCGAGTTGGTGTTGCATCATCTCTAGTCTGCTCCTCAGTTGGAGTTGTAACACTAGTCTATTAGTTGTCATGTTCCTTAGTGATTTTAGAGGTATCTTCTTCATAATCCCTATTCTTTGTATGTCCAATATGCTTCTTTATTCTCCTTTTCCCGTTCCTTCTTGTTACATCAACATAAAACAATATTAATAGTTTCCATTATTACTTTAGTTTGAAGATTATATACCTGGTAAGCCTTGTTGGTGGTTGAGTAGCCAAGAAACATTCTATCATCACCCCTTGCATCAAATTTTCCAAGCAACTCATAATCATTAAGTATGAAGCATTTACATCCAAATTCATGAACACGTCTAATGTTGGGAAGCCTTTCCTTTCGAAGCTCACTACTTTAACCCATAAGAATGCCTTCACTTCTTTATCTTACATTATTGCTCGAGCCATTCCCTGAAGTGTTTAGTTTCTCCTTTCCACAACACATTTTGTTGTGGTGTTTTTGGAGTAGAGTACTCATAGACAATTCCACGTTCTTCACAAAAATTTGAAACTCTTTGTTTTCGAATTCCTTGACATGATCGCTTTTAATTATTACAACTTTTGTCCCTTTCTTAGTCATGCACTGAAGATATATCTTTCTAAAGGCAACAAATGCATTACTTTTCTCCTTAAGAAAATCCACCCATATACATTATGAGCAGTCATCCACACAGACATAGATGTACTGTTTACCACCTACGCTTGTAACATCAATAGGACCCATAATGTCTATATGCCACAATTCCATGATGCGAGATGTGTGTAGGTGTCGCAATACCAGGTGACTATTTCTTTGTTGCTTCCCATGTTGGCATGCTTCACCGATTGCAACATTAGAATTAGTTATATAAGGCAAACCTTTAACTTCTCTAAATCTAGAAAGTTTTGTGAGATCATGGAAGTTTAAATGGCTAAGGCATTTATGCCAAACGTCTTCATCCTTACTTTCAATCTTGATACATGTTATGACATCATCCAACATATCTAATAAATAGCAATTATCGAATGACCTAGTTGCTATCATAAAAAGTTTCTCTTCTTTGGTCAAACACACTATACTAGTTCCTTGTAAATCTGATCAGTAGGTCTTGGTCACATAATTGGCTAATACTAATTAGATTTGCCTTCAATCCTTCCACAAGGAGCACATCTTTTAAGGGTGGTAGTCCTTTAACACTAGAGTTCCTTTTCCAATTACTCTCCTCTTTAGTCTATCTCTAAAAGTGATTGATCCACTTTTGTGGTCCATGTAATCTGTTAAATTTTCTCTATTTCCAATCATGTGTCTCGAACATCAGCTATCAAAGTATCACTTAGTATTAGAACATACTTTTAGAGCTGTGTAGGAGGTGAATCACCTTAAGTCTACCTTCTTTATCCAAACTCATCGTATGATTTTTCTTTCTTTAAACCTACTTAAAAGCTTAAAGTAATCTAGTCGTCCATTCATAAGATTTTTTAAAAAAGTGAAATAAGTATAGATAGATTGTTTTGGCCTCAAACAATATTCCCATCCATTTGGTTCCTTGGCTGCCCTCTTCCTCTGGTATTCCAATATCACCTTATTGGGTTGTTTGCTCTGGTTTAGCCTAATTGGCATATTATGATGGTCTAGCATTCTTGGTACCTTGACTTGGGGAGGAGCTTGTTGCACAGGTGTTACATCTATTTTGCATTGGTGTTTCCCTCTACTGATGTGGATGTATTGGAATAGTCCTTATTTGGCATAAGTTCTACATGCTCTGGTACTAAAAGATGCAACAATGCTTCCTTCACAAATTTTGTTTTTGCATTTGCTTCAGCAATACTTTCTAATCTATCAAGGAAACTAACTCCATAATAGTCCTTTGGTGTCTTTTTCATACTAAGGATGTCTTCTATCTGAGCCTTTCCCGAGTTCAACTTGTTCAATGTCGGTTTAGCATCTTTACCTCTTGCAACGATCATGGTACGATCTTTCTCTAATTTTTGATTTTTGACTTTTAGGTCCTCATAGTCCTTTCTTAGAACTTCTACTACATCCAATTAGTCCTTGTAATAGATGCTATGACTTTTTGAAGATCCTCACTCTCATAATTACCATCTCTCTTAGATTCAACTAGTGTTGCAACATGAACTATAGACATAGGATTTCTCTTTTTGATGGAGTTGAGTACTACATAAGTTGACACAAGGTCTTCTTTCTCAAACTAGTGTAAATGGTTCACTCCATGTAGTAACCATTGACTTTTTTTTTGCTTCTTTAAAGTAATTGCACACTTGGCGAGAATATGTCCAAAACCTCCACATTCATGATGCTAGATTCCCTTCCATTCATTTTTTAAGTTTCAATTTTTATTTGAATGATCATCTACACCTCTTTATTCTGTTAGTTACCTTTCCTTGAGGTCCTTTGTTTCTCAATAGTATCTTTAGCTTTTGAACAGTAAGCACTAAATCACCCTTGCTATTACAACACCTATTATCTTAATAGTTGCGTCCAGATTTGAGAACATCTCCTTTTCCTTTTTGGCTTGAAGTAGATTCATTTAGTACATCTGTAGAGAACCCACTAACTTATCTAACTTTGTGCTTTTAATATCCTTAGCTTTTTCAATAGCCATTACTTTAGCTAATAACCTTTCTGGTAGGGACCGTAGTGTTTGTGAACCAATTTCAGTTTTGAGTACCGTTTCCTTAGTTGATACACCCGGTCTACAATGTCTCTCAATCTTCCATTAAATGAGGCTATATTTTTCTCTTCTCCCATTCTAAGATTTTCAAACTGGGAGGCGAGCATTTGAAGTTTTGAGATATGATGGTACTCGTTCCTTCATGCATATTTGCAGTATACCCCAGGCCTCCTTGGCTAATTTACAGGTTGAAATTAATTTGAACTATTCTTCATTGACTCATGTGAATATGGCGTTGATGGCCTTTGAATTTCCTAAGGTGGCTTTTTCTTCTTTGATAGTTCAATCCTTAACATCCCTAAGTATAAGCTTTCCTTCTACCATTTGAGTAAGCAGACTCCATCCATTAGTGATGAAACATCAAGCTTTCTCATCAAATAATTTGATGAATACTCTCATGCCAGCTTTCCAATATAGGTAATTTGATTTGTCTAGTAGCAGTGGACAAGAAACTGAGGATCCTTCTTTAGTACTCATAGTTTAGTCAGAGCTTTCAAGATTTCACCTATTTGAAAAACTAAGTTACAAAAGGGTAATATGGCTCTAATGCCACTTGTTAGTCTGACGAAGTGCTGCAACACCAAGTGTTGTTGCAAACCCACTATGTTATAACACCAACAAACACAAACAGAATGTAAATCAATGGACAAAATAAATGATAATGTAGTTCAGAGCTAACCTCCTACATCTACAGGACACTTACCTAGGTAAAAGATCTCACTATGTTAATTTGATTAAGAGTACAACTAAGCTTTAAGATGAACACTACATTTGATCAAACCTCTTTAATCTCAACCTTTTCCACACTTACAAGCAACTCTCTTACCTAAATGTTTTACTTAGCCAGCCTTGTTGGTCCTAAATTAGGTTGGCCAATCAGTGTTCTCACTCCTTCACTCTTTTGCTCACTCAAGTTAGCATCTTACAATGATCCTCCCCATAAAGGACTAAACTTTCACTCTAATCACTCAACAAGTTAATGCAAAAAGTCCAAGTCATCCATTGAAGCCCTTGTACCTTAAACCTATCAAACGTCAATGGCTTCCCTTTATATGGATGAAAATCCCCAATAAATCTACAACAGATTAGAACTGCATCATTTCTCGC
Organism: Avicennia marina; assembly: GCA_019155195.1. NCBI lineage: Eukaryota > Viridiplantae > Streptophyta > Magnoliopsida > Lamiales > Acanthaceae > Avicennia > Avicennia marina. The sequence goes on along the minus strand of CM032762.1, from coordinate 4,897,869 downwards.
CAAGCTTCTACAATTTTGTGTTCCAATACCAATGTTGACTTTCTTTGCATGCAAGATATATTGTCCATCTTTCAGTGGATTTGATACCATCATCAAATTTACACATTTTTCTTATCTTAGTAGATGTGATCAGTTGATTCCATGCTATACAGGTGCACTAGATTCGTCCAAACCATATCTCCAAGGTTGGGGAAAAAGATTTCATATGTCTTCCAAAATCAACTTAGTCAACAAAACTAAAAACTTTTCAAAATTGTGTTGATGCCACAACATTACCAATTCATTTGGCTGCTCGGTACCACATCATACCATCAATACTTCATCAACTGCCATGTCATTCTCCGTGTCGACTACCACATCAAAACTATGTTATGCCACATCAGCCGCAAGCCAACTGCCCGTTAACAGATACTAGAGTTCACTATCCATAGTAATAACAATTGGTTCATGCAAAGTAAGGTTAAAAACAGTCTGTGGAATATCGTTGTTAGGTCAACTTAAATAAAAACTACAAATATTTGGAATATTAGCTAACTTAAATATTTGTAACCGTATTTTGCTCATACCACGATAGAAAATTTATGTCCCCACGTCATGTCGCCTGCAATAATATCACCGTATATGTTTCCTACAACAATCTGCACTCAATGCTTTTGCAGATATTTAGTGCAACCGTCGTTAGGTGAGAGCGATGTTGAAGTTTGTTATTTCTGTCCCTGGCGTTAGAAGGTTGCAATCAATTGGGTGAAAGAAAGAGAAACATCACACCATTAAAGGTTGTCACATGAAAAATCAGTGTTCAATTGTCCACTTTATTATGATTATTAGCAGCACTTGAAATAACTGTTAGTGGAGGTGACATGAACTGGCCAACAAACTTCCTATTTATCTTGAAATAAATGGTGTTTTATTAAATGGTTGCCCAGCCGAAGCCCCACTTTTAGCCTGTCTCATCTTTTATGTTTTCCTTTTCCTTTTCTTTCGTTTTTCCCGAATCCAGAACAATGTAGAAAAGAAATATAATGCATATAAACATAGTAGAAAAAGTTTGAACATTGTAACAATGTATATAAAATAAATAAATAAATAAATAATTTATATGTGTATATTAAATTTTTGCATGATGTTAATATGAAAGTAGAGAAAAGTAAAAGTCACTATATGCTTTCATAAGTAACTGTTTAGAATAAGTACTGTAAATCTTATTGTTGTAAATTTAAAAGGAGAGGGAGCATTTAGAGAAAAGGGTTAAAAAATGAATTCAGGGAAGAGAAATAAAAATTATAAATTGGAAAAAAAAAAAAGAATGTTATTTTTAGTCATTGGTTATTTTGATCGGTAATAATTCAATGGTTTTGTTTCACTGTTAATTTGCAAACAAGAAAAAATCAAATTTTTTTAAATGGGATTGTATGTGGATTAATGATTTGAGATTTGGAATTTTTGATGTATAATACTAGGTCCATTTAATTTGTCAAGATCGTTTTCTAGAATAGCGTGTTTCTTATGAGTTAAACTCTCAAGTTATTTTCCATTTATCATGATGCATATGAAATTCAAACAATATACAATTATGGAAATTATATTTCGCTAGTTTATTTTTCTAGTATTTCATTCTTTTTCATTAGTTTTTGGAGCATATATTATAATTCAATATTTTTATATTAATGCAATACTTTTCAGCATGACACGTCACTTTGATAAAAATAAAATATAATTTTCCTATGTTTTTATTTCAAATTTAATTTTTTTTCCTTTGAAAACATAGGGTGATGGACCCAATCTATTTTCAAGTAATTGATTATGAAGCAGGAATATAGTTTAGTTCAGAATCTCTTTTCAATGTGATGTGGAATGGGAGCCATCCCCCTTTACCCAACTCGTCTCTGCTTCCTGTGATAGATATCCGACCTTGAATCGACTCTTCTTGAACACTTTTATACTATTTTTATCTTTTAGACATCAGAAGTTATGTTATAATATCTTTTTGTCATGATTTAATTCATTTATGTAAATTCTGTTATCCGAGTAACTTAATGTTGAGAAAATATATTGACCAAACCCAGAATCATTTGGTGCTTCAATTTGTTTATCTTATAAAACCAGTTGTTTCGGAAAATTAGTGTAGATCAGTCAAAACCTAATCAAAATTGGTCAACTAGGTAAAAGGTTGAATTTTGACGTTTCACATTTAAAAATTTTTAAAGATACTTCTAAACAAGCTTTTTTATAAAAATGAACAAAATATATTTTTTAAGTTTTCTTACAACATCGAACATTTTTACCTCCTTAACACTCGTTAACACACTACTAAGAATTGATCAGTGTACACACACGCACACACACACATGTATATATGTATGCATGTATGTACGTATGTATGTATATTGCTAAGACCAGATACTATGTAGAATCTATTTACCTTTTTTTATTGATATAAATTTAAAAAAAAAAACATTTTATTGAATACCTCAAGAACACAATTGACCCTGGTCTAACAATGGATTCAAGAAGACTGGAAACTTCTCTCGCCTTCTGGACAATTGAACAGCGTTTCGAGCTTATGTATGTGCCACTCCATTTTGCTGAGCGATTAATGCAGATAATTTTAAAAAATAATGATCAATATCGAGCACCATGGGCCCTAGCTTCGACATATTCACATTTCATATACTAAAGGAAATGATTGAGTTAATGATCCACTACGAGTCTCCTTCGACTTCCACAGCATCCCAACGATATCTTCCGGCTACCTCCACCGCTTCTCTATTACCCGGAGTTTCTGCATGCATGCAAGGGTTGTGTGAGAACAGGGGACGAACATGGCACACAATGCAAGACACAACCGTAGTGTGTCCCAAGCCACCACACCCACCCCAGCCCCGTTCCTGTCGTGGAAGATTGTAGCCTCGAAATTTACTTTACTACTCCAGTTGACCCACAAAGTCCAAGCGATAATCATGAATGGGTGAAGCTGATCCTCCTCCAGTTTTTTCGGGGCACCCTCTCCATGCACTAACGGCAAACCATAGTTAGTGGGATGAGGCTTAGATTTGACGAGCAGAGTTACTTCTCAAAAATGTGTACTGTCCATACTCCCTCGGTGCTTCACAGCCACGCAAGCTTGGTCGGTGCCTCGTATCCCGACCAAATGACCAAATTTGCCCTCAGATGCAGGCATTCCGACAAAGCTACTAAAGAAACATCTTCGCTTTATTTGGAACTTTGGCGTTCTAGGTACGTAAGACCCCAAACGGATTTAGAAGGAACGCTCGGCTTGCCATTTAGTATATCGCGAGAACTATGCACAAGTTAAGTCTTGGATGATATGCACCGCACATCGAAAACAAACCACGTGTAGAAAAAATGTCGTACTGAAACATCTAGATTACAAGACTTACCCAGGGGGAATGACAGAACAAGTTATCCGTCTTCGGCTGGAAAACTTGCTTGACTAAGTATTTGACTAAAGTTATTTTCAATAGATTTTTCAGAACTTTTAACCTCATAAATCTTATTTTAAAAATAATTTAATAAAAAATCTGAATAGAAACAATAGATCACTTTATAAAATTTTATTGAAATTCATAATTAATATGTTATTTTTGATATATTGTACAAAATAGCTTAGAGGATGATTGAAAATAAATTAAAAATAACCAACTTATTTTTAAACAATTTATAAACTTCAAAAATATGTATACTCTTTTATTTTAAAAAATCCCAAAGACTTAAGAGGAACTTATAAATTCCAAAATATTTCATAAGATATTTTAAGTAACTTATAAGCTCACCAAACACTCTCTTAGTCCTCATTAACACTCTCTTGGAATCATCTTTACTCTATGTTGTCACCATAGACTTTCCTTGTCTCATAAGTATATCCACACATTCGGCTTGAATTTGTCTAAAATAATTGCATTCATGGCCTTGAATGCCTCGTCTTTGCACATTGAGATTTTGTTTCTCCTTACTTTTGCTAGAGGGATCCTCTACAAGTCTTCTGAAGTTGTTTCTTGATATGTTTGACATGCCTCTCTTTTCCTTCTTCATTGGCCATTTGACCTTCTGAGCCACTAAATATTGTTCCACTTTTGTGTTGCAACATATTTGAAATGTATTCATCATACGTGCTTACAAAGAACCCTTATCCTCGTCTAGAAATGGCAGCTACCTTGATTGAAAAATATTTCCAACAATAACCTTAAAGTTTTCCAAACAAGTTTTGCTTTTGATTATTTTTACTGAGTTAGTAGGCCTGATTTGCTGGTTCTCTCAATTTCCATTAGAGGTAGCGATATTTTCATCTTTACTTATCTGTAGATTTTAGACTAGGAAGCCAACATCTGTAATTTAGACATTCTTACATTACTAGTTCCTTCATAGACATTTTAAAAGTTATTTCAAGACTTTTTTATAGTTTTACGAGTTGATATTAATTGGAACTACTCCTCATCCACTCCATTGAAGATGGTATTGATGGCTCTAAAGCTTCTTGAAGTTGCCTTTTCTTTATTACTTGTCCAAGCTTTGACTTCCTTGAGAACATTCTTTCCTTCAACTATAGTCGTGGATGGACTCCAACTAATGGTAATGGAATTACAAGCCTTTTTGTCTATAGATTTAATGAATTCACTCATTCAAGCTTTCCAATAAAAGTAATTTGACCCATCAAATAGAGGTGGATAAGAGACTTAGACTCTTTCCTTAGTGCTCATTACTTATCAAGGAATACAAGAATCTTATTTGATTGTAAACCAAGTTACGAAATGGTGAAGAGGCTTCATGCCATTTGTTAGTTTTCTTAAGATGATGCAACACCACACAAATAAACCAATCCTAGTGTTGTAACACCAAGGATGGATTGCAGAAAGTAAATAAAGTTGAACACCAAATTTGTTAATGTACTTTGAAATCAACACTTTTACATCTATTAGATCCCTACCTAGGGAAAATGTTCCACTAACTCAAGGCTATGATACTATAGCAAGACACTCTGACACTTTGTTTTATCAACTCCCCTAGACTCCAGTTAAGTGGTGCACTAACTAAGTAACCCTTGCTGTGTGAGTAGACGAAAACTACTTGTTGGTCCCTATCACTCTAGTTGATAAAGAAGTGTCGCTCTTTCTCAAGTTCTTGCTCAAATGTTAACTCAATTTAATACATAAACAAAGTGTATAAGATAAAAGGTAAAAGTAAGGCTATAATCGAGTCGAGTCAAGTCCGAGTAGCTTGCTACTCAACTTAACTCGATTGAGATTTTTTAAAATTTGAGCTCAAGCTTGAACCCAAGTCAAGTATTCAAGCCTAAACTCGAGCTCGAGTTTGAAATATTTATACAAAACTCGAACTCGGCTTAAATTCGAGTTTAACAATCTCAAGTTTAAACTCAAGCCGAGCTCAGCCTACAAGAGAAGAGGGGTAGTTTGGAAAATTTGACAATGGGCGGGGGTGTAATTTTTTTCGAATCGAGTCGAGTAGCTTTACAAGCTTTTGAACTTGGAAATATAGGTTCAAGCTCGACTTGTTAAAACAAGCCGAGCTACTCGAGCTCGAGTTAAGCTTTGACCAAGCCACTCGATCGAGTTGAGTCAAGTAACTTGGTACAGTAACAGCCTTAGGTAAAAGAAGATCTGAAGCTCACTCACACTCTTTGGGAAGGCTTGCCCAAGCCTTGTGCAACTTCCACAGTATATAAGGCAAGCTTGGTTAACTAATCCCACAAATTCTGGTTAAAGATTCTTCAAGTTTCTTTACACCAAATCAAACCAAATCTTTTTTCTACTCAAATTACTTCCCTGATGTCCCAACAATAGTCCAACCTTGTTTCCTGTGCGGGATTCTCTTCTACATTTACCAAATTTGCATCTTTATAAATAAGAAATGGATAAAATCAAATATTTGGATTGCCACTTCAAATTATATAGTTGCAGTTAGCCAACCAAACCCTTCAATCTCGGAGACATAATTGTGAAAATCCTTATACCATTCCAAATAAAAGATTTTCCCGCTAGACTACAATTGGTGTCATAACATTGCTTACCCTTTCTTTCTTGAGCGAATTTCTTACCATTTCAATCAAATTTGGCTTCTTATATTTTAAGAATGGATAGAATCACCACATCAAATCAGAAGTCCACCGCTGGTTCTTATCCTTCTGTGGACACCTTAAAATTAGGGAAAGGTATCAATCAAACACGGAAGCAAATGTTACAAAATATCTCTTTGATGCCATGGAAGTTACAACAATATTTTTCAACTCTCGTGTGTCACATCATACCAGCACATCAGTGCCAAAAGTAACAGAGTCAGTATTTTCATAAGTTTTTAGAGCTAAATATTATTTAAAATCTCTTCTTTTATAGAATGAAATAAATACCGTTCGTTATGTGCATAGCACCTGTAATCTACTAATTTAGCAAGAATTGTATTTATTTTATGTTGAAATTATACTTGATCAAAGGCTTTAATAATTTGAAAAAAAAAATATATATATATATATATATATAAATAATAATCTATCCAATTCTGTCCTATAATATAGTAATATACATATATTGTAGCGTGGGAGACTGACTTGTCCGAACGGGTAAATAAACAAAGTGTTGCATGGCATGACTTGTTGAGGATAAAGCCACGATGCATTTCTAACATAGACATAACTGATTGAAACATATGCGAACACTGACATCATCACTCCTCTCAAGATTCGAAAACTCGTTTCCTCCACTCTATGCTCCTCTCTATATCTCATCTCACCCTAACCAATCTAGAGTACATAATGAGATAACATTCTAAATATATGGCATATTATTATAGTTGTAAATAACTCAAGTATTATTTCTAATTATATTTATTTTTGCATGATGCATCCAATATCAAAATATTTGAATTTGGATCAACAGTGAAAGAAAATTAATAAAAGTTTTATTTTTAATATGTTACAGTGTTTTGAATTTTCGAATAGTTAGTAAAATTGCTCATTAATTCTTGCCTAATTAAAGCATAAAGAGTAATGAATTTAATTTTAATGAATAATTTCCATAAATCTTGATCAAGTTTTCAAAAATTTAATAATTTAAATTAACTAACAACCACACTTATAACTGCTACATAATTTTTTTTATATACTTTTTCATGACTTTTATTTTCTAACATGTTTCTAAGTTTTAAAACACAATGTATTTTAAACTATTTTTTAAATGAAAAAGTATTTATAATTCACGTACAAAACAAGTAGAAATTACCAGTTGGCAAAAAGTATGAAAATATTAAATAATAATACAATTTTATTACATATTTCATAAGTTCAGTTTTTCGAAACATTCCTAAGTTTTAATACCAAATATATTTATAGTTAACGTTTTTATGAAATTAAATAAAAATTAATAACTCATCTGCAAAGCATGCATAATTTACTATTTTAGCAAGCACTATATTTATTTTACGTCAAAATCGTATTTATTCCTAATCTTTTATCCTTTGAAAACATATATAATTAGTTTTTATATAATAATAATCTATCCACTTTAACTTAATAATGACATAGAATACATATATAGTTGCCAATCAAAACATACTATTACATCCAAATCTCACTATTTGACATATTAATAAATTAAAATAAGTTTATTTTGTAAAATTGGTTTAGTATTATACTATAAATGTATATATAATATTATATAGTTATAAATAACCATTATTTAAACATTTAAACTACTTGACCATCCATCCAACAAATTCTCCACTTTACTTATCGTTTTAATTTTAGAAACATTGTTGAAACTTGATGCAGAAATGAAATTGAATCTAGTGTATCGGAACTCAAGTTCCGTAGGAAAAATTATTATAGATGAGCCAAGGAGGGATTATCATTACACTGAAACATCTCATTATTCTAACCACAATTTTTCATGTTTTCAATGTTGATTTTTTCCATAAAATGTGGTCTTCAAGGATAAGGTTAAAATTCTAGAGATAAAGTTGAAATTCTAAGGACAAGATAAATTTGTTATCCTTGGATAAAAATTAATCAGTTGTAAGTCCCTTGAAACCCTCCGTGCAGTTTCGGTGATTAACATCTTGTGGTAGATGTCTATCATACGTCTATAAATTGAGAGATATTGTTGGGTCCCTCTATTATGGAAAATATATAGAAAAACCAACCATATATGATTCTCCGAAAAGCAAAAAAGTCCCAAAACACCAAATATTGAGATTTTTGGTGAATTTCGTCAGTTAAGTTCATCATAGGCTGGAGGTATAATCATATATTCGATTCAATAAATTTATAATATTATTCTAACATTTGGTATTAGAGCTTGAAATACCTTAATTTTGAATTTCTTTGCATTTCTTTGTGGTTTGGAGGAAGTAGTTCATGCTATGATTTTGATTTGGTGTAATTAGATCTGCAAAACTGAAGAAATTAAAGATAATTTTTGATAAAATTGATGCTATGAATCAATGGGTAACTAAATTTCAAGCACAAGCATCTTAAATTGTTGAAAATGGAGTTGTGTGGCTTAAGAACATGAGATTTTCTGAAATAGGTCGAAGTTGGATCAAATCGGGTCGGTCTGACGGATTGAAGGTTGAAGACAAAGAGGCTGTTTCTATCTTCCATTTGTTGTTCCTAAAAATCAATATGGCTGTTTTATCTTTGACTTTATGATCATATTTGTTTTGGAGTTATAATGCACACTTAATTATTATTATTTTTTTATTTTTTTAAAACCAATTGTTAAGACGAATGACCCAAAATTTAAAAATAAACAAAGCTCTTGTTTCTGAAAATGCCCGTTTATTTTGACTGATTTAAAATATTGAATATGGCAAGAATGGGATTTGAACCCATAGATGTATTAAGCATTTATAATACTTGCGCGAAATTTAAAAATTATTACTTGATTCTGCTCACGTCGTCTTGTGGCCTAAAAGATAATTTGATTAACTGACGAGCCACGAGATCCCTGATTAAATTAAATTACATTAAGTAAATCATACATAGTGAAACATATATTGTGATTAATCATATTACATACAATAAATTTTATCAGATAATTGTTTATTTTATTTATACCATTAATTAGGATGAAATAACAAATTTTTTTCCTTGTATATCCATAGGAATTAAGAGAAAGGTATATAATTTGTTAGTTTCATTACGAAGACTCTCATTGAATCGCTAATAGCTTGGATCTGATCAGTTCAATCTTGACCCAATTATTACGACCCACCGGCGATGAGATCGCCCTCGGAAGAGGCCCCTTGTAGCGGCTCAGAAGAAACGACAAGATACTGAAGATACAGAGGAACAACAAGGAGGGATTCTAAAAGCCCCAAAGTCTTCGATGTTAGCAGTTCATCTTTTCAAATGGCGGAGGCTGAGACGCAGCCCTGCCGACAACCATGAATTGCTTAGTCTGGAACTGCCAGGGGTTGGGGAGTCTCTGGGTAGTTCGGCATCTTGGAGATCTTATTAGAGATAATCTCCCCGCTATTATTTTTTCTTTCTGAAATGAAATTAACATTGAGTTCAATTGAGACAGTAAAGAGGAAATTCAATTTGCTTGCTGTTGAAGTAGCAGCAATTGGAAGATCAGGCGATGTCGCATTGTTATGGGATAAAGCCCGCTCAGGTAGCTAAGGTCGAATTTTATTGATGCTACTGTAGAGGTTGCAATGGCGATTTTTTCGCTTTTATGGTTTCCCGAAGGCGACCCATAGAATTGAAACTTATGAATTACCCAGGCTTCTTGGGAGACGATATCAAATGCCATGACTGTGTAGCAGAGAGTTTAATGCTATTTTGTTTGCGGATGAAAGGATGGTGGCTTGCTAGTCTGGTATTGGCAGCTGCCCGTTTGTTCGACCTCGGGTTTATCGGCTCAAAATTTACATGGTCAAATAATAGAGTACGTCCGAATACGATCCATGACCGGGCATGTGCCAATAGGGAATGGTGTAATGCTTTTCCATATATGGTTGTTCAGCATCTCCAATCAATTTATTCGAATCACCTACCCATTTTGATTAGAGGAGGACGGACAGATGTTCTTTGATATAGGACGGGTCGACGGCTACCCAATTTGAGGCAAAATGGACTATTTGGCAGGCCCGGGATGGGGTTCAAACATGGGCTCTGTTTATGACGACTTTAAGCGTTGTGCTGTCTTGTTGACAAGATGGGATGCTAAGACATTTAAGTCGACCGAATGTCGTAGGAGGGAGATAGAACACAGAATTGCTGGATTAAGAAATGGGTTGATGAACACAAACGAGGATGGTGGAAAATCAGTTATGAGAGGAGCTGACGCGGCTTCGGAAGGAAGAGGAGTTGAAATAGAAACAGTGGAGCAAACGGTTTCGGCTGCTGGATGGGGACAAGAACACGACTTTCTCCATGCTTATGCCTCTACCCGTCAGAAGAATCACCGAGCGGAAGGCATGAGGAATGAGATTCCGGATTTCACCCAAATCTCGCTAATGGTGATATCATATTTCTCGGAGTTATTCTCCTCCTCAGCTCCAAGCGCTGAGGCAATTGGCGATGCGGGAGGTTATCTCTCGCGTAGGCTAACGGAGGAAATGAATCAGAAGCTCATTCGGCATTTTTCACGGGATAAAGTTGGTCTAGCCTTATGTCAAATGGAGCGTTTTTTAACAACTTAACTTAAAAAAAATTATTTATCAAAACAATCCGATTTTCAGAGAATTGATCAAAATAATCAAATTTTGTGAAATAAAATCACAGAACACATATAAAAAAATTAAGAGTAAAAATTTAAAAAAATAGAATTTTTTGTTTTGAAATTATAATTAATATAAAAAATAGAATTAATCACCATATAATTATAAGAAAATTGCACGTAAATAATTCAAAAGTAAATACTATAATGTAAAATTTTGTATTGTATAGAAAATGTCTTTACTAACTCCGTTACAATAATATTATTTTAATAATAAATTTTTGTTCGACAAGTAAATTAAGAGATATGATTTAATACTGTTATCTGTTTTAAAGCAACTAATGTAAGTTTTAATTACAATTATATATATATTACTAATTTATAATTAATTATGCCTGAATATTAGATAATAATATTAAATTTCATAAATATATGTGAGCAATAAATAATAAAACATGATAATTTGAAAATAATTCAAACAAACATATTTATCCAAATAGCTTTTAATAAATATATTAATATAGAGTAAAATATAATTCTATATGAATGTCCTATATCCTCCAATGTCACACTTGGGATACGAGGTCTCGAGTTAGAATCCATTATCCACATATTATGACGTGTCATTATGTAATGACGCAGTGAATTGCTTGAATGTATTGTCCTACTGCACCTCTTCATGCTACTGGTAGCTACTCCATAGAATATGTGATATATGAAAAGTACGTCTATAATTCTCCGGTGACCCAAAGTATTGCATGGGTGTCCAAACACTATCTCTTGAATAGGAAGGAGCCTCCATCACCTGCGATAGGTATGGACGCTATATGGATGGATCTAGTGGAGCAAGTATGTAAATATCGTCATACTGCAATGGTGCAGTAAGCATGTAAAAGACCTATACTGTACTGAAAGTCAAAGTGGATTGTTTATCAAAGTTTGAAGATGCTCTAGTACTAGATACAAAATAATGTTCACTGCGCTGCTCCACCCTAGGCCTGCTCGTGGATGGGCGCGTCTCTGCAAACACGCCGTGTGTTGCAAGGGTGACATCTACCTCAGTATTAGCATGTAATCTCTTAGCCTGCCTCGCTCGACTACGTGACAGAACCCGCACACAATGACTGGCATCGCCATCTATAAAGAACTACTCTATCTCATGGGCCTAAAAATAGATAAGTGTTTCGGTACACATTTAATTTTTATTGTCTAATATACATAAGTAGATAATAAATATTATTTAAAATTAGTATCACATGATCAGTCTAAGAACCATCTTCGAGTTGAAATCTTGACTCTTCGAAGGCAGTCGGTGGAGTAATTGTGCGGTAAGTGATCCGATAATACTAGTCAAAGTACCCACTCACTACTTGGGGTATATGGCTGTTGTGTCTTTGTCTACACACAACCACTGCGAGGCTCCACTAATAATCCACGTATGTTTGATAATATATCACTTAGTCTCTCGTCGAAACCTCTCTGCGACAGTCAATAGTGTGTAGGCGATCCAAATTGAGTCGGGAAATAGGTGGAACGTCCTACACCATCATAAATTATCGTAAAACTCGCTCTGATCGGTGCATCCCTACAATGTCATACAGGATGAATGAACCCGAGTGTGTCCACATATGATGCCCAAATCTGCTGACAATGCAATATATCACTTAGGAGCATATGGTTGCTAGTTAAACTACACATTGTTTACACAAGTATCTAATGATGATTATTTCAATCAAATATCGTACTAACAATGTGACATAATATATACTCTAATAACGAACCTGCGTGTATGCCTCAGAATCCCAAATCTCCCGAAAAATCCGTACGTCGTAGCTACCGGTCTCAATTATATGTTTCCATACACAAGACCATCTGTATATTTATGAAGAAAAGTAAAGGCAAAAGAAATAATTATACATTCTAGAGTGAGTGATTAAAACATTAATAAAAGTGTATTAAGCTCATATATAGCACCATACAGCGCTGCTGGTGATGTGTTAATTACTAATATTTATTGCTAATTACTAATGAATATTTGATTAATGTGAAATTAGAGAATAAACTAGTACCTAATAGTAATAAAACGAAACCATGAGCCCACTGGTGTACATCTAGTTGTGTATTGTTAATTAATATATGGCACTATTGGCATATTGTTAATTACTAATATTTATTTCACATTAATCAAAGCACACTCTTGTTAATCAATTGTGATATGTGCCAAATAGGGTCTCTCTCTCTGCATTTCGGTATTTATTTGCAGGCCACATAGGTCAATCATAACCCTCTGCATTCATGTTTATCGCCTTTGTGAGTCTAACTAAAAAGAACCTAAGAACACGATAAAATGTAAATTGAACAAATGAGGTTATTAGAAGCCACCTGCACCTTTCAAAACTCCATTAAGGGACTTTGAAATATTTGTTATCAGGATCCATCTACGCCATCCTCCATCATACAGTAGTGTCTACTTTGCCTGATTAATTGCCATAAGTCAATTCCATACATCAGGATTGATTCTGTGTATCTCTTCCATGCACTATTAAATTTTAGTATTCGTGCTTAAGCCCTGCCTTCCAACATAGATCTTTTAGAGCTTGGCTCCTAAATGCCTTTCTAAAGTTCTAACAATGATGCCTCAAACAATAGACATGTGTTCCACGTGGTTCTTAAAAGGCACGAACCCTTTCCGCAGCTGCAAGCAAGCCCGTATGAGGATCAGAGATAAGATAGGTGTGCTCCTTATTGCACACAACATAACGACTGATCAAATCTAAGACTAGTGCCATCGCTCTGTACTCTCCTCATCCACAATAACAAAAGCTAATGGCAATACTTTGTAGTTCGCATCTAATGTCACAGCGATCAATATTTTATACTTATACCTCGAATACAAGTGCATTCCATTCACACTAATTACGTTACGGCAGTGTCGGTACTCATCTAGACATCGTTTGAAGGCCTAAAAAACATACATTAAAGTGTATTGACTCCGAACACCACTCTCAATGTGGCGTCATTCCACAATAATTCTAGAGTTGTACTTCTGCAGGACTACTATATATGCGGATAACTTCTAAACTGAACTCTCCCACGTGTCATATACTATCTCAACAGCCCGTCTTAAACCATGCCATGCTTTAGCATAGCTAACTTTAAACCCATAGTTGTTTTTTACTATCTAAATGATAAATTTGATCTCGTTCAATGGGTTTTAACGAACCATTCCCAAATGCAATTGAGTTATGTGTTCTTGTCTAGGTTTCTATGATCCATTGACATCATACTTGAGAAGCAAGTGTGCAGACCTTCATATTTTGTAATTTACCAAAAACCTAATTTTGGCTTCAGAATAGCCGTTAAACCTCACTTACAGCCTTCTTAATCTTGCTTGCATTTCACCCTCCACAGAACTGATCTGTTTTTTTATCACTGAGTTCATACCCACAGGCAATTCTCCACTATCCTCCTCACAAAATCAGCCCCACGTAGTACGAGGAATATCTTGAGAATCTTCATCCCAATCACTAGAAATGGTTTGTAACAACTAGTGGACAGGTATGTATATTGCCCCAAACCTAAATCTGGCCCTATATAAGGTTGAGTTGATGTTCTAATGTACTCTTGGCTAATTTGTTTCTGTGTTAATTCCATTGTATTTACATGTGCAAATCCCTCGTCATCATCCTCCTCTGTGTCATCATCTGATAGTGTATATGTGGCACCCTAATCTTATCCAAAACTATCACTATATGCCCGTGACACATCATCATGCAGTTCTGTCTCTAGGTCATCTATCTCGTTCAATATGTCATCTAATTCCGGAGCCACATGTGAAAGTCCCTCATCAAAATTATGCTCTCTAGGACTTTTGTGAACCCCCCATCCATGCCAAACCTTATGTGACTTAAGGTAGCTTACTCAAATGCTCATTTTTGGAGCACAAATGAAAATCATAATCTGCTAAAGGTGTAGAGTCTCATGGAACTCTAAATATAGCTCTAAGTAATAGAATCCATTATATAGTATAGGAAGAAACATAAATTGTTGTTGGTGTTTAAGTTAATTACAGTGTTCTGTCATACCCATGTCCATGGCTTAACACAAATGGCATGTAAACTCTTAATTCAACTCTATTACTATCAACACTACTCAATTGGCACAATCTTAAGAAAAGCAACATAAAGTTTGGGTCACGAGAGATGATATCTAAAGCGTGTGGCTTACGGTAGTATCTAATAGAATTTACATCTCGCAAAATAGTGTCACCCCAATAGAGCATAATTTGCTCATAATCTCTACCAATCGACATATCTTTATAAAAACAAGTCACAAAGAAAAATATTATCAACTCCATAGATTATCCAATTATGTATTTAAACTATTAAATTATTTCTGTATACTTCTGATTAAGTCAAACTATTAAGTGGATAATTTAATAGTTATAAAATGATATATAAAATTTATATATTTTTTAAAATAATGTATACATTATATCTTTAAAATAAACTTCATATCAAACATCATACATATCAAATAGTAAAGTAGCTTACTAAAATTCTAATTAATTCAAACATACATATCAAACAACGAAAAATCCAAAAAAATCAATTGCGACAACCAACTAAATTATTAAATTAATTCAAGAATATTTTCTCACTAAAGTAGCATATTCACATATTTAATATGTAAAAATATGATAATATTTCTACATATACCAAAAAGTGTACACACATAATCAACAAATATATCTATATATTATATAACAAAAATTGTGTATATATCCTACAAATTTCAACTCAAACATTGCCTTAAATCACATCAACCAAACTCTACCTGAATTTAAAATCGAACGTGGCCTTAAATCTCAAAATCAACTAATTACTGTCTGTTCACATTCAACCCATATAAATTTATTATACTCTAACATATAATATATAATTTGTAAATTGATATTTAAAATAGACTCTAATTACTTGTTATATATTTAATTAAATATATTTTAAAATTATTAAAATAAATTACAAAGTATGTATAATTTTTGTAAAGTATACACATATCAATCTGTCAAATATAAAACAAATTGTTGATTAATTCAACTACAAGAAAGAAATAATAAAGCCAAACTATTAAATTGTTAAATTAATTCAAATACATTTCTTCACTAAAATAACATACTCACATATTAAATATGTACGAATATAATAATATTTCTAAAAACACTAAAAATATAAACATATAATAAAAAATTTGAAATTATATTATATAACAAAAATTTAATACAAATTTTAGAATGTAGATCTTAAATTTTCAAAGTTGTAAACCAAACGCGACTTTAAATAAAATTTGAAAAAGTAAATTTAATTTTAAACCAAACATTTTCTTTAGACTAATCTTAAAATTTAAATTTATATCACATCAAATACAACTTTAAACAATAAATTTAATCAATTAAGCACTAATTTATTTTAAGTAAACCTAATTTTAAATTATAAAATAATTTAACAAATTTTTAATTTAATCTAAAATTAGTGTATAAAAATTTTTTATTAAATAATATCTAAACATTTATATACTAAATGCAATCTTAAACATATAATTTAAAAATATAAATAAAATTATGCATTTTAACTATAAAAATTAAATTATAAATTACAAAAATTGAAAAAAAACAAAAAGAGATTACAATAAATGAAAGAAACAAGCCAATCAAATTATTGCTGTAAATTGAAGAATGCCAACCGAATGTTGATGTGTTCAACGGATTGCTAGTGGGATGGGGGAGAAATCACCGTGCAAGAAAAAGGAGAAGGTGAAGGTTTTTTGAGAAAGAAAGAAGGAAGAAACGAGGAAGAAATGAGCAATAAATAGAGGTAAAAGAACAATTGGTGAAAACGCCTAAGAAAAGTTTCCATTTCCACGATTCGAGTTCATGGAATCACATTTCCATAAACTCGAATCGTAGAATTGGATTTCTTTTTATATTTTTTTTCATTTCCGTGATTTTGAATCACAAAAATGACTCGAATCGAGACAATTTCGTAATTCAAAACCATGGAAATGGATATTTTTAAATTTTTAACCAATTTCATGACACAGAATTGGATTACTTCCATAAACCGTTTAAAATCGGATTATTTCGGAAAATAATAAATCTTTTTAAGTTCAACTGATAAAAAACTCGTCAAATGGAGCCATTGAAGGCTCCGAGTCCGAATGATATTGCCCCTATTCCTTATAGAAGTATTGGCATATCGTTGGACCTAAGGTAGTAGATTGTATACTTAACTTTTTGAAAGGTCAATATGATAGCATTGATATGCATGTGAAAAATATAGTCTTAATCTTGAAGGTGGAAAGCCTAGAGTTTGTAACACAGTTCGGCCCATTGGCCTACGTAATGTCATTTATAGCTTAACATCCAAGGTGGTTGCTAATCGGCTTAAAAGTGTTCTTGGTGACATTGTCTCCCAGAATCAAGTAGCTTTTATTCCTAGACAGCTCATTTTTGATAATATTGTTGTGCTGTTGCTTTTGAAGTTAACCATTTTATTCGAAGTAGAGACCACGGGTGTACAGGCTTTGCGGCAATCAAGTTAGAGATATGTAAGGCATATGACTAGCTTGAATGGCCATTCATAGAGGTGGTTTTTGAGAAACTTGGGTTTCTCAAGTCTTTTGTGCATGTTGTGATGAAATGCATTAAATGTACTCATTTCTCTTTTGTTCTTAACAACTCTTATTTTGGCTCTATGCAGTCTCAACATGGGATTTCAATACTATAGGTTGCACAAAGAAAAAACAAACTAATGAGTCACATTGATGTGCTCGAAGGAGTTCTAATGTATTGGAGATCATACAAACAAACATTTGTATTCTAGAGATTGATAAGTATGGTTAAACTACTTCATCTCTTTTATTAATGACTACTCACAATATATGTATTTCTACCTGTTTCATAACAAGAATGAAGTAGTGGATGCCTTTGAAGTATATAAGGCTAAGATAGAGAAACAATGCGAAAAGCAAATTAAAATTGTGAGATCAAACAAAGGTGGAGAATTCTGTGGTAATACACTGAAAATGGACAAGCACCCTGTCTATTTACAAAATTTCTTCTATAGCATGGGATAGTTGCCCAATACACCATGCTTGGGCCTTTAGACTGAAATTGTATGGCAGAAAAAAGAACTGAGCATTGATGAACACAGTGTAAAGCATGTTTAGTAGCTCAAAACTTCTTAAATTCTCGAAGGCTAGAGCTCTTATGACGGCAATGTATGTATTAAATTGAGTTCAAAAAAAAAAAAAAAGGAGATTTCAAAAGCACAATTTAAATTATGGAAAGGTTGGAAACTAGTTGCAACATATATGCATTGGGGGTTGCCCATCTAAAGAATGAGTATAGCCCATAAGCAAAGAAACTAAATTCAAGGACTATAAGTAGGTATTTCGTTGGATATGATGAAATGTCCAAGCATTATATATTTTATTGTCCATCACATAGATTTTATTCATAAATTCCTTCTCGTTCTTCATCTTCTCCATCCTTTTCTTAGATTCAAAAAATTATTGATCTATGTCTTGGTGATTTTGGTGCTTCGATTATTATGAGTATTTGAGTTTGGTTGGAAGATTTAAAAAAGGTTGAAAACAAGAGTAAAAAAAAGTGTTAAAAACTTGAAAAAAAAAAGAGAGATCAAAAGTTGGAAAAAAGTTGACAAAGCAATATTGAAAAACGCTGAAGTTTGTGGAGTTATAAGTTAAAAGAAATTGAATTAGGGTTAAATTTGGCAAAAAAAAGTTGTAATTTTTGCTGGAAATCACAGCAATCAATCATCGATTCAACCGGACCAACCATAACATTGATTAATTTAAAGATCAATATTGCACGACACACTCAAATCACTTGCCCATCACCTACTATTGGTTGTGCCCTATCTCTTCAGTTCTGTCAATCGTACTTGTTTTGTAATCGATCAATTGCCCACCTTTTTCCTTCTCCCAAATTGATCACCTGTGTTTAGGATCAATCACTTAACTTATTTTGGCCTCTAAATTGATCTTTTTTATTTAAAATTGATCTTGTAGCTCATGTTTTTATACTTTCACATTTGTGGTGGCATTCACTTGAATATATAGGGACTTCTTGAAATTAAATGACGCTAACACAAGAAATTGAGAGGTGAGACTACTTTTTTAAGAGTTTGTATGATACACAAGTAAAGTTAAGAAACAAGTGAATTTTCAGCTTGTGAGTTAAAGTGGTTCAGTGGAACACACGCACATATTTTTGTCTACACCAAATTTTTCAAAATATCTAGAGAATCAAGAGTTGGAGACAACACCTTCAATATGAAGCAGTTGACAAAGATGTGAGCTATCATTAATCAAAGATTAGATCAATTAGAGATGTCCCATGCTACCACACAGGATAGTTCAACACCTAACAAAGATAGGAGTAGGGTAAATCAGTGCCTAGGGGAGAGAGACTTGTACACTAGTTCAGACAAGGCAGGAATGTAAATGATGAATATTTTTAATTTTTCTGATGAATTTGAAGATGATGATACCCATAGGAAACAGTTAAGGATGCAACATGATGATGATGAGATGTTGAAGGGTTTCAAATTCACCATTTCAAAAGCTACAAACTTTAGCGCAAGATAATAGAAGTGTGGAAGGTTTTTATAAGGAGATGGAAATGGCATCGATGAGAGCAGGAGTCGTGGAGGACTATGAAGTCACTATGGCAAGATTCTTGAGTAGGCTTAATCAGGAAATTACTAACATTTTTAAGTTGCACCACTATGTCGAGTTGGAGGACTAATTGGAAAAGGTCGTAAAGGTGGAAAAAAACAACTCAATATGAGGGGTAGGAGCCACTTTTAGTTGGGCACTACATCAAGAACTTTTTTGAGAAGGGAAGAGAAGGCATCCACTAGAAGTTCTTAGCCGAAGGTGGAAACTTCTATGGCACAAAATCCTACAAACCTTAATCCTTCTACTACCACAAAATCGTGCTATTATGTGTTTTAAATGTCAAAGAAGATGGCATATCGCTACTCAATGCCCAAATAGACAAGCAATGGTCTTGATGGATCAATGGGAGATTGTCATTGATAAGGAGACAGTAGTGGGGAAGAAATATAGAAGAATATTTTTTACATATGGTGCTAAATTAAAAGTAAAATTTGTAATTTAATAATTAATGGAGGTAGCTACACTAAGTTTGGTATTAGTATGCTTGTGTAAAAATCATTAGTGCCTTTAAGGGAACATATTAGGCTGTATAAAATGTAGTAGTTAAATAACAATAGTAAAGTTAGGTGACTAAGTAGGTATTCATGCCATTTGTGATTTAGGAATACATATATGAGGTATTTGGTGAACCGGTACCTATGTAGGTGAGCAATGTTTTATTAGCTAGTCCTTGGCAATATAGGAGGTTGCTTTTGATGGAGTAATGAACAAGCATACCTTCTATTTCCATAACAAGAATATCACCTTAGTTTTGCTTATGCTGAAGGAAGTTTAGAAAGATCGAGTATATTTATAGAAATAGTATAAGTTAAGGTAGAGGGAAAAAAAACAAAGGAGAGAGCGAAAAGAAAACTGAGAGTGAAAAAGAAATCAAAAGAAAAGAGGGAAGAGAAAAAAAGGAGAAAAGAATGTATGTTAGAATCAATAAGGGATATGAGGGAAGAGTTGCCTAGTAGATTACTACCAGTATGAGGGATTGAACATCAAGTCAATCTTTTCTTGAACCCAAACACTCCAAACAAGCTAGCCTACATGATCAATTCAAGGAGACTTTATGCTAAGAAGTGTACTTTCTGTGTAGACCATTGTGTGTTTCCAAGATTTGTTATAAGTACACAAGGTATACAAGTTGATGAAAATAAAGTGAAAGCCATAGGAAAATGGCTGGCTCCCACATATGTATTCAAGGTAAGAAATTTTCATGGTTTGGTGATCTTTTATTGAAAGTTCATATGGGATTTCAACACTATCATTGCCCTACTTATGGTGGTTATCAAAAGAAAGAGAAGTTTCAATAGGGAGATACATAATAAAAGGCATGTGATCTTTTAAATAATAAACTTACACATGCACCAGTACTTTCTTTGCTTGATTTTTGTAAAATTTTTGAATTTGAATGTGATACTTCGAATGTAGGTATTACAACTATGTTGATGCAAAAGAGAAGGCCCATGGCATACTTCAATAAGAAGTTGGATAGAGCACACTAAACATCCAAATGTATGACAATAAGCTGCATTCGTTGGTGAGAGCGTTGGAGATGTGGCAGCATTATTTGAGGCCAAAGAGTTCCTCATGCACACGGATCATGAGTCTTTTGAGCACTTCAAAATTCAAGGTAAATTAAGTAAAAGACATATAATTTAGGTATTTTCTTATGAAATTAAGTACAAAATGGGAGTGGATAATGCCATCACAAACACATTGTTAGCATGATAGGCACTTATTTCTACCTTGAATACAAGATTGCCAAAGTTAGAGTACATTAAAGAATTACTTGTTAGTGATGAGGACTTTGATAAAATATTTGAATTAACTAGTAAACAAGAATATGATAAATATTTTCAGTATTATGGCTATTTATTCTACATTGATAAGTTGTGTGTCCTGCATTATTCTCTACAATTGCTTATTAGGGAAGCACATAACAGTGGGTTGACAAGATACTATGATGTTACCAAAATAATTTTAATTTTGCAAGAGTACTTCTATTGGTTGCATTTGAGGCAAGACATGGAGAGAATTGTTGAGAGGTGCATAAAGTGTAAAGAATCAAAATTTATGTTACAACCACATAAGTCACATACGCCTTTGCCTGTTCATAGTAAACCACGGACAAGTATATCTATGGACTTTTTGTTGGGGTTACCAAGGGCAAAAAATTGGTAAGGATTGCATATTTGTAGTGGTTAATAGGTTTTCAAAAATAGCACATTTTATTGTGTGTCATAAATCAAATAACGCATCACAACTTGTGAAATTACTCTTTAAAAAGATAGTTAGACTGCATGACATTCCTAAGCTATTTCTAGAAAACACTATGGAGAAAACTGAGGACTAAACTTTTGTTTTCTTCTTCTAGTCACCCATAGATGGATGGTCAAATTGACGTAGTAAATCAAACATTGATTGCCTAGTTGAGAGCTTTGATTAGGAAATATATTAAAAGTTGGAAAGGATGTTTGTTGCATATAGATTTTGCAAATAATTGGAACACACATTTTGCTACTCATATGTCAATCTTTTAAACTTGCTAATGGTTTTAATTCGCTAATGCCATTGAATTTACTGGCATTATCTCATAATGAGCAAATAAGTATAGACGATGAAAGAAAAGCTAAGTATGTGAAGCAATTGCATGAGAAGGTTTGGCATAATATTCAAGCCAGGAAATTAGGTTTGAGTGTGTAAGTGAAAGGAATGATTCCCAAAGCAAACAAAATTCAGGCTTATGCTTAGAGGAGATGGAGCATTTTAAGTGCTAGAAAGAATTAATGATGATGCTTACAAATTGAAACTTCTAAGTGAGTATGATATAAGTGCTACATTAATGTAACTAGCGTGGGTCCTTTTGATTCATGTGATAAACAAGTAGTCTAATTAAGAATAATTCCATTTCAAGAGGACGGGGATGACACGAGCATCGAGCTTAAATAGGAAGAATACCTAAGGTTGACTAGAGGACCAATATGTGAGCTAAGGCTAAAAAGCTCAAGGAATCCATAATGACACTTGTTCAAGATGTTCAAGGAGATTTTGGACGTTTAGTGAGGCTTTGAGCTAAGGGAAAGCTCAAAGATCAATTTGGTGTGTTGCACCAAAGAGAACATTGAATTTGAAGCAACAAAATATTGAAGGTTAGTCTAGATCAATCGAAACAAAGATTGATCGATCTAAAGAGGATGGATCAACATTGTAGGGTTTTTTCACTTTCTATAATTATGATCACTGTAGGGACGGATTGATTCAAGTTGAGCAAATCAACATCAATTTCGATTAGGGCAGAGCAAGATTGATTATGAAAGGATTGATCAACAGAGTTAGGAGACCCCTTTCAGAAATTACAATAGTGAATAGAGTCAGATCAATTAGTCCAAGCTAGGTTAATATTTTTCGACTTGAGAAAATAGCACAAATTGATCCTTAGGCGCCTGGATGGATCTAAAGTAAAGCAGATTGATTTGAGGGCCTCCAAATCAATAGTGACACAGATGGGGAGAAGAAAACTTCTATTTTTGCTAGGATTCTTTACATAAACAAGATATTTTCTACATTATTTCCTAGATGAATTAGGAGCATTTTGGTTAGGTGTTAACACTATAAATAGGGTTGTTAGAATATTTTAGGCAACCTTTTGCATATTGAGTAATAGAATTACTCTTTTTCCTTTTTTTTTTCTTGCAATTGAGTCAGTTCTCAATTTTTGTGAGATCAACTTCAAATCGAATCATTCTAAGGTGTCCTTATATGATTCGTGGCATATCAATCAACAAGGAATGTTCATTGTGGCCGTCCTTTACTTGAGTTCTTTGGATTCATTATGTCTATGTTGTTCCCAATCGTTCGTACAAGTAGGGTTCACTTGAATTCAAGTCACACTGTTATCTATTCTAACTTACACTTATGTGATAGCGTCAAGAAATTTGGTGAACTAAAATGTTTGATCTTTAGAAGCTATAGAATATGTCATTCAACATGCTTCTCAACAAGCAGTTCACACAATATTAAGGCGATCAACTAGTGATTATATTGTGAATCTACAAGAATATAACTATAATGTTGGAGCTGAAAATAATCCTTAATGAAAAGAAGTTGACTGTATAGAGACGATTTTTCTTGTGTCAAAGAAAGGCTCATTTTGTTAGTTAGACATTAGTTACACATTTTGACTTGAAATTGCATGAAATGGTTGTAAAAAAAAAACCCTTTCTCAATTGAGACCTAGAGGAGAAGGTTTGCATGGAACAATGTAAAGAATTCTCCTTTAGTGATAGTGAGCATCTTGTATGAAAGTTTTAAAAAGTCCATAGAATGATTGATTGAAGCAAGCATTCTGCAAATGGCATTTAAAATTCCTTGATTTTATCACTTTAATTTTTTTTGAAATGAATGCTGGATCAATGCATATATACCTTAGTGTGAGTGGGAGAAAAAAAATTAATTTATTGTTCTATATGTGGATAATATTTTACCTGCAGTATGTGACAAAGGGTTGTGACATCAAGTGAAACAATTCCTCTCCAAGAACAAAGGGTTGTGACATCAAGTGAAACAATTCCTCTCCAAGAACATTGACATGAAGGATACAACTGAGATGTCTTTAGTCCTTGGCATAAAGATACTACAAGATAGATCATAATGCATCTTTTGCCAATCTTAAAGAAACTATATTGTTACTGGGTTAAGATATTTCGGATAAAAGATTGATCACTCATTGTAGCTCCAACTGTGAATGAGCAAAATACCATTTTGGTCCATTACTTATTAGGGGTAGCATTTTCAGGACAATTATTTGAAAAATGGCAATTAAAGACTCCAATTTAAAAAAAAAAAAAAAGAATGGCACGTTGAGGATAAATTTCACTTGAATTGCATGTTCTCACCTGACACATGCATGTACAAATTTAGAAATTTTTTATTTCAGGCCAATTTTTCCTGTCTGGCAATTGCATACCTGACATGGTATGTGACATGCATGTTGATTAGAATTAAAATGCCATGTGGCACTAAATGAAATATATATAAAATATAAATTCTTATAAAACATTATTCAAAATAATTTAAACAATAAATTTATCAAATTATATCTCAAATTTTAAAAAATAAAAATTAAACAAATTAGAAAAATATATAATAGCTTTAAATATATGATAAGTAATTTTAAATATATTATTTAAAGTATTAATATATCATCATGCTTATGAATATAAATCAACATAAAATATATTTGAAATATTACAAGTATATTTGTCAATATATAAAAAATAACTTTAATTTTAAAATATAATCTTCATTAATGTATATATATTAGAGATTTGATTTTAAAATTGAACTAATTTTAAAAGAATTCAATTACATTTTCAAATTATTTGTTCAATTTGTGACATTCATATATTTTAAATAATATGTCAAATAATAATGATGATGATGATTATGACAATAAAAGCAACAACAATAGTAATAGTATTACTACGAGTAGTAGTACTGATAGCAATAGTAAAAATAATAATAATTTCCACGATTTTTTAAAATCCATTTTTTTCTATTCATAATAAGTCTTAAATATATTTTAAAAATTAAAACTATGTTTTTATTAATTTATTATTTGACATGTGTTATATAGATCTGTATTAAATATTTTAATTATATTTTTAAGTTTATAGATATTAGATTTATATTCTAAACATAATTTCAGCTTCTAATACAAATTTATTCTTGAAATAAATTGGAAAATGAATTATAGTAGATAATCTATTTTAATTTATTCCATTATTTTAGAATAATTATCAAAACAGAGAGAAAACTATAAATTAAAATTAATTATTAGAAGATTCAATTTTATTTATTTTCAGTTATGATTAAAATATTCTTCAAATAACATGAAATATTCGAACATAAATTTCAAAAATATCTAGTGCATTGAAATTCTTTTTCAATATATACTGAAATATGTATATTCAATATATTTAAAAGATATTTCTATTTTATAATATAATTTTTACTTCATTATTGTAGCCTTCTACACAATTTTGGAAATAATTATTTTTCTAAAGTGAAAATTTTATTTAATAATATTATCTAATATATTCTCATTATCAATTTATTTTTATTTTTATAATTTTTTTTGTAACATATTATCTTGATTGTTCAATATATTTTTTACGTTTTCACATTTTAAAATAAATATTTCAATTTAAAAATTTATTTTTTATTTTTTGAAATATTAAATTGCCAAATTTATTATTAAATTACCTTATATAATACTTTCTAAGAATATAGATTTTTATTTTTAATTTAGTGCCACGTGGTAATTTTTATCCTAATCAATGCGCTTGTCACATGCCATGTCAACTTGAAACCACCACATTGGACAAATCAGTCATAGAACACAAAATTACCAAATTTGTCCAAGCACGTGATTGACATGTGCACACAATCCAAAACAAATTTGTCTTTAAGGTGTTATTTTTTAAGATTGGAGACCTTAATTGCTATTTTCTCAAATATTTGTCTTGAAAGTGCCACTCATAATAATTAATGGAACAAAATTGCATTTTACCCAATTGTGAATGGTCGCAATTTGTATTTGAACCCATTTCCTAGAATGACCTTCGAAGGGAATAGACACAAAACATTGCATATGCGTCCATGGTACGAAGCTCGATGTATGCTTAGACTTGTAAATGAGTTGATGTTGCTTTTACTTTTGGACTAGTGGGACAATATCAAAGTAAATCAGGCATTGACCACTTTAGAGCTGCAGAGAAGGTGATGAGGTATCTTAAAGGGGTTAAGATTTACATGCTTACGAGTGTGGGTGAATTGAAAAAATGGAGGTAGTTGGATACTTCAATGCGGATTTTGCTAGATATGTTTATTCTTGAAAATCAACATTAGGATTCACTTCTTATGTTTGCTAGCAAAATTGTATCATAGAGGAGAGTTAAGTAGACCTTGAATACTATTTCTACCATAGAAACTAAGTTCATTTCTTTATCTGAGGCTACATTGCATGGTATATGGATAAAGAGTTTCGTATCAGGGCTTACGATTATTGATTCTATGTCTAAGCTATTAAAGATGTACTATCAATTCTGCTATTGTTTTTTTGACTAAAAATAATTAAAGTGGAAGTTGAAGTGCGTGCATCGACAAAGTGGCCATTGAACATATTAGCACTGAATTAATAATAGCTAATCCTTCGACAAAAGGCATACCACCAATGAATTATAAGGATTATGTAGTTTAGTAGGGACCTTTTACGCAATTTTGTATGTTATAAAGTAATTAAACTCTATTTAATTTAATGTTTTTCTATTCAATTTGATGTTTTCTCATATGTGCACGTATTTATTTTGAAAAACATTAGCATTGTGGACTAGAAATAAATATACAATTTATTTATTAAGTGATAGACCAAATATACAAATATATTATGGAAGATTATACTCATTTTTGAGAACTAGTCAGCATGATCCATGTGTCTGGGTCTTTACGATTGTGGAAGGATTTATGAGGTTGGTTATGTTTCCACTCCGAACATGGGAATCCTCAAGGACAAGGTTAAACTTTTAGAAATAAATTGAAATTCTAACGATGAACTGAATTCGTTATGCTTGGATAAAGATTAATCAGTTGTAATCCCTTTAAATCCTCCTATCAATTGTGAGATTGTGGTTAACATCATGATGGTAGATGTCATCACATGTCCATAAATTGAGAGATGATGTTGGTCTCTATGTTAAGGAAAATCTAAAAAAAAATACAGCATCTACGATTATCCAAATTGCAAAAAAGTCCCAAAACAATTAAAAAAAAAAACAAAAAAAGACGGAGGATACGATCTTACATTTCATTCATTAAATCTATTATATATTCTAACATCAAGAGCTGAAAAACAAGAAGGATGAAAAAACGATTGGCTATGAGTCTGATTCTAATAGCACGTCTCTGTTTTTTCCCTCTTCAGTTGAATGATAGTAGAATTCCAACCATTTTTGTCCTCTTCTTAATTCTTGCAACCCTTCCCCTACACATCCCTTACACATTAATTTAAAAATTTGTGTAAATATCTATTTTGACGTTTATCTAATCCTTTAAGTGAACAACATATTATTTAATACTGAATGCATATTTATAACCTTTTAGAAAATTATTTATACATATTATTATATTTGCTGATATCCTTCTGACGTTTCAGAGGTCGTTATGACGTCAGTGGTAAATTTTTGCAATTTTTTTATATGTTTTTTGGGGTTTTCTGTGTGGGTCGTTAGAGCACTTGGTTGTAGTTTTGAGTGTTATAATGAAAGGTAATTTTATTAAAATTATTGTGTTTTAATATAACTGGAAAAACAGTCTTTGAAATTGAACAAATAATAGTATTTACTATGTACTCTAATCAATTGAAAAGGCATAATATATTTTAACAAAAGTAAATTTTTATTTTTAATTTTAATAATGTCAGATGATAAATTGTGTTTCACTAAATTTTTAAAATTAAATGAATTATTATTACAATAAATATAAACTATAAGAGGGACATAAATTGTGATTGTATTTTTGGAATATTAAAACACATCTACGAAGGGGAAAGTGACTAAAAATTTGTATGTAATGTGTGTTAATGATTTGAAGTTGTAAAAGTAAATAAAATTCATAGAAATTGTAACATTTTTATTTGTGTTGGAATCTAATATTTCTAAATTTTGAAATGTATTCAGAAAAAATTATAATGTATTTTTTTATTGATAGTTAATAGTAGTATGTGATACATGTACCGTGCAGTCTTTTTAATATGTTTCAACACTTTACTAATGAGAACGTCTTATCTTGAATGGTCAGTGTATCTGGCTTGTCCGTCGCATTAAGCTAAGGATAAATCTTATGGGTTATGTTTGTGTTACAATTATGCATCCTCAAAAAATATATACTTAATTATTACTTTTATTTTTTATCTCTCTCTCTTATTTTTACACAATGTTTGAGGCAAAAACACTTAAAAATACATAACATAATTACAAAATAAACAAAGCCAATTTTAAGGTTATGTATAACTGAAGACATGACAATATAAAAAATATATATATTAAACAATACTTATTTTGCTTTAGTACAAGTGTGTGTGTAGTGCATGCTAAATAGTATCTCAATCCCCTAGATGGTTACCAAGTCTACATGGTGGTGGATTTGCACTGCTGGCCTCGACGTGGTGCTCATCATGTGGTCTAGTGCATACAAAAAGCTGCTAGAATGGAACTAGGATGCATGATAGTGGTAGTGCCGTGAATGCTTAGAGACCTCCTCAACTGGTGATGTATGTCCATAGTGCATGTGTGGACTGTATTCTAGAAGCGATATGAATGGAGACTCTAGAAGTGGTGTAGACAAAGACTGGGTTTGCGGATCCAAAGGTAAAGGTACATTTAGTTCATGTGCCTGTGCATCTAGTCGAGCAAATGTGAATGGGTCTATCATATCATGATGATATGATGTGCAGACATAAGGCTCGCTTGCCTGGATGAACTCAATGACATGTCCCCAACAACTCCATATGGTGAAGTTGTGTCCCCCATCTATTTGATATGATGGGAAATCTCAAACTACTCGTTGTTGCAATAGATGCTTAACATTGTCAACAATGCGCAAGTAATACCCACCAATCCACAGGTGTTGCATCTATTGTGCCTGCACTATACTTAAGCAAATGCAAGTATGAAGCTATATATACATGTAATATGCAACAAGATGTACAAGACATATTTTATGTAACATACCACATGTGTAAAATAGGATATATGGCTAAGTTGGAATCCGACATGTACAAATACGTGGTTGGAAGAAATGACTCATTGTGTGACTCGGCAATACCACTCTACAAAGCCTAATGCTACTCAAGTGGCAGGGAAGACATCTCTCTTAATGATGCGACCAAGGCCAGCCCACTATCTAATATAAATTGCATGGTGGTCAACCCATTCTTTGCCAGCTAGCCCTCATCATTAGGTGTTATACAGCATGTCTTGCACATGTGGTGCATCAGTTGGAATACCCTATCTCATCGTAAATTGTTGTAGGACTCGATCCACGTGAAGCATCTCAATGATCTCATAACAAACAAGTGGACCATAGTACGTCCACTAGCGTTGCCTACAATGTTGTGGAAATGTCCAATAAGCCTCATCAGTGCAAGATCACCATATGAATTGCAATTATATATGAACATTAAATGCATAAGGTAGTATACATAACAACATAAAAGTCGCGTAATCAAAGAAACAGCTTGTTCACACATGGCTCTCTATCTATCGATAAAAAAATCCCATATAATGCATACAGCATGGGAGGCCATCCTTGTAAGACTCCTTTACTCCCTCGTCCACCAACGTGCATAAAGTTAGAAAAGATTAGCACAGTACATTCTATTAACTTAGGGATCACTTTGTAAATATGACACTGTGATAAGTAGGCCAATGTAATACCAATATCACCTATAGAGGGTTCCAACTCAAGGATCTTGATCCGACTCCATATATGTATCAATATTTGCTTATAACAAAACAGATGTCGGTTAAAAATTACTTGCCATAATGTAAATACTCTATAAAACATGTGTATTGATATTCAAGCAACATGTGCCTGTAGAAGTTCCACTGGCCTAGTTATCCTTTACCCACCATGTATTGACACAGTGCACAACTTACAGTATGGGTTGGCTAACAAAGCACTCCTCCTAGCTGTATGGCTAGATCCTCCTCATATCCTCTAACATATGCTAGTATAGAAGCTTCACCTTATATTCGAATAAATCGAGTTAAATGGTCCCACACAATATTAGCAACACAAAGCAACAAATGTATCGGGCAACGTCATTATAAGATTTGTCTGCAATAAGTCTTTGAGAACTCCAGATACAAAATTGCCAAGGGTATGGTGTAGCCCTTGAACACATGTGCATTTAAGGCAAATTCCCAGTACTCCAAGCAATACATTTGCTAATCAGTGTTATCCTAATAAAGATCAACACTAATAATCAGTGAACCCTCCAATGTCAGATGCCCTATGACTACAACATCCACCAGCGTAATGGTAGCCTCACCAAATGTGAGATGCAATGTGTAAGTCTCATGGCTCTACATCTCGACCATCAATATGATCACGTGCCAATCAAGGGATACTTATTCACACATGTACACACCACAGAAACCTGTCTAGTGTAACAAAAGCACAATCTTATCATCAAAGGCCCCAATCATATGGGTATACCTATTGAGCCATCAGGCATAGAAAATGCTATCTAGTCACCCTACCTAACCTACTCTGATCTATAGTTATGTGTAACTAAAGCAAACCATAATCTAGTAGCCCCCTCATAATCATAATGAGAAACACTATATGCAAGCATAGAACAAGCATTAGTTAAGGTTGGGGTGAATAACTTTTGTTAACACTAAAATGGATGTAAATATGTATAGATGGGTCATTACAAAATGTACATAGGCTTATGTGTGTAGTACATGGGTTTGGAATCGACCAGTTAAGTATTAAAATTTTTATCATTTTACTTATAGGATCTCAAATCACTGTAACTATAGATTCACATGTGACTCAATTCTGGATGCTATATTAACAACTAGTATATGATATTAAGCTCAAGGCATCCTGCAAGTACATATGAAAATGCTACTCAAACATCTACATTTTCAAAATACATACCAAACACGATAAAGTATAATTGGGTGTTTACTTGCCATGATTCTGAATACAGCTAAGATACAAGCACACATTTAAAACTACAGACAATGCATTAACATAAAATGCACCTCCAATTAGGCAAATACACAATGATATATATCAAGAAAATGATGCCATCCTCTGAAGATGGCATCGAGTCTTGTGCTAAGACTATGACTGCCCTCCTTGCTACAGCCAGTCCATTTCATTCTCGATTCTGCTTGATGGATCCCTCCTTGCACATCTAATCTTACACTTATGGGAGAACAACTCGGATGTAGAGCATCCCAATACTCCTTCGCCTAGACTAGATGGAAGGCACTAGCATAAATCTATCGATAACTATCCATGGAAAAATAGGGCTTCATTAGTGTTTTGAATTTATACCATATTTTCTACATACTTAGATCACATGTTAGCAAGGAACCCCATGCAATACAAACTTCCAGCATGTGCACTCATTAATCTAAATCGAGACTATGTGACTATTCCCTCTACTTATTCTCCTAGTATATGTTGTGATCACTTTAGCTAACAACAGTCATTAGTCATATAGCTAAACCACATGTTGGATAGACTTTCCCATTACGCATGCATACAACTTAGCAAGACAAGTTAGCCACTCATCCCAACCACTTTCATGCATTGAGCCTTAGCTAATCTCACCAAGAAATTAGCCATGTATTGATCAAATGACATCTACCCAATCGAGTATATTAGTAGGCATTGTATTCCCTTCATAATGCCATTGATTCAATCTAATATGTTGTTGGTGAGCACACCACACCTCCAACATCCATCATATGAGAGGCTCCACTTCTCTTTGTCGATTTGTTTCGACCAGTTATACGCCTCTAGATTGAGTGCTTTGATGTGCTCTAGTGTCCGTGAAATCTTTTTTCTTGATTCTTTGTACACACCTTTCTAGCACAAGTCTTGATAGTGTTGGTGCCTAAAATCCTTTAAAACGTTCACGCACACATGCCTAAGAAAAAATCATTACACTCCTCATGGGGCCTTGAAAGCATCTTAAATGATAGCAAGAAAGCATGGATGGAGGTTAGATATTGGCAAATTACATTGCCTACAACGTATAATGTGTCAATGAATCATCTCTAAAACCAACACTAGGACTCATAATTTTCATCATCTATTGAAGTATATGCAAGGGAGAAACACTTGTTGATTCACATCATTTATAACTGCAATCAATAACTTATGATGATACTTCATATACAACTGCATGTTGTCCAAGCTGATCATAGGACAACAATGTCCATATCCATCTTGGCAAGTCTGAATGTCCAGCATCTTTAAAATAACTTCATCTTTTTTCACACAACAGTGTCAATATACCTTTACGTAATAACAATGTATGGATTCTATTTTTACAATGCAGTCATGTAGGTGGGGAACTTGTTTATAGAATTCTCCCAAGTACTGTACACATTTTCAATGGCCAATTTCAAGCTATACAAGGCCTTTGCATAATTAATCTTGAACTCGTACCTATCTTTCACAATATGGATCATATTTTTTTATCTCAATGGTAAGTTTTGATGAACCATCCCTATTTGCAATATGGAGACCATGCTTTTATCTAAGTTACATGATCTATCGAAAAGTCCCCTGTGAAGCACATATGTGCTCCTGTGTAACTAGTGATCTTCCACAAACCCATTTTCCATTTTAAAGAAGCCCTCAAGTGCTAGTCACTGGGGTTAGTGTCTATAATGTGTTTGCATTTCACCTTCCAAGTATGTGACACATAGTAGTCTTTTACAACTGCTTACATATGATCTTTGTTCTTGCACACCATGTCTAAATGTAGCTATCCTCTCTGTTCAGCATAGCAGTTGGCCCATCTGTCATTAGAGTTATCCAAACTATCTTGGTATATCTTAGGATGTGATTGTGAGAATTAAAGCATTGCATAGTCGTAGATGGCCCTAAAACATGTTGAGATACTGCCGTAGTAGATGGACTAGCTTCAAATGCTACCAAAACCTTCTGCATAGCATTAATATCAACACAATCCTCATCTTCCTTTTCATCTTCCTCATGTCCACTATCTCAACCACTAATGTCAGATGCTAAATGGAATGTTGCTTGTGATTATCATAATACTCTACATGTGCATCGTTTGGATCAACTCCTATTGTCATGCCCATATCTGGATTAGGCTATGGGTTAACATAGAAACCTCCATCATATCCATGTTCACTATACAATGGTTTGGCATTCAGTCAGATAATGGTTCTAGTTCCTAAATTCCCAAATAAGACAAAGCTTCAGTAACTATAGGCATGATGCAAAGTTGGTTTGGTCTAGAGAATGATTGGTACAAAGGTTATCCAATTTCATACCCCATTTTTAGGTGATAGAGGTCATCATCCACCTATTATTGTTTTGCTTATATATATAGCTCTAGTTACGTCGCTCGATTCACAAGATTTACCAAGAATTGCAAATTCTAGTCATCCTTAATTGGTAATAGGATGACCTTCTATCCCCAAAACAAGCCTTTCAATACAAAGTTTGTATATAAACGAAGTGCAAGTTGAGTCCAATCAAATCCAATTAAACTATACACAATCATTTTTAATTGTGAAATTAGTACTGTGAGATATCTTATCGAATTAACAAGATGTAGCGTTGTAACTAACAATGTTCGACTGTTGTAGGAGAGAGCCCCATAGTGAAACACAATTCGTATCTCGCTTCCAAATGCCATATGCTGAACAAAAGAACCTATTAATATTAAGTGTATTGTTTCAGCAATAGTGCTTCTACATTATCACCAACATTTCAGCTCCAGACTCGTACCATAAAATATTATAATTATCTCATTTTCTATAATAATAGCATGCTGAATAAAATTTGATAATGATAATGCATAATTAAATATATTAAATATAACATATTTAATAATCTTTATAAGCTAGCACACATTTTATTTTATAAAAACCACATACTAAAAAATTATTCTACACATTTCTCATATAATAACATTTATTTAGACATCTCAATTAGAATTTTCAATTTAAATTGATAAATTTGATAATTAAATCATACGTATTAACTCTAATACACTAGAAAGCTAGATGTAAAAAGTTGCCAAACCTAGAATATAAAACAAAAGTCATACCTTTAAACATGGGCATATAATAATATGATTTCTACATAAATCGAATATAAATAAATATTTCACAAACATGTAGAAGAACACATAAAATTCATAATTCTTATCAAGTTCCAAATAAAAAAACATATATAAATTTAAAAAATACATAATGCAATATGTTCTACACATTAAAACAACATGCATTATTCATATTTGATGTCATTTTAAAATCAATATATTTAATTTAATTAAAAATTCGATACTTTTAATCTCTCATTTTCTAAATATCTTTTATGTGCACATGATTCTATCTTATCTTTCATTTAAAATCCCGAATTACATCTTAAGGCCCAATCCAAATCCACTTCGTAGAGGCATACAACTAACGTGATCAGAATCACGTCAAAACAGCAGGATAGCGACGGTGTAATCGAACCCGAATTCGAAAATCTCAGGGACGCAAACCAATCAAAGAACGCCGACCCAATGCGCTAAGATTTGATTGACTTGATGTAAATGGCCACAATCAGCATACCAAATACTGATTGATACGTTACGAATCACACGGACCACTCTGGAATGACTTGATTTGGGATTGAAATCCATAAGAAATTAAATAAAAAATTCCAGGGAATTTGAAAAGGAATTTTGAATTGATTAAAACTCTGTCTATCTCAAATGACTGGTGAAAACGAATTTATAAAAGTTTCAACAACCCTAGCCCATCTACAGTTGGGTTTACTTCCCCTATTGGGCCTATTCTGACTGGGCCCATAATTAAAATAATTCAAGAAGAAATAAATAATAAAAATTAAACTAATCCTTTTGCTCCTTTGCCTCCGGGTCTCCTGCCCAGCTCACAATGTTCACCCTGTGCTCCTCTTTAGGTTTCTCGAATTTATGTCTATGTGTGACATCCTCTCAAATTTCATGCACCAAGGCGTTGATTGCTTCCTTCAATCTTTTTGCTCGTGCCTTGATTATTGGTCTGGTCGGAATTGCTAATGGGTCCCCCTTATCATGCTGGATGTCCACGTCATTCCCCTCCTCTTGAGAAGGAATTGACCTCAATTCGACAGTTGGCTCATCACCTGCATCAAATAAACTTAGGTCAGAAACATTAAAAGTTGCACTGACTCCAGACTCACCCGGTAGCTCTAATCTATAAACGTTATCGTTAATTCTTTCTAGAACTCTGAATGGTCCATCCCTTCGAGGCATCAGTTTAGACTTCCGCTGCTTAGGAAACCTCTCCTTTCACATATGAACCCACGTCCAATCCCCAGGTTTAAACACTACCTGCTTCCTGCCCCTGTTTGCCTGCTGAGCATACTGCTCGTTCCTTTTCTCGATGTTTTTCCGGACATGTTCATGCATCCGCTTCACATACTCGGCTCGCTTCCTGCCTTTTAAACTCAAATGCTCATTGCTAGGCAATGGCAACAGATCTAAAGGTGTTAGTGGATTAAAACCATACACAACTTCAAAAGGGGACATGTTAATAGCAAAATGACCAGCTCAATTATAAGCAAATTCTATATGTGGTAAACTTTCTTCCCAACTTTTAATATTTTTCTTAATAACAACACGCAATAATGTAGTGAGTGTCCTGTTTACAACTTTAGTTTGCCCATCAGTTTGAGGGTGACAAGTTGTAGAAAATAATAGTTTAGTTCCCAATTTAGCCCATAGTGTTTTCCAGAAATAGCTCAAAAATTTAATATCACGATCTGATACTATAGTTTTGGGCACGCCATGCAGAGGGACCACCTCTTTGAAGAACAAGTCAGCTATATGCGACGCGTCATTAGTCTTATGGCATGCAATAAAGTGAGCCACCTTAGAAAATCTATCTACGACAACAAAGACGGCATCTCTACCATTTTTAGACCTAGGTAACCCAAAAACAAAGTTCATAGATATATCAATCTAAGGGGTACTCAGAACAGGTAACGAGTAACACATACCATGGGGTTGGTTACGAGATTTTGCTTCTTTACACTGTATGTACCTTTCTACGACCCGCTCCATGTCCCCCTTTAGTATCGGCCAATAGAAAGTATTTCTGCAAAATTAGCACAGTCTTGGTGACACCGAAGTGTCCCATTAGCCCTCCACAGTGAGCTTCTTGGATAAGTAATTCTCATAAAGAACATCGTGGAATGCATAACCTATTAATATGGAATAGATAACCCTCATGTCTAAAATATTTGTCATAAGCGCATTTTTCAGTGAGCGTATAGGCTTGACCGAAGTCAGGGTCATTTTGATAAAGTTCTTTAATATACTCAACCTCTAGTAATCTTGTGCCTAACGTGCTCAGCAAAGTATACCTACAGGATAACACATTAGCAACTATATTTTCCATACCTTTTTTGTATTTGATGACGTAGGGAAAGGTGTCAATGAAAGACACCCACTTGGCATGCCGTTTGCTGAGCTTGCTCTGACCCTTTAGATGCTTCAAGGATCCATAGTCAATGTGAATCACAAACTCCTTATACCTCAAGTAATGCTACCACGTCTCCAAGGCCCGCACTAAGGAATACAACTCATTGTCATACGTAGGATAATTCAGCGCAACTCCATTGAGTTTTTCATTGAAGTATGCAATGGGCTTCTTTTCTTGCATCAGGACTGCTCCAATACCTACATCAGAAGCATCACACTTAATTTCAAAGACTTTATTAAAATCTGGTAAAGAAAGTAAAGGAGCATGTGTAAGTTTATGTTTCAAAGTGTCAAACGCCTATTGTTGGGCTTCCCCCCACTTCAACTTCTCATTCTTCTTAATTATAGCGGTAAGTGGAGCAGCAATGGTGCTGAGATCCTGCACGAATCGTAGCTCGGCCTGACATGGGATAGCCTCTGCGCCCAGGTGGTCTGGGCAGTGACCCGTCTCTTTCTAGGGTTGCAGCTTGGGTCGCTTCTACGCACCCTAACCGGTCTTGTATGTCTGTCATCCTGTCCTGCATACCATTCACGCTCCTGGTAAGCTTCCTCAATTCACCAGTAAGGGATTCAAATAAGAACTTAATCTCATCAGGGCTATTACCCTAGCCTGAATACTGACTGGTCATCTAATGTAACTGGAGCTATAAGAAAACAATAATAAGATATAATAATTAGTAGTAAAAGTCCTCACCAGTAATCTCACAAAATTCACTATTCTCACTCCTCTCAGGTGAAGGGTTCTCCGACACTCGTTTCTTATCTCCACTCGTGTATCACACAAACTCAATGTAATTCTCACAAACTTCAATTTCTCGTGCCCGTCTCATGTAATTCCGAAGTGGCCTTAATAATTCAAGTAACGTAAAAAATGCAAACGCTCGGTATGAATGATATAGGGCTACAACGAAAATATGAGATAAGCAGGTATCTCAATCTACAATATGCCCAAACACAACCCCGAAGGAAAAGCAAAAAATTTTCTCCCTTTTTTTTAGCTCCTTTTTTTTTTTTGCCTCTTTTTTTTTTTGGCCTCTTTTTTTTTGCTCCCTTTTTTTTTAAAATATATATATATATAAATTCAACAACCAAACAGGCCCGTAAGTTGGAACAAAAATTCTCCAACCAAACACGGCCTTACCACGTCAACGCAAACGGTCCAGCCCAGTAGCAATCCCTAGCCCAGCTGCAATTCTCTTGCCCAAGTAGCCTTCAGCCCAACCGAAACTCTTTTTTTTTTTTTTGTTCGACCCAGCTACAATTCTCTAGCCTAATTCAACCCTTAGCCCAACTAAACTCATCGGCCCAACCGAAAATCTTTTTTTTTTTTCTTCACAAGCAGCGGCGGCGATGACGGCTGGGTTGATTTTCACCAGTGTACACCCGTGGGAGCAACCGACGTCGACTGCCCAGACGTTGGCGAGGCCTAGGAGGCCCTCAGCAGGGGCAACAGAAGGCGAATTTGGGGCGGAGCGGCACGATTTCGCGGCGGAGAACATAACGACGATTCGCGGTGGCCGAATCACGTCTCCTCCGGCGGTGAATCAAGGTGGGGTGGGATGGGCTCGTGGCGGAGTCGTTGGTGGTGAAGGTTGCGGCCGTGAATCGGTTGAAACGGCGGTGGATTACGGTTGCGATTTTCAGCTGATCGTGGTGACAATTCCTTTTTTTTATTTTTTTTTTGAAACTCTAGATCGTGTGTCGAATTAGAATTCTACACAAGCTCGCTATGATACCAAACTGACAGGATCAGAATCAAGTCAAAATAGCAAGATAGCGACGGTGTAATCAAACCCGAATTCGAAAATCCTAGGGACACAAACCGAGGGAAGAACACCGACCCAACGTAATAGGATTGGATTGACTTGATGTAAACGACTACAATCAGCACACCAAACACTGATTGATACGTTATGAATCACACGGACCACTCCGGAATGACTCGATTTGGGATTGAAATCCACGAGAAATTGAATGAACAATTTCAGGGAATTTGAAAAGGAATTCTGAACTAATTAAAACTCTGTCTATCTCAAATGACTGGTGAAAACGAATTTGTAAGAGTTTCAACAACCCTAGCCTATCTATAGTTGGGCTTACTTCCCCTATTGGGCCTATTCTGACTGGACCTAGAATTAAAATAATTCAAAAAGAAATAAATAATAAAAATTGAACTAATCCTTTTGTTCCTTTGCCTCCAGGTCTTCTGCTTAGCTTAAAATGTTCACCCTGTGCTCCTCTTTAGGTTCCTCGAATTTATGTCCACGTGTGACATCCTCTCGAATTTCATGCACAAAGGCGTTGATTACTTCCTTCAGTCTTTTTACTCGTGCCCTGATTATTGGTCCAGTTGGAATTGATAATAGGTCCCCCTTATCATGCTGGACGTCCACGTCAACAACTCATAAATGCGAAACACAATCCAAATCTATCCACTTAGATAACCTAACTACCCACCTTATCCGATGCAACTTGCCCCCCCGAATCCCATCAGCCAGATGGATTCATGGGGGAACAGCCCCAACTATGCACTACCCACCTTAACAGACACCACTTGCCCCCTAAATCTCATCACCCATATGGATTCATGGGAATCGACAATACCAATAAGATCAAGTGGTTTAATACCTTTGCTTGAATAAGTGGTGCGTCTTTGAGGCATAGAGTAGAATAACCCACCCTCGTAGCAAACACTAAGAGCGTGTCTACCAAATGCGTTGTTAGAAGGAGATGCCATTTAAGTTGTGGTATGGACTAGGAAGACCTCAATATCTTTATTTGAGATCCTCCAACATCTTTGGCTGAAGGAGCTCAAGGTGAGTCCAGATAAACTCTTGTCAAATGATCAAAATAATATGATCACCCGAACAACCACCAAACGAAACCTAAGCCCAAACACTATTCTCATGCTCTTTGTCTCACACACATCAACCACGGCCATCCAACCAAATCTCCACTTTAATGGAGTATGAAACAAACCAAATAAGGCCAACATTGACTCTACACTACCAAATCAGCGTTCGAAAGCATCTTTTTTGGAATTTTTACACATTTTCTAATTTTTACATATTTTTAAATTTTCTTCTTTACTTTCTTTTATTTTTATTTTTTTCGATATTTCCTCCCATGTTTTTTTTCTCCCAAATTTTGGTTTTTTACGTTTTTTGTCCGATTTTTCTCCAAATTACTTGCCACAAAAATCTATATTTCATGAACTTTTTGGAATTTTTGACATATCTTTTACTTTTTCTTATCTTTCCACCTATTTTTCATTTTCTTGGTTTTTTTACCTATTTTTCTCATAAATTTTGGTTTTTTTTCTAATTTTTTTCTTCTACTGCTTTAAAAATAAAAAATATTACGTATTCAATGAACTTTTCCACCATTTTCCAGAACTATCATTATTTTTCTCTGCTTGTTTTTTTTGGGCTTCACGCCATTTGTTATTAATTTCCCTACCAAAATTTCAACAAAAATTTTTGTGACATAAATCTTCAATTAAATTTTGACAAACCAATTGCATACCTATGTTACACAATGCCTACTTCTTTATGCTTGGTTTGTTGAGGATTTCACTTGTTTGAATTCACAGGGTTGTAAACTACTTCTATGCAAATGCCTGTTGGATGAACTACTTTCAAATGATAAATTTTCTTATTTTGTTGACAGTGGTAATGTTGAGTGTTTTGTGAATGGAGTGGAAGTGATAATCAAAATAAAACTATACTTTATTTAAATAATTTGGAGCTCAATTTATGTTATATTGTTTTTCTTTCAAGAAGAAAGATTTGATAATCTTTTGTTCTTAGAATGAAAACAATAGAACAAGAAGTGGAATAAAATTCAACCAAAGGCACCAGACTAAGGAAGTACAAAATCATGGCCCAAGATGTTGGAATGAAGAACCATCGCCTAAGTGAACCGCCAGTAAGAGGGTAGGTGGGAATCAATAGAAATCTACTTACCATCACCACCCTGTCGCCTAGGCGAGGGCCAGGTGATGGTGGCGATGGAATAGGCGATTGTTCAAAATCCTGCACACCTACCCCCAGACCAATGGAATGAAATGATGGAATTTATCAACCAATCGAGGAGTTTGAGCGATGGGACTTCAAGCCTATAAATAAGAGGCTATCCCACAAGCAAAAGGCATCCAAGAAACACTAGAATTCCTATAGGTCTTGCACTGTATCATCCATCTTTTCTTAGTTGAAAATTTTGAAAGTTGGAGTAAATTTTGGTGCCATTTACAAACTAAAGGTGAAGAAGCGAGGGATCGCTATAATAAGGGAGCCCCAGATACAAGATAAGTTGTGATTACTTCTACCTTAGGGCTTGATGTATTTGCAATCTTAAATAACAAGTAAAGACTTTTATTATCAATTTAATTTTCGTTATTTTTTCTTATTTTATCGTGATCAATCATTATCCTTCTTACTCTCTCTTCTTCTTCCTTTTCATCTTCCCTTTCTTTTTTTTTTATTTGACTTAATTTTTGGTTATAACGGAAGTGAAACCATAAGTTAAGCAATTTGATCACAATTGTGAAATGTGGGCTTATAACAAAAGTGAAGGTTCCGCGTTTACAAAAGATAAGAAAAGTAATTCATAAATTCCATTATCAATTGAATTAATTCTAAAATCATTGAATTAATTCAATTAAAGGCTTGCTATAACTTGAAAAAGTATACTAAGGATTTAAGGAATTACATATTTCTAAAATAAGAAATTAAAATTGATAATTGACTTAATTGGTAATTAAAGTTTTTCCTTGAAGTTGCTTGTATCTTGTTATATTCATCATACTCCTCTCTCTACTCTATTTAATTTAATTTACTTTATTGCTTCCTTAATTATCTTTACATATTATTTATTCACTTAATTAAAATGCAGTACTATTAAACAATATTCTTAATCCTTGTGTACTTCCAACATAACTTCCCTATATTATGTGTACGACTATTGTGTACTTCCAACGTAACTTCCCTATATTACGTGTACAACTATTGTGTACTTCCAACACAGTAAATTAAATCTGTTTCAAGAAGAAAACAATATTTTTATTTTGTTGACAATGATAATGTTGAGGGTTTTGTGAATGGAATGGAAGGAACCAAAAAAGTTGAATATATAATTAAATCATTTGATTT
Organism: Avicennia marina; assembly: GCA_019155195.1. NCBI lineage: Eukaryota > Viridiplantae > Streptophyta > Magnoliopsida > Lamiales > Acanthaceae > Avicennia > Avicennia marina. Next base: position 4,855,954 of record CM032762.1, on the reverse strand, counting down.
AATCTCAATGTTTAGTTCATAAATGCTTTTCATTTTGTTTGATTTTTCATAAATTTTGTTACATTTTGTCTACAATTTCTATAAGGCCTTTCTGACATTGAAGGCCAACCCGTGCAACAATTATTGCACAGGTTAAGACTTTAGCTTTGAATAAGCTTCAGGCAAAATGAACCAAATGTATTAGTTATTTTGTTTATATTTTTGATGTGTTTCTAACATTTAAGAGGTTGGAATGACGTCAACACAATCCATATAAGTATACTACTGAGCATATGTATATGAAAATATATTTTTTTTTTCCAAAATAACCTCAAACCCAAATATATTACTTTTCATGTTGCGACATTAGATGGAATAGTTTTCAAGATTCCTTCCTTCCTTGATTCTCATCTAATCAACAATCTTGCCTAACTAAATTGATCCAAAATCCTCTACAAATCTACCCTTATATGGCTAGATTAGATTAGCTATGAATATGTTAAGATGTGGTAAACTCTAGGATCTCCCTATCTTTATAGATAAGGTAAGTCAACCATACACAATCTATTCAGCTATAATCTCATCAAATTAGTTTAAATTAGTTAAGTCATTAGCATATAATCGTATTTAGAAAGGAATAAATTTGTTGAATCTACTTAACTAATTTGACAGATTTTGTGTCAAATCATGTTACAATACCCGTTAGGACAAGTCACCAAAAATCCAAAATTTCCATAAGAAATTAGTTTGCCATGTCTAGGTTATGTCTAGGCCACACGTCGCACTAACATTCTATCCCTTTGTCATTATGGGGCATCACACCAATGTAACATTTGAAATTCAATTGCCAAATAAGAAAACCATATATGATATCATATCCATAAGAAATCCATCGTAAGCTGCCTATTCATTCATATCAACCAAAGACAAAAGATGTTGAAGTACATCTTGAAACATGTCTTGCAACCACGTCATACCGGAGTTTACCAAAACTTCGACTGGACTAGTAGGCAGCTTTACATGGCTTTAAAATGTAAGAAATCCTTGAAAAATGAAGTTCGTAGTAGTAACCATAACTAATTGAGAAAGTCATAATAGATGTCCATATCAGAGTAATTGAATAACTTGTTGGTTCAATCTTATTCTCCGAATAATGGATGGAATCTCCCTTTAAACCTCTGTTACCCTGGGTGATTCAACTTCTGGTATGTCTATAGTAATGGTTGTTGGAACAAGAGACCTAATTAAAACCTTTTCTCCAACATGAACTTCTTGAGAATCAAGTTCAATATATGCTATTTCTTTAGGAACAATTTCCAGTTCATCAGTTTCTTGACAATCTATTTTATTTTCACTTTTAACCTAAATAATTGGTGGCTATTTCAAGAGAATAGTGACAAGTGATGAAGGTTCAACTAGTCGTTCATACACTACCATGGTTAGCCCTACTATCGTTGGCAACTAAAGTTCGTCCACAACTTTAATTCTAGATCCATTTTTTGATGACAAGGAACTTCCCATGTTATTCTCCAAGAAGAGCTCCTAGAGCCTAAGGAGGAGGATAAGTTTGAATGTGAATTTGAAAATGTTAGTACATACTTCCTTGTATAACCATCATGTACAAGTCAGTTACAAGAAAAGTTGTGTCATCACCTGGCACAGAATCTTGGGAATCACCAATCAAATGGAACGATGCTATTTTGATTTGATTTTGGCTACTGCAACACATAAGTAATTATGGTGATGGAAGATTTTCACACTTGCCATGAAATTCAAATCTCCCCTACCACATCAACTTATGTTAACACCATAAATCTGATCATCATCAGTAAATAGGCTTACATCTATACTGCTCTCTAATATCTAAATCTACCAATATTTTGGAACATATTCTTCCACAACCGTCTTCTTTCAATGTATACAGTGATTATATCTTGCCAACTTCTAGTGTTCAATCCTTTGAATACCTCTAGTCTTTCTTTCATTAGTCAAACTTCTAATAATCATTTTTAGAGAGTGATTCCATTTACTCAAGATGAATATCGAAGAATTTTAGTATCATCTATGCTGCTTCTCTCATTAGTTTGTCCTCGTCCTTTGACTTCTTGATTCATTTCACCAAAAGAGGGTCTATATGGTAGCAACCTACCTTCATTGCATCATGTGTCTCAGCAACTTATAATAAGAAGAAATATAGTGACCAATAAAAAAACAATAGGCATAAGTAAGACCTTTCTTTAGCTTCTTAATAGGTGGATTTTTTTTTTTTCTGTTTTCATAAACAATTTTATATCATTTTAAGGAACATGCCTGGTCTCCATAACAAATTGCACTATTTAGCCTCTAGATTTACTCAAACCGACTTGACTTGTATATCTAGGGCTATGATGATCTCTAGACAGTTTGCCCCTGGTAAGGATGTCCTCCAACAATATGGCACAAGAAGCACGTGCATCATCTTTATCCTTTTGTAATGCCTCATTCTTCAACTTCAATTTTTTGTTGCTGTCATGGTTAGGTAAAACTTCTCTGCTAGTGTATGGTTGATTTTTAGTAGCACTTGATAGGAAACTTGATCATTGCTGCCACTACCATAGTTAAAAACATTAGATGTTATAGCATCGGATAAACAATACCTTGTTTTTCTGTGAGATTAAGTTGAATGTTACATGGTTGTTGGGGTGCTCATCATCCTCTTCAGAGGTATCTTCATATTCAACATCACTTGATGTAATGGCTAGGAATCTTCCTTTTTTTTTTCAAATATTGGCACATTCTGATTGAATGTGTTTGTATCCTTTGCATTTCTAGCATTTGATCCTTATTCCATCATCTAGGACTTTAAGTTTCCATTGCTTCTTTTGATTCTTGGTAAATCCTTCCTCTTCCCCTCTATTGTTGAGAATGTTGGAACTTTCCTTATATCTTCTTAGCCCTAATATTCCAGATAGATAGGTAATCTCATTCTTAATATCATCAAAATCCACATCCTAATCAAGCTCATTTCATATACCTATAGTGACCCAATCAGTTCATCTAACCAAAATATTTCAACTTCTTGTGTCTTTCCAATGGCAACAACCTTTAAGGCAAATTGTTCTAACAGCGACCTTAGTTTCTTCTTTACCAACTTTGTTTCTAAGTATTTCTTCTCCAACTAATAAGCGTGATCAGCGTATCTTTCAACTTCATGTTAAATTTAGCCATTATCTCATCATCATGAATCTAGAGGTTTTCAAATTGTGGGGTAAGGATTTGTAATTTGGACTTACACACCAAACTCGTACCATCCTGAACATTCTGCAAAATCTCTCATGCTTCTTTTTCCATATCACATATTGCAACAAGTTTGAACTGTTCTTCATTTATACCTATAAAAATATCATTTATAGCACAAGATTTCTCGAATGCTACTCTTTCTTCGCTTAGGCTCCATAACTTGGTGCCTTGTCAAACAACTTGACTATTAACTTTGCACATAGGTGGTGTCCATCCTTCTTCCACAGTTCATCCTTCTTCCACCATTGTCTGTGCCTTCTTGTTTAATGATTTGATGAAGGCTCATATCCTAGCCTTCCAATAGGGGTGTAGTTTGACTTATCTACGATGGGTGGACACAACATGGATACTCCTTCCTTGGTGCTCATTCTATCAACTAATTATTAAGGGTCTCACCCGCCTAAAATACAAGCCTACCTAGCTGATCAAGCTCTAATGTCACTTGTTAGTTAGTTTGTAAATTAATGTTTTAAGTTATGTTGGAACAATTATTATCACAAACTCACACACACAACAAGAAAATAAAAGAGACACCAATAATTTATTCACATAATTTAGAGATAAACCTCCTACGTCTGCGATGTCATGCCTTGAAAATTCCACTAACAAATAATCTAACAAATGTTAAGATAATATGTCCAAACTAGTACACCAACGCTTACCTAACCTAAACTCCTTATGATTAGCGAGACAGCAAGCCCCCTTAACTCTAATTTGCTAAGAATCTCTCTTAGCCCCAACCACTAACGTTAATTGGCAAGACTCTTCTCCTAATGATGGTTTTTTCACTTGATCACTCCGGTGGTTCTCGTGGACAGATGGAAACTCAACCATTCATTTGGCCTCCTTGATTTTTTCCTTCTTAAGGATATAAACAATGAAGAACATGTTGAACTCTTTGAAGAATGATCAATTGAGCATAAGTTCCATAAGCAATCTAAATAGTTCTCTCAAGAGTGTATGATTTCTCTCAAAATAATCCCTATATTTTCTACTCAGTTGGCTGTCCAAAAACATCCATTCTATTAGCCTTTAAAGATGAAAACGAATTCCAAAGAAATCTAATTAAAAATCTTCAAGATACTCAAATATAATGTTGAAACATCTGTTGTAACATTTTTGGAATTCCTTTTCGCCTTGATTCTCAATAGATCAATAATCTATCCTAACTAAATTGATCTAAAATTCCTCAACAAATCTTCCCCTACATGACTAGATTGGATTAGATATGAATAAGTTAATATATGATCAACCCTAGGATCTGCCTATATCTTTATGAATAAAGTAAGTCAACTATATCTAATCCAATCAGTTATAATCTCATCAAAATAGCTTAAATCAGCTAAGTTTTCAACATATAATCATATTTAAAAATGATTAAATCCAACTAAATCTACTTAACAAATCTAGCAGAATTTGTAGTAGATCATGTTGCAATACCGTTAGAAAAAATCATTAAAATTTTAGAATTTTTATAAAAAATTAATCTGTTCGTATTAGAGATTGTCTCAAGAGTAATGGCAATTCCCCAGTCCCTGCGCCCGCAGCACTAACATATATAGCCAAGTGTAAAAGGCGACCAATAAATATTAATTTAAAGTTGGTGCATGGGACCTAAGCTCAAGGATATGATGTTTTATTCCTTGAAGCGCATCGGCTAGTGGATCTCGGGAACAGTGCGTCCATCGGATAAAAGGGACGTGTTAATTATTTTAGGTTCATTCGTAATTATTTTGGGTTCATTCGTAACCGTTGATGAGGCCACGTAAGATCCAGACCCCATTTTCAAGTGATTAATATTTTCTCCACATATTTATTACCTCATAAACGCCTCCACAGCCCGAGTCCCATCTTTTCCCACCGTCTCTTAATGTTAGCACGTCTCCATCGAATTTTATAGAATTCTATATTTTGAAAATTTCGTTTTTGTTCTTATGTTCTTGTATCTTTCTCTTTTTATCGAGTGAAAGAATACACTATTGTTTTTTATTTAAGGGTGAAAAACTTTTGTGTACAATTATTGATTCGTATTTCAAGACTTGACAGTCTAATCACTTTACTTAACAGACGAAGTAAATTTTCTAATGACACAATTAATGATGCATGCCCGATTTATTAAAAAAATCATTATTCTAGACATTATGTTATAATAATTTACAATCACCTTCTAGGCAGTTAATTATTTACTCTACAAATATTCAAGTGTGAAAAAATTATTCGTGATTAATTTCCAGAAATGCACACTTTTGTCTTTTAAACAAATGCTTTTACATGTGTCCTTGGCATGCACAACGTCGCTAATATAATGTCGTACTTATCTGAATATACATTATATCATTGCAGTAATACATAAATCAAGCTCGATTTCTACTTATCAATATTTGCTATGATACATTTGTTATGAAGACATCTAACCTAGAATCTACAGTTAAAAAACAAATAATTTTTTTAATTAATATATTAGAGAATTTTCAATTTGCATGTAACAAATATATAGCTCATTCTTAGCCTAATCAAAAAATAAAAAGGAATAAATTTAATTTTGATGGAAATTGATTAATTTAAAAAAATTAATAATTCAAATTAAATAAAAGTCATACTGATATGTACTACATAATTTTTATTTTTATAAATCTTTTCACAAATTTTATTTTTAACATGTTCCTGGTTTTTAAAACTAAATATATTTTAAATTATTTTAAATAAAAAATGTTAATAATTCACATGCAAATTGTGTGTGTTTTACTATGAAAAACATATGTTTTTACAAGTTTAACTTCTTAAAACATTAATAAATTGTAAAACTAAATATATTTGAAATTGACTTCTTTATTAAATGAAATAAATGTGAATAATACACGTGACGTGTAATTTACTAGTTTGTCAAGCATTATATTTATTGTGTATCAAACTTATATCTAAGTGTAAGTTTTTATCCCTTGAGGATGTATGAGATTAATCCATAGTTATAATAATCTACCCATTATAATCCAATAATAAAATACTACACTTATATACGTGTGCCAATCAAAACATACTATATTTACTCCGTAATACAGATATAAACGTAATTAACCTTGTACATGTGTAACTTCTCAGACAGTGATGCTGCACCCGAAGAAATGATTATTAATTAGGTACATGGTTGACACACTGATTAAGCATATCCATATTAGACACTACTATTTCGTTGTATTTAATTTAGTAATACAAAAGGACTTATAATACATGTGCAATATCCGTGTCATAGCAAACATATATTATAACAAAACCTAGTATTAACTCGTATTATGCAGACAAATGGCACAGTGGGTCAGAAGATGATGACGATAACGCTGGTGATGATGATGATCGAGCGAAGCTCCAAAAATCTGTGTCACAGCTCGAAACCTGATTATGATCGTTTGGTACTCTATCAGGATCATGCATGTTTATCAACTGCACATTACCATCATGATCTTGATGATCAAAGGCGAAGGTGAAGTCTTCATTGATAGTGGTTTCACCGTAGCTGGAAATCAATTGCTTGGTAGGCTGCCCGTTAAGCTGAGACGCCACCAGGCGATCCAGAACAACCCAATCAGAAGACGGGCTGATTTCTGTCATCAGATCGTCAACAGGTGATGATTTGTAGTTGCAATCATGCGTGAGATTGATGGTTGGACTTTCCAATCCCGGAAGGTGCATCAAAGCTGCGGATTTGTTCTCTTGTTTGCAAGAAGACGACGATTTTCCCATGTAAGTGAGTATCTGATCCAGGACGTCGTCGTTTCTGGGCAGGTTATTGGACAGTATCATTGAGGTGGATGAATTTAGGGGACTTTCCGATGCCTTGTAGTTTTTCTTCTTGAAAACCCGGCACACGACCCATCCTTCTTCTGGCCCTGAATCTCCACCAATATTTGAAGCCTGGTTTATGTATACGAATTGCATTGTTTTGTCAGTATAGAGCACAAACATCTAAAAAGCATAGGTGTGTTTAGGGAGGGGGAAGGAGGTGGGGCATTAACCGATGCATACTTCCGAGTATGCTATCTATCATATGCTAATTAACTCTTAAAAGTCAAGAATGAGTGGCGATATATAGTATCAATCTAAAGGCGTTCAGATCCCTTGGATTGTTCCGTCTTTTAAGGCCCTGATTCTTCCAATACGCAGAAACGTGACCCAACTCCGTCAATCAAGAGAAAAAGGCAAAGTAGGAAAAGAAAAGGTAGAATGATTGTTTACATTAGTGGAGACATGATTGCTGTCATCCAGCCTATATTCATGCATGATCCAGTCTGATTTCTGGCCATGTGGAGCTCTCCCCCTGTAGAAAACCAGAGTCTTCCTCATTCCAATTCTCCTGAAATTGCTGTGTATCACCTTGTCCCGACCGGTAGCCTTCCAGAAACCGGCTACCGTCGCCCGGTTCGTTCTTGTCCCGGTCGGATATTTCTTGTCCTTGTGGCTGAAGAAGTACCAGTCGTTCTGTGGTGTCGACCCTATCTTGCACTTCTCTACACAACAGCGAAAATTAACCCAACAGATCAGCTGAAACCAGATCAATGTACCAATTCTGATCCAGCTAATACGTAGTTTTGTGGAAACGTATTAATTAGAGTAAAATTACCTTGAATGTCCCAGGGCTCGAGTTTGTTAAGGTCGACATCTCGGATGACATCGAGATCTATTTTCTGGCAAGCCACTTTCTTCCGGAGGTAATACTGCAGAAGTTCCTCCTCAGTGGGATGGAAACGGAATCCAGGAGGCACCTTGGAATGCCCATTCACGGACAAATTCATCTCCTCTGACGTCATACTAACCCTTTTGCCTTTATTCTTCTTCTCCCCCTTCCCTCTTGTATGAATAAACTAGTCACTAGTGTTTATGCAGCTAACTTTTGAGAATAAGAGAAAAGCCCCTTTTCCCCTTCCTTTGTGTGCGAGTTTGTGTGATAGAGACAGAATTGAGAGGAAGATAAAAAGGTGAGGTGGTGCGGGTAAAAAAGGTTTGTTCGGGATGATGATTTATATGGAAGTGGTAGGGCAAAACTGCATGGAAATTTTTGGTGTCATGGGGCTTAAGAGTGGGGCCTTTAGCTACTTCAAGAGTACCAACCACCTAAATCCAGAGAGAGATGAGAGAAGAGGGTGGTTGGTTTAGTTGGAGTACTCTATCTAAATTGATTTTGCAATATACTGTACTTGACGTGTATACACCAATGTCACTGAAAATCTTTCATTACTTGAAAGCAGATTTATTGTGCATGTGTATCTAATAATATCAATTCACAATAAAGAATTCAAATTAATATTGTGGAAGTGAGGCAAAGGAGGTTGGAGGAGGCTGCAGGTAGCGTGTAATGGAGGTCCCACTTTGGACACTAGAGGAGTGCATATGGCCAGAGGAATCCATCCCTGACCTAATTGTGACATTCGACCTTAAAATCTCGAAGAAAAGCTCACTCCAAACCACCACTGTACCATTTTCCCTCTCTCTCTCTCTCTCTCAAGCTATCACTCAATCGCTCATTTTACTCGTGCACCCGATCCTAAATACAGCAGACACCCATGATGGGCTTCTAGGGCTAAGGCTGTAACGGGCAAGGACTGCCATGATACAGGTATTTGCTCCTCGTGTTCAAGCGTTATTTGTACCTTGAACAGGTATTAAATATTATCACATTCTTCGTACAAAGTAATAGTCCCAAACGAAAGTTAAAGTGCGACACATTGCTATAAAAGTTGCACACACTACGAGAAAAATTAAATATTGGATGGATATTTTGCAAAAAGCTGTCCCGAATCAACCAAGAACGGCTTTTTGATAGTTTCCAAAGACATTGTCGTGAAAATTGGAGATGTCATACGGAATAGATTTGGGGAGGCATTAAGACGAAAACTGGGAATGGGTTTATTTAGAATATTTTTTAGATGATTTTGGAACCACTTTTTCCACGATAGTGTTGGCAAGGATTTTCTTGGGATGATTTACTTGAGGACTTTTTTGGGATGCCTTAGTTTTTTGAATGTTTCACTCTTGGACGGTTTCGATGTGGCTTTTAGGGACAAATTAGGAACAATATTTTTGCAATGAATCCAGGACAGACTTTCCGCAATCCTTTGGAATGGCTTTGACTAACATTGGTTGCATTTTTTAGTTGGCTTTGAGATAACATTTTATTTTTTTTCATAAAATGATAGTTATTTTAACTTATTTATACTACGCATAATATTGTGAATAAATAAAATAAATTTTGCACTGTATTCAAAAAAATAATAAAATTGAAATTTCAATTGTTCTTATTGTGCGTAAAATGACTCCAAAATACAATAAAATCAAATGAAAAAAGGAAATAATTAGTCATCCATGTCCAACCTATCTACACCATCATTACCATTGTCGTCTTGCTCTTGTGAAGGCCCGACTTGATATATATATATAAATATATATTTATAGTCAAGGCCAAATTTCATTGAAATCAATTAGATGATTTGATATAATTTGGCCTCAATTCAACTAGGGCCGGTCCTTTTGTCTTATAACTCCACTTTGTTGTTCTATAATTTCTAGTTTAGAATGTTTTGGAGTGAAGTTTAGGAGGACGATGAATGACTAGAAGACCAAGACAATTGCCTAAATGACTTTACTTCTAATGTCATACTTATCTTCCTTTCTTGAAACCAATAAGTGTTGAGAGGACAATGTTGTTGCTCATATAATAGATGCATTCCTTCTTAATCAGTTGCATACGAGTTCTTGGCACATTTCTTGCTCACACAACCAAAAATTTGTCAAATTGGAATGGCTTTTTGGGAAGAATTTCTACAAAAAAAAAAAAAAAAGATATCCCAAATTAATTTAAGACGGTTTTGGATGGATTTTAAGCTATACCAAAAAGGCCCATTCTAAACTAATTTGGCCGTCCCAAAGTGAGGGATGTCTTCCCTAACTTTGGGACAAACATCTTATGTCGTCCTAAGAGCCATTCTACCCACATTGATGGGATAAATATTGGGACCATTTTATGGGAGTTTTGGGAAAATTTTGAGATCACTTAATTTGGAATGGTTTTGTTACGAGTTGGGGAAGGTTTTCAATAGGGACGGATTTGGGAAGATTTATTTTGGACGGGTTGGAACAACTTTTTATGGGACTTGTTTGAAATGGCTTCTTTTAGATCAAATTTGAGCTACCTTTTTTTAGAATAGATCTGAGACAACTTTTTTTTAGACAGACTTGGGAGGGCTTTTCTTTAAAACGGATTTGAGATGGTTTTTTGGTACAAATTAGGAACAACTTTGCAATGATTTTTTGTTTGCAATAGTATTATCAATCATACAAATTTGGGACAACTTTGGAACAATTGTGAAATAGTTTTGGAATGACTTTTGGATGATATTTCCAATTAATTTGTAATTTTTTATTGTAATAAATTGTTTCCTAAATTATTGAAATTGCATAATTTGAAACAAAATGCATTTGTAGCTAAATAGTAAATATTTAAGGCAAATAATTAATTTATAATCTGGTGAAATTAGTCATTGTATGATAACATAGAAAAAAACAAGACATTGTTAAAAAAGCACACATAAAATGTTTTATATAGAAAGAATTGTTTGCAACAGGAGAGTAAATGAGCTACATCAGTCTTCAATGTCCAACCTATCAACATTACCCTCTTCCTAATCATCTTTAGGACATGATGCACCAACTAAACTAATGTTGAGGCAGCCGTTTAGATTAACCTACTTCATAAATTCATTAAATGTAGCCTCAATGCACTCCAACCTAGACCTTGTGTCGTGTAATTCAAACCTCATGCTCTGTAGATCCATTTGATTTTAGTGTAGCTTTCAATGTAGCAAGTTGATTTCGTCGCGCATAGATGATGAGAAGAAAACCAATCCTAAGTACTAGAAACTCTTAATTGATTTTGCTTTGGAGCACATACCTAACAACCTTTCCTTTTCGGAACCCTTAAATGTTGACAAGATGAGATTCTTTCTACTAGAGCTAGATGCACTCCCACTCGCAAATCCACATTCCTCCATAATGTTGAGGTCTTTTGGAATTTTTCAATCATCTCCTACAATATGTAAAATGCATTCATATAAATAATATTTATAAAGTTTATTTAATATACAATAATGTAGAACTTGAACTTATGCCTTAGGATTGCACATGTTGTCCTACCCATTCTCCAACCACATTTTCCCAAGCCTTGGATATAGCACCAAGTAAGTGGAAGGCTTGCTCAAAGTTGTTTCCTATTCTACTTTGAAGTATACTAGATTAATATACATATATGTAATATAAGCAAAAGAAAAAGACACAAATTGGGAGTTCACCAAATGATCACCATGGGATGTCATTGATATAGAGTTGCATCGATAGATTGTTGAAACTGAGGCAAAGTCAACAATGTAGTTGCCTTTGTTCTTTTCATATACTACCTTGTACATGTCTTGTCCCCACTAGGCATACTTAAAGCTTCAATGCAATAGCAAGCTATTTTACAACATATGTAAATTAACTTCTTAGTCACATCCCCCACTATCCTAAGAATGATACCACCAAGGAACATTACATGGAATCCCACAATTTTGCAACATTGTGACATAAGGAAAAGCAAGACAAAATTTAACTTCAAGAAGCAATGCAATAGTGTTTTTTTAGAGAAATACCTTAAATCTTTTAAATCAAAATTCCCACACATCCATTGGCATGTCGAGGTATCAAATCAAGAACCATTGTAATTATTAGTTATAATATATCTAATAGCAACATAATAATTACACATACATTTGATATATGAGCTAAACCATTTAGTGAGCTAACTAAATATTTTGTAAAAAAAATTGACTTACTGAATTGAATAAGGAGTTCAGTGGATAGGATCTCCCGTTTGCCAGCATAACTACTGTGACATAGATACATCCAGTGAGGCAAGCACCAATGGATTATTATCACCCTCGCATGAAGTGAAAGGAGTTTGTATAGGTGATATTAACAAAGGTGATTTCATATGTTGTGTGAGTTGTAGTGATTTTGATGGTGCATTTGGTTGTTGTGCACTGATGTATTGTTGCTTCCCGTCATATTTTGCTAAAGTGGGCATGTGATCCCTAGCCATATTTTCCCATTGGACACATTTTCTTTTAGATATCCTACTCCCGCAAAATGCTCATTGAGTGATTCTCAAAAAATACAAATATGAGATGTTATGTTAGTTGTTATCCCATTGATATTTTATTTATATCGACATGTGAAATTTAAAACAAGCCACTATATAAATTTCACAACTATTATTGAGCATGAAATTTGATTTATGTTAGGCAAACAAATTTGATTACTCCTAATTGTCGGGATATTTTCATGAAGTTCAATGAGTAAATTTTGGTTATATCCTCGCTTAAAACTAAGTGATTCTAGGAACATTCTTGCATTGTTTTAAGCTTTAAACTTAAAAACAATCTTGGGCTAAAATGTGCTAATTTGAATATTTTATTATTGGTATAAGCCTATAATGAGCTGAGCCACGTTAGATGTAGAATATTAGCAAAAGAAATAAGAGGCAACGAGTGCAAGAGATAATAAGACTGCAAATGCCACCATTCAATAAGTTGTAGCCATAGCAAACCTGTGTGGCTACGCATGAGTTATTAGAAAAGCCACCATTCAACATTTCGTTCCATGCGGCCCTAACAGAAGGCATGCAACCATGTTCAAGGCATGCAGCCACAATAGATGGATCTACAAAATCAAAATTTTTGAGCTTCAATCGCGAATTCTAGTTGTGGCCACAACAAAAACAACTGAAATGATTGCCCAAATGACTTTTCAGGATTTTGGAAGGTAAAAAACATATTTTTGAGAATCAAAAAGAGGAATGACTATGAAGAAGAAAGCAACGGGTAGAAGGAAGGGGATCAAGTGTGTAGAATTTGAAGAGATGAAAACACATAAGATACGAGAAGATCCCGAAAAAAAAACAAGAAAAAGGAGGCAGAAGCTATCAAGACCATCCATCTTTTAACCCATAATCCTTCTTCGCCTAATTCCTCATAGTCCTATCTTGTTTTCATGTCAAAAATGCAAGTTAAATTGAGTCTAGTTTTTCGGTTATAATTATGTTGGTATAAACTCTTAAACTCTGGATGTTTATATGGATGTGAATTATTTTCTTTTAATTATTTGATTGTATTTACTATTTGATTTTGAATTTTCTTATGCTATTTGAGTAAGAAACCTGATCAATTTCTTAATAGCTTGATTAATTGGAAAATAATGGGACTTAAATTCAATAATCAACATCAAATTCAACATAAACTTATAAGATTACAAAAGTAACTTGTGTGTTTGTGTGGAATAATTCATTATTTATAGGTCTATAGAATGTCCGCTCAATGGAGTCTACATTGCTTACGAGTTATGTATATTTCTTTTGAATGAGGTCTTATAAAAGCTAGGAGCTAATTATAAAGAATTTTAGGAATAATGAACCAAATCAAATGTAATTAAATTAAGAATGAAATGATTGATGGAATAAAGATCATTCAAGACAATATTTAAGGTGTTTTCTTGATATATAAATCTTGTTTAAACTCATGTTCGTCAATTTACTCATTCCATAGGTGTTAATAAGTTAGACCTCAATTTTTCCTTTGCAACTTTTTATCAGTTTGAATAAAATATATTGGAAATATATTGATAGACACTTTAAGCTCTTCCCTGAGGATACGACAACCTATCTTCACTGTATATCTTGAGTGACATTGAACACTTGCATTGCCCATGTCAAGTTTTTGGCATTATTGCTAGGGAAGGGCAATGGAGTGATATTAAACAATTTCTGATTGTGGTAGATTAAATCATTCTTTATATTATTTTTTTTATTTCTCTGTTTTTGCTAGATGAGGTCATTATTTGTTTTCTACATATGTTTGTTTGCTATTTTTTTCTATTTTCATTTGTTAATCATTTGTTTGAGATTCTTTCTGGGTTTATGCTGTATACATGTATAATTCATTAATTTCTAGCATACATCTTGTGTGTGCATTAATCCTTTTTACTCCCATTTTGAGCATAGTCATTTAAGTTGTGCTTTTGATGGATTTTCCTTATTTTTTGTCCTATGATAAGTGCTTATTGATGAATGATGATTTGGACTATATGCAAGCTCGTAGTTATTCTTCAAAATGCATCTTAGATGATGTCCAAAAACAAATTAAGCTATTGAGATATCATGTTGACTCATCTTTTATGCAAGTGCACAATGTTATGGAGGACTTCATAGCTTAACCCAATGTCAAGGAGAAGATCGTTAGCCACTCCAACACAGATTATAAGTACCAATTTCCAAACTAATACAACCCATGTAAGAGCACACTCAGGCAAGTTTTCTTTGGGAAAATAATCAAAATGTGACAAGTTCTCTAATGGAAACAACACCATAGTATGTCTTGGGTGGGGTGGAAGACTCACTAGATAAGCAACAACATTAGAAGACTGTTGCAAATTTAGCAAAGTATACCCAAGATTTTATAACGAGGACATACACACACTTCAAACTCTAACAATCTTTCTTGATGCATTTAGAGGTGCAAGTGGCACAACTAACCAATGTAATACTTGATGCAGCACACAATCGTTCATGGAGCAACATTAAACCATGTCATGAAAACTGTGAAGGAGTAAGCAACAAATGGACTAAGATAAATGAAGAGGAAGGGGATGATGGTAGTGTAGAGCCACTAATTGAGCCTTATGGAATGCTATGAAGAATAGTTTGGCACACCAAATTTTAAGGAAGGCCAAGACCTAGATTCGAGCTGCACAGAACCATTTTGCATCACAATTGTTCAAGGTGATACCTTGAATAGAATTGACGTCTTTGGAGAGCCTTCTCATCTATAAGAGCCCACGACTGAGGAGAATGAGGAATTGGTCCCCATTAAATTGATGCAGCAATTGCAAAGGGAGGAATTATAAGAAAGGGAAATTCCATACGTTGGTGCATCTCTTGTTTTTCCCAGTTTTGTATCACCACTCTTTCTTAATGATTAGATAACATGAATTTCCTTTAGTTGAGTAGTGCTTTGACTAAACTGATTTCTATTGACCTTTTGCAGATGTATTAGCATAGAGACCAAAATTCATCACATTCTTAGACTAAAAGTTCGATGGAGTTAAGCAATTGGATGAGGAGGAACTTAAGTGTCTTGTGGTAGCTTGTGAATCATTGCAACACAATTTCCAACTACCACGACCAAAGGAGCTCGAAGAACCTCAAGGGCTTGGAAAGATTATGCACAAGCAATGGAATGAAGTTGCTTGTGACACAGGGAGACTCTCTTTTCCCAGTCATTTTAATGTTTTAAATTTTCTCACATCAGTACATGCACATAATGGACCAATTACTCCTCAAAGTGCTAATTGGTAATTGAATGGGGATTGTTATGTTTTAGGTCAACTTGTATTGCTTTCAGATGCTGTGAAACAAACTAATGACCCTACAACCAAATTATTCACAGTTGTTATGTTGAACTATTGGATGATCAACATTAGGTTTGTGGATGGTGGCCAACCCATGCCGATTTTAGAGTTGAGAAAGATGGCATGCATTTATTTATTTACACCTGTTTGGCTAAAGAGTTACCACAACTTGAAGGCAACCTAAGAATAAGTTTGGTTGAGGACAATAAAGTCAATGCCTCTTAGGAGAAAACCCGACAATTCGATCCACTTTGTTTTTGTTTAATTTTAGTTGAAGAGTTTTTGTGGAAATGATAATTTATGTCTTAGTGACTGAAATTTACAGGTTCTTGCAAAAAAAAGTGATGAACACTCATGAGAATTTTGCAACCTAGTACAATCCCCATTCTGCTATTGATGAAGAAAAGGACGCATAGCAAAACCACACTAATGGTCTTTCTACCTAAAGTTTAATGCTCTAGCGCAGTACTTCTTAATCACTCTTTTTCTGATATTGCATTGAGGATGATGCCTAAAACAACTATGTATGTGTGGTGGGGGTGGCAGGGAGAGGGGTTCGTTGGTATCTTTTATGTTATAGTTATTTTCTTAGTTTTCTAGGCTTCTCTTTAGACTATTTTTGTCTTAGAGTTATCCCAATGTAAAAATTTTGTGTTGATGTGAAAATGCTTGTCTTCCTTATGATGACTTGTAAATTTTATGTTGACTTGGAAATACACCATGAATGAAGTGTAAGGATAAAAAAGGTTCGTGACCATATAACTTATTCAATGATGATATTCCTAGAATTATGTGAGTCTTGATCTAATTTAAAAGAATCTTGTCATTACGCATGATATATCGACGGATGAATTCCCTATTTTTGCTCACAAACCCTAAGTCTATAAATCTCAAGAAGATGAGAACACTGTTGTCAAATAGGGATGATTGATACTCAAAGTGTGAAGCTTCTGGACAAGTTGAAAACTTTGAATGATAATGTAAAATTTGAAATAGAAATGAGAAGAAGAAGAGTCATTGTAGACGATTGTAGAGAAATCTACTCATCTATTTTGGAGGCTGAGTAATTGAGAATGCACAGACCCCAATTCATTCTCACATAAAAAAAACTACAAAATATTAAGTATGTAAAGCAACTTGAAAATGTTGAAGGACTAAGTCATTGGGAACCCACAAAGACCCCTATTACTTTTCACGTAAAAAGATCCACAACATTTCAAGTAAGAGTAAATTAGAAAAAGTTTTGAATGTGAATATCCACCTCCTTGAGCTTTGGACATGTTATAACATCCTGTTCAAGTTGTTGACTTATTTGATGAGTAATTTTAGTTTTAATTGTCTTCATGAAATGATGGTGAGATTGATGAATTGATACTTAAAGATATTACAAAACATTTAAACACAACACAAGGAATGATTTTGGTGATGTTGTATGTATAATATGAAGGATGTTTATAGTATCTGATCAATTCTTTACTAGATCTACTAATGTTTGAGAACAAGTGCGATGGTCAACTTCATTTGAGTTTTTCAATCTTAGTTACGGTGAAACATGCACTCTAGTTTTGTTTGCTTAAGGACTGGCAAACATTTAAGTGTGGGGGTTGTGACAAATCCTAATTGTGGAGTTATTTTCATGGGCTTCAATAAGTAAATTTTAGTTATATCCTCACTTAAGACTAAGTGATTCTAGGGAAATTCTTGAATTGTTTTAAACTTTAAACTTAAATGCAATCTTAGGCTAAAATTCGCTAATTAACTATTTTGTTTCTAGTACAGGACTGCAATGAGTTAAGTCCCCTTAGATGTAGAATATCAACAAAAGAAATACGAGGCAATGAGTGCAAGGGAGGAGACTGCAAATGTCACCATTCAATGAGTTGTAACCACAACAAGACTTCTATGGCCACACAAATTGAGGATGCAACAAACTTGTGTGGCTGCACATGAGCCATCAGAAAAGCCACCATTTTAATTAAGGTTGATGTGGCCACAACAGAAGGCATGCGACCACAACTAATGCAGTTGCATTCAAAGGATGTGACCACAACAGATGGATCTACAAAATCAAAAATTTTGAGTTACGAATACAAATTCTGGCTGTCGCTACAACAAAAATAACTATTCAGTCACCTAAACAACTTTTTAGAATTTTGGAGGGGTAAAAAAGAGGTTTTTTGGTATCAAAAAAAGTGGGAAAGAACTATAAATAAGAAAGGAAGAGGCGGAAGGAAGAAGGTCAACAGTACAGAATTTGAAGAGGTGAAAACACAAAAGAAATGAGAAAAATAGGAATGAAACAAGAAGGAGAAAAGAGAAGTTATCAAGTTCATCCATCTTTTAACCCATAAGCTTCCTTCTTTACATACATCCTTGAGTTTGGTTTTTCAAGTTATAATCATGTTGGTGATAAGTTTTAAACTCTGGATGTTGGTATGATTGTGAATTAGTTCCTTTCAATTATTTGATTATCTTTACTATTTGATTTTCAATTTAGTTGTGCTATTTGATTAAGAAACCCAATCAATTTCTTAATCGCTAGATTACTTAGAGAATAATAGGAGTGAAACTTAATAATAAATATCAAATTCGACATAAACTTATAAGATTACAGAAGTAACTTATGTGCTTGTGCGAATAATTCATTATTCATAAGTCTATTGAATGTCCATTCAATGGAGTCTAAGTTGCCTATGAGTGTATGCATATTTCTTTAGAATGAGGTCTCATAAAAGTTGAAAAGTGATTACAAGAAATTTTAAGAATAATGAATCGAATCAAATATAATTAAATACAAAATGAAATGATTGATTGAATAAGGATCATTCAAGCTAATATCCAAGGTGTTTCCTTGATATATAAATCTTGTTTAAACTCATGTTCGTCAATTTACTCATTCCATAGGTGTTAATTAGTTAAAATTCAATTTTTCTCTCCCCAACTTTTTATCGGTTTGAATAACACATATTGAATAACACATATTGAAAATACATTGATAGACACTTTAAACTTTTCCCTAAGGATATAACAACCCCTCTCATTGTATTATTTGAGCGACACTGTGCATTTGTAGGGCCTCTGTCAAAATTCTCTAAAAAACTAGCCAACAATTTAAGTTAAAACACCATATAAATTTCACTACTATTGCATGAGGAAAGCAACAAGAAAATTTATCCAGAATAGTCAAACAGCATGAATTCTATTAAAAATATTAAAGCAAACACCATGAATTCTATAAAAAAATATTAAAGCAAACACGAAGGGTGAGGGGAAATTTGAATCCATTTAAAACATTTACACCAATCTCAAACCCAAACCAAAATTATGCATGTAAATAAGCAACAATAACATTTAAATAAAAGTCGTAGCAGGGATGATGGTAATTATAGTAAATAGATTTTTTTAAAAATATTGTATAGCTCTATCTTTTTGGAGAGATAAACCATTTTTCTTGAAAATACTCTAATTAAATTGAAAGATATTGTGAACTTTGAAGATTGAGAGAGACAACTTAATGATTTAGAATGGAATTAAGTTAGGGTTTGAGGGGGGTACAGTTTTTTTCTTTGAAGTGAGGAAGAAGATGAAGAAAACGAAGGGTTTTTGTAAATATGTAGTGCTTTAAGATGGACTTGGGATGGGTTTTCAACAAAATCCATCCCAAATTAAAAAAATCTTAGATTCTTGGGTGCTTTGTCGAGCCTACCCACGTAACAACAAGCTTAATAACCTAATTTTGAGATTCTAGAGTGGCCATCAATCCTAATCGTCTCAATGGCCAATTTGACAGCCACTCCAAAACCCATTAGACTGGTTATTGAGTTTGTCATCTCAACAACCAGCATGATGAGAAGTCGTTGAGCATTTTCATCTTGACAATAAACTCAACAAGCACCTAAGAAACTACTCGAGTTAGCATCGAGCTCAACAGAAAATCAACAACTACTCAAGATCCTACTAAAGTGGCCATTGAGCTTAAAGTCTTGACGGTGAGCACGATGAGTGGCTGAGCTAGAGGTCTTGATTGAAAGCACAATGAGTCTTTGTCCAAAATTTCTATCTTGACATTAAGCACAACAGCTACTACATAACTTATTGGACTAGCCATTGAGCTTGAAGTCTCAACGACCAACTCGAAGTTATTTTAGAATATTCTGGAGTGGCTACCAAGGCACCCGTCAAGACAGTAGGCTTGACAAGTGGACATCTCAATGGCCAACTCCATGACCAATCCATACTTACTAGAGTGGCCATCGTGCTAATCGTTGAGAAGATCGAGTTCAATAGCCAACAAAAAAGAGTGTTATCAAACTTATCATCTCAGAAACAAGTTAGACAATGCCCAAATATATATACCTCAATCCATGGTCGAAAATCCCACCATAAATATCATCCAATTGTTCATGTTCAACTTGTAATCTCAATGTTAAGCTCAATGACACCCAAATATAATATACACACACACACACTTAGTCCATGGCCAAAATTCCCATCCCAAACATTATTGCAATTGTCATCTAATTGTGCTCCAAATCCATTGGCACCTCTATTTTTCTAAAAATTCTGTAAGATTGCCTTTTTGTCTTGCATGTACATAATTTTGAACAGAATTATGTGATTTTCAGTGAATCAATTTCCAATGTTGTTGTGGTTGTTGGTATACATTCTCTCATAGTTATTTGGTATATGTATATGTTGTCTGTGTGTTTTGAGGGTTGATGATTTTGGGTGGATAGAAACCACAAATACAAAATTGTTGGATTATTACAAACAGACTATTTAATAAAATGATTGATAGAACTATTGCTTTCAATTATAAAGTATGGTCTTTGTACTTATGACAAATTCATT
Source organism: Avicennia marina (assembly GCA_019155195.1). NCBI lineage: Eukaryota > Viridiplantae > Streptophyta > Magnoliopsida > Lamiales > Acanthaceae > Avicennia > Avicennia marina. The sequence goes on along the minus strand of CM032762.1, from coordinate 4,835,362 downwards.
TAAGGATAGAGTTGCAATATGAATCAGGACTAATATGTCCATTTTGGATCTCTTTGTCATTTACATTTAACATGTGCTTATATTTGTTACTTTGACAACATATGGCTATATTAACACAATTAGTCATTTGTTGTAGCAAATGGCTTCCAGAAGGTCACGAGTGGATCCCTTGTATGGCACTACTAAGTTTTGTCCCAGACATGTCAAGATAAGATGAATGATGTTGTGGTAAACCAAAATGTGAGTGGGATATAAATAGGGGAATTAAGCAACATAGGCTACATCAACCAAAAATTGATGCATTCAAATGGAGATGGTTAATACAAGAATCATACAATGCTCTAGTGAGACCCGTCGTGCAAAAGTTTTATAAAAGCATGCTAACCACTAAAGTACTCCGCTCTTAAGTGTGAGGAGTGGAAATTAGTTTTGAGCCAAGTACTATCAACCGACTTATTCGAGCACCAAAAAGGCCACACAAGACATGATTTGAACAATTGTGAGAGCTAAGGCATGCAATACAGGAGATGGCCCCAACACTTTACCCTAACAAAGTAATGTAGATGGACAATGAAGTCTAGTCGACTTTTTGCAACACCAGGCTTAATGAGGTGGCTAGGACATGGCTTTATTTCGTAGCAGCATGAACATGTCCTATTGGCCACCATTCCATCTTAACTAAGAACAAGCAATGTTGACATATTACATCCACAATAACATATTTCTCAATGTAGGAGAGATCATCGCTGATGATATTTTCAAATACGCACAACTCTCACATGAGATAATGTGGCACCCCCACCTCATCACTAATTTGTGCTAAGATGCAGATGTACAATTTGAGGCGAGCAAGGAGCAAATCCCCACTACATAGGACATTAATTTCCCTTAGCCTAATAACAAGGGCAACATGCCACTAAGCAATGCAGTGTCCGAGCATCCTACACTAAGCCTCCACTCCCCTCTCCCCCCTCCCCCCTCCTCCCCCTATCGTGGTCTAAGACATGTATAAAGCAAATGATAACGGATTGGACGAACATGGTTTGGTAGCTACTCAAATGTATGAAGCCCACAAATGCACAGATACAGCGCTAAGATGCATGCATGGACTACATAAAGGTCTAATTGAATGATATGGTAGCTTAATAGGGACATTATTATGGGCAATAGGATGCATATTGGCAATATGCCATCGAGAGAGATGAGGCCACTCACGACTATTATGACGTGATGGCTCATCACTAAAGTGCTGGCTCGAGCAAATAGGATGAGTATTGGCAATACGCCATCAGGAGGGATGAGCCTACTCACGATTATTGTGACATGATAGCCCATCACCACAGTGCTAGCCTATGCTCGCATGGCCCCGATTGTTCTGTCCTCCTAAAGGAAGTTGCAAGAAACAAGAAGATGTGGTGAGACAATGATGCCCCACTACCAGTTAATGATGGGCATCATGGCATGTGATTAGACTATCATAGTATCTCTTGTTATTTTATTTGTATATACTTGCTAAAATTTTTTATTATGAGTTAGTAATAAAAAATCTTCAAAAATATATTTGTCATGTCTATCTTTGTATCCAGGCTATTATTCAATGTTGTTATCTAAGTCCCATCAAACGAGCTAGGCCCTTCAATACTTTCTCTTATACTGGAGCTAAAATTCATGTCATTATGCGAACATTGCATAGCCTCATTGAGCTCAACAAATATGTGTGTACCTTTGAGGTCATGTAACATCAATGCATCAAATGATGTCGTTGATGTTAGACTGATATAGTCATTGTCTAGCTAGTAAGGGACCTTAGTCCACGATACTTCAACTGAGCTCTGAGTTGTAGTCTTAAAATTGTCTGCCAATCATGCCTATCCCATTTAGAACTGAGATAGTCAACATAATGCACCTTGACTGTTGTTGGAACAAAATAAATGTCTCCTCCATTCTTTATGATCTTAAGTGGTTAACATCAACGAGTTAATATTTGAAATATATCTTCTAACTACAAACTTAGTCAACCCACTTGCATTTGAATAACATAACATGCATATTAGGCATCTTTGGATAGTCGAATTACAATATCTTTTTAAGTACCCCCAAAAAATCATATTCAGAGTTGTTATAGCATGAAAAACGTACGCAAACTCTAGAATTCGTTATCATTTTCCCATTCCCAAACTCAACCGTTCGAAAATTATATCTATTAACAAAATATTTAAATAACACCATAACTCAATTACTAGGACCCTGGGCCAAACTCCACATTAGTAGATCACATATGTTACTAAGCGGATTCAAAACCATGGAACAATGACACAATTTAACTTACCACAAGACTATCAGTTTACATCTCATAGGAATGGACTACGCACTGACATGTGATTTAAATTATGGTAGGAAATGCTAAGAAATAACCTTATCCATGAGTGGTTCTTCATCGTCATACTCACTTACAAAGATCCTATGCGACATTTTTATTCAATTAAGTGAGTAGTCCTATTACGTAAATATGAGCAACATCCAATGTGATAACTATTGTATACAAGTAAAAAATACTTGTAAAAAGGTTCAACTTTAAGATAGTTGACTAGAACATACGACTCTACTGCATGTCACTCAGAAGTGCTGATAAACCGAGTAAACTATCAGTGGAATACCCTACAAGGATAATTAGAAATAGATCATGAATGGCATGGTGTAGCTGTGGGCCCTAGAGCATTTTTGCACTAGTCTTGTTCTCCTACCAGTAATATGGGATTTAAAATAGTACGAGATAAATATGGCTGTCGCTCCACTATATAGGAATCATATATCAAAGCTTCCACACGAACAATATTCGCCTTTTTCTTCAAAATGCAAAAGAACCTACAACTCGTACAACAACATAACACATCAATAGAGTGGATAAACATCTAACTTCTTGAACGAGTACATCCACCTATATTGTACAAGCCTTCCAACTTTTGACTTATACAGTAGATATACAATGAGATGCTCCATTAAGTCGATGAATGTCAATGGAAATATCTTCTCTAAATTGCAAACAAGCAACACTACATTTTCTTCCAACATCTAAATTTAATTTAAACTCAACACAGGCATGCAAATATGCTGAAATTCTTCATTAGTACATTCTATATAAATTCTGGCAACATCTCCCCAAACGCAATCGGAAGAATCCTCTTTATGAACACATGACAATCATGACTCTTCATACCATTTAATCTCAATGTATTTATGTTGACACACCACTCGATGTTTGATGCATACCCATCAAAATCTCAAACCTTTCAACCATTTGCATATCACCTATTTTTATCTATGTTGAGCGTATATATAACTTTAGGTCCAAGTCCTTCGTTATGAGGTGCCACAACAATCTCCGAACGGTCACATATTATCCCAACATCTTTCTAAGCATTTAGGTTGTCCTTTTGTCTTCCCTTTAACATATATGACTATAACATATTTTCTCAATATATATGAGATCGATGTTGTGGTTTAATAAAGCAAGTCTTAAAATATACTTCATTTTGTCTTATAGACATTCCCATAACCTCCTATCTAACCATAATAATTGTCATATCAAGGCTAGACTTGTGTGGTCTTGTATTTATGAATGTAAATACATAGCTAATAAAGAACTGTTTTTTTTATTACTAAATTTAAAATCACTAAAATTTTCTTACTTTATACATGTGTCTTGGTTTTTCTCTTCTTTCTCAATTTTATTTGTTTCATTCTCTGTTTTAATTTTATTATCTTACATATTTTCCTTTCAATCGCCTTTCTCAATTTGTTTATCACTTTTTTTCTTCAAATAAATTTTATCTCTTGTTTTATAAATATATATTTTTAAAATATTACTATTTTTTTTTTATATAGTTATGCATACGCGTCAAGTACTTCTGTTATTGCTTGTATCTAATATAAACATATAATCAACCTCCAAATTACGAGTATTAAAAATACAATATATTACAACACAAGCTGCACCTTTTTAATTTTTCTACGTACTAATTAATGTCCCTCGATCTTTCTAAAAGTCTGCTAGCATAAAGATAATCCAACATGCTTGTAGTCCAAATTCTATGATACAAATCCACTACTAACTAACCCTTGTTTTTTACGTCGACAACAGGTCGAAGTCTATAAATGCACACACACGTATATCTCGAAGGTCTGCTTTGGCCTGTCTTATACCTAATCCCTCGTTAAGTGTTATTATGTATATTTATTACGTGATTAATCATTGTTCTTTTGCTTATCATATAGTAAATACGTGTGTTTTATTAATTATATGTAACTTGCTTCAATTTAAACATTGCTTCTCCAGTCTCAGAGAAATGCAATGGGAATGGTGATGATATATCATATAATTATTAACCAACAGTAACGAAAATAACATCACTAGCTAGAGTGAAATAATTAATAAATAAAATTCCGTTAAGAGGTGATTGGCCTCGTGCTATACATAATAATGATTGATCCTAATCTGCCCTACAAAAATTTCAGAACCTCAATCATTGTTTTAGGCAGCAAACAATTGACGAAGCAACCACTACTTCCCCTTATTTTATTTTATTTACATACCAACAGCACAGCACCACAGATTTTAATTCTCTGTCTATGGTCACTTCTTGTTAGTTGCACTTCAGTTTTCTCATTTTATTAATTATTGCTTAATATTGCGTAATGGTCATTGTTAGTCTATCAGTCTACCACTTTCACTTTCACGTGCACTATGAAATTAATAATTCAATTTTTATTGCTAAATTAGAGAAATTGTGCTAATTAAATGTATGCACTGACGTGGGATGACGTCTGCAAAATTAATAGGATTCGTGTAATATAAATGTATTGTCATGAATTTAATTGGGGGTAGAGACTTAACTTTTATTGGTGTTGAAGTCTTGTGAAAATTTTGATGCATTTACATAATTACGTAGATGAATTAATAATGTTTCTTAAGCATAAATTTTATATCACTTATGAAAAAGAAAAAATTTAAAGTTTGAGAAAAAAAAAAAAGTACACTGAGAATATATAAAGAAAGACGTTACAATATCTTTATGCAACTAAAGATAATTGTATCATTATACAATAGATTGATTTATTTTATTTTTATTTTTTGATGATTTGATATTCGTAATAATATCTTAACTAACATAAATACGTGCATTTATTCTGTGAAGATATATGATTAGTTGCATTATTTCTTATGTTAATATATAAAAAATTAATTTAATACAGTCTAAATTCAGGAATCAAATACATGACCTAAATAAAAGCAAGCGAAAACGTCGAGGAATCACAGTGAATTCCTGTTTGAGAATTCCTTTGAGCAATTAACACAATTCTTTTGCATTTATTATTATCTTATATTTTTCATACTCACAAATATATAACTTAAAATTCGAGAATTTTTTACCCATAGTTTTTTATGAATTAATCTCAGCAAGCTTTTGTTTAGTAGAAATCCAAAAATTTTGAAAGTGCTTTATTTATCTATTCATATAAATTTATAAGGCAATTAGTTCATCTTTGAATAGGTAGCCCGGTTAACCAGGGGCAACAAAGGCTGGAACTTCATTTATACAACGTTGGGAAGAAATGGAATTGTCTTAACAATGAAGACCATTCTTTGTTAGGAAAAAGTATATGAGTTCTCACATTGAAAATTTTGAAATCACTAATATTATATAATTGGTAATTACTCAAAAACTTAATGTTTTAAGATTTTGAATCAAAACATGGCATTAGTCCATGAATTACTTGTTTCCTTGGTTCATCAATAATTTCTTCAAAGGGTTATCTTTGAATGTTTATCCCTGAAGAAGCCTACAAGATTGATGGATTAAATAGAGTAAGAATTTTTTGTAAAGACTCAAGGAATTGATGAGTCTAGTTAAGTTAAGAAACTCTATTCGTAAAACCAAGTACTTAATTCTAATTAAATGGGATGATTTTGAAATTTGAACAAATCAAAGAGAAAAATTGTTAGAAAAAATCAAGTATAAGTTATCCAACATAGAAGAAAAAACAAAAAGAGAGAATAGTGCTTGAAGAGGAACAAATTGAAATTTAAGGGCTTGTACTTGAATAAGAAGATTTCCAGTAAAAGTCAAATAATCCCACGCCCAGAAAAAACCAAAAAAAAAAAAAAAGATAAAATAGTATTTAATTAGCAATGACACACAAACCTAATGTCTTAAGATTTGATGAATTTGGTAGCGTAAAAACTCTGTGGAAAGATCAAAGGAATTGATAGGCATAGTTTAAGTAATCAAATGCTCAAGGTGAGACCATGTAGTTAGGAAAAATTTTTTGTTGAGGGGAAGCATGATGTAGGGCAAGTTGAAATTTGAAGAACTTATAATTATGGAAGAAATTTTAAAAACATTCTTGATGAGACTATATACTCGAAGAAACTTCTAATTGAAATTTAGGGTTTAGAAAGTGCAAGTTGAAATTTGCAGACTCATTTGTGAAGTTAATTGAGGAGAGCAAATTAAAATTTGAAGGACTCAAACTTGAAGTGAATTGGGAGAAAGTAAAGTTGAACTTCGCAGGAACCATACTTGAAGGGGGAGATTTGAGGTTGAAAATTGAATAACTTATGCTTGAAGTTGATTGAGAGAGAGCAAGTTGATATTTAAAGGACTCACACGGTAAGAGAGATTGTCGAAAGAAATCAAGCATAAATTATCCCACATCCAAAAAAAAAAAAAAGATTGAAAGAATAGGTAATATAAAATTGGTAATTATTTAGAGCCCTTGTTGTTAGTCCATAAATTTACCTGTTCACTTGAATCATGGATAATTCTTCCCAAAGTGTTACCTAGTTGTTGTACCGTAATTAAGTTGGATTTTCCATCATTGACCCAACATATTAATTTAGATCGTGTGCTTGCACCTGCGCACTCTAATAATTCATATGCAAAAATTAAAAAGGAAATATAGTTCTATTTGGAATCATGTACATTCCTTTGCTTGAAGAACATATTTTTTGTGTTCAAAGTTTGTAATACTTAGATCCCACACCATCAAAATTCACATGTACTTTCATATTTAAAGTGTTGGACTTAGAGTTTTTGTTTAAAACAAGATTTGTTGTAGGGCTACCATCACATGCCAGCATATATAATTGTGAGTGATAGAGAACATCCAATTAGTGTTTTATACTAAATTTTAATATATGTATGAAGGTTCTATGACTGTGCGTGACAGAAAGAAGCTGATAACAATAATTCTATTTTTTATTTTATTCATTAACTGGGTGTTTGAGTAAGTTTATAAGCTTTCCACGACATCTTATAAGATATTTGAAAGTCTTATAAGTTCCTCAAAAAGTATTTGCTAAATTTTTTAGTGAAAGAACTTATAAATTCTAAACCATTATATGTTCTCAAATAAAATGTTTAGAACTTATAAGAGTCTTAATAATAAATTTGTTTTTTTTAATTTATTTCAAACATCTTATAAATTACTTTTATATACACTAACAATACATAAATATATTAAATTTCATGATATTAATGATATTTAATTTATTTTGATTGTTATTAATCAAAAATTATAATTAACTATGTAATTGTAAATTGTTACAAATTCTTATAAGATGTCTTTATTCAATCACTTTATTAACTTATTTTAAAAATAAATATATAAACTTGTAAACTTTACAAGTATCTTATAAGCTGTTTGATCTTATAAGATATTTAAAATAAATTTATCCAAATACTCTCTAAATCAGAAGATTGTGCAATTAGAAGATTGTGCAAATCACGTGATATGCATAAGCGATGTAGTGAAGTCCAAAAAAAAACGGGGGGAGAAAAAGACCAAAATCCAAATTTAAAGAATCAAATTATGTCTGTGGGTTATATTAAATTACTATTGGTGGAGGTTGCTCGAAATTCAAAAAAAGAAACCGAAATAAAGCTATAAAGTATGCATAATTGATTCAGAATTATTATTAGATATAGCACAATAATTACTTGGGCTTATTGTGAATTGGGAGCATTAGAAATAATTGATTCTTCAGTTTTTTGGGGCTTTTTCTTACTTGGTGATGGACCTAAGACCTATCCACAAGGGTCCAAGCATTTCGGTTCTTGGACAAACTGCAAACATGTCCAGGTTTAGCATTGAAAAATAATTTCTAAAATTTTGTAAACACGATATTTTTGGAACGAATAATGTGGGTATGTTTTTTCATTTATATAAGTTCATTATTAGGTTTTCTTAATATTTGCTAGCTAGTCAACTAAGACTGATATCAATTACGGATTGAACTTGTAATAATCCAGTGTTGGGATGCAATTTTTTCTAAGATGCATATTTTTTAATGTAGTAAAAAAGATTTAAAGTGATGTTGATAAAAATTTAAACAAAGCATTGCATTGCCATAAAATGGTTTTGCTTGCAAGTTGTCTACTTGTCTTAGTAGCTTTTAGTTTCAAATAGGAATTTTTTAAAAAAATAAAAACTATTAGGGTAAAAATTGAGAATATCAGCGTTAACACACACGAGTATCATGATGAGTTATTCATTTTTTTTCTTAAATTCATAATTCAAAGGAAAAGAAAAGACGAAGAGACAGAATAAGTGAACTCAAAACAGCTGTCTGTTTTGCCTAGATTAGGTTTTCTTCTGCTGTTTTTGCACATATAACAGAGTTGCTATTTGGATGTTTATTATTGTTTTTAGCCCAAACGTCGTTTATTTTGCATGCGTTTTCTGTGACATTTTTTTAGCTCAAACTTGATTAGGTCTAAAAAACGTTTTAAGTAACTCCAAAAATATTTGTGTACATATAGTCTTATATATAACTTAATTACAACTTCAACAATCACAATTAGGTAAAGCCTCGACTCTATGACTGTCTTTTGCTCAATCCTTTTTCCTTTTTCAAGATTCGTATTACATTCGTTTTCTTATCTCACAATGTTTTATTTTAATGTATTCATCGTTGATGTTGTCCATGTAACTTTACTTGCAAAATGACGAATTCATCCAAGTTAATCCGCCCGATATTAACAATTAATCCTAATATTGTGTCCTCTTCATATTAATTATGAGACATTACTAGTTTCAACTTGCACAACACACCTTTGCTTTCCTAATTCTGACCTAAATTACATACACAATTTCAAGGTGAATCCCAATTAGGCCCATTCTCAAACTCATAGCAAAGCCCACCCTACCAATTCAAAGAAAACTCATTAATTATGTATGAACTGCATTCTTGGTCATGATTGAATACTCCTAAACAAACCCATATCAATTATTGAACAAATTAAATATTGAATTAAAAAGAAAAAGAAAGTCAGCCCTCTTAAATGGTTGTATCATTAAAGGGCTTGAATGTATCATTAAAGGGGTTGGGTGAGTAGGGGTGGGGTGGCAGAGTCCTACTTGCAGTGCCAATTGGTGTTCGATCGTCAGACGCTGGCCACAAGCTGGGCCGTCATCTTGGATAGATACAATCAATGTAGTCAATACGTAGTCTCTCGGAAAAGACTTGGCAATAGTCAAGTCAAAGTAAATTAGCATATACATAAATGAGGCAACAAGAATGGTGCAATGGGGGTGAGTGCGGTCATATACATAGAGTTTAAATTTAATTTTTTTAAAAAAAAAAAACCTTATATAGAATAGAGAATGAAGACAAAAATCATCGAATAGTTCAAAAAAAAAAAAGAAAACAAAATGAAAATCATAAAAGAGACAATAATTGTAGTACATATGATTTTTTGTGTTGGCACAAAATTTGTATAAAAGAAAAATGTGTGTTTGATTGTGTAAATACAATTTTACATTATTTATAAAATTAAAGATAAATAATGAAATTTAAAATAGGTAGAAGTAGAATAAATTAAAATTGGAGGATATTGAACAAAAAATAAGCGTGACTATTCTTTTCTCTCCTTCTTTTGACCCTCGAATTGCTAGTCCTTGTTATCTTATTTAGTCGTGCGATGGGTGTGCACCCATACCATTCTTTATTAAGGTATTTCATGTTGTAATGGTGATTTTCCTTTGGTCGCAGACTTGCGGTTGTTTGAGGGGTTTATTTTCAGTAAAACAAGGACAAAGGGAGGAAAGAGAAGTGAAAGCAGAAAGCAAAAAGCTTGAAGCAGAAAAACCAAGAAACAAGAACAAGAATGAACACGAAGAGTTTAGGTACATAATGTGCGAGAGCAGTGGTCGTGCGATCTGGGTCTAGTAAACCGAAATGCTAATGTAAATGTTTTGCATCTCGAAGGCCTAATTAGTGTCCATATACCTGCATGTTTTGCATCTTGGATACCTATTAGGCTATTACACAAATTCGAATCTATTCATTCGAAAGAACTATTATTATTACATTTTGTTCCGGGATACTTCCCAGCCTTTTGAGTAGATTCTTTATGGAAAATAATTTTGAAAGTAAAGTGGATGCATTTCCAGGAGACGATTCGTTAGAAGTTCTTACTGACGACGTCGACTTTACGACGACAAAAGTGGAAATCAGATAGAACAGACGAGAAATCAAATCAAGGAATTTCAATTCCATTGGGACCCCATAAAACGACGTCAGTCACGCAAGTTTCCATGCAGAAACACGAAAGCCAGAAGCTGCGTTGAGAGTTACTCCGATTAATTTATTAATTTTTGCATTGGACTAAAAGAAGAGTTAGACAAAAAAATTCTCCTCGTGGGACATAGATATTATTATGAATTACAAAAAAGAAAAAAAAGGGTCACCCATCAATCAAAACTATGAAACACGCTAGCTTCTCTTCACACGTACCAAACTTAATAAAGAAGATAAAAATGGAACTCGAATTTCTTTTTTTTTTTTTTTTCATTTCTTTTCTGGAGAGTATTGGTATTAGTTGTTTGTGCACATAGACATTTTTTATGGCCCTTTTAAAATATCTTTTCTCTATAATTACCGATCTAGAAATATATGTTGAAGTGGAATATGTCTTTAATCAGTGACGGAGACAGCAAAGATGTGGCTGGAAAAAATAATTTTTTGTTTCAAAAAACTTGGATTCATTCAAACTAAGTTATGGTGATTGAGAATTAAATCCACTTGAAGTTAGACACTTCAAATCTATACTAAATTATTCAGATGTTGGGGTAACTTTTGTTCTAAAATGTAAATTTATATTATTGCCTTTAATTGAATTATATAGATTTATACTATTATTCTTTTATTACATTACACAGAAAGAAAAAACCCCTCCCTCCTTTATATTTATTTTTCCTCTTTCTTTCTATGTTTAATTAACTTTAAGCTTTAACATATGTTCTCACTTCGAACTTTTAACTTCTCCCTCTCTCTCTCTCTCTCTCTCTCTCTCTCTCTCTCTCTCTCTCTATATCTCATTTTAGACAGAGTTTCTAATACAATCATAATTTTTAAACTATTATCAAAATCATCAAATTATATTTTATTATGTTAATAATAAATTTATATAACTTTTTAATCATGCACAGGCACCACCGCTTTTGTTAGTATATGTGCGTATATTTATCGGTTGACATGGAGATTAATTAATTTATTTTTATTTTATATTTAAGAATCAAAACAGCTTTTAATAATGAGAAGGGGACAAAATGACAACGAGAAAAATGACACCTATGAATTCATGCTCTTTATAACTTCTCTAAATATAATTCTGTCATTTTCATCCAATTAAGAACCCCACCCGATCAAAATACCCAGTTTATTCGTTGTGTCGCAAGACCATTATTAATTTCTGAAATTCGGTGGAAAATTCAAAAAATAAAAATAATCCCCAGTTTTACCCTTGATTAATTTCCCACCTGAGATTTTCTTGAAATTTACAAGTCATTCAATCGCGATATTCCAAACTTGGGAAATTTATAGCTATGTTTGTTTTTTTTTTTTTTTTTCATAACACACGTTATTATTACTATATTTTTTAAAATTTATTCTTTTTTTTTTTCCTCTATCTTTACTCACTCCTGCAGAAAAAAAGATAGCCTATATCATTCTATCTGTTTGACAACTCTTTGGGGATATATTTGCCTATATGTGACAGTCGCCAATCAGTAGTCGTTGTCTTGATTGTACAGTGTACACAAACAAGCTTCTATTAGTTTATTTATGAATTACAGAAGACGCTTTAATCTTATCGGTGAAATATACAAATTATCACAAGAAACTTGTGAATTCAATCTAAATATAATTAAATTTGTTCATAGACTGGGAGTGACTAAGGGGCGGCGACCAATTAGCTATGGACATGAAATCCAAATTGGGGAACAAATTTATCATTTAATTAATAAAAGATTAAAAAAAATCTATCATTAAACATAAAATTCAAACTTGGAAAACATCTAGACAGTCGTTTGCCTGCCCCTCACGTTTGACTCTTAGCTTCTCCCACTTGCCAGGTCTTTTCGATACTGCACGCGACACTTTTCACAATCTGCAGCTTCTTTCTTTTTTTTATTTTTTAAATTTTTAATAAGAATTAAATATTTTATTTCAAAATTCTGTTTTCTTTCTTTTATTTTTCTGTTTTTTTTTTAAATTTCTTATTAATTGAAGTTAATTAGATTTTTTTAATTTGAAATTAGGTTTTTACTTTTTTTTTTTAATTTTTATTTATTGAGGTTTAGGATTTATTTTATTTTATTTTATTTTCAAATTAGTATTGCTTAATTACTGTATTATTTTTACCAATTTTTCTCATACATTTAATTAAAGATTTTAATTTAATTTTTAATTTTTTTAATCATAGCTATTATATATGTTTGAGGATAAATTTTAAATTTTCTTTAATTATTCTATAACTTAACAATTATAACAATACATAAAAACAAATTATAATAAATTATGAAATATTACAAAAGTATATAAAAATTATGTTTTATTTTATTTTATTTTTTATTTGAGATCAATTGTAGTTAATTAACATTTTTGTGCGTAGATGATCAAACTTATTCGACACTTATTATATATTTTCATGTATCCGAAAAAATTAATAAAAAATAATACATACACTAATTAAAAAATATTAAATTGAAAATAAAAAGTAAAATACCCTAAACTCCAAGTAATAAAAATAAATAGAAAATAGAATTTTAAATTAAAATTTTTAATTAACTGGAAATTATTTAAAAAAAAAAAAAAAAACTCCGAACAGTGTTCGAGTGCACATTCCCACCGCCTATAAGTATGATGGGTGACTGCTCTCGCAGAGTCATTGATCTGTGCCATCAAAACACACAGACTCCAAAAGAATGGGCAGTTTGGCAAGCAGCGCTCTGGATGGCGACTCCATTTCAAGCCATGAACAGACCAAGGGAAAAGTTATAACATGCAAAGGTATGTGTATCGATCATCGATTACTCGCCACTGTTTTCGACCCCGTCTGTGTTCTTCACTGCAAACACCGTGGAAAATTGCAGCGGCGGTGGCGTATGGCCCGGGCCAGCCTCTGGTGGTGGAAGAGATTCAGGTTGATCCTCCTCAGAAAATGGAGGTCCGAATCAGGGTGCTTTTCACTTCTATTTGCCATACAGATCTCAGCGCCTGGCAAGGCGAGGTATGTACATATACAGGTGTTCTTGCATATTCACATGCTATGTTTCAGACCTTGAACTTTTCTTTCTAATCAATAATTTGTCCCTTTTTTTTATGTGTTGAAGAATAAAGCCCAGCAGATGTATCCCCGAATTTTTGGACATGAAGCTTCTGGGTAAGAAGTCGTCCTCTATTGCTTTTCAGCATTGATCAGATATCACTTAAATGTTAGGTAGTTCACGCTTTTTTTGACACTTGCGTCGTCATCACTGGCTTTCTGCGAGTTTCCTTACATGTCCATAAATTATAGTTGTAGTTAAAATGAAGGTTGTCATAGCGCGGTGAGCATAATATTAAGTTTACAAAGGCTCCATCTAATATGTGTGTGTGTGTGTGTGTGTGTGTGTGTGTGTATACACACCAACTTGGTTTCCGTTAAAGTGTGGTGGAAAGCGTGGGAGAAGGGGTGACCGACATGGAAACAGGGGATAACGTCGTACCTATTTTCAACGGCGAATGCCAAAAGTGTAGCTACTGCAGATCCGAGAAGACCAACTTGTGCGACAAGTTTCGGGTGAATCCATTAAAGGCGACAATGGCCACCGACGGCAAGTGCAGATTCTCGACTAAAGATGGGAAGCCCATCTACCATTTCCTTAACACGTCCACGTTCAGCGAGTACACCGTTGTTGATTCGGCGTGTGTCGTCAAGATTGACGGCAGCGCTCCCCTCCGGAAAATGACCCTCCTCAGCTGCGGGGTTTCCACTGGTATGAAATATATATATATATATATATATATATATATATTACGCATCTGTCCTTGTTTAGGACAAAATACTATGTTAATATCTTTGTGGTGGTGGTCCAGGGCTGGGGGCGGCGTGGAACACGGCCAACGTTCAGGCGAGGGCAAAGGTCGCTGTATTTGGGCTGGGAGCGGTGGGACTCGCGGTGAGATTTCTACAACTCTCGCTTTTCCACTTTTCACATCTGATGCCATGTGTTCCCCTGGACTTTTTTATTTCCCGGTGTCCGTTTTCACTTTTATATCTATTTTGTATTATTCTTTAAAGGGTTGAAAATTTTGATTAACGTATATGAATTTTTGGTACTTATGTAGACTATTTAATAATAATAGATAACAGTCTCATAATAATTCTTTTTAGTATATTAATATTTATTTTTTCTTTTTCTTTTTTTAACTTTTTCTAATTTGTGAACTCTTTAATTTTATTTTTTTTTGGTTTTAAAGTCACTTGATATTTCTTTCTTTTATTATTTTTAATATTCTTTATACCTTTTGATATTAAATAATTTATTTTTATTAATTAAAATATTATAATTTATAAATAAATTGGTATGTATATAGAGGGTACAAATTATACTTGTACGAACATACATACATACATACATACATATATATATATATATAAGTACTTATATTTAGAATTCGTCCATTTATTAGCTATTTGTGTACAGTCCACACGTGTTCACATATATTTAAAATATAATTTCTTATATAATACATCTAAAATATATTTTATTATATAGATATTTTAAATTATATAGCGTGTGTGTGTGTGTGTGTACGCCCCATGGGTAAACCATAATTCAACCGTCTATTATTGCAGTTCCATCAACGCGTGCTCTTTTCGTTTGGATGCAATTGAATTGAAAAAGAAAATTAGCTTGAAAATGTAAGAATTGTTTAAATATAAAATTAGAGAGATAATGAAAAAAATTATTTTGCTCAATACTATGTTCAGACGAACGCAGAGATGGAAAAAAAATTGTAATAATTTGCATGCTGACGGAGCACAGGGGTTTGGTTTGCCTTTGAATGTCTGAAGCGTCGTGTCCATAGTGTCTTGCTTCATATGGATAGATAGATATATGCTGTTCCAGAATTGATTACCCATCAAAAAAGACAAATCAACCCCGTTTTTCCTTACGAGACTGATCCATGACAATGCTCGACAATGACCAAATATCAATATGTATACCCCATATTTCAAAGTGCGTTTGTTTATTTTCTGCCCCCACATAATTAAGGCCCCGGATTGGTCCAGACATGACCCATTAATAGATGTATTTGAGGGCCCCAAATTTTATTAAATGACGTGTAGGTGGTCGAAGGGGCGAGAGCCAGAGGAGCAACGACCATAATTGGAGTAGACGTCAACCCCCTAAAACGTGTCAAAGGTACCTGTACAGTTATTCTTTAATATTATCGTGTACCTAACATGTGAGATCAGATCACCACAGTTTATTCGTAATTAGCTGTAACTAATCAAATATTGACTAATACATTTTTGGGTTCGTCTTTTACAATTTAACAATTTAGAGATTATGATCTAATGATTTTGGATGAATAAGAAAACATCGAAATTACGCGGTAAGAAGAAATTCGTGTTCTTCGAACGTGAATACTTATGTGGGGGTGTATTATGTTCTGATTAATTACTGTTCTGAGTAATATTTGTCTCTTCAAAGGTCAAGCCGTTGGGATCACGGACTTCATAAATCCAAAGAATTTGGACAACAAGACAGTACACGAGGTCAGCAAGGCTTTGAATTATCGAATCGGAAGAACGTGGATTGATGGATTGATTGATTGTTTCCATTAACCACTTGTTTTCTTTTAATTATTTATTAATATAATTAATAAAATTGGCAATGGTCAAACGATGGTTGCAGAAAATAAGGGAGATGACTGACGGAGGTGTGGACTGTAGCTTTGAGTGTGCAGGCAATTTGGATGTTCTCAGGGAGGCCTTTTTGTCTACACATGATGTCAGCTTCAGCCTTTTCTTTTCTTTTCTTTTTTTGTTTTATTAATTAAAAAAGCGAAAAAAGAAAATCCTTAAGAAATGTTTAATTGTGAATTTATTACGCATCTTGGTTGAGCAGGGTTGGGGTTTAACAGTAATTCTGGGGATACATACAACGCCAAGGCTGCTGCCACTGCATCCAATGGAGCTGTTCGATGGGCGAAGAATCGTTGGGTCAGTGTTTGGCGACTTCAAAGGGAAATCCCAACTGCCTGCATTTGCCAAACAATGCATGAATGGGGTAAATTAATTTACATGCTATACATATATATGTATAAATTAGGAGGCTTCTATATTTGTATGGTTATAGTGGTCGTATAAAATTGTGTGCGCCTAACAGATACATATATATATATATATATATATATTATTGCAGGAGGTGAAGTTGGACGAATTCATCACTCATGAGATGCCCTTTTCCAAGATTAATGAAGCCCTACAGTTGCTGGTTGATGGGAAATCCTTGAGATGCCTTCTTTGCCTTTGAACTTTGTTATTGTTCCTAGTAAAAGCATGTGATATATATAATAATAGTAGTACTGGGGGAGTAAGGTGTGTGAATCAATAATTCAGGTTCTGACAGTTCAAGGTTTATTTGAGCCTTGGGTTTGTTCTGTGTAATAGGGTGTTAGGAATGATCTTATATTATACATGTGGCTCTTTCTCCATTTCCGAAAATTAAATAAATAAGAGGAAAGACAAGTCACAAATATATAGTTAATTATGAGGTCCAATGGTGTTGTGACTTGTCTTTCCTCTGGATTATTTAATTTTCAGAAATGGAGAAAGAGCCACGTGTATAATATAATATCATACCCAACACCCTCTAATCATTCCCACCATTACTTGGGTGTAATTTTTTCTTGCCAATCTTCAATTTAGTTCAAGTTGTCATACTCTTAGCACGCAGCATGACAGTATTTTCAAAATAATCATTTTAAGGACATCTAGGCACAAATTCAAGTCTTTCCAATTACATTATTAAGCCTTTAAAAATTACGAGTAAAGTAAAAATCAAATCCTTGCTCCTCTAGCGTGGCTTTTTAACTATCTCATGTGTAATTATCCTCAGCTTCACAATATGCAAAAGGATTAATTTCTTGTAAGTAATTAATCTTTCAATAAGGGTTTATCTATTTTTAAGATCTGTAAACAAAGTAAAATAATTCAAAAACCATTTAGAAGATCATTTGACGGCAATATCGTATTTCTAGTGAAAATTTTCATTTTGGTCGCCAGTTTTATTGTGTTAGACTGTTTATGAGTTTGTACTAAATTTTCAATCGTCAATTTCATCATGTTAGATTACTCATGAGTTTGTATTAAATTCACTAATTCGGAGCATAGTTTTTAATTCTAATTAAGAAAGTAAAACGTATAACTTATTAGTTTGTCTCAATTTTTAACTTGATTAAGTCTATTGATTTCAATTTTTAACCCTCGATTGAGAGGATTATTTTAAGTTCAATTGAGAGGGTTATGTGTAATTTGTCAATTATTTCAATCTTTTAACTTTAATTGCGAGAGTTAAGTTAATTCCAACTAAATCACAAGACTTTGAAATGATCATTTTAAAGACATCCAGGCCCAAATTCAAAATTTTCTAATTACATTATAAAGCCTTTAAAAATGACATGAGTAAACAAAACTCAAATCCTTGCTCCTCTAGCGTGGCTTTTAACAATCCATGTGTAATTATCCTAAGCTTCACATTATGCAAAAGGATTAATATCTTATAAGCAATTAATCTGTCAATTAGGGGTTTATTTATTTTTAAGGGATGTGAACAAGGTAAAATAATTCAAAAACCATTTAGAAGATCATTTGACAGCAATAACGCATTTTTAGTGAAATTTTCATTTTACTCTCCAGTTTCATCGTGTTAGACTGCTCAAGAATTTATACCAAATTAATTAATTAGGGTCTTAATTTTTAACCCCTACAAAAAAAAAAAAAAACTAAACAAGGTAACGTGCAGTCTAATAACTTGTCTCAATTTTTAAAATGTCACTTAATCTCAATTTTTAACTCTAATTAATCAGTGTTAGACTGGGGCTCAAGACTTTGGACTACTTAATTAATTAGAAGTCCTTAATTTATTAACTCCTCCCCAACACAAAAAACAAAAAAAACTAACAAGCGTGAACGTTGCAGCTCTTCAATAACTTGTCTTCTCGCATTTTTAAATTCACTTGCTTCTCAATTTCTTTTAACCCTAATTAATTGAGTCATTTTTAACCTAAAAGAAGACGTGTTAATACTCTTTGGCTTAATTTTCAAGGATTGATTGATGACTGAAATGATAAGTATGGTTAAATGGAAATCCGAGAGCATACCATCGCATATGAACCGTTTGATTTTCTGCGTAGAATTTCATTCTAATTTAGTGGTTTTCTCCATAAATAACCATCAGAGGGCGTGAAAGAAAAGGACAAAATCCAATAAATAAATAAATAAGAATATTTCCACAAACTATAGCCTAAAGTGGGCCGTATGTTATATTTAGCGGGGGAGCCTTCAGAAACGTGGCGCTTGTGTTGCTTTTCATTTATTTACTTAAAAATTTCAATGACATTTATATTCAAATATTAAAAATTAAAAGATATAATTTTAAAGGTAAATTGTAGTTTTGTTTCACTAAATAGAATTTAGAGGTGTCTACTTCAAATCAGGATCATATGTATCACTATATACACACACACACACACACACACACTTTAAATATTAATTATTATACCTATAAAATATCACATCATTCAATTATTATATATATGCTAATTGGAACAAAACAAGATATTTGGTTTTACAATCAAATATATCATTTTTTAAAAAATTCCCCTCATTTTAATCCTCAACATAATTTTAAGCCAAACATGGCCATAGTTTATCTAAAGAAAATTCATTCTCCTCGAAGAAAACTAAACACAATCTATTTTATCTTTTTTTTGTTCTTCATAAAATTTATTATTTTCATTTTTCTCAAACACTGAAACAAATCTGAAATATACTATTTTTTTACCTTATATTGCTTTTTTATTTTTTTCATTTCCTTACAAAAATTATTCGACCAGACAATACTTGAAATTTCGAATTCCCCCATCCTTTCTCCTAAAATTTTCTTTCTTTATTTTTTCTTCAAAATATTAAAACAGAACATAGTGTTCCTCGTGCAAAGATTTCCATCGCACCATCTCATTACATTATGTAGCGTCAATTTTGGGCTTCGCTGGAGGTATATTCATCCTCTGTTCTACGTAGAGCTTCCAAAAACAATGCATGGCAATACTATATACATATATATGTATATGTATGTATGTATGTATGTATGTATGTATGTATGTATATGTATGTATATGTATATGTATGTATGTATGTATGTATGATCCAAAACAACCAAAACCAAACCAGATGGAGAAGAGTTGCAAGGGAAATGAGAACCAAAACCAGAAACAGGGACTGTGGTTGAGATAATCAACAAGAAAGAAATTAGGCAGACACGGCTGCTCCAAGAACTTTTGGTCTGTAATTTGACACGGAATTGTTTGGGTGTAAATATTCGAGGGAATGATTGAGGAGATTTGGTGATGGGTAGATTTCTCTCCAAATGGTTGAGATTGGGCACGCAACTGCTATTATCGCACATGTTCACTAACGACAAGTTTAAAATATATAAAAGAAAAGAATAATTTCCCATCGATCGATTTAAAATTTTGGACTCTGAGATACCCCTCTTTCCAGTGGGACAAAAAATGCAGTTTTGAACATCTTAAATTACCAATGCTAAATAATACTTTCTTTTAGCCACATAATTTATGATCTATAGTATACTATTAAGAGTTTGGACTTTTTTTGGTTCGACAACATAAAATTACATAAACTATGTTTGTATGTATATGTATGTATGTATGTATATAAAATTTTCCTCTTTTACAAGTTAATATCAAATATAATTCTACCACATACTCAAAATCACTGAAATTTTCTTACCCTAACCAAACATACCCATATCTATCATTTTGGATTACATAATGTAAAATCACATATTTATTCTTTTATTGCATTTTTATTCTTTTTTTAAAATTTTCTCCCTACATTAATTTTTTTATCATTTTTTATTTCTCTTTAAATTTTGTCCACAATTTTTTTTTTCTTTCGACATAGCTTTATTTCTACTATTAAAGATATAATAAATTTATAGTTCATTATAATTAACAAAATCATATCAATTAATTTAGCAGACACGGGGCGCAACATTCACAAGTCAAAAGTTGTAACATTATTAAATATTTTGCTTCCTACAAAATAAACAAAGCGAAACTCAAAAATTTTGTCAATCTTAACAGATTTAACTCCATCCAGTCTCCAGACATGCAGCAGGAATTGCTAAAATAAACAAAACATGACTCTTCTAATCAAAGCAAGCCTTTCTCACAGACATGAAAGGTCACCAACTTTATACAAATCAAAGTATTAATGGCGAAAACATCTTTACAGGGGACACACCAGAGAGGGCAAAGCAGTGACGCTTCATGTGGACCAATCTGGATCAGTAAACCTACTTCAACGAGATGAAGAAGGGGGAGCCCTCGGGCGAACAGGTGTCTTAGATGGGCTTACCCTGATAATGATCAAACACAGAAAAATATTAAATAAAACAACAGAAAGGTCCCAGACATCGTCTTGCACAACTTATAGCCAATTACCCCAAATAAGTAAATTAAAAGAGTAAACAGAAAGACAGAAGCAATAAGCACCTTATGGGCAACGACCCCATAATCACACCACTACAGTCAAGAGCAGCAATTGCACTTTCTGCCTGCATGATGTATAAATAAAACACAGAGGAATGGTAAGTGGCTATTACTAGTTTACCAAATAATCGAATGTTATATTGCACCCAAATGGGCTATCTTTTTCATTTGGGTTCTTAAGATGGACCATAGAAGACTTAACATGAATATCAGAATGAATGGGCATTGATATCCCATATTCCTTATGACATGCAGGAGAATATGCACGGGGATATATCTTAAAAAACAATGTTAATAATAAATTATCTTATCTCAGCCACTCCAACGGCAATCTTTTATTTTCCCCCTACAGAAGGATATGTATGAGGAGAGGCACAATTCATCTTGTAACAAAGTATGTTTTAAGAATTTATAAACTTTTTAAAAATGTTTTGACACTTTTCTTTAGTAAAACAACTTATAAATTCTAGAAATAAGATAATCAAAACTTATAAGCTTCTAAACAAAGTAGCTCTCTCCAACTAATTAATTTATTCTAGAACATCTTATAAGCTATCTATTTATATAGTACAACAACATAAATATCATTAATTCCGTTACATTAAAGCATTTAATTCTATTTTATCATAATTACACCAATAAATACATAAAAATTTATCCTTATAAATTTCAAGCAATTCTTATGAGTTGTTAGATATTATTTTATCCAAACACCTTAACAACTTATTTTTAAAATAAGATTTAGCAACTTCTATGCCCTTATAAGCTCTTAAAAATAAGCTTAGCCAAAATTCCTCTTAATATAAAAACTTTAGTTTTAACATTAAAGAAGGTCATCTAATCAGTTAATATCGATATAATTTCTACAGAATTTCAAGTATGAATATCATGATATAGAAAACATAAGCACAGGCTATGGCGCACATTCAATACTTATTCCTGTTGCTGCGCTGACTCATGCTTCAAACATAAACTAGTAAATTGTATAGAATTTTTTACATTAGGCTGAAACTATGGAACCAAATAAAAATAGTTTAATTATGTTTGTTCAAAGAAGAACCAAGAACGAAAACATATTTCATGAACCAATAAAAATAGTCTAATTATGTTTGTTCAGAAAAGAACCAAGTGCAAAAACATATTTCCTGAACCAGTGAATCCCAAAGTCTCAGTGCCATATAAGCCCATACAAAAGAAAAAACTATACATACCTTAAAAAAAGCAATGAATAAAAAAACATATTCATTTGTCAGAAAACAATCTTGCAGGCACGGAATCCTTCTCCGATTTTCTCCCTTCAATCATAGGGAAAAACGAATCTTTCTTACAACAATTGTCAGCCCACATAGCCACTATTAAATTATACTAAACTGCTTAATAACCAAAACTGATTAATGTAGGGTCCTTTTGCCACAGCAATATGTAAGGCACTCAACATACAACCAATATATGTTGACAATATATAGACAAGAAGGAAGCACATTAATTGTATTTACAAGGGTTGAGCAGACTCAGTTCTATATCATTTTGTTATAATAGTGGTAAAACGTTCCAAGAGCATAACACACAAGCATATCTACAGTATTCAACTTCAGCAAATTAATATTTTCATAAGATGCATTTTCATTGTAAAACATCAGCTGCAACACAATTACTTCCTAAAATCCAACAAAATAAAAAAGGTTGTCTAAACAAAAACCAAACAGCTAAGAACTATATATCCCACCCCCAGCCTCCCTATAACCCCCCCAAAAAACTCTTGAGATGTGGCCAGGACTACATTAGAGATTTATTTGAAAGAAAGCTGCATACTTCCTCGAGATTTTGTGTCCTCCCCAACCCTTCAAGACATTCAGGTCACATCTAACAATACTTGTCCAACTTTTCCTTTGATATTTCCTTTTACACCTGATGGTAGGTATATTTCCCGAAATTATCAATTTAAACGCACTGATATTTAACACTGTCTGCTATGATTATATGTGGTAATCAACAGTGATATCAATCTTTCACACATAGATCATTCTAACACATTTCCCAAATGTGCTCCACTATCTAGTTGCAGTGGAGCTCATCTGGACAGGGCATGGTCGCTTTCCCATTAAGTCATTCAACTACTATTTGCTACTGGACATTGGAACCTTAAGCTTTAAGATTGAGTTTGGTAATAAGCCCTTTCAGCCGATCATGAGCAGATATAAAAGAAATAAACCATTATCAAACTATTTAAGTAGAAGCTTTTTTATGATGATGAGTGCTTAGTTGTGTGGCAATTTCATGTAGCTTTCAGGACTCTTTAGTTAATGCAGAATTATGCAATTCAATCAACCAAAAAATATTTGATCTTAGACAAAAATAATTTTCAAGGATATTCCACAGTCAAGCTACAACAAAAGGTGCTTGGGCATTTCAAAACAGAACAACTTCAATATAGAATACTTTACAATCAGTATTAGCTAGTGCACAAGGTGGGTCTTTAAAAAACCCAAACAAGAGACACCTTGTTTTCATTTGTACAACAATCTACTGCCAGATTCATGTTAAGTCTTAAGACATACAAGTTTTCAAACAAGAGCAAGATATGAGTTGTCTTTGGGTCAAAAAAACACAATTCATATTCATGAATCTCCATCTTCCAGACCATTATCTTTCACAGGTTGTTTATATTGAAATACACAGCAGGCACTAATATAGTTATTAATGTGGTACAGCGCATAACACACACACAAACATTTTAACCCCAAATTACAATATAAAATTCTACATTTCAACTCAAATATTTTATTGTTAAAAACATAATTTCAAAATTTTACACCAATGACACAAAACTAATTAACTACTTAAAGAATTTTTAAATCAACATGAAAAATAATCAAAATTGAAGAACAGTTTTTAGACTAGGACTTTTCTTTTCATTGTTGTTTTTCATTAAGAAATATGAAAAGTAATGGGAAGTGTTCTCAAGCCACGTGCCTATAATGTGATGGCATTGAGTCTATGCCTTACAAGCATCAAACCATGGCATGTGCCATGAAAAAAATGGCCATGTTTACTTTGCATGATAAAGTAGGATTGATTTTTTAATGTAGGCTAATCAAATGTTCCCTTTGAATTGATTAAGTCCTTGATATGTTAAGAGCTTAGTATAAAATTACAAAATTGTAGAATAACCAATCTTGCTCAAGAGTTGTGATAAAATAATCAAAGCATTAAGATTTTTTATATATCATTTAAAAGACTCTTTCAACATTATATTTATAATTGAATTATTTGTCTAGTAAGGTTATAATAGAAAAAATAAATATAATCACCTCAAATAGTCAAGTTCACTAAACATAATTATTAATTATTTAAGAATTAATTAATTCTTATAGATTTTTTATCCCTCAAAATAATCCCAAAGATTACAATCCCATCCAACAAGGTCAACATGCCCTATGAGTACTAACTATTCCCATCTTCCAGACTGTCATCTCTCATTTGTATTTTACATACAATTAGAGTCAAATGGTGACAAAGAAGTCTGATTCCCAATTTACTCTACATAGCATCAATGATAACACAGCCTGCAATTAACCCCAACCTAACAAAGTTTCACTTAATTACATATATCAGTCAATTTGAAATGTTGCCAAGTATTTATTCTCAATCTTCAATCTTCCACCAATCAATTTCCCACTTCAAAGTCCATGTGATGAAAACTGTAGATTAATTTTTCTATGATATTCATCCAGCCTTAAACCTCCTAATTTTCAATGGCTGTGATATGTAAACTCCTGAATATGGCATTTTGAAGCACATTAGATATACCATTGAAGTTATGTCAGAGAACAAGTTGCAAAAGCATTTTTCTGCTCAAGTAGCCATCAATCTACCATTTTACAAAAATTTATCATGAATCACAGTTACTAATTTTGAATTTATGCCTCGAAAAACACTATTTTAACATTCCAAGGCCTCAATATAATTTAGCTAAATGCTTGAAACACATTGAACAAGTTAAATGCAATTTCTACACAAAAACACACAGACAAAAGAGCGGCATAAATGAAGAGAAAAATACAACACTGTGAGTGACATCAACATGGGAATTACAAAGACAAACAGTTTTTTAACATTCCAAGGCCCCAATATAATTTTGCTTAATGTTTGAAACACATAGAATAAGTTAAAGTCCACTTCTGTGCAAAAACCCACAGACAAAGGAGTGGCATAAGTGGAGAGAAAAATACAGTACTGAGTGATATCAACATGGAATTACAGAGAAAATAGAGAAGAGAAGGTCCATTACCATAGCAAATTCCACAAAAGCAATATGTGTGGAATGGTGATAATCTCCTAGCAGCCTTAAACGATAAACCTGAACCCATACAATAATTGAAGCCATTAAAGCTTGTTCAGCTGGAAGACAAGAAACAAACAAAAATACAATCATACAATTGCATACCTCTCCACAAAAAGTTTCAAAAAGGAATTTTACGTCTGCTTGAGAAACCTGGGCACAAAACACGATAAATAATACCATGTTTAGGAGTTTCATGCTTTCTTCCTTTCTCTAAAGTGGCAATCCAAAGGGTTTTAATAGATATAACACCTTCTTGTCAATATTTGTCACATATACTGTTCTTGCGCACATCTCGCGTTCATATTCATTCTGTTATTAAAGTTACAAACATAACCAGAAATTTTAGGATGCCTAATTCAAGTTAGTCTCACTAAATGCAAAGAACTACCAAGTACAACTGGAAAGCAACCCCACCTGGGGTAAAAGAGTGGGGTTCACAGGTGCAATGGCTGTCTTGGAGGGCAGCACCTTCACAGGGTAATAGCCAAGCATGGTTCCAGACAGATTCAGTGCAGCTCGTGCTGCCTCTGTAAAAACATAAATTGCAGGAACAAAGTATTCATTGACAATGAAACTTTGATAAAAACATGTGAAACCAAAAAGATGAGCCATTTGTAGAGATTACCCTCATCAGTGAACTCAACAAAAGCAAAACGAAGAACAGAATTTGGGTCTCCACAAACCCGACAATCAACAACCTTTCCCATGTAACAATCCAAAAGGAACACATTAAGATATCATAATCCAAAGCATAGAAAATTAATCACTAGTGTACAGTGAGCAAACAGTCACCTGCCCACAACCAAGAAATAACGTTGCCAACTGCTCTTCGGTGATCTATTCCCAAATACAACCAAAATGAAAAATTATTTCAAGCACTAAATCAGACAAAAAATTTTACCTAATCCTTGCTTCGAAGAGAAAAAATAGAAAGCAGAAGAACTATAAAAAGGTAACCGACGCGAGACATATGCGGCTACCTGATGATCAATGTCAGATACAAAAACAGTCCTTCGGATAACATCTTCTCGTTGAGACATACCAGTTCTGCTACTCATCCTTCTCTTGGTCAGATTATAACCATTCTTCTTCTACACCAAAAGCATTACCAAAGTAAACTAATCGATCACACACAATATCAAGAAAGGGGAAAAATCATGTCGGCTAAAAAACACAAGTGGAGAAACAATACCCCTCTTCGACCCATGTTCCCTTTGTTTCCAGCAAATCCATTTAAATACATATAATTAGCAGCAGCTGAATTATCAGCAGGATATCCACCACTTATCTTCATCATCACGTTAGAAGTAGCAAGTGAAGGGGGCACAAATTCCTGAGCCATGGGGTTAAGCTTAGAGAACATTTCCTCCAATTCCCTCATCTCCCTCTTAAAACCCTCTTCTCCTTCATTCCCAATGGTAGATTGCCGTTGACTGTGATGAAGATCACTCTGCTCCGCGCTCATATGAGTTTGGGAGTGAACGGGTGCCTGAAACTGATGCAGCTTCATCAGTCTCGACCTGTCAATGGCCTCTTCAGAAGAACCACTCTCCACCACCGCCATTTCGATCAGAAAAATTAAAGACGAAACAGTGAAACAGAGAAACCCTTCGCTGCAGAAACCGAAAAAATTCTGCAAATCAAAAATTCAAAGTGTTAAAGAAAGGGAGAAATCTCCACACGACAAGAGGGGGAAACAGTAAAAGTCAGAAGCGATAGAAAAGATCAAACCGCACGGTCCGCGAGAGAGATTCTCAGAGCATTGAAAACGAAATGGGAGCAACCATAGAGCGCCGTGTCAAAGGGAAACAGGGAATCGGGAAAGAAAAGCCCGGACAGGGGCTGAGTCCTTGATTTTATTCCATTTTGGGGTTTTGAAATAGCGATGGGGCAGAGCGCTTGATGGAGGAGGATCTCGGGCGTGCGCGTGTTCTTGCTGATGTTCTTGTGAGTATTTGGTGTCGCAAGCTCGACTGTGAAATTCACTTTCACAGGGTTTCTTTTTAAAAAATAAATAAATAAATAATTAATCCCCTTTTTGCTTTTAAAAATTAATTAATTAATTTCTAAATTAATGAACAAATAAATATTTCCCAACTTGCGTAGGCCGTTTTCCTTTTTTTTTTTTTTTCTTTTTATCCTCGTTTTTTCAAAAATAATTAATCACATATTGAACTACAAAAAATATTGAGCCAATTATATATGGCTAAACAATCATAAATCGTTAAACTGTCATAAAATAAACATCTATTCATAGGTAAAACATGAAGTTATAATTCGTTCCACTTTGGAAAAAAAGAAAAGGATATTTATATCTTTCTTATCATGTGGATAACATTAAGAAATGAGAAAATATTAAGGTTGAACTGCATGTTTAATTGTATAACATGTGTTATATTTTTTATAATGACCAATTAAACTTTAACATATAAATTATAAAATGACACATGCCATACTACAATTGACTGAGTGCCCTGTTTACGAAGCCCTAATTTTCTGACAGAGATGTGGAATTGGTGCCAAATTCCGCGGGCATGCGCAGCACGCCGACGGACTCTTTCTTTTCCTTTCTCACTCCTTTGTCCTTATTTGACTTCAAATACTTTCGTTAATTATAAAAAATATTTTTCAATAAGCTATCTGGGTGAAACATATTTTTTATACTGTTGATATACTTTAATTATATTGATTAAAAGCTTTTTTAGAAAAAAAATAAAGATAGGAACAGTTCTAAACGATTGAATATAAGTTTAAAATGACAATTTTTTAGTGAAAGGGAAGGTCATTTTTATCAATAAATTTTCTATTTGATATGCATGAGAGTGTGTTTATGTTGAGATTTAAAAGAAAGTCGCCATAATTGGCCCATGCATTGTTGGAGGCCAAAATCCTCCAATCACATTACTGATCTTGTCTAGCCATGTTGATGTGAACCGACAAGAACCAAAAGATTGAAATATGATTGGGAAAATAAAGAAAAAGATTAAAAAAAATAAAATAAGGAAATAAACAAGAGATAAACAACGAGATTGAATCAAAACACCCAAATAAGAATATATCATTTTTCTAACGATATTTTGATTATTTGCTTCTACTCGATTCACATCAATTGGTATCAGAGTTAGGTAAACTTTTATAACAAATTAGAGATAAAACAACTAAAAAACCAAACAACCATGTTATGCTATGGAGATATTAACCACAAACCACTAAAATGCACCTGAATGACTCGATTTAATATTTGAGTTTAGGTATTAAATCACTCAAACACAAAGTACGGAAGAGACAAAGAAGAAACTTCTTCTTTCAATTGTTCAAAGGTTTATGATTATATTTATAAGTATTTACACAAGGTATATAAAGGAGTACAAGTTAAATTTGAAAATAAACACCGAAAATGACAAAAAAACATGCCCTTGAAATTTTGCTGACACAGCCAAATATTCAAAAGAACAATCAAAAATTGGTCTTCTCGCCCATCACAAATGATCCAAATGTCAATTCAATCGATCCCATAGTGTTCTAAATCAATCTATAGCAATTACCTTTCGTCGATTCTACCTTAGCGATCACTGGCTCCACAATCAATCGCATGCAACACGACTGTAAAGATAGAAAACTCCCTGAATGCACCCAGGTCGATCAAGCATGATGAGATCGATCAGGCCCTGTTGTGATTGTAATTCCAAAATGCCATGAACTTTCCCGAAGTTGATCCAACAAGTCTTAGATCGCAATTCCAACACTGTCCAAGCTTTTTGGTCACTCCATGTCCAAATTTAAAGCCATAATTCATTTGGCTTCTACTAATCATCAAAATCTACATTATTCTAAACTTTGAGCTTAATTTTGAAGCTAAACTTTTTTTATTGGTCCCCCCAAAAATCCCAAAGCACGACAAGATATCATACCCTAATCTTTAGCACCTCCAATCAGTATGAGCTCACGTCAAACCCCTCCTTCTAAAGGTGAATTGTCTCTAATTTAAACTCTATCCTCTCGGATAAAATACAAATCTGTGAAATCCACGAAGTGCTTCATCGATTCGCTTGAACTTTAATTTTGCATCAATACAAATCTAGCACCTATTTGCCAACAACATGACATGTGAAGTACTAGGATGAACCACAAAACCTTAATTGGGTGTGCACACATAAACTCCTTAGCTCCAAAAATTTTCATTTGATGTGACGCAAAAACAAGAAAATGATACATTAGAGGATTAAATCGGTCCTCATACACATGAGCCGCTAGAAGCTCTGCTCCCCACTCAATGACCTCCTTTGCGTCCTCATACCCGTCCACACTTCCCATTTCCAATTCAATTTCCCACTCCTTTGCTTGTTCTTCTATCATGTGCTTGTCTCCAACTCCCATGTAGACTTCCATGGCTTCTAATTCAAATTTCTTGGATTCTTCTTGCTCAAGTTTCCCCTCCTCTTAAATATCTCCATTTAATGGCACCAACTCCATAGACGAAATTGGTACACTCTCCACAAGTCTACCTAACCCAAGGGAAATCTCAACCATTTCATTTGGACACTTATTCATGAAGTCTCCCATTAGAAACAATTTAAGCATACAAAATTTTATGTCAATTAGGTGGGTAGTAGAGATGTCCTTGGCTTCCTCAATTCTCTTTAGCATTCAATGTGTGCCATTCAATTTTTGATTGAGGTCTTTCAATTCTTTAGCAAATTGGTCAAGTGCAGCTCTCTCATCATGCCTATCATCACCAGACCCAACATAACTTTGTGACATCATGAAGTAAAATGATGAAAAGAGTGTGCATGTGTGTGTGTGTGTGTAAATGAACAAAGAATATTCGCAATCACTCAATGGCCTTACCAACCCATCTCATTATCACCTCGAAAAATTCAAAATGATTTCTAGGCTCAAAAACCAACAAAATCCACAAAATAGTGTAAAAATCAAGAAAAATATGCTTTAGGATCGATCAGGGTGCACAAGATTGATCTGGCGTGAAGAACAGGCAGGGCGATTAATCTAGGTGAGGTGGGATCGATCTGGCTACAAAAAGGGCATGCAATCATGCTACAATGCACACGTGTGATCTGGCGAGAATTGGAGCACGTGATCAATCTATGGGTGTGGCCAATCGATCGCGAGTCAATTTGAGCTACTAGGATTTTTGGGTACTTTGGCAGTGCACTCGATTTGAAACTCAATATAGGGCAAAAAATTTTGAGCTCCAAACAATGCAAAACCCACAAATTTTTCCTTAAAATATTTTCAACACAAAAATCACATTTCAACAAAACAAAAATATCAAAATATATCCCAATAGCCCAAAAGTTTTTGGTACGATTTTTGCTTTTTCCTTTTTGTTCTAAACAATAAACCACATATGCCAAAAACAATACTCCCAACAAATATTTACCAACAATAACAATATTCTAATGTTCCCACAATAATATTAGTATATTTAGCTTAAAATACCACAAAATATTCAGCAATACACTCAACAAATACAACCAAATTTCAACACAACAAAATACTCTAAAATTCATCCAAATAGTCCCCAATAATTTAGAATTTTTTTTTGAATTTTTGGATAAAATGAAGAAAATGGAGAAAATAGAGTAAATGAAGCATAAAATGGTAGAAAAATATGGAGAATACAACAATGCAACCCAACTAATCAACTTGATTAACTAACACTAATACCAATTGACGTGAATCGAGTGGAAGCAAACGATCAAAATATGGTTGGGAAAATAGAGGAAATGATAGAAAATAAAACAAAGAAAATAGACTAGGGATAAACAGCGAGATTCAATCAAAACACCCAATTATGAATGTACCATTTTCCTAACTATATTTCGATCTTTTCCTTCTGTTTGATTCACATCAATTAGTATCAAAGCCAAGTAAACCCTTACAACAAAGAGGAGATGAAATAACTAAAGAACCAAATACCCAAACACCCATGCCAAGGAGATATTGGCCACAAAACACTGAAATGCACTCGAGTGACTCAATTTGATACTTGAGCTTAGGTGTTGAATCACTCAAACACAAAGTATGGAGACAAAGAAGAAACTTCAACATTCGATTTTTAAAAAGTTCATGGTTATGTTTACAAGTCTTTGCACAAGATATACAGAGGGACATAAGCAAAATCTGAAAATACTCACCAAAAATGATAAATATGCCATTGAAAATTGGTGCAAACAGCTAAAAATTCAAAAGAATGGTCAAAAATTAGTTTTCCCACCCATCGTGATCAATTCGAATGTTAGTCCAATCAATTACATAATGCTCCAGATTGATCCATTGCGATCTGACCTTTGTGCGATCTCCCTTCGCCCATTTTGCCTTTGCAATCGATAGCTCCACAATCAATCGAGTGCAACATAATCAGAAAAATAGAAAATTCTCAAAATGTGCCTAGGTCGATCGGGCCCTACTGTGATCATGATTCCAAAATGCCACAAACTTCCCTAAAGTCAATTTAGGTGCCTTGTAATCAATTTGACATGTCTTAGATCACAATTCTAGCACCTTTCAAGCTTTTTGGACATTCCAATTCCAAATTTGAAGCTATAATTCCATCCTTTGGCTTTGTCCAATCATCAAAATCCACCTTATTCCCAAATTGGAGCCTAATTTTGAAGCTAAACATTTTTTACTGGCCCCTTCAAAAATCTCAAAGCACAACAAAATGCCATGCACTAGTCTTTAGCACCTCTAATCAATCTAAGTTCATAACACTTGCTCAAGGGCCTTGTTTTAAGATATAAGTCGCCTTGTGGAGATTTCTTCATGAGCAACATACCCTAAGGTTGCTCCATAAACATGATTTCATGTCAATTATCATAAAGATATGCATCCTTTACATCTAGTTGATATATAGACCAATCTTCATTAACAGTAAAAGAGAACAAGACTCGAATGGAATTGAGATGGGCAATATGAGAAAAAAAATGCCTCAAAATAATCAATTCCATACATATGGGTAATGCCTTTCACAATTAATTAAGCTTTGAACCGATATATGGTTCCATTAACCCAATGTTTTAGAGTGAAAACCTAGATACAAGCAATAATATCAGCATTTTAAGGAGACAAGTTTCCAAGTGCTACAAAAATACAGACTAACATCTTCTCATCCATAATTGCTTCATAGCAAGATGTTGTAGTACTTCGTTATAAGATCAAGAAATAGTTACAGATAACAATGAAATATAAAATGAATGAAGGGGCATTTTCAAACCAAATGGCATGTCAGAACGCCTGCCTACAAAGAAAGAAGGAAAGGCTATAAATAGCCAAAAGAAAAGAACTATACAATACAAGGCTAAGATCATCAAAGAATAAATAGTTAGATAAGGGATGAGCCATATGATAGTTGGTACCTTTGTGAAGAGTTATTGAAAGATCGATTAGATACAGAGGAGTTAAAAACTTCAAGAGCTACAAGAAGAGAAAGACGATAGGTGGAAACATGCAATGGGGACACTTGGTGAGAATGTGGTGTATAAACTTTGATTAATTGAGTAGAAACATAATCACCTACAGGGTTAACGAAGTCGAGATAGGAAAAGAAAGGATATAACTAAGCCACTACAAAATTGTTACCTATGGAATATTATGGCTAAGACTAAAAAAGGTAACATCAATATAGATATAAGATCAACAAGCTATAGGATCATAATAACGATACCTTTTCAGTGTCCAAGAGTATCTAAGAAATATACATTTGATACACCAAAGAGACAACTTGTCACTTTAAAAAACAAAATGATGAATAAAGCAAATACATTAAAAAAAACCCTCAAAACCAAAAGGAACAAGAAAGAGAGTGGTGTGATTCCGAAGGGCCCATGGACAAAAATAGAGTTTGAAACTAAAGGTTTAGATCTTAATGAAGCAAACTAGACCAAAATGGATGTTCTTGGAGGACATAATGTGATCCATGGTCTCAAATTGTGATTGCACCTCAACATTGCATTATTCTATGGTTGTAGTTGTGCAAACCACAACTATGAGTTGTTCGAGTAACATTCTACTACTACATTTTGATTAATTGCATTTTTGTGGCCACGTGAAGAAGGATTGCAATAGTGAAATCATACTAAAGATGACCACCACTGCAAGACTTGACTGACTTTGCCGAGAGCTAAACTCTACTAGATTTTCGAGTTGACTTTTTTTTTTTTTGAGTTTTTAAGGATTTTCCATGTGTTTTAAACCTATATGGGTCCTAGAATTAGTTAACTATGAATGCTCTTTATTTTCACTTACAAGATATTATGTTACGTGAGCTTTTCCTAATACAATCTTTCAATTATTATGTTATGTGAGCTTTTCCTAATACTATTTCTTTCAATTATTTTTTGAAATTAGTTGAGTGATTCTAAGTTCTTGTGAACAAAACTAAATTGAGTCCTTTAAGTTGGACATTAAATTGATTCGTAACATATCAATAAAATTGCGAATTGATTATGGCCATCCTATCAATGCCATTATCTTTCGCATCACTTCTGCAATTGCATCAACTGATATCAAAATCGGCTGTATAAAATTTTAATTCAATTCCTAGTTGAGGTACCAATTCCTTTTGTTAGTATTTCTTACTTCGAACTTTGTCTTTTTTTCTTCCTTGGATTGTGGGGTATTGTTTTTCTTGGAAAATAATTGATATTTGTGAGATATTATTTGGATTCTTCAAATTTCTTGATATTATTGATTGGTTTCTTTCTTTTTTGGATTTAGAAACATTATTGGAATTTGGTTGAATTGAATTCTTGGAATTTCATTTTCTTTTCTGTTATTATTATTTATTTATTATTTTGCACAAGAGAAGTCTGATTAGTGTGTTGTTGTTCAAGTACACTCACAACTAGTCATCTACTGCAACACCTGACTTTCTTGCTGCCATGACAACCCTACCACATTGCACCACACAATTTCCTTCCATGCAACACCAGTTTCCATGTTGCTGCAGCCACGCTCACTCTCATTGCGAGAGTGTCATTGCAATAGTAACAACTAGAACTCAACCATGAATATTATGTCCTCTTTATCACAACCATGCTATACCTTTTGGGCTGGAACAGGAACCATATGGACTCATTGGAATCATTTTTAAGAATATTTTCAATATTTTTTGAGATTTTCTTGATTTTTCACAATCCTTTTGACTTTCCCTTGTTTTGGTAGGTCCTACTCTTATTTTACACATATTTTCACGCTTTAAAATTGTGCATCACTTGATTATCTTAGACTACACTTGAATTACATAAGAAGGCATAGAAATAAGAGTTGTAAGTATATTTTGAGTGCATGTGATATATAAGCATGAGGGATATCTTAAGAGGTAGATCAAGTAAAGCTATACATACATGCATAATTTTATTTTTATTATTTAAAATATAATAATTTTATAATTTATAAATAAATTTACTCTTGCATAAAGTGTGAACCTTTTACTAGGATATATTAAAGCTATGACGAAATTTTATTACATTATCTATAATTGTTAAAATAACCTTAACAATTTATATACGTCTTTTCACTCATTCTATTTTTGTTTTTTTATTCATTTATTTCAATTGTAATTTATTACATTATTTTCAATGCTTGCTCGAATTTCTATTAATTTTATTTTTAAATAAAATAAAATATTATTTATTTATATAAGTATGTTATGTACACACGTTGAATGTAATTATTCAGATGCTATGTACACATATTAAACGAAGTAGATGTGCCATCTGTCATTCACTCACTATAAGGCGAAAATGTCACTTTTGTCCTTTTATGTTTGTTTTTATTTTTTCACTTTAAAAATATATATTATAATTATTATATTTTTTAAATTTTATATTTATTATTTTTATTTTTATACATTTTTCAAAAAAATATACTTAAAAACATACACTAAAAATCAAAACAAACATTTTTTTTTGAAATGGTTAAAATATCCTGAATTTTTAAATTTTAACAGTTTCAGTACATTTTAAACTAATTTTGCTTGATTATAGCAAGTGTTGGGCACGGGTGGCAAAAATTAGGATTTTTCATTGAACTTGTCCACATTGATACCTGATGTCCGAGTTGATTTATCATGGGCATTGACATGGAATCTAATTAAAAAGGATTTTGGACATAAAGATATTATGTATTATTTTTTTAAAAAATAAAATATTTGAATATGTATATTTAATAAAAATATAAAAATACATATTATTTCCTCAGATATAAAATAAAAAATTAAAATTATACCTAAATAATTATCTAAAAAATAAAATAAAATAAAATAAATCATATTTTCTCTAAAAATACAAAATACATAAAAAATTTTAAAAATATCAAAATATTTTTCAGCATACAAATAAAAATTAAAAATATATTTTTGAAATTTCTATATTCTAAAAAATTTAAATTTCAAAATTTATTATTTATTTAGGATATTTTATGTGCAAAATCTAAAACAATATATTTTGCAAATTTTAAGTGTTAAAAATAAAATATTAATTTAATAAAATTTTAAAAATATGATTTCAACATATCTTCCAAGAAAGATAATATGATAAAGTTTATAAAATTAAATATATATATATATATATAAATATATATATATAATGTGTGAAAATTTATTTTGTCTTTCAAATGTATTCTCTAAAAATATGTCAAACATACAATTTTTTAAAAAAATATATAAAATTTAATTTAAATCTATAAATATACTTCAAAAAATTTTAACAATTTATATCTTAGAAAAATATAAAAATAAAGATTTCCATTATTTTTAGAAAAAGTTATCTCTTTTTTATCTAATTTAAATTTTTTATATATTTTTCTCTCCATATTTTTCATTTTTTGAATTCTTTTGATCTTTCTTTTTTTTAAAAAAAAATATTTTTACACAATGTAAAATCATACAATATTCTTATTTTAATTATTACCTTTATTTCTATTTTTAAACATTTTTTGATATAATTTTTATTTTATTATTCTAAATATTTTCACATTTTAAAAATTTTTACTAATTTTATTTTTATTAAGTATAATAAAACTTTTTTCTAATTTATAAATAAATTCGTACACATATATGTGTAAATACCCGAGACCCACCGGATGCTCCGGAGGTTCCAATTCGGGTCGCGATATTTTGGAGCCGCGCCAAAGCTACCCCTAGCAGAACGCTCCGGGCGCCACTCCATTCTCCAACCCAAATTTCACTCGCGCTCTGGGTTCCGCTTTCGTTCTCTCTGGCAAATCTTTGAATCAGCAAATTCAACCACTTTTGGCTTCAATTTTCGATTCAAGAGGTACGTATACCGTCTAATTCTAGGTTTTGTGGTTCTGATGAAAGTACGTGGACGATATTGAATAAGTTATAGAATATATTTGAGAATTAGGGTTCGTATGAATTCGTTTTGGGTTTAGAGGTTTTAGGCAGCAATGAGGAGCCGATCGCATCGGCTTCAGGTATCGGAGCCCCGCCACGACGATTGGGTGGACGGGTCATGGACGGTAGACTGCATTTGCGGTGTGAATTTTGACGACGGCGAGGAGATGGTGGACTGTGATGAGTGCGGTGTATGGGTCCACACTCGCTGCGCGCGCTATGTGAAGAGTGAGAAATCTTTTGCCTGTGATAAGTGCAAAAGCAAGAACAATGGGGGCGGCGGCAGCTTTAGGAATGACAACGAGGAGGCAGAGGTGGCGGAGTTTCTGGTAGAGTTACCCACCAAAACTCTGAGGATGGAAAATCCAAATCCAGCGAGTCTCCCGTCCCGGAGGGCGTTTAGGCTTTGGACTGATATTCCCATGGAGGAGAGGGTTCACGTACAAGGGCTGCCTGGTGGTGAACCTGGGTTGTTTTCTGGGATTGACTTTTCCCCTATTTTTGGTCCTGAGCTGTGGAAGTGTACTGGTTATGTGCCGAAGAAGTTTAATTTGAGGTATACTGAATTTCCGTGTTTGGATCACGGTAAGGTTGAGGAAATAGACAAGACAAATAGTCAAGAAAACGTCAATCAAGCTGATAATGGCGCTGGAGTGTTATTCTCTTTGTTGAAGGTGAAGGAGAATACCTTGCCTCCTATGGCATTGGATTCTGTTGATTTAAAAATCCCTGCAGAAGGTGGTAGGTGTCATGAGGTGTTGTCTCCAACAAAAGAGAAGTTGGATGATCAAAATCTCAATTTTGAATGCCCCGGAGACAGCTTAAAGAAGGAGAATAGATCTGAACCTGTTGTGTCACACACTGGAAAGCTCAAGAAAGAGGAGCAACCTGGTGTGTCAAAAGACCAGTATGTAAAGAAAAAGGTGAGGACCGCTGAGAAAGAGGGAGATGTCAAAAAGAGGGCAACTCATGGTTCTAAAACAGGTGACTTGACATGCATTATTATTTGTCTATTATGATTTCTTTCCTCTTTGGCAATATATTAATTGTGCTAGTTTTGGCGAATTTGCTCAAGGAAATATTTGTGGAGTGAACTTTCTGCATGAAACGTGTTTATAATAAGTTGCTAACACGTAATTTTTTTTTCTCCATCTTAGTACTAGCTTCAACATTCTCAAGTGACACAAAACATTTGAAATTTGCTCAAGACAGAGTCTTCAACGCAGCCAGTGATGATATTCAATGTGCCAAAGATATTCTTGGCAATCATCTATCAGATGGTCTTGGTGAATGTGCTACCAACTTAGCTTCAAATGAGCAGGGCCTAGAGGCCACCCTTAGAAATGATGTTTCAAGTGATGGAATATCAAGGCTAGGGAGTGGCGGAGATCAAGTTCCTGTGGGACGTGAGAGTGTCTCTAAAACCCATAATGGCCAGGATTCATTAACAGAAATTAATGGTTCCCACTCCCAGAGCATGTTTGTAAAAGAAGAGGTGTGTATACACGTGACATGGCATAATTCCTTCAAATATCGACTTGTGCTTGATAAAATCTTATTTTCAAATGGAACTTCAAACAGAATAGGGCTGTGGCTTGCCAATTACCTGTGTTTTCATATACCTAAATTGAATATGGAATTTTTTAGGTTTCCCTATTCAAGACGTCTCTTAAGTTGGTTATCGGTCACTATATGATTGTCTGGACTACTTTTTGCATGTAGCTTGGTTTGTAAGACTACTTCTATTATAACGGGCAACTTTTGAAGTTAAAACACTGGAAGAAGAGGATAGACAAGGTGATTGATTATGACATATGGCTAGACAAATCCAAAAAGTAAGTTGGTTATTGGAGTCCATTGCCAAGCTGTATTCTTTGACATACTGCCTCATCTCCCCAACATCTATATCGCACAGTTAAGCAATGTTCATATATTTATGTTGTTTACATTTGGCACTTATGTTGATGCTGTGCTAACTATATCTTCACACCGCATCTTGTTAAAAATCATGTATAACCTGACTAGGATTTTTTCTTCGTGAGAAGGGGAACTTGTTTACATGTGAGTAGCAGTAGAGTTAATCTGTCATGTTTTTTTAGGATTAATATTTGTCAGTATCTATGAACTAGGGTTTCTGTGTCATGAGCAACGTAAACTTATTCATATGTGAGTCACATAGTAATTCATCATGTTTTATCATCATTTGTATCTTTAAAATTCACCTGTCTTGTTACTTGATTTGTATATCCTTATGTATGCCCAGTATGTTCAATTTGTCATCAGAGTGGTATGAGAATGACTTTTCTTGTCTTATGGAAGAATCTTAAATTACATGCAAGTTTTAGGGGACTTTTTCTTGATCAGACTATCGGAATGTGTATTGATCGTTGGTTTCATCATCAGCAGCAAAGAATGCATTATTTGGCTTTTATTTTTTCTGTCCCTGGGTTGTTGTTGTTTATCTTGATGTAGCTAATACAAATCTCGAGTTTTTGAGACGGTGGGAAACTTTTCCTGGTCAAATTGTAATATTTTTTGGCTACCACCACCATCTTATAGCTTCTTTGTTGAAGCTTCAACATCTTGAGGTAGTTATTATGTAATGGCATCTGGTAATTGTTAATTCTTTAATAATAATTAGGTTCCTGGAGATACTCTTCAGAGCTGTGGGGATGTTGGACAAGGCACTGGAAGTGTAGGACTTGGCTCACATCACAAGCAGCCTGGGGCTGTGGATGTGAAAAGTGCTGGTCAAGATACCAAAGAAAGTCAAGATGGCCAAGATTCAGACATTGATGAGGCCAGCTCACAGCCTAATAAAAAACTGAAAGGCGAGCTACATGCTAACAATCATAGGAATCATTGTGTTGGGTCCTTACCTTTGAATGATGTGAAGTTAGACGCTATAAAATCCCCAATTCAACACCCTGAACCATCTATTGATGTATCAGTCTTAAATTCAGATGCAAGTGACCCAAAAATGATTGATGCTAACAGGAGCCGAACTGTTGGTATTTCTAGGTCAGACAAATCTGATGAATCACCATGTAATCCCTATCAATCTAAGAGAGAACCTACAGGTTCAGAGGGTTCCATGGGTTCAAAAAAAAGGCCTTCAGGACTCAAACATAGTTCAGAAGTGGCTGATGAATCACTTAAATCCAGAGTCACAACTAGAAGTCACTTGACAGCTTCTTATCAGCGCAAAGCAGTGGTTTCTGTGGGGAAATCGACATCAATCTCAGGTGGTGTTATGCCCAAATCCTCTGACAATCCCCCAGCTGCAACTTCTCAGAGTCATTCTATTCACAGTAGGCAGAAGGGATTGTCTGAGACCAGTATGGGAACTATGAAAGACAATACTTTGGCTGATACTGTTGAGCATGATGAAAAATCTGGGAGGCCAAAGAAGCTAGTGAAAGAACCTTCAAGGTTGAACTCATTGTCAAAAATTTCAGAGTCAACTAAATTCTCCCATATGTCTGATTCCAAGAGACTGCCATCTGATTCAAAGGATTCAAGCATTCGTTCTTCTCCCAAAATTTCTTTGGAGTCAATTGTGGCATCTAATGGCGAGTGTGCTAGTCCACCACGGATTGACGGGGCTTCAAATGTGCAGAATAAAGCTGCTGCTTCAGCCGTACCTGGCAAAGGCGAAAAGCTTTATCAGGCAGGTAGCCACCCATCATCTAGAGGAAATGTGGCTTCAGTGGCTGCTCCTGCGGCTTCAAATGTTCCTGCAACTTTGAGTGATGAAGAGGTACAAAGCATAATGCTAACTTGCTCTTCTATGTCTAAGTTTTTGAAAAATGATATTTACTTCTATATGCTATGCTACCTGCAGCTTGCTTTTCTTTTACACCAAGAACTTAATAGTTCTCCAAGAGTTCCTAGGGTGCCACGAATCCGTCATGCTGGCAGTTTACCTCAGTTAGCAAGTCCAACAGCAACTAGCATGCTGACGAAGCGAACATGTAGCGGTGGAGCAAAAGATCACAACATG
Source organism: Avicennia marina (assembly GCA_019155195.1). Classification (NCBI taxonomy): domain Eukaryota; kingdom Viridiplantae; phylum Streptophyta; class Magnoliopsida; order Lamiales; family Acanthaceae; genus Avicennia; species Avicennia marina. The sequence goes on along the minus strand of CM032762.1, from coordinate 4,794,498 downwards.
GTATTCTTACTTTGATTTACCTGTTATCTTTTTGCCGATTTTGGTTTGACTTATTGAATTATTGTTGTGAGTCCCATCTTGATGAATCAATCAGGCATCTAGAAGGAGGAACAAAGATTTCTCTGGAGAAGGTTCACATGGTCCTCTAGATGTCCTCAGTGAAAGTAAGAAGATGGAGAGAAAGCCTTCTTTGCCAGATAACCGGAGGCGAGATTCTGGTTGCGGTGTAGATCTGTTTTCCAGAAGGGAAGCAGATGGTGGTCTGGTTAAAAGTGTGCCATTAACGAAGAAAACAAATTTGAGCAGCTCTTTATCATCATTCAGTGATGCCAATGGACACAATCTATCATCTACTCGTCCCTTGTCAAGGAATGCCTCTGATGATGATCCACGAACAGTAGGCCGTCAAATGAATCGCACTTTACCTGGTTTTTACCCTTGCCTGAAAAGCTATATTCTATTGGTTCTGTTTGCAATACCAATTGGTGGCACATAGGTCTTCCCTCACCATCGGAATGCTATAATTTGTAGGTTTGATTGCTGAGATTATGAGCGAAGGCAAACGCATGACATATGAAGAACTCTGTAATGCAGTTCTGCCGGTATGCTTCTTTTATAAATTGGCGGTGATCATTGGACTGTCTTCCTTGCCCAATAAACAAATAAAAATGTTGATTCCATTTTCCTACCTTTTTTAATTCACCAGAGTGAGTTCTCTCTTATTTTATGTCTATTCTTTAGCATTGGCCTAATCTGAGGAAGCATAATGGAGAACGTTATGCATATTCAAGTCACTCCCAGGCTGTACTTGATTGCTTGAGGAACCGAAGTGAATGGGCCCGTTTAGTTGATCGTGGCCCGAAGGTATTTTTCTGCGACATTTTTCTATCCTCGTCATCATTGTTATACTAATATATGTTGATTTGCAGTTCGTATATCAAATGTTATATTTTCTAGCATTTTCAGATACTTTTGGCAATATGTTTCTCAAGAGTGATTTGGTTATTGACTCAATTAGATATGTTGCTTTCAATTTCCTTCTCTATAAACCCTCATCTTTTACAGGATTTGATGTAGTGAAATTGCTGCTCTTCTATGAAGAGAATCCCAAATAATTAGGCCTGTAAATGAGGCGAGGACACAAATTCACAGTCTTCACCAGACCGTGACCAATTGGATCTCAAGCCAGTTCTGGTTAGCTCTGGGCAAATTTTCTGTAGATGGGTCTATCATGGGCAAGGATTTGCATAGGGGATGATAGCCCACGCCCCACTTACAGGCCCATCCAAAATTTTATTTTTAGTATCATGGAACTATAAAGAGGAGGAATTTAGAGAGCCATTAATTTTATTTTTACTATAATGAAACTATAAAGATGAGAAATTTAGAGAGCCATTCTTTTGCCACATATCCAATGCATCCTTTTCTTGGATGGATCCTTGCACAGACATCTAGTGGGTGTTGAAATGCATTTTAATGCTTTGAATTAGCACGAATAATTTCATGCAGAAACAACAACAATCTTAATCCTCCAGCTTGGAAATTTCTTCCGATGCTCTGAGTAAAAACATCTAGGGGTGAGAGATGCCTTGTATCCTGAGAATCCTTTTCTTACTGCAACCTAATAACATTACTGAAGTGTTCCGATGCTGATGTGTTGAAGAACTAGGGATGTTCATTGGCAGGATGTACAGATCTAATGCATAAAATGCGCGGTCGGCATATTGGCTATTGGTGGTGATGTTGATCACAGTCCTAGTAAAAACATTTAAAGAAATTTTCTTTTAGCTCTAAATGGAGGCTGGTTATTAAGATTCTCTTCTTAGTTCTCAGCCTGATGTGAGGTTGGGTTCTGGACTGCCTGATGCAGCACAGAGCAAGTCTGAGGGAACATCTGGCACCTTTCTATGTATTTTAGGTCAATTGACTGACTAAGATATCCCTTCCGCCCTCCTCATTTTTGGCAAATGGAAAACATGGCTGCACAAAAAAAATTAAATAAAAAATATCCAACTGTTTGTAGTACAACCTTATAAAATCCTAATCTCGTTTTTCCCTGTCATATCTTTTTCTGCAAATGAAATTTGTCTGGGGAGGGCTTTGACTGTGTTAGGCTTGTAAAATGCACTGGACTTATTGCTGAGAGGTTGAATGGCTCAGATACACACACACACACACACACACACTCTCTCTCTCTCACACGCACGCGCACGCACACACACACACACACACACACACACTTATATATCAATATGGTGTATGCAGTGGTATTTTCTTTAATTAATTCAGTTTGTTGGTTTCTTACTTGCTTATGCAAGATATTTGGTGGAGATACATTATCAATCAGCACCATTTTTCACAACAAATTAGAAACAATTTCTGCTGTCTGGAAACCAATCCTTTGTTAAGCCTTCTTATTTGAATATGTTCTGATGTCAACCGTGAGTGACTAAATTCTGTTACAGACTAGCGCGAGTAGAAAGCGGCGCAAACTTGATACTGATTCTATGAGCATTGAATCGGAGGACAATGAAGAGAATGGAGTGAAAGACGCAAAGGATGTTGGGAGTAAGAGTTTTGAGTCACACCAGGAAGACTTTCCCAAAGGCAAGCGCAAAGCAAGAAAGCGCAGGCGGCTTGCTTTACAGGGAAGGCGGGTTGTCAGGAGAAGACGCCGAGCCGATGTCGTCAGCGATGATGAAAGCGAATCATTTTCTCATTCTAGTGAAGAAAGTATGTCCAGTGAAGAAGAAATACAGGGTGGTGGGGCATCTATAGTCGGGAGTGAGGCCTCTGCTAGTTCAGATGAGGTCTGATAGTTCTCAATGCGTCATTGACCGATCGTCTTGGTTTAACTCAGTGAGCAGCATCTTTTGGCGTAGTTTGCAACCATCTCCAGAAAGGCCTGGGTGATAATTTTCCTATGCTGTCTACTTTGATCTTCCGGTGTATGATGCAAGTAAAAGGTTTATTTTTACGTGTAAAATGTTGCACTTGTACATATAGGTTGCGTAGTCTGGATTGGCCCATGTAAGATTTCTGTTCCTTCAACGTTAGTTTTCTAGAATCGTCTGTAATTAGAATCTTTAATACAGAAGAATATCTTGTTCTGCTTGCTTGCGGTTGGCTGTTGCTTTTTTTAATTTAGAATATGGAACTTGATTGGCGAAAACTGTCCATGTTGGGAACACACCAAATCTCATGTTTCCTGTGGTAGACAAAGAAGATTTTTTGCTTGTAGTTTGCTTTTGAATCTGTTAACTGGTTGATTGAAAGTGGGGCTTATTCGTGTTGCATTTCTTCGTAATCGATCCTCCAGGGAATGATGCCGTAATGCTTGTAAGACTTTTAATTTGATTTAATAATATAACGATTTACATGCTTATAAGTTGTCTTTTCACACTAGATGATGAAATTTCTATTTTCAGTATACGATGATACCCATCGAGACAGACTCTTGCTAGTTATTTGTATTCTTTTTCGTTCTTTTTGTTTTTTTACTACTCTTTTCTTGGGTGATAAGTTGGGTTTGTTGGCAAAAGTTGGATTTAATTCTTTTTTTACTGCAAGTTACCCATTCTACAAGAATGTTTGTAACTTGACTGAATTCTGATGCATGCAGTTTTTCTTTAGCGTAGTTTCCAAATATATGAAGTAAAATAATACTTTTTCTCAACTGTTCGTGAGATATTGCCGACGACTTTTTCTTTGTGCTATAACATCTCTTGATAGTTTTGTTAGGGATGATTATGGTGCAGTTTCGATTTTTTCTTTTTCAATAAATTTCAAATCAAATTGCTATATGTGATTTTTTCTAACAAAACATTAACATTAAAATCGTGATTTTAAAAACCAAGAACAAAGCTCAGTTTTGAACAGTTTTGCATGGTTTGACATGGCTTTGTTGTTTATAAAGAGGTTTTATTTCAATACTAATTGACTTATAATATATTAAAAAAATTTAAAATTCAAAGATACTATTCATACACACTTTTAATAATATATACAAATACCAACTTTATCTTAATAAATAAAAATTAAATACATCCCATAAAAAGTATAAGTTGAATAACAATGTAACATGAACGTAACAATTGTTACAATATAAAGTTTTATTATCAGCAAAATGTTATCCCCTCCTCATTTTGCTAGCGTAACTATCATATATCGTGGGAAACCAAAATTTAGGAAGCATACACGTCACTAATTTTACAAAATAAAAATAATAGTTTAAGAATAATGAAGAAAATAAGAAAACTAAGAATATAAATAGAGATGCAAACTTCATATACACTCCATGAATATTAATGTTTCACATGGATATCCAAGCTTTAATAAATAATTATACTAATATTTTACTTTCCAATGACTAATTTAATAAAAAATAATAAAGCAATTGTCATACATATACATGTAATTAGTTTAAATTAAATAATGATGAAAGAGTAAATCTTTATGTTTGAGGAATAAAATCTTGTTTTGACCTTTTGTGGCATACCGAGAAGTAAGAATTATATATAAATATAGATTAAGTACAAAGTTAAAATATAAAATATATAATAAGCAAAAGAATCATTAAATTAGCATTCAATAATTTTTTGATAAAACATATGAAATATTATGATCAATTAAAATATATTTTTTATATTGTCTATAAATTGTGGCAATAGCATTGGCAACAAAGATTTTAATTTTTAATATTTTTGTACTTTAATCAATAATTTTATAATTTAATAATTTTTTTTAAAAAATTAATTCATATTTTAAAATTTTCCTTCAATATATATATATATATATATATATATTGTTTTCAACTTAAGGAGATAATAATTTAATCATATAATCTGATAGAATATGAAGTGTCTACATTGTATGCAAAAATATTTTCTAAATAATTATATTAACTTAAAATATCCAAAGTTCAAAACAAAAATCAATATTCAATTATATTTTATTTAACATAAATATTTAATTTTATTTATATTTTGTACATAGAATGGTGAAGTTTTCGGTGTGGTTTTTTAATCCAAAATTAACACTAACCCCCATTTTGCAGTGCAATTTTTTTAAAATTTTAAAATTGCAATTTATGTCTTAAATTATTACAAATAGTTTGGTTTGGTGCAATGTGGGTGGTGCAAGTGATTTTAAAATTTTTCTGATCACCCCTAACTTCAACTCCATCTTTACATTAATTAAATAATATATAATTTTAATTAAAATACATAATCAATGATTAATTATATGTGTAATATTAAGTGATTAATTTTGTACATAGTGTATATTTGACTAATTTAATAATTAGTTTGTTAGACTATTAATGTTATTAAAGTAGCACAAAAAACTTTTTCTCGTTTTTTTGCAATGTTCTTTCTATTGATCATGGAACAGAATTCTCGTGTCTTAACATTTTTAGTACATCAAATTTTTGATTGTTATATATAAATAAGAATAATTTGGGGAAATTTAGCAACTGGTCAAAGTGATTGAGGGTTAAAGAATACTACACACATGAGAATTCATGCAGTAAACATTTAGGTTGAAAGTATTATAATTTTGAATGATAATGGACTAAGTAACTAGTGCATATAATTGACTTCTAAAATTAAAAAGAGTGGCTAAAGTGATAATTTTGTGCATCATAAATCAATTGGAAGAGAAGATGTTTGCTTGAGAATAAGCAAATTGAGTGTGTAAGTGTAACATGTGAAATTATAGTAAATTTGTACTCCCTGTGAGCTAAAATTATATATACAAGTTAAAATGGAGAAAATATTTATCATGCATGAAAAATACAAAATATAATGATTTTGATATGAAAAAGTGTAGATCTATGATTAATTATTAATTTTGAATATTTTGTACACTTAAAATGTGATTTTTGTTTGTAGGGCAGCATTGCAGCCATGAGGGGAAGCATTGTTGCCATGAATGAGGAGGGTGCAGCCACGCAACTCAATCATGGGACATTTTAGAATTTCCATGGCCATTAGTCTTGGTCGTGGAGTCAAGGGTCATAGTCGTAAGATGCTTTAGTGCTGTAGTGAATTAGGAGCGCAGACTATTCTAGAAATTTTACAAACAAAAGTCACAATTGAGGAGATGTATGGCGCGAGTGCGAGGCAAGTTGGCACGATTGTAGGAATTGAAAGGCAAAAGAACATATGCAAACTCACACGTGGGTTCATGGACATGGTGAAGTACATCATCATTGCAGAGGTTGGTATCACAATTGTGAGAGACGGTGCGACTAAACTTCAAACTTCAATCCTATATGAAAATTTAAGGGTTTTTCAGTCTCTTCACGCCGTACACAAACTCTGGACTCTATGCTATTATGAATACATGTTCTCTACATGTTGGAGGGGCTTAGACTTAGTTTTTATCCTTTAAACACTTGAGAACAAAGGAAGACAAGATTGAAGGATTTGAGCTAGAAGAATCCACACCAAAACTTGAAGTACCTTTGTCACCCACGCAACGCAAGATCATTGGATTAAGTTTTTCATACTTTTACTAGTGTTTTTACTTCGTTTGGATAATGAACCTCTTAAACATGATTTTTATTTAAATTATAATGAGTTTCTAATTTTTTCTCTAATTGTTTGTGTTTGTATTTGGTAGAGTATGTATACATGAATTTTGATTAATTGTCTTTGCTTAGGTTTTCGCAACTGCTGAATTGAATAGTGATTAGGGGATTCACTAATTAATTTATGGTTGTGAGAGAATTAACAGGAGTGAAACTTGCGCTAACATAAAAGTTATGAACATTAATTCTATGAGATTAACAGGAGTGAAACTTGCGCACTGACATACAAGTTGTGAACATTAATTCTATAAAATAAAGAGAGTAAAATTATAAAATTGATGCAAATAATCATTGTTAATCATCAAACCTGAACACTTGACTCGATTTAACCTAAGAAAACTAATGAGAATCTTGAATCAAAGTTATAGGAAAGTTGGAAGAATACTCTCTAAACATTAGGATTAATAATCTATAACTAATAAAATTAAACTGATAATTAATATAATTTGACATATATAGGAAATCAACACAACATAAGTGACTAAATACTTCAACTATTGGTATTCCATTACCTTAGTCTTGTTTACTTTGTTCTAAGTACTTACATTTATTTAGTTATTTTTACCTTTTGTTATAATTTTGAAATCTAACTAATAAAAACTCAATTAAATTAATAGATGCAAAATTACTCCTTGTAAGATGATATTTATATTCGCAACAATACTAAATTTAATTTTAACGTAACAACGACCCACGTGTCTGTAACTTTCCCAAAAGACCAAATGAAAAATTTTTAAGACAAATACGACAAAAAAAAAAACTTTCCCAAAAGACCTAACTTCTGAAGCTGACGTTGATCTTGCAGTTAACAGAACACTTTCCCCCCTGAGAAGGAAAGTGTTCTTGTTTTTTCTTGTAACTTCTTCAACAGTTCATAGTTGCAGAGAAAATCACTCTTGCTCTGAAAGCAGCAGGAGAGCCAATGCAGTTATGAACAATGGGAGCTGCAATCCAATCAACAGTGGAAATAGAACCAGAGGGAACATCTAGCAGAGAGTTGTCATTTCAGTTTTGCTTCACTGATGACGAGAAGCCATCTGGATATTTTCATGCTTGGATCTTGGCTCTGATGATGCGTGGGATGGTAAACCGTGTGCTGAACTGCTGAGTTGTAAATTGCAATGAACTTTTGTGAGCATCGCTGAGCTGTCTTCATTGTTATGGTCACCTGTCGCTAGGTGATGCAAATAGAACAATTCTGATGCATTAACAACCGGTGTTAGTTCAATATGTGCACGGAACATTGAACAACTTTTTGACACATTTTTTAATTTTCCATACACAATCTTGATTTAAGCAGATATGTGAAAGAGTAATGCTGCTTTTGAAGGGTCAACCACTACGTGGGCCTTGGCAGCAGACACTATTCTGCTTATTATAAGGTAACCCCTTAAGCTTGAATCATTCTACCATTTATCAACTTGATTGTAATCGGCTTCCATGTCGAGTGGAGACACTGATTGGAGGTCTTGTTATTATTCGCGTATGATTTTTTTCATTTAAAATCTGCAGACTAAACGTATCTGGCCTCGCGTAGGTCATTGGCTGTTTCTAGAACAACTTGCATACCTGCGCCGCTGGAGCGACTCTGCGATTGGATATATATTAATTAATTAAGCTGTTGAATGGCCTCTCAAGGCAGGGGAGGCCAAGAAAGAAGAGGCATTTTGTAGGAAAGCTTCTCGGATGGCATGGAGTGTTGGAAGCAAGTTGGAATTAGAGTTTGTATCCCACGTGGCAGGAGACGTGGAAAATGACTTGCATATAAGATATATAATATGAAACCCACTTATGTACATGTTGGCACTTGTGCCCGTAGATGGTTTTCTTTGGTTTTATTGGGCTTAACTTTAATCTCAACTCATATTGGCTATAGTGGTGCTCCCAATTTAGTTTAGTTTCGCCACTTGATCCAACAGGTTCAATTAAATTTTGTAATTAGATTTGCCATACACTTAATAAATAGTATTAGAATTGATAATTTGGCTTAAGATAAGTATAAAAGACAGTGCTCAGTGATCACGTAAGAGACCTATACCCATCTTCCATAGAAAGCCCATGAAAATGATGAAAGTGAAAGTACTCGATGATTGCAAGGGAGGCTCATATTAGAGGTGGAATCGAGCCGAGTCGAGCTCGAGTAGTAATCTACTCGAGCTCGACTCGAGTTGATTTTTTACAAGCTCGAGCTCGAATCGAGTTGTCGATCTCGAGCTCGAGCAAAATTGTGCAACTCGAGCTCGAGCTCGCAAGGCTTGGAGCTCGAGCTTATCGAGTCGAGCTCGAGTTAAATACTAGATTATGCTTGAAAAAAATTTTTTAAAAAGAAAACAATCGAGCTCGAGCTACTCGACGAGCTCGAGTTAAATACTAGATTATGCTTGAAAAAAATTTTTTAAAAAGAAAACAATCGAGCTCGAGCTACTCGACGAGCTCGAGTATTTTTTTTGAAATACTCGAGCTCGACTTGATGAGTATATCGAGTCGAGCCGAGCTCGAGTCGAGCTTTGACCGAGTTGCTCGACCGAGTCGAGTCGAGCAACTCGGTTGAGTCACACCCCTAGCTCATATGCTATAGAATTGATGGGCATAGATGAAGAACTTAATAAATATACGTGAGATATTAGAAAACTTCTGATTGAAGGAGAGTAAATTGATGAAAGATGCTCACGTGTAGGTTTATGAGTAGTTCTCTCTAACTTCGTTGGACTCCACCTCTAGTTTAATAGGTGTTGTTCATAGGTGATGCTTCTAATTTAATATAAGTTCAATCAGAGCTTGTAAGCCTGCCACACACCTAAAAAATACCATCAAAGCCCATGGTTGACACCATTTATATACATGCACTCATGCAAGCATATTGACCGTTTTTCTCAGTTTCATTAGACTCTGCCTTTGGCCTAACAGGTATTATCCATAGGCAATACTTCCAATTTGATTAAACTCTGTCACTAGACTGAATAAATCTAATTAGAGTTTATAGTTGAACTTACCAAACACACAACAAATGGAATCAAAGCCAATGATTTGGCTTGAGATGAGTATGAAAAATTGTGTCGGTGATCTCATAAGAGACTTATATACCATGGAAAGCTCACGAAAGTGTTAGGCGTAGAAGTGCTTGATGACAATATTTTTAAAATTGGACTGGTTATTGAACCACTCAACTTATTGATTCACTAAGTCACTAATTTGACTAATTCAACCATTTTCAAAAAAATCATTTAACCAGTAAATAAATATATACATATACATATATTTATACGTATATATTACCATGTGTGTGTCTACACACACCCACACACATACATAATTTTTAATACATAATTTAATTAAATAAAAAATAAAATCAAGTTCTAAAATAAACTAAACAATAAAATCTACTACAAATATATTAGTTTGGAAAATAAAGAATTTAGAGAATAAAGAAAGATTTGTTCTATTAGTATTTAAATATGAAAATTAAATTATGTTAAGTACACCCTAAAAAATCTCGTTTGCACATAAAAAAAAATAGTAATCCTTTAAATATAATTGCATGATGAATTCATTTTGATTACTCAAAAAAAGTTTTATAATATAATCATATTTTTAATTTTTAAGGGCTTAAAATGACTAATAACAAGATTATATTTTTGGGAAGTGAAATTGAATTGTACGTTTTAAATGTTAATTGTGCAATTTTTGGTCACAAATGAGAGAACAATTTTAGTGAATTTATTTGTTCATTATATTTTCTTATTTTTGTACCTCCATAAAATTCTTGAAAAAAATATTACTTTAAAATATATTACTCAAAGTTTTAATAATGGATTAGAATTTATTCGGCAAATAAGGTGAGTGAACAACAATTAACTAAAACTACAATTTCTGTATATACGTAATAATGGCCCGCATGGGAAGAGCAAGGAATCTTCAAATGTGCACCCACTTGCATTGATTATGCATGAGGAAAGCAAGACCGTTTTCTTTTTCATTTATTACTTCTTTTATTGTTTTTTTTCAAAAACTTTTTTAAATAAACCGATTATACCAGTTTAATGAATTTGTTGATTTTCATCCAATTATCATATCCAATTATAATTATCACTTGAACAGGATGCCGGACCTGCTTTTAATTAAATGGTTGAACCGACTAATTCGATCTAATTCTAAAAATGTTCGGCCAATCTAGTCTAATTTTAAAAACATTATTTGGTAATAGTTCATATCTCATGAAAAACATAATTTTAAAAACATTATTTGGTAATAGTTCATATCTCATGAAAAGCCTGTACGAGTAATGAGCATGGATGTAGGTGTAGATGAATAATTTGGTGAGATTATTTTTGATTGAGGGGAACAAGTGAAGAAAATTATATTTGAGAGAAAGACTGTTAAAAGTAAATATGAGTTGGAATAAGAGTTTGTATCCAATATTGATATTGACAGGAGAAGAAAAAAGTAACTTGTATATAAATAATACTTAATACATAACCCTCGGCCTTTAGGTTTTAGATTAACATGTTTTTGTTGAATTTCGCCTCAAGTCTAATAAATATGATTAAGATGTTCTTAATTTGATTAGACTCTACCGTCGGAGTCGACGAGTACAATTAAAACTTGTGATTGGGCCAACGCACACCAACATGAAAGTACCTTGTCTGAACCTATGCCAATTTCTGGAATGCATCAGGGTTGCAGTGATTTTACAGGTTGCACATGCTTGAAATGGTTCTTGTTTTGGTTTATCAAATTAAATGCTGTCTATGTCTGCTATTTATTTGGAAGAATCTGCTGCTGCATTGTTAACCTGCTAGCACACCGGATGTAAATTCACCCCCATTTTCAATCGGTATATATCTCGTAAGAAAGGTGGTGGGACAAAATTTATGCATTTATTCTTCATACGTAGAAATAATCCTCCGTTCATTCTTTGTACACATTCATTTGACCAGTATGACGCAAATGACAAAATTCTAGAAAAATAGCGACGCAGAAAAGTGCACTTCCATTGTCCCCAAGAAAGATGCCTGGGAGTCATCCCATTTATTTAACCAATCAATTTACAGCCAAAATCATGTTGATAATAGAAAAATTGAGAGAGATGATTAGATGAGAATACATATCTCTAACACATCCTAGGATCCAGATTCCTCAAAATCAAAATGGAGTTGGTCCATCCATATCTAATCTTGAGGGAACATGTGCTTCACTGCTTTTACAACAGAGACAGGAAAAAGCATCGCACTATGCCACCCTAAAGGAGAAGGAAAAGTAAACGAGCAATGAGTCATCTTTCTCCTATCCCAGCATTCAATAAAATTCATCTAACCGTTCTAAATTGTTTCCCTTAAATTCAAGACTTTTAAATGCAGGGTTTTAGAATTAGGAAGTTGTTCCATCAAAGATGAGAAGAAAGACTGATTCCATAAATAGAGAATATATTGCATGGATTAAAAGCAATGGAATCCACCTTTTCCTGGCTCTGAACCTCTCTGCCCTTCCTCCTTTTTCCCTAGTGATTCTTTGCAGATGAGCCCCTTTTCTTGAGTTGTTTGCCATCAGAGCTAAAATACCAGTATGGCTGAAACAGCCATCAGGCACAGAAAAGATAATGCTCCTCGGAAAGCTGATCTCCCCTGTAATTCGTGCAAAAACATAACTTGAAATTAACGATCATTTTATGAATGTTGACTGCTGCTGTCAGTTTATGCTATATTCAGCTTACGGGCTTACAACATAGAGCATCTAGGAAAGCAGTCCAGTGAAATTGAGTGGTCAAAAGATATAGGCCATGTTTGGATGCAAATTTGCTTCAATCCAAATCAATTATTTCAAACCTACCATACATACTTTTCATACTTGTACACTGTGCCAAATTTTCTGCCTTGAAAATTCGCATTTAAAGGCATCAATCTTCTTCTTTGTGATTCTTTCGATTTGATTTCAAAGTGGTGGATGAATAGACGAGAGAATTAAAGACGTCAGCGAATCCCTTCCTCCTGCTGCCTATATTAAAACTTTCCAAGGCTTTTTCCCATCAGTTTTGTAAATAGCAACTCGTGATTTATCATATCATGGTGAAATTTGAATTCTATAGACAAGAACGCCTCTAATCAGATTTCATAATCTCAAAACCAGTGGCAAAATGATGAATTCTTTTCACATTAGCCTTGCGTCAAAGCATCAACTCAGAGTAAGGCGGTAGAGTTTCACTTTGAAAAGCAAGAAGAATTTACATGGTCAAAGGAAGGCAAAAATGTCGTAACAGGAATGAGATTGAATGCTATAATACTTTAGGAAAAACCTGATCAAAACGAAGCGCAACACGGCAAAATTTTGACTGGAAACAGTCAAAAACGCAACTTCAATCTTTGAACTCCTAGTCTTGCTTCTCTCAATTGGAAGTTGGACCGACAGTCCTCGTTGTTTTCCTATTACTACTACTAAGTACTAATGGCCAGTCTTGTCGAATTTCCCTCAGAACTAGAACGCAGAGGTTTTTCTTATTTGCCAGCAGAACAGCTGAAAGATTTTTCATTAGACTAATATGGCTGCATCTGCTAAAAAAAATGACACCCATTCTCAATCAACGTCAGGATATTCACCCGTTACAGACAAGATGACTTAAATGTCACTCAACCATAAAGATGAAAGGATTGTGTCTTCTTATTAACACAACTAAGATATTAGGTTGGGTATTGCCAGCGTTTATCAGCTCAACCGATTGGAGAAAAAGAGCAGAGCCCCACTGTGGGCACTAAAGCTAGCCAAAATGCAGCAAATCAAGCAAAAAAAAAAACAAGAGAAAATACTCACCGTGTCGTCTGCAGAAATGGACAAGTAGCCATTAGAAGTGGTATCCGTCCCCGCCGCCGACGAACCTGACGATGTCGCACTGGTCACCGGGCTGGACGCGTTCGTACTTATGAAGCCCGTTGTATTGAACCCCAGGTCGTACACCGGCGTTCCGTCGGGCTTGAATAGCCCGAAATTCCTCTCAGACGTGGGTCCCGGCTTCTGGTTCTCGTTAAATAGCGCAAAAACATAGACAGTCAAGTCCAAATTCGGCCTCATCGGCGTCCCCTTCTTTTCGGCAATCAACTTCATCAAGTTGCCGTTATACGTTCTGGCATTCTCCGGCGTTGCCCCGGCCTCGTCGGCGTCCCCCTTGGACGGCCAACCCGTTTCGGAGATCTGCAAACACACATTTTTATACCCGAGTTGTTCCAGGGCTGAATAGGCCGCGTCGATTTGGGCGTAGAACATGTTGTCGTAATGCAATCCCGTTCCTTGATCCACCATCCCGGAGCCAGACTCGAACAGGACGAAATCCAACGAAACTTGCTTGGGATTCGCCTTGTAGGCGAAGTAAGGATACGCATTGATTAAGAACGGGGAGCCCACTTTGCAGTGGAAGTCGAGAATGCTGGACAATTTTTGAGTCAGATCTTGTCGGAATTCGCCGGCGGAGGGAGGATAGGAAACCTCCAGAATGGCCAAATTGTGGGCGGTGGTCACCATGACCTGCTTGTCGAGGTTGAGGGAAACGAGTGCGGAGTGGATGCTTTCCATGGCGGGGAGGAGGTTGGCGGACAGAGTGGAGTCGTTGAATGTCAGAACCTCGTTCCCGACAGCAATGCAGGAGATCTTGGTGGCGGGAACGTAGTCCTGGACGTTGGCCTTAACCCAGGCCTGGGCTTGCTTGGGATCCCGCATCCTGGCTAGGTTTTCGTTGCCGAGGCCGACGATGAACTCCACGCCGGAGTTGGCGAAGGCTTTGAGCACGCGCGGATCGGCGTCGTACAGCTTGACGCGGGTGGCGCCGATGGATTTGACGAGCGGGACTACCGCCGATGGGTTGGGGAGATTGTTGGCGATCTGGCCGTAGTTGATTCCGATGGAAAACGCCGCCGTGCAGAACAATGAAGCTGCATTGGTAAGGCATGCAATCAAACACAGAGCCAACTAAAAGCATAGAATTCTTGAAAGAACAGAACAAGGTCTTACCAGAAAAGAAGAGCAGTGGCAGCGTGGAGGAAGGGAAACCCATGGGAATGGAGGAAGAATGCGTTTCAGAGGTACAACAATGGCGGTCTGCGAGAGTGAGTGGAGTGAGAGTGAGAGTGTAAGTGTAGGCTTTTGAGCCCATTTGCCTGTCTGTTCCTCTCCCCTAGTACCGGTCTCCTCGATGCCGCACCCGGTGAAATACACCGGGTGCGGCAGATGTTGCCATGTGTAAATATTGATACACGCGGCACAATCTGAATTTTTTAACTGTTCTTTCTTTTTGCTTTTAAATAATAAAAAATACATGTTACAAAAAATGTATTGAAACATAAACAAAAAACTAAAAAAACTTTAAATAAAACAAATATTAAAAATTTAAAATGTTTAAAATTAATAAACTTAAATTTGTTTAAATGTTTTAACCACATTTATAAAAATTGATTTTGGATACATTTTTTAAAATATATTTACTTAATTTATCATTCATTTTTATATAAAAAATAGTAAAAATACATATATAATATTTTTATGTATTTGATACTTAATATAATTTGTTATTTGCTTTTATATTTAAAAACTTAACTAATTGAAAAACTTATAACAAACATTCCAAAGGTTTTTATATATTTATTTTATTTCTGATTATTTGATATTTTTATTTTAGCTAATGTTTTATTTAATTTTTATTTTAATGAATTTTTCATATTTAAAATAAGGGAGAAGATAATTAATTAATTATGTTTTGAGATTCTGCCATTGGACAACGTCTCCCCCACATCTATTGTATTTCACCTGGTGTAGGGTCCTTGGATGTATTTTTGTAACTTTGATGTCATAGTTAGATACTAATACTAAGAAATATTAATTACTAGTTTTATTTTTGGGCTCCCCTTTTTTTAAAGGCTTTTTAGTGCCAACACATTTTTTGGGGATTGAATAAATTCAAATTCCCTTATTAAATAAAAATAACTACTCAATTAATGTGACAGTGGCCTATTGCTGTATTAGTTAAATGCTGAGGCAGTTTCATTCCTGAACGGTGCACGTCGCCTTGATTTGTATATTCCGCATGTTTCTAAATATTGAAAGACTAGTTGTTATGTAATAATGAAATATTTTATTTTGGCCTTAATTTACCATTTTGAATCCCACTTTCCTCCAAAATATATATACTTATAAATAACTTTCATTTACACAATACCATAATAATCTTTTTTTTTTTTTTTTAAATCTCTAGGCACAAAAGTCATCGCCTCTTAATAATGTTTTATTATAGCCTATGTTTGGGAGAGGGTTATTTGTTAGAAATAATATTTGGTAGGAGCTCTAGTAGTATATTTAGAAGAAATATTTTGATGAGATGAATAATATAATTTGTTTGAATATATATATATATATATAATAATTAAATGATTTGATAATATATATGGATAATGATTATATTTTTTAGATTATAAATAAAAAAATATGTGAGTATATGTGTGATATATATATATATGTGCATTAATTTGATTTTTAATAGATGTAATAATTAAAAAATAATTAGTTATTTATGTATATATATAATAAAAAAAATTTGAATTTGAGTTTAAATTTAGATAAATATTTTGTTAGATTGTTTGTTTCGTAGTTTGAAATTTAAGATGCTTTTGAGTTGAAATTAGGTTCCAAACATAACCATATTATTTTTATTATGTTTTTCACTAAATAAATAAAAATTTTGATTATAATTTTTTTTTCAGTATTACTTAATGATGAATAGTGATGAACTTAGTCTTTAAATTCTTATTTCATTTAACTATCTCATATCCGCTGAAAACGATAAAATTACATACACGATTAGAATATAAATTGAAATTGGGGGACTTTTCTAGCTTAACCCAATTTTTCTGTTTTTGTGACAAATTTATCAGTTAATATTTAAACAAATATCGTATATTTTTACTATCAAAAAATAGTTATCTTTTGAAAGATTAGAAAATTTAAAATTAATTATGATAATTAATTTTATTAATTAATTCTGAAATTAACAATTTTCAATGAAAATTGTTGATTTTATTTAAGCGTTTTGCGAAAAAGGAAATAACTAACATCACGCAAAAATTAAAAAGACATTGTCAGATTTACTAACTAAAGTTAAGAAAAACAAACCATTAATAGAATTAATAATTTTATAAATGAATGCAAAGCATATTAACATTTTTTTATTAAAAGTAATATTCTCATTCACTATATACTTTGAATTTGTCATATTAAATTAAATTAAATTAAATTAAATATATGTTTTAAATTCATAAATATTTTAAGGTCAACATTTTTTATATTCTATATGTATAATGAATAAATTCTTCATTTTTCACTTTCATCTTTTATCTTGAATATTCTTTTTTTAGAATATTTTATTGAAAAATTAATCATGAGAGTCGTAATATATGATTCTTAGATACCATGATGTGGAATAATTTTAAAAATTACTTTATTTTTACTATAATTTTACCTACTTTGTTCAATCATTTTCTTATTTCATAATTTTTCACTATGTGCACCTTAAAAATTTTGATTGCTTCTATCCAATTAAAATTGTCAAGAAAAAAATATTAATTTTTTATTTTATTTGAAAATTTCCTAAATATTTTAATTATTTTTTATTTAGTTAGCATCCGCGGAAATTTCATCTATTCTTATATATATTTATATGTATATATATATATATATTATTTATTAAGTTTTAAATTTTTTTCTTTTGTTGCATATATTAGTATTTTTATTTAATATTTTTTAAATAAATTTTATGTATATTTTGATTCAATTAAATTTATATATTTTATGGTTTATGATTTTCCTTTGATCAAATTCATATGTAAAAATCTTCATTTTTTGGTTCTTTTCTGCTTCCTTTAAATTTATAGAATAGGAAAAAAATCTAAATTTTTATGAAGACAAATCGTTCAATGTTGTCCTTTGCCTATATTAATCCAATTTTTTTTAATTTTTATGCATATACCAATTCTTCAAAACTATCATTTAATATATTTTTTCTTTGTTAAGTAAATATAATTCACAACTAATAATCTCATACATAGTACATAAATCGTGTTAGTGGCATTTTATTTAGCTCAAAATTTTATTTTTTCCCTTCAACTTGAATTGTATAAGTTAATGCTTTGAATTATGAAAATTTGTTATTCTATATCAGATCTAGAATCTTATATTTTTCCTTTTTTATCTTTTAATTTCTTTGTCAATTTTTATAATATTTTAATTTGTATCAACTCAAATTAATGTATAATCCAGTATTTAATATGATAAAGCAAATATTCAGATAATTAAAAATTCAAAATTTTGTTGACTACGATACAAAATTTAGATGCAATCACTTTTTCTTCTTGCTAGTAAAAAATTTAATATATAAAAAATTAATGATGTCAATAGAATAATATTTTTTAAGAAAATATCGAGTGCATATGATATTTATATTTATGAATTAATTAAATCTCTCAATATATGATAATTTAAACTTAACTTATTGTTAATGAAGAATTTAAATATTTAAGTTAGTAACTTAGCTAATTCTTAGTTATTAACTAGGAAAAATTAATTAATCATTAAAAATAAAAAAAATTCAAAATTATGCGAGCTTAGAAATTGATCAAAATTGGGGTGTTGTGGTTCAAACAAATGCAATATATATATATATATATATATATATATAATATAGATAGATAGATAGATGTATATGTATATATGTATGTATGTATATATTTTAGGAAACAATAGGTAAAAGAAAAATATGCGCACATATAAAATAAAAAAGGTACAAAAACAAACAATAAATAGACAAATTTTTACATAAAAACATATTATGTAAAAATTAAATTTGACAATGTCTAAAACTAAGAGTCTAAGACATAAAATTAAATATAAAAATATTTGACATTATTAATAAATTGAGAAGGAAACTTTGATAATCTTAACATAGTAGTACAATAGAAATTGTAATAAACTCATGAAAGAGAAAATGGATAAGGAGATGCATATTTATATGTATGATTTCTTTCCATTCAAATAATTTCATGTAAACAAAAACATTATAGACTTTAGCAAATTTTATGACATAATATTTTTTATTAGCTAAATTTACAGGTTTATTTAAGAGTTTCTTTAAGAAATAGAAATTTAATCAAGACGAGTAAGTAAATAAAATGATATAAAAGACAAGGTGACCAGAAAAAAATTATTTAAGCAAAAGTATAAATGTTGTATTTTTAAACATTTTAAAAATTAATTAGAATAATCAAATAATCTAAAATTATATGATCACGGGAAGAAAAATCAATAAGTTCATTAAAAAGAAGAAGAAGAAGAACGCGTCACTTAAAAATTTCAATATATTATATTAATAAACAAAAAAATGAATAGATAAATAAATATATATGTGTATATATATATATATATAATAAAAAAGTAAAAAAATGAATAGAAAAATTTTACATAAATATACACATTGTATATAAGAATTAATTTTCATAATGTCTAGACAGAGTAGAAAAAGGAAACATTTGATATTTTTCATAAATTGAGAACAAGACTTTTGATAATTTTATTGCAGGAAATCCTGATAAATTCATAAATGGAAATTGGAGAATGGAAAGCGTGTTTGTTCACTATTCAAGTTTGCCTATAAACCAAATTATTTTTTATTACCATAGAAAAACTTATAGCGTAATTTTATTATTAGTTTGTTATTTATTAAGAATAAAAAATTTAATTATATATAGTGGACTTAGACAAAGTTGATAATTTAGATGGGGGTTCCCTCTCAACCACAGTAAAACTAATTAGCGGGCACAGGCAGATATATTTTGTTTTTTCCTTAATTGGCCATTCGTTAATCACAATTAAATGCAGCAAATAAAAATAAAGATAAAATATAAGAATAAATTTATAATTTCTAACAATAATTATAATTAATGACTAAATTAAGTGTGAACACACACTCACACACACACAGAGAGAAATAAATTACAATTGTATTTATAATTGATCAAAAAATAAATAAAATATTTAAAGCAATTGATGAAAATATGTACAAATGTTTTATATCTTAAAATTAATAAACTAAATTGTTATATTTGTTAATTCTATTTTGTTAAACTTCACCAATTAAGTAAAAACTTTATCGACGGTAATGCTTTATTTCTTAAAATTAATGAATAAATTCATTTATGATGGTTGCACAACAATAATTATATTTAATTATGTTCTTTTTTCCTATTTTTCGGCTGAAACCCATCAATTAAGCTTTTCATAACTAATTATGTCAATAGTGATATTTAGTAATGTTTTATTTCTTAAAATTAATGAATTAATCTCCTATATTTGTTAAATTTTTATTGTTAAAATGCATCAACTAAGCTAAATCTTATTGACATCACTAATTTAAAATATTATCAAATCGACAAATTAATTTTTATAATAAAATTTCTCTAACGATTTAGAAACTGATCAAAATAACTAGTATTGGTAACCAAACCACCTTACTATTATATATGGCCAACGAACGGGAGACACGTGTTGCATATGTTTAAGAAATTGATGCTTAGATAAGTATATGATATACACACTTTAATTGATACATTCTTTAATTTATCTATCTATATATATGTTTGTGTGTGTGTGTATATATATATATATATATTCTTTTTTAAATCTTATATTTTTCATTTTACTTTGGCATTATTTTTTTTGGATTTATAAAACTAATCCAATTGGATAAAGTTTTATTTAATTTTTAATTTATCTATCTATATATATGTTTGTGTGTATATATATATATATTCTTTTTTAAATCTTATATTTTTCATTTTACTTTGGCATTATTTTTTTTGGATTTATAAAACTAATCCAATTGGATAAAGTTTTATTTAATTTTGAGCAACTATTTGCATCAAAGACACAATTTTCTTCATAAGACTTTCTTGCAACATTTTTGTTTTTTTGTAAATGAGGGCTCTTTAATTCAAATGATGCCCAAATCATTTATATTAATTGTTCCAAAAATTTTCCATTAAATAAATAAAAAATTTCCCATTGCATTAAACATGTACAAAGAGTTCTTAATTCATCGACATTATATCATGAATGAAGTTTTTTCTCTCATTTTTCCTGATTTACTGTCAATCACAATTCTACTTCATATTGTTTTTTATTTTTTTCAAATCAAGAATTTTAAGAGGAGTATTTTAGTTATTAATGTAGGACAAAATCTTGCTCTTGGATTCCACTAACAAGAAATTTGTACAAATCGATTACAACTTGAATCAAATGAATTTGATGCGGGCTCTGTTCTCTAACTTAGTCCTCTGATTCTTCCTCCAAAGATGTGACTTCAACTTGACGTGTCTTCAAGGAAATGGCTTTTGCTTGATCTTCCTTGAAACTCGTAAATTTCTTCAATTAACGCTGATCTTCGAGCTTGGCGCCCTGATGTCGGATCGAACGTTGAATTTGAAGATCGTTGACGAAAAAACGCCTTGAATTTGGGTTTAGGATCGAAGCTGTGGTTTTAATTTGGAGTATCTTCAAGAGAAGGGCTTGTGCTTGATCTTCTTCCAATTAACGCTGATCTTCGAACTTGGCGCCCTGATGTCGGATCGAACGTTGAATTTGAAGACCGTTGACGAAGAACGCCTTGAATTTGGAGATGAACTCTTTAAACTTGATGAAGAACGCCTTGAATGTTCTTGAACGCCTTGAACGCCTTGAGAGGATTTTGTGTCTTTTCTTCTTCTCCTTGGCTTGTTGTTGTCTTTTTTTCGTTGTGAGGTTTTGACCCCTATTTATAGTTGTAGGAGAGATGATGTAGCCACCTAACCTGCTGACGTGGAGCATTCTGATTGGTTGGGGTTGTTGGTCTCTTGCTAGACTGCGCCACTTGTTGCCTTCTGATTGGCTCTCTTCATTATTTATTGCTTTCTTACCGGATTGTGCCATTTGTCGCCATTTGATTTGGACAATTTTGATTGATTAATTATTTATTAAGAAAAATGTTATTTATTTTAAAATTTTGGAATAAAATTATTTAATTCGTATTTTAATTTCTTTATTTAATTTTATGTGATACTTATTTATTTATTTATTTATTTTATATGTCTACAAAATGCCCCCTCGAGACTTGTTCATGAATACACTAAATATGATTATTATTATTTGATGGAAGACGTCTTCGATTTTTATCATATCTTTAATATATAACCATTATAGAATTAGAGATATATATATATTTTTGTTTTTGTTTTTGTTTTTGTTTTTTTGTTTTTTGTTTTTTGTTTTTTTTTTGTTTTACTTTATTTATTCTATTTCACTTATACTTTATATATATTTTTGACCACTTTTCTTGACGTATATAGGCGTACACGTATATATATTTATCTGTAAATATTTAATAAAATTCATCTTGTACTGAAAATCGTGCACGCCGATTTCCAACTCCAGTTTAATAATATTCATTAATATCCTGCACTGGAAATCGTGCATGCCGATCAAAATTTTCCTTTATGTAGCTACGCCGTCAAGATTTCTGTTTCTCTTTTCTTTTGTTTGCTGAGGTGAAGTGGTGAGTTTGTCCTCTTTTTGTTTGTTCTTTTCCTTTTTTTTTTTTATGTCTATATACACGCACACACACACACGTATATACATATATATATATTTTATTATATATATACTTTAACTATTATTATTACTAATTACTTTTTTCATTATTATCATTTATATTCTTCTTTTATTTATTTATTGATTATTTTTTATTATTATTATTTTTTTTTCTTTGTTTTTTTTTTAAATTATTATTATTATTATTTTGGCCGATCATTCGTCCGCCGCCTCTGCGCGACGTTGGCCACTGGGACGTCGTGTAATTTCGATGGCGAGTCCGGTGGTGACGGTGCGAGGCAGATGGCACAGCGGTGACGTGCGGCGGTGGATGCCTGGAGAGAGAGGAGAACCGCGTCCGGCACGGATGTTTGCGCGCTGGGTGGCGCTAGGTGGCGGCTGCATCGGGTGGTAGCGGAGGCTGAGGTCGATGGCGGAGGCGCGAGGCGCTGTTCCTGTGGGTGCGCGGTCCGTGTGGCGTTGAAGCGGAGGGGGTGCAGATGCAGCGGTGCTATGGCCAGGCCGTGGTGGCGGAGGACGAGGTGACGAGCAGAGTGGACATTGCAGGCGCGGCGGACGAAGGCACTGGCGAGCAGGCGCAGCGGGGTTCGGCGGCTGTGTTGCTGACCAGTGGAGGAGACGCTGGTGCGGCGAACGGCGTTTAGTGCAGATTTTCATGCGTGGGGAACTGTCTGATGCAGACTTTCACGGATGGGGAAGCGGGTGGCATTTGATGCTGATTTGAGAGTCCACGAGAAAGGCCGCGTGTGGTGGCGTCTGGAGTGGCGATGGCGGTGGCTGCTGTGTCACGGAGGTGCACGCGCAGTGCTGCGGGCACCGTTCCCCTGCACGTTGCTTTGCTTCGCGCGGTCCTGCGCCGGTCGTGGGGGCGTCCACACGGCGTTGCAGGCGTTGCTCCCTGCGCTGGTTGCGGCAGGGCTTGCGGTGGCGTGGGCAGGCGTAGTGGCGCTGAGGCGGAAGGGTTGCGGACACGGCGTAACACGTTCCCGTTGACGGCTGCGCTGGGGGACTTCCAAGTGGCAGAGACTTCGGGCAGCGGTGGCGTGGCTGAGCTTGCAGTTCTGCGTGGTGCTGCAAGTGTGTGTTGCGAAGCTGGGTGATGGGTGCCGCAAGTGTGTGTCGTGAAGCCGGGGGATGGGTGCTGGGCCGCGGCAGATGGCAGCGGAGGCTAAGGTGGCCGGGGGATGCGCGAGGCTGCGGGCGTGTGACCGCGCGGTCCGGTCGCGGGGCGTTGCGTGGAGTGGCTGCATCGGCGTCGCGTCGGTGGGCGTGCAGCGTGCGTGGAGGCGGAGGAGACGCTGTCACGGCGGTGCTGGGAGGCTGGGCGTCGCTTGGCTGCGCGGTGCTGATTGCCCGGCCTCCCACACCTGGGAAATGGGCAGAATTTAGTGCTGGCTCATTTCCCGGGGCAAGGCCATGTTTGGGCATGAATCCGGTTTTTGGGGCTAAGGCCCTGTTTGGCTTGACCCGTTTTTTTTTTATTTTTATGGCTTGACCCGTTTTTTTTTTATTTTTATTTTTTTATATATTTTTTTTTAAGGACAAGGCTTGGTTTGGTGTGAATTTTGTGTTTTGGAAATGGGGCTGCACTTGGTACTGATTCCGGGGAAGGCTGTGTTTTTGGGTTTTTTTATTTTTTATTTTAGGATCAGATTTGATTTTT